>OW052038.1:25382292-27878958 GCA_932526305.1 Epicampocera succincta | reverse complement strand
CGCCGGCAGCGTGAAGTCACAAATAGGTTCATGTTTAAGCTTATGTTTCTAGGTGGAGACACTTAGTGTGACATTGGACATAAATCTAAAAATTTTGCTGTGAAGGAACACAGTGTCTTTTGTGTTTGTTTAATTTTTTTGTCAATAAAAAGTGGTGGTGTTAAGAAACGAGTAAAAAAATTTGTTTTATATTTTTTCACAGCACAGAAAAATAACAGTCACATTTGACAGTTTCTTTCCAACAAAATTGCTTGAAAGTAAGATTGATAGAAGATGCGTAAATAAGTATTTCTGCGGTCCACACGTGAACATATATTGTGTTAGCAACATAATTATTTCCAACTATATTGCGTGTGGAGACCCCCCGTAAAGACCAACGCTCTCTTCTCATAAAAACAATCACTATATAAGAATTGAGAGGGCGGCACAGAAGGGGCCTTTGAAACGTATCAGCAGTCGGAAGAAAGCATCATGTTTAAAATAGTAAAATGTTTTAGGTAAAAAGATAATTTTTTTATTTAAGATAATCGAAAAAAATATTAAAATAAAAGCCCAATAGGGCCTTGCAGCAAAAGATAGTTAATATGTTCACATGTAAAGGGTGGTTAAATTTCAAGGGCCGATGTTGATTTTGAATAAAATACAAACTATTTAGGAAATTATTGTAATTTTATTTTATTATGATGTATTGGTATTACTCAATTATGTATGGAACAAAATATCGGCCAAATGGGCGCCGCGACCTCGGCGGCACACCTCCATCCGATGGTCCAAATTTTCGATGACGCTGAGGCATAATGGAGGTTCTATGCCGTTAATGTGCCGAATTATCTGATCCTTTAGGTCTTGAATTGTTGCTGGCTTATCGACGTACACCTTTTCTTTCAAATAACCCCAAAGAAAAAAGTCCAACGGTGTAAAATACATGATCTTGGCGGCCAATTGACATCGCCATTACGTGAGATAACACGGCCATTGAATTTGTTGCGCAAAAGAGCCATTGTTTCGTTAGCTGTGTGGCAAGTGGCACCGTCCTGCTGAAACCACATATCGTCCACATCCATATCTTCCAATTCGGGCCATAAAAAGTTCGTTATCATCTCACGATAGCGAACACCATTCACAGTAACTGCCTGACCGGCCTCATTTTGGAAAAAATACGGCCCGATGATGCCGCCAGCCCATAAACCGCACCAAACAGTCACTTTTTGTGGGTGCATTGGTTTTTCGACAATCACTCTTGGATTCTCATTCGCCCAAATGCGGCAATTCTGTTTATTGACGAATCCACTGAGGTGAAAATGTGCCTCAAAAAAATTACGAAGTGCACGATATGCATTTTGATTTGAACTCCCATTTTCATAATAAGTCTGGATAACTTTAACACGTTGTTGGATTGTGTATCTCTCCATGGTTCAAATTGAGTAAGTCTGAAATAGAGAAATGTCAAATAAAATTCGAAAAAAAACTTGGCGTTTAGGTGTGGTTCACATTCAACATCGGCCCATACAATTTAACCACCCTTTATGTATGTTGGGGGGTCCCTTATTTTTTGAAATGATCCAAAAAGCCATCAACATTGTTTTTCTTTAACCTAAAAATAGTAACTCGTCGCGACTTCTGACTTAGTTCAGTGTTACTAACATGTGCCAGTAAGACGCTGTGGCTCAACGATATAATTATATTAACAATAACAAATTAAATTTAGGATACCTACGATAGTCAAAGAATATTATTCTTTATATTAAGGCTAACGAAAAGGAATATATCGTATGTTAGCAATATACATACATGTATCTCAAAGATACATCCTCTAGTTGTTAAAGAAATAAAATTAGTAGCAACTATTTTTAAACTATGCTGTAACTTAAAGTTTATAGCAAACCTATAAAACGGTCTAATAATAAGAAGCTCTTAATGAAGAAGGGCTTTCATATACTTATGATATGAGGTGGACATCTAAAAACAGATGATTTCCTTTTCTACTCAACTGCGAAAGAAATGTCTAGTTTTCGATGGTGGTTTGTCATTCCAATAATGTGTTTCATAAAGTGCAGTCTCTTAATTAAGTTCTCGCTGTAATTTTATATAACATTCGCGACGTCAAGTTCTATGTTAGCGGAAGTGCAAATCTAGTAATTGGGGAATGTGCAATTTTTTGGGAGAAAGCAAGAATTCCAATTAAGGTAATTCCGAACTGTGTGAAGAAACTTTTAGATAAATAAGAAAAGTCTCGATATTTATAGGACCCGTGAAATTGATTTTGAAAATTGTCTTGATAACCTCTATGATATTGCTCACGCTGATGCACTTGTAATTATGAAAATAGAGAAGATAACATATTTTTGAAGCCACAGAGAGAGAAGGGTAGACCGGGTTGTTTAGCTGGTGTAGACAAAGAAGAAAATTCCTGAATAAGATGATTACACGAAGAAACAAGAAATTTGAGGCAAAAATAATTATCGACAGTTGCATCGACTTCTACTTCAAATGTTGAACTCAGCCAAGTTTTAATGCAATGCAAAGAAGTCGTCTAACTTTGAAAATTTAAATATTCTTAAGAAAAGAAGTTCCTTTATGGAATTGTTATTGGTTTCATTTATTGTATTTTTCAGAATTCCTTGGCTTTCTCAGCATGGGTTGCAATCATGATAGAACAACAACAATTTCATATTTAGGTATAGTTTTCTATATATAAAAGAAATTCTTTATATGTCTTATTATTTCAATAAATATTAATGCATTCTGGTTTTAGTCATAGCGATGAAATTTTGAAAATGTATGTAAGTCTAGCGATTAAAGTATATTCAAAGCAAAGGTGGTCTCTCAACCGTAATAACGTCTGCAAACGAACGAACAGAGCATTTCAAACTGCAATAACCACGCGCACATCTATGTTATGTGGGGGGTCCCATAAATCGCGCAGGAAATAGTATAAGTTCCAAGCCATGAACATTAAAATAATGAGTTTTAGAAAAACTTTAGATTGCACAGTACGTGAGTAAGAAATATTTATGTGAGCGAAAAGAAAACTAATATTTTTCTCTCTTTTTATTTACTCTCGCAATATCTAGTTTTTAAGGCCTCGTTATGCGAAAACTTAACGTACGGTCGTACGTGCAGTTATAGAAACTCTACAAACGTAACAGACGTCAATAAAACAAACAAAACATTCTCTCATTCTCTTTTTTTCCGCACTTTTTGGTATAGGGACGGGAATGTTAAGTTATTTCCGTTCATGTGAAATCGAAAAAAAAGTACTAAATTGGCTTCGAGAGATATAAAGTTTTTTACATTATTATTATTAAAATTATTATGATTAATACTTTTATTAATAAAATTATTATAATTGTTGTTTTTGTTATTTTTATTATTATTTTTGTTGTTATTATTATTTTCTACTACTAAAATTGTTATTGTTGTTCTCATTATTTTTATTATTATCATTTTTATTATTAAAATTAGTATAATAATTAGTCAATTATTAATTTTATGGGCAAATGCTATTGCTATTTAATTCATATGGGTGGCAGCACTGGCTTACTCTTATCGGCGCTGTAGAAATCTATTTTATACAGTGTAAAATGTTCCAGCAACGTGACAATTAATTTCGTTGGCTTAAGTGTACGTTGGTATAAATGTACCTTTACAATTACGATACCAACTCATACCAGAGACAAAAACTTATTTACCCATATTTAAGGGAAATCCTCGAAGCAGTTCTGATATGTACGTTTCGTATGTACTTGAGGTCTTTCTTTATCTCCTCAATCGTCGCACAATGCCGACGGTTAATTGTGTTCCAAACTTTCGGGTGAACGGCATGAGCCAAACGATATGCCGACTTCCTCAGCAACTTCTCTAACACTGACGATTATCCATAACAATCTTTTTCACTTTCTTAACATTGCCATAGATTTTTTATGTGCTGGGGCGTCCACGGTTGGCGTTGTCACTCACATCTTTTCCGCCTTCTTTACAAATTTTATACCACTTGCAAGAATTTGTGCAATTACTTCATGCCACTGTCAACATTTCAAATGCTTTTCAGCACTTAACCCCATTTCGTACACAAAATTTTATGCAAATTCATTGATTCCTTTTCTTCGACGGCAGAAAATCTCTGACCTCTGACTTTTGTGCCTCTCACAAACAAACTAAATACGCTCATGAACTGAAACTGTGAATATACGAGTGTGTTCGAGACACGTGTACTAATAAAAAAAAACTATAATCAAATGTAAGCCTCGCACCAAATTTGAAAATTCAGCTTATATTTTGCACAGGCCTCGTACATGCTAAAAGCAGTAACTGCAAAGGACTGTGCACGTCCTTAATGAACACATATGTATGTGCAAACGCTGGCTTGCAGCAAATACAAATTAAATTTAAGTCTATTGCGATTGCATATGCGAAAGTTATTTATTCCCCAACTCAAAATTGCTCAAGCTAAAGACGTAGGATGCGGCCAGGTTCAGCCTTCCAAGTGATATATGTACATACATAATAACACTTGTTCATCGCACCACTGACTTATGCGCCGGCCTAAAAGCAAAATGATCTTTCTTGCCAGTCATGATTATTTTCTGATCGATGCTGTCGTTGCCCAAAATTATAATATATAATAAAATACCAGTCTTAGTATATTCGTCATATTCTTCTCATTACTTTGTCATCTTTTTCCCAAAAAATATCACTAAAATGGACTGCAAAACAGTTGGATGTAAAAATTTTGAAAATTTTGAAAATTCACTGTCAAATTCTTTTGTAAATTGTAAGAAACAATAAAAATGGTGTTTCGGAATTTTTCCGTTTATATTTTTTTAAGATAAAAATAGTTGAAGTCGACATATTTATTAATGAAAATTTTTTTCAGGAAAAGAAAAGAAAACTGACATAATTTTATCGAATTTAAATTTATTTCTTTATACTCTACAGATATATACACATATATATATATATGTTTCAGTTGGACGTTGTGTCACTTCTGACTTATACTATAAGAATGTAATTCCAGAAATTAGTTTGATATCAGTTTTAGACAGTTATTTTGCCATTAAAATTGATAGATACGACTCGTCCGCACGTCCCCTTTCGCTTTTAAAATACTCAAAAAAGGAAAAGACGCATAGAAAGTAGCGACAAAATTGGTCGTGTGTAACTTGTTTTACTCGTCGAATAAACTATTCTTTTTGGGACACACAACTAAATTCAGTATAGAATTAATAGCACGCCTGGTATTACAAAACATTTATAAAGTAGGGGCTTTTTCACTAACATGTCACACAAAAGAAGAATTATTAAATAATCTGAAGCATTAACGAGAAAATTTCGCGTCAGCAGGTGACTTAAGAAACATATAAAGGCATCTCATGAAACAGTTATTGCTCAACTTAAATGTTTTTAATTTTTTGTTTTCAACTAAATAAGAGAGAGAGATAGATCGAAATACTCAGATCTTAATTTACAACAAACAGCCTCATCTGATGTACTCATTGGGGGGAGTTTATTGTGGTAGGTGAAAAGCACTACATCAGACGAACCTTTTTTCGACACCGGGAGCTATCTAATCTCTCCGGCTAGTAATACACTGCAACAAGTCGAGGCACCTGAGTCGCCAGCCCGGAAAGGATTTGATTTTTATTTGTTTCGTTTACCTCATTATTCCTAATCCCCAATGAATTTCCTACGCCTCATTTTCCACACAGACAAAATTAGCTGTAAGCGAAAGCAAAAGCTCTTTTCCAATGTCTTCTTCACAAGAAAGTTATTCTGTAGCCTTTTCCCATCTAAAACATAAAGCTTAAAATTGCGACCGAAGTAAAAGCAAAGTTATTTTCTGTTTAATATTTTGCTCTTAACAAGTCTGTCTGTGCTTTGAACACAGGAAAACATTGAAATTTGCAGAAAAAAGGAAAAGTTAAAGAAAACTCTTGTAAAGAAAACTTTGAGCGAAAAGAAAGTTTAATGATGAAAAACCTTAAGGTTAAAAAAATATATTAAAACACAATAGATGCATTCGTGGTCCAAAAGTTCTTTGACAGTCTGTAAACGAGTGATTTGCTGACTGGAAGCGTTAAATTGTGTAACAGCGGGCAATAATATATATATAATACGGGTAAGTCCGACTTCACGATTTATGTGATCAACGCGAATTGGTTTAACCACCATTACGTTGGGAGCAAGTACCAACGTACCACCGCAACATGAAAAACTTGAAGGCATGCCGAATGTTTGATGCGCTCGCAGTAGGCTGCTCAATCCACGGATTTTTACCACATTGACTGAAATGTGGCCACAAGGGTATTTTACAAATAGAACAACACTTCTTTCTTCTTCTTCTTCTTCTTCTTTTGGCGCTACAGTCCGTGATGAACCTGGGCCTCAACCAACAAAGTTTTCCAGCTGGCACGGTCTTTAGCCAGCGTTCTCCAATTGTGCACACCAAGTTGGTTGAGGTCCCTCTCCACTTGTGTGCACCATCGGTTCCGTGGGCGTCCTCTAATGCGTTGTCCCACAGGTTCGGAATCCAAGATTCTACGGGTCGGAGCAGTATTCTCCATGCGCTCTACATGGCCCAACCATCTTAGCCGTTGGATCCGTAGGCGCCTGGTTAGGCTCATGTCTCTGTATAACCCGTACAGTTCATGATTGAATCTTCTTCTCCAGAAACCATCAACGCAAACAGGGCCGAAGATTGAACGCAGAACTTTTCTCTCGAACATACCATGAACTTCCTCATCCGCCTTCGACACCGTCCATGCTTCTGCGCCATAGAGAAGCACAGGGATTATCAAAGTGGTATATAGTGTCAGCTTGGTTTTTCGAGAATGGGCCTTACTACTCAATTGCCTCTTGAGCCCAAAGAAACAGCGATTGGCAAGAGTTATTCTGCGTTTAATCTGGGTACTGATGTTGTTAGTGCTGTTCACTTGGGAGCCAAGGTAGACGAAGTCCTTCACTACCTCGAAGTTATAGCTACCTATGGTGACGTTCTGGCCCAGTCGTCGGTGTTGCGCGTTCTTTCTCTATGACAGCATGCATATACTTCGTTTTTCCTTCGTTCACCGCTAGACCCATTTTGGCCGCCTTCGTTGAAATACCAGCAAACGCTTCATTGACGGCTCGCTGTGTTCGACCAATCACGTCAATGTCGTCAGCGTATGCTAGCAGTTGCACGGACTTTTGGAAGATCGTGCCTCCGTTGTTGGCGTGTGAGTTTTGCACGATCTTCTCCCTCTTCTGACATTGAAGGTATCGGTGAATTCGTTACCGACCTTGATGGAGCAGCGAGAGTTCTCCATCGTCATCCTACTCAGCCTGACGAGTTTGGTAGGAATGTCAAAACTAGACATGGCTTCCTATAGCTCGTCCCTATACACACTGTCATATGCGGCCTTAAAGTCGACGAATAGGTGGTGGGTGTCGGTTTGCATCTCTTGGGTCTTTTCCAGGATCTGCCGTAGTGTGAAAATTTGGTCAATGGTGGACTTCCCTGTGCTGAAACCACACTGATAAAGAATTATGAAACTGTTCACGAATGGTTTCAGGTGCTCACACAAAACGGCAGAGAAGATCTTGTAGGCGATGTTCAGTAGACTTATTCCTCGGTAATTGGTGCAGTTGAAGGGGTCTCCATTTTTGTGGATCGGGCAAACGATGCTGAGATTCCACTCGTCGGGCATGCTTTCCTCCGACGATATCTTACAGATGAGCTGGTGCATGCGCCCAACCAGGTCATCTCCGGCTGCCTTAAATAGTTGCGCGGATAGTGCGTCCGCTCCTGCAGCTTTGTTTGATTTCAATCTCGATATTCGGAATTCTCTACCATCATCGTCCGTTATCTGGAGTGGAATATTCTGCCTGGCGATGGAATCGGTGTTTTGTTCGCCGTTAAACTGTCTGCAGAAGTGATCTTTCCAGATTCTCAGCATCGATTGCGACTCCACTACGATTTGTCCCTCTTCGTCACGACAGGCTTCTATCCATTGGATAGTTGTTTTACCCGTTGGTAAAACTTTCGGATATTATTCCTGCCGTAACACCTCTCCAGTTCCTCGATCGCGCGCTTCTCATGCTCTTTCTTCTTCCTTTTGAGAAGCCGGTGTTCTTCCCTTCTCTTCAACACTTCTTTAGCATTCGATAAAGCAGTTTATTGCCTCAAATGAATATATGAACACAGATTAATTGTGAACGATGCACCTGACGTTTTTCTTAGAGTTTCAACACTATTGCCTTTATCTTCGGCTGCTGATTCCGAACCACTGGAGGCAGAGCGTATTTAAATTAAGTACATTTAGCATTTTGATTGAAATGGGAACATAATAGCAAGAAACTAATGCATAGATAGTGCATCGATGATAAGTGTAAGTTTCTGATGATAGAGGTAGGGAATCAAAGCACGCATAATAAATGAAAAGGAGTAGTAGCCAGTTGATGGATGTAATACAGGTCCAGATATCTTATTGAAGTTTAACTGCACATTACTTGTTAATGAGTGCATGGATGGATGAGCAGACTTTTCATCCAATAGTCCAGAGTTCGTAACTTCCATTCCTACTAGAGATTCTGGGCGTATCTGCAAACAAGCAGAAGCTTTGCGCTTTCGTGTTCGTTGTTAAACAAATGGGGCTTCTCAACTGCAGTGGCCACCAATAATTTCACAAAATTTTTATGAAGCACAATGTTGCGGGTGAAGCGGCCCAAGCTCAAGATAGCCAATGTGGATTTTAAACACAACAAGTGTAAGAATTTTAGAAAACTTTAATTCTTTATTCTTACGCTTTAATATGTTAAAATTCCTAAAATTATAAATAAATTCATTATACAAACTTACATACTAAACTGCTGATATACTAACTTTTATGTATGGCTACTCCAAGCGAAGCTTCGTAATCCTTATGACCTGAACGAATGAATCTCTTAAATCTATGTAGGTGTTTTATATACTTATGTATGTGGTCTCGATTAAATATGGCCTCATAATTATACCGCGTGGAAAATTAAAAGGAATAATTGAACATTTTGCCATGCTCATCTCTCTACATATCGATAACAGTAATGTCATATTAGCGATTTATGAGTGGCGGTAACAGTAATGTCATATTAGCGATTTATGAGTGGCGGTAACAGTAATGTCATATTAGCTATTTATGAGTGGCGGTAACAGTAGTGTCATATTAGCGATTTATGAGTGGCGGTAACACTCCCCCACAGTATGGCGAGATTTCGAAGACTTACTCTACTTTCTTTCAGCCACGTCTAAAACCGCTAATTTTGCAGCAGGTCTTTCTAAAACGCCACAAACTGTCAAAACTTTTGCCTTTCGTACTTGTCCATCTTCGGATTTGGCAACTTCGATGACCTTTCCTTTTGTCCACACGTTTCTCGGGTTATTTGTTGTCGTCGCAGCTGCGCCATAAAAATCTTTACGCATGGCAGTCTTCATCGCGTATATAAATCTGATGGAACATTTGTTCGATGTCACCACAGATTGCAATTTGCCTTTGCCGAAAACGAAAAAGAATAGCTGCAAGAGAAGACAGCAAATCTGGCCCTTTGAGCAGCATAGAGTTAAGTGAAATACCATTTGCCTTCGCGGCCGCATCCCAAACTATTCTTGTTTTATTCGGTTTGTTTTTGTTAAATACCGGAAACATTGGTAAATACCATACATTTTGTTTATCATCTTCATTGTTTACTTTGGCTATGTAATTTCTTTCAAAATATTCAGAAATTGTTTTTTCGAAATGTTGAAACAACTCTTTATTTTTTCTTAGAGTTTTTTCGAGACAAATCAGTCGTCTCTTCGCCATATCAAAGCTTTGTGGAAGTGTAATATTGTCATATCGCCACAGCAAAGCTGTCTCGTAATGGCCATCGCATCTTTGTTTCGTATATGTTTCTAGCAAACTTAATGCCCTTTGGTCATCTTTTCCAAGAGCTGGAATATAGTTACTTATCCCTGCTAACTCAGTTGTATAAAACTGTTTGAGTAAGTGAGTAAGAATTTGGTCGTTTTCACCTTTACACTCGCAAGAGTAAAAATTATATTGAATTTGGGCCTTTTCTCCAACACTGGAGTTGCCACATATTAGCCAGCCGAGGCGAGTATGTAAAGCGACGAGTTCGTTTTTCTTGCCTTCTTTAACACGAGTGGGCACACATAATTTCAAGTTATTTAATCCTAAAAGTACATCTGGTACAGCATTTTCAAAATCGGCGATGGGTAGCCCTTTAAGGTGCGGAAATTTTTTACATAACTTTTTATAATTAAAGCTCTGACTCGGAAGCGATAGTTGTTTAACCGTACGAACAGAAATAGAAAATTCAGTTTTATTCATACCTGAAATTTTCATTGAGACTATTTTTGAGTCTTCTTCGTTGCGACCTATTTCACCTGTCCATTTCAAGCATAGAGGTTGTGACTCACCATTTAAATCTAGTTTATTAATTAATTGTTCATTTACCAGACTTACAGACGAACCCTCGTCTATAAATGCAAAAGTATTAAAACGTTTATTATTGTTTCCGTATATTGTTATGGGTATAATTTTAAATAAGATTTCATTGCATTCATTCCTATGGGCTGCATGTAAATTATCTCTTTTGCTTTTATTTTCAGTTTCTCTGGTAGCGTTTGTTTCTCTATCTTCAGTCATGGATTTATGCAGCAATGTATTATGTTTTATTTGACAATTATTTTCTCTGCAAACGATGCTGCTACTGCAAATACCGTAGTGACGTCGCAGGCAAAGTTTACATAGATTGTACATTCTTACTAAGTTCCATCGCTCGCTTCTATTCGCAGCCAAGAATTTTTTACACTTCTCAACGCTATTGCAGTTGCCAGAACACACTAAACAGATCTTTTTGTTTTGTTCTTCATCAGCATGCACATAAACGTTTTTTGGCTTACGCGAATACTGCTCTATTGACTTTGATGCGCTGCTGTCACTGTCTATATTTATGCTGCTTGCTGAGACACCGACTTCATATATCCAGTTAGCGAATTCAGTCAAACTAACTCTTTTGTTATTTTTTGCTAGTTTTATTTTTTGTTCACCCCAGTTAAGTTGAAAATGTGATGGCATTTTCATTATTAATTCATGTAATAAAGATGAATTGGTCAGTTCATTTATTAAACCACTGGCTTTAATTGTTGTTTCTAGGCCCTTTACTTCCACGGCGAAAGAGGTAATTGTGCTCAATTTATTTGTGTTCAGTGCTGGTAGTGATCTTATTCTATTTTTTAGTGAGTTTAATATTTTTTCCGGTTGTCCGAAAAGCAATTTTAGTGTAGATAGAGCACATGGTACACCCGATGGATGGATCAAAATATGTTTAACAGATCGAAGTGCTTCCCCCTTTAGAGAACTTTGAAGCCTGACAAGATTTTCAGCGTCTGTAAAACCACAGACTGCTGTCGACCAGTCATATGTGGCACTAAACAAGGGCCATTCTTCAGGAGTGCCGGTAAAAATTGGAAGCTCTTTTGGTACTGACTGCCGCGTGCTTATTTGTTGTTGCGAAAGCCTGTGAGAAGGTAATATAACAGGTTGGAGGTTTGATGGGTTCATGGAAAACGTTGAATCCATGTAACCAAATTGTACAGGTGTCTCTAATATGTGATTTTCTCCATTTACGTTGTCTGAATTATTACATAAATTTGCAGTTGTCGGCTGCTGACGGTTCGTTGTTGGGTCATTAATAAATGAAGACATGTTATTAACGAATGACGTAGTTGTACATACGGGCGGAGTTATTGTTTTTGTCGTATAAACTAAGTCATTACTTACGTTTTGGCAATATGGTTGAGTAGTGTTAGGCATTTCTTGCGTTGTTGTGGCTTGTGGTACAAATGTGTAAGGTGGCGTTTCAAACTGACGAGCTGCGGAAACTATATTTTGGTGTGCGGTTGCAATAGCCGAAGTAGGGAGTTGGATTTGATTATTTAACCACTCATGTACAGATCTGACAGCTGAGTGTTTATTAACTGATTGTGCGTCCTCGAAGTCATCTACTGCTTGTTCGAGAATTTGGTATTTCTTTTTAATGAAATCTCTTTCAAGTTGTGTCTCTTCTTCTAGACGTCGTAGCTCAAGAGCTTGTCGGCGGGAGCGGGAAGCGGCCGAAGAGCCACTACGAATGGAAGAGGCAGAATCGATCGTGATTTGATGTTGTACCGTACAATTTTGGCAACTCCACGTAGGTTGGTCTTGATTGCTGCTGAGATTGACACATGGTAAATGAAAATTAAGATGGCACTTGCTGCATTTTATAAATTTTTCGTTGTCTGTGGACTTGTTGCAAATGTGACAGTTGTTCAGTGCAGGACTTAACTGAGTTGGTCGTTGACGACTTAGTGGTTGACCCTGTGAGGGAGTGGAAGGTTGCATTCTGTTAGGACTTACGTTTTAACACCCAAGATGATTCCTTCAAACGATCCGATGAGGCACATAAAAGAATTTTAATGTTGCGGGTGAAGCGGCCCAAGCTCAAGATAGCCAATGTGGATTTTAAACACAACAAGTGTAAGAATTTTAGAAAACTTTAATTCTTTATTCTTACGCTTTAATATGTTAAAATTCCTAAAATTATAAATAAATTCATTATACAAACTTACATACTAAACTGCTGATATACTAACTTTTATGTATGGCTACTCCAAGCGAAGCTTCGTAATCCTTATGACCTGAACGAATGAATCTCTTAAATCTATGTAGGTGTTTTATATACTTATGTATGTGGTCTCGATTAAATATGGCCTCATAATTATACCGCGTGGAAAATTAAAAGGAATAATTGAACATTTTGCCATGCTCATCTCTCTACATATCGATAACAGTAATGTCATATTAGCGATTTATGAGTGGCGGTAACAGTAATGTCATATTAGCGATTTATGAGTGGCGGTAACAGTAATGTCATATTAGCTATTTATGAGTGGCGGTAACAGTAGTGTCATATTAGCGATTTATGAGTGGCGGTAACACACAATGTAAACTAGGTTAAGTTTGAAAAAGAGCATGAAATCACTTAAAAATATTTTAACTGGCAACAGATGGTGCGTATTTTATGAATCCTAAAGGAAAACTAAGGAACTGAAAACTCATTTTGATCAATTTCACAAAAAATATAGTAAAAATTTAGAAATTTAAAAAATCTATTGTATTAAGAGGTTAAATAAGTTTAAAACAGTGAGAGAGATTGAAATTGGTGACTGAATGGATTGGACATCAATCAAAACTCGTTCACAAATTTAATGTAGAGCGTAGAAGAGTAAAATCCACTAAATTGTTCAGATGTTATTTGTAAGACTCCGTTAACACGAAAATATCAGCATAAATACAATATTTAATATTTGGGGCGTTGCTGTTCTGTTAGTTTTTGAGCCTAATCAAGCGATTATTAGTTGCTTCGTTCAAATGGTTTTAAGCAGGAAGTGGTAAACAGATTTATCCTATACATTTAAACCCGTCTTGCATTATGTTCTTTAGGTTCGAGTTTTTAAAATAATTGTCTACCCCACGATATCGATGGTTTGGAAACTATTTAAGAATTTGTTTTCCCCAACTTCATCTGCCGTCTTATATCGACATGTCTCGATTACCACTATGGCCTAATCTGATGGTGGACCAATTCCACTTGGCTCACCTAACAATTCCACTCGGCTGAATCGCTAGCCCGAATATCCAAAGGAACTTTAGATCCTAAAGGCTCACTTTAAAATAATAATAAAGCAAGAATCTCTTGCAAGGCAAAAGTATGTCAGATACGTTTAATCACAGAAAATATACAAATATTATCAATATATATCAACGCTCTTCGTGCTCTTTTAGGTTTAAGTCGCAGCTAAAACGTTTCAACCGAGGTAAGCAACTTAACCAATGGCTAACAGCACCGATCCCCCTTTTATGGTATTCCAGAGGCATGTTGGTCTATGTTCTGTCAATAACGTCAACACGTTGCCGAACGTATGCCGGAACTGTCACAGTCTAATGTGTTACTTCTTTGGCGAAAGGGAAAGTTGGACACTCCTATATTTGTTTAAAAGAACGGTCTAAAGTAAAGAACCCACACTTTTGAGTTTCATTATACTGTAGCACGATTGCCATTTTCTGTAGAAAATAAATCAATGGAAAACATTTTGTTGCTAAAGCGAAAACTTTATCTGACATTGTGGTCCGATAAGATAAAATACGAGTATGCAATAAATGAAAAGTTTGCTACAAGCTCCAACTAGTTTTTACTAAACTTTTGTTTTCTCTTTCGAAATAACTAAACACCAAATAACTATTTTGAACTTAAAGTTTTGTCAAAACATTTCATCTTCTTTCTAATTAATGCTAATCAATTTTTACAATATTCAAAATAAACATGAAGCTTAAGTTTTGAGTTGTAAAAATGTTTAATAGACTACAACGTGAAATACCATAAAATCCTTACAGGAAATGGCGTGGAGTGGAGTCTGCCACCGCATAACTGGCACCAACTTGCTTGGGAACCTGTCTGAGTTTAGTTTTACTGTTCGTTCTTCACAGGAAGAAAAGAAACTGCAAGTACATCATAATAAACTAATAAGAATGGCCTGGCATGAGTCGCTCAGTTTCCCAAAAATTCAAGCCCAACAACGCCAACGCTACAAAAAATCGAAACCCAGAAATTTTATATTCATAGTCCGATACACAAGTATCAGAAAAAACTGAAAAACAACAGCAAATTTTTGTAAATTGTTCTTCGTTTAGTCATGATGAGTTGGTAGAGTATTCGACCAACAGTCCAGAGGTCGTAATGCAATGGCTTAACTGATGTTTGACTGGGCATTGTCTAAGGTGGACATTGGACACTGGACACCGAACACTCAAAACAGCATCAGTTAAACTGTGACATACTCATCTCTGCAATGTAGAATAAGAACAACCAAATAATGGAACGCCACTCCTTCTTTCCTCCTCCCCAACCCAGTTCTGGTACAATGCACTGCATATGTAGGGCTTGGTCTCTGAGTACGGGTCCCAAAAAAACTAAATGTAGAATCTGATGACCGGCTCCATATGTAGGTATAATTTATGTGGCCGCTTCGCTTCTGATAAAAAATGTTTGCTTAGCGTCACAAAAATAAAATAAAATTCTTGCCTTAAATAGTAATATTAAGCTTCATTTAAGCGATTTTTATTGACCACGATACCGATTACTTGTACAAATAATCATTATCATTGATGAGAATTCAAATTAATAAAAAAAACAGCTGCTAAAAAGGGCTCTCTCATTCTGAACTAAATTAAATATGAAACGTTTTATATTTATTTTTTAAAATGAATCTTTGGAAAGCAAAATGTATTCAACACATTTGCAGAAAGGTTTACGTTTATATCATTTTTAACATTTAGGCTGTTCATATCACAAGTATGTCATAAGTATTGGGATAAAACAATATCAAGGGCTAGTTTGAATGGAGTCTTCTGTAGTAAATTTTTAATTTTCTAACAAAATTAAAAAACCATTTTAGAATTATAAAAAATTTGAATACTAATTTCTTACTTACGAAGCACTCAGAAAAATAGTCACCAATATTTTTAGTCATTTGATCAGTGAAGTTCTAACTTAATGTGAATATTTTAATTAATACTATTAACAAAACTTTTTGGGTCTTAAAAAAATCGGGTGAGCCAAAACTCACCGTTGGATTTAAAAAGTTTAATAACTTTTTCGTTTTTGTATTTATTTTTTCAGATTATAAAAAATAAGAAATGGAAAATTTTTTTTAATGGAAACTTAAAGTAACACCATCATTTGCCATAACATCTTTAAAAGTTAGTCCGGTGCCGCCGAGCCTGCTGAACGCACTGCTCTGACCAAACAAAATTTTTATAGCTTCTAAAATGTCTGAAAATTAAGAAATTTTATGGAATGTCAAATTGTTTGAATTTTAAACAAGTCTTAATAGAAGGCTTCGCCGTCTTTCCATAAATAATATATGTATGTATATACAGTCATGTGAAAAATAATAGGGACACATTGTGGTTTTTGTTGGAGATTCAATTAAAACAAATATTTTCATTAAGTTTATAGAAAACTTTTTATTTTTTAAAGGCTTATATTCCCAACATATGAAAATAAAAGCAAAAAGCTCGAAATCAATACATAAAAAGAAAAAAAAATTATTTCAATAACTTAACCTAATTTTTGGTTGTGAAAAAAAAATAGGGACATATGCAGAGTTTTTAAGAAAAAATATTAATTTTAAATTTTTTCTGGAAACTTTTTTTATTTTTAAATACTACTTCTTCAGTACTTCGTTGCGAATCCTTTACTTTGTATAACAGCCACACATCGGTGAGGCATTGAGTCAACCAATTTTTGACACGAAGCAAGGGGAATAGCTTTCCATGCCTCCTATATTAGCGACCACAGTGAATCTTTATTTGTTGCCTTTTTTACTCCTTAAAGCTACTTTTACTTCTTGCCACAAGTTTTCGATCGCATTCAAGTCCGGTGATTGAGAAGGCCAGTCTAATAGATTGATGTTGTTGTCCAAGAACCATTTTTTTGCCAGCTTCGAAGTGTGCTTCGGGTCATTGTCCTGCTGAAAAACCCATCCAAGCGGCATGTTTTCCTCAGCATAAGGCAACAACACTTCGCTTAAAATATTGCAATAAGTCGCTGCTGTCATTGTGTCCTCAATTCTGTATATCGGATCAACACCTTGGTAAGAGAAGCTTCCCCACACCATAATTGAACCTCCTCCGTGTTTTACAGTTTTAACTGTGTATTGCGGTTTAAAAGCTGTGTTTACTGGCCTGCGCACACTTTGAGTACCACAATCAGGGTAAAAAAGATTAGATTTGGTCTCATCTGACCACAAGATATTGCGCCATTTCTCTAAAGGCCACTTAGCATGATCGTTAGCAAAAAATAATCTTCTACCTACGTTTCGTTTGGACAAAAAAGGTACTTTTCTGGGTCTTTTTGCTTTTAAACTGTTATTTATTAGCCTTTTGCGAATCCAAAGAAAATTCTTTTTTTATTTGCGTTGAAGACACAAAAGGATTTTTCTTCACAAATCTCACTATACTCCTCTCAAGAGTTGGAGATATTTTAGATTTTCTTCCACGCGTTTCTTTCTGGGGCTTATATTTTACAGCATTCTCTACCATATATATAGAATAATATATGCCACACTATTGCAATACTAAAGCTGCTGTCAAGTCTACTGAAGTTGCTTAGAGTGGATCATAATTTTTAATAA
The DNA here is from genome assembly GCA_932526305.1 of Epicampocera succincta. Classification (NCBI taxonomy): domain Eukaryota; kingdom Metazoa; phylum Arthropoda; class Insecta; order Diptera; family Tachinidae; genus Epicampocera; species Epicampocera succincta. Next base: position 27,861,707 of record OW052038.1, on the reverse strand, counting down.
TTAAATGACTTTCTGCAATATGAAACTGTCATTATTTAACACAGAATTAAAAATAAATTTAATTTAACTTTTCGTGTACATATTTTCTTTTTTGCAAATTTTTTTATTTACCTCAGTTTGACCCAATTCCAACCGCAATTCTAACCTCCATTACATTTGTGTAGGTAATGTTTTAATAATGCTAATTAAATATTAATAATGACAAAATTAAATTGGCTTAATGTTAGTATTTTGCCAAATTTAATTTATTATTTTTTAATACAAATGTTGTTTTAATAGAATTCTTTAAAGAAATTACCAACATTTATAATATTCTCAGAAATTATTAATTGCTTAAAAATAAATAAAAAATCAATGCTTTTCTATTTTATATGCCTCGCACTCAAACATGGACGTTCGACATCATTGTAATGGGACCTTCATCACTCAACAACAAAAAATATATATAACAACAAACATAATAATGACAACGTCATTACATCGTCAAAAACAACAACGTCCTGAAATTTAAACCTGTGAATTTTACAACTCATCTTAAAACACTTGTGCTGCGAAACACACACACGCCACATCCATCTTACACACACATCCACATGCGCTGGAACACGTGCATTTCTGCGGCTTTACAACCATAATTCTGAAATTTATAACAAATTTTACTTTTGCACTAACACTCGGATTATAAATTTTAAACAATCTAACACTAAAAACGATAACATCAAAACTGCCAACAACACGAACACCGCCGAAATTCTAATCCACTTGTATGTATATGTATGTATGTATGTATGTGTGTGTGTGTGTAACATTTGAATTGAACAATGCAGGAGTTGAAACTTACAGTTGCATTAAAATAGACTATTTTTCTGAGAAAGGATATCAACCAGATCCTCATGATTCAGCATCCGCAATACCATGTAAGTAGTACTTTAAATTTTTGTTTTGCTTTTTTATTTGGCATCACTGCTGCTAGTACGATTTGCTTAAGAAGTGAGTCAGCAGGGCGTGAATTCGTGAAAGAGATTGCCACTGGTTCTAATATTTAAAGTTGCCATAGTACCCATTTTATTATCAATCCTGCAAGAGTAAAATACAACAAACATATCGGATGGACGCTTCGCAGCGACTACTTATTTATAAGTTAATAAACCATGTGGAGGTTGTGCATAGAACATCATTTAAGACAAAACTTCAATTCTTCAAACATACATATGTTTTCAATAGAGAAAAATAAGAATATGATTCTGAAAGTCATCTCCTGTTTTCTTCTATACTGTGTTAGAATATTTTTATAATCAATCCGTGCAAGTACACAACTACATTCCAGGGATGCATTGAACACATTTGAGACAACCGGCTACACGAACACACGACTACAAAGGCTGCTAGTTGCTTTTGCCGGCGTGCAGTCAACAACATAATTATTTTGAAGAGGGTAGATTCATTTACAGCAATTCATTTATATAACTTCAGTGATGCCAATTAACATTTTTTAAATAAAATAGAAGCGGTAAAATCCTGCTTATGTTCACATTTCAAAAACAAAAATTTTCCCCATAAAGAGTCTTAAAGGATAAAACATTACAACAATTGTTTTTCGGCCAGGCCTACTTTAGGGTAAAGGAGTCCGCAAAGTTGAAGATGCAATGGAATATATGTATCTTTGGAACTATGAATAGATATGAAATTAAAATTTATGAATTATATGTTGGCAAAGTTTACGTACCACTACGTGACAGGCAATCATAATCTAAGGAAAACGGTGCTACAATATTAGCGGTTCTCACTCTTTGTATTATATTTAAAATACTATTTTAAACTTGTAAGTGCGACCGACATTTTGTTTGATATTGTAAACAAACTGAAACAGCAAAAAAATCTGCCATCTGTTTCATACTTGTGAATACAGAACTTACTACGTTTACTAAATCTGCTACTGTTTTTGGTATTGTGGAGGTTGTTAATTCAGTAGATTACAAATGTGTAAATTTTGTTGTTGTCAAGTTTTAAATTTAGCAGGATTTACTACATCTGCAATATGTACAAGCTCTACAATAGCACTTTAATACGAAGCGTGAGAACCGCTATTGCATTTTCGATCACATCTACTTAAACGCAAACAACAATTAAATAAATGTACTCGGCTTGATATTTTGCGTTATAGCGATGCATTCACCTTGTGCAGTGTAATTATTCAAATAGTTTGTTATATTTAGCCCACAAATTTTCTGTCCTGCTGAGCTGTGTGATGGAAATCGAAATTAATTTGGAAAGCAATGCCTTTTGCGAAATTTATAAACATTTCTCTATCAAAAGGATTTTAAAACAAAGATCATTTCTCAAGGTATTTCACAGCCCCAAATTTCTCACATTGGTTTTTTATTTTGTCTACATTGTTCTTGTTTTGTATCTGAGAGAAGTATAAAATGGCGACAGCAACAATGGCCGTCGTGTTGTCGTGTAGCTGTGCTGTCGTTAAAATAATCGTTTCGATAAGGATGTGTCCGTTTTAACTTTTACATATTGTAGCCGGAAGACTGCTGCCTCCAATGACTTCAATGCATTAATTGTTAAAAGTAAAATTCTTGAATTGATATTCACCATTTTGACGTTTCCAAAAGTTTACAGTTAATTGTTGATGGCAAACAGAGGTGTTAAGTGCCAATTAAGAGAAGTTTTTCCTTTTAAAATAATTACAATTTTTTAAAAATAATACATTTTTAACTGTAAAATAGCACCTATTATTTTTCCAAAAAAAAATAATAAGTAGATCTAAAAAACGAATACAATATGATTTGGTTGATTTGTTGTGTGACAGAAATTTCGAAAATGAAAATTAACTCTACAACATCATATTAAAATTGGGAACACTCCAAAAAAATTGTTAAAAATCAGAAAATTGAGAACTTCAATTACGAAAATTCTGAACTAAATTGAAAACTTCAACTTCAAATTAAGAAAATTCCAATTGAAATTGAGAAATTTAAATTAACAAGGTTTAATTATGCAATTTTATTCAATTAATAAACATAAACTGCAAATATTACGCAGGAGAAATTAAAATACCTACAAATCAACAGGCATATTTTCCAGATCTATAAAGATGGGTAGTATCCTGAATGGCTTTACTGGATTCTACAGTAGTTATGCATGTTTTTGAAAATTTGATTGCCTGTTCTAAAAAGGCATGGCTTCACATACGAGTTCATCGCTTAAGTCTTTTCATCCAGGAATGACCTTTTTGACCTATTCATTCGCGCCGCTAGGGCAGAAACTGAAGTTCTCAACACCATCCGAAACTATCTCAATTTCATTTTGAGTGTTTCATTTCCAATGTCATATTAAAATTTTCGATTTCATTTAAAATTTTTCAATTTCGGTTTGAATTTTTTTAATATCATTGAAAAACGGTAGAGCAGGACATTTTATTTGTTCAAATGGAATAACGCAGAAGCATTTGAACTAATAAATGGAAAATGGTTTTATTGACATAAAACTTAAGCTCTAATTTAAATTATTTAAACCTGAACACAGTTTTTCGTTGTTAACGCTAAATTTTTTAAATTGATTATTATATTAACTGACGCAAAACGTTATTGAATATTTCAATAGAATTTGATCAGTTAGAAAAATATGTACATATACATATATGTATGTATGTATATTTAAATACTAAAATCGAAAGGAAATAAAACCCAAGGCAAATCAAATTATAGGGTTTAGTTCCGTTAAGCATGAACCACCAAACAAACTATTAGAAATCTAAACTGAAAGTGGAATATAATTTATGAAAAAAATTACCAGACAACCTGAGTACACTGTAACAAATGCACAATTTGAAAGCAACCCCCACAAAAGACAATACATATTTCTGATGCCACTCTTTTCGAACGCAAAAGAATTTAAACCGTTGCTTCACATACATTTTTCTCGCCCAAATTTCAAACGCCTTTTGCAACCAGACGGTACATGAGCAGAAGAAGGAGTTCTACCGTAATTTAACGACCTCAGTGAACGTGTAAAATGAAAAAAATTAGTCACCGTTATCAGGTGCAATATATTCATTTGTAAGTCGAACCAATATTAAAGACCAAGTGGATTCTACTCTGCGGTAGCATCAGCCTTCGTTTCCGACTAAACAATATTGAGTGGCGGGACTGAAAACAGCCCGTATGGGCTGCCAAGACGAGAAACGGTTGATATAATCCACCAAATAATATTGGATAATCGTCGCCCGAAAGCGACCGATCCAGCTGGAATGAAGGGCATTATCAAAAATTTTAAGTTGAGAAAGCTGTGCACAAGATGGGTGCCGCGATTGCTCATTATAGGACAACAAGAATAGGGCCCTGAAGATGGTAATTTTAGCAGTTGTGGAAACTATTGAGAGGAAATTATGTTGGGAAATAAAGAAAACTATGTACAAACGGAAGCTGCGCTTTTCTTTTTCTTTAATTTTAATTTGTTCATATCAATAGTTTGGCACACAAGTCTCTAAGCAGCAAATTGCTAAGAGACTTGTAGAGCAAATTTAGAACTCACTGTTGATTCCCTAAAATCCTTATACTTTATACTTTTCTTTTCTTGCATTTCTTGGAGGAAAGGTGCCGAATACATTTTGGAAAGTGGAGGAATAATCAAAAAACTCAAGTGCTCTGGAAGAAAAAGAGACAATGAATGTTGAATCATTATTTACTTGGATGGAAGAGAGGGACATTTAGGTTGAATGTTGAAAAAAAGTTTTAGAAAACGTTGCAGCAGCCTTTAAGCACGGAAGAGATTTTCGCAGTACAAAAGTACAGATTTTGACCATAGCACTCCGTGTATTTTGGTTCGTGATTTAATGCCCTAAGAGCGTATTTCACAATTCTTACCATTTTCTACACTGAACATATTTCTTCTTGTACTTGACTTTGAACTTTGATTCAGTTACTTTCTGGTGACTTACATCCCCTCTAATGATATTTTAAGGCACAAATTCATGCAAAGAAGGTCCACTTACCGAATGGATGCAGCTGCTGGGCCTACAGAACCGCTATATCTCGAAAAGCCTGTTTTAATTTTGCTCATTACTTGTATAGTTGTGGTAATTTTGGTCTTTTTAAAATTAAAGTCATTTAGTTTGCGCCTTCTGTTTTTTAACACGAACTGCTTTTATCAGTGTAATATACATAAAAAAATCTAACGCCAGCATTCATAAAAATCTAAGTCATGTTTATGAATTTTTTACCAGATTTCCCTTCAAAATGCTTCTTAAGTACGTTTTAAATGGATTACTTACTATATAGTTACCTACATACATACGTACGTAATTACATACTCATGTATATGTACGAAGAGAGGATAATTTTTCATAGTTTAACATTTTGTTCACAAGTATTTTAATATTAAGTGGAATGACAAAGCAGAATTCAATTTGAAAACCAACGAAAATTCTTTCATTATTGAGAAAATATCATCGAGTAACAAATTTTAAAAAACCGGAACATCATTCCATTCGATTAAGTCTTCGAATGAAACTATTTTAACTACATACACACAAACATACATACATACATACATACAATATATAAAATAAAAGAGGGAAAAACAAAACCCAGCAAAATGTCACTTTAATAAGTTTGTACAAATAAAAACTGAATTTAGTGAAGAACACAAACGGAACAAGGACTAAAAGGAACAACTCAAGCGATTCTCTTAAAATATTCAACCATTAGAAAGTCACCACTTTTTTGAAGAACTTATTTATATGAATAGTACAAACGATTTTTGTTAGAAACAGTCATATTAAACAGAATAAGAAGAAAAACTATTGAATTGACGACATAAAATCTATAATAATAGAGTTACAAATTTATGAAAATAATTTTTTTTGTTGTAAATGTGTCAAATGGTTAAGATAAGCTTTGAAATACGTCAAGGGCAAGTCATTAACTCAGCTCTAGGACTGCGCTAAAGTAGGTTCGTTGCTGCTTTTTATTGGAACATATTGAGTCTTTTTTCCATTATTCGTCACTATTGCGACAGGGTACACCAGGTTTTTAGTCAAATCAAATGAATGGGCTCATATTGTAAAATGTAGTCGATGATTCCATCTTCCATGATACCATGAACAACACAATACGTGGCGCCTCAAATTTCTATGACTTTACTAATATCGCCCAGCCTACAGCGATAGCCAAGACACACTGTCAACACTGCATTCGAAAAAGGTCAATACGGAAACTATAATAGTTGCAGTAATCAGTTATTGCAAATGTTGCTTTAAATTTTATTTTCACTACTTTGTTGAATAGTATAAATAAACATTAATTTTTTACTGTGTACTAGCTTGTATTTTCGCTCTTGCCAAGTTTACGAGTAGTTTCTGCCCTTATGTGCTGCATATGAACCGATACAAAAAGTCCGTTTTTTTTACAAAAGTTAAAAACATAATATTTATAATTTTTTATTTATTTATTTGATTGTTATCAAGCAGAACAAGATGAATGAATCGTCTTATGACTGACAGTGTCATATTTTTTAATATCATAAGTATTTAAAGCCATGCGTGATTTCCAGGCACTAATGGCCAGTTTTTAACTTAATATTTAAATTAGTTAATTTTTCCTTAAATTTAAGTTGTTTATAAAAATGGTTTCATTTTTTCAGTCTCATATTGCGTTTGGTATTTAATTATGATAAAAGTATGGTAGCACTGTTAAATGGCAAAAAAATATAAACAACTTCTTCATTTAACAGCTGCTTACTATTTAGATAACTTAATATTAAAATATTTTGTTTTGAAAATTTTGTGGTTTCGAAATGTTTGCCTGAATTTGCTACTAAATTCTCGCTCCATATCCTTCCACACTTTCACCTTTTGTTCTGCACCAACTCGGTCAGTCTTTTTGCACTCGATTATGCTGCTGTTCTTTATCAAATAATGAAAAACTTCAATGCGCAATTTTCATAATTTGCAGAACTGTCAAAATCAAATGGTAGTAAAAAAAACTTAAGTTGTATTTAAATGGACGTGGTCAGTGATTTAAGTTGTTTTTAAATATGGTCTATAAAAATGAATTCGGTATTTAAACAGAACTTAAGTTTAAACACCGTTTAATTTTTTATTAAAATTAAAAGGCAGAATACTTAAAGCTGCAACTAAAACTCTTCCTTTCTTTCCGCTTTCGCTTTTAAATTTATTTCAATTTCGTTTCCGCTTAAATTCTCATTTCTTTTCTTGCTCCATTTTTCTCTTTAAATTTTTTAGCTTTTTCCTATTCTTCTATTGTATTTCACTTCTTTCCTTTTCTTTGTATCTATTTTTAATAAAATAATTGCAACTGGCTGCACTTGTGTTCTGTTAACAGCTTTTACTGTTAAGCGACAATGAATTTTTGGTTTATTTGTTTGTTGTGTGAATATCTACACAAAGTGGAATTTTTATTGAGTTCAGGTACTTCCGATCGAAAAAAAACAGATTGCGCTTGTTTATAACTGAATACCAATTTTTTTGAGGAAACGAAGAGTCGTTGATTTCCTTTGTTTCTTGTTTTTTTATTCGCATTAGCCGGTGACATTTACTTACGTTATTAAAGTTTCCTAAGACCAAGCGATACATTTTTTGGAAGTTTTAAAAACGGAGTTAAGACCGTTGGGCTGCTTATACAAAGTTATAGCGCACACCTTACATCATATCAGTCGTGTATTAAAAGCGGCACTACGACTTAGGTGGGTAGCCGCGGATTGCAAGATTTTGTGTACATCAAAGGACCGGCTTACTTCACGTGTACCACAAGTCTCCATTCTCGCCCTGGACCTATGGAACATGACCTATAATGAAAAGATCCCAGTTAAAGGCCCAACGAAAGCTTCCTAACTAGATCAACAGCTTGAACAGCCGCTGTTAAGCCACCGCAAGCTTCTAGTGGAGTTTAAAGCGTATTTTACCCAATGGAAGTAACACGAAGGAAGGGTGAAGACCTCATTGAAAGAAAACTGTCAGTATGATTTGTTGCCACAGGTCTACAATAAGTCAACGATGTTGTACGACTGTTGAAACTATGGTAGTTCCCATATAAAATTATATTCTTGTTATGCGATTTAAAAATGTACTTATTCCAGGCCTGGAAATATTCTATTTATGCTGTGAATTTTAAAAATTTTTGTATTAAATGATAACTAATACCTCGAAATTATTTTTTTTAAATTTATATTAATTAACTCGTTTTAATTTAATTTTTTAATTAATTTTAATTAAAATTGCCTGCCATGAAAAAGTTATTAATATTTCGCATCAAATTAAAACGATACCAATTTTTCTGTATTTTTTTCATGATAGACTAAACGCCCAAGCTTCAGAAGTCTGCTTCATAAACTTTTAAAAATGTGGTATTGCTGTTTGGTTAATTGGGATACACAAAAGTTCTACGGCCTCTGCAAAAAACCTGTGTCAGGCATCGAATCCATACAAAAGAAAAATGCTGAACCCATTTGACTTTAGAATCATAGAGAACAATTTTGTTAACACCAATCTATTAAATCTGTTCAGTTGCTTTGAAGTTTTGTACTGGCTGATGTTTTAAGTGAATACAGTATAACCGAGACAGAGGCTGGGGTTTGTTAATTTATTATTAAATTGACATTAACGACTGCATGACTAAACGATAAATGTCCTGTTAATAATAATTCAAGTACATTGAACACCAAAGTCTGCTGCAAGACTTTAATATATGTACATATGTAAGAGTGCAGTAAACCAGCTGGGCACAGTGAGTATCACTGTTAAGCCCCTGTCGGGATTTGAGTTAATTAAAAGCTGGTTCATGGTTAATAAGAGATGAGCTATAGATGACTCAAAAGCTTTTCTATGGTAAATGCTACTCAGTTTTTACATGCAATGTCCTACAAACTAGCTGATTGTGAGTTACCTCAGTTTGACCTGCATATACCAACGTCAAAAAGCTCACCTCTGCATCAGATTTTAGTTACTTTATCAGTCAGTCGTAAATGCGTTGGAAACATATTAACTCTATCATGAGCGAGATCACAAAATCCCGACATTTCATAAACTATAAATCATGCCAAAACATCTGCACACGTTTACGTCCATGGCTGGGTGTGTGTATGTTTAGTAAAATCGGCTTAATTTTATTTAAAAAGAAAAATAACTTTAACATCGTGAAAATCATAAAAAATGCACACAAATTAATATTTACACTGTGTTTTATACATACATACATATATGGACACACCCACACCCTCACGCCTGCCAAAGTTAATTGAATTTAAATATTGTTAACAGAACATGTTTGTAAACCAAAAAATGCTTTATTTCAAATAAAATAGTTTTATGCCCTTTTTCTTAAAAACGAAGTCTGTTCAAAAATATTTATTTATTCACCAATTTCTATTTTCTGCCCTTCCAAGTAGTCCCCTCAGATATGATGCACTTGTAGCAGCATTTTTTCCAGTCCTCGAAACAGTTCTCATATGCCCTTTTTGGTATGCACTTGAGATCTTTCAGGAATTCAGTTTTTTATCTCCTCATCGGCGTCTACAATCTTGGGAAAAAATCGCAGTTAACCAAACAGTGGCTGAGACATGATTATGGCGTTGCCGACATTCTCAGCAACTTCTCTGATACTGATTCGACGATTCTCCATAACTATTTTCTTCGTTTTCTCAACATTTTCATCCGTTGATGATATGACGGCGTGATGAAGGTGAACGTCGTGGCTTAAGCTTAAAAGGCGGTTCTTGACATGTGGCTTATTTCAACCGACGTACTTTGTCCGCTTCAAGTCTAGTTTGAGGTGCCAAAAGATGACCGTTTTACGTGGGACAATTTTAGGCTAAAGTCATTTATTAAATTATACGAAAAAAGTATATAGAGTTTTCCTCGGATAATAAGAACTATAGGTATTCGGACGTGTATTCAAGTTTAATAAAAATTATATTAACACAAGCCCATCGTAAGTGAGACTCGTCCAAATCTTTTTTTTCTTTTTTAATAAGTTTTATTTTACAGTTGTATTTTAAAGTTATAGTTTTATAAAATGTAAATATAGACGTCTATTGGAATCCAATTGGCCTTAGCGGCAGACTAGCAAGCTAGGGCTCCTCGAGAATATTTGAATTCCAGATCATAGACTAAAAGCTCGTTATCTGCCGGAGCTCCTGCATTTTTAGGCTTGACCCACAGCCAGAAAGTTTCAATCAAAGTGGGTACGGTAACCTATGTTCGTCGAACACCAGTATGCCGAAAGACAACCCAAGAACACTTTCTGTCTTTGGCCTTTGGTGAAATTTTTGAGAAAAACATGCAGGATACCCAAGTTTGATATACGCCAAGGCAAAACCTTCTTTCCGAGGGGATGCCTTGATGGCTATATCTGGCAGTGGATCAAATACATTTGAGTGAACAGGGTTACGATCCACCGGCACCCCCATGTGGCTTGTAAGGCCCTTGCTTAAGAGGTTGGGCTACCTAATCCCTTTTATATTTAATCAATACTTTTCCCCAGAACTAGAGAACTAACTAGGGTTCTGAGTTACTAGCCCGAAATACACAAAAAACATCAGGCCTTAAACCAGCTCGCCAGACATTCCCCTCAATGTAGTATTCCCCGGAAGCATAATGCATTGACTTATTATTAGAGTTGTTCTACATTCCATATTATTTTATAGAAGTTCTACAGAAGGTTGTAGTTTAATCGATTAAATCGGGCCCTAGGCCTCACTTGCATTGCAATAGTCCAAGAGCAAAAGATTTGTTTTTGAAATTTCAATTTAAAAAAGTGATCAGCAGCGCTCTCAATTTCACCTTTGCTTTGATGTGTATGCAAATCGATCGAAATTGAAAAACAAAGCCCGGTAAGACCACAAATGTAATAAATATAAATACTGTTTGGCCGAAGGTTCCTAACCTCCAAAGCCAAAATTACTTACTTTGTGGTAAAATTTTATTTAAGAGAATATTTGTTAAGAAAACCGCATTAAATTTAGCAGCTACCTTATGTTTTTGTTTTAATTTGGCCAGTCTTCAAACAAACTGCAGATTCATTCTGCGGATTAGAATTCGGCTTCTACTGAAATAAATTTACTTGTCTCCTGATGTTTAATTCAGCAAGTTTCGACCTGCAAGTCTTAAAAAAAATTCTTTATTAACGAATCAACAATTTTTTTTGAAGGATTTTCAAAAAACAAACTCATTTTGAACTTCCTTTTAAAATACGTGTAAAACACAATTAAATTTCGTATGTGGAAATTATTAACTGATTGAAGCTTTCAACTTATTCAAGACATTAAGTTCTTCTTGTTAGTTTCAAAGTTTTTCATCTAAAGATTCGAGATCTAAGTTCTTTCAGAAGTACGAATACCACAAAGTTAAATGCGTTGATTTAAAATAAATACCTGCATCCATTAAAAGTTCATCATACAAACTTGAGCATATGCGAATTAATCACCAAATGAAAACTAAAATGTGTTACAACAAACTTAAATATGTATGTATGTAAGTATGTATGTACGTATATGAAGGGATGGCTTTCCCAATGTAAAACTTATTATATTAAATACATGACCAGTGAGAAAACTAAATCTGCAGAAATGGCAACAGAACGGAAAAAAGAAAAGCACTGAAAAATGAGCAACAAAACGAAAATAAAAAACGTTATGAGCAAAAGTTAAGCCATTAGCCATTTTCCTCGAATTCGCAGGAGAAATTTTAAATACGATGTCATGTCATTTAACGGTAATTAACATGGGTTGCGCAAGGATGTACGTATACATATAGTAAAAACTTTGGCTAAATATGAAAAAGGCTTTCAAATAATACAAACTATTTATTGTTCAAAAAAGGTCGGAACACTGTTAACAAAATCAACCATCCTGTTGTGTATCAAATTAGTTATTGTCCGACCGTCAATCAAAAGGAATTGTACTAACAACGTTTTTACTCAATCCAATATAGGCCCCTGAAAATATCGCTTTTCCGCACATTGTCACGTGCCAAGCATTCGGGCCTCACATTTTAAAGCGGTTGCCAGAAAATTAAGTTACATCTTTTTCAAAACACTGTCTGAATGCAATTCGGTGATATGGGAGTGCAGTAACTGTGGCACCTTAAATTAAGGCTCAGAAAACATTCTCGATAACCATATATGCAAATATAAAGCTTTCTTCTCGAGATATACAGTATTTACCGCTTATATGCACGTCGGCTATAAGCATTTTCCGCTTTTATGCATGTAAGTTCGTGCAATTTCAGGTCCTAATTTAATATACATATAAATGGAAATTTCTTCTATAAGCATTTCTCGCTTTTATGCAGCAAAATTTTAATACAATTTGAATAAATTACATGAAAAAATTTCTTCTATATGCATCATTCACAAAATTGCAAAAAAAACGAACTGACAGTTTTCCTCTAACAACTACCTCCAAGCACTTGATAAAATCGCTGCTCACTTCACTGCTGCGACAATTCTAATTAGCAATGAATTTTTACTTTTTATGTTATTTCAGTGACTGATTAGCCACGTCTCAATATCGACATTGTCGCGTACGAGTCCCATTTGCAATATCAGTTTCTTTCTTTTTGCTATATTTGCCTGCATTTGAACAAATATTAGTTCTTCTTCATAGAAAATTTTCATTTCTTCAGATAGTTGTTTTGCTTTCTCAGAATATTTTTAGCCATCATCGGAAACCTCATCTGATTGTTTTCTGACGAAAATACAACTACAGACGCATCATGGTGTATCACGCTATTTTTGCGTTGTTGGCAGTCCTTGCTTTTTGCCTTTGCAAAATAGATTTATTTTCAACCCTACATACAAGCCATACAGTTTTAGGTAGATTCAGTTCTTCCCTGGACAGTGTTGAGTCAATCAATATTGCAAAGCAAGAAAAATTAAGATTTAAAAATTATGTTTCAATAAAAGTCAGTCGGTATTTGTCAACGAAATATGGCAAAATCTTAGAATAATTTTACTGGGTGATCAAAGTTACACAAAACTAAAACGCCTTTGGTCTACGCAGTATTTCACGCCTTTAAAAATTCAGAAATTGCCTGTCAAGGTCTGATATCTAATGCCACTGAATTTCCTAAATCTGAATTTTTATATGGAAAAAGTTTTACTTGTTTAATTGTTTATTAATCAGCACTATGAATTTTCAATTACGACAAGGCTTTTGTTCTCAGGAAGCTACGAAGCACCTAAGATAACACCTCCTTTTGTTCCGTTAACAGCTGCACAATTGTAACGGACATCAAATCAAAGAGTTGGTAGAGTATTCGGCCAAAAGCTTAGTACAGAAAATAAACGCATTATTGAGTATGTTGGGTTAATTGATGTTTGACTGTCCATTGCCAAAGGTATGCACACTGAGCAGTAAACATTGATCACATCATCAGTTAAATTCTGACGTCGTCAACTCTGCAAAATAGAATAAAAAAATTCTTCGTTCCCTGATTTGTTTATATTTGCAACAACTTATCGTTTTATATGGTGTGAGAAGGGATCGCCGTAACAAAATACTAGATAGTCCAGCTTCGATCACTTCTTGTCTGGCTTAGCTGTTGATGGTGATTTTAATACCTTTGATCTTTAGCAGAAAAATATATAAATGCATAGAAATTTAAATATAAGTTAACACGATTCAAGTTGGTGACCAACCTGTCATTAATTTTTTTTTGGTTTTTTCTTTTTTTTCTTAATTGCAAAATTGTTTTAATGTCATTTTAATAATTTTCGATATTTTTCCAACGAAATATTTTAATAAATTAACATGACACGGGTTGGTGAACTAAAAAGGCAATTTGCTATTAATTTTTTTGTTCTTTTCTGTTTCTCTTTAAATTGCGAAATTATTTTAATATTGTGCTTGCATTGATAAATGCAAACACATCATTTTCATGCAAACGTCTGACTTGAGGGAATGAATTTCCCAATAATTTTAAGTTTAGTTGAAGTAAGCAAAAAAAACTTTGTAATAATTTTAAGCTTTACTTTTAAGAAAAGAAAAATGTTTTTGTCACTTAATTTTTAGTCTTCTTTAAATAAAGAGGTGCTTTTGACAAGCACTCGTACAACTGGCGCTCAACGTGGGGCCAGGTGCTTTTGACAAGCACTCGTACAACTGGCGCTCAACGTGGGGCCAGGTGCTTTTGACAAGCACTCGTACAACTGGCGCTCAACGTGGGGCCAGGTGCTTTTGACAAGCACTCGTACAACTTGTCTCTTAAACTTTTAGTTTTTTTCAAATAAGGAGTTGCTTTTGACAAGCACTCTTACAACTGGCGCCCGAGTGAAGTTTAAAGCCATCCGTGGATATCACGAATAAATGTAAAGGAAGAGGCCTCTTAGCATCCTTTTCGGAAAAGAGGACTCGTAGAACGCAAGTCGCTTTAGCCAAGCGCGCAAAAAATTATTAAACGTGTTTTCGTTAAAAAGGTACTTTTGACAAGTCCTCGAACTTAAACGTGTTTTCGTTAGAAAGGTACTTTTGACAAGTCCTCGAACAACTGGCGCCCGAGCGAAGTATTTAAAAGTTATCCGTGCATATCGCGAATACGTGTAGAGAAAGAGGCCCCTTAGTATCCTGTTCGGAAAAAAGGACGCGTAGAACGCAAGCCGCTTTACCCGCGAATAACGACTATAAAGTCCCAAAGTTTAAATTTAAGGAAAGTTAAATAAATTTACTCTTTCATGAAGTAAAAAGTTATAAAAACATTGAAAAAAAATATTTAATCTTTAATTTTTAAAAATAAATAAACTCCCTCATCAGATAAGAAGTTATGCCTACAAAAAAGTTCGCAAAAATATTTAATCTTTAAAGTGAACTCTTGCATCAAATAAAAAGTTACACCTGCGGAGAAAATACAAAAAAACATTATAAAAACAAAACTCTAAAGTTACGTCTACAAGAAAAACATTCAAAAGTATCATAAAATTTTTCAGATCTACTAAGCCGAAAAAAAAGCTAATATTGCAAAAATCAACAAGTGGCTTTTACAAAAAAAAAAAACAACAACAAGTTTCCGATTAGAAAAAGGATCTAAGAAATATTTAAAGTGACAACAACCATCAACATCTTTAAAAGGAGGATTTAAGAATAATCTCAAAGCAACTAAAATCGCCAACATCTTTGGAAAATTCAGTACATCCAGTTCTACCCTTGAAGACCGAAAGGAGACCAACATTTTTAATATTATTAACCTTCTTAACCCTTCATTCCTTCTCTGCCAACGAGCTGCAAATTTTTAATTACACCTTATCTCATCTCGTGACAATTAATAATGGATCTGGAAAAGTTCAGAACGGTACTTTCAAAATGATACACACCGTAGAATTGGACAAATACAAAAGTTTCATAGACGGCGTGCAATCGCAGATCAGACGTACTATCCCTAAGTCGAATCCTTTCTTCCCACTCCTCAAGCACGAGGTATCCCAAATTTATGATATTCTCGAGATCATAGAACCCAAGGAGCAACTTAGAAATAAGAGATCTATTAACATAATAGGAACCGCTTGGAAATATATCGCCGGATCCCCGGATCACGACGATTTTGAGTTAGTAACAGGATTGTTAAATAAAACTCTAGAAAATAATAATCAGCAAGTAATTATAAACGAAATTTTTACAGAAAGATTGCAAAATCTCACACAGATAACAAATCAAATAAATAACGTAATCAAGAAAGACAGTAATTTTGTAAATGAGGCTGCAATCAGCATGCAAATAAAGTTAAGATTTATGAAAGAGGAATTAACCAATATAAAATATGCCATACAATGGGCAAAACTAAATGTCATAAATTCAGTCCTTTTGAGTAAAGAAGAAATAAAAATATCATTGAATAAATTAGCAGAAGATAAACTCCTGTTTTCATCCATAGAAGAAGCACTCAAATTCTCAAATATTAAAGTCCTGTACAATCAGGGAAAACTCCTTTATATTATTGTAATCCCCCTCACTAATAATGAAGATTATGTCAATATTATTATAAAACCGGTAAAAAGAATTGAAAGAATTGTAAACATTAAATTTAAAGAAATAATGAAAAATAATCATAAGACATTTGGTATTTCAGACGAATGTTCTAAAGTAAATAATATTAAAATTTGTAAAATCAACCAACTGGTTGACATATCCAATGATACTTGCATCCCACCGCTTCTTAGTGGAACGAGTTCGTCCTGTCCAATTTCCCACGGGTATCATGTACCCCACGTGGAGACAATTTCTCCTGGTGTAATCTTACTTAATGATTTTCACGGCAAAATAAATAATGAAACAATTAACGGAACATATTTGATCACATTCCATAACCTAACGCTCAACATAAATGACAAATTATACAGAAATTTGGAAGCTCCCCGTCTGGAAGTTTCGCCGCCGTTAATCCAACAGACACCAGTCGAAGATGAATTCGTAAACCTGTTATCTTTGGAAATGCTTAACCACTTGCATATTAATAACACTAAAAGTATACATGAACTTAAGTTAGACTCTGCAATCACAAAATATACTACATCCTCTTTATTCACCCTATTGCTCATATGCCTGGCGCTAATGAAATTTTTTGCAAAGAAGGGGAAAAATTAGTCGTTCATACAGTAACGAACATAAAGACAACACAAGAAGCGATTGCCTAATACAAATGGCATGAATCAAAGCCACAAAAGATTGACGACCTACCCTACTTTTAACGATTGAGGACAATCGTTTTTAAAGGGGGAAGAGTTAACACGATTCAAGTTGGTGACCAACCTGTCATTAATTTTTTTTTGGTTTTTTCTTTTTTTTCTTAATTGCAAAATTGTTTTAATGTCATTTTAATAATTTTCGATATTTTTCCAACGAAATATTTTAATAAATTAACATGACACGGGTTGGTGAACTAAAAAGGCAATTTGCTATTAATTTTTTTGTTCTTTTCTGTTTCTCTTTAAATTGCGAAATTATTTTAATATTGTGCTTGCATTGATAAATGCAAACACATCATTTTCATGCAAACGTCTGACTTGAGGGAATGAATTTCCCAATAATTTTAAGTTTAGTTGAAGTAAGCAAAAAAAACTTTGTAATAATTTTAAGCTTTACTTTTAAGAAAAGAAAAATGTTTTTGTCACTTAATTTTTAGTCTTCTTTAAATAAAGAGGTGCTTTTGACAAGCACTCGTACAACTGGCGCTCAACGTGGGGCCAGGTGCTTTTGACAAGCACTCGTACAACTGGCGCTCAACGTGGGGCCAGGTGCTTTTGACAAGCACTCGTACAACTGGCGCTCAACGTGGGGCCAGGTGCTTTTGACAAGCACTCGTACAACTTGTCTCTTAAACTTTTAGTTTTTTTCAAATAAGGAGTTGCTTTTGACAAGCACTCTTACAACTGGCGCCCGAGTGAAGTTTAAAGCCATCCGTGGATATCACGAATAAATGTAAAGGAAGAGGCCTCTTAGCATCCTTTTCGGAAAAGAGGACTCGTAGAACGCAAGTCGCTTTAGCCAAGCGCGCAAAAAATTATTAAACGTGTTTTCGTTAAAAAGGTACTTTTGACAAGTCCTCGAACTTAAACGTGTTTTCGTTAGAAAGGTACTTTTGACAAGTCCTCGAACAACTTATATAAATTAGAATGTGTTCACGCATAATAAAAAATGTCACCTAAGAACCTCTTGTCGGGTTAATAAAATAATTATGCATCGTTATTTGACATATTGTGTTATCGTGTTGCTTTAGTCACCATAAACATGTTGTTGCTTAGATTTTGCAAATTGTCCCTTTAAAAAATGCTTTTGCTGGAGTTCAGATCTGTATTACTGCGAATGTATATCTAAAAATTGATATTTTGCCCCACATAAAAAAAATTAAAACTGATTCAAAAAATACAATATTAACATGTTTTTAAAGACATATGATTTAAAAAGTAACTATTAAAACGGGTCACAGTCGCACAATTCGGCGGAAGCAATTAATACCAAAAAAGAATTCTGACCTATAGAATGGTCCACTTTACACCAATCTCTTCAATATTCACACACGAATCCCAATCTGCCGCTCAAGTTCGAAACTATTCTTAAAACTGAACTACGTACTGCTAAAGAACTATTAAAGAACAGGAAGAAAATCTACTTAGGACAGGAAACTTATAAATGCTAGAGCTTTCGGAAGTAAGACTTCAGTGTCTACTTGAACTAAATGATGTTCTAACCATCTTAAATAACCGGCCGTAGTTTTCAGAACAATTCGTGTAGAAAGCAGGAAACTGATGCGATCATCACACATATCTTCAACTAGCAAGACTTGGTCCGCTTAGCTGTTCTTAGTAACGCCTCTTCCAAGAACATACATACATACATACTTACCGAGTAAAATCAATTACGTGCGTTCTACTTGAATTAAGCGAAACTTTACCGCAACACGGCTCATTGTAAAGGGTGGTTAAATTGTATGGGCCGATGTTGAATGTGAACCACACCTAAACGCCAAGTTTTTTTCCGAATTTTATTTGACATTTCTCTACTTCAGACTTACTCAATTTGAAACATGGAGAGATACACAATCCAACAACGTGTTAAAGTTATCCAGACTTATTATGAAAATGGGAGTTCAAATCAAAATGCATATCGTGCACTTCGTAATTTTTTTGGTCAATTTCATCGTCCAAATGTGCGTACAATCGCAAAAATCGTGGAAAAATTCGAGCAAACCGGGCCTGTAGAAGATGTGAGAACACCAGTGCATGCTCGTACAGCTCGTACTGCAGAAAATATTGCTGCTGTTCGCGATAGTGTGGCTGAAGAGCCGTCCACCTCAACTCGTCGTCGTTCCCAACAATTGCACCTCTCACGCTCGTCGTTGATGAACATTATGCATAAAGACTTGCATTTACACGCTTACAAGGTGCAATTGGCTCAAGAACTAAAGCCTCTTGACCATTCCAAACGTCGTGAATGGGCAGAATGGTGGCAAGAAATGGCAACAGTGGATGATCAATTTTCGAAGAAAATCATCTTCAGTGATGAGGCACATTTTCACCTCAGTGGATTCGTCAATAAACAGAATTGCCGCATTTGGGCGAATGAGAATCCAAGAGTGATTGTCGAAAAACCAATGCACCCACAAAGAGTGACTGTTTGGTGCGGTTTATGGGCTGGCGGCATCATCGGGCCGTATTTTTTTCAAAAATGAGGCCGGTCAGGCAGTTACTGTGAATGGTGTTCGCTATCGTGAGATGATAACGAACTTTTTATGGCCCGATTTGGAAGATATGGATGTGGACGATATGTGGTTTGAGCAGGACGGTGCCACTTGCCACACAGCTAACGAAACAATGGCTCTTTTGCGCAACAAATTCAATGGCCGTGTTATCTCACGTAATGGCGATGTCAATTGGCCGCCAAAATCATATGATTTGACACCGTTGGACTTTTTTCTTTGGGGTTATTTGAAAGAAAAAGTGTACGTCGATAAGCCAGCAACAATTCAAGACCTAAAGGATCAGATAATTCGGCACATTAACGGCATAGAACCTCCATTATGCCTCAGCGTCATCGAAAATTTCGACCATCGGATGGAGGTGTGCCACCGAGGTCGCGGCGCCCATTTGGCCGATATTTTGTTCCATACATAATTGAGTAATACCAATACATCATAATAAAATAAAATTACAATAATTTCCTAAATAGTTTGTGTTTTATTCAAAATCAACATCGGCCCTTGAAATTTAACCACCCTTTATATAGGGAGAGATTACATTCATGTGTGCAAATAAATATAAACTTCTAATGAAATAAGATTCATCATCAAAAACTTTGAATACTAGTATTTAGTGCAACATATATTATGAAATGCAAAAGTATATTTTTATATATGCATGCACATATGTATGTACATAAATAAGCTTATTTGTTGGGCTTTTGCCGACGGAAGAAGCTTTGTTGTACCGGTAATATTTTTAAAAAGTTTATTAAGGAATTATTAGCACGACTTCAGTTTTTCACGCATAAAAAACACATCAAATGATATATAAGGAAGGAAGCCAATCAGCGGTGCCAACCATTGGATTTTTAGTTTGCGCTGAATTTATAATTGGAAGAATCTTTTCTCGAGAAAATTGTTTCCCTGTTGGCAATAAGTTCCTTGTTAACATTCATAGTTGGGCTAAGTATGTTTCGCCAATTTTAAATGCTTCGGCCACTATTGAATTTCAGATATTTCGACTGCAATCTCTTGGCACAGTATGAAGAATTTCTGATAAAGTACTTTTTAATTTAATCAAACATAAATCCATAGATCCTTGCATGTATTGGAATAACTTATTATGTGTATTTTGCCCATCTAATGTTCTCTTTTTGAATTATTTCTTTGCAGATACTGTTACAAAGTCGTGTCCTTTCTTTCTAGCATCGGGCATTGTTCTGCTATTAAGTTTTATTGTTTTTCTTATACCAACCTGTTCACATCAAAATAACTTGTATTACTTTAGTGCCGGCATCATGTTCATTGTATCAGGTAAGAATGGCTGCAAATATGGCAGCCACACACAAGTCTTGAGACAGGTACAAACACAAAAGACGCCTTAACACATATAATTGAATTTCGTTCATGAACGTTATTTATAAATAAAGGCGGAATGTTTTGATAAATTGATCAGTATTTGGAGTCCTTGAGAGCCAATGCTTATGTGTTAAAGGTATAATAATAATAATTTGAATAATAAGGGAAAAAAGTTATTTTAATGCATATGTATGTATGTATGTGATTAAATGAATTCAAACAACAAACATAAACGCCAACCCTGTACAGCAAACAACAACGACTTAATGGCATGAGAAATGATGGTTAATGCTTAGTGTTCAGCACATTTATGTGAAACTTTGGAAGAAAGTGGAATATTTTGTTCCATAAACTCTTTAAAATACGGAGATTGTTCGTCCCTTCTCCGAGTTAGATGCGAAAATTATTCTCAAGTGGAGGAGCGAGTAAGTGAAACTGTACGTGAATCAAATTGTTAAGAAACTTTAACAGGTACTTTTTTGAAAAAGCAGTAATTGTTGAAAATTACTCACAATCTAAGTAAATCACCGACTTGGAAACTATAACAAAATGTTATCAATGAAGTGCATTGCCAAGCATTTTCCGGCTTAAATCAGAAAATAACAATGTAACTGTTTTCCTATTTGAACAATCGTCACATAACTTGACGAAAGCTCTAAGTTTAAACTTTTCTATTGCTAATATGCCTTAATTCCTGCTTCACTCCGAAACTTGAGCCTCTAAACAAAGGAAATATTACGAAATAAAATACATATGTTCACATGTTTCATAGGTTTTGCATGAAATTTATTTTAAAAAGGAATAAAAAGAAAATCAACATATTTACAAATTGATTCTGTCTCAGTTTGTTCCTTTTAAGTCGTAAAAATGTCCATTTATTGATTCCCTAACGTGTCAAAGATCGATCCAAGTTCGTCATATGTCTGAATAACCCAAAGATAAATTTGTGTTTTAACTGATTTTTACTTCATATGTCAAGAATTTTTAAGAGAATTGCCGTCAAAAAGGTTTAAGGAGCGCCTAATATTTTTCTGACCCTCTTTAAACTTAACGAGGGCAAAAACTTGCCAAAAGTGTTTTATTCACAAAAGTTTGCCAAATATATTCAATATAATTTGAAATCCATTTTCTGAATGAAAACCTCCTCCTTAATGGCGTTCTTCTTTGAACAGCATGAATAAGAAAGTAATTTTAATTTATGCTCATTACGGGATCTGCAGGAATCCGCAATCGCTTTTATTTGGCAAAACTTTATTTCTAATGAAAAATCCAATATAAAAAACCAATTTAAATGAATGGAAAAATAATAAATGAGGAAAACTTAAATAAAATCCGGCAATTACACACAAACCGCAAACTAAGTTCACTCAAGCGTTCACTCTTAAACAGACGCAGAGAAGACATTGGTAAATAGCAAGAGATCAAAAAAGAAGAAAGAAGAAACAATTTTTACAAAAAGTCAGAACAACATCAGCAACAATAAGAACTACCCCACCAAACATTAATATTTATTTCAATTAAACTTTTCCTGCTGTTTTGGCTTTTACTTGAAGTTGCTTTTTTAATTACTTTAACAACCTTTGGATTTGGCTTGGTTTCCTTTTTCACTTTGTTATCCATTATTTTTCTCTTTTCATGCATTCAAACCACCAACCAACCAACCAACCAACACCACAAACTCATTTAATTGGAAAAACTTGAAAAAAAATTTCAACGGAATTTGTGGACGGCGTGATGATCTAAACTGAAAGGTTTACTCATGCTTATTGGCCTCATCGCTTATATATCCATACTCAAGGCTGAAATTGGGTCAAAGTTGCGTCCAAGGTCAACTCTGCAGCCGCCTCTCTTTAAGTTCACATACGGTCAAAGTTTCTTTTTGTTTGTCTTTGGCTTTATAGCAACGGAGTTTGTTGGTCTCTTGAACATTTTCCTCTACATCAGTTTGCAGGAAGTCGGTTATTACAGTGTAAGTATGTGTATATCTACGTATGTATGTGTGCATTAAGGCCGTAACACTTGCTTACCGCACATAAGTATGTATGTTTGGATGTGTTTATATGCGATTATTATATTGTTTTAATTAAGACATAATGATTGGTCAGGGTCTTTTGTAAGAATGCCTCAGCTGATCGAAATTTTAAATTTTTCTTCCAATTAAAACAATTGACTTGAAATTTGCTCGAGTCTATTAAATTAAAAGCTCATTTCTGACTCAATTGTTGACAAGTTGGCAAACTCTCAGGCGTTTCTTTCTTAAAAATATACGCAAATTTTCTATGGATCTTAAATTGAATAGAAATCAAAGGGAGAAAATTCTGTTTAGTTCTTCAAAGTTTTCTAAAAACTAAATTTTCTAAAAAATACAACTTTTAAAATTGCTTTTATCAATATAAGTTTGTGAGTTAAATTTGCATATTTGGCGAAATAGTATCTTGGTTTTCCATATTGAGGCTCTGAAAGACTACAGGAGTTAATTTTTCTTTGCCCGATTTAAAACAATTTCAACAAGATTCGTATGCAAAAATACGCTGGC
The DNA here is from genome assembly GCA_932526305.1 of Epicampocera succincta. Lineage (NCBI taxonomy): Eukaryota > Metazoa > Arthropoda > Insecta > Diptera > Tachinidae > Epicampocera > Epicampocera succincta. Next base: position 27,838,620 of record OW052038.1, on the reverse strand, counting down.
ATCTGTAAGAATGGAATTTTGGCCTTTCAGTAGTTTTTCGGTGTGTTCGATGAATCTCAAAATGAAAGAAAATTCTGAGCCCAAGAAGAAGGGAAGCCCCTCCTAAGCTCTTTAACCAAACTTACGACGATTCGCAGGCAATAGTTTACGAAGAAGCGGTTGAAACTTAAACTAATGTAGGAAAGGGCTGCCAATGCAAATGCAAAGTTCTGATCGCTATAGGCAAAGTTAAAAGAACTACAACTTATTTGCACTCGCAACAGCTGGGCAAACATTTTCAAAGAATTAGAGTCACGGTATTTAACTTTTACGCAGTAGTAATACTGGTGAAAATTTTCGGCTTACTTTCGCCACTGAATCGTAACGGCAGCATTTCCCCAGAGCTGTCATACAACAGCGAAATATGTATCTTTTGAAAATTATTGTCTCCATAACATTGATGAGAAATATTTTAATTTTAATGCTTTTGGCTGTCTTGAAATTCTTACATTTTGAAGTTGGCTGGCAGGACCTTCTTATGAGTTAAAACGTCCGGTTATACTAATGTGTAATCATGGTTCACGCAAATCTTACACTGACACAACACTATGAACCACAATGATGAGATGGGAGCAAAGACAGAATCTCACATACCAAAACGAATTCTTCACTGTTAATTCCCTGTGAGCAGATCTGTTTCCTCTGCTGGTGTTCAGGACGCGCTGTTCCCTTTTTATCCAATTGTGGCGCTGGATATTAGGGCAGGCTACAAAACTAAACAGTTTACGTTACCAGCTAGTTAATTTCAAGCTTCTCAGGCTTGGCAGGATTATATTGTACCTCACGTGGAAGTTTTATTTTTTCTATATTATCGAACCACATCTGCCGCATTGAAATTTGCTGTAGTGGCTACCAATAACCTGGATCGAATAGTCTACCGAAACTTCCCAAGGCTCTCTAACTTATATGCCAATAAGTGGACTTAACCCGTTTAAGTAATAACAGAATAAAATCCCCCACCTTCTAACTAAAGGGATTCTTTGCCAGTCCCGTCTAAAATTTATTGGTATACCTCGAATTCGTAGTTCATCATGTATCACCATGGACTTTGATATCCATAAATTTCCGTTTCTCTTTTTAAATAAAGCACCATAACTGAGCCCATGCCCTTTTTTATCCGATCATAAACTTATATGCCTTCTATTTGCCTCTGATTCATTAAGAACTTTTAATAGTTTCTTTAAACCTTCAAGTTTTTTCACAAATTTAGTTTCATATTCTACCAAAAAATTGTACTGAAAGCAAAACTAAAGATCTAAAATGGCTAATGTATTCTCTAATTCTTCTTATTCTATTGTTTTCTAAAGCGCTTGCCATGTTTTAGCATTTCAAATTTGCATGAAAAAATCAAAGAAGGAGAAAATCGTTTCAACAGTCACACCTACAAAAGTTACAAACATGAAATCGAAAGCAAAAAACCTTTGGAAAAAATACGAAAACAGCAGAACAAAAACCATCAAGTAACAGCACAAGAACTGGAATTGAATAAAAAAAAATTACTCAAAAATGTGACACAAGGAAATGGCAAGAGCGGTGGTAGAGCAAATGCAACCAGAACAGGGCGAAGAGTGGTGGATGCAGTAACAGATGCTTATGCTGGAGCATATGGATGTCGAAAACACCCAAATGTTATGAGTTCGGCAGTGTTCCTGAATGAAATGGACAGAAGGTAATTTGACCACAAAAGAAAACTATTTGCAATTTTTTTTTGAGAGGATTTATTTTTAAGGCAGCTCTTGTTTTTCCTTAATCCTGCCATTGTTTAAAATGCTGTTTAAAATTTAATTTAAATTGTTATTGCTATTTTCAAGATATTATTTCGAAAACCCCGTCGCCTCATCAACTAGAAGCAAATGTAATTTACACTCAAGAAATTTGGCAAAATCTTTAAATGAACTTTGTACTGATAAATCCTCATCGCTGTTTCTGCCGCCACCACCCCCACCCTCTTCCATGCGGGCCAGTGGCTTGCAGTTGCAAACACAAACGTTGCCACGACCACCGCAACAATTTAGTGACTCACCGCAAGAGTTTCCTTTAACACGTAGTGTTTCCACGACTACAGATATTTATGCCACCCAAAACATCAACTTCAGTGGTGTGTCAGCATTTAAAACTGACTCTAGTACCACCAACAGCAACAATCGAAGACGCAATGCGGCGACAGATACGCGTTTGAATACGGACTCTGAAACACAAACAAACGGCAGTGGTGGTGGCAGTAACGCAAAAACTGCCTTGCAACAACGCAACTCAAAGCAAAACTTGCCACAACAGCAGCAACAAACTCAGCGACCCAACAATATTTATCGGGAAAACTTTACTGCAAAAACATGTGCCAAAAATAATGATTTAGTTGGCGATTCAATTGATACATATAATCATCGTCTACGTCGTGTCGCTGTCAATGGCCACAAAATTGATGGAAATAATGAAGACCACGAGGAGGATGATGATGATGACGATGACGATGAAGAACAACCCCAAAAACTTTGCGGTCTTAAGAGAAGTATCCGTAAAACTAAAGATGAACTTTTTGAGGAGTTTTGTAAACGTGCTGGCGTACGTCCAAGGCCAAAAAACATTTACTACATTGACAATCACGAGGCGGAAGAGGACGTAAGCGATGCCGATGAAAGTGCAACCCCACAATCTGCCGAAATTGATGAAGAAATGCAACGTAAGCCGCCGATATTGAGTTTCGTACGAAATGGCAATCTACACCAGAAACGAGGCGAATCTTCCGGTAGTTCTCAGCAGCAGCAGCAACAACAGCAGCAACATGCCGATGACTATCACGGTCAGGACAGGGAGAACACTCGCATATTTGATGAGGAGTTTGATGTTGTCAATATGGAGGAGCAAATGGATGAGAATGTTTTTAAGAAATTGCACGATACTGAAGAGCACTTGTATGTTATTGATGGTAAGTGAAAAGCTGTTCCTTCAAACAAATACTGAAGAACGTGTTGTGTGTCGTGAGTAACAACAACAACAGTTTGGCTTTGCACATAAATTGTTGCTTAATAATTTACCAATAAGTTTTGTTTCTTTTAGGACTTTTCTTTAACAATTTAACTTTAATATTTTCAAAACTTGTTAAAAAGTTCCTCGATTCCTACTAAGTGTGTAGGTATGCACATACATACATATACGTACGTAGATATACATACATACATGTATATATATATATATATATATATATGTACGTAGATATACATACATATATATGTATGTACATACATATATTGATAAATTCTGCGGCTGCAGGTTTTTTGCATATCCTGTTGCAGAAACAAAGTGAAGCCATTATTGGATAAAACTCGGAACACTAAAACCTTAAGGCTGTAGTAGTGACTCAAAGGGCCGCTTACTGGCCTTTCGATAAGAACAACACCCTGCAAAGCACAGCAATTTGTATACGGCCACACCGTTTAAAATAAACTCAGTTTGTAATAGCGTTGAACCCAACTCTTTTGGAGGGCAGATTTTCTGCAAAAAACCTTTATATATTTCCAGTCTTCCTTAAGCTCCGCTAAATTTGTCGAGCGAATCCCTCCAATCTCTGCAATATTGGCCTTATTTGCGCTGGTACAAACACAAAGGAACGCAATAAGCTCCTTGTTGACTATAGAAGTTGGTTATATAATATTTTACCTTCTTTAGATTTGGTGTCTTCTGCCTAAAAATTTTTTAACATCAAATTCCATTTTTTCATTTTCATGAATAAGAGTCAGGGAGGAAAATAATAGGCAGAGACTCCTCAAATCTTAACAGCGGCCTAGTAATACTCTTAAAAGCAGTTATTGGGGATTCAAGGTTGCTGCTTCGGAAACGTAAAGCGTTACGGAAATACCACGCATCTCAACTGTTGGTGGATTGGTGCAAAACTGTAGGGGATATAAGAATAGTCATAGAGGCATATCATAGTCATTAGTATTGTTTTCATATGAAAATACTCATATTTAACAGTTTTTCTAATATAATCGTGAAATTTGTGGCTTGAGTCCAATTATTTCGAACCTGATAATTAATACGTTGAAGTTTTGTGAAAATTGTCATCACGTTTTTTATTGAATAAATGTTGACTCTGAGAAACTTGAAATTTTGTTATTCCATTGAGCATTTTTAACGGTCACCAAAGAAGAGAGCCGACGTCTAGAGGCAATTTTCGATGGCTGAAGTTCCTTAGATCACAATACGAAAAAGGAAAATATAGTAAATAAATTTGCAATATACATATATATGTATATGTACATATTTTAAAAATTTTATGATAAATAGTGTAATAGGAAAATTTACAAAGTGCAAAGATCTCAGAATATTAAGAAAAATAGAAAACTGTCAAAAATTTACTGAAAAAAATGTAAAATATTCCAAATAAAAATTGACATTAAAAGTATTGATTAATGCGCGATTTATGGCCAAATTAAGCGATTTGCCCCTTATTTTCTGTTCGCTTTTGCGGCTTCTTATAAACAAAAAGTTGACTGCAGTTAATAAAAGCAGCAAAAAACACGTGTTTTGATCACATTTTTTATCGCTTGCTCTTTTTAATATTTGTTGTTCCTTTATATTGATTAATGAAAGAAACGTGTAGTGCCATAAGGGCTTAAAGCAATCCCTTTCCTTGTCTTTTGAAGTGAATGACTCTAACTAGACATCCAACATCCATAGAGTTAAAAGACGTTCTCGACTGTGAAAAAAAGCTTTTAAAATAAGTATTAGTAGTCATACGTAGACGTCTGCACCACCTATCCGGCAGTTCGCCACTACATTGGCTCTTTCGCCCATGGTCGGGCCTTAGCACAATGCCGAGAATGAGTTTGTACTTGGATTAGTTATGGGAAATGTAACAAACCACCAGCTAGTGTTTGTCTGTTTGTTCGTCTTCGATAATGGGTTACCCACCGCCTACGACCTCAAATAGATTCGTTTGTTTCAATAACGATTGCCGTTAACTACATTTCGATGACGAAGTACTCTCACATTTCGATTGTGGTGATTTCGCCCCACCTTGTGGGCTTGCATATATACGAGAACACTTCCCTTTTTAACTAGGCCCAATGCACCTGCAGACAACTTGCGTTTATTTCTAGTCAGTTTTCGTCACGAAATTCAATTTACTAACTTCAGTTCCGTTTATTTTTCGTAAGAGTATTTTAGTTGAAAAGAATGAAACGAAAGTTTAAGGCGCCATGATACTTCAAAAAAAACATGCTCGTTGACACAATCTCGTCCTTTTGCCATTAAAACTATATTAGATGTTATTTGGAGCTTCTCCTTCAGGCAAATGTGTAAGTCATTTATCAACCACTGAATAAACATATTTATGTTTTAGAATTTTTTCTCGATCTTTTCGTGTATGTCCTGGAAGATTGTCAATAAAATGCTTATTTGTTCCTGTGGTTATACATACATATGTATGTATGTAACTCTAATACTCCAAATGTTTATGGTGTCAAATGGTGATATTAAATCTTCCACATCATAAAGCAGAATTTAGTTGTATAGAAAAATACATTCGTATCATGATATATTTTCAGCCTGGTGAGTGTTTGAGTGCACCAAATTTTATGTTTATGACAGATTTGGTATTTAAACTTAAACAAAATTAGTGTTTCAAGAATCGTTGCAAGTTTAGCTACAGGTACATGTGTGGCCTATGTATGTGTGTATGTTCATGTTTAGCTGCTCGAAACTCAAACTTGAATTCTCATTCAATCTCATTTCTCTACAGATTAACTAATCGATGATTTAATTAACTGATTGCTGGTTTAAAATTTGCTTAATAGAGAAGAAAGCAAACATATGGTCTTTCACATTTTCTTCGTATTTCTAGACCTCGAGCTTGGCAGTTCTTTCAAAAAACGCATTTCGTTTGCACTGATTCTGCTTGTAAAACTACAAATCGGACAAAAAAAAACTGCAGGTGACTCTGCATAACATCGGACAAAACACACCTAGTGTGTCAAACTTCATAAATGTACTTTTTTTGGATTTGTCTGTAGAAAACCTTCGGAAGTCTCAGAAACATCGGAAAGTAATATCACAATGCAGTTGCCTAAAACAGTAAAAACCCACTTAAAAACTTAAATTCTATTTTACATACATATTATGAAAAACTATGCAAATGAAAATGCGAATTAACGAACTAATATTTGAAGAAAAATATCTAATTTTTTGCACTGATTATAGAGACGCAACTGGCATAAGTCAATAGTGGCGAACGTTAACGTTCGATATCGTGGGTCGTGCGGGTAGTTTCTGCAATTACTTGTGGATTATATATCTACTCCTGTATTCTTCTTTAGAATTGAAATAAATTTTATTTCAAGGCAATAACTTTTTTCCGATACTTTGCTTATATTTTCTACTTAATTTATTATAAGCAGGCACAATTCTTTGTCAGAGCTGCTTCTGCGTAGTTGAAACCAGCTGACCAGCAGAAGTCACTGAACTGCTAAGCAAACTAGCCCAGGAAAATAGCCTGACTTGAGACGTGCTGTCAGTTCAATGACTTGAAAATCCCAAGTCCAGCTAACATTACCGTGACGGTATGTATTGTGGTTTACGAGACTACGTTACGCAAATTTCGGGAAGTCGCTCACATACATATAAAATAAGTTAATTAAATTTTATTTAAGTTTACTACGCAGCACGTAGTTTTTGTAACTGTTTCTTTGTAAGCTGTAAACAGATGTTTTCAAACCAGAGATGATAAAATCTGCGCAACTTAAAGCGCCTTGTTTTTTCCATTTAACAGTACAAAATGTACTATTTAACTCCTTAAAGTATGGGAATGTCGGATTTCTTGAATGAATTTCTTTTATCAAGTTTTGGCGGTGATTGAAGGCTGTGAATGACACACGAGTCACCGATAAAATGCGCTGCACATGTTAAAATTTTATTGCTCGACACTATGCAAAATATTGTTCACACTATTGGCACAACAAGCTTCATTGTCCACCATCAGCATAATTCCGACACTGTCATTCGATCTAACACAATCGTCTAAATCATCAAATCGCGAAAAATCAGTACACTTTTCAGACAGTGTATAACGATTATAATATAACACTATATCAATCGGGGTTTCATTAGGAAACAGTTTTTAAATTTTTTTAAGTTAATTTTTTTTTTCAAAACTTCAACAATATACTCGTACATACATACATATATTTGTATCCCATGCACTAATCAAATTCAAATATTCTAAACATTAAAAAAGGAAAACTATAAGCCAATTGTTGATCAACATTCTAACTTTCGCCGCGAACGCGCAAATTACGGGATGACTGGCCACAGCCACAGTTTTCAATACATTTATTTTTATTAAATACAAAGAATACAAAAAGTTTCAAATAATTGTCTTGTTAAAGAACAATACTTAAAATATTTTTAAAAACTAAGAAAATATACTGCCTTCGTCATGGATGATGGTAGTGAACCAAGTGAAGATAATGATATTAGCTGGCAGGTAGTTACTTTGCCAATAGTCAAAGTGTATCACCAAAAATATTCGAGAACAAAAGACAAAATATCGCCAACAACAACTTAACTTCAATAAAAAATGTTAACAACAACAATGCAAGTAAATCAATAAAGGCGCATGCACATTTAAATGCAAACAACTTTCCAACCATAGACAACAACGATTTCAGGCTCCCAAAATAATAATCGGTTTGCTAGTCTTGATCATAATGAAATTGATACTGAGGATGAAGAATATAATGAAAACAGCAATAACAATGAACCAAAGCCACCACCTACATACATATTGTATGGTATGTATAACCATTTGTTGCTGATGAAATCTTTTTCTAAAATTATTCCTTCCTCTGAATTTCAATACAAGTCACTTAAAGATGGACAAATAAGATTGCGAATAAAGAATGTAAAATCGTGCAGAATTATTGTTACTCATTTAAATGACAGGAAAATTAAGTTCCATACCTACCAATTGAAGCAAGACCGATCGTATAGAGTTGTTATAAAAAACTTACATCATTCTACGTCAACTACTGATATTAAATACGAAATTGAAAAAATGGTCATAAAGTTCGGAACATTGTCAATGTTCGCAGTAGAAAAACGAAAAATCCCCTTCCAATGTTCTTCCTTGATTTAGAACCTGCCCTAAGCAACAGATACGTATACGATATTAGGCACATAAATAGCGCAATTGTCACCATTGAACCCTCAAGAAAAACTAACGATCTTGTGCAATGTCATAGATGTCAAGAATTCGGTCATACCAAAACTTACTGCCGAAAAAAAGAAAGATGTGTTAAATGTGGCTTAGGGCATCTTACAATTGACTGCAATAAAGATATTGAAACTCCTCCACGCTGTGTGAACTGTCTACAAAACCATCCAGCAAACTATAAAGGCTGCATAGTATATAAACAAATACTTAAAAGGAAATTGCAAAATAATAATCTCTACAGAAGAGATAAAACCAGCCAATATATATTTAATAGTGAAGATTACCCAAATCAACTTAACCAAAATGCAAACGCCAACGCTAGTCGAAATGAAAGATTTTCATATTCTGATACTTTATGGAATCCACAGCAACTAAATCCATTAAACAATTCTTTTGAAAAACTCGAAAAATTAATTGAAAACCAAATAGAACAGACCAATAAGTTGATAAATATGATGTCTATTTTAATATCAAAACTATGCAAATGAATTTAAGAATTGCAATAGGGAATGCCAATGGGCTTTCCAATCATACTCAAGAGGTAGAAATATTTCTTAAAACTAATTTTATTGATATCCTCCTAGTCTCGGAGACACACTTCACAGACAAATAATTTTTAAATAAAAAATTTTGACGTAATAAAAGCTAACCACCCGGACAATAGAGCACATGGTGGAGCAGCAATACTTATAAAATCATCAATAACTTACAAATTCGCCGACGAAATAAGACAGCAAAGTCTACAAGCTGCATGTATTAAAATATTTTGTGATTCGACTTCCATTACCATTAGCTCTATTTATTTTCCTCCAAGATATTCTGTAAAGTGTCAGGAATTTCAAGAATTTTTTAGAAAACTTGGGCCTAGATTTATTGTAGGAGGCGACTTCAATGCCAAACATCATTGGTGGGGTTCAAGATTAATAAATCCTAAAGGCAGTGAACTTTTTAGATGTATCGGCAATAACAACTATTCAGGTTTATCTACGGGTAGTCCAACATATTGGCCTACAGATTTGACGAAAACTCCAGATTTATTGGATTTTGTTGTATATTATGGCATACCAAATAATTTACTACAAATAACTGATAGTAACGATCTAAACTCTGACCATTCGCCACTTATCCTTGATTTGAATACATTTTTACATGAATAGTAAAACTGATCTATCATCATTTAGCACCTGGTTAGAAAGAACTGTCAGCCTCAATATTTCAGTAAAGTCTGCATCGGAATTGTATGATGCGGCTGAAACTTTCAACAATTTAATCCATGAAGCTGGATTTCTATCTACACCATCAACTGATACCCATAATAGCCAAAACCAGGTTTATGTAATTACTGAAATAAGAACAATAATCCAAAATAAAAGAAGACTAAGAAGAATATGGCAAATGAGTAGAAACCCGAATGACATACGAATCCTTAATAGGGCCACAAAGGATCTTAAACTTCGGCTGACTGAAATAAAGAACAAACAGATTGAAAATTGCTAGTAATCTCAACGTTACAAGATATGAAGAATATTACCTGTGGAATGCCACCAAATCCAATTAAGAATAATACATCTATAAGAGACGAAAATGGTTTATGGTGCAGAACAGATCGAAGCAAGGCTGAAGCATATGGATTACATTTATCAAAAATATTTCCGGCACATGAAATTAATGATTGTACTTCTAAAAAAGAAATCTACGAATTTCTTGATAGTCCATGTCCAGTAGACTGGCCAATTAAACACATTTCACCAAATGACGTACGGGAGGAGATTGCTAAGATTAATTGTAAAAAATCACCAGTATACGACTGTGTGGATGGAAAAGTAGTCCAAGCCTTGCCTAAGAAAGCTGTTATTTTTCTTACACTTATATTTAATTTAATTTTGAGGCTAAATCATTTTCCTTCGCAATGGAAATGTGCGGTAGTGGTAATGGTCCCTAAACCTGGAAAGCCAGAAAATGTTGTAACGTCATATCGCCCGATAAGTTTGCTAGTCACATTCTCCAAAATATTTGAAAGGATATTTCTGAGAAGAATGTTACCAATACTAGGAAAAGAAAATATAATACCAGAGTACCAATTCGGGTTTAGACATAGGCATGGCACACCTGAACAATGCCATCGTATAGTAAATTTTATACGGTATTCCTTGGAAAACAAAAGATATTGCTCAGGTGTATTTTTGGATGTACAACAAGCATTTGATAGGGTCTGGCATGCAAGCCTACTATATAAGCTTAAAAAACTACTTCCAACACATTTTTACTTAGTACTAAAATCTTATATCAGCGAAAGGTATTACTATGTTAAGGTCAACAGAGATTTTTCTGGAATTTACAGTGTCAAGGCTGGAGTCCCTCAGGGTAGTGTGTTAGGCCCAATTTTATATACAATTTTTACATCGGATATGCCCTTAATAAATAATGTACTAGTTGCAACCTACGCTGATGATACAGCGGTATTAGCTGCTGACACAGACTCGGACGTTGCGTCACTATATCTTCAAAGAGAGCTTGATGAAATAGGAATTTGGTTAAATAAATGGAAGATAAAAGTCAACACTGAAAAATCTTTACACGTAACGTTTACTTTGCGTCGTGGAAACTGCTCACGTGTATCAATTAACAACAGTGATATTCTGCAATCTGACACAGTCAAATATTTAGGTCTGCACATCGATCGCAGGCTTACATGGAAAAACCACATTAAAGCTAAGAAGCAACATCTTAACTTGAAATTCAAGCGCCTATTTTGGTTACTAGGTCCCAAATCCAAACTAAGTCTCGAGAATAAGGTAATTTTGTACAAAGTAATGTTAAAACCAGTATGGACATATGGCATACAGTTGTGGGGAACGGCCAGCAATTCTAACATTGAAATTCTACAGAGGTTTCAGTCGAAAACATTCAGGTCCTTAGTTAACGCTCCATGGTTTGTATCAAACAAAACAATTCATGATGACTTATCAATTCCGATGATTAAAGAAGAAGTTAGAAAATATAGCGAAAATTACTTGGAGAGGCTGAGTAACCATTGCAACCCATTGGCAATAATGCTACTAGATGACACAAACGAAGTAAGAAGACTGAAAAGGAACCACATATTAGACTTGCCATTTCGAACCTAATCAATTATACATAAATAAAATTCTGTGTACATACATATATGTAAATATTAGTATAGATAAAACTTTAAGATTTTGTATATAATGTACATATACATATATTATTAATTCTTGAAATAACTTTAACAATTTTTGTTTGTATATTGTTGTTCTTATTGGAGTTCAACAATGAATGTTATTTTCTTATTATTTATTTTATGAAATTATTATCCTTGGATAGATTGTAAATCAAACGAAGCAAAAAAATAAGCCAATTGTAATGAAAATTGCAGTATTATGTTTGGTTTTTATTGCTTTATATGAGTACCAGAAAGTTTTTCTTAATAGTTCACCGGATAAAGTCGACAGATATATATATCGACTTAGCTGCAACATCGAGTGCTATCAATAGTCCCACCTGGACAGAAATTTACAAACCCGGTATTTATTTTATTCATTTACATTCACACAAATGAGTTTAGAATTAACATTAAGACTGGCTTTGATGGGTTTCATCCTTTAAAATTACAGTGAAACATTAGAACTACATTCCTACTATAAAACGGAGAACAAAGTTTGAGGTAGAAATGTAATTACATACAACAATAGGTGCCTGTGCCACGATATCGAACTTTAACGTTCGCCAGTATCTGAAAGAGCAAAAAACTGATTTGGCGACTCTTTGTAAACAGAACTGTCTTATTAGGCCAGTTCGTGTGCTTTTAACCAGTTTTCTGGTGTTCAAAGTATTGGCGACCGTGAGACAGTGAATATGTACAAATTAAATTTGTTATTTGTTTTTTAATTAAAAAGAACATTTTCATTATTATAAGCCATCCAGGGAGCCGCCTTTTGGCTGGCTGTTTTGAGTTGTTAATCCTTATTACAAATCAAAAATAGGAAAATTGTTTAGCAGACGTGGGAAAGTCAAAAAAGAATTTTATATTCAAATAGAAGAATGTTGCATCTAAAATATACACTGATTTTTTTTGTGAGATGCCAGCGTATCCTAAGCCCTAAATATAATTCATAATTGTAATAATATTTGTTCCTATTGCGACATATGGCCATGTCCAGATTGTGAAACTTGCGAATGGTGCGAGTCGCTTAAGTTTTGTGATCCAAGAGGAAAGAGGAGTGAAGTCAATGACTATTTCACGTTCACACAGTTCTTGGTTAATTTGTCAAATATACAATTCCAAACGAGAGTTAGGGACAGTTTCGCAGCAAAAGCTATTTTTTTGCGTGTTTTTGCCGGCATATCAATGTTATTCTTATTTTATTGTAGAAAAAACACAAATTTACGTCTTTGCCTTTTGACGTTTCATGTAAAATTTAACAAAATATGTATATCTCTTTGCAGACAACGTTCACCTTATGCCACAGTCCATTCTTCCTGGTCGGCGAGCATCGATGTATGTAGAACCAAATCATCTGCGTCGACTAAACTCTAATTTATCGCTGCACACCATTTATGCTCCTACTGGCGCTCGTACAAGTCTACAAAAGAGTCTTTACGATTTGGATTCCAGCGGAAATGAGTTTGGTTTACTGACTGCACCGCAGCATCAACCACAGCAACCGCGTTACACAGTGCGCGACAACAGTTACGGTGGCTCACAGCAACGGCTACATCACGATTTCCATAATCAAGCCCTGTACCAAAGTCGCACTTTGCCCAGAGCTTTCCTCAAACGTAATGTAGATTCACAGGACAGTTTAACGATGGGTTTTAATGCAAGTACAACACAACTGCACAATATATACAGTGACAGTCAACAGAGATTGACAACATTAATGATGCAACATCAGCAGCAATTGCAGCAACAAAACCGTTACTTGTCGAGAGAGCAAGAATTATACAATTCACGTTATGGCTTGCACAAGTCAAATGAGGAGTTAAATCGGCATTTTATTCAACAACAACAACAACAACAACCCATTTACATACAGCCCAATCAATTACAACAATACCAGCAGCAGCAGCAAACAAGCTATAACACGACTTCCTCCTCCCTAAAACAGCACCCGCTAGTACAGTGGCCTGCTGCCATACCATCGTCACCCTCAAATTTTAGCGGTAGTTTCCGCTTGTTCGGTCCAGCACCAAACAATGCCGCGCAAAACACCAGCACCAACAACCATACCCTACTCACACGTTCGAACAGCAGTACTTCAGCTATAACAGCAGGTGGTCAACCAGTTGTAGTTAACGCTTCGTCAACTGGCAACCAGGGGCCATCAAAATTTCAACGCGCTTATGCTTTCGACGAGCAACGTCGGCCAAGTGCTGTGCTGGCCGAAGCCTTCGATTTGGATGAAATTGAGCGTGAACGCAGGCGCTCGCATGCCAGTCTTTTTACTGTCGCTCCAAATGGCGTTGCTATGGGAGTTGCTCCGGGAGGCATAATCTGTGGCGCTGCTAACAAAAGTCAAGAGCACTATGACATGATTAATGGCACTGCTGTGTAAATGTCTGTCTCTGCATGTCCGTCGTTGCACATTATTTTACCAATTTTGCAACAGTGAAGAAAATCCGCACAACTTCAACAAAAAAGGAATACCGAAAAGGCATAAATACTCAAACATGACGTGGTTTCTTTATCGAGACACTGAAGAGTGGAGTAATCCAGCAGAATGACAAAAACCAAGAAAGTAATTTGAAGCTTCAGCATTTGAAATCACTTTTTTGACTTGTCTTGTCTAAGATTCATTTACTTTTATTATTGTGACTTATGTTCACTTACTCTTCCAGTTAAAACAGTTCAGCTAATTTCAAAACAAAATTACACAATTCCATGTACAAAATTGTTAGGAAAATAATTATAATATTTCTTATTCACAAGGCTTGAATGCAGTGGACATGCAAAAATAGGAAAGCCTAACTGGAGGGTGGCTTGCGGTTAAGATCCGCAAAAGGATGTTCAGCTCTAAGCTGAAATGGCAACAGAATAACACACACACACATACATACATACCAAATAACGCAAACTTCCAGAACGACCTACGTCGTTTCGTCCTTTATGGCCCAGTTCAGTTAAATCATCTTTGCAATCAGTTTTTAATGTAGTTCTTTACGTTCTGGGCAGCTGAATGATTCTTGCATATCGCATCCAAAAATTAGGAAAAGCTGCTGAAGTAGAAAAAGCCTCAAATATCCCACAGCCTCAATTCGGAGTTTTCACGTTATAACACAATTATTCATACAAAAATATTCATTTCCGTTGAATGTTCATCTAAAGGGAATTCATATTAAAACTCTTTCGGAAAACGTTAATTTCACAAAATATAAAGTAAACTCTTCACAGAGGTTAAATTTCTGTGAATGAGCGCTTGCATACAACCTTGTGCCCAATTTTTAACCAGTTGCCCTGTCTGTTTTACAAAACACGAAATCTTTTATTTGTCTATCGACAAATTAAGCTGTCACAGCTGTATTGTTCAATATTTTAAGTACATAGTGAATTTTTCAATCAGAACACATGTATGTAAGTATATATGTACATATGTAAATATGTACACAACATGCGTGTAAATTAGGAAAATAGCTTTTTTATTTGAAATTCAGCGGATCGGCTGGGGATCTGCGGGTATTAAATATTAATCTTATGTAGCCGGGTCTTAACACATATAACAGCAGAATTTCGAGAAATTATTAAACCGGTTCATTAGCTTGGATAAATTTTTACTTCCGTGACGGGGTGGCACGATGTGACATCGATATCGACATTATGATTAACTTTGATTATTTCGTATTTCAAATAGCAAAATTCACAAAATTTTTTTATTCTTCGCCGCATTTCTACAGACTCAAATTGTCTCAACAATTAATTCATTTTGTTCTATCAGAAACCGAAATGAAACTAGAAGATTTTGTTTGACAATGAAATGAAAATGGACATTATCTTGTCGACAAACACTGTGGCACAAATAAAGATATGAAATAAGGCTCAAATTTAATTTGGTCGATATGAAATTTACAATTGAGGTGGTATTTCGTTAGGAAACAGTATCCAAATGAAATATATCAAACACAATTATAATAGGCGCTCTTAAAAATTATCCTTATACACATTTTCAAAGATCGGATTTTCGGTGATCGGGAACCGGACATAAAAATAAAATTACAGTAAAATGAATCTACATAAGTACATACGTACATATGTATATTTCTAAAAGTAAATTAAGAATAAAATTTAGCTGAACAGGATAAACAAAACAACAACAAAACAAAAAATTCCAAGTCTAACCTAAAATCTGCGTTTTTCTTACTAAATTTCCACTTATACTTATTTATGTTATACATAAACAACATTTGCGAATATGTATGTAAGTATAGTATAGGAACCACTTTGAAAGGGATTGATTTTGATCTCTCGGTCGATCATATACATAAACATAAATAAAATTGGTTTCGGGGGTCCGACACCAAATTTAATTGTACTATAACATCTGCTGCATTACATGCGTATTAAGATCTAAAATTGAGAGATTATTTAATGGCATGAACGCATTGGCTAAACTATATAACTATTACAACAAAACATATGTGTGGTGTTCGTTTGGACCCCGCAATACTACTTAAGGATTAAAAATCTCTCCGCTGACTAAAAGCTCGCTTTCCCCCGCCCGAAGATCAGCTATTCGGAAAACTGTTGTAAACGATTTATGAGTTACCGCTGTTAGTGTTTCTGCTACTAACAAAACACTTTACATCACATCAAATTATGAAATTTCAAGACTGTCAGTGCCATTCAAATATATGTACATATTCCTGTTGAAACACACAATTCGCCTCCTCTTCGCTAATATCTCATATTAATAAATTGTAGAAAAAATCATTTATGAGTCATAACGAACTTTTACGCAAAAAAACAAATAAAATGTAATACCCAACAAAACTTGCACTGCCAACTTTCCCTCATGTCCTTCAGAAAAAAATTAAAACATTTTTAACAACATTTTATATTTATTTCACTTAGAAGGGTGTGAGGGCTAGAGAACTTAAGTTAAACAAACTGAATAGTCATTTTTTATAGAGTCAAAAGCACAAACATACATACATATATGTATTTAATACAAATTTTTAAGGTATTATAATAGAATAGTTCAAATAGTTTAATATACATACGAATATACGTTTGCGTCGTTGTTTTGAAAAGCACAGAATTGTTTTTGAACCAACGAATAAAAAATGATTCCTACTGAATGAAGCCTTAAGCAACGGCTGCCAGTTTTATGAGGCAGTAGCAGTATTCTTGTGGCATTAAGGCAACAAATTTCGTCTTTTTTTCCTTATTGTTTTAATTAATTTTTTTCTGTATCAATTCAATATTCATTTTTTTGGGAACAAACCACATATCGAAAAATCAATTTAGCGGTTTGAGGGTTTCCATTTCGTTTTAATCATTTTTTATTTCGGCTTTAAACGCAATCGGCTTTTTTTATTTTAATTCCAACTTAATTGCATTTTATTCAACATTTATTTACAAACAGCAGTTTTGGTTTTTGATAAAACCATAAACTAAAATGGTCAAAAAGTTAACCTTAAGAACTGATATTTTTAAATAAGAAAATCTAAAGAAGAAGCAGCAACCTAGACTCCTTGGAGTTCAGATGAAAACAGCAACTATAGTAAATGTACTCGTAAGTCAAATTAGGTCACTGCAGCAGACATGTTGAGTTTGAAATATCCATTATATATGTACATATGTATGTATGTATACATATGTATGTATGTAGTTTAGTTAAATTGCAAACCAAAATAACAAATAAAGAATTGAATGTTCAAAGTGAAAGAGAGTTTCAATTTTTCAGAGGAGAATTTTATTTTTGGGAAGGTGAGTTAAAGGCCACTCTTATTAAAATAATTAACCAAATATATAAATAAATAAGCGAATACTATAATGTAAATATAATGTATAAATAAGCAAATTGAAGAATTAAAATTACTTATATGCTGGCAAACTTTATCAACGAGTAGTTAAATTAGTTTGCAGTCAGCTAAAATACATTTTTCCGCAAATACCGGTTTTTTCTGTTCCTGTATATAAATAAACTTACTTAGAATACTTACTTGTAGTACTGACAATGAACAGTTATATTTTTAACAGGCAAAATAGACTTTTTCATCGTGTCCTAAATCTAGTTATATTATAAAATATATAAAGGGTGCTTTTTGTGGAGTGACACAAGTGTTGGAAACAAAATTTTATAAAATTAATGTTTAAATATGATTTCTGCCATGTGGCCACCACGGCTGGCGCGTAGAAAGCGCAATCTGGAACACAAATTGTCAACAAGTTTTCGCAGCATTTTCGCCCTTATTTCGCCGATAACTCTTCGAATGTTGATTTCCAGGTTTTCAATTGTTTGTGGTTTGTCGACGTAGACAATTGACTTAACATAACACTAAAGAAAATAATCCAATGGGGCTAAATCACACGATCTTGGTGGCCAGTTAATGGGGCCATTACATGAAATTATTTTTTCATCAAAAGTTTTTTTGAGTAAATCAATTGTAGCGCCTACTGTGTATGTGGCATGTGGCTCCGTCCTGCTGGAACCAAATATCAGCAAGATTAATCCCACGGAATTGAGGTACGAAAAAATTTAGAATCATGTTGCTATACAATTCACCATTGACAGTGACATTATGACAATAATCGTTTTTGAAGACATATGGGCCAATGACTTCGCCAGCCCATAAAGCGCACCAAACAGTAATTTTCTGTGGATGTAATGGTGTTTCGAAAAAAGCTTGTGGATTCTCCTCACTCCAAATGCCACAATTTTGCTTATTTACGACCCATTTCAGAACAATTATTTTGATCAAAAATTTCAAGAATTTGCACGCGTTGCTCTTGTGTAAGTCGATTCATAATGAAACTTCAAAGCAAACTAAAAAAAAAGCAACTATCAGCTATTAAATGGGTGCTCAAATAAAGCAGTGATGCCAACCCAAAGTTGTGACACTCTAAAAATAACACACGTCATAACTTTCTTGGATTGAATTGTACAATAAATAAAAAATAATCAAGAATAAAGTATATATATATCGTAAGAGACAGCTCCTATAACATGCATGCAATGATAAACGCAGACATCTAATAATGGGACAAATTTTTTGTTGAATTCACAGTATTCACAATAATTTGGTAATGATGTGCAATTGAAAGGTTTATGCCAATCTTCAGCAATTTACACAATTCAGTGAAAACTTAACTTTTCAACTACGTGCCCTGATTGGTTCGTATGTTGTTCATTTTCCCGCAGTTCCAAATATTGCGGTAGCCACAATTGTTGCCAATTTGTCTGGTGTCCGTGATAGTCACCAAATATTTTGTCCAATAACACGTTAAGGTCAGAACGTATTTGCAACCGTAAGTAGGCAAAGTTAATGGACTTATAGTATCCATAACCACTAAATCAAATGCTTTCGTTGGAATAAGAGTTAAAACCAATTTTTCAACAGCAGAAGGACTGGCTCTTTTTGCACTATATTCACGACAATTCGTAACAAATTTTGCGATATCCTTGATCATTCCTCTCCCAAATTGTTTAGTTCGGATTTCGCTTATACGTTTTTCTGCCCACAATGTTGTGAAATATTTGCATGAACTTGTGCCTATCATTCCATTTTTTTTAATTTTTATACCCTGGTCCTTTACTAATTCTATTCTAAATACCACCAAAATTTTTTGATCGTTGGCCTCCTTTTGTAGCCTCGAAAGCATTCTGTGTAAACAGATGGATGGATGGATGGCGATTACGAAATCTAAATGCAATAATTTATAAAAATCCCTACTTTGATCGCTTTTTCTACTCATTCCTCCAGTTGTTATAGAAAAAATATTATTTAAAGGATTTTTTAGTTTGTCTATTCAGATTCTAAGTAGTGCATAAGCCTCTACATTCTCCTTATCTTCTTATTAGAAAGATAAACTGGAGGTCGATGATCTGTACCATAGATATAGGGTCGGTAATAAGTTATTGCAAAGTAAATTTACAAGATTTCAAGCTTTATTCAGGGTTATCGTTCGTATTCATTTAATGTTTTTGGCTCAAAATATATTGGTAAATCAGTGCCGTCGTGAAGTTGGTAATAAATTTCTTATAATAATTAAAACAAGCCCAAGTTGTTATACGATATTTTTTATAACCGTCACTTTTTACTCATCGGGCCGTATATCATTTGCACTACACTTGTAACCGAGAAATACGACACCACACCGGAAAAAGTCGCATTTTTGGGGATTTCATTTTAAACTAGTTTTTTTTAAACTTCAAATAGTTTTTTAAGTTTTTAATTGGACTTGATGAAATCCAGAAAACAAATCTAAAATAGGAAAATATTTTGCACTTCCGAAGTTGTCCAAAATGTCGTCTATCGGAGGGAGCTGAAATTTATCGGCGATGAGGTTTTTGTTTACAGACGGCTACAGAACTTCAACCTCTTTTTTGGTACTAATATCCTTCCTTTCTTCACATTATAGAACCTAACAAACCTGTAGACCTCACATCTAAGAGGTATTATACATGAATAGTTTATTACCCGTTCCTTGATGTATAGGGGTTTTAAACCGTGCGTTTCGAACAGTTCCGGATATTTTCGTACTTAATGTTTTTTTTTTTAACCTTTGCCCAGAAGGCCATTTAAGGGAATGTTGGAGTCGTGGTTCACTACAGGAAAATTTTTGTGAAACTGATGTACATAAATAATTGTGTACGAATTGTTCCAAAGGTTTCATACAGCAAATGTTGTTACTTCGGTGATGATTATTTTCTCGTTGTTATTCAATATTGTACTATTTCTATTTACACAGGGAAATGTCGGCTTGTGAATCTACAAGAAGCGTGTATGGTGTACAGCTGTTAAGTAGATGTAATTCAACGAAATTAGCATAACGTGCACTTAAATCTTTCGTTGATCTAATTTATAATTTCCTTCCCTAACACCAGCGTTTAAAGCATCTGCAAGCTCTTCGGCTTGTTTCGAATATTCGAAAGCATCGCCCTAATTGCTCCCGACAGTGTTTTGTTCTACTAAATATTAGTGCATTTTTATTGTTAAGCGCGTTGTTCAAATGTGTTCTTGCAAATTTTAGTATGGAATTGTAATTTTGAATAAGTAAATCTATATAGTCAATTACATATATTTGTTTCATTACCAGATAACGCTCTATTCTGTAAAATACGTTTTTTTAGGTTATAAAATCTTTTAATCAATTCTGTAAACTTTTCATGCTCAAATTTTGATTTTTGTTTTCAAAAATCTGAAAAAGTAACAAGAGCTCTTTTCCGACATGAAAAATGATTTTTCGATCAAAACTACATGAAAAATTTAATAAGAATAATGGAATGCATAAGTATTTATTTTTGATAATAATACTAGGATTTTCTAGGAAATAAAATCTTTTCCTGTTTGGTGCCAAAAATATTTTTGTCTGCTATATCTTAAAATATTCAAAAATAAAATCTAGATATTTAACAAATTAATTATCATTTCGCTTTGCAATTCGTTATTGCCTCCCTTGTTTTGTTTACTCCGTAATTTTGTTTTTATTTAATTTTTTGGAAATATTATTTGTGTTTCCAATTGTTCTTCATTTAAAAATACTCTTTGGTTTTAACTCTTATTAATTTATTTTTCTCGTCACTGTCAGTCAGCGTGACCGTTTGGCATTTTCACTGCATTTAGAATTTTTAATGTATTTATGGCAGTGAATTTCGCACTAGCATTTTTTTTAGCATTTTTGAATAATTCTTTTAGCAGAATTTAGCATATTTTAGTATTAACGTTTTCACACATTTTATTTCAAAAAATCTGTTTGTTTCCCATATCACAATATATTTTGCCATTCAAATAATTATACAAATTGGGGCAACCTTAGAAATAGAAGTCAAGGCGAATTAAATGAAAAAAAGCTTGAAAGCAATGATGCTGACCCAACTCTGCTATTAACAGAGCTGTACGTCCTACAGCACTAGAAGATCTTTTAGCCCCACACCGTATTTTAATTAAAGTTTTAAAAAAAATTCGAAGACCAAAAAATATATTATTAGTCTAGAAATGGAAATGGAAATTAGAGTAACATGTAGAAATATTATTGCACAGTCAATATATCAACTTAGACAAAGATTGCCAAGAATTTTTTTAAATTTAAAATAGAAAATCTTTTGCCTTTAGAAAACAGCCTAAAAGTTCATAATATTAATAATATTAATAAAAATTAATAGAAAATTTTAAAAAAAGAAAAGATTTGACAACAGAAGAAATTACGTCTCTGCAACAACAATGGCAAAAGCTGAATTCGTCCGAATGGATAAACCAATAAACAACTACTTAATTTTGGATCCTTTCACCAAGTTTGTATGTATAACATATATTGGTATCTATATATGTAAACATATATTGGTATATACATATATTGTATGTATAACATATATTGGTATTTACGTATGGCCCTTGAAACGGGTGGTTAAATTTCAAGGGCCGATGTTGATTTTGAATAAAACACAAACTATTTAGGAAATTATTGTAATTTTATTTTATTATGATGTATTGGTATTACTCAATTATGTATGGAACAAAATATCGGGCAAATGGGCGCCGCGACCTCGGCGGCACACCTCCATCCGATGGTCCAAATTTTCGATGACGCTGAGGCATAATGGAGGTTCTATGCAGTTAATGTGCCGAATTATCTGATCCTTTAGGTCTTGAATTGTTGCTGGCTTATCGACGTACACCTTTTTTTTCAAATAACCCCAAAGAAAAAAGTCCAACGGTGTCAAATCACATGATCTTGGCGGCCAATTGACATCGCCATTACGTGAGATAACACGGCCATTGAATTTGTTGCGCAAAAGAGCCATTGTTTCGTTAGCTGTGTGGCAAGTGGCACCGTCCTGCTGAAACCACATATCGTCCACATCCATATCTTCCAATTCGGGCCATAAAAAGTTCGTTATCATCTCACGATAGCGAACACCATTCACAGTAACTGCCTGACCGGCCTCATTTTGGAAAAAATACGGCCCGATGATGCCGCCAGCCCATAAACCGCACCAAACAGTCACTCTTTGTTGGTGCATTGGTTTTTCGACAATTACTCTTGGATTCTCATTCGCCCAAATGCGGCAATTCTGTTTATTGACGAATCCACTGAGGTGAAAATGTGCCTCATCACTGAAGATGATTTTGCACGATATGCATTTTGATTTGAACTCCCATTTTCATAATAAGTCTGGATAACTTTAACACGTTGTTGGATTGTGTATTTCTCCATGGTTCAAATTGAATAAGTCTGAAATAGAGAAATGTCAAATAAAATTCGGAAAAAAATTTGGCGTTTAGGTGTGGTTCACATTCAACATCGGCCCATACAATTTAACCACCCTTTACATTAACACTGAAATCAAAAATGTTTTGTGTGTTTTTTAATGCATAACTTTTCAGTTTACGTCTGCATTTTTATGTTACTAATTTTGTTATTTTTGAAACAACTTTTCTTTATGCAAACGTTATACTGGCAGATTATGAGATAATATAATTATTAAAAAATACAGTTCAAATTTTTAGTGTTTTAAAATCTTTGATTTAGCACTTATAGGATTATTTTTGAGCCCGATTTAGCAGTAAAAATTTTTGTCGCCGTGGCCGCAGTAAATGAAATATGAATAGAGAATATTATGTGTGTATGCACTTAGATTAGTTGTAGATTGTCTTTGGCGTTTTTGCGGCGTAAACTAATGGTTTTTTAAAAATGGTACCATGATTGGCGAAAAACGCCAATGAATACGACATTTTTCAAATCTAGTACAAAAACGACGTTAAAACAGTATCGGGTTTGGCGTATTTGTCTGTCAGAAGTGTAAAAAATTGTCGTCAAACATTTTGACCACGACGTTATTAAAATTATTTGAGAATTAATTTCAATGGAAGGAAATATAATGTAAAGATGCAACAAATTTAATATCATTGATATATAAATTTGTTTTTATGTACTTGTGTACTTAACTCTGGTGTACATATATTTTAGTATAAAGGTCACAACTGCAATAATGGAGCAAAAACCTTATTTGACAAAGGCCTTCCATAAAAGTTTAAGCAAAATAAATATTAAAGAGTGGAACACCGCTTCCGAAGATTTAAATTGCATTGGTCCTCCATCCCGTTCCGGAGAGGGTTGGATGAAGGTGTGGGCCGATTTTAACTTTAAATTCAAGAAAAAACTCGCTCATAACAGAGCTGAAAGCTTTGCAACAGCTGGTGTGTGGGCCGTTCAAACAAAATACTTTTTCAGCTGTCGAAGAAGCAGCAATTGATCTATTAGACATGCGTGCTGTTGTCGAACATAAATATCCATTTGGAATTAAGAGAACGAAGAAAACGATTTCACTAGGCCCCGATCCAAATTTATATACAATAACTGAAAATAACCGAAATTAAACCCCCGTGTACTTCACTTGCGACACCTCCGCTTAAAAAAAATAAAAGAAATAAAAACCAAGCGAAACTGGGGCTTTTAGAACAGCAAATAAAACTGCAAAAAGAGTTGGCTTGGATTTGAAAAATAAATTGTCGGAAATGGAACGTTAAACACGGAGAATGTGTGTGTGGCTAAAGAGGAGAAATTGAGTTTATATAAGGCGGATCTCAAAAGCAAAGAGAAAAACAGAAAAGCTCGCTGAGAAATAGATATTTAAAACATTTATGTAACACCCTGTTGCTTTATATTCTGAATTGTTTTCACAACTTGTATAACTTCTTAATAAGAATCATATTTATTGTGTTTAGTTAATTCCAATAAAGTTCTAGAAAAGTTCAGAACATTTTTCCTCTATTTCCTTTTCCAATTGCAAATAAACTGCAGCAATAACCACATAATTTCAAAAAATAAGATGGATTCCAAACACGTTTCGCTCATTCCGTGTAAGATATTAAATATAGTTGAATAATATTTAAGTTTCAGTTATTCTCATTTGAAATCACATTTGCCCTTCATCACAATATCAATGAAGCAGAATCGTAGTTATTTTGTTATAGATTGTCTAGAATGAACACAGTTTCATGTTGGAACTGAACAAATTTGTTTGGGCAATATATAAGTATTCTTCAACCCTATTAATCCATTAATATTTTAAGCCAATTTGTAGATTCTTTTGACCAAAAATGTTCAATGTACAATTCAATTTGGTGCTTTTCCAAGTGCAGTACATATGAATACATTTCGTTGTGCTACTTCTTTCCATTTCGATTACCACAAGACGTAAATGTTTTATATTGACTGAATAAATAGTTTGTGACTGACTTTGAAATTTCTAAGCTTTCAACGTTTAAAAATGTTTCGTTTTATCGCATAAAATTTTGTTTTAAATATACACAAGTCTTTTTTTATACTCCACTCAAAACTCATACCTTTTTTAATTCGGAGAACTGGTGTGAATCTATTTACTCACACACGTTTAACTCCGTCTCACATCAATGGAAAGGCCTAAAGACACACTAACACAAATCCTTTCAATCCTTTTTTCATTTTCTAGTTGTGATTCATTTTCATTCACACAATTTCAGTCATACGTTCGTTTTATTGATAAATCGTTACTTGCACAACTACGTACACATCCATACATACATAATTATGTTGGCTTATCCACCTAAAAACTTTTCCTATTGTTGTTACACATGAATAATCAAGTGTTACATACACCAGACATATACGCACACACACACACATCATTTGAGCAACAACTGCTGAACCGCTCAAATAATATTGATGGAAAATAACATCATTATTATTCGTTACAGTCATTTGCTCTCTTTTTTAAACTGACCTGCAATTGGGGTTGTTGACCAATTGTTAAACGATTTCTTTACACATACACATGTACATACATACATACATACATACATATATGTATGTATAAATATGCTACACATGCACATACTTCACTTATGCACATACATACATACATACAAAAGAAAGCTGCTATACACAACTGAACATTAACTCATACGTAAACAAAACAAAATTTATTTTTATAAGCTGTTTATTACTGCAATATCCTAATAGGACCAACTACGAGTACAGCTTTGCCGTGTTACACAAATATGTATGTAGAAAAATTAAACAAAAACTTTGGCTGATAATGTTACGAAAATAAAGGGTGCTTTTTATAGAGGTATAGAACTTTAATGTATTGAATGTACTGCCAACATTCTTAGCTGGCGGCCATTTTGTCAGCTGTCAATTGATTTATGTATGCCAAACAAAACTGCCGTATTTGGAGTGATGATAATGCTCAAGTGTATGTTGAGACACGGTTTGGTGGAATCATTGGTCCATACTTCTTTAAATACGATGCTGGTCAGAGCGTTACAGTCAATCGAGGCCGCTGTAGAGCCACGATTACTGACTTTTTAGTTCATTAATTGAACAAACAACCAGACGGCGCAACATGTCACACAGCTCGTGCCACAATTGATTTATTGAAGGAAGCGTTTGGTAACCGCTAAGTGAATTGGCCTCCAAGATCGTGGGATTTAACGCCGTTAATAGACTTAAATTTCGACGCAAAATTTACCAAGTTGAAATCTGCGAACGACCCAGTTATTGGGCAGGGTGAACAATTTACTGTCCAAGTTCTCCTGTTCACTTTCACCGTTTGGCTTTCGTTCTGTTTTTAAAGGAACTAGATGGTGGAGAATGTACAGGCGAATTGGTTAAGGCCTGATGTTTGTCATCTACCAACTAGAAAAATAACTTAAAAAACTATTATTTGGTGACAAAGAAAGATTGAAGCACATTCCATCACTCAACTAAAATGTGTTTTCTTAGTTTAATTAGGGTTCTCTTTATGTTGCATCTTAGTTTTAAATTACAAACCTTTGCATTAACAATAAATTTATTTTAAAATGTTGATTTAGAAAAATGTCTTAAAACGCGTTAGAAAAGAAAATTGACCTTAAACGTCATGAGGAATTGGCAAATACCAAGAAAACTTATGGTTAATTATTATAAATTTGTACCATAGAAAATCTGGAAAGACCCGAACACTTTTTCTTCAAACTGGATTTGCACAGAAGGTATTACGAGTAGATCTGGATTCCGAATTCAATTTGTTCTAAAATGCTGTTTAAAACACATTAGTTACAGAGAGGTAAAGCTGCGTAAGTGACGGTTCTTACCTATTACACAGTTTATGGTTTTAACAAATTTTCGAAAAATTCATTTATTTATGTTATTTTATTACCACAAAAGGGCCAGAATTTAATTAATTTCACGATTGTATTTGGCTTTATAGCGTTAATTAAACCCCAAACCTGAGCAAAAATTTACAGCCTCTCTATAACAGTGAATGAGATGGTAGAGTGCTTCACCAACAGTCCATGGGTCGTAGGATCGATTCCTACCAACGGCTCTGGTGAAAAAACAAATTCCAAATTCGTCCAATTAAAGAAAACAAAGATACAATACATACATACAAAACTGAACGGAAATACTCAATAGCCGAAAAATCAAAATCCATCTACATACATATATAAATGCAATTGCGTCCCATCAATGTTGCGGATGTTAAGTTAGTTGATGTTTGACTGTGCATTGTCGAACGTGTGTACACTGACCATCAGTTGAGTTCCGACACCCTTATCCTTGTAACATAGAACTACTTCTCCTCTTCTCTTCCTCATAACTCAGTTTTGTTACAATGCACCGGATATGCAGGGATAGATCTCTGAGAATTAGCCCAAAAAGTAAAAAGAAAACCTCTATCGTGGTCCGCCTTTTAAATGCCGATATATGTTTTACTAAAGTTTAATTAAATTTTTTTTATTAAAATAAGTAATTTAAAAATGACAAGAAAATTTAATTCGATAAAATGATTAAAAAATAATCCTTGTTGAGGAGAAACATTCCATGCCAGCAAATAAAATTGACATATATGAAATTAGAACCCCAACATATCGTGGTTGGGAAGTTCTGTTTGTTATTCTTCTACATCTGGATAACATTTATAAACGGCAACATCAATATGTTGGTAAACAACTTTGGTTCCGGTTGAAATTAAATATTTGAGTTATCTGTTGCGTCGTATTGCTCCCGTGTCAGACTTTGGAACCGACTAGCCTAATATTGCTTTATAATAGCCCTATACGGCGAAGCAATCTTTGACCTGTTTAGCAAGGTCACGTTATTAAATTAAATATCCACTCTTAGATCAGTGAAAGTATTTTTTGGATCTAGAATGCACCGCCTCACCAACTGAGCTATCTCAGGGTAATTGACCATTTTTTGCCAAAGCTGAGCCGATGTTGAAATAAAAAGCAAATTGTCGGTTGCGTTTTGCAAATCTATCTTTAATTTATTTTATTTATTGATTACTTTGTTGCCGTTGTTGTTGTCATTTGTTCTTTTTATGCCTTTTATATTCTTTCATTCATATTTTTATGATGACATCAATACAACACCGACGATTATGATGAGTACGACGTGGATGCGGCTGCTGCAGCTCCCGCTGGTGT
Source organism: Epicampocera succincta (assembly GCA_932526305.1). Lineage (NCBI taxonomy): Eukaryota > Metazoa > Arthropoda > Insecta > Diptera > Tachinidae > Epicampocera > Epicampocera succincta. The sequence continues at coordinate 27,810,740 of OW052038.1, read as the reverse complement.
TGCTGCTTTAACCAAGAACACACATTATGATGATGTTGTTGATGTTTAATGAAGTGTCACTATACGGAAGTTATTTTTTCATAAGCAATTTATGAAATCAAAGCAAAAGAAGCGAAAACAACAACGTATGAGTAGAGCGACAAATAGGCAATTGGACCACACGCTGTTTCATACAAACACACATGTTCATACAAGCTTGCAAAGAAGCAGCATCACTGGTCGGTTGGGTGGATTTTGTGCTTAAGTTGTCACGGGGCAAAAAAGAGGCTTCAAAAAACAAAAGACGACCTCAAAAAGAATAAAAGGTGTTTAAGCAAAGTGCTAATTCGAATTCGTAAGGGTTCAAACATAAAAGATTTATTGATGTGTTCCTTATTAAATTAATTTATTATGTTGCCTAAAGCTCTAAAGTTGTGTAGAAAAGTAAGCCTTTGCTCTCATTAACTACTTTAATATGTTTATTAAAAGTCCAAATATTGAGATAGAATGCGAACATACCGCGAAACATTCAAACATAAATAATTTAAGGTTATGGATTGCATTCCTTAATTTTTTCTATCTCTTGTTACCTCTACGGTCCGCCGAAGTACAGCAAATATTTTTCCATTCTGAGTGTAAATAATTTTATTGTTTTTTAAAATTTTGAAGTTTTTTAAAATGAACTATCAAAACGTATAATAAGTGCAATATAGTCTAAATCTTAATGGAAGTTGTGCTGCAAAAAAAACTTACGCTGCAACGGTGGATGGCGCTCAAGTTTACCGGTATACCTTGTCGCATACTTTGAAAATTGAACCTTTACGTTGCGGGCTTTGTGAATTTGTGAATTGTGAACTTTATTTCGATGCACTATATGGCCGTTAATATGAAACTCAAATTGCTCTAAAAATATAACGTTTTTGATAAATAAATACATACAGTGAATCGGGCACGCCTAAAACATTTATATTAAGACTATTTCTAATAGTCTCGCAATAAACTGACTTTCCTATATGGATTTCTGTATACTTTTGTAGCTCAACAGAGGATTTTAAGGCATTTTTCTTCACTTAAATAAAATTCGTTTTTCGTCATGGTCATTTAAAATCTTTCCAAGACCGTCTTTGCGACTAAATCAGTCCTTTCTATTTTTGTATGCAAAAATGTAAAAAAATCAAAGCTTAATTTGCTTGTCCGATTTTCCGTTTGGGTTAAAAAACTAAGTTCATTTATTTATCACTGATATTTCTTAAAAAAATTTAAATGTTTTGCTTTTTTTCTTATCAATAACTTAGAAATTATCTTTCTTAATAGAAAGAAAAAAATACGTTTTGTTAAAAATAAGAAATGATATTTTGCTTGCAATGTATTTTAATACAAATGTTTTAGGCATGTCCGATTTTCCGATTGATTCACTGTGCATTATGTGTATTCAGTTTTGGCATATGTCAAATTTCTACACAAAATTCAATTAATAAGATCTCTGTAAATTTAAAATTGTATCTTTTTAATTAGTAAATCATAAACATTTCGCTATGTTCTTGATGTCACACGTAAGTACATACATACATACATACATATGTATATATTTAATCTTTTAAGCATATTCTGATCTAAAAAATTATAATAAATTAAATAACGACTTCGGATAAAAAATTTTGTTCGAACAAAAAATTAGATCTAAAGAAATTCAAGCTGAAAATGTTCTTTTTGGATCGTAGATCCAAATTGCGTCTTTTGTTTTCGGTGCCATTCCACATGCTAACGGGATCTCTACCGGGTCTGAGGTGTTTATTGTGGGTCATTCTTTACTTGTTCGCAAATTCTGCACATAGAGCCGGAATCCGCCAAAAGTGATGGTCAATCAAAAAGATAAACTTTCACTTGCATTGCCCTGTGTATGTCTAAGCATCATTCATCTAAGTACACAAACTCGATGAATTGAAGTACCTACTTGTTGCAGTTGATATTGATATAATATATGTCTCAGAAACTTGGTTTTCAATAGAAATCCCAGATGCAGTTTACAAAAATCCGCACTTAAACTTTTCCGCTCCGATAAGATAAAACTTGTTAATAGCATAGAAACTGCACCTAAAAACGGAGGTGTAACAGTTTATGTCCGTGATGGTGTAGCCTGTAAACTAATATTGAAAAATGCCGTCGATGGTGAAATTGAATATATTTTTCTCGAAATATCAAAATATTTACAGGGCAAACAGCGGTATTACTTTTAATTCGTTTATAACCACGTTAGAGGACAATCCGTATAATATGATAATATTATTATAGCTGGCGACTTCAAAAATAATTTATTGGGTGATAACCCCTTAATTACGCTCTATTTCCGGTAAACACGCAAACACCCAAGCACTAGCATAATACGAGTACATCGCAATTCTAATGTCGTTTCATACGACCAACTTTCTGCGCCAATGTTCTCAAAGCACGACATTCTCTTCCTGAAATTTGACTTTGACACATTTGAGGGTGAGGCGTGCTTCACATATCGTCATTTTCACAACATCGATACCGCCGCGTTAAGTCATCATTTTAACAGAATTAGCTGCTCCAGAGGTCTATTGTTTACACAGTGTAGACGACCAACCGCAATGGTTTGACTCACGCTGGAAAAGATTCAGAACCTTAAAATAATATTTGCATCTGCATGGCGGTAAGTGACGAAACATATTCAGGCCGCTAAGTCTGCTTTTTCCAAAACAAATTTTTATTTCCAATAAATTGGAGTGGGTCGCGAAAAAATATCTAATGACTTGATGCGAACGTAGTTAATAAAAGGTTTGCTTATGCTAATGTCCCTTCTCCAATAGGCAACGTTTACGATGACCTTTGCTGTGTCACAGTAAAAAGACTATTTAATTTCCGTAGCGTTGATCGAATCGAAATTTTAAAAAACCTTTCAGCAATAAAGTCTAAAGCAGTTGGTATAGATAAAAACCTTAATTCCAAAGCGTCTGCCTATCCTGACATATTTGTTCAACTCAATTATTACAATATCAATTTTCCCAAAGGAATGGAAGCTATCTAAAATCATTCCTATTCCTAAAAGTAATAAAGAGTTTTGTCCAATAGTAATTCCTTCATTTTTGAGTGAGATGCAATCTGGCTTTATGAAGGGCAGATGTTGTATAACAGCGTTAGCCAATGTGGTTGAAAACCTGAGATCCAATCTTGACATTCATATAGTGGCATTTCTGATGCTTTTGGATCACAGTAAAGCATTTGATACTATAAATCCTTCCATCTGATAAAAAAGCTCCAGAAACTCTTTTATTTTTCAAGCTCTGCTTGCAATTTAATTTCATCTTACCTTGCGAACCGTTGACAAATAGTAACATTAAATAAATGTTTATCTGATCCACAAAATGTTAATAAGGGAGTGCCTCAAGGATCAATACTTGGACCCTTGCTCTTCAGCCTCTACATTGACGACTTACCACAGATTTCTATCCTACTACTAGGATGCATATGTACGCAGCTGACGTCAAATTTACAATTTTAGCCATATAAATGAAATTGCTCTTTGCACAAGTTCAATCAACGATGATTTAGGCAAGATTAACTATTGGGCTGTGGCAAATGTATATGTTAATAACTTTTAACTAACAATCAATGACAATGTGTGTCCGTCCCAGGCAGAGTCTATAGTAAGCTGCGTACCGTATGGGCAGTAAAGGATTCTACGTCTCTTAACATACTTATGCTCCTCGCAAAAACATATCATATCACTTTTGTACGGCTGCAAAATTCAGGCAAATTGCGACGGAGTGGACCAGCTCCGTTTATTTTGTAGTGCGAATTACGGAAGGTCTGTAATATTTTATTTACATATGTATAGTATATAGCAAGTTTTGTGAACTGACTGGAGCATTTAAGGTGACATTTCTTGAAGTGCCATTATTAGCCCCTATTACATTTGCCTACATCAACACAAATGCTTTTTACAGTTTTTTTCCCTCTAGTGTGAGACATCTCATGAGCACATTTTATGAGTACGATTTTCGACCAATATACAAATGACTGTTAATGTTAGGCAATGGAAAATAAATTTGTATTGCAACAACTGTAACGAGTTTTTAATGCTTATCAAGAAACATTCCCCAAAAATCCTTGCGATCCAAGCAACCCATGTTCACGATCCAACTAATATTCCTATTCCAGTAAATTACACATTTCTTCTTCATTCTTTTAGCACCTCGAATTCTCGAATTGTGAGTGGGAATTCTCATTCACATCTCAATCGAACATATAAAGATGCCTTTTAGAATGGACTTTGACACGTTATGCACTGAAGTTAAGTCCGGCATAATATTTAAAATTGTTTGTGTTTCTATTCCACAACAAGTCAAAATTAGTTGCTCGAACTTAGGTAATGTCTTAGGGTCTTCGGACTCGTCTACTCTAGTGTTAGGAGACTTTAACATATACTCTTTTCCTCCTACTGAAGGATGGTTCACTAACACATTTAAGTACTGAAAGATGTTGACTCATCATTTTGTACATCCGACATATGCCCCCAGACTAGCTGGACGACCCAACATCGTTTATTTGAAAGTGATCACTTCCCAATAATAATATCCCTTTGTTTTCATAATTGGACATCATCAGAAATTTCTTGGAAACCGATATTCAAAACACAACGAGCTGATTGAGTAAAATTTCGTAATACTTGCTCTAAACTTAACACCATATATCCAGTCAGAGAACATTAACAAAGAAGCTGCAAATATTCAGAAAATAGTAACAACGCAATTCCTCAAAGTTCATTAAAGAAAAATCATAGAAACGCAGCCTGGTAGTCAAATAAACTTGAAGCTTTAAAGAAGGAAACGAACTCTGCGTGGAACTACTTGAAAACTCAATGTATTGCTAAAAATGGAAATTAAAATCTCTAAGAGATTGATGAAGTAGCACTACAGAAAAATCTTGGACAGCAATAAAAATATTTACCGGATACAAATCCAGATCCAACATCCACAGCTTACAAACAGATCAAAACTACGCAATACTAACGACAACTATTTGCAAATTTTTGTACGACAATTCATTAGACTGTAATTTTTCTAATGAATTTCAAAGACATAGACGCAAGCTATTGCCTGCAACGTACTCAGTAACACGTCAAACTTCGTTTATTGAAAGAGATATATGTACATATGTCTTTTAGAGATCACAACAGCGTTCAAGACCTTAAAATGCAAAACTCCTGGGAGGATAGAATTTTCTACCCATTGCTTAATACCATATTCAACTCTACGATCCCTCAAAATTTAAAATAAGCGTTGTAATTCCCATCCCAAGGCCCCAAACGGATAATGCTTTAGCAAACTCTTATTGACCGATATCGCTCAATTGCTGCCTATCTAAAGCAAATAGGCTATGGTTTTGAGGGGCAAGACAACAATCGATCCTCTACTCTACACAGATTATCAGATTGCAAATTGCCTTTCATTGAAAAACACCTCTCTATTGTAGCCCTTGACTTTGAAAAATCTTTCGATAAAATTGGAATTCGCGCACTCCTCGATCAACTCATTGTGTGGAACTTTGGTCCCAAAATTATAGGGCACGTGCTAAACTTTATGTCAAATAAGAAGATGATAACAAGAGCAGGTGAACAATACTCTGACTGTCTTCCATTAAAAAATGTGACGTCGCAAGGGCCTCCTGTTTCCGTAATTTTGTTCTTAATATTGTAGCTTACAACAAAATATTCTCTCATAACACTACACAAAAGTATAGACTTTATCGGTTATACCGACGAATTCAATCTCATTGTTAGATCTGATCGACGAAAGAATCCTCCCATTGTTCTTGATGAACTATTAAATAAAATTCAAGGTTGGTGCTTTTACGCTGGAGCTAAGCACTCCAATTCAAAATGCCAAGCTTTACATAAATATATGCAGGAAAAAACTGTGCAAACTTAGGATTGTATGCAATAACTTCTCATTTGACAAAGTTGAGCCTATGAAAATACTGGTAGTATACTTTAACAAACGTGTAAATGCAATACTCATATAGAGTATTTATCGGCTTCCTTGATGAAGCAACTTAATATTATAAGATCCTTATCGAGTGCAAAACTAAGCTGCAATGTGCTACCACTCTTCTCAGTCATAAAAGCGATTTTGTTCGTCAAAATCAATTACTCCTTGCCATTCTAAGGCTATGCTGCAAAATCTCTAGTCAGAAAACTTACTGATTTATCAAAAACAAACGCAGATCCCTCAGTATTCAAACACAGGTTCTTAGAAGTGCAACTACTACTACTTTATATTTAGAGATGCCTCAAAGATAAACAATAAAGTAAGTTAAAGCGTAACTGACAGCGGAAAAATACTCATGTATATCTAAAATACTTCGTGGCTTCCCTAATACAGTTGCAGTTAGCAGCCACGTTACGTTTTTTAGTTGCAGGATCTTATCAGAGGTCTGTGCAGTGGACTCAAATGAGAAATGCAGATCAAGAAACAATTTTTACAGCAAGTAGAAGATGCCATCAACAATTAGCGTTTGTACTACAATCGACAAGGATATTTTAGTATGAATGCAGTTTTAAATTGTCATTGCATTTAAATTTTTATTTACACAATACATTGTTTTTTATTTAGATTTGCGATGGTGACATGTAAATTCGGGCTGTGGATGCACGGTACTACGGCTCCAGCCATGACTCTTTTATATGAAATATAAGAAGCGGAAGTCAACACTTCCTTCGAAAATATGAGGCAGGCGACCGAACATCAATATTATTAGGGAACTGTAGGTGTGGCATTGAACCTTTCCTATTAACGCCGTACAGAGATCCGTCTTATAATTCCGTGGAATACAAATCTAACACAACACATCCTTCGGCTAGAAACGTTGTAGAACGAACTATAGGAATATTAAAAAGCCAGTTTCGCTGTTTACTTTGTTTCCGCTCAGAAAAAGTGGTCAAAATTACAAATTTTTTTTGGACATTATACAACGTATGCGTACAACACAATGTGAAATGTAATGAAGATGATGTGACTATAACTTTTAATTCAGATGAGGCTGGGAAAACGTATCATCACACAATGCAACTTTGCTAAGTGAAGGCCCCGAAGTCAAGGACTAGATATCTAATAGTTTGTGGAATTAAGTCAACACAAAATTAATAAAATATTAAAAAATAAAGTATATTTTAATTTTTTAAAACAAAATTTGACAATTCAGTCTTTTAAACTTTGAACGTTTACTTTCATGTTCAAACTTGAGCTTTTTTTAAACCGATAACGTGATTTTGTTTGTCTGCCACTAAGATTGGAATCTATAACAACGCCGATTAAGGGGAGTATTCAGAAAAAATAATAGGCACCTGGAATGTATTTTAGTAAATTTCTGTATGGAAAATCTGAATTAAAACACATTTCATATCCGTTTTAATTTTATGACTTTCATGTTTCAGAGAATAATGTTTAATTATATTAATGTTTTTTCCAGGCTATTCTGTGAGTAACACCGCTTTTGATAACGTTCTTCAAATTTAAAACCACATACTCAACCAACCCTCGTAGACATAAATTCAATAATTGATAAATATACTAAACAAACTTAAAAACACAGTCAAAGACACTTTGTAACAGCTTTAAAAAAGGAAATGTTTATGCAATTAACAAATTTAACTTCTCTTTATTTTCTGAAATTTGATTTCTTCTTCCGTTATTTCATAACGTACTGAAAGCCAATGACATTTTTATTCATTCAAGTTTTATTTTGTTATAAATAGTAAAATATATTTTGGTTGAAATTCTAAAGCTTTAATAAATATTGACCAATCCAAATTTCTTTTTTGTAAAACCACTTAAAGTAACGACTTTTTACTGCGATGACTCAATAATAAATTGAAGAAAAAATGCAAACAGCAACGAAAAATAAAAGAAACAGAAGAAATTATGTTAAGAATAGAATTAAGAAATTTTAAATAAGTCAGTCTTAAGATCACATTCAAATAATAAAGATATTATTATACAAATTTTTGTGTTTCATGTTAATAGAACTGGTTAATTTGATTACACTATTTTGTAGTTTCTTAATAATAATATTTTTTAAAGCTTGAATTTTCGTTATCTTTAATTTTTTATCATTGAAGTATTTTAATAAATATTTTACATTTGTTTATATTTGTTGCTTCATTTAATAAAAGTTTAATATGAAATTAAGTTAAATCAGCACGAAATGCAAATGATTTGACAAAATTTGACGTGACAACAAATTAAAATCAAAAATTTCTTACAATTTATTTTATTTTCAGAAGATCAAAAAAGCAAAATAACCACAGATTTTAGTTAAATGAACCGTTTGTGAAGAAAGTGCTATGAAAATGTGAATTCATTTGAACTTGGGTACCATTTATCCCAAAAACAATCCAACCAAAAATGGTACTGAATCACATAATTTTTTAATTGAAATAAAACAGAATACAAGACATGGAGCTGTGAAGTGATACATATACTTGACTTGAGTGAGCAGTCCAGATGGTCGAATCTCAGAACGGATCATATTTTATTCAGGATTTTCATGTACATACACATATAAAAATGATTAAAGAATACCTTCAACTATTCGCCACACATTTTTGTATTTGTGTAATTAATTTGTCTGTTGTTTAAGTTTAAAAACGAGTGCAATAAGCTTGTGACATTTTATATATTATCCTTGTGTCCATTTAAGCAAAGATATCATTTCAGTTCTAATTTATATTATTTCATTAATGTTGTTTGCCTCGCAAGTGGCAAAAATTCATTTTACAAATTACCTCGAACAGTATTTTTTTTAATATAAACAACAGCTTTTTATTAAACGAACACCTGTTGCTTTTCATTTTTCCCTTTTAAATGTGCGAAAACCTGATACTTAATTTTTTTGTACCTTCTGCTTTAATTTTATATAAAAATAAAATCTTAAGCTTTTTGCTGATAAATCAACAACAATAATACGAGCAAAATCATTTTCAATGGAAATAAAATGAGGACGGATACATTTTTAAAATATGTACGTCATTTAACAAGTCATATCGCATTTGCAGGTAGTAATTTTGCTTCATTTATTTTATTTGCAATATGAATTTTTATATGAGTTCGTTTTTTAACCTGTACCATTAAAATATTTAGCTATTTAAGAACAGTGGTGAAGGCGTCTGAAAAAATTCCAAATTGTAGTATAAAAATAAAAAACATACAAATCGAGAAAATTTTTTAATTTTTTATAGCAAGTAAATGGTTTTTCAATAAGTACTATAAAACAGGTTCTGAGTTATTTGAGAGACCCATGTACGTCAGTAGGTTTGAAATATTGACAATTGACTCAATGACTCTGCCTTACAGCTCTGTATGGACTTGAAGCAATGACCTTGTTTATGCTTAATACAGGGACTTATATATTATATGAGCATTTTCGGTTCTAGTGTGACCTAGTCCTAGATTGTGGCTTATCCTTTTCAACTGCTTGTGGGCAATTACTTTGGTGCTAATTTTCCTGTACCAGTCAGTAGTTGTACTCCAATTGTCGCTAACTATTCCCTTCAAATTTTTTTTTTTAATTTTTATATATCGTCAGATAACAGTTACGCTTTTGCGACTACATCCAGTGTCTCATTGCCTTTTATTCCGGAGTTAATATCAGGCTGTCTCTCAACAATCATGTTTGGTCAAATTTATCCTTATTGCAGTTTCTTATAGCAGAATTGGTATAGATTTATTTATATTTTATAGGTAACATCAGTGTTGTATTCGGCCAAAATTGAATTCATTTTTTGTGTTCATCTACGATGCTAAAGCACGTGCCTTTGACGCATTTAGAGCCATGTGTGTAGATGAATTCACGGTCGTCAAACTTGTATTGGATTGATCTTGAAGTCTTTGTTGATATAATTATGTGTTAATTAATGTGTTAATTGTAACTGGATTGATGTCCCAGTTAGGAAATTTATGCAGCTATATTGTTGCTTCATAATTTATGGTACTTTAAAGTTATCGCATAATTGTACTACAATATTTTTTATCGATACATATTTTCTTTCAGAATATGTGAATGTTGGTCGCTGAAAATTTTAGACTTAAGAAGTTTAGTTGTTTTAAGGTTCCGATATTGTTCAATCGGGATGACAAAATCAACATCGGGATCTTCAAATAACATGTTTCAAACTGAAGTCATCCTAAGGGCTGTTAAGTACAGGGTATAGCTGAGTTAAATATCTTTTTTATTTGTATAAAATCGTTTTTGAAGAAAATCTATAGAAGTATATAACGTGGGTAATTTTGGATATAATGATCGAATTGATCATATTTAAGAGGAATGCTGAGTCACAACCAAACTTTATATGGACGAAAGGCATCATATGTAATTCTTTGTAAAGTTTAGAGTTAAGGTTAACGATGCGTAAATTCTGCCTGTATTAATTGTTGAAGGTATTTTCAGTTCATTGATTGCTTCAATTGAACTGTTGCCATCATATAAATAAGGGGAGCAGTTTAGATGTTTATAATGGTTTAAAGATAGCCGACAAAAAGCACCAGTTGGTTTCCGTTTAAGCCAACGCTTTGATTCTGTTAAGTTTTTTTATTCTAATATAAGATTCGAAAGTTTGTTGCACGCTATCAAGAAAAGAATAACTGAGAGCGCTGAACCCTAGGGAATGACATTTTCTAAGGGCTCAGTATCGTAGTTGTAGGACTCCTCCTTTATTACCAATATTTTTCTCTTGGTTGAATAGTACTTTATGTAATTATGTATATATTTTTGGGCCTATTTTCCGCTCCACTAGTTGAAGTCTGTGAATTCCTACTTTGACAAAGTCTAATAAGATTATTAATAAATGACTTGTGATTCGTGAAACTTAACTGATTTTATAATCTAAAAGGAGTTCGGGGTCAGAAATTGATTTTGCTCTTATGAACCCACATCGATTACTGTTAAGCAATTTGTTGGTGGGCGCACCACTGTGCTCTTTTGTGAAGAACTTCTTAGCAGCATTAATAATAAAAAATAGGCCTATAGGACAGTGTTGGCACTATTTAATTTACATAATTGGGGAACGGAACTGTCTGAAGGGTGTTATATAAAGTATAATTAGTCTTGTAATTGTTTAACCTAATTTACTGTCGCTGTATTCGGCAACAAGACTTGAGTGTGTGGTTTTATGTGTGGTATAATAACCATTTTCAATGCAACGTATTGGGAATTAATTGACTTACTTTTTATAATTTTTATTTTTCTCTTGAATAGTGCATTTGTTTTTTTTTAATTTTAAGTTGCTTTGAGTCGAAATATTTCTTCAAAATTTCTAAAATGGATGTTTTTTATTTATCTTTAAGTTTTCCAATATTTCTAACGACTAAAGGACACATACTTTGTGCTGAGGTGTACTTATGTTGGTACTTTTTAATATTATTTTATATAGACATATGAATTAGGATGTCTTTATTACTACTGCATCTGTGCAATAGATTTCTTTTACAAACATGTTATTGTCATCAGCAATATTTTAATGTCTATATTAAACTATACTAAACTATAATTATATTAAAATTCGCAATATTAATATTCGTATTTTAGAGTTTTAAGCACCTTCAGTTCTTAGTTAAGCAGCTTTGAATTCTGCCTTAATGTAAAAACTTGATTTTCATATATTTTTTGCCTTTTAAATTCTTTATAAGGTTTATCTTATCTTCTGTTTATAGTTCCAATTTTTTTTTTTATTTTTAACTTTAAAATAGCCGTATTGCAATGGAATCTACTCCATTAAATATTCCCAAGCTAGAAATTACAAATAAGCCACTCCTAAAAACGAGATACGAGTTTGTTTACTTGCAATTCGTATATCTACAAATAGTCTAATATTAAAGCACGATTGTCACACTGTAGATGCAGATACAGAAACACACACATACAAATTTTTGTGTAAGCACATGTGTAGAGCAATACACTTCAATAATTTACACACTTCCGCTTCCGGTGAAAAGTTGTTCGGTTGCTTTTGGTTAAACAAGAACAGTATGTAATCGTATATCAACAGCAAACAGGCAGGCGCACACAACACAACACACTGTCAGACAACCAATTGAGTGCTTTTGTTGACATTTGCTGAAGCTAAATTTAATAAAAAATTAATTTTAAAAAGCGTAAACCAAATTATTGGTTTCAAATGAATTGCTGTCCTTCGAATTCTCGTTTAAAATTATGTACTTTTCAAAACGCTGAAATTGTCATTTCAAACAGTTGGCCATAAAAAAGAACGTTTTCCGTTTTTTTTAACTTTTATAGTTGTAAGTTGAAAATGTTATATATGAAAGTGAAAGAGGAAGAATTTAGCGGTTATGAATATTTATCATTTTATGTTTTTAAACGAGTGCATTCAAGGTTTTGAATTGCAATTGCGAAATATATGTACATGCAGGTACACACATATACATACATACATACATATGTATGTAATAAAAACAAACTGGAAAACATTGTATTGAATGCACTTTTGCGGATATTGTGAAGTTTTCTTTACCTATTATATTAGATATATATGTATGTTCTTTAATATATATGTATGTATGTATGTACATACATTGATATGTCTATGCACTCGTAAAGAAAAACAAATGGTTGAGATGACAGTCTTTTAAAAGCAGCAGTTTGTACACTTGTATTTCCAACTGTCGAAATAATGCCAAATTGCCAAATGTACATATATGTACCTGAAACGCAAATGAAACAAACACATTATTGTTATGACTTGGCCCAATATTGTTTAAGTTACAATATCTCTTGCACAGAGCCAAGACTGCCTAATAAAATCAAGAAGATTTTCTCTATGAAACGTTCAAAAGAGATTCCTTATTATACCTTTGGCGGTGGTAAATCCTTTAAATTTCATCAAGAGGGAAAATATATAAAATCGAGAAAAAAAAACAATCGATAGAGAAAAACGTTTTGATTCTATTAGGTTTTCTTCTGAATTGCATTAAAACGGGATTTGTAATTGATTTCATTGGGCTAAATAATTGCTTTTTTCAAAACGGTGTTCCTCATTGATTTCATTAGGTTCCTATATGATCATATATGTATGTATGTATATGTAAGTCTTCTCTTTGATTTTCTAATAAGGATACCTTGCTGATTATATTAATATTTCTTTGTATGTACATGTGTATATATGTAAATCAGTTTACTTATGGTCTTCTTCAATTTTGTAGTGCAATATTTCTCTGCTGCCGAGACATCGATGCTTGCATGTTTGTGCATGTGTCGGCGCTCATAACGCTACTTTTTTGCACTTTACAGTATTAAATTTAAGCGCTTAGTCGGACGATCGAAGATATATTTCTACACTAAAATAAAATAAAATTTAATTAAAAAATATTATAAATAGTCATCAAAGCTGTCGATTACTGAAATCAAGATGAAACCTTTTTGAAAAGACCAAGAAGAATACCTCATAAGAACCCTAAGCCTCCTGCTTGATTTTTTCCAAAAATGTTCCTGATTAAAATGATAAGACCTTCTTAAAAAAACGTAAAGATATTAGACACCGATTTTTTTTCTGTATCTGTTCTTATTATTATTATTATTATTATTATTATTATTATTATTATTATTATTATTATTATTATTATTATTATTATTATTATTATTATTATTATTATTATTATTATTATTATTATTATTATTATTATTATTATTATTATTATTATTATTATTGCAGATAGCAATCAGTACGGACGTGTTATTTTTAGTGAATTTATTCCACAAACCGTAAAAAGTGCACCGTAATAAGTGCGGAGTAATAAGTGCGCAGTAATAAGTGCGCAGCAATAAGTGCGCAGTAATAAGTGCGCATTAATAAGTGCACAGCAATAAGTGCATAAATATACTAAGTGCACCGTAGCAACCTAAAAAGTATGCAGGAGAGTGGGCCCAGCAGAAAAACACCAAGGGAAATAGGAGCGCTGTTCGCCAGCAGTACAAAAACCAAAAGGTCTCCTATTAACAGGCAAAATGTCCCCGAAGCAGTAACTGGTGACAATCTGCTAGAAACACCTCAGAGCGTACGCAAGGCTAACAACTCTTTAGTAGGCCATTCCTCTCCTAAACAGGAATTCATCTTGAAGATGCGACTCTCGGAGGAAGAGGCTATTAGAGACTGCCAGAAGGTGATCCGCAAGATGAGAGCGGCAATGGCTAGGCAGCGAAATATCACCATGGATGTTCAAAATGGAGTGGTGGAGCTTGAAGAACTCATGGATGTTATTGCAAACTACCGCAAAAACTGGAAGGCTGCGGAAGCTGAAAGAGAGAACTCCAGACAGCAGTTACAGCAGAAAGAGACCAATAAGATGGTAAGTGTAGCAGAAAAAGCAACGTCGCCTATGGAAATGATGCATAACAAGCGCAACGCTGCTAGCCCAATAGAATGTAACCCTGGGAAGAAGCCAAAAAACACAGTGGCCGATAAGGTCACTGCACCAGGTGGGAATAGACACTCAGAGAGTGCCATGTTGGTCAAAAGATTACCTGAACCTAAAGCCAACCCCAACCAGAAAAAACAAAGTAGAAGAAAGCCTAAGGTGCGCCCAGATGCGGTGATAATTAAACCACAGCAAGGCCACAGCTATGCCGACGTTCTTAGGAACATCAGGCAAAATATCAAACCAGAGGAGACGGATGTTGCTGTGCAATCCATCCGGAAAACAGGAACAGGAGCAGTACTGCTCGTGATGGGAAAAGGAGGAAAGAAGAAAGAGTTCCGAGATGCTATAAAGGGGACTCTCAAGGAAGTAGCTGTAGTCCAAGATCTTAGGCCCAAAGCCACTATAGAGATTCAAGATCTGGACTCTCTCTCTACAGCGGAAGAAGTTCTAACAGTTATTAGCAGGAAAGCCGACTTAGGAAGGGAGGATATAACCGTTCGATTGACAGCAATCAACAAAAGGGAACAGAGAAGGGCCTTCGTATCTCTACCAGATACTGGAGCACAGAAACTCCTTGAAACTGGAAGAGTTAGGATTGCTTTAACGAACTGCCGAGTCAGATATGTAGAGGAGCGGAAGCGCTGTTACCGCTGCTTCGGAGTAGGGCACATGCAATGGGAATGTGAAGGTCCCGATAGGAAGGGAATGGGGCTATGTATTAGATGTGGCGAGAAAGGTCACAAATTGAAGGATTGTAGGAGCCCACCAAACTGTTGTATCTGCTTTCAGGAGGGAGCAAGTAATGCAAACCATCTGCCAGGCTCCAAAAGCTGCAAAATAATTAAAGGGAAGGCGCAGTGAAAATTCTGCAAGCAAACATGCATCGAGCAAAAGTGGCGCACGCCCTTCTACCTCAGATAATTATAGAGCAGGGCGCTGACATCATTGTAATTAGCGAGCAGTATTCTAACATAGCTAGTGGAATATGGCTTGAGGATGAATCAGGAACCGCTGCAATATGGATTCCCGCCAGCAGTAATATGAAACCAAAAGGCAGTGGAATAGGTAATGGGGTCGTTTGGATGCAGTTCACAGATTTCACGCTGATAAGCTGCTACCTCACTCCGAGTGATAGCATCGACGAATTCGAAGGGAAGCTCAACTGTATTGAGGATATAGTTCGAGATGCCAGCGAACATCTCATAGTGGCAGGGGATTTTAACTCGCAAGCGGTCGAATGGGGTATGCAAAGGACCAACTCGAGAGGAAAAAAAATTCTGGAAATGGTAGCTAGAAATGGGCTAGTGGTCGCAAATACCGGGAGCGTGCCCACGTTCAGACGCACAGGGTGTGACGGTACTATACCTGATATAACACTGGTGTCTGAGAGGTTGGCTGGCAAAATAGAAAATTGGAGTGTTCTGGAGACATACACGGCAAGTGACCACCAGTACATTTTATTTTCCCTGAGAAGCGGAAATACTGCGCCGAGAAGGAACGCAAACACAACGAACCACAAGTGGAATATAAAAAGGCTAAACCCATCCGTCCTCCTGGCAGAGATCGACCGACAGATGGAGGGAGTTGAAATCGAAGGAGATGCAAGTGCCGTCGTAGGAATTGTTATTGGCATCATTACAAGAGCATGTGACAAAGCAATGCCAAGAATGAGAGGACCAAAACATAAAACCGCAGTACACTGGTGGAATGACGAAATTGAAGAATGTAGAAGGGATTGTATCCGTCTAAGGCGCAAATATACAAGAGCCAGACGGAGAGACGCGTCGGAGATGGAACGTAGAGATTTCAAGGCGGCAAGGAAGAGACTCAGGAATGCCATAAATAAAAGCAAACGGGAAAAATGGGAAGAACTAAGGGAGGATATAAACCAGAACCCATGGGGTCTAGGATACAAAATCGTTATGAAAAAATTGGGCATGAAATCCTCTGTGAGCGACAAAGACGAGGCGAGCATGCTAAGAATAGTGGAAACTCTCTTTCCAAAACACGAAATAATGGAGCATGAGGAGGGGGAAAGCCCGCACGTGAGTGAAAATATTCCGTCATTCACACAGGAAGAACTCCAAGCTGCTGGACGAGATCTTAAGAATAACAAAGCACCTGGACCCGATGGGATTCCAGCAGAAGTGTTAAGAGAGGTAGTGGACAGCAGACCTCAACTCCTACTGAAAATGTACAACAGATGCCTAAGAGAAGGCGTATTCCCTAATGTCTGGAAAAACCAAAGTCTTGTGTTGATCAGCAAGGGAAAAGGAGACCCGGAATCACCATCCTCGTACAGACCGCTATGTATGCTGGACACGGCAGGTAAACTGCTTGAGCGACTCATAAAGCCTCGACTCAAAGAAGCCATTCAGGCAGCAGGAGGCTTATCGAAGAGGCAACATGGATTCCGCTCAGGAAAGTCCACAATAGATGCTCTTAAAGATGTTGTCGAAGCAGTCTCGGCTTGTAGGTATGGTAATCACCACTCGAGACCAGTAGTCCTTTTGGCCACTCTGGACGTTAAGAATGCATTTAATAGTCTTCGATGGAGGGACGTTATACATTCTTTGCAAGAGAAGTTTAAAGTACCAGAGTACCTAATGAAAATGATAAGGAACTACCTCAAGGATAGGGAATTAACATACTATACAAGTGATGGTAAAAGGAGAATGAAGGTAACCTCTGGAGCAGCGCAAGGGTCTATACTAGGGCCTGACCTCTGGAATGCAACCTACGACGAGATATTGAAATTGGAGATGCCTGAGGGAACATTTCTTGTGGGGTACGCGGACGACATAGCAGCTGTCATTACAGCAAGGAATGCAGCACATGCCCAGAGCAGGCTGCGGCAGCTGATGCTAAGAACCAGAAGCTGGCTGGACGCACACGGTTTACAACTAGCAATGCATAAAACGGAGCTTCTACTATTCACCGGACGGCGGATCCCAATAGGAATAGACATGAGAATAGAGGACACTGTACTGTCTACTAAAGCGTCAGTGAACTATCTCGGGATAAGACTGGACCCGAAGCTAACATACTCAGGGCAGATTCAATACGCAGCGCAGAAAGCAGCGAAGATAACAGCGCAGCTCTCAAGATTGATGGCGAACGTTGGGGGGCCGCTCCCAAGCAAACGGAAGCTCCTTATGGAAGCTTGCAATAGCATCCTTTTATACGGGAGCGAAGTTTGGGCGGGAACATTAGTAAATAAAAGCAGAGCTAAAGCGCTACTGTCAGAGCAGAAAAAGGCAGCTCTTCGTGTCACATCAGCGTACCGTACTGTATCTGCATCTGCAGTGATGGTCATTGCCGGAATGAAGCCTATAGATCTGCAGGCTATGGAAAGAATGGAAATATTCAACATTAGACGAAACAATTCCCTACCGGCGGAGGAGATAGAAGTCACAAAGCGGACTACGGTTGAGAAATGGCAAACACGATGGAATAATGATGAACATGGAAGATGGACGCACAAACTCATCCCTGAGATCGCTAAATGGAGTGGGAGAAGGAAGGGCGAAATAAATTATTACCTGACTCAGATGCTAACGGGGCACGGCTATTTCTGCAGCTATTTGCACAGAATGGGCAAATATAACACACCATTCTGTATCTACGAAGGAACAAAAATCGTAGATGACGCTGAGCACACATTTTTTAGATGTTGTCGTTGGCAAGAAAGACGAGCAGAACTCGAAGAGCACACGGGTGAAATCACAACAGAGAACGTCGTAGAATGCATGATCTCCACCGAGGAAGGCTGGAATGCGATCGCAGGTTTCGTCGAGTACGTACTTCGGGCGAAAAAGCGTGATCTGGACGCAACGTTTGGGAGCCGTATGACCGTTGGAAGCAGAGTCAACACGGGATCAATTGGGGCCTAGACGTAGGCAATATGGGCGAAGTGTGGACAAGGGCACACTCTTAGGGAATCCACCTGGAAGTAATGCGAGAGCGGTTCCCAGGTGGACTACACATCCCAAGCGCACTTAAGGTGGGTTTTTAGCCGGTGACCTATCAAGGCAGTCCGGCATACGACATAGACGACGGTCCATGTTAGATGCGAAGAGCATTTTCCCATCTTATACCCAAAAAAAAAAAAAAAAAAATTATTATTATTATTATTATTATTATTATTATTATTATTATTATTATTATTATTATTATTATTATTATTATTATTATTATTATTATTATTATTATTATTATTATTATTATTATTATTATTATTATTATTATTATTATTATTATTATTATTATTATTATTATTATTATTATTATTATTATTATTATTATTATTATTATTATTATTATTATTATTATTATTATTATTATTATTATTATTATTATTATTATTATTATTATTATTATTATTATTATTATTATTATTATTATTATTATTATTATTATTATTATTATTATTATTATTATTATTATTATTATTATTATTATTATTATTATTATTATTATTATTATTATTATTATTATTATTATTATTATTATTATTATTATTATTATTATTATTATTATTATTATTATTATTATTATTATTATTATTATTATTATTATTATTATTATTATTATTATTATTATTATTATTATTATTATTATTATTATATATAGTAATATAATTGAATGTACACACAATATATTGTGTAATTTGGCGACTTCTTGGCTTTTTAGTGTTTTTGAAAAATGTTTACCTACAGATCCATACATATGTATGTATGTTATGTTCGTCTGTGGATCAAAGCAGTGCTCAATAGCAGTTGTTAACAGCGCCATACGATAATTGTACTCTGAGTAAAAAGCATATTAAAGTCAATGGCTTGAACAAAATCAGAAATAGTTTCCTTATACAGTAACATGTGACATGTGTTCTATACAAATGCTCTAATCACGCTTATGTTTGTTATTGTGTGTTACACAGACTATTGTTGTCTGCAAATCATTTTTAGTATCAGTAGAAACGTGCAAAACTTTAAGCAAAAACATAATTATGATGAATTCCAAATGGCAATACGCAGTTTGCGACAGTACTTTTTGTTGTTATTGTCTTGTGTATTGTTATTTTTTATTTTCCGAAAAGTTTCAATGAATGACGATCACAAACTATATGTACGTACATATGTAAGTACAATATATAAGACTACGTCATCATTAAACTTCAACTCAATTACTTTTTATTTGAACAATAAAAATACAGTAAATTTACAAGTTATGACGGCACAGAATTGTTGGGATGGAGGACGTCATATGAATGTGATTGTGCGTCTCAGCGACTAACTTTATGCCTTCCCGAATGAAGTGGCAGAGCGGCTGATATGAAATTCGTCAGATGAACCGTAATCTATAGCTTTCTGAGGCAAATCAGTCAACTAGTGCGGGTGAGGCGCAAAACTCTCGAAAACCAAACAACAAGCCTCGCCGTACTTAGGAAATAATTACAATGACGCGAGAGCTGTTCTTCAGCCCAGAGCTGCTTTACGAATCAGAAAATAATATAAAATCTTAGTTAAACATACATATGTATGTGCATACAGACAAGGTGGCGCAAAAGCTATTACATAGTTTGAACTGCCTGCCATTTTGGACGAATTGCGTCATCGTATTCCTCGTTGTCGTGCTGATTGTGCCTGAAAGTGTTGGTCAGAGTTCCCGGTTCCAAGCAGTGGTCGGATTTGCATTGCTTTTTCGCCTGAGAATATCGCTGGTGCTGCCGATGCCCCCAAAAAGGTGTCTTTTAATAAGTGCTTTTTAAGAAGGTACCTTTTTTAGAAAATCCATAATTAAGGTGTGTTCAACGAATGAAGTTTCCAAGATTTACCCTTGAAATGGCAGCATTATCTATAAATCATATTTCGAATTTATTGGTTTTAGTAAAAAAAATTTCTTCTAGAAACATTTCATAAAAAAATGGTTTGAAAGCAAAATATCTTTTGAAAGAATGCACTTTTTGTATCAAAGAGGGTAAGAAGAGCCTTAAAAAAATATGCCTTATAAAAAAGTATTAGAAAAAGTAGTATCAGTAAAGTTCAGAGAAAATCCTGCCAAAAATTTACCGACATTCCATTTAAAGGAAAAAAACTGCCTGCAAGACTAAAATTATTTTATTATTAAAATTAATTAAGCCTTAAATTAAAAAAAAATAAACTTTTTAAAAACATATAAAAAGTTTTAGTTCTGCTAAGCCAATACGTCGTATAAAGACATTATTCTAAGAACCTTTAAAAAATAATTTTGACAGAAAACCTCTTGAAGTACTTAGAAAAGGACTTTTTAAACAAAGCCACAAGCCGCGAACAAAATTACACGTGTCTACTAATAAAAGTAACTAAAGGAAAATTGGATATTGATGCGAACGGTATTTGATGTATTTTGTCAATTCTTGATTACAAAATTCCTCTACTCCTGTTGACAGAAATCTCCGTCAATTAATTTTAGACAACCGCGAAACTGTGTCAAATAAATTTATTGCTGACAGAAACTCAGGTTTCAATCAAAGATATCAAATGATTTGTCTGCATAAACATTTAACGATATATCGCATAACATGTGTGTGTATGTGTGTGTGTGTGTGTGTATTTGCATCTGCATGTGTGTGGGGTGTAATTAAGAAATTATGAGCTTAAGGGACTCGTAAGTATGTGTGTATGTGTGCTTGTGACTGAATAAAGATGGAATCTGTTATAAATCATTAATTACACAATAAGACTTAAACCAAAATTTAATTAAAATCGCCCACATTCGAAAAGAAAAAATTCGAAGGAAGTCAACCCCAATTGGGCAACATACGATTCAATATTAAATGTAATTACGCTGCTATTTGCTTTTGGAAAACTTTAATATTAAACTTATTGTACAAAGAGTAAAAACGGCACTCAAGTCAATTGACTTATTGAACACTACTGATAACAACTTGCGGCAGCTTGACTGTTAAATATCTTTCGACAACAGCCTTCATCAGTGAATACAATTAATACCTACAAACGTAAAACTTGGAATGTTTTTCCTTCACGCCATGTCAAAATTAGTTTCGTGTTATTTAATTTCTCTTTCTTGTATTGTACATTATACTCGTACATAATTCCTTTGCTCTTGAATATTTTCCGCTTTTAAACTGTTGATCAGCCGCTGACCAAAGCGTTATTATTTATTTTCTTTAAGAAAACGAAATGCAATGTTACCCCAGATTTTTCAACATTCTCCTAAACTCGAATAAAAATCTTAAACTGTTCATTTGGGGCATGACGTCAGCTTGGTGGAAGTCAGAAAGCAAAGAATCCTCTGGAGGAACCTCAGAAATGGTAATATTTGAAACTTTGGTGTTCTGTTTTGTTATCCAGCTTTTTTTCAAGCTCCAAAGTCTTCTTTATGATACAAGCAGCAGTCAGCTTTAGTAAAAAGCCCGCACTTTTTGATAACATGAATTCGTATTAAAGGAGAACATACTATTTAAAAGAACTGCTTTTCAGAAGAAGTGCTTTGCCAGCAGAGAACTAAAAATATGTTCTTCTTCTTATATAACCGGACTTCTTATTATATTACAGTTTCTTCCATTTATTGGATCTTTATGAAGATGAACTTAAAATAAGTATAAAACTTTTAATGCTGTATGAGGAGGAGGTTTTTCGCCGGCGATGTAGACGATACAGAGCAACTCGGTGTACGCATATTGAACTGTTTTCTGAAATGTTCGATAGCGAGTGATTTTTGATTGGTGTTTCTTTACACAGTGTGAATGTAACATGGGCATATTTTTGTTTATTGACATTGATTTTCCAAAGCTTTAGCCATTCCTGAAGTTCATAAATATCTTTCTGAAGACGGCAAATATAAGGTAAGACCCAATATGCTTCCGTGAGGAACGCCCAGCTTCAATGGCTTGACCGGGACTTGCGAAAGCACCTTCTTTGATGATAAATTTGCGACCAAGAACTATTATAAATAAGAATATAAAACAATATCCATTTCCCAAAACTAAGTCATCGTCACAGCGAAATGAAATCGAGATAGATATGAACACTATGCCGTAGTATTCTCGTTTATTGAGAAATATTTTTATTTATTGAGAAATATTTTTCAAAAATATTACTCCCTACTTTTAAGCACTTAACAATTAATAATTGTTAATCCCTGATTGTTTAAATCTTTATAATTGTTAGAAAAAGATGCACCATAATTTGACACCTCTTTCTTGATAACCAAGTTTTATGTTTTTCATAAATTATTTAATTTATGCGCATATTGTGCCAAGGTCCAAAAGAGAACACAAGCAACTACAAGGCTTTCTATCACTTTGCTAAGCCACAATTAATTTAAAATTCCTTAGTAGATCACTTCTATCGCTGCCTGTAAGGTTTCCCTTACAGTTTTTATGCAACGTGGTCTCCTATAATGCATGGCATACATGCTTTTCATGGCATTTCCTTTTTTGCTTTTCTCGTTTACTATGCGGACGGAGCCTCTGTTTACACCTTTGGCTCAGGGTGTACACGCAAAGAAAAATTCACTAATTTCTTAGGAGATGTAAACAAAAAGCATTTTGGATTACCAATTAGGTTAGCAATAATTCAGTGTGAGTTTGTTCTTGTTTTCTTCATCAATAATATCACCATTGAATCCAATATTGTAGAGGGCAGCCGCGCCAACTATATTGTAACTTAACTCGTTTGTTTTTTAATTTGTGTTAAAACCCACCATCACTTAAATCACTCTCAGACTATTTAAATGATTTTTTATTAAATATTATAAACTGATTTGTGGTTCGGGTGGATTGGTACAATGAACCGAAGAAAAATTTCGACCGCGATGCTTCAAAAGACTTGTATAAAATCGTAACAGGTGACGAACCTTGGATCTATCCGTATGAGCCGAAAACAAAACAGCAATCGACCGTGTTACCAGACGAACGAAATCCAACAAAAGTGTTTCCCGTTTCTTTAGTGAATGGCTCATGTGTTCCGCTTGAGCAACCAACATGACAATGGGAGCTCCCACACATCTCGTCAAACAAGTGAATTTTCGAGCAGTCAAAACATCGAATTGATGACTCTTCCTTCTTCTTGTTCCCGAACATCAAACATAAACTCCGTGGTCAACAATTTACGACCGCCGAAGCAGTTGAACTGTTGTCATGAGGAGTGGAGAACTTTTATGACCAATGCTTTGAACGAATGCAAACGTCTATTGGTTATCAAGGTGAATATTTTGAGAAACAATAAAGCCATTTTCATTTAAAAATATTTGTAATTTGCTATTCCCGAAGTATAAATAGTACCCCTCGTATTATATTGCACTTTCTGTTTAACCAATTTTTTACAATCGGCAATAGATTTCTTCAATTCAGAACAGTCTATTGTTAATTGATTGCAGTTTTAACGTCAAAAATAGAAAATGCCAGATATGGAGGTTTTAGTTTGATAGAACTGGTAATATATTTTTCATGATTATCAATTTTAGTTAGAACGAGTCAAAAATTATATTAAAATATATTACACATTGAGAAAAAATTAATATTCTGACATGAGTTATCATCTATAAAAAGATTAATAACAAATTTTTTAAACAAGTCGAACATATCCAGGCCTAGTCTAAGCACAACATATTTGTAAACATATAAATTTCAAGCGTAGAACGAGAACAGTCTTTTACATACAATTTATCAATAACAAAAGTACAGCTCTATATAATTGGGCGATAATACAACGCGTATACCACGTATTGAATAATTATGAAATAAAGTTTTTAAGCCAAATATTTCAAAAACTTTACATTTTGAACAAAACGTAACACTTGACAACTGACCCAAAAAGGGCTCAAGAGCAGAAACGAAGAAAATTAAAAATGATTTGAGAGATAATAAGAATTATTGTATATAACTTACGATTAAAAAAATACGAAAATGATTTCCTTATTATTGTTAATACCACCATCAAAAATATTAAAAGTTAATACAAAAATATAATAGTATCATGAGTGAAATGACTCATACGTGGGGTTCCATTTCTGACAAGGAGAGTAACATCTTTGATCAAAAAAATTAGCTTACAAGGCTCTACTGTGCGCTGGAAACTGATTACGAAAACATTCCGTTATCATACAAATGCCGTTAGATAGCAGAAATATTTAAAATATCTTCCAAATTGACACTATTGTACTATTTAGTAATCATGTTAACAAATGTTTAATCAAAAAGAACTATATGAGAGTAGTAGAGTTCTTCGTAGCAATAGAACGGCTTATTCGGGTTGGCCGTGAAAATGTCTATTTAGCCAAAAGAGTAATATGCTAAGCTAAAATAAAGCAACTTGATGGATCACAGCAATAACATGGTAGACCATGACAATACAATGGTTGTTCAGGACAGAGAACAATATCATGATTTAATAACGTTATACTATTGCCGAAAAAGTAAATTCAATAACTAATAATTAACTAATGACTGTAAATAATACGAAAGTTTTTTGAAATATGATGTGGTGAAAATAATATTGTTGGCCATAATTACGTACATACGCACATACGTAATTCATTACCACCATTAAATGTCTTTCGTAGGAGCCGAAAATAAGATCCATCGCCTTCCCTGTGCAAAAGCAATATCAGAAAACTAGACCAGTATAGAGAATCGATTGACGGGGCTTTCGGTCTTGTAGACTGATTGAATTTTATATTGCTATTATGCACGACTTTTTTTTTAGAAAACCATACAAATAGACACACAATAAACACAATAACTAAATTGTCACAACAAACGTGACAGGAAAGCGTTCCGAAGATAAATCAAATATTTTTTTATGTGTATAGCAAGGACGCAAAAGTTGCAACCGCAAACAGTAAAGCAACGAAACGAAAAGAAACACAGGCAGAAAACTGCACGCATATAAATAGCTTCGCTTCTATGAAAGAATTTTTAATGCGTTGTGAACGCCTGATTGCCAGCGCCACTCGCGTGGTCGAGTTTAGATTACACTTTGTTTTCTTAAGGTGCTACACAAACCCCAATGAATGTAATAAATGAATCATTTTCGGTTTCTTTTCATTTATTTGAGCATAAAAGCTAGTTTTCACAATATCCTAGAGCAGGATTTAAATTTTTTCGCTTCAGCATAAAAAACTTCCATTAAACAGACTCTACATACTTTACGGCTACCAGATGTCTGTATATGTGGGAAATTCGGAGGGGAGTAAATTAAATTCGTCTAAGCTGATTATATTCCATTGATTTCTTTCTGTTTTGTTTATTTTTTATCTGCTTGTTGTTTGTTTATCGTTGAAAAGTTTGTCCGTCTTATTCCCGTTTCCTGTTCAACAGCATTTACATGTGTTCGAAAAAGTGTAAGAGCTTGTGGTCCTGAAAGCGTGTTTTTGCTTCATGCTGCCGAGTTGTAAATATACATTTATTGCTGCAGCACGATCCCCACCGTATAAAGTTACAAGTTTCGCCATCATCTTGTCTCCTCGATTTGTACATTCTTACATTCTTACTTAAGGCACTCATATTGCATGCCAATGTTTGTGCAAAGTGTTTGGTCTTTTAAACTCCAGCTGCAGCTAAAATTATTTCCTTCTTGTTAGTGCTGTTCTGCTTGCTTTTTTGTCGTGCTATACAATTTCTGAGGAAAAATGTCTAAGATTTTCAATTTCGTAGCGCGCTTTTTAAGCAGCATCTTAAGATTTTCATTTTCACATCTATGGCAGGTTCATATGAATGTCTGTGCAGAATGAGATGTGCCATTGGGTCTCATTCCCATTAAGTAGCAATTCTCATCAATCAGGGAGCCACAAGTATGCAAGATACATAAATTCGGCAATTTCTCACGCACGATTTCAGATCAACCGCTTTTAGGTATAATATAATTAACGTAATTAAACTGAAAACCTTGAATGACTTTCTTCATGGGGCTAAAGAAATTTGTCATTGAAGATGATATAAAGAAATCTATTTCACTTATTTCTCATAAGATTGGAAACGCTTAAAACTGTCAAACTAAAAATAAAATATAAGAAACTAGGAACTTCCCGCAAATTTTTTTTTGTGTCTTTTACATACATTTCGTAGTAGAATTGAAAACGTTTGAAAAATATGTGCAGACCTAAACCTAGAAGTGTAGTTTTTCTGCATTTGACTATGATATTAGTGCTGCATCAGGCTCCACATATACAAGCAGTTTTAAATTCGTTTCAGAATTACATAGGTTAAGAAAAAACATATATCGTATACGTATATATGTAAATAAAATTACCCAGGCAAGCAAAAGTTTCGCACATGTATTTAAAGCGAAGAGAAGTAGCCTTAAACACTTGCTTGCGCACCTTCTCACCCAACAAACCAGTGCAGCTTTTATATTTGCCTATTTCAAGATTTTCATATTAAAATTTTGGACGCATTTAAAATACCTTATTTTGTAGATCTTTTGAAAAAATCGTAACATTGGGGACTTTTCTTGCGCTTTAAAATTACAAACAAAGAACATTGACACAACTTTTCCATTGAAAACTTATAAGTCGGTTATTCAATTCACAAGCTCGCAGCAACTTAGTATGGATTCAATTATATATAGTCCAAATACCCAGTCATGAATTTGTGTTATTGAAAATTGAAAGTGCATCAAAATTTCATGAATCGTTTACAAAAACAAAGTGCTCACTAATGGCTGCGCCATGTTTTGTTGTTGTACTGAAGAGCTGAGTTGCCATGAATTCGCCTTGGCTAAAATACATGATACTTTTGTTTGAGACTCACTGCTCAAAATAGGTAATAATTCATACAGCCGTTTTCAATACCATGCAACTAGTACTAGTGATCGTAAAATGTGATTAATTTCATAAATACGAGCAACATTATTTATGTTTACTTAAAAAAATACGTGCTCAGTATAAATTTATTTCTGTGATAAATTTGTACCGACATTCGTTATAAATTAAAGAAAAAATTGCACCAAGCAAAAATTATCAAAGCCATTAGGAACAACTTTGACTCCACTACTAAACAAGTTTCCATTTGCTTTTTTGACCAAACAAAATTGCAATGAAAATACTCAACATAAGATTTATAGAAAAATGTCTGCTTTATTTCTGCCAACTCTTAATGGAATAAAAAATGTTTGGTTCGTCAATTCATATTGATATATTGTTTTCGGACATTTTTGCTTGAATAGGTACTTGAATGAGCCGAATTGTCGCATTAGGAGTGTAGATAATCCGCAGTCTTTTGTCGAAATATTATTACTTTTTGGTGCGTTTTATGGTCAGGCGCAATTATTGTTCCATACTTCTTCAAACAGCACAACGATCAGAACTTTGCCGTCAATGGTGGACAGTGAAAATTGGTGTTCCAGATCGGTAATATCAACTGTATTGTGCTCGCAGGGTGGCAAGGGCATATGTTCCTCTCAGGCGGGCATGGCCGCCACAGTTAGGGTATTGCGTGCAAGGGGATGTGAATCGAGTTCAAGTTTGCTGAGAAACCCTGTCTGAAAACTCATGCTTTATCACAGTTTGTTGGCCGGATCATCACTCTGCACATTATTGTTGGACGCAACCATATAATTTTACAATAGCATATTGCCACCCCAACACCATCAATTTTTGGGTTAGCATAAAAAATGTTGTCAAAATCAAAATGATTGTTTTCAACGTGAATTAAAAACACGTTTAAACATGCAGCATAGTTTTTTGCGGATTATGACCCAATACAATACAATACACGAGCAATCATTAGCTTTAAATTTAATTGACTTGTACTGGATTTGCTTGAAAGCTACTTGGAAAGATCAAATAATAATAGTAACCTAAACGGGTGCTTCTGTGAACATTTACCAGTGAATAAGTAAGCAGTAGAATTTGCAATTCATGAAAACTTTAAGTCTATTATTAATTCAACTCCCCGTTTCTCATATTATTTTCAAAAAAATCAATAAATTCTTTATTTCAAAAAGATTATGTTTTTTTTACGCTTTTTCAGAGCATTCAAGTCTTAAAATTGATGCACTTGTATTTGAAGATGTATTTTAGTTGCAAGCTGTTCTTTTGCTGAAGAACTTGTTATGAAAAGACGAAACAGTGGAGCAAAATCTAAAGAAACACCACGAAAATCAACATAAAGTTCATTATATGTATTAAAGTTAACTTTTTTGTATTGTAATATAGATTTTTTACAAGTATCAAAGTTTTTAATGCAGCAGGTTCGCGTTAATGAAAACTTGATTATGATATTCCATAAAACTATGACGATTTGCAAACCTTAGAAATTATCAGAAACAAAATTATAATAATTTCCATATATAAATTATCTCCATATTTCACCCGGAATACACTTACATTTTAAAAATAATAGAATAGTTCTTGAGAACTTGTGCTGTTCTTTAGTGACTTGACAGAGGCAGTTGATACTTCAAAAAGTAAATCTCGCTACTTCATCAAAATGTAATTAAAAACTGAACTTCTTAGGAGTCGGCACGTTGGTCATATGATTCCTTTCATACGAGTATTCAAATAAATTGTAGAGAATTAGTTTCCGCAAATCTGAAGATATAATTTATGCTTCCAACATTATGAACATTGTCTCACTAGTTACACAAGGGAACACTAGTTACGCTCAAAAACGAACAATCAACACAGGCATGACACAAGACCGTACACATAAATATTTTCAACTATAGTGATTGCTTTTAGTTCAGCTTGTTAATAAATAAGGAGCAAAAGTTAATTAAATAATGCAACTAATCCTGCAACGTCTTCCTTTTTTTTAATGTGAATTAATCGTATGCAAAATTCTGCATTTCGGCTAAAGAGTGAACTGAAGAAATATAGAGCACCAACTAGATATGTCGAAACTTTCAAAAAGCATTAAAAGTGGTGCAACACTCTGACGTCACCAGACCTAAACCAATGAAAAATGTCAAAGATTTAACTTTAAAAAGACTATCAAAATGACAATTGAATAAAAACAAAAAAACTACAAACAAATACATACATGTGAAAGAGTGAAACTTTTTTTGGCTACACAGCGAACTCTACAATAGCTGGATGCATGCTCTTCTGTCCATGGACAATAAAAGTCAAAGCAAAAAGAGTCGCTGAGTTAATGCTATGAAACAACACGTGAATGTTCATTCAGTGTCAGTTGAAAAGGAAGAGTGGCAAATGAAAAGCGGCTTGCAAAAACAGTAAGTTTTAATATATTGTTGAAGCAGGGGCCGGGCAGCTATCTAGGTCTGCACCGGAAAAACTGAGTGCTAGCTTGAGCATGCATATAATTTCTCAAGCTTATGCAGCTGTACTCTTTACCATTAAAACAAAAAATAGCTGCCCCAGTGTGCATCCAAATATACAAATCCATTTATCTTCTTGCTGTTTTCACTGTATTTATTAAACACAACTAATGGATGAAATATTTAAATGTCGTTTTGTAAACTGCAAGAAAAACATATCAAGATACAAAATATAACATTTTGGTAGTTTGTTGGATTGTTTTATCTAAATAAAATTGAAATCGATACAAACATTTGCTTTATTTCGTAAACTATTTTATTCTTTTATTATAAATTTTAGTATTTTCTTAAGAAGATTGACGTTGGCATTACTGAAGATGAAACTAAAAGCAAAATCTTCTTTAAGTTGGCTAAGATTTATTTATTAATTATTAGTTAGAAAAAATTTCAGCTCAGCTCCTTTAATTTTTAAGTACAAAATACAACAAATTATTTGTTTTCAAATAAAAGCATTTCTTAATTTGTTAAACATCGCATGGCGGAAGTAAGACTTCAAGTAACTTCCGTTGGACTAGGCCCGTATATCAAGGACTTAATACTTTGCAGAGCTGAATATATTTTCGAACAAAAAGCATCACCCGTCTTTCTGTGACGATGTCCATCGGACTTGCAGCAAGAAACCAGACCCAAAAGTATAATATTAATTTTTTCCATTTTAGCCTATTACAGGGAAATGTAAAGCTGTCTGCAGATGGTTGTCAGATCTTACAATGTTGTTAATCTGACAATATAAAAGCTGCGCATTTCCTTTCACTGGCTTATTACAACAGAAGAAGTTCTTAAACAGGGTGTACTGAATAGTTTAAACCATTCTTCTCTGAAGTGGACAGATACTTTTTAAAGAAGTTAAATTTTCGCTGCTCTTTCAATTAACATGGTATGCCATCGAATGGCTTCAAACTACTATACAGTACAAACCAATTATCAGTTTGAGTTTTTTGAGGATCTGGATTCATTCCACTTCATACTCCTGTACTAGCATATACGAGTCAATCAAGGCATTTCATGATTCCTTCTCGCCACCACCCATTTAGAGGCGTATTTTTATTTCATTTAAAGCAAAACAAGAACTTTAAACAAGAAAGTTATGTAACGCTCTTATGGGCTTCGCAACTTATCGTGAACGTACAATATGAATATAAAAGAATAGTTTTTTCTTATAAAAACATGATGAAAGGTAACTCCCACCTTGCATGGGACCTTGTAAAAAATGGTTTGATTGCTTTAAAATGCAGTTCAGTGGCCACCTTGACAAAAACGGTGGAATGTAAACTAGAAGAAGGCGTTCTTTGTGATGATATCGCAGTGTTTGTCCCAGGTTACTTATAGGCTGGAGACAGCATTGTAACTTGTACACATACGCGTATGTAGATGACATTTTTATGTACGACACATTCTTTCTAGTTTCATGAGAAAAACAATGTTACATTCTTCATATCATCATCATCATTATCCTGTCCACGTTTCTTAAAGGATATATTGTGAGGTAATACTCTCTCTGTACCGCTCCCTGCACACACTGCACTATGGGTAAATCATTAAATTGTTTTACCAACCTCAAAAGTACTCAGACTGAAAAGTTTTTCTAACACAAAATACATGATCTAAATATAGTGGATGGTATTATTGATTCCGGGAAAGATATATCGTTTGAACGTAAATTTAATATCCCCGTTTTAATTAAATACGAGTTGATTTTATGCCAGCTGATGGTGAAAAAAGACATTTGAAAAAAGTTTATATATTTGGAAAAGTTCTTCTTAAAATATATTTAAAATGTCAAAACACAGATAATATGAATTCAGAATATGGACATATTTTTTGATGATATCTATTAGTGACGATGATTCCTTACACATGTAGATAGGACGGCAAGTTTTAGGCTGTAAATCTGAAGATATTGCTAGAAAGAAAATTAAAAAATAAAGCGATATCACGATTTACACGAAGCTTTAATTAACAATTTTATAACTGTAATAAAAATGCTCGCTTTTATTTCGTCTGAGTTGGAATCCGCAAGCTATGGAAGCGGGCGTCTAGGATCATAGTGTGTCGGTAAGGATTTTAATATCAATATAACCCAATCAAGGCTTTGCTAAGGGCTCCTTAAGTTTTTGAAGAAGTTGTGCAGTAAATGGATGTACGATCCGGATACATTTAATGTTATTGTTAAAGTGCTGACTAAAACCACAAGTAATGCCCTGAGTTTTTTTCTGGTTGCAATTTACTTGCATGTTCTCTCTTTTAATCCTATAAAAATATATGTATAAATAAATCAAACATGTTAAACTAAATCGAATTTTCTTAAAAGTATTACATTTCTTTACATTTTTGTCCTTTCCATTAGTTTTCGTTAAAAAAATTTCAGCGTAAACAAAATGAAGAAATTTATCTACATTGCGAAATCGCCAAAAGGGAAATATACCGCAGAAATGAATAATCGCCAATTTTGCTTCCGCATAAAAAATTAATAAGTAGACCCATTATTAGCTCTAGTGCTCTTGAATTGCAAGTATCATTAACCTTAAATTTTAACTTTTTTATTGACTTTTAAACTTAGAATGGCCTCGTCGGACTGAATTTTCCTTTGACAACTACTGCTACATCTTTAAGAACTACTGTTACAGTTCCAGAGAATTTTGCTACTGAGAATTCATCAGCATGACTTCTTTTAGAACGTTTGAACTTCTCTACAACTTTGTTTTACATTTACCTGAGGATGAACTTGAGTCAGGGGAAAGGTTTTTTATTTATTTATTTATTAATTTTATTGTATGAAAAATCCTTACATCCTTACGATTTAAGAAATAGATATATCAGTAATATTAATGAGGCTTTGACGAAAGTATTGAAGAGTTAAAATATGAAATTGGCAGAAGGAACGATGAGGTACCGTAAACTTTTATTTTTGCTCAATAGAAACTCAGCTCAACTATGAACATAGCATTTAGCATTAGCGTCGACTACTCAAGACATTCTCATCCGATAGACATTTTGTACTATAAATAGCAGGAACAGTTTTTGGATAGCGGCGACCGGCCGCAAAAACCTTCCCGCGTCCTTTGAAAACTCTTACACCTGTATTATTACAACTCGAACTATAGTGCACTGGTGTACATCTTTGAATTTTTGTACGAATGTGCGTGTATTCATGAGATTGAATTCGTGTGCATGAGTTGCACTTATTTTTATTTTCGTAGCCTGACGTTTAATGTTTACCATTTTTGTTTGCCTGTTTCTGTTTATAGTCTTCTTTGCCTCTCAGCAGTGTAAAAAGAACAAGTTTTCATACAGTGGTAGTTGGATGAGAATATATAGAACATCACCTTTATCTGCAGCTATAACTTGTAGAGTGCCGTTGTAACTCTTTATGGCCACTTAGACGTAATTGTTTTCACTGTCATATTCTAAAATTGTTTTTTTATTGTTATGGATTTAATTTGTTTTCGTTTTATTTGGTCGTAATTTAGGGGTGGTTTAAGTGGTGCTTGGAAAAAATATGACTTTGCACGTTTGCGATGCTCTTATTGTAGAGAGTTGCCCATTTTATGACAATTAGTGTGGTAGTTATTACTTCGGGAAAAAGAGAACGTCAATCCAAAAACAAAGGAAGGCATTAAAAATCTTTGTTAAAACTAACCAGCAATAAAGTATTACCAGCAACATGTTTATACAATTTTAATCCTAAGAATAGTCTTTGTTAAGTCCAGCCAATGCAGGACCAAACTGAACTGATCACGGATCTCCCGATCTGGTCCACAGAGTATCTTCTCTTCAAACGAGTATACCAATCATATTAAAGGTTTAATTGTTCAAGGATCTTTTGTTACGATAAATATATAAAACTATTTACAATATTATTTAAATTACATGTAAGTATATATATATATGGTATTGGATGCTTTCTTGGTGGCAATGTTTATGTCTCCATGGAATCTTTTCCATAAATACTTAATTGTTGCACAAAAAAGTATTTTCAATAAAACTCGCAAAAGAAGTTATATCAAACAATTGATATCGCTGAAGTGCAGGGAACTGTAACTATTAACCACTTAAAGCTTCCTAAAATATGAGGTCTTGTCAAAAAATAAGTTAATATTTTATTTCTCTGGAAAAATTTATATTTTATCAGGTATAATATTATAATAGCCAATGTTTTTACCAATCCTCGAAACAGTTCTGATGTGCAGTATTTGATATATACTTGAGCTCCCTCAGCAACTCGGTTTTTATCAATAGGATCGTCGTACATAGCCGTCATTTCATCGGTCTATTCAATCTTTGGTTCCAGTTTTAAAACCAACTTCGCTGCCACGCCCTTCATGTCCAAAACTTCGAAAAAGGGTGCATGACAAGAGACATCCTCAGAAACTTCTCTAATTCTACGTAACGTGTTCGGGGCGAGCGTCGCCTCTCACATCTTCTTAAAAAAGTTTGTACTATATTTCAAATTCTTACACGTAATTCCTTGTATGCGTCTCACAAACAAATTCGAGATGAGTGTACCAACATAAAAATCTATTTACCTATTTCATAGTCGCCTGCAAATTCTATTCTGAAGTCCTTGAATTCGTTCAGCGATTGAAACTGAGGCATATCGGAGATATATATAAAGCAGGCTGTTGCGGCAGCAACAAGATGGCAAAAATAAAACAAATAACAAAACGCAACGGGTTTAACCCAGTTATCGTTTTAATTTGTCCAAAATTTTAAGTTCAAAAATTGTTTTCTTTTGTTATTGCAAAAGTATTGAGCATCCTTTGCCTTTACTTATAGAGAATCCTTTTTACATCAGAAATACAGTAAATTCTTCTTCAGAACATTCACGATCTAAATTTGGTTCGGTATGATATTTATTACTAATGTAAATTTGCATTTCAGTTCATAAGTTCATAAGGTAGTGCTTATTGGTCAGGCTTGGTTTGGTTTGGCAAGAATGTTATCGCTGAGCACCAATTTGAATTCCGCCATGATCACGATACACCCCACCAATATTACCGAGTCGTAAATATTTTGGAACAAAACAGTACTGTACCGCCACCTTTTTGGATGTCAACCAAGCCGGCTCCATATTACGGTAACGGTATGAATGAATTTTTCATCACTAGCATCACTCTCTTCAATGCAAAAACGGGGTCGATAATTTCGTTATCGACTTCGCTAACGTCGCCATCATCACCAAGAAAGTGAGCTATATCTAAATCACTAAGTTTTATTGACATGCTCTGCAAAAATAATATATATTTAACGAGAAAAGATGCTAGAAAATCTTGTTATTTCTACTTTTTGGCATATTCAGTAGAATACTTACGTTATCGCCGATGTGGTTGTTAAATATTTTCAAAGAAAAAATTGCATAAATAGAGACAAGTGGTAGTTTTCACCCCAGCACCTGATTTTACCCGCTCACGATATTGCTAACACAGCGAAACCACAACTGAAGAACAATCACCATGATACAAGAAGATACTTAAAGAATTACAGTGGCAGAGCGGCATAAAGGAGAAATATTTAAGAAATTTACCACCACCTCTCCCGCTAAAGGTTAAAACTTTAAAGACATATTAGTTCAAACCTTTTTGCCGTCCGATGTAAACTTATGGGGGTTTTTTTTTTAATTTTTTACTACTTTTTATAGATTGTATCTTTCCGCTTTCATATGTAAATTTTCTCTTTCATACTAAACATCAAGCTGCATTGCCGGACATAAATGGGCAGCAAATAGAGTAAGAGTCATGTTGCCTTACTTTTGCGACTTTCGACAAGGTTTTCAAAACGAAAACCTAAAATAAAACGTCAATCTTTTGACTTGCAGTTTTCGGCTCGGTTAAATGAAAGAGCTCTTCAGATCAGATCAGTTTACTGAGATACATATGTAGTTCGCTTAGTAGCTAGTAGTGATTTCTTTTGCTCAGCTAATTCCAATTACCCAACTCTAATTTTGTCTAAATTAAATAGGAAACCTTAATGAAGCATGGAAAAAAATTGTATTTCTACTTTAACAAATAATATGTTCAATACACATACATTTGAATATGTACATACATAAAAATTATAAAAAATAACCAAAATTAAATTTTCAAAGGATATCAAAAATAAGCCTCATGTGTACATTTTTCAAACGAGAAATTTTACTGGCAATACTTGATCAGTTGATTAAAAAAAATAACAGATGGACAAATATTTACGAATGTACATACATATGGAAGTATGTATATAAATTTCAGCAATGGCTTCGGACTCACATCAAATATTAATTTATTCACTTTTACATTTAAATATTTATACAGCTCGATTTTTTTAAAGTAATTTACAAACAGCCGATCTTTTTACTGGCTGAAAGAAAAAGTGCACATAATTTTGTGCACAGAGAAAGAAGTACTCTCGGTACGGAAGCGGTTTTTGGCAAATCGGGCATCCCACACAATCGCATTGTTATGCACGAGAACACTAAAATTAATTTAAATGTTCTCGAAATTTTCAACCTTAAAAGTTTTGAAAAATAAAACGAAGAACATTATAAAACTGCATTAAAATTTGAATTTTGAATTAAATTTCCATTCACATTGTGAAAACTCTGAAAGTTACTTTGCAAAAAGTGCACCACTGAACATTTTCAGCCAATTTCGTAATTCAACTCAATTTAGATACTTTTTTTCTCGTTTACGGGTTATAAAAAGTGTAATAATATATGCAGCAGGTATATGAAGAAAAACAAAAAATATGTTATACGAGTACGCAAATACATACATATATCCGCCATAGATGTTGAAATTGGATAAAACAGGCTGTGTGAGGTGCTCTTTCAATTTGAAAGACCCATGTATGCTATTATGAATCGAATATAACTTCGTTCAAATGCCCGCCTTAGTTTCTTGTCAGTAGTAAAATTTGTTAATGGCTCAGCCTCAGATGAATCGATTATCGTCATTCTCGCCGTTGATGACGATGGCCTCAGCAAATTAGTTTTAAAAAAGTACTGAACAATAATGTCGCTAAGCCTGCTCTGAACAGTAACTTTTTGTGGGTACACAATTCATCTAAAACTGAGCTAAAAAACATTTTTCTGCCAAGATTGTTGTACTACCTTTAGTTGGGTGTAGTACGGCCAACCTCCCAAGTTGAAGCGTGCCAGTGATCAGGTTCTTGTGTACGGGAAAATATTGTTAACCGATCTGGCGTGCTTTGACATATTGGTGTTCACTTATTGTTCACCGAACCGGTCGTCTCGAATTTGGACATGAAATGTGGGGGAGTTCACTATGAGAGGTTAATTCGCTAATTGAAAGCCGTTCCATTTATTGTAGAGAAATGTACGTTGAACTAAAAGTATTAGTAAAACACTCTAAGAACCCTGTATGTATTTTAAGGTAAAGTTATAAGTTAAGTTCAATTTCTCTCATCACTTCTCGTCATTCTCTTTTATCAGATGTAACTATTCATTATCTTAGTAGTGCAAGACATACGTCGCTTGCAAAACAGCCAGTCAATAAATGACCATGACCATGCCACATTGTGACACAATATATATATATATATATATATAATATATATAATACAAAAGCTGATTTTAATACATTTTATTTTTAATGACAATTTTGGATTTTATTTATTAATGAACTACTTGACAGGCATCTAAAGTTTTGCATTTTATTCTTATATGAGTTAAGCAAGAGAATAATGTATTTCTGGATCACATATGAACAATGACATCTGTAACAGCTTTTTGTTCAATTACCGGGTCCAGAATTCGCGAAACGATTAAACTATTAACTGATAAAAGAAGGTTCTATAGCAAATCAAATAGTACAAGCTGACGTAAAAGTTGCCATTATAAGTGCAGTAAAGTCTAAATTTTACGGTTTATATTTAATATGGGCAATTCTCGCAATGGCCATAGTGACAGTACAGTATTTGGGTACCAAGCAACGCGTAACATAAAAGTAGTGCACCACTTCTTTGGCTCCACCAAAAGCATCCTCAAAGAATAGAAAACTAAACATTTCCTAATATTTGTAAGCTTCGGTGCTAAGAGTTGGGACTGCGCTCTAAGACTGGATGAGAAATGACTAGGGACACTGCCAGTGGTGCTTACAGGTCACTATGCACTTAACAAACGCCTACACCGATATTTACAAATTCTGTTGTTAAGGAGAGGATTCAATGGAGCACATGATCACTAACTGTATGGGCACAGGATATATAGACTACTACAGGCCTATATGTTGGGTTAACAAGATTTGTCACCAAAGAAGGAACTGGTACAGTTCATTGATGAATTAAACCCGTGAGGTAAAATATGAATGATGGTCGCAGTGCAGTAGACCCGAGCGAGCTCACTATTGTAACATACTTTATATTATTGTACATAATTAATACAGTCTTGCATGAAACGTTTCTATCAGTGTTGCCAGTGTTATTTCGAGAAAGATACATTTTAGTTTCCAAAAAGATACATTTTGCAAAAAATTTGAAAATCCATTTTTAACGTTTAACATTTATTAACATAACATTTTTATTTCATATTTAATGAATATTGTAAAGAAAATGATATCATATAAATTCATTTTTATATTTATTTATGTCATAAATATTAGGTATGTAATTTTTAATAATATGTAACTATCTTTGGAGTTATACAAAACTAAATCATTTTTGTAAAAATTAATATACGAATTGAAGCGTTTATACTAAGGCGATTACATCAAAAAATGCATTTCCTCAGAACAACTTCGCACGACTAGTAATCATTAATTTAGGTGGATCGTATGTTGACACTTCCTTAATGTTTTCTTTCACCATTATTAAAGCTGCTATTGTATTGGTATTGAGTCGGCTACTATTATATTGTATTGATATCATCGTAAATCAGTGTTAATAAGTTTTATTTACCTAAAAATTCTCTTCGCACATGCAAGTGAACGAGTTTATTTGGACTTCAGAACAGAACTGACTTTATTGGCAAATCATTTAATTTTATACAATAGTTTTTCTTAGCCTAAATACAATTTTGCTTACTATTTAAATTTAATAAAATCAAAAACAATTTTGCTTACTAATTTTTTGTATAGACTGAATACAATTTTACTTACTAATTAAAATAATAAAACTGTGTGAAAATAATTGCGAAATATTTTATAAAATAGAAATATGCTTATTGGATACTTAAACTAAGTTGTAATTTGATTCTTTTGTTTGTGTCTAGATTGGTTTGATAAATTTATTGTTTTTGTTGTTAAGCGTGTCGAATAAATATTTGGGTTCTTGCTTTTGTTGTTAAGTGTGCAGGTTATTGAATTTACGTGGAACATAAGAAGCATAATTGGGGTATTCACTAATGTGTTAACTTGCATTCGAAAATGGAAGTTCAAATGTTAAACACAACACACTTTTTTCAAATTTTTAAACATCGGCTCATTAACAACATTTTTTATATTAAACACTTTTTCCTAATACTCATTAGCGGCCATGTCACTGCTTAACCCAAGCTCTTCGTGGTTGAGGAGAGCGTGCTCACGCCATTCCTTATGCAAAGCATTCTGGTGGATAAGATTTAACAAAGACGGAAATTTTGTTAATACAACATTTAAATCCTTTTCTTTAAAAGATTGAGCTTCCTTTGAATCAAACATATTTATAATATTAAATATTTCATCGGTAAATACGAATTTTAAATGTATTTGTTTTAAAACTTCGATATAAAATGATTGGTAATTTTTTAGTAAATCATATTTCTTATGCTGATCTTCTATTAGGGTAGCAAGCGAAGAATGAGCTAAAACACCTGAGTAAATTTTTTCAGTTGGTAAAAAATAATTTGGATTTGAAAATTCTATTTTCAACGCATCTGTTGCCTTCATATAGTTAAATTCTAAATAGTTGCTAGCAATTGTTTTAACTAATTTTTCAACTTCAGATTGCAAAAGGTGTAGACGAGACTTTTCCGCCTAGAATATGAGATTAAAATTGTTTAAAAGTTCTAAAGTGTATGACATAAATTGCAAATAAATTTTTGTAATGTCGTTACGTGGGATTCTCGAATAATTCCAACCGAAAATATTCTGTTAAAGCAGTATATTTCGCCAGAGTTCTATTAACACACGATTTAAGTGAAAGCGATCGTGTTGCTGCTGGACTTAAAATTTTATGATTCTCTACTTGAAAGTAATTTTAAAATTCTTGGAGTTTGGATATCATCTTTGAACTTCTACAGGAGTCTTCTGCGATGCTTCTTAACATGTCCTCTACTGTTCCTGGTAATTTCGCACAAGCTTTTGATGCTACTAGATGTATAAGATGGCAACTACATTTAATGCATAAAATGTTCTTTACAGACTTTTTTAAGTGACTAAAAACAGAGTTATGGTCTCCAGCCATGACATTTGTTGTGTTAGAGGAAAATCCAATAAAATTTTCAAAACGCACAGAATTAGTACGAAGCCAGTTTAAAAGTGCCTCACTGAGGTCTTCAGCTTTCCCACTTTCTGTTTCCAAAAGATCCAAAAAATGAGTTTCAACTTCTTCATTGTCTGGATGATAATATATTACAAAGAAGCGCATTGCTTCTTAACAGAAGTGTCTGTTGTCGCATCCATTATACTGCTAAACAAATTTCCTGGTGCACTAATAATTTTTATTATGTCTTGTTTGAATGCTGGTCTGAGTCAGCTCTTTTGATGGCATGATCTTCATGGTTTGAAGTAACTAATTGTTCGATTGGTTTGCAGTTCTTTATTGCATTCCAATTTTTTATATGCTTACACGAATTCAGATGCTTGTTTAATACTGGCTTATGGTCTGCTAATGTTATTGTACAAACTTTGCAAAATGATACCGCATTTCCCTTAGTAATTTTTTTCATTAACCACCCATTGTACTCGTTTATTAACAGCCATTTATCATTAAAATTGTACGTTGTCTCTTTTGGAGAATGACTGTAAATTATAACGAAATGCCAATAATTCCATATAGAAACATACATACATTTGTACACAAAATTTGTTTAAAATGTAAAATTCACTCACTCATTTTGTTTAAACATACATACATATGTACATACATAAATATATAATATAATATTTGCAGTCAGCTTTTTAGTTTTCTTTTTTTTAATTTCGGGATTAAAATTGTTCTATTTTATAAAACTATCATACAAAAACGGTCTGAAATGATTAACAGACGATAGAAGAACTTAGAAAACCTAACAACAAAATACATGTTTTTTTGTATATAGTTGCCACTGCTTTTTTAGTGTTCACACCAAAATGATAACTTTAAAAAACTTTGTCAGAAACGGAACGTTTAATATTTTATTTCTATAAATTTAGCGTAAAGATTCAAAAGATACGAAAAGTGTCAGGATTATACATGGTACATGAAGTCATCGAAAGATACGAAAAATGTATCTTTCGTATCGTACTGGCATCACTGGTTGCTATGAAAGAAGTTATTTAATCAAGAAAACGTGTTTAAGCAACAGTATTTTTATCAAAATGTCCAAAAAGGAAATGCTATTTAATTTCAAAACGAAACACAACAACAAATTTTTAAAATATTTTGTACTTTATTGAAAGCATATATTTCAGCCAAAGCTGCCAATTGCAGAATTTCAAGAAGGAAAGAAAATTAAACTAAAAACATTTCCACATCCAGTATGTCCATAAGTATATATGTATGTATGTGTACAAGCGCGTATAGTTGAAGATGATGAGAGTGGTAATTATGATGATTGCGCCTTGCGCATGATTTCCCGTCAGATGACGTAGTTTTCTCTTTTAAGAGACTAATTTAAATGTGAAACTCAGAAAAGTGTTATGTGTTACGTGAAAGTTGGCAGCCCTACAAATAATTTACTCAGAGTTCCAAAAAGAAGAAATAATCAGTAGGCTCAGCGCAATTTTTTTATTATTGGGTGTTTTTTATTGAGGTATAGAACTTTAAGTTGGCATCACTTTTTTAACTGGCGGCCATTTTGTCAGCTGTCAAGTGATTAATATTTAGTTTGGTTTGCCATTTCATCATGAACAGGTTGACAAAAGAACAACGCTTGCAAATCGTGCAAATTTATTTCGAAAATAATGGTTCAGTTCGCGAAGTTTACCGCAAGCTCCGTCCATTTTATGGTCGACATAATCGTCCATCAGAGCAATTAATTCGGCTAACCATGGATCGTTTTCGCACTACGTTTACTCTATGTGATAATACGCATCCGCAGAGATGTCGAACAGTGCGCACCGAAGAAACAATTGCCGCTGTAGAGCAAAGTGTTGAAGAGGACCCGAATGAATCGATTCGCCACCGTGCACAGCAATTGGAGCTTTGTCCATCAACCGAATTGTCCGAATTTGTCCGAATTGGATGGCATGAATGTGGATGAGTTGTGGTTCCAACAAGACGGCGCTACATGCCACACAGCGCACGTCACAATCGATTTATTGAAGGAAACATTCGATGAGCGCATAATTTCGCGGAATGGACCTTTCAATTGGCCACCAAGATCGTGTGATTTGACACCATTGGATTATTTTCTTTGGGGATATGTGAAGTCGCTCGTCTACGCCAACAAACCAGAAACGTTAGGGGACTTGGAAGCCAACATTCGTGGCGTTATTGCCAACATACGGCCCCATATGCTCGAAAAAGTGGTTGAAAATTGGACCTGTAGAATTGGCTTTATTCGAGCCAGCCGCGGCGGCCACATGCCCAAAATCATATTTAAACATTAATGGCATAAAATTATCCTTCCAATAAAGCCAAATTGATGGACATTAAAACGATTTTCTTGTGTTTTATTTCAATTCGAAGTTCTATACCTCTAAAAAAAACACCCTGTATATGTAGATTGTTTAAAAGTGGGGAGGAAAATCAAAAATAAAATATATTGAAAAGAAGAGAGCAGAAAGGGAGGAAACGTAAAATGTGCCGTGATCAAATGTAAACAAGATAACAGCAAAAAAAGAAATAAGAATCGTATGAAAAGAATCGTAAGAATCGTATGAAAAACTGAATGAATGTTTATCAGTCGTAAATCGGAACTGGGCTGAAGACAGCACTCGCGTCACCGTAATTATTTCTTAAAGGGGATTTAGAAGGTAACACAAGTCGTACGATAAGTCAAGTTTTTGAGTAGAAGAGCACGGATGGTACCGTCTTAACTTAATATGTAATGAAACCATACGACATAGAGAGAAAATACGGATGAAAATTTGACAGTCGTACGGCTCTCATCGTTTTTAAAAAATTTTCAAATTCCTTCACACATCATTAGATCAGGGATGTATTTTCATGTAAACATTTTACTTTGTTTTGGTCTTTTAGCAATCGTGTAAACGTAAACAAATTTGTCGTACGATTTTTGTTCTCATTTTCAAAATATCGAGATAATTTCATAAGATTTTCTCTTTGGTTTTACGTACGACGTGTATTACCGTCTAAATCCCCTTTTAAAGGTGAGTGGTAGAGAATACGGATACAAAATTTGACAAGCACTCGGTAAAAGTTTATTTTCTAACTCATTCTAAAGAGATTCAGAGGTGCATGTTGTAGTAAACATTGGCAGCACTAACAGAATGTATTGAAGTTGCCAGCAATAACTACAAGAGCAACCAAGTTCAAGGAAACAAATTTTCAAGTTGTTTTTGTAAATATTGTGGAGCTTCACCATCAGCTTTAATTCGCTTTGATTTTACTTATACCAGCCGTGTAAACATGAAAAATACTTACAACAGAGTTTTGTCCGCTTCTTTGAATACGGCGAGAATTTCATAATATTTTCATTCTACAGTCGTAATACTTCGTATTACCACGTAAACGGAGCTTAACTGCGGTTATGTCTGTTGTTTGGCTTTCGCGAGCTTTACATATTTACTCGAACTGACTGACTGATTTGCTTCGTATAACTGTGTTGGTTGCTTCATTTGATGGATTTCATGTCAGCCACTTGCTATGTGAAGGTATGAGTCTTATAAGTTAGACACACAGACATTTATAACAGCCTGTTGAAGCCGCCATGAGCACAAAGGAAACTGTAGATAATATTTGGCCACCGAGTAAAACTAGTAATAGGTTGAAAATTAAATTGCATACATAAAATAAAAAGAGAGATCATCGGGATCGTGAAGAATTTAAAAATTAAGATCTTGAAAGGCATTTTAGTCCAAGTGGAACTATTGCCAATAGAAAGCAGTAAAGAACTAATATAATTTATATTGTAATCTTAAGGCTAATCCTCGAAAAGACATGAGTTATTCATGGACTAACCATCTAATCATGTGCTACTATCTTCCTCAAATTAAATGGCCAAGAGTTATTGCTTTCAAACGGACATTTGTAAAAGCATTTGTTGGAAGCAAAAGAAATCTAAGCAAGTGAGGCTCAAACTACTTTTTTTAGAATGTATTTTAGAATTAGAAAATACGAACTAGCGAAGAGGAAGTTAAATGGAACAACAACATAAAAAAACCCTTAAATAACCTTATCAGTAGTCAATTCGATTAAATCGCTTATTATTTTCATTTCTTCATTTTCACAAATTTACATTCGGTTGTAAAAACAAAACTGCCCAAAACTTATCAGAAATGAACTCGAGTTTCACTTGTACCAGATTTTGTCTGTGATTTCAAATTGAAATTACTATTTTATGTATAACAAAGCAGTAACAAAAATGATGAATTCGTTTGAACGAAATGGGTTTCACTTATGTGGACTTCCTTTAATTGAAAAGCTTTTAGAAGCGAAACAGATTTCTTGACCAATTTCGAAAAAGAAAAATATCTTCAAAGTGTATTCGTTTTGTTACACATCTAACAAACAAGTAGCTGAAGAATTATGATGCTTGAAAAGATATTCGTATTGAATTTTTAGTGAACTATTAGTTTCTTTATTTGAAGTAATGAAAATTTAACTAGACTTAAAAAAAACTCCTTCGAGCCGGATTTGAACCAGCGACCTATGGATCTCCGCCTTTTCGAATAAATCTACAGTCCACCGCTCTACCAACTGAGCTATCGAAGGCGTTACACTATAGTAAAAAGAGCTTGTTTGAAAATGTTAATTTCTTCATTTCTTTTTAAATATGTAGATACCAAATTGTTTGCGCTGACTGTACCAACGCATCAGCAAATGTTGTGCCCTCTTATTTGACAATTTGCT
The DNA here is from genome assembly GCA_932526305.1 of Epicampocera succincta. NCBI lineage: Eukaryota > Metazoa > Arthropoda > Insecta > Diptera > Tachinidae > Epicampocera > Epicampocera succincta. The sequence goes on along the minus strand of OW052038.1, from coordinate 27,765,874 downwards.
GCTATCACTAATTTTATTTTAAACAAAATTGAAATAATTAAAATGTGCTTTAAACTTTAAAGCAAATAAAACTCAATTAACTATTCACAGTGAGAGAACAATTTTTTCATCGAACGAACTCACACTCAAAAAAGTTATTTGACATGCAGAAACCACAACTACATTGGTAACATATTTTCTCTGTTGTCGCAACAATTTTTAATGAATAATTCAATACCCGCAACAAACAAACAAGAGACTGCGCTGAATAGCAAATATTGAAACAAATTTAAATGATAATGGAGATAATAATAATAAGAACGTTTTACTATCACGTTAAAAGGAACAACTATAAATATCGGCAAACCTCTCTTATTCAGCTGTACCGAATCTGATCACGCCTTTAATAAGAATTGGCCTTAGAATTTTTATTCAAGGTAATCAAGGAAATTGCTGTTTCCATAACACGAGAGAAATAATTGCATGGAGTTATAAATTTTTTAGTTGCAGTAACTGTGTATCCTAAATATGCTAAAAATTAAAAAGATCCGAAATCAGCCCCAATTATCAAACAAATTTCAAGCAAGAAGAAAGCAACTGCCGTGACGGCCTGACCTGATGGTGAACCAATTTCACGAGTGAATTCTCGTACGAATCACTCCCGTCAGTAATTCTATCAGACCTGAACAAGACTCGCACGATCTTAATGGCCAGTTTATGTCAGCTCTGCGGCATATAACCATACCCTTATGTAGAATGTACCGCCCATGTCCAAAGATGTCCAAAGTCCGAACCAAAGAGTAAATTTTTTAGATTCATTGTCACTTTGAGAATAATCATTTTGATTTTGATCATTTTCATTTGAACCTGCTGCTTTATCGTGCTTCATTGGTACCGGCTATCTAAAAGGAATCAAAACCTCCTGTGGTTCCAGTAATGCACAACAAATTAATTTTCGACCTTTAATGCGTTAGAAACTTGTTAAAATCAGCTAATGAATGCGCGATTTCGGGCCAAATCTAACAAGTTTTGACGACATTTCATATACAAAACGAAATCTCCTGATTAGGTTTTGCTAAAATCTTCTCAAATCTACTCGGTACCAACACACGCAATTGTTTCTATTGCTTTATTTATAACAATAGAAAAGTTACAGATGCAAACTTAAATACATACAAAGTGTATAACGTACACACTTCTACGTACGTAAATAAATATGAATTCTTTGGTCACCTGCTTTCGTTATCAAATGCCATCTTGATAAATGTCAGAAAACAGAGCTGCAAACGCTATGGACTGTGGGGTAGACTTTAATTGAAATCTACTCGATTTAGCTTTCATGTAAATGCACTAAGCAATTCATTCGACTACCAAACATGTTCACCTTCATCGCTTTTTAAACAATCAGTGGCCATGTAAGAAGTGTTCAGGAAAATTTATTTTAATAATTAAGAACTTTTAATTTCGTAGTTGAGAGTTTCATCCCGCTTTCAAGAGTAAATATACTTAGTTTTTAATTGATTAATATCTTGCGAAATAAGTTTATATAAAAATATACAGGCACTTTTGCGCTTTCGCATATGCCTATACAGACGCACATACATATTTGGTCACTGCGTTTAATGGAATAAAATTTATTGCACGTTAATTTTAACACTAGTTTTATTAATCAATTATTAAATTAAAGATTTCGAATTTGGTTCGATTAAAGCATGTGTAGCGATTCCAAGAGCGAGGTACAAAGAGATAGAAAGGAAATAGTTTTTTGCTTTCCCTGATTTTTAAAAACTTAGTCATTCAAAAAGGAGTATTCAAGGTTGGCATAAGCAGTGATGCCACACATACATATGCATATTTGAGATTTAGCGAATTCCTTGGAAGACATGTGCCTAAAAGGAGTAAAATCTTTATTTGAATTCAGTCAATTACTCGAACATTTCGTCGAGCGATGCTATAACAAAAAGGCTTAAAACAACCAGTCAGCCATTTCATAAGGTACCGGAGGATACGTTTTGCCACAAAAATGTTTTTCCTTCACGTTGTTTTTGTTTTAGTTTACGTTAAAAGTTTTAAACTTTATATTATTTAGCTCAATTTCACTCTTAAAAGCAGAACGATCTGCCCAGCTATTTGATATAAAATAAAAATTAATTTATTCTGAAAGTCAATATATTTTTAAAACTTTTAGTTTTCCTGTGTAAATCCGTAGTATTAGCTAACAGCTGCTCAGATGGACGACTGCGAGTATGAACAGGGCACGAACTTTGGAAACAAATGTTTACTATTGTATATGAAAGCCTGGTGTAAATCGCTAAATAGAAGTCAAACAGACTTCATTAGTGTGGCAGCTAGTTTGACCGTTTGACCCTACAGGAAGTTCTTTATCTTATCCCATAGCATCATCCCGCTTTAAGATAAAATTTCTGCCGATTAACCAATTGCTGAAAAAAACTTTCCACAAAAATACACATAGAATTACATGAACATATTTATGCCGGAACAACCTATAATTAAATCGATAATACACTTTCTGCAATGTTATGGCTGTAACCAAATTTCAGAATGCTATTTCTTTTCGTTTACAAAAATTTGTATGTTAGCAACTATCCCGTTCTTCCGCGTGAAAACATGGTTGTTGCCATCCATACTACTGTCACATCCCACCATACTATTTTTGTAAATTATATATTACTAGCATGAACTATATGAAATACTGAGTAAATGTCTTGGGTTGGTTTTTATAATTGGATACTACAATGCCAAAGGGAAAATCACATTTGCAATCACACAGTCTGATTACCCTATAGCGAAATATATGAGTTTATCTTCTTTACACATCATATTATACTTTATTATCTCCTTCATAACTGTTATTATTGAATATAAGAAAAACACAGTAGTCCAATTGATCTTAATAATAACATGGTTCAATATAATATATTGTATTATGGTTGTTCTTCAGGAAGAATAAGAGCTAAAAAACCATTTATTGAGTTATTTATTGAAAAAATAGCATTTTGTAGACAGAGTTGTTAAATCAAAATTAACATTTTTATAAAAAGAATATGTTCGTAAAAAGGATAAGAGAAAAAAATTCTCTTGTATTTTTATTCACAGCCACTTTCCTTGGCAAAACGGATCGGTTTAAGCACCAAAAATCAATGAGCGTAAGACATTCCGATTGGTGTTTATATTTATTATAACTTCCATAAATAATGTTAGAACTATATGTATATGATCCAAGACTTTTGCCAGCCAAATTCCAAATGTGGTGAGCAAAATTTGTTGCACCACGTATGTTTCCCTGGCACTCGCACTTCTTCCCGTACACAAACATAGTAACTGATTGGCAACTTGAATTGAGGCCTCAAAAGAACATATTTCTAAACTTTCTAAATGGAAAGAAAAGTAATACAAATAAATTCCAAACAGAAATTGTAATGGTAAAATAACTTTCTATTTGAGAAGTAAAAGCAATAACAACAAAAATGAAATCGGAATTCATGCTATTTGACTTTAATTTCTTTCTTATTGAATGAAGTTTTAAACATTAAGCATTTGCACAGAATGAAAAACACACACATTATTCTCTACTTTATTTAAGCACATTCCAAACAGTTCAGGAGGCATCTTGGAAGTATGCGAGGAGTTTTTGTTAAAAATTTAATGGAATGTTAAGAAAAAATTAAAGCCACAAAAGAACTTGGAGACAGAAACAGGATATCTGGTCTGCTGATAGACACGCAATAAAAGATGTTAACATTCATATACCACTATATAAACAGTATATCCTTTAAATTATTTACGAGCCATCTAACAAACCGCTCATACGGAAAGTCGACAAATATAGTTTTTAGATACAATTGGTTTGTGTGGAACAGTTTATCGTAACTCAGGTCTGGCATTCGATTTTCAAGTGTCTTCATTTCAATGCCCGAAACTACGTTAAAAAACGATTAATTTCGCATTCGCAACCATAAGGAGACAGGTTTCGCTTTCCAATGCTGGAAGTAAAACAAAGTTGCAGAAAAACAATTCACATGCAATTATAACCACACTGATCTATTAAAACAGTGCGAAAAAAGCGATGTACATTACTGATATTCTCAGTTTTGCTTACACCTTGGGTCTTTAAAAATAAACGATCGTAGGAAACTCCTCATTGTATCTCAACTAAGAAATATTTTGAAGGGAAAACTATGAAGGAAATGACAGCAGCAAAAGAAATTTTTTTTTTGTCAAATTAATTGTGTAGAAATATAGAGATATACGCTTTTCAAAAATTTACCAATTGTGAATCGTTAAAACCCATTAAAAACGCAAAAACGTGACTTGCGCGGCAAAGCAAATCCCAAAGAAGTTTTTGTGAAACATTCCCAAAATGTCAGAACCAAAAACTCTACTGCTGAACTTTTGACATCTGAAGGAATGTCCTTAAGCTATAACAGTCATATGGTTAAGTAATTTATTAACGACTTTTGGGTGGCTATATTGTATTGTTATTTCCACTTCGACATTTGACCTCTGACCGCGCAAGCTATTACATAGTTAGATTACGCATAAGGGTGGCTTTAGAGGCATAGGGCTTGTTTTTAATTTTTAAACACAACAAATTCAATGGAATGACCGAAGTTTTAATTTTATTAGTTTAATGTTTAAAAATAATTTTTGGCACGACCTCCGCAACTGCGCCTCATGAATGCCATCCTGTCAGTACAATTTTGCACCACTTTTTCCAGAATACTGGGTCTTACTTCCTGAATACTGGGTCGAATGTTAAATTCTAAATGATGATTTTTTTCGCAATATAATGGAGTCTCAAGAGCCTGATGAGGTTTGTGTGCTCCAAAAGCAACAACTCTGCCTGTTTGCCATAAATTAGCCTGATCCCTGAAGATGATTTGAGGATCGAAAAAGGCCAGTCCACTATCGCACCGCATAGTCGTGGCGCACTGTGCAAGATTTGGCTGAATACTATCCAAAATCGTAAATATTGTTATGTCTAAGTCCATAGTATTAGACAATGGCTGCTCAGATGGACGACTTTTGGCATAAAATGTTTACTATATGAAAGACTCGTTTAAGTCGCATGGTGATTTGCCAAAGTTCGCTAAAAAGAAAAGTCAAACACACGTTAGTAGGACAGCTAGTTTGACCGTTTGACCCTATAGGAAGTTCTTTATCTCTAACACAGACACCCGATATACTCGTATGTATTACCAAAGAACAAACAATTTTGAATTAATTCATCGGAACATCTTCTGAAAAACTAAAAGCAATTCTTGCACAAATTTTCCATTTAACAAGATAGACAAGGCAAAAACAAAATTATTGATAATATATTTCGTGGCCCCGGATCTAAATGTCTACCAACGGTTTATTAATACATACATACATATGTGGAGAGGAAAATGCCAACAAGCACCCGATGATAAAATGAAAAATTTCACTTTTCACTACATACTACATATTCAAAATTGTCTCATTTGTTAGAAATTTACTAGACGGTGCTAAAAGTTTTTTTTCACATCTACATATCAGAATCTATAACCAGATTTGAGTTTATTGTAGTGAATGTTAAATCAAACAAAATACGCACGAGTTAAAAAAATCTTAATAAATATTACATATATCGATACACATGGAAATAAATTAAATTAAGCCGCTACCACCGAGAGCGTGAATAGCTTTTAATGCGTTGAATAGCAGCAGAAAAACCAAACAAGTGAAAGGTTCCTGTTTTTAAAACCCTATGCAGATATACTATATATCTGATTTATAAATTTCACAACGCTGTTGAAATATCGTGTTAAGAATGTAAAGTGCAATTTGAAAACAAGCGAAAAAGTAGAGCAACAAATGAAAAAAGTGTTTCTGTTGCACTTTTACACAATATCGGCCGGATGCAAACAATTTGTTACCATTTGGTTGTACATTAAGGTATTCCAAATCGAATGGATGCAGCAATTAGAACGCTGAAAAATGTTAAGCAAAAATGGAATCCAAGGAGAGTTATTGTTATAAATATATTGTTGTAAAGCAATAGATTCTTTGGACATAAATTCAGCAGTCTGGCCAATTCCCTCAAAGTAAAAGATCGTGAAAAAATGTCACGCAGGAGGGTAATTTTTAATGGACTATATTTTTCACAGAATATCAAGTTACATTTTCAGAAAACACCCACTACGAAACATAGATGACATTCGGATCTTTTCCAAAACCTTCAAGGCCATTTTTTGCACAAACGTTTTAACGCAGAGAGAGAGAGAGAAGAGATTCCAAATTTTCCTTGCATTCTCGTTGGTTTGTGTATAAATATTCTTTTAGTTCCCTGTTGATTTTCGATTAGCTTCGAGCTCATATGCGGCTATTCTGTAGGCTTCTACTTCATATCAACTAAACGGTCCAAGCACAATTGTTTCACTTTTATGCAAGTTTGACATCTGACGCACAAATTATTCTCTAGACTTTATTGCCGATTGTCGTTAGTGTCTGCCTGAATTTTGTAAACAAAATTTATAATATTTTTTATATGATTTATTTTTGAAGAAAATTTTACACAAACCCGCCCTAATGTTCATCGCTTTATGTTGCGAAAATTGCGATGGATGGGTAAAATGCCTTTAAAGATTTATAATATGTAAATGTGAAAAAAAGAATTTTTGCGCGTTAAGATTTTATGCAATAAAGTGGTATAGTGGGCGATTCCAGTGTGAAACTGGAAGTAAAATGTCCGCTTCTTAACAATTCAACTAAAAGTAATAAAGTTACGCGAGAACAAAAACAGGCGAAATAGATAAAGGAATGTTTAAACATTTTAAGAATTAAAAAACTATTAGTAAGTCCCCAATAGTAAAACATTGGTATGTTTGTATTTAAGACTCTGAAGACTCAGAAATTTATATATGAACAGAAAACTGAAAGTTTATTTACGAATAAGGTATTACCAATTTAATAAGGACTCCTTTGGTTTGGAGTCCTACTTTATGAAAAATATTTTTGTACAATACTTTAATACCTTGGCATCTAAATTAACTAGTCCGTATACACATATCCTTAAGTTAGAGAAATATAGGTTAAAATGTTCTTCGCAAAGCTATAAAAAGTTAGAATTATACCTTAGAAAAATATAAATTGGTTCTTCTATGGCTTCTTTTATACTCTTGTTCATTTTCCAACGTCTAAAATAGTGGAAGGGATTCAAATAATCTATAACTTACATTAATTAACATGAGTTCCTCTTATCTGATATGACCTTCTTGTACTGGCAGACACAAATGACTGTCAAGGAATAAAAACTAACAACGAAGTTTGGGGTTTGGGGGAAAATCAATGCCAGGAAAAAGGTCAAGGACAACGACTTTTCCAGACATGTGATTTACACTAAAGGAGACAAAGTGGTTTGACATAATATTAAAAGCCTTCCAATTGTAAAATTTTTGTTTCTTATAGTAGTAAAAAATTTTGTGTTTCTTTTTTTCAATCAAATTGTTTCTTCATAACGATCACAAAATTAAAAACAAACAAAACTTAAAAAATTTAAAGACCATTTAGCAAAATCTAGTTGTTTTTTTTACTGGATCTTTTCTTTTCGTTTCGTTTTTTTATGCGGTTACTTAAAGTCAAAATTTGTTTTCACCAGTCCCACAATATTATTTATTTATTCGTTTATAAGTTGCAAAGTAAATTTACATTTATATATTTAAGTGCACAGAATGGGCGGGTTACGAAGTCTTGCCACGTAAGTAAAGCTTTTGAACTGAAGCTAAAGATATTCTATCCGCTATACACAAATTCTTAAACAAGAATATACAAAATTTACATTCTGACTTTCAATTTGCAACGCTATGTGCTTAAAAATTCTCTATTTTGTTCAAGTGGTTTTTACTTTTGCCACTCACTGTTTTGTTCATCAGATTTTAGATATATGTAAATTTTATTGTGTTTTTGTTTGACTCATTATTTTTTAAATTTCTTTAAATTGCCACGATGGTGTAAAAGACTTTTATAACTGTTTCTGTGGCTAAGTTTATACGACTTATGTATCCCTCCACGTAGGAAGTTGCTGTGTTGCTGGAGAGAGAGACGCCAAACTCTCGCAGGCCAAACAATAAGTGCAAGCCCAACTGCACTTATGAAATAATAACAATGACAAGAAAGCAGTTCCTCAGCCCAGAACTGCTTTGCGACTGTATTCTTGAGAAAAAAATCAGAATGCTTTAATAAACAACATACAATCCTAAGTTTAAATCTTTCTTCTCTTTCTTTTTTATGCTTGTGAAAGCCAAAGCTAGAATTTTTGTTTTGTTCACGATGCTGTTGCCTAACAGCACTCGTATATCTTCAAATAGGGGATCCCGAATTTTGACAACCCCATTTTGAACCTAAATCGTCATAAAAGTGCAGTAATAAAAATGCTTAACAAATTGCTTAGTCTTTTATCCGAGACGACTAATTGCGGTAAAGTTGTAAATTTGGATCGTCTGGTTCGGTAAATAATGAAAGAAAAACCGACCGCAATCATCTACTGACAATGGACAATGACTTGCTTGCGATAAATGAAGCCTGGAGCAGCTGGAAATTGTTATTTTAGCGAATAGGCTCAGGACGAATGGGCATACCAAAAATCCATGCACGTATAAAAAGTTAAGTTTGCCATGATGTCAAGACTATTCCACAAAAGGATCTGTTTGATGTAGATTCCACTATGGGTCAATGATTAACAATTTCTTTGGTCTGAACTGTGGTTTTGAAATTACGCCGCTACATACGACACGGCTAATGCCACATTGAACTCTCCCAACGACAAGTACCACATTATAGCACACACCCCATATTGTATTAAACGTTCATCATTCTCATGCAGAGAAGCGATTGGAACTAGCCATTGAAATCACGCAATTTGCCAACAATGGACCTTGTGCTGTAATTTCGAGAAAGCCACCAGCTACAGTGAACATCATAAGATGTAACAGTGAAAAATTGGACATATCGGCTACTGGTACCTAAGCGAAGAAGCTGGGTAGAAAATTGCATCTATTGGCCTATTTAAACCTTGTGTTAATACCCGGGTACAGGGGTATCCACCTATTATGATTATTATCATTGTTATTATTTATTGGTATCGGTATTCCTATACAACAAAACTTGGAGTGTTATAATTATAGTATAAGATGACCAGTTCGTAACAATTATGTATCTATTCGTCATACAAGAAGATTATAACATTTAACATAAAATTAAAGAATTAAGCAAACAATTTTAAATAATAGGAAATGATAAGAGTACAATTTTAAAATATTTAAATAAATCAGAATACATACACACCTGTTTTTAAACTTGTCCATAAAAATTAAAAATATCTTAACTGCGTTACATTATTAACGAATTGTAAAGAACGAAAATCTGCCATTCAGATATCAGCTTCCTAAATCTAAAATGGACCAGGTTTTTATTTCTTCTTGACTGTGCGAAAGAGAGACGCGCAAATAAATACGACGGCTCGCCAGTATAAATAATTTTATGAAGGAGAAGTAGAGAACGAATGTTTACCAGGTCACAAAAACGAACACCATACAGTTTAATCTCAGTGTGAAGTATGAGAAAGACGTCGCAAGTTAAATACATATCTTAGAATGGCATTATATCTAAGATTTAATTTCCTGGTGCTTTTCTGATCACAACAATAATGCCACGGCGTTTTTTTGTGAGTTCAAGATGATATTGGGCTCAATAGTTGTTTGATTGGTATTTCTGGAAGTTTCAAGGCCAAGGACATAGGCCATTTGCTAATGCCCAAGCTTCAATTTTAGATAGATTTAAATTTAATTTTAAAACACATTCATCGGTCTTATCAGCGTCACTGCAAAAATATAAACTTTTATCATCGGCATACATATGAATTTTACAATGTGATAACTGGTTTGGTTAACCGTTTAAGTATATTGTCATAGTAGCGGACCTAAAATGGACCCTTGGGGAACACATTTGGTTACTGGCAACGGCAAAAATTTAGTATTATTTGAGCTTACATACTGATACCGTTTATTAAGACAGGATGAAACTAGATCAGCCGCAGAAGAGGTAAAATTGAACAGCTTAATTAATTTCATACAAAGTATATTATGATTAACCATATCAAATGCTTCAGAGTGATCCCTGAACATTTCCCTTGTCAATATAGCTGCGATTTTCATACGTTACTTCAATAAGTGCTGTAGTAAAACTATGTTTGGCCCGAAAACCCGATTGCATATCAGTGAACAGATTTTTAGTCTGTATGTAGTCAACCATTTGTCTGTGCAAGAGCCTTTCGGAAACCTTAAATAAGTATGAGAGAATAGCAATTGGACGCTACTCATTATTGTTTTTGGGGATACTTCCAGTTTAGTGGAAAAATACCTTTGGTAATTATTATGTTGAAGATGCGTAATTTGACGAAGTAAGTAAGGTAGAGCGAGTTTTAAAAATTTTGGGTGTATCCTGTCTGGGCCAATTGCATTTGACTTAATGTGATGACAAGCTACAACGGTATCATCCTGAGAAACGCATCGAAAAGAAAATTGTCTCGTGATATTATGTAGAATGTTCCAATTTTCCTTTGTGTTTAGAGCAGTTGAGAATAAGTTGGAAAAATAAGAGAATTGAACGCTTAATAAGTTTATTTGCATTAATACATTGCAATATTTGTACGCATAATCTGGTTGATTTATTTTACCTATAATCTGTTCATTAAACCGAGGCTTTATAGTGCTTTTCTCTTTAACTGTTTTTACTGGCACCAATTTTTTAAAAATTTCAACAAAATTTTGCTCTAGAAAAACAACTGATCATCAACATCGGGCATAAAGTAAATAATATCCCAATCAACTGTTCCAGGCGCAATAATCACTGCATTATAGTCCATTCTTTTAAAGTCATAATACGTTATCTTTTCCTGCGTATATTTAGCTTTAAAGTCGAAACATAAAAATATTAGATCAGGTTTTGAGAAACATGGAGCACAAATCTGATCATATAAAAGAACTTTGCTTATATGGTTGACAAAACATATGTATGTATGTATATCTAGAAATGACTGAATTGTTGCAGAAAAGCGTTGGTATTCGTATATTAGGAGAAAATAAGCCAATTGATTGCATTGCGTCAAGTAATTTGGTCTCACATAAAACATTGGAGTTGAAGTCACCACACAAAATAACGTTTTCATAATTTACAGTTATATTTTGGGTCTACAGCCAATAAGTACCTTTCTTCCCATGAATGAAACTTCCACAAATATACATACATATGTAAATATATTCAAATTTTTCGTCACTTCGAGATTTGAGAAGGAATTTGCTAGTTAAACCCTTGTTAACATAAATAGGAATCCCTCCACCGTGAGTACTCCTGTCACAGCGATACATCTTAAAGCCCAGAAATTCAAATATACGATCAGGGATATTATCATTAAACCACGTCTCCGACACACATATTACATCACCGCAGGAATTTTCGAAGGGCATAAATGCTCTGTGCTTTTATCTGACAGATGTTAACGCCAGATTTCTGCTTGCACAGGATACGAATCATGTTGGGAGCAGCGTCATTGAAACTAACAAAAATTCTATCGCTATTTAATACCATAATTTTTAATTTTGACAAGAAAACGCAGATAGGAACGAACAAAATTTAAGAGTATAACGTTTACCATATCAAAAGTCAAAAAATCAAGTGTAATAGAAAATACAAAAGTAACGAAAACTAAGTGCGCTAAAGTATAAACACCCTAATCCAAAAATTTCCAATAAAAACTCAAGAAGATCTCTAGAAGATAGAAGCAGATATAAACGAAGCTAATGAAGAAAAATATGTTATTATTACAAAATATTCAGCTTTTAAAAAGTATAGCAAATACATATTGGCTTATGTTTACAAATTTATGGATATCAGCAATAAAAGACGTATTATGTGGAAGTGCTATCAAAAATCTCGAACGTGTATTATCCCGAGAATTGTGCGTTATGTATAATACTGACGGAATATGTGGGAAGAAAAGTTAACGCGATTAAAAAAACTTCTATAAAACTGTTATAGGTATGTATTTATTGTATAAAATAACACGGTATAATCTCAACAAGTAAAATTGTTTTCAGATGCAATTAGTTCGTATTCTACAAATGCAGATAGAGAAATGAGGAATGCACTTCAAGTCGGAAAGAAACGACACTTCCGCTTCATTTGTGCATAAAAGAAGTCAACTCAGCAAAACAATTCAAGTTTTTTGCCTTGAGTTTTAAGAAAACATTAACTAAAAATATCCATTAAAAACTTTGATTCTTCTTGTGGATTATTTTTATTTGCTCTTTTAGTTTTTTTTGCATCAAGTCGAGAATATGATGTCATGTAAATGGCCGCCGCCACAGTTGATTGTCATTTGAGCCCTTTTTATGGCATTTTCCATCACTTTGTCCAAAACTTCCGGCGATAGGTCCTCACATTCTTGACGGATATTGTCTTTAAGAGCTGCAAGAGTCTGAGGCTTGTTCACATAAACCCGCGACTTCAAAAAGCTTCACAAAAAGAAGTCTGGAGCGGTCAAATCAGGCGATCTTGCTGGCCAGTGCAAATCGCCAAAACGGGAGATTAGGCGCCCGGGAAATGCATCCTTCAGCATATCGGTTGTGGCACGTGCAGTGTGTGCCGTTGCACCGTCCTGTTGGAACCACATGTTTTCCAATCCCAATTCATCAAGTTGCGGCAAAAAGAACTCGTTGATCATTGCTCTGTAGCGCTCACCAATCACAGTAACCGTTTGGCCCGCGTCGTCTTCGAAGAAAAAAGGTCCGATGACTCATCCAGCACACCATACAGTGACTTTGAGTGGGTGTAATGGCTCTTCGTGGGCTACACGCGGATTTTCAGTGCCCCAGAAGCGTAAATTTTGCTTATTTACCTACCCGCTAAGATGGAAATGGGCCTCATCACTCATGATTATTTTTGATGAAAAATCATCTTCCTCTTGATGTTGATTAAGAATGGCTTGAGCGTATGTTAGATGCGATTGGCGGTGAGCAGCTAACAGCTGATGCACCGTCTGGACTTTGTACGGAAACATCTTCAAATCTTGTACCAAAATTCGCTGTAAAGACCGTCGACTGACACCCATTTGCGTGGCACGTCGTCTGGTCGATGTCGACGGCGCTTCCATGACATCCTCAGCTACAGCAGCAATATTCTCTGCAGAACGGCTACTCCGGGGTCTGCCACGCCTGGCAGCATCTCGTGTTGTGCCAGTCTCTTCGCGGCGAGCGGCTAAACGTCGCAGGTTTTCACCAGTAGGCGTTGGACGGCTAGGAAATCTGCGACGAAATTCACGTTGTGCCAAGGTCACCGACCGATTATTGGTCAAATAAATAGTCACCAATATTCCGCGTTCTGCAGCAGTGTAGCGTAACATTGTTTATTAACGTGTATTTCGCATGTGTTTACTACACAAATGTCAAATTAGGGGCCAATCGCAAAACTTATAGCATTTTCTGATAGGAGGATTACTTTTGCGCCACCTTGTATGACATGTTTAAATGTTTATTATTATTATTGTTATTATTATTATTAGTAGCCGCGTTTTTACTCAAATGTGTATAAATTTTACTGGATTTAATTTTTTATATAGACTTTTGGGTAAACGAAGATGAGCATAATACTTTTTATGCAGGTTTGAAGTACGCAGGTATATTCTATGAATACAATTGTTATGTTTGCAATTATTTATTTAGTTTTTTTATTTATAATAAAACATTCATATGCGTTTAATTTGTTTAGTATTACTTGTTTTTGTTTATCATAGTTTTTTAATAAATCAAGAACAAATTTTATACGAAAAATTTTGTGATTACATTTCTTTTGATTATTTTTTTGCAAAAACATTTTTTGAGGTGCTCCAAGAAATTTTATCAAAGGATACTTTTCAAACTAGTCTCTTGTGGTGCTCCGTGGAGTATTCACATCATAGTAATTTAAAAACCAGTCCTTTATTTATAAGTATATAGAGTAAGATGCTTTCCAAACTAGTTTTCTGTGGTAATTAATGGAGTAGTGACATGAAGTAATTTCATAATTTGCGGAGTAGTTACTTGTAGTTTTTGGATTACTCTGACGTAATGTTTTTTTTTTTTTTGGATTACATGGTCCTCTCATAGGACATTGTAATATAAAATGGAGTATGTTTTTCCCATATATTTGGATTACTTTTGGACTAGTCCTGGTCCCTTGTGGAGTATTCTTTACACGCGTGTAAGGAATAGTTTCGATTTCTGCAGGTTTATTTGAAAGGTTCGAACGTTTTTTCGCCTAAATAAAGGTGCGTTTAACTACATATGTGCTGGAGACTATAACACCACATTTAAAAGTGGGAATCAGGTCGACACATACTCCGAATACCATAAACTTGGCTGCAACGTTATAATTTTCGGCGCAAGGATCCTACCAGCTTAATGTAGCCAATGATTTTAACTTAGGATTATCGCAGCCATTAGTGTCTAAGATAATTTCTGAGACTTTTAATGTTATGCGAAGAAAAAGCGGAAGCAAAACTGCATTTCTTTCAGAAATCTGATTTTCCTGGGTGTGTGGAAGGCACCCACATCCCAGCATCTACTTAAATCGTAAGGTGTATTTTAGCTTAAATGCACTTTTTTTATTTATTGAATCTGTCTTAAGGATAATAACAATAAGTATTCAAATCTTAGACTAAAAATTACTGTGTTTATACTGCCACTGCAATATACAACTTGTACTGTTTACAAAAAGAAAATTATCTCGCCAAATCAGAAGTGTGCGTCCTTTTGAGACGCTGATGACCCTCAAATAAGAGTAAATCTCTCGCAAGTGGATTAGGATGAAAAGGGATTTTCGTAATATAATTCGTGCCCAACTTTTTAATCTCTTCTCGGATAGTGGGTATGTTTAGGTCCCTATGGATGTTACAATTCTTGATGTACCAGGAAGAGCACGTGATCGTTTTTAAAATTTGTTACTGTCTTCTTGCAGTTTTTCGACATTAGAGGCCGAAGCTGTTCCCCCCCATAGCTGAATGGCACATGTATAACCATATCGGCTTTATCATTGCCTTGTACAAAAGTACTTTGAGTTCTAGTCCAAGCGCCGATTGAGGACCGATGAGCCAAGGAGCTCGACAGTTTTCATTTTTATTTGAGTTATTCTGGCTGCTATGTGCTGAACCCAGGTGAGACGTCTATCAAGATGTACACCGAGATATTTTACATGTTTGTGTTCTGGTATGCCAGAACCATTTATTGTAATAGGTGGACAATTACCCTTTCTCAAAGTGAATGTAAGATGAACACACTTAGAGGCATTTACATTTATCTTCCATAGTTTCAACAATTTTTCCAATACTGCCATATGTACTTGAAGCTGTTGGGATGCAACTACCGGATTTTTATGAACGCTCAAAAATGCAGTATCGTCTGGAAAAGTAGAAATGTGAGTCACTGTACTCGTTGGCATATCGGTGGAGTAAAGGAATCCCCCAGGATACTACCTTGCGGGACACCAGCAGATTATCTTCTTGTGGGAAGATATAATTTCCTTCGACCTTATGTAAAAAGATCCATCCAATAAATAACTTTTAAATATATTGCGAACGTTTGCGGGGATATACGTTGAAATTTTGTACGTTAGCCCATCATGCCAGACCTTATTAAATGCTTGCGATATGTCAATAAATAATGCAGAGCAGTATTGTTTATTCTCAAACGCTCTATGAATTACATTAGATACTCTGTGCACTTGTTGAGTAGGTTAAGTAGTACAATGTTGCTTTCTGAATCCAAATTGGTGATGATGTATGATGTTGTTAGAATCGATCTAAGACACCAGCGATTCCAAAAGTAATTTCTCAAATAGTTTAGAAAGTACCAATACAAGCTAATTGGGCGGTATGATGAAACCTGCGTAACGTCTTTACCTGGTTTGGGTATCATGATTATTTCCGACTGTTTCCACGATATAAGGAAGTATCCAATTCGCAACATTGCATTAAATATAAACAAAATTATCCTTATACCGGAGTTTGGTAAATTACTTATCATTGTAGTCGTAATTTTGTCACTACCGGCTGCCTTTCCTGGGTTCAGGTCTTCAAGACCTGACTTCAATTTAGAAAAACCGAATTTGATTGGGTGTATTACTGCACCATTATTAATTAGGTAAGGGGGTTACACTAGAGCCTGTATCATTTGGAGTAAATACATTTTGTAAATGCCTTGCGAATTCTTCTACTTTTTTGTTCGTATTTTTTGCCCTTTCTCCATTTTGTAGACGTAAGGGAGCTTCGTATGCAGTGGGGCTTCGCATTTTCCTTACCACCTTCCATAAGCTGTAATTAGTTTTTTTCAGTTGGGTCCAAACCTTGAAGGTAGTTTTTGAGGTTAGACTCCTTTTGTGTTTTCAGGGTGTCATGCAATTTTTTTTGACAGTGGTTCAATTGAACCTTTATATGTGGGGATCTACTTTCCTGCCATTGACGTCTTAATCTTCTCTCGCACAAGAGATGCAAAGGAGATTGAAGGCCGATGCAACCTCATCATCAGACTTCAAAGATAATTTTTGTAGTAATGCGAACTAACGTACATTTTATATTTTAGTCGGTTTTTTCTCTTATTCGGACAGCAAAACCTGCTTTCCTTCTGGGTACTCGTACTGTCGAACAGAGATAGAAAAGTTGGAGAGTGATCCGATGAAAGATCTAGTGAAGGGTAATTTCTGTGTGTTCACGTTTCAAATTTTTTATTACCGCAAAATCAAATACATCTGGAATTTTGTTGAGGTCTGCAGGCCAATATGTGGGGTGGCCAGTAGAAATTGCATCCATCTTATTGGACATTATTGCGTTGAAGAGTTATCTTCCTCTTGGACTTAAAAGGCGAGAACCCCAGAATGTGTGCTTGGCGTTGTAATCACCTGCGGCTATGAATTTTGGACCCAATATTTTGAAATGTTCGAGAGACTACTCTTTAACTATGTTGTGTCTTGGAGGACAGTAAATTGCGGATATGGTTAAACCACTTGATGGATTATTATTCTGGCATTGTGTAAAGATTTATGTACTTATTGACCAGAATTGCAGATCCACCACAAGCCCTGCCACTTGGTTGTTTTCTGTCATATGTATAATAACCGTTAACTCGAAAATGCAATGATGTAAGTTTTTGAAAATATTTGCTTGTTCTTTATATATATATACATATATGTATATTTTATCATCTTAGATTTGTGATCATAAACAGTTTTTAGATGCCCGATATGCAGGTTCTTCTCATAACTGTCTAATATGGAATGTCCGTCATGCCAAACGTATTTTAAAAGAACAATACGATGGTGGTGATCGTAATTTAGGTCACGCATATCGGTCCACAGCTGCAGGTAGTGCGGAAGCCATTTATAACAACAAACATGCGAACGCACGAAATTTAGTGGAAAGAACTATCAGAGTTCTTAAAAGCCGTTTTCGATGCCTTCTTGGCATTCGTCAGTTGCACTATACACCGGCAAAAGCAATAAAAACTGTTAATGTTTGCGCTGCACTTAACAATATACATACGTATTCAGTATGGTTTAAATATTCCAGATGAAGTAGTACATAGTATACAAAATTACATATGTATGTATATCGAAGTATATGACGAACGAAGCTTTCTTTAACTTCAACTCAGTCTTTTAATTCATTTTATTTTACACATAAAAAATTTGATTATATACTAAAAAACATAAACAACAAAACAAACAAAAATTCATTAAAGCTTTTGACATCGCGTAGATTATTGTATACATATACTACATATGTAAAATGGTTAAAAGAACATGCAATTGTTTTTAGCTTTTGTCTATCACATGCAACACTTTCTTCTTGATTAA
Organism: Epicampocera succincta; assembly: GCA_932526305.1. NCBI lineage: Eukaryota > Metazoa > Arthropoda > Insecta > Diptera > Tachinidae > Epicampocera > Epicampocera succincta. The sequence goes on along the minus strand of OW052038.1, from coordinate 27,747,973 downwards.
TAATTTAATTCTTTAATTTTTATTTCGGCATCAATTTCATTTTTTTCTAACATTAATTGATATTTTTTCTTTTCTATTTCTAATAAATCGTTTTGGTGCCTACTTAAGTCTTTCAGGCTTCGGTTCATTGACGACATTGAATTATTAATCTCCTTTAATATGTGGGTCTGTTCATCACTGTGCTTTTGGAGCAATTCAAAATGGTCGTTAGATGACCCTGGTTGCTTCAATGTAGGTTTCGCCTTTCCTTTTAAAGGGGTCCAATTTTCGATGCTCTGAGAAGAAGTTGAAGGAGCCATTTTTTTCATTTACATGACCCAAATCATTGCTTTTGAAGAGCTTCTATTTCTAAATTCTCACATTCAATAACAATAAATTGCACTCCCTGAACAAATCCTTCAGAGTTTAGTTGCTCCTGAAATTGAAGCAGGTTTGCCAGAGCTTCGTAAGGGGAGCTAAGTATTAAGAAAAATTTTGTCATGCAACAACCTTACGCACTATTCATTTTACCTTTTGACAACCGTCACCAGCTCTTTAGTATCGTTGCAATTCTTTCCCACTGCTCTTTAAAATCACAAGGAAGACTTTAATGGAAGATTATTATTCAAAAAAATTTAAAAAATTCGACACAAATAAGACTGACGGCAAAATCAAAATCAAATTAAATTGATGTCGTCGTTATCGTTGCGTACGGCATAAAAAAATACATCGATAAAACTTGATATTGATAATGGACATACCGATTTACAACAATCGACATCCTTTCATATTGATGACGCTAAATAGATTAAGAGGGATTGATTACATACATACATATGTATATGCATATGTATTTATGTATGTACATACATATATCGTCATACGGCTTAAAAAAGTCTTAATGATGATGATGATGCATCGTATCAAAACACAAGTTATTGGAAAAACATTTTTAAAATAACGTTCTTATCAACAAAACTCTTTTTTTGAGATATTTGTGTATGTATTTAATTAAAAAAAGTGTGTTTGACGTGAGATCGAACACACGTAAATACTATGTATGTTTCAAGTGTGGTCCATTTTACAATTAAAATAATAAGCAAATTTCAAGACTTTTAAATAACAACATAAAATATGAATAATATTTGAAATAAATTGCCTTAGTTGAAATCGAACAAAGACAATTATTTTCGTAGCATAATAAACTTATAAAACCTTCTGTTATTTTTATATGTATGTTAGTACGTAGCTGTTCATTGCAAAATGACTTAATTGCACCGGTAGCAACCAGGGTTGCCGTTGCAAATTTCGAAAAAGTGTCATAAAAAGGATATATAAGAAATAAAAGGTAAAAAAGGGTATTTTAAAGTAAAATAGGGTCAAGTTTTTTAATATTTGTTTCACTTTAAAAAAACAAACACGAATTTTAACAATTAATTAAATACATTAGACTAAAATAAAATTAATTAACATACTTTAATTATAAACCAATGTTAAAACTAAACAAAGATTCACAGGTACATCCAATATGTCTTGTATTATCAAAAAGAAATAGTTACTTTTACAAAATCTTTTGATAATGTTTATCACTTTTTAGAAATACTTATTCTATATTTTGTAATTAATTCTCCGCTTGGAGTCCATTCTTCCAGCTCAGATTAGGGCAAATTGAGAGAGGAAAGCATGGACTCACAAGTTTCTATTTTAATTTTGTTTGTAAGTTTATTTTTAATCAGTAATAGTTTTGAAAAAATTCTTTACGCTGAAGCACTACTATGGGGCAAAGTAAATATATATGTAATGAAAACATATAAATATGAATATATATTTTAATCAGATCTATTTTTCAAATTTCCTATCTGGAGCCAAAACTTTTCTGCGTTAGTTATCTCACGTAAATTTTCATCCTTTGGAAAAACTTGAGGGCGCAATCGAAAACATATAATGCATTTATTGCAAATTCTGTCTGCTCACTTCCTTTTTGCAACTTATGGGCTAATGTTGCAGCCTGATAGTTGCAAGTTTTTGTAGTGAAAATGCCTGATGACAAGTAGGTTATCAGATGATTTTTAGGGTATTATTATTGGATGCTCTACGCTAAACTCCAGATCAGATTTTTGAAGACGACCGCCAACTCTTGTTAAACTGACAGGACTTAAAGATTTTAATTCATCGTACTTGATGAGCAAGGTTTTTGTAATCTGCAGAGAAACAAGATCTTTGAACCATGCGAATAAGTAGCTGGACGCCACGTTCCACGTCTAAACACGTGAGTGGCTCTTTTCTGTGAGAAACATTTGTAACATCAAATTTGTATATGTAGTCATATATACTTGAAACTTTTCCAAAAGATGAAATATATTTACAACCTCGACAAATGAGATTAGCAACGCAAGTTTTGGTTTCCCCGGCCGATTTTCAAAGGTCGTAAATTGCAGTTATTTTTCAAAAAATCAGGTCTTAAGAACCATACATTTGATGATGATACTTCTTGAATAGTTGAGTCCGACCAACAAAAAATCCTTCACTAAAAAGTTTCAACCGTTCAATATTATGCATCATTTCTGGTAGCAACAGTGCAGCACATACATACATAAGCAATGCATCACCATTTGGTTCCCCTTAAACCAAATTAAGCCTTAGTAACGTCGGCGCCATCTTGAAATTTTAAAAGTTATTCCCTTCCTTTATCACGTAATCCTCGCTTAATTTTAAAACCACATCTCTGCCGCAGATTCGTTGTTTCCTTTAAAACATTTTCAACTTCCTTTATAGAAATTCCGCCAGCAATAAGATCATCAACATAAAAGTCTCTAAAAACTGTCTTCGAACCAAGGGGAAGCCTGAAACGAATAGAGAGGAAGAATGCGTGTATAAAGTTATAGGATAAGAAACCTCTAGGAAACGGTACATTTTACATATGTCACCAGTTAAAGCCATGTCGAATGATCTGGATCTGTTAAAAAGATTTTCCTGTATAGCCGGACCACACATCCGAATGTCATTTAGAGATTCGCCAGTCAAAGTTCGTGCAGACCCATCAAATACTTCACGCAATTTTGTAGTCTATCTTTGCTATCAATTTTAAATAAGAAATGATGGTGCAAAAAATAAAAAAGTTGTTACTAAGGACATTTGGCTTAGCTGCTCATATTCCTTTATAAAGACCGAATACCGAATTTTAAGTTCATAAGATTTACTAAGGCAATGCAGCGCAACTTGATAAGAATCACCCAGCGAACTAGGAGGTTTTTTAAATGGCAGGCGAATGGAAAATTCACCCGAATACAAACAATAATAATTTTCGACAAAATGTTATTCACAACTACGCTCTTCTTTCGATCTTTTAGGCACAATTTCTGTATGGATCTAAGTTTCCCAAAATTTTGGCTCAAACCTTCGTATTTCAGAATGTAGATTAGAAAAATCTAAGCAACGCATTGACTACGTGGGCGGCGTCAAGTTTAATGAATTACGTTTTGAAGTAAAATCTTGCTATAGAATATCGTTGTTTAAAGTATCTCTTAAGCAATATAAATGTTCAACATTTGAAGCGCTTCTGATAAAGTAAACTCTACTTAATTTTTTCATTTTAAACATTTCACAAAAAGGCTTTTCTTTTTCAAAACTAAATTTAAGATACTGTTTTTTAAATTGCCTTTTTGTACATGTAGTATAAATTTGCCAACGTATCTTCAATAATGTCTAATGGCCGATGAGGGAAATTTATTGTTTTAATTGATATTTTGAAAAAAAGGTCTAAATTTTCACTTGAAGTTTCATCTTGATCAGCTTGTGAAAGTATAATGCACTGATTCAATTTTTGCAGAACATGCCGCCATTAGCGACAAAACCAACCCAATCACGTGTTTTGTAAAAGAGGAAAACTGGGTCCGATTCCAATTTTTTCTGATTTCCAGAACTCTAAGAACAAATCACCTCCGATAAGCGTATCAATACACTGTGGCTTAAAAAATAATGGATCTGCCAATTGAACCTCTTGTGGAATATTCCATTTAAAAATGTTAATTGCTAGGGCCGGCTGATAATCAACGATAGAATGTACAATTACAGCAGGTACAGACGAGATTTAACAAAGATATTTACCATATTTTCAGCCCGCAAGTTTGAGAGGCCAATACCCGATATGAACGTTGCAGCTCGGTGTCGTTTAACTTGTAATTTGTAGGCTGATTCAATAATAACTGCTTTTCCTAAAGACACTATTTTCAATGTGCAGCAGGCTATGGTGCTTAGCTGAACAGCTTCCAAAGCCAGTTGACTTACAAGATTTGACTACATGCCCTTTCCTTAAGTAATTCATACTCAAGCCCAAACGTTTTGCTTCTTTAAAGCGAATAAAGGGTGTGTGTGAAATAAAATGCGGCACGTGTATATTTTATAAGATTGGCAACCACACATGTGGCAAAGTTTTAAAGTGTTATTTGAAATAACCAACGATTTTGCACGATTTTTAGTATTAGCTGTTAGATTTCTTCTCAAAATTGTTTTAAATAGTAAATGCGTATGAAGCTGATGCTTCAAGGGGAAACTGGCTATCTATTTCGATTTCGTCTTCAAAGTTTTCAAATAGCTTCTCCGCCATTTCGAGCCTCACTGTTAACGCAGCCTCATCCATTTCTTTCAGATCATTTGCTGGAAGCTTCTGCTTAATGCTAGCCAACCTTCCTTTCAAATAACCGGGCTTACGCTTCTAAAAGCCCTCCCTTTGTCAGTCTGTTTAGCACTAGCCTCCCTTTGAATTCAAATACATTTGCTTTTTTAAAGATTCTCAGCAAAAAGCGTTCAAAGCAAGAAAATTCAAAGTAAGCAAAGTTTTGTTTTATCTTTAGTATTTCCCTTATTTTTTTATTTTTTTGCTTAGCCGTTATGTTTTCCTTTACAATAACTAATTTTAATCAAATTGAACTCATTGATTATTTTAAATTGAATTTGTTTAAGAAGCCGATGTCTAATTTTCATTTTCATTTTCATTTGAAAATGTTTAAATATAACTTTTATTACAGACTTTTTCACGACATATGTACATTAGGGTGACAGCCAAAATTTTTTTCGCGAATTTTAAAGCTTTTTCAACGGAATATTGTGCCAATAGGTCCAAAAGTTTTGTGACGAAAATTTGAGCCAAATCGGACAACGTTTTCTGGACGCGCATCCAGGTCAAAGGTCAGGTATTTTCATATTTTACAATATATACGAAATAAATTTTTTGAACTCGTTTATTTTTTTCAATATTTAATGAAAAAATGTGGATTTATATATTTTCGTGAAAAAAATAGTAAAAAGAACTTTTTTGGTAATTAACCTTTCCTTTATGTCAGGAAATTAATAGATGCTTTTATTCAAAAACGTTAACTACAAAAACACATTTGTTTGTTTGTATTAAATCACACCAATCTACAAAAAAAATTTAAAATTGCTAATTTCCTAGACAACAACCATTATTTTTAACGGATTCTAATGATAAATTTCAAGGCCTACTAGATTTTTAAAATACGACTGAATTATGTATTTCCCCAAAAATTATATAAATTGCATTCAGTCGTGTGAATTACTTGTGTAAAGTGCTTTTGGTTAGAGATTTTTTGTGAATTTTGTAAAAATATATAACAATGCCCTCGTTAAGGGAAGAAATATTTTTAATAGGCTATTCAAAACACCAAATAGTTGGTTCTAAACTTCCCTCGAAGGGGGACTGCCTCAAAGTTTTTTTTCATAATATGAGGACAACGAAATTAACTGCAAAAGATAGTGCTGATCTTGTGGTAAGAGAGTGTATAATTTTTTGGGAAAAGGCCCGTATTCCTGTTCACAATTTGCACTGGTGTACAAAAAAAATGTTGCGTCTGTATGAGGAATGGAAAGATTTAAAAAAAATATATCTAGAGTGTCCGACATTCATAAAAACAGAAGAAAACTGTGGAGCGACAATTTAGGCGATCTCTTCGATATTGCTCGTACCGATGCACTGGAACTAATAGATTTAGAAGAAGACAAGCAATTATTAATTAAACAAAGAATGAAAGGTCGCGAAGGTTGTATGTTGGGAGTCGACTGTAATCTAAAAAAAAAGAGGAAAGAAAAAGAAATCGCAAAAAACAAGAAGAGTTGCGTAAAAAATTAAGTGACGAATTACCATCAACTTCATCAGGTAAAAATTTAATTAAATGTTAAATAACGTTGTTTTAAATTTTTGTTGGAAGTATTGAAGGAAGTATATTCTGAATGTTCGATTGAGGCAAAACGTTTTCGCAGTACTTCTTGTACGAAAAAGCAAAGTGTCTTAACGTCAAGACTAGCTGCAGTTTTCGACAAGTTAAAAATAAGTCAGAGAGATGCTGTACACTTATTGGTTGCAGTTATTGACGCCGTCGGACTTAACACCGATTCCGATCCGATTATATTTTAAATCGAACCTCCATAAGTCGGGAAAGAGCGCAATTAAGATTAACGCAAAGTGAAAAAATTATAGAAAAGTTTACTGCAAGTGATCAACCTTTGACCATCCATTGGGACACTGAACTGTTATCGACAATAACAGGAAAATTAGAAGACCGTTTGGCTATAATTGCTACGGCTCCAGGCCTAGACCAAATTATAGATATGTCTGATATTCCCTCTGGGACTGGAGCGGAAATTTCTTCTGCAGTTTATGATGCATTAGAAGACAAACATATTTTGGAACGAACGGAAGCGTTTGTTTTTGATACAACATCATCCAACACTGGTAGATTGAAAGGTGCTTGTGTGCTTTTGGAGAGATCAATTGGAAGAGAAATTCTATTTCTAGGCTGCAGACACCATATTTTCGAAATTGTTTTGGCAGCAGTTTTTACGGAGGCCAATGTTGGAGTGTCGTCTGGACCGGACATAACGATTTTTAAAAAATTCAAAAAACATTGGCCAGAAATAAATACAGATAGTTTTGTGCCAGGAATAGCTCATCCACGAATTATGGAAATTATAGGCGATAATGTTGGTGAACTTTTAGATTTTGCTTTAGGAAAAATGAACGATTCATTCCCGAGAAATGATTATAAAGAATTTTTGGAGTTAGTAATTATATTCCTTGGTGGCAATCCTCCTTCAGGAATAAAATTCAGAAAACCCGGTGCACTGCACTACGCAAGATGGATGGCCAAGGCTATATACTCTTTAAAGATAGTGATTTTTCGCAATCAATTTCCTAAAGTGACAGATTTTGAAATCAGTGCTTTGATAGAAGTAACAGGTTTCATTGTAAGTTGTTATTCAAATTTTTGGTTTGATACAAATAAAGCGGATAAAGCTGCTTTAAATGATATTATGTTTTGAGAAAATTGGAAAACTACAAAAGAGTTAATCAAAATATTGCGGACAAAGCCATTTCAAAGGTATTAAATCATCTGTATTACTTAAGCGAAGAATGTGTGGGCTTTTCTTTGTTTGACGAAAGGATAGACAACAGAACAAAAAGCAAGCTAGTAGCGAAGATGTCTGTAGAATATATCTGGAAATGAGGATGAAGAGATAGCAAAGAAGCTAATAATAAAGAAGGAAAACTTAAAAAGTTTTATTTTCAGAGACAACTCTGATATTTTACAAGATTTGTTTTCAAAAAATACCAAAAAAGTTTTCAAGAGATTTGGAATTTCAATAGAGTTTTTCAGCAACGATCCACGTTCTTGGAGTGTTACAGGAGAGTACCTAAGAGCGAAACAAATTATTCAAAACTTGGCTGTTGTTAATGATTGTGCTGAAAGAGGCATTCAGTTAATTCAAGAATACCATGACAAAATAACAAAAGATGAGGGACAGAAACAACATTTAATGAAAGTAACTATCATATATTATAACTTTTTTAATTTTTTTTTCTCTTGACATGGTTTAATATTTTACAGGTGGTACAAAAATATAGGCAGCTGTATTCAAAAAATGCTAATCTATATTCTCTGCAAAAAGAGTTTGATCTGTAGATTTTAAAAGAAAAAAAACCTACCAAATCACCGATCATAATTTTTGTTTTTAAAATTAGAAAAAGTAGTAGATTGACCATTGAATGCGGTCGACGCTGGTACCGCAGCAGAAAATATATGCATATTCCATCCTGAAATGTAAAAACTTTATGTTAATTGAAAATTTTTCCTGCAATATTTTTAAGTTATTTTATCAAAAGTACACAGAATTTATATACATTGCCAATAATGGCATACATATATTAAACACTTTTGAAATAAAATAGTTTGTGGATCACTTTGACGCAAGGGAAATTTGAGAGTTAGTTCCCAAAAAAACTATTTGAGTGTCCTCTTTATTAAAAGTCTACAGAATCCAGATGTTTTTGTAAAATAAAGTAGAATATATATGAGTTTCTCAACTTTATTTCATACTAGCTGTGAAATATGCAAATACCTGACCTTTGACCTGGATGCGCGTCCAGTAAACGTTGTCCGATTTGGCTCAAATTTTCGGCACAAAACTCTTGGACCTATTAGCACAATATTCCGTTGAAAAAACTTTAAAATTCGAACAAAAATTTTTTTACATACAAACCATTGTCACCCTAATGTACATACATATCTTTTAATTCAAAATTTTTTTGTTTTAAATAATTTGTTATACACTCATACATATGTAATCACGTACAAATCGATATGCACACATACATACAAATACAGTTGCTCCATAAAGTGTTGGCACACCATGATTTTCATAGCGGGTTTGCGTATAACTTTGGATCCGCTTAAGTTGTAAAAAAGAATTCGATGTAGTTTTAAAGTCTGATATTTTAATGTACGATTCGAGAAAAAAAGATATATGTATAACTGTATCTAAACCTAAAAAAACGTAAAACTAAAATATAACGAAAATCTATGTAAAAACGTTTAGGCACAGCTGTGGAGATTCTTAAGATATTTGCAGTTTTTGTACTTGTAATATTTGGTTGAACCTCCTTTTACTTGGACAATTGCTTCCAACCGGCGACCCATACTTTTTAAGAGGTTTGATGTTTCTTCCTATGTAATGTTTGCCATTCCATGCGAAGTGCATGTTTTAGTGAGTCTTTCGGGGTTATTCGATGTTTTCTTATTTTTTTCTCCAGAAGATATAAAATGTGCTCGATGGAGTTTGTATCTGGAGACTGCGGTGCAGTTCTGAGTTGTTTACAGTGGTATATGGGCCATTCTTGCACCAGATATGATGAATGTTTTGGGTCATTATCTTGTTGGAACAAAAATATCCCATCTAAACCCAGTTTAGCAACACATGGACCTGAATATTCCTTTAAAATATTTAAGTACGCGTGCTTGTGTATTTTGTCGCCTATAAAGACGAGATTCCTCACTCCAGATGCCGCCATACACCCCCATGCCATAACATTGCCGCCACCATATTTAACACTTTTCACAATGTTATTTTCCTCCACCTCTATTTAAGGGTGATTTTCCAATTAAATGTTTAGAACGAATTTCGGCTTTAATACTTTTTTTGCAAATGATACTTAGAATTTCAATATTTTAAACATTAATATTAAAACATTTGATATAATAAAATTGATTTTATTCCTCAATTTTAAATTTAGAAAACTCAGGGTTTAACCGTATTTATTTAATTCACAAACTTCTTAGTAATTAAAGTAATGTTTTAGTTTATGTTTCTATTATGTAGAATTGTCTCTTTTATTTACATAACAAGAGTCGTTTTAATTTTCCTTTTTGGGAGTTTGGTTTTTTTTTCTTTTTTAATGTTGTTTTGGAACATTTTTAGATTGTTGTTTTGGAACATTTTTAGAGTACGCAATTTCTTTTATGTTAAGCTTTTAATTTTTTTCATATAGATTTAGTGTTTCTACTAAGAAATGTTTTTTTTCTAAATAGATATCTTTTAAGAAATTATGTTTTCAAATTTGTCCTTCAAGTTAATTTTAAGTTCAATTTTAACTAAAGAATATTTACATAGTGTTTAAATTTAAATTTTTTAGCATTGTTTTTTTTTTCTTATGTTAGACTTAGTTTTAATTTTAAATTTGATCATTTTGTCTTTTTATTTTCATTTGCACTGATTTTTTAATAGTGTTAGAATCAGTTGTTGAGAATTTTGTTTTTATTTTATTTAAATTCTTATATTTTCTCAATTTTTTTTTTTTTTTTTTGGAAATATATTGAAATCAGAATGACAGCTATTAAAATCTTAAATCTTGTATAAACTTTCTTGCCAAAGTCTCCTGAAAAACTGATTCAATCAATTTCTTAAAAATTGATAAATTCGCATACTAAAAATATGGAAACGTAAGAAAAGAGCAAATTAGTACAACATTTCTTTATTTTTATTTTTAATATAACTGTTAGTTTGATTGACAAGAGAGTGAGAAGTTAAAAGAATAATATTTAGAATATACATAATTATTATTATTTTTACATATATGCTTTAGTTAAACTATTGGTTCGCTTGAAAATTTTAACAGTTTTAAAAAGGGAAGAAACAAGAATGAGAGCTTGAAATCTGCTTCTCTTGTTTTTATGTAACTGCATCTTGTTTTCATTTAAACTGTTATTAAACATAGCAACTAACAAGTATGATAACTTGTACCAAGGGAACCAAAAATGTTTCCGGCTGATTTACATGAAGCTTTGCGAACTCTAATCTCTTTTCTCTGTTATATCATTTATGTATATCGTTGGTTTCCATCGAGGGACTCTTCCGTAATAACCAGCTTCTTACATCGTATTCCTTATGGTTTGTGGATTTAAAATGTCCTGAAAAGTTGCCTTCACATCGTGGCACAGTGTAGTCGCTGAAATCTTTGGGTTTTGAGCCACTGTAGCAACAATCATTCGCTCCTAGCAGGATGTAAATTTTGTTGGCCGTCCACTTCTGCTCTTAGGCTCTAAATTTTGGGCTTTTTAAACTGCTTTATTATGTTTCAGACAACTTCGCGATTGGATTTTCCTTCTGCACGCATATTTATGGTAATTTTGCAAATGTCTAGCGAAATTTCTGATTGGTTGCTCATTTTAATCATTTTACCAAGAACTCAATAGCAAGAACAATTTTTTTGACATTTATAATTCGGCTATTATGCAGTTACATATAAGGTGCAGAAAAACTTAACTCAAGATAAAGTTAAAAGTGCCGTTATAAAAGTATGCAGTTTTTACGTTTTTTTTTTTTATTTATATATTTAAGGTTTAAATATGAATTCTTTTTTGTTGAGCGGACCCAAAGGTATAGGCAAACCCGTTGTGAAAATGATAGTGTGCCAACACTTTATTGAGCAACTGTAGGTATGTATGTATGCAATGGCATTTCATTTTAATAAATATGTATGTATGTATGTGCATAATACAAAATACTCGCGTATTATACTCGTACTAAATGTTTCAAATAATGTTTATTTGTTTCCAAAAAAAACACACTTTTGTCTTGATATTTGCTTTGCCTACTTCTCGAGACACTTAAATTTGCTTATTTTATTTGATAGAAACGGAATATGTATTGCCTTTGTTTCTCATAAGAAAACATTCCTTTGTATTATGTGCAATTACTGTAATTACATGGTTAAGAAATCAAATTATCACTGATATTATACAAGAGTACAATACAACGAAAGATGAAGTTAAATTCTTTGTTCATACTTTACATACCTCAAAAGTTCCTGGTATCGATGGCATTAATGCTATAGTACTTAAAAACATGTCAGATACATTTTCCAAAATCATAACAAAACTTTTTAATTGGTGCTTAGAAAATGGATATTTTCCAAAAATATTTAAGAATGCCAAAGTTGTACCTATACTGAAAGCAGGTAAAGATGCCAAGTCTCCAAAAAATTATGGGCCTATTAGTATGTTAAACACACTGGATAAAGTCTTTGAAAAAATAATACTGAAAAGGCTTCATGAGTTCACGGAAAATCATGGTATATTACAGAATGAACAGTTTGAGTTCAGAAAAGATCACTCCACAGTTCATCAAGTTAAAAGAATAGTAAACCTTATCCAAAGCAACAAAAACAATAGAATGAGCACGGGAGTAGTACTGCTAGACATTGAAAAAGCCTTTGATTCCATATGGCATAATGGTTTAATTTATAAACTAGAAACTTTTGGATATCCTGTCTACATGCAAAAGATTATAACCACCTTTTTGTCTGATAGAACATTTGTAGTAAAAATAGATAATGAGTACTCTAGTATACGCAAAGTTCCTGCTGGTGTACCCCAAGGTTCAGTTTTATCCCCTATCTTATATTCCATATATATATATCAGATTTCAAAACATTAAGAGATCAAACTACAGCACTATATGCGGATGACACTGCTTTAATAGCAACTGGCAAAGTCTCGAATGCAATTATTTATAAGCTTGACAAATCTCTCATAAAAACTAAAAACTATTTCGAAAAATGGAAAATTAAAATGAATGATTTAAAAACACAAGCAATTATATTCCCCTTTAATAAATTGCCAAAACGAATACCTAGTATAGGATTTTCTATTCAGGGCATAGAAATACAGGACTCAGTAAAATATTTAGGAATTACCATGGATAAAAAATTGAATTTCAGAGAGCACATTTTTCAAACATGTACTAAAGCCGTAAGATGTGGGAGAGCCCTCTTTCCTCTGCTAAATGGAAAATCATCCCTTAACCAGAAAAATAAGTTATTGCTTTATCGAATGTGTATTCGACGGATTATGACCTATGGATGTCAGGTGTGGTCTTCAAAATGCGCATAAACCCACCTGAAAAAGCTTCAGATAATCCAAAATAAAAATTTGAAAATTATATACATATAACCTACCTAGATTTGAACATCGCAACAGATTTTCAAACCATTATTTGATACGAAATTTGCAGTAATGTAATCCTCGCCAACTTCAGTCAGGAAGATGGAAGATTCAATGCAAAATTTTTTTTTTATAAAATACAATATTGTGTGTAGATATAAGGTTTTTAGCTATCTTTTTTCTCCTTATATCCTAATTATATGTTCAATGTTCACCTATTTTTTTATAATAGTTTAATGCTTGGTGCAATACTATTTAGTAATATCTCAAAAATTGTATATATAAAATATATTTTAAAATATTTGTATTGTATGATGACAGAAAATAAAAATGAATGAATGAAATAAACAGTGCTGTCTGGATAGAGTGAACGCCCGATGCTATGAATACCTCGTTAGAGTGAACACCAAAATGTTTACATTGACTACTCTGTAGAGTAAACACTCATGAACCTCTATAGAGTGAACATATTTTATAGTAAGTTTTTAGCTTTGGCGAAGGAGAAAAACAATGAAAAAGAGTATAAAAATTGAAGAGAACATAAAAAAACGGTAAAGTAATGATTCTTTTAGAGTAAATTGACAAGTTACTCTCACAAATACGCATTCTATGAAGTGTTAATTTATTTAAGTCTGCGCGCATGTTCCATTAAGGTCGTGTCTCAAAGTTAATTTCTAAATAATTGGTGCTATGTATGTATATAATTGTTACATAAAAATGGAAATAAATAAAATTTATAACCTATAAATGCATTTAAAATAAATAAATTAGTTTTTTAAATAAAAAAAATGCAACCTTGATTTAGTGAACAACCTGGGTATAGAGAAATCGCTCTGATTAGTTCACTCTATCCATACAGCACTGTATGTTTGTATGTACATGCATAAGTATCAATGAGATAAAATGAAACATAATATCATCATATTCCAGTGTCAAGAAAACAAATGTTATTCAATTCCAAAAGTTGGTTGAGCTAATGGAGGAGCAGCCACAACTGGCTACTGGCAGTAACATATTTGGAAGCAGTAGGGTGATGATCGATGAGACTTGGGATAGCGTTGCAAACAAAGTAAATGTTTTCGGGCGGAAAAGGCTACTGAACATATTTTTTATTAGGAAACTAATTAATACTGAAAACTTATTTACATACATACATACATATGTACATACATACATGTTTGCATATTAGAATTGGCACGATCAAAAGTGCACAGTGAAGAACTGGTGACGGTCCATGTATCATAAATAATTTGACGCAATTGAAACTCCATACTGACAGAATACCCCATCTCTCTTCGGCAGCAGCACTTACTGGTACTATTTTGGGTTGTCTTCTTCCCATAAAACCGCTATTACACCGCCTATACTTTGTGCGAAAATAGCTGTTGTAACACCGACTTCTTCAAAGCAAGTGGAGGACTTATCCGAAATGTATACAGCAAATATTTCAAACGTAGCACTGGAACATTCATATACATGTACAACACTGACATACCAAATAATGCAACACTGACGTACTTATTAGAGTACAAAAGACAAAAAGGATAGACGAACGCACAAAAAGTTGTTAGGCAGTTTTTAAGTAAGATTCTCGAAGAAACGTTGTTTGCTTGTGAGATATAAAGTTGAGAAAAGTTGTTGAAAAGTAGCCTAAACAGTGAAAGTAATTAATTCTTTAAGTTGTGAGAATAATGTTAAAAGTGCTTCGGACGTACATATGTACATTAACTTGATTCAAAACTATTAATTCAAAAACTATTCTTTTTTGTTTTGTAAAATTTGTAACAACTAAATTATAATCTTTTTTTTTAAATAAATGAATAAACATACATATGTATGTATGTACATACATACATATAAAGCTATGAAAGCTTAACAAATACAATACTGGAATCTTGAGTTTAAATCATAATGCCTACATTTGGGGGCTCAACCAAAAACATGTGTACATATTTATGTACATACATAACTTTGTGAATATTAACATGTAACAGTTGAAGGAAACGGTAAAATTCTATTAGCGTACCTACATACATACATACATATGTATTATAAAAACTTGAAACGATACAAAAATTGTTTTTCGAAAAATTAACGGTTTATACAAATGCAAGTACGTAGCCGAAAATGAAGATATTGTTCAAGGAGAAAGAAGTGTTAAGAGAAAAAAAAAACTGTTAAAAAAGAGAAAAGCATAAGCAAGAAAAAGAAAGACAAAAGAAAAAATAGTGTAACAGAATTAATGTGCTATGGAAGAGGAAAACATAAAAGGAGTGCAAACAAGGTCAAGTAAAAATAAAGAGTTTGAAATAAAAATTACAAAAGAGAAAACCAACTCAAGTGAACAAGACAAAGAAATAAAAACAGATGATTTACAAGAGAAAAAGCAATTGCGGCAAATTAATCAAAACAAAAACGACGAAATACTTAAAATAGAAACTTCAAGAGACTGTGCTAAAATGGCTGAACAAAATAAAAAGTTGTCTAATATAATATCAGTGGACAACATAGAAAGAACTATTCCTGTATTTGAAGGTGAATCAGGAATGACAATAGATGTGTGGATAAAAAATTTTGACGAATACGCTCTTGCATACGATTGGTCAGAAGTACAGAAATTTGTTTTCGCAAGAAACAAAATGAAAAAAATGTGCAGATTTATTTTTACAGTCCGTTTCAGTTAGTAATTATTGCTACTTTAAAAACACTTTTGGTAGATGAATTTCATAAAGAATAGACGAGTGCTGAAATTCATTCACAGCTACGTGAACGTAATGAAAAAATGACGAAAACTTTAATGAATACGTGTTGCACATACATATGTACATACATACATATGTACGCCGAATCGGTTCTCTCGGTACGGTTGATGATCGCTCAATAATTCGGTATATCGTAGATGGCATTAAAGGAAATGCGGAGTGGAAAATAGCGCTGTATAGTGCTCGGAATTATAAAGACCTTAAAGAAGAATTTGAAATACATATATGAAAGAGTATACAAACACAGAACTGAAAATGCATATAGAAATCAAAATAAAACTGTAAACAATAAAAAAAATAAAAAAAAGTGTGGTTGAAAAATATTTTAAAGTGGCCATTAAAGACTATACGAAAGAAATTACGGGTTTCGGGAACGCGATAATAGTTCCTAAGGGTACGTTTGCAGTGAATTCGGTATTTGAGCACAATCTGGTAATTGTACCAAATAATTCAGTTGATTATAATATTGTAATCGGTTATAACGTTTTAAAAAAAATTCGCTATTCGTTTGACGAAAATGGCTACAGGTTTCACTCGATAATAGAGAATACAGACAATAGTGAAACACAAAAACTTATGAACATAAGTGTACATAAAGAATCGGATGTAGTTGCGCCACCCAAGTATATAAAAAGGATCGAACAAATTAAAGACAATTATACTCCATTACATAATGGGGTAAGTCCTATCAAGATGAAAATTTTACTAGAGAAAGAAAACCCGATATACTCATCGCCCAGCCGTTTATCTCAACATGAACAAAACATAGTCAATGAGCAGGTGGAGGAATGGTTAAGAAGTGGTATAATTAGGAAATCAACTTCTCAATACTGCAGTCGAGTGGTGTTAGCCGATAAAAAAGACGGCTCTAAGAGAATGTGTGTCGACTATAGAAGACTCAACAAAATCTGCTTTAAAGACCGATTTCCAATGCCGAATATGGAAGACTTGATTGATTGTTTATCTGGAGCAACGGTTTTCAGCGTATTAGACATAAAAAAGCATTTTTACACATACCAATTGCAGAAAATAGCAAGAAATATACTGCTTTTGTTACCAAACGAGGAATTTTCGAATTTAATTTTGCACCTTTTGGATTTTGTAGCTCTCCAGCCGTTTTCATACGATTCATTAACACAATATTTCGAAATTTGGTTAATGAGGGTATTATACAAATGTATATGGACGATATAATAGTGTACTCTAAGGACAATGAATCCGGTATGGAAAATCTTGAAAGAGTTTTTAATGTTTCATCCCACAATAATTTAATAATTATTTGGAAAAAATGCAAATTTTTACAAGACCGGGTGGAGTTTTTAATCCTAATTATTGAAAATGGGTCTATTAGTCCAAACGAGGAGAAAATTAAGGCTGTAAAGAATTTTCCTATACCTAAGGATGTTTCGAGTTGGAAAAAGAAGTTTTAAGTGAATGTTGTTATATTTCACCTCGACAGGACTTGATTATTTTCACCGACTACGTTTGGGCAGGTTGATATGAATCTTAACATAGTATACATACATACTATGTATTTGTACATAGGTTGACTCTTTGTACAATATATGTATTTAACATTAATCGTTATATTTGGTTCATGTTAATTTTACGGTTTTGCTGCTTTCTAATGTTTAAATTATTATTTACTCATCAACATCTATTAAAAAAAAAGCTAAAACCAAACCTACTGGGACGTCATCAAACAATTTCTAAGTTAAGCAAAAAGTTTATTTTAAATAAATATTGAAAAATTTTAAATTAATTACATTTAAAATTTGTTCAACTTCTTGTAAACATGATTTCTTTTCTGGCAAATATGAATAATTTTTAAGTTGTTCCAGTCCGAGGAAATTGCGTTTTTTAATTTACTTTTTCTATATTCCCTATTTTTTACATTATTTCTATTTTTCAGAGATGATTGTGTCAGAATTAAACTGATATTGTTCTGACTGTTCTGACCAATGTGTATATGTATGTACCTTCGAGAAATTAACGCTCACCAGAGTGATTTTCGGCTAGTAAGTGTTCAAATTTAGGGAATGATATTTAAGAAGTTTTAGTCCTAATTAAGGGTTTGATTTTTTGATTTGAATAAATTATAAATGATTGTTTTTTCTTCAGAGTTTCAAACAATGTTCCAAATGTGCCTTGTGGCGTCTTTCTTTTCAAGCATGACGAAAAATTTCAAACTTCTAACCAACAATCGTGTATAAAAAGAGTTTCTGTCAGGCATGTCACACACATATACGAGTATTTTACGGCTCGATTCAAAATTTCTTACTACCAGCACAAAATTGTAGTGAAATAAATGTTAAAGCCTTTAGAAAAATCCACTAGAGCTTTAAAAACTGGAAAAATTCGATTTGCATCGTTGCAATTGCAAGTTTCGTCGTTTGGACTTCGATTTGCATCGTTTTGATTTCGATTTGCTTTGCTTTGTTTCCGATTTGCGTCGCTAAAAACGGTTTAATTTTTTACTGCAGCATTGTGGATTACCATTTTTAGCATTTGTAGTGCCTGATCTACTTTTTATGAATATACACATGTAAATGAATTTAATTTTTGTTATGTTTTTTTAAATTTATTGTTTTGTTATTTCTTTATAATAATTATAAACATTTGTTGAAGTAAATGAAATAAATAAAAATGTTTTTTATCAAAAATACAAAAGTTTTTACTTTGTTTTGAATATGTTCCCCAATAAATTAAATTTCAGTGCACTTATACAGAAAAAGGTAGTTCGATTTGCGTCGCGTTTCTCCGGTCACCATTAACGACGCAAGTCGGGACTCTAGTGTACTACCAGAAGTGAGAAAAAGATTATAAAGAAGACAATTTATGTATGTGCGCGATTGTTAAATTAAATTTTGGCTTTCGATAAGTAGACCCTGGATCTGATAGATATTTTAGCGAATAGGCCCATTTCTGAGTATGCCAACAACCTATATACATATGTATGTACTGTTAAGTTTGGTACGTTGATGGTCCGCATAAAAACCAACTGTGATATGGATATCAACAATAAGTGCTTTTAAAAGGACGATGTTACATACGGCACAGCTTGAACACTCTCATGTGACAGGGATTTGAACCAGCCATTCAAGCACTGAAGCCGACTTCTTTTGAACTGCACTGGAGATGTGGAAAATTTGGCATTTCGGATGCTGGTTACCCAGCGAAGATACACTATGTTATATCCTCTACAAAATGGCATCTATTGACCTTTTTATGCGAAAAAAATCTTCGTTGATAGTTCGCACTCTTTGGTTTATTAACTTCCTATGAAAAGAGGATATAAAACATAAATTTTGATGACGTTGGTTTACTCTCTGCTTAGGCGGCGTAGGAAAACACAATTAATTTAGAAATAAAATAGTATTACTGTTACTGAAATCTGTTAAAGTTTAACGATGAAGATGATCTTCCAACACATCATTGGTAAAAAATTGACTAAAAATAACAAAAATATAATCAGTTGAAAAAAGTTTCGCGACTACAAAACTTTAATTTTTATTAAGTTTTTCTCTCTCCTGAAAAGTTAGGAAAACATTACGTAGGGCCTTTCCATATTAAGGTATCGACATACAACCGTGGATTTTAATTTGTCTTTTTCATACTAACTGTTAAATCATCTTCTTAACTAAAAATGTCTGCATGCGCTCTTTATTAAAACCACATTTCGCTTCAATACACACTCATATACATTTTCCTTCCTTATTAAAATTATATTACTAATATAATTAACAATTTCATTTGCAAAAATACACCTAATTCTGTTTTTACGCGATAGCCAAGTTCCTCGAAAACTCGCGTAAAGATAGAGTATATAAGTATAACAAATGAGGGAATTGGTTCCACGTATGAAATATCAGGTAAAATAAGATAAATAGTTCAAATGCATGTTGCTTTATACACAAATATATTTGATTTAAATAAAAAACAATAGAAAAAACAGTTAATTTCAAAAATCATAAAACTTAAAAATAAATATTTTTGTTATATAAATAAATACAGATATTCGCATAAAAGTTTTCTCATAGACAGTGGTGCTGACGTTTCCGTGTTGCCTTTGACACCACGATCACTTGACGTCCGTCCTACGACAGTTGTTCTTTATGCCGCAAATGGCTCGAATATTAGAGTAATAGGGGAAAAACGAGTTAAACTCGACTTAGGTCTACAACGCGATTTTCTTTAGTCTTTTGTGATCGCCGACGTGACGTCACCAATAATCGGCAGCGATTTCATAAAACACGATGATTTACTAATAGACTTACGTCGTAACCGCCTTACGTCGACAACGCTTCGGGCCTCGTAACACGCCTCCTATCGTCTGCACATTCCGAAACAGCTGTTATTAGAAGTTTCAATGCTAGCGACCCGTTTGGTGACATAATTCAGCAATTCCCCAGCATAACTACAATTTCGCCATATGGCTCGAAAACGAACTCTACCATTTCCCACAGAATCGAAATTTCAGGTCAACCACTTTTTTGCCGACCTCGTCGACTTTCACCGGAAAAGTTAGCAGCTGCTAAAACCGAATTCGATTTTTTAATTAAGGTGGGAATTTGCCAGCCATCAAGCAGCAATTGGTCCAGCCCGCTGCATCTAGTAAAAAAGAGTGATGGGACATGGAGGCCATGCGGTGATTACCGCGCGTTAAATGCACAGACGATACCTGCCAGGTACCTCCTACCTTACTTGTCAGATTTTACAGCGAATTTACAGGTAAGAAATTTTTTTAAAAAATCGACTTGCAAAAAGCCGACGTTCCAAAAACTGGCTTTTGCACACCATTCGGGTTATTTGAATTTAGGTACATGACCTTCGGCCTGTGCAACGCAGCACAAACCTTTCAACGCCTTATCAATGAAATTTTACGAGGCCTGCCGTTTGTATTTCCGTACATTGACGACATTTGCGTTGCTTCCCCATCGCTGGAACAGCATCGCCACGATCTTACTGAAGTGTTTCGTCGGCTTCGCGAGAACAATCTCGCAATCAATTTAAAAAAGTGCGAATTCGGGAAAACTGAAATAAAGTTTCTCGGCCACTTAGTAAACGCAGACGGCATTCGGCCTCTACCCGAAAAATTGGCAGCGGTAAGCGAATTTCCAAAGCCAACAGTAGCCCAGGAGTTGAAAAAGTTCATTGCCATGTTGAATTTCTATAGAAAATGTTTGCCACACCCGGCAACACATCAAATGCAAGTTCAAATGCTAATAAGCGGAAATAGAAAAATGAGCGCACCCCCCTGAATTGTACTCCACAAGCTGAAGCAGCGTTTGAACTATGCAAAAGTGAACTGGCAAACGTAACATTGCTTGCACATCCAGTCCCCGGTGCTGAGCTGGCAATTTTCGTAGACGCCTCCGATAAAGCCGTCGGCGCAGCTCTTCACCAGAAGATTGAAGGTAATCTACAACCACTAGCATTTTATTCAAAAAAATGCCAGCAAAAATATTCTACGTACGATCGCGAACTTGCTGCTATCTATCAAGCTGTGGCACATTTTCGTTACATGATCAAGTGGCGGAGCTGCTACATCGTCACTGATCACCGACCGCTCATTTTTGCATTCAAGCAGAAGCTAGAAAAGGCTCCGCCTCGTCGCATAAGACAGCTTGACTTCATCAGTCAATTTTCAACCGATATTCGCCACCTGTCGGGTTCGGAAAACGCTACAGCTGACGCGCTCTCTCGCATCAAATCACTAAACACTATCGTAGACTATTCTCGAGTGGCAGCAGCGCAAAAAAACGACAGAAGTCTACAAGAAATGCTGCAAAATTCGAACACTCCTAAGAATTCGCTCAAACTTAAATTTTTTTTCAGTCCCCGGTTGCGACACTCAACTGGTTTGCGACACAACAACGTCACGTATCCGCCCGTACATCCCGAGAGAATTTAGACAGCAGATCCTTGCAAAAATGCACAACCTATCCCACCCGGGCAACCGAGCTACTACAAAACTAATCACGAGTAGGTTTTGTTGGCCGGGCATCAGGAAAGATACAACAGTATTCGTGCGAAACTGCCTACAGTGCCAAAGGGCTAAAATACAACGACACACCCGTTCCGCGCCCAACAATTACGTGCCACCTAAAGAACGATTCGCCCAAATAAACATTGACATCGTTGGTCCATTTCCACTATGCGATTGATAGCGATATTGCCTTATAATCGTCGACCGCTTTACGCGCTGGCCAAAAGCAGTCCCTATACCGTATATGTCGGCTGAAACGATCACAAAAGCATTGTTATCGCAATGAATCTCGAGATTTGGTGTCCCGGCTAGAATTACTTCCGACCGCGGACGCCAGTTCGAGTCGGGTATATTTGCAGAGCTCATCAAAACAATTGGTGCTACACACCTTCAAACAACACCCTACCACCCACAGTCAAGCGTCATTATTGAAAGGTGGCACAGAACTTTTAAAGCGGCCATACTCTGCCACAACACAGCAAGATGGGTAAGTCACTTGCCATCGATTTTATTGGGACTGCGAGTCGCTTTCCAAGCCGGATCTAAGTGCCTCACCAGCCGAGCTCGTTTATGGTACAACATTGACGGTCACCGGAGAGTTTTTTGAGCAATCGAAGGCCCCAGTTTCAACAATTGATTTCTTATCTGAGTTTCGCGTCAGTATGCAAAAGCTAAAGCCGACAGACACTACCCACCATTCAACGCCTCGAACTTTCGTCTCAAAAAATCTTCAAAATTCGACACATGTTTTCATACGCAATGACTCCGTAAAGCCCTCTCTCACTCATCTGTATGATGGCCTATTTGCTGTAGTGAAGCGATCAAACAAATTCTTTACAATTCAGGTTCGAGAACGACAAACCAACATTAGCATCGACCGTTTAAAACCAGCATTTATTCCAACCAGTGAAATCAACGATCGTGCTGCAGTACCTGCCTTGCCTGGTGAAATGGATACACCATTAGCAACAGCCCAGCAGTTGCTAATACCAGCGATACCAACACCAGTATAGATGGCAGAAAATCCATAAATTTTCACCACAAGTACCAAAACAAAAGACTACAATCAGCGGCAGAAGGGTCAGGCTCCCGCTAAGGTTCAGATGAGCACCCACTGGCGGGGGAATGCTGTGGCATCACTGCTTATGCCATCCATGAATACTCCATTTTGAATGACTAAGTTTTTACAACTCAAAGAAAAGAAAAAACTATTTCCTTTCTATCTCTTAGAATGTTAGTTAGAATGGCGCAATGGTAACTTATTCTAAGTGCTTCAGTAGTTTCTACAACTTTTGCTGCGAAGTAAAAAACGATCTCGACATTTTGATGCAGACGCATCCCCCTATATTTTCAGCATACAATTGATTTATCAAAAGACTTTGTAGATTTACACTTTACAAACCTCCGGCTTGATTAGAGGAATCCAACATCCAAGAAATACAGCTGAAGCAGGAAAATTTATGGGGGAAGAACGAGTTGTTGCAAGCAGCTGATGATGAATTTTACGAAATTACATAAATCCAGCGAACTCAAAATGTATGGCCAGTGATTTGCATTATAATTAACTTTCTTGCATAAACATACATAAATACATATGTACCATGAATATAATGAATCGCGATTATATATTGCAGACACAAGCCGAAGGTGTCTACCGGCTCAGTAGTGTAACACCGGCCACCTGCCCAGCAACAACACGTGTCACAATAAAAACAAAGTAGTCTGTCATAAAACTAATTTTAATGAAAAATGACACAACAAAACAAAAAAACAAAACAGATCGTTGCAAGGCAAAGCAGTTCTAGAGATCTGTCAACTTTCAGTGGGGATCCAAGAGAATAGGCTATTGTTATCAGTGCCTTTGAGCAAAGCCCCTCATGTTTGTGACTGCACAAACACCCAAATCCCCTACGTTTTCAGGGAAAGGTAAGTCAGTTTATTCGGACCCGTCTGCTACCTGAAATGACGCCGGATATTATTATTAGAACACTTACAATGCCCGCATGTATTGTTAGAAGTCTAATAGACGAACTGAGGAAAATATCAATACCTAAACGGAAATAACGGGCGTTAATTGAATTGCTTTAATCTCAAAAACACTTGTGCTACAGCTCAAGCTTCAAAATTCGATGAATATTTAACCAGTACCACACGGTATAACTCGGCCTAGTATTTAAACTAATTTCTATTTCTCTCAGCTCAAAACAAAAACATTGTGGACAACTTAACAAAACAAGTATAAGAAATTTGTGCTTTGAAATACTTTTTAAAACTATCTCTGTTAAGTTATTACATTTATTCAGTTGAGAACCTTTCAAAAACACGAATTTAGAAATTGATTCGATTTTGCTTTCCATTTCCATCACATAGATCAGCAAGTTTTTAAAAACTTGACAGAAATTCATTTGTTGTTCGAATATTTTTTATTTAAAATCTTTTAAGGCCGTGATAGGCTAAACCACGACACACTTAACAAGGTAAATGTATCGCTATAACAACAACAAGCCCAGTACATTTATAAAATTATTGTTCAATTATTGTTTGTTTTTGTCATCGAAAAAATAATATTGTACGACCGTTTTCCTTGTATTATTATTGCCTGTCACGTAATGGTAGTTTAACTTTGCTTACTTTACTTCTTTGAATTTGGTACGCTATTTACAGATCCAAATACATAAATGTATACTCAATTGCATATTCAACTCTGCAGACTCATTCAACCTAAAGTAGGAAAAACATTTGTTGTACTTTTTTATCCTTTAAAACTCGGTGAGAAAAATTTTTGTTTTTAAAATGTCAACATAAATAGAAGTTTTTCGTTTCTTTTTTACTTCAAAAAATGTTCATTGGCATCACTGAAGTACATACAAATGAATCGCCGCAATTGTAGCTACCATCTTCAAAATAATTATGTAGCTGGCGCCACGTCAACAATTGCGTCTGGCAGCAGTTGTAGTCGTGTTGCCTGTTGTTTCGAATGTATTTAATGGATATGTGACCCTGCATAAGAAAACCCAAATAGTTAGTCAAAACAAGTTTTTGAGTAAAACGCAATTTCCCCTCCGTAGATGGGGTTTCTTATGCAAAATTTTCTTTGAGTGTTCGAAATTTAACGATTTATCTATAACTATTATAAAAGTAAAGAAGGCAATACATACTTCCTTTTTGTGCATACATTGGACAGAAAATATGTCTCTCTGCGAAGAGACTTCTAAACGGTTAAGCATAACATCTTCGTCCCTAAGTCGCGGCTCAATAAGATTTAAACGATAAAAAATTTGAAATATCAGTTCACTTATCTTGGGAATATTCATCTTGAGGGCTATAATAATGTTATCACATTGATGATAGGTGGTACTAATAATCCCAATTTCACTATATCACTTAAAACCGTTCAACAACAGCTTGCAGTAAAGACACGTTTAGGGTTGACGCTTTTTGGTGAAGGTTCATCGCCAAGTGCGAGATTAAAATTTCACAAATGCGATTGTGGGGAAATAAATGGAATTATTACAAAATAGTTTTCTGATAAAAATGTAGCATGAGAAAACATGGACATATATTAAGTGAGGGCCGCTATGTCAAGCTTTTACGGAAATTTTACCCACCAGCAATGCCGTGTAGTTTACGAATAGCTAGAAATCGTGGAAATGTCTCCGAAGAAAAGCAAACTGTGACCCGACTGGTACTTGCCTACATTTATCGCAAAAAACCCAAATAAAGTAAGTTTGGTGTGGGACGCTGCTGCGGTGTCCGAAAATTTATTTCTAAATGATTCTTGCTCAATAGCACACAGATACCTTTGATGAACTGAACTGAATTATTTAAATTTCGAATGGAAGCCATTGCAGTATGTGGCGATATATAGAAAGTGATTCATAAAATCAAATTATATATACCTTTGGATCCTCTTGCTCATCCGTCATTTCACATTATGTGCGCAACTAAAATGAAGGCGCCTATGCAGCAAACAAAAGCGCTTTAGAGGCTATAACCACACTCTATAGATTTAACTAATACTATTCAAGAAGCTATTGAGCCGGATTGCAGATGCGAAAGTGGCTTTCGAATTCGCATGAATTTTTAAAAGCTCTTTGTGCATATATGAGATTAGTGTGCCCACACAGAAATATTTTTGATGAAAATGTTAAGCCCACAAAACGAGAATTTCTACAGGTGTTAGTTAATGTCAGTTTTTGATCCACCGGGATCCTTGGCTTTTTTTATGTTATTTAAACTTCCTATTGCAGGACATACGGTATTTATATTGATTGGGACCAGCAAATTAATAAAGACCTTCACTGTAAATAGAAAAAAAAACGATTTTCGATCAAATTTTTAATTTCGATTGTTGAAATCGATTAATCGAAGCTCAAAATCGATTTTTTTAGAATTGATCCAAATTTCATGAAAAAATCTAGTGTACATACAAATACATTTTCGAAAAGGTTTTGACGCGTTTTAATCGAAGGCATTTTGTATAAGGCTGAATAATCTTTAAAAATTTGGAAAGCTTCTCTTCTCTGGAGTGCAGAGTGGCTGTCATTTAAGGTAATACAATGTATATTCATTGTATGGAAATTCAAAGTATTGCCAGGGTTTTTTCTTTCTTGAAGTCGATTTCAGCATAACATCGCTAAAGCGATTGCGAAAACTCAATCATTTGTTGATAAAAGTCGTTTTTTAACTGGAATCAAAGTCGATTTACCAATATCTGCGACTTTTCATCTTTTTTAAACCATCTCTACACGATTATCAACAGAGTGACCCCACCGAAGAGGAGAGTTAAACAAAAGTATGTAGTTAAAAAATATACATATGTATGTCTATTATATAAGTAAACATATAGATATGTATGTACCTATATATGTATGTGTTTTTTAAAGGTATTTTCTTCGGTTTTCTGTAATTTTTACACAGAATTTTTATTCACAACTTGTCCTATTTATTCGCCCCATCGCGAATAAATATTCCCATGAAAAAATTCTATAGTTTACTGTCGTGAATAATTCTCATGAAATCCTTTTGGGAATAAATAAAAAATATATAAATAAAAAAGAGGATGTGCCTAAATTTTGGAACGAGTTAAGCACTATATTGAACAGCCACAGCCCGCCTGCAAAATCCTCAGCACAGTGGAAAAAGATAAACTGTTTCAAAATTTTAGTTTAATAGCCGACCAAAACGGAACATAAGAAAACAACTGGCTGAAAACAAAAAAACCGTAACAAAACTGGTGGTGATCCAAATAGTGAGTTTGGGTTTTCTTCATATGAACAAGCAGTTATTGATCTATCGTCGCTGGAGGAGAGTATTGAGGGCTCAAATGTGGAAGTTTTTGGGACCCTGCAAAACAGTGTAAAAAGAAATAATACGGAAATGGAAAGTGAAGACGCTAAAGTTTGTGAACAAGAAACAGCAAACCAAAATTGTGAGACTTTTTTTCTTTATTTTAATTTAAGTTATTTATTTATACACCACAAAACGAATCGCACAAAAATTATTTATTAAATCAGAACAAAGAATTCCAAATAAAAAGCTTTTACTCCCAAATGCTCACAACAAGCACTCACACTCCCAAACTACTTATTCCCATAATATTCGCGATAGGGGTGACTATTTTATTTAAAATATATAATTGATTGCTTTGATTTGAAATTGGCTACGTTATTAAATACATCTATATATATATATATATATATATATATATATATAACTATGTAAGGCAGAATGGGTGTTTATTTATTTGTTTGTACTTTATAGAAGACCAGACCTCTGGACCGATCTTCCTGATATTTTTAAAACAATTATCTGCAACTCTGGCTACTTTTTTAATTGCGCCCACTTTTTTAGATTACGTTACTCTTTCGACATAGTTTTTAAAACATTTTATAGTATAAACTGGCATAACTTCACCATTTGTGGACCAATTTTCAAAATTCTTTATCATGTGGAAGAGGTCCACTAAAATGTTTGAAAAAGGGATCAGGGCTCAGAATGTGTCGGCAAAAAATGGACTACTTAATTGCCAGGATATATGTATATGGATGAATGTTTAACTTAAAATTGTTGCCATTTGAAGGCAGTTATTCTTACATATATAAATATTGGCTTTTACTTGAAGATGCCGGGAAAAAAAATTATGCCCGGTCATCGAACTAAATTGTGACAATTGTATTTCTTTTACTTATAATTAGTAATAAGTTGCATTTCATTTTCGTATAACTTTAATGAAATGTATTTCAGCATTTTTATCTTTATACTTCCAATTGATTTCATTTATTTTTCCAAGAATTTATTATAAACAATTTAATAGTATAAATAGAATTAAGTTAATAAATAAAATTGTCATTGTTAATCAACAACAAAAGGTATCCAAGTCTCTTTTATATCCTTATCTCCCGCATTTCGTGAACCTGTCCGACGGTACCCCAATATCCAGTCTTTACTACAAACAGAAATCTATTGCAAGATAATATTTGAATACCGCCGCCGCAACCAGAACGTTTAACACAATGTAGACGCCTTAACCAAATTGCAAGATATGCTGATCCCTGTTATTTGAAGGCTTCGGAACAACCTGAGCAAACGAAGCCGTACAAGATTTTCCTAGTTTAGGTTGCCGAGCAAGAGCATAAAACTATTACATCTAGATACTTCAAATGAAACGATAATGATGATAAGACGCAATAAAACAATCTGCTTTGTCGGTCGAAACGAAATCGCATAAACTGAAAATAGAAATATTAAATTAAACTACCAGCCCTAAAGTTTATTTGCGATATTGTACTACAAGATCAAGTTTATGAGCAAAAGTAATCTGTAAGCCACAGTTTATGTTATACAACGAGTATCACAAAGATTTAGTGATTAAATTTTATTTGCACAAAACTTTGTTATTGCTTAAAGGTCGGAAACATGAATGGTCGGGCGTTCGTCTGCCAAGCTTCCTCTGATAAAATTGTACTTCATTTTATGTACATTTTGGGAAGCCACTTTGTTTACACTTCCAATCTTCAATGATGACAAAAGGCTTATGAGGGTGAGCACAATTGTAGGAACTTATTAGACATTCCCCCTGAAATTCGCGTGTACACTGGCCGTTGGTGGCACATAGCGTCAAATCAAAGTTGGTGCAACGGATGGGACATTTCTTTGGTGGCCCAGATGTGCTTATTTCAACAATTTTACTTGTAATTAAGGTGGTGGAGACTAAAATTTTTGAAAGCCATAAAAGAAGTTCATAAATTTAATTACATTTTCAATTAACTTACACAAAACTGTTAAGAGTATTAAAAATTTCATGATGTTGAAAATAATTTCGAAGGGAAACTTAGTGTTATTTCATTACTTGAGTTACTGTGAAAGTCATCAAGACAAACTGGTTATTTATAAGAAAGTTCCTTTCCTTATTTTTGCAGTTATAAGAAGGTATTGATAGGTTGGAAAATTGCACTTCTTTGACAATTATTACACAATATGTGCCTATAAAAGCTTAATCTTATTCTTAAATGCCGCCAGCCATGCGCATTGAATAATTATGTACAGTTCACTGGCGGTAACCTGAACACCGTCTAACGTGAACAAGCGTTTGTTTAGGTTTACTACTCTGTAACTCGAACAAAGTCAGAAATCTCTATAACGTGCACAATTTGTTTTTCACTGCATATGTTTTCTAAGCTTGTAGACAACACTGAAATATATTAAATTCGGTGTTTAAAGTTTAGGGAATCCCCTTATATAAGAAATGGGTTTTTTGGCAACAAAATTTTATTTGAAGTCTTTTGCTTATGGAAAGTGGTGAATCAGTCGGCATGAGTGTTAAAAAGTCTTAATGTTTGGAGTTTCAGGAAAAGGCAAACATTTTAGTGTAGTTTGCATAAAGGAACAAGTGTGACTAGTTTAGAAAAAAAGTATAATGTCGCTAAATCAACAATCAAATGTGTAAACCACACATACCAAGGACCGGGAAAAAGAAAAACTTTAAAATCATCAGAACTTCCAGTTATGGAAAAAAACTATTTACCGTTGGTTCGTCCGAATATGTGAAAGGAATTGGCCTGTAAGTGGGCCAATGCTAAAAGAAAAAGCTTAGGAATTATATTCCCAACTTAAAGAAAACGAGGGCGGTTCAATTCTAGGGACGGGTGGCTTCAGCTATTTAAGAAAAGGTAGGGAGTTAGACTTCTTAAAGTATCCGGAGAAAACCTCTCCTCGGTGCCTGAATTGGTGGAAACATTTAAGCTAAGACTCAAACAAAAAATTGAAGAAATGGAGCTATGCAATGACCTACAATGCTGATGAGTCTGGTTTATTCCGGAAACTTTTAACAGATAAAATGTACGTTGCAATGCAAGAGAAATGTGTTGCCGGTACAAAGACAGAGGCAACTTATAACTTTCCTGTGTTGCACAAATGCATCAGGTGCACATAGACTTAAACTTTTGGTAATTGGTAAGGCCAAAAATCCACGCAGTCTTAAAACTGACGCAGTCATGTGTCCTGCGTATTATAAGAATTCCAAATCGGCCTGAATGACGTCAGCCATTTTTAAGCATTGGTTCCATCAATCCTTTGTCCCACAGGTACACAAATTCTTCGTTGCCTAAAAATATAACTAAGAGTTATTGCTTTTGATTAGGTGAAATTGTTGTGTTAAAAAAGAAACACTTGCCAATGAAGGCGCTTTTACTTATCGATAACGCTCCCTCTCATCCAAGCGAAACAGAATTAAAAACTGCATAGAAATATAACTGCCATGTTTATGCCACCAAATGTCCGTCCCCTCATCCAACCAATGGATCAAAATGCGATTAAAATAACAAAATTATACTACAGAAACAGCTTGTTAGCTTCGATAGCAGCTAAAAACTCTGATTTGCTTGAATCAATGAGGAATCCAAGTTTGAAAGATGCTGTCACTCTTTTATTTGTTGCATGGCATCGGGTCAGCACAGAAACTCTTGCCAATTGCTGGAAAAATATTTTAAGTTTAGTTAGAAACCAGAATGGCTCTGAAGATAACATTCCATTAAGTATTCTGAAAGAGAAATGGGACGCGGAGATAAATTCTTTAATGCAAATGTCAGCCGATCTCCTTCAGGACTTGAGTCCCCAAGTAAGAATTTCACGATAAGCTTTGAAATCACAATTAAAGCATTGTTTTACTAACTTTTAGGTTGGAAGGTGAATTCCCAATGGTTCAAAACTAGAAGGGCTTAGGGGGCAAAGCACTATTTCAACCATTAGAAAAGAAAAAGCAGCAAAAAGAGATAACGGATTTTCTTAATGCATAAATGTATTGCTAAATTTTATTTCAATGGATATTTTCTCGTGATTTCGTTTTGTTTTGTAATGAATTTTAATTAATAATTTAATTTTTATATTTTAATAATGCAAATTATAATAATAGAATTTCACGTTCAAGCGTGTAAAACACATACATATATTTTTTCATGAAATTCGACAATCGCTAACGCTAAGCTTACTTTTAATTAGTTCACGTTACGGCGAGTGCACTGTATAAGCAAAAACATTTTAACATCTACATACTGTGTACATATGTATGTATGTATATGAAGTTAATTTAAGAATATTCCAGCTTAACAAGCGTAAAAGTGTGTTCCTTTTTTTATAACGCAAACTCGTATTAGTGTTAAATATTTTAAAACAAGTTTTTTTTTTTTTTAAATTCAAAAGTTCTTTGAAACTGTTCAATATTTGCAATTTAAATATTTGTTGTGCTAATTAGCATAAACTGCTCATAACAACACAGAAAATTTATTTTTGGCAAAAAAGTTATTAAGAGATTAAAAACCAAACAAAAAATTAAAATTTTGTTACACAGAGTTTCAAATTTGCAAAATTATAAAAATATTTTACAAACGTCACAAACAGCGCAGTCTTTTGTTTAATGCTGAGAGAATTACAACATGAGACTTGTTATACTCATAGTATTAGGTAAGATATTAGAGATTTGACGAACTTTAAAATACTTTCTATAAAAAATGTTTATGTACTACATTTAAAGGACTTTTTTGCTGTTGTCATGCTTTTGAGCAGACCACTTCAAGAACACAACAACAGGGCCGCCTTACACGTCAACATGTCGCAGATTTTGTTGAGCAACATATACAATATGTTAAGCAACAACCGCCCTTCACAAAGCAACAAATTAAAGAAGGCGAGGTTAAAGTACAAGTGGCGAGACCAAAAGCAAATGACCAGAAGGCAGCTGCAAATATAAAGAAGTTCATGGAATCGCACATCACAAAAGTTTTACAACACTTCACCCAACAAAGGAAACAACAAAAGATTCAGCTGGAAAGCAATTCATCCTTAAATATGCCCCCCCCCCCTTTGGCCCATAAAATTGACAGCTTAAAAAAAGAAGCACAAAACACTCATATTCCGCAAGACCTAAATCAGCAAACCGATTTTAAAAATGAATTAGAATCGAAGCAACAATATGAGAACAAAGAAATAAATGTTAAGACAGCAGCAATGACTGACAGTACACAAAAAACTCCCACCATTGCCAATAAAGTTGAAGATCAGGGCCAGCAGGATAATCTTCAAAGCTTCCAGCGCACTGGCAAATATAATGTTGAAAATAAACATACCGGTTTGCCACCTATTAAGGTCAACCATACGTACCCAAATGTAACTATAGTTGACTCTGCTGAGGTTCAAAAGAGAGAAACGCAAGATGAATCAGTAGTAGTTTCTGAGCAAGTTCAGCCCACAACCCATCAATCTATAAGCCAACATGACAAAGATAAAGCTCTTGGAAGTGTTAAAGAACAGAGTGGAAAGAATCGTCGTACAGAAGCTGAATTTGTATCTGATAACGTTAAAGAAACCGCGCACCAAATTAGTCATCCTATAACAGAAGTTGCTAAGCAAAATTCGCGAAAACAAACGACTGTTCTGGTTGAAATACACGGCAGTGCGGAGCAACAACATGTCGCCAAATTGGAAGAGGAAATTCATCTGGAGAAGCCCGTAATTTCTACTTATGCAGGAGAAATTATGCAACATTCAAAGCGACAAGCAACAATCGGAAAGAAGATTTTTCAAGAAGGTTTTGCAATTTCAGAAGAAAAACAAAGAGCTGCTGAACAAACCCGCAACCAGATTCCACAACTTCTAACTGAACAGATTGAAAGCATTTTTGCAAAAATTCACCAACATATTCCACAAGTTATTGATCAACATGGTGGTGCACAGATTGATAAAAATGCGACTGAAGACATATCTAAAAGTCTTAAATATATTCAAAGTATCGTGGAAAAAATTCAAAAACTTGTTCCGCAGATAATGAATGAAGAAAAATCAAAAGTAAATGATATTGAAATACCTTCTGTAATTCCGGAGAAAATTCAACATGTTCCTCCAGTAACAAACCAGTTAAATACGGAGACAAATCAAGACAAGCCTTTCATACCTGAACACATCAAAACTATCGTGGACCAAATACACCAACATGTTCCACTAATAGTAAAAGAATTTAAAAAACAAGTAAAAGAATATGGGCAAAAGTCTCAACCTCCTGAACATATTCAAAAGATTGGCCAACCAATTCATCAACATGTTTCCCAAGTAGAGGACCCGAGTGAAAAACTGCATTCTGTTGTACCTTCTAATATTGAAGGAGTAGTGCAACAAATTAATTTGCTAATACCTCAGGTTATCAATGACGGTGAGGATCATATTGCCCAGGAACAGAATTATTACGTCGTTCCCAATACAAATGCTGATCAAATTATTAATCCTGAGTATGCGATAGCAAAAATTCCATCAGTTATATCCAGTACCCAACCCGTTGTTGTACATCCAGTCGTGCACACAGTTGACAAACTGACGCAGCATGAAGTTGTTAAAAACACAAACATTGTGCCATCGCATGTCCAACAAGCACAAAAAGAACATCACATATCTCCTGTGAGAGCAACCTGAGCACAAAATCATCGTTTGATTCGTATTCGGCGTAAAAGTTATGAAATTCATAAACAGAATTTTAATTGAATCTTTCTGTTTTTCTAAAACATACATTTTATTTCTTGAATTTATGTTTTATATTGAATACAATAATAAAATCGGACATCTTTTTATATTTCCTGCATAAAAACCATAAAGAAAATTTCTCTCCATCTTTGAAAAATAGACAATAAAAAATACGGCAGTCGTGAATGCTCCTTCTCCATCTTGCGACTATATCATTTATTTTTAATTTTGCATCGAAAATAACCTAAAACACAAGAGGGAATGTATAACGAAATTTAACAGATCAATGAAGTTTCACAGTTACCTGCACATTTAAGGAATAGTAGCCTTTTCTATTTATATAATATTGGGCTATGTCACCGCCAGTTTTTTTATTCGTACGTGAGTACCGTCAATGGCTCCTATCACTCCGGGAGAGTTTTTGATAGCTTTAAATTCCATCATTGATTTACTTTCCTCTGATCGAGATGATGGCATTTTAATTTTACTGCCGCCAAAACGAGCTAAGGCGCGAGCGACTCTGACAGAAATTCTGCATACGGTTGCCTGGGATAACCCGTGAAGATCGGCAGTATCATCTTGAATCTTAAATTTTAAAGTGTGGAATGATAATGATGACACAATGAGTATTGCGCACATACCTCTCTTCGGCCCCAGCATCGTAATGACACCAAAACCTGCAAATCGACAGAGGTCCCACAGCCTCTTGAGTCTAATTGGATTTCCGGCCTAACCATGTCAATAATTTTTTTAACGGTAGATTTATTGAATCTGTATCTGGATTTGAATTTGAAGTGATCTTCCGACATTTCGAAGGGATTGGCCCTCTTTCTAAAAGTTTTTCGAGTTCGGTCAGCTGATATATCGGCGATCGTCCCTATAATTTTCAATTAAAAACAAATTTCTTCGCACTAATTAATTTTACTTACCTATTCTGGAAACCAAATTTATTATATCCATTTTTAATTTTTTTTATTAATGTTTTCAAAAGAACTAGCAAAACTTTTTTACAAATACGTAAACAAGAAGAAGATTAACTTAAACTTAAACTATGGTATTGACTACAATACAATGCTTGTATTTTTGTGGCACCTTATAACACTTAAATAGTCTATTAAGCGTTTATGAATACACATAGCGATTTTTGCCTATTAATGTGTTATTAAACTGCTAATAATCGTTTATGAATTAGACTGTAACAGTGGTATTCATAAAAACTTAATACATGTTTACAAGCAGCTATTAGTCTTAATTTGAAAAAACTGTATTCATAAACGATTATTAGCTTACTAAACGTTTAGTAAGCGGTTATTAAGCCGTACCTATTTTAATATTGCCTCGACCATTAATTAAGCTCTTATTATCGGAGAATTTTTACATTTTTCTGTGTTTACATTGTGTATTTTCAAGTTTTTAAAATTTTATAGGAATATTTCCTATAAATATATAAATTTAATAAAAAGAACGGGCAAGTACATCAAAATTTATTAAAAAAAATTTTTATAATTTTGATTCTTATTAAAAAGAAGATATAAGAAATATTTGCCAGAAAAAACGAAAAGCAAAAATGTATAAAAGGAAGTTGGATCCATTTTCTCTACCTAATAATTTATCTTTATTTAATTTTGCAATACAAATGTAAACAAATTAAGAGAAATATCCTAGTGATATGTAAACAAACAAAACATAACTCGTTATTCAAATACTTTTACTTCACTCGTTAAAAAATGTGAATTTAACGTTAACATTATTCATTTTTGTGCTATTCTAAAAGAAGTAAACATATTTATTTAGTATTATCTGTTTGTTAAATATATATTTTTTCTTAATACAAGCAAAATAACATAAGGTAATATGATAGACATGGTTAATTTAGAAATTGGTAATCGGCATAAATACAGCGTTAAAAGTTGAATGACAAATGAAAATTTAGGTGCTGCCACTCTTTTGTCTAAAAACTCGATGAAGTATTTATTAGTTACTAAACTGTTTATGAATACGCTTTTTTACTAAACGCTTAATAAACCGAAACTGTTTAGTAACTAGTTTGTGCTTGATATGTTTAGTAAGGATTTTTTATGAATACCACTGTAAGTGTTTAACATCTTTTTGCGTAACTCATTTACGTTTTAGGGTCTAAAATACTCTCGCACAAGGCAGCAAATTCTGTAACAAACCCCAAATTTTCCTGGGATTGTGATATTTTGATTGAAACCAAAAAGAATATCCCAAAGGCACGAAAAATTTGTTGTTGATTTTCATACCGATACCTTAATATAGAAAAGCCTATAACGTTTTCCTAACTTTTCAGCAGAGAGAAAAAACTTAATAAAAATTAAAGTTTTGTAGTTGCGAAACTTTTTTCAATTGCTTATATTTTTGTTATTTTTGGTCGGATCACGTCAATAACGTTACCAATGATGTGTTGGAAGATTATCTTTCAAAGTTTACAAAAAACTTGATATGAGAAAAAACGAGTTAAGACCTTTCTATATTAACCCTTATGTGATTAACAAAAAAAAAAACGACTTATTTTTTATGACGATTTTGCAACAAAATTTGAAATGAAATGAAATTTCTACAGGGATTATAGAAACAGATGAGGATTCCTACGACTCAGATGAAACCAACAGTAGTGATGAAATGGAAAGTGGAAACGCATTTTTTGGCGAAGGTGGTTCGTGTTGGTTACTGGAGCCATATCCTCAAACACAGACTCCGAATCTTCTTTTTCTTCTTTTGGCGCTACAGTCCGTGGTGAACCTGGGCCTCAACCAACAAAGTTTTCCAGCTGGCACGGTCTTTAGCCAGCGTTCTCCAATTTTGCACACCAAGTTGGTTAAGGTCCCTCTCCACTTGTGTGCGCCATCGGTTCCGTGGGCGTCCTCTACTGCGTTGTCCCACAGGTTCGGAATCGAAGATTCTACGGGTCGGAGCAGTATTCTCCATGCGCTCTACATGGCCCAACCATCTTAGCCGTTGGATCCGTAGGCGCCTGGTTAGGCTCATGTCGCTGTACAACCCGTACAGTTCATGATTGAATCTTCTTCTCCAGAAACCATCAACGCAAACAGGGCCGAAGATTGAAC
The DNA here is from genome assembly GCA_932526305.1 of Epicampocera succincta. Classification (NCBI taxonomy): domain Eukaryota; kingdom Metazoa; phylum Arthropoda; class Insecta; order Diptera; family Tachinidae; genus Epicampocera; species Epicampocera succincta. Next base: position 27,711,357 of record OW052038.1, on the reverse strand, counting down.
GCAGAACTTTTCTCTCGAAAATACCAAGGACTTCCTCATCCGCCTTCGACACCGTCCATGCTTCTGCGCCATAAAGAAGTACAGGGATTATCAAAGTGGTATATAGTGTCAACTTGGTTTTTCGAGAAAGGGCCTTACTACTCAATTGCCTCTTGAGCCCAAAGAAACAGCGATTAGCAAGAGTTATTCTGCGTTTGATCTCGGTACTGATGTTGTTCATACTGTTGACTTGGGAGCCAAGGTAGACGAAGTCCTTCACTACCTCGAAGTTATAGCTGCCTATGGTGATGTTCTGGGCCAGTCGTCGGTGTTGCACGTCCTTTTTTGATGACAGCATATACTTCGTTTTGCCCTCGTTCACCGCTAGACCCATTTTGGCCGCCTCCGTTGAAATACCAGCAAACGCTTCAGTGACGGCTCGCTGTGTTCGACCAATCACGTCAATGTCGTCAGCGTATGCTAGCAGTTGCACGGACTTTTGGAAGATCGTGCCTCTGTTGTTGGCGTGTGAGTTTTGCACGATCTTCTCAAGAATTATGTTAAAAAAATCACATGACAGTGCGTCGCCTTGTCTAAATCCCCTTCTGACATTGAAGGTCTCGGTGAATTCGTTACCGACCTTGATGGAGCAGCGAGAGTTCTCCATCGTCATCCTACACAGCCTGACGAGTTTAGTAGGAATGTCAAAACTAGACATGGCTTCGTATAGCTCGTCCCTATACACACTGTCATATGCGGCCTTAAAATCAACGAATAGGTGGTGGGTGTCGATTTGCATCTCTTGGGTCTTTTCCAGGTGTGAAAATTTGGTCGATGGTGGACTTCCCCGGCCTGAAACCACACTGATAAGGACCTATCAAACTGTTCACGAATGGTTTCAGGCGCTCACACAAAACGGCAGAGAAGATCTTGTAGGCGATGTTCAGGAGACTTATTCCTCGGTAGTTGGCGCAGTTGAAGGGGTCTCCTTTTTTGTGGATCGGGCAAACGATGCTGAGATTCGACTCGTCGGGCATGCTTTCCTCCGACCATATCTTACAGATGAGCTGGTGCATGCGCCCAACCAGGTCATCTCCGGCTGCCTTAAATAGTTCCGCGGACAGTGCGTCCGCTCCTGCAGCTTTGTTTGATTTCAATCTCGATATTGCTATCTTGACTTCATTCAGGTCGGGGGGACGGAATTCTCTACCATCATCGTCCGTTATCTGTAGTGGAATATTCTGCCTGGCGATGGAATCGGTGTTTTGTTCGCCGTTAAACTGTCTGCAGAAGTGATCCTTCGTCACGACAGGCTTCTGTCCGAAGCTTATATCCATTGGATAGTTGTTTTACCCGTTGGTAAAACTTTCGGATATTATTCCTGCCGTAACACCTCTCCAGTTCCTCGATCGCGCGCTTATCATGCTCTTTCTTCTTCTTTTTGAGAAGCCGGTGTTCTTCCCTTCTCTTCCGTTCGTAGAGCTCACGAGCTGCTCTCGTCCTTCTCTCCAACGTCGCCTTATACGCTGCTAGCTTCGCTGAATGTGCCTGCCTGCACTCGTCGTCAAACCATGGGTTTTTTCCGGGTGGCATTTTAAAACCCAATACATCAGAGGCAGCATCTCTGATGGCGTTTTGGCAACGGTTCCATTCCTCATCGGTTGTTTCGCCTGGCAGGGCTGGACTCTCTGAGAGCTTAAGGGAGACTAGATCGGCAAATTTCCCAGCGGTCGATTGCGATTGTAGCTTTGCGACGTCAAACTGTTGTGGTCGTGCTCTACTCCGGTTTGCTACTGATATCCGTGATCTTACCTTGGCTACAACAAGGAAGTGATCGGAGTCAATTTTGGCTCCTCGGAATGTTCGGACATCAAGAATACTGGAGGAGTGTCTGCCGTCGATCGCAATGTGATCAATTTGGTTGACGGTTAATTGATCAGGGGACCGCCAGGTCCCTTTGTGAATGTTGAGGTGAGGGAATCGCGTGCTTGCTACAGTGAGATTTCGCCCCGTTACAAAATCTAGCAGCCTGAGTCCGTTATCCGATGTGTCGTCATGCAGGCTGTGTTTCCCGATGACTCTAGCAAAGATGTCTTCCTTGCCCAGCTTTGCGTTGAAATCTCCTAGGACGATCCTGGTGTCGTAGCTGGGGCATTGATCGTATGTTCTTTCTAGGAGATTATAAAAGTCATCCTTGCTGTCGTCATCTTTATCCTCCGTAGGGGCGTGGGCGCAGATTAGGCTAATGTTGCCGAGCCTAGCCTTGATGCGGATTGTAATGAGGCGTTCACTCACGGATTTAAAGCTTAAGACTTTTTGCCTAAGTCTGCCTCGAACAACAAACCCGCATCCAAACAGGCGCTGTCGCCGCTCTTTGTAGCAATCACCGTAGTAGATGTCGCAGTTTCTCACTTTCTTTTTGCCCGGCCCATCCCATCGCACTTCCTGGATGGCGGTGATGTCAGCCTTATAGGCTTCCAGGGCCTCCGCAAGTTCATCGGCTGCACGTGGTCTGTTCAGGGACCTGACATTCCACGTGCAGAACCGAAAATCGTTATCCTTATTTCGTTGTTCCTGGTCGTCAGCAATAAAGTCATCCATATTTATATTGATTCTTTGTTGTTGTGTCGAAACTAGTGTGTTTTTACACGGTAGGGAAGTTACCCCCACGCACAACCCCCGAAACCTGGAGGACCGGGTCCTGGATTAGACCCCTGGACAGAGGGGATTCGCTGCACACTTTGGTTCACCTCTAAGCGGGTGCTGTAGGGGCTATCCAGGGGCGCCACGAGGAGGCAGTATGTCAGCTTGACCAGTCCATTTTCAGGGATCGCTGCTGGCTTCTCGCCAGATTGAGAGTAATCAACAACTTTGCCCTGAGTGCACTGGCCCATTCCCCCACAGACTCCGAATAGAAACGTTTTAAGACAATGCGGTGGAGCAGCCCAAAAATATAAATTGTGCACCCCAAAACAAATGTTCGAAAGTATTTTGTCACCTGAAATGTGTGACATTATATTACCAGAAACAAATCGAAAAATGAGAAAAATTGCCGTACACTGCAATACATATACATATGTGCAGGAAAAGTGTAACCGCTAAAACCAATATACACACATATTTAAACCCTTCGTCGTAGACGAACTAAATGCATTCTTTGGTATCTTGATACATGCTGGTGTTCGTATTTCAGAATTATGAAAACCTATTAATTTGCCATTGATTCGTGTTGTTACGATGCATACGTTTTGATAACGATGAAACTCGTTTATCGCGTGCCAAATCCGATAAAGCTGCAGCATTTCGAGATATCTGGATCATGCTAAATGCTAGTTTACGCCAAAGTTACAAGCCCGTTTAGTGTATAACTGTAGATGGTCAGTCATACGGATATCGTGGACGTACTCGCTTTACACAATATATGCCGGCCAAGCCTGAAAACTATGGGATAAAAATATTTTGGGCTTGTGATGCTTCCAACGCCTTCCCCTTAAATGACCAAGTGAGCGGCAGACAAATGTGGGAGAGAGGACTGTCTTGGATCTTGTTAGTCCATATAAGAACTCAGGAAGGAATGTCACAACCGATAATTTTTTTATATTATTTGAACTGGCATTAAGTTCGTGGAATCTCACACTCATTGGAACATTGAGAAAAAATAAACAATAAAATAAAAAAATAAATAATACAAATTTTGTATTTCGCAAACAGGCGACGTTGTGCTCTTATGTGGCAAAAAAATAAGGCTGTAATAATGTTATTATCCATGTATTTTACCCCGTCAGTCGAAGCACTTTAACTGCTTAGCCCGAAATTATAAAGTACATATTATAATTAAACCAAAGGGGGTGTCAATAATGTGGACAAGTTGTTGGGCGAATATACTTGCAAGCGTGGAACAAGTCGGTGGCCGCTATACTTATTTTTAATGCTATAGATGTAGCAGCAATGGCTTCAAATATTACTTATATGGAACACAATGCACACTTCACCTCTACTGACCGCCGTAGACAATTTTTATAAGATCTCAGTGTGCAATTGCCTATTGACAACATAGAGCAGCGTCCTAAAAATCCTATGTTCACACATATGTTTTGATACTGCTGTGCATCCAGATACCTCAAAAGTGCAAAGAGATAAATGAATTTTGATTACTTTTTGTCAATATTATTTACAATTTTACAAAAAAAATTTACAATGCATTTATTCATAGAATCGTATAAAGGTACCTGGGTACCTTGTCGAACAATTAAGGGTGTGTGAAAAAAGTTGGGGTGCTACCCCTATCTGAAATGACTAATTTTTTTCAAAGCTCTGAAAATGAATAAAATATCAAAAGTTAGGAACTCTCAAGAAGTTTCAGGTACGATCGTTGCCAATTTTTACAAAAAAAACTTAATTTAAAAACGCAAAAGGTACAAGGTACCCGGGCCTTGTCAGTCACATAAGGGTTAAGGTAACGATACAAAGCGTAGTGTTAACTGCAGAGACAAACACCTAAGAACATTGTGCTCTTGTTTTTCATCTAAAAATATTACTTTCCCACGTATTTTTGAATAGCCACAATTAAAAGTACAATTGTTAAATTCGTAAGCTGTGGTACACCAGCGTTGTCAACTCGGTGCGTTTTAAAATTCCTGGTGAGAAAAATTTCTTCAATAAACATAAGAAATTCTAAACATACTACTTTTGTAGAAAATGCCTCTTAAAATAGAAATAATTGAGAATCATGCAATTACGAATTCTGCAGTTGTAGAGAGCCAGACTTAAACGATTCGTGATGGACTATTCGCGTCACAACTTTCAGTTGGCGTCACTGCTTTATTTGAGCACCCATTTAACAGCTAATAGTTGTTTGTTGTTTAGTTTGCTTTGAAACTTCTATTCGTCAAACTCCTCAAACTCATTTCCATTCAAAATTTTATTTCCCGATGAAGACAATTTTTGGTTGAATGGGTACGTAAATAAGCAAAATTGTCGAATTTGGAGTGAGGAGAATCCACAAGCTTTTGTCGAAACACCATTAAATCCACAGAAAATTACTGTTTGGTGCGCTTTATTGGCTGGCGGAGTCTTTGGGCCATATGTTTTCAAAAACGATGATGGTCTGAATGTTACTGTGAATGGTGAACGGTACAGGAACATGATTCGAAATTTTTTTGTACCCCAATTACGTGCCATTAATCTTGCTGATATGTGGTTCCAAAAGGACGGACCCACATGCCACACAGCGGGCGCTACCATTGAAAAAATAATTTTACGTGATGGCCCAGTTAATTCGTCAAGTCACTTCTCTACGTCGATAAACCACAATCAACTGAACACCTGGAAATCAACATTGGAAGAGTTATAGGCGAAATACGGCCGCAAATGCTGCAAAAAGTTGTTGAAAACTGGTGTTCCAGATTGCGCCTTCTACGCGCCAGCCGTGGCGACCACATGCAAATGTCACCCTGTAAAAAATACCTTTTATTCAAAGAAGCGATTGCACACTGTTCGAGATTAGTTTCATGTGTAACTGTTGGAGAATAGGTAACCGATCGGATATTATAAAAGAAACTTGTTTGCTCTTTTCATATTTGAAATTGACTGGCATTGGCATTGAACACTTCCACAAGTGGAATCTAATGCCAATGTTAAATGTTCAAGACAGAGCGCAGATGGACGTTTATAAAGTTATAAAAGGAAGCCTTTATCTGCCCAATAATATTCGTATCATGACATTAAGTTCGAAACTAATTTGCATAGCCTTGTTAGTAGTCTTTCAATCAGCTTTTGTTTTTCAAAAAGAAACTGAACATTTGTTTTTGCTTTTTGTGAAAAAAAAATATTGAGCATAAATAATAAGAAACATTTGCACGAATATATACACCCAGGTTCTGCAAATCACTTTTCATCGCCAAAAAATCGCCAAAAGTGTAATTTTCATCTATTTGGTGTTTCGGAAATCAATTGTTTCTGCTGTTGTTCCGTTATATTTTTATGTTCTGTAAATGAATTTTGCTACAAAAAAAACGTATTTAAAACATTTGGCCTTTGACACCACGAAAAAAAATACTTTTTGAATAAATATGTATATCAAATAGTTTGTTGTAAATAATTTAAATCAGCTAAAAAACGAAATGTAATTAGTAAATAATACGTCAAACATATTCGCCAGAATTTTTGACACGGTACTCCTTCCCAAGATTAGAATCATTTCCAATCAATTGTTGTGCCTTCTTGTCCCCTCTCCGAAGTGCCGTAGCTAATTGTAAAATATGTAAAATATGCTATAAATGCTTTTCTTCCTTTAAGATAATTTTCACTACAATTTTAATGGTAACTTACGATTTCTTTGTTAGTTTAAAAGTATTGGAACGATCCATTCGTTTTTTTTTCTTCCAACAAGTAAATAGAAATAACAACCACAGATTGGTTCATATTCAAAACAAGTTAAATCTATTAAAAATAATTTCGCACAGAAATTTAAAATTTTTTTTAATATATTTTTTTAATTGTCAAATGCTATTGTTATTGAAAGTCATCCACAGTACAACAAAAAAAGGCACTAAGAAACTGTTTCATACTATTTTCAGAACACAATAAAATCGATTATGTGGAATTAAAATCAATTTCACTTTCATTTCGTGGTGATATGCAGAGCCTGGCTGATAGTATATATTAGGGTGTCCCAAACATTTTTTTGATTTTCATAGGTGCTCAATCAAAATTTAAAAGCTTATAGGGTAAAGTATTTTTGATTTCTTTTTTAGAATTTTCGGAATAGATTTAGAGGTCGCGCAAATGGAGTTTTCATAACTTTCATTTCATAACTTTAACTTTTTTTAACTTTACTCATAACAGGGTTAATAACCACGGTTTTCTTCACTCCTGAGGAAACAGTTTTAAAGAAAAGTATCCAAGCTGTATTCCTATGTATGTGAAAAACGTATAAGTTTTGGTGATGAGTTTGCTCATTTAGATACCTATTATAATTACAATTTTTCGTAGTTTTTTCAAAAATTTTGTAATAACGCTTTACAACTTTTTAAGTTTCAATGAAAATCAAAAAACGAATGCTGCAGTTTGAAAGACATATTAATTCTAGTTAATATGAATAAAACAATTTTTAAATTTGTTCTTACCGTTCCCGTTTTTATCTTTATACCCAGTATATGTTATTTTAAGCTGTTGGCCAGTTCACCAATAATACCTAATCAACAAAAAAAAACTTTTGTTTTGGTCTGATAAAAATCATTTATCGAGGTTGTTACGATGTAGTTCTATAGCTTGCAATAAATTCTGGAAATTAGTTTTAGAAGTTGTGACATTAATGTAAGTATTAGCCAGAGCCACGCCTCGTTTTGGCACATCATTTAGCACTTGTAAATGTTGAACTTTTTTCTTTGTATCTTGAAATGACTTGTTGGTGCAACTGGTTTCGGAAAGTGCATATTTTCAAAGAATATATCATTTTCAACATCTAGCGAGCCCGATTGATAGCTCCTGGAGCTTTTACTGTTGCGTAGGGCATAGATTTATCACCCAAGAAGATTAGACTCAGATGGAGTAGTTCTTTGTAGTCCTCTGTTAGTTCCGTGTCTTCCTTATATAAAATTGCTTAAGTCTTCGCGTATTGGCTCCGGAATAAAACTAGCGAAATTTTTTATTTGCGGTGATGTGGTCTGCTCTTCAATATTAAGCGCCTTGAAGGCTGATCCGACTATAAAAATTTATGGAAATGTACAAAAATTATAACGAAAAAAGTATCACCATTTTGAAGGTACAAACTATAAAAATAGTGTACCTCGACAACTGTAGGACCAAATTCCATTTTTTTTAATTGTTTAGAACTTATCCGCCTTCAAAATCGTGTCACTAGTTTTTTATACCTTTCATATAAATTTGAAAAATAATCAGGGGTGTCATAGAAACCAAGTCGGTTTTGATGTTTCTCGGTTTTGAAAACCAATATTGGTTTCATTTGATGTCATGAAACCAAGTCGGTTTTTAATCTTCGAATGCAAATAAAACCAATATTCGAATCAGCTGTTGTTTGCATTTGTATAATTGTGTACAATTTTAGTTATAATTTTTTGGACAAAATATAAAGTTTTTATTAAAAATATCAAACATTTCAGTGTTTTAAATAAAAAAAGAAGAAAAATGAGCAATGCTATTGTTTTATATTTGCTATTGGAGGAAGAGCGTTCGGAAAAGCTCAGAGGAAAAACAGCGTAAGTATATTTTTCATAAAGTTTATAATGTGCGTTACATTTAAAGCTCCTTTTCAGGTTCATAGGATACTAGCGACTAAACAAAGAAGCTTTTCGAATGGTCCTGGACGTAATAAAAGAACACCTAAGATTTCGCTAATGCTACAACTTGCAGATCCATTTCGATTTTTATATGAAGGGTCTTAACAAAGAGTTGTTGGAAACGTTCCAGTTCCAGGAACCAGTTGTTCCCAAAGAGAGTCTACGGTTGGTTTACCCCTCTTTGTAAAGCCTCTCGCAAGGTCTGGATATTTGTCCATAAACTGCACTTGCACACTGCAAAATAAAATTTACTTACATTTATACAAAATATCGAAATGGAAGACAAAAATAAAAGCCTGATAACATGGTTCATGTGAAACCTAAAAACAACACTAATTGTAGTCAAACATAAAACCGATAACATTAGAATTCGTGACACCAAGTTTTTTTTTGTCGTTTTCAAAACCAATTCCAATAATATTGGTTTCTATGACACCCCTGAATAAACCGTTTTTTACAGAATTTGTTACAAAGTTACAAAAATACTTAACATGTGGAATCGTAATGGACAAAAATATTGCCGGAACTTAAAGTTTTTGCATATGGAAATAAAGTTTGCGAAATTTTCTTTAGAAATATTCGGTCAAAAAATTAAATCAATGTGGTTATTGACAAACCGGATTTTTAACAAAAATCTCTAAACCTCTTCTTAAAAATATTAAAAAAATTCAAAAATACTGGACCCTATAAGCTTCAGGCCCTGACAATCAAATTTTTTGGGACACCCTAGTATATACATATGTATGCATGTATGTATGTATGTACGTACATACATACATACATATGCTACGAGTATAAGGGATTTATTAGTGCATTTTTATTTTTAACACATTCCAAAATTTGTTTTGTTTATGCTTAACGGTCATGACCTTCAGGACAAGGTTTTTTCACAAAATATACAGTGAAAGCTCTCTTAGCGGACATCTCTCCAAAGCGGACAATCTTTAGAGCCGATACTATAAGCCCGAACAAAAAACATTCACTAATAAACGGACATTTAAAAAAGAAATAGAACATGGTAGAATAAATAATTTTCAGAGTTTCTCCTATTTTTATTGTGTAAGCTGCATATAAATATTACATAAGTACATACATATGTAGGTATGTATGTGAATGTACATCTAATACAGCAAAGCCTTCAAAGTCCATTATAAAGCTGCAAATAATAAAAAGTTTGTTATCAAGCTTTGAATTTAATGATTTGATTGTATTTCCCAATCGGGGGCAAAAGTAACATCCGAAACCATTAAGAACTGTCTTGGCAAAGCAGGATTTATGAAAGATTTTGATAATGCAGAATTAGACGGAGAGGATGATATCCCTTTATCTTTTCTCTCGAGATTAGTTGGACAAAGTGTAAAACCACTATATTCTACCTTTTTTACTACTATTGATGAGAATCTTCTAACAGAATCTGAAGCTATAGAAGTTTTGGTTGATAAAGTGGAAATAAGCTCGTCAGAATATAATGATACAAGCATTTTAGAAGAAGACCATAACAAAATATCTTCGTTTAAAGAAGCTTTAGAAGAAGTTAAACGCTTATTGCAGTTTGCAGAAGAAACATCGAGAATGCTATATTGAGATAAAATGATTGTTGCGGGTAAAGCGGCCCAAGCTCAAGATAGCCAATGTGGATTTTAAACACAAGTGTAAGAATTTTAGAAAACTTTAATTCTTTATTCTTACGCTTTAATATGTTAAAATTCCTAAAATTATAAATAAATTCATTATACAAACTTACATACTAAACTGATGATATACTAACTTTTATGTATATCTACTCCAAGCGAAGCTTCGTAATCCTTATGACCTGAACGAATGAATATCTTAAATCTATGTAGGTGTTTTATATACCTATGTATGTGGTCTCGATTAAATATGGCCTCATAATTATACCGCGTGGAAAATTAAAAGGAATAATTGAACATTTTGCCATGCTCATCTCTCTACATATCGATAACAGTAATGTCATATTAGCTATTTATGAGTGGCGGTAACAGTAATGTCATATTAGCGATTTATGAGTGGCGGTAACAATGATATATTGATGAAAATGTAGCAAAGTTAAAACAAAAATATATATTAGATTTTTTTCCAACTTTGTAACCTTTTTTGTTTGATAAAAATAATTTAATTTTTTTAAATGAAAACATAATTCTAAAAATTATTTTTTATGCCATTCTAAAAAATGGACATCTCCCCTTAACTTAGTAGTTATATTCTCAAAAGTAAATTTCTTTAAAAGTACTTTTTGTGCGATTATGTTTCGAATATAACAGTTTTTATCACTTATGTAGATGATATCATTGCGTATATGAAAACTCTCCAATTAGAAATTTAAAACTACATTTCCATATCCATTTTGGATTACATTATACTATCTCTAAGCGCCGTTGCGATTCATGGCTTCTTCTGAAGAACAAATGAAAATAAGTACATGACTCTAATCGAACTATTGGCATTGGATTCGCTATTTTCTAACTGGTTTCTTACCAACTTTTGGCGCATATATATTTTTCCTAGTCCTAAGCACGGCATTCACGCAACACTTTAAGTTAAATACAACTTTCAAAATAAATTTTTCATTGAATAATTTAATTTCTTTGACAATATCTCTGTAAAGTAAACTCCATTTAACCAGTCCAACTGCATGACTTTTATAATGCAATAGTACTTTTTTAGCACTATTTAAAAGGCAAACCCCCAATAGCACCCTAGTGACAATTTAGTACTATTTAAAAATTTTCCCAGCTTTTATATTGTTAAGTTTTTGTACATACATATCGTTACCTGAAAGGCAAAAGGGCGTAACAACCAAAAAATTCAAAATGGGTTTTTTCATTTATTATTGTAGAGCAAATCGAATTACATGTCCTCCTACATTTTTACAGCCCTACTGTCAATAACAACCATTTTATTAAAGAAAATCAAAAGGTCGTAACAACAAAGTTGGTTTTTTCTTAAACCAAAAGGGCGCAACCCACATCTAATAAAAATGACGATTAAAGAAATTTTTTTTCTACGAAATAAATGCATCATCGCAATTTAATGCTGTACTGAAGAAATTGCAACACCAGCTTCGTAATCTTTGATTTTTTGGAGTTTTTTGTCTCTCCTGTAAAATTTTGAAATATGTTGTTACGCCCTTTTGCATTTCAGGTAACGATATACAAGCTTTACAATTTAACCAAAGCGTGTCTTTTCTGTCATTAGATCATTTTTTACACAAATACCCCTATTTATGTACAGTTGGACTGCGAAAAGTCGACTTTTCCTTCACAGCAAGAACTTGTTTTGAAAAGTAATAAGTTTCATTGTTAATAAACATACTCTTGACTACTACTTGGGCATTTTAAGTAACTATTTCAACATGACGATGCTTACGGATTACTAATTCAAATGCCATTACAAAAGAGTCATTCGAGAAGCTAATTATTTAAACGCTTAAAACAGTCCAGCGAAAACATCGTAATGTGCTGTGCCTTGCTTTTAAATATTATACTACATATTTAAAAAGTAATGAAAATATTATTTGATTATTACCTGATATGTACGGAGTTGTTCTTGGCAAATCTGTTTTAATGAAAATTTGACTAATACTTAAGTAGATCTGTTAAAAAAAAGAAAACTTAATCGAAACGAGAGTCGAAATGATTTCAAAATGAAAAATCATCCTTTTTTCCAAACTGGTTTTCCATAGTTGGTAAATTCATTTGGAATTCTGCTTTTGTTTTCCAAAAATTATATTTTATCTAAATTTTCTACCTGCTAATTCTTGAGGGGGATCCTGTACCCAATATGCAAGTAAGCACTCAAAAAATTTTATCCATCAGTGATGAATTTGTAGTTGTGAGCATTTTTGATAAATTATTTTATTCAGCTCAATTGGGCTAGGGTTACATATGAAACACTTACTTGCGGAATTGGCCCCGTCTACCGTGGTGCAATGCATATCATACGAAATTCCTGTAACTGCCTCCTTCATTTCGTTCTTCACTAGTTCTGAATAATCTTTTCCTACAAAAATCAATTGGCCTACAGTAAAGCGTTGAAGATGGCGTTTTATTAATCCATACTACTTCCATTATGAATATAATGCTATAAAAACAACGTTTGAATGGCTATATTCCGAACTGCCTACTAATAACGATTTCTGCTCAGTATTTTCTTTAAACATTTATTCACCCTTATTCTGAGTTTAGATTCTAATCGAAATTTTCTCCGTTTGGCAACTTTGGTATTCTGCGTTTCGATTCCGCTTAGTTTCTTTCGATTATATGCATTCTGCATTTCCATCGTAGCTACGTTTTTCTACGTTGTTATTTTGCCCGCGTAATTTTTTTCTATGTTTCTTTTTGCGAGCTAAAAAAGTGTTTAATAAAAAAAATGTAAGTATAAAATGTAATAAAAATGGGTAATAAATGATTTAGATATTTTTTGTTGTTTTAATTTATTAAATTTTGTACTAATATATAAAGATTTATATTTCCAGGTCAAAAACAACAACTCCCGAGCAATATGAAAAGCTGGCAGATATCATGTCGTATAGAATTCTCGTTTAGCTTGCATCTTTTCCTCTTCGCTCTGATCAAATTTTATCCAATGAGGGCCAAGCTTTCGCTCCATTACATTAAGAAAACACGAAAGTGATTTAGACACTGTCGATTGAGCCATCCCAACATTAAGATCTACACCAACTCCATGTTGGTAGCTTCCTTCGGCAAAGAATCTCAAAGCAGCCACAACACGGTTAAGGGGTGACGAAGAAATTAAGTTACAGGGCTGTGCTTCTTGTGCAAAGGTGTCTAAAACATACTTGAACGCGTCTTTATTTAAACGAAAGTTCTTCTTGAATCTATAAAAGTTAACTATTTATTTAAAAAATCAATACCTTTAAATATAATTTCTTACAACTGATCACTCATCTCAAATGGATTGCAACTATCTCTCAGTTTTCGCTTTTGAAGCCTTGCCTCCGTATTATGAGCCATATTGTTCTCCTCTTCCACCAATAAAGACACTTCACTTTTTTTACAGGATTATTTACGCTGAAATATTTTGCCACCAAAAATGTTTACTACGTTCTGGTTCTTTATTAATAATGGGGGCTATTCTGCGTTTCGACTCGGATCGTAAATTTCTCCGTCTGGCAGCTTTGGTATTTTGCGTTTCGATTCCGCTCAGTTTCTTTCGATTGTATGTATTATGCATTACGAACGGAGCTCCGTTTTTCTCAGTTGTTTTTTTGTTTACGGAGGGGTTTTCTTTATTTGTGTTTTTTAGTTAAAAAGTTTAAAATTGAAAATATGTAAGTAGAAAATGAGATAAAATGTTCAGAAACGATTAGAAAACACTTAAAATTATTTTTAATTAATTTATTTAATTAAACTAATTTTTTTGTTTTTCTAATTTTTGTACCCGAATCTGATGTTTTTTTATGTATTACAGGTCAAAAACAACAACACCAGAGCAGTATGAAAAATTGGCTACCATCAACGTTCAAAGGAAGAAGTAGTAGCGTTCTGGGAGGAAGTGGCAGGAATCCTCAATGCACTAGGTCCTCCAACCAAAAATGCCAGTGCATGGAAAAAAGTAGGTATGGTTTGCATATAATTATTGCAGAAATTAATATAAATTTATAGGTTTGGATTGACTGGAAAAGCTACATCAAACGGAAGCTGTCAGCAAACAAAAAAGAAATGATGAGCACCGGAGGAGTTTCATGCCGCCTACAGCGTGTTAGCCCACTTGAGGAAAAAGTTATTCAGTTGACGGGTCTGGTAACAAATACTAGCGGAATTAGCGTTTTTATTTGTTTATTAATTTTATTTATTACTTTTTAGTGGACTGAATTTGACTTTTTATTAAAATGTTCACAAAATTGTTTATTTTTACTGTTTTTATTTCACACGTTTCACAGCAAAGAAGCTAATTTAAACATACCCTGTTCTTCTTCTTTTTCTTTCGATTCCGTTTTTCTGCAGAATACCAATTTTCAGAATAGGGGTGAATAATTCACAATTTTTTTATATATTTATTTATTTTCACTTTTCTGACTTTTGTTTATTAAAATGATAGCAAATTTGCTTATTTTTCTGTTTCTTTTCCACATTCCACGGCGAAACAATTGGTTTTGTAAACATTGTTGTCTTCTTCTTTTTCTTTCGATTCAGTTTTTGTTTGGAATACCAATTTACGATCGTAGCGTAACTGAATGCGGAAACGTACTCGAAACTCAGAATAAGGGTGATTAACATTATGTGTAACATTTTTGTGAATCATTTTGTAAAAAATTTATTATTTTATCTATGTATTTTATGCATAATATTTTTAAGTGATAAAAAATACACACTTTCTTAAATAAATAGAGTTTTTACATGTACTTTTCTGAAGAACCTAAAACGTTAAGTATTATAATTTGCAGGTTTAGTTTTCGAAAAATATAAATGTTATCACAATCCGTTTTGGATGATTTTTGGTTATAGGAAAACGCTCAATGTGGCGGCGCGCTGTTGGCAGCTACTAATCTAAATCAATTTCGCAATCTGTAAAAGAATATGTTTTAACAATTTACTTACAATTTAACAAATTGTTTCAAGCAATTGTTCTCAAACAGATGTAGACTTCACAAACTACTATTTTGCGTTTAAACAAAACATAAATAACATATAAAATCAATATTTCAAATTCCAAAAAAAGTTAGTGCACCTTTTCCATATGCAAAAATTATTTTGAAAAGTGGTCCACAAACGACAAAGTTATTTTCTACTTTTTGGCGGACACCTTTCATACTTATGTATATATCGCACCCTAAATACAAAAGGTCACAACTCAAAATGCTAAAATTTTCAGGAGACAAAAAACTGTTTATGTTTAGTTGATCGTGCAGCAGCAACACACTTAACATAAAAATAGATTTCCAGCTAAAGAAGATAGTGATGTGAAAGAAATTTTTGCAGTAGTTAGAGATGTGTACTCTGAATTAATTTATGGAAAAAATTCAGTTTTGGAAAATTTTGAGTTGTGACCCTTTTGTGCGATATGTAGAGATAATTTTGAACACCACAAAAATTTAAATTTTGTTTTCATAAATATGTTTTCATAAATAAATATTATAAATTAAATTGTTAAGCCCAAAAATCACTTTCACTATCATCCAGATTCTTTACATCAGTATTCTGTTGACCAACAGATATTTCTAAGTCTGAACTGGATCGCGAAGAAAAATTCTCGAACAATTTGTCTTCAATGATGTTAAATTTCGGATCAGTTTCCGTTACATTTTCGCCCATTTCTTTTTCATTGCGGGAAACAATAAAATTTATATCAGTCAGCTTAGGATGTGCGTTGGGTTCTGATTTGAGATATAATTGTGATTCACTTGATACGGAAGAATCTATTAATTGATCCACGTCATCCTCATGGCAAGGTATAGTTATTTCCAGTTCTTTTCTCAGTGCTGGTTCTTGTTGTAATTCTTCTGCAACATTAAGGTTGGCCGTTTCAAAACAAACTTCACTTCCAATAGATAGATTCAACAAAGAGCTTCCTGATACATGAGAGCTGGGACTTATTGCTCTCTGCGAAATTTTAGAATGGGTGTTTATGTCAGTATCGGCACTAGTTCTTGTAGTAGTGGCTGTTGAGGTTATTGTAGTTGCAAGACTTTTGTCGAAAACTTCGTTAGAACAGGTCATCAGCCTTGTTGTTGTTCCTATTTCTTCGTTGTGCAAAACGTTTTCCTGTTGCAACTCCTTCACAATTTCTTTTAAAGTCTCCTGAGATTTTGATTGCTGTTGGAACAATAGTTGCATTTTAGCCATGGAGTGTTTTATTAGTTCTGAAGTTGCTTCAGTTCTTTTCATTGACTTTTCTTCCATAAGATTTTGTTTAGGACCTTTTTTCGGTGCGATTATGGTTTCGTGCCTTAAGTAGTCCTGTAAATCTTCACTTTGTATGTCCGATTGCTTGGGAAATAACTCTTTTCTTGCACTGGCTGCAATTCTCTCCTCCGATTTTTG
This sequence comes from Epicampocera succincta, assembly GCA_932526305.1. NCBI lineage: Eukaryota > Metazoa > Arthropoda > Insecta > Diptera > Tachinidae > Epicampocera > Epicampocera succincta. The sequence goes on along the minus strand of OW052038.1, from coordinate 27,695,054 downwards.
TGACTTATGGTCTGTCATAGGACTCAAATCGATATCTTGTTCTTCATCTAAGGTTTTATCTTTAACATTTATTTCCGATAAACTTGACTCTGTATTGGGCTCCAACTTCTCTTTAGCATCAGTTTGTGGTTCAAAACTTCCCAGCGTTTCTGAATCATAATACTGTAATTCTTGTAGCTGGGAATACTTTTCCAAATGTTTTTGGAGTGAGCTGCAGGTATGCATCTCATCTTCTAGTTCTCTACACTTTCTTAAGGTGTTTTCATGCTCAAAAAATTTCAATTTAGCTTCAAGTATGGCGTTTTTTATTTCCAGCGAAGAAGTAGAAGTGTCACTTTTGGCAGTTTTTTGTGTGTTGTTTGTAGGCTCTTCTTGCTGCAGTTTTTTCCTTAAGCGTTGAAGCTCTTCATTAGTCTGTTCTTCGTCTTTGTCAAACGTTTCCGTTTTTCTTCGTTCTAGTCTTAAACGATCTGTCGTTATTTCGTGTAAGTCTTGCAGGAATGTATGTATTTTTGACTTTTCATTTTTATTGTTGACTTGCTCTTGACAACGTTTGCGCCGCTCCAGATAAGATTGAAAGTTTCGTTCCAATTGATTGCTTTCATTTTCCAGCTGTTGAATGCGTAACCTAGAAACACAATTTAGTTTAAAAACTGTAATTACGGAAATCTAAATTGGTTCATATGTTCATATGTATATCAACATACGCATTCAGTGTATAGACTTTGGCACCTATTTTATGCAGAGATTATGTTTAAGTAAGCAAAATTAAGGACTCGAAGTTACAAAAAGAGTCCGTAATAGAATAAATTTAAAAATATCCATACACAATTATGTGACTACATAAATATATACATATGTATATCTTATCTCCACACAATTTTGAAAATAGACCCAAAATAAAATATATTTCGTAAATAGTTTCTATTATTACGGACGCAAAATGAGCACAAATTTAGTATTGACTTAAATAGGAGATGTGCCGCAACCATCAGTTGTTTCTCCAAACTCTTTTACGTCCTAGTAAAAAACACTCGGAAAAAATTATTTGGTGTTATGTTTTTGTTTTCCATAAACTTTAATTCTAACGGTTGCCTTGATTGTTAAAATGCTTTTGCGGCTATAAACAAAAAATATCGACACTTTGTAGGTCATATTCTAACATTCAACTTTATATTATTATATTATATAATTACAATTGGTCAACATTTGACGAAGTTATTTGTTAATCAATTATTTTGTTCGGCCAATTGACGATACCTTCACTTGTCCACAAATGCTCGTTTATATTATAAAATCTGTTGGAAATATGTAGAAGGCGTAACATTGAGAAGTAAAAAAAGGAGTACGGAGAGTCAGTCGTAAAGCAGAAGTTGGCAGTGAAGGTGGCGATCTAGCAGTGATTAATAAAAGTCGATTTTCTTTTAAATAAACGTTATAAATCTTTTAAACAAACATTTTAAATCTTTTACACCAACTCTACAAAAAATTTTTGCAAATCCTTCCAACAAACATTTTGTTTACAAAGCTTTTGAAATTGAAACAGAAACTTTGTGTCACTGAATCAAATGAAATACCAAACATTTTATTTTTGCGGGCTCATCCTTTGTGTAAAATTTAAAAAGTAATCAGAAAGTAAGAAGCCGTTAAAGCCTGTAATACATGCAGTGGCTCAATAAAGGAGTCGGACATTTATAGAAATTTGAGTAGATCCCACTTTACAAAATTGTTTAAAAAATTTTTGGCCTTTTATTATAAGAAATATTGAATATTTTTTCGAAAAATTAAAAAAAACACTGATTTTTGGTGCACAAGTAACATAAAAATATTCATTTATGGCTCTTAAGTTAACACCAAAAAATAGTCGGACACTCGAGGTTCCCTTTCGCACGCACTATTGCACGTAAAATGCAATATTTTGTAAGGCCTTTGCTTTTAATAAGTGCTTCTAATCTTCTTGGCATTGATTCTACTAGGTTTTTTCATATAATAAAGTAAATTTTCGCTCATTCGTCCTTAATCCTTTTAGTTAGGTCATTTTTGTTTGCATCGTATGTATGTAAATTTCTTCAACTTCAACGTTGGGAAATTTCCTTTGCAAAATTTGTTGCACTTTTTTTCTCCTCTGAATTTGTCAATAGTTTTGGTCTTCCAGAACCTTCTTCAAAATTTTTAACAATAATTTTGCTGACTTCTTCAGTGGTATGTATGTATGTATGTATATAACTTTGGCTTTTCCATTTTCAAGCATTTCTACTTAATAATGCACTGTTTTTAACTTTTGTGTTAACTTCAGTTTTTCTTTTTTTATGTACATACATACGTTTCAAACCCACAAATTGCCCCACATAACGGGAATTCCCACAGTGGTTTAACGACGAAATTCAAGAGTTACCCTCCGTTCAACCACATTTTTGCTGTTGAATTTTCTACTTTGAACATTAAACTTAATTAAATATAAAGAGATGAAAAATTTTGTTCACTTACATAATTTGCTCATTAATAAATAACAATATAACATACATGCATATGTAAATAAAACAGGAGGTACCATTTTTGTTGTTCAGTTGAACATGGGGAGGAACATTTTGAAGCTCAATGTAAAATAAGAAAAAAGTGTAATACATATGTATGTATGTATGTATGTATGTATGTATAGAGAAATAAACTGTAGAAAAAAAAACAATTTAGTTTTTATGTACACAGGTATTTACATACAAACATTTTATATTTATACCGACAACTTGAATTTTATTTCTTGACAAAGGATCACGCCATGGAATGTGCGCATAATGTATGTACATATGTATGTGGATCAAAAAGAAAGGAATAAATGAAGGGCAAAAAACAAACTATTAAGTGAAAGTAAGTAAAATTAAGTTTCCGCGACGGGTCTGGTTTTTAATCAGATACGAAAATCGAAAGTGCACTGTAATTACCAATATTTTTCAGGAGAAATATATAAATTTGTTTATCCTTTCTTAAATTCATTATACAAATCATATAATAATCGGGGTTTTTATGGAATGCAATCTTATTGGAATTGGATTTAAAACCGACAAAAAAATCACGTTGGTGTCATTAAATGCAAGTTATCGGGTTTATTATTGGAAATAAAACAAGAAGTTGACAGCTGACGGCATTTATTGGCGCGCTATTGTTTTTAATTCTTCTAGTTGCATAATTTGTAAAAATGTAAGTAAAAAAGTTATTATAAAATATATATTGATATGTATGTATGTATATATTATATACAAAACGGCATTCTCCTGAGTTATTTTTCCTGATTTGGCAAGAGGGTTCCCAAAACGTGATTTGCAAAAATTTTTAAAAATACACTTAAAATTATAAACAAAAGATTAAAAACAGAAAACAGCTGTTTCGAATATTGGGTTTGTTTGCATTCGAAGATAACAAAACCGACTTGTTTGCATGAGACCAAATGTCTCCAATATCGGTTTTCAAAAGCGACAACATCTTTGTATATGCACTCATAGTCTTTGGAAAAACAGTGCTGTGAGCAGGGATGGCATTATAAATTTTAAAATTGTATGAAATAGTTTGAAAGATTGTACTTTTCAGACCTTAATTGTATTAAGACATATTTTTTTGTAAATTATATTATTTTTATTACATACTTAGTACATTTATTTGAAATATAGCAAAAAAAGGTACATCAAATTTCATTTCAACAATTGTATTATTGTATAAAAAAAGAAACAATTCAATATTGAATATGTAGAAACTATTTACATATGAAGAAAATAAATGTACGCTTGTATTCATAGTAAAGTGACTTAGTTGTGTACTTAATATGCCATTGGTGTACCATTGTACTTTTCGAGTTTGAATAGTACTAAAATAGGACAATTGCACCAATTAAAGTCTTCGAAAAGCTTACCCATGTGCAGATAAACAGATATTTGCATGAAAATTCTTTACTTACTGCTAGACAATCTGGGTTTAGGCCGAAACATAGTTGCATATCAACGTTGATTGATGTCTCGGAGGAAATCAGGAGTCAAATAGACAAACGTAATATAGTATCCTTTCTAATTCTACTTGACCACTCCAAGACCTTTGATACAGTTGAACACAGTATTCTTGGCCTCAAACTTAAACACATGTGTAATTTCTCAGAAACAGCTTTAAAACTAATAACTTCTTACCTTAGTGGTCGGAGTCAATCAGTTACCTACGGCTCAAACACATCCAATTCTTGCACAATGCCTAGAGGGGTACCACAGGGGTCGATACTTGGTCCATTGTTGCACTCAATATACGCAAATGATCTACCTATACAACTTAAACACTGTAAGATCCAAATGTATGCAGATGATGTGCAGCTCTATATCCGCTGCAACGTATCAGAGGTTGTTAGTTGTATGAACTTAATAAATGAAGATTTAAAGCGAATATATTTATGGGCATCTGCTAATGGACTTAGTTGAAACCCTAAAAAATCCACCATAGCCACGGTTATTGGCAACACAAAACACTTCCCAACATATTTACCACAATTAAAAATAAATGACGAGGTAATTAAATTTGTCTGACCATATCAAAGGTAATTGTGGTAAGACGTTTGGGATGTTAAGAAGCCTATGGATGTCGCAACACTATACTCCACCCCATATTCGAATGTTGCTAGCTAAGACCTACATACTGCCGAGCCTGATGTATGGCTGCGAACTATTTGCTAGTTGTGATAGTGTGAACAAACGCAGACTTAATATAACATATAATAGTATTGCAAGATACATATTTGGGATTACAAGAAATTGCCGCATTTCAAGACATGCGACACAGATATATAATATGACGTTTAATAATCTACTAAAATGTAGAGTTCTTCTTTTGCTGCATAAAATTGTTTATACCAAACAGCCTAATTATCTGTATCAAAGACTCTCCTTCTCAATATCTAGCAGAGGCAAAAAAATTAACAGCATCAAGCATAACAAGACCGCTTCTGAGCAACATTTTTTTATACATTCCATACGTCTTTGGAGCCAACTTCCCCCTTCTATACAATTAATTAGTAATGCAAGTCCATTTAAATCTGCAATTTCTGAATTCTATAAACAGTTTTAATAACATTTTTAACTTCAATATTACCCCATATAGTTAATTTTATTCTATTAGAGTATTTCTGACAATATTTGAATTTTATTTTAAACTTTATTTATCTTTCTATTTCTATTTCTGGCTATATTTTATTTCTATTTTAAACTTTATTCATTTTATATTTCTGACTATATTTGATTTCTATTATAAACTATATTTTTAATTTTTAATTTTTTTTCTCCTTTAATAATTTATATGTATATTAATGTAGTGCCAAAATATGTGTGCCAAGTCTCTAAGCAATGCTGTAATATAAGACTTAGTCTTGTTGTATTGTTTTTTACATAAATAAATAAATAAAATAAATAAATAAATAAATTTGCCATCCCTGGCTGTAAGAAACAAACCAATAACAAATATGCCTGCAGAAACGGAGTTAGCAGAACTTATAAAAGCACTCACTGTAAAAGTGCAAGAGTATAACAGAAGTACTATAAGTATTTGCATAAAATTTTAGTGGATCTGACGGGAAAAATATGCCCGTAAAGAAATGGTTCGAAATGTTTGAAGAAATCGCGAATGCATATTGGTTGAGTGACAAGCACTGTATGTTCATGGAAGAAATAAAATCAGTGGCGTTGCAAAAATATTTATTGAAACCGAGAGTGTACAAGGGGATTTAGACGGTAATACAAGAAAATCATATGAAACTATTTCCGTGTTTCAAAAATGAGAATAAAAATCTTACGATAGATTTTTTTGCGTTTACACCATTTGTAAAATACAAAAAAAAGTAAAATGTTTACATAAAAATCCATTCCTGGTCTAATGATGTGTGAAGGAATTTGAAAAATTTTAAAATACGATGAGAGCCATACAGAAACAATTTATGAAGAAAAATTTTAAAACTTAAAGCTAATGAAATGTTGCACTGTGCTTCTTGGCCTGGGTAATGTTAAAACCGAGCCTGAAGGACTGATTAGTGGTGAAATTCGGGTTGACAGCGTAAAGACTGGGCATAATTTTTTAGTGTTAGAAGACAAAAGTATGAAGTGTGAACCTATAGTCGGATATAATTTTGTAATCAAACTCGAGTTCGAAAAGTGACGGTTTCTTTTTCCGAAATAAAAATTATCCTTTTCCGATACAGGCAGTAGAGTTGTGGTAGTCAAAGAGAAATGCGACGAGTACAAGATGTGTATCGATTATCGGCAATTAAACAGAATGTTTTTAAAGGATGTTTTCCCAGTGCCAATAGTAGAAGATGTATTGTAGAAGTTACAGAAAACGAAATATTTTAACGTCGTGCACTTGCGCAATTTTTCCATGTATCAGTGGAGGAAAGCAGCAAAATATATGCATCATTTGTAACTAAAAAAGGCTTATTTCAATTTAATTGTTGCGGGTAAAGCGGCCCAAGCTCAAGATAGCCAATGTGGATTTTAAACACAAGTGTAAGAATTTTAGAAAACTTTAATTCTTTATTCTTACGCTTTAATATGTTAAAATTCTTTTATGTATGGCTACTCCAAGCGAAGCTTCGTAATCCTTATGACCTGAAGGAATGAATATCTTAAATCTAGGTGTTTTTATATATGTGGTCTCGATTAAATATGGCCTCATAATTATACCGCGTGGAAAATTAAAAGGAATAATTGAACATTTGCCATGCTCATCTCTCTACATATCGATTACAGTAATGTCATATTAGCGATTTATGAGTGGCGGTAACAGTAATGTCATATTAGCTATTTATGAGTGGCGGTAACAGTAATGTCATATTAGCGATTTATGAGTGGCGGTAACATTAATAAAGCTCCATTTTGTAGCTCACCGCATCTTACATATATCAACCACGTATTCCAAGAATTGGTTAATAACGACGTAATGAAACTGTACATTGACGACATTATTGTATACGCTGAAAATTGTTTTGAGAAGTTCGTACTGCAAACTGCTGCAAGATACGGTTTAGAGTTTAATTGGAAGAAGTGCGCGTTTATGAAGACAAAAATTGAATTTTTAGCTTACGAAGTTGAAAACAGAACCGTAATTCCAGGAAAAGATAAACCTAAGGCAGTAAAAAACTTCCCTTTTCCCAAAAAACGTGAAAGAAAACGTTCCTTGGGTTAAGGGGTTATTTTAGAACGGTTGTTCAGGGCTATGTTCAAATAGTACGACTAGTAACGGATTTATTAAAAAAAGATGCAGTTTTTATCTCAACAATTTGTATACTTTAAAAGTTTCAAAAAGTAATCCTAATGTTCAAAAATCGTTTATCTACAGCAAAATTTAATTAGGGAACCTTGTACAAAAACGTTATTTTGAAAAAAAAATTCCTTACTTGGCATCATAAATGATTTCATCCACAGAATGTCCTTCTTCGGCAATATTTTGTGCTATATCCAGAATTTTACATTGAAAACTTGAAACGCCTTTAGATGGAGATGGTGTCGTTATTGCTTTAGGTAAGGGATCAACTTTACATTTCGTTTTTAAATCATCCTCAAAATGTATATTTTCTATAGACTAAAATAGAAATAAAAAAGTCATATGAATTACGTTTATTAATATTTACTGGGTAGTCACAAAACTGGCGAAAAGAAATTGTTTTAAACTGTTATTGTATTCAACTATAGCGAAAACTTACAATAATGTGGTCAAAATTTACAAAAAAAACCCACAAAGTTATGGAATTTTTAATTGTGTTAAATATTTCTTTAATTACATGGTTGTATGATTAAAACAAAAATTTTGTTTATCTCTGTTTTGCTAAATTATATTTAATCCAAAGTTACACAGATATTCATTTGCAGAGGGCCGATACTCAGATGGTTAAAGCAGTATGAACTTGTCATTTTACAACACCCTGGAACATCTAGTGCATATAATAGTTTCATTTAACTTTCTTTAAGCACTAGATCTTCTACTTTTAGACGGCTATTTCGAATATAGAACAAAATAGTTTTTGAATGAATGCAAAGTATTATTAAAAGAGTTATTCAATTCCAGTAATTGAACTTGTGTTCGATTAATTATATCAATATGTACATATTCGAATAATTATGTCTTTATAAAAGAGTGGTTAAATACTTATTCAAATTTACAAAACAAGAGACTTGTGTTATAACTTTTGTATATACATATGTATGTATGTACTGAAAATATTGAGTAAAGTTTTTATAAACAGGATTTTTCGAATTTCGAAACATTTTCTGTTGTTTTGCATCACAAACGATCGACAAATCACATAAGTTTGTAGAAAAAGCACTACATTTTATGTAATTTCTATACACATTATTCAAATGAGTTCTTACTGCTGTTTTAAAAATTCAGTACTTGTAATTATTCGCTTCTTAAAACTTAGAACCGGTTTTAGTATCGAGGTCTCTTTAATCTTTGTTTTTAGCTTTTAAGATTATACTTTTATTTGCCAGTTTACGCAACCAACGTTAGTTTGCACCTGAGATTAATCTCGATTAAAAAAAACCGACTCGCAGACTCATGCTTTTTATTGCGCTTGGTTTTTAGTGTTAATACCATTTGTACTTACATGTGCAAACTTTTCATATATTTGTGAGTGGCATGAATCTGTATGTTGCGAATTTTTTTCGATATTTCGATTAGCATCCTCTTTGTGGTTAACCTACATTAATTTTATGAGTATATTTTGAATAAAATAATTTTTATGTTTTACCTCTTCCTGTAAACTTTGTTCAACACTTAGCTTTTGTTGCAACTGAACTTCTTTTAACTCCAAAGAAGATTCTCGTAGCTTCTGCAGTAATTCCACTTGCTTTCTTTCAAATTGTTCCAATTTTCTTGCAACATCGTCATTAAATTTGCGAGCTTCTTCGAACTTTACTTTTGGCTCTTGCAATAATTGCTTTTAAAATTTCTTATTTAATAAAAAAAAATTAACCCCATTTAGAAATATTAACCCACCTTTGATAACTTCTGCTGATAATGCAGTTTCATAAGACTTTTTAGATGTTTCATTTTAATATCTGTCTCTTTTTTTAACTGTTCATGATGTTTCGTTAAAGCTTTTCGCAAACAAATTTCCACCTTAAAAGTTATGTATTAAAAAAAATCGGCTGTCCAGATTTTAAATACGAACTTACCCTATTTAAAAAAGTTTGTCCATTTTCGGTATTCCGCATTTCATTTATCCAATCGTTGTAAGACTTTGCTTGTACTTCTGTTTCGGTGTGTTGCTCTTTAACTTTTACTTTAGCCCTTCCTGGTTTCGCTGTGTCAGGCATGTTTAATTTACTGCCTAAAAATTTAGTGACATTATTGAAATTCTGGGCGCATTTACCAAATTGCAGCGTCAAGTTATCAATCGATTCTATAATATTCGACAGACATTTATTTTGAGATTCGGTCTGTGCCATTTTTCTCATGTTTTCCGTTAAACGTTCTAAGCTCTTGTTGAACATATAATATTCTCGAGAACGTGAAGACTTCAGAGAGCATCTTCTCGGCTCTCGTCTCTGCTTGGAGAACTGTTCGAATTCTCTAGTCATTTCGATCACTTTCTCCGATAATGTCAGTAGATATTTGTTGATGTGATAAAAAGTATTATCATCTCTGGTATTTACTTTAGAATCTGATTTTCTCTGATGATCCGAGACCTGAGCAGAAATTAATTTGTGAGACTTTTGTGGAACTTCTGTTTGCACTTCTGCATTTCGTTTTAGCTGCTCCAGGGGCTCTTTTTTCAGAAGATATTGGATTATAAGCAACAATAGGGACACGTTGGGATTAAGTTCGTAATTTTTTATGATATGTTTATTTAAATCTCTTTTATTAGCCTTAAAACCGCTAACTGCTCGCCATATTTCTGAAATTTCCTCTTCATTAAAACGAAATTTACCCACACTTTCAAAATCGGGTAAAGTGTTGCGGAACGGTATTTCTGTACAAAACACCGATAAAGTGAAGTGACAGTTTTGTGCATAAAGAAATTCCGCAACTAATGTATTTAAGGCCAGTATAAGGGGAGAAAGTGTTAAGCGCATTGTGGTACCGCCAGAAGAGGTCATAGTATGGGATAAAATATGTTTACCTAAAAGTTTGAAACAAATAGATCGATTAAGAAAGAGAGTTGTGCTTGGCAGAAAAAAGAGAGTTGTGCTTGGCATTTGGGAGGCAAACACATCCAAAACATACGTACATATGTATGTATGCCAACAGGGCATACATAAATCGCTATACTACCCAAGAACGCGAAACAATATTTTGTTATTTTTTTAAATTTAGTTTAAAAGATAACATTAGCTTGTTATTTCTTTATTTATTATTAGATTTATACTATATACATATGTATATTTAACTAAAATTAGTTGACATACTGGTGTTAATGTTTTTGGAGCAAAAGTTTACAGTTTTAATTGTTTTTTCACAAATAAAACGGAAAATAAAGAAGACAAAATAGAAATAACTGTCAAACCACCTGTCATAGTTGTGAAGTATGTTTGACTTTTTTTCAGTGTACTTTGGCAAATAGTCAAGCAAAAGCTTACACCAGAACAGCGTTTACATATCGACGAAATTTATTTCCGAAATCTAATTTGCGTTCGCCAAAGTTTTTGTGATCAGATCATCATTATTCAAAGGCATTACATTCCGACAAAATAATTTTTTGAAGCGGTTCACATGCCAAAGGTGTCATCGGCCTATTTCTGTTTAAATCCGAAAACGAAATCCATCAATGAATGGTCATTTAGAAGCAAACATTCGGCACAAGTTAAAAAATTAAATCCACAGAATAACGTTGAAAAAACCAATTTTCTAATTGAATTTAAAATAATTTACCCATCTCTAGTTGGATACAGAATATTTTCATATACATGTAGATATTTTTTAAATTTAATTGCAGCTATTTCATGCGTTAGGTATTCTTAGACAAATTAATAACAGTATGTTGTTTGTATCACAATACTCATACTATCTTTTCTACATCAAGCAGTTAAACATATGTACATACATATGTATGTATATTGTAGTTTTATTAAAAAGTTGGTCTGCTTCTTTACTCCACGATTTTAAAATTGTGGAAGTGGGAGCTACTTCATTTGTTTAATATTGTGCAAAAGAACTTAGAACGATTGTCAGGTTTTATTGTTTTATCGTATGAATAAAATGAGGTATTATGTATTTTTTAAAGCTTAATATTCGAAAAATTAAAAAGAAGAAAATTATGCTTGCACTCTTTAATTATTACATGAATTCATTCTTAGAAGTGTGCGAATGTGGCCTAATCAAAAGGATATATGTATGTACATATGCCACTAAAATTCACATGAGCACTAGACACTATTTGATACCTTTCTGCGATGCCGGTGATCGGTCTTGTGACCAATGAAAAATGTTCAAGGCTAATGCATGTTGAACGCTGATTCATTTACCGTTGGATAGCATAAATAAAGCTTCACTTTAAAAAAATAAAAAACAGCATTGGACGAATTGAAAAACGAACAAATTTCAACGCTCCATGAGTCACCGTTACAGTAAAAATTTATTGTATAAATTTAGCTGCGCGATGGAATAAAGAGTTTCTTTTTCTTAATTTTAGTAAGTATTGCAATTACATTTTTGAAGCATATTATTTTGTTTAGTGAAATATAAGATTTCTCGTTTAAATAATATCAAATTTCTTTTTAATTTTCCATTTTCTTACAGTTTAAAAAAATGCCCTGCATAAAATAAGCTGTAAGCCACTTACTTATTTTAAAATTTAGTTTGAGGAGCTTAAAGCATACTTTTTTCAAAATTGATTTGTAATTAATTTCATCAAAACTTAATTAAGCTTATAGAGACTTTAAAATAAATAAAATAGGTAAACATAAGGCAAACACACACACACATTCACAGCTTATATTATACATATATGTATGTATATTATTTTCCAATTCTAGAATTTTTTTTCACGTACAAAAAGTAAATATTTTCTTGACTACCTAAATCAAAACAAAGAAAAAATTTACTAAAAGTTGTCAATGTTCTCACCGTACGTTAAAAGTTGCTCAACTTTGATACGTTGGATTGAATTCGACGTACTCTATGTGGCGAAGTTCATAACAAAACCTGTATTTTAACTTACATATGTACATACTATGTAGTTGTCTGTTGAAAAAGGCAAAGTACAACGCATGATCGATTCCATGTGCCCCGGCCTTTATGCAGGCAACGGATTTTATTTGTCTTGGCATGGCAATTTGGAATTAATAAAACACATTTCAAATGTGACAAACTTATTTTAATGCCATGTTTTGAGGAGGTCTTAAAAAATTTGTTCATACTCAACTTACAGCGAAACAGCGAAAAATATTTAAAAACACTAAGCAATCATGTAAATCCTCTGGCTATTGTGCTATTAGACGATACTGATGAAATTCGAAGACTTAAAAGATACCATGTGTTAGATCTACCTTTCAGAAGTTATTTTTTTTTTATCTTAATCAATCTTTTTCTTATTATATCTTTTGTTTTTTTTTATTGTTTTCTTTTAACTTAATGCTAAAACTTTAAATTTAATAATTACGAAAACTTAAGTTGCTGTTATTGTAAATATAAGATGGACTAAATCTGTATTTGTTTTTCTGTTAAATTTGGAATATTTCTATAGTTTTATACGTTTTTATATGTGTAACTCTAAACGTCAACATAAATGTGATTAATTTTGCTTATTATCTCAATATAAGATAGATCGCAAAATAAATAAAATACAAAGAAAAAAACAAAAAAACAAAAAAAAATTGAGTTGAAAATTATTAACATTTCAGACATTATTTTGAGTTGATGTTCTACTAAACCGTCAAAATGTTTCCAAAAGAGTTGCATATCATGACCTTTTGTTGTATTTGAAAAAATTAACAAAATTGACATCGCTGGATTAGACAACTCACCTAAATTTGTTTTATTAAAGTTCTTGATTAGATCACAGCGAAGTTTTGCCTGCAAAGATCTTGCTACATCATCACGTTCCATCCAATCTTGAAAATATTTTTCAAATTCATTTGGCAGTATTTTTGTCAATGCAGTCACATTTGATTTAAAATCAGTAGACTTGTTTGTGTCCATAATTCTCTGTTTTTTTAAAGTTTCAAAAAATATTACTTCATTTTATCTTTATTTTCTAAAACGCAATATCTAATTTCAGGTTTATTCTTTTCAGAAATTATTTCTTCTTTGTGTTGTGAAGCAATTGTTACGGTTGAGTTGTCATTTAAAAATGTATAAACGGCAGGTGTTCTTTCCTTTTTAAGAGAAGCACGTTCAGTCTGACTGACTGACTACACCGTCTTTGGGTGTAAATTCATCAGTTTGATGGTTTATCCCTCTTTGTTTTACACAATATGTATTCCTATGCTTAGTTTATTCATGAAAATTAACATTTAGTTCAGTAACTAAAGCTAAATATTTGCTATTTATTTTGAAAAATATGGCTCCAGTTGAACTGTTTGTTCTTTTCTACTGACACAGTGTCTTCGACAGCTGATTCACAAAATAGAGGTAAGGCTGCCAGACTTGACGATTTTTATGATTATTTATTTATTATTTTATAAGTGGGAGTTCACATTAGGCAATTTTTTTTACCGAAGCTGATTAATTTTTAGGCATTGGGGAAAATAAGATGAGTACAAAGTTGCTTGTACTTTCAATTAGTTTTACTTTCTTGTGTCTGGGAACAACAAACCTCAACAAATCTAAATGACAAAAATTTATCAATCTCATCATTAAGAATCGCCTAATGTAAGATCCCATTACCTTTAAAAGTAAATTTCCAAGTTATAACATCATACGACATACATATGTATGTCTTCAAATACGAAGCCACGATTCGCTGACATGAAATTACTCAAATGAGCCGTACAAGAGTACAGTTATCTGAAAAAAATCAGTTAACCAGTACGAGTGAGATGCAAAACTCTCGACGGGCAATATATACTATAACTATAAAACTATAACGTGAGAACTGCTTTACGACTGCAATTTTCGTAAATTTAAACTTTATTTTTAATTTCATACGTACTTTAAAATAAACTTCTCTTTTACATAACGTCAGCTTTTATTGATTTAAAATAAAATTTTAATAATTAATCGAGAGTATATTTTTTTAATGAATTTTTTTTTTTGCATTTTATAACAAAGTTTAAAAATGTCATAGTCTACAAAACAAATTAGCTTATAACAAGAAAATAATTTAGTTTAAAAAGAGATAAGTAAAGATATGTACATATGTATGTATATACATATAAACACACAAAAATAATCTAAAAAAATTAATTAGTATATATATATATATGTAGTTATATAGAGAAAGTTAAACTAAAATTTAGACATCTTTGTTAGACTATAAAATGTATACATACATTAAAAATTTTTTTTGCCATTATCTTTTTATACTGAGTTTTTGTTGTTGTCTTTCATTCATACTGTCAAAAATCACTAAAATTGAAAGCTGCGCGTTGCCTGCACACCAAAAAGAGAGAAAATGGAAAAAATATTTTCTCGAGAAGAAAATTTTAAAAACAGTTTAGTGTCAATTTTTAAAAGTGTGAGTGCATTAGAAAAAAATGAGAGCGGAAGCATAAAATAAATAAAAGCGGCTGAGGCAGTTAAAAGTAAGACTACTTTGTCTTTTATCTTTTAAGTCTTACTAGAACATTTACCTTCTTAATAAAACGCGCCAAAAACTGTTTTTTGTTTGTTTATTTTATGGAACGAATAATAAACTCAATTCTTTGTAATTTTTTTACTTTCGATATTCATAATGGTTTATCGAAACTAAATACGTATTTTCGTTTTCTCTGAATTGTGCTGTTGTACTGGCGAGTATTAATTCACTTTTTTTAAATTTATTTTTTGTTGTTTCAATATTTCATTATTACATAAATTTTATACGCTTCAGCTCCAAAATGGCTTTATAGAGTCAAAACTGGCCGTTGGTTTTTAATGGCCAAAATGATAATGATCAAAAATTAGCAATAATTTCAATATGACAACACCTTAATTAGCATTAAACTGTTTAGCCACACATCGGAACCATTCTGTTTTATTAACAGAGTTCGTAAATGTCTAACGTTAACCAGCCATGGAAACGAACATTTATTTATTTTCAAAAATATAACTGAGTAAACGGTTGATTTCTTTGTCTGAGTAAAAAATAATTATTTTTCCAAAAACTTCTTTTAATATTAAAGAAGTTGTTATAAGTTCATTTTAAAATGTCAAGGGAATTAAATACATCGGCAACCAAAGATCTTGAAAACATTGGAAAAGATGTTGCTACTACGGCACAAACATCAGTGCGCAACAGAAAACCAATTCTTTTGTGTTCGCAACGTTTCAACAAGATTGTAATTAACGCCACAAATACAGATCGGTCTGAATCTCTTAAGGAAGCAGAGGAAGAGAAAAAAAATAAAGAAAAACTTAAGTTGGGCAGCGATGAGTTAATAGCACAGTTTAGGGGAAATCTCCAACGAAGTCAAGAACAAAAACTTCAGCAAATAAAAGAACACAGGGATAACAAACTAAAACAAGGTGCATATGTCTACACATACATACATATTTGCACACTGAATATATTGTTTAAAACGCTTAAACACCAGTCGAATGCCTCTCTATTTTGAATGGAGGGTTCTGTTTAAAAACACACGACAGTAGCTTTTACGATATGTTTGACCAATAACTGACAGGATATTAGGAAAATCTCAGGAAATCTTTATAAACAATTACTTAAAAAAGTTTGTAACTTTTTAAGACTAAAGAAAATTAGATAATAGCACAGCAATAAATGAGTAAATTTATTAACACACAGGTTCCATTGAATTTCTTCCAGGTGTCGCCAGCTATGAGACGGCCAAAGAAAATGAGGCTAAAAAACGGCGGGAAAAAATCGCTAAGGCAGAGCAAATTATACAACGCCTTAAGCCAGGCCCACGAGAATTACACGGTGCTGTACTCCAAAGCGAAGTGTTACGTGCCAGAAACGTACAACGTACAATAAACGAAGAATTTGAAAAAGCTGTTACGAAGCAGGAAAATGAAGCTAAGATAATGTGCAATGAACAAGCTTTAAACTGGCTCGAGGAAGATAAACAACGTCTGATGGAACGCCAAATGAATACAATTGCCTACAAAAAGGAACTTTTACAAACGATTAGTCAAAACCAAAAAAGTCGCTTTGAACAAAAGAAACAAATTATAAGGGAACAACAAGCGACTAGAGAAGCAATGGATATGGAAACAAAAACTCAAATAGAAAAGGAAAAGGCTGTAATGGAAAAGAAAAAAGAAGCATTGCGAAAGAATGCTTTAGAAGCAATGAAAATGGTGGAGCAAAGACGACTAAGTAAGTACAGTTTGTTTTTTTTTTATGATTACGAAACCAATTTTATATATTTTTTTTAATTTATCAAAATGTAATGGGTACAAATTATTTTATGAGCGAGCCCTTTAAGTTAAATATGCGAAAATATCTTATATATCAAATCTTTAAATAAGTTTTTGTATTAGTTAAATTATGTTTTTTGATGACCTGAAGAAGAAAGGCTTTGGAGGTACGTTTAATACTTAGAAAAGAAAGGCTGTAAAAGTTTTAAAGGTTTACTTAATTAAACAAATTTTAAAAAGGAAATACGTTCGAATAATTATATACGGCTTTTCTGTATACAGGTGTATTATTTATAAGTAAAATATATATGTATGCACATATGTATATTAAAAACAATCAACTTCATTGGAGTGTTCTTGTATTCAGCTTACATTTTTCGATGTAATTTTTTGCCTCAATTGGCACTAATTTACTCTAATATTCCCCTTCTATTGGTTCAGCAAACAAATGAATTGAAATGGTTAATTTTATTATTTATGGACTGTTAAAAAAAAACCTTGTAAATTTTTTTTTTGTAAATGTGTAGATGGTATGCGTTCAACATGCTCACAATTGAAACTGCTGTCAACAGAACACATTCATTTAGAATCAATATCAAAATTGCCAATTTGTTTCAAATTATTATCTATAAGTTAATTATATTAAACATGCTGCAATTCTTATGGAACTAGATTTTGTAACACTTGAAGAAAAGTGGTGTGAATACGTTCCAATTACATTACAAACCAATGTATCTGACAGACCCTGTAATGTCTGTCAGCCTAAGTCCCCCGTGCTTGTATAGTAAAAACCTTGACCGCGACAGACACTCTGAGAGAAACTACTAAAACACACTTTATCTTGTAATAGCTTGAATATCCGAGCGGCCGCCAGAGTCTGCATCCTTTGCTGGAAAATTCTCTTGCACTTATAGCTAGGCCAAGACAGCTTCCACAAGCACAAATTTTTTAGAACAAAGCTGCAAACCTATGTATGTATGTATGTTTCAAAACGAGCTCTTTTTGACATTTTGAAGTGGAACTTTTATTCATTTTACTGAAGAATCTAGCTCTAATTGGAATAATGTTTTTTTTTTACTTTTAATGGCAAGAACTATTGAAAACATAAAACTGTAGGACAAAAATTTTCAGAGAAATAAATATAAATTGATAGAAATCATTATAATCATCAAATGTTCCAATTGCTCAAATACAGTTCTTGAACTATAGTTTTGAGGTTTATAAAATATATTACGATAATATTTACTTTCCTACTTCTTTCAGGAGATCATATGGTTGAGAGTGTTGAGGCTCGTTTGTGCTGCGTCTACAATGCGGGCAAAATCCAATTATGTGCCCAACTTGCTAAGCAAAACCAAAAGTTAGCTGACAAACAACAGCACAAAATCGACGTAGAAGTTCAGAAATTAAACAACTTACAGGAAAATTCAGCAGTTTTGGAATCAGAACGTGTTAGACGTGACATAACAACCATGCAATTGAAATTTACTGCCGAAGAACAGGAAAAAGTTCGTAAAGATAAGGCCGCCAAACAGGCTCGTATCGAGGCATATTTAAAAGAAATGCAACAACAAAAAGAAATGCGACATGCATTGGAGGGAGAGAAGCACTTTGATATAGCCCAGCGTTTAAAAAATGCTGAAGTCAATTGTTTATTTGCCGAGAAACAAAAAGAGCAAAAGTTAAAACAGTTTCAGAACGTCAGCGTACAACTTAATCAGCAAATTGAAGATAAAAAAAAGCATCAGATGACTCAGAAACAAGCCGCACTAAATTGCTCATATCAAACGAATGACAAAGAACATGAATTCTTCTTCGAATACGCTCGAAATCTTATGGAAGATGCCCAACAAAAGGGCAGACCTCTATATCCATTTGTCAAAGCAGTTAATCGTTATAAACGCGAGAATTACATTAATTGTGAACGTAAAGTAGTCAAACATTTACAATCAAATGTTTCCATTGGAGAAAATAAAATAAAAAACGCCACTAATGAAGACATAAATGCAAGGGAAGTACGAAGTTCCTCTAGTGATAATATTTTGCAAAACTGTTTAAAAATTAATGAAATTGTCACATCGGCAAGCAACACAACAAATACAAAAGCTAAAGCATACGACGAGGATACAGAAAATGGTAAAACTTCAAAGTCTATTCGAGATGGTAGTGCATCGCACACACTGCGTTATAGCATGAATGAGCTGAAGGAGTTGAACCAATTTTCCGCACCAACTTGCCACTAAGCACAACATAAAACACGGCATATCTTTTAGTAAAAAATTCAAATTTTATTTATTCATTTACATACATATTTAAAGAAATCATTACAAAAATGTTGTATAAAAATTATCGAAAATATTTTGAAGTTGAGCTCTTCATTACAAACTGAACTAAATTTTATATTTATATTTTACCACATAAATTGTTTTAACTGTTTAATATTATTTATAAAATTTCAAGTTGATTTGTTGTTATTTCTGTTAAACTTATTTTATTTCATTTAACATTTTCCTGTTCAGTTTGTCTTGGTTTGAAATAAATATTTTTTTTGTTGATTTCCATTCAGTTGATGGTTTTGGGAGCTCTAGAGATGTAGATAAAGTAAAAAACCAATTAAAGGTCTAGTGGAACTAGTTTCCTTTTTTGAATGAATGAATTTATTATACATACCACGATTCTATTTAAAATATGAATGAAATCACACAAACTAAAAATTCTTAAAAATGCAGGTAAAGGCATGATTCAATTTTGACTGTTTTTAATGGTGGCTCAATTAGGAAATGGTAATGTCGACCGCAACCATAGTTCTTTCACTGCATTTTTGGCAATTAGAAATCTGGGCTTAGCAATCGAACCAAACCACAGTGGTCGGTGCTATATGAAGTTGGCGGCTAAAAACACTTCCAGCATATAAAGCTTGTGTTTAGTAAAAAAAACCCTCAAATGAAAATCGACTACAAAATTAATCTGGCAATTTAAAAACGGATTTTAATAAATTTGATTTTTATGTATTTATATTATAAAAGGATCCGAAGTTAAAAGTAAACGGTTAAGCAAATCAGTATTTGTAGAAATGCTTGCAATTTTACGCCAGTGCTGGAGTCAAAAATTCTTTAACGGGGCCTCTTTTTAATCAGTTACATTAATTAACCGGCATGCGGTTCTTTTTATTTTTTCCCTCTATTATCCGTGCTTTAGATTTACATCTCTATTAACCGTGCTTTACATCTACTATCCGCGCAGCATTTATGTATATGTTTTTTATTATATAAATCTAAATCCGGTGTTTTCCCTTTTTAAGTTCATGTACCCACACATAAGAACATATTTGCGTTTTTATTCATTTAGTAAGTGAAATTTGATCTGCTTATACGTGTTGTGGAATGATGGCTCCTTCAAATAGTAAATTACCAAAAAGAGCAAGAAAAGTACTATCAATTAAAGACAAAATTACTTTGATTCATGACTACGATAAAGCAAAAATTCTCCAGTTATATCAGAAGCAGATAAAATCCAGATGCATCGTATTCAAACCCAATTATTGAGAGAAAAATTGAAAGCAAGGAGGCAAAGTACTATAAAATATTTTAAATAAACAAATATTTTGTCAGAAGAATTGCAAAAACAAATATCCCTCCTTGTAAGTTTACAGGTAAAGCAAAAAACGTTGTAAAATGTACAAATTTTGTGCTGACATGTAGTTTGACCAACCAAACCATAATCAGTAAAAATCCCAATTTTAATGTTTTTGATGATACATATTTGATTTTGCATTCTCTATGACGATTTGTATGTTTTGTATACAAATATGTGGTATATTTGAATCTGTAGTTACATAAATCGAATGTTTAAATGAAAATAAATAAATTTCTGTATATTTTAATATAACCTCTATTAAGAGGGTATTATCCGTTATCGAGTTGTTTTGAGTAAATCAATTGGAGCGCCCACTGTGTGGCATGTGGCTTCGTCCTGTTGGAACCACATATCAGTAATTGAGGTACGAAAAACTTTCGAATCATGTTGCTATACCGTTCACCATTGACAGTAAGATTCTGACCATCATCGTTTTTGAAGACATATGGCCCAAAGACTCCGCCTGCCCATAAAGCGCACCAAACAGTAATTTTCTGCGGATTTAATGGTGTTTCGACAAAAGCTTGTGGATTCTCCTCACTCCAAATGCGACAATTCTGCTTATTTACGTACCCATTCAACCAGAAATGGTTTCATCGGAAAATAAAATTTTTAATTCACCGAATTGGCGGCACATACGATGGTCGTTTGGCCTTAATTCCTGCACAAGTTGAATCTTTAAAGCTTTTAAGCCAATATCCTTTCGTAAAATCTTCCATAAAGTGGACGGACACAACTTCAGTTGCTGAGAACGGCGACGGAATGATTGATTAGGATCATCTTCAATGCTTTCCCGTACAGCGGCTACAGCTTCTTCAGTGCGCACTGCTCGGCGTCTCACGCGATGCACATTATCAGTAACAGTAAATGTGGTACGAAAACGATCTATTGTTCTTCGAATTAGCCGCTCTGAAGGACGATTATGTACGCCATAAAATGGAAGTAGTGCACGATTGATTAAAAATTTCAACAGTTTGCACGCGTTCCTCTAGTGTAAACGTGCTCAAATAAAGCAGTGATGCGAACTCAAAGTTATGACACTCTAAAAAAAAACACGCTTTACATTGATGAATGTATTTATGTATGTAGTATATCTGTTAATCACGAGACTCATTTGATTGAATGCTATGGAAAACAAGATTGCCGAGAGGGGCGACCCCTGCGGTATGCCATTATACAGATGGTACGATCCGGATAAACAGAGTTTATTCGTACTCGAATTTTACAATTAGTTAAATATGTTTTAACATAATTAAACATTTTTCGGCCGATTTTCCATTTGCGAAGACAATCAAGAATGACATGAGCGCCAACTCTGTCAAACGCTTTTTTTTAAATTAGCTCACGAATCCATTCTGTTTGTACGTAATTTAGGAAGAGTTTTGTTCCACCATGAAACATTACTTTTTTCTTACAAGAAGCTTGGGGTACTGCAGTGTTTGCAGCGACACGAATTGCTTTTGTGATTTAAGAAGCTTTTTTGTTTATGTTAGAAGATTGAGGTATCTTCATTAATTCTCTGTCCACCAAATTGGAGTAGCAATTCCAATCAGCAAATTTCATAAGAAATTTACGAATAGCACTGTTTCGTTCGTGGTTATTGTTTAAACAAATTCTTATTAAAATAGGAAAATGATCAGTGTTATGCAGGTCATTTAAAATACCAAGATGTTAAACGTAGCAGCGTAATGATACATCAATGTGCGTTAAAGAGCCATGGGTGGAAAAATGAGTTGGACTGCCATCATTTAAGATATACAAATTTGATGATTGGATAACATTTTCCAAGGTGATTGGTGCATTCTGATCCTCAAGAAATATTCCATATATTGAAATCGCCCGTTATAAGTTTCGGATTGATAACGCATGTCAAATACCTGCGTGATATCTTTATTTGAAAAAAACTGGTCAGCAGGAATATATAAAGAACGAATGGAAAACTTAATGTTAAGTTGAATTTCTACAGTTACTGCTTGCATCACTGAACTAGTGTTTATTACTCTATGCGTCCCTGCTTGGAGGTGACATTATTTAATGAATTATTCAAATAAACCAAATAGCAATTAGGAGGAATGCGTTTAAAATTGTGCGGGCAATGAGTTTCCTGTATCCATATAAAAGACGGATCGTGCTACTTAATCAAAAGCTGTATGTGCTTGTGTATATCGCTTATGAATGATGTTCCATTGTAGTATATTAAAATCAGCCAAGTAGACTCTAAACAAGTAGGTAAAATTTAATTTCCCTAAGTTGGAATTGGAGCACAGCGCCATGTTGAAAGCATCCAGTTAGCAATCCGAATTGTCCATTGTATCGAACGTAGATAGGCAATATTGTCCCTTATGGATAAGACCGTGAGTAAATTTTCCAAGGCGAGAAGATGAAAGATCAATATTATTATCATTTTCAATAGTTTTTGAGTCTGAAAGTATTTCTGTTGTTTCTATTATGCTTGGAGTGACAATAATTTTTCCTGTTGTTTTAGGAGGGGATAAGTTAGAAATTGGTTCTGATGCTTTTTTGTTTTTACTAATCTTTGTTTTCTTAATTGCAAGTTTCGAATTAATTGCTGTTACGTCACAATCATTTGAAGAGGAGCGTCACCAAAGGGGCTATTAAGAAATTCATTTTTATTTTTTGTTTCATTATTTATTTACTTTTTTGATTTACCTTATTTTAAATTCTTTTTATTTGAATTTAAAATTGTTTGCCGTAATTATGAACCCCTTAATTTTGTCTTATTTGTCTTATGTACTTAAATTTTGGTGATGCTTAAACGTAACAACGTAAACGTTGTTGCTCCTTTTTACATTGATTTAACTGCAGTGCTTTGCTTCGTTAAGTTAATACCGTTGGTTTTAATGTGTTATACTAATACACAACTGAATAGTTGTCCAACGAAATATTTATACAAGCAAATTAGTTTGTAAAGAGAAAGCACTGCGGTAAGTCATTGTAATATTAAATATTTAATTTTTTTGTGATTAATTTTAAGTTTTTAGAAATAAACGCGCACACATACACTTTATTATAAAATAATCTGTTTGGTTTTTTGGTGTTGTTAAATTCGCCCCTTTGCAAAACTGCAGTCAGCCAGCGACAAGGAGTCAAATGAATGCCGGCGTTTTTCAGGTGATTTGTTTGAGTTTGAGAATGTTGACGTACGTTTTTGTTGAGATCTATTTGCCCGGTTATTATTTCCTTTAGTAATTTGAAAATATGTATGATTTCCATTCGGTTGTGTAATTGATTTTAGGCTCATTTCATATTTTCTTGCAGCAGCACCAAAGGAACATTTCTTCAGTCTTAATTTTGATTATTTCTTTCTGTTGTATATAACGAGTCATAAGAGGCTTGGTTAGTGTGCCCTAGAACTTGGTAATTACTGCAACGCTTTTCACCTTGTACCAGATAACATCAATCACTTTCGGTAAATTATGTAAGTTAAATGTTAGAACCATTTTCCATTACCCTGACTAGAGCCATTATCATTCTTTGATGTGTATTTATGCACAGCAACAACACCTTGAGATTTAAGTTCATTAACGATTTTCATTTCAAGGAGCGTACACAACACCTTTTACATAGTTTAAACTCTCATGGAGTTGAACATTTATTTCTCACAGATTTAATACTCTTTGTTTTCAGAAATTTTTTGGCGGTGACTTGATTACGGACTAAAATCAGAATGCTTCCATCACAAGGTTGGCTAATTGAGTTAATCAGTATTGAAATTGCGTGTAGACCTCTTTGTATTACAAACGGGTTAAGCTTTCTTAGATCGTTATTAATAGGTATTGATCAGAAAAGTCACCAAGTATGGCGAACCTATTTGCTGCCAAATTTGGCGACCCGGGGCCGTCTTTAATGCTAAAACCTAAACAATCAATATATTTTATAACTGTTTTTACTTAAGTACTTGAAATAAAGCGAAAATGCTCGTAGAAAGGAAAGAACAAAGCAGAAATCAAGATAACTACAAACCGTTACTTCAAGAAAAGAGAAGTCTGCGAAATAAGCGCAGTCAAAAAAACACGTCCGAATTCGCGAGCGATCCCTGAAAAATGGACTGGTCAAGCTGACATACTGCCTCCTCGTGGCGCCCCTGGATAGCCCTTACAGCACCCGCTTAGAGGTGAACCAAAGTGTGCAGCGAATCCCCTCTGTCCAGGGGTATAAACCAGGACCCGATCCTCCAGGTTTCAGGGGTTGTGCGTGGGGGTAACTTCCCTACCGTGTAAAAACACACTAGTTTCGATGCAACCACAAAGAATAAATATGGATGACTTTATTGCTGACGACCAGGAACAACGAAATAAGGATAACGATTTTCGGTTCTGCACGTGGAATGTCAGGTCCCTGAACAGACCACGTGCAGCCGATGAACTTGCGGAGACCCTGGAAACCTATAAGGCTGACATCACCGCCATCCAGGAAGTGCGATGGGATGGGCCGGACAAAAAGAAAGTGAGAAACTGCGACATCTACTACGGTGATTGCTACAAAGAGCGGCGACAGCGCCTGTTTGGATGCGGGTTTGTTGTTCGAGGCAGACTTAGGCAAAAAGTCTTAAGCTTTAAATCCGTGAGTGAACGCCTCATTACAATCCGCATCAAGGCTAGGCTCGGCAACATTAGCCTAATCTGCGCCCACGCCCCTACGGAGGATAAAGATGACGACAGCAAGGATGACTTTTATAATCTCCTAGAAAGAACATACAATCGTAATCGACCGCTGGGAAATTTGCCGATCTAGTCTCCCTTAAGCTCTCAGAGAGTCCAGCCCTGCCAGGCGAAACAACCGATGAGGAATGGAACCGTTGCCAAAACGCCATCAGAGATGCTGCCTCTGATGTATTGGGTTTTAAAATGCCACCCGGAAAAAACCCATGGTTTGACGACGAGTGCAGGCAGGCACATTCAGCGAAGCTAGCAGCGTATAAGGCGACGTTGGAGAGAAGGACGAGAGCAGCTCGTGAGCTCTACGAACGTAAGAGAAGGGAAGAACACCGGCTTCTCCAAAGGAAGAAGAAAGAGCATGATAAGCGCGCGATCGAGGAACTGGAGAGGTGTTACGGCAGGAATAATATCCGAAAGTTTTACCAACGGGTAAAACAACTATCCAATGGATATAAGCTTCGGACAGAAGCCTGTCGTGACGAAGGATCACTTCTGCAGACAGTTTAACGGCGAACAAAACACCGATCGCCAGGCAGAATATTCCACTACAGATAACGGACGATGATGGTAGAGAATTCCGTCCCCCCGACCTGAATGAAGTCAAGATAGCAATATCGAGATTGAAATCAAACAAAGCTGCAGGAGCGGACGCACTGTCCGCGGAACTATTTAAGGCAGCCGGAGATGACCTGGTTGGGCGCATGCACCAGCTCATCTGTAAGATATGGTCGGAGGAAAGCATGCCCGACGAGTGGAATCTCAGCATCGTTTGCCCGATCCACAAAAAAGGAGACCCCTTCAACTGCGCCAACTACCGAGGAATAAGTCTCCTGAACATCGCCTACAAGATCTTCTCTGCCGTTTTGTGTGAGCGCCTGAAACCATTCGTGAACAGTTTGATAGGTCCTTATCAGTGTGGTTTCAGGCCGGGGAAGTCCACCATCGACCAAATTTTCACACTACGGCAAATCCTGGAAAAGAGATGCAAATCGACACCCACCACCTATTCGTTGATTTTAAGGCCGCATATGACAGTGTGTATAGGGACGAGCTATACGAAGCCATGTCTAGTTTTGACATTCCTACTAAACTCGTCAGGCTGTGTAGGATGACGATGGAGAACTCTCGCTGCTCCATCAAGGTCGGTAACGAATTCACCGAGACCTTCAATGTCAGAACTGGATTTAGACAAGGCCACGCACTGTCATGTGACTTTTTTAACATAATTCTTGAGAAGATCGTGCAAAACTCACACGCCAACAACAGAGGCACGATCTTCCAAAAGTCCGTGCAACTGCTAGCATACGCTGACGATATTGACGTGATTGGTCGAACATAGCGAGCCGTCACTGAAGCGTTTGCTGGTATTTCAACGGAGGCGGCCAAAATGGGTCTAGCGGTGAACGAGGGCAAAACGAAGTATATGCTGTCATCAAAAAAGGACGCGCAACACCGACGACTGGGCCAGAACATCACCATAGGCAGCTATAACTTCGAGGTAGTGAAGGACTTCGTCTACCTTGCCTCCCAAGTCAACAGTATGAACAACATCAGTAGCGAGATCAAACGCAGAATAACTCTTGCCAATCGCTGTTTCTTTGGGCTCAAGAGGCAATTGAATAGTAAGGCCCTTTCTCGAAAAACCAAGTTGACACTATATACCACTTTGATAATCCCTGTACTTCTCTATGGCGCAGAAGCATGGACGGTGTCGAAGGCGGATGAGGAAGTCCTTGGTATTTTCGAGAGAAAAGTTCTGCGTTCAATCTTCGGCCCTGTTTGCGTTGATGGTTTCTGGAGAAGAAGATTCAATCATGAACTGTACGGGTTGTACAGCGACATGAGCCTAACCAGGCGCCTACGGATCCAACGGCTAAGATGGTTGGGCCATGTAGAGCGCATGGAGAATACTGCCCCGACCCGTAGAATCTTCGATTCCGAACCTGTGGGACAACGCAGTAGAGGACGCCCACGGAACCGATGGCGCACACAACTGGAGAAGGACCTCAACCAACTTGGTGTGCAAAATTGGAAAACGCTGGCTAAAGACCGTGCCAGCTGGAAAACTTTGTTGGTTGAGGCCCAGGTTCACCACGGACTGTAGTTCCAAAAGAAGAAGAAGAAGAATTCGTCGAATGATAATCGATGACTGTCATATAATTTTTAAAGCCTTGTTTTTATAAGAAATAGTGATGCCACATTTAGTGGCGAAGTTTTGACTTTAATTTTTTTATTTTTGGCTAATGAAATCGACTAGTGTGCAAGGTTTGGTTTCTTTTCATAATCGAGTCATATAAGTTTCGAAAATAATTAACGTGATGTTTATACAGCACAAGTAAGCAAATGGTCGAACTTGCACTTTCTGTACAAAATTTTCAAGCACTGACAGACCATTAAATGCAAGCATGTCTCAGAAAAGAAACGTTAAGTCTGTTACAGTTCCACACGAAAGCAAAGCGCATGTTCTGAAATCGTCACATTTTGTTAGCAATTAGGTTTTTTCGAAGTTGTGTTCCATGAACGAGCCAATGTTTTACCATAACAAAAGTTGAACAAATAAACTTTAAAATAAAGACATACATATGTTTTGCTGTATCAAACACAAATTTTAAATTCAATAATTAAATTAAAGTGCCTCCATTGTTCGTTGGCTATTAACTTTAAAAAAGTTAATATCCAAGAAATACGCTTCAAAATTTTCTCAAAGCAATTGTTTAGAACGAAAATTTTTTATTGGAACTATCAACAAATGTTAGTTTTTCTTAAAAAGTTAAGGCAAATTTAAACTGTTCATGATACAATTTTCTTCCAAGTGGAGTTTAAATAATCAATATACCGAACACTTTTGAGTGTTTGAGTCGTAAAATTTCTGTCATTTTAAGTTTCGAAACGTTTGCTTGGTGTTTTTAAATCGAAAACGCAAATTTAAGGTGATATGCGTGTTGCAGAACATGGACGAAAAGAATTGTTCTTCTTGCAAGCACTCATTTACTATCGAAAAACCGAGTCAGTTGTCAATAAACCACATCCACAAATCACAAAATAAGTAATATTTTTGTAACAAAAGGACCGTCTTCATATAATTTTAATTGCGAAATGTTCTTTTTTAATGCAATAACAAATTTACTTTGTTAGTGGTTTAGTTGACCGTTTTAAAACCAAAGGAGGGAACGATAACATATGTACGTACTGTTATATATGTATGTACATACATACATATACTTGCGATGCTTCTTTCACTATAGGCGACTCATGGATATGTATGTATCAACTTGCGACGTTTTTCTCATACTCAACGGTGTACGTTTTTATGACCTGTTCAATATACTTTCTCTAGTTCTCTTCCATAAAATTATTTATACTGGGGAGTTTCTCTTTCACGCGGTCGCGAAGAAGTGAAAACCTGGTCCAGATTAGATTTAGGAAGCTGATTCGTTGATGGAACTCAATGCCATCATCTTTACAATTCGTTAGTAATACACAATGTGGTTTAGGAGAGATATTTTTAAGTTTTATGCTCAATTATTATTATTTCATGCAGTGATTTTTCATAGTCTTGTAGGCAAATTTAAAAACATAAAAATGTGTAATTTGTTTTATTTTAATGTTTTTAACGTCCTAATGTTTAATTGTGCTGAATTTCATATATTCTCGTTTTGTTTAATTCCTTTTTTTTTGTTGAATGTTATAATCTTGTTGTGTGACGAATATATAATTGTTACGAAGTGATTGTCTTATACTATAATTATAAGGCTAAGATCGCACGATTGCTGCAATGCGCCAATTTTCACAGTTATTCGTATCCCAATCGTGTGACTGCACAATAAATTGGTATATTATATCTTGCTTAATTATGTACGGTGATGCCAGGTCCAACAACTCATTAAAAGTTTCATCAGCCATTCGAATAAAGATTTTTAACAGAAAAAGTTGGTTGTCTAGTTCCCGGGACTCCTTTAGCGTCTTGTCGTATGCGCCATCAGTAGGCCTTTCTACAGCCAATTTCTGACTCATTTATTTTGTATTCCTTTTTGTGCTTTCAGCAAATATAATAAATAAAAAGCAGCCGCTAACATCTTTTTCTTAAAAAAAAAACATTTTAATACACATAAACAAACAAAGTCTAAATTTTATAAATTTTTTGTTTGAAACTACAACAGCTGATTGCTGTTGTTGAACAATCGTACGAACGACCGGCATAATTTATTGTTCGTCAACTTGAACAAATAAAATTTTTAAGGTTAAAATAAATTACTAAAATATATTTTTTGTAAAATATTCTTTGAATTCGATTAAATTCCTTTTGATGACCAAAAATACTTTGATATAATTAATATTGTATAAAATAGACAAAAATATTTGTTTGCGGATAAACATGCGCAAGTTTATCTTTTGTGGTTCATTGTCATTCGTTTATTTTTAATACGTTTCCGATCGCGTGCAATGATTTCCATACGCTCTTTCATTGAAGTTTGAAAGAACACCAAATGAAGAGTACGACAGGCTGACGATAACTAGAAAAAACAAAGTAGTAACCATTAATGAAAAATTAGAATTGCTTTAATAAATGATCTGTTAACTTACCTGCTGTAGAAGTCTTGACTTGAGTTTTACATTGGCTGGTGTTACCGATTCCGCAGGATTTTCCACCGTTTCTATGTGCAGGTTTAAAACAAATATCAAGGTGTCCCGTATTGTTTGTACAACGCGTTGAATTTGTTCGGTTTTGAAAAGCCGACGAACCAAGAAGCCACGTGCAAAAGCATTGATTTTAGTCGCTGCTGTATGTAAAGCCACAGCATTGTATTCGGGAGTCTAGTTCAAAATTTAAGTAAATCATCTATGTATTAATATTTATACTAAAAGTTCAGCATTTCAGATTCGAAATCGGGGTCTGATTTGTTTGTTTTCATATAGAATTCGATTATGTTGCCAATGAATAGATGACAGTCCCCCTTATCATGTTTAGAGAATGTTTTCAAATTCGAAAGTTCTGTAATAGACTAAGTGCACTCGTTATTTAAACTATTACAAAACTTTGTAAACGTTTGTTTTTTTAATTCGTCAACGACGGTAGAGGCCAGTTTTAGTTTCTTTAAAGTGCCTGGTGGTGACTACAGACTTCTATTTGTCCTTCTTAAACGTCCCATTAAACATGATTTCAAATCTAATGCCTTTTTTGAAGTGCTTAGTTTGGTTGCGTTGCTTTATACCTTCCACCACACTATTAACCCAAAATACTCGGAGTGCGTTAAGTTTTTCTTTTACAATTTTCCTCAAGCACCTAAATCTCAAATAGGCAATACGTGGAAATGAAAATTTAAAAATTTATTTCGGAAATGAAATGATGAAATTTCAAAAAGCAGCTTTACAATTAACAAATGAAATGTAGTGCTTTTTTCTTTCTTTACAAAGAAATTATTTAAAATTTGAAGGAAATAAAATGAAAACATCAAATTAAAATATTTCGTCAATCGCTTATTGCAACGCGCGTACGATTTCATTTTCATACGAGTGGTAGGACATGAATGAATACCGGACAAATTAGTTGAAGCAGGAAAACAAAAATATTTTTACACATTATATGAAAACGTTTGCAAAGTTCTTAAGGAGTTACTCATAACGATTATGCCGAGGAATGTCTTAATATTCAGCAGAGTAGAACATGGTAGCTTGTACCAGGGAATAAAGAGTTGCCAAGGCAACAAGTTTAACTTGTAATGAAGTAAATACCTAAATGGTATGTATGTATGTAAGTTTGGCGAGAAGTATGTGTTAGGCGTTAACCCAGTTAGCCTCTTCACAATCTGGCATTACTTAAACGCCTCTGTCAATTTTAAAATTAACAGTCTAAATAACCTTCAAATGTATAACAAACTAAACGTAGAAATTGTTCATTATACCAATTTTTGTTTATTATTAAATAAAAGGCATGACAGGAGGGGTTACAATATTTTGCAGCCCCATTATTAAAAGCTGAACTCCAAATAAAAATAGTCGAAAGTGCCTAATTTTTTTTTAATTTAAAAAAACTAAATATTATTTAATTTTGTTTTTAATTGCTTTGTTTACATTTTGCATCATATGTTTAAAATCCGGGCTTAAAAATAACGTCTAGCATTCTGTAGACGGAGGTGGAAAAAGTTATCCCTATGCACGCTATCATATGCGGCCTTAAAATCGACTGATAAGGACTTCTCGGACTGTTCACGAATGGTCTCAGGATTCCACTCGTCGGGTATGCTTTCCTCCGACCATATCTTACAGATGATCTGGTGCATGCTCCCAACCATGTCATGGCTGCCTTAAACAGTTCCGCGGGCAGTCCGTCCGCAGCTTTGCCTTGACTACATTTAGGTCGGTAGACGGAATTCTCTATCATCTTAATGAAATTCCCCCATAAATACTTGGTACAAACAATTGAGAATAGAGAGCAATAACAAATACCTCGAGCCAAGCTGGTATCACCAAGAATGGTCGAAATATAGTGATTTCCCCTTAAATGACGTAGTTTAACCAGTGCAAGAATTGCTTTCCATATATTTCCAAAGCATTTAGTCTTGTGTTTGTATTGAAAACTTTGACTTTTATCATTAATGTTAATGGTCCAAAATGAGAATAGTTTACATTCAGAAGTTGAATATACATAAATGTCATAATCTGTAGTGTGTTGAATTTGAAGGAATTTTGTATGTATGTAATATATGGAGCTGTCGGATCACCAGATATATAATTGATAATGTATTTACGAAACCCAGAAACTTTTTTTTGGACTCGTTTGGATTAGAAACTTCAAAACTCCAAGCCAAAAATGGTAATATCTTCCTTGTGTGTAATAAATGTAGACGAAATGCTAACCATATGAAAGGTTTATCTAATGCCTCGATGGTTTAGTTGGTAGAGTACTCGACCAACAGTTCAGAGGTCGTAAGTGTGAAAAAGCAATAGCCAAAATTTTTTTCAAATAAACAACAATAATATTGGGTTAACTAACATTTGACTGGGCATTGTCGAAGGTGGACGCTGGACACTGAACAGTGAAAACAGCATCAGTTAAATTCTAACGTTCTCATCACTGCAATATAGAATAAAAACAACCATAATAGCGAAACACTTCTTACCTCCTCCCCAACCTAGTTTTGGTACAATGCACTGCATATGTACGGGTTGACCCCTGAGTACAGGCCCAGAAAAAAATATAAACATAATAAAAAATATTAAAATAGATAAAAAATAAGCATAAAAAGCACGGTCAACTCTTTTAATAAAATAATGCTATGGTGAAAAATTGCCCTTATAAAGGTGTTATGAAAAGTGGTTAGAACGATAGTTTTTGCTTTTTTTATCCATGTACTTTTATATAAAATTATATTAAAACTTCTAGAGACAAAATATATACGTTTGGAAGAATTATTTAAAAAAAAAATTCCTGTTTCGTGAAAGCACTCGCAAATATACATATCTTCGGTAAAACAATTTAAAAAGTCTGAGAAAAAGTCTATATGCTACGTTAGGCTTGGCAGCCCTGATATAAATTTCTCTCTGACAGTTTCGTTATACCTACATATTATGTACATAGATTAAGAATTTTAGTTTAAATTTATAAAATATAGTATAAAATATAATAGTTATTATAAAAACCGTGAGTGAAGAGCGTTTAAAAGCTTTAGGTGCAAAAAAATTGGTTAAAAATTTGAGCAAGTTGTGAAGTACGCAGTGGGCAAATGCATGCAAAACGATGGAAAAAACCAAGTGAGGAATTGTGTTAAAAGCTAATTCTGTGCGTGTTTTCGATAACTCTTGCTTTAGCCACTACCAACTACAATAAAGGGGGGAATGGGCCAGTGCACTCAGGGCAAAGTTGTTGATTGCTCTCAACCTGGCGAGAAGCCAGCAGCGATCCCTGAAAATGGACTGGTCAAGCTGACATACTGCCTCCTCGTGGCGCCCCTGGATAGCCCCTACAGCACCCGCTTAGAGGGGAACCAAAGTGTGCAGCGAATCCCCTCTGTCCAGGGGTCTAAACCAGGACCCGGTCCTCCAGGTTTCGGGGGTTGTGCGTGGGGGTAACTTCCCTACCGTGTAAAAACACACTAGTTTCGACACAACAACAAAGAATCAAAACTTTGTTGGTTGAGGCCCAGGTTCACCACGGACTGTAGCGCCAAAAGAAGAAGAAGAAGAACTACAATAAAGACTGCTTTGAATAACATTTTTCAAATGGCCGAACACCACTAAGGTACAAAGGGATATATGTAATTTGTTCATTGTATATTAAACAGGACGATTTCGAAAGAAATCTAAAATATGAAACGGATAAGCGAGAAGTTTATTTATTTAATAATTGCGACTATTGCGACTGAAACACTACCATATGAAGAGCAACCGCAAAAAACCAATACTGACGCAAACGAAGAGTTTGTAAATTTATATAAAATATTTAGAAGTCGAAATGTACATGTTGCACTTGATCAACAAGGGAGAATTAATGCAAAATTTTAAAATTTTCAGTAGAGGTCAAAAACTGCTCCCTTAATGAGGAAATTAACCAAAATATATGTATGTATATAGCCGAAAAAGAAAGCTAATGAAAATAACTAACTAATATTATTTAAATGTTATAAATAAGCATTTTATAAGTTTTTTAATTTTATATATTTTTTGATTATTTGACTACTTTCACAACGTTTTTAATAAATAAAAACAAAATAGTAAATTAACAAATAATAAAATTAAAATAAGAAATTGTCCCACTGTTGTGTTTACATAACTTTTATATGTCAAACTGTTTCGTGACGCCATTTGACCAACTTGCGCACAAAGTTAGATTGGCGCAATATCGGTTTCTACAATATTATACTTGGGTATCAAAAATTGACGAACACATACAAAAATACAAACACGATAAAAGGGACACGTTTATTCTAAACAAAGTGGAAAGATCCAACAATGGTTTTGCAAAATAAAAATAATGCCCTTGTCGAAAATGCTTTTCCATCAACTCACCGTCCCATAGTTTGGGCCGATTTATAACGTGAAAGACGCAATACATTTGAAACAGAGAATCAATAATATTCAAATTAATGATAATAAAGTTGCTTTTTTTTATTTAGTTTCCTTATTCGCAAGCATTCTGTTTATCTAGCTTAGAAAATTGTTCAAAATAAGAGTAACATATGAGTCGTTCAGTGGATAAAGGGAATGAGTCCAAAAATTTTAATTGGAGAAAAACGGCAGAACAGTTGACGTTGACTTTAAAACTAGTTGTTACAACAAAACTCAAAACTAAAATTGCAAAATTAATTATTAGGGCTTCTTTTACAATATGTAAATACATATGTGTATAATGTTAGTATGTAAATGTACATACATATGTGTTCACAAAACCTGTTAATATGATACAAATACGTTTTTATTGATAAGAGTTTCAGTGGAAAAAGGGAATAAGTACACCAAATTTTTGTTGTTAAAATCGATAGCGTAAAAATGCAAATTAATTGTCGCTGCAAATTAATTGGCTGCGACTGCAGTTTTGCAACAACGTTTACATAAGCATCACCAAATTTTAAGTACATAAGACAAATAAGACAAAATTAAGGGGGTTCATAATTACGGCAAACAATTTTAAATTCAAATAAAAACAATTTAAGATAAGGCAAATCAAAAAAGTAAATAAATAATGAAACAAATAAAAATGAATTTCTTAATAGCCCCTTTGGCGACATTAATTATGTTTTGACTTTGAGCATTCGTTCGGAAATAAAAAGAAAAAATATTCATCTAAATTTTGGCTTACCTCGCGTAGTGTTTTAATTGAATTAGTATGTTTTGGAAAGAGTACATGTTTTATAATTTTGCGAAAAAAAAGGCTGCAGATAATTTGATTTTTAGTTCAGTGCATTCGCACAGTTTTATTTTTAATGAACTTAAAAAAATAACATATAAAATTTCTTCTTTTCAAAAGAAAAAATAACATAAAACATTTCTTCTTTTTAAAACAAAAAATAACTAAAAAAAAATTAACAAAATATTATGTCTTCTTCAGAATAATCTTTCTGACTTGATACTGTTTTCAAGTTTTATAGAAAGTACGGTACACGGGAGGGATATATTTTAATAAATCAATCATATCCTTTTTCTTTTCTTTTGCTATAGCTCTAGTTTCAGGATACAATAGACTTTGACTCACGCTATTCAATAACATTACTTTAACTTTCTTTCTTATGTTTATATTTTCAAATCCAAAATTTTCATCGAAATTATTTTAATATTGTATTACCCATGGGTTCGAGGGTTCGATCTCTCTAGTTTGATCCACTTCATTTGGAGCCAGTTTACCGGTTTTCCCGCGGTATTGGTTTTGTGATTGCAAACGTCCAAAAATTTTGTAGAGAAAAAATCAAAATGTGTCATTTTAACCACTCGAAACAGTTCCTTTCTTTTGCATGTTGCGATTATATTTATCCAATCATTTGGCGAATAAATGTGCGGAATTT
Organism: Epicampocera succincta; assembly: GCA_932526305.1. Lineage (NCBI taxonomy): Eukaryota > Metazoa > Arthropoda > Insecta > Diptera > Tachinidae > Epicampocera > Epicampocera succincta. Next base: position 27,659,770 of record OW052038.1, on the reverse strand, counting down.
ATTTTGCGTTAGACTCAATCAAACATATCAGTACTTTGAACTAATTTGAGTAAACTTAAGACAGTTTTGATATTTCTATTTTTTCCAATACATTAGTCCGACCACAAAACAATCCGATCGTGCGTATCAGCAACCATTTTTATGTATTTGACCAAACAAGATGCGATTTCTTGCGAGCCTCTTGATCTCTCAGTTTCTGGCCATTGTTTTGAAACTCATGGAATCCTAAGTTATATACTATGTATGTATGTACGTAAAAATTACGTTTGTAATAAGCACTTGATGTGGTTAACTTGGGAAAAGCTAAGGCTTTTTGCAAATCGGAACAAAACACATATGTAAGTGCTTTCGGAAACAGTTAGCTTTTCCGCTGTCATTTGGCTTCGGGCTGTTTGAGCTTTTAATAAGTGGCACTCCTCTCTTGTTTTGAGATAATATTGTCAACCGATGACTTAATTCTCATTTCTGGTAAATCGCACATTTGACAAGTATCTTTGGATGGGTGTTTGAAATGTAAGTTGAATTTCGTAGAAAAAATAGTAATAGTAGTAAAATGTTTCTTTTACAGGTTCCAGACTGTCCGACTTACACTTCTCAACATAAAGGTCGTACATTTTTCGTATGTTTAAGTTGGAATTTAAATATTTGCGCTGCGGATTATGCGATCTGCTGTATAAGCCGGAAATGATTAATGATGGGCGTGTCATCAATTTTACTAGTTCGAATGTGTTTTCCCCGCTGGTCTATTAATTCCGAAACCTGAATTTTTTGACTGCAATTAAAAATCGTTTGTTGCTTATGTGGTATGTGTCCAAAAAATACTTTTTGCAGACAGGAATGTCTGAATACGAAAAAGTACGAAATCTCGGCTTTGGATTATCATTTCTTAGACGCTGTCGTTCAACCATTTTCAACGCAACGCAACCTCTAATAAAAATATTTTGTTGTGTATGGGAGTTTAAGTTAAAAAAGGATGTAAGCGCTGCTTTTCTTTGGTCAACTGTAATTTTGGAATTACAGTTACGTTTGCATCGATAAACTACATCCGAACATGTTTTTGTTGATACAATAGAGCCTGAGCTATTTGTGTATTACATTTTTTCGCCATTCAATACTATTTCGTCGTCGCTTTTGCCCAACTGAGATCGTTGCCAGTTCATCATCATTATTTGACGATGAATCCGAGGATATAATTCTTGTCACTCTCCTTTTTGAGACACGTAGAAAGCCAACTGATGAACAATCGGAATCACCACTTTCGACGTTGACCTCATTGTTGTTGTTGTCGTCCATTCTTGGCACTATTTAACTATAAATAGTAAACTTTAATATTTATAATATTTAAAAAAATACTATTCAACTTTACTTACTTAATATGCGCAGGTCAAATAATTAAAATATTTTTAGGAAATTTTTTTCAAATGCTTTTTAGCAGGAAGGTTGTAACTTACGACGAAGGTTACGAGCGATCTGCACTCACTGCACTTACTAAATTAGAAACTCTTCTAACCACAGCGATCAAAGGTCGAATTCATATGTAATAAAGCATAAAGTTGGATTACAGTTACGCTTCCGATTGCTGCTCTCATGCAGCAATCAACTAAGTACAACAACAATTTAAAGAGGCAAGAAATAGAAAAATAAGAGTGATTAAAAGGAAAGTTAACAAGTGATTAATGCAATATAAATGCAAGCGTGGACTTATTCCCTTTTTCCACTGAAAATAAAAATTTTGTGTTTCGTACAAAAAAAAGTTTTGTCTTTAAAAAGAGGTTTTCTGTTGAAATTTTTACCATACATTGTTAGTCATAAAAGGAAGTGTATCCACGCTAAATCTCAAAAACGCCAAAAATGGACTCATTCCCTTTATCAACTGAACGACTCATATTAGAAAAGCACACAAAAATGTCCAAAAGTCTCTTTATTTTATTGTTTTGCACTAAAGACCTTTTATTGTTTTGCACTAAAGAAAATCGTTACTTCAAATATCACAACTTAGAACGCTGGAATACAAACCACTTATAAACACAAAATATGTAGATGATCTATTCGCTAAAGTTGAGCAGAAAAAGTCGAAGGGACATTAGCAAACAAATTCAACCTACACACAGTTTGTAAAAAAAATGTTCCCAAAGCGAAATTATTTTGGAAACTTCACTTTGAATAAAGAACTACAAATTTCATTTATTTGTATTTTGTTTTTGCATGTAACTGTTATTTTGCATCTTGTCGACAGTACGGCGGCCTAATTTTGAGTAATAAACGGATACTTAAGAGCAACAACATTGCAAAATAATTTTTACACCTTTGAATGGTGTCAAAAATATGTTTTCAAAAATGCAAAATGTACATTTCTTACAATATATGTACATATGTTTTTCTTACTAATGACATTGCAAATGAATGATAGCAGGTAGCATTTACTCATCAAATGAATTCAGTACGCGCAACAAGTGGTCACGCAATTAAGTTTGAACAATGCCAGGAAAACGACTCGATAAAAATACTACTCAGCTGGTTTATTCTCACTATTACAAGGGCAAACCTCACAAAGAAATTGCTAAAATGTTTTCCCTTTAGCAAACGACGGCATACAACGTTATTAACCGTGTTGAAAAAGAAGACAGACTTTAAACTAAACAAACACCAGGCAGACCGAGACCGAAAAAGTTAACTCGGTGCATTAGAAATAGCACTTGACATCAGTAATGAATGTGGAGTAGATGCCTCTCATTAGACAGTTCAAAACGTGCTGCTAGCTAAGCCATAAACCAGGAAAAGATCTCTGCTTTGCGCCTAAAACATTGAAGCGTTTAATTTTCCAATTGACCACATTTCATTTCCTGTGAAATACTGGAATGATATAATTTTCTGTGATGAAACGAAGCCAATGCTTTACTACCACGATGAGCCTAAAAAAGTTTAATGCAAGCCTCTGACGGCCGTACAAATTAAAAATATAGTACCCATAGTAAAGATCAGAAAATTTTTTGATATTGTGTGGTGTTGTATATAAAGCAGGTGTGTTGGGCAAATAAGGATCTTGGATGATGTAATGACCAAGGAAGTCTATCTGAATATTTTAAGAAACGAATTAATAGTGCTCCAAAAATCGTATTTGTTGATCCCGAAAACCCCGCAAAAAAAAATTTGTGGGTCTACTTAAAGAAAAAAGTCGGAAGAAGCGGATGATGCTCCATGTGGGCACACAGAGTACTACAATAGTAGAAAAAAATTTTATAATTAACAATTTAGAAAACGTTTTACCGCACTTTGTACTATTTGGAAAACATTTATTTCACAGAGCAAAAATTTATATATGTTTAAGTTATTATTATTAGAAATAATTTTGTTATTTTTTATTGAAATGTACTTAGGAACATCTTAAATCCTGTAAGTTTAAAACAAATCTGATAAAGTTATAAATTTTGCTTAAAAATTAGAGTTTCTCTTACAGTTTCTTTTAGATTTGAAAACATTATTTTACTGTATCTAGACTCAGTTGTCATAAGAACGAATAAAACGCTACAATTAGAGCGGTATTTGGATCGATTAATTAATTTCTATTCGAAACATCAGGGGGAATCATAATAAGCACCGCCAAAAGCTTTATATAGAGAGTTTTCACGTTAAAAATATGAAAGAAATTAAAAATGGTCATTAGAAAAATGAATTTCTAAAAAAAAGGTGCAGGACTTGATAGCTCAAGTCTCCGAAAACATATGAGTCAATAGACTACATACCAGGGTGTCCTGAAAGGCTGAAGCATTCAAATATTTATAACAAAGAAAAAAACACTTTAGCATTTAAAAATCTAAACATAAATTACCAATTGTTCCAACCGGTCCAAGTTATGACCTAAAGTATACGTTGAAACTGCACAAAAACAAAATTAAAGACGAGGTTGGCGTGCCAAGAAAGCAGGTGCAAAGATTTAGCTACAAAAGAGACATTGAAAGCTACCCGCAAATATACAGACATCTAATAAACAAACAAAATTTAAAATTACAATGTATAAGTTTTTAGCGACTGGACAACAATTATGGGAAAATAAACTCCGGAATGAATTTTACATATAAAAAGATGTGTTTTTAATTGTTTTCATTTTGACATAAGTACTCGTATATAAATGTAAATATTTTTATGTAAAATAACATCTCAAGTTTTCCCGTAATTATGCGGGTAACAAAAAACAAGATGACAAAAATCAGGGTAATTACTTTTTATGTTTTTGACTTCCTTTGACATTTAGCGCATATTTCACAAAAAAATTCTTCATTTCAACGTGTGTTATTGTTGTGCTATTCAGGGGTGTCATAGAAACGAAGTCGGTTTTGATGTTTTTCGGTTTTGAAAACCAACATTGTTTTCATTTGGTGTCATGAAACCAAGTTCTTCGAATGCAAAAAAAACAATATTCGAATCATTTTAGTTATAATTTTTTGGAAAAATATAAAGTGTGTTTATTAAAAATATAAAAAATTTCAGTGTTTTTAATAAAGAAAGAAAGAAATCGGAAAAGTTCAGAAGATAAACATTGCGAGATTGTGCCTTCACAGGCAGGTTTATAGAATAATACCGATTACACAAGGAAGCTTTTCGAATAGACGCAATAAAAGAGGAAATAAAAGCCCAATAACATTGGTTCATGTGACACCTAAAACAAACACTAATTCCAGTTCGAACATAAAACCGATAACATTAGAATTCATGACACCAAGTTATTTTTTTTGTCGTTTTCAAAACCAATTCCAATAATATTGGTTTCTATGACACCCCTGATTAATTCGAATTGATAAAAATGTAAATATAAAAAATTAAAACATATTATCAATTAAAAATTAGAATTATTGTATTAACAGCGGTGAGAGAACGCCTTTGCAAAAGTCTCCGTACGCCACGCCACTCTCATCTATGAACATATTTTGCATTTCGTTGTGGAAGGTATTGGCAAATAGTAAAAAATGTGGGAGTAATTAATTAATTTAATAAAATTTTATTTCAGAATATAACATTAACAAGATAGAAATTTTGTAAAACATTTGAAAGTGCTAAAAAATAACTTTTCTTTTATATGATCGTAAAATTTTTAATAAAAATATCCTTTGACTAATTTTAAATGTATTTTTTTATTATAATAAGGCACATATAAGTGTTTTGTTATAAAAAAAGAGAGTATTATTGTTGTTTTATATTTTTGAGTGGATTTAGAGGTTAAGACTTAAGGTGCACTTAAGTTTTGAAACACTTTGTAAATTTTTCCAATAAGAATAGTTGTGTAGAAGTCTTGAGGTTAAATAATTTGTCAAACTACTTATGTTGTAGTCTGCTAAATCCTGGATATACATTAGAGTTTTTAATATTGAAGCTTGTTAGAAAGATATTAAGAAAGGAAAAAGTTAGTCAAAAGCAAAGTTTCAAATAGAAGAAAAATAATATTAATTAAATATTAACAAAATGGAAACTTACACGTATATTACTCTCATAATTCACTTGTTGTGGTTGATTTTTTGGTTCTGTAGCTTCTTGGACCTTTTCAAATGCAGTACTCACTATGCAACGAGCGCTTTCTCCTATATCTGCACCATTTATTTCCGTTGTAAAGAGCCTGCGACAGAAGGATGGTGTTGCTTTATTGAAAGTCTTATTTTTAAAAGTATTATTTTGTATAAGTGGAGTATTCGGAGAGGTATGCATTGATAACGTGGAAATGTCCAAACAATTATTAGCGTTTGACTGATCCATTACAGAAAAATAGGAACTGTTTATAGGATTAGGTTCTATTGTTTGTGTGCAATTCGGGCCATACCATGGATTCTTATGGGAATTTTCATTGTATCTAGGGTTGTTATCAAGAGCAATATACGAACTATTATTACTAATCGAATGTGATGATGGATATTGAGTTGTTTCAATCTTATGCCGTGTTAAATCATATGAAGAGGCTGGACGTTTTGGTAAGGTATGATCACAATTAAATTGTGTTGGTGGCAAAGTTTCTTCGCCGAATTGTTTGTGGTGTGACATGGACGGTTTTGATGATGAATTTTGGGAATTATTAGATGATTTAACGCGCGAAGCTGCCAATTCACAACTGAGTTGCTCAATTAAAAACTTCTGTTGCAATTCAAAAGCTTTTTGCAAATTGCGGTGTTCCGCTTCCTGCTGAGCCAATAATTGTAGGAGATGAACTTTTTCATTTATTTCCGCCTGTTTAAATAATTTGTTTACGGGTGGAGTTGTTCTACGTGTGGTTGTTGATGATAAAGATGTTAATTTCGATTTTGAAACTTTGTTTTGAGTCAAACAAGATGATGTAGAATTTGGTTTGCGCATTTGAGTACAAATTGATCTTTGCAATTTTTGAGGGGAAGTAAGGGAAGGCGATTGCTTTGCTTTGCATACAGAATTTGTGTATTGGGTAGAGCTTTTTGCATTGTAGGGTGATGTAGAGGCTGCAGAACCTTGTGTCAATTTACTTGGAGTTATTTTTAGTTGAGTCTTTGGTTTTGTTGACTTAAATTCTATCTTTTGTACTTTCTTGGCTTTTGATTCAACCGTGTCTCTATGCGCTCTTATCGGAACAGATATTAACTTTCTGGACAAATTACGGTTTGATCCAGTTTTAGTATCATTTATAACTTTTTGTTGCTGCATATGTTGAATGAGGGCTTTAGAAGGTGCCTCTAAAGTAAAAGAAGATGATCGTACTAAATTACTTTCTGGCGAGATATCTGAACCCTGAACTAAACTTTGTGATTTATATGACGATGAGCGATTATTGATGTCTATTTTTATTGAAGGACTAGTAGCTGAACGGTTCATAGTACCGGATGGCGTTCCTAGGCATACTTTTCTGTTCTGATAAACCTTTTCAGGAGTAAGTTGTGGTGGATTGGTATCGCTGCTTATTGCCTCAAACTGTTTAATTTTTGCTCCAACATTTTTTTCTGGTGCATTATTTTTTGGTTTTATTTTTTGATTGTTTAAACTTTCGTCGGTGCTGTCGGTTTTGATACTACTTCGACGATTATATCTGTTATGGTTTTTATCTAAGTGCGTAGTTATGCTGCTACAATTTTCATCTGAACTAAGTTCATCATGACTGAAATCCATGGACTGATTTGGGTTTTCTGAAGTTATAGCGGATTCGCTACTCTCGGCGGCACTTAGAGTATCGTACAAGCTCTTATCAGCCGTTAAAGGTGTGGGAGGATTTAAGCAAATTGAAGGAATTGCTGTAATGCCTTTAACATTCGTACCAACAAGCAATAGATGACTGGGTGGCTTGTTTGGTGCGTTGTCACTGTTTGCTTGTTCTGGAGAAATATCAGCTGAAATCTTCACATTTTGTTTTGGTATTTTAATTACTACATTTGTCGAATTGTCATAAATCAGTGTATCAGACTTTTCCAACTTTTGTAGTTTATCTTCGGTTTTGTTTCCCTTGAAAAACATTGAAGCCTTAAATACATTTTTCATAGTTTCCTCTGGCATATCTTCTTCTTGTTGCCTTGTCAAAATTTTACTTAAAAATTCTATAGATTCCCCACTTTTTTTAAGCCCATAGTCATTATTACCTTGTAATATCTGGCATATACTGCCAGCAGATTTTGCAAAGCAAGTCTCTTTTTCAATATTTTTATTACATTGCCCAGTTTTACCAAGTTCTTGTTGTTTATATTTAATAAAACGTTGCTCATATAGTATTGCCTTCTCTCTGAGTTTCTGCATTTCCCATCGCTTTTCTACAGTCATCTAAAACAATTACGGAAAATGAAAGGAAATTACGGAACTAACGGCTTTCAATCTATACAATTTAAAATAATATAGTTTGGTATTTGAACATAGTTTTATAGATAATCAAGTGTACAACTAATATTGGAAACCACTCAAAAAACAATTATGTAGTATAAATTTGGTTTTTTAACAAAACGTTTTTTTCGATTTTTTCCATCAGCTATTCCTACATACATACATACATACATATGTATGTATATAAATTTAACTAAATTGTAAATATTAAAATGGTACGAATATTTCCATATGTATGTTCGGAAGCACCTAATTGAATTTATTCGATTTAAGCTTCAAGAATTTTAAATTCAGAATCAAAGATCTTCCGCATAGAGAAACAAAACACCTGGATACTCTAATTTTACTTCATATTAAATTACGTAGGGCGTTTAAAAAAACAAATTATGTTTTACGCTTGACTTCACATATTTTGCAATTTTTTAGCGTAATAACTATGCACTTACACACTTCCATACGCCTTTACATAAATACATATGTATGTTCATGCATAAAATAAATAATACTTACCAGAGGCGGTAATATGGGTTCTCCATTAATGCGGAAAATTGATACATATTTTGGTGGTGGCGGAAGAGGACGTTTTCCATCTATGTTCTGCATCGTTGCGATGTCATGGATAGAGAAGTAATCTGTTTGTAAATGAATTTGTTGGTCATGCAAATTCTGTAGTAGGTAATCCATGGCAAATTAGAAAAATAGTTCAAATTTTCAGCGGAAAAAAGGAGTTAATTATAATTTGCTTCAAATGAGTTACTTAATTTGCATTATTTTTCGTAAAAAGATTATACATTCTCAATAAACTACTTCACGAAATAGTAATGCAGAAAAATTTTAATTTTTTTATATGTACATATGTATTGTATGTAGTTTCTGATGGATCTGTCTTTTATCAACTAACTTACTAGTATAACATATAATTTTGAATGTTTGCGTCCACTTTCCTTACAAATTTTGTAATTGTAGGTTGCTACGGTTTCCAAAAATATAATCCCAACGTTAATTATGATTTGTTTATAGTTTCCGCATGATTTGTTTATTATATTGTCACAAACCAGTGTTCAATAACATCGTGCACTGTCTCAAATCAAATTCTGCTTTGCGCAAATAAGCATGAGAGTGGCCAGAGTTTTACAATAATGCATACGGCAAAAATGATATAATGATAAAATGATAAGCAAATTTAAGTTTTTGACCTTAGCCAAATTAGCTATTAATTTTTTTATATGGAATCATTTCATATGTAAATTAAAATTATATATGAAAGCCCTTTTTAGTAACTCCGTGGATTAAGGTTATAAGATTTGAAATAATTTGCTTCTTCTTAATCAACAAACAGTTCTTCTTCTGAAATTCCCTTTATTTCACAAGCAATAAAATCGTAAGATGAAAATGGTGTTTTTAAATAAAATAAAATATTGTGAAAATAAGTAATGAAGTAATGTTACGAGAATCAAAAGCGACTTAAGTGAATATGTTTTTTTAATATCTAGAAAAAAAATTAGGTTAGAGAAAGAAGATTTTGAGGAAACTTTTTTTATATATGTTTATTTACTTAGATATTACAATTTAAAATATAATAATAACTTAATACATAGCCTTCTTATAGATTATGATAGTGCATAGAATTCTTTTCTTTCTCAAGTTGGGTTATACATATACGAGTATTAAGTTAAAAAATATTATTTGTTTTTATTTTATGTGTAAAAAATGGTACAGAAACAGTCGTCTGCTTTGCACAAAATTTTCAGTGAATGATATACAAAAAGGATTTTATTAAGCTGTAAATTTTTTATTGAAAACATATTTAATAACTGGGTACTAATTTAATACTGTCTCTTTTATTTTTCGCGTCTCTTTTAGTTTGTCTCAAAAAATTCAATGAAATAATTGTGTTTACTAAGGATTTTTACTTATCGATTTTTACAGAAATTATTTTCAAAAGTTCCAGTATTGCCTTTACTATCACCGATATATTGTTTAGAAATTTCCAACAATGGAAATCCAATAGTTTTCATTCGCATTAGTTTCTTTTGTTGGAAAATTTCTTTTGAAACTTTGTGTATCGTACAAAATGCCCATTAACAGCAAACTTTATTTTCTTGAACAAGTGAAATATTCGTTTCACTCTTGAAGAATTATTCAATTATTAATTAAAATATTTATTTATTTATTTAAAGAAAATAACTTATAAATTAATTTATAAAATACATATATACAAAGACAAGCGCAGGGTATCTAGAATTAAAATATATTTTCTAATTATACGAATATTTTTAAAAATTTGTACATATATTTTTTTTCATTTATTTATTCCACGTATGTAGTAATTTTGTTTCACAAGGTGGGAACTGTAGGTGGTTTGTGAACCAAGACTTAAAACAATACGTAACCCCTAAAGAAGAAAAGCTCATATTACGCTTTTTTAGCGGTTTACAACTTACCTTAAAATTATTTTGCAGAAAACCCTGTATCTAGCTTAATACCATTGATCTAAGGCTAAATGTTGCAGATATAATGGGCTACAATAGGAGGAAAACATATTGTTAAAGGCTTTGAATCGATTGGCCATTTTTTCACTTAAATTGTGTATCAGTATTTTACAAGAATATAACTTGTTAAGCAATACTATCTGGTTAGAACAGCTAGTATAACAAATGTGAGTACAGCAGATGTCAGCAAAATTTTCAAATTGATATTTGTACGTTACGTATTTATATTTACAAATTAAATAATATCGTATAAATTAATGTTTAACAAAAATTTTTAAAATATTAGTTTCGGAGGGAAAGGTTGCTGCAGGTTTTCTCCCAAAATGGCAAATCTTTAATTAAAATAGTCTGGTAGGCCCAAATTTTATTTTAGAGTTTTTATTATAAACAAATTTAGCGGGATTTTCTTTATTTCAAGTTTGTTCATTTAAAAAAGTAAAGGTTTTACGAGAATTTGTAATTGTTGATTTTGTCTGATTTTATCAATAAAAAGTACTGGGAAAATAAAATGAGTCCCACAAAAAGAGCACAATCGCCCTTGAAAGAATACTGTGAAAATGTTTCAAAAAAACCAAAAGTGCATGTAAACGATTTAAAAAATGATTTAATCCCGGAAAAACCACTTCCTCAAGGAAACAATTTTGACTTTTTTTTTGACCAAGAAGATGATTTTGATTTGTCGATCATCGAAGGCGCAGAAAAAGAAGCATGTGAATTAAAATTAGACCTAACACAGTGGCAAAGATGCTATGTTAAGGAGATTGATAGAGAAAAGAAAACTTTTTTTCTAATCTTGAAAGTTATAAGTTTAAAAAAACTTGATTCTAAAGAAGAGGATCAGAAAGCCTTTGCTACGTGTTACTTACAAGGACCTTGGTGTTACACAAAAATATCAGTAGATGACGTGGTATCACTTAAGGCGGAATGGGACAACAACTTACAAGCATTTAAGATTGACAAAGATCAGGGATTTTGTGTGACCAATCCAGATACTTTAATTTCGGGCACAACTGTAGTGGGCTCTCTATTTTGTCGACGAAAGGCCGTCCTGCAAGAACGTTTCAGAGGCATAGATGCCAATAATAAAGTGGTAGGTACTGAGAACAGGCATTGAAATTAAGAACGTGCTATGAACTTCTGGGAATTTAAGTTAATTTTTCTTATTTCTTTAGATGGTTATTGGGTCTTTAGTACACGAGCTTTTGCAGCTAGTTTTAGAAAAAAATTGCCAGGACCTAAAATCCATTGAAAAGGTTGCTGCGGATCTGTTAACATCTCAGGAAACAGCTTTTTTGTTATATGCAAGCCATCTTACCCGGGAAGAAACTTCACAAGAAGTTTTGCAATTTGTTAGAAGTATTCACGAATTCATGCAGCATTATGTAATCGAAAAGCAAACAGCATCACTTCCCTTAGAAAAGGAAAACTTCGAGGGTCGTATAACTGAAATACAAGATATAGAAGAAAACCTATGGATACCTCAAATGGGTCTAAAAGGTAAAATAGATGTCTCTGTAAAAATTCATCCAAGGCGTGAAAAAAGTCAATTGGATTACTTTACTAAGCAACAAGAAAAAGTAGTGCCTTTGGAGTTGAAAACAGGAAGAGCAAGTTTTTCTTTGGAACACAAAGGCCAGCTAATACTTTATCAAATGATGCTAAGCGCCTCGGGAAAGCCAACAAAATCCGGACTCCTCCTTTATTTAAGAGAAAACTTAGTGCGTGAAATTCACGGTTCTCGAAATGAGCAGAGAGACTTAATGGGACTGCGCAATGAATTAAGTTACTATTTATCAAAGTTTCCTGATTTTGCTAACCATCCTTCTGAAATATCACTGCCGCAAGAAAAGTTTCTGCAACCCTTTGAATTACCAGAGCCTATATCACATCCAACTGCATGTTCTCAATGTCCATATGCCACTTTATGCTGCTCTTTCGCTAAGACTGATACAACCATTCAGCTAAAGGCCGATCACCCATTAAAGAAAGTGTCCAATGTTTGCATATCTCATTTAAAGGCCAAAGATTATGCATATTTTATGAAATGGTGCCATTTTCTAATGATAGAGGAACAAGAAACCAGAAAATACAATTGCCTGCGTACCCTTTGGTGTCAAGCACCAGGCGATCGCCAGGAAAACGGAAGAGCATTGTGTGATTTGGTAATATCTACGAAACCGGTAGAAAAGGATGAAACACGTTTTAAACATGAATTTGTTTTGAAATCTAGTTTCAATAATGAATTGCTGCATAAAAAAGCCAAAAATTTAGATCTATCCTTAAGCGGAGTAAGTAGAATACAGAAGTTATACAAATTGCTTTTAAAATATGAAATAGTTAAATAGTAACGTACTCATCCCTGCAATATAGAATAAACAACTTCTCCTTTTTTCCTTCCCCTAACCCAGTTCTGCTACAATGCACTACATTCGACCTCTTTGTACTGGTTCCAAGGAAGAAAAAACAGAATATTATTTAATTTGGTATTGAAGTGTTGGCTGTGCGCGAAAATAAATTTTAAACTTAATTTTATTGACGATTGTGAATTTTTTGTCTTTACACTGACTCGACATACATACATATGCATGTAAATACGAAGCTAACTTCTTACTCCAGCTTGTATTGTACAGGTTTTCTTATAAAATTGTTTTTATAACTACAGAAAAGGCTATTCATTCTTTATGACACCAAAAACTTAAGTTGGATAATTAAAATGCACTCAACAAAACAACGCATCATCGATAATTTTATATTAAAATTCACATAAGCACGCAGAAAATCCCGGATCGACTAAGAGATGAGAACCATGCACTCATCGACCTAGATGTCGTGTATTTGTATGTTTACTTCACATATCCTCTAATACGTTGCTGCTCGCAAATCGTATTTCTGACCTAAATTGTGTTAGGCTTAAAATTCATGTGGATAGAGATATCATAAATTTCCAAGTTCGAGTATTCATCTGTGAAGATATCGGACATGCCTAAGGCCGTGTTTGACAAATTCATTTCAAATCTATCTGTCCCATTGTTGAGCTATCCACTTCAGCGCACTGCTTGGGTTTAGCCCTTACTGTAAGTCCAACTAGCCCCCAGGACATCAACGCAAGATGACATGATACAAGAATCATAGAAAACGTATGTAGTATGCTTTCTACGATACTTCAATAAGGGATTGCGCCCAAGGCCTTCCTCTATAGGTACTCTATGTGCATTGTACCAGAACTGGGTTTGGGAGGAGGAAAGAAGTAGTAGTGTTGCGTTTTGGTTGGACAACCTTGCATTTAAGCGACAAACCATAATTCTTATTAGGTTGGATGTTCCATCAGAAGTAATTGTACCCATTTTCACGCGCTGTGTCCCCTTGGGTGACTTTTTGGATATTATATGAAGTTTTCGCATTTTTGTTCCAATTTCGCGATAGGATTTTTCTTGCGCGTGCATATATATTTATGATAATATTTTATATATTTATAATAAAATTTTGAAGCCTTTACCACAGCATCAAGATTAATTTTCTGATACTTGAAATTCGAGAACTTTGCATTTAAAAAGTGGTCTTTCGAGAAAGAGCCTTACTACTCAATTGCATCTTGAGCCCAAAGAAACAGCGATTGGGAGGATTTCTTCTTCTTCCTTTGGCACTACAGTCCGGGGTTAAGCTGGGACTCAACCAACAAAGTTTTCCAGCTGGCATGGTCTTTAGCCAGCATCCTCCAATTTTGCACACCAAGTTGGCTGCGATCCTTCTCCACTTGTGTGCGCCATCGGTTCCGTGGACATCCTCTATTGCGTTGTCCCACTGGTTCAGAGTCGAAGATTCTACGGGTCGCAGCAATATTTTCCATGCGCTCTACATGGCCCAACCACCTGGTTAGGCTCATGTCGCTGTACAACCCGTACAGTTCGAGATTGAATCTTCTTCTCCAGAAACCATTAACGCAAACAGGTCCGAAGATTGAACGCAGAACTTTTCTCTCGAAAATACCAAGGACTTCCTCAACCGCCTTCGAAACTGTCCATGCTACCGCGCCATAGACAAGGACCTTACTACTCAATTGCCTCTTAAGCCTAAAAAAAACAGCGATTGGCAATAGTTGTTCTGCCTTTAATCTCGGTACTGATGTTGTTCGTGCTGTTCAGTTGGTAGCCAAGGTAGACGAAGTCCTTCACTACCTCGAAGTTGTAGATGTTGTTGCGTCCTTTCTCGATGACAGCATATACTTCGTTTTGCCCTTGTTCACCGCTAGACCCATTTTGGCCGCCTCCGTTGAAATACCAGCAAACGCTTCATTGACGGCTCGCTGTGTTCGACCAATCACGTCAATGTCGTCAGCGTATGCTAGCAGTTGCACGGACTTTTGGAAGATCGTGCCTCTGTTGTTGGCGTGTGAGTTTTGCACGATCTTCTCAAGAATTATGTCACATGATAGGGCGTCGCCTTGTCTAAAGCCTTTTCTGACTTTGAAGGTTTCGGTGAATGCGCCACCAACCTTGATGGAGCAGCGGGAAATCTCCATCGTCATCCTACACAAGCTGACGAGTTTGGTAGGAATGTCAAAACTAGACATGGTGTTGTATAGCTCGTCCCTATGGACACTGTCATGTGCAGCCTTAAATCGACGAATAGGTGGTGGGTGTCGACTTTTTATTTATTTACTCTAAAAAAAACCAAAAATGGCGACTAGTTTGGTACCCCATCGTCTATTGGACATTAAAGGCATTGCAAGTTGGCAATGTGTAGTGTGAATGAATATAATAACATAAATACAATGTATTCAATATACAGATTTAAAATTGGCAAGTAATCTAAATGCCTGAATTAGAGCATTTTATAAAAGTAGGTTAGACTTTACTTCAAACACGTTCTTAAATTTATAAAGTATGTCTATGGCAGGAACTACTTTATTTTTTAATGATTGAATGTGTTTATTCCACTGTAGATTGCTCTGAAAAAGCATAGCCAGTTAAGTTACAAGGTTACATTCACTAACTAGTTCACCACTAACAAAAATATTAAAGGATAAGTCATCGCTAGAAGAATATGCTCGAAATCTTTCTACTTTTGTTTTGTGTTTACTTAGGGATAATCTACTCACTCTAGCGTATTCTACTAAAACTTCTGCATCATGTTGTATTTGAGATTTCAATATTACCGCAAGATTTCAAGGCTAAAAAAGACATGTCGTCAACATTCATTAAAAGTTTACCATGTAGTTTGAAAATTAATATATCATTCAGAGAGATTGTGAGCATTAAAGGATCCGAAACGCTTCCCTGCGGTACTCCAAACTCAACGATCCAACATCACTTTTATCGGTATTCATTGCCACGTACTGTAATCTTGTATTCCATCCATAATATGTAAATTTTTGAAGGAGTATGTAACGGTCAACAAGGTGAGAAGTCGTAAAAAATAGTACCCACACCACCACAGCCAATGTAGTCCACTACATTAAAAACAGCTTCCTGTGTCCCACTCCCTGTTTTATAACCGAATTGGTACTTGTATAGTAGACGGTACTTTTTCAAAATTTTTGTGAAATATTGAAAGAAGCGCTATAAGTCTAAACTTATCAACTGTCTTTTGGTAATGGGATTACTTTTGAAATTTTTAAAGTGGCGGAATATTCAGGGTTATTCTTCTGATTACCTTACACAATATACCACCATGACCTGGACTTTTCTTCATTTGGAGATTTGAAATAATTTCTTGAAGATCTTCTTCATTTGTCATTTGATTTAAATCTGATAACTGAAATTATTAAGTGAATGTAGTGAATTCAGGCTGTCACGACCCGACTCAACATTGTCGGAGTTTTTGCAATATCAGCTGTCAATGCCCATTCTCACCTTTCAGTTGTATCGTGCTTTAATATTTCTGCCCACTTTTTATTTCCAAATTCTAAGACTTCTTTGGTAATACGTGTTCATACAAATTTTGCTAGCATGTTTTATGACTAGTAAGATTTTTAAGAACATTTTCATTTATTGAGTTTTGTATTTCTGAAACATAAACAATCAAAAAGTTTAATTGAAAAAAGAACAAAATAAATGTTCTGTTGTTCTTTCAAAAGCATGAGTTGAGGCCACGTTAAATTGTTTAAGAAAATCATGTACTTGATGATACTTTACTTTGAAATTTGGTTATAACTTGGGTATCTTGGGAATTTGTTATAGAAGACGCTAAAATTTTGCACACATAAAGAATGTAATTTGGTGATACGTTATTTCGAATTTTAGATAACGATTTGTATTTATTTAAATTAAATAATTAAATTTAAAAATTACACAAAAAGCGAGGGTAAGTACACAAAATAAGTAGAAAACATTTTAAATATAAAAAATTTGAATTCAAAGTTATTTAGTTATGAAGGAAAGCTATTTACAAAAAGTAAATATGTATAAATAAAAAAACCGCCATCGACCGCAGCGAAATACGCCGATCTAGTCTCCCTAAAGCTTTCCGAGAATCCAACCCTGCCAGGCAAAACAGTCGATGAGAAATAGAACCGTTGCCTAACGCCATCAGAGATGCTGCCTCTGATTTATTGAGTTTTAAAATGCCACCGGGAAAAACCCATGGTTTGACAACGAGTGCAGGAAGGCACACTCAGCGAAGCTAGCAGCGTATAAGGCGACGTTAAGGAGAGAAGGACGAAAGCAGTTCTCTCTCTACTCTACGAACGTAAAAGAAGGGAAGAGTACCGGCTTCTTAAAAGAAAAAGAAAGAGCATGGGAAGCGCGCTCGAGGAAAGGGAAAGGTGTTACGGGAGGAATAATATCCGGAAGTTTTACCAACGTGTAAAGCAACTATCCAATGAATATAAGCTTTTCACAGAAGCCTGTCGAAACGAACAGGGGCAAATCGTAGTAGAGTGGCAGTCGATACTGAGAGTCGAAAAATATCACTTCTGCAGACTGTTTAACGGCGAGGAAGACTCCAATACCATTGCCAGGCAGAATATTCCACCCCACATGATGGACGATGATGGTATAGAATTCGTCCCCCCATCTAAATGTCAAGATAGCAATATCGAGATTAAAAGCAAAGAAAGCTGCAGGAGCGGATGGATTGTCCGCGTAATTGTTTAAGGCAGCTGGAGATGACCTGGTTGCGGCCATCACCAGCTCATCTGTAAGATATGGTCGGACGAAAGCATGTCCGATGAGTGGAATCTCAGTATCGTTTGCCCGATCCACAAACAAGGAGACCGCTTCAACTCCCGATATTTGGTTATTGTCGATATACGACCACTAATGTTGGAAAAAGTCGTCCAAAACTAGACAACGTCCGAGCCAGCCGTAGTGGTCATGCGCCGAAAGTCATATTTAAATTATAATGCCAGAAATTATCTTTCAATTAAAAAAAAATCATCCTTGTTTTATTTCATTTCAAAGTTTTATACCTCTATTGAAAACCGCTCTATAAAATACCACAGAAAAGTGCAACACTTGTCACTCAACCAATAATAATCAGACAAATAGTTTTAATTTAAATGTGATGTTGAGAATAATCCATCAACATTACAAGAAAACAAAATCGGTTTTCTAAACTATAAACTTTCTATTTTTCTATTTTAGTTTTCAGTGGGCGAATATGTCATTGTTTCAACCGATCAACGTTTAGCAATTGCCGCTGGTTTTGTCTTGGATCTTACACCTGCTTCAATAACAGTCAGCCTAGAACGCAATTTGATACAGAATTACAAAGAACAAACTTTTATAGTTGACAAACATGAGTCACAGTCAGGAAATGTTTTTAATTTCACAAACTTGGGTCTATTGCTAGATGATACGGAGCGTTCTGAAACACTTAGAAAAATCATAATAGAAAAAGAAGCACCCAGTTACCAAAAAATATTGCCCAAAATTATAGCAACAGAAGGAGCAGATGTTCTTCAGCAACTGAATGTCGGACAGAGGTCAGCGGTACTAAAAGCTTTAACCACCCAAAGTTACATGCTCATAAAGGGTTTACCAGGCACGGGTAAGTAAAATATGAGTAACTTAAAAACTTGTATGTATGGTAAATATACTTTTTTGTGAAACAGGTAAAACTCAAACTTTGGTTGCCGTTGTTCGTTTACTAAAGTTATTGGGCAAATCGGTGTTGATAACCAGTCACACGAATTCAGCAGTAGATAACCTTTTGATGCGTCTTAAAGCTTGTAAACTCCCTTTCTTACGGTTGGGCTCATCGGCTCGCATAAGCAGTAAATTAAAAGGCTATTCTGAACCACATTTGACCGCTAACTGTAAAACAGAAGCAGAACTCTCTAAACTCTATAATTCTTACCAAATAGTTGGTGTCACTTGTTTGGGTACAGCTCATGCTATTTTTCAACATCGTCGTTTTGATTTTTGCATAGTGGATGAAGCCACTCAAGTTATGCAGCCCACCGTTTTAAGACCGCTAATCTTTTGCCAGCGTTTTATACTTGTCGGAGATCCGGATCAATTACCGCCCCTAATACGGTCACCACTTGCAAAACAAAAAGGGGCGGATGAATCGCTATTTCAACGTCTTGATAGCAACGAAGCAACTTCAGTTTTAAAACTGCAATATCGTATGAATAAAACCATTACTAAGTTGGCTAATGAACTTACCTATCAAGGCTCGCTACAATGTGCTTCTGAGGAAGTTAAAACTGCCGTGATGAGTAAAAAAATTGACCTATTGCATGTCAAAGAGAAATGGTTACAACGTGTTTTGCAAACTCATGTCGACCAATCAGTTTTCCTATTGGACACTCTAGATTGTTCAGAGAGGTCTTATAATTTTGCCAAAACAAAACATAGTAATACATGTTATCTTATAGAAACTAGTTTTAATGAAGATCAATTGCATAATGATATATCAGCAACATCTGCTTCAAAATCTTTCAAACGTTTATCTAAATATACCAACTATTGTGAAGCAGCCGTAGTGTTTAAAATAATCAAAGTCCTTTTACAAAGCCAATATGATCCACAACGTATTGGTGTGGTGGCTCCCTACCGAGCTCAAGTAGAACTTTTAAAAAAATTAGCATTACAACATCATGAATACTATCAAGTCTCATCTCAGGAAACCCCACATCACTTAGATTTTTCTTCAGTCGAGGTCAATACTGTTGATCAGTATCAAGGTAGAGATAAGGACATCGTTGTATACTCCTGTTCACGTACTGGTTCTGCTTCTTGTAAAACGACTGAACGTAACCGTGATGCGGAGTTATTAGAAGACAAACGACGACTCACTGTGGCAATTACACGTTCAAAACACAAACTCATAATCGTGGGCGATACTATCAGCGTTCAGCAATATACTCCTTTTCAAACTTTATTTAAACATATACCAAGTTTTTGCAAATTAAAACTGGAAGATGAAAGACTAGATTTCAAATGGTCCATTCTCATGGAAGAGTTGGCGAATGTTATTAAAGCCACTTAAAATAGTTTTGTTTATTTATAACAATAAAATCAATTGGAATTATATTTAATTTTATTAATATTATTATCTTAATAAATTATTGAAAACAAATTCAAAGAGCAATTTGGTGTTTGCGGATGAACAAAAATATTTAAAATTTTCCTTAGCAAATTAAAATGCATTAAATAACTAAAAAAACAAACAAAATACTAAAAAACCGCGTACACACTTTGATGTGTACATACATACATATGTGTCTATCATAAAGGTATGTGTGATGGAATATGTGTTGCGTCAGAATTGTCATTGCAGCCCACATTTGATTTCAAGTAAGATGCAATAAAAAAGTGGTTTTTACATACACACAAACATATGCACATATGAAAAACATCTTAAAAGAAATCGAAACTTGGGTCCTTCTCATGATTGACGAATTTAAGAAAACTCGCACGACAGTTTTGAAATTGAATGAAGAGAACAAGTTCACTATTTTATTAATAAATCCGCCAATCACAAAAAAGAGGTTAATATACTTACATATGTATGTATGTAATAGCGTTCAACGACTTCTACACGTGATTGCGTTTATCTGCGATTCTATTTCTTGAAACGCAAACAGTCGCGGTCAAAGTGCAAAAATTATATGTACATATGTATATTGCAAAACACTTCAACAGTCAACATATTTGGACAGTTTAAAATACCTACTTACATACAATATGTAAGTATGTCAATTGATTAATGCTCAAGTAAGTTGCACAAACGTTTCTCTGTATTAATAAAAAAACTTCTAGCAGACAACAACAACATACAAACGTCATTTCCTTGTGTATGAGCCTGTATACAATAAATCTCGTAGTCACAAAAAAACACGATAAATCTCTTCGAGGATTGCAAAAAATTTTGGTTAGGACAGAATTGAAAAATATATGTACAAGGCACTACTACGAACGGAAATATCCACCAAGATGTGTCTTCTGCGACGTTATTTTAACTATCCACCACATACTAGCTGAATGTCCTGTTTCGAAAATTGACGAACCTTTGGATAAGATTCTAGATTGTGCGTGTAGCGAAAACTTACCCGGAACACAAATAAGTTTACGGAAACATAATATTCACGAAATTTAGGCCTAATCTCACAACTATTTAATTTCATTAATTTCAACATCTAATACATATATGTACATACATATGCACATACTACAATTATTCATGTACCTCTTATGAATTGTAATAATATTTATTTTAATTCAACTGACAAATTGTTATCAGACACCTAAAGTAAAATATTTTTTGAGCGCATATGGTCTGGCGCCTTTAAAAACATGCGTTAACATGTATATACATGCATACATATGTAGATATGCATTGAAAACTTATTTACGAACTCATTTGGGCGAAAAATCATCTGAGTATGTACGGAACTAGATTGTTTGGAGTCCGAAAACTCTCACGGCACTGAATCAACTAAGATTGCCAGTATGATTCAAATTACGGAATCATGGCCTAAAATACACACATACATACATACATATTTACATGTATGAATTTCAATATTTTTGCTGTCAGCACAAATACGCAAATAATTCGTTTTGAACAAAACAACTAGCGGCAACAATATAAATAATGAAATGTAAATATTCACAAGGTCCAAAACAGGCATATCAGCCGTAAATATTGTATATAATACAGGGCTTAATACAATACCCTGAGGTACTCCGGCTCTAAACAACACTTGATCTAAAGCAACGTTTTAAGAAATAAAATTGAAAACATAACTTTTGACGAATATACATAAGTACATACATACATACATATGTATGTATATCGCAGTCGTAAAGCAGAGGTGGTCTGAAGAACTGCCCTCGCGTAAACGCAATTATTTTTTAAGTACGGGCAGGTTTGGTGTTGTTTGGTCTACGAGAGTTTTGCGTCTCTCGCACTGGTTGATTGGTTAGCCTTGGATTTGAAGAGTTTCATGTCGGCCACGCTGCTACTTTCCATGTGAAGGCATGGATCGTATAAAATAGATACAGTAACATTTATAAACACCATCATGGGCATGCAGTCTTCGTCGGCGTCGGTACTAGTGAAATTGGTAGTCAAAAGGACGGTGAAATTGGTTGGCAAACAGTTCCACATTCAAGAAAACGTAACAACTCCCCATTGTTATTTGACAACAAAAGAAGACAAATCGGTAACATTCCAGATTCTCCAAATTCAAGCAATAGATTTGTTGTTCTTTCTGATGATGAATGCGATAATAATAATTCAAATACAACTCCATCAACTTCCCAATCAAATCCGTCTGACCCAAAACCGCTTCCGTTAGATATCCCGGATGTAACAAATATTAAGGATATGACACAATATTTCTCAAGTATTATCTCTTCAGAGCAGTTTTCTTATAAGCCTCTTAAAGACGGCCAAGTCAGAGTCATGATTAAGTCCATAAGCACGTACCGAACTTTTGTTTCCAATATTAAGCTTAAAAAGATAAGCTTTTACACTTTTCAAACAAAACAGAAAAGAGCATACAGAGTTGTTATTAAAAATGTACACTACTCAACCAGTATTGATGATATTATATGCGATATATTTCCAATATTCGAAGTAAATTTAGCAAGCAACCACTTTGTATGTTTTTCCTTGAACTTGAACCAAGCGACAACAATAAGGAAATTTACAGTCTAAAACATATCAATAACTCTATCATCACTATTGAGCCTCCCAGGAAAACTAGAGACATTCCACAATGCCATCGATGCCAACAATATGGTCATACTCATTCCTATTGCAATAAACCATACAAATGTGTCAAATGTGGAGAAAATCACTTATCAGCTGAATGTACCAAAAGTAAGACTGTTCCTGCGAAACGCGCTAATTGTAATAAATCCCATCTTGCTAGTTATAGAGGATGCATTGTTTATCAAGAGTTGAAAAAGAAACTTCAACATAAGACATTGAATTTTCAACAATACCGACACAATGCTCCACCTTTACATGAAACCTCTTCTCAAAATAACAGTTTTCACCATAATTTGAATGTAACATTCGCAGATGCTGTAAAAGGAATTTACAATTCAAAGAACGATTGCACGAGCCTTCAAAAATTGAGATTTTATTAACAAAGCAAATGGAACTAAAAAACTCTCTTCTAAATATGATGTCAGTCTTATGTAGCAAATTATGTCCATAGATCTTCGTATAGCAACATGGAATGCCAATGGACTCTCAAACAATTTACGCGAGGTTGAAGTGGCTCCGCAATTTTAATCAAATCGTCTATAAAATATCATCAAGAAGACCATCTTATTAAGGAAAGTGTTCAAGCTTCATGTATTAAAATTATTTGCCGCATGTATTCTGTTGCGTTATGTGGAGTTGATTTTCCTCCTCGTCATAATGTAGTATGCGATGATTTTGCAAATGTCATTCAAAAACTTGGTCCTCGTTTTATAGTTGGAGAAGATTTTAATGCGAAACATCCTAGGTGGGGGAGAGCTCTATAAGTGCTGCTTTCTAAAAATTATTCTGATCTTTCAACTAGAAAACCGATATATTGGCCTTCTGATCCATTCAAAAGTCCTGGCTTAATTGATTTTTTTGTATATTCAACTTGGTATTTTAGATAATTATGACCTCAGACCACAACCCAATTTTACTAACGTATAACTCCTCGCCTTAATTTATAAAAAAAGTCAATAAGCTTGTAACAGTTGAAACTGATCTGGAGTCGTTCTCATATTGGTTAGTGTTAAAACAGTTTCAGCAACCAACAGTCTTTTATCCACAATAAAAAACACGACCAACAGATTTAAATGCAAAGTGGAGATTAAATTCTGTATTAAACTAAAAAAGAGTTAATAATAAATATGTGTTGCTAATTTAGCGTTTAAATTAATTTTACATTTCAACAGTTAGATATAAACATTAATTTAAACTCTGCAATACCGAATGATTCTGAGTTGGATGAAGCCGTTGAAAATTTTACAAAAATAATTCACGAGCCTGGTTTTTTATCGAATCCGGTGGAAAGTTTTACTATTTCGCAAAGTGCTCCTCAAATCTCTTCACGGACACGGGAGCTTATTTTAATTAAAAGGATATTAAGAAAAGCATGACAGATAAGCAGAAGTTCTTATAACAATTGGCGTTTTAATCAAGCAGCAAGACACCTCAAACATCATTTAACTGGCCTAAAAATTAATCATTCGGTGAATTTTTTGACAATATTAATAACTCAAACAATAATGATCACAATTTGTGGAAGGCAACAGAATACCTGAAGCATACGTCAAAAAGAAATCCTCCTTTTAAGGGTAGTGATGGTTCATGGTGCCGATATAACATTAAAAAGGCAGAAGCCTTTGCGAACCACCTCTATAATACATTTTCTGTTCACCAATTTGATAACTCCGTAGAAGACGTAGAGATATCGAGATTTTTGGATGCGCCCTATCAGATGAGCTTACCCATAAAACACATTCCTCCATATGAAGTTGCAACTCAAATCAAAATACCAAAAAGTCTCCCGGATATGGTAATATCGACGCTGGAGTTGCACAGAGTTTGTCAAAGAAAGCTGTTCTATACTTAACGAAAATTTTTAATTCAATTCTTCATTTAAATCATTTACCTTCTCAGTTGAAATGCGCTGAGATCATTATGATCAAGAAGCCCAGCAAACCTGAAAATGAACTAACTTCTTATAGACCTATTAGTCTACTAAGTGTTTTTTTCAAAGATTTTTTAAAAAATATGTTTGAGCCGCTTGTCTCCTATTCTTGAGTGTTTAAAAATTATTCCCGATTTTCAATTTGAACTCAGGCAAAAACATGGCACTCTTGAGTAATTGCATCATTCGTAAATCGTTTGAGGAAAAGAAATATTGCTCCGCTGTATTCCTGGACATTCAGTAGGCATTTGACAGAGTTTGGCACACTGGTCTTTTATACAAATTAAAGAAACTTCTCCCGTCTACATTTTATACATTCTTCAAGTCATACCTGAGCAGCAGATTATTTTACGTAAGATTCGCAGATGATAGGGTAGTGTATTAAGCCCTGTATTGTATACAATATTCACGGCTGATATGCCTGTTTTGGACCCTGTGAATATTTACACGTATGCCGATGAAACTGCTATTGTAGCAGCAAACAATTGCCCAGTTGCTGCTAGTTCTTTTGTTCATAACGAATTCAATTTAATAGAGTAAATGGAGATCTAAAGTGAATGCTGAAAAGTCTGTACACATAACATTCTCTCTTAGAAAAGGGTATTGCCCTGACGTTTCCATAAATAACATCCGAATTCCAAAAAAGGATTGTGTTTGATATCTCGGCTTATACAGGGTGTTTTTTTTAGAGGTATAGAACTTCGAATTGAAATAAAACACAAGAAAATCGTTTTAATGTCCATCAATTTGGCTTTATTGGAAGGATAATTTTATGCCATTAATGTTTAAATATGATTTCGGGCATGTGGCCGCCGCGGCTGGCTCGAATAAAGCCAATTCTACAGGTCCAATTTTCAACCACTTTTCCCAGCATATGGGGCCGTATGTTGGCAATAACGCCACGAATGTTGGCTTCCAAGTCCCCTAACGTTTTTGGTTTGTTGGCGTAGACGAGCGACTTCACATATCCCCAAAGAAAATTAATTCTTGCACAAGCTGGATCTTGTAAGGTCGCAAGCCAAGATCTTTGCGCAAAATCTTCCATAAAGTTGATGGACAAACCTCCAATGGACGGAGCTTGCGGTAAACTTCGCGAACTGAACCATTATTTTCGAAATAAATTTGCACGATTTGCAAGCGTTGTTCTTTTGTCAACCTGTTCATGATGAAATGGCAAACCAAACTAAATATTAATCACTTGACAGCTGACAAAATGGCCGCCAGTTAAAAAAGTGATGCCAACTTAAAGTTCTATACCTCAATAAAAAACACCCAATATATGGATCGTCGACTAACATTGAAAGAACACATAAAAGTAAAACGGCAATAATTAAATATTACAAATAAGAAACTTAACTGGTTAATTAGTCCAAAATCTCAACTAAGTCTGGAAAATAAACTGAAACTTTATAAAGCTATTTTAAAGCCTATATGGACTTATGGAGTTCAATTTTGGGGAACAGCAAGTGCCTCAAATATAGAAATATTGCAAAGATACCAGTAAAAAACTATAAAGCTTATTGTTCAATCTCCTTGGTATATTTCCAATGATGCCATACATAACGATCTAAATATACAAACTGTTAAAGAGGTAATAAATTCATACATCGAAAAATATTTAAAAAGACTAAGCAATCATGTAAATCCTCTGGCTATTGTGTTATTAGACGATACTGATGAAATTCGAAGGCTTAAAAGATACCATGTGTATCTTATCTTTCAGAAGTTATTTTTTTTTAAATCAATCATTTTCTTATTATTATCTTTTTTTTATTGTTTTCTTTTAACTTAATGCTAAAACATTAAATTTAATAATTACTAAAACTTGTTGTTATTGTAAATGTAAGATAGACTAAATCTGGATTTTTTTCTGTTAAATTTGGAATATTTCTATAGTTTTATACGTTTTTATATGTGTAACTCTAAAATTATTATCTCAATATAAAATAAATTGCAAAATAAATAAAATACAAAAAAAAAAATTATCAAAAATATATGTACAAATATATGTACATACGAGTACATAGTATACGAGCAACAAAACTTTTGTCAAGTTTGGTAATGTTCTATAAACTCAAAAATCTTTATTGAAAAATCATCTTATTATACTTAAATTTATTTTACAATTGTTTACGAAATAAGAATTTTGAAGTACAAAATATTTGGTTATATTACTTATGAACAAAGAAAAAAATACAGTTGTAATATAAAACTCATTCGCTTAAATAAAACTATGAAATCGTATCACTTAAAACTCAATCGTCACTTCGAACTCATTTGTTTATAAAACTGTAGAATGTTATGTTTTTGGTATGTCACTTACATACGAATGAATGTTTATAAAATGGAAAATTCTTTGAATTTGTTAAACGACATTCTTTCAAACACTTCCTTATAAATAATATGATTTGGCCGACATTTAATCTGCTTTTTGGTGTCTAACCGACATATTTTAGGAGATTTGTCTATTGAGCTGAAACAATAAAAATACTTCCTGTATTATGGTGATATTATATACATACATAAGTATGCACATATGTATTTATAAGTATGTGCGTTAAATGATTGTTGTTGTCATATGTATTAATTGCTATCAAATAGTATGTCAAGAAAAGTGTGTAATTAAATACATGTCTTTAGGTCTTTAAGACGCAAGAAAGAAAACAATGGCAGGCAGGTAGCAACTATAATTTATTTTTAGCGAACTTCAGTAACAAAGTAAATTACAAAAACGTTTACCCAGCACACACATTACAGCACTCATATTACTAGCATATAAAACGTAAAAAAGTACAAAAAAAATTATTGTAAATAAAGCAACTTTATCTCGAACCCAGCTACAAAAACAGAAATGGTTTCCTATACTTTTTCCAAGTTTTTAAAATATTTATTTTAGGTGGGAGTATTTTTTAACAATAACTAGTTAGCGATTTCGTTTAATATGAATTTGTTGTATTTGGAAATATAAAGAGCGAGGTTTTCTATATTAAGCCATTATTGTATATTACATGGTCTGAAATGTTTGTTTAGAAAGCCAATTTCTTACGATTTTTGTCTTATATTTCGGATCTCCATTCTGTTGGAATATAACTTCTTCCTTTGGGTAAGCACTTTTATCAAGAATTCGGGAATATTGGGTTCTAATATACTCAGGTAATCTTCTTTTCTCATTATACGTTCTACTTTTACCAAAGGACCAATAGTAAACAAGCCCACACCATCAAATTTCCACCCCTATGCTTCATTGTGTTTTTTGGCTTGGTGCTTTTTTAAGCGTTCATAGGGCGGTGCCAGTAATATACCTTCCCGTCGGACTGGAAACTATTTATTTTGGTTTCGTCAGACCAAATAACACTTTTGCAGTATTCGACGGTCCATTTTTTGTGCGCTTTACAAAATTTAAGCCGAGCCTTTACATTTTGATGAAACAACGTAGGCTTTTTTGTTTAACGGCTGATATGAGACCGATTCGAGGAAGAACTCTTCGTGCTGTCCAGTCGCTCACGGGTTTGTTTACAGCAGTTGTAGCCTGTGTGGGTGTTTTCACCTGTTTGGAGGACAATAATAGTCCTGGCTTCACGGTCCGAAAACGTATGTACAAGGTCGTGATTTTTTGCAGCATGTGGGCTAATTTTTTTTATTTTTCTTACCGGTAACAATGTTTAATGACAAAGTTCCAACTTGTTGGCAATTTCTCTACCTGAATAATTATTACTTGTCATTACAACTACTTGGTTTTCCAAAAAATTCGATATATGTATGTATTTCTTATCTTTTAGTAAAAAACCTGTGAAAACTTGAAAAAACTTTTTAATAGTTTATAATTTGCAATAAACTGGTTAATTTAATAGTTTTCAGAAAATGTATGCTGCCAGCTTAAATGAACTTCAACGTGCAAAAGCGGATGCATTGTCATTTTACATAAACTGGTTTAAAACTTAACATTTACGTATGAATATTAATATATTTTCTTGATTTTATTATTTTATTGAACACTTTAAATAAAAAATCAAACCTATTTTTTAAATTTTGTGCGTTTTATTTAGTTTGCAAGTCATATGTGTAAAACATGTATCCATGTGTGTATGTACATATATTTAAGTCCTTAAAACTTAAAGGCTCTTGTTATTGGTCTTCTAAGTATGGTGCTGAGTCAAATTCTCTCCATAAATATGTATCAGTTTCAAAGAGTTTGGTAACAATTCAGTGTAAGGTTGAACATATGTATGTATATATGTATGTATGTAAATCGAATATATGTACATACATATGAAGCTTTCGCTTTAATGCGGACCAAACGTTTCCACATGCTTGCTGGGCACAAGATTGCCGCTATTGTTTTAGTGCGTGACTTTCAATCAAATCCAATATTAAAATATAATAATTCACTTTGGGACGTTTGAAATCCTTTTGGTATACAGTTAGCAAGTATGTATCCAATTTCTTTTTGTTGTCATGGAGAATCACAGTTTGCACTGATGTAAAATTGCATAAAAGACGGATTGTATAAATCCGTGAATGACAACTAACTTGTATGATCACTTTCACCTACTGCACATAAAGAAAGGTAAAAAAATAAATGTGTTTTTAATTTCTTTTGTTTGTTTATCAAATGATATTGAATTTTTGATACCGATACGAGATTTGTTGATTTGCTGTTGCTTGTTAGATTCGATTTTGTACATACAAATATATGCACATACCTATATAGTATATACATACAAATGTATGTATGTGTGTCTATTGCAAA
The DNA here is from genome assembly GCA_932526305.1 of Epicampocera succincta. Lineage (NCBI taxonomy): Eukaryota > Metazoa > Arthropoda > Insecta > Diptera > Tachinidae > Epicampocera > Epicampocera succincta. The sequence continues at coordinate 27,630,615 of OW052038.1, read as the reverse complement.
ACCGGCCACCTGTTTAATAAAAATTTACATGTGCATTTACATAGTATGTATGTATGTATGTATGTATGTACTTATGCATATGTTTGCACTTACACACATACATACATATGTACTTAGTTATGTGTCTTTTAAATAATTCATTGTGATGTTCTAATCTTTTAATAGCAAATAATCTGATAATAAAGACTGAATTTATTTTACTTACAGCGGCATGAATGAGTTTTGACAAATTATTACAATGCCCAGTTGTGATTACTCTTGTTGGAAATTTATTAAAGGTACCCACAGACGACATGTTTTTGCTTATGTATTTTTTAAATTTATAAGTCAGATGTTTAAAAAATATGTTTGTGGGATTTTTATTAATTAAAAAAAATAAAATTCTTTTTATTTTCTTATTTTTTCGTAGCTTTTGCTACTTCTTTATTCATGAAACGAGACTTAAAAACTGAACTGTCTTGTTACAATTTTGTTTTCTTATTAAAAAAATAATTAAAAAATATTTGTATACGATAAAATAATAATAAAAAATGTAAAACATATTTGTTAAATTATTATACGGTGGGGTGACACCATAACTCCCCCTCCGTTAGTTTGAGGCTCCGACGAAATTTGGAGCACAGTTGCTCTTCTTTTAAAAAGTATGGGTATAGTAACTACTAAAATGATCAACATTGAAATTGTAGTGCTATTTGCAGCTATATTAATGATTCTGTGTATATTTTGGGTTTTATTAAAATCAGTAAAATTGTTTTCATATTTAATTTGTTTTATGTATAGATCTTCTAATTTAATTTCAGTGAATGTTCCATTTTCTTTTATCTTTTTTAAAAAGTTTGTTTGAATTATTTTTTCTTTTACAATTAGTTTTTCGTTTTTAAATGTTAAATTACCAACATTGATTTGACAGTTTTCAAATTTAATTATAAAATTATGACTTGTATTAATAGTTTTTCCTTTGTAATTACAATTGAATGTAAAGTTGTTAAAGAAATTTTTAAATATAATTATTCCTTATTTTATTTCTGGTATTTTATACTCTTTAAGTGTACAACTTGTTATTTTATTTGCAGCGATGCTTAAAATACATGGATCATTAATTTGTTTTAGATTCTTATATTAGCTAGATGTATTTGGAAAATAGACATTTTGGTTCTCATCAACTAAAATTCTGTTTTCTTTTAAAAATAATGATTTGTTTATTTTATTGGGAATTGGCTCAAGGGTTATTTGTGTAAAGGATATTTAAATTGAAAATTGGGGGATGGAAAGGATGATGACAACTTGGTCTTTTTCAAAGGATACGGCAACTTTTATTTTAGTATACTTTTCAAAGTCATTTATAATTTCAATTTCCTGTTCGTCGAGTAAGTCCGTCGGTATAATACCTAGTTTGCTAGTAAATATGACTCCTGCAATGTCGTCAATATGGTCTTTGAGTAGATTTATATCATTATCGATCTGGTAAATGTGTTTTAGGAAATCTATTTCGTCTTCTAATGTAGATATTTTATTCTGAATCTCATTGCGAAATTTGTTCACTATTAAAAACTTTTATCCATTTTAGTTTTACGTCTTCTTGCTCTTTATCTTCTTTTTTACTATGTATGTACATATGTATGTACAGAAACATCCAGGTCATTCCTTTATAAAATGGCTTGTAACCTGTGCTAGTACTATTGTAAAATATGACATTTAGAGCGTGAAAAACGTTTCGTATGTGGGAAACTTAAATAAACATGATTTTAAGTATTATGCACACATACATATGTATGTACATATGTTTGTACATATGTATGTACATATGTATGTAGAAAGGTAGGAATATTTGTTATGACCCCGAACTACTTACATTTTTAAAATAATTTCCTTTACATTTTTAGTCCCGATTGCGTCCGAAACTCCGGTTTCGCTTAGATCATGCGACTAAATAGAAGAAGCGACGGAGGTTTTATATACATATGTATGTATGTATACTTCAGATAGATCCGAAAATCGAAATTATGTACTCACAGATATAAGTTTCTTAATAGAAACATTGCTTCGCCATTTATATATGTATGTACATATACATACATACATACCTCGTCTGTCAATTTAAAACGACACGAAAAGTATATAAATGACACTGTTCAAAAAAATGTATTTCTTTTAATAAATCGCGGCCTTAAAAGTTTATATCTAGATGATATTTAAGGACAGTTTAACAAATAACATGTTTTTCTGTCATATTTTACAGCATGTTTCATAAAAATCTGTTTAGATTAAATATTATTATAAATCCATGAACACAAAATAATTTGAAAATCAGCTTATATTTTTTTTGATTTTTATTGACATTTTTCAACTATCTTAAGCTTGGGGATGAATTCTGAGCTTTGTTGTATTCGGAGACTTACAAGTTAAAGATGTACTTTCTATTATGGCTCGAAATTGACGCATAAATTGAAAGTGTAAAAATTTGTACAAAAACGCCAAAAAATTTTTAGCAAATTATTTGAAAAGCCTTGCTCCTTTCCTCTCCAAATTTAAATAAAGAAAAATGGAAAATTGTTTTGTTGGCTTGAAAGTTCGCCTTTGCCAAGTGCTGAATGTGATGTTGGTAGTCATCAGTGAATTTTTCGGAAAACCTTGCGTTGTGGTTTTGGCTTTCAAGTTACTATTGCGAGATTTAATAAAAAAAGTTCAATTTTCTTTAATTCAAATTGGAAATATCTTTATTTTAATTATTTCTACAGAATAGGAGAGTTAAGTATGTCCGTGCACATCGCACATGGTTGTGTATGTTGCGTAGCAGAATCTCTTAATTAAAAAGAAATTAGCGCCAATTACTAAATGCTAGTAAATGCCAAAAATTGTCAAAGGTAAAAGTGTGTAATTTAGTTTAAAAATAAAACATTTTTTTATGTTTATTGAACTTCTATTTTAGAAAATTTTTATACAAGAATATACATGTGCATCTTCCAAATTTAGAGCCAACTATTTTAATACAAAACATTTTTCTATTATTAAAAAAAACCAAATCGACATAAAAATTGAGACTGAAAAAGTAAATTATCAAAATTTCAACAATATCTACTAAAAGTCGGCAAATTGTCTATTTTGCAATGAGTTCACTGACTCTAAACACTGCTTTAGTGATATTACTCCAATTTTGATAAATACAGGCCTTTATTCATTGACATTTTAAGGGGTTTCTTCGGATACGAGTATTTTTAGGATATCCCATGCATTCTCGATTTGTGGCACGACAGTAACTTCTGGCATCAAGTTCTGCATATCACGTTTTGGCGTCGTGATTTGAACTCACGTAAAAGGTGCTGTGCACACATAAAATATTGAATGGCTTGATTTTAAACCTGTGAGGTAAATGGTCGACTATTTGAAGTCACTTGCTTACTTTGTATAATTCTGTCTTAGAAAATTCAAGAAAAATGTTTTCATAAATTTCACAAAGTGTGTCTTCTATTTACTTTTGTTAAAAAATTTGCTTTTCTGCTTATGAAAACATAAAAATTAACAAATTTCTAACACTGCTTATTTTATATAAAAAATATTTTGCTTCGTTTGACAATGTTCGCGATTTATGTTTTGCTTCTAGCAGTCAGCTGGTTTTGAGGTTGCCAATAGTTTTAACAAGTGATTTAAAATACATGCAATTAAAGTGCAGAATGTAAACCAAATTCTGTAAAAGAAAGTAGTGGCAGCTTTATATACATATGCACATACATAGTACTTATCGTTACCTGAAATGCAAAAGGGCGTAACAACATATTTCAAAATTTTACAGGAGAGACAAAAAACTCCAAAAAATCAAAGATTACGAAGCTGGTGTTGCAATTTCTTCAGTACAGCATTAAATTGCGATGATGCATTTATTTCGTAGAATCGTCATGTTGAAATAGTTACTTAAAATGCCCAAGTGGTGAAGAGTATGTTTATTAACAATGAAACTTATTACTTTTCAAAACAAGTTCTTGCTGTGAAGGAAAAGTCGACTTTTCGCAGTCCAACTTTGTACATAAATAGGGGTATTTGTGTAAAAAATGAGCTAATGACAGAAAAGACACGCTTTGGTTAAATTGTAAAGCTTGTATATCGTTACCTGAAATGCAAAAGGGCGTAACAACATATTTCAAAATTTTACAGGAGAGACAAAAAACTCCAAAAAATCAAAGATTACGAAGCTGGTGTTGCAATTTCTTCAGTACAGCATTAAATTGCGATGATGCATTTATTTCGTAGAAAAAAAAATTTCTTTAATCGTCATTTTTATTAGATGTGGGTTGCGCCCTTTTGGTTTAAGAAAAAACCAACTTTGTTGTTACGACCTTTTGATTTTCTTTAATAAAATGGTTGTTATTGACAGTAGGGCTGTAAAAATGTAGGAGGACATGTAATTCGATTTGCTCTACAATAATAAATGAAAAAACCCATTTTGAATTTTTTGGTTGTTACGCCCTTTTGCATTTCAGGTAACGATATGTAATTAATGAATGAAATCTCCTTCAAGTTTTGATCATTATACATAAACGGTGTTTTTATAGAGTGACACAAGTTTGAATCGAAGTAAAAATATGTATATATTTTTAATATCAACGAAACGGGCTTTATTGGAAAGAAAATTTTATGAAATTAATGTTTAAATATGATTTCTGCCATGTGGCCGCCACGGTTGGGCCGTAAAATGTTAGGAAATATTATAAATTAACTAGTATTATCAAAAAAAAAAAACTCGTAGATAACGGTTCTCCCTTGTTCGTTTTTTAATTGTTTTTTTTCTTAATGCAATTATGGCAAGAATAGTAAGAAAAGCAAATCTAAATCAGCAGCTTTCTCGTGTTTTCGACAAATTAAAACCGTGCCGAAAAACTGAAACGTTTTTGGTTTGTAGAACAGCATCAAATCGTTTTCGATCACAGTTCGTGATTTTTTTTTCTTTTGGGATCGGTACTCAGGGGTGCATTGCACCAGAACTAGATGGTGGGGAGGAATAAAGAAACGGTAGTGGTTTGCTATTTTTTTTAGGTCTATATATGTATATTGCAGAGAAGAGGACGTCCGAATTTAACTTATGGTAGTCTGACTGTTCAATGCTTACTTCGTGTGCATACTACGACAACGCGCACTCAAATACCAATTAAATCAATATATCCAACATTGCGCTTATTTTCATGTTGCATCTTGTATTAATATGGATTTGTTGGGTCATTGTGTATTGTATGTTTTTTTATATTATTGTTTTTGGTTGAATGTAAAGAATTTTTGGCTATTATTTTTTCAGCAGAGACTTTGGTACGAATCGTACCTACGACCTCTGGATTGTTGTCATCCATCAAAGCTCAGAAACTACGTGATTTCGACAACAGACCTGTATATATTGCTTTTGAAGGTATTCGGAAACTTTTTTTTTGATATATGGATAGGCGCACTATATTGCTAAAGAACAAAGTTTGGACCTATTAAACGTTTACCCACAGGAATAGAACATTCTTCCAATATTTGTAAGTACATGGCGGCAATAATTTTACCCTAATCCTGAACTCATTGGTCCACAACATATAATGCACAAATTCTATAGTTTTTAGCACATGTTCTTCATAAAAATGTCGTCTTTTCTCCCTACTAGTCTTTCTCAAGCAAGAAATTTTTTCTTCTGTAACGATGTAACTTACTGTGTCCATCTATATATATATATAGTATATATAGATGTATATATATAGGTATAGCATGTTATGAATATTTTAAGATCTTCGTCGGTCAACTGGTTGAATTTTCCCATAATTTTAACTCCAGATATTTTGGAAAATAAGTCCAATAATTGACCTTTAACACAAATTAAATTGTATTTTTAGAAGAAAAATAGGGTTCTTTTTATAGAGGTATAAAACTTTGGAGTGCAAAATAAGTTTATCAAAAATTTTGCCAACATCGGCTAAAACAGTTTTCAATATTATTTGATCCAGATATTTTCGAAATGGAAACTATTTTATGTACATGTGTATCTTAAATACGTTAGGATTCATTAACTATTAATTCTTTAAAATGATGCAACATGCTCAACATTTTGGCTATGTTTTTTGTTTAATTGGGCATTTCGTGTTCCTGCGTTACGAATTCTTCATTTGTATAGGTGTACCTATAAGGGACCCTGTTGGCTATTATACACCGTCCTTAGTGAAACTTAAAAGTACTTTCGAATTGCATAAAAGTTAAGGCAATTTGAAACATTTATGTATTATACAATATAAGTCTGTTTTCGACATTCTTTTCGATTTCCGCATAACAAATTCCTTAAATAAAGATGAATGTTAGAGAATACTCATATTAAAGCAACTAAATATGTATGTATTTGCAGTTACAGTTGTTTGCTTTTTTTTTGTCGAAAGTCTAGAAGACTCACGCTACATTTTTGATATTACTGTGATTTGCAGTTCGTTAATATATCACTATTGTAAAACTCAAACCAGCTTAACATTTTCGATAACCGTATTTTTTGCTTGAGTTTTCTGTTTCAAGAATTTCTCCCTGAGCATTCTAGATTTTTTTTAAAGCTTTGTATGAGGTACTTTTGATCCTATTCGCAGCCATCGTATTCACCGGACGCGAATGCTTGTGGCGTTTTCCTATTCCCAAGATTGAACAGACCATTAAAAGCACAGCGTTTTGCGACGAGTGATGATATAAATACCGAATCACAGAGATCTCAGGGACATATCAAAAAGTGCATATCGGAACTGTAGCGAAGATTGGAAATTGTATTATATCGGCGAGAGCCTACTTTGAAGGGCACAGAATAAAAATTGATGAATTTGCAATACACTGTTGTGATTATAACGATATTATAATATTTTAAAAAACCATATTACTATTAAATTAATCATACATAATTCAGATAAAATCATGTTTTAAATAAGAGCACTACTGAACTTTTTAACGGTATCAACTGCTTATACCATCGAGGTCAACCATAGGGCCTTAGCAAACTAAATTGTTGCGCTGGTCATATTCGAGTACGTCATGATGCATAATTAATATTTTGTTTCTCTGTATGTATATCTTGAGACCCATGGAAACGGTTAACTCTAAGCGTATATTAAGCTAGAAAAGTGCTTAAGGTGGCTTGGCGATCTCTACTGAACCCTTCACTAAAAGTTAATTGGCAGTACATTCCGAAACCTTCATGTTTATTTGTGCCATAGAGTGCCATCTAAGGCACTCAAAGGTGTTGGCGTAGGCATCGTAAAGAACTTTTGGTTTTTATTTGCAAAGAGAGCGAAAAAACATTTTTAACGCATTGTTAATTATGTCAGCTGCAAAGTAAGCAAACTTTTCCGTAGGCCCTCATTCGAAAACTTCCATTTTTTGAGTTTAATATTTTTAACTTAATTTATATATGTATGTACATACATATATACATATACATATATGTATGTACACTGTGCGAGTGTTTAGATTTTGTTGCAGCAACAGCCTGCTACATTTTGATAAATATTTGGCCATCACTGCTTGAGTTGGACATCTGTTTGATTTTAGTAATATTTAATCATTTGTGTTCGTGAGCATATGAATGCATGTATGTAAGTAGCGTAACATGCAACAAATACTAACAAACATGTCGTTCAAATTGCGTTCTCACTTCATATATACATATCGTCATATGATTTTGAAAAAAGCTCTGTTACAAAAAAATTCAAAATCTGGTTCTGATTCACCATAGTGAATCATCAATTTCAAGGTACATATTAATACGAAACTATGTGTTTTAATTAATCTGAGTTTCGCATTTAAGTTCCAAATCATTGTATTTACTGAAGCTTCAGCTATTATATTGAACACTGAAATAGTATGTGATAATTATATAATAATAAAATAAATAATTTGATTGCTGTGTCTTCCGAAGTTCTACCAGCTATTTGTGCTGTCGTACCAATGACTCGTCTGAATGATTGGATTATTGCAGTTGGAGATTTTAATATGCCTAATATTCTTTGGAACTTTTCCAATGAAAATAGTTATTTTTCTCCATATTACTCTGGTTGTAACCTAACATTTTTACATGGAATTCATAAATTGCTTGCTACATCCATCTACTTAAATCTGTATGAAAGAAATGGAATCTGAAATGATAATAACAAACTTCTAGAATTAGGTTTTGTAAAGGAGTGTTGAAACATCTCTAACCCTACGATTGAAATAAGTGATCCTGTGTTATAAGCAAACAAGCAAGATACCGCCGGCTAAAGGAACTGCTATATAGTACAAATTGGTCTACTTTGCTTTGGACAACAAACTTGTTTCCATTAATTCTATCATTAAAAAGTTTTATGAAAAAATATACCATATATCATTAATCATTGTGTTCCAATAGAAACGGTTGACGATTTCTCAAGTCACCCATGGAATTCCAAACGTCTTTCTAAGCTTAAAAATAGGAAAAATAAATACTATTATAAAATTTTTAAGAAAACAGGATTATCCGCTCATTTTGCCAGATTCTCGAGCTGAATACAATAAATTAAATCAAAAATGTTAAGGCTGACACCTCGTCAAAACGAAAAACTCATTTAAGATAAATCCAAGATCAGTCTATAACTTTGTAAACTTAAAAAGAAAATTTACCGCCTTCTCACCTATTATGCTGTTAGATGAGTACCTGTGTCATCCATCATACATCATCTCTATTATCAAATAATCAAGATTTTCAAAAATTTTGTTCAACTGCAACTAATCTTTTACAATTTACAATTCGGATAAATCGTACATTTGTTGATAGAATGCAAACTGATGTATGTAGCTTAGACTGATTTTAGTAAGGCTTTCGACAAAGTTAACCATAAAGTACTAATTAAGAAGGTACAGTGTATGGGTTTCGCACAAAATTAGATCGCTTCACACCTTTCCAATAGGAAACCAAAAGTTGCATTTGAGAACACTGGATCTAAATCTATTCCTGTTACATTTGGTGGCTCTTTCCCATAGTTCCATTACTGTTTTATGTACTTGTTGTTAATGACCTGCCTAAAGAAATTCAATTATACTAATGTACGCTGATGATGTTTAAGTATTTTTTAGCTACAACAACTACAATGATCGTACATTGCTGCAAAAAGATTTAAGTTCCTTGCACTCCTGGTGTGATTAGAATTTAACACAATTGAAGTTTAAGAAATGCAACATGTGTTTCTTCCGAAGGAAATTTTTAAACTTTAAATATCTTTTGTGCAGTTATGATTGTGCTCGATCCTAAGCTTAATTTTCTGCAACCTATTATATTGAAATTATTATTTCAATTATTATTATTACATACACTAAGGAAAGCAAGATCTCTGCTGCGTTTCATAAAACGTTGGTCAAAGGAATTTGGAGACCCCTATATGACTAAGCAGATATTTACATTCCTTGTTCGTAGAGATTATATTTTCAAGCGGATTCCTCTTTAAATGAAAATCCTACAAACGTAACAATATGTTTGCTTGAAATTACCTAAAATTATTATATATTTTTAGACATATGTATGTACGTAAGGCTTAGTATTCTGTAAGAATTGTTTACTCATATGTACATGTGTAGACTTAATTTCAAATAAAATAAACATGATGCACCACATCAAAATACATGTTCCTGGATAATTTTACACTTCTACTCTGCAAGTACCACAAAAAACTGAATATTTTTCTTAAATACTAATTCTTTAATACGATTGGGCTTAAATTAAAAAGAAAATTTGACTTACATAGATTTTCATATTAGAGTTTCTTGGTTCTACTGGAATTTTTTTTAATGTAGCTTATGGCTTTTATATGACGATATGTTTGTAATGACGTACATACTACACGTATGTACATAATTTTGTTGATATGAATGAATGAGTATCTTGTTTTTAAAAACTGTCATTATTGGAAACACATATCGACTGCAGACGCAACTCTAACAAAGACAGCACGTATTTGCCGTTAACATGCAGCTTGAACTCTGTGTCATTTGTCTATCACTCGCCGGTCTATGCATAAATATACAATACATATGTATGCACACTCATCTCCGTATGCATGCACGTACATACACACATGTGTATGTATGTATCTCTGTGTACACATACACACAATGTATGCACGTACGCACATCCATGCAAATACATAAATAATTCAAAACTCTTACATGCAGTATTACAACTATACAACTTCCAATACTTTTGCCACTCTACTATTCATTAAAAAATAGAAAAATGTATACAATTTGCACACATGAACGACGTTAGAAAACGTTCATAAAATATGTATGTATGTACATACATATGTATACAATATAAAATCTTGTTTACCAAAAAAATTTCAAAACTTACGGACGTCTTTTCCATCAAATGCACATAAAGTGGGTACAAGTATTTATGTATGTATGTACGTCTGCACGTTTAATGAATAACAACATGGGAATTTTAAGGTTCCTTGGCTTTTGATTATTAATTTATGTACATACGCATATACATACAGTGGCTCACAGCTTATTTCAACCACTCTCTTTAAAATATTTAAAGTCGATATAACTTTTGAATGAAGCCAATATTGAAAAAAATTATATACAACTTAATAGAAAACTTTCTTATCTGCATAGAAAATCATAATCTTAAATTTAAAAAGTAAAACTAATAAAATTTCTACAGTCGCAGCTTATTTCAATCAGTTTATAAACACTCAAATTAGTCAGTTTTATAACTTGGTGTAACCTCCTTTCTCGCCAATTACTGCTTTCAATCTATTTTGCAAAGAATGCACTAATTTTCGTGTGGTTTATGGTGTTATTTTCGATCATTATTCCTTTATGATTTCAGTTCGATATCCGGTGTTATAGACGTTTTGATCTAATATTGCCCATATATATCAGTGGCCAGTGCCAAATTAGCCAAGCCTGGAGGATACCTGATTTGTGATTCGGTCCGTTGTCATGATAAAGGCGAAACTCGGCTTTGATGCAGAGCTTTTCGGCAATTTGCAGTAGGAGCGATTTAAGAGTATCCAGATACATGTTTTTATCCACAGCGCTTTCAACCCCACTTAACGACATACATGTTCTACTCTTGCCTCTAACTTTTATTTGCGTAGCTCTGTACGCCAGACGCATAACTATCAGGGAGCCAAAAATGTTAAATTTGGACTCGTCCGAAAAAAATTACGAAGTTCCAAAATATTTGGTCATGTGATTTTATTCGAGCATTTTTTAGCTGATTTTTTTAGTTATTTAAAGTTTTAACAGGCTACTCTACCATTAAAATCATGGTTTCTTAGGACACGGCAAGTTTCTGCAAGTTTTATTTATGTAATTTTTAACCTCTGCAGCTAATTTTGGAGCAGAAAGGTTTTTCTTAATTTTTCTGACTATATAACGCTCATCTGCTTCATTAAAAATTTTGTTTGGAGCTTTTCTGCCGTTATCGACTACTCTATTTTCGTGCCTGAATCTATAAAATGTGCTCTGCAATATCAAATCACTAAGATAAACAATTTTAGCAATTTTTTACCGAGAAATTTACATTTTTATAATGTAACTAATTCTCTTTGCTCAACAGGTCTTACAATGGTTGAAATAAACTGTTACTATAAAAATAATTTTTAACTGTATAAATATGTAAATAAATAAAACAACAAATTTTTATACTGATAAGAATTTTTTCTATTAAATTCTATATCAATTTATTCAATAGTTTGCTTCATTCAAAAGTTATATCGACTTTAACTTTTTTAAAGAGGGTGGTTGAAATAACCTGCGAACCACTGTATCTGCATCAGACTTTCTTTCAATTTTACTAAGTATAGTATTTATTCTATTTCAAAAACCTTCGAACTTGTTGCTAAATTGATCCGAATGAATCTGAGATGTCAACACATAACAAAACTAAGTGCAAAAAATAGAAAAAAGAACCTTTGCTTTGCAGCCAACTTCACTTCTTTGCATACCGTTAAAATTAAAGTTTCGAATTTCAAACGTCAGCGGCGCACTATGTGGATCATACATTTAGTATGTAAATGAAAATTTTTAGGAAGCAGCGTATATAAGTAGATATGGGGAGGACTAAACCCCATTGGAAAACTACTGAGTACAATGGGCTGAGCTGAAAAGAACGAGTAAGTGAGCTGAAAAATAGAAACTCTTAATATAGTTTTCAAAGTCAAAAAAGTTTTTCATTTGAATTTTTCACGTTAAAATCCCATTAAAAAATAAAGATGGATGAGTTAGCAGAGCATTCGACAACAGTCCAGAGGTCGTGGGTTCGACTCCTACGAAAGACTTTGGTGAAAAACAACAGCCAAAATCATTTCAAATAGGAGCAATGACAAAAAACCTTCAATACACAATGCTACATACATAAATAAAAACACTCAATAATGTTGAATGCAACATATAAAATTCAAAGTTCAAGTGCATTGTCGAAGGTAACTCTGAGCACTGAAATGTCAGAACAGCATCAGTTAAATTCTGACAACCTCCATCCCTACAATATAGAACAAAAACAAAAATAGCGAAACATTACTGCTTCCTTCCTCTTCCACAGTTCTGGTACAATGCACTGCATATGTAAGGGACGACCCCTGATTACGGGTCTAAAAAAAAGAAAGTGTGATTTTAAAATCAAATGTGATTTCATATCAGGAAGTTTTTAATCACGTGATTTTCAAAACATACTTGTGTACTATTTAGTCACGCAAAAATATCATTTTTAAATATTAAGCCAATGCCAATATAAAATTTCTGATAAGGGAAAAATAATTTTTTTTGATATTAAAAAATTTATTTATTAAAATAATTCTTTGCTTTAATCTACAAGATTTCTATGTGAAATAAGTAACACAAAAATCAGAAAGTTATTGAGCTTCATGCAGAGTTATTAAAAAACTTCATGTCGACTTCTATGTTAAATTGATATTTTTAATTTTGTTTTTAGAAAAGAAATATCATTTTCAAGAATCTTGGAAAAGGTTATTAAAGCTCGAAATCAAGTAACTTCAAGTTAAAATTATGGGTAAAATATGAAGTAAATTAGTGGCGGAGAATGGAACAAAAATATATAACCGATTTGGAGCTATTCATCGAAAAATTTAAAGTAAATAATACTGCGTTTTCAATTTGTTTATTATTTAATTGTTGTAAAGAAATTCATAGATGAAAAGAGTACTGTAACATAGTAGAAGAACGCTGTTTATGGTAATTTGAGGGCAATTTGCCCATTGTCAAAGTCTATATAAAACTACTTGATTTCATCGGAAATCATGAAACTGCTTAATTTCACGCCACCCTGAACAGGCTTTTACTTCAAAAGTTATAGGCATTTTTTCTGTTTTGCATAATAGAGCAATTACGAGAGAAATTGATATACATATGTATGCATATCAACTTAGCTTGTTGATATTGGCGATTACGTCATTTTGTTTATTAACTCTGCATGAAAAGCAAAACCCAACAATAATTTCAAAAACGAACAAATTTTTTAAGGCGTTCGTTTGCAAGTTGGGCGGTTGGTTACTCATGGATTTGTTCGCATCCGTATTTGTCCGTTTAATGCATTAACACTTCCAAATGCTTGTACTCGAAAAATTTGAATTCCTTTCGGGCAACATGCCAAATTAAAAAAAGTGTGTTATTCGCAAACTAAAATTTTGTTTGCTTTCATAACAAAGTGACTCAAGGGCATGCAGTAGCGGCCTTTGTGTGAGCTTTTTGGCTTAATTTTTTGAGTAACAAATTTACTTCGAAGCAGTCGTATGATTTACATACATACATACATATGTACATACCCACATAAGTACATACATACAGGAGCAAAAAAAATTTAAAAACTGTAAAATTAATTGTACAAAGGAATGTTCGTACACATTTTATGCCACTAACGACCAAACATATGTACATACATCATTCATCAAATCGTTTCAAGTTAGTAAAGCCATGCAAACTTTTGATCATGTTTTAAATTGGTGTCTTATTTGAATTTTAAAATATGTTAGCAAAATAAATACATATATATGTATGTACATACATACATACATACATATATTTATGGACCGCTGGGAAAAAATTTTCCTTTCTGCAAAGGTACTGCAAAAACAATGCCTTTTTGTCCTTATGTCATTACACTTACATACATACGTATGTACATAAATACTTTTAAAGGAAATTCAAGCAAAATATTTACTTAACTGCGAAAATTTTATCTATAAAATAAAACAGCCGAGGGAAGTAAAAAATAGTACACAGACTATTATAAGTCAATTTCAAAATTCTTTTTTAAGACAAGTACGATGCCAGTCATTAAGATTCCCCAAAAATTTCAATAATAGAAAAGCGATGATTAAGTCAATAAACCTTATCTCAAAATGTCAGAAGTTATTGATGTAAGAGATAGAAAAGCTTGCCAAAATATTCATAGTTCATGCATAGTACCCAAATCAGGTTTTTGCCCTTCAAAATACTGGCGAGCGCTAACGTTCGATGTTCGTGGGACAGGCCGCAGTTGTTTTCACTGCAAAGTGCTTTTAAATGAAATCTATTCTTCTACACAACAATTTATTTCATCTTCTTTGCTAAGGAATTTATGAAATTTGTTTTTCCAACAACTGTTAGTCGTATACAATACCGGGTGAGATATATTCGTAAACATACAATCAGTTTAACCTACATACACATTTATTTTTCTGCGCAGAACCAAGTGGAAGAATGAAGGCTTAAATTTTATACTTCCCTTTAAACTGAAAACTATTTTGATTTTACTTTCGCCGAAACTGTTCTATTGTTCTTTTTATTTATCCAAAAATATTTTGTACATATGTACATACATATATATTTACATACATACATTTGTGCGTAGTTGTGAAAGAAATTGTTTGAACAAAATTCAAAAGGGGGTCCACATCTAATTGATACTCTTATGAATATTATGAGCTGTTCCATTTTTTGCTGGTGTTCCATTCCAATAATAAATGATTTATTTGCGCACATGTGGAACTTGATATTTATTTAACATAATTGTCGCCAACCGGCTCCTGTTAATTTATATTCAATTATTTAATATTGCTTATTTTATGATCATTCATACTTACGCATTTTATTAAATAATTTCGATTGCTGGAGTTATCTAATGTTTGCTTAATGTTTTATGGTATGGCTCAGTGAGTTGCATTAATGTTCATATTATTTATGTAGTTATTTATTTTGCAGCTGCATATGTACATATATTTTAAGTTATATGTATTTGGTGCATTGATCCTTAATGAGATCATTGTTGGTGTTGTTGTTAACTGTATTTATATATTCGCATTCGTTTTGTTTATATTTGTTTTCGAACTAGAAGCTACACATCTTTGTCCTAACAAGAAACAGGTATATACATACATCTGGACATATGTATGTAGATATGTATGAAGTATGTAGCAGATACATACATACATAATAATGCAGTATATTTGAAAATTAACTGCTATAAGAAGTAAATCTTAGTACAAGAAAAATTATAATTTTGAAATCAGTTTTTTTGGGAACAGGAGTCCGACAAGTCGTTCAATTTCATTAATTACAATACAATAAGTTTATTTTATTTGTTAAACAAATATACATGTACATATATATGTATATAAGTATTGGGTGTTTTTTATTGAGGTATAGAACTTTAAGTTGGCATCACTTTTTTAACTGGCGGCCATTTTGTCAGCTGTTAAGTGATTAATATTTAGTTTGGTTTGCCATTTCATCATGAACAGGTTGACAAAAGAACAACTTTTACCTAGATACGTAGATGCTGATTTTCATCGCAAAATTTTGTTCAGTGATGAGGCTCATTTTTGGTTGAATGGCTACGTCAACAAGCAAAATTGCCGCATTTGGAGTGAAGAGAATCCACATGAGACCCTTGAGACGCCATTACATCCACAAAAACTGACTGTTTGGTGTGCTCTATGGGCTGGTGGAGTCATTGGGCCTACATACGGCCCCATATGCTCGAAAAAGTGGTTGAAAATTGGACCTGTAGAATTGGTTTTATTCGAGCCAGCCGCGGCGGCCACATGCCCGAAATCATATTTAAACATTAATGGCATAAAATTATCCTTCCAATAAAGCCAAATTGATGGACATTAAAACGATTTTCTTGTGTTTTATTTCAATTCGAAGTTCTATACCTCTAAAAAAAACACCCTGTATATGTATACACACATACATACATACATAATTATGTATGTATAACCAGAGTCATAAATCTACAAGTAGCAAATGAAACAAATATCTTTTGAATACATACATATATTTTTTACAAAGTTATCTACTAAATTTATTCAGCTTTATATTTTCTTGAATGAAACTAAAAAAGAAAAGACATCGGAAATTTTTTTTAGATTTTCAGAAATAACAAAAATAACAAAACTTTTTATCTTAAGCGCAGGAAAACGGAGTCAAAAAGTCTACAATCAGCTTATAAAGACAAGCCTGGCGATGTAAAGATAAATGAAATTTATTAAATTCCGTAACGAATGGGATAACCCCGACACTTTAGAACTTCCAACAGAGGACTTTTCATAGAATCTACTAGCTTGCTAATTTCCTCAGGTGTTATTTCAGCCCACTCATTTATGTAGGGAGGTTGTAGCGGTGTGTAAAATCATAACCCCAATTTTACAACACTAGAATGCTTCAAAATATCTAAATAAAGATGTCTGTCTATTGCTGTTTCCACAAATTCGAGATTACCTAGACCACTGACTGACATACAGCCACAGAGCATTACGAAACCACCCCCATGTTTCACGGTAGAGAAGAGACATGATTTGTTGTATGCTTCATCTTTCTTACGCCACTCTAACCTGCGACCTTTTATGCAAAAACACAATATTTTGTTTCGTCAGACAAAAGCACATCGTTCCAAAACGCATTTGGCTTATTAAAGTATTTATTTGCAAACTCTATTCGCTTTTTTCTATTTACTAAGGAAATGTATGGCTTTCTTCTTTGAAAACCTTTCCTCCACATCTTGATTAATTTGGGCCGCCTTTAAGCGTGGATCTTTCTTAACTATATTCAAAACAGACCGGGTTTCACGAAGTGTAAACTTTGGCGGACGTCCAGATCAAGGCTTAGATATGATAATTTCAGTGGTTTGGAAAATTTTTATTACTGTACATACTATATACTCAACAGTGTGATCTTCCAACCAACTTACCTATTTTTCGGTTTCTTTTCCCTTCCTGCCAGAGCTTAAAAGCTTTTTTAAAAGATAAAAACATTAAATTCTATTCAGTTTTTAAAAATTTATTGAAAGCAATGCAAATTTTGTAAAATTTTACTTGTTATATAAACTTAAAAACTGCACTAATAATGATTGATTGCAGTTTTTTGATCGTGTGTTTTCTTATGCCTGTTTCGCGAGAGATATGCCACAACTGTTGCAATAAGATTTTTAAATTTATGACTCTGACTGTATGTATTATTTTATAATTTTATTTAGAAATATACCCCCTACCATCATCACTTATTTGAAGAACATAGTCTTGTGCGGTTAATTTCGCATCCCGACAAGGCTCAGGTCGCAGTCAGCGGCAATAATGTTGGTGTTTACAAAAAGAAATTGTACGTATTCATTCATTTTGCATAATTTTAATTAAATGAAAAATGTTTGAACAATAGTATTGAAATAAAATGAGTATATGTTCAATCCCGTTACATCCAAGAAATGTTAAAGTTCTTATGAATCAATAAGGGATATTCAGTAAAGAAACTGGTCCTTGAGTTCTTTTTCTGGTTGCATCCAAACACATATGGACATGTGTCTACACGTATGTATGTATGTATATGTACATATACATGTGTATATGGGTATATAATTACATACATATGTATGTAATATAGGATGCGATAGTGTATCTAATTTTATATTGTATTGCTGCTCATCTGAATAAGTTGCATGTATTTAGAAAGATTCTTAGCAGCAAGAGTTTTTTCAGGCAAGAGAGTAAACGAAAAAGTTACAAATACAGATGGTTTTGCAGAAAATATACCTACTCAATCCATTCCGTCGTCTTTCCTAATGAAAAAAGTTTAACCTCGAAGATCCTGATGGATGTAACTATTACTCCTTAAAGGGTATTTGTGACGATAATACAAACCTTAAGATAAGGATTTTGCGTGAGAGAAATCTAATGAAAAGCGCAAGGAAAATAGTAAAGAATATGTTTGAATTTTCTATTAATTTTATTGTAACAAAAAGCACATTGACTTAAGTTCTGTACGGTTGATTTCACAGTAATGAATTAATAATTCACAATGAATTAAACGTGTCGTAAAATAAGAGTTAGAGTAAGTTATTTAAAAAGAATATAATCAACCATAAAACACGAATAGGGCAAAAAAAAAAATCGAAAAGATTCAGTTCAATATTAGCGTTAAAACCTACTTTTAAATAATATTTGGTTTGGGTACCAAAAATACATATGTATTTACATATACATATGTATGTATGAAAAATAGAACAACCTGAAAAGTTTGGTGGCCCTGAGATTCTCTATGTATTTAGTTAAAACCAACAAACGGGATTATATGATATTTTGTGTGTAAATTTTATGCGTTTTCATTCGGGTGCTTAAGCTTTTTTTATTTGTATTTAAGTGCGTTGTGAATAAATGAGAATATTTCGTTTTATAAATTTCTTGTTCTGTTTTTTTTAATGCGAAAATGAATTCAGATATTTTATATCCGCTTTAGCAAACGGATACAAACAAATGTTAGTAAATGTTGGCTAAATTCACACGCACACTTCCATCAAAAAGAAAAAAGAATGCACTTATTTTATAAATACTCGTACACAACAAACACGCTAAAAGTGAGAATGAGTAAATAATAGTTGTTGTAGAAACACTCGTTTGTTGCTGTTGCAGCGTTGCCAGAAAACCACAGCGTGGGTTTGAAATTTGCCGTAAATATTTTTGAATTTTGTTCTTTCGCATTTTATAATTTTTTTTAATAATTCCCAACGTATATTTTACAAATGTTATTTAAAACTTCACTAGTATTTCTCGCCTAAAATTGTGTCGTATTTCAATAATTAGAATCACTATAAACGTTGGATGTTGACGATTTATTAATTATTTGAATTTATTATACTCGTATACTCCCGATAATATTAACGAATTAAAGCCAAGCCAGTTCACTTTTGCAAGACAGTTCATATTTGCGAATGGCATCAAGTTTCCATCTACAAACGTTTTTCACACAAAAAAAAGTTTCTTATGTATAATTTTTTATTTATTGTTTATTGGACTTAGGAAAACATTTGTTTTTTGAAAAAAGAAATTTTCTTTAATATTATTATGAAGGTCTCTGGCCTTTTCTTTTAACATAAGTCTGTTAACAGGGATCTTTCCTTCTCGTACATTCAAAAAACCATCGGTGTAATGCATTTTATATATTTGGCTATTCGGAAGGCCGCGTAATTTTTCTTTTTCCATGTCCAATAAACGTATTACATATTAAAAAATAGTATTTTTATTTTTTTATTCCACATATCGCAGATTTTTTCACCCCAAATTTATTTGTTAAATTAATAACACGTGCACCTTTTCCTAATTTTTCTAAAATTTCTTATTTTACTTTTAAAGTTAAAAACTTATATTTTCTTATATACATACATTTTCCGAACTTTTCACGTTTAATTTATATTTAAAAATTGAATATGCAGTTCCAGCTGAATGTGGGCTCTAACTGAAAAGTGTATGTTAGGATTGTTTATTTGGCAGCTGAAGACAATTTAAAAGCAGCTAGGGAAATCCGCAAATTATTATGCAGTTGTATTAAAATTTAGCCACTTTTGTGTTAATTTTGATTGCAACTCTATGCAGAGAGAGAAAGTATGTTAAAAGAATATAAATAAGCTGTTCATATTTCGAAACTTAGTGCTTAGTTCACATTTTAGAGGAATTAAAAATCGGGCTTGGCACTGCAATTTTATGTGTTTTATCAAACCATATTTATACAGGTGGCCGAAAAAACAAGCACGAGGTTATCAAAGTTCCTGTCAAATAGTACACCTGATACCAAAAAGGTGTCCAAGTAGATTTGATTATTATTCTTTTTACAACAATCGGCGGTGCTTAGTACAAATACAAAGCTACTTCAATCGTTTCCATTTGCTAATAAGGCTATATTTACATTGAATGCAAACTTATCTCTTGGTCAAGACTGCGTCTCCAGTTCGTTCGCGGCTTCCAATCAAAGGTTTAAAATAGGATTAGACATATCCAGATAAAGCTCCTTCATATTAATTCTGTGGTATATATAATGACAATTAGTTTCCAGTTGTATGGCCATCATATTTGCAGAGCACAACGCAAGGTTTGCAGTTTATGTTAATTTCAGCAATTATTTAATTTCGCAAGTGTTTTTGAGATTATTTTCAAAAGTTATTTTTTAATTCAAAAGTATATTTTTTATTCCTTACCTTGACACGGGGTTCATGCTTTTCATATCGAACATTATTGAACGGAGTAGCAAGAAAACGAGATACTCGTGCCCCGAAACACTTCAGAATAAAGTAAAACTTCAGAAGTGGCAGCACTGTGCTGTTGTAAAGCTAAATTTATAAAAGTTGTTGTTGCTGCTGATGCTGATGACAATGATTGTGTGAAATGCATACGTAAAGTTGACTGGAGCGTTGTTTTGTTGAGGCGTTTTGTTGTTGTAATGTTTGATGTTGATGACTTTGAAGCGTGCTTTGCATTTATTTTATTTTACTTTGTACAACTCAAGCAACAAACAACAAGGTTTGTTTGTGAATATGCCGCTGTTTGGGAACACATGCATGTAGAAATGAAGTAGTAGGAGGGCAGTTTGAAAAGTTAGTTATATATGTAAGTGCACAAATACTTATTACTTTGTTATATAAAAACAAATTTAAAAAAAAAATTGTGACCGACAGGAAAAGAGTTTAAGGTGTAAATACATAACACGCGTCAGTGTGCGAATGCTCTCTCTTAGAAAAAGTTACATAAGAACCTTTTTACACTCTTCAGGCGAACTGAAACGAATGCGCAAGTCGTCATACTCACAGGCTTTGCGGTTTAGCGATGAAATGTCTGAACTAAATAAAATGGCAATAGGAACACAACTCACATTAGATACCTCCAATTGAATTGAATATAACTGCATAAATATTTTGAAAGTGAGATTGCTTTTGTTTTATTTGCTTTTTGCTTCATATACATTAAATTTATTTTGTTAAGCGCTGTCAAAATTGAGCAGTCCAAGCGCTAAGCGCTTACGCAGCCTTATTTACATATACTTCATACAAATTGTGTGGACAATAGAAATTTTGACAACTAAATTACGCGTTTGTTTGCGATAAAAAGTTGGCTAAGTTTTGATTTTTTGTTGACAAATAATCAGCTGAAAACAATAAAGCATAAATTTAAAAATTTCATGAATCATGAAGAAAAATCTGGCAGGTTAAAACGACGCGGTATTGTATAAAAAACAAAGGACTAAAAACAGCTGACAGCTTTTGTGAGAATTTGCCTACATTGTGAGAATTTCCATATTTTAAAGCGGGAAATTAACGCATGCTGCTTACTTCTACAGCAACTTATGTACGTACATATGTAAATATCACACACAAAAAACAATCAATCAGTTTAAAAAATTTTTACCGTGAATGGAGGGGCCTCGCCATAATACGAGTACGATATAAGCTGTCTCTGAAAATCTAAGCTGTTGAACAGCGAATTATGTAAAATTAATTACCTGCATTCGAAGCGACAAGTGTGAAGAGTTTTCTAATACGAGTACAGTAATAATGGATAATTACCTCGCCGAAAATTCTCAGGATTTTAGTTAATTAGGCGGGGAATTCATTTAAGCGAATGACATCGGGGTGATCGGACGAATAACTTTACTCTCAAACGGTTGACATCTAAGCGGGACAAAAATATAAAAAATCTATTCAGTTGTTCTGTCGATTTCACCTGTTATGAAGTGATATTCCATATAATAGTATCTTGGGTAATAAAATGCCGGAAGTGGAGATTAAATCTTCAACATACTCGCATATATAAACATGGAGATAAGGAAGAAAAAGATAAGCAGAGGAGAAAAAACAACGGAGGGACAAATAAACTTGTATTAATGGGGACTATTCCGGATAGAAAAACAATGCACATTTTGAAATTATGCAGACATTTTGAAACTTTAGTGGTAAGAAGACAACATGGCCGAAGGCCTAATTTTTGGTCGCGAATATTTAAATATTTTCAAAAATCGAACTCATTGGTGTTCGAGTGTGTGAAAAGGCACATACATATGTATGTAATCATGACGTCGACGAAATTCGTCGAACTCTGCAATACATTTATCTCCAGTTCCTACGCCGGCGGACAACGAACCAATCTGTGCCATGTGACCAAGTTTGGGGTTTTTTTTTATTCAGTTAATAAAGTTACCTTTTACTTCAAAAATGTTTTAATGTTTTTAGTTAAACTTCTTCATGAGTCTTAAAAATACTTTTTACACAAATGCGTATGAACATATTTATATGAAAAATTCATGTATTATGTCATTCTTTATTTGGTTCGAGCTGTCGAGTTGTAAGCCCTTACAATTAAAAAACTTCCTTTGCATTGCAGTAATAGTTACTTTCTTTTTTTGGAAAATTTGATATATTGAATCCAATTCTATGTCCAATTATTGGTGTACACATGTATGTATATATTTGGTATGGTTCGCACGGCTTATTTTATGAGCGCGAATTCGAAATGAGCTTTAACTTAACTGTTCTTTAAGACTAATGGTTTTTTGCAATCCTTGACAAATACAGTCAATACGTTTTTGAAATTTTAGTTCTTCAGCCATAACCAACAATTAAATATACATACATACATACATACGTATCTATATCGTTAACTGTTGATATTATAGTATTTTGCAATAGCCGAAATAGTTAATTATAGAAATTGTTGTAAGTTACGAGTATGTTTTTCGTAATATTACATTTGTTAGGTATAATTTTTTTATACGATAAGTTTCCATATGCCAAATTTCCATTCTAATTGGGAAATTTTTGTTTACCGTTTATTTTTAACCAGAATATAAAAAAACTCTATTACATACGAAATAATAATCGTAAATTATTCATTTTTTCCGACTTTGAATTTCAAATCTTAAATTTTAAAATTTGTTTCTATAAAGTTTTAATAAATATCTAGGAAAGCGAACATATTGTAATCAACGTTACCGTTGGCAATTTTCAAAAAGGAGCACAAAAAGCAGATTTCAAGAAAAAAGAACATAACCTTTTCCATATGCAAAAGAATTTTGAAAATTGGATCGTTCGTCTATTTTATAAAATCTGTTAAAAACTATGTGGAAGGAGTAACATAATTGGAAAATGTGGACGTGAATGTGGGCGTCGTTGAGCCTATAGTTGATTCCAGAGTTCCAGCTAAATATTGTGCAAATTTCAAGAAGATTTTTCCAGAGGTCTCTTCTCTTATAAGGTACAGACAAACCGACATGTTTATACACATCTAGTACATACAAGCGAGTATATAGATTAAATCTATTAAGTGTGAATTGTGATTGCTATTATAGCAGTTTTGTATTTTGGTAATGATACGGAATAGGACTTTAAAATTTTTAACTGATGATGCAAGCGATGGAAAACGGAACAGCATGTTGAGTACGAGCTTGAACATACAAAAGTAAGTTTTATCTTTTGGAATCTCCAAGATCATTATGAAAGAAATTTAGAGTTGGAAGCGTCCATTTTCAAGCTTTTGAATTAGTGATTTTGATGATTGATGCTGACTTGGAAAACTACCCGTTTAGCGAAAGCATTATACAAGAAAGTTTTTGTCATCCAAACAACTTTTTTTTATTTAATATTTTGTACTAGAATATTTGAGTTTGGAATTTTTTGAAAATAGCCTCATGTTCTTATCATTTGCTCTTCTTTCTGGTAATGTAAGTTTTTTTGTGAAACCCTCTAGTCTGGTAAATACTTGCATATTGTTAAATTCGAGAAATTCTAAACAAGGTCAATGGATGTAAAATAACAAAAAATTATAAAAAAGGAGATTTTATAAAAAGAGGCACGCACAGTGGCACCGGACGAAAAAAGAGAGGAAATGTTTCAATTAGATATTTTTTAAATAATTTTCAAACTTGTTTTTAAAACTGTGCACTTGCATGAAGTAAAGAGCAAAAAATACAGTTAATAATTCACCTTTTTCTATTTTACATTTGCTCTCGTTTTCCTTTCTTCCAGCGTTTTTTTTTTTTGCTTTTTTAAACTAGAAGCGCAACGATAAAAGATTCTGTTTCCCGTAATGGCGGAGTCGCTGACTGCTATTTAATGCTTGTTTGCTTGCCGTTTTGCTTATGCGTTTGTTTGCGTTTGCTGGCATGAATGCTGTGTTTGAAGTTGATTTTAACACGTAAATCAAATTTACTTTTAATGCGCGTACATACATACATATATGCTGCCGCTGGATCGTGCGTTGGAGTTAAAAGTTGAAAACATTAAACCAAAATAAAACAAATAGGTGTAATAACATTAAAGAAACTTATTTATTTCGGTTGCAAATTGAATTAAAAGCACGTGTTAAATGCGCCGCAGTAACAGCAAAAAGGTGTGCAAGGCAACTTTGTAACAGGCCGACGACTTTTTCTTATTGGATGTAAAAATTTTAAAGGGAAAAGTTTTGTTTTTAGATTTTGCGTTTGAGGATTTCGAAAAATTTTGTTGTTGTCTTGTCCGCTTTGCCTGTTAGGAGTTCGCTTTGAATGTGCTCTGATAATTGGTATTTGCTTAGTTTGACAGTGAGCACCGAACAAGCAAAACTTGATGTACGACAAAGCAACTTCGCATTGATCAGAGACAATTACGGCTTGATACACTTTCTCGACCGGCTGACATATGACTTCACAATGGTTTGAGCGGTGTAGAGAAATTATTAGAAATTTTTCGAATTTCCATTAACTGTTCATGGAGGTTCTAGATTGCTGGCACGTGTTTCCAGCGGGATGTAGACTCACTTGCAAGATATTCTCTTAGTAAATACATGCCTTATATACATACATATTATTTAAGCCATGTGAAATCGCTATAACAGGTAAAGAAAATAGTATTAGTTCAATCTTATTGTCGTTTTTAAAGCATCAATTTATCAACGAACACTTCCTGCTTCGTTGCCATTTTATATATCGTTACCTGAAATGCAAAAGGGCGTAACAACCAAAAAATTCAAAATGGGTTTTTTCATTTATTATTGTAGAGCAAATCGAATTACATGTCCTCCTACATTTTTACAGCCCTACTGTCAATAACAACCATTTTATTAAAGAAAATCAAAAGGTCGTAACAACAAAGTTGGTTTTTTCTTAAACCAAAAGGGCGCATCTAATAAAAATGACGATTAAAGAAATTTTTTTTTCTACGAAATAAATGCATCATCGCAATTTAATGCTGTACTGAAGAAATTGCAACACCAGCTTCGTAATCTTTGATTTTTTGGAGTTTTTTGTCTCTCCTGTAAAATTTTGAAATATGTTGTTACGCCCTTTTGCATTTCAGGTAACGATATGTATGTTTAATATCACTAATTTTTGTTTGAAACCCTATAATAGGTTACAGGCTATATTTATAATTGTTATTTTTGAATGTTTCCTATAATAATTAAAAAAAAAGCTTTGCCTAATTTTATTAATTTGAGTAAACTTTATAATTGCTTTTGCTGAGATTATTTTTTATTTTTGCTTGTTTCTATTTTCTCTAAATGTAGTCTTTCTTTGAAATATGACGTAAACACTTCATTTTGTTTTATCGTGACTTAAGCTGTTATGCAAAAAGAACACAGAATTTTTCTCTTTCCTTCTCTTTTTCAAGAGTGATGAAAATACAACCTTCTATATATTTATATAGTTATTAGCAAAGCAAAACAATGTGTCATGCCAACAGAGTGTAACAAATGTAGGTGTAATAAATTGAAATTAAAAAGTCTCGTTTGAAGTAATTTAATTCTAAGCCGAACTAAAAACTTTCCCACAACTAATTGTTGCAACTTCTGGCCAATCGAATTGCATCCGTTGGATTTACTTGTATATTGTATTTTTTACCGGAAATTTTCTTGCCTCAATAAGGGGCCGCAGAACCAGCGTGGTTTTTATTTAAAACGGTATAAGATTTATACTCGAAGGATGCTTTATTGAAATGAGCGCTCAATAATTCAATTTTCAATATTTTTTGCGAAAAATTTATAAAGTATTTCGTGGTTGGTGAACCTAAAAGGTAAGTAACTAATTTATTACAACAATTTTTTTCGAGTTCTAATTAAAATGTGAGCATTTGGTTGCTCCAGCTGGCTTATTGGTAGCTTTGACTTTTAATTAGTTGGCTGTGACAACCGCAAATTCAACTTTTTTAATAGAGTTCATTTAAAAACATCAATGTATATTAAATATCTGAACAGAAAATTGCAGAAAAGTGTCTCGTTTTGGTGTAATGAAATAAATACTTTTATTAAGGTATGGAAGCAGACCGCCTAGTTCTTTGGATTACTTCCTTCCCATGGTAATCACTTCAGAAATTAGTGTTTTGCCTGAAATGGAACTTAACATTGTTGCCAATTTAACGATATTTTTTGTCAAGTCTAGGTATATTTTTTTAGCGATTCTACCGGAAAAAATATAATTTAGCATTTAGTGGTAAAGAAGCTTAAAATTAAAAAATGCTGGTGCAGCTTCGGTGTATTCAAAGCAAATTTAGTGAAATTAGCAAATAATTTTTCGTATGAAAGAATGAATTACGTTTAAAAGTTTTATTTATTATTTTTTAGGCAACTATATTCTAGATACAGCATTAATAATGATTTTAAGTTCTTAACGTTTTTAAAATATCTTATTTTCTGGCTATTTTGACGGTATATTTTGGAGAAAAGTTAGCAGCAGTGGAACTTATGGATTATAGGCATTATATGTCTGATATATCTGACTGTACTTCCATTGAAATATTGTTGAGCCCCCCTCATGTCGCGACAGGTGTTTTGCTTAACTTCCCAGTCCTGGTGACTGTGTAATCTCTGGAAACGTACTTTGCAAGAAGATGTTCGATTGGAAAATGCTTCAACCAAATATTTTTAAAACGTGTGAATATTATTTTTTTTGTTCTCTCGAAGTTAAACATTTTATTAATTTTAATTTTTAACTCTGTCTGCAGTTCTGTTTTTCAAAGACCAATCGCTTAAAGAAATACTTTAGGTTTTTCGCATTTCTCGAGTGTGATTATCGCCTGACACCTTTGCCCAACTGTAGCGCTCTTTCTTATACAGTCAAACATCTATCTGATGACTAAAGTCAGTCGTGAGTTCATTACCATGTTTGTCCCTTTAATATTAATGTTGTTTTTATTAAGTTGTTTGTCCACAATACAATTATTTAGGTAGAGTATATAAAATAATTTGTTTTAAGGTACATGGGGCTTCGTGACGACTGCATAACTTCTTTAGGTCGTACATTTTTATATAATACTTTTAGTTTTTTTTTTTAATAATTTCTTTCATATTTTTTTTTGTATTTAAATTTTTCGTTGTTGTTGTTGTTGGATTTACTTACAATACAAGGCTTGATTAAAAGTTTTGAAATGTTTTATTTTTGATAATCATAACAAGTTCACGTCCGTCAATTATGTGTTGCTTTGCGTTGTACATATGTATATTGTTTTCCGGTTATGTTGGAGTTATGAAAAGAAAATGTGTTTTGACTCGAAAAAAGTGCATTTTACGTCAAAAATATGTCCTTCATATGGCGTCAGGAACATTTCTTCAAAGTGAAGTTGAACGTGTTTAAGCAACTCCTCAAGAGAATTATATAAAGCTGATCACCCTGTATCATTGTAATTTTTTCACGTATGTTGTTGTTATCGTTGTTGTTTGCAGCAATTACTTCTGATTTATAACATGTCGCCTGTAAAAAACGTGATCGGTAAAATACACAAAACCAAAAAATTCCACTGAACGTATCTCAGTCGACAATCGGTGTTTTTGAATGGGCTTAAGTCTTAAAGACGTTCTCTTTTATGTTTTCAAAAGGACTCAATGTATGGTAAAACTCGAAGGATTAACACATTTTCCCCCTAAAAACAAGTATAAGGTATTTGACTAACAGCCTAATGGTCGTAGGTTCGACTCCTAGCAAAAACTCTGATGAACTAAACAATAACTTAAAAGAATACGCAATGATACATACATAAATACAATCACTCTATAACCCAACAAACAAATCCATATTAATACAAGATAGAACATAAAAAGCGAAATGTTGGGTGGATAATTGCTGTTCGACCGTGTACTGTGGTAAGTATACACCATAGATGCTGAACAGCCACAACATCATCTGTAAAATTCTGACATCCTCTTCTCTGCAAAATAGAAAAAAAGCGAATATTCAAAACAAAAAAAAAAAATAAAACAAACACTACTCCTTCTTTCCTCCTGTATGTAGAGGTCGACCCCTGAGTACTGGTAAATAAAAAATGCCGGAGTGAATCTATATATGTACATATATAAAACAGAATGTGTGTTTGTTTCTTTGTTTAATTTTTCATTGTTTGCTTGAGACCAAACCTCTGGAACGATAAGATACTTTTTTTCAATGCCGCCCACTTTTACGGCGTTTTTTAAAATTATGATGTCCACATACTTTTTAACAGATTTTCAAATTTCTTTTTTCTTATGGAAGAGGTCTATTCTTTTTTTTTTAAATTTCGTGTCCCTTTAAAAGCGAATAGTTGTTGTCAAATTGTCGAGACAATAATTGTGACAGTGCAATTTGAGCTAAAGGACGAATGAGACCGTACTAAAAGCATTGCTTCTGCTTTTTTTCATTCTTATATGCAACGAACAGTTTTGCACTCTTAATAACGACAACAGGATGTATAGTTTTGAAAGTGATGAATGAAACTCTATTTTAGTCAGCAGTAAGAGATATGATTGTGGAGTTTGAATTATCTTCGCTTTTGCAAGATATGCTCATCAGGTCACATGGCTCATCAGAAGATCCGTTTTATTTGGGCTTCCAAAAAAGACATCCTCGGCAAAAATCTTATGTGACACAGAATTAGATACCGCCTTCAACGTCTTGGGTAATAATAATAGAAGCCGAAGCATGAAATCAATAGAAATGGGAGTATTTGGTAATATTTTTTTTTAGAAATCACGCTGTTTTGTAAAATTGTATGATTCTATTTTCTACCCTTTTTAACAACTCCAAACTTCTAGATATATGTTAACATACGCTAAAAATTTCAGGAAAATCGGTCCAGCAGGTTAGTCACATATGGACTTCGAACATACTTAACATGAAACCGTAGATGTGTTATTACTTTTCCGGTAAAATAAAGATGGCAGTTTTTGTCACAGATATGACGAATATAATGAGAAAACCCCTTCAATATCAGTTATGCCATTTGCAAATACTACTCTTTGCAGGGCATTAAAATTGAGCTTTTTTCACTTTATAGACACCAACACAAATCATTAAAAACTGAATGAAATAGTGATCTGCTTTAAATTCAGTCTGTTAAAGCCAACGTTTAATTTTGCAAAATTTTACTTCTCTGGTTATGCATTTCCAATTCAAATGACAGATCATGCAGTTGTGAGTCTCCTGTTGAATATTTCACTTTCAATATTCACTCACTTCGTCAAAATATTGAGTTTTTCCCCAACGCTATAGAAGTGCACAAAAACTAATAATTTAATTCAGATTAGAAAATGAAAGTAAAAATAGTTGATTTTAAACAATGTTGGAGTCTAGTAAATTAGCCTTTCAGTTTGGTGTACGAGCATTGCTCTCCCGGCAGGTTACAAATTAGCCGTAAAAGTATACACATATGTATGTGTGAATTTTAAATGACCACCAAAAGCAACTTATAAATGTATTAACGGTTTTACTTTTATCAAATTCATTTTGTTTTATTTACTCAACAGACGGGTATTCACGGAATTTAAAGGAAATGATGCGAAAGACATGCTAAAAAAGTATAAATACAGCCCAACACAATGTGTAACAATGAGTGAATAAAACTGTTTAAATTTAATGGGTGTGTTTGTGCGGCAAGAGCTCATGTGAGTGAGTAATTAATAGACGCATAATGCCATAGGGCACATACATACGTACATACATATGTATGTATGTATACTGCAGCACGATATTTGATTCGCACACATACAAATGGATATGTACAACATACAAACTCTTTCTTTGTTCGCTGCTCAAAAGAAACTGGTTTGAATGTTATTTATGGTCTTTATGATACTATTTTTGTAAATTCCTATTGATTGTTGTAATGGCTGACTGTTACCTAAATTTTAATCGCTTTAATAAATATTTTGTAATACTTATATTTCTTTGTTTTCGTAAATCAGTTGACATAATAAACTTTCTTCAATATTTCTTTCCGTCAAGACGATCCCTTCTGCTTCTTCTCTGCTTAAACAAATTTAATTCATCATTTTTCAAAATAACGAGCTTGCGGTTGAACTCTGCCAGAAACAGTTAAAAAACTGGATACGTGTATTGGTTGCCATTTTTACATGTAATAGAAACCGATTGTTTTGAAAATAATCAGTTCCTAATTTTGTATGCAAAACGATTGATTTGATGATTGACTGACTGACTTTTTAAAATCACACATTTTAAAATTAGTATAAAGCGCTACTACAATATTATTCTATAGTGCAGAAAAAAAATATGAAAAGTGAATTTTTATAATTTACAAAACAGATAAAATTTATTTATCGTTTGTAAATTTCATTGCTAAACGGAACGGCTTACGTAAGTGAGCGAAGTAAGTCGGTCATTTAACTGAGCGCTTTTCGTTGAAAAGTGTACTGTTTGCTTTCAGCTGTTTTCATTCAGGTGGTTCAATCAAATCTACATTCAAATAAAATGTCATGGTTTTTGTTTCAGTCAATTTTTTGTAAAAATGCTAGCAGTTTTTAATTGAATGAATTCAAAGTGACCCACTGAATGAAATGAATGAACAGATCAATCTTTGGTAATTGAACGAAAATTACCGATCGAACGAAACGGCACAGCTCCAGCCATTACTTATCTAATGAATATATTAGAGCTTCACTATTGCCTATTTGCATATTTGTACTCGTAAATATGTAGCTATGGAAGTTTATGTGTATTGCTATTAAATTTTAGGTATGAAATATTCTCACAACATTTTAGGAAGCTGTAACATAATTTTACTTGAAAATATATATAAAATACTTCCCAATTGTGTAGTGTGACTTATCACTATTGGTAATGTATTAGTGCTCAGCAATGATGGCAATTAATTAAGGGCGACAAGAGAATAAAAGCTAGTGCAAATAAATTATTTTTACGAAAAGAATATGTACAAGTGTAAAACCGTGTAACTGAAAGTTTGATGTTTAGAAAGTATTATCAGTTACGTTTGTGGGAAAGTGAAGATTCCTGATTTTGCAACTACGTCCGTCAAATAAAGAATTAATGCTATAATACGAGGTTTCTTTAAAAAATTTAATTTCTCTAAGAAATATGTATTTATTCATCAATTCCTATTTTGTCCCCTTCAATTTAGTTCCCTCGGATATAACACTCGTACCAGCGTTTTTCAATCCTCAAACCAGTCTGATATACATTTTTTTGTAATTCCTTTCTATCTCCTCAATCACCACAAGTCGTCGTCCTTTAATGAGGATTTAATTTACTGAATTCGGTGGCTGAGGCATGATTCCAATGTTGTTTTTGCTAAAATAATAAACATTTTTTGAACAAAACTCAGCAATTTTGGAAAGAGCTTCGCTTCATTTCCCAATTGCATGGCATGAGACAACCGATAGGACAACTTCCTCAGCAAATTCTCTAATATTGATTCGACGACTGTCTATAGCTTTTTTCACATTTTTAACCCTCTGATCGGTTGTTGATGTGCTGGGGTGTCCACACATTAACACTACAAGCAAACTTCTCGAACATATCGACGAGTTGTTCAAATGAATTTAAAGACTTGGTACAAAATGTTTTGTTCGTCGAATTGAAAAAATGGAGAACAAACCTGCAACGATTGATAGGGTTCTGGTAGGTATACAAGCCCTCAAACAATTCAGAGTCATGCTGGAGTAAAGTAAAAAAAATGCACTTTAAAAATGGCATTAACCCATCCCTTCATTCATTATTCATACAAAGTAACAACGTATAAGATACTCGTATGCAGTTACCAGTAAGAAAAAACAGGGGACAAATTAATGTGAGTAAGATTCAAATATTCAGGGAGGCTTTTAATTTCAAATAAAAAGCCGCATAAAATCGAAAACGGTGGATGAATGTGAATAGTTCTTTTGTTGATTATTTCTTCCCTTTGCTTAATTGCCGGTTTTCGATTATTGTAACTTTAGACACACAATACAACTTTATGAAAACAAATCTGTATTTTTGTTTTTTGCTCTTTAACTTGTTACAGGCTGCACCCGCTGATTAATTCTTCTACGTTTGTAGATTAAAGAAAGACATAGTTACACCTGCTTCTTTTTCGGGAGCCTGCCCTTGGCACAGAATAATGTCCTTCTACGTTTAATACTTAATGTACATACATACATATGTAGTGTTCGTTCTGCATTCCACTTGATGCATGTATTTTCGTTGTGTTGCAAATATTTGAAAAAAAGTTCAAGTTTTCCCCTACTGTCAAATTTATGCCAAAAATAATAGGATTTCTATTTTAATAGATTGATTTTTGCTGATTTAATGAAAAATTCCAAATAAAAAATTTATGTAGATTACTTGAAAATTGTTGAATACTTATTTACTGCTAAAACGAGTGTGAACACTCATATGTATGTACATATGTATGTGCGTCAATTTGTGTGTGTTTATATGATTTTGTGTATGAAAATTCAGACATTCCTTATTACTGCACACTATGACGTATAACTGACATTGAATTGTGCTTTTGCAATAGACGAGAAGAAAACGGGAACACTTAAAATTGACAGAAGTCAGCCCGTATGTACGTTAACTAAGCGGCCATGTAAACCTATAAAAATTGTATGTTCTTTCCGTCATATACGTGTGTACATCCATATGTATTTCCGAATCAGTCATCCATAATTTAAAAAGAATTATAAATATTTTTTTTATTGCGTGTAAATGGCGTCACTTAAGATGCGTTTACACGGGAGTGTAAAGTGTGTAGATTTTGTAGAAATAATATTTAGAAACAATAATACACTTTAAACCCAAAAGTTATTTCCCATCTTTCTCCTTTTCCGGGTTCAAACATTACATTTCTGTGAGACATACATACGTACATGAAAGTACGTTAGAAATTGCAATAAAATCGGTCCAACCATTTAGCCGCCTATGCATTTCAAACATACAGATTCATTCATCTTGATACATACACATTATATAAAGTTTATATTAATAGATTACTTTATAGGAAACTTTTGGCTAATTAAAACATATGTGGCCCTGTATTAGAAAGCCCACCTGGTGCGTCAAAACAAGTTTTAAGTTTCCCAAAATCAACTTGTGTGCGTTCTCATTTCATTCCTGGAACGCACTAAGTGGGTTTTTACTGTTTTATATATGTACATAATTGCATTTTTACACTACTTTCCGATGTTTGTGAGACTTGCGAATGGAAAATTGAAGGTTTTTTAGATACAAAATCCAAAAAAATGCGAATTCATGAAATTTGGCACACTAGGTGGGGTTTCTTATGCAGCGTCACATATGACAAGCTAATAAATCAATTCAAAGCAATATTTTTAATAAAATTCCAATTAAGCTCAATCGTTGGTCATTTTCCTTAATGGCATAGTTTATGTTTTCCGAAATCGGATCGCCTTACGTTAACGAAAGTAAAAATTGAAGATTGAAATTGTATAATTTGTGCTCCTGTTATTAACATTTCAATATTTACATTCTGTTAACACATGAATGTGAACAGGTTGGCAGTAAATCAACGTTGCCACCGGCTGAACCAATAATTACACCGACTCATGCCAAAAATAGTTCAAAATCAAATGAAATAGTGCAACAAAATTTTAAGAATAAACATTTTTTATTTTATTATTTTTTAAACATAACATTTAAAATGGAAAATAAGATCATTTTTTTTACAATACATTATGTTTCTATTTATATACATATGTATGTAAATAACGATTAACAAAACAACAAACAAAAATATAACAAATTCATTCATTAATTTAAAAATAGTAACTTACATACATATTTATGTAGTTATCTATGTATTTTCAATACTTTTAATAATACATATCGCTCCTTTATCTCAAAATAGTAATATCTCAAAAACCAAAATTTTTAAGTTTCTTAAGAAAAATACTTCATTAATACCTTCTTTATAAGTAAACAGATTTTCAGAAACATATATTAATCTAAACCGAAGCTAAGACCACTAAAAAGCCAACACCGGTCATATACTTGTTAAAATTTTTAAAACTTTAAACGCATTTTGCCAAGTTATATATTTTTTTGA
This sequence comes from Epicampocera succincta, assembly GCA_932526305.1. NCBI lineage: Eukaryota > Metazoa > Arthropoda > Insecta > Diptera > Tachinidae > Epicampocera > Epicampocera succincta. Next base: position 27,596,060 of record OW052038.1, on the reverse strand, counting down.
GATACTACTATGTTCCAATAATTTTAATAAAATTTAATACGTCTTGTTATTTTAGTTATAGTGCTTTGCAATGTGTTAGACAAAGACAACTAATTTATTTTCACAGCAGCGCTGTAAAATGAAAAATAAAAAACAGAACTGGTAATTCAAAAAATTATTCAGTGTTGTTAAATAGTGCAAAATTACACAAAAAATTTATAGTGCAAACACAGTGCAAGAAATTTTAAATAGTGCAGATTTTGCACTATAGTGCAGAAAGTGGCAACGCTGCAGTAAATTGTTATCAAAATTTCTGAGCTGAGAGTGGCAAGCAGCAGCAGCAGCAACACAAACAACTATCAGTATTAGGCAAAGCTACTACTTATTCATTGAAAAGTGTGACCAAATAATCATAATAATACAACGATAATTGCAAATAAAAACCCACAAAAAAACAAACAACAACGTTTGTGCTGTTACTTGTTTTCATCCCTGTTTAAATTGGCCAACACTTAGCTACCGCACGTACTCATATAACACACTAAACACGGTCTTCTGCGAGTGGACAGGCATTCTCTGCTCCCACACAAAAACATCTTCTATTATGGCAAAAACAATATGTCTATTAAATATGAAGTTGCCATACTGAGTAGAATTGCGACAATAATCGGCACAATACGCTCACTTAGTCGTGCTTTAGTCAAGATCGTCATCTGAATACTGCATTTGTGTTTCCTAAAAACTTTAAACACTGTCTGTATAGATGTCAAAATAACAAAAAATATATTAAATTTTAATAAAATTTACTGCACTGCGCGTTCTTGATGTTGATGTTTCTGCAACCAGAAGTCAGCGATGGAAAAATCTGTATAGTTGCAAATTATTTTCTTTTGTTCAACAATTTAAATGTATATAATGTTTCAAAATGTATAAATAATGGTTTGTGAAAAACGTATTTCTACTACAATTAAACGCAAAAAAGAAAAATTTTAACATCAAGTCTGCGCAATTTTAAAATTCATTTTACTGCCATATGTTAGTTTAGCTTTTGACGTTTTGTAAAAGAATGCTCACATCTTTGCAACAAACTTTATTTTGGTTGTCCACCATCAGCAAAATTATCCTATGAGCGTCCCCCGATAACGACAGTGAACGTTAGCCACTGTATTAAGGGCGTTAAACCGTGTGCCGAGCTCATTTGTCACCCATATTATGCATTTCCGACATTTCCCTATCAGGTCATTAGTTTATTTTTAATCAGGTTTTCTATTATTCAGTATGTTTGCGACTGGTAACGTTCTAAATCTTACGAGAAACTCAATGTCAGTGTCATGTGATGTGCATATATCAATGTGTATTATATTTAGTGGCAGCACTACGTAAGCTGATAATGTTTTGCTATTCTTAGGGCCGGTTCACACACATCAATTTTTAGTACTCTGCCACCTAGTAAAAGTGAATTTACATACATATCTACATAATTAGAAGTAAGTTGTCTACTACATAAAAAAATAGCGCTGCAAAATATATTAACTATTTTGCTCTAAAAGGGAAAATAAGATGAAGTTTAATACGTACACACATACATATACAGAAAAATATTTGTATTTTCAAGACTTGAAACCCAGAAACAGGTATATAATCGCAGAAACTGCAAGCTTGAATCAATCCATTCTTATTACCATCTCTAGAAAACTTCTATTTCCACTGAAAAACTAATACATTTCATACGCAGTAGCGACAAAAGAGGGCGGCATCCAAAGAATTGCACGGTGCAGATGCTTATGTTTAGATAACTAAAAAATGGAAGTAGTATGTATTATGGAATAAATATATTGTTTGTAAAGTTAACTTTTATTTAAAAAATTTAGTCAGGGCGACTCTGTATCAGCGCAACTAATTACCTTTTTCATGTTTTAGACTTCCCTGGATGTCAATAGTTCAAGGGTAAAATTTTAGTACCTGACATTTTGGAAATATTTAAGAAACGGAAAATACAAACTTAGGATTTCGTAAGAGAACACACGTTGAGGCAAGACTATTGTTAATTTGCTTTGACAATGCTTCAAGCGCACTTATGTATATTATGTATGCTGTAGAGAGTTAGGGGCTAATTTGGGGATCGCTGGAGCTGAAGTGTAGCATAGTTTGACACTATCATGTTTTAAAACCAGATTTCTTAAAGAAGGTTTTTAATATATGTACATAAAATGGGCGCCATGAGTCCGTAGTGGTCGATTTTACAATGACATTCTGTAGCACCACTCCAACGGCGTTTTCTATTCCAAAAATTTATACCAAACAGTAACTTTTTGTGAATGTATTGTTACCTAGGAAGCCTGTGCGGTTTGACGCCCTCCATAAGGGCAATTTTGTGTTGGAGAGTAGGCTACCGTAAAACAGGACACACGCAAACTTTGCACTAACTTAATGGTCAATCGTGTAGTTTGTCGGCAACTGAAAACCTTTTTAGTTTTCTGCTGGCTCGAAAATTACAAGTTCGGGTTCCCGGCTATTAACCATCCGATACCATTCCAACTTTCAATGCGTTCTTGGCGTCGAGTAGCATAATTGTACCCGTTTTATAACCAGTTTTAGAAACCGTTATCCACTACTACTAACTTGTCGTGATGCTTTGCAAAATAACTGAAAAATAAACAACAGATTAGGCAGACGTTATCGATACATCATGGCGGTGAGCATTCGGCTTTTTTCATATCAAAAAGGCAATGTTAGAATCGGTAAAAATATAACATTGAATTAAATCTGAAAATATATTAAATTTGGTTTTAATTAAAATATTTTCTGGCATCTTTCTTTTTGTCGCACCAGAAGAGTTTTATTGAATTGGTTTTTCTCTTATTTCATGTTTCGTTGCTGTGTACGGGTATGTGTTTTTACGTTAACAGTAGAAAAACCCGTGGAACTGGTAACACAAGCATACATACGCAGAGATACGTATGTATGCATACCTATAGACAATCACAACATAAATAAACACAACACACTTGTCGATAAAAACCACCTGTGGGGTAATTGCGGCTGCGCAAAGTCAAACACCACGTTTCCATCATCAACGAATGATACCACCACAACAGTTTGCTGCTTTTTAACTCAATTGAATTCAACTCTGTTTTTTGTCCAGTGGCTTCAAGTCTTTTAGTTGGTAACATCTGAAATCAGTGCAACGGCGGATCTTGAACGGTATTGGTGGTTACACGGTTTAATATAAGCCTACAAAAAATAAGTCACTGTCCGTGAAGTGGTAAATCTAAAACAATTAAAATGCGTAAAAATTTATGGTGAAAAAAATATCAAAATAAAATTGGTAATTAGTTGTTAAAACTGTGCGCAGCAAAATTATTTGTAATGTGTACAACAATACAAGCTGCCTGTGAAAATAATGTTTAACTACACACTTAAGCTGTTTTGCACTATTAAACTGTTATAAACGGCTGGTTGCGTATGCGCTTTGTAAACTAACTTGAGCACTTTAATGGAGTTTAAATTAATGTTATTTTCTTGCAAAAACGATGCTGTGGTTTGAAAATAGACTTTCTTTGCAGAAAAGATAGAAAAAATATTAAAATAGTTTAAATTTGATTTTCTGTTTAAAACCTGTCGAAATTTAAAAGAGAGATGTGATTATTTTTGTACCGAAAAGGAAATCAGCAATTTTTTAAAAACTAATTTAATTTCCTATAGAATAGAAAATAATAGCATTAACATTTTTACAATAAATTTTGTAAAAAAAAAACAACAGCTTGGAAAAAGAGTGATTTTTCCTACAAGAGTGCTTTTGAGTTAAAAAACCAGTTGCAAAAATGCAATTTTAGCGTTACACAATCAAATTGAAAGTAAAATTATGAAAGATATAAAAAATTGGTTATAAAAATTATAAAGAAAAATAACTACAAATTTTGATTTTAACGATCTTTTGAACATTTTTTTCTTTAAATCAACTGGAATTTAGGCAGGTGTTAAAAAAATTGCTTCTTCATCCAACAATAAAAGGTGGATAGGATTTTAAAAAATAATTATTAAAAGATTCAAGTTTTTCAAAAATATTAATGGGCTACACTGCTGCTGGCGAATGGTCTACAGGCGCAAGACTAAAGGCTTCCCAATAAGATTTTTATTGTGTATGGAACCACGTCTTTCAAAGTTTTGTAGAAGTAATAACTTTCAGTGTATATTTTTTACACACTTTAAATCAAAAGTGAACAAAATATTTTCAGTTGTCATCGTGTCGATGGCAGGTATTTATTTTTTAGATGTGACAAAATTATCCCCGCGGCAATACTTCGCGACTCTCTGTGATACAATTTTGTATGATGTTAGGCAAAAGTCAAATTCTAAAGGAATAAAATAAAATACAATACATTAATACTCTGAATATATTTTATAAAAATATTAATTTTATCTTAACAAAATTTTATCATATTCAGCAAAACAAAAATTAAACAGATACATAATAGAAAGTTTTAACAGTTGAAGTTCATGTATTTATATTAAAAGTATTGAAATATTTTTGAAAATAAAAATTAAACTTATAAAATAAATATCATGTAATCTTTTAATTATATTCTTAACAGTGTTTCGCTTTTTGTTTTGGTTTACAATGTTTTGCTTTAATTTTTTGGTTGACGTATGGCACGTTTTTAAAGTTTCTTTAACGAATATGGCACGTTCGCCCGCACTTTGAAGTTCGTTAAGTTTTTCTTCCATCAGTCAGGCGTATACCTTTAAGAACTATTTCATTCAAATATTCCCTCGAAACAGCTACCGGTTATACTTCAGAGATACATACATAGGTCCGATTTACTGTCATTTGCTCATTATCAGTATTTTTTTCTATATAAAACTTAACTTCTCAATACTGGTTTTATAAGGTGTTATCGATGAATAATTTGAAGCAGTCGATTGTTTTACTGCAAATAAAAGTTGAGTCATAAATAATGATCCAAAACAATAATTAACTGTTTTGTAGAAAAATAATTCAATGAATTAGTTTTATATAAAAAAGTAAAGCAATCGATTAGTTTTCAATAACTAAAACACTCCATTACTTTTCTCTACAAAAGCAAAAAAAATAATTATTTTTCGACAGAAAACTGATAGCTATATAAGAAACATTAAGGTTATCGATAACTATTAACCATTTAGGCTATCAAAATTTTATTTAGTTAATTTCTCTTTAGGAATTATACTTCAGGTTAGTGGAGAAGTTCTGTTTGATCTTTGTGTACAATTTGGAACATAATTCTGAAAATTTACCCCGTCAAAGAAATCTTTTTAAGCCAACAACAACAAATATGTACATATGTATGTCTATCAATAAATGTATAAATATTTTTAATACCGTGCTGGTTCCCTTTTGTGTTCAAAAATAACCGGTAGAATTAATAACAAGCAAAAAATATAAACTGATATTAAAAGCAACAGGCAATATCACTGCAACTAGACCAAAATAAATATCAAAGAAAAATAAAAACTTTTTTCGCAGCTAAAGTTTCAAATTAAACTGCCATCAAAAAGCAGTTACGCGGTTTCTGTAGCCGTCAGCACAACACTACGACAGTGGTCGTCGTCATCGCCGTCTTTTTACCCATAAATTATCAACTGCAGTTAAAAAACAACAAACAAAATGCTTCCGGTAAGTGAAAAATAGAAAAAACACAAAAATATGTAAATAAAAAACAAATCAAACATTTTTGTGTTGTTATTTGTAATATTTTGTTGCAGATTCAGCTTCTGTTTCTGTTGCCGATTTTGTAATTTTTTTTTTTAAATTTCTAGTTATCAAAATAAAAGTTTACAAACCAACAATAAACTGCATTTTAATTAAAAAGGACAAATTCATGAAAACATTACAAAATGTAGTTCTATGAACTAGAAGTTTTTCAAAAATTAAGCATCAAGGATTGTTGGAATATTTTTTAGCAGAAAAAACTTGGCAAATGTTTTTCATATTTTGCCTGTTGCATAGTCTTTGTGCATAATAAATAAATAATTAAGGTGACAAAACTGTAGCAGACAAAATTCCAAACAAAAAGCGCTAAAAATCGGGACCAAACAATAGACGTCAAAGCTGCTCACTCGTTTGCTTGCTAAGCTGGATTTCAGTGCAAAAAAGGAGTTTAACTGAAATTAAATCTAACACAGATTCTATTGAACAATACAAACAAGGTGTTGATAATGTTTTCATTGCAAGTTTTTTCCTGCTATGAGTTTATCGATTGCTTCGGGTGTGTGAAAACGCGTTAGAACACATTGCATCCTTTTTGCACAATGGTCACGTTTTTCTCTATTTTATTCCTTTTTAAAGAATAGAATTTAAAGCAGTTTATGAAGAAAAATATTTCTTCTTTAAACACAGAATTTATCTTTCACGCTAAACACTTTCATTCGCCAGATTTGTTTTCCCTTTCCCTTCAATTAGAAATTACACGTGAACAAAATATGTATGTATGTATGTATGTATATGTTGGCAGCATTGACGCCAGTTGCGTCGATTGATTATATTCAAATCGCCTACTTTGTTGTCTGTAAGGAAATAAAATCTATGTTCTTGGAAAAACATAACAAAATTAATCTGAGCTACCCCAACTAATTTCTAAATATTACCGGCCCAAAAAAACTTCTTACTCATTTTTATACGCTTAGCAGTCGTAACGTAGGGCGCATGTAATACATTCGTGTATAAAGTATACCGGTGTCATACCGGTTGTTGCACTAAATAATTTTATTTCATATACTTTAGATCTTACAATTGAATTTTTCATTAGAGAAAATAAAAGCCAAGACAAACTCTAACTTTTTCAAACCATAATACCTAGTTTTCATAACAAGAGCAACTGAAGAGGAGAGGAGAGGAGAGAGAGAGAAAATTCCTGCGGAATTGACACTCGTGGTTCAACCTAATATTTTCGTAATGATAGCGAAACTTTCTTAGTACTTTTATTTTCATTGTAAGCACAGAATTTGGTCAGGTAGTTGCGCGTATAGTGACATGGATCGGACAGCAAGAACTTTTGTTTTTGTAAATAGAACTTCGAATGTTTGTGTTCTTTTAAATATGTAAATATAAAACAATTTAAAATAATTTTATTCTTTTGCTAAATTTTTATTATATTGAGATATATCTGCATTTTGCTTATGGAAACTGTACCTGGTCGTTCGGTTCAGTGATCGGCAGTTTTCGTTTAATTACGAAAGACGGATTTATTTATCCATTGCGTTCAATCTTTCACTTTGAATGAACAGTACGACAGTAATTATGTCTGGTTGTGGATCTTGCTGTCTTTTATCAATTCAGCTGCAAAAATGTTAATTAAAAGCGATGCTAGCTAACTCATGTAGGCAATGCAATCACTTGTGATATGAATCACCTACACTATTGAACGAAATACACTCTGGTAACTTACCGGCTCATAGCTTTCGTTCATATGTATATCTGGATTGGGCAAGTTTTTTATGTACAAACTTATCGAATTTTTTGGAATTGATAGAAATTTACGTTACTTTTTATCATCTTCAACGACAAGCCCAGTATCTGGACGTTAACAAATAAAATGATTGTACTGAACGCAACAAATCCACATGAAACTCAATGGTATTACATTTTAGAATAATTTAAAATATATTTAATTTTTTATGGGGAACACATTTCTTTGATCAATAAATTTTCCGCTATATTGAATAACGTTAAACGAATTTTTCTCTTTTTAACGATTAAACGGCCACCGATTTCAGCTCTGACGATTTGAAGTAAAAAACAACCAATCTGGCGAAAAAAAGTTTTAAATGGCGCTATGAATTGGTATATATGTACTTTTAAAAGAGCCCACCATAAGGCTCTTAACAAATCCATCCAGAAGAATAATAATTATTTAATCAATTCATCAAACTACCCTCGGTATAAACTACTTTTCGATACAAAACTTTTTTCGTGATCAAAATTTTAAATATAAATCAATTACAAGCATTTTGATATGAGATTTCGATCCACATACTCGTAATTTCAATCATTAATCTTTTTACGCCATTAATAAATCTGCCTGTTTCTTAAAAACTAATACAAAGACCTGAAGCTATTGATCAAAGAAGCGAAAACAAGTCTCTCTACAAGTCTTATTTCAAAAGAAAAAAAAAACGAATCAAGAGCAAGTCGCGCTCGCTTTACTTTAGAAAAACTCGTCTTCAGTTATTTATTAAATACCAGTTTGAATGTCGAAACAGTTTTAAATAATTTTCAAAGAAGCTAAAAACCATTCGAGTAAAAATGCTTGTTATAATTTAAACAAAAATCCACCTTCTGAAGGTCATTTGGAATTTTACTACGAAAAAAACTTCTTGATTAAATGTGAAGCGTTTAAATTAATTTAACATTAATTTGCATTCAATGCAATAAAGTTATAAAGATTAAGATGATATTTAAATCAACTTTTATTATAATCAAAAAAATTAATATAAGGTTGGCATTTACGTAGACGGTTTAATACCAGTTGATTTGAGTATCAAAAGAACACTGGGTGTGTAAAAAATTTCAATGACTGTTTCGGAAGTTTTCTAAGAACTCTACTCTTGGCCGAGGCCTGAAATATATTAAAAACTGTTAGGAAACAGAATAAATAACACTTTTAAGTGTAATCGATTTCCTAATTCTTCCAATAATAGCGAAAATAGTAGTTTTGTTTTTTGGTCACGACAATTGCCAACGGTTTGATTGTATGTATGTGCGCCTGTTCGCTTATAACTTCTATACAACTTAATACAACTAAAGAAGTGGGAGTTTATTGTAAGCTTCTTGCCTGCAAGCTTGTCATAGGCTATATGGCAGAGAAGTAAAGGAGGGGACAGATATGGTGTTGAGATTTAGAACAGTTGCAGGTTGCAGCAATATTTGCCGTTTGGATAGAAATGAGAATATACATAAGAAAATTTTATGTTTATTGGGATTCCCTCACTGGAAGTCTGGGGTAGAGATTGTCGAATATTTTTTTATGCATTTGTATTTGGTGTCAATTTAAAGAGCTTGATAAGGCTGTATAAAAATTAAATACGAAGTCTTCACGCTTAGATACATTTTGCACTTACATGGCTCGATTTCTTAGTCTACTACTGTTTTTCTTCGGTTTTTAAACAAACTTCCTTAATAAAAAATTCTCGCTGTATAATACGGATAAATTTCTTTAAAATTGTGCCTTAAAACAAACTATTCTTTTGTGTATTAATTTGTGACATAAAATTTAATATACACTGAAAAAATATATTTACGAAGTAGACTGAGCACTGGTAAAGAGGATAAGATGAAGCATTAATTTCACGAAGACCTTCGACGTGACAAACAACAACAGCTAACGTGATCCAGAAAGGAAATGTGTACCTCGCCTTCAATTTTTTGGTGAAATAAAATTTGTGGATGCCAGGTAATTGTTGTTTCCGGCAGTGAGAAAGGTGGTAAATTCGTCTCAGATCTACGACTTTTTGCAGACAATCTAGAAGCCTGTAGCCAACACCTACAATGCCAATGTTTTTATGAGTACAGACTTCTTCAAAATGCATAAGATTTGATTCAAGTACGATCTAGCCCCCAATGAACTCTCCATAAGACGGGTCACCCTTATGTCTCCCCTGGACATGTATATTGCGCTTTCTCCTCATGTCGCTTGTCAGTCAACTTTTTCATAGAACGAGAAGGTCTGTTATTTCTTTTCGTTGAAATAGCCGGCTTAGTTAATGCATTATTCCCCATTGAATGCCTCTACTGTGCCCATTTTCTTGTCATCTTTTTTGTGTACTTTGTGTACATATTTTTACAGTTAGGACGTTTTCATTTCACCCACACAGATGTATTAAAAGTAATTTTTTTCTCTCATGAATATCAAATTAAAGTTGTAGGCCAATAAAAATTGTTTCAAGTATTGCGACACATTTTAATTATGTGAATTGTTTTCTTTTCAAAGTAAATTATACTAAAGCTTCAAGCAAATGTTTTAGTTTTAGTTTCAATTTCAGTTTCAATTTTCCAGGCTGCAAAACCAATTTTTGTTCCGTATACGTAACATTGGTATGAGAAGCAAAGCAAAAAACTGTTTACGATGGGAGAAATTTGAAAACAACAAATGCTTGTCGTACACAAACAACAATGATGTCTAATAACACAATTGAAAGAAAATATGAAAACGAATAAGGAGTTATTGTTAAAATATTCAATATGTAAGACGTTAGTCGAGGTATTATTTCAGTTAGGAAAATATGGTTGGATGAACATAAATAATTCTCGTAACAAGTCAATAGATAATTTTCTTGTTATATCCATTGGCTTAACCTTAATTTCCTTTTTAAAACGGAAAATTAAAATCAATATACTCGTACATATGTACTTATGTATGTATTTCAAATGTAAAAATAAGGCTTCTTGTGAGGTAATTTTCTCCAACTCAATTTGATATTTTCTATTCAGGAGATTGAATAAAAATTATTATTTTTAGTAGTCAAACAGATAGTATGATCATAAATCTATATTATATTTATTGGACTTAAGTAAGATTTTCCCTTTTCAAAATGCATCGACACCAAAGCGAAATCTATTAGATTTCAATCAAAATCGAGCTCAAATTCTCTATACTGTTTTCTCAGACGTTTATCAAGGATGCATTTCATAACAAAAGCAACCGACTACACATTCATGCGATCTGTATTGCATAATAAAAAAATATGTACATATATTTTGCACAAGCTCAAAGTGCCGCACTTGCAATCAATTTCCCCATGACATTTCTGTATATACGTCGTGTTTTAAGTTTCCGCCCATAGTGAAGAAGATCGGAGTTGCATCGCTTGGTACGGACTTGGTTTGAGATAATTTTGCCATAATCTCCTAGCGAGGTGTTAATTGTTTTACGCTGTGATCATATCTTTTAAGGAGAACAAAAAGAGTAGTTAGTAGAGTTTTAAAGGATGTTGCGGATAGCCTACGCTACTGACCAGCACCCATTGGACTCCAAACCCAGATCATAGTAAACATATTCTCTTGAAATTATTTAAGTCTTAGTGAAAGAAATGCGTGATTGAATCCACGCCGTGAACTCGACTTGCAACCCATCAGACTTTAAAGACAAATTCTTCACATCATCTGCACATGAGATGGCGCATAAGTTGGTCGTAGCCGCCCTGATTAATCCGTATACTATCTCGGTCACCGTTGACGGCGATGGCCTGGCCAACTTCGTTCTCAAACAAATATGGAGTAATCAATCTTCTGACCATTTAGTGGCTTTAGAATGCTTTGAGGGGGAGTTCAGATGTAACTTGCTTTAAATTCGACAATTCGATTTCATGATGAAGGTTAAGTTTAGTTTCCAACTGTGCCAAGGATGTAACGGCCAATGAAATTTGTACGGCAGCCAAAACAAGTCATGACGCGACATTCTTGCGTTGCAATATACGTGACTTTGTTGAAGATCCGCCATTACGAAACAAAAGAACGCTTTCGAAAATAATCTCTTCATTTTCTTATAGCTAAATAAAAGTTTATATCTGCGATATTACAAAACATCCTGATGTACATACATACGAGTATACGATATATAGTATTTGCAGCACAACTCGTACATATCAGATATAAATGTGGAACTACAAATTTTCTTAAGGTAGGAAAAAAATATTTCGTAAGTTTTTTGTTTGATTTATTCTTTTTTGTTTTTTATATCAAGTCAATATTGAATAGGACACATTAATATACTGAAAGAAGTACGGAGAAGTGCAGCAAAACGGAAGTGGACAAATAAAAATGGACACAATGGTAGGAATTTCAATCATACCGAGAAATTGCTAAAATTATAATAAATTCAAATGGCGATGGCAATGATAGTAGATGATGGTTGAAATGGTTTTTTTAGCGAAAATATAAAATTTTATGGTATTTGTTCTGGAATGCGGCGCTCGAATTTTATTAAAGGACAACTTGTCATGCAAATCAATCATTTCGTTTAGATTTTGTTCTCAAAAAGTTTAAGGTTACTTTTACGAAATGTTGAAAGAAGAATATTCATTAGCATTTAAACTCACTTTGTTTTTGCTGTTTTTGGCATAAACATACATACATATGTTTAGATGTACGTAAAGGACTTTTCAATAAACTATGTGTGAGTGAGGTACATGTTAACGAGAGATTTATACATGTCATTATTATGTATGGGCTATAATAATTTTCAATCGGTTCTCATATAATTTTGATACTTTAGGAAACCCCATACGAAAAACTATTGGGGTCAAACCGGCCGAACTTAGCTCCATCTTGGTGGAATCATATGTTGTTTACGTTCGCAGCGTTCAATTTGGGCCAAACGAGATCGGCTCGCTATTGGCGGTGACGCCTTGGCCAAAGTTGTTTTCAGAAAAGTTCGAACCAATTCTAAAATCTGATTCATGCGCTCAGTCGTGCAACTTGTCCAAATGCTTTGGCATTCGTAACTGAATAAACAAAATACTATATTGATAGGCGCCACTAAAACAAAATGGCGGTCTCAGGCCACCAATGTCTACCGCATTGAATGTTAAAAGTTTGCTTTTTCCCAATCAAAATTAAGCTGCTATGAATAAATGTGATGGTTCTTTCTCATATTATAATAACCACTTTTTACACTCTAAAATGACTTTCATTGATTTGTACATTCATACAAGCATATGTATGTCCATACTTAAATATGTACATATGCATGTACATACATACATATGTACATATGCATGTATGTATGTATGTACGTAAATACAATTTATAACATTTTTATGTCTGTATTAAGCAACAACATTTGTTGAGATTTCAAACTATTATTTTTAGTTTAAATAGAAAAACTTACATCTCCGAGAATTGTATCTCTATCTTGATTATTTTTATTGTATTTTCAATGTGTCAAAAAGTTTGAAGACAAAAAAATTGTTGATGTCATTTTCAGCTGCTGTTAAGAAACATAAAAAATAATATTTCCTGTTCTATTATGAATGAACATAAATTGTTCATGTTTTTTAGGTTTTCCCAAAAATGTTGTGGTTTTTTTCTGGATGAGGAAACAATCTAAGAGCATTTAAAGATGTAAAATTTTTTAAAAGTTGCTTTAAATACGTGACGAACCAAATTAAAATATGGTAAGAAGTATGAAGACAACAAATGTAAGAACAGAATATGAAAAATTAATTTTAAAATACATATGTATATACATATGTATGTTTGTGTTGTATATGTATAAAATATGTACATATTAGCTGAAAAAAATAAGAAAAAAGAAAGAGTAAAAAATACTTCTATGAAAAAGTACACTTCTAGATCTCACTTAAAAGCTGCACTCAAAAATTGTTTTACAAAAATACCTTCATCCTCGCTTTTGATCGTAATTAATGTTCTCGTATGTGGCACCAGTGTGACCACATGTCAAGCCTTAATAAAAGTACTTATGATAAGAGTTGTACGAAAATGAATTGGTGTGCAATAATGACAATCCAAATAGTGATTTTTGAAGAGAAAGTTCGATAAATGCAATACGATTTGGCTTTACTGCTAAATTATGTTGCTTTACTTAGTATAAACAAAAATAATGTTCAACATATAAGAAAACCTACATGGCACACAGGGCGTCTACACAAGACTAAATTATTTTATTGTTCATACTCTCTTAAATGATCGGTGCAGTACCGTGAAGACCACTAAAACTATTTAGGAGCAACATCTTGTTCTGATGTTGGTGCAACATCGCGACAGTATCTGCTGATCAAAATGACACCCTCTATAACAACAAGATGCTGCCTTTTCGCTGATAGAGTTATTAACGAACAAATACTTGAAACTTCGCCCTTTATTTTTGCAACAATATCAATTTGGTCAATTGTATTTCAGGCAAGTAGTTAAAATTTATTTCTTGCATTATTTTTAGGCATGTTGTTAAGTTTACTTGTCTTAATATATGTATCATGGGCCGACTTATGGAGTTCAAAATGTAGTACTAAAACAGTTGCTCACACTTTGTGCTCAAAATCCTGGTAAGTCTAGAACGAGTGTACTGCAACATTGTTGGCTGTATGTAGCAGTAATGGACAGCAACAGGGCATTTAGGGCCTTTTTGACATGATCCTAATACATTCAAATTCAGTTTTTTGTTAAATTGATGCTACTGCTTGAATTTTACTTGACTGTGGGAAATGGAATGGGAAACATTTTTAATTTACATCTTATGAAGTATTTAGAGTCCAACGACCTGCTAAACGATCACCAGTATGGATTTCGTAGGGGTTGCTCTACGGGTAACATGCTAGCCTTCTTCTCGCAAAAATGATTTGAATCTATAAACCATTTCGGCGAAAGCAAAGTGGTCCTTCTAGAGTGCGGCGTGGTGCACTTTTGCCTGAATGTATTTTTTTCGGTGCCTTTTAAGTCTTGTCTCGATTTATATGGAGTTTTCTCAGAAATCTATTAATCTGTTACAGCTCTTACAGATGGGGTCTCATCAAACAAGTTCTAGACTACTTCATGGATACCGCAAGATTTTTCTTTCTCCTACTCCATTTATTATTTTTCTCAATGACCTTTGGAGTCAAACTTCCAATCCTGTCCATTCTGCCATTTATATTCATTCAGTTATACGCCAAAACTCTTGAAGATTGAGGCTTTGAGGGAAAACATGAATGATACGCTGAATAACGATTTAATTACTATCTGTGAATGGGGTCCTGGGAACAGAGTCGACTTTAATGCTTGCAAAACTTGGTGCTGCTTATTGGCACACAGGAACTCGACCGGCAATGCTGCTTCGTCTGTTGTCATGGGTGGTATAACTATTAACGATGCAGGAGGAACTTTTGATGTTCTTGACGTGAAAATTCAATGTGATTTTCGTTAGAAGGCTCACATTTTTCATGTCGCAAAGGCAGTGTCCAAGTGTATCGGGTTTTCAAAACGGTGCAATGCTTATTTTACTCCATCTGACGTCCTTACTATTTATACCACTATATCCTTCTGAAAATGGCATACAACTCACATGTGTGGGCTGGTGCTTCAAATACTTTTTTGCAGTTATTCAAACGTGGACAGGAGAGGGCGGAAAAGTTCATCGGTATCATCCAACCGTAAGTACTATTCTATGGATACTACAAATGAATTTTACTGTAATGAGATCAGGGAATATGTTTTCGAAACCCACACATTCCTACGCACAACGCTCTTCTCTCGAGAGATCATCCATTTGTGCTCGACTAGACAGTAAATCCCACAACGTATTACAGAGAAAACTCGCTCTTCAGCCGTTCTGTTCTCTTATTGAATAAACTTACTGCAGAAGTCTTTACTGACACTCTTAATGTGGGACGGTTCAAATGCCACGTACACAAACACTACTCCCTCTTTCCACATCTGTACTAGTCCTAAATCAGAAAAAATTTATTTAAAATCTTAAAAAATTTGTATCGAACAAGTGTAAGTATAAAAATCAATACTTATACTTGAATACTGATGTCATTTAGAGATTTCTGAAAGGAACAACTGTAGTATATTTTTATATGAAAATTGCCGCAACAAATTTACAATACTTTATAAAAGTACGACCATTTGTGATGTACAGTGTGGGTCAATTTCGACTAACAGAATTGAATTGCTAACAATGACCGATTGTTTCGTGGCTTTTTGTCGTAAACCCGTTTGTCGTAAACCCGCAAAATTAGAATTTTCTACGTCATCAAAAAGTTCTCGCAAAATCGCCATTGTGTCTCGCTTCTCTCATTTTCTCTTGCAAGCAAAATTAGTTTTTTGACATGTTGTACCCTCTTTCAAGGCATCCCAGGGGGAGGTTTGTCTCCGTTCTGCTCATTGATCTTTGGTGAGGGTTTTGGAAGAACCTCTTTCTAAGCATCCCTTGTGCACGTTTGTCCCTGTTCTGCCAATTGACCTGCGGAGAAACCAGCGTTCCCAAAGTCATACATGTAAATCATAGAGTTTTGGTTGCTGTGTCAGCCGAGACTTTACCTACTTACGCGAGTAAGCAGAATGCCACAGCTTGAAATACATATATATGAGATGTGAATTGTACAGATGGCGGAATTAATTTGCGTCAGCACATGCCGCTATGGTCTAACCTGACGGTGGATCTGTCCCACTTGGCGGCGCACCACCGCCCTCATGTGGCTGGCCAGGCACACAAAGGTGGCAACTTCTCGTGTTATGTAGGGACGGCACATATCACAAACCCCTTGCTCGCATGCTCGAGTTATCTAATACTTTCTGCCGAGTTTCAGTCCACACTCATCATCTGCGATAAGGGGCGTTAATAAACAAAATCTTCGTTTCTGGAACTGTGAAAATCCACGTGTGATGCACGAAACCCTCTGTGCATTGCGGACTTCGCGCGGACGTCATGCTGTATGATTGATTAGGCACTATTTTTTCTTCTGAGGATGTCACTCGCGAACACTATAGGGCCTTCTTACTGCCATCACTCAAAATCTTTTTTTATTTACAAAAAAAATTTATTCGAATTTTCTATTGTATTTCTTAGGAATTCCTCTGTAAATTTAAATTCTACTTAAAAAGTCCTTATTCGTGTTTTAAACTTCGAACTGTTATACATATGTTTGTATAACAAAAAACATAAAATTATATTTAAACTCGTTTAAAGTCTTCTGATAACTATATGTAATTATTCACATTTGTTCTTTACGTTTGTTTATTGGTGCTAATATTTCCATTCGATTAACTTTAAACATTTCAATATTTTTCTCTTTGCTATTAAATTTTTCAAAAGGAAGGTCAACCAGTTTTTGCTTGAGAAAAATATCAGTTTTGCGCAATGCCATATTTGCTCAAGTAAATTCTTCAAAGCAGTAGTTACTTGGCGAGTGCATATTTGCTGAAACTCGTTCTCTCTTTTTAAGCGCACAGTCTTCTTTTCGGTTGTGCAATTGTTGATTATTGGACAGTGAAAAAATGTGCATGAAATGGAAAAGGTTGCAACTTTGCAACACCGAGTGTTTTTAAAATTATTTGATTAGTTTAAAAATGAAACTTTAAATAGCTGCAAGAACTGGCTTAAGATAATTTATTATTTCAGATTGTGAAAAACAAATTTATTATATTCTAGAAAGAAAAAAATGTCTTTCATGTTCAATAACGCAATTTAAAAAATCAGTAAATAGGTTGTTTGAATACAGAACTGTAAAGTAAATTTTTTTGTGAAAACAGTTGTTAAGAGAAATCGGCAGAAATTATAAATTTAGTCTTAGATACCAACAACATTTTACCCGCTGAAATGCTTGGATTCCGCAAAAGCCCTAACACAATACAATCATTGTAAAGGTTAACATTATTTATTATTTTCATTATTATACAAGCCTGCTTAGAATTCAGCGTTCACATTGGGTCCAAGTGTTCCAATGGTTACCAATGTTGTCCTCAGGGATCGTGCTTGTCCCAATGAACCCACAGCAGATATTCAACCATATACGAAAGGGATTTTCACGTTTGCTACGAAATATTAGAGAGTCTACGGTCCATCATAGGAATTCTAAGCCTGCAGGCAATTTATTTTACCCCCGAATATCATAAATATGATCAATATTGAAATCGAATGAAAGAAGAAATTAAAATAGTTGGTGTAGTTGTGGACTTCAAATTGACTTATAGGGATCATACGTCATACATGGTTGAAATGTGCAATATTCCTGTGAGATCTTGTTTCTCTTTAATATTCCTGCTACGCAAAAAGAAACAAAAATCGCATTTAATAATGGAATTCACAATTTTTTTGAATACGAACCTGTTTAGGAATTCACGGATTGTTTGAAGAACGGCCAATTTCACAAAATATAAAATAAAGTATACACATACAAATGGATATATGCATGTAGTATGTATGTATATACATACATAAGTATATACATATGTACATGTTCGAGCAAAAACTCCATCAAATTATCACATACATTTACCCAAGAATGATTAAATATTTAATAAAAACTTTTTAATTAGAAAAAAGTTTTAACTTCCAAATCTGCTCATTCTCAAATATTTCACACAATTGAAGAAACGCCCGAAATTCATGTTAATCCATAAAAGATAATTTACTGCGTTTCAGACCAAATGATTGACAAATTTAATAATCGTATTGACAAATTGAAAACACATTGTGTGCATGTAGCACGTACATACATACATACGTACGCTTGTGTGTAAGAGTATGACCACAAATTACCGCAATTTTCGCCGTTATGTAATTTGAATTTTTTAATATTCCAAACGGTGCATTTCGAGTTAACGGAAGTTTCAAATGATTTTTTATCGTAAATTTAACTTTTGTTTAAAAATTACTACCAACCTGCAAACAATGTGCTTAAAATCGTTTGTATGTAAATTTAATGCTAACTTTATGGTACATGCTTGAACATGTATAACAGTAATTAATTTAAATTTTTAACATTCAGATTTTATAAAATTGAATAGAAAATACGGTAAAAATAAATTTGTTACACGCACGCACCAGATTTGTAATGGCTTGTCCGATTAATTATGAGAAAAGTAATTTCGAACCAAACCCGATTTTTTATTTACTTTACTAAAATCGTCTTACAAAATAAAAATAAAAAATACGGTGAAAAATTGATTTAAAAATTCTTATAAAAAAGTCGTTTTCCATGCATATACGAGGGAGGTTTTACAACTAAGCGCTCTAAAAAGGAAAACATAATTCAATAGCTTTAATACGCCGCTTATGGTAAGAACTACCGAGCTTCTTAAAAAGACCATCTACTTTACACTTTTCTTCGTCATTATTTGTCATCGAGCTTATAATAGTTAATTGATCGCAGCTATCGCAATAGCGGATGCGTGACCTGCTTCACAAATTCTAGTCCACTGATTGTTCCTCTATTTCCGTTGGGAAGTTCTGACCCATGTCTCACCCATGATAACAAATCAAACCAAAAATTTTGCTCTCCGGAACCCTAAAGAACCACCTCCGCAACATTGTATTGTGAGCAAACGCGGCATGTACCTTACGCACAGCTTTCTTGTCGCTGAAGTTCTGGCACCCAATATTTTGTAGTCGCAAACGAGAAAACCGACTCCCACAGAAGTAGTATTGAAGTTCCCTTCATTTTGGGGTTCAAGCTGCAAGGAAGCCCTTTATACGAGCTTCAAAAATTGTTAATACATTTTCCAGAAAAATATTTTATTTGTCCGATAATCAAAAATAGGTATGTTTTAAAAAAGCATTTTGTAAGAAAGTACTTTTCGAAAAGAAAAGTTTTAAATTATTATTTTTAAAAACTGCCTTCTGCGTAAAAATACCTTTTAAAAGATATAAATTTTGAAAATTTAGTTTTAACGTTAAAAAAATAATTTTCGCTTAATTAATTACTTCTCTAGAAAAATACCATTTTCAAGAAAACATTTTTAAAAAAGTTCTTTATAAAAAGTATCTTATCATTGAGAAATTGCTTTAAAGAAACGGAATTTAATGAAAGTAATTTTTACAATAAATACAAATAAAATTGGAAAATTATTATAGAAAATTAGAATTAAGCAGTAAGTAAAAGCTTTATGCTTTACATTTTTTTAAAAAAATAACTTTACGTGAAATGTATTTTTTGACAAATATCTATTTAAGAAGACAGAAGTAGAATTCCAAAACATTGTTGTTTAGAGGAATTATGTTAAAATAAAATACATTTTGGAAAGAGTTCCTGTTAAAAAAGCGTTTCATAAGAAGAAGTATTTTTATAAAAAACGGCCATAGAGTGGAATGAAAGTCAGTACCATTTAAAAAAGTAGCTTTCAAAAATTCCCGCTTAAATGAATGAAGATGACTTTTAAAATTATCTCCTTAAAAGTTCTCAGTTGAAACTTGTATCAGGTCTTTCGATGTTCATTTCGCACTTTTCCGGTTACCGTAATATTCAGTTTTGTTCGAAAAATTCAACTTGAAGCGATAATTACACATTCGCAACTGAAGCACCGACAAAATCCACAAACACCTCAACTCTTACTTACCAGCAAATGAACAAAACTCAAATAAAATGAAAACGGAAGCTGGAGCTCTAGGCACCGTTTGCAATGCAGACTAGAGCAAGAAAACACAACAAAATTACGAAAAAAAAACAGTAAAAATCATAAATTTCATTAGAAAAACATTTGCAAGTCTAAACACATGGAAGCACAAATGCAATGAGAATTATTATGCCATGAAACCCGCCAAGAGACAAATTTAATGCATGTTTTAAACATTTTTAATTTTCGTTATTAAACGCCTTAAGACATATTCATATGTATGTATGTATGCATGGGGATACGTGTGTGTGTGTGTGTGTGCGTGTGTGTGCGTGTGTGTGTGTGTGTGCATATTTCAATAAATTTTAAATTGCGTTTGAAAATTAACAAACAAACGAAACAGGCAAGTGGGTGGGAAACCCACCTCACGGCACACTCTTACGTTTGTACACCTTTAACGCATATTTTGCAGATGAATTTCTTTGATACAGTGGCGATGAACTCAGATTTTAATATTTATTAAAGAAATAATACGACGAAATAAACTTTGTATGAGTTTGTCTGGCGTTGACATGAAAGAGAAGAAACCTTTTGCTTTCAACAGCTCTCGAAACATCAATAATAACAACTGATTTTAAAATTGTACTCGTTGTGTGTCAGATTTATTAAAGAAAAATTTGTTAACAAGACGACAGACGGAGAAAGGCCGTATTTAATAAACTTACACATTTCTTGACACAAACATCATATTATTTGTTTGCTTGGCTCAGTGGTGGAGTTTTATTTGTTTTGTGTTCAAGTGCACAATTTTTAAGTTTTGCTCACAAGTTTTGTTAACATCATGTCCATCAGCCAGCAGAAACTTGGCTCTTTCTCTGTAGCATTAAAATGTGCAGAATCTTATATTCTATCGACAATCGTGGCGGTTTCATATTTTTGAGGTCTTTCTCACATTTCAGGGCTACGTAATATCTGAAGAACACACCATTAAGTGTTTCAAATTTTTAATATGGTGTATGGCCTAGTGAACTGCTGTTACCCAAGATAATAAATTAAATAAGTGATCCTTTATCGCGCTAACGCTCGCCAGTGTTTTTAATATCATAAACATGCTTTGCAGGCCAATTCCATCCTTCGCTGATATTAAATTTTTGGTCATTGATTCTACGTATGTTCTCAGTCCAAAGTTTGGCTGCATGCGACAAAAAAAAAAAAACAAAGTACAAGAATAAACCAGAAAAATAATGCTTTTGCATCTTTATCAATATGTTTGCTGAGGCGCTTCCTTTTTTGCACGTTTATCTTAAGAGGTGCTCTCTTCCCCCTAGAGCAAGTACGTACCAAGCAGCCACGGACACTGTGACGCAAACCAGTATTGAACATTTAACAAAAGTCGTTACCTTTACTGCTGAATATCTGCAGATATTCTCACATATGTATTTATCCCCATAAATATATGCATGTAGGTTCCAACATTCAATAAAAAAATGAATTTTACGCCAAAACAATGTATGTCAGTATTACGTCAAATAACTCTTAATTAAAATATCTTGCAAGAACTGTTCACACAAGTAGGAATTAATTCAAAATCACTTGGATATCGGGAGATTTTGAAATGCTGGTTATGCTGAATTTCCACAGGGTATGTTTTTAGGTTTTTATTAAAATATGAATAATTGACTTGATCTTGATTATAAAACAGTTTTTTTCCTAGAACTGTGTTTTATGTGTATTACGAGTAAATTCTGTTATTGGAAAGTATTAAGCATTTGCAGATAATAGTGTATTTTAACAATTACTTTAAGTAATAGTTCAATTCCTGATGATTACCAAGTAATACTTGAAGGCATTGTTGCCAATATACAGAATGGGTGTTATCGTATTTTGCAAAGAGGTGGGATAGGTATTGGACAGGGGGTGAAAAAGGAGTTTGAAGTATATACTACTGAAATTGTGAATCGTATTTGGGTTTTTGGAACGCTTTTGGTGTATAGCAACCACATCAGCTTGTGGAGCTTTTTCAATCTTGTGCCTTAGAATTTTGACTTATTATTAGGCTACGAATTTAAATTAAGTTATCTCGAAAATTTAAAATGTGGTGCTACAAAAAGCAACAACAACAGACACTTTTCTGAAATATTATTAGTAATGCATACAAAATTTTTTTTTATATAAATTTTTTCATTCTTCCGATATGAGTCCAAAATAATTTTTGTGAAAGAAACTGATTGATTAAATCACGGAACGCAGTTACTTGAATTCATATGCCTTAAATCACAACTACTCTAAAAGCTATGAAAATAATAAATACCCTTCGAATCTAGGGGTTTCCATTACACCTCTAAAGTTTTGGTGAAAACCACCAGGCGCACAAAAGATGTTCCATTAATCATCTTAACGATATGATAATATGCCTTAGCATTTAGTAAAAGCCGTAAGAGCAACATATAATATAAAATGGATGCGTTGAAAAGAACATGCTTTAGAATCTCTCAAAATATAGTGAAACCTCCCAGGGTGCCGGCCTACAGAGCGCTGCAAATTCTTTTATTTCAATGTTGGATCTAAACACTTATCCCTTTGATGTCATGGGGTGTTTTCCTGTAGATGAGATTAGAAAATATCAACTAATGCCTATCGGCTGCGATATGATCCCAAAATTGTGCCCCTTTCCTGCATTTCCTGCATTTTTTGTCCGTTTTTATGTTAAAAATTATTGTAATAAAGAATTATATTTACCCACTTCCAGATATTTGACAATTAAACATTGTCAGGCTTTATTTATATTTCGTCGGCACAAAATTTGTTTCTCAATATTTTCAGTCAAATAATTCGTTTAATCAAAGAAATGTTTGCTCGCATATGGATCGAGAAAGGAATTTCACTGAATCAGCAATTACTTTCGTTGCGAAAAGTAGTAATATTTTGTTTTTCTTTCGCGTAGACATAAAACATTATCCGTGGCTCGGAATTGAGTTTACGGTCTTAAATGTAATCGTGTGCTCTTAATCTATTACAACTCTGTTATTTGATACACAGTTGGAATTTTCGCTAAAGATTTCCTAAATTAAAAAATTCATATTACGAAATCAATTCTTGTTCTATTCACAATACAGTGCGAGCTCGATTTTCGGACCCGGAAAAAATCAGGTCTGTTGCAATTACCGAACAATTGCAATGAATGACCATTTTTTGTTTTTAATAAGAAAACTTTATCTCTTAGCGCAAATTTATAGATCGACAATTCATTTATGTATTAAAAAAACAAAATAAAGTCAAACATTTATCAAATTATTATGTTATATACTACAATAAATAAACAACTTGGACTGCATTATGTATTTTATTGTATTATTTTAAAGAAAAAATGTAGAAAATGTTGCAAATGTATTGCAACATTAGCAGGCCAAGCAACTTTCTTTAAAAATACGGGAGTTATCCAACTATTGGGTAAAGAATACATAAAGTGTACAACAGAAAGTATATGTATGTATGTCCGACGGCACTGGCGGGTTAGAAATGATGTTGAGATGGATAAAACTGTGTCTCTGAATAAAAATTACAAAAAGAAAGAAGCACGAAACATGAATAAAGAAAGGTTTGTCGCACTTATTGAGGATCTTTCTCAAAAGCAGTGGCGGTTACAAAGACTGTAGTTTAAGGATATTGCGAAACTCGGAGTGTTGCAATGTCGTGGATTGCGAAAATCGAGTTCGCACTGTATTTTCTTAAGCAATATTTAAAAACTTAAAGACAAGGCCTAAATTATTGTGCTTTGTTTCAGAAATACCTTTTAACAAAACTTTAACGTTTGAATACATTGTTTTCATATATGTACATACATACATACATACTACGAGTACGTGTAGATATATAGTTTTCTTTAATTGCACGGAACTTGTATGTATTATGTTGTAACATGAAATCAAATTCAAATTTCAATTTGTTTTCAAAATATCACAATAAATGTTATACAAATTCCTCTATTATTAATTTCCATTACCGTTGGCTGCTGCAGTTTCGATTGCTGGTTATTTGTTCAATAACTTAATATCTTTTGTTTTTTGCTTTTTGTTGTTTTGTTGTACTTCATGTTTAATGCCAAGTTTCTTGAATTCAAAAGGCGCCCAACTCACGATTTCTCAATTCTTTTTCTTCGCTGTTCGTTATTGGTTTGATCATCGTCATCATTATTGATGGCCTGTACAAAAAAAAAATTAAGCATCTTAGATTCGAAGATGAAATTTTGTTGCTTTATGGTGGAGGAGCAAAAATCACTTGGCCAGACTTTTGTTTCATAATGGTTAATAACAGTGACTTTTTCAATGCCCATTATTTTGCGAGTGAAATAGTCTTCTGTTGTTATTAGATACTTGATGACGGGTTGCTGTTCATAATGAGGTATAAACAATTTAATTTATGCTGTCTGTTAGAGCTTTTGCAACATCTAGGAATATGAAAGTATGTTCCGAAAATCTTATTTCATCAAAGTGATTTCAAATCACAAAAAGAGCATCCTGTGAGCATCCTGTGAGCAAAATTTGTTGATTAAGCACTACCGATTTCCATTCAATATATGTATAAGTATCGTCCAAAAATACTTCAATAAATTGCTTAACCTGTTTTCATTGAAAACATTAACATTTTGAAAGATGGTATTTACTTTTGTGGCAAATTACTATTTGCTTTCAATTAAAAATTTTATTAACGCGGAAATCAGAATACATAATCCAGCCCGAAAAATACATCGATTTCGAGAACGGTATAGTTCACGCAGAAAACAAAAATACATGATTGTGGTGATTATCTTTAAAAAATTGGTTGGGTCGAACAATACTCCATATCTGGTTTTTGGCAATAGCAGTAAATTTAAAATCTTATGTTTCAAAAAATAAATATTATACCAAGAAATCATATAATTGCTACTGACACTCGCACCAGTATTAGTGATTTACTCCACCCTTTAGCAGGTTCTGGGCGTGACATTGGGGATATATGTATGTACAGATTGTAACCAGATATTTACTGTAGGCACTGGTACTACTGGTGCGGAAGTTATTTTGAAGATATACAAAAAAAAATTGGCACTACTGATTTACTATATCCTTTAGGTTAAGATGTATGTGTTATTGTCTAGATATTACAAGCGTAGTACACTTTTATAATTTTTGTCACCAGTATACACTCCTCACCATCGAGTTCCTTGCGAAGAACAAAATCAGTTTTGAGGATAACATCACCTCGAGGACATTTGGATCACCGGGATCGCTTCCACCATGGTAATTACCTCACCCTATGACCAACACCAGAATGTCCAAAGGCACGTTGCCAAGTTTAAATGCACTGTTAGAAAAATCATAGAATTAAACAACGATTATTGCCTTTAGGACATTGACTCTCACCTCAAACCATTTATTTTGTTTTACAAACTCTAAAATACTATTAAACATTTGTCTATTGTTGCGAGCATTACAAATTCGACCACAACCACCAGTAACACCCTCAGCCAATGTTTTACTTATCGTTAAAACACAATTACAAGACGATTTGCTAGACATGCCACAGACTGGCTGAAAGCATGCCTCCACGACTTCATGTCGTGAAAGGGTGCTTAAGATGTTTTGTGGATGCAGCACACCGGCATGTTGGTTCATTGCTGGTATGTCATGCTCTTGTTCATCTTGTGCCATCAGTGCTCAAGTTCAAGTTGAAGATTTTCTATAAGTTTAATTTTTTTCTGGTTTTCAATTGCAGTTGCTTGTGCAGCGCATACCCGAATGAAGATTCTCTTAATATTGTTGTAAATGTTTTTCCTAATCACGTTTATTCAATATTTTTCCAATGTTTTATTGAAAACTCAAAAGTGTTGAGATTGTTTTCCGTAAATGTGTTTTAGTTTAACAAAAGATGAAACAAGAACGAACTAAAATACGACTACCGAGCCAGTGTGAGGACAGCAGCCTTGTCTGAGCTCAAATACCTACACAAATGAATTTTTCGAATTATACATGTTTTGCTTTAATTGCTTCAGTGTTAGATAAGAATCAATGGATTACTTGCCACTCAGGAGGAAATTTTCAATTAATTGCTTTAGCTTGTTAGTTTTTTCTTTTGTGATTAAAGTTTCTGCTTTAATTTTTAACCAGATACTTTTTAAAGTACTAAAGACTTGCAATGGCTTTTGCTTTGCAACTATTTAAGAACTTTTTGGAATTGGAAATTAGAAACTCTCACTTCTTCTGTTATCTATAAACGAAATAATACGTAATATTCACGTAAATTTAAACTTTATATCTTTCTAGGTAAGTTATTCTTGAAGAGGGAAAAAAATTGAGAAAATGCGTATTTGATTGATGACAGTGTGGAGAAAAGTGAAAAGTTAAATAATTGTTCTGATTTTATATCACACGCCAAAGATAAGTGCAAATATAGTTATTAAAATGGTTAACAATTTAAGATCCGGATAATATAATATTTTTATTAAATCAAAAAATATAAATGCTTTTTGTAAGTGCTCCGGCTGGCTGTATTTCGACTAAGGTAGCACCTCCAGAAAGAAAACGCATAAAAACAGCAATATTTTTTGGTTTAATTATAACTTTTGTTTAAATTTGAGGAAACTCGGAAGACATCGAGAGTTTTTATTTACTTTTTGAGAAAATTTCAATTGAGTTTAAGAATTCATACATATAATGAAAATTCAAAACAAAACTGGCAGTTTTCAAACTGAGAATTTACATATATTTGTTTTGAGATAATATCTATTTCAAAACAAAATTAAAGATATCACAAGAACAAAATTCAAAGCAAATTCTTTTTTAAGTTGAAAAAACTCTAATAAAAATAAGATTTTTAAAATAAATTGTGAAGATTTTTAACTTGAAATTGCGAATATGAATTTCATACTGAATGCCTCGATGGATGAGTTGGCAGAGGTCGTAGGTTCGATTCATTCAAAATATTTTAGTAAAAAAAAAAACAAAAACCAGAAAATAAAATAAACAATGACAAAATTACTGAATGAAACATATATACACTAAATAACCCAACCAACAAATCGTTATAAAGACAGCACAGAATAAAAGAAAACGCAATGTTCGCTTAATTGATGTTTGACAGTCCATTGTCGAATTGCGTTATAAGGGTAGACTCTGAGTATTTGTAAAAAAAAGAGACATTTTCAGTTGAAATGAACAAAATTTCTTGTAATATTCCGAAAGCACCTGATTTCTATTAATTATATGCTGTTCGAAATCTGCTATAAACTAACTACATACATACATAATATATTTTCATTCTTAAAACTAAGAGTAGTCCCAACTTGTTTTGGAAATATCTCAATATTTGCCGTTTTTTAAATGCCAGACCGAAATACAAAAATTATTTTTAATAATTTTCTGTGTGAATAGGCATTCCTTACTTTTCTGGGAAGTTTCATAGTTTTGTCTTGAAAATCTTAATTTTATAGGGAATTTTTGATATTTGAAAAATACAAATTTCCACTACGCCATTTCCATTGACGTTTCTCTACTCTTTATTCGAAAATTTTTAAGAATTCCATACCAATTGCTACCACTGGATAGAACGTATCTCACACATCTAGTTTTCATTACTCGGTATCAGTGATACCTCGCTTTCAGAACACCTCTTTGTGAAGCAAATGACTTTTATTTAAGACAGCAAATGGTGGCAAAAGCATAAACGTTGCGTATCACTGCTTAAGTCGTTCTTACTTTTTTAGTTTTAAGTCCCATTGTAATTTTTTACAACAAATTTTTTGTATACAGAAATATTTTTTATGCTATTACTACAGATATCTCTTTTTATATCTTACTTTTTATATATTACGGCTTTAGAAACGTTACAACTTAATATTCACACTAACTCCACACACACACGTAAAGGATTTTTTGAAAATTGTTCGTTTTGTTTAGTTTTGCTAGCGGTTTGTTTTTAACACTTCATTCCAATGTATTAATATGATTGAAGCATATTTATCTAATGCCATTGAAATACATTTATTAATAAAAAAAACTATTGTTTTAAATTTTGTCATGTTAATTTAACATGAATCGCTAATAAAGCGACATGACATCAATTGAAAATTTAGTGCCTGTCCCACGATTTCGAACGTAGACATTCACAAATATGTTAAATAACAAATAACTGACAGGTCAACTCTTACTGAAATAATAAGCATATCGGGGCAGGTAAAGCAAGTGATGAGAGTTTGGCTAAAGAAATAAAGTATCTGAATTACTTTTTTTTGGCGTTAAAAGTGATTGCGAACGTTATCGCTTGATATCGCGGAACTGTCAGTTATTTAATCATTAAATTAAAATGCAATAGCACCATAACTCATTAAAACTATGCAATTTATTTACATGTTACAATTTATTATAAACATGTTTACAAATTTAATACGTCGCTGAGAAATCCGTGTAAAACGAGTATGAATACGCTGCATGAAGATCATGAAGGTCACAGTGTTGAAAACTGAGTTCTTCGGAAAATGACAACCTAAAATATGTTATCGAATGAAATCCGTTTTAATTTCATGAACAGAAGAAGTATTTTTATTGCAAGTGATTGTAATACGACCACTTATTTTGTTTTCTGAAAAGCAAAAATACGGACTGAATTCCTTTCTAGACAAAACTTAGCTCTGTGACATACTAAACTATTTCATAGAAATCAAGAATATAAGAAGTATGTAGTTACTGATAGCAAAACATTATCTGTAACAATAAAATGTTCAGGTTGCTTCAGTGCTGTTGCCATTACTGTTACTTGTAACCATAAATCTTCCGTATAATAGATAATTATTTTATTGCGCAAAATATAAATGCGTATCAGTTTGAAATGCCTATTTATGTTTGTGTGTATGCCGTTACTATTACGATTTTTGTTGTAAATTCAATAAAAAAACCGACTGCCGTGTAACACGGAGGACAGGTGTACGATATGTCATAGTTAGTTATTCTTCTTCAGTGTACCGATGAGAGGTTAGTTTCTCTGCTTAGCACCGGAATCTCCAACGCAGGTTTTTGAGACAAGCATTTACATTATTCTTGTTGTTAAGACTAAATTGATTTCATTACGAATCATGACATCAATAACAAATAAGATTTTACGCTAATTTATTCCAAATACCTTTTTATTTGTTAAGCTTTTGATTAACTCATACATGAAAGGAATACAAAAATATTTAAAAAAAATTTTTATTCAACGAAAGGAGACATTATCCAACAAGTTAACATCTTTATTTAGAGAAAGAGAGGGAGAGAGAGAGAGAGAGAGAGAGAGAGAGAGAGAGAGAGAGAGAGAAAATTCGTCTCTTTGTACGAACAAATTTACGTAATATTTAAACCACGTCTGCGGCTTTTTTGGTTTCTAAACTTTTGTCTTTCTTGCATGTTGGCGTCTTCTCCACTCGTACGTTTTTAACAGCATCAACTACTACTACTACTACTAACTTAGTTATTGTGGTGGAAACTAAAAGTGGCTGGTGGCACGAGTAGCACAAACATTTCCATGTGTATGACGAATAACCCAGCCGACATTTAACTAGGATTCTAATTTTACATTGGCGTGGTACTTTTGTTTTGTCGAATAAAATTATATAAAAACCACTTTGCCTCTTATTTAGTTACATACGAAACAAAAACAAATGTAGCGCGCTAAATCTAAAGCACAACTAAGGGATTTAGCTTAAGTGTTTTTTAAATGATATTATCGAAGTCTTAAATTAATTCTAAAATTCTGTCTAATTTATTATAAATGGAATATATACATAAGTATATGTATGTTTATATATATCTTGTAAATATCTGGGCGTAGGAAGTGTCTAATTTTCCGTGACTTGTACCCCCCACAGATACAAAATTCAACATATTCAAGTCCCAATGTAAAATTCGCCAAATTGTGGTAGGCCGTGCGCCTCTTATAGACTGAGGAGATATTTTCGGCATATTTTTCGTATTCGCACCCTGCGACAATTTTGTTGGAGTTGTTAAACGACGCTGCACTCGTACTGAATAAATGACATCCGCTTTGTCAGATCCATTCTCATCAATACGGAAACTTTGAATACTTTTTAATATGGCCGTGTCTAACATCTTTCAAGAAATTGCATCCTACGGGTGCCTTGAAAGCCATCAAGTCATGTCAACGGCGTTCAACATTCGTTATTAAAGTAAAGTTATTAAATTAAAGTAAAGCTGGCATGAACTCAGTGGCTTTAATTGTTACAGCAGCTTCATCTTGTGCGAAGATGGAGTAACGAGTCCTTCAGCAACACTGGACAGGAATTGAAAAGTTAGAATGCGCTTCAACACCGCGGTGTACGGCTGCGCCATTTTCAGCCCAGAACCAATCGTACATGCGTTGGTGCTGGCGCAATAG
Source organism: Epicampocera succincta (assembly GCA_932526305.1). Taxonomy (NCBI): domain Eukaryota; kingdom Metazoa; phylum Arthropoda; class Insecta; order Diptera; family Tachinidae; genus Epicampocera; species Epicampocera succincta. The sequence continues at coordinate 27,565,648 of OW052038.1, read as the reverse complement.
TCGTACGCTTCCAAATGTTGGCTGTGTACTCGTATGCTCATATGATCGTGTGTCTATAAAAAGTTCACAATAATAAAAAATGCTGTTTCTGCTGCACCATTAAAAAGCTGTTATGAATAATAAAAATAAAACATACACTTTTATATATAATATACATACATTTACGAGGACGTGAAGTACCATCGTGGCAACAGAAAATGAAATAAATTGCAAGAAAAAACTATACTGTTGAAAAATAGTTGAAAGAACAAAAAAGGAAACTGCTGCTGATGTTGGTGTCGGTGTCGATGTCGATGTCGATGTCGGTGTTAATGATGCACTCACTGTATCTCTTGCTGTAAAACCTCACGTATTTATTTTTTTGTTTTTTGCAAATGGAAAACATATTAAGAGTAAAACATGCATAAGTAGTTAAAGTCGTACTTCAGTTTCAGTTTCACTTTGTTTGATGCTTTGTTGACATGTTTGTTTATCAAATTATGCTGCTTTGTAATGAATTATTAAATTTTAATGGTGCTTAGTCGTTTAACCCTCTTATGGTGTAACAGTTTCAGTTAAAAATGCCTAAACACAAGTTAAATATTATTAAAGCAGTTTGTAAGTATGTAATGCCAACTTTGAAACAGCGGTTTCTGGGAATTATATCAAGAATAAACACGTTTAAACCAATTTAAATTTAGGTCCCATATTTGTTTACTCTTTTTATTGTAGTATTGAACAGCTTTGTCTACTGATGACGAATTTTTAAAATTTATTTTCAATTTGAGAGGTTTCGTCTCCGGTTTGGTCATAAATCAGCTGTTTTTTAAGTGTGCATATGATATTCTGTGCACTTTCTTATTTTGAAATAAATTAATGTGAACTTCCGAAATAAAACAAAACGTGGAGAAATACGTTCTGCTGGAAATGGAACTTCAAGATCAAGGGTATTAAAATACTTACTCAAGATATGTATATATTTTCATTAGCAAATCAAAAGTTCGGAAAGGAATATACTAAGCGTTATTATTTTGGCAGATTCTACTGCGTTACGTAACTAAATATTTATTAATATATTTTCGTAATGAAAAATATGCAGAGGCTTTAGCATTACTTTTTTCTGCAGCATTCTAAAGCACAGAATATTTAAATTTGTGTACTTATAGTACATATGAGCTAAAAAGTTTAATTGTTTCTAACAAGAGATACAATTTTTCTATTAAAAATACTGTCATTTCTCTGATTTTTACTATCGTTTGGTAATTTTTTTAAAGAAGTTTAATTCTTTGTAGAATATAGTTCGTTGAGGTTTAAAACTCCTTACCCCGTATGAGCTGTTCCCCTTAAATAATCGAGTGCATCTCAGGTTTTAATTTTTCGGATTTATTTTTATTATTATTTAAGGGTATTCACTTTGCTGTATATTTTACCATTTCAATATATCCAACAGCTCTTGAGTTGTAGCACATCTGTTGCGCTTTAAAATTTTCTCATTGCCTTTTTATTATTTTTTTTTTTTGGTGTAACGCGAGTATAAAATTGTTGAGTCGAATTTGAAATGATAATATTACATTGTATATAAATGTTTGTTGAGGACATTATAGAAACTGTGGGTCGCAGGCGTTTAAAAACATAAAATTTTTGCCTATCTTCCCGCATATATTCGTACACTCAATATGATCGTCAACACTTAAATCCCGTTTCGAAAACCGATCACTTTATAACTTCAGCGCTGTTCGTATTAATTTGCATTATTTTTGGTTTGTTCTTAGTAAATTTTAATTTGTTCATTTCAAACAACTCACTTATTTTCATTGAATCACCCTTGTACTACGGCACCTGATATTACATTATTTATTTTGGATTTTTGCGCTCTTTCTTTACTTTTATTTTTACTACGTGATATTTATGTGTCTCGCCTTAATGCTCCTAATTTCCGATCAAACCACGCAATATACTATACGCATTTATCAAACCAGGGCACGATGATATTAAGGTTATTCCTTTCAACATTATCACCTATGATTGCCCGTATATTATTGGAAAAAACAGTCTTGTTGCATTGAAAACTTTCTATTTTTCCAATCGATTGTTTTTTTAAACGCTGCATGCAACATTTGTGTTAAAATGGTGTCATGATCCGAAACTTCATTGTTATTGTTAATGCTGACTGATACGGTCTGCTTATTCAATCGTTAAAAATACTTTGTGATTGCCCATCCATCCAGTCCACGTTAAATTATTACTACGTCAATGTTATAGTCACTTAGTTCTTCGACAATTGTTCGGATATGTTGCCACTTTCTAATAACTTTTAAAATATTCGAGTATTGTTATACTTACCATTCTTTTGGAATTAGAAATTATGGATCAAACGCTGTACATTCTTATATGTACGTACAAATGTATATCCCATATACATACACAATTCTTCAATTGCTGAAACTTAATTCCAATCCGCTTTTGTTTAGTGCTCAATTTATTTACTCGTATCCAATAAATGCATTTTCTAATTATCACTTCATCATATCTTCTATTTCTGTGATTTCCATAAAATTTTGCATACTTTCGGGTGTCTACAAATTTTAACACTGTGCGATTCCAGTTCCATCGAACACTGCATTTTTCTCATCCAACATCATGTTTTTGCGCTTCCATTACATTTTTGTACGATTTTTGCTTTAAATACATTTTTATTATTCTGTTTTTACAACTGATCATTCTACTTACATACATATTTTCAGTCCACTTTCCCGCACAACTCGATTTTACTTTGTCAGTTTATTTACTATTTCCTCTTGCGAATATTCAAATGACATTTTAGTTATCATAACTCTCATTTCTACCGAGTTGGGCACATTTACTTCATATGATCTTTCTCTTCATTCTATGCTTGGATCACTAAAGCTCCATCGTTTCTATTTTAAACGCCATTTATTTTTTAATCTGCTGGATCTGGTTTTTGGCTAAGTCTTCCTTTATTTGGAAGTCTTCCTTCATTTTGGTTTTATTATTAGCGGCAATTGTTTCGTTAGATTACGCATAACTGATTTGTTTCACACTGTATCTGATTATAACGTTTCACTTCTTGACGCACTTGTTTCTTTTATCACCTTTTTATTTCATTGTACAACGTGTTGTTGCTTTTCCTTTTTTATGTACATGTACATATATATGTACATATATATTTGCTTACATATTTTTATTCATAAATGATGCCATAGATTAATTTGAGAACAAATCCAACATCAATCTGTTTTCTTCGACAGCATTATTTGTTTAAGTTTGAACTCATCCTCTTCTTCTTCCTTTGGCGCTACAGTCGGGGATGAACCTAGGCCTCAACCAACGATCTTTTCTGTACAGTTCGTGATTGAATCTTTTTCTCCCGAAACCATCAACGCAAATAGGGCCGAAGACTGAACGCAGAACTTTTCTCTCGAAAATGCCAAGGACCTCCTCATCCGCCTTCCATATTGTCCATGCTTCCGCGCCATAGAGAAGGACAAGGATGACCAAAGTGGTATAGAGTGACTAGATATTGCGTAGAATAAATAAAGGACCTTGATTTTGGTTTGCCTCAGTTCCACTGTATAAATTTTAAAAGAGATCCCAAATTCCAGTATTAGCCTGAATAATGATGTGTACAAAAGCTTCACGACAGCGAAATCAGCAAATTATTAAAAACACAGCAGTGAAATCATTGCAGAAGGTAGATTGTCCAGAATTTTTCATAACCATTTGGGTGATATTTAAATTTTTTGCGTAATTTTTCATTTTGAACACGAATTTTTTAATTCTTCTTAGACCATCATCCCTTCAAACCCAGTATTAATAATATTAAGGCAGAGTGTGACCAATAATTAAAATTGTCGAAGGTGAATCTGCGTCGTTTTGGTAAATTGGTGCACATGAAATATGATACGGACACTAACTTTTTCTAAACTAATTTTTTAATCAGAGATCGAAAGAGTGAAGCAGTCAATCCTGTATGCAAAAAAATGTATCAAAATGTTTATCCTTTTTATGATACTATTCGCTTTGAAAAAACCCTAAGTTAAAAAAGCAATACTTACATATGTATGTATGTATGGTTGTGCATAAAACTGAAAAATAAACAGTACTGTAGAGTTTTAAGCTCCAAATGTCCAAATGAGCGAATATTTTTTAATTATTTTTGACGTTTGCAACATTTTACCGTTCTGATTTTTTACAGCTTTTTTCAGTATAACTGAACTCTTTTTTCAGACGAAGCGAATGAAATACGAATAGCTGTAATTCACAGTTCATGCAAATTAAATTCAATGTTAATGCCATTTTGAATACGTTGACTTCCATAATGAATGCTGCAAATTGCAAAAGACAAGTACATACATACATATGTACATACTCACATACATATGTATGAATGTATGAATGTATGTATGTATGTATGTATGTATGAATGTATTTAAGCTGGACAACAATGAAGCCATGGAACAAGTAAGCATTTGGAGCAGTTTCTGATTGCGTCGCACGTTGCAAGTGCAACTGAATACAAGCTATTAAGTCGAGTCATGAAAAATCAAATTTTCTTATGAAAGACAGTTCTTCATATCGTGACACAACGGGAAATTTACCGCATACACATAATCAAACTTACGCTCACGCACGAACCATAATTTAACAGTTCCATAAGCAAAAAAAAAAAAAGATAACAGAAACGACTATTAGCAGCTCAATCTGGTTGGGAATGACAATACAGCTGATGAAATGTGATGATTATTACAGTTGCTTGAATACGCAGCTAAATTTGCTCATTGACTGGCTGATGGCATTAAACTTTACATGACCGACAAAGGAAAGTTGCTGCTGGTGCATTATGCGTCTACATGAAAAAATGTACATAGTATGTCTAGTTAAGTGTCAGGTAATCCTGGTTTGAATGATTTTTGTGGCCAAAAGAGGATGAACCGATGTTTTTAAGTCATTAGTTAATTTACTTTGTATTGCCTTCTTATTTCGTTTTCCAACCGGATTCAGCAAAAAATTTCTTTAAACTATTTATTAAATAAACTGGTTAAATATACATAAATATGTACATATGTATGTATGTATGTATGTATGTATGTACGATATACATATAATTAATGATAAAAACTAAACATGGTGTATTAATGAAAATTTAATTAGACATGCATCGACACGCATCTAAAAACAGTTGTTTGTGTATTGTGTGTTTGACTTCACTTAAGTTTTTATTAAATAAAATCAGGTAGCCATTATATTTCTTTCCTTTTTTTGGTAAACAACAAGAGAGACTTAGAAATGGATTTCATCGCTGATGAAAATTAGACTCGGTTTCCAACTGATCGAGAGTCCAATATCTCACACCTGAAGGCTGGATCTAATACCATCCTATGAACATAACGATATACTACATACATACAGATGTATGTAAATGATAATTCATTAGAGGAATAGTGGAGTTCTGACGAAACGGAGTTCTTTAGGCTTCTACTTGGTTGTTTGCGCGCAGTCATTTCCCTCAACGCCGGTGGCGTTCTGCGCTTTGTAGAGCTTGTCTCGCAGAATAAGTCCTATCTAAAGTGGGAACGAAATGTAAGCCTTAAAAACATTGATTTACATATGAGTGATTATCGAAATCAAAGCCAGTCATTTCATTAAAATTACACTCGTTCTGACTTATTTGATTCAGTTAACGTTTAATTTCTTTTTCTGCTTTCTTTGTCGAAAACAAACCGGCTACAAATATACATACATAAGAAAAACAAAAACGCTAATACTTCAAACATCAACGAATTTCCACAAGCATCTGCTCAAGAAACGAATATCTAATTAAATGCATCTGTATGTGCGTATAAATGTACTCGTAATAAACGAATGTGTTAACAAATTTTAAATTAAAAGAAAGCCTCTCCGACGGTCCGATGGGTCGATGGTCCGTCTGTCTTTCTGGCTTGTTTGTCTAAACAAATACAGAAAACGAAAGCAAAAGTGATTTTAAATTTTTCTGTTCATTTTCGCTGTCTATTTTCGCAATTCCTTTTACTGTTATTAAAGTTGTTTGATGGTTGTTTCTCTGTTGGTCTGTTGCCGTTGACGTGTTATTAGCCAAATGTATGAAAGTCAGTTAGTACGTTACTGTGTTAAAAAGGCGAAAAAATTCAAATGCTGATTTTAATTTAAACGAGTATTTCATATTTCAACTGATTTGGTTGGGGCTTATTTCAATTAAATGTGGTTTAAGGTGGAGTGATTGTTTTTCTGCAGCCCGTCGGCAAGAGTTGCAGAAGAGCCGTTTTTGTCTTCAATATTTCACATACGATAAAATCAATAGTGAATTGCGAGTAATGGGCACATAAAACGGTTGTCTTATTTTGGAACAAAAGAGCAGTTTCGCTTATTTTAGTTACAGCACGATGTCTAGGTGGTTATGGGAGTGATTTATTCGGACGATTTCTTTTATCTTCAAACAAATGGAAAGCAAAATGAATAACAATCAAAAAAAAAAACAAATTGAAATAATAGGTAATTTCAGCCAATCGGCTTTTTCATAACTTCCAGTTTTTTTATGGCTGTTATTTTTTTAATTTAGTTCTAAAGCCTGATGAAATTTCGAAAAAATGTATTAAATTTTCACGTGACTTTCATTGTCATTGTACGTTGGAGTTTTAATAATTTTGGGGGCTAAAGTAATATTCTTCTTTTCGGTATATACCTAATTTTAATCGTTTTAGTCAAAACAAGCCGCTAAATTTCAGGACGTTTAAGTTTCTGTTTTACTTTTAAAGCTCAAGGAAATGTTCAGCTTTTCCAGTTGCTCAACAAAAAACAATAAAGCGTTAAATGTGTCAAAGGTGTCGAATGTTATTGATTACGTTTTTGGCTTTTAGTTTACTCGCAGAAAAGTTCAGCAAACCGCAAACACGTACATATCTATGTATGTATGAAACATTTTTTGTAGGATTGAAATTTTTTGTTTTTCTCGGAAAATGAAACCGCTGTTCTAAAACAACAAGAAGTTCTCAATTTTGAATTGCGCTGGCGTTGTCACTAGGACTTGCTCTCTTACTTTCTACTTTAGAAACTAAATACATTTAGTTGAATTATATGGTTGTAGACAACTACATTTTTCCCGAAAGTTAATATACTATTTTCACACCTGCCCATGGAACTGGAATTAAAATTACAATACAACTGTTGTGCCCAAATATGCAACATTGCCGCATCGCATTCATATATTTAGATACGTAATTGTTTTTAGTTGCTGAAAATTATCATACCACATGGTGACATAAATATCTACATATGTATGCGCATACCCATAAAACTTACTTAAATAAACCCAAATTTTTAGGCAATTATTCAACAATAATCTATTTAAATGTGCCCTGAGCCACTGCAATGGGATAAATCCGATAAAATATGTAGAATTTATTATAAAATTCAACAACTTATCATCTGATTAGTAGATCTTTATTTGAAATACATACACACATATATTTAAAAGATACACTTGTAAATGCATAGTTATGCACATAGTATGTATGTACATAAGTACATATTTAAAAAGTTCTATTTCAAACTTAATACTTTTAAAACTTTTAGGTTTTTCTGAAGCTGCAAACTTAACAGTAAATCAACATAAAGCTGAGCGTCAATACGATGAAGAAAATCAACAAAAATTATTTTGTTTTATGAATCTATGAACATATTTTGTTGATTTATAAATTAATCATACATATGTATGATTCTGCCGCTAAACTAATAACAAATAGGTCTTAAAAATTCACTCAGCAATTTTAATTAAAACAGTCTTTTTATTATAAACTGGTTTTAAATATAGAAGTAAAGGTAAAATAGTTTATATGTATATGAAATTAGTTTAATAGAACTTTTCCATATATTTAAGAGACAAAGACCATCCAAAACAACACAATCATGTATCACTTTAATCTAAACATATCTACATTTAGGGAATAATTGTTTTCCGGTTCAAAAAAATAAGAAAGACTGTTTATTTTCGATTCCCGGGTTGGCGTAAAAGTTTACACACCGAATGCATTTCTTTGACATTGAGACGTGAATGGTTGGTACAACATCCTCTTTATATATTGCGAATTCTTTTGCTTCGGATCTATTCGAGGACCACGAAAATGTTAAAGTTACCTTTAGCAGAATAAAGTGGACTTTAAAAGTATAACGGTCAAAAGTAGTATAAGTTTTTCAACTTAAGGGGGTTTTTCGCAGGTATTACGGTGAATTCTTTACCAACTAAACGCTGTTCTGGATTTCATCATTTGAAGTAATTCAAATAATACCTGCCAGTGTAATAGTGTGAGAGGAAAGATGAATACAAGTGGCAAATAATACGGTAAGATTGGACATCCAATAAGATGATACTTTTCTTAGTCACAGGTACGCTCGAATTTCTCGCTGTGCCCAGACTTTTATACTTGTGTGAAAATTAACTGTTATAGTACATTAGATTTTCTGACACTGACAACAATTATCACTAGACTTTGAATAGATTTGCATAGTATGTGTCATTTTCTATCTCAGTCACTACGCAACAGAATCATGCGTAGTACAAGTATTTTGGACTGCACGTAGGACGCACTTTAAAAGCATTTCAAGACATTTATCCGGTTTGCAGAAAGGTGTATTGAATACTTGAAATTTCAATATGTTTCGTTAATATAATACTTAAACAATAAAACAGCTTAAAAACTGACTAAAATGGTAAAAAATATCACTTAAAAAAAGTTACAAACAAAACTTCAGAGCATTTCGTGCGTGCAGTTTTATCACAATAACGAAATAACAAAACCGTTGCTCTTTTCCATGTACTACTACAAAACATTAAAAAGTTATGGCCTTAATGTACATTTGCACGAGTATATTCTGTAGGAACTCATATTCATAATATTGCTTCGTTGGATGAATTGGTAGAGTATTCGATCAACAGTGCAGAGGACGTAGGTTCCATTCCCACCAGGCAAGGAAAAAGCTGTACAGCTAAGAAACTATGTACACACATATATACTATGCATTAAGTGCCGGATTGGGCCAATACAATACCTAAGGTAGCAGATCATTCGGAGCTAGCGAGTGGGGACCGTGAAACTGCTAGCGGTCCCTCAGCTGTAGTCTACAATGTGCCTTTCTTGTCTTCTTTAAAAGTTAATCACATCAATAACATATTTTTTCATAGTTAAGTCTGATTATCTAAGTGATTCATAGTAATAAAAGAGTGATATTGTTTTATTCTGATGGCAAAGTAAAGACAAAGTAGTTTGCCATCTCTTCTATCTCGTTACAATTAATCAAAATTAATTATTTTATTAATGGAACGAAAACTTAGTGCCACTTTAAGATACACACCATTAAAGAACATCAAATTGTCATTCAACTGTAAGAATTTCAATGGCACGAAAAAGTTATGGCGTTATTGGTATGGGGTTGTTTGTGTCTTCGATTTTAATCTAATAAAATATCTGCTCAAAAGACCTTGAGGCGGATCTTTTTGGGATTTCAAGGCCATAAATCTATCATTCTATTGGCTAAGGAATGCTTTGAATTAAACTAGATTATAAAATATACTTGTTAATTAAATTTTTGTCGATCTAAAGTAAAAAAATCAGGTTTCATAAAAAAACTATGATGTAATTCAATCATAAAGTTTTGCAAAACAAAGTCGATTTCTATTTTGATGACTCCACAAATAATGCAGCTGATTTAAAAATAATAAAAATGTAGGCTTTTGGTTAAAATAAAATAAAGCGTACGACACATAATTCATTTTTAATATTAAGGAATTTTTAAAGCTTTTCTAAAATTCGGCTAATCTTTAAGCAGCCACTTTAAGAAAAGTGAATAGCTTTTCATTATATATTTCTCAACTTATATTTCTCAACTTTTAAATATAGAGTTGAAAACATGCATTTAATACTCAGGATTTTATTGTCTGAAAGGCCAAAATGCGAAAATTTTACGCAAAGACAAATAAGTACTTTAAAATTTAATTATTTATGGATGGATTAGTTGGTATTCGACCAACAGTCTAGAGGTCATAGGATTGATTCCTACCAAAGAGTCTGGTAAGAAAATAGCCAACGACTAAAATTCTTTTCACTCAATTAGAAACAATAACAGACAAATATATACATACATAAATACAAGCGGTCAATAACCCAACAAACAAATCCATATAATGAAAGATAGAAAAAGAAAAAAACGCATTGTTAGGCATGTTGGGTTAATTGATGTTTGACCACAAAACTCTCCAATATAGTCCGGGAAATTTCATTAGGAGATCTGTTGTAAATTTCTTTTCAACCATTACTCGCAGAAAAGAAAATTTATCGGATAATTACCAGATCTGTATCCTCACTTTTTATTGTTAGATGTGTTTAAACGACGCGATTTTGAGACAAATATTTCTATTGACATCGTTGCCCCTGCACATGATTACTTTGCTCCTACTGGAAAGGTCTAACAGCACATCTGTCCACCTTTGGCATACGACAATCTGAAAATGTGAGCGCTGAAAATTTCTGTTGGCAGATAAATTTATTGCCGGCCATTATTAGGAAGTGAAATTGTAAGATGTACTTACAATCACCTAAACAGCCATTTTACTTTCTGGTGCCAATTTTTGATCGCAGAACATTTTACATTGCCAGCAGACGCTGACAATATTTAAAATTGATTCCGCTCCGTGTGTGTTCTTATATTGTAATATTATAGTAAAATGAAGTCTTATCGAAAGTAGACATGTCTCAAAGCTTCCAAATATCGCTAACAATATGTTTCGCTTGGGCAACGTTTTTAGAAAAAGTGCCCCAAAATAAGTACCAAAAATAAGACTAAAGAACTTTTGGGCTTTTAGCTAGATTTTACTTGCTATATACGTTTAACTATCCAAGATATGGATTTAATCCAGGTTAAATTTATTTTTTTTATTAAAGATAAAAGTAAATGCCTGACAAATATAATGAATTATAGATCTTATCAGTCCATCATTTCTAATATCAGCTGCAAACGAATATTTAGGAAAGGAAAATAAAGCTCTGCGTGATGAGGTTAAGGAATTAAATCATCTTTTAAATATTTAAATGATAAAACAGTGCAAACCGGTGGTGAAATTAGCGGAGTTGCTGTAAAAAATGATGATGGTGCTTTTGCTGTTACATTGGATATAGCCCCAAACAGCTGCAAATGTCGATGTATATAATATTGAATGGTTTTATAGTTTTAAATAAGAAGAGCAAAAAAGAATTTATGAATGGTAAAGCGAAGATAAAAGTGTCTATCTGATCGATCGAAAGAAACTATGGAGATTTTCAAGGTTCTAACATTTTGCAAGGTAAAACGAGAAATCTTTCTTAAATCGTATACGACTCATGAAAAGTGTCGACAAGTTGCTGATCTCTGCGCTAAAAGAACGAAACGTCCTGTTTGTAACAACAACAGTGAGGATGATGTCGATGGAGAGGCCAGTACTGAAGATGACAACGATACTTTTAGTTAATATTCTATTGTTCAATTTTTCAATAATTCGTTAAAAATCTTTTAATCTTTTTTAAGAACTTAAACTCCCGCAACTTATGGCTTAATTCTGTTTAATATTTTATCTGTAAACAAAAGAAGTCTGTCCCCCATAAATAAAGGGAATCTATTTAAGTCTCTACTGGGTCAGTTATTAAATATTCCTGATATAATAACTGAGCAATAAACTTGGATTTGTAATCTTTACACAATACGTGGTTGTGGAGCTGTCCGTTGTTGCAGAGATGATGAGTATGGAGGGAATCCAGTATACATATATATTAGATCCAGACTGTATGGACGTTGTGTCAATTCAATCAAGTGATGTTAAAGTTGTGAATAAGTCCATCTATTTATGGATCTCCCGAATGTTTTATACAAAAGTTTTTACTGAAACCGAGAATGTGTTTGCTTCTTGCAATAATTGTCCCCGTATTTGTCCAAGTAACTCAAGTATTAATATTCTTATAAAACCATACTATATATGTACATACATAGTTGCTGAATTTAATTTGCGTTCATATCATAATTTAGTAACATGACCTCAAAGTAATATATCACTTGAATGAACACATAATTTGTTCATGAGTTGTCTTAAAATACAAAATGGAAATCTGGATACGTTCATTGAAAGCACAACAAAACTTACCAAGGCCTTCGAGGTAGTTGATAACACCATTATATATAAAAAAAAAACTATAATCGATTGGGCTGTCAGACCTACCTCTGAGAATTTTTCAGCAATATTTAATATATACGAGTAGAATGCAATTGGTCCAGTTGGGCCATAATAGGAGTACTAAATTACGTGTTAAATGTGGAAATGTTGAGACCTCTCTTGTTCAAAATATGTATTAACTATATAAAAACCATTAACTTCAATGGAAGACTATATGTATATGCATTTATGTATGTATACTGATGATCTATGCTTATTTTATCGAAATGACTTCAGTCTGTACAGAATAAAGCTTTAAAGCTCGTGATTTATTTGCCTCTACGTTTTTCTTCCGTGGAATTGGATAAACTATATGCTAAAAATATCTTTTCAAGTGCTTAACAGACAGAAACTTTTCAATTTGATCCTGAGAAGCGTCAGCAACATCGAGAAGAAGTAATCCCCACTTTTGAAACTGTTCCAAATGGTGATGTTAATCACAAACAAAAAAATATATGTTTTCTCTCAGTTGTCGACGGAATATACTGTAGATGATATCCGGCAACGGAACAGTACAGGAACTGTGCTGCTGGCTTGGAGAAGTCACGGAAAACTGAAATTATGGCAGCCTCTCAAGCTGTTCGATTTTTTGGCGAATGACTCTACAGTCATTTTAGTTTTGCAAAACTTCCGCGACTTAGATTGTTTTTGTTACACAGTAGTGATTTATATACATTTCTATATATATTTAATAGTGGTATCTATTCGCAACCCATATTAGCGATATATCACCCTTTAAATTATTTCAATTAAAAAAAGTCTGGAAAAGCAGGAAAACATAAAAATAATGGCTGAAAATTTAAAATAGAAAATAAGCGCATATTTTTTCTTTTTTCATACACAAAAATGCTTATAACTTTTTTCTGTTGTTTTTAGTCAGTAGCATGTTTTCATGAAATTCGTATTAAAAACAATTATTATTATTTTTATGCTGATACTTCACAAAAGCTCTCAATCTCAGCCACATACCCACAAATATTTACCAATTAAAAAATAACTTACTTTATAGATGCGAGCAGATATGGACCTACATACATACATACGTATGTACGTACATACAAATAGACATTTTCAATATTTATAACCAGCAACCAGCAACCATCACAATCATCGGCATCATCATCAGAGTCTTGTTAAAAGTGCTTCAGCATTATTTTATTTGATTCACGGATTCTGTTTATATTTTCAATCGCATTCAACGGATTTTAAGAGAAATTATACACAAAACGTTAAAAACAAAAGTTAACAAAAAAAAAAAAATTGGAAAATTTTACAAAATTTCCGATCATTCAAGTGTAAAATAAACTAGCAAACTTTGGTGTTTTATGTTAAAGGCTTGTGAAAAATAAAACTGGAAAAAGGAGTTATTGTGAATAGGGATGATATTTATGAAGTGGTGTGGAAACGTGTAGGCATATTGCGGAGCAGACGAGGGCAAATGTTTTCTCATTATAGGATGTACTTTGAAAAGTTAATGGCATTAGAATCTATTTTAAAACTTTAAAATAAAACGAGGGTGAATATTCTGTAGCTCTTTTATTGCGTGCTATTTTATTTACGATGGGAAGGGCGTTCCGTAGGCTACAGTGGCAATAACGCTGAAAACTGTAAGGTCAAATTATACATGCAAAATAAAAACCTAATGACTCATGTAAACTCTTCGCCCTTTTCGTTACCAGTGACAGAAGCAGCGGCCCTTCAGTCGCTTTTTCAATGTTTGGTAGCCAAATTCGCGATGAATTATTCGGTATACAATAAGTCAGCACCCGTAGGTCAAAAGAACATCAGATCATCCCACAACGTCGCAGTGGTCCGTAAAACTGTGCTAAATAACCAGAGGCAGTCGATTCCTCGCTCTGGATTCATTGCCGTCAATGGTGAACGCTACAGAATGATGTTACTCGATTTTGATTGATTCGATTGACGAACACCACGATAAACAATCGGCAGGGACGATTTCAGAGTATGGTTACATCTTGCAAGGCATTCAATTTCTGATACTACAGAAATACTGTCATCTTTGTAGGTAATATGGTTACCCTGTTCTTTTAATTGTATGAAATATCAAGTGTCAAGCTGGTTACCTATTTTTCACAGAAACTGGGTGTTAGGAAAATATGTTAGTAGTGTTGGTCTCTCTCCTGCCCCCGCGCAAAGATCACAAGGAAGAGGAAACAGCTTGTCATCTCGTCTATGAATGTTTTGGTTCACGAGTTTATGGGAAAGTGCACCACAGATGTACAAATTCTCTATAATAGCTAGAAAGAAATTATTTGACATGTTGGCCGCAAATACGCCGTAGTCCGTGTGTAAGGTAGATCTTTCGATTGCTATTTATTGCTAAATGTCGTCTCCACATATTATGTATTTACTAGCTAAGCGGTGAAGACGCAAAAAAGGTCTGGTGAATAACACCACATGATGTAGAAGGCCATTTGAGATGACGGAAGCGAGAATGTGGGAAACAGAATGTGATTTCACGCTGATTCATTTCGGGAACAGTTCGGCAAATATTTCTAACATGGTGTCTACGTCCTGTACATTACATCTAATTGGTGACGATCTTCACAGTCGATCGACACTACTACGGGATGACGTTACTGAATTTCAATATTATTGAAATTAAATGGTGGTAAATCTTTTTTCTGGGTAAAATAGGAGGAAGGGTTGAAACTGCAGCTAAACTTCTAGAAATTTCTTGTCTGACTTCGGTTATGTAAGTTCTTCTGAAACCGCCACCAAAGTATATTTGGCAGAAAGAAGAGCAGCAGGCACATGCATGCTTTGTAAGAGGGGTCTTGGTGTTGATTATATGCTGGGATGGCTACTTTGGCTGAAACGTTTTGGTTATGGCTTAAACTTAAATGTGATTCGTAGCCCCATTTCAGGAGTAGACCCATAAGTCCTCGAGATACTGTTTTCCGGAAACAGATTCCTGTTGTTCGTAAGAATTGGATGGTGGTGAAACTATAAGCGAATTGAAGACCTGATATGCCTTTTGAATTTCGGGTTACCAATTTCAGTGCCTCGAGCAAGGGGTTCGAGTTATATGTCACTTGCCACATATCAAAAGAAGTTGTCACCTATGTGTCCTTGCAACCTACACGAGGGCGGTGGTGACCCATTCGTTTGGTCCATAATGACCATACTTTACTTTATTTGAAACCATCGCAATATTCAAACTGAAAAATTTTCGGCTCTGCAACAACTGTACGTTTGTGTGTATTTTTATTATTCCCTTAGAGTTATTATTTTCTGCTAACGAATTCTGAACCGATCTTGAAAGTTTTAGTTTATGTGCTTAAAAGTTTAAATGAACTGAACAATTAATATACATACAATATAAAGTTGTTTTTGCTGTTTGTACTGTTCTAGGTTTTTGTCTCCAATTTTAAATCATCGCCTGTTTATATCAGTTTAACTTGTTTTATTAATAAAAGTATCTGAACAAATTAATATCATTTCATATCATCGACAAAATGCGATTATGAAATTGTTAAAACTTTGTTAAAAACTGTTCTTAATTAACAAATCACAAAAGCGATGTCTTGAGCGCCGATCAGGTACGTTACTAGCAATTGCGAAAATTACTTCAGCAAATTGCTTATGGACTATTATGGCTTGGGTTCTTATTATTACGTGATTCGACTACTCGGTAATATGTTCACATGTATGTATGTAGCTACATAAAATATTTCTATACTCTTAAATTTGTTATCAACGTCAGTAAAAATTTTTTCTTCAATTTTAATTAAAGTTTTTTGTGTAAATTTCAAGTTGGAAAGGCATTACGGATCTCCAGTTTCTGTAAAGCTCAAACAGAAACGAAAGTCAAGAAATCATATAATTTGCAATCATAACCGCATATTCTAAAATAAAGCAACGTAATCTGTCAGGCTTAAAATTTTCCTTTCCTTCCTACATGGAGGAAGAGGTTAGATTCGTATGTATGTACATAATTCAGCAAGATCCGTACTTAATCTGATAACACAATTTGAATAATAATGTTGAAACGTGCTTTTAAAAATCCTAAGGAAAAGCATTGAAATCTGCTTCTTTAACATCCATAAATGAATAAAGAAATTTGCAACATCTTATCCTCTAATAAGAACGTGAATTTCCATTATAGACATACATATTTACTTGAAGAAGGCTCCGAAGAGGTAAAGACCGGACTGGAGGACAAAGGATTAAAACTCAAAAAAGTTTTGAATGCAAGAAAGCAAGCGGTGAACTTCACGGAATGGTACAATGCAACAAGCAAAAACAGACTCCAAGGCTAAAAAATGTAGTAACTGTGGCGGTAACCACATTGAAAATTATAGAGGTTGCCCTCTTTATACTCATTTTAAGCAAACCCAGCAGTTGCAATTCGTGTCAAGTAAGACTTTCCCCAAAAACTCCATCCAACCAGCTACACTAATTGTGAAAACAACAAACAAATTTCTTATGCTAATGTTGTGAATTCAAATTCACAAACCTGAATCCAGAAGCTAAACCTCAAACTTCTGAACCACATTTTAGCAATATTGATTCAACATTGCAATCCCTTGGTCACTCGATAAACACTTTTACGACCTCTATGACCACCATGGTGCAGGAAATACTGAAAATGAAATTGGCCAAAAATATGTGTCTGGAAAACGTGAACATTCGCCAACATAAAAATGAGCTGGACTACTTCCTGAAGGCAAAACAGATCAACTCATTTCACGTTCACTAGCTATTTTAAGGTTAGTGGCTACGTTTTATATGATACAAAAGACCCTCGCCGTAAATCTTGTAAATGCGAGGATTGTCTTCTGTATTGAAAATTTTCACAACAAATTAGTTTTTTCATCGATTTATTCGCCGCTTCGCCAACTTGGACCCCGAGTTCTTGCAGCTGGCGAAACTAAATGCTAAGCGCACATTTTGGGCTTCACGATTAATTTCCCCGAAAGGTCGTGTGCTTTATAACACCATTTCCCGCATGCACTTAGATCCCACTCATTGGTCGGCAGAGTTGTAAAACACATCCCGCCTGAATGCATACAGGCGGAGCCTTCATTTGACTTGTCTTCATACCACTCACCAACTATTGTTTATATAAATATGTTTTCCGCAGGAAATCAAGTCACCGCTTAACAGTCTCATGGGTAAATAGGCTTCTTTCTAAGGAAACTTAACCGCTAAGATCGGCTGAAGATAGGACTCGTCAATTACCAACTTTACTAATAACTTGAAACAAACCGTATAACATGCTACTACTAGCCACACGGAGCATCGATATGTGAGTCTTAGCATTTATTCGGAAAAAGGAGAGTAAGAAGAGAGTGGCAGAATCGAAAGTCTCCCCAGCTAAAAAATAGGTTGTGGGAATGCACAAATCGGCTAAGAAATCTGCTGGAATCCCAAAGAACAGCGACCATTGGACTGGGCTGGAAATGATTCGTAAAAAGGAATCTTATCTGTTAGCCACTTGAAAAAAGTTTTTACTACGGACACGTCTGGCGATTTCGCTGAATTGCCACCATCTGTTAGCAGATCTCCTCTTCTCTAAAGTTTAATATTCGAGGTATTAAAAACGATATTGTTAACCTGAATCTCACAAAAGCTTGGCTTTAGGACTAAGCACAGCACCATTGGAAAAACACACAGACTAGTGAATGAGCAAAAATGTAATCACTTGTCATTCACACTTCGTAGGGAAACATATTCGCCCATAAAAATCAACAAGCACACAATTCCACAACGTAGCGCTGTCAAATACCGCAGTATTCACCTCGATCGTGACCTAACATGGAAGTCCCATATTGATGCGAAACTGACGCAAGTGAAATTTAAAGCAGCGCATCTCTGGTAAAGCCTGAGTTTGTAAGCTTCTCAAATAAGTATCCATATTAATAAACTTGAAACGCATCGTAACCCACATGCACTTAACATTCTCAATTTTGGCGGCCATAGTCTATTGCGAAGAAGGGATACCCTTGCAATCATCGGAGCACAAGACACATGACTTTTCCGTATAAACATGGTCTTGAAGTCTAGCGCTGACTGGGCTTGAGTAGAAATTTTATTTTAGTATTAAGATCTTCCAACTTTGGGGAACTACAAGTAATTCTAACGTTGAGGTACTACAGAGATACCAGTCAAAAACCCTAAGACTTTTAACAAATGCGCCTTGGTTTATGCACAACAGAAATATACACAGAGATCTTTGAATTTTATTGGTTAAAGACGAACTAAATAAATAGTCTAAGTAAGCATTCCAACGTGTTAGCAGTCAGTCTATTAATACTTGACCTACCATTCCGAAAATAGAAAAAGTTGAAACCCATTGCGTATTTAAAAATTGTAGATCCTACTTTATTTTATAATACATACATACGCACATATTACGGTGTTGAGTTATTTCGATCAATCAACTCCTACAACAGTTTTCATCGTCATCATATTTATTCTTTTTCCATTCTTAGTAAGTTTTTTTGCTTTTTGCTAATCCGTTGGCTGCCTGCCCCTGCTTTTGCGGAAATGGGCCTGCCAATTGGCATTTGGTCATACGTTTTTACGCCTCTTGATTACTGTCAGTTGATCTACGTGAAGTTATTGGCAACAACTGGAACCATTTCCATTAATACACAGTCCCAGGATCGATGTTGGCAGCCAAATGCCAAGGCTCAATCGGTAAACAATAAGTCAAAGGAAGAGTGCAGAAGACTTTTCCTTGTAGAGCTTCATGAAGTTGGATTCGTTTCGCGGCGGACATCTAGAAATGTTTTTTTTTTGCGCCCATAATTTCGGACAGAAAAAGAATTTGGAAATGCCTGACTCACAGCTCGATTTATACCATTTCAATATCTGATCAATTAAATTAGTTTTGTCAAGCAAAACTTTTTTACATGTGTTTTGCTTCTTCCAGAAATAAACTCAAATTATAAACAATTTTATTTAATATTTTTGTTAATTAAAGAACTAATTAATCTTCTCTTAATGCCTTTACTTAGTTGTTTTCTTCCTATCTTTTTCTAAGAAAGGGTTATGATGGCGTGTGTTTGACATAGACTTAAATTCAATTGAATTTGAAAATAACTGCAACTCTTAGAAAGATGGGGAAGACTTCAGGACAGGCGGTAAGTTTTAAGCTGCAGTTTGTGTGAGGCTGATTGGTTTCTAAGAGATTTTCCAACTTACATACATACATACATATGTATATGTACAGGGTGTTTTTTTTAGAGGTATAGAACTTCGAATTGAAATAAAACACAAGAAAATCGTTTTAATGTCCATCAATTTGGCTTTATTGGAAGGATAATTTTATGCCATTAAATATGACTTCGGGCATGTGGCCGCCGCGGCTGGCTCGAATAAAGCCAATTCTACAGGTCCAATTTTCAACCACTTTTTGGAGCATATGGGGCCGTATGTTGGCAATAACGCCACGAATGTTGGCTTCCAAGTCCCCTAACGTTTCTGGTTTGTTGGCGTAGACGAGCGACTTCACATATCCCCAAAGAAAATTAATTCTTGCACAAGCTGGATCTTGTAAGGTCGCAAGCCAAGATCTTTGCGCAAAATCTTCCATAAAGTTGATGGACAAAGCTCCAATGGACGGAGCTTGCGGTAAACTTCGCGAACTGAACCAATATTTTCGAAATAAATTTGCACGATTTTCAAGCGTTGTTCTTTTGTCAACCTGTTTATGATGAAATGGCAAACCAAACTAAATATTAATCACTTGACAGCTGACAAAATGGCCGTTAGTTAAAAAAGTGATGCCAACTTAAAGTTCTATACCTCAATAAAAAACACCCAATATATGCACTTCCTTAACTAGTACTTTCCAGATTTTTGAGACGTAGAGCACAACTTTTTACTTCTTATTATTTTCAAAATCCTGACCTGTTGTCCTGGTTATTTGTGTTTGGCACATCCGAAAATATTCCTGAAATAATAAAGCCCATGCCAGAAAATAAGTGCATGCCAATAATTGCTACATATGTTCCTTATTCCAATTTCAAATACTATCAACTAGAAGCACGTTATATGCTTGAATTAGCAGTTATAGGGGAACATTTGTGGCGGGTTTCCGTGTAAAATGATTTACCGATTTCAATAAATTTTTTTTTATTTCATACGAAAAAGTTGGCGCGAACCCAATGTTCCCTATTTTGCGCATTCACATAATTTGACGATTTTTATTTTTCAAAGCATGCAATATTGTTTTACATTTATGAACAAAGCATTTTAACAAAAAGTGGCTTTCCTATGGAATATGTGCATGTACTCGTATGTATGTACATACATCTGTATATGTAAATGGTAGCTTAATTATTATTGTTATTAATTTAAATTCAATAAAATAAATTACTCCAAATTAAAATCAATTCATTTAGTGCTCACTGATTTCTATAAATTTTTTTTAACCATTTCATATGTATTTACATACAGATGTATTGTGATTAAAATTATCTTTTTTAGATTTAAGTATGTATGTAAATGAAAATTAAAATAAAAAAAGAACTGATCAGCTGTTGCTTCAAAAAATAGAGATTCTTAAGTTGTTTAGCAGCAGCTGAAAAAATACATAATGCCAGATACATTTTGCGGGCTTTTCGCTTGAAGCACTCAGTACTGCTTTTCCAAACTTATTTCGCAAATATTTCGTACGAACACTTTTGCAAAAACATCTTTTAAATGTGCAAAAAATATATAGTTTACTGAAGCAACAAAAATTAATTATACAACAAATAGCTTTTCTGGGCAAAATATTGTGATAATTTTTGCTGTGCGAATTTTAAAATCTATCAAGAGCAATTTTTGTTAAAGATAAGTTGTTACTCTTCGCGGAATGCGTGACTTTGTTTGTTGACATTAATATTAATTATATAATAGATTTATTTCAGCTCTTGTGTGCCCTTAATACAGCACATCTGATACCTTTCTTAAATTTCTGTTAAGGACTTCCTACAGAAACAAAACTATTTGTCGCCTTCTTCATAAATAGCAGATTGCGCACTGCATCTGATTTTGTTCGAAACTCTTTGTGGCCTATTAAATGTTGTTGCATTTAACTCCAAGGTGTTCAAATATTGTCAGGAGGAGAGTAAGTGTAGGACAGTGTTGAGAGCAGCTTGAAGTGAGTGCCATCAATTCTTCCAAAGGCTATACATCTCTCACACTTAGCCAGGGGTTTATAATTGATTTTCTTTTATACAAGTGCATAGATGCATGTGAAAGAGGGCAATTTCTCTACCCTCTTTTTCGAAACTATTGAATTAAGTATGATGTCAAGTAACACTGCAAATACGTGACGGACGCTTTTGTCTCCTTATTTCCAAAAATATTGTGTAGCCAAATTACAGCCTGATCCATGTGGTAAACAATAAAAAAAACAATATTAACAATTTGTTCACAAATAATGTAGTGACCTAAGAAAACCTGCGCCTCTTTTTAGGTATTCAGTTACATATGTCTTTTGTTATTGTGTAGCTGCAAAGCGAACCAAAATGAAGACACAATTTTATTTTCACTGATATTCAACATACCTGCGTAGCTGTCATTTTGGTAACAACTCAAGAAACATTAACATTGAGTATAAATTCCATATATGTATGTATGCACATACATATGTCCATACTTTGTTGCAGATTTTGGCAATTGGCCATTACGAGCAAAAATGTTTTCACATAATGGTTCTCAAAAGGTGTTGTAAGAACCGAAAGTTGTAGGGGACATAAAGGAAACTGTATAGCACAAACAGAAGTTCTGTTGGCGATTTCTGGTATAGATGAAGTTAAATTTAATATGTATGACCGATATTGGCGAAAAATTCCAAAATGACTGCCGTCTTATTTTACAAATCGAAACAAAACGGGCATTATAAGCATTGCTGTGGCCCGCGTGCCATGTAATATCATAAAGAAAATTTAAAAATTGATATTAAGCAGATAGTCAGATAGACAGTTTTTGTTTTATTAATAATGTACTTTTATCTAAAACTAAATATAAGAAAACCTACATATATGCATAAAATATGTACGTTTGGAAGCACTATTTATTGGTGGACTCTAAACTAAGGGGTCTCGTCAAAAAATTCTGGGTGACGTGAATACACTCTCAAATGTGAAGTCAATACATTCTACAATGCATTAATTCTTAATTTTCACCGAAAAAGTTTATATGTATGTGTGTATGTTACATTATATTTGGCAGCCCTGCAGTAAAAATCTCTTTGACAGTTCTCCAAAAATTAATTTATTGGATTTCTTTATGGATCAAGAATTCGGAGCTTAAATTTATTAAATATAGTATGGAAAAATAGTTATTATTATAAAAAACGCGTGTAAAGTGTGTTTAACAGCAGGAAAGAAAATTACTTAGAAATTTGAAGGAAATTGAACACATGAAGTGCGCATGCAAATGTATGCAGGCGAGGGAACAAAATCAAGTGAGAAATTATGTTAAAAACTAATTTTATGTGGAGGTCAAAAGCTTTTTGTTGCTAATATTTTAATATAATTTGATGCAGTAGACAAAAATAGGTTGGAAATATTTTTACAATGTTTTTGGGTTAATTTTGAGTTAATGCCCTCCCTCTTGTTGATCGACATATCAGTCAATCTTTAAAAAGTTTATAAAAATTACTATTGTTGTCCGCATCTATAGGTTTTAAGATTTGAACGAAGGAAAAAAGTATTACCATGAAAAGTCTGCAGACTCAGTTTATTATGTCCAGGTGGCTTTGTTGAGAGATGACTTAGCTTACAAAAGTTTTTCTATTCCATTACGAGGCTTAATGACAAAATATAAGGAATCAATATTTTATGCTTGCGATTGGCAAATACAGAAATAATATTCGTTGATATGTATGTACATATATATGTATGACCAAATGGGGACAAATTACTTGCTGCAAATAAATACCTACAAGTCATTTAATGGAAAAGCAAGTGAAGAAGTAAGAAACTTTTTTTTAGATGTTGGCTGAACTTTAGAATAAGATCGTTAATCAGGAAATTAAGCAAAATATAAATATCCGAAAAAGAAAATTTAATAAAAAAAACGAATGTTATATTTTAAATGATATAAGTAAGTATTTTAATTGTTTTTTAATTTTATTTATTCTTTCAATATTTGACTGTTTTCATAACGTAATCAATAAATAAACCCAAAGTAAAATAAATTGCTTATAAAATAATTTAAGGGAAAAAATAAGATATTGTCACACTGTTGTGTTTACATAACTTTTAAATGTCGGACTGTTAAAATTAAAAAAAAAAATTAAATTTTTGTGTTCGGGATGGCGCAATCTCTATTTGCATCTTTCTTGATTTACAGCCAGTTCTTTTAAGCAAAAGTCGTCTCACTCGATATTTTCGTATTGTTGGGATAATGTTTTAAGTTTGGTTTTCAAAAAACATTTAAAAGCTTTCATCTATTCATTTTTGACATGAAGCTTTTTTTGTCGTGATTCCACATTGTTGCCAATGCCTAAATTTTCTTAGATTTTTGTGATTGATGTTAGCCCTATAATTCAGCTGGGGTTCGTTGACAAAAATAAATAAATTTCAAAAACAATTATTTTGTGAAAAATCGTTATCGAAATCAATAAACTGGAAAAAGTGAATTAAAGTGCTTACAATAATAGAAGAAGAGGAAACATTGCTGCTCATCAATATGTGGACAGTAGATATTTGCGTGAAAGCACTAATTTCTGTGCAGCTTCCGGGGGATCGGTAAGCCATGATATATGTACATATGTACGTATGTTGTATATTTACAGTCGCGCAGATAATAGTATATACCCCCTCTATAATTAGGGTTAAAGAATGACCTTGTATTCTAATCGATATTTTTTTGCTTGCATCTGCATGGTATCGACACACTGTTAAGAACAAACTACAAAAAGTCCGGTTAGCTTTCCGCTTATTGTACTTTTATACTTAAAACTTAATCTGGCAGCACCGATAATTATACGTACGACGCGAAATAGAAACGGTACTTTTTGAAGTTAAGTAGATTTAAACAAAAAATTCTTAAAGACTACAGTATTTAAAATAAATAAAATTAACTTCTTTATAAAAATGCGCAAAAAAACAGAGGACATTTCTATAGAAATGCGTGAGCAAAGACGGTGGTAATTCCTTGAGTACAATTGGTAAAATTATTGAACGTGCCAAGTCTACAGTGCAGACAATATATAGTCTTTATAGTCTATAAAGACTATATAAAGACTTTATAAAAGTCACGGGCTTAATTTATAATATAAGCCGAAATTTCTCATTTCACATAAAACATTTTTTTTAATTCTTCTTGAAATTTTTTTATTAAGTCACGGGTGTAATTTATATAAATATAAAAGCCGAGATATAAAATTTGGTATGAACAATTTTTAATACTTTTTATTGAATATTTTTGAGTAAGTCACGGGTGTATTTATATATATATATGCCGAAATATTAAGTTTTGCATGAACATTTTTTTATCTTTATTAAAGTTTTTGTATACATAAGTGACGGGTTGAACTTATAATATAAGCCGAAATTTCTCATTTTCTATAAAAAAATTGTTATAATTTTTCTATAAAGTTTCTGTATAAGTCACGGGCTTAGTTTATAATGTAAGCCGAAATTTCTCAATTTAAATCGTCATTTAGACATGTTCAAAAGCAGTTTGAAAGCGCCTGGTATTTCCAGCAGGACAACGACCCAAAGCACACTTAGCAAGTTGGGAAAGAATGGCTGCTCCACAACGTCTCGAAACAACTCCATTCGCCACCCCAATCACCAGAGCATTATGGGATGAATTGGAACGTTGCATTTGGAAAAAAAAATTACAAAAACAAAAAACAACTTAAAGATTACTTGGAGTATGAATGGAAGCAAATAACGTCTGAGACAATCAAAAATGGTATTTTCAATGTGTAATCGATTGAGGACAGTAATTGAGGCAAAAGCAGGGCCAACAAAATACTAATAAAATAATATATGTATATAACAAACAACTTTACACTACATTAACCTGTTTTTAAAGTACATATAATTATCTATGTAATGAAATAGCATTTTGTGTTTTTTAAAAATCGAAGTTTTTAAACTTAAAGACTGAAATAAATATTTGCGTTGCTGACTGTATGTACATATGTACATACATATATGCATATTTCATTAAAAACTTGCATATGTACATACATACATACATATTTATTAGAAAATATTCATTTTCTTAATTTGTGGCCAATCTCCGTATAATTTGACGCTGTTGAACATTTTGGAAAATAATCTCGCGTTGAATCTTCCACACATGCAATAAGAAATAATACAACAATTAATAAAAGATTTAACAAAATTTAGTCGTTTTATTAAAAAAAAAATAAAAAAACAAAAATGTCCAGCACTTAGTTATAACTTTAGTTCGTTAATGCATATATTTATATACATATATACATATGTAATATTATTGATATTATTAATAACTTAGGTTTTTTTTTGTTTAAATTATCCTTGTTATTTTCCATTTCTATTATATCTTTTTTCAACGAATGCCATTTCTTTGTCGTCTTTTTTGACATTTGTTGTCGTTTATTACACAGGTGTTCATTTTACAAGACCCAAAAATAAATACAAAAAGGGAAAGCTTTTTTGTCACTCACTAGAAATGTTGTTTTTAACTTTTGTTCGGTTTTTTACGAACAAACAAAAAATTTTTATTTCTAAAAATATGTAATACACATACATACATACATATCTATGTATGTATATGTTTTGTATATTGAGGGGGATAAATACGGAAAAATATGTTTAAGGACTTATTTTATGGTACGTATTTTCAAAAATATCGACTGGCAATAATATATTTTTTAATATACGAGTAAATATTTGCAAATGTAACTGCGTTACAGCTGATCGAAGCGACCTATTTATGTACATATGCCGAGATTTATTTTCAATCCCCTTGATGGCATGTAATACTTTTGCTACTGCTACTTCAGTTTAAACGTTCTAAAAACTAAAAATGCTGCTCGAAATATTATTAATCCGCATTCTGTCTTTATACATACATTTTATTTTTCGTACGCACATTAACACGTACATTCAAGCGCATATCTACACGCTTTAATCCCAGCTTTATGACCACTTCACTCGGCTGAAAATCATTGTTGTTTGATACAAGAGTGTATTGTTTGAAAATCTTAATATTTTTGCATTATTGCTGGTTGTTATACCAGCAACTTTTTGTTAAATATTTCTATACTGTTTGCATTTTAGTTTAGTTTTTGTTTAATCCGCGCACAATTTTTTTGTGTTGAAAACTCTTGACTCTTGTAGACCTCTACAAAAATAAGAACGTTTCAGATGTGTTCAGATACGCACCCTACAATTGAACCATATGGGACATGGGTAAAATTTAAATTCTGCCTGCCACTTTCAGTTATACAACATACATACATACATATCTAGTTGTTGCAGGCTTTGTGTCAGTGCGAACAAAACTAACTGATTTACATATGTTCGTAAAATATGGAGTTGCAACTTTTGCAGTCTATATCTTCGGTGAAATTCCTTATCACTTAAAGAAACATAATTTCGACAATTGCGAATATAGAAAAATACAATTTGTTTCATTTTTTCTTGTGTATTTTGCTTCCGTTAAGGTCCGATTGACATTCTAACAAAAAAATTTCATCGGTTAAATTAACACCCAGTTTTCTGTTGAAAATCGCTGGTTCATTTAATTATACATACACATGTACATATATTGTGAACTAAGTTTTTGTGTAACTGGTTGTTGAATGCGGAATTAGAAGTTGATCGGAACTTATGTAAATGGCCGTAATGTTTCGCTTTCTTTGGTTGACGGGCACAAAAGGAAGTTGGTAACCTTCACTTGCCATTGACGATGATGGCGATACAGACCGAGGACTTTGTAGACGATCTTGAATCTTACTTACATATTTACATACATATGTTGCTTGGTACCGTATCGAATTTGAGAAAAAAATTATTTGTTGAAGAAAATTATCGTCAGTTTCCAAATGATTCAAAGTATTTCCAGCGAAGAAGCGTCGTCTGGGTCATTTAAACTTTCTGCACCGGCAAGTCTCGAAGCAAAAATTTGCCAAGTTGTGGTCTTAAGCGGTACGAAATCGACTTCCTCCCATTCTTCTGCTTGTGGCCAACTATGATGTTCTCAGTACATTTCGCGCTTCGTCGAGCGACTTGTAACTGCTGGACCCAACTCTATTCTTCTTCATCATTATGTGAATATTTTTTACAGTGACAGAGTTTACACCAACCAAAACATTTACTGTCCCATGGAGTCTATATATTTGAATAACTGACAGAAGTTCATGAACTGATATAAAAAACGGTGTAAATACGCTCTCCATATCACCGCTTGTAGCAACATGGTGCCAAAAAGAAGTTCTCAAGGCGAATCACATCATACAGCAGCTTTAAAACGCTGTTGCTGGACGTAAAATTTAGTTCCCATGCCAGCTGCACATTTGTTAAATTTTTTGTTCTTGTTTCTGATTGTTTTTCCTATTCTCTGTTGCCGTTGTGATGTGAATACAATCTAGTACAATACAGTTTCTTGTATTGTTGCAATTATGCTTAAGGGTTATGTTGCAAGTATGTATATTATTGCTGTTGTAGCTTTTATTATTTTTATGCTTTTATATCGCAGTTGCTCATTTTAAGCCCTAGTTGTCGCCTGTCTTACCTCTTTTGTTTGTCTTGAAATTATTTTAAATGTCACATTTAACATTTGCCAAATCGTGTAAGAGCTGGTGTTTCTATTTTATCAGTTTCTACAATAGAGACAACGCCTTTCTTTAGTTTAATGCTAAAGGCAGTCACTTGCTTTACATACATACATATATTCGTAAAATATTAAAGCAAAGCAAAAAAACGTTTTTATTGAAATTATACCAGTCTTCGCAATGGCTGTAGCTGGTATTTCGAAAGTTTGTTTTAATAAAAATTAATAATGGACGGGAATTTGGTTAAATCCTTGTTGCTACATACTTTTCATTGTTCATCATAAGCGTGTGAAGAAGTGAAAGGGAGGACTTAAAGAATTTAACATTCAGGCAATTTCGGTGTTAAAGGCTCGTGCAGAGCTCCACAACGTGATTTGGACATAATCGTTTTTTATGCTTAAAATCAAGTGCTACCATTTTATTGTTGTATTGGATTTCACAAGAAAGATTTCAATGGCTTTTTATTGCCAGTTGGACAAATTCTGTGTTGGGCCAATTCTGTGATTATTAGAACAAAGCTGATAATCTTTGACCATTAGTCTTAAAATGATAAGTGTTTGAAATCGTGTGCTTTGAAATCGACTGATTTTTAGAAAATACCTTTTTTAATTATTTTAATCATACAAATCACTAGTAGCATGCAAAGTAGGGATATCTAGCATTTGAGTCAAGTGGACGTAAAACTTGAGACTTTTCTAAAACTGGAAGTAGCACTGAGTGGCAGTGACCGAACAACCTAAACAAGTCTTTTATATACAGAAAATTATGAGTTAACTATTGACATAGTATAAAGTTTTTCAATATTTCAACTTTTTGGCAAAGTAGAAATAGATAAAAGATAAATGTTTCCCCAATTTACATCTTTCTGCAGTGGCTTCATTTCTCTTAGGCTGGCTGCTTCATGTCAGTGATTTAAATTACACCTAAAGGCAAAAGAATTATGGCAGCGATGAATACGAGAATTTCTCCTAGTTTATTTAATGACGGCGAATTATGTATTTTTAATTGATCTCTTGTATTTCAAAGCATTAAGAATAAAGTTTATCTTTTTCCGGAACTTTTCGATTCATCAATTTCATTTTAATGAAAACGTCCTGGAATTCGCGGCTAATAATAGACTATAGAAAATATTGTTTATTATATTTTATTTGCACAAAAGACTATAACTAATGAGGTCTATACATATGTATGTACATGTACATTATATATCCAAGTGAAAATCAGTTTTAATATACAGTAAAACCTCTCCTTGCGGCCACCTCCCATTACCGAACACTTTCCATAGCCCGACAAACTTTATAGAATTGTGATTTCCAACGGTTTTTTCATACAAAATCTATTTCCATAGCCGGACACTCTAATAATCGGACGCGGATACTAAACTTTAGAATATAATGCTCTAAGTATTCCTCATAACCGGACAGAAGCGTTCATATCAAGACGAATTTGTTTTAAAAATGACTGCACCTTAGTTGAAACTTACCAACCAGAGTTGTATTTAATGAAACGCACCAACAAGAGTTGTATTTAATTGGTATATTTTTTTCAACTCTGTTTCATGGTTGTGTTAATGCCATTCAAACTGGTGATTCCCCCGCTAACACCAATTTAAGAAATTGCAGGATTTGAAGCAGTTATTTGATTTGCTCGTGTTGGCTGCTTTTGAGCCACAAAATACAGTATAAAAAAATAAAGTATCAATTAAAAAAAAATTAGAAATAATAAATGAGTTTTCTGTGCGCGAAATTGCAAAGAAGTGAAGTTTTTTGTGTTTTTAGCAAAACATTTTGTTGCATTTCTTTTTAAAATTCAATAGTGGCAAAACACAGGCCGCAGACATCAATAAAAATAAAGAAGCCATTCGTTCCAAATATGGGTCTGGAATAACTGTTCATCGAAAGAGGAAGTTTGTTAGAGTGGGTGGCAAAATGTGTTTATATTGGTTCGCTAAGGCTAGATCTAATAATATTCCAATTTCTGGTCCTATTGTAAAGTCTAAGGCAAGTGAAATAGCAATGTATCTTAGCGTACCTGCCGACGTAAACTATGTATGTAGATGTACACCATTTCAAAGCCAAGCTTACAACGAAGATGAAAGTGGGCTTTTGATTCGAGCTTTGGTGGAAAATTTTTAAAGAAAAGACTCACAGTTTTCTTTTGTGAAAACTTAGTTGGAGAGGAAGAGCTGCTGTTAGTCGTAGGTAAAGCAGCCCGCAATCGAGATATCATGACTGATTGGCTGCAGCAGTTGAACCGAAAATGAGATCTCAGAAACGTATAATTCTCTTGTTCTCGGATAATGCAGCATCTCATCCGAGGGAATTAAATTTAACAAAGATAAACATCTTGTTTTTGTATTGTATAATCCAATATTTTAGGGTTAATATTAAAGCACTTACTACCAAAAATTGGTACAGCAAGTTCAGCAGCCGATCTTGCAAAATCTATTGACGTTCTTGAAGCTTTATACTTCATAAAAGCTTCTTGGGGTAAAGTTGAATCAGCAACAATACAAACTGCTTTCGGAAAGCTGGATTCTCAGCAGCTATTCATGACCGCCCGCATTTTGGTACCGAGGATGTTATCCCACTTGCAACGTACGCAAATTTAGTAGAACTGTTCCGTCAATCAAATGGCTTTGACGAATTTTTAAGGGCGGATGAAAGCGGCCGCACTGAAGAAACCTGTATTGAAACATTAAATTTAAGCGCTGTTGCGGAAATAAGTCGGCCTGAAGACTCTGAAGATGAAGTACATTTAGAAATACCTGATTCCATAAATTCTTATGATTAAGCATTAAAACAAATTGTTCGTTTGCAGCATTTTGCAGGAGACGACCTTGTCGCGTGCCAACAGATCAAAAACATTCAAAGTCAACAGCTGAAATTTAACCGGTCTGAAATAAAGCAGTCAAATCTGAATCAATTTTTTCAACCGCAATAGACTAGTCTAGCATTGTTTTAACAAAATGTGGCACTATAAAATGAACTATTTAAAAAAAATGTGTGTACCTCTTTTAAGCGGACCCCTCGTATAACCGGACAGAAATGCCGCGACGGTACGTGTCCGGTTATGAGAGTTTTCACTGTAACTGTAAAATATTTAAACAAATTTGTGCAAAACATTCCTTTGAAAGTATGACTTTAGTATAGAAAAAACTCTTAGAGAATCGTTGCTAGTTTTGTTTAAGAAGGATCATGCCGAGGAAAATACTTATCGACCTTCTACGGACATGGAATGAATAATCCTTTTCAATCAACATCAACGCAATACTTGTTGTTGCTCTACAACTGTATTAATTGGAATCTTTCAGCTGGCCATTGAAATATTAGTTTGGAAGAAGTGAACTGACTGACGAAAATAAATAGTAGGCTAGACAAATAGATATTATATTATTTTTTTCCTTTAGTCCTTTTAGTTTTTTATTAAACCAAACAACGAAATTATATGTACATATATAACTATTACCTGATGCTAAAATAATTAGGACCAACGATGTTTGTGATGAAGTGAACATATTATTTTCCATTGTTGGGTTACACTACCACATTCATAATTAAAGCATTCGTTACAAAATTTTCGTCCACTTGAAAACTTAAATCTTTTATTTTTAGTTTAACTCTTTATTGAAAATATATTTGGTGCTATGACTTATAAAAATATTCACCAAAGCACATTTGCTACATTTTATCGCCAATTGGAACTGTTTAAATGTATTTTAAAAATTTACAAATTGCGCAACGTGCCGAAATTGAAATATTCTCACACCATTCATGCAACTTCCATTCATAGAAATGACAAAAGATCATAAAACACAAAATATACAAACAAAAGGTTTTCCATGGGAGTTTTTTTTAAGAATTTGAATTCATTGTTGTTTTTTTGTTCTTCTATAACTGTTTAGTGCTTAACAAAGTTTTTAAAATGATTAAAATAAGCAACGTAAAGACTTTAAATCGCGTGCAAAACAAAACTGATTGAAATTTGGAACGCGCGAACAGAATAATGGCAAAAAAGAGAAAATATTTCTTTTAATAGAATAGGAAAAAGTGAAAAGGCTTGTTTTATTAAGCTATTAATCATCAAGTCTTTTTTCCCTCACCTTGGAGTGGCAAAAATGTTCGATGTTTTCTGTTTGCACTTTGAACACCGCGTACTTTTATCAGAAACTAAAATATTGCAAGAAAACCAAGACTCGTTGTTTTTAGTAGAATTTGCAAAATTTTATCTCAATACGTGACACACACATGGGAGGGTGGCGGGGTAGGGGGGGGGGGGGGGGGGTGTCAAATCACAGCATTCGAAATCGAGTGCACGCTCGTGTAGAGAAAATTTTCGATGGCTGCAATTTTTTGGATCACGGTATTCGATCGTAATTTATTTTACATACTACTATTTTTTACATCGCTGTGAGAATATAGCAATAAGAAAATCAAAACAAACAAGGAAAACAACAAATAAAAAAATTCGTGAAAATTTAAAACTGTGTAAAAAATTTAGAAATTTTGTAATTAAAATGGATCCAAATTTTTTTTGTATTCCTCATATTCGGCATCGGAGAATGAGTTGCATATTGCCATTATAAGAAGAAATATTCGTGACAAAAGCAATCCTTTTTCATTATCTAAAGTTGAGTAAGTTTTGGTTTTTGAAATGAATGACTTAAACTAAATGTTTCAACATCCGTAGATTTAATATATTATATATATAAATATATATATATATATTTAATTACTTCTTTCTTTTCTTCTTGTTTTGTTTCGCGGCTAAAAGCTAGAGTTTATTTGTTTTCGATAGTAGATTACCAATCGAGTGCAACTTCGAGTAGATACGTTTCGATAACGATTGCCGTGATCCACGTTAACAACATTTCGATGACAAAGTACTCGAGATCGAATGCGGTGATTTGTCCCCTGACCATTGTAATTCTCTAATGTATTGTATTATCGCGTTTATGTTCTCTTGATGAAGCTGACTTTATAACGGATGTAATTGAAACCGCAGCAGATCATTTCTTCCACGGTTTAGTCTCCCTTATAGTGCTGCCTATTAACAGTTTCTTAGCTACATACAACCGCTTGAAAATTACATACATATGTACGTTTTTTGTTTGCTTTATGCATGAATCATTTTGGCACTCGACGGATTCTGTCCATTGCAATGCCTCAGTGTTAAGAAACCAGC
Organism: Epicampocera succincta; assembly: GCA_932526305.1. Taxonomy (NCBI): domain Eukaryota; kingdom Metazoa; phylum Arthropoda; class Insecta; order Diptera; family Tachinidae; genus Epicampocera; species Epicampocera succincta. The sequence continues at coordinate 27,532,469 of OW052038.1, read as the reverse complement.
CAAAGTTGAGGGAATTTTTGAAAAAGCGGTTTGAATCTACGTTCACCTAAAGCTGAGAAAATGTTTATTGAAATAACTCTTGTAACATGCTTTCGGAAAACACCTTAGCACTTAGACATCTGTTCGATTTTCATAGTACCGGCATTCAGGATATAGGCCCATTACTTCACTATACAAGATTTTCTGGTCGATGTTTGAATTCATTCCATCGTAGATTTAATTTGGGAAATTCCACCATGACTTGGCGTTTCCATCTATTTGCTGGCCTTCTAGTTCAACCTTGTGGGCTTCAATCAGTGGCCTTACGCAGCATGTGACCAATCTAACTCCATTCTCGCTTCGAAATTTCCACGTCTATGTATATATGTATGTAGCGTTGGTTTGCTGTTTCCCAACGGCGAGTTTTTGAGGTTCTTGGCCATAATAAGTTAATAACGTTTTTTTAGGGGTTTAATGTTGCGTCCTGTCAACTTTATGGATTTCACGTTCGATATGAATTAATACACATCAGTAATTCGAAAAATCAATAAAATTCATATTCATTGATTGTCTTGTCATCGTCTTGCCTATAAAACTTTGCAAAATAATGAACGTGAATGACAAATAGTTTTTATCTTATATCAATAAAAAATTGGGAGTTCGTTCCTTCGAGGAACATCACTTACACAGAAGTTTCTTTCACAGCCATAAAGAATGATCTGATCTCTTATCAAGAAGCATCCGTACATATGTAAATATGTATGTATGTATGTATGTATATGTACAGATGAAAAAGCGTAAAATATTGCGTAAGAGGAAGATTTTTGGAATCAACGCAACAAAAGCAAATTGTACCAAGTGGGCTCTCCAAACTGGCGAAAAACTACATACACATATATGAATGTGTATACATGTCTGATTGAAAAATGAATGAAAGTTTATATGTCATCAACATACATACATATATGCCCATTCAACGGAACCTGAGTCTAGAAGTGAAGTCGGCGGACAAAATTCTATATAGTAGTGGACAAAGGTTTGAGCTTGTTTTTGCAGATCGAATTTTGATAAATTATTTTATAAATAAAAATTAGGACAGTTTTACCACCCCTTTTTTGAATTTTAAACTTTTTTTAACAAAAAATTATAATTAAATTATAAAAGAAAATTTCTGGTAAATTTCTGGTAAATTTACCATCTTTCTATCCCAAAATATGGTTGCCAACTCAGATTAATTTTTCAAGCGCAAATTGTAGGATAATTTTTTAACTGTTGACATTAACTTTTATTTAAAATCGCTCCCAAAAATGTTTGTTGACTTGTTGATTTGTAGACTTGCTGTTTAAATTTTATAAGGAGTGGCAAATTGAATTAATTAATTTCCAGCAAAACATACTTTGCAAGCAAAAGTTCATTTTGTCCACATTTTCGTTTATTCATGTCAAATGGAGCCTTTTATATTGGGAGAACTATTTGTTTTAAAATTAAAAAAAATATTTAGATCAGGCCAAGGAACATGTACTTATGATATACAAAAAAAATATAAAGGCTTTTTCAATAAGGAAACTCTATGTTTATTTAAAAGGGCCATGCGTGGAATATAACACCCTTCAAAGGTCCACCTGGACTTCTTACGGTGGCACCAATATGAGCAATAGATTATACTGACGCCAACAAAACAACATGGCAGTCGCAGGCATGTCAGCGCCAATTGAAAACTTCTTTAGATCTGTATTTCGCATTATTCAATATATGTAGGTAATTTTGTTTATATAACGGCAATTTCATTAGGCTAACGCCTTCTTTTTCTTTCTTTTCATAGCGAGAAAAGCGTTGTATGTATCTTATCTTTTATAGGGAATAGCTGGGGTCTTCTGTAACTTTCGAGGCCCTTAATTAGGCCTGAAGTGAGAGGATCTCCTGAATTTTTTGCTGAAATTGGCGAAAACTTTTGATGACACATTTATTTATTTTTATTAATTTTACTGCTGCTCAATGAAATTAAGAAGCGTGTTGTTAGCAACAACAATAGTTAGTTTTTATGTAAACCCACTCTTATTGCAAGTGAATGCGCTCAACATGCCCGTTCTAGTGCTACTGCTTTTCACTAGCTGTTCTAGACCCAGTAACAATAGACTGTGAACAGTAACATATTTCACTTTCGTTTTATACGAGATAAATTATATATTTGCAAGTATAACATAATTAATTTCCTTTGGCTTTTGAAATTAATGAAGTAATGGACGAAATTTATTCAAAACTACAGTAGTCTAGAAAAAAATAGTATATGTACATATTAAAAGGGGTCAGGGTTGTAGTTAACGCAGTTAATGCACTAAGTTGCGTATGTGAATCTTCCCTGTTCTGCTTTAAAACTTTTGCCACTCAAAAGTAAAAAAAATCATTTTTCTGATTATCGAAAATCAAAAATTGCTTTTCTGTTTTATTGCATGAAACCAATAATTGTTCTGCTACTTCACAGTTCTTAAAAGTAGCAATACGTTCTTTTTGCTTTAATAATAGAGTCATTAAAATTTATAGACTTACCCTTTCAACACTGTCAACCATGAGTTATTTGATGAACTTCTAAAAACCATATTCGAATAAAAATAAAACACATATACAAATCTGGCAGCCGTTCATTTACTGCCACTGTTTTTCATTCATACATACATACATATATGTTCAAATGTATACACATATGTATGTACATACATACGTGTTTGAAAATGAAGTTTTTAAGGCAAAACGTTCTGCAACAATTTATTATAGCCGCTTGCGTAAGTAAACATGTACATATGTAAGTATGAATGTATGTGTGTACTTAATAAGGAAGGAAAAATATATTGAAAAAAACTTTAATTGAAATTAACTAATATTTGCTCAAAAGAAATCAAAAATAAAATTGCCATCATTTCATACAATGTTGCAAGTTTTTTCATAATACAGTATGTATGTACATATATATAAATATTTTGTTTGTGTCTTGCGCTGCGGCTTGTGGCAAGTTGTTAGACGAAGAGTGGTGGAAAAACGCATGTTTGAGCTGCAATCAGTTCAAGCACTATAATTTATTGCCATATAATCTTTGTCAACTCTGATGTAAATTTCCCGAAAAAAATTAACAAGGACCCAAAAAGTATTATAAAAAATAAAGCAACAGCTGTAACATTAACAAGAAACAAAAGACATGTACATACATACATACTTACATATGTACACATTTTACTCATTTCTAAATTCAACTGGCGACTTATTTGAAAAAGGAAATTGCTGAGGACAAATTTATGCCTAACCGTATGTTATACGTTTAATTAAATAACTGACCTTTTACCTGATTTTGGAAGGAACATCCAAACGGAAGCAGTATTGTAATTTTGTTTCAATAGCTTCTTACCATCGCATATTTTTAACTAAAAAAATACTGTATAAGTGTCAAATGATAAGAGCCAAATTATTTTTTTTATACCAAAAAACTATAAAAATAAATAAAATGCCATTTGACCTCTAACTATAAAAGTCAGTCCTAGTAAAGATCAGTCAGTTGCTGGAATTTGAAATGGTAATTCCTTATTCATATCAATCACCATTATTTTGCGTCACTAATATACTACATATGTACATATGCTGATACTTATCAGCAAAAAGCTATGCAGAATGACTACATATGTACATATGTATGTATATATTTTAGTTTTGTGCAAAACTAAGTACATATGTAAAAACACACTGTCTACTTACCCAAAATGGCAGAGAACACACTTCCGAACATGTCATACACAACACAACACATACATACGTATTCATACAAATCTCGTCGTACAACACAATTTGTGCAGTTGGGTGCACTCAACGCGACACAACGTCGACGAATCTGTTGAAATGTTTTTCGGCACGGGCACATACATACATACGTATGCACGTACATATGAATATAATACGAGTAGCAATAGTAGCGACAACAACAGCAATAAATAGTGCACATCCTCGCTCTAGCAAAGTATAGGTACGTACATACATACATATATCAAACCTATGCGCATTTGTATCTGGGAAGGAAGGAGCAGCCCCAACGTCGAAATATGATCTGAAACTCCCAGCGAACATAAAGATTCGAGTAAATGTACGAAGTAAAGTTCTCTTTTTACACGTATCGATGATATTCATTTGTTGTGAAGAGCTTTAAGGCCGGGGGCACATACATAGAATCTGTTATACGTCGTACCACGAAACAAGCATGCACCTTTCTTCTAAACATTTGACAGTCTATACCTGCAGATACATATGAATACTTATAGACATATGTACATATATACATATGTACATAAGTATATATATATAAAATATGTGTATGCACATCATACATCCACACAATGAGCGAATAACGTCAAGATTTTGTTTGTTTACAAAGCGTCTACACCAGAGATCCTATTCAACATGAGAACGTCACATTCAAGCGCAGAGGTATTTTTTTTTCGTAATATGGCATCGCTCATGCCCATTCTGTTACTTTAGCTTTTGTTGGAGCCCAATTAAAAAACCGTTCAGGTATTTCTTAAAAGCCAATGAGTTAAATAACTTCAAAATCTTAAAAACTTGTAGAATGTATTAAACCCGTTTCTAAACTAGTAAGAGGAAATCATTGTCTTTGTAAGAAAATCTAATTTCTTGTTCGTAGCTCAACATTTTCGCTGCGCCGTTGCGGTGAAGCCGCAAGACTGTTTCAGGATGTATCTGACAGTCTAGGATTTCATCCGATTTGGTGCTGTTCCAAATATGACAACTTTATTCCTTGACAGTGTCGATTCAGCAAATACACATCGTTTTATACAGGTGTGAGCTCAAGTCATGACCCCAAATTCAGATAGTTATTGTTCGCGCAAGGCTGAGATTTCTGTTCCGCATTCTCGTTGTCTGGTTGCTGGTTTATTGTTAACTGAAGTAGTAGATTGAAATTTATGCACCACATGAGGAAAAACAATTTGACCATTTGCAGGTGTTATAAACGGCTACATCCGTTGATCTGGTGATTAAAAAAAAAACAGGCTGAAGAAGTGGCAGGCAATTCGGCAGATCTAAAACCATGAAAACATTAACAATCAACGAAGTTGTAAAATCAACCCAAATAAGATTAATTTTTTCATTAAAAAAACAAACAATTAAAAAAGCAAAACATTTAACATATTTCAGAGAAATGAAATTTGTTGGTTCAACACAATTTCCACTGAAACTCATTGTTGTCGGTCCAGGGCAAACGAAGAACAATCAAAGAATCAGTAAAAATGTTTGATTTTGCTGGGACTGGAACGGTTTGTACACTGAAATAGTTCAATTAAAGTATTCTGAACTATATATTTATTGTTGTGCTGTTTTAAAAGATTTTTTTAAATGTGTTTATAGAAAAAGATTTGTACACCGAAAGACCAGAAAGTGCAAAATGTGGATATTAGTGTCTTAAACACTGTTCAGAGTTGTTTACTGCGATATGCGAAATTACAGCTTCATAGTACACAAGTGGCTGTAGAAGTTTAAGCACAATGGGTCTCTTCGCCATTTCAAATAGTGCTGAGGTAGTCCGCCATTGAATGCTGGATTAAAGCAAAACTATTCCCGTCTCGGACAGTACACGCCACAACGTCAATATTAAGAATCCATGGAGCACGCTGCGAAATGTTACTCTTTTAAGCATGTTCTTTACTTTAAAGGGCTGTGTGAAACGGATATGATATTATTAAAACGAACGCGACATTTTTAAAACGTTTGTAGAAGTGTAATTTTTCGTAGGCCATAGAAAAGTGACTAAGAAATAAAAAGTAAGGCCGAGGCACATAGAATCCGTCATGTGTTGTACTTTGCCTTTTTCAACTCAACGTACGTTTAAAGTTGAAAGTTGCTCAACTTTGATACGTTACGCTGAAGTCGACGCACTGTGTGCGACAAGCCCATAACAAACCCTGTAGTTGTCAGTTGAAAGAAGCAAAGTACAACACATGACGGATTCTATGTGCACCGGCATTCACTTAAGCTTCTTGTATTCCAAAAATTTCAAAATTTTTCTTTTCCAAAACCTCACAGTCTTATTAATATTATTAGTTTTACACTTTTAAATGAACAAACTTTATATTAATAATCCGGTTCAAAAAGTTTTCTGTGTTTGAAACAATAAATTTTTTTTTAAATTAAAATGGAATTTTGTTTCTATGATTAGTAGCTCTGCTTGTTGGGAGGTATGTACATATACATGTATGTGTGGATATATAAACATCGATATTATTGGTGAACATCTCCAAGTATTCATTGTAATGTAAGTCGTATTATACACATGAAGTTATTCCTTCTCTGTGTGTGTTTGTCAGCTTAAATGTAAATCTTTAACTTCAGAATTACCTTCTAGTTCCCAAACAATTTTTCCGTCATGTTCGCAATACTTCACCACCGTCGTCATCATCTTCAGGCGTACATCTGCTTAATTTCCACAACTATTCATTCCTCTTTATAACTATTACTCTGTTCACCAAAAGATTTTGCGAAACAGTGGTCATGCTTTCATACTATCTATTTTAAGAGCATTTTTTCCTACTAAATAATAATATTTTTTTATTTATAGGCTAAAAATTAAAGACAAAAAGTATATCATAATATTTGTTACTGGGCTTCTGTGAGAACAGCAATAAAATACCCAAATAAAAAATAAATCTATGTATGTATGAGCATCATAGAACTTTTCAATTAAAATACAAACCGCAAATATTTATTCATATTTATACTAATGTTTTTACATGTATAATTAAGTAAGAAATGCCAAGTCTACTACACAGAGATTTTCTCTTCAGTGTGGGCAATTCAGACTATAACACTCTCTCTGTATTAGGACTTGTCAAAAACTCAAATAATGTGTCCAAATGTGATAGTGTGAAAGTGGAAGACTTGGCTTCACAACGACTTGTTCAGTTTTCCACATTTTCTTAAAATGATAACCTTTTCCATTTAATCAGTCTCGCGTTTTGACGAAATCACCGTGTCACAGCCGGGAGCGTGCCACCGTTGAAGACATGGTTTTCCGCTTCCACACAGGCTTAAATTTGAATTGTGGCTACTGTTTTGTTTTCGACTTGTGAACAAATTAATTAAACATTTTGTTATTTAATTTCGTTCTCTTCTGTACAAAAATATTTATTTATAGTACATAAATTGCTCTTTAGAGTGCAATCATCGCACACCACCGCCAACAATTCCATTTTTAACAACATTTGATGCGCCCTCTTTGATAAATTTTTTCGAAAAGAGAAAATCAACGCACGTGGAAAATACGTCTAAAAATGCTAAATAGCTGAAACTATGAATATATGTATGTATGTATGTATGTGTTTATGCATATTCGAGACGAGTGTACCAACATAAAAAATGATAACAAACCTCCTGTATCAATTATTTCACCTACTGAATATTTCTGGCACAGCCTTTTCTAATCATATTGTTGTTTCTCACGCAGTCCAATGCAAATTCTAAGGCTTATATAGAAGTCTGAACTGCCCTTCAGAAATACAAAGTTGTTGATTTCTTAATTGAACTGAACATTCTGAAGTGGTGCTGTGAAGTGCCAAAGTATCATAGAATAGATAACTGGTGTGTTCAGCCGAAAGTCGGCTACGTAAAAAATGTTTTGTCCTAAATGCCGAGCAGAAAAGGACTACTTGCCGCTGGCTGTACAGAGAAAATGAAACTAGAATAATCACGGTACACTTAGTTTAAAAAAGCATTTTGTTTTCTTCCTACTTCCTAATTCAAATAATTCGATGAATCAAGAAGAAATAACCTTAGCGCCCTGCCCAAGATCTTCTGTACTGGCAGTGTGTCGCAATCGGTGTTCTAAGATCCAAAAAAAAAACACATACGCCTTGCCGAAGTCCGACTGCGCAAAAAATGTTCTTTCGTTCGCAATTTTTAGTCTCTAAAAGCCATTTTCATGAAACACTTAGAAATTAGCCTTTGGCTAATTGTACCGTGTGGCCCAAACCGTTATGTAAAAAAACATAAATCCCGTCACACTCGCTACCTATCAATTAAAATCAGTTTAATTATTGTAGTATAAAATACACCTATTTTTCTTTGTTTTGTTTTAATGGAGATAAATAAGAAAGACTTGTTACTTGACTGCATTGTAATTAATTAATTGCAGGTACAACGGACCAGATGGCGCAACTCAGTCGTGGGGTAAAATTTTGACTAAACGTAATTAGTTTGAAGAAATTCCTCTAAGACGCCACTGTGCGACCAAATTACTTATTTCCCGTTATTGTCGTGTAGTGGACGAATTTTTATATACATACTTTGTTGTTGTGTGTTTTGTATTCTGATAACAACAATATAATAGGATATGAAATTGCATTAGAAAGAAATCTTATTTTTATTATGTTATCTCATGTTTTGACAAAACGTTAGACTCAAAAAGGTTTTGTGCAGACCCGCATAAACAACAAACTCTTGTCACACTCACCAGTCAGATAACCAAACAACCATCCAGCCAACCAACCAACTTTACTGACAACTTGCAGTTGGTACTTATTTTTTCCACCAGCATTATCGTGTTTTTTCTCGTATATTTTATTCATTACTTTTATGGATGTTTCTCAGTTGTTTGGACTTGGAAGTTGTATCATCCATAAATGCTACTGCTTTTTGGACACAAGCACACGCACCCATTCACTCGCTTGCACTCCAAATAAAATTTGAAACCAACTAACCAAGTAAGATGGCAAAATCTTGTAATACTTGTTAGCAGAAGTTTTTTAGTTTCATTCTTTTTTCTTCGCTTGTTGGTCTTTGTTTTCAAGTAAATTTTGTTTTTTTTTCTGCCTTTTTTGTTTGACTTTTTGTAACAATAAACATCAAAAAGTAAAAAACGAGTAAATTACATTAAATTTGTAACATTTTAAATAAATTGCCATAACAGCAAGTTTCATATGTTTAAACGCTCATACATACACATGCATACATATGTATGTACACATGTACATACATATATGTGTTTGATTCTGTCTTGCACGTGGAATTGAGGTAAAAATCTAGGAAATAACTTCAAAATTCCTCAATTGTTTCGTAAGACATGGAAAAATATGTAGTATAAGGAAACCATTCCTTTGGAATTTTTGTGTGTACGAGTTTCGGTGTTCGGTGTGCATTTCTGACTGCCAGAGTCGTCGTTATTTTTGAGAGAATATCGCCGAATGGCAAGCGCTATAGATCGATGATCACCATCTTCATTTGGTGCTACGTGCTGCGCAGCTCGTGTCATACTGTACATGTCAGTCTTCCGCGGAAGTGATTTGACCCGGCCACCGAGATAGTCGATTTGATTCTACTTTCGGCCAAGGTCGAATGGAGCGCTACGTGTTGCACAGCTCATATCAACTCTGACATTTCTGTTTTGGTCTCAGACGGATACTATCGGCATATAGATTTTAACTCAAAAGTTACTATATTTCTGGAACTATAGATACATACACATTCATACTTCTGGTTTGAACAATTTATGGTAATAGAAAAGCGAGTTTTAAATGAAAATTTCTGGAATTAAAATTCTCATTAGAAATAGGATATTAAAATATATATATATGTACATACGTATCGTATGTATGTATGTACATACATATACATTTTTTTTCTATGAGAGATACTCTGGTCACGGTTCACATTTTACGTTTGCTTCTCGAATTTCGCTAAAACAGTTTGCAAAGTATATACAATAAATTTGCACCAATTTCACTTAAAAACAAAAGCCATTCATCCAAAAGTCCGCCTTGTCGCTTAAAATGATTTGTAGGCAGTCACTTTCATCATTTTTATTTTGTAATTTCTCATGTGGCTTTGGCATTTGGCAACAACAGGCCGACGTCACCAAAGCAACATGGCGGTGGCGACCCACCATCTTTAATGAATTTGAAAAAACATTTTGTGATCTAAATACGACTCGGGCCCAAGGTTCCCCTTATTTCGTCTTGTTTTTTCTTGGCTCTTATCATCAATTTGTTTTCTTTGTCTTACAAAGGTTACAAGTCACGTTACTTAAATTTAGATTGTCACATTTCTGTAAGTAATTTCCATATGAGGTTATTACCGTATACTCGTACATATATATATACATATATGTGTACATATAGTAGTCCAAAACTTCTGCAATGCACTAATTCTGCGGTAAATATTGTGCCTGGCTGTATTTTACTAATACAGCCTCTGCGATACTTGCTCTTTTTGATTCGTATACAGAAATTGACATACATATGTACATATATGGAATATAAATTATTTTATATGCCTAACTAGATATATACATACATATGCGTGAACCTTTATTTCTCAACTTAACATCTTTTGCAACTAGTGCAACATTTGCCAACAAAATTGCAACACACTTTTGCCAGCCATGTAACCCTATTATATTAGCACAAGTGTGTAAATTAAAGTCAAGCATTCGAACAAATATCTTACAACATATTTTCATTTTTACTGCAATAAGCAATTGACCATTTAAAGATAATTGAATTTCGTAGATTGCTTCAAATAAAATGTATGTTTTTTGCGACTGCTGGCAACTCAGCAAAGTTTTAGGTAAAAAAGCTTGGAGAACTCAATCAAAATTTGTTTTTGAGAGCATTTCTATTTCGGGTATAAATTAATTTGCAAATTATTGGAGTTCAGAAAAAAATAAGAAAAGAATTTCGCTCTTCGGGATTATAAATTCATTCACTTAATAATGACTTGGAAATATTATGGTGCAATGATAAAAAATAAACTTTCTGCTCTATTTAAGAAACTTATTAGAAGCATTTGCGAAATTCTTAAATAAATTATTATTGAAAGCTTGAACTGCAGATTTTTTATTGGAGTCATCACCGAATTACTGACCAAGCAACCATTAGACAACCCGTTCAGCCATCTGTTTCAGTATAAGAGTGAAAAATAGAGCTTTCATTTTCATTCCTGTAAAGCTTTGTACATACATACATCCATATGTATGTACATTGTCAGTTCAGATGATTGTAAAAGGCGATTTAGACGGTAAGACAAGTCGTACGATAAGAAAAATTTTTTAGTAGAAGAGTACAGATGATATCGTCTAAACTTAATATACGATGAAACCATACGACATAGAGGGAAAATACGGATGAAAATTTTACAGTCGTACGTCTCTCATCGTTTTTCAAAATTTATCGAATTCCTTCACACATCAATAGATCAGGGATGTATTTTTATGTAAATAAATAAAGCAAATAAAGAATATCAGCTGTGAACAGCTGAAATAAAAAAATGCGCAAACAATAGAAAATAAAAACAAAATAGTGTAAACGAAAAAAAAGCTGTCGTAAGATTTTTATTCTCATTTTTTAAACACGGAAATTCATTATGATTTTCTCTTTGGTTTTACTTACGACTTGTATTACCGTCTAAATACCCTTTAAGAAAACCGTTCAATTTATTGCCAGACAATTGTCTGAACACAAAAATTATTTGTTCACAGCGTTTTCAGATTATTGAGTGCAAAAGTTGCCAAATCTGTTGTAAGACACTGGCAAAGCACTCATATGTATGAGCAGAGTTGACAGTAAAAACGTTTCTATGATAGTGGGCTGAGAATGATTAGCAAGTTCACGCCGTTGTAAAGCTGTAATCATATTGACAGTTACATGGTTTGGCAATATGTTGACAAGGAAAAATTAACAGGAAAAATTATATAAATCTTCCAATGTCTGGAATGTTTTCACGATTTTCAAATGCCTCACAATGGATTGACAACGTTACAAGACAAAAACTAACAGTTCGCGCAACTGTAAAACACTACTAGACATATTTTACTGACAATATTGGTACACATGTACATATATATGTACATATATAGCTTAAGGTACGAAGTATTTAATATGTTTTATGGAAGTGAAGAGCGAAACAGTGTTGTGTCATAAGTGCGTTGCTTGATATGATGTCTCAATGCAAAGATAAATGCCGAAGAGACATACATACATACATACTTACATACAACACGGATGTAATTTACATATGTATTGTAGAATTGTATGAGTATGCGTAGGGCAGGTGTACTTGACAAACCAGTGTATGTATGTATGTGTGTAAATACCCATTATTGCAATGCGTCTTTAGTCAGATTTGCAGCACAGCTTAATTGATTCATACTGAAGATCAATAAACAATTGAGTATTAATTAATAGGTAGAATAACTTAAACCCGGTGTGTTTTGTAATGGGCTTTCCAATAGGGGTGATGTGATTTTGAAGTGACGTTTCGGCCATTTGTAATATGTCATGGTCTGTGATTTGTTTTTCATTGTATTCTGTAGTGTTTACAATTTCATCATGGAGATATACGCAACAACAACGTTTATAAATTATTCAGATCATTATCAAAATAATCGTTATCCAATCGCAACTTTTCGTGCGCTTTTGCCACTTTATGGTCGTAATAATCGTCGAAGTGTGCTGGCTATTCGTCGAATTGTTGAAAATTTTGATCTGACATTTTCATTGTGATGTTGAATGGCCTCCAAGAAGCTGTGATTTAACACCATTAGTCGTGGAGGCCATTTGAATGACGTTTTAACATTAAATAAAAAACTTTTGAATTTCCTTTTTTTTAAAGAAATCGCACTTATTGAAAACCCCTCTAATATTGCATTGCCTGAAGTACTTCGGGTACTTCACACTGGCTTAAATTAGTTCTCATATTTTCCTTAGATTTTATTTCCAGAAAAATATATAAATCCTTCCTCATTCACAGAATAAGAGATTTCTTTCACATTTTAAATTTTGTTTATATTGGTTGATAGATTTCAAAGGGGCATAAAGTAGTTCATAACTTTGAAATTGTAGGTAGTCAAATTTTCAGTTCTATCTCCGTCTTTTCTAAGAAGTAAGTCTGTTGTGTGGATAGAATTTTTAGTTGCCAGTTTTGTTCTTTGCTTCTGTTGCTGTAAAATAAATAATCTGAGAATACAGAAAAACTTATTACAAAAATAAAATCAATAACCGGCTAGTTTGAAAAATTAATTGAGTCAACAATTTTTTTTGTTTGAAAGTGAATAGAAGTTGGAAAATAAAAAGTCTTGCGTATTATAACATATATACGTATATATCCTGTATTGAAGAATTGACTGTTTTCGTACCTACAACTGATTTTGCAAAATCGTTGCTTTAGTCCGCGAACTCCTCTGCAGATCATTTTGTTCCCGCCAACTTGTATTCGCACATCTAACTTTTTGTAGTGTAACAGTGAATTGCATTTAAACTATTATTTAATTAGACAAGTTAATACAATCGATTTAAGCACTTTATTTTAACCACAATTTGCTCTTCTGTATTGCATTCGCTGAATATGAGAGCGGTTGTGTCATATTCGAACGCATTTGTAGCTGGAAAGCATTCGTTGGCTACAAATTATTAACCATATTAAAAACCTTGGTCTTAATGGCAGCCAGCACATGCAATACCAGTCTGCCCCATTTGGCCGAGATGTTTTGCTGTGAATTTTAATTTTTATATTTCTATTCGGATACGAATTGCGTAAAAGAACCCGTAAGTATAAATGTTTCAATTTGTTATTAAATCCTATGAAATTGTCACTCTTTCATTTAATTTATTTAGAAATTAATTTTTTATGCGTTGGAAATAAGTTTTAGGCGGTCCTGCTAAATTGATTTTGAAAGCATTTCTACAAAAAAAAAAATTTATTAAACGCAGACAGTTCCACGCTCTTTTTTCAAAATAATTAATTTTTATTGACAAATTAGCAGGGCGTTAGTTTTTTTGTACAGAAAAACTGTACCATTGTACTAATGCTTATTGTAGGGTGAATAAAATCCAGTTGGCAACCTTTCGTTTGCGTTTGCATTCACATATTAGATAAAAAAATATACTCGTACAAATCTTAATGAATAATTCAAGGCTATCAAACTGTCAAGACGCAGTCACAACAAAGGCTTTCTAATTCATGCAATGGGCCGACATCACTCACATTATTCGCGACCTGCCGCCAGCAATGTTCGATAAAAAGACCCAAAATTGGATACGTTTTTCCAGAACAGCCACTCTGGCCAGATGCCGAAAATTATCTTGAAACAAAACGCAATAAATTAAACACCTAAGACAAGACCTTTTAACAATCAAATTCATTCAATACTTATTTATTTAATTTAATCTAATATAAATTTTTGTTCATTTTATTCCACTGGTGCAAAACCTGAAAGAGTTTCATTTCCAAAACAGATTGTACGCCAATTAAGCTATTTTAGGTAACAGTCCATAATTTGGTTTTACACACGTTTTATAATTTTTTCTTTATAATTTTTACTGCGTTAATTGTGGCCCTATGGACGACAAAAGCAATTCGTGCCACAAAATTCAATCAGATTCACAAATTTGACTGAAAGCGCATAATTACTATGACATACACTCATGGTATGTATTTGGAAGCAAAGCGAAGTAGTCGCCAGTGCCAGAAAAGGTGTGTGGGAAGTGACAAGCCGTAGGAATCAGAAATGTACAAACAACCATCCCCGACATAAATATATTCAGTATTCTGAGGTCAGGCTTAGTTAATTCTCGTACAGGTCTGCAATTTTCGTCTTTCTAAAAATGTACCACAGCTCTACTCTGGGGTTCAACGGCCGCTAAAAATATAGCGAGGCAATCCAGTTGACTAGTAGTGTAGCTACTTGAAACATGTGCTGTATAATAATAATGATAGGTGGCTATTGCATAATATGCCAATTTTTCCTGCTCTTCATTTCTGCGATGCTCTGCATCGAAGAGGAAAAAGGTGTCCTAAAGACATGCTTTGGAATAATTGTTTTGAAGGAGCAGAACTAATTCTTTTATTCTATTATTTTTCTACTAAAAATTGTACTCGGAATAGTTACAATAATTAATTTTTATAGAACTGACTTCCATTGTAGGACCAATTTGAATTCTAATTGGGAGTCATTATATTATATTATATGTATATCTAAAATATTTATTATGAAGTACTTTGTTACATATAATACTGAATTGTTTCAAATAGTCGGCACTATGCGTTCACACTATCGGTCCACGATATGTGGTTTTTTCGCTGCCTTTTCGATCTCTTTTTTTCTCTCTCTCTCTCTGTCTGTTTATTTACTGGCATTTTGATGCCATTAAAGAAAGTCATATTAAATTTCTAACTATTAAAAAGATGTTTTAAACTTTTGTCGTATTTTTGTTCTTTACTTTGACGATAAAAAAGGCACATTTTTCAAATACTTATTTAGTCACAACCAGCCAATTTCTACGCTTGTCGGTACATGAATTGTGCATAACATCGCTACATTGTACCGATAGTGAGATTTCAGCTTCATAAATGGGTAGTGCTTTCTACATAATACCAACACTTTCGCCTTCATCGTGATCTAAATCGAACACAAATAATTTTTTATTTGTACTCAACTTCAGGGCATATTTAGCGTTTAAAAAAAATAACTAGCAATATCAGGCCCCTTTTTCATTGAACACTTGTATAATTAATATTAATCTGTATTATCACTGAAAGAAGTAACTGCCAAAAGGACCACTGTCTCACCTTGGATTAAAGTTGAATACAAACGCGCTCTTACGCAACATGTTTTGAAACCAACACAAGTTTTTTTTAATATTGCATATTTTTTACAATCGACACAAAAATTTTTGGAAGGCAGAATATATGTATGTACATATGTACATATGTGCATATGAATTGTATGTATGTGTGTATATAAAATTTTCAGACAGATTGGTATTAAAGAGTTTTTTAATTGCCCAGATTTTTATAGTTGATGTTTAATCTCATTTTCTCATTATCGTTGAACTTCACTGGCTTGAAACCGAGCTGTAATATATAAGACATACATATGTGTGTACATATATATGTATATACATACATACATATACATATGTACATATGTATATACATATGTCTTTCTCAATTCTTTTTAAAAAAATTTCTTTCAATAAAATAATTTATTTTGGACAAACAAAACGTAGCACACTGAACAACAAAGCAAAAAACCTAAATAATAAAATTTTAGCCACAACAACAAAAACTGTTACTTTAATAGCAAAAGTTAATAAGTCTGCTAAATTATTTATGACATAACAATGGAAATGTATGCAAATACGCATTCAAAAGCGTCTAACTCTCACAAGCATATACATACATATGTACATACATACATACATATGTATACTCGTAGTACATATGATCGAACTTAATATACATATGTAAGTATGTATGTATGTATGCATTGAAACCGCATTCTTGCCAGCTATCAACTGACTGTTGAATTCAGGTATGTATGTATGTACACATACATACAAACATACGAATACGGTGTTTGGTTACAAGCTGAAATGATGGAGGATACTTTAAGTCACGGAAAAAGTCGCAAATTATGTAAATTTGGGGTATAGGCAACATTGGCGTCACGTCAAAATATCCTTATGGAAAAAATCAACGTAAATTTTAATGCTTCCTTTAACAATATTACTTCGAAAGATTACGTTTGCCACGACCAAGCAAATCTAAGGGTGGATTATCAGATGCAATACTTGCAAATTATTGGCTCTAAATGACTGCGTAGGGTTTGGGTTTGGGACTTACGTCTGGCATTGTAAGTCAGAGATCTTGGTGTTGTAGACTATATGTTTCCAGGGTAAATATTGAATTTGGTAACAGACCCTCAATACCATGTTCCAGTGTCTACAAAGACGTGGTTCAAATACTGCGTTTCTTCGTTCATATGCCGTTGAACAGTCTAGTCTAGCCGCTTGTTCTTATTAATTTTATTTATGTCCGTACGAGTTCTTTCGTGCATCATGACCACATTGCGAACGTAATCCATGCATACGCGTTTTCCATGAACAAATTTTTTTTTTAAATGAGTGGACAAATTAAAGATTTTTCCATCAATATCCTGTTTTTTAAATTCCACTCAATTAAAATTTATCTACAATCAGGTTGACGAGGGGGAAACAAAATTCCAATCGGCCTACGAGATATAACCCTGAGAAATATTACGTTTTCTTTGAAAAATTAGTAAAAAAAGTTTCAGTGAAAAAATACAAGTGAGCCCGAAAACCCCAATAGGCTTTTGACAGTTTCGAATACAACTTTGAGAAACTGAAGTAAATGCCGCTTTTGAAGGAAAATTTGTTAATGTTTTTGTTTTAATCACAAAATTAAAAAAGATTATGTAATAATAATTTGTAAGACTAAACAAATATTTTTTGAGAAAAATACGAAGGATGTAAATTTTACAACAACTGGGACATTCTTAGAAGAAAGAGGTAGAACATGAACCTGTATGTCACCGGTACAAGCTTACAAGCGGTATTGGTATGAATGCGGGTGCTGATGGAAATCAATTTAACAATCATAAAAATTAAAAATGTAATTGAGTCTTTGAGGTTCAATTACATCGTCTCTAATGTAAGAAGTAGGATTACAAAAGACCTTCTGCCTATAGTTGTTATTGATTTGGAACCAAATCCTAGTTATAAGAATGTCTATGACATTAAGACAATGCCAGCGTTGCCAGGATTTCGGTCATACAAAAACTTACTGTAGAAAAGCGCTAAGTTAAATGTCGACTAGGACATACGCAGAATTGATACAAAATCAATTAGATCTAACCAACAAGCTGTTGAATAGGTTGACGACATTGAGTGCTAAACTCTGCAACTGAATCTGAAAGTTGCAATAAGGAATGGTAATGGGCTATCCAACCATACAGAAGAAGTTGAATGGTTTCTAAAGTTACATTTTATTGATATGTGTCGGATCTTTTTTTAGAATTCAATAAGAGCAAATCAGCTAATGCAGTATCAAAACTAGTTTGCGACCAAGTTTTTTGTTGCTGAGGACTTCAATGCTACAATCCTAAGGAAAGTGATCTATAAATGCATTTTATATAACAATCAATCTGCGTTGGCATTCATGAAGCAGGGTTTTTGTCCACTCCCCATTCTCGACCCCAAAAAAATCACAGCCAAGTTATCTTATCATATAAAATCAGACAACCGTTAAGACATAAGAGAATACTTAAGCGAATCTGGCAAAATAGCAGAAGTCCAAATGACAATTTGCAATAGAGTTACTAAAGACCTTGCACTCGCACTCTTTGAAATGAAAAACGATCAAATTGGTAGCTTCCTCAGCAATCTAAACACGAAGAGTATTAAAGATGATGAGCTTTCTTTGTGGAATGCAACAAATTATATTAAACGGCCGACAAGAAGAAATGTAAAACATGTGGTGTGAAAGTGACAAGTCTAAAGGTACATTTAGGCGAACGTACACTTAAGCTAACGTACGTACGTTCGTTTTTGAGCATACCAAAACAATGCAAAGTTCAGAAAAATGAGAGAGAGAAAAATGATGAGGCTGTTACGCATGCAAAATTTATATAACTGCAGATACGACCGTGGCATTTGCTTGCCACTTACATAATTCTTTTCAACCTCACTAAGTCACAAGTTCTTGCATAGATGATATCCTTAATATTTTCGATTGGCCTATAAAGCATGTTGCTCCACTCGATGTCAAATAAGAGATAAAAAAGACAAATTGCAGAAAAATTCCTGGTTATGATAGTATAGATGGAAAAGTAGTACAAGCAGTGTCTAAAAAAGGAATTACTTATTTTACATATACATACATATGTATTATACCGATTTACGAAAGAGTTTCCCAAAATAAATCAGGCACTCATTTCCTACGCGCGGTACTTAAAAGTCTCTTTGCAACATGTGTATTCCACTTCATACAAATAAAATAAAACAAACTTCTTCTACTACCTTCTGAAACAGCAAAGTAGTTTTTTTTTTGCCAAATTTCAGCAAAAATTCGTTACCTGTTTTAAGCGTTGCTTCTACATCCGGATGTTGGTGCCTTATGAAAAGGGCCATTCAGAAATAAATTTACAATTTTGTTACATCAAACTATTAATTCTTTTTCAATTTGACGTCCAAAAAAGATATTAAAATAACTTAATTTGTACAGGCTTTGAACTGTTAAATAAACACAGTCCATTTGGAAATAAAAATGATTTGCCAGTTATAGTTACATACGAATAAAAAAAGTTGGATTAACTCAGTTCAAATTTATAAAAGAATTCGCACAATTCTTGTTTATTTATATTTTCGTTTAAAAGTTGATCAAATCTGCCGCAACGAAATTGACAATTACACGTTTTCAGTTCCACGATTTGTTTTTAATATTTGTTAAATAATTGGAAAATATTTAATTCTCATGATTAGCAAGAAGCCAGAAAAAATTCAGTAGCACCGCTACGGAATGTAATTCCAGGTACCAGAGAATTGTATGCGGTTCAATGCTACAAAATCAGGGTTGTGCTTTAGACTATAATATTTTATTGCATTTTATACAAAGTCATTCCATAAGCCACTTTGTTACCTAAAAAATATTTCCGTCATAACAGTATTGGTTGTGCCATTTCAAAGTGCCAAATTAAGGAACAATAAGTTTTTACGTAATTTTAATAAATTTTTGCTTAAATATCCAGAATTTTAAAAGTAAGCGAGCGTAAGAGTAAAAGCAGACGTAATTGTTATGCTTATTTGTTATTTATCTAAAACTACGAGCTAGAAAGGATTCTTTAACATATACATATATTTTATTGCAAACGCTTATGCATTTTGTGTCTGAATTTTGAGCTCTTAAATACCTTTTCATTAATTCTTCGTGCTTTTTAAAATATTTTCAGCTTTCTAAAGGAGCGGTGTGGCAACTAGTTTTCCTGTTCTGTGCAGCACTCTACGTAACTGGCAAGTATATTAAAGTTTACATAAGTCCTTGTACTAAAAATCTGCACCTGCAGGAAAAAAATACATATTTAAATAAGAAAAAAGTAGAGAATGGTGGTAAATTTAATATTCGTATTCACAGGGGTCCGTTCGGATGGAAGAGTTGTGTGTTATTACACCAACTGGAGTGTCTATCGCCCAGGCACAGCAAAATTTAATCCACAAAATATTAATCCATATTTGTGTACACATTTGATTTACGCATTTGGAGGATTCACGAAAGACAATCAAATGAAACCGTTTGATAAATATCAGGACATTGAACAAGGTAAGTGTGGATGTGTATAAGCGAATATACATACATACATACTCGTACATATGTTGACGGACTGCATGCGGCAGTAAAACCAAAGTTAGAGGCCACCAAATCAAAAGGGATAAGAATCATATAATGATTCATGCCCTTAAGCTTATGTGTGCAAAAAAATACATGCAGCTTGAGTTTCTAAATTTGTTGCTACTAGTGTTGTTGTATACGCAAAACAAATATGTATGTATGTATGGATGTAGTATATATTTTTTATACTTTGATTTCTAGGCGGTTATGCCAAATTTACTGGCCTTAAAACATACAACAAGCAATTGAAAACAATGATTGCTATCGGAGGCTGGAACGAGGCTTCGTCTCGTTTTTCGCCCTTGGTGGCGAATCCAGAACGTAGACAGAAGTTTATTAAGAATATTTTAAAGTTTTTGAGACAAAATCATTTTGATGGCATTGATTTGGACTGGGAGTATCCAGCTCATCGCGAGGGTGGCAAACCACGAGACAGAGACAATTACGCTCAGTTTGTGCAAGAGCTGAGGGCTGAATTTGAAAGGGAGTCAGAGAAAACCGGACGTCCGCGTCTGTTGGTCACCATGGCTGTGCCAGCAGGCATTGAATACATTGAAAAGGGCTACGACATACCAAAATTGAATAAATATTTGGATTGGTTTAATGTACTCACCTACGATTTTCACTCGTCTCATGAACCTTCTGTTAACCATCATGCTCCCTTGTATTCGCTAGAAGAGGAATCTGAATATAACTATGATGCTGAGTTGAATATTGTGAGTTTTTTTTATAATATAAAACTTGTACATATGTATGTATTTATATATGTATGTACATATATTTCTATTATTTTTTTTCAGGATTATTCAATTAAATTCTATTTAAATGCTGGTGCTGATCGTGATAAGTTGGTCTTGGGTATACCCACTTATGGTCGTTCTTTTACTTTGATCAATGAAGAAAGTACAGAAATTGGGGCGCCGGCTGAAGCTCCCGGCGAACAGGGCGATGCTACTCGTGAAAAAGGGTATTTGGCGTATTATGAAATCTGTGAAAATTTAAAAGAAGATCCCGAATGGACTGTCGTGCAACCAAATCCCAATGCCATGGGTCCTTATGCCTACCGTCGCAACCAATGGGTTGGCTATGACGATGAGGCTATTGTGCGCAAAAAGTCTCAATATGTGGTGGACAATGGCTTAGGTGGTATTATGTTCTGGGCTATCGACAACGACGACTTTCGTGGTATTTGCACTGGCAAGCCATATCCGTTAATTGAAGCTGCCAAAGATGCCATGCTGGATGCTTTAGGGTAAGTTTTTCAAAAAATATTTTTGTGTTCAAGACTTACGTACGTAATTTATTTAAAGAAAAATAACCCAAACGTTTTATGATCCGAGCTTAGATCGTAAAGGAAGTAGAAGACACTTCACCTATCGAAAAGTCAAAATCTAGGTTCTGATTTTTCAATGCAAGAGGTGTTTGCACCTCAATCCGCAAATATGTATGTTTTGTTGCAACGAAAAGGCCGCAAATCTCTGTTTTCGCTGTCTGGAGTCAAAGCGATTGAAATGAAACAAATTTTCTGCTTCAAACATTTTTAAATATTTGTTTTATTGCGAGTGGCCATACTGAAAATTACTTCATTAATATTTTAAACGAAATATATGTAGTTCAAACTAATAATATTACTTTTTCAAGCTTTAATGCAAACCCGTAATATTTCTGTTACAAAAATGACGTTAGGAGCTTAAATAACACAAGTTTATGAAAGAGAACTTGCCAAAGATTCATTTACTTTGATTGAAAATTGAGACGAGAACTCTGAACTGAAACTGCTAATGAAATGTTTAAGTCTCGAAATTCTGTTCGCTTTGACTCTATGAAAGAAATTCTTGAGGCGATTTCGAGGATCTTCTCTAGTTTGTAATCCAAACTTTTGCTATGAATATCCTTGACTAAATACGTGTTTAATTTTACATCTTTCTTCTTTTTAGTTTGGGTATTAACGAAGTTTCCAAACCCAGTGCTCCACAGAAATCATCACGTCCCAGAAGTCGTGAAAACGCGTCCTCTACACGAAATCGTATTAACAATTCGGAGCACAAACTGACTTATGCTGAGCGGAAGGGAAGTTCGAAACGCACACAGGCATTACAAAAAACAACTCGAAGTAGACAACAGCCCACTCCCACTGTGCCAGTCAGTATCAAATTAACTGAAGCTGAAGGATCATCTTTGTATGTTGGCGGAAGGACAACTACGCCACCACCACCCACAACACCGGATCCAGGAACAGGTAATACAAATCAATTAATTAACATTTACAATACTTTTCATTATGTTCCACTTCTTTTACAGATTTTAAATGTGAAGAAGAAGGCTTCTTCCAACATCCCAGAGATTGTAAGAAGTATTATTGGTGCTTAGACAGTGGACCTTCAGGTCTTGGTATAGTAGCACATCAGTTTACTTGTCCTTCGGGTCTATACTTCAATCCAGCAGCAGATTCATGCGATTTTGCCCGAAATGTGCCATGTAAAACTAAAAAGTAAGTATAAAAACCAAAACATTTAGACGTTTTAACAAAAATATGTACATATGTTTTTATTAAACAATTTTTTAATTTTAGGTCAACCACTGTAGCCCCCATAACTTCCCCAGCTCCTACTACTACTACCACAACTGACAGACCAATTTCATCTTTCAACCGTATAACAGCTGCTACTTCAAGGCCGACGACTTTCTTTAGAACTACACCCAGAACCACAACTACTACTACTGAAGCAGCCGAAGAAGATATTGACTACGAGGAGGAAGATGAAAATCCACCTTCACCTTTTGCCAAACCCAAAGGTTTTGACAGGGAGTCTGAAGAAGATCCTAAAGTTATTAAAGAATTGATTGAACTCATACGCAAGGTAGGAGGTATTGAAGAATTGGAAAAACACCTGTTACGTAAAGATGACGGCACTATTTCAATAAAGGAAAGTAGTTCAAGTAGTTCTAGTTCTCTAACAGCAACCACACCATCCTCCATTAGTAAATCCCTTTATGAAAAAGTATTGAGCAAACCAAATGCTTTAAGTTCTTTCCGCAACCGATTCACCTCCACCAGTAGTTTTCGCACAACTAAAACCCAAATAAAAGCACAAGAAAAAAGTGAAGAAAATGATGACGACACCCATGGACCAGACGGTAAAAACTCCGCAGCTGTGGCAGGTTTTAGCAAATATTCATCTGTTGTAAGAGGCAACAGCCGTCAGGGACCTCAAAGTGAAGGCATTGATAAATTAAGTGAATTTGACGGGTTTCTCAAAGAAAAGAAACAATACATTACAATTAACCGTAATCGCGGCACTAAGCAAACATCGGATGAAGAAGAAGAAGGTGAACTTTCTAGCTCAGAAAGTAACGAAAACGATAAGGAAATAGTTAAATTTAGTGTTCAGTCGACTAGGAGACCTTTAGCAGCTAGTAGTCCAACATACTCCACGATACGAAGGACAAGACCAACAATTACCACCGAAGCGGTCCAGGAGGATGAACAAGAAGACAAAGAGGTCTCGGAACGTAAGTCGTACACTTCGCTTCACAGAAGCCGGGTGAAGAGCATCACTGCAACCGAACTACCCGAAGTGACTGAAATGTCTGTTCAAACTACAAGGTAAGTGAAAAAGGTGGACCGTCTTAAAATGATGAAACATATTGTTAAATACAAATAATATATAAATATTTATATATTTCGAACAACTTCTTAAAACGTTTGGGTTAAAGATGACACTTCTTGTCTTGATTAGACCAGAAACACATGAGTTTTAATTTCAGACTGCCTGTGAATGATAAAGTTGTACTTTTATTTACAGCTATTTTTATGTAGAAATGTCCGTGATTTCAATATATGGGTAGCATTCACCCGAAGAAAATATATTTAAATATGCTGGATCCAGTGTTGTCAACTCGGTGCATTTTGCAACATTTTGAGTCCTTTTGTAATTGATGCGCATTACGCTTTTTTTAACTTTTACTGGCCCCTAAGCAAATTCAATACAACTTTCTTTTTCAGTGTGAGAAAGAAATATTTACACGTTGCAATTACTGTTTTACCCGCTTTCCACGGATTTTTCCTGCGGGATCCCGGGAAATAGAAAAGAGTTGGCTGTTGAATTAGACATTGTAACTCGTTGGAATTCGATAGTGCCAATGCCAGACAAGTTTCTGCTTTTAAGAAATTCAATAAAAAAGAGTCTTATTGATTTCGAAATGGATTGAGGAAAATATAGTTACATTAACCAATATGCTTAAAGTTTTGAAACCCATACAGATGGCTGTTGAAAGGTTGGCAGCCATGATTCTAACATATTAACTGCTGATGCCATAGTTAACACTTTCATCCAATGAATTGCTTCTATTCTTGGAGAAAAAATGTTTCGTGCTCTACAGCTACGAGTACGTATTGATGAAAGGAGGGACAAAAAATTGTAAACTTTGATAAAATATTTAAAAGAGCCTGATTTCTTCAACCATAATCACGAAAACTGTTTGTTTTCGTATGCTTTTAAGTACTTCGTAACTGAATATGGTGAAAATCTGTTAAATCGTCTCTTTGCCGAACCAAATGATATTGAAGAAATTAATGATCATGTTGAAGAATGTGGTGCCGCCAAAGAGAAAACATTTAGGTTTTAAATGCAGCTATTAACAATGTTAACGTTTGTACTCCATTGTACTCCAAAAGTACTTTAAAATGTTCACTGAAGAAAGAATTGAAGTTTTTGGAAGGAAGTGGTCAAAAGACCCAAAATGCTGAGTTTTCTGAGAGTCTATAAACGCTTTAAGCGTTTCAAAGAATTATGAATTGTATTATTAAAGTACTTTCTTATTTTATGAATTTAATGTTTTTGTTTGTCGAGTAGCTTTGTTTTATTTTTTATTTTATATATATATTTGTTTTCATTAACTGAGTTGTTATGTTTTTGTTTATATTCACCAACATATATTTGTAAGTTTACTTTTTTGACCTCATATGATAAGAATACACGTTTTTCGTGTTTGAAAAAACCTTTAAGGAACTTAAAAACTAAAGTTCCTATTTTAATACCAAATTTACATTAACATACGAGTATTTATGTATTATTAAAACAAAAGGTCTGTTTTAGTAAGTGTTTTAAGCTTTTTAGTAACATTAACATTTTTGTTAATGTCTTATTATTTCTATGTAGCGAGATCTCGGGAAATTTAAAGTTTCCCGCTTTTCCGGTAAATGAAAAAGTGCGGGAATAAAAACTCTAGTTTCAAAACCATTTCATTCAGCTCTGCACAATTTTTACCAAATCATATGCACAAAGTAAAACGGTCCTGGTCTTGTAGACAGTTTGTGTTATGTAAAGAGAAATAGTGAATAAACACCTATACATATTTATGTATACATGTGTATATATAAAGCACACAGCGTTAATTTATTTTTAAATAACATCGAAATTCTAAGCTTGGTGCGAATATTTAGACAAGTTTTGCAAAGCATATTTTTTAATTATAAAAAAAGCTAAACATATATTGCTCTGATAAAAAGTTTTGATGATGAAATATGTTGCAAAGAAATTCGTTTCAAAATTGCTCAGTTTTGACAAAAAGAAAGCCCTTCACATGTTCGTAATTTTTTTTTATCACAAACCGCCCTGAGTCATGCCTCAGCCAACGAATGCACCAGATTGTGTTCTTTACGACTTTTTCCTGTTCCCAGTTGAATAGAGAGAGCTCAAGGACATACTGAAAAGTGCATAGACTGGAGAAAACAATGGCACAATTTATTATATCAGCGGGGAAACACTTTGGAGAGACAAAATAGAAACTGCTGAATAAATAAATATTAGTTGGGCATACCTCGTACATAATCACCCTTATTGTCTTTGGCGATTTTGCGGCGTAAACTAGTCGTTTTTTTAAAATGGTAAGAAATTGTCGTTAAACATTTTGATCACGACGTTATTAAAATTGTTTGAGAAATAATTTCAATCGAAGGAAATAAAATATATGCATGCAAAAAATTTAATATCATTAAAATATAGTTTTATTTTTATGTACTTGTGTACCTAACTCTGGTGTATATTTTAGGATAAAGGTCACAACTGCCGCACAATTTGCGAAGTTAGTAGCAATAATGGAGCAAAAACCTTATTTGACAAAGGCCTTCCATACGAGTTTAATAAAAATAAATATTAATGAGGAGTGGAACACCGTTTCCCAAGATTTAAATTGCCTTGGTCCCCCATCCCGTTCCGTAGAGGGTTGGATGAAGGTGTGGGCCAATTTTCAATTTAAATTGAAGAAAAAACTCGGTCATAACAAAGCTGAAAGCTATGCAACAGGTGGTGGGCCGTTCAAACAAAATACTTTTTCAGCTGTTGAAGAAGCAGCGATTGATCTATTAGACATGCGTGCTGTTGTCGAACATAAAGATCCATTTGGAATTAAGAGAACGAAGAAAACGATTTCACCAATCACTGATCCAAATTTATATACAATAACTGATAATAACCGAAATTGAAAACCCGTGTACTTCACCTGCGACACCTCCGCTTAAAAAAATAAAAGAAATAAAAACCAAGCGAAACTGGGGCTTTTAGAACAGCAAATAAAACTGCAAAAAGAGTTATGCTTGGATTTGAAAAATAAATTATCGTATTTTACAGGCAGGTCTTTAACAGGATGTTTCAAAATAATTTAAATAAGCGTATTCTTTTACTTTGTGAATCTTTTAAAAAATTTTGCTAGTCGAAAATTTTAGACGGTAACATAAAATTGTAAATACGACTGCAACTACGACAGCTGTCGTTTTTCGACTACGCCAAACACAATAAGGGTGAATACCTTTACTTTATGAGAGATGTGTCACCTTTGGCACTATAATGTTTTATTTAAATCATAATTAATGATTATCGCTGTCCACTTCCCCTTAAAAGCATTGTTGAGGCGAGTTGGTAGTGCATTTAACCATAAATAGTTGTTATTAAATACTTCTGAAATACTTCTATACAAAACGTCGTAATTAATTATATATAAATAAGTAAAGAAATACAAATAATATTAAAGGAAAATATTCGAATCTTAATAACATTGATCGTGAACGTTTGACATCAGTTTTTATAGTTTAATAAAAACTTTGTTCAAAAATAAGAAATAACTTTTAAAGCTTCAAGAAAAAAGAAATTCTTTATCAATTATTCCCAAAATGAATACTTCAATTAATCTATTTCTTGATGTTATTCGATGTATTTTATTTTCTTTAAGATTTTTATTTAATTTTGTTTGTATAATTATAAAACATCCATTAGCTATAGGATGTCTTGATAGGCATTTTTTAAACACAGTGAAAAAACCGCTTTTGTACGGATTCGATGTGATGAATGTGCACATTATAGAACGTATCCCATATGATTGATCCATATTAGGAGCGATACGTAAAAAGTTTTAGTAATAAGTGGGTCCTTGAATTATGTTGCCCATCTTTTTTTAAATGCTAAAATCCCAAAGGCTTTATATACACTCAGAAAAGTTTCAGTCAGAAAATTGTTGACCAGTTCCAGTTTATAGCTATTGAGAACATAATAATGATGGCTATGTCTTCATCTAGCTCCATTAAAATGTGGGAACACCATTCATTGAAGTTATCCAAGTCATACTGAAGTTGCATATAATTGAACTCATGTTTTAATATTAAAAATATCTTAACATCGTCAGGATACAGCAAGATGTTACAACATTTAATTGATTCAGTTATATCGTTCATAAGTAGAGTAAATAATATAGGGCCTAGGTGACTGGCCTGGGGGTACTTGAAATGTAGCAAAACTTTCCTTTGAGACTGCAGATTGATTTCCAACACAAAGATACGATTTCATCCAGTTCAAATAAATACCGTTTTAATATCAATAGTTTATGGTTCACTTTGTCGGTATAGATAATATCGATATATTGGCTATTAGTGAATCATCTATTAACCAATATTGTGATCTGAAGTATGGTGGTGATAGGTGATAAACCTTTACGAAATCCGTCCTGAGTAGGTGTAAGTAAAGAAGAAATTTGACGAGTGAAAAAATCGGTGGTACATTTTTCCAAAAGTTTAGGTCTGTCACTTATTTTGACGATGCCCCGTAAGTTATAACATTTGATTTATTGTCAGATTTGAATAGAGAACTATGTTTGTTTCTTTCCATTTTTGAGGAAAATATTCTTGTTTTAAGGAACAATTAAAAATAATAGACAGTGGAACTGCTAGAGCAGATGAACAATTAATTAAAATGCAACTTGGTGCGCCGTCTGGTCCACTATATATTGATGATTTAAAAGTTTTTCTGCAATTTACTATATGAGTTTTACTGATTGAAGATGTATGTATGTATATATTGGTTAATTTGAGAAAATATTGTAAGGACAGTAGATGGAGTCATCATAATGGGTACCACAATAAATACAGGCAAAGGAGTAGCCTTTTGTCTTTTCACTCAGAGAATAA
The DNA here is from genome assembly GCA_932526305.1 of Epicampocera succincta. Lineage (NCBI taxonomy): Eukaryota > Metazoa > Arthropoda > Insecta > Diptera > Tachinidae > Epicampocera > Epicampocera succincta. The sequence continues at coordinate 27,503,809 of OW052038.1, read as the reverse complement.
ACATTGCATTATGTTGTGAACGTGTCAACCACTAAACGTAAAACGGCTGTTGATTTAGTACAGGTTTGCCAGCATTAAAAAGAGCTGATAAAAGTACTTAACAGCTAATTAACAAATATTTTCAAATACACTGTATTTTAATGTGATTTCAAAACTGCTAAGAAAAAAAAAGATAATGCACTCGAAATGCGAAGTGGTGGATTCTTGTCTAATTTCTAGGTTTCACTAGTTTTCAACCGACCCCAGAAATTCTTGAAATTTAAATATTTGCAACTTCTTATCAGCCCAAAATAAAGAAATATCTACTTAAGACCTGACCTTAGAAATGTTGGTTTCATTTATAAAAGGTTGTTTAAAGTTTAGAGGCTCAAAAATGATGAAGTTATCATTAGCAAAATTGTTTTCGCAAAGTTTTTATTTTAAATTAGAATGATCTTGAATTTTTCATATTTTTTATATAAATGCTAGGAAAATTTGTTGCAATATGGTTGCTTTTTTGTCCAACGTACATAAAGTGCTTTTTCTGAGCAGTTCCCAAAATTCCCTATGCACTTATAAATGTATGGTTTCGCCTCAAGGGTATTTGTTTTTAAACAGATGGCTGTTGACACAACTTTGTATTTGCCTGAAGTAAAATCGTTTTCAAACGGTTTTTGAAATGTCCATGATTGTAAAAGAGAATTAAAAATTAGAATCTGCAGCAACTACTTCTTACCTTATAACAAGCCGTGTTTAAGTAATATTAAATTTGTTTCTTTTTTAGGTACAAGTACTTAGAACGTCCCCGTTCAACTCGACCGACAACCGAGTCCTCCAACAAGGTCGCTATTGACGAAGAAAATGGTGAAGATATTGAGTCAGATAATCAGGAAAATACGGTACATTTTAAGGCTGTTAATATTGAAAATACACGTGAAACACAACAAGAAATCAAAACAAATACACAAAGAAACTACGCCAGTATTGGACACAGGACAACAACAAGTACAACTGCAATACCAGAAACTGAAATTTCAACAAGCGTGGCTAAAACTATAACAACAACTACAACAGCAACACCTACAATATCTACAAAAGAGACTCCATTAACAACTCCTTTAACCATTTTAGAAACTACAACACTTGATTCTGTATTATTAACTACAAATGTTCCCCCAACCACACCTACTAACCCAACCCCAATCTCCACCACCACCACATCAACCACAAAGACCACGACTATGACTTTACCAATTGGTAAAGACCTTTCAAAATCGACTACCACACCCAATTCGAATGAAATTAATTCTGATATATTCGAAACAATTAAACTAACCCAGCATGTAAATTCCCATTTAACTAACTCCTTCGCCTCAAACTCCAATTCCTCACCAACAACAGAGTCTAGTCTTAATTCAAATGAACAGGAAAATGACAGCCAATTGGCAACTACTGATACGACTTTATCTTCGACCGCAACAACAACAGCGGCTATCAACGTTAGCGACAACCTAACGAAGACCAAAGACACGGAACAAGAAGAGGTAAATCTAGCGAGTAAGAAAAGAAATAAGACATTCTATAACACACGTACTAGAACCAACACAACAACATCTCCAAAAACAACTACAACAACCACAAATGTAGATATCGAAACAACACCTAGTCCTTCTATAACTACTAATGCCAAAAAAACATTCGGTATTAGAAGACAAGAAGTTTTACTAAGTCGTTCTCCACAGACGAAGTTCACGTCTTCGGCAACCACTACAGATATACCCACCATTTCCACTACAGAGTCTGTAAATAATGACTTCCTGGGTACTGTATCTAGTCCAAGACCATTTGGGTTTCCCAAACGCCGTAGACCCCTTAGTACAGTTGGCATTACTACCACTCCCGCTACCATCGAAGATATTTCGAAATTCAATGATGAATCTTTTATTACAAAACAAAAGACTGCTAAGTTAAATACGGCCGCTAACAGCCATACTAAGGTGAGTTCACAAAATACAATTGTCACTCAAACCGCTGGTGAAACTTCATCTCAAGAAGATGAAATACAGCAAACAGAGAGCGAAGTGACAATATCCGAGCACCTTAATTCTACTCGTATAGACACTAAAAATGAAAATTTCAAAGCGCATGTTGTAGAGCAAGTAAATGGTATTATGTCAAATAACGGTAGTTTAAGGCATGTTATTAATAATCTTAACTTAGATAGTAAAAATCACACTACACATGAAATCTATACACACACTATTGATAATAATATGACTAAAGAGCATAACGAGACAGTTGATAATTGGCACGATGTTGGTTTGGCCACAAAAACAGAAAGTACTCTGGGGACTGACGCAACAACCGCGGAAACATTTCCAAACCAAACCAATCGCATTGATCAAGTCAGTACAGAAAATTTTGTTGATATCAATGAGAAAGATTCTAGGTTCAATAGGAAGCAAAATGATATTGTTAAATCTACCAGCAAATATAGGGGTAAGAGTTTAGACACTTCTTTGGAAAGAAGTAGCTTAGTGGCAGCAAAGCATGTTGATGATGAGGAAGAAGGTGGAGCTCTTAGAGGTTATACGACTTTAAATAGAGGAAAACAACAAACAGTGCTGCTATCAAGAGGAGCTGAAGACGAGGAACACACTCTAAGTAATTTGAAAGTAGCAAAGGTGGTGAAAACACACGATAATAATAAAGAGGAGTCCGCGAAATCTAATTTTGGAGGTGATTTCATAGACCCAACTCAAAAGACGACAACAGTTAATGACAAAGTAAAAAATAAAATTTTAGAAGATGGTGGAGAATCGTTGAAAACTAAAGTTATGTATCCAAGTTCTTCTAGTGGTAAGAACCACAATGAACACGATGCTAACAACAGTTCAATAACATCTGAACTGAAATACACTACAATAACGCGCGATCGAAATGCCCAAATGAATGCTGGAGGTGAGGACCAAGAAGATTTAAAGACTTTAAATCGAATATCAGCAACTACAAGAGATTTACAATCGGAGAGTAACAATGAAGGAACTTTCAAAACTGCTGAAACTCTAAGTAAAAGAACATATAAATATTCTAAAACAACAAGTGACCATGATTCCGAGACGGCTGCTGACGAACAAGAAATAAACGATTCCCAAGTAAACAACAGCATCCAAAAGAAACAAAAACATACAGATGAAAAAAGCTTCAGCACTGACGATACAGACTTAACTAGCGACGAAAACTCCATTAGCAACTACAAGCATAATATCACAGTAAATGAAAGTAGTATTGCCCAGCAGCGTTCAAATCGCGAAGAGTCAACTTATACCGGCGCTGAGAGAAAATCGTACACCACTATTTCAAGAAAGAAATCTGCTGGTAGTACTACTGAAAATATACCTTATAAGGCAATAGTGCGGAACAGTACCGGAGTACATCTGACCGAAGAAGAGTTCTCAGGATTCGTTAAAAATGAAGGTAGTTCCGATGCAACAGAAGCGACGAAAAAAACATATCAAACGATTGCTAAAGGAGAAAAAGAAGATGAACATTTCCAGGCGAATGTCATGACATCTCTTAATCTTACTAAAATTGCAGAAGTTGCTGAAAGCAAACAAATTACCGATATTGGGGGGAAAAATGAGCTTGCAGCTGTTACAGAAAAATCAGAAGAGGCAACAAATTTCTTTACTAATAAACCGGCAGTTAATAATGATAAATCAACAACTGGAACAACAATTGGAACCAATCAAAAAGATAGTTTTTCAATTGCTGAAGCAACAGTACCAACATTATACGGATCAATTACTCGAAAATCGTTGCTTAAAAACCGAACACCAGATGAAGCGATACGAGTGCGTGAGAAAACTAAATCCAAACAAGAACATCTGGCAGAAAATTTAAAACAAAAGGTACAGAATGAAAACCAAGCAGGACGTAGACGTGTGATATTCCAAAATCATCCTACTTCTGCACCCAGTCAAACTCAACTAAAACTAGATACAGTAAGCGAAAAGATTCCAGGATCAACTTTATCTTCCTTTCGCAGGCATGACGGAGTTGGAGCGAATACCGGCATTAACATAAATCTCAACGTGAAAAAAGAGAATACTGCTGCTGGAATTACTATAGAGACTCAAGGCCAAAAATTTGAAAACAAAAAATTCGAAATAAGCAAAAAACAAGCACCAAATGAAAGCATATCCCAGATACATGACAATGAACAACTTACGAGCATTCCGGAACAGACAAGTGGCAGCACCACAACGTCCACGACAACAAAAGCAATGTCTAACAGCAAAAATTTGGAAACAGTGGACGACGAGCCTTTAATTCAAAACTTAAAGGAAGAATTTGGTAATATTCGCAGAAAAATACCAATAACTTCAACGCAAATGGACAGCCAACAAGAGGATAACAAAAAACTTAAAATCCAGATTGATAAGCAAGGAACACCTTCCATTACCGGAGTTGTAAACGGACGAGGAAGAACCGTTATTAGAAAGAGAATACAATCATCAAAAACATACGCAAATGTAGCAAAAAATTCCTCAGCTCAGCTTCACAAAAGCTTTAACGCACTACAAAATCAAAATCAAACAGAAACTAAAAATGCTTCAAAATCCACACTGAAAACTAATACAGAAACTTATTTGAAACGCACCAATTCCGTTGCAAATAGACGTATAAATGGCCCCGAAACCGAGTCTAACAATAGTCAAACTAATTATAAAACTGGTGAAGAAGTACAAAGTCTTTTCAACAATGAGGTTTCATCTAATTCTGGCTCAAAAGCTCAATCTTTAAATTTATTGAATAACCGCAAATCTTCTTATTCCGGTAAACGTGATTCGCTAAAAACTCTTTTACAAAATAATCGCCAAAAGACAGAAGAAGTAGAAATTTTGGAGGATGGTAGCAAGCGTATTAAAACAATTTATATTGACACCGTAAATATCGGTAACAATAAAATCAAAACTATTAAGAAAACTAAGATCAAAACAATTATTAAGCAGGCAATAGAATATGACGAAGAACTTGAAGATGCCTCTGCAACTCCTACGATGCGAAAGACCGTGCAACACAATCGGGGTACGGCTAGATTCCAAAGCAATGATTTATCATCCTTGTTGGCCTTAGATTTGGCTTCCAAAGCCAACAAAAATTCTGCAGACGAAAGAAACTTATTTAAAAACAGAAGAAAATTTATACGCAAACCTCCTCTAGTCAAAGAAGAAGAATTTGTTGAAGAATTTATAGAAGAGCTTCCAACAAGAAATGATTTAGGGACTGAAATAACAATGTCTTCGGAATCGAGCCAAATTACTGGTAGCGCATCCAGAAATGATCAAGAGAATGTGAAAGGCAGAGAGGAACTCGAAAAAGTGAAAGCAACTACCAAGAGTGGCTCAACTTTTAAACGTCCAACAGGAGCGACAACACAAATTGCCGCTCCAACTTTAAATAAGAATATAAAGAGATATGATTTAGGAACTGTAACCCGCCGTACGTTTGCTTCTAAAATTCCACACAGTTCAAATAAAACGATAACAAACGATACAGAAACTGTTATGGAAAGAAACCCTGAAGAACGAAAATCGTTCACACACAAACGACCCATTTCTTCCACACGCGCAATCGCAACTGATGAGGAAATTAAAAAGACAACGACAACATTGACACAAAATGAAGCGCATAGCAGTCGTCAAAGTACTAGTAAAGAAATCGATGAGAATGCTACATCTGAACCAGTTACCAAGACCGAAACAATGCAAAACGAAATTACTTCTGCCAATTCGAATGGCCAAGATTTCTCTCTGCCTATATATCACAGACGTAAGTACTATCAATACTACAAAGATTCGCCCATTACATATATAACTCCAGTTGCAGCTACTGACAAGACAACTGGATATACTAAAGTCGAGACGAATGTTGATGTCACCAAACAAATTCATAATGTTTTTAATATCAGCCGCAGTCATACACGACCAGAATCAGAGTTGTCAGATGAAGTTGTAGCCCTAAAGGCAAAGGAACAGGCTCAAGAGATTAATACAGAATTAAGTCATTTTTTATTGAAAACCCCCGGGTCAAATTAGGTCACCTGGGGTATAAATCTTTTGGGTCCACTTCTTGGGACGAAGAGGTGATGGACGAAAATAGTTTTAGAGAAGTTGGTATTTTAGAAAATACGAACAGAACAAATGAGGAGGCGTTAAAAATCGCTTTGGAGATTAACAATTATCTGGGCGGGAAGGAAAAAACTTTCAAGACATTTAGAAATCTCACAACGAAAGTAATAAGGAATTCAACTGACGATTTATTATCAAATAGTAAATCCCACCCACCTTATGTTCTAAATAGAACGCTTTTAAAAACAGCAGCATTGCCACCAACAATTTATCGAAGAAAATCCCCTACGACAAAACCAGATAAAGAGATTTTTAACGAAGCAACTTTGACAACTAAAATGAAGACACAGACTATGTCTTCGAGAGATAAAGAATCAATTCCCATCACAGAAAATATCGTAAGGAAAGAAAACACAGCTCGTGAGGAGACAGCAATACCGTCTCCCATGGAAGATGAATTGAATAAAGATCTTTTTGGTATTTTTAATATGGAAACTGAGAGCGCTACTAAAGTTACCCAAGACCCGCAATCTACTGAATCAACAGAATCAAATGATAACTTGACTGAAACTACCGAAACTTTCCCTTCAACAAATTTTGATCAGAGTACTTCATTTTCCAGGGAAATACCTGAAAAATATGCAGGACTCGAAGCAAAATCATTGACGAAACCAGAAGAACATTTCACGTTTACAACAACAACAAACGAAACAACGGAAGAAAAAGCGACAGAAAGTGTCGGAAACGGGAACGCTTTAGTAGGCAATCTTAGCGAAACTACAACCCGAAAAAACGTTTTATTGGAAAATCAACAAAGAGGCATGAACACTTTTAAACGTTTTAAAACGACTACAGCCAAGAGCGTTGAAAACGGAGCGACAAAACAGAATTCTTATGAAGAAAGTACAAGACGTCCATATAGTCGTTTAATACGTTACGGTACAACAACTCCATCAGCCAACGAAATTGAAGGAGAAGATCAGATAATTGAGGCAGGAACTCGTCACAAATTTAATAAAACAAAACTAACTACATTTCCGACCACACGTCTTGGGACTGCCCAAAAATTTAAAATATCCCCTACTGAAGCAAAATCTGACGAGTTTAGACCTATAACGGAAAATGCATTTGAAAACATGGACAATTCTAAAGCATTAGCTACTACTGAAGCCTGGCACAATAAAACAGTGGAACAGGAAGAGGAGTCTGCTGCACTTATAAACTTGTTAGTGGAAGATGCTTTTGACCACACCACATCTGAAATACCAACCGACGAAGCACCAGATTCGATTAAAGAAGATAATGCAATTAACAAAACCCATTTTGCCAAAACATCTTCGCCTATTAAGTTAAATGATTTGAATGGTTATACAACTCATACAGAGATATCAGAAAACAATGAGGAAAATTTAACGTCCACTGTCTCATACACAAAAAAACAATTTCAGCATTCCAAATTGTTTGGCATAAACGAAGATAATAGAACTATTTCAAAGGACAATACGATTACAAATTCAGAGAATTCGGAAAGATTTCTTATGGCTTCTGCCAAAGATCGTTTAAACACTAAAATTAAGCCCAAAATGACAGGACAAGAAACGGAAAGCACCTTAGAAAGTGATGAGGAAAGCCTAATCGGTATTACAAGAAAACCTTTCATTAGCTTTTTTCATTCCTCACCTACTGTGAAAGCCAACTATATTAAATTTAATAATAAAAAAGAAGTTGCTCAAAATCCGGTCTTGCCAACAAGAAAATCATTTGGGGGCTTTCATCGAACAACATCCACAAGTTTTTCGGAAAGAGAAGAGGGAACTACTAGTGAAAATAAAGACAGCATCACAACAAAAATTCGAAAATTAGGTACAAATGCTTTAACTACGAGAAACCCTAGTAAGCCCCTAAGCCGACCTATAATTAGCACAATAACGACAAGAGAAAATATTTTTCTGAAAAAGAAAGAGAAAGTTGACCTTGGTTCCCTTGAAAATGTACAAATCGAGCATAATTGGCCAAACAGAAAAAACTCTCTTAACTTTGACAGATCAAGATACGAAACTACCGAGGCAGTCAGTGATGATTTTACAAGCATTGGAGAGAGTGATAATAAAAGTGAGGAAAACAAAAGTGGTACTACAAAATTTACTCCACAAAAAATGCGACACTTCAACGACTTAATCCCAAGTTACGTTACCACTCCAACTTTAGAAACTGCCACAGAAGTCACGACAAAGGATACATATAGCGAAGTAGAGGAAGAACAGAAAATTGCATCAAAATATGGAAGAATTACTGGTTTTAAAGGTCTCACAAGCAGCGAAAAGCCTATTGAAAAATATACTAGTGAGAGCTCTAAAGTAGATGAAGACGAACTGACAACAACACAAAATGTTCCAAGTACTCTTCCGCCACCAACAGATTACGAAGAAGAAGATTATGAAAACACCACCCACGAGAAAAATGTAGAAGGCAACTCAGGTATTCTTAATACCGAGGATTCATTAGAAACCACAACGCTTAAACCACTGAAGACCGATGAAAAAATAGCCAAACTTCGTCTTATAAACACCCATAAAGCTACAATTAATACTTCCATAGAAGCCTCCACCAAAATACCCACAGATGATTTAGTTGAAAATAGTACTTCGCAGGAATTAGTACTCGCGGCTGATGAAGTTTTGGTTGCAGAGGTACGAGATATAAACAGTTCTAATATAAAACAAATTGACTCTACCTCAGGAAGATCCTTAAATATAATTAGTCATTTTCAAGAAGCAGCGCAGTCTGCATCAAAGGTTAAAAAGGAAGTACTTCATTTTGAAAGCAACTCTAAAAAGAATTTCATTGAAATAAATAGGTTTCAACCTACATCAAAGCCCTCATTAGAAGTCAATACAGAAGAAGAACACGTTGAGGTGGAGTCTACAACCAAAAGAATTTTTAGCAAATTTCATTCATATGGAGCCACTACAAAATCTCCAAATTCCCCAAATAACGAAATCAAGCCACAGGTACATCTCAAAGATTCAACTTCCCGCCACAAAATGTTAAAAACTCAGGATGATGATCAGAAACTTGAAAATCGAACTACTTTTAATTTTAACACAACATATGATAAAAAAGAACATGAAGAGGATGAGCAAGAGCAAGAAAATGAAAATTCTGATAACGACGATTATGATGAACCCCATTCTGAAAATCAGAAAATGCCTGCCTTAAAGAAAACAAGTTCCTCTTTATTAACTTTAGGCAACCGCGTTTACTTCGGTCGAATGCATCTTAATAAGTCATATCCAAATATACCAGGCGAAAGACTAACCACACGAACAAAAACACTTCAAACTTTATCTTCGAAATCGTCTGCGTTAACAACAGAGGATGTAGATGATAAAGAGGACATGCACAAAACTACTAACGCTAACAGGGTTGGTACTAATCGTAGCAATAGCACCGTAGCCAATTATTTAAACAGAACTAAAAATAATTTAAGTCAACTCAATACTAACACGGCACAATCTAGTCATATTTATCACGATAAAGCAGCTAAACTTAAGATAGATAGAGAAAAGGTTGACGAGGAAGATACTGAATTTAGAAAGGAATTTATTAATAGTCTTAAGTACCATGACAATGATTATAATAATGTTTATAAGGGCGATGATAATTATTCTAAACGACGTTTTCAGAAATATCAATTCCAACGTAGAACATCAACTACAAGTACTACATCTACTGTTGCGACTACTATCGATGCTGAAGAAGATAATGTAGCAGCAAAATCTCAGGTAAATGTAAATGATGCTGTTGAAAGTGAAAGGGTAACCAGCACAAATATACCAGACCCAACTGCACCCGTAACCACAAAGAGTCCTTCTAGTCCGGCCACACCCTTGCCAAGACGCATTAAAGTCTTAAAATTAAAACGTCCGATAGTTTCAAATATCAATAATACAAATATCACTGCCAATATCACAGAAAATAGTGCTACTAATTTGAATGTCAGCCACACTGAACCCCAAAATATAGTTAAACTTAGTACTAACGAAGTAGAATCACAAATTGGAACACTAACAGAACCCAAAATCACTCAAACACAAACACCAATATTATCAGAACCCTACTCCCCCCCGCCCAAACATATACGCAAGGTAATACGCAAGTTAATAAGGCCGGTAAATAGAACAGCAGAGATAACAGGTGAGAAACAGATTCAAAGATCCAATGTCACATCATCAGAAAGAAAAAACGTAAACAGATATGGCTTCAACAGAAGCACGAAATTTCAGCAAATGGAAGACGCGAATAGAACGGAAGTAGTTGAAAAAGATGATATATCAAAAAGTAAGAAACAGGAAGTTTTCACAAATAGAGGAAGAAATAGGTTTACATTGCCTACCGCACCCGTAGCAACAAGGACACCTTACTTTGGATCAAGTAAAAGTGGCAGTTTGGCCAATAAAGCGCAGTCGTCAACGACAATTGAAAATCCCAATTCCAACAAGGATCGTGATGAGAGTTATGAACAAAATTATTATAATAACAGCGGTGGTATTTTTGATGAGGAAGAAGTCAGGGTAACAACTACAATTAACCCCAAGCTTAATCATTTAATCAGCACAACTGAAACTAACCTAAACCCCATTAAAGAAAATGATTTTGATATGAATGTAGAACTCGAGAGTAATACTTTTGAAGATGGGATAACCGAAAGCACTTTAAGTAAAACTGAGAAAGCAGTGCAGCAACAATCAGAAGTGGTTTTAAGTGATCGTTTCAAGTTCATTAAAAACAGCCACGACATAGAAGATTCTGACGATCCTTTGCTGAAACTGCGCAACAAAGTTAAACAAGATTTAGCCAAAGTGGTACAGGAGGAAGGCGTTCTAAATACTCGTTTGAAACACCCCAAGTTAACCAGTGAAGAAGAAGAAACAAAAACAGATAATCCTTTGCTCAAACTACGCTCTAAAGTTAAACAAAATTTGGAAAAGACCCACGTAGAAGAAGGATTTTTAAGCGATCGCTTCAAGCTTACGAAAAATGAATCTGAATATGATAGTGATGATCCTCTTATGAAGTTACGCAACAAGGTGAAACATGAACTGATTAAGAGTAACCAAGAGGAAGGTGTGGTAAATGTTAAATTGAATAAAGTTGCAGAAACTGAAAATGCCACTGGCAATTATAAATTGGAGCATTCAGAAATTGAAACAAACTCTACAAAAGATAGGTTAAATTTACAGAATATTCGTGACAAGGTACTTATTAGTTTGGTTAAGAGCGAACAGGATGAAGGTGTTGTTAATTCCAGGCTTAAAAAACTTTTGTCGGAAAAGAATAATTCAACGGTACTTAGGGCAGATAGTGCTTCTGCAGAGGAAGAAGAAACGGAGCAGGAATCTAGCACGGAGATGGGGGATATGGATGGAGAAATATCAGAAGCGACCAAGTCTTTTACACCGAAAAAACATTTTATACCCAAGTCAAAAATAAACGCCGAAAATAAGTATTATAAAACCGAAAGTGCTGCGGAATACGAAATAACTACATTAGCTCCTAGAGAAAGCCCCACATTCCGTCGCAAGCTTGTTGCCAAAAGACCGTATAATCCCAGCAAAGCTTCTCTGACTACTTTCACTACTACAACTATAAGAATTCCAACAACCAAAGGCAAAAACAAATATATAAGGCAGAGGTTTGGAAAATTTGATTCATGGCATAGCAGCAATCGTAATTCTAATGAAAACTTCCTACGCACTGATGAAACAGCAATCAACCGTTTTAAAACAGAAGGATCTGCTGAAGGGCCGTACGTCGAAAGTTATGACGAATACGATGAAGATCTAGGAAAAGAAGAAGCGGAAGAAGAAGAGAAAGCGCTAAGTCCAATTCAAGTATCCAGCGACAGTTTGGCAAGACCACCCAGTTTGTTTAATACACCACAAATGATTTTAAAACAATCCTCAATACTTTCAAAAGACCAAACTTCTGTGAATAATACTGAAGACGATACAGAAGATTATGAAAACGAAAATGAGGATGAAGATGAAGAGGTAGAGGTTGGTGAGAAGGAAGAGGAAGAGACAGCGGAGGAAGAAGATTATATTGAAGAAGAAGAAGAAACCTTACAAGAATTAAAAAATAATGGCAACACTCCTCCTGCACATAAACCTCAAGACAATCCTACATCACCAGGTAAAAGCCTTAATTTCAATACAACGACAACCACTAAAAAACCTTTCATGCCAGCACGTCTATCCAATACACCTCACACACCGGGAACACTCAGCTCACCTATATCCAGTAATAAAGCAAATCGTTTTGTATCCTCTTCCAAATCTACTGTTAAATCACGCGTGATTAATCGTCCTCTGGGAATTCCTGTGCCAAACTTAACAATAAAACCTGTGGCTAATACTTTTGAACGTACTACTGCGCTAGTACCTACTAAGCCAGCGCCATTTATTAATCCTAATACCAGAGCATACGAACGCAAATATACCGGACCAACCACTGAATCATTTGCCGATACGAACATTGAAAGCAATCCTCTTATAGAGGATCTTAATATTGAGGCCATAAATGCACGTAACAAAAAAATATTCGACATAAATAGTAAAAAACACACACCTCTTAAGCCAAAGGTAATCCTGCCATTGGTGAAACAAAACGACAACACACAAGAAAAACCACAGCAACAACAAACAAACACTGAATTGGAAAATTATGATAATGATTATCAGTCTTCTACAACTGCCTTTGCCACCACCACCACCACAACCACAACAATCACCAACACCAAGACACAACAACAGGAACATGAACAAGAACAGTCAACAACACTGGATAATATTTTAATTGGCACTCAAAATACTGACGATCCAAATCAAAGTAATGTTAACAATCTTACTGAAATTTTTTCACAGGCTGGCTTCACAACCACTCCACCACCTAGTTCTACGCTATTACACATCTTCACATTGTCCGATTCTGAACACACTACTCAAAATCCTTTGGACGATGCGTATGAGGGTGTTCCCCGGCTTATAGTAGAGAGAACGAATCCCAAACACAAAGTAGTTGAAATCAATCGCATTGTCGAAGTGAATTCAAAGGAAGAGAAGTTGAGACGGAAATCCAAGGCAAACACTATTGTTCCTATTGAAGGCTCCCAAACTTATAAGGTTGAAAGTTTGCCACATGTTGAACAATTGGGTGAAATAAGCGTTGTAAAATATGTCCACCAAGTAGATGGTAGCGATATAACAATAGAAGGACGCAGTACTGTTGCCGATTATACACCCACTGAGCCAACGGTTGCTGGTTCTTCACAGCCAATACGTTATACTTTGCCTGATACAATATCACCACAACGTTACGGTAAAGCTTTGTTACCAGAAGTTATAAGAGAAGCGGCTGAAACATCTACCATTTCGTTGGAAGGCCTCTTTGAAACGGCACGCCAAGCCAAAGTTTTCAATACAGTGGATACATCCTTTGTGAGGTCAGAAAACGGTAATAGGAAAGAAACTGGCATCATTGAAAGTTCCACAGAAAGTTTGAGTAATTTAAAAACCTATTCGGCCACTTTGAAGCCAACTGAAAAGAACACAGAATTTTCAACCATATTTCAATCCATTGCTTTGGATGAAGCCAATATCAATTTAGTAACCAACAGCAGCGAAATTGATACCACAAACTCTTCCAATGCTACAATTTCACTTGAGCCCTCTACTTCCTCTCTTGCAACAAGAGCGCAGCAGATATTAACCGCAGACGCTACTAACACCACTTTGGCACCCCAGGTTCTGAAACAAGAATCCTTGACCGTAGCTTCGGAAGATACAACAGCCACCACTGTAGCTGCTGCTTTATTTCCACAATATGTAAGACCCATAGTACCCTTATTACGTCCTGAATCCAATGAATCCTCACCCCTTGTTATATCCATAGCCAATTTAGACAAAGTTATACTCAGTAAAGTGAAAAATATGGTTGACGGCATCGAAGTCGAAGACGATGAACAGCATCAGGAATCCCAAACCCAACAAAAACAAGAGAATGCCAACATCACTCCCGATTCCCAAACTGAAAACCCCAATACAATTCCTCACAATAACAAAGTACCAACTGTCGCAACTCAAATACCACAGAACTCTGAAACACACGATTCGCAAGCAGACTTTTCCAGCCGTTTAGCTTCCGTTGTAAAAGCTCCTCTAGCGAACTCTCTAACACAAATTGACAAACATCTTCCAAAAGAAACAAATGCCACAAAAAATTCTGTTGAAAATGTCCGGCAAGTCACACAAACTGAGCTATATACTATAAATGAGGGTAATGTTGGTAGTACAACAAGTAGCGCTGTTGGCAGTAAAATAAGCGAAACTATTAGTTTTAGTTCGGAAACCACGGTGGTGCGACGTAAACAACCCCGTAAAGTAAAATCGAAAAAGTTTAAGAGCACGTCTTTAACAACAAACGCATCAGCCACCCTAACAGGTAGAGAAAGCTAAAGAGCTGTCAAAAGTCAAAAACAAAAACTTCTTCAAATTTCTAAAAGCTTTAGAAATTTTCAAGAGAGAGAAAAGTCTCTCTCTATATTATAGGATTTTAGTTTATTCAAATCAATATAAACAAATTGGAGGAAACATAAAATGTTTCTTTTATTACAAAGGCTTTATAAAACAAATATGTATTTCCCACAAAGCTTTTCACAATTAAGCTCATATTAGAAAAAATTAATCGCCTGTGCCACGATATCAAGCGTTAACATTCGCCAATATTTCGAAGACTAAGAAACTGATTTGAAGACCATTTACAATGTGATATGTCTCTGTTGTTGTTCCCATTAATGAATTCCGACAATTTTGTCCTACAAAATGTTTGCTAACGTTACCGTTCGGCACCGTGGGCAGGTCTAAATTTATTTAAAACTTGTTAGAAAAGATATTTGCTAACCTTTTAATACTTTTATAAATATGATGCTCAACAATATTTTTAACCTTTCGAAAAGCCATCATCAGCTTTGATTTTGCTCCTCATTTTAAAAACTTGTAAACCTTTTCGGCGTAATCACACACATAATACATTGTTTTCTTTTTAGCTTGCGTCTAGTCTTATTTGTAAAGAAATTATTTCTCTAACAACTTCATTAGTTCCAACCTTATTTTGTATATAATTTCTTTTTTATACTCAAGCAATTCTGTGCTCACAGGCGGCCAACAGCAGCAGTTTAAATTTGAATATCCCCTTTTGAGCCATAATCCGGGTTGGTATAACTAAACCTTCTTCAGGATTGTAAATTATTCTTTAATATTATAGTTGCCGCTTGTGACCACTGAATTGAAATAATTGGCTGCGTTTGCTTGTTTTTGCTTTTTGCGTAAGTTTTGAAATTAAAATTAAATTAAATTAGAAAATAAAGCATCTAACAGGGCTTTTTCCGACTTTGTACAAACGAAATTTGGTGTTCATTTAAAAACAATACAAACATTTTAAAGTCGTTATTTGCCATAAGTTTCTTTTTACAATAGTTTTATTAAAAATGTTTTGCACTTGTTCATGTTGTTTTCGTAATAAAATGAATTTTGTTATAATTAATTTTATATTTATATATGTATGTACAATATACGCATGTATGTATGTATCGTCATCTAAAATCAATCGGGTTTATTAAAATTTTATTACAGTTTACAGAAAAAGCAAAATTTATTCTTGCATTTTATCGCATTCGTCTGTCTTTGCAACTTCGTCAATGAAATCGATAGTTTTCGATATTTACGAGTAAAATTTTCCGAAAAAATAATCATATTCAAACCAGCAATGTATTTTTAATTTTTTGGTTCGCAGGACCTTTATCATTTTAGGTGACGATATGTAGTTTTCTTATGAAAATTTATTTACATTTACTTTAAACATGTTTTATAATTTGTTTAAACTATTTTATTTAATACTATTTTTAGTTGTAAAAATATAATTTATACACAAATTATCTTGTAGCTTATGAATTAATAAATAATTATTATAATTTACTTCTGTAATATAAAAGCTCACAAAAAACACACCCACTTCGCGTTTTTAAAACTTTTTTAACCAGTTTAGTTGCTCTTCTTCCTATAAAATTTATAACGTTTTGTATCTGAATGAAGCAGGCATTAGCCGGTGACGAAGAAATGTTGCTTATTAGCACAGCTTTGATGACGGTACCGCGTAGAAGCACTACTCAACATTTGGGCCTTAAACAAAATCTTGTCGATGAAATATCTAATTTCATACGGAGACGGCTATTTTCAATGGTCTAAAATTTACTCTAATTTTACCATATGTTTCGCATATATTTTTAAATAAGAATTATCTGCTACATCATGCTAGAGAATATTTTTCTCAAAATATTTACTAGTATCAGAGTTGTGAAATATGATTGTTATCGAAATCAGAAATCGACAAGAAAACTATTTTGGTGTCATTATCGGCTTCATTTTCAAATCAGAACTGTCATAGAATCCAATGTTATGCTTTTTTCAGCAGGAATTATATTTAAATATACACAAATAATGTTACAAAAATAACGCGCAAGTACTTTTTTTATTGGAATTTATATGAAAGCGTTAGACAATTGACATTTGGATTTCTGTCCAAACTTATATTGGAATCATTTGCAACTGCTCTTTGGTAGAATCCTTCTGCCCACACGCTCCTTGTCATATCTACTTTAGTTATGCAGGAGTTTACTTTAATAAGGTCCAACAAGATTTTAAAAGCTTGTTTATTCAGACGATGCTGTCCAATATAATTGCAGATTATTCCAAGCTTATAAATTGCAAATTTTCTCCCAAAATTGCAGCACCTAATTTCGCTGTTTCCGGCTGTTACAAAGTATTTTTATTATGCATCAATATTGTTCGTGTAATTACTTTGCAACACTTCTGCATTAATAAAGTTACTGAAGCTTTAACCATTTTATTTTATTATTATTATTTTTTTTTTTTAATTATTTCCCCTCAAATTTATACACACTGAGTTATTAAAAAATGTAATAATTAACATAAAATGTCTTGAACGGGCATTTAGCTCAAATTTTTTTTCGATTTTTCACATCGTAATTTACAGATAACCTTTCCCAAACTATTCATTTGTTGGCTCTAACGTTTTTTTATAATTTCGGCTTATGCTTCGAAGAGTTGACAGTACTAATTCTTACAATGTTTGTGGAGCGCAGGTATGGTGTAAAAACCTACTTGAACAGCTTCTAATCTATGCCAATATTTACGAGATTTGAGGGGAACCCGAAATGAAAGAGTTGCGTTTGTTTGTTGAAGTTTGGAAAACATTGTTCAGTACGGGCACATTTCAAGGATTCGGTGTCCGCTCAAGAAAGATATATCTGAAGTTTTATGAGGAGGTTTTTTACACAATACGTTAATGATTGAGTGGACCTGGGCAGCTTGGGTCCTAGTTATGGTCACATCGATCTTTACTTTCTTTTGATTGAAAATAGGGAAGTAAACATTATTTCTAATTTAAAATCTACAAGTTCTGAGAAAGAGTTAGATGAACTGCACGCGCGGGACTTTTGCCTAACGCACATGCCTTCCTTATAAGGCGACGTTTTGTTCACATGGATGTATATAGCAATTGCCCTTTATTTTCATTCTGACGGTGCTGCGGGTAGATTTTAGCCATGTAATTCTTGGATTTACTTCTATTTAAAGTTTTGCCGGTTGTTCACTGAGTTTATGCAGAAATATTCTACCTCGACTAATGGAAGCTTTTATTTTTTATTATAAGACAAAACCAAAGGCCATCTATTTGTTGGCGGTTTGATTGAGTATTTTATTAAGCACTTGTCCATGTTATCAAAACCACGTAGTTGTTTGTTGTTATCTAATATCATAAATGCCTTCTTCTTTGGACCTGAAACTTCATTTGTATAATACATTGTGAAAAGGAGATGACAACTGATTTATTTTATTCAGCACGTAATATTGTTGCCGAAACCAAACAGGGTGGATTCTACTATAAGTCCGTTTTGAAAAGCAAATTCAATATACACAGTATTGACAGATTGCTGTTCATCATCAAACTATTTTGCTAAATTATAGCTGTTGAAAAGATTGAAGCACAAGTTCATCACAACTCTTTCACCTACATTTTATTCTCGGTCAACGAATACCACCATTCCCGTGTAGATTTGCCTCCTCAGTGGATAAAACGAAAGGGAGTCGCACACCAACCGCACTTTTATTCCATATTTTGGGGGTTTTGATGATATACCTTCTGTCAAAAGTGACGTTGGCGGCTGCTACATAATTACCGTGCAGATTATTATTCAGCATCAAAAATACATTTGCTATTGCTTCCTCTTTGCCTGTTTGTTTACGTTGCTCGTGCGCGTTTCCGGTATCGAAGCGTAAAAAGCGGCTTATTTCCCAAAACCGCTGTACAATCGTGGTAGCGCGCCACAATCGAAGTCAGGTGTATTTTTTAAAATTTTTTTAACTCAATTTATTCGTAAACATTTCTTAAAACTTTATTTTGGAAAACTTGTGAGGATTTTAAATAGGCACTCCTCCTCTTATTGGCGTAAATAATGGACAAATAATTAATATTACTCTGTATTGGCGACTCAAAAACCATTAGTTTTGTGTTTTCATTCAATTTATTTCTCAGTTGGTACGGCATTCTGTGAGGCACCACTGGAGATATTTTAGATTTTATACTGTGAGACTTCCAAACAGGATTACTTTGGAGGAAGACCCCTAACTATTTCACTGAATTAATTTCTGTTATTAATTTTCCACACATCTTTAGTATGAACGTGGCCAGAATGTGTTGCGTCACTCAGCAAAAGAAGGCATATCTACGCATTAAATTCACTTCTTGTTAAAGCTTTCCGGCTGCGGTTTTCTTGCAACCAAACAAAAACAAATCATACTAGCAAAAAGTTTTCATACAAAATGTATCGGCATACATTTCTACTGTTGACATAAAGGTTAATTGTTAGCCAAACATTTTTTTTAGCTTCAAGTATTAAAGCTCCACGCATGAAGGAAAAACTACATACATACATACATATACCGTGAAGTAAAATAGTTTAGGTTGTTGACATTTCTTCATTGCGTTTTCTTTAATTTGCGGTTCGAACAAATTGGTTCAGTTACGTGCTAAACATTCAAAAGATAAAAAAGTTTTTAAGCAACGTTCCGGCGAAAATCTTGCCATCTTCAAACTGAATACATATGTACATACATACATATATTAAAAATCTTTATGAAATGTATGTATGTACATACATATGTATAAAAAACTATTTATCACCTTGATTTCTTCTACATACATATGTTCATACATACATAAGTACATACATACATACTTATAAAAAGAAAACCGGTTGGTTATCTTTTGGCAATAAAAATTTTGTCGGCTGTTATGTGGCTGCAGTACCTCAACTAGTCATCTCTGCATATACAACAAATGTATATATATATGTATATACATGTCTACATACATACGTAGGTATGTGCGTGCACATGCATAGTGCACAAAACAAAATTACAAACAAACAAACTGTACAAACTATTAAAGCAGTCCGCTTACGAACGTACAAATCCAATGACCCATATAAGAGAAGAAGAGGCAGAGCGGCATAAAATACCAAAAACATAAACTGGAAAATATTACAGACAAAATGATTTTGCAATAAAATATTTACGTAGAAGAAAATAAAACGAAAATATTTCAACAAACATGTTTATTAAAATGCAACGTGCACAAGTCTATAAAAATTTCATAATCATTCTATGAAATACTCTTTTTTTTGACTTCCTTGATTTTTGTTGTTGTGCTCTTTTTCAGTTCGCATTTTGCAGCGCATTGCAGTTGCGAAATTGAAATGTTTCTCTGCAAAAAGTTAATTTAGTTAAACGTTTTATGGGCTCTGCATAAATTTTTAAACACGTTTTATTTTATTGGTTCGCATCTTAACTGTTTCACCCGAAATACTCGTATAATTAAAACAATTCACGTTCATTTTGTTTAACGATGACAATCTTTAAAATCCGTATCAAAATGCACGACGTGTAAATTTAAAATTTTTATTTCAATCTTTTTGTACTTAAGTTATTTTGAGTGTTTTAAAAATTTACTAAAGGACTCATTTTATTAAAAATAGCAGAGCTCTGTCTGTAGGCTGATCTAAGTTTGTAATAAATAAAGCCAGAAGATTGTGATGTAAACACCTGAATAACTTCATTTAATGTTGAACGTGACTGACGCTGCAAGAGATCCATCCACAAGTGAGCCATGAAAATAAAACTTGTTGGTATCGGCGTTCCAAATTCACGTCTCGATTCTATTTGTCTCTTTCCAGAGAAAACGTTATGCGTATTTATGTGTATAAAACATATAATATATTTTATAATCAACCACATTAGTTTTTACATAAACTTCCAGAATAATATCATGCATACATACATACATGCATACGTATGTACATATACATATGTATGTATGTATATGATAATAAACAAATTATCTAGACAAACTACATATTTTTAAACGAACATGATTGTCATAATCAAACTGGTTAAAAGAATTTTGAATGCTCTGTGCTGTAGGCATTGGGAATGTACTACTAGTATGAGTACCACTGACTAGGTACTCCACTTTTGAACCGGCTATTTCCTATAGACACTGGCATTTCAGACCATGGAAACTATTGACTGTAGCTTTTACAATATGAGCACTATTAAAAGTGCAAAAATGGCGGCAAAGTAAATAGTAAAGGTTGTTTTCAAGGATCATTTACTCACATATGTATGTATGTATGTATGCACATAGATTTGTGTGTACATATACATACATACATACATACATATACTGAGAATAGTTTTCGGTATTTAAATTTAATTCATTTAAGGTTTTTTTAATTAAAATTAAATTTTTTTATTTAATCCGGTTGTTGTTGGCATTGATTTTGCTTACACACTGTTATTTAAAAAAAATGTTGTTTGTTTTGATTTCTTAGCTTAATTTGTTTAATAAATGTTAACGAATTATTGTGTAATTTTATACACATCTCGCTTCGAAAAGCTTTTCATATATGTATTCATATGTGTGTGTGCATGTTTGTGTATGCATTACGTAAAAAAATTCATAATTAAGTCTTGCCGTTGTTTACAATTTGAGTTTTTTAATGTAAAATTTACAGTTTTTCTTTTCGTTTTCAAGCTGCTCATCCAGGTAATGGCAATCATTTGTTTGGTAGACAATTCAAATTATATTTTTGAAACGCGAGTATTACAGGGGGGAAATGCCTGTTTTCGGCGACATGGACATAGCACAATTATTTGTTTTTAAACAAATCGTCTTTTGGCGGTAATTTCGTAGTTACAAGTTGTTTTATAGTCAAATTTATTTACATATGTATGTGTTCAAGCGGTGTTCAAGTGTATGTGTTAACTGCTGGTTACACCTGTTTGAAGACAATAGTTTTTTAAAGAAGTGGTGTTATCGTAGGGTACACTTATAATCCATCTTACTTGCCTCAAGTGACTTTTAGACTTACCCTGGCATGTTTAGGTTAATGTAACGCAATAAACAACTTCAGCATATTTGACTGTTTGGGCGCACTCAAATTGTCAGAACAAGTTCAATGCAGCAGCAAACAGAAACTCAAATGATATGGCATCAAAGGAATTAAATTCAGTATAAAGATGACTTTTAAATGTTGAATGAGGTAACGTTAGTTCAGATACAAGGCAATACCGTCATTTAAAATTTCAAAACGCTTCACCAGACCATTTACATGGTGCAGAAAAGACTACATGTTAATAACCAATTAAAAGCAATTTTGTGATAACAATTTCTAGTTATTTAAATACCAGTGACCTTGGGAAAAGTTTCTCTTTGGCATTACTGAAATTTGCTCATTTAACAGCTAAAACCTACACTGGATGACATTACATATATAAGGGAAAATATATGTACATGTTTAAATCAATGGAAAGCAATATTTTATTTAAAACAAACAGCTGTGCTTTATAAATAAATTATAGCCGTGCCAATAGAAAAATGCAAATATTAATAATACTTTAACCGCATATTTGTTATCAATTACTTTCGCACTAAAAGCCATTTTCATTACCAAGTTAAGTAATTTATAAGCACTCCAAAGAGTAACATGGAATTAAGCATTTCTTGATCCCGCATACGATATGGCAGTAGCAAAATCAGCTCATTTTGATTAACTTTATCGAAGTCAACTTGAATTAGAATAAACAACCCTGTTTTTCTGTGAAACTTGTAATTGTTTTTATTACTTTTCACACAATTTATCCAGTGGGAAAAATTAGGTAAAATCTATACTATTAGCTGGTTACGAAATTAACTAAAATGTTGTTTGTACCAGGCTGAGCTCTTTAGATTTTGTACGTACTTTCAACTTGAAATTCCTTGATGTCGTGCCAGGCTAAAGGGACTGTTAACAGAATAAGTCGGCAACTTCAAGGTAGCATTGTTCAATGCTTATACATATGTGGGAGCAAAGTGGATTATATTTCACGATCACATTCTAAGGGAAATTTATATGCTCACTAGCTTCAGGACGCCGATACATTTACATACATACAATACACACTTTCGTGACCAAACCGTCCCAACCAAAAAATTCTTAACATTTTTAGGAAAGGCACGAACTACCTTTAAGCACGATACCTAAAAGCACGAATCCCCTTACAAAGTAAGTTTTTATCAATAACGTCACGACTACGCAAAAAAAATCTGTCTGCTGATCCATTGAACTTACAATACTTACTTACAACTGACTGCTGCAGCTACATATGTAGTACATGTGCAAATATAGGGTTTGCTTACAAATGCAAAACGATGTAGCATATGCAACATTGCGTACGCGTCAAATTTTCCGCATGAAAAAGCAATTTTAAAAAGACCAATTACCCTGAAACGGCGCACTCAATGTCAGGAAGGTTATAACAAACCAGTTCCTCGTTTACGCTTTTGCTTCTTTAATTGTGACCACCGCGCGATACTCGACTGAAAAATTGTTGGTTAAGCAGCAGACAATGAGATATGAGGAATTGGCATTAAGAGATAGAACTTCAGTATGTAGCAAATGACACGTTTTCTCTTTTTTAAAATGTGTTCTATGACATACAAGAATCTAATTAATAAAAAAATGGAATGTATTATCAATATCTGGAGTGCTAGTAAGATAAAAAGGTTCTTGCAACAGCAATTACATGAGCGGAAAGCACAGTTATTAATATTACAACTTTTAATACTTTAACACTGAACAATATAATATATAATGACGTGCGTCCTGACGCTAATGGAAAAAATATGTACATATATATTTATCTTTAAGCCACTAAACTAAGCAATTATTTAATATAAAAAATTATCTTCACGAAGAATAATTAGAAAAGACTAATAATAAAATTCTCTTGTTCATGAAGGGTTAAAAGCTCACAAAATGAGAAACTCTAAATTAATGAAAAATGAATTTTTTACTTTCGTTTGCTGTTTAAGTCAGGGCCCTTTTTAAATGGAAGTCGATTCTGGTGATTCAAAAATTTTATATAGTTAAAGTGAGAAATTGAAGTTTTAAGCGAACAGACTTAAAATACATTCGCATACAATATGTCAATACGCCTACTCAGTCGTAAAGCAGCTCTGGACTGAAAAACACTTCTCGCGTCATAGTAATTATTCTTTAAGTTCGGTCAAGCTTGTTGTTGTTGTTGTTGTTGAATTGAGGGATTTCATGTCGGCCACGCACACACAGGCATTTATAAAAGTATATGGTCTTCGTGATTAATTAAATATTTCAAAAGAAATTATCATCTCCCGCTTCTTTGTTTTTAAAAAGAATTCCCTTCACAAATAATTAGAATTACTTTTTTATCAATTTTCTTTAAGTTGTATGTAATTTCAATTGGAAAAATTTTTAAATTATTTGTGAATATTTCACGACAAATTATTTTATAATTACAGGTACTTGATTTAATCTACATTTTAAGCAGAATTTCAAACTAATAACTTACTCGTAACTACCACCACATGAAACTTAGCGTATCGTATGTTAAAGCTCAAAAAGGTCTTAAGTTCCAGCTTGGGAAGCAAAAAGCTTTATCAACTTATGCCATTTGATTATTACTATGCTTTAGAAGTTCGTTTATAAAATATGATGAAACTCTATAAGATGAGAGTGGCATTTGTACAAAAATATTAAATACTCGTACATTGTGCCCTCTAAAAATGTTTCTGTTTCCAAAATGTATGAAATATTTTCAAACACCGGCCGTTCGTTTCAAAATGTGCAGCACAGAGGCCCGGCCGATGTGTAATGAGATACGAGTATGTTTTATAGTCAACTTCACTTCTGTGACAAAAGATTGACCTTCTGTGGCGGATATTCTTTATTGTTATAAGGAGAAACTGTTTAAATGGGGTTTGATATCAAAATTTTCATTTTTTTTTAATCGCCAAGTACGCAATAAGTGCAAAATGAAAAATTATTTGTCTTAATAAAGATATCATACTGTGAGGGGCGGATATTATGTAAAAACATTTTCTGAATTTTTTATCGGAAACGAAAGTGCCATAAGTCAAGAGTTTTTCCGGCTGGAAGAATGAATACTTATGGTGTCATAATACATTACCCTGTTAAGAACACTAAGAAACTGCTGTTGAATTTAAACGTATACAAAATGTTGCAACATTTAGTTGGGCATTTCGAAAACGAGAAACCCTCGTCACTGCATAAATATCAATTTAATTTAGTTTTAATTTCCACATTTCAAATATTTTTCGAAAACATTGTTTTTTACAAATTTCTTAATCGGAAATCGTTTGTTTTATTTAACTAATCACATACATATATAAAAAAAACATTATTGTTTAACTGGGAATCAAAACTATTTTTTGACAAAATGTACTGCATTTCACGGTGTGGTTTTGTTTAACAGGGTAATTTATGCACATATGTATTTACTTTAGCCCGAATTTGGCTTGATCATTGTTAATAACATTTCTTGATATTTTCTTTTTAATTCCTTGAAACTGTATAAATGTTTGCTATCATGCATATAATATATACATACATACATAAACAAATTGACTTGCAATTTTCGATTTTGTAACTTCTTCAGTTCACCTTTCTTTCAAGTAAAATTTCTAATTTAAAGAAAAAATCTTAGAGTACAAAAAATTATTTGAATATTAATATCAAAGAAAAAGTTATTATAAATAAACACTGTTTCGAACCCAGCTACATATTTGTTACAGGATTAAAAAAACTCTCTAATCCAAGGAGTGTGTACGCTGGTGACACAAAACAAAAAATTATTTCCTTTTGCCAGAAAAGGGTATGTTGATTAACTGAAGTTCCTTAATAGTTTAATATTCAGCGAATTATTCTGTTAAAAAATTTTTAATGTATATAGTGGAGAAAAAATTTAATATTTGCGTTATGATTAATTTTCCGACTTCTTTAAATTTAGGTTTGGCCATAAAAACAATGCTACTATTTCAGAATTTTGTTTTTGCTTTTGATAGATCACTTTTGATTATTTCTTTTACCTTAATTCATTGATCAAAACCCTGTTCCCTTTCGCTCGCATAGATTAAAAGATATTAAATAATTTTAAGTTTGGCTTCAAAACTGAATGAGTCTCAAGAAAAAATTTAGCAGTTAATGTGCAGCAGAATTTGTTCGAAAGAAATTGCGTCTCTCTTAAAAACAAAACACTTTAGTAAATATTAAAATTTTTATCGGTATTTTACACGACATGAATGACATAATTTTCAGCTGACTATTAAATGCGATGTGGCATTAATTTTAACTTAAGGTTTCGTAAAATACCACAAATTAATATATAACCAGATTTTGTGCCACTATCATTTAATTCATTAACTTCAAAAACAGAACTTCTCTATTTTAAATAGATATTTGAAACGGCTTCATTTTTTCCATCCCCTGTATCATCTAATAATCTATTACTTCTTTTCATAATCTTCAGCATGTAGAAATTTTGTCTTATAAAAAATATTTTGTAAATTTTTTATACATATGTTATTTTTACCTTTTTTTAATCATTGGCAAATAAAACACACAAAACAACAAAAAATAATAAGTTCACTTTTATTTAACTTAAAAACACTAATAACGACCTTATTCATTAAGAAAATATTTTTTCAACGAATTTCATGTGAAAAGGTGGCGTTTAATGAACAAACAAAATTATTGAATAAGCTTTAAAGTACCTTAGTTAAGTTTTAATAAACATAATAGTAGTAAATGCCAAAAGTATTTGCTTATAGGTTTGGCCAAGCACTTTGAATAATTTTATGGAATATTTTACGTTTTCAGCGCTTTTTTAAAAAAAAACGGCAAACAAAAGTAGTAGAATGCAATTCTCCTATATTTATACCTCAACACGAACACGAAGAAATCCTTAAATACAAAAATAAATCACACAAAAATCACACGTAAATAAACACCTAGTAGTCTTTTTTTAAATTGTTAACGATTACAAATGATCCTTGGAATAATTAATAATAGCTGCCTTGTTTTTTTTCTATGTAAATTACGCAAAAAAATGTATTTAACAACAATCGCCGACATCACTGTAGATGCGCACACCAGCAACTGGAAACAACAACGGCTTTACTGTAACGCGAAGGCCTGTGTTGAGCGTGCGTCGCCGCTTAATTAATTCGTCTACTGTCGTTTCATCTCTGGTGGCAGATAACTTACAACAAACAACTTCACCAACTTTTACAACACTTTTCGATTTATCGTCGACAATAAACGATGAATATCCAACGACCTCTAAATTTAAACGTTTACGTACGAATAGACCGCCAACGTCTGATACTGCCGCTGTCGATATAACAACCGATACAACAGCAGCAAAATCGTCGTTTATGACGAATAATAAGCTAAAAAGAAAATCGGCGGAAACATCATCGAACGATTTGAAATTGGCTTCATCATCGTTGGCGTCATCATCGTCGTCGACTGACAATAACATTCCATTCAAACAAGCATCAAAAACGCAAAGCTCTGCGGCATTGAGACGCAAATTCCAAGCAAGACGTTTAACAGCAACAACAACGGCAAGCAACACAAATAGCGATGGAACAGGTATGAGACAACAAGATTTTATCAACAAAAGCTTAGGGATAATGTTGTGACACATGCTTATATTATTTTTAGTTTGGTTCGGGTTGGTCGTAGTGAGCATGTTGCACTACAATACGTGCATAGAATGAGAAACATCTTAGACCGTAACTTTCCTTCCTGTTAAAACAAAATAAATTTCGTATCATTTCGTATCGTATCTGCTTTATGACAATTTTTTCGGCTTGTATCAGCCAAAACTCTATTGAGACATAGTAGTAGCCATGAGTAACTTTACAGGTGCACATTCAAACAATTTGTTAACTGATTTAGCGAATTCTGTTGTTAAGTATGAATAAATATATCTAGTATCACGATTCGCAAAGATGGTTTTTTTTTGTGCATTAGTTGTTTTTTTAATCTTTGAATTTAGCTTGAAAAATTGTCTGTGAGCTGGCAACACCGTTCATGACATATTCATTGCAATTTTTTAGCTGAGTTGCTGGTGCCCGCTTTGTTTACCTTCACATTATTAAGTTTAGTTTTGCTGTTTTATGCAAAACCACATTCTTGAACGCTGAATATATTTAAATCGTGATCTTTTGTTGGAATTACTAATTTTATTTTTTATTAGTAAATATTTAGATTTGTTTCCGTTTTCTTCAATGTTCGGAACAAAAATCATACTTCTTTTTATAGTTTAATGCCGCCGGTTAAATGCATGAGTGTCTCTTCTCACTATGGCTGGCACACTTTTAAATTTAATGTTACAGTTCCAGCAACAATTTTTTTCGTTTGACATATTATAATATGGCCATAAAACCAAAAGTGTAAAGCTGTGATTGAGTAACTGATTGGACATGCAATCATAGTTGCCGTATGAAATATGATCAAATTGGTCACATTTCCAGCGAAATAAAAATATGTCAAAGGTCCATTACTATATGAAATAGGCTTAATTCTTATGAATAAAAAGATCAATTGTTTGTGGTTTTGAATGATAAAGCACAGTACAGCTAAAGTTGCTTATTTTTCCACCGACATACATATATGTACATGCATATATTATGTTCTTCGAAACATAAGCAACTTTTTCATGTATATCTTCATTAAAAATGTAGTGCACATTCTAAAAATTAAAACAAAATCTTAACTCAATTTATCCAACAACAAACACGACAATAAACATAAAATATACTCCAAAGCAACTTGTTTGAAACACGAACAATTTTTATTGCTTATAAGACAAATTCGAAAATGCAAATTTTCTTTATAAACGACTACTTTAAAGAAATAAATTGTTTTTGTGTTTGGAGCAAAACTGCCTAAAAGGTTGAGGTTAAACTGAACTCTTGAGTGAATACATGCAAATAGAGAAGTTAAATAATTTTAAGTACTGTTAACTATTAAGATAAGTACCTTAACTATTAAAAAACTTTCAAAAAATATAAATCGTCAAAACGACGATAAATCATCAAAACTGTCGCAAGGAAAATTAAGGCACTTCAATAGCCTTTAAATCAGTCAGTGTCTTATCTCAAAAGTAATCAACTCTGGTTTGAACAATATACATATGTTTTTGGTAGCAAAATAAAAATATAAAAGGGAACGAGAAAATTACTAAGCACAGAACTAAAATCGCCATTGGTAACGACTCAATATTTGAATTGAGCTAGTTCAGAACAGAGTGGCACAGCTCCTTGTTTGTGTTACACTTATAACTTTTCCTATAATTCTCTAATAATGGTTATATGTAAAGCAATTTAAACGAAATAGTCTCAATCATTCAGTTATAATTAGTCTAAAATATGTAATTTTACTTAAATATAGAACGGAATGAAATTATACCAAGAAAGTTTGTTTTAAACTAATATTTAAAAATTGAAGAAAAGAAGAATAATTAAAATATTGCTATTGCTTAGAATCCTTTTAACTATTTTAGTAAAGTACGTGCAACATTTACAACGTATCCTTGACCTCTATTCGTAAGCTCTATAAATTTTATAGTCGCTTAAATTTGTAGTCGTTGCTGTTGTTAAAGCATCGCACCAACTAAACCATAAGTACGTACATATATTTGCCCATATTTAACTATATATACATATGTCCACTCATTTTCGTACTAATTTGTTTGCACTGCAAACAAACGTTCTTGGAGCAATGTTCATGATATGAACAAGAAGCCCACGGGCGCTCAAGTTAAGTAAATATCTGCATAAATGAACAGTTTTCATTTAGATGAATTCTTTCGCTGCAAGGAACGTTATCGATTAGGTTTTGGTCTGTTTTATATCAGTGGAGGAACAAAGTGGCGGCACTACTCGTTCTCTCCTAGCCAGGTAAAGTCAATACAACACCATAGTCTTCCAAAAATGTTCACAAGCAGAATAATATTTTGTTGTATTGCGGATCTGGCGCTTCCACACACACACGTAAATACACACTGATCAGAAGGGTACAAGGTAGTGAGTTAAATATATTCTAAATTTAGTTTTCATAATTTTTAGTTCAAATAACTTACGTGTACATGTAACTGAAAATTAAAATTTAGTATCGGTTGGCAGGAGCTTAATAGTAATTAATTTAATAGAACATTTAAGTCTCAACCACTGCTTTGATGGATGAGTTGTTGGAGTGTCTCACAAACAGTGGAAGTGTTTTTGGTTCGAGTCTGACCAGAGACTGTGGGACAAGCATAGTTGAGGAAACGGAGTCCTGCTTAACACTAACTTCATTTTCATTACTAAAGGCTTTTTGTGTCTGTGTTTTTGGCCTTTCTCCGAATTTCGTGCTTTGCCTTCAATATCGAAGATTTTTCATACTATTCCGAAATCCGTTATAAAGCGTATTTTCTAAGTTGTTTAGGGCAAGTATTTCTAACACCAAAGAAGTAGCCAATTTACAAGTGTAAATGAAATAACGCGAAACAGCTTAAAGTAAATTTAATTTTTATTTTCAACTAAAATATTTATTGTATTGTATTATTTTGGCCTCTTATTAATTTGCTAGTTACATAATTCATAAAACATATACTATTCCGCTGGAAATCTCATAACTCCGTGACAAATTGTGCAACTCAAAATAAACCACAATTAAAAAATGTTAAAAACACAAATTAAAATGACTTTAGGCGAAATTTAGAGAACAGCAATTGTTTTATTTTAGTTTTTGTTGGATGTCAACTTTTCCACATAATTTATTTTTTACATTCAACCAAATTTTAACGCAAAATAAATACTAAGGCCTCACTGCGTTTTGTTTTTGCACTAGGAAAGCCTTCCTACTATGAATTTACTTCGTTGAAAACTGAGAAAGTTAAATTTATCAAAAAGTTCGCAAATTAAATAAAGAATCTCACAATTTTTAAAGAATAAAAATATTGAGTCAAATGTTTACTGACATTCCCTTAAAATGGGCGAAAATTGGCAATCTGTGGGTTAGAACATGTCGATCGGGGAAGGACTTTTTACGTTTAAGGCATACGACTTTTTTCACCAATCAGGGATCCGCTTTGCATTCGTTTTAAACAGTTTGCATACTTCTGGTCTGCTTCTTGGTCCTTTCAATTTTTATCTCTGGCGTTTTGCGTTTTAGGTAACGATATGTAAATACATACATGAAATAAATGAAAAACATTTGCATCTCCTTTTGCGTCTGTATGTATGGAAATGTGTTTTCAACATGAATACGAACGAACGGCCAGTAAAAACATTGAATTTAAAATGTCAATAAATTGTAAAATTCCAAAGTTAATTGCAATCGAAGCATCAGGCTTATCGCTACGAGTAACAGCTACTTACAATTGCAATTACTGATGGTGGAAAAATGGCGGCGAATACCAAAATTGACAATATCGCCATAGCTGACAAAATTGGCGACTTGGAGACACATACATATGTATATATTTGCGCTTAGCCTAATAATACTATCTTGGCTGAAAAAGTTTTATTTTTATATGTTGATATGCATTTTACAGTGTGATGTACATTTTCTGATCTTGTACTTCTCATGAAAAGTCAATATTCCTTATTTTTCTTTATTTTTCGTTTGTTTTGTCCGGTGTCTTCCTTATTAGTAAGTAGATCATGTGAAACCTTATTATTGATTATTATTAGTCAAAAGTCTTGTGCCAACAATCACAACTTCAAAAATCGTTGGTATTAGATTTGTGGAGTTTGTTAGTCTAATGGGAAAACAAACATAAAAAAGAAAAAACACACGAATTAAATAAATGGCACTCAAAGCTAAATGTCAGGCGTCATTGATGGCACTCGCTAAAATTTGAAAAAAGTTGGAGTTGTTTTCCCATCTGTTCCCAATCGTATTTTCTTGGGATATATGAGCACTAAAACAAGATTACACATTTTGCTTCTCAAAATAATTGTCTACTAAGCATCTACGTCATCATAGAACACAATTGAGTGTTTGTGTAAAAAGTGTAAGATGGATTCGAAGAAAATGTTAAATATACCAAAGGAAAAGACAGGCTGTCGAGTAAAACTAATGAGTTTGAGCCTTAGACTACTTATAGAACAGCTTACAAAAGCTTCCAAAGTAGTATGAAGTTTGAAATGATCCGTAAGTCATCCGACGGCTTCATATAAATTCTATGTATGCAGATGTAGGGGAAATTTTAATTTAATGCACAACACGCTTTTGTTGTTGTTTTCGCAATTGTCCGCTGCACACTTCATTTTAATTGTTAGACAATTAATCCTTTCATCGTTTTTCACTATTGTTTTTGCAGTTTTTTGCAACAAAAATTCCATTACTACGTTGCAAACAAGAATGATTAAATAAAGATTACGCCTTGCGCATGATTTACGGTTTGATGACGTTTTCGTCCCCTCGCAAAGGTTACCAAGTCTGTATCATATGAGAAATTTATAATTTCTTACAAAAAATTTATGTATTTTGTAAAAGTTGGCAGCCCTGTAATTAATTTACTCAGAGAGTTTTAAAAAAAAGTATTTCATCGATACTTAATAAACAACGAATTTCATGTCATATTTTATAATAAATACATATAAATAATATTAAAATAATTAAAATTATATAAAAGGTATTTAAATTTGGTTGTTTTAAAGCTGCAAAACGAAGAAAAACTAAAAACAAAAAAGAGCGTAAAGATAAGAAAAAGAGCAAATATGAAATATACAGTGGGCAAATGCAAACAAAGTAACAGCAAAAAAACAAGTAAGAAATTATGCTAAAACCTAATATTTTGCGTATTTTTAATAAAACGTTTGTGTTTTCAAAAAGCTTCAAGGAAGTTATGGGTAATATTTTGCAAAAGAGTGAAGCTTGTAAATGTGGATAAAGAAAAAATTTGTGCTTTACATTTCAAGCAAGAGGATTTTGAAAGATATTGAAGACATGCTATTCACTACTTTGTATGATATTGAAACAGCAAATATGAGTTCTGGAAAGTTAATTAGTTTTAAGTTTATTTTCAAGTTAAAAACAAGCGTTGAAATTATGTTTTGTCTTTTAATTCTATCCATCTCTATAAAAAAAATTCTTTTTGAAAACTGTCATGTTTTTACACATACATAATAGTTCTAGAGCTGAATTTTATTAGCCAAAGAGAACAGAGCTTGAGTAACGTCAGATTTCCAACATGCGCAGAAATGTTTTTATGGCGTAATCTTTATTTAATCATTCTTGGTTGCAAATACAAATAACAGCTGACCAAAAAAAAAGTAACGATCCCATTCAGTCGGTAATCTCTCTTCGTTGATTCCTGCTTAAGAAACATATTTAACTTGTGTCAAGATATAAATAAAAATTTAAGTGAATTCATATTTTTTTGACTGAAACTCTGTTCATATAGTACATATGTTGGAGTTTTTATTATCCAATTTCGATCTTATTTCAAAACAATATTCTTTTGCTGTACAAAACTAACAAATTTAATGAATGGCTACTATATAACGGATGTCGGAATAAACAAAATTACTCAAAACGAAAAATTTACAAAAATTCTGTGATTGCATGTTCATCTCTGCTTTTTATTGATTACCATTTATGACCTTCCTCTCTCCTCTTGTTTCTGAAACCTTCAGTAAAGCTGAAAGGGGGATGTTGGTCATATGCTGGGGTGAAACGTTCTAGATACTGGGGTAGAAATCTGCGCTCGGTGATCTAAATGTAATCAAGGAACTACATGGTGGGGAAAGTGCAGACGAGTTCTTTAATGCCTGATCTTCCTTCAGGAATTTGGGCTACGAACTCAGCTGCTTTTTTCCTTTTCCTTTGTATTATGTGCCATCCCCAAATAACATGAGAAGTTACCTGGAAAGTCACATGGGGACGGTGATGGTCATGTTCAGCAAGTGGAGTTGATTCTCCGTCAGTTTAGGCCATAATGGCAGGTGCTGACGTAAATCAATTCCACAATCTGTCCTTCCTCTCACATTCCTTAGAAGAAACTAAACCAAATCTGAAAATAAAGAAACTGTCCAGCTTTTGTTAATTATCTGACATTAAAAAAACAAAATCACGGTCTCAAAAAATTTAATCTTGATTATACAACTGAATTGCCTTGAAACAATATTCTGGCATCAGTCCTACATTGCTTAAGTATTACAAAATACAATATCATTCTCTGGGAAAAATAAAGGTGCCCACTGTTAGTGCACTTTCCACATTTTTGAGTATTTAATGCCGCATTGGATACTTTATCTGCGAACAGCTTTCAAAAGCGCAAATCCCCATTGGAATTTAAGGAGAATTTTACTATACAATTTGTACTGATGTCATAAAAATTTAAGTTGCAAAATTTCATACATTTTTATAACAAAATTACCAACCCTTCGAACACGACTGGAATGTTTGTCTATCATCAACAAATACTCTGACATTTTTTAATGTTTGCTTTTTACAGCCACTGACCCGCCGCGTACACACAATCCTTTATTTAAGAGACGATACAATTTGACCACATACTCGCCGCTGTCTGTAAAAAATGGGCAGTCATCAAAGACAGCAACGACAACAACAACTTCATCGCCAACTTTGCAAACTGCCATCCATAGTTTGACAACAACAGTTTATGTTGATGGTTTAGAAAATGATGAGGCCACAGATCAAGTGGCAAAATCTAGCATTCAAACAAGTCATTTCAATCAAATTAATGGCAGACTGCACACAGAGGATGAAGATGAGGAGGAGCTAGATGCTCGTATAGACATTGCTGGTAATAATGGTGTCAAGTCCATGGCAATTTCATCCTTAGCAACCAAGCAACCCGCATCCAGATTTTTACACCAACAAGCACCACAGCAAGTTTTCTCAAAATTAAGCCATGGCGATGTTATAACACGACGCATGGATGGTGGCACGAGTTTTGTTTCGAAATCATCAAGTGCCAACCCCACCTCTGCCACCTTCAGCTCAACGACTGTCATTTCTACAAGCACATCAGCTCCTGCAATTAAAAAACGTAAGACGGAAATTAAAAAAAAATTCTAACTAAATTATGATTTCAATTACTTTTGCAATCATATTAGATTTGTATTGTGATGATTTCCATGTTTTCAGGTAAAATGATTATTAAGAGAAGGCCACAAAAAACAACCCCCAGTTCCGAAGATTTGTTGTCATTGAACAGAAAAAGAGCCAACCAATATCAGGAGCCGTTCGAAAGAATAAACAAAAACCAGTCGAAATCTGTTGTCAAGACATCAACACAACCCGGAAGAACATATCGCCCCAATTTGGACTACGACTATTATGATGATGAGGATGTTCGTCTTGTGGGCAATAAGAGCGACCAACAGGTGGGCCAGAAATTATTTTTACAAAAAAACCTTATTAGCTGAAACTTTATTTTAAGTACATACATACATACATATGGATGGACATATATGTGCATGTGTAAAACAAACAAATGTCAATTGCAAATTGCATTACAATAACAGTTGGCTTCCCATTTTCCTGACTAACAAAAGCACGAGAACAATCGAAACCATATTTCTATATCCCAGAAAAAGAGAAAAACATGTGTGCCTTTTTGTAAAAACAAAAATTCTAAAGAATATCAAATAAAAAATATAATCAAATTTGTGAGTTACTTGATGTACCTTGCCAAATGGATTGGCCCATAAAACATATAGCGCCATCAGAGTTACAAAATTAAATTAATAAGCTTAACAATAGAAAAGCTCCTGGTTACGATAATTATGACTCTAAAGTTTTGAAATCTTTACCTCGAAAAGCCATAATTTTCCTCACAATGATATACAATTCAGTACTACGATTAAACTGCTGTCCATCACAGTGGAAATGTGCTAAAATCATTATGATAATCAAACCTGATAAGCCTGATCACCTAGTCTCGTCATACAGGCCTATAAGTCTGCTACCTACGTTTTCATAAATTTTTGAAAGACTTTTTATTAAGAGGTTACTACCTTTTTTAGAAAGAAGAAACATAATTCCTGAACATCAATTTGGTTTCCGACATAAACATGGTACTCCAGAGCAATGCCACAGAATTGTTGAAGTTATTTCCGATGCTTTAGAGAAAAAATTATTTTGCTCCGCTGTATTTTTAGATATTCAGAAAGCCTTTGAAAAGTGTGGCACGAAGGGTTGCTATGCAAGCTAAAAATTTTAATTCCTGCACCTTACTACTTGTTACTCAAGTCATATCTCTATCAAAGGTACTTTTACGTAAGCGTCAATGATGAAAGCTCTAATTTTGGTGCAATTAACTCTGGTATTCCTCAAGGCAGTGTTTTAGGCCCAATTCTTTATACAATTTATACATCAGATATGCCAACTATTGATGGTTTGACTATTGCTGCATATGCTGATGACACTGCCATACTAGCATCTCATGGATTGGCAGCAGAAGCTTCTAGGATGGTACAGGAACTATTGAATTTGCTGCAAAATTGGTTACTTAAATGGAATATAAAGGTTAATACCGAAAAGTCGATTCACGTGACCTTGACTTTAAAAAGAAATGACTGTCCTGCCCTCTCGATGAATGGATCCCCTCTTCCAAAAAGTAAAAGACTTACTTGGAAAAAACATATACAAGTGAAACGTAATCAATTAAATTTGAAAACCAAAAAAATGTTTTGGTTATTGGGACCGTCATCTACATTGAGCTTAGAAAACAAAGTCATGTTGTATAAAGCTATTCTGAAGCCAATTTGGACTTATGGTATACAATTGTGGGGTACCGCTAGTAATTCAAATATTGAAATTCTACAAAGATATCAATCCAAAACTCTTCGCTTAATTACTAATGCTCCCTGGTTCTAAACCGACTTAGCCATCATTCCAATGTGCTAGCCATCAATTTATTAGACGATAGCAACGAAGTGCGTAGGTTAAAAAGGGTACATGTACTTGACCTACCTTTTAGAAAATAATATTTAAGATGTATGTATATATTTATGTAAATAGTGCAACAGTTGACAACTGTTGTTTACTGAGCAGTTTTTTTTTAGTTATGATATGTTTTTAATTATTATTAAATTTGCTTATTATTTTAAATTTTGAAAAACAGATTGCAAATAAAACAGTTTCCAAAAAAAAAATATTGTATATATAAACACATACAGGGTGTTTTTTTTAGAGGTATAGAACTTCGAATTGAAATAAAACACAAGAAAATCGTTTTAATGTCCATCAATTTGGCTTTATTGGAAGGATAATTTTATGCCATTAATGTTTAAATATGATTTCGGGCATGTGGCCGCCGCGGCTGGCTCGAATAAAGCCTACATTCTACAGGTCCAATTTTTGATGGACAAAAGTTGATGGACAAAGCTCCAATTGCTGTGCACGGTGGCGAATCGATTCATTCGGGTCCTCTTCAACACTTTGCTCTACAGTGGCAATTGTTTTTTCGGTGCGCACTGTTCGACGTCTCTGCGGATGCGTATTATCATATAGAGTAAACGTAGTGCGAAAACGATCCATGGTTAACCGAATTAATTGCTCTGATGACCATAAAATGGACGGAGCTTGCGGTAAACTTCGCGAACTGAACCATTATTTTCGAAATAAATTTGCACGATTTGCAAGCGTTGTTCTTTTGTCAACCTGTTCATGATGAAATGGCAAACCAAACTAAATATTAATCACTTGACAGCTGACAAAATGGCCGCCAGTTAAAAAAGTGATGCCAACTTAAAGTTCTATACCTCAATAAAAAACACCCTTTATGTATGTATGTATCATCTATTCACCTTATTCTATTCTACATTTATTTATTCAGTTTAAATTTTTTTAAAAGTAATTTTTAGTTGTTTTTTCAAGCAGCTTTACGATTTTGCCCGAGGAAAAAGTCTGTCTTGAATTACACAAGAAGAAGAATATTTTTCTTTTCAACTCCCTCCCACTTGATCAAAGAAAAACTTTGAATAGATGAACAATTCTCGGTTAAATTGGAAACCTACTTACATACATACGAGTACATATAATTTTTTTATATAATTATCGTTTCTTCTATATGGGCTCTTACAATTTCACACAATTAATTGTTTGTTTCAACGTGTAACATTTCACCACACTCAGGCTATTCTTTATTTTTATTAATTACGATGCGATTGGTATTCACGAATTTATTCGTAAATTTCATTACTTATACTTAATATGAACTGCGATGAGTGCTTTGGTGATTTCTAAAAAATAAACTGCTTTGGCAAAAGTATTAAGACTAGAGTAAAAATGCTTACCTATTTATTACAGTACACATATGGGATCTATTTTTTTTGTACATATGATTATTTATTGTATCTTCACAAATGAACTAACAATAAGTATACAAATCTTAATACTAGCACAAAATTTCTACTGGAGCCCAGCCAGTCCAAACTTCAAGATTTTATTAATACGGGTTCAATTTCGGAAAAGTTATCTGTCGTGAGATCGGATGATTGCAAGGGTATCCCTTCTTCTCAGTCGAGTATGGCCACCACGCGCAAGAGGGTTCGGATGAACTTCAAGTTTCTTGATATACCCAGTCACGTACCTTGCAAACTCAGTTTTTACCAAAGGTACGCTTATATCCTCGTGAATTCGGGAGTTTTTAACATACCATGGAGCTGCTGTTATCATGCGGAGAATTTTATTTTGTTGCCTCTGAATTCTTTCAATGTTTGATGCCGAGGCAGTACCCCATAGCTGAATTCCATAGCACCATATTGGTTTTAGAATCGCTTTATACAGCAGAAGTTTGCAGTCTAGTTTTAAAGTAGAGTTTCTGCCCATGAGCCAATGTAACTGCGCTGTTTTAAGTTTCATCTGAGTAATTTTCGCATTAATATGGGAATTCCATGTTAGTCTGCGGTCGAGGTGAATACCGAGGTATTTGACATCTCTATGTTGCGGAATTGTTTGGTTATGTATGAAAATATAATTGTTGTTTACAATGTTTTATTAATTATCTTTGGATAATGGTTACCTGGTTTTACATTACGTGTTTGGGAACTTAGGTACATACCTACTTCGAAATACATACATACATTCTTATGATTAACAATATTTTCTGCTTAATGAATCTTAAAAAATTTAAATTAAAGATAAGATAATTATGTAGTTGTTATTTGATGGTGATGCGTGCTGAGTGGCCGTGAAGCAGCTAACTGCCACCTATAAAATATTCATCTGTAAATAGAAAGTCCAATCGAAAGAAGTTTCTGTTTCGAAAGCCGATTTTTTAGAAAACGAACAATTACTTTGGTGTGACTCTATCTCAAGTTATTTAAAGGGAACTGCCATTTTTAATGATTTACTAAGGATACATTTTAATAAAACTATTCAAAGGACAATGTTATACATATGTATACAATCGTTTTAATCAAAGATTATAAATATAAAAAGTTGTTCGACTTCCATAAATTGTGCTGCTGCACCGAATTTTGCCGGAGGACGGAGCAATACATCCACAAAGGCTCATTTTTAATCCTAGGGTATTTATTATTCGTAAGTGTGTACTTTTACAATCTATATATGTACATATGTATGTATGTAAAATTGTAAATTAATTTGTACATTCGTTCGTCTGTTCGCCACGAAGTTAAGAATGTAAAAAGCAAAAAACAGTTTTGTTTTCCCACAATTTGAATACATGCATCCATATGTGTGTATGTGCAAATAACTTGTGGAAGATCAGTGTTACCGATACAGTCATTGCAATTAAATCGGCTCGCACCGAATTTGAAATTATTTTAGTATTTTTCTAAACTTCTCTTGTTCAAGTTGTATGTAAAATTCAATTCGCTTTCAGTAACCGTAATGTTGTATTTTATTTTAAAATATTAGATGTAAAGTTAGTTAACATTTATTTTGAGTCTTTATAGATATATTG
The DNA here is from genome assembly GCA_932526305.1 of Epicampocera succincta. Lineage (NCBI taxonomy): Eukaryota > Metazoa > Arthropoda > Insecta > Diptera > Tachinidae > Epicampocera > Epicampocera succincta. The sequence continues at coordinate 27,464,220 of OW052038.1, read as the reverse complement.
CAAATTAACATACATACATATGTACATACATACATATTCCATTCAGCTTGAAATTTTTTGGGAATACCGGTGGAAAAGAGAAGCAGTCACAGAAAATGTAAAATGACTAATGTATATGACATTTTTACAACTTTACAGATAGGCAAATGAATAATGAGAGATACAACAAAATTTGGCAAAATAATTAAAAAAGGAACAACTAACCTATTTCTGCTAAAAAAATATTGGTAATTATCAATATACATGCATATATACATACATATGCATATTTCATTTACACAAATTTTTTGTTTCTCCTGTAAAGTTATTAAAAGACCAGATAGGGCATTTTGCATTTTATGTGACGAAATATGAACATTGCGATCAACATTTATTTTTGATTATAGGAAAATTTTTGTGACAACAAAAAAGAGAAAAACGTTTAAAAAAAAGTATTGTTGAACAATGCATACATTGTACCAAAAATACCATATATGTATTCCTTTTGGTTTGAAGAAAGTTACTTATGCTATAGCCACAGTATCTATACTACTTAATATATTAGTCCCTACATTACTACGGAAGAACTCCTCATGGGAAACACATAGATACAAACCTTCTAGTTCAACAACAAACAACATATGTAAATGTGTTTAATAACTAATTTATAATTAAAAACCTTGTGCAAACTATCGTTTTATTGCAACTTCGACTCATAAGATATTGTGGAGCGTTGATATAGTACTAATTTTTGCAATTTTTCGGCTGCAACTCCCTCTCAAAATGTTCTTCACATCGCAAAAATAAGCTTCCGAGAAAATTGTTCGGATCGCATAACGGGAAGGCGTGACTCATTCGCCCTTAAATTATTGATGTATGCCCAATATCAACAAAATCAATACACATTGTATTTATGTATGTGCAAAACCTTCCAAATAAGTATATGTATTTTTAAGTGGAGTACAGTTTACCAATGGGTTTTAAAAAAAGTCCCTAAAAACTTGTCACATTACAATTATTTTCTAAATAATTCTGCAAAAATACCATCAATCCCCCAAGTTTGAAAATTAAAAAAAAAAAAATTAAAAGATTCAATTTAATACACACAAATAAAAGGTTTTTATTAATAATTGAATCCAATCTTTGTTATTAATATTTGTTTTAGATATACATACGTATCAAATACAGAAAAATATTATTTTTTTAAACGTTTTCAAAAATAAATTTGGAAAAAAATACTTATAAAATTTGTTAACAATTAATTAGATTTTTGTTTTATACTTATTTATTCGTACATTTACCGTATTAATTATTTAGGGTAGATTTGGTATGAGGGTATTGTTTCTATAATCTGCAACTGTTCGCATTATTATTTGCTTTTCTTCCTCGTCACGTGCAACACTTGATCAAATTCTTCCATCAGCTTTACCGCCCGTTCTGCAGTGTTATTAATAACTTGTAGGTTACTTACAATATCCAAGCCTGCATTGTAACCACCGTCGGAAATAGAAAATCTTTTGAAGAAATTTAAAGTCTTTTCTGGAACAAAATCCTCAATATTTTTACACATTAACTGGCTTATGTTAGGAGGGGGAATGTTAAACTCTTTGATGCCAGTTTTAGTGGGCTTTTGTAAACCACTCACTATAAATTTTCTTGATTTATTAGATATTTTTTCATCAAAATAGGCCAAACCTACAGCTTCTGGTGATAAGTACCACAAATGGTTGCAAAATTTCTGTAATAATTTTTTACTTATATTTTCATCCACCAGACCATAAACATATACATTTTTTAATAAACTTAAATCTTGATTAGGGACTTCAGCAGCAATTGGCGCTTTTATCCAAGCTTTTAAATATATTTTCACCATAAAAATACGTATGTATGTATGTCTCTAACGTTGTCCTTTTCAGAATCACTTAGAGTGAAGTATTCTCTAAATAAAAATATTTTGAATGTATAAATGGCCTTAGACATCCAACGCGCATGGTGAAAGGCACCTGGCATTCGGAAAGTAAACTTTGGAAACGACTCTCCAAGGAAAACTAGAGCCAGCTGGAGAAGTTCTTTGTAAACGTTCCGGGGTTGGCTTTCCTTTAGGGTATTGAAAGCAAATGTTTTTTAAAACTTTTTTAATTTTTTCATCAAAAACGCTCCTTAAAAGAATTTCAAAGATATGATGACGGCCTTTTAAATCAAGTTTTAAATTGTTATTTCGACAATTCTTTAAACAATTATAAAAGTTTACCTTTTGATGCGATGAATTCGGATTCCTATATTATTATGATTTATTTTGGAAAAGTAAAGCGTATTACATTAGTTTAACTCGAAATAAACACATGTGAAAATTGAATATACATACATATGTACATTGTAATTTTTTCGCTACTTAAGGGCGGATGAGCCACGCCTTCCCGATATGTGATCAGTCCAATTTTTTGCGAAACATAGTTTTTTGATGCGAAGAACATTTCCAAGGGGAAGTTACGGTACAACTTCGCAAGTTAAAAAATAAGGCGAACCAATGTACATAAATATGTACATGCATACGAAAAAAATCTCAAATTCCAACATATTGTAAGCCCACATACATATGAATTTTCTATAAAACGTAATTTGATTCGGTGCGAACCGATATATTTGCCATCGTACTACAATAAATCATGTACTTTTACCATACAAGAAAAATTACACTAGGTCACAAATAACAAACTTTTGTCTGTTATTTGTTTCTAGCATACTTTTTCTCATGGATTTGGACCTACTGAACACGAAAATGAATTTTAAAAATTTTTCTGTCGATTGGTTTGCGAGATACAAATTTTTTAATTTTTTTTTTTTAATTTTTGGAGGTACACTTACTATTTTGAGCATATCTTTAGTCTTCTTTGACCTATTTTATCCTACTACTACTCAAATTAAAGACAATTGAGCCGTCTACAACTTATTCTCAGAAAATTTTCAAATCGGGTTAGTAGTTTTGATGTTGGCGGCTTAAAAAGGTTAAAAAACTGGGTTTTTTTAGTAAAAATGTGGCTGAAAAATTCATATAAAAATTCATATAAAATATAAAACGCGATGTTAACAGCGATTTTAATTTTTTTACGTATAGCTGACACTTTTCCAAAGAAAATAAGCCCTTACTTAACAAAATCAAAGCAAAGCGAAAATTACTGTCACAGGCCGAACTAAACGATTGGGTGCGCGATTTTGGTCTCACTAAGGAGAAATCCGAACTTTTTGCGTCTCGGATGATACAGTGTGGATTTGCGGCTTCAGAAGTGAAAGTATCAGCGTACAGAAACCGTCACAAGGAGTATGCAAAATTTTATACAAAGAAAGACCAAATATGTTTTTGCAGCGACATTTCAGGCTTGTTCCAAGAGCTTCACCAAATTCACAACCCCAACGAATGGAGGTTGTTTATTGACAGCAACAAAGAGAGCTTGAAGGCAGTTCTCTTACATAATGGGAATGAAAAGCCATCTGTTCCTATTGCTCATGCGGTTCATTCAAAGGAGAACTATGAAACTATGGACATTTTGCTGAAATGCATAGAGTATAGGAAATACAATTGGAAAATATGCGCCGACCTTAAAGTTGTGGCCATTCTGTGTGGACTCCAAGGAGGCTATACGCGACATTGCTGTTTTCTGTGCCTTTGGAATAGCCGCGCTGATGATCAGCATTATATAAAAAAAATGGCCGGTACGAACGAAACCTGTAGTTGGAGAAGCGAATGTTCAGCGCAAACCACTAATAGAGAACCGTGAAAATATAATACTTCCGCCGCTGCACATAAAATTGGGTTTGATTAAAAATTTTGCCAAAAAATTAGACAAAGAAGGTGAAGCTTTTGCCTATTTACGGTCAATTTTCCCTTACCTTTCGCTGGCAAAAATTAAAGAAGGAGTCTTCGCAGGACCCGACATAAAAAAAATTTTGAAAGATGAAAAATTCCCAAAGCTGTTATCACCCATCGAAGCCGCAGCATGGAATTCCTTCAGGCTTGTTGTGGAAAACTTTTTAGGAAACAACAAAAGCCCGAATTATAAGGACATAGTTGAGGATCTGGTAAAGAACTATGAAGCCATGGGAGTGCACATGTCACTTAAAATACACTTTCTGCATTCTCATTTGGATTTTTTCCCTGAGAATTTAGGAGACGTGAGCGACGAACACGGCTAGCGCTTTCATCAGGAATTGAAGGCTATGGAACGACGCTATCAGGGCATCTATGACACGGCTATGATGGGTGACTATATTTGGACCCTAATACGTGAGACCGATTGCAGCGAATACAAAAAACAAAGAAGAAGTCAGCAGTTTTTCCACATGGCATAAAATGTACACTTATATCTTTGTTTTTACTCATTTTTTTTGTGCGTTGATTTGCTTAATTTAATTAGTTAGTTTAATTTCGTTAGTTTAGCTAATTGTGCGATACATTGAGCATGTAGTGCTGTAAATAAATTAAAAAATAATATACGAAGACTAATTTGTTTATTTTAAATTAAGTTCAAATGTATTTATTCGTTTGCGTTGGGTAGGTAAGCTGTGCAAATAATGAAAATCAAAAAATCGTGAAATAGCGGAATTTCGGTCGTTTACCAAAAAAATAATAAGTCGGCCATTTGTCATCAGATTTTGTTAAGTAAGGGCTTATTTTCTTTGGAAAAGTGTCAGCTATACGCAAAAAAATTAAAATCGCTGTTAACATCGCGTTTTATATTTTATATGAATTTTTATATGAATTTTTCAGCCACATTTTTACTAAAAAAACCCAGTTTTTTAACCTTTTTAAGCCGCCAACATCAAAACTACTAACCCGATTTGAAAATTTTCTGAAAATAAGTTGTAGACGGCTCAATTGTCTTTAATTTGAGTAGTAGTAGGATAAAATAGGTCAAAGAAGACTAAAGATATGCTCAAAATAGTAAGTGTACCTCCAAAAATTAAAAAAAAAAAATTAAAAAATTTGTATCTCGCAAACCAATCGACAGAAAAATTTTTAAAATTCATTTTCGTGTTCAGTAGGTCCAAATCCATGAGAAAAAGTATGCTAGAACCAAATAACAAAATGGCTGTTGCCTAGTGTTATCGTTCACATTGTTTTCGTAGTTCATTTGCAAATAAATTGCATGAAAATAAGAAACTTTTTTCAGTTTCTTCACATTTTTACTCGAATGTGTTTAAAATTCCTTCTAGCAAAACAACAAATGAAATTGACGAAATCAATAATGGGCATTCAAAACCTACCTCCATATACTCGTACAATGTATATTATGCATCATATGTACATACATACTTTTGTACGTATGTGTGTTTTCAAAAGTGTGCTCTCTTTATTTCTGATCTCGCTCAAAGACATAGAAATTTTTGCTTTCCCTTCTTCTTCTCCCAAAGCTTAAACAAACGCACAAAATTTCTGCTTTGTTTAAATGTTTAACGCCGTACATCTTTAGAAGTTTATAGGCTTTGTTTGAATGCTTTACAATTTAATAATATGCACCTCGTCTTTGTGTCTTTCACAGCCGCGTCAGTGCACTTGAAAAACTGTATATTTTGATTTATTAATAAAACTTTATTAAAATTAAAGTTTAAAATTCTTGCATTGATTTTTTAACCATCAGTTGATATTTTTGCAAAAAGGTTAATTTCTTAGCTTGCTGAGAGAAAGAAAACAAACTGATGTACTAGTTTTCAATCAAAGTATTACCAGGTTCTTTTTTTCATACAAACTATGTATGTACTTGGTTTTGTGAGTAAAAATTTCTATGTATGTATGTATGTATGTATTCATAAGCGGCTGCAACACAAACGATGAGCAAACTATTAATTATGTAATGAAAATAGTCAAAGGAAGTCCAAAATTTGTTCTATGAGCTGTGGCGCTTGTAGAGTATAGAGTGATTGAGTGGCGATTCTGCAAAGGTTTTAGTGCCTTAAGGCCGCGGCACATAGAATCTGTCATACGTCGTACTTTGCCTTTGCCAGCTGACTTAAAATACAGGGTTTGTTATGAGCATTGTCCCAAAGATTACGTCGACTTAAACGCAACGTATCAAAGTTCAGCAATTTTCACTATAATGTAATGAGCACTCACTTGATTTTTTTTTCCATCGTATTGCATGCATTCGCCCAATGCGTATTTCATTTTACAAATTGCTTGAAATTTTTAAGCAATTTTTTTTTTTTTGTTTTTTTTTTTTTTTTTTGTAATCTGTTTTATTTGCAAAAGCAATTTTTTTGAAAAAAAAAAACATTTTTTAAACATCTTACAAACGTTTTCATAATAATAATAAATTTTTAACACCTTATTCTATAAATTTAAACTCAAAATTCTTGATCTACATACATATGTGTTGTACATATAAACGAAGTCCAATAAATAACTTTTTGGAGAACTGTCAAAGTAATTTTTAATGTAGGGAGATTTGACACATAACATGTAAACCTTTTCGCAAAAAAATTATGATCTATAATGTATTGAGTTCTCAGACTTTTTAAGCACAAAAAACAGTTTTTCTGTTTCTGAATTATCATTTTCGTTGAATGCGCATCTGTAGATGGATTTCCCACATTCAAAACAACAAAATAAATATTCACAAGCAATTAATTCGGAGGAACAGCGGGGATTTTGTAATCAATAAGCACTTTTGATGCAAAAACGAAGAATTTGATGTTTCATGCTTCAGGTTGCAAAACTTACCTACTATATACAATGGATATTCATTGTCATAGCTTTCACGTTAAATAACCAGTGTTGCATAACATTTTTCCGTGTTGTAGATTAAGGCTTGTGTTAAGTATTCGCTTGTCAAATACATACAAGAACATATTCATTGCACGTTAAGCGGTGCGAAGTTCATCGAGTCATCAGGTTTTTCTGTTAAAACAATTTTAATATTAACTTTAATTTTTAGTTTATTTTTTAGCTGAACACTGTTTTTCTTTTAATTTTCAATATTTTTATTTACATTCATAAAATAAAATTAAATTGTCGTTATGCTCAACATGCACTTGTTGCAGGCGAATGCGATCAAGATACGCATAGTTGTGATAAACAGGTTATTGTTGTGTTTTCTTTTATATTTTCACATTGTTTTAGTACAGTTCTCTATTAGTAATACTCTATTTGAAACGGACACCTAAGGGATTGACGATTTTGTCCGCTTATGAGAAACACAAATATAATATGTTAATAATCTTTCAATTAATAATCAATACAAAAAACATGCATTTCCATATGGAAGTAAGACAAAATAAACAGAATTTTCATTATTATTCTAGCGAAAAAAGAACAAATATAGAAATAAGGCAAAGTAAACAAAATTTTGCATTACTTTTGCGAATAAGAAGGAAAAAGTATGTAAGATCAGATATTCAACAGGATTTAAAAAAGTCTGAAATTTTGGTAGGTGTGATTTAAAGAAAAAGCTTTTAGTTTTCTTATGCCTAAATAAGCGGTTTCTTCGGACAAGTTTGACAGCGTTTCTTGGGAAGTACTAATGTTTTCCATATCTTCATCGTTAATAACTATGTCATTCTCTAAATTGATATAATCTTAGACGTCAACTTGGATCTGACCATGAACTCGATTAATGATATTGGACAGATATCATTGTCTGCTTGCTCCCACGCTTTGTGCACAAAATGAACGATGTCTAACAAATCAATAGGTTTTGATAACTTCAAAGCAGAATTTGCATTTTCCATCTGCAATAAAAACTTTTTTAAAAATAACGATTTATATACAAACTTAAAGTTTTTTATAACGTCTTGATCCAGGGGCTGGCAAAGTGATGTTCGTTTTGCTGTATTTACTATATTGAAGACAACAGGCTTTTTACCTTGTCGGAATTCCCCCTTTTAAATGCACGTATTATTAAATAATCAACTTTACAGATAAAGGAAAATGTAAAGAAAAAAATTGTTTTGTATTGTTGTACATTTTCCGGTCATGGGGACCTAAAATGCCATAAGTCGGGGAAAAAAGGGTCCATGCCCTGTTATGGGCATGCTTAAGAGGGAAATATTTTAATAATGCCTTTTTTATACTGAAGAAAGTGTCCGTATATAGGAGGTGTCCGTTTAAGAGAGGTGTCCTTTAAGAGAGAGTACACTGTATTAACTGTTTTAATTTGCAACAAAAACCATTGTTGTAGTCAAACAGCTCTCAAATGTACATACACACAATACATATGTATATTATATTCACATCCTTCAGTAGTATTATGAAAACATTTGCAATAACATTGCAGCAGTAAAACATCTTGCTATAGAAAAATGCAATTCTTGTCATAACAGCATATAAACTCATCCGTTTTTTTGTTCGTATATAGCGTCTCTTTATTGTGAATGTTGACCGACGAAATATTTGTCGTAGAACTAAACCAATATTGCTTAAAAAACGATATAATTTTGTTAACTCTTATCTTTTTCAGCTCAAAGTGATTTTGCACGGTGGTGGCATAATCGAATGCTTAGACCAGGGTAACTTCCCACATCCATTATCCTGTCGCAAATTCATTTCCTGCGCCAAGTTTGAGACGGGCGGTGTTGTTGGATGGGAATATACATGCCCTAAAGGCTTGAGCTATGATCCTGTTGGTGGCATGTGCAATTGGGCAGCCGGGTTGGGTTGTAAGGAGTAAAAATAATGGAAAAAGCATAATCTTTATAGAAGAACAACGCAATAAATGCCTAAAATACTGCTGGAAGTACTAAAGTACTGAACAACTACAACTTGTAGACGAAAAAACACAAAATATCTTTTGTAATAAAATTTAAAACTCTAAATTGTATACATAAATACTTTTAAGTTTATAAGCAAAAAGAAAAGAATACCGAAGTATCAATTGACTGAAATAGTGATTGAAATTTATTTCAGTTTTCAGAGTGACATTAAACGGATTAGTTTTTTTCTCTCTTTTTCATTTTACAGGAATATTTTCTTTGCTTTGAATGTGATTACCATATTTAATTTTGTATTTAATTAATGTGTTTTATTTAGTTTTTGTTTTATTTTATTTTTAGTAATGTGTGTAAATTTAAGTTTATTTATAAGCATGTTTTGTGTTTAAGTTTAAATTATGCATTTCCCCTTCCCACTTTTTTGTTTTGCCATTTATAAATTTGTTTTCTCGTTTCATAAAATATTTAACTACTATTTAATTTAGAAATAAAATTTGTAAATTTAATAGTATACTAGCATATACATATGTACATACAATGTACTTAAAGAAGTTATTTAGGAAATATTCTTTTGATAGTACGCAGAAGAAAATTGGAATTTTAGATAAAGAATTTACATACTCGTATTAATGTACATATTCGTATCAATGTATGTAAAGTAAAATATAATGTATGTAACACGAGTGTATGAAAGGTGGAATTGGCCCAGCGCACTTTTTTATCTTTTACTCACGGTTGAATGTCAAAATTCCAAGGATAAAGTTTTTGTTTTTGCAGCTTCGCAATGATTTAATAAAACCTTATCCACAATATGGATGAATTTCCATCAGATTGTGTTGTACGGTCTACTTTGTCCGCTAGGAGTGTCCGATCATTCTTATTTTGTCTTGTGTATAGTTTTATTATTGTGTTTAATTGTGGTTTTGTTTGGCTTTGGTTCTCTGGCTAAAGTTTTTATGCTTCACCTCTTCGAAGTTAAAACGAAATTCAAAAATCGGGAACTGAATCCGTTTGCCATCAGAAAGAGCAAGAAATGTCACCGAATCTAAAAGGAATATTTATTTACACAAAAAAATACGTTTCGTTGATGCAACTCCATCACAAAAACAAACATTGAATTTATACTACTCGTATTTAAAGCACAGACAACAAATCAAAGCCTACAGGGAAAAGAAAGTACTAACTATAAATAAATTAAGCCTGTCAATATTGAAGTACTTTTCGCATTATTCATTTGAATGGGTTATTTTTAATTTAAGTGCTATCAAACAGTTAGAGGTTTAATCAAGCAAAACTTACCTTTTAAAGGAAACTAATACGCTTTAAAACAGAGTTAATTACAGTTCGAAAACAACTTCAATTGTTAGCAGAAAATGCAGCTGGAAAAGTTATACAGGATAATACAACTCGATTGAATGTGATGAAAGTACAAAAAGTAATTTTAAATTGAACAAGATCACAAATTAGATGAACTGTCTGAGCTGACAATTTGGGGAGTTAACAGGAAAAACATTTCGGGAAAGCAAGGTTTATTATTATTATTAAAAGCTTGTTCAACGATTTTGGTATTTAAAAACATTTATTTAACTTGTAACAATTGTTTAAAGTACAATTGTGCTGTACGTCACTACATACCAGTAGTTTTTTAAAATGTTGGACCTAGGTAAGGCATTACACTAAAAAATTTTGCTCTAAATTGTGTACATATGTACATCAATCCAGAGTTATAGTATATCAATTGATATACCAACACCAGGAATGTAATTAAGTTGAATATCAAAATGTCTGATTTTATTAACTTGAATTAATATGTAACTGTTTGCGAAGTTTTGACTGTGTTATTTTAATAATTTGGTTTATTTCTGTTTGTTTCTAAATTTAGGTTTTCCTTCTTGATTTAAGCTGATATAAAAAAAAACACAGAACTATATACAAAAGTTCATGCTATTGTTCGCAAAAAAAAATTTTTATTTGGATATTTTTCCGGCCACTTAATCGAAAATCGACGATATAGAGGCTTTAATTTTTATTTATTCCGTTTCCGCCATCTAAACGTTAAATTAAAAAATATAAACAACAACCACAATAAACAACGCATAGTTCAAAGCCATTAACTTTCGACTTCTATATTAAACGTGTGTATTTCAGTGCTATTATATGGCTGAGTTCTGGAAAAAGTTTGTTATCCAGATAAAAACTTAACTCTAAGAAACTCAAACACAAACTCGTCTGTCGTAGATTCAGCTTAAATTTTTAATCAAGATTAAACAACAATTTCGTTTAGAAACAGCTGAAAGACTTATATTCCAATTCCAAGAAAAGTATGCAGTTCACTATAACTGTTTGTTGAAAGTTGAAATAATAATACCTTCAAAACGATGGCGGTAGGAAGCGTGAAACTACCATCAATAAACCTTAATTGTGCCATTGGGCTGGAAAAGTGGGCATGACTCCTCTTTATATGATGATTTTTTTTAATATCTTTAAAACTATTGCATGTAGAAACTTGATGAAAGACGTGGATGCAGCAGCAGCTGATATTATAAAGTTGAAAACTGTTTCTATTAGAAGCATTTTGAAATGTCAGCCAAACTATAAGTATCCGTCAATTGAAATATTTATGTGAAATCAACAAAGGAGACTAAGACCATTCTCCCGAATATTTATTTTAAAAAATAGTACCTCTATCGATGAAAAGACCGGAGAAAAAAATCGACATCTGGTTGTCGATTACAATGCAAACAATTCAAATGATCTTTATAATTCAAACCAAAATTTTTATAAGACTCTGTTTTATTTTTCACTGTGTGCAGCAGTGTTATTACAAAATATACCAATTAGTTTTCTTAAACCTACTTTCAAATACATAAACATACATAAACATTTTCAAAATCACATATCGAGGACGAAGTTTAACATTAAGAGTTGTATTGCGTTATTAGTAGTCAAATGAATGCATTTTCCATGGTTGATAACGATTACGGTATTCTTGTCGCTTGTAAGCAACAGACCTACGGCCAAAAGGACTCTTAGCGTTGACTTGTAGTATGAAATCACCCTTAGCGTCGTGGTTGATGGCAATGCCCATGTAAGCACGTTTGCCATGGCCGCGATTTTCTTTATACTGGTTTAGTGAGATGGCATTAAAAGCTGGAAAATTACGTTCATTTCCTGGTACTACTGTTTCGGCAAAATAAAGTATGGCGCGTAAGGATGCATCAACAACATTATTAACACCGGGAACACCTTCGCTGGGGCCATTGGGATAGAAATCAGCATCACCACAACGAGCTGGGATACCCAAGCCGTAGGCAGAGGTGTGAATGACATCAACGAATTTGGCATTGCCCCGGGCTAAGCCTCTTAAAGCTTTATCAGCATTGGAAAAAATTCTGGAAGGGTCTAAGCCTGTAATGCGCCACATCTGATGACCAGTCTCGCGGGCGAATTGTCGTCCTACAGCACCAGCAACATGAGCACCCATATTGGAACCAATAACATGCCAAGTTTCATGAAGGGCAGGAGTCATATCGGCCATTTGAATCAAAACGTTGGCGATTTCCATACCAGTTCTTTCCACATCCAATGTCAGGTACTTGTACATATTTGTCATCATTGTGCCCAAATCAATAACAACTAAAGCTCCTCTTGGTTTATTATATGTCAAGAAGTTATCATCTTCTTCACTAGAGCTCGCGTTCCTCTTCTCGCTAGAAACGTCTTCGTATTTAAAGTGTAAGTGTTTAGAGGTCTGACCATAATAACGTTGCATATAGGCTTGCACCAATATATGATGAGCTCTCTTTACTGCCTCAGTTTCTTCCGGTTCACCAGGAATATACATAGTTACTTCCTCTTGGTCAAAGATCTGTTCCTCACGTACTATTCTTGGTAATTCATTTAGCTTGAAATACATCTTTTTGCCATCAGCAGTAACGTAATAACATGGTATTTCGCTAGCTTTGGGAGCAAAATCGGCTTCAAAAGCTCTACCTGCTTGGCTCAAATGATCTGTTAGCAAAAAATCAATATTTGTAAAATATGAAAATCATGTTTCGCATTCCCTTTCAATAATTTACTTACAGATTTTGTTCATCCACTCGGCTCCTTCTTGAAGAGTCATTTGTTCCAATCGCTTAAAGCTTGTTTCATCGATTGATGGCATCGCTTCCACCTCAGACACGGACAGCCAATCGATTGGTCTCAACGCATTCTTAACGGAATTGCCATGAAATCGCCAACTGGCTGGCTTAGGGCTATTATCAGCAGACGCCGAAGCCAATATCACCAGGAAAAGGCAAGACAATTTAAAAAATTTCATAGTTTCTTTTAGCTTCCTTCAAATTCCAGTTGAATGTAAAAGTAATTATTCTTAACAACAATAACTACTTCAAACACGACTGAAAGCGGACTACAAATTTCCCACTTGTTGCTTGTTCTTATATACTACATACATACTTAAATATGTACTTAGCACACACATACAAGCGTTCTTTTCATTTAGGAGAAATTCTGATTTCTAACTAAACTTCATTTTGTTGATATAGGCATTTTTAAAAGTGTATACCTCCATGCGCACATATGTATGTATGTATGTATGTATGTATGTATGTATGTATTTTTCGTGTCATAAGCAAAACTAAACGTTTTTTATCTACTGCAATTAATTCGGTCATTGACCATTGAATTAATTATACTTATGTTTTTGCACAATACACATGCACATATGCATGTACATACATACACACATATGTATGACTATTTTTATTATTCTGTACAACTTTACTTTACTTATTTTCGCACCCATCTGCAATTTTGCATCACTCAAAATATTCTGTCTGGCGACTTTGACGCATTTATGTACGTATGTGTATGTACATACATATACATATATTATTGAGCTTTTATTTCAATTCAGACATGAATTATTTCTCAAGTTAATGTCTTACTGTAACACAAAAGACTAAAATGTTAATGTTTTTTATCAGAAAAATAAATCAATAGAGAAAAAGGTACAACTCAAAACAATAAGTTTTTTTCTCTCATCCCAACACAAAGCCTAGAATGTTAAATTATGCATTAAATCAATTCAAGTGAAAATTCACTGATACAGAATCGAAGACAAATTTATGGCACAATATTCACAAATAATAATACATTTTTACATTTTGCTTGAACTAAAGAAACTATGAACTAAAATTCACAAATTTGATTGGTAACTTTAAGCAGTTTCCAATTTAGGATAATGTCTGTGAGACACACATTTTCCGAAACGAAAAAGATTCTTACATATGTATGCATTCCTTGCAATTAATTATTGGTGAGATCAATTCTAATTATTCCGCTGTTTCCTTTTTTACGTGACATCTATCAGATGGCAGATACAAAAATATCTTGGTTATAAATAATTCTTGCAAACACAGATGTTTACGATTCTGGAAGTCTAACACAATGTTTCTAATTACGAAGAAGAAACTCAGACTCGACAAAGATGATAGATGTACATTTGTAACCCATGATAGTTCCGCCCTTAAAATTAAAAACTTTTTAATTTTATCTCGTCGTTTTTCTTGTAAGTACAATCTTTAGATCTGACAAAAATGGCAAGGCTGCTCAGAAAGTGTGATATCAAGACTCGCGAATGGCAAAAACAAAAATTTTACTCTTGCGCTGTTGACATCCAAGTTGGGATAAAACTGCTGCACTCCCAATTTCATCTGTTAAGAAGTCTTCCTGTGTGATAGCGTGGCTTAAAAAAACATACTTATGCTTGCCAATGAAAGACTCTTTGACAAGTCTGTGCAACTTCATGTTCGTCTGAAAAGTGTGGCTGGCCTGAAACCGTAACATAATACAGTTATCCGAGGCAAATCAGTCAACCAGTGTGAGTGAGGGGCAAGACTCTCGAAGGTCAAACAACTACAGTAAGCCTCACCGGACTTAAAAAATAATTACGAATATTGTTAATATTTTATTTGTTTTTATCATATTTGTACAAGAGTGCGGCACTTTGAGCGTCGTTTTGAAGAAATTTTGTTGAGTAGAGCAAAGTTTCATCAGATTTCCCTGCACAATAAGTTCACTACAGTGAATTATAGTCTTAACCAGAGTCTTCACAGAACTTTTTTGTTGTGTATATTATTAAAAAATTGTATACTACAGGCGTCGAAATACCCCTGAGAACGAAAATCAAGTTTATTTTACTACACGCGAAGAACTAACGTTAACATATGGTAACCGTGGGTGCCCTGCGGTGAAAACGACTTTCAGACATGACTTTGCTTAAACAAAAACATTTTTACTGAAATTAGAAGTGAAAAAAATAAAAAAGAGATATACATATAAGGAAAACAATTAATATATATTTTGTCTTTGACTATGATGTAGTTTTGTTTTACATCATAATTATATTTACAACATATAAATACAGAAATTATAGTTGGCAAAACACTTCGCACAAAGGCCTACATACACCGCATTTTATACATACTGTGCATCCGTTAACCTTGCACCCTTCAGCGGCACAATGCCTGCGATTGGATGGTATGTACTACAAAATACCCAACCTGATCATGCCGGAGAGTCTGTTCATTTCGAATTGCTTGTTGTGCATATCTGTGGGAACACATGGTGTAGGCTTTGCCCCATAATGCTTGCAATAGTATACTGTCAGTTGTCAACGAAATTTACGTTTTTCAATAAGCCAAGAGAGGATAACTGGTAAAAAGTTCGGATCTACAGCAAGTTCTACTTATGTAAACGACAATTGGTATGTTAGCGGAATTTTAGCATTTATTTTAAAGATAAACATCTGAAACCCGTTAAATTTATCAGCTTTCAACAAAATTTAAATTAATATTTTAGATGCATTTACAAAAATGCTTAAAAATTCATATAAAATGCAAAGAAAAGAGAATAGTAAAATAGTTTATTTCATTATCTACAAATTAGAATAATTATATATACAATAGATTGGAAAAAGATCACCACGAACTTGTAATTACCGACGCGCTGTAGCAAAAAAAGGGGAATTACCAAAATAGTTTTTTGTTACTTCAATTTAACAAGCGACAGCTTCAACAGATAAACTCAGAATAAGAACAGTATTTTTCGCTAAATAACGGCTTAGTTTTTGGTTTTACTGTGTTCTTTTTAGTTTATTTGAGTAAATGCCAAGTAATATTTTGCATTACGTGGTAACTGTGGGTTAATTCGGGTTAAGTACCTAGAAATGAAAATATATTTTTTTTAATTCGTTCCACATTTCTTAATACCTTTAATATTATAAAATATCTCACGTTATAAAACCATCTGAGTAAATCCAGACATACTGAATTAATAAATTATAAGTTGGAATGTTCTGTACGTACTCTAGACGTACATACTTATGTATTTGCTTTCATCGGAAAATATTACTTTGCTCCAAAAAGAAAATTCTTTATTTTCGTGTTCTTTTGCTAAGTTTAAACGTTTGCCCTTATTTACCTAGTTTATGTTGGTTGAGGATCGTGCTTTCTTCAAATGTTTCTTATTGTTTCAGGATTACCTTTCTTTCCTAGACTTATTTCAGATTCAGCACAAATTTTGGCATGTCTTTTAGCTTGCCTTTTTAACCACGGCTCATCCGCCCTCGAAAATATTACAATCATTATAGTCATTGTAGGTAAAATATATTTTTATATCATCAGCATAAATTAGAACGAAAGATTTGGCAAGTCGTTATTATGTAACGGAATAAGTAGGGGACCAATACGACTTCCCTGGGGAACGTCAGATGTAGTGGGAATAAGCTTTGATATAGTATTTGAAAAATTGTTTTGTTGGCGTCAGTGGGGTATGAATTGGTTCAATTTGAACACTTCGGCGTTAACCGCAAATAGTGCAACCTTTATAGTTGTTCATGTTAGTATGTATGTATGTGAATATGTATGTACATATACACATAAGTACACATGTACATAGTAATGATGAAACATGATGACACAATCTAAAAATGAAATAAAAATTTATGAAATTCATAAGACAAAAAAACTCTAAAACATAATCCAAAAATTCTAAATGATAGATAAATATTACTAATTTATACTAATGCCATTTCAAGAAGTCTACAAATTAGGATCAAGATAATATAACAATTTTGTATCTGTGCAATGACACAGATTTCTACTTCTAAAAATGAAATAAAAATTTATGAAATTCATAAGACAAAAAAACTCTAAAACATAATCCAAAAATTCGAAATGATAGATAAATATTACTAAATTTAGTTTTAGTTCAGTTTACTGAATCATTCAGTTGAACTAGCATTCATTTCCACACGTAGGTTAGAAAAATATACTTTGGTAAGTGAAAATGTAAGTTTTTAAAAAGAAGGGACGCATGAAAACACATTATTTGCATGTGGACTTAAGTATGTGAAGTTGCGACAACTTTTATGCGAAAAGCACTTAAATTTTAATTTTTCTGCATAAATTTTTCGTCTAGTTCTTTCTAAAAATAAAGCTCTTGATGGAGTATCTGTTTGTTTTTGTTAAATTGCTGAAAGGCGTATGTCGGCATATCATTCGAAGATCGCTTCGAGCAAAGCTGCAACATTGGATCAAAACTGGTGAATTTTAAATTTACCGAGCACATATACACGCATACATATTTATATAGGTATGTGTACGATATATATGTATATATATGTATATTGAGCTAAGGACATGCAAGGGTCTATTATTCGTTGCCAATAATTTCTCAAAACTCTTCATAAGCAATGAATAAAAATTGCGATTTGTTCAAAATATAATCTAATAATGTCGATTAATCGTCTCATTTACCATATAAACATATTTCGCAATCTTGTTGCAAATCATAGCAGTTTTTGAATGAGTTTTTTTTTAATTTTGCCACTTATTAATAAAAAATATGTTGACCTAAATAAAACTGTTTCCTAAGTCAACGACATTTCAAACTGCTTACATGTTCAAATATATTTTTTGTTGAGAACGAAAATTGAAATTATAAAACTAAAGTTACATATTCATAAGAAAACGTGTTCAGCAAAAAAGGAAAAATATACCTACACATATATTGTACATACATAGGTCAGCATGTCGGTATGTAATAGTCTGTTTTTATTTAAAAACCAAGGCTTAAAATAAAATCAAATCAGTTCAGTTTTGTGTGGTGTTAAGCGACAGGTGTTGACTGAAAGTTGCCAAGATGAAGTCGTTCAGTATTGTGAGTGTCGCAATTTTGCTGGTGTCTGTAAGTTCTGCCCACGAAAACATTTTCGGGTCAAGACCGATGAGGCCTTCCCAATGGCTAACACCTTCGCAGTTGGAGCAAACTCCATCGGTGGAAGAAATCTCCTTGGAAAAATTGGAAAACATGTCGGCGGAAAAGGGTGCAGAATTGGTTGAAAAAATCTGTGAGTAGGCTGTTTTAATATCTGATTAAAAATTTCTCATCAGAAGATACATTTTTTAGATCACTTGTCGCAAATGAACCACAGTTTAAGACCCAACTTTGTACCTAGCCCCAGTACTACTCTAGTGTATATATATGAACCAAGTGGCCAAAAGGTTACGACTACTTTGGATAAAATGGCTGCAGCTAGCACACAGTTAGCTGGTTTTGGAGATGAAGAAGTCACCATTTTCATAACCGGTATGCCAGCCTCAACTGAAAGCGTGCGAAAAGCCAACCGCAAATTAATTGAAGCGTATCGCCAGCGTTACAGTATGATGAGACAAGAAGCCGAGAAACAAGATCCTTCTGGTCAGAAAATGATGCACGCCTCTAATGAAGAAGACTCCCGCGAAGGACTAAGACAAGAACAGCCGACACGCAGTCTTATGGTTAGTTAAAAAAATAATTAACAAAAAGTTTCTTAGCTTAAAAACTTTAATTATTTCACAGGTAGTGGATTTAGGTGCTAAATTTAATAATTTCAACCGTATAGCGCTGGTGGATACTGAACAAACTGGTACAATGATTGCTTCTGCTATTATGGACTTGATGAACAAAAATAATATCGCCGATGAAGCCGTCCACATTATTGCTCAAGGCATTGCTGCTCATATTGCTGGTGCAGCTGGTAGAGAGTACGAGCGCCGCACAGGTCACAAATTGAGGCGTATCACTGCTTTAGATCCCTCAAAATTATACGCTAAAGACCTCCATACTTTAGCTGGTTTGGCACGTGGTGATGCTGAATTCGTTGATGCCATTCACACCAATGCCTATGGCTTGGGCACTGCCGATCGTGTTGGTGATGTGGACTTCTATCCTCATGGTCCTTCAAATACTGTTCCCGGTGCCAAAAATATTGTAGAAGCCAGCATGCGTGCTACACGTTATTTTGCCGAAAGTGTTCGACCCGGTCAAGAACGTAACTTCCCTGCAGTTGCTGCCAACTCATTGAAGGAATTCTTGGGCAATGATGGTTACGGTAGACGTGCTTACATGGGCATTGAAACAGAAATCGATGCCGAGGGTGATTATATTTTGGAAGTCAACGACCGCAGTCCATTTGGTAAACGTACTCCAGGATACAAACGAAATGCTAACCTCAAATTGCGCAAGTCCTGGAAACCCAATCACGATGATGAATAAGAACTGATCAAACTGAATGTGCCTGAAATCATATATATATATATATTACATACATACATATATATCTATTAATGTATGTACATAAGTTTATTGAAACAAGGACTTATAAATATATTTATAAGCACATATGTATGTATAATAAATATTAGAACTTAAGTGTAAAAACGTAATAAATGTTCAACATTTCTCAAAACTGCAATTTGTTTGTGTTTAGTTTGAATTTTCGAATATTAAATAGTTTTAAAATATCCTACATTAAAAGAAGTGTTAATAAAATCTTTTATGAACATATTTTTAATTCGTGATAAAATTAATTAAAAAGCTACATACATATAGACATTTATATTTTTGATCTGGAATGAACGGTCTCAGATTATGTTAACCCGTGTATTTTTTCCGCAAACAGAAATTAAAAATCAATTAGAATCATTTGTAACAGCTTTTATGTGAAAAAATTATTTTCTTTGTTTATTGTTCGAATTATTTGTGTTTATATAGACATATTACAAGTCCCTTACAAGAGAGCTCTGGTTATCTGATCCCATTTGCCAGAGGAGAGTAGCGGAAATCGAAGAACCTTATTCGGTAACCCAAAATCCCAAAGCAACATTAGGGCAAAACCCACTTGCAATTATATTGACGGTGTCTTCTTTAAGATTTATGGTTTTGTCGTTATTTTGTTGTATCTTTTCCTTCCGTTGTTTTCCTTTTTTTGTCATTATTAAAATCTAATGTCCATACATATTACAAGTTTTCAGCACATATTGTTATAGTCCTGTTGTAGTTTTTACGATATAATTTTTGTGCTCAATTATTCAATTCTCCGAAGTTCTTTTTGTTGTTCCAATATTTATTAAATCACAATTTTGTTTGTTGTATTACTGTGCTTTTTCCTAATTTGTGTTTCATTTTCGTAAATATTGGTCTCAAGGTAGTATTAGGCTTAAATGCAAAATGTTATGCCTGGTATGAAGGGTTATTCTTAAGTGTTGCGCTAATATTGTTGGTGTGGTTGGTATGAAATTCTTCGTCGCTAATGTTAAGAATTTGAACAATTAATCTCCTACCTCTGTTAATTATTTCTGTTCGCTAGTCTTCCAGAAGCAATATTATTGGTGTTCCAATCGAATAAGATTTTTCATTTTATCTAATTATTAAAGTACCGAAATAGGCAATTTTTAAGAGTTTTGAGAATTTCATATTTATCTTCAAATTTAGTTATGACTAAAATGTCGTTTAAATACCCAACTACGTATTTTAGAATGATGTTTTTAATAGTCTAATAGGCTGTCAAAAACAATCCCATCTATGGTGAGATACAATGAGTTACCAACTGGCATGCCAAAAATTTGGTTTTGTATTTTTCACTTATACAGAAATAATTGCTGCCTTTTATACAAAATTAGACATTTAGCCCCCTCCTTATTTTATAGAAAAAATTAGTGACCGTATTTCATATGCAAAAAGAATGTTGGAACGTGGTCCACAAACGGCGTAGTTATGCTCGTTTTTATTATAAAATCTGTTAACATAATTAAAAAAATTTTAAAAAAATAAGAGTACAAGTAGGCCTGGTTGAAAAAATTTAACCTATAATTCATTCGAGAGTCCGAGTTAAATGTTGTAAAAATTTCAGGAAGATCGGCCAAGCAGTCTGGTCTTTTACAAAGTACAAAACAAAAAAAACAAACAAACATACATATGTACATACTCCTTTATATACATATCTACATACATATGTATGTATATAGATTGGAGAACTTAAAGAAACGTGAATTTAAGAATCTTGATAACGTTTTCAACTTTATTCCAATTTTTCATTTGTTTTTGATGGCAATAAGTACTGGGGTATTTGTAAAAAGCGATATTACATCGCATAGGTACTATCTCTTTTGTGGATTTTCAGTAAACCGTAAATCCTAGGATTTCGATGAGTTCCTGATTCTTATTTTATTGTTAGATATGTTCGTAACGAACCAAACCCTTATCTGCACTTTCTCCAATTGTGAGCGGCGAAACATACATACATACATATTTTGTCTTATGGACAAAGACAAATTTTTCTCCAACGATGTTATCTACTATTTCTTTCGGAATTTCTGCCTTTGTAATATTGATAAACCAGTCGTCATTCAATATCTACATATGTACAATATTTCTTATTCAATATTTTATTTTTAATTTGTATTACCATAGCCCATACCATTGGCTATAGAAAAAACTTGGAATAACTTTCTAAAACTCTAGACAATCTCAATTTTTGTATTGTGAAATAATGCAGCACTAAATACTCCTTCTTATTCAAAGAGTCGCCATTATCGTCACATCGAGTCAACACAGTACAATCGGTACAAATTATAATTTCCATTGAATGAAACAAAATTTCCTACAAATATTTTTTTCCATTAATTTATTTGCAATCTATTTATAACGGTTTACAATATTAAGCAAACTCAATAATAAACTTAAAATTTACATTTGTGAGACCAAAATATACAAATAGAAAAATATACATTTGTACGTATATGGATTTAATTTAATACTTACATAATAGTACTTGAAAGCAATATTTAAATTTATTTATCGCATCAATATTTTATAAAAGACAAGTCTAAAACGTGAACCGTTTTTAACCTTACTATTTCCTCACTGTTATCTAATAAGGCACTGGCCAGGGCATTTGTATGATTACTGAACCTATCGACGTATGTTTTGCTAAACCTAGTAATTTCGTCCTTCATAGAGCGTATTTTTAAGGCTCAATAAATATTATTATTAGTCATGTACCAAGGAGCATTTGCTATCATTCATAAGGTCTTAGATTGGTATCGCTGCAATATCACAATATTTGAGTTGCTCGCAGGTCCCCATAGTTGTATCCCATGTATCCATATTGGTTTTACGATGGCTTTGAAAGCAATACTTTGTTCTCAAGACGTAACTGAGAATTTTTAGTTTTGATATTAAGTTTTACTTTTTTAGCCTTAATATGGGTTTTCCAAGTAAGTGTTCTATCCAGGTGCATTCCAAAATATTTAATACAATTGGATTGCGGTATTCGTCCTCCATTCAGAAAAATTTCTCGGACAATCACATTTTCTAAGAGCGAATGTGATATGTGAAGATTTGTCCGAGTTAAAACATGTGTTCCATTTATTTAACCATAGAGCAATATTATTTAAATAAACTTTGAATACTGAGTAGGATAATTATTGTTAGCAATTATTGCTGTATGGTTTGCTTAAGTGGCAACTGTAACATTGTTTGATAGTGGCATATCAGATGAGTAAATAGTGTAGAGAACTGGGCCCAACACACTGCTTTACACTATACCAGCTTGAATCTCACATAAGTTCCAATTTTAATTTTTATCTAACATAAAAATGTCGATTGCATAAATAAGGCCGAAGACCGTGTTTGTGTCGAAACACAAATTGATATTCTGGAATTATATTCCTATTAACCAAGAATTGGTCGTCATTTTTTAAGAATAGCTTTTCAAAAAGTTTTGAAAAAGTACACAAAAGACTAATTGTTCTGTAATATGTTACTCGATTTTCCGGTTTATTCGGTTATAAAATCATTATTATGTCGGCACATCTGCATTGTTCCGGATAATGGCTAAGTCTTAGTATGGCATTATAAATGAGAGTAAGTATTGGTATCTATTTTATAGAACCCAAGAGTTTTAATCTCACAATGTCTTGTTTCCTAAAAAATTTACCGAATTATTTATTAAACATGAACAAATTTAAAAGCAAAACAAAAATAATAATTCAGTCTTTAATTTACACATTAGATTATTAGATTACTTGTAATTTTAAAGTTATGACAACATATGTACGTTTAACCGCATCTCTTTTAAAGAATTTAATTTATAGTGTTTAAATTCATTCTATTTATTATATCAGATACATACATACATATGTATGTATGTTTGTGGCGACTTTTGGTGACCATGACGACGATTCCTGGAAAAAGGGGATGCTGCTAAATTTTTTTTGATAGAAAACTTGAATTTTTTGGAATAAAATTTAAGATTTAAAACTGTTTACTTGTTACGACGCTAATTACGATAATAAATGGGAATAAAAAAGAATTTTTCCTATGAAACCCCTTTTTCCTTTTAACACCTAATTCGCAGTATTGAGTGCGGGAACACAACTAATAATATATCAACTGAGTGATAATTTAACACCTGATTCTGGTAGAAGCATCCGCCTAAGTTCACCGAAATAGTAATCTTCTAAAACTATTCGAATCTCAAACAAACTGGACAAAATACAGTACGAAATAACGATTTTTCGGTATGTGACCAAAACTTATGCTGTTTCAAGAACTTTAAATATATTCTTCTTTTGGCGCTACAGTCCGGGGTGAACCTGGGCCTCAACCAACTAACATTTCCAGCTGGCACGGTCTTTAGCCAGCATCCTCCAATTTTGCACACCAAGTTGGTTGAGGTCCTTCTCCACTTGTGTGCGCCATCGGTTCCGTGGGCGTCCTCTAATGCGTTGTACCACAGGTTCGGAATCGAAGATTCTACGGGTCGGAGCAGTATTCTTCATGCGCTCTACATGGCCCAACCATCTTAGCCGTTGGATCCGTAGACGCCGGGTTAGGCTCATGTCGCTGTACAACCCGTACAGTTCATGATTGAATCTTCTTCTCCAGAAACCATCAACGCAAACAGGGCCGAAGATTGAACGCAGAACTTTTCTCTCGAAAATACCAAGGACTTTTAATCATCCGCCTTCGACACCGTCCATGCTTCCGCGCCATAGAGAAGTACAGGGATTATCAAAGTGGTATATAGTGTCAGCTTGGTTTTTCGAGAAAGGGTCTTACTACTCTTGAGCCCAAAGAAACAGCGATTGGCAAGAGTTATTCTTCGTTTGATCTCGGTACTGATGTTGTTTATACTCGGTACTGATGTTGTTTATGACTTGGGAGCCAAGGTAAACGAAGTCCTTCACTACCTCGAAGTTATAGCTACCTATGGTGACGTTCTGACCCAGTCGTCGGTGTTGCGACCCTTTTTTGATGACAGCATATACTTCATTTTGCCCTCGTTCACCGCTAGACCCATTTTGGCCGCCTCCGTTGAAATACCAGCAAACGCTTCATTGACGGCTCGCTGTGTTCGACCAATCACGTCATTGTCGTCAGCGTATGCTAGCAGTTGCACGGACTTTTGGAAGATCGTGCCTCTGTTGTTGGCGTGTGAGTTTTGCACGATCTTTTCAAGAATTATATTAAAAAAGTCACATGACAGTGCGTCGCCTTGTCTAAATCCCCTTCTGACATTGAAGGTCTCGGTGAATTCGTTAACGACCTTGATGGAGCAGCGAGAGTCCTCCATCGTCATCCTACACTGCCTGAGGAGTTTGGTAGGAATGTCAAAACTAGACATGGCTTTGTATAGGTCGTCCCTATACACACTGTCATATGCGGCCTTAAAATCGACGAATAGGTGGTGAGTGTCGATTTGCATCTCTTGGGTCTTTTCCAGGATCTGCCGTAGTGTGAAAATTTGGTCAGTGGTGGACTTCCCTGTCCTGAAACCACACTGATAAAGAATTATGTTCACGAATGGTTTCAGGCGCTCACACAAAACGGCAGAGAAGATCTTGTAGGCGATGTTCAGGAGACTTATTCCTCGGTAGTTGGCGCAGTTGAAGGGGTCGCCTTTTTTGTGGATCGGGCAAACGATGCTGAGATTCCACTCATTGGGCATGCTTTCCTCCGATCATATCTTACAGATGAGCTGGTGCATGCGCCCAACCAGGTCATCTCCGGCTGTCTTAAACAGCTCCGCGGACAGTCCATCCGCTCCTGCAGCTTTGTTTGATTTCAATCTCGATATTGCTATCTTGACTTCATTCAGGTCGGGGGGACGGAATTTTCTACACTCATCGTCCGTTATCTGGAGTGGAATATTCTGCCTGTCGATGGAATCGGTGTTTTGCTCGCCGTTAAATTGTCTGCAGAAGTGATCTTTCCAGATTCTCAGCATCAATTGCGACTCTACTACGATTTGTTCCTCTTCGTCACGACAGGCTTCTGTCCGAAGCTTATATCCATTGGATAGTTGTTTTACCCGTTGGTAAAACTTTCGGATATTATTCCTGCCATAACACCTCTCCAGTTCCTCGATCGCGCGTTTCTCATGCTCTTTCTTCTTCCTTTTGAGAAGCCGGTGTTCTTCCTTTCTTTTACGTTCGTAGAGCTCACGAGCTGCTCTCATCCTTCTCTCCAACATCGCCGTATACGCTGCTAGCCTCGCTGAATGTGCCTGCCTGCACTCGTCGTCAAACCATGGGTTTTTTCCGGGTGGCATTTTGAAACCCAATACGTCAGAGGCAGCATCTCTGATGGCGTTTTGGCAACGGTTCCATTGCTCATCGGTCGTTTTGCCTGGCAGGGTTGGACTCTCTGAGAGCTTAAGGGAACCTAGATCAGCAAATTTTGCAGCGGTCGATTGCGATTGTAGTTTTGTGACGTCAAACTGTTGTGGACGTGCTCTACTCCATTGTGCTACTGATATCCGTGATCTTACCTTAGCTACAACAAGGAAGTGGTCGGAGTCAATGTTGGCTCCTCGGAATGTTCGGACATCAAGAATACTGGAGGAGTGTCTGCCGTCGATCACATGGATTAATTTGGTTGACGGTTGGTTGATCAGGGGACCGCCAGGTCCCTTTGTGAATGGTGAGGTGAGGGAATCGCGTGCTTGCTACAGCACGAAGTCTAGCAGCCTGAGTCCGTTATCGGATGTGTCGTCATGCAGGCTGTGTTTCCCGATGACTCTAGCAAAGATGTCTTCCTTGCCCAGCTTTGCGTTGAAATCTCCTAGGCCGATCTTGGTGTCGTAGCTGGGGCATTGATCGTATGTTCTTTCTAGGAGATTATAAAAGTCATCCTTTCTGTCGTCATCTTTATCCTCTGTAGGGGCGTGGGCGCAGATTAGGCTAATGTTGCCGAGTCTAGCCTTTAGGCGGATTGTAATGAGGCGTTCGCTCACCAATTTAAAGCTTAAGACTCTTTGCCTAAGTCTGCGTCGAACAACAAACCCGCATCCAAACAAGCGCTGTCGTCGTTCTTTGTAGCAATCACCGTAATAGATGTCGCAGTTTCTCACTTTCCTTTGCCAATTGTCGTTAGCAGTAGGGTAATCCATATTTATATTTTCTTGTGGTTGTGTCGGAACTAATGCGTTTTTACACGGTAGGGAAGTTACCCCCACGCACAACCCCCGAACCTAGAGGACCGGGTCCTGGTTTAGACCCCTGGACAGAGGGTATTCGCTGCACACTTTGGTTCACCTCTAAGCGGGTGCTGTAAGGGCTATCCAAGGGCGCCACGAGGAGGCAGTATGTCAGCTTGACCAGTTCATTTTCACGGATCACTGCTGGCTTCAACAACTTTACCCTGAATGGAGTGGCCCATCCCCCACTTTAAATATATGTATAATATAATAAAAGAAAGCGGTTCATCAACAAAATCTAAATTTCATACATCTATTTCGTTTTTTTAACAGCTTAAAACAAGACAAAATGTGGTAGTTTTGAAATACGTCAATTAACCAAGTAAAATGCTTCTTCTGCTATAATCAATGTTCTTGAATATCAGGTCATTCATGAAAAGTTTGTCCGTGTGTAACCGTTCATAAAGTAAAACCTTAGAAAGACCGATAACGATGAAGAGGCTAGTATTTTTAGGGCCGTTGGTCTTAGGCTAGACAAGAACTAATTTGTCTGCACGATGGCAGAGCTGCGAAAAAATTGCAACAAATACAAAAACGATACACCTTTCTTTGTTCACTAAAATTTTAAGCCACTACATTTATAATCTGATAAAAATATGTTTTTTGAAGTCTAAAAACAAAACTAAAACCCGCATATTTATGTTTGCTTAGGCACCTGTTAATGAAATTCGAAAAGTTTCCCAGTAGTTTGATTTTTATTTATGTTATATTTTTCAAAGAAAAAGTTAATATTCTGACAACCATCTTTGCAATAACTTTGTCTATCACGGACAGTTATTCTGCATTGTATTAAGTAAGGCGGAGTTTTCTTAATTGTCGCAAAGATCGTTCCGTTGCGCTCCCAAACAAACTTCCAATTTGATCCTTGTACTTTATTTCTTATTTGAAATTTGTTACTGACATCTTTTTCGTTTATTCCCTTTATTTTGCTCATGAATTAGCTTTTTTGTTTAAATAACACAACTCTATTACTTTCTTTTCATTATTTGAGCAATAAGCATGATGGTTGATACCTACGCCAATGCATTTTCCAATTGTTTCCACAGCTAGTACATATGGAGAGATTTCATTGTTTTTTATTTCAATATTTTTGTTTGTCAATTGTTGTTCTAGTTTGTTTATTCGTTTTTCCATCATGTTAATTTGAATCTCTTGTTATTGCTTTTCACTTACTTGGGTAACTAGTGTAATTAGTATACTTGTTACGTTTGCAAGTGCGCTTTGTATTTCATCTCTTATTCGCAAATGAGATGCGATAACACTTAACTCTTAACTTCTTTTATGTCCGATTTCAGTTCTCTGACGTCAGAAATGCATTGGAAAGTAGAAAAGATATTATTTGAAGGCGACAAAACTAAAGCACATAGTTAATTAAATATAATGAATGCTTAAGAAACCTAATATTTTGTGTCATACCCATTATTTTCTAAAACCATGCACATCTTCGTTGCATGGAATCTATTAAGCCAGTTAATACATCAAAAGAAACTGCATTCAAAGCATTTTTCCCATTCTTGAAAAGCTCGTCTAAATTTTAGCAGCTATATTTTCATACATAGATTTTCTATGGGATGGAGATTTGGTGAGTGCTAGCCGCCACATTTAGATGTGTGTTTTCATTTCATCCTCTGCATGTGGTATTATTACATTTTGCAGGATGTCTCTATAAACAGAAAGATACTTATTCAACAGGAAAGGACACATTCTACAGGCCGCCTTTGGATTAATCTAGGAGTTGACGACATGAATGGATATTTTTTTAAAAAACGTGTTATTGCCTGGCCATCTCATCTGCTGGTTTTTCGTGGATGACCACCTTTATGTATGTTCTGTAGCCAAAGTACCCGAACAAAGAAAATAGCTTATATGTAGTTCTAGATATAACGCTGTTATGAATATGAATTTTTTGCAGTTGAGGTCACGCACGACTGGTCGCTATTAAAATCAGCTATTATTTTTTCTTTTAAATGCACTGAATATTTATTTCGTGCCATTTGGTAGAGTAAGTTACGAAAAACGTCCACAACAAGTTTGAAGCCAGTGAAACAACTCAAAATTTAAAGTCATTTAAGACATACACGGTTAATTTGATATTTAAAAAATAACGGCATTTTTTGTAAGAAATTTTTTTATTATGTTATTTTTTCTTTATTAAAAGCAATAACAAATATTCAAGGTTACGTCCATTAGTATTGTCGCTGCATTCTTGTACGTTCTTGGATAAATAATTTTTTTTTGTTTAAACTACAAGTGTAAAATTTATTCCTTCTGTTTTTAACATTTAAAGAAAAATATATTAATATGTTCTATAAAATAGGAATTCTTTTCAATTTAGTTTAGTTTTGCCCTATACTGCAGTTGTTGTTAGGTTTGTTAAAAATTAAAATGCTGGCAGTAAAAATAGTCAGCTAAGCCGTAAAATTTTGTAATTAGGCCCAACTTTTTTTTATATATGTATGTACATATAAAAATTAGTCCAGAAATTAGAAGTCATAATTTCTGATCCCCCTGCTGTATACGCTGTATGCACTCGTATTTTTGTAAATACATACATTAGTATGTATGTACATATATGTACATACATATATCGTGTTGGTAAAAATCAGTTAAAACTAAAATCTTCTTGATTAACGTCTTGAATAAAGTACAATCTGTTACTACAAGAATATTGTGAGTGGCTTAAGGCTGCTATACACAGTCCAAGAAGCTTACTTCAGTAATCAACACTTGTTAACCACAGACGACATGTTTTTCACATTGTAAATGTAAAATTTTATACTGCTGAGCACCTACATACATGTCTTGTGCGGCTTCAAACACATTGCCTCTGTAAAAAGCATGAGCAATGTCATCCGACAAAATTTCAATTAAAGCCATGCTCTCATTTATATGCTTGAAACATCTGACACCAAATATGCACATATGCAACTCGCCAACATTCGTCGGCGTTTGATTTTGTGCAGTTCATTAGCCGCCTGAAACAAGAATTTTGCAAGAGCTATTATATATTATTCCTTTGTCTAGCTTTATATTTTAACATAAGCAATAGAATTCATAAATTGTTTTTTGATAAAAGTTAAAGATCTTGTAGTTAAAAAAAAGAATTTCATAAAAAAATTACGTCAGTACTTTAGCGATGCCGTCAAAAATATTTTCTGGGGCTGCTAGCCATTTTTAAAAGAAATGACGTGGATGCTTATGTACTTACATACATACATACATAGTAAAAAAGAAGAAGATAAAGAGCACGAAGACGTAAATCTAAAATGGAAAAAAATTTCAATAGTGAACAAATTTATAAAATTAGCTTTTCACAATCGCTCAAATAATACTCAAAAATAAATTCTGATTTTCAAGCACTCATGCATGGCAGATGTCAGACGTATGTAAGTGTACATGAGCGCTTGTGACCTAAATAAAGGCAAAGGTTTTTGAACAAAATATTAAAAACTTCCAATTTTTTACAACCTACAAAAGTGGATACAATAACATTTTACATAAATTTATTTAAAACTTAACATTTACGTATGAAAATCATGAATTTTAATATATACATTTTTTTATGATTTTATTGAACACTTTAAATAAAAAATCATATCAAATTTTTAAATTTTGAGCTTTTATTTGGTCATATGTGTAAAACATGTATCATGTGTGCTCGCCACTGTATGTATATTAATAATAAGGTTGCCACATTAAAAATAAAACTGTATTAAAACAAAACAAAAGTAACGTCCGAAAGGTGGATTTTTGAACAAATTTGAGGTTGTGAATGTATTTTGAGAGTAATATAATAATAAACAGTTGTGTTCTATAAAATACCGTTGTTCCTCGCCGAGTATGATGAATTTCGACCAACGTCGCAAATGTGTGAATTTTCATATACACCAATGTGTTTTATTATTGACGACGATTATTCGCGAAAAAAATTCGTCGCGGTTGTGTTC
The DNA here is from genome assembly GCA_932526305.1 of Epicampocera succincta. NCBI lineage: Eukaryota > Metazoa > Arthropoda > Insecta > Diptera > Tachinidae > Epicampocera > Epicampocera succincta. The sequence continues at coordinate 27,433,725 of OW052038.1, read as the reverse complement.
CTAGCATAATAAATATTGTTCAAAGTTCCCCTTCGAAATTTAAATGGTCTTAAAATATTTTTCTTTTAGTACTCATGCCAAGATTCATGCATACCATGATAGTAGTACTGTTTTTTAGCTGGAATTCTAGCACCAAAAGGACTCTTTTCGTTTACTTGCAGCATATAATCACCTCTGAGATCAAAATCGACCGCGATTCCCATGAAGGCACGTTTACCGAAACCATTGTTGGTCATATATTGTTTCAATGAGTTGGCTTCAATGGCTGGGAAGTTGCGCTCGTTACCGGGAATAACAGACTCAGCAAAGTAGAGGGTAGCACGCATGGAAGCCTCAACAACATTATCAGCACCAGGTACTCCAGTGCACGGTCCGTTAGGATAGAAATCAATATCACCAACCCGAGTCAAGGTACCCATGCCATAGGCAGATGTGTGGATGGCGTCAACAAATTCAGCATCTCCACGAGCCAAGCCAGACAAGACTAAGGAATTTCTTGCCAAAATCATGGAGGGATCTAAGGCGGTAATGCGACGCAATTTGTGACCTGTTAAACGGGCAAACTCATCAGCAGCAACTCCAGCTACATGGGCAGCAACCCCTTGAGCTACCACATGAATAATCTCTTGGGTGACTTCACAGCCGTTGATTAAATTCACCAAAGCTTTGCCTATCATAGCACCAGTTTTGTCCACGCTAAGCATAGTTAAACGTTCTAAACTATCAAGAGCTTGACCTAAATCTATAACAATTAAATTTCCACTAGAAGAATTTTGCTCATTCCATTCACTGGAATTTTCTTCAGTTCGACTTATAGTTTCTTCTTTTAACTCTTTATAATTTTCGGATGGTTGTATTTTGCGATTGTAGCGTGCGACATAAGCCTGAATTAATTTGTTATTAGCTTTCTTGACACTTTCAGTGGTAGAAGGTAAACCGGTTATGACAACGGTTACTTCTTCATTTCCAAAGTTGACGTCTTGTTTAGCCGCTGCTACAAAGTTATTCAGATTGAAAGCTTCTTTATCGCCATTAATTTTTATTATATAAACAGGAATATTGCTGGGACTGGGCACAAAGTCGGGCCCCAAATTATTGTTTATTTGACAAATGTGATCTGAAAATACAAAAAGAAACTAAAAGGTAACTTTTTCAAAAACAAAACTTGAGATCTAAGCACTTACACCATTTTTGCATTAATTTGGCTCCCTTTTCAGTTGGCATCTTCTCTAATTTCTCTAAACTCATCTCATTTATGGGGGGCACGTCTTCCAGTTCGCTAGTAGTGAACCATTGAGACGGACTTAAATTGTCACCTTCCGGGTTTGCTAGGGTTTGCGTCGGATTGGCAAACGTTAGGACGATTAAACAGTCCAATACACAAAAAGCACCTAAAACTTTCATTTTATATCTTTCCTGAATACCTGCAGCTGCAACTGCTGCTTATTTTCAAAATATTGGAATGAAGGTAACGCGACAGCTGTTCAAACTATTTATAATCGTACCTTTTAACGATCATTGTTGAAAGTTAAAAGTATAATTTCGTTTACTTACATACATACGAGTACGTAGATATATACTTATACATACCTGTGTATATATGTATGTATGTGCATACATAAAATATAGTCGACAGCAAAATTTGTAAGCATTTTACTTGGTGGGAAATATTTACAAATGATACATTGTTATTTTTGTTTTGCATATTTGTTATTATCTTCTGTTTAATTAATAAAGGGTGTTTTTTATTGAGGTATAGAACTTTAAGTTGGCATCACTTTTTTAACTGGCGGCCATTTTGTCAGCTGTCAAGTGATTAATATTTAGTTTGGTTTGCCATTTCATCATGAACAGGTTGACAAAAGAACAACGCTTGCAAATCGTGCAAATTTATTTCGAAAATAATGGTTCAGTTCGCGAAGTTTACCGCAAGCTCCGTCCATTTTATGGTCATCAGAGCAATTAATTCGGTTAACCATGGATCGTTTTCGCACTACGTTTACTCTATGTGATAATACGCATCCGCAGAGACGTCGAACAGTGCGCACCGAAGAAACAATTGCCGCTGTAGAGCAAAGTGTTGAAGAGGACCCGAATGAATCTATTCGCCACCGTGCACAGCAATTGGAGCTTTGTCCATCAACTTTTGTCTATCAAAAATTGGACCTGTAGAATTGGCTTTATTCGAGCCAGCCGCGGCGGCCACATGCCTGAAATCATATTTAAACATTAATGGCATAAAATTATCCTTCCAATAAAGCCAAATTGATGGACATTAAAACGATTTTCTTGTGTTTTATTTCAATTCGAAGTTCTATACATCTAAAAAAACACCCCGTATCTAAAGCCACCACGAACAAAAAGTCAACGATCGCAAACGCGAAGTCAGAAATTTGTTTTCTCCTAAAACTGATTGTATGGTTCTATAAAAAAGTTTTCTCTCACCATAATCAACACTAGAACTATTGCAATATGTGTTGTTTTCACGAATATCAATCAATGATATTATTTCGAGTTCATGGTGGGTACGAATTTTTATATCTTATATGTTTTTTCTTCTATTCTATTCATTGTAAATCTGCCGAAGTCTTCAGAATCACCTACAATACTTAAAACATATTTTCTAATTAGTATCGCTAAGGGTATTGAGAACCAAGCAGAAATTAAAAAAACACAGAAATTGTGTAGAAGTCTGGGCCATTTTTTATTGTTTTCAGTATTATTACGGTTTTTAAATTTGTTCATTTTTGATATTTTTGTTATTTTTACACATTTTATGTTACGCCAATCGAAGAAAGCCTTATACTACCGTTATATTCACAAAAGTTATCTATATACATATATTGTTTTGCAATTTGACTGGACATAACAGAAGTTCAAATAATTTGGCTAAAAATATCCGCTGATCCAACGAGAAGGCTTTGACAATGGGTGTCAAAAATATTTAATTTATTATTTTGTTCAACGGCCAATTTCACTTTTCTTCCTCATTTCGAAAGTTGTAGCGTATCTTCACCGACAATTAGCGAAATATCCTCAAATGAATTCTTTGAATTCTTAGGGTCATAGGAAGTCACAGGAGTTTGTCTCTTAGTCAACTGTCGACGCGTCGCTCAATTGAATGAAATTATTTTTTACTCTTCGTTGAAATAAAGATTTTTATATTCATTCTAACTTACATTCATACATTCATATGTATGTATGTATGTATATAAATAAGTAGTCAGGTTCAAAAGAAAATGTTTTAATCGATCGCACGTTACAAAAACACAAGTTTTAGAGGAAAATACAAACATTTTATTGCAAAACTATTTGTTGCTAAAACAAAATTAAAAACAATATTTTTTTGATGTTTTATGCAAAGATAAATATTCAAAGATCAGAATTAAGAAATTTAGTATTAAATGCATTCTATTATCTAATGGGAATAAACTTTCGAAAATATTTAAATTTTCAATACAACATTTAATAGAAGCGGTTTCACGCTTCGTATAAAAGTACTATTGTAAAGCTTTTACATATTGTAGATTTAATAAATCTTAGTAAATTTAAAACTTGAAACAATAAAATGTATACTTTCTTAGATTTAGAACAGTAGTAGATTTAGTAAACGTAGTAAATTCATTTATTTACAAGTATGAAACTTCTGGCAGATTTGGAGCCATATTGCTTTTGTTGTTGCTTCGATTTGTTTACAATACCAAAGAAGAATGAAATAGTATTATGCATATTTAAAAGTATTTCAAATTAAATGCAGAGCGAGAAAAGTGAGAAAAGGCGGACAAGAAACAAAACCAATAAGGACGTCTTTTCTAATCACCTGAGCAAATGGAAGTCGATAGTTATTTTATTTTATCTGAATACATATGTATGTATGTATGTATATATGTATGTACATGTATATATGAATTTTTTGCAATATAAGTTTTTCAATGGTTACCTTCATTTTCGAAGACCACACTTTGCAAAAATAAACAAGTTCCTTTATTTTCTCTAAGAGGCTGCGACAACACAGTAAACTTGCGGTAATATTAACTTCTACTACTGTAGATAATTAAGCAATATAAACACTACATTTTTGTTCTAAAATTTAATTGCAGTTTTGTGAATTTTGGTATCGAATGTTTTTAATTGTCAGCTGCTTTTTGTATTTCATAAGAGTAGGATTGCTTGCAATTTCACGATTTCGAACATTAAGTTTCGTGACAAAAAACTGATTTGAGGACTGAAAGCGGGTTTTTTATTGCCAATTTTGTAAATCTGAAGCAGCTTTTTCTGACAATTTTTGGCTCGAGTTCGAAATGGATTGTAAATAAAATTTTCGGCGTTCGAAATACATGTATGAGAGCATTTTTAACAATAAAATAAAACTAAAAGTTTTTACATCTTTTCCAAATAGATTCGGGTTCGACGACGCACAGTGGGGCCTTTTGACTTTTTTCGTTGCAAAAATCATAAGTTTTAAAGTAATAAAGATATTTAAAAATTTTAAAAAGCATTTGAAAGAAGACTCCTCAAGCTTCAATATGCATGATTTTCGCCTTTTGACTGTTCCATAACACACATAATAAACTTTAAAGTACATAATAAAGATGTTTTAAAAATGTATAAAGCATTTCAAAGATAACCGCTTTCGCTAAAATATAAGTAGCCTGCATGTCCATATGATCATTTAGTGGTGTCCGTATATGGTTATTTTTCTATGAATTAAAGAATTACACACAGTGTAATATATAATGATATTAATTTATTTACTATTTTTTTTCAAACTAGTATAATTTTTTTATTAGTTAGTTTTCTTTAAAATAGTCATTAACATTGGGAGCGATATCTAATAGACTTAACATATCAGAGCTATAATTACGTTCTTGTAAATCCTTTTGAGATCTTACATGTCTTGGTGATGAAATTAGTGGATCTGATGAGGCGGCCAACATATTGAAAAGGTCCTCATTTTGTCTTATCCGTGAAATTTTGCAAGTATTTGTTACATTAGATGGCACTGCTTCTTTTTTGGCAGATGTAACCTTTTTGTATCCAGGAAGAATATTGACATTATGATTCTTTAAAGAGCTTCGTAAAATATAATACTTTTCCTTTGACAATCCCAAGTCCATAAATAACGCTAAGGCTTCTTCTATGCTATACTTTCTGGGTAAAGCATTTGGAGGAGTTGGAATACTCTCTTTAATTCTCCGCAGTCGATTTGGGCTTGCAAGCTCCACAGCTTTTGTAATGTCTGACCTTGATTTGTCTTTATCTTTAACATACTTAAGACATAATGCTTCTGAAAGACGCGATTTACATATATCTTTAGTGACATTTTGAAGTTTACGTTTTCTTGTGTACTCCGAACATTCGTTTATAGTTTTTGCAGGTCTTCCTCTTTTGCTGTCAGAAGATGTATGCGGTTCTTCTATGTTTTCAAAAATTGTTACTCCATTTAGCCAGTCTGAGTTCTTTTCCATAAAGGTCGTTCGTTTTGAGGCAAGCCATTTTTTATTAATTTTCAAGTAAATGAAGTGAATTGTGGTTTTCACATCCTCTTCGTGGTATCCTCATAAATTGTGTAATTTTTGCACAATAGCCATTCTAAACTCATTTTCATTATGTGAGTTTCTGAATAACTCGAACAATTCCGAATGACATTATAGCACATTGACTCTATCAAATTGTATAACCTAATGATCACTGATTTTACAAAGTAAAAACTTAACTGGCTTGATTACACAATTGCGGCTTAATTTATACCCAAAAATAAAAAAATGTTTAATCTACCTGCTTTGTAAAACAGAAATCCAGGCCTCAACTACCTGTAGTGTAAAGCTGCATTTTCTATTTTACTTAGTATAAAAAAAGTTTAAAACTACCTGCCTATTTTAATAATGCGAACAACTTTGCCGTTTTTGTTAGGTTTAATCAAAATTGGTTACTTTTTTCCATCTGTAGAATAAAAGACAAGGTAAGTACCTGAAAATTTTGGTTATTTTTTTTCTTATTTGGTAGTTTTTCCAACATTCTAGGTTATAAAATATATTGGTCATAGAAACGTTGAATGCGAATTTAAATTTAAATAAACAAATTGTTATATTTATGCATACCTGATTCATACGGGACTCGCCCGATGGTTTTTTTACCATGAATTTTCTAGAGTTTATTGTCAAACGGGACACAAAGCAACATAAAAGAAAATTTAAGAAAAATGCAGGGGAAAAAGTTATCGGTCAATCTCGTATGAACGAGAGAAATTAAAATATGTAACAAATACGTGCTGCAGTGAAAACAGAATTATTGCCATTATCACTATGAGATTGTAACAGTTTTCCTCTTATATCAAGCAAAACGGCATCTTTTGATGGCAAAGTGTAGTTAAATTATTTAAAGCATTGTGTAGCAAATATGCTCCGAAAATTTATCCGAGACCATTTTTGGCCATTTTTAGATATGCTCCATTTTATTTGTAAAAATTACCTAAATATAGGGTGCCTGAAAAGCGGCAACTGCCGAAAAAGTAGGGCATTTGACGCACATTTTTTTGCTTATTTCAATAAAAAATAAACGTACCTTTAAAACGATACCAAAAAAGTAATGATCTATAGTCAAGGTTTCCAGCATTTCAATTTTAAAATGTTACTTTTTTTCAAAATCACCTCTTTTGGGGCTTCTTAAAAAATGCCAACTTTAAGCAGCTCCACCAGCTATAATTTTCAACTAATTAAGAAAAACGTTTTTGAACGCATTACCGATAGTTCATTTTATTGTAAATATAAAAATTTTAAATATTTTTGTAACATAAATATTGAATTATGCATCCGTGTATGTAGTGAATGTCATTTGCGGTCTATTTAAACGATTGCAAAATAAAACCGTTCTTTGTAAGAAGTGCTTTATTATTATTATTATATAACTATTTTACCAGCGAAAAGGTGCTTAGAATTTGCAAAATTGAGTTTTGAAAACTTCGAGTAAAGTAAAATTAAACGGTGCTCGTACAAGATAACGCTCTTAAAACTTCAAGATAAAAATCACACACCATCAAAACTTTCTTACACTGAAAACAAAAAGATTATTTTGCAAAGTGCCGCTTCAGAATATTAAAATGTCTATTAATTCGGTGAAACATACATACATATGTGCACTTTTATATGTACATATGTATGTGCATACATACATACATATGTACATACATACATATACTTATTTCCCTTTGGATAGTTATTCGTAATAAACTATTTAATTGCTGAACTGTCGACCAACTCCAAACAACTTGCTTCTTAACTCTATAAGTTAATATCGTTGTCCTTTTAAATAAAGTTGAATAGAAAACACACAAAAATCAAACATTTATTTACATATGCATTGATTTATTTTGAATTGCCTAACAAAATTTTATACAACCATCAGCGTTGCCATAATTTTTCAAAATTAGAATAAAATATCTGCTTTTCAAGTGAAAAAACTGCACGTAAATAAAGCGTAATTAAAAATAAATTTTTGTATGTGAACAGCACAGAAGAGCTGCACAACGGCAAGCTTTCATGATACGCATTTCAAACCATAAACTTAAACTCAATGTAAAAAAACACAACTTAACTCTGCATTTAATCAGTGTTACAAATTAAAAATAATAAAGCATTACCTAACCACTGTTTCACATATTGAATTTCTAAAAATTTGTTTAATTTTAAGAGTTACCTCTTTGTGAGCATTTAAGTGGCCAAATCAATTAAGACTTCAGAATATAAAAATGGTTAAAAGTAATAAATTTAATTACAAAAAGATGGATCAGAAACTTCAAAATTTGCGAAAATACTGATTTTTGAAACAAAGATCTTCATAATTCTGCACATTTGGCAACGCTGCCAACAATGCAAATGCCTAATGTAAGTGCTGCCAGGCTTCCGTAGCGTTTCTTTGGTTCTGCTTTGAATCTCCAAGAAGAAAACTAACTTTTATTTATACAAAGTGACAACTCTACGCATATTTTTTAAGAAATTAGTAAAAAAATTAGTTGTGTGAATAACTTCCTGGCGTTAATCAGACAGTGACAACTTGGGGTCGGGAATGGTACATGGGTCCTCTATGAAATATCAAAAATCCCTATACGCACTTTTTTCCATTTTGGTTTTATAGACAAATATGTTTTGTAAATATATATTTTTAGCTTTTCATTATCTTGAAAGGTACTAGGCCGAAATATATATTACTTTGTTAGTGAAATAATCTACCTGACTAAAAATAAAGTGTTTTACGACATTAATAATAAATAAAACATTAAAATAATTGATTTTCCTAAAAATTTTAATATTTTCCTATTTAGAAATTATTTTCTAGATAAAAATCATATCCGCTGTATAAACATTTGCAATTTTTTAATTCTGAATTTTTCAAGCGTTCTTACTCTGGTAAAGATAGTTGGCTCCACTAATACGCCTGTTTTTATTCTAAGCAAAATATACCTTTTTTACAACCCTGTAAAAAAGTTAGCCATTCACAATAGTTGGTTTTTTTCTCATGCGTCTCTCATGCAAACATTTCCATACAAACAAAGCACGTGCATGTTAGGACGCAGGGTTTTGATAAACTTTGGTTGAAATTCAATACAATTATCATAAAAGAGGTGTGAAAATGCCACCAGAAGCACAGGAAGGCAACTGTTTGGTATATCGGGGTAGTAATTTTTTGAAACAACGTTTGTTGCTGTCCGTGTTGAGTGGAAAATCAGTTAAAATAACACATATACATTCAGAGGATCAGGCACAACCTGGTTTAAGGGAGTTTGAAATTGGATTGATACGTCTGCTGGATAAAGTGACAAATGGTACAAAAATTGAGTTAAACCCGGCCGGTACATCGGTTTTGTTTTGTCCCGGCCTTTTGCACGGAGGCCAAATTCATCATGATTGCAGCTTGCAGAGAAGTATTGGTTATTATTTGGATGTGTTGATTGCTTTGGGACCATTTTGTAAGTTACCACTAAATGCAACTTTAAGAGGCGTAACCAATAGTAAAGAAGCGCCTTCGCCGGATCATATGAAAGGGGCAGCCTTGTCGGTCTTGAAACGTTTTTTGGTGGTCGATGAAGGTTTGGAATTAAAAGTTGTTAAACGTGGTGTTGCGCCATTGGGAGGTGGGGAAGTTTTGTTCAAATGTCCCGTTCGTAAAACACTGCGCGCCATTCAGTTTATTCAGCAAGGCATGGTAAAACGTATCAGAGGCACAGTGTACGCTTGCAAAGTGTCACCGGCTATGGCAAATCGTACTGTGGAGTCTGCTAAAGGCGTAATGTTAAAATTTTTACCTGATGTTTATATCTACACTGATCAAAATCGTGGTAAAATGTCTGGCAATTCACCAGGATTTGGCATTTGCTTACATGCTGAGACTACTGAAGGTGTGGTATTTGCTGCGGAAGTCATCTCGCATACCAAAAATGAAGGTGTAGATCCCTCAATACCCGAGGATATGGGTAAAAATGCAGCATTATGTTTATTGGACGAAATATATCGTGGAGGCAGTGTAGATTCGTCCTATCAATGGCTAGTTTGTTTGTTTATGACATTAGGACAAAAAAATGTTTCAAAATTTATGACTGGTGAGTACAATTTGTTGAATTACCTAATTTATATCTAATAATCTCATAATTAACAGGTCCGTTGTCATCGTATACGGTGCATTTTCTGCAGCATTTACGTGACTTCTTTTCTATAACTTTTAAATTGCAAAATCCTGAAACAAATGATGAAGATACTATAGCTGGAGCACAAAAAGTCCTACTTACGTGTGTAGGCGTTGGTTACACCAACATAAGTAAAAGGGTTATTTAGTTTATGCCGACAATTTTTTATTTATATGACATATGTACATAATTTTAGGATTTTTTTTAAAATAAGTTACTATTTGAAATACCTAGAGTTCTGCCATTCTTTGGTGAAGATCTGCAAGAGGATGATGTTTGTGAAAATCTTAAAATAATGGAGTTTTTACTTATTAGATATATTCACCTAAATGTGGGATTGTATAATAGCAAAATGTTTGTTGTAAAACCCTTAAAATAACATGTGACAGTAGGAGTTTATTATGTTCGATCTGGATACGTTTCAAGATACTCGATCAATGCGGTGAAGTAAGTATGTAGGTTACATCTGACTGCACTAATATGGTTGAGAGCAACACGACGAATTTAACGTCGGAATAAAGTTAGACATAGGCACAATTATGAGTCTGTTAATACCATCATGTGTACATGGTAGTTTTTACGCCGCCCATTCTGCGCAGTAATAACTAGAAATTTTGTTTTGGCCTTTCTATACTCTTGTTAAATTTTATATATTCTTTTCTCGTCTTTTTGAACATAAAAACACCTAAAAACTTGTTTTTGATATCAAGAACGATTTAGATTTTTACTACAAATGAAAAAGTTGTTTAAACTTAAAAAAATCTTTATTTCGTTCTATATAATAACATTACATTTACAGAATTCTTTCGAGTTTTAAGCAATAAAAATAATATTTTTTATAAAAACAAAACTTTAAAATGTTACTGATATCGAAATATTTTGCAAGGTTTGGATAAAAAGGAATTAAAAAACAACACATAATTAAATCTTATAAACAAAATAAATCTTTAATGGAAAAGCTTCTCTACAAATAAAAAATAATAACCAGTTGTCTCATAAAAAAGATACCAAATATGCTTTACTACATCGTAAATTAAAAAATATTTAAATATGCACCATTGAATTGTAGAACGAAAGTTTTCTATGAAGATCTCTTAAGGCATGCATATGTATATGTTTTCTGTATATATGAAAAACTTAATTATATAAATACATTGTTTGTGATTTATTCACATTTTTTAAAGTATTATTTTTTATGTAAGTACTTTTGATTTCTTAAATACTCGTATGTACATTTAACAATCTGCAAGTTAAAAAAACAAACAAAAATATTTGTTATTTCGAAAACTTTCCAAGTTTTTATTTACATGCTATTTACTATGTACTAATTTATTAAAAACAAAATCAGTAAATCAACTTTAAAGGAAAGAGATTTGTTGATAAACGGAAAAATCGGAAACATTTTTAAGGAAATAGTCTGTGTCTTAGAAAAGAATTTTTTCAATACTCTTGATAATTTTAAACTCATTCCATAAAACCCCGTGAGTTCAGCACTTTGTTTTGTTGAACTAAATAGAAAATCATATAGGTATAACGACTTCGTGTTACTTGAATGTGTAAACGGTCCCTTTTGACAACAAAATGTTATTCTAAAAAAAGCTGTATGTTCAAAAACTCTGTTCAAATTTTATTTTATGCTCTTATTTAATTCATACTTTCGAAATTTTTAGATATAATTGGACAAAATTATTAATATAAAAACTATTCAAATGAAAAACAAGAATCAAAATATTATTTAAAAAATTTTTTTAAATATAATAAAGTTTTAAAAAATTGTTTATTTGCTTTTTTATTATGGCCACAGTTTCTTTTCTACCTTAATGTAGAAAGAGCCTTATTAATTTTTTTTAAATTTTGATTTATCGAAATTAATGTTTGTATCATCGCTATACTCAGTGGAGTGCAACAACTACTGCTATTTATTGTTCATAAACGGGTAGATTGTAAATAAAGAGTAAAGTCAATAAAAGAATTAATAAAAAAATGATTTTTGATTAATTTAAAGATCTTGTATTGAAATATGTAAAGAAAAGTCGTGTCGTATTCTTTGTTTTCTTACATTATTTGGGGCTTAAGTTTGAAATGGACCTCAAGCAGTTGATTTCTTTCAAAAGGCTTATGGGAGTTAACGTTTGGGCCCGTGAAATGTACCATTGAACTGTTTTGCAATAATTAATTGTCCGTTTTTTAATCGATGATATTTTAAGTTTTTCCAAACACTTTAAAAATTTTAAGAATTAATTTCTAAAATGCTTCCTTAACACCTATTTTAAGAGTTTAACGCCTTATATAATTTAGGTATTTTCTAAGATAAGTAATAGTTTTTTAGCCAATTTTTAAAAACAATGTTTATTATTATTTTTCATCTTATCTTATTTTTAAGCTATCAAGAAAAATACTGCCTTCAATGGTGCAAATTATCTTTGTAAAATGGCCTGATTTGCTTATCTGAGAGCAGTTGAATCGCATAGCATGCAGATAGTTGTCTTAGCTAACTAAAATTTATCTCATTTGGTACAATCTTAACCTTCTGTAAGCGCAATACAACAAATAAAAACAATGACTAAATTATTTTTAAAGTAATAACTAAACAATAACTAAAAGATAACTTTATTGACGGTCGTTTATTGCAAGCGTTGTGTATTTTGAGTTTCTCTGTGGTCTAAATATTTAATTTAAGGCAATAGAGCAAAGTTACTGAAAGTCTTCCTGTTCTAAAATTTCAAAATCACTCTCGTCGGAAGAGTCCAGAGCGGTAACCAGGCGTCTATTTGAGGAATCATGTGTGGGGCCACCCGAACCAGCTCTCAAAACACCCTGAACCAGACCGCTCATAAGGCTGGGTATAAGTTTACTATTATTGGCAATGAAGGCTTGGGCTTGAGAAGCTCCAACCATGCCTACCAACCTTGAGACTTCTTGCTGACAGCTTGTCATGTCTGCAGGTCGCAAGACTTTGGGCTCATCTACAACTGTATGGTCAGGAAACTGTAAACCTTTTGAAAGACTTTCTTCTGAGGAAGATGATGATGTTGATAGTGAAGAATCACGTTTAAAATGACCTTTTTTAAATTCTATGGTGTCATTTGAATGCGAATATTTAACTAATGCATCTGTGGCGGGATTGGAGTTTTTCACATGTAATTCTGATTTAGACACTGGAACTATTGGCAGTAAGTCGTCTTGATCATCGTCCGTGGAACTTTCATTGACTTCGGGTATAGCATCTGGTATCAGTAACTCTGAGGGAACTTCGTCACTTTTGCTTTCATCATCTTCGCCATCTTCAATGCGCGAAGACAAATCGTTGGCTTTTTCCAAAAAGAACATATTAAAATCATTTTCCTCCGGTAAAAATTCATCCTCAAAGTCGTAATCTTGTTGTAGTTTTCCAGACCAACCAAAACTCAAACCTAAAAAAAAAATTTAATATATTAGAATCTGCGCAATTCGCACAAGAATGAAAGAAATTGGAGTTCAACCTGATGAGCATGTCATGCACATATGTATGTACGAGTATGTACCTTTTGATTCGATATTAACTATTTTGATGTTGTGTTTTGTTGATATAATACCAGCTAATACTAAACCAGTCAATACCACCATTGAGCCAGAAACGAAATGGCCCACCACTGCCAATGCTGCCAAACAACTAGATGCAAATGCACAAAACATTGTGGGTCTTGCTTGACGATATTCTATAAAGCGTTTTTGCAGCGCATCCAGCCGGCTTTTAAGCTCTGGAGGTATTTGCAGGCGTAAGTTGCAACGACTTTTGAAGAACCAGCAGCAAAATATCATTAAAAATATCAAGCCCAAAGGTCGTATTTTCAGTCTGGAATAAAGGAAAAAATTAATTTGTTAATTCAAATTTTCAAGTAAAACAAAGGCAAAATAAAAAGTAATAATGTTTTCTAGAAAAATAATAATTTGTCCCACTGTCATGTTTTTACACAAACATAATAGTTCTACAGCTGAATTTTATTGGCCAATGAGAACACAGCTTGAGTGACGTCAACGTTCCAACATGCGCAGAAATGTTTTTTTATGGCTGCGTGATGGCGTAATCTTTATTTAATCATTCTTGTATGCAACTACATAAGTACATACATATGTACATACATATATTAATAATAAGGTGACCATGTTGTAGTGTTCTATAAAATACAGTTGTTCCTATAAAAGAAAACTGATCACCTGATACTGTTTTGTTCGTCGTTCCCCAGCGAACAAATTAGAAATAAAGTATTTTAACTCTCGCAGAGTGTGCATTTGTGCAAATGTGCGCATTTTCATATACACCAATGTGCTTTATTATCGACGACGATAATTCGCTACCAAAAATTCGTCCTTCGTCGTAGTTGTTTTCCTGGCACTACACTTTGAACAATATATTTTTTCAACAAACGGTTTTATCAACTTCACCCCAAAATTTGACGATTTAGTAGCACCTTTAGTCAAATTGTTTTCGATTTTTCAATTCCAGATTTTTGTTTCCTTTACAAATATTTGCTGTTTTCGCAATATAAAGTATTTAAAGAATCAGGGGTTAGTATACAGTTCTGGTGTAGATTTGGGCCTTTCATACGATGTAAGTTACGTCACTGAAGTTTTCATCAGATTTGATGAGCACTTCATTTCGCTTTATATTCTTCCACTTACATTCTCCTGTACGTAAAATGATAAAAGAATTGTTGCACATGATTTTATGAGTTTTTTTTTAATCAGCCATAGAGAAAATTTTCCGATGCTTGTTTGGTCTGCCAAGATGGTGTCTGAAAATCTCTTTGCCACATTTTTTTTCTTAGTTCTACTCTGAATTTTTGTTGCTATGTACAAATTAAAACTAAGCTATTGTTGAAATTTATATATGTATTAAAAATAAGAGTATATTGCAAAATCGTTCCTTTTGTATTATTTAATTTCATACCAAACGGTCAAGGTTGATTATTTCGTATTATTGGCTTTGGTTCAAAATCTAATTTCATTGTTTAGAAGAAACGGTAAAATTTCCATTTTTATTTGTATTTTCACTTTTGGTTAATTTCGTATTGCAGCAAATCAAATACATATGTATGTAACTGAATTTAGCAAGTAAATAAACAATTTCGTGAATTCATTTAAAACTTTTTAATCGAAAAGAAAAAAAGAACAAGTTGTACAAACTTACGCAAACAAATCTATTCTGTCAAATTCGTAATTCAATTCAGAATAAAATTTTAATTTACATGCGAGTATGTACGTAAGTATGTATGCAAAAATATATACTTAAATATGTACATATGTTTATACAGCATATGTATTTGAATAGTGTTCGTATATCGTCAGCATTCAATTCTTTTCCAACGTTAATTGTAATCGTCACAGTGCAAGTTTGATAACGTATTTTTTTATACACATACATATGTATTTATGTATGTACTTATATACATATGTATGTACATATTTTTATAGGAAAATTGTAGTAGTTTGTAAAAGTGTGTTGCCAGTGTAGTTATTAATACAACTTTTATTAAAAAAACTTTTAATAAAAAAATCTTAGTTGTGAAATTGTTTGTTACGGTATTTTAATCGTATGATTTGCAAAGTAAAAAATAATATTAAAATAATTTAACACAAATAGCATTTTATTGCACCAGCCTTTGTTTTATTACAGCAAAAACTAATTATTACAATCATTCTTCAATGCAAAAATCAGGGTCGATAATTTCGTCATCGACTTCATAACTTCCCCATCAGCATCAAGAAAGTGAGCTCTATCTAAATCACTCTGCAAAAATAATTTATATTTAAGGGAAAAAAGGTGGACCATACTAGAAAATCTAGTTATTTCTTCTTTTTGGCAACAATAACAGGGACAAGTGGTAAAAATAGCTCCATATAAATCTAACTATGTACTCGTACATGCAGGAGGTGCAATAATTTTCTTTCTACTGAATACTTACGTTATCGATGTGGTGGGAATATATTTTCAAAGAAAAATTGCATAAATAGGGACAAGTGGTAGTTTGCACCCCAGGACCTGATTTTATCCGCTCACGATATTGCTAACACACCCAAAATACCATCATAAGATGGTAAGATCACCATGATAAGAGAATATATGTATGTACATACGAGTACACATGTGGTCATTAAAATAGGTACGACGAAAATTTTACCAGATACCAGTAAAAAACTATAAAGCTTATTGTTCAATTTCCTTGGTATATTTCCAACGATGCTATACATAACGATCTAAATATTCAAACTGTTAAAGAGGTAATAAATGCATACAGAGAAAAATATTTAAAAAGACTAACCAACCAACCATGTAAATCGTCTGGCTATTGTGTTATAAGACGATACCGATGAAATTCGAAGACGTAAAAGATACCATGTGTTAGATCTAAAGGGTGGTTAAATTGTATGGGCCGATGTTGAATGTGAACCACACCTAAACGCCAAGTTTTTTTCCGAATTTTATTTGACATTTCTCTATTTCAGACTTACTCGATTTGAACCATGGAGAATTGCCGCATTTGGGCGAATGAGAATCCAAGAGTGATTGTCGAAAAACCAATGCACCCACAAAGAGTGACTGTTTGGTGCGGTTTATGGGCTGGCGGCATCATCGGGCCGTATTTTTTCCAAAATGAGGCCGGTCAGGCAGTTACTGTGAATGGTGTTCGCTATCGTGAGATGATAACGAACTTTTTATGGCCCGAATTGGAAGATATGGATGTGGACGATATGTGGTTTCAGCAGGACGGTGCCACTTGCCACACAGCTAACGAAACAATGGCTCTTTTGCGCAACAAATTCAATGGCCGTGTTATCTCACGTAATGGCGATGTCAGTTGGCCGCCAAGATCATGTATTTTACACCGTTGTACTTTTTTCTTTGGGGTTATTTGAAAGAAAAGGTGTACGTCGATAAGCCAGCAACAATTCAAGACCTAAAGGATCCGATAATTCGGCACATTAACGGCATAGAACCTCCATTATGCCTCTTCTTCTTCTTCTTTTGGCGCTACAGTCCGTGGTGAACCTGGGCCTCAACCAACTAACATTTCCAGCTGGCACGGTCTTTAGCCAGCATCCTCCAATTTTGCACACCAAGTTGGTTGAGGTCCCTCTCCACTTGTGTGCGCCATCGGTTCCGTGGACGTCCTCTACTGCGTTGTCCCACAGGTTCGGAATCGAAGATTCTACGGGTCGGAGCAGTATTCTCCATGCGCTCTACATGGCCCAACCATCTTAGCCGTTGGATCCGTAGGCGCCTGGTTAGGCTCATGTCGCTGTACAACCCGTACAGTTCATGATTGAATCTTCTTCTCCAGAAACCATCAACGCAAACAGGGCCGAAGATTGAACGCAGAACTTTTCTCTCGAAAATACCAAGGACTTCCTCATCCGCCTTCGACACCGTCCATGCTTCTGCGCCATAAAGAAGTACAGGGATTATCAAAGTGGTATATAGTGTCAACTTGGTTTTTCGATAAGGGGCCTTACTACTCAATTGCCTCTTGAGCCCAAAGAAACAGCGATTGGCAAGAGTTATTCTGCGTTTGATCTCGGTACTGATGTTGTTCATACTGTTGACTTGGGAGCCAAGGTAGACGAAGTCCTTCACTACCTCGAAGTTATAGCTGCCTATGGTGATGTTCGGGCCCAGTCGTCGGTGTTGCGCGTCCTTTTTTGATGACAGCATATACTTCGTTTTGCCCTCGTTCACCGCTAGACCCATTTTGGCCGCCTCCGTTGAAATACCAGCAAACGCTTCAGTGACGGCTCGCTGTGTTCGACCAATCACGTCAATGTCGTCAGCGTATGCTAGCAGTTGCACGGACTTTTGGAAGATCGTGCCTCTGTTGTTGGCGTGTGAGTTTTGCACGATCTTCTCAAGAATTATGTTAAAAAAGTCACATGACAGTGCGTCGCCTTGTCTAAATCCCCTTCTGACATTGAAGGTCTCGGTGAATTCGTTACCGACCTTGATGGAGCAGCGAGAGTTCTCCATCGTCATCCTACACAGCCTGACGAGTTTAGTAGGAATGTCAAAACTAGACATGGCTTCGTATAGCTCGTCCCTATACACACTGTCATATGCGGCCTTAAAATCAACGAATAGGTGGTGGGTGTCGATTTGCATTTCTTGGGTCTTTTCCAGGATCTGCCGTAGTGTGAAAATTTGGTCGATGGTGGACTTCCCCGGCCTGAAACCACACTGATAAGGACCTATCAGACTGTTCACGTTCCTGAGGCATAATGTTCCATTATGCCTCAGCGTCATCGAAAATTTGGACCATCGGATGGAGGTGTGCCGCCGAGGTCGCGGCGCCCATTTGACCGATATTTTGTTCCATACATAATTGTATGGTAATAATACCAATACATCATAATAAAATAAAATTACAATAATTTCCTAAAT
This sequence comes from Epicampocera succincta, assembly GCA_932526305.1. Classification (NCBI taxonomy): domain Eukaryota; kingdom Metazoa; phylum Arthropoda; class Insecta; order Diptera; family Tachinidae; genus Epicampocera; species Epicampocera succincta. The sequence goes on along the minus strand of OW052038.1, from coordinate 27,415,633 downwards.
AGTTTGTGTTTTATTCAAAATCAACATCGGCCCTTGAAATTTAACCACCCTTTACCTTCCAGAAGTTAATTTTTTTTATCTAAATCAATCTTTTTCTTATCATTATGTTTTGTTTTTTTTATTGTTTTCTTTTAACTTAATGCTAAAACTTTAAATTTAATAATTACTAAAACTTAAGTTGCTGTTGTTGTAAATATAAGATGGACTAAATCTGTATTTTTTTTCTGTTAAATTTGGAATATTTCTATAGTTTTATACGTTTTTATATGTGTAACTCTAAATGTCAATATAAATGTGATTAATTTTGCTTATTATCTCAATATAAGATAGATTGCAAAATAAATAAAATACAAACAAAAAATTTGTATTGTAAAATTTTTTATAAACAAAAATTAAAAATTATATCATAAATATTAAATTCAGCATAAAAGTTTGTAAAACCGACAAAATAAAATAAGAACTAAAATTATATATAAAAGTTAACACAAAAACAAAATTCATTTGGTCATAAAAATAGGTCGGTTAAAGAAATACAGAAAAAAGCAAAATACGAAATTCATACTAAAAAAGGAAAAAACAGAAGTATTAAGTTAATATCCACTATGTCCACCAATTTTTTGAGTACATTATTGATTCTGTTGGGCATACGTTTCCGGCAAGTTTCAACTGGCGTGTTGTACCATATTTCTTGAACTTTTTGCCACAGTTCAGTCTTATTTTGTAAATTTTCTTTCCTAAATCGATTCTTAAGATCTCCCCAAAGATTTTCGATTGGGTTTAGACCGGGCGATTGGCTAGGCCACTCCAGGAGGCGGATGTTATTTTCGCGAAACCAAGAACTTACTAATCTGGAGGAGTGTTTGGGGTCATTATCTTGTTGAAAGACCCAGCGTAATGGCATCTCTTCGCTAGCAAATGCCAGCATGACTTCCTCAAGTAAACTTTTGTAAACTTCTTTGGTCATTGTTTCGGAAATAAGGTGAATAGGACCTACTCCAATCCAAGAAAACCAACCCCAGACCATTATGTTTCAGCCTCCGTGTTTAACTGTTTCTTTTTTGTGTAACGTGGTTACACTTATGTAGGTCTTCTGACATTACGCCCTGCATCATTTCCAAATAAATTTATCTTGAGTTTCATCGCTCCAGAGAATATTATGCCATTTTTTTATATCTTCTGGTCAACACCACGACTTGTGATTTTGTGCAAATTGTTTCCTCTTATGCAAATTTTTTTTCTAAGCAATGGAACTTTGCGAGCTATTCTTCTTGGAAGTTTAATGTCACATAGACGGCGCCGCACAGTTCTTGCCGATATTTGATTATCTATTTCAGCGGCGATCGCTTTCGAAGACTTAAAAGGATCTCGCTTAGCTAGCATCGCGAATTAACCGTCCGCAATAGCTCTAGTTTTCCTCACTGCGCCACGTTTTTCTGTTCTCGAAGCTTTTGAATGAGTCTTCCCTCAAACCTTAAAATGTTAATTTTATGACAAAATTTGCAAAAATCTCCACGCGTTCCTATTTCAAAGGCCAGAAAATTTTCTTAGTATTTTAAAAAACTTTTTCATAGAAAATGGCAAACACATTGAAAGTTAACGGAATTTGTTATGTTAAAAGAAAACAGTGTTGAAAATTAAAAAACGTAACTTTATTAAAAAATTCTGCGATTGGCAAAAAAAAAGCCATGAAATTCGCGGCAGGTAAAGGTGGTTCCTATTTTAAGGGCCATATGTGTATATGCGTACGTACAGAATTACAGCGCCAGAGTGACATAAAAGAGAAATATTTACGAAAATTAAGAGGGGGAAATATTTACCGCCACCTCTCCAGTTAAAGGGGTTAAACAATCAGTTTACTAGCACATACCCATACATGCATACATATGTATATACTTAAATGTATGTACTCACTTACACTTGTGTGTACCTACAAGTGTTTTTTTAATTCATAATAGTTGTTCATTGTGGTATAAAGAAGTTTTCAGGATCATAAATTTAGATTTCACAAAAATTACAACGCTTATCTTAATAATCGACAAAAAATAAAAAGAGAGTCGGAAGAATCAAACCAGCGATATCCAGAAAGCAGAACAAAGTATGTATGTATGTATGTATGCACGTATTTTGTTTATAAATGAAGGATAAATGTCATAAGAGCATTTCAAGTTGTCCACAGCAGCATCAGCAGTTTTGAAGTTCAATCTTTTCATAATTTAAAGATGGTTAATAAACAAGACTACATACACACATACATACACGTATGAATGTTTATTCAAAATATGAAATACATATGTACACACATACATACATATGAAAATATGTATTTGACTTCAAATATATTTATGATAAGCCCTCGTATTTACGTTCATATTTTTGGACATTTATTTTAATTCATTAATATGCATACTTACATGTACTTATATAGATATGTACGTATGTATGTAAATACATATACATACATGTATGTACATACACATATTTTAATTATAAATTGTTTTCTTTTCATATTAAGACCAAATCCAAAATTAATCACATTAATGAGACCTTCAATGTCAGAAGGGGATTTAGACAAGGCGACGCACTGTCATGTGACTTTTTTAACATAATTCTTGAAAAGATCGTGCAAAACTCACACGCCAACAACAGAGGCACGATCTTCCAAAAGTCCGTGCAACTGCTAGCATACGTTGACGACATTGACGTGATTGGTCGAACACAGCGAGCCGTCAATGAAGCGTTTGCTGGTATTTCAACGGAGGGGGCCAAAATGGGTCTAGCGGTGAACGAGGGCAAAACGAAGTATATGCTGTCATAAAAAAAGGACGCGCAACACCGCCGACTGGGCTAGAACGTCACCATAGGCAGCTATAACTTCGAGGTAGTGAAGGACTTCGTCTACCTTGGCTCCCAAGTCAACAGTATAAACAACATCAGTACCGAGATCAAACGCAGAATAACTCTTGCCAATCGCTGTTTCTTTGAGCTCAAGAGGCAATTGAGTAGTAAGGCCCCTTATCGAAAAACCAAGCTGACACTATATACACATATATATATATACTTTGATAATCCCTGTACTTCTCTATGGCGCGGAAGCATGGACGATGTCGAAGGCGGATGAGGAAGTCTTTGGTATTTTCGAGAGAAAAGTTCTGCGTTCAATCTTCGGCCCTGTTTGCGTTGATGGTTTCTGGAGAAAAAGATTCAATCATGAACTGTACGGGTTGTACAGCGACATGAGCCTAACCAGGCGCCTACGGATCCAACGGCTAAGATGGTTGGGCCATGTAGAGCGCATGGAGAATACTGCTCCGACCCGTAGAATCTTCGATTCCGAACCTGTGGGACAACGCATTAGAGGACGCCCACGGAACCGATGGCGCACACAAGTGGAGAGGGACCTCAACCAACTTGGTGTGCACAATTGGAGAACGCTGGCTAAAGACCATGCCAGCTGGAAAACTTTGTTGGTTGAGGCCCAGGTTCACCACGGACTGTAGCGCCAAAAGAAGAAGAAGAATGTTGACATTTTAGAAATATCCCAAATTTACAAAAAAAAAAAAAAGGAATCCAGCTTTATATTTACAAACAACTTAAGTTTTAGTAATTATTCATTTTAAAGTTTTAGCATTAAGTGACAAGAAAACAGAAGAAATTAAGTAATAATTAAAAGATTGATTACAACAAAAGAAAAAAATAACTTCTGAAAGTTAGATCTAACGCATGGTATCTTTGAAGTCTTCGAATTTCATCGGTATCGTCTTATAACACAATAGCCAGACGATTTACATGGTTGGTTGGTTAGTCTTTTTAAATATTATTCGATGTAGGAACTTATTACATCTGACAAACTGTTAAAGTTTGTATTGGGTGTTTTTTATTGAGGTATAGAACTTTAAGTTGGCATCACTTTTTTAACTGGCGGCCATTTTGTCAGCTGTCAGGTGATTAATATTTAGTTTGGTTTGCCATTTCATCATGAACAGGTTGACAAAAGAACAACGCTTGCAAATCGTGCAAATTTATTTCGAAAATAATGGTTCAGTTCGCGAAGTTTACCGCAAGCTCCGTCCATTTTATGGTCGACATAATCGTCCATCAGAGCAATTAATTCGGTTAACCATGGATCGTTTTCGCACTACGTTTACTCTATGTGATAATACGCATCCGCAGAGACGTCGAACAGTGCGCACCGAAGAAACAATTGCCGCTGTAGAGCAAAGTGTTTCGGGTCCTCGAATGAATTCTTCGTCACACGCAGTGCCTCTTTACCATGAATATTTATGTGTGTATTATTATTAATTGCTACCTTGTCTGTATATCTCACTAATATGGTTCCTGTCACGAGTTCATTGTTTACAGTGTTCGTACCATCTAAGAGGATAATTCCCTCATCTATTTCTAGTAATGGATAATTATATTCCTGTAGTATCACACATTTACCTTTTTTATTTTCCAACAAGGGTTTGATGCATTCGTCGCCTATTCTCTTGGTTTGGCAAGTGTTTTTACCTCAATAATTATCACAGTTATTAAGTCTAGTGTAAATATTATTGCAAAGGGCAATTTCCTTATGGGTGGAAACTTGTCCACGCTCAGTGCCAAGTGGTGTTAATTTAAATAGTTTATAATAATTATTTATGGTAGGATATTTAGTTATATATAGTTCTTGCCGTATACACAGACGTCGGAATATTCCAGCATGTTAATAATTGGTACAGACGATAACTCCTGTTGTGCTATTTCTTTTACATCATTCAAATTTAATGATTCAGATAAGTATTCATTGTCTTTGGCCGCATTTATCGTTCTCACTACTGTTAGTAAATGGTCATGAATTTCTTTGACTAGGATATGGCTTTCCGTTACTCCTCCTTCTATGGAATCCAATAGTTTTTCAAAACGGGAATTAATTATTTTCTGCTTTTCATTCTTTTAATGCTGGTTTCTATTTGGATTAAATCTTCGTGGTCTGGTATATCAGTATTGAATTTCGGAGCTGATCCTAGGAAATTAGTGCCGTTTTCCAGTCTTATGTATGTTCGTTAAGTTATTCTATTAATATTTCTAGTTTCTTTGTTGAAATGTATTCCTCAGTAGTGGGATAAGAGTTTTCATCAAATATTTGTTAATTTTTCATTTATCAAATAAATATGCGTCGTCAGACCGGGTTAATGCGTATTTTTTATTTCCGATATGTTGTATTTTAATTATTGCTTCTAATTTCTAGAATAATATTTCCACACGGCTACAATCTGGTACACTTGCTTCATTAAGCCTAAAGGTAATGTTTTTTATATTGTTTTTATCCAAAGTTTTCCCTATTTTTGTTGGGATTAGGTCTCCTAGATCTTCTTTAGCAATTTCTTTTCATGGCGTCGTAAATTTTTATTCCTGGTTCCAACTATTTTTACTAATATTTGTGACCCTTTTGTGAATGTCTTATGTTTTGTGTTTTTGTTTAAACGGTTAACGGTTTTCAGATGCGTCTTTTAAGTTTTTTATTATATTCTCGTTATTCTCATTCGTTACACCGACATATTTATATGTCATTTGGTGGATACTTTGTTACGGTGTGCACTGATTTATTGAGTTCTTGCTCTGAATATTTCTTCTTCTTCTTCGCTGCTGTACACTGGTTACTAAATTTATACATATATCCGTGTTAATTCACTAATTGAGTTATGCGCTCTTTTTACTTATCCCTTCACTGCCGATCTATGCACTGCAGTTTCTATTTTTTGAATACCGTATTTATGGCGCATTTGTTTAAGGGCTGATGTGACAAACGATGCTTTGTTATCAGTTATTAATCATTTACACTCAGAAAACTGGCCTGGGATGTGTTGGAGTAGTTGAGTCACGTAAAGGTTCCTGGATAGGGCTTCTTTCATATCCACCAAATCAACATTTTGAACATTTGTAATTGTGTTTTTTCTTTCTAATATTTTATTTATTGTATTTTTATAGCTTCTGCCATATTTTAGTTGGTTCTAACTCTAATGCATACCGTATGAATTAAACGATTGTGAAACTGATTTGATGATATCTCACTATGTGAGCTTTTAGCTGAATGCGCGCTGTTAACTGAAGATGTCTTTATAATCTGTCGAGACAAAGCATCGGCTACTACATTTTCAGTGCCGGGTTTGTATTTCATTTCAGCACCTTAATCTTCTATTATAGCTTTCCAGCATTTAACCTTAGGGTTGGGACTCTTTTACGAAATGACGTATGTTAGCGATTGATGATCCGTGAAAGTGGTATGTGTATAATTTCTAAGCTTTTGCAAGGCCATTATTATGGCTAATATTTTTTTTTTTCAATTGTGCTATATCTCCGTTCTCTTTCAGTAAGAGTTCTTGATAAAAAGTAAATTCGATTCTTATTTCGATTTAACAGGGCACCAATAGCCGATGTTGGAGGCATCCGTTGTTAGTTTAAACCGTCCAAATTATTTTAAATTACCTCAGAGGTAAAAAGTTGAAGTCATTCGGGCTATTATAGGTACTTACATTTGGTTCTAAAAGTTCAGGATATTAGTGACTTACCACGGTCTTTATTGGAATTTGTTCCAATCTGCTGCGTAGTGTGGCGTTCTCTTGTTGGACGGCCTGTAAAGCTATTTGTAGATTTGCCATTTGCTGGTGCAACTGGTTTAAAGATACACCTTTCATACTTCTGTTGCTTTGGCAGACGTGTCCTCTTAGTACTTTTTTTCAAAATTTGGTATTTCAAAAAAAAAAAGCTATTATGTCACTTCACTTTGAATTTGGTTTTCCTTTCCATGAGGAATCCTTTTGTGTTGCTGTTTGTTTTACGCAGGATTTTATTGCTATCCTCGCTGCGACAAGGAATACCGGTCCGTTCACTTGGAGTGTATGTATAGTATATGTTGTTCCAGGCAGGATCTGGCATGTCTTGAAGAGTTCTTTATTTCTTAAAATTAACACACTCAGATAAGTACTAGTTAGAGTTTGAAATCTATGTTGTTGAGTTTTACTTGTGAACTAAAGGACCAAAAGTATTTACAGTGTTATTTATACTTTTGCTAATCCGAAGATTAGAAATGATCATCTATTACAACGTGGGGGAATGTTAGGTAGCCACATATACATACATATGTATGTATGTATTAAAGGTGTTGGTGATAAGAATATTTTGTGTCTTTCCTACACAGTATTTTATTTTTTGTTCTTTTGCTTCATATAGATAGAAGTATTTATTCTTTTCTTAAAAACATATAGAAGATAAATCTATTTTGCAGTGATAACAATATTTTTTGATATGTAATATTTTCTGTATTTAACATTTGAGGATAAAACTACAAATTGTAAGTTTTTCTCCTAGGTAAAATGTTAAAGTTATTTTGTAACAATAATGAAAGACCACTATAAATGATAAAAACTATAATATTGTTACTTTGAGATAAAGTAAAAAAAATTTAAGTATTTTGTTAAACTGTAATTTTCTGTGTTTAAAAATAAATTAAGGATAAGATTATTTTCACAGACAGAATCTTTGTCCCCTTGGATATGTTATAAAGACAAGAGTAAAAGTATTTCGATAAAAAACTAAAATTGTTACTTGTCTATCCTAACTTGACAACAGACATACCCACATAGTCTATACATATGTACATACATTTTTGTATTATATGTTTTGTAGTTAGAATTTGTATGTATGTATATATGTATTGCACTAATATTATTTGTTTTAACATGCCCCGCGGTAAATTGCACTGTTGAATGTCAAGATTCTGACATCTGACACCGGATTTTGCTAGAAGAAGCAAAACAAAAATGTGCAAATGTCAGCGGTTGGTGAAAATTTTGTAGAGCAATTTAAATTTCCAAATTTAATGTTTTTGTTAACCAATCAATACAATTTCAAAGATAAATATTTTTGAAAAGAATCCATAAAAATATGAATACGGCGTAAACTTTTCAAACTCCAAATCCCTCCTTTTATTTACCTGGCCCAAATCCATTGGTCAAATAATTCTTTCTCTATCTCGTAAATTGTTATAAGTAGATATGTACATACATAGATACTTTTTCTTGTCAATAGCAACCTTTAAACTCAGGCAAACCTTGCAGGGGAATCGAAGTCCTAATAATACAATGGTTAGTAACTCTTTTTTTAAAAAATTCTTTTAAGTTTGCCTAATCATTTTGTTTTAAAAAAAAGCAGCCATTTTGATAATATATTCTTAGTGGGATTGTGTTTCCTATTTTTTCATTCCTTTTTATATTCTTAAGCCGCGTACACGACTCTGAACACGCGCTCTTATGTTCAATCATTTTGATTCGTAGGTAGCAATAAGTTTACTTGGGGGTTACGCGATCAGAGTTTGCCTTTCAAGTTCAAGTACATTCACACTTTTTTACACTTCCACACTTCCACTTTTAACTATTGAAACGAACTTGATTTCAATTTCTCTTTCAATTTTGTTTTTGAATTTGCGGTGAAGAAAACAGCTGATTCCGATTTAATGAGCAAATTTTTCGTTGTCGTTTGGACATATTTTACCCTCATATTCTCTATGTGTTGTATTGTTTCTTTTATTATAAATATAATTTTGTGTGAAAATTAGGAAAAAGTATTGAATAAATATGTTTGGGAATAAGAATAATACATACATAAGTAAGTACAATGACGTGCTGCGAAAGCAGCAGAAGCAGAAGCCATGAAGTTCTGCGGATCCCAAATGTCTGTGTTTTTCTTTATTTTTCTGTTATTTTATTTTTTCCCCTTAAAACTTTCAATGAAGCAATAATTTTAAATTTCTGTGTGAAGACTTTTAAAGGAAATAATTTCTTTCCTACTTACATAAGTATGTTGCTATGATTATGGACAGTATTATTAAAAGCGTACCTATGACTTTTCTTGCTGTTGGCGCGGAAGAGCCTCTGTTTTTATATGGAACGTTGTTTGCGTTTTTCTTTTGAATGTGGTCTTTTATTATTTTGTTCAGGTCTATTAATATAATTATTGTTTCGAGATTATGTTTTGATTTCGTTTTAAGTTTTTTTAACTTTTATTTTTAATTTTAATGGTTTTTCAAAATATATATATACATATATTAATGTATATGTGTATATTTGTTGAAAGCATATTTAATAAGTTTGAACCAGTTTTTGTAATAAAACAATGAAAATACAAAAAAAATTAAATATTTTACGTTTTTTTGAAGTTTTTTTTTGGCGATATTCTAAAATGACGGCAACCTTGACGATTTTTCTCGCAGAAATCTGTGGCAACAGTGATCACGACACGACTAAATGGAAACTTTTGACACTAAAACAACTTTTTGTCTTTGTATCCTACCCATTTTTAGTGTTTTACATAAACATATACATACATAATATGCGCACGTGTGTACATATTACAGATATTTTGTATTTTATATTAAAATCCATAACATAAAACGCGAAATGACAAATAAAAAGAAATGTCAAATATTTAATTATACAAAAAGAGAGAATGAGGAGAAAAGTGCCTGAAATTACTTTCCCGTTTTTATTCTCCTCTCTCTAAACTTCAAGAAACTCAAGAATTGCCACAATGAAATTGCCGTGTGAACTCACACTAAGTGGCTCTAATGCTTTTGACTCGATTCCTATCAGATCACGCCCAGCACAACCATTCCACAAGAAACAAACTATTCATAAATAAGACTTTGTTTCCATGCAAATCAAGCAATTGTTGGTAGCGGGTTACTCTAGGTGCTAAATTTTCTGCAAAGCGAACGAATAAAAAATTGATAAACTTGATTGATAAATTGAAAAATTTTTTCAACACTTTGCTGTCGAAATTTTAAAACAGGGCGTCGAATTAAAATTTTCCGGTTTATCAAATTAAGACTTATTAATTTTTTTGTTTAATTTTAATTAATTAGTGAACGAGTACCGATGCAGATGAAAGCCTTAGCACATACACCATGACAGTTATACAAGAGTTTCATGTCATATTTTTTTATTTGCTTACTTATTTGTATTTGGCTTCGTTTTTTATATATTTTCTCTTTAACCTCCTAAATGAGTTTTTCCTTCATAGTTCATAAATTTGGTTTCTTTTTTAATGTTAACGTTTTTGATAGAAGTCTACAGTGTGATTACGCACTATCCCTATTGTGTTTTGGATACCCATAGTATGGAGTTTTATAAAAAAATTCTGGTCTAAATATCAGCTTCGTTAGCTGATCTTTCACTTAGAGATGTTTTTCTTACGTTTCGGCAATTAATATACGCATTTTCGCCCAATATTTAAGGGAATTACAAAAGGTATAATCATTATTCTTGAAACAAAAGCTGACTCAAGTCTATAAGACCACAAGTGTTAACAAAGAAAATATGTTTTAAGTTTGTAAGTCCTTGGCTTTTTTGATCATTTTTATCAATAAATTATAAAATTTTAATATGAAACTCGAATGGTTCAATTTTATTTGCCCCTACGTTTGCTTTAATTAGTAATCAATTAATTAGTCACGTTTTTAACACTATTAAAAAAAAATATCAACAAAATAAAAATATTTTTTCTTGTAATGAGATTCAGCGATAATGTTGATTAAAATTGTTTACAAATACTTTTGTGTACCTACACTTTGGCGCAAAAGTGAGTCGATGCTTAAAAAACCATTTTATATTTCTAGTGCTGTTACAAAAGTGAGCCAAAAATTTCTACGAGAAGAGAAAATATGGATCAGAAAAAGTGAATAGTGTTGCTTTCGTAAAATAAATAGAAAAACGGGAGATCTCACTAAAAGTTTTGCAAATGTTTTTAAATATCAAAAAATGCGTTTTTGGTTAACAAATTTTAGCAACTGGAAACATGAACATATGCACACACATAAAAAAGTTGAATGATCATCATAAGTTTTAAATTTGCAATCTCACTTTCTCGATAAATTTGAGCAAAAAAAAAAACATTTGTATGTTAATACTCCTACAATATTGAATGAAGTGTAAATATGTATGTACGTCTTATGGGCCGTTGGGTAACAGGCAAATGAAAACAATATTTTATTTCTTTATTCGACCCTGCGTTTTTGGGTTGTCGGTCCCCGTTGACTTTTGGTGAAGGGTTCGCAAGAACATGCATAACCGAAGTCATAGATGAACATTCTAGAGTTTTGGTTGCCGTGCTACCTGCCCTCCGGAGGAATTCGTAATGCATAATTAAAAGATAATTTGTGCCAAAGGAATTATAATACTTTCCACAAATCGTACAGTAAAAACGCAACGTCACTGTTTTAGGAGGTCACCTCACGAACTTGCATTTCATAAGATCACACTTCTTTGGATATTTTAATTGTTTATTAATACATTGTAAAAAATGGAAAAATATAATGTAGATCTACATACATACATATAATGTTGATCTAATTCACGTTATTTTCAGGATTAAAAAAAGGAAATTATATGCAACACACAAGTGATTTTAGAAATATTTATGAATCTACGCACAAATTTCTTTCAAAATATTTCATTTTCGTATTATAAAAGTAATTGATGATTACCACAGCCGATGCAAGTCGTTCAAGTACTACATTTGGATCAGTTTTTCCACTTTTGCTGCGAATGAAGTAACTTCGCTTCAAATTTTGAAATAGCCAATTGCTTATCTTTTTTCTCAAGCTTAATAATTTCACCGGCTAACTAGAGATTAAATTTTACATATCAGTAAATGCGTTTTTAGATCTTCTAAAATAAAGTGAACTAATGAAATATAACAGCAATGCATGTTCAATAATCATGAACATTTTGAATAGAATGTTGCCTATGAAATTCTGATTTTTCGATTGGAGTTTCATTGTATTGGACATACCCTTCGCGTGAGAAAAATTTTATTAATATACAATCTTGCTTCATACATCATCAGACTTTTTATACCATTTGACTCTTTTTGGAGGTCTATATTTTGATTTCAAACACATTTGATTTTTTAAATATTCTCAGCATAAAGCAGAGATGCCAGTTCTACTTCATTTAGGGCAATTTTAGAGGGAAAATTTAGGGAGTATAAATTTATATTTAGGGTTTATTTAGAGGATTTCACTATTTGTTTGTCTGTATAATAACTAAGTAATACTATATTATACAGCTTGTTGTTGTTTAAGCAAAAATCGCTGCATTCTCGCTATACGTGTCTGAAAATCGCTCTAGATTTCACGGAGAAAAAGATAAAATGGAGCTGCAGTTTATCTTCGGAGCAGATAATTTAGTATCAGCATTTTAAATTCTTTTCCTGCTAATTCAAGTGACAGTTCTTCTTTGTATCGTGAAATCCAAAAAGTAAAATTTACAAAATACAGCTTTTTGAAAAGATATTTATAAAAAAAGCACATTTCTACTAGCTCTACTTTGATCAGATACATATAAAATTTGTGCATTGTTTTTTATAAAATTTATTAAATGAAAATATTCAAAAAAACTATAAAAATTTTAAAAATTTTGCAATTTTTCCTTTATTTAGGTAATTATTAATTTAATTGAAATGGAATTATTATCTCAACTTTCACATTTAGGGTTTTTTTTCAAAATACATACGTCAAATTTGCGGGGTTCTAAAATATTTTTAGGGAAGAAAAAAATACATAAATAAATGAGTTTAAATATCTAAAAACACTGAATTGCATTGAATAGATAAGTTAATTCCCGATTTAATCATCTTTGAATTATTTATAACTAATTTAATTTGTTATATATATGTATTTGTTTTTGGAATGCAAGATAAGTGATTGTGAAATTAAAGAAAATTTCAAAAATGGTATTTTGAGAATAACTTTCAAAAGTAAGGTTTGGAACATTATTAGTATTATTGAAAGTGAAAATGAAGAAGAAATTAAAGGAGTTTTGGTTGTATGGTAAAAATATCGATATTATTCATTTAATTCTTCATAATTCTACAATACCAAGAAATGTCGCTAAATTATACCAAAAACGTTTTGTGCACTAGTTTTACAATAACAACGGACTTATGGTTCGTTATTTTTTTACGCAAAACATGTTTAGGAGCAACGATACACCATATAGCACAGCGAAAGCTAGTAAGCATTGTAATAGGTTTAAAACCTATGAATGGCAATAAATGCACGGCCATGTTTTAAATCGCATCAAATCCTTTTGTTGGTTTGCCAATAACTCATTACATTTATTTACGACAAGTAAACTAAATTGGAAATGTATGTATTCTTGGTGTAGTCCTGTGTTATTTAAATGTTAAACATATGTAAGTAGTTATGTTTGGAATTGTAGTTATTGCAATTGTAATTAAAGCTAGTTTTTATTTTCAGACAAAAGCAATGGACCATTTTTTAACGTCGGAAAATGTATTCCAGAAAAGTAAAGGGCACGATTTTTTTTCATTATTTTTAACATATTTAGATTTCTAAAGCAAAAACGAATATAAAGTTAGTTTTGCGAATAAATAAAATAATCTCAAACTAATTGTGAGCTAAAATTTGCTGCGTATGCACCCAGGAACATACGAATATTTTACAGAAGTTGTATTTCATCTTAGTCGGTAAATAAAAGTAATTTAAATTAATGAAATTCGCGATTAAGTCCTGTCAAAAATTACATTAATTTCTTTGCAGGAAAATAAAAACAACTGTCACAAACCATATTTAATCTTTTTATAGTAAAAAATACAAACAGAAATTTCATACTGTTTGGCAAGTTATCATGGCTAACAATAATAATGTTTTTAACCAATAATATGACAGTTAAAGTTTATAATTGTGGTTTACAAGCCACAGGTTAATACTGAAACAAAATATTTTTTAAAATCGCTGGTATAAATATATGGTGGTGTATTTGAATAGCCAACTCGTAACTGGTTCAAGCAACTGCAATGCCATTAAAGTAATTTTTTAAGAATAATTTTTTCACAAAACCGCTTGTACTCGTATTGTTCAATCAAAATACAGTAGTTTACGCTTATTGTTTGAAATTTTCACATAAAAAAACAATTTTTTGATTTTTTGTATGTATGTATGTATACATGTATGTATGTACATATATAAGTATATGCGTATGTATGTTTTCGAAAAGTTGTATTGTTGACAAAGTTATCAATGTAGCGTGAATGCCACATTACATTGCGAAGAAGTCAAAAATGCAAACAATATTTCACTTTTTAAAATAGAAATTAACGAATGAATAATCAACTATTAATATTTGAAAGTCATAGTTTTCGGCTAAAAAATTCATTAGATTCCTTTTTTCAGATATTTTTTCACTGGAATAATATGCATATATGTACATATCTAGATACCCATACATACATACATATGTATGTATGTACATACCCTACTAGCATTTGGAAGATTGTTTTATCAAAAATCACCTAAGTCTTCTTTGAGTACTTTTGACGATTAAAAACTGATTAATCACTTGTGCGCTGGAAAAAAGACTCGAAAAGGATTCGTGCTTATGCTTAAAAAGTAATTTATTGAAAATATAATAACAAAACATACAGCTATCGAAAATGGATCATGCAGGTGTTTGAAATATGACTGTTTTGAAGTTATTTATGAATAATATTTTGCTCATCTAGATGTTGAAAAACTTGCTTTGAAGCAAGCGTAAAATATTAGAATATTGTTAATTTTAGTTTATTAATGCCAGTGATCTCGTGGTGCAAAGTTGAAATATTAAATTATAATTTTTAAAAGTTTATAATGAATTAAATATATTATATTAAAATTAAAATATTTTTATAACTTTGAAAACTGTGAATTATTTTTTTTTATTTTAAAATGGATTATTTATATAATTATAAGTGGGATTCATAATTCTTCGTAAAGTTCGTATAATGTTTAATAATAACACAATAGTGCCGGAAAAAAGTTGACACACCCGGTATGCATATTTTACAATTCTTTTATTTTAACTCATTTAATTTTTATATTTATTGTTTTTCACAAAATAATTTATAAACTCATTTAAACATGACTAAAAAATGAGTCGGAAAAGACTCGAAAATAATTAGAAATACAGCTAAAAAATTACCCGAAAAAGACTCGCAAACAATAAGAAATACGACTAAAAAATGACTCGAAAAACACTCGGAAATCATTAAAATATATGAGTCATAAATGAGTCGAAACTTATCAGAAAAGCGGGTAATAAAAGACTCCTCAAGAAGAGTCGCGGATAGGGTACTATTTTCTCCCGAGAAAACAATCATTTATGATTAGAAAATGAGCTCATTTATGCCTATTTTAATCGCGTAGAGGAGTCATAAATGACTCGAATATGATTAATTTTTTCATAAAACGCTTGCAGGGTATATGTACACATGTACATACATAGGTGGTAACAAGTATATAATCGCAAAGAATATTCAATACTTCACAGCCAATTATAGCAGTAGAAATATTAATCAAATACACCTAATTCTGCTTTTACGCGATAGATACGTTTCCCGAATACATTCTACTTTACAACTACAACCCCTGACTCAAACAATTGCCCGTACACTACACAGTTGAGAATGCAATTGAAAGTTGTTGGAAAAATTTATGGTCTATGAGAATAAGCATAATAATTTGTGATAGTGTAATGGGTATTTCGACAATTTAAAACACTTGAGAGTTCAAAAAATACTTATTTTATGTAAAATAAAAAATTATAAAAAAATAAAGCTAAAAACAAACACAAACACAAAAAATTGATTGTACGTTTTAAACGATTTTTCATAGAAAAAGCTAATTTAGATGTGGTTTCATTATCAATACCGCGCCATTTCTTTAGAATAAGACTTATTATCATCTTATTGTCTGCTTGTTGGTAATTGTGTGTTGGCGAAGTTTAGTCTCCAAAACTCCACATATGGGTTTAGGATCTGGCCTCCGCGGAGAGTGGGGAAGGACTTCTCTTATGTTGCCACGCAACCAGTCTCTCACAATTTTCGACTTATGTTTCCGGTCATTATCAGTAATGAAGCGAAAATCCATTTGCATACTAAATTTCACGCTGCCGGCAACGTGTTTTACCGTTGCGTGCAGATTTTTTAATTTTCTCTGCGCCACATAAATCGTTTGCCATCTGATCCGAATACATATTAAATTTACTTTCGTCACTAAATATTACGCTTTTCGTGCGGTTTATTTACGAAATTTTTGGCATACTTCTTTGAAATAAACGGATTCTTGCGCGGAACCCATGCCTTGTATTGTTTCAAATGACGAAAATTTCTAACAGTGCGTGGATTAATCGAAATTTTTTCAATATCTTGAACATTTTCGATTATTGCTACTGCACTAATTTTGGGTTCCGTTTTCACCATTCGATTGAACGAATATAGTCAATAATTTTTTCACGGCCTCTACCAGGAGAAATTTCTATGGTTCTAGTTTTTTGTACTTTTCTACAATTTACTGAACTAATGACAGCGCTCTAGAAATAATTTCAGAAATCTATCCCAAACTTTTACCCTCCTGGTGTAATTTAATAGCTACTTCTTTAATATTAATAGGAATTTTAGTTCCAACTTTGTGATCCGCACTCGTTTTTAATATTTTGTAACACAAAAACTTAATAAAACGAATTAAATCAGTGATACCAACATTACAATTTAAAAGATAACAAAATTTTAAAGATTCGTTACACTTTATTGCTTCTTCTTTTGTTCTTTCCCTGCTGTAAGGGCAATTTTTTCAGCTTGAATTTGCATAGTTTCATTTTGCCCATCGCCTTTAATAATTTAAAAGTTTAGTTGGATCATTGTAATTTGCAATTTTATAAGTATAAATTCTTAGCTGTATGGGCAATTGTTTGAGTCACGGTATTTAGCCCATAAAAATTATTAATACGTGCGTAATAAACGGTAATTAATGATTTTAAATTCATAAATATTTATGTATGTATGTAAATACATTCGAATATTTGTTTAGATTATTAGATTCTATAATAACGTATGCCACTTACGTGTGACTTGTTTCTGACACTCTTACTTTTAACTGAATTCAATTGAAATAAACAGGGGAAGCTCCCGGTTTGATTCTGTTGTTTTTCGTACCACACGATTTATATTTTTGCGAACTATGTGTTTAATTTAATATCTCCCAAATCCATTGCGAACGTTTTTCTGGTAAAAATACATACATACATTTTTAGATCGCGTTAAATCAAAACAAGTCGCGAAAAAACAGAATGAAATATTTATTTGAAAATGTGTTAAATCAAATTACAACAATTAGGTGTTCTTTTTCATTTGCAGAATTTTTTCCAGGCCCACATAAAGAGTACGAGATCTATTTTTATGTAAAAATATAAATGTTTTTATTTGGTACAACGGATGCAAAATTTTCTAAGCCATTTCAGAAATCGTTTGATTTTCATCACACCGGAGCTAAACAATGGCATCATTATCAATATGTATTGACGGTGTTTAACCTTTATGTGCTCGGAAGTCTACATTTGTAGTAATTTCGATTAGATTAGCGAATAAAAATTAAAAATGTCAGTAAAACAACTTGAGTTTTTTTGGTAGCTTCCTAAAATCTTGTATTAAGCAGATTTAAACGTTAATGATGTAAAAATAATTATTTCGTAGGTGCTAAAGGAATGTTTTTTAAAATGATCATCTCGTGGCCGGTAGTCTACATTCGTAGTCACTATGTGGTTTATATGCAAAGAAGCTTTATTTGTTGCTTATTCATTTGCACACATTGTTTTTCTTTTATTTTTGCTAAAAAAAAAAGAATTCTTTGCATCACGTGTATGCTGATAGCGCATCAAAGTAATAACATTTCATCAAAAACAATATATGATGCTCGAGGAAGATAATATTCAAGACGACGTACAGGAAGAGGGTTTATTATTTGAAGCCGATTTTGAAGAAGACCTGGACGCTGAGGAGGAACAAAATGTTTTGCAGCGTCTTGGTATATTAATTTCTAAGGACCACACTGAATGGCTCACTTTTTTACGCAATCAAGCAATTCGTACAAATGCTCATAATGTATTCCGTGATATCAATGTAGGACCATCGCTATCAACTAAAATATTAACTGAGTCCGCCATATTTGATCTTATATTCACTCCAGCGATGCTCGAACAAATTTTATTGGATACTATTGAAAAAGCACAGACAACATTTCGAAATTTAAATGAGCAAAGCGCAGAAGCAAAAAAAAAATGTAGATTAATGTTATAGATATTGAAATCAGAGCTTTTATCGGTCTTCTATTTTTGGGTGGCGCAAACAAATCAAATGACGAGGATATATAGATGTGCTATGGAGCTCAGAAGTTTCATGCTACTACCGCGCATCAATGTCAAAATCTCGATTCAAACAAATACTTCGATTTATTCGTTTTGATAGCCAGCGTACTAGAGCTACTCGACTACGGGAAGATAAAGCAGCACCAATCTCAACCATTTGGAACCAAATGAACCAAAATCTTAGCAGATATTATAAGCCATCTAGAGAAATAACAGCGGATGAACAACTGTTTACATATTGTGGACGAACCAAATTCACCCAGTACATACATTCAAAGACTGCGAAATACGGTATTAAAGTTTAGTTTGCTTGCGATGCAAAATCATTTCATCAGCTCAGAAGCGAAATCTACGTAGGAAAGAACCCGCATACAAGTCGATCTGCAAATGTTGGAGAGAATGTAGTAAAAAAAACTAGTTTCTTACTGGGAGAATACCGGAAGAACAATAGTTTGTAAGAATTTTTTCACACCGTTAAATTTGGGTAAATATGTATTTATTATGAAAAGGCCTTGCAATTCTTGGTACAGTTCGCCAAAATAAAACCTTTGTACCCAACGAAATGAAAGCTGACCGTACACGTGCAGAATAGTCATCAGTTTTTGGTTTTTTGGACTCAAAGTTTGCACTATCATCTTATGTGCCAAAAAAGTTGTCAAGTACAACTTCGAAAAAATAAGCCGCAGTATATACATACTTGACTATAACGTCAGCAAAGGAGGCGTCGATACAATGGACAAAATGCTGTCAGCATATTGTACAAAACGCCAAACATTGCGATGGCCATTGGCAATGTTTTTCAACTTGCTAGATATATCTGCCGTAGCAACTTATATCATCTATATAGAAAATAATAACCATATTCAGCAAACAGACAAATGCAGAAAGTTCTTGAGAAGTTTGGCAAAACAGATGTTTATGCCAGCAATTATAGAACGGTCAAAAATTCGAAGGGAAGGCTACACTCCAACACACCTCGCTATCGAAATGGCGCTAGGGCACTCGCCAAATTCAACTTCTTTCGCTTCAGCTACTAATCAATATCCCGATACACCTGAGGATAAGCTGCCAAAACATCCTGTATGATGTCAGGCATGTGAAATTGGAAACCGCAAAAACACACGAAAGATATGCAGTTGGTGTAAGAAATCGGTGTGCGATGCACATTCCACAACTTACATATTTGGAAAATAAAACTTAAATATTTAAAATTGTTTTGTTCAAGTTTTCCTATACCTGCATGTACATACCTACATATATAAATAAAATATAAATAAAATATAAATAAAATAAAATATATATAAGAATTTTTTTCTTGTTTATAAGAATAAAGTAGTGCAAAAATAATGTTACTACAAATGTAGTCTTCCGACCGCCCACGTACGTTTTCGATCCCAAGCACATAAAGGTTAAATGTTTACGCAATAATCAAGTCTGGAAATTTTCATGTTGTTTTTGTAAATGTATAATTGTAGCCAATTGTACTTAATGCAACCGTGTAAAAGCTTGAAATATATGTACATACATATGTACATGCAACAGATTTTTGTTTTACGTTTTTATTTTATTACAGGGTATTGTATTGTATTATTTTGTTTCTGCAAAATCTCAATACTTTACATTACCATATAAAGGTACCTTAAGAAAGTATTGAATGCTGAAACATAACGCATCATCGTTCTTAATTAATATTTTGGCAATAAAACTATTTAATCGAAAGATGATTTACGAACGCTATTCGATCATAATATGTACACGCACTTGCCTGTAGAAAAACCCCTCGTAAGTTTCGAAGTAAGCAAAAGCTCTGTGTAAATCATTTTTTTTATTTAAGTTTAATTTTTATTAAAGAACTAATATTTGAAGAATAATATAAATTTTTTTGTATTCCTTGCAGAGATATGAACCGAAAAGTACATACTACGTGAAATTAAATACTTACTTTGGTAATCTTAGGGGTTTTAGGAATTTGTTGATAACTGCGTTATTCTTAACTGCAGGACTGTAAAATTTTCCAGGTGCATCATAATTATTTACAAACTCGAATCTGAATTTTTAGTAAGCTAGGCCGTTTTGGAAGTTATATTACCATATGTAAATTTAAAATTTATTCTGAATTGAGTTTATTTGTCCTTTTTTGGATTTTTTAATTTATAAAAAACGACGAACTCACAATGTCAGGAAATTGTTCGATTCTGGCAAGAATGGATGGAAGTTCGTTGTCATGTAGCGGCCTAACAATAATCGGACAATTTTTTTTCTGAAAACTTATATCAGCCAAAACCTCCTGTTATTTTTCAATTGTGTGTATAATAAATTTACTACTGTGACTTTTTGAATGAAACAGATTTTTATATAAAAAGTTATTTTATTTTACAACATAGTCTTCTTTGAGTTCTAGACACTCAGTCTAACTTTTCATAAAGTTTTGTAGCCCTTCCTAAAATTATGATTTGTCGAGGTCATCAAAATAGGTATTTGTTTGTCAGATAGTTTCGAGATTGCAGACAAATCTCTGTCCGCCGAACCATTTCTTCAAGTTTGGAAACAAGAAATATTCGAGGCCAAATCTGAAGAATAGGGCATGCAATATTAACAGAGGTATGTTAATATTGCAGGCATGAGTCTGGGGTTAAAAATTTTAAAATTTATCTTCACACGCATTATGACTTTATGTAAGAATTGTAGGTTTCTTATTTTTAACAGTTGCCATAAGATTTGAGCCCAAATACATATCGTGCTGTATTGTTATATGTCACATTGAGTCTCGATTTACTGGTTACATCACAATTTGAAAATAATTCGCACGCGTATGTCAATATTAAAATTTTTTTAAGAAAACTAAGACAAAAAATAATGAAGCTGAATGCAATGCCCACACATAAAGCGTAAATATTTTAAACGAATTAAGTTTAAAAATTAATTAAAAATGTAGTTGTAGTTTGTCGGAGTTTGTTTTATGAAACAAAGAATGAATCATATCATGAATCAATTAGTTATAAATGCATATACGAGTACAAGTGCACATACATATGTACATATACATATACATCATTTATTGAAAATACAGTTATTAACTAAAAAACAAAATATGTAGTGAAACTCTGGGAAATTTTCCGAAAACAAAACATTTCAATTTATGAAACATTGTTAAAATCATAGTGAAAATAGTTCAAATGTTCTCTTCAATTCATATAAAAGGAAATCAGATTTTTTTTATCGATTGAAAAACATGAACATGAAGTTGTTGCAAAATATAACATTCACTGTTAAGCAGCTAAACTAGGAAAGAGACAGCCTGCAGGAATTTGGAGAGTGGCTGCAGTGATCAGTTCAGTTACGTGTTCCAAATATTTTATGTAATCAAAATAACTTAAAAGAAATTAAATTTAAAATGAACTTAATCCTAAATTAAAGATTTCAACTTAGGTAAAGCTACACATGATTATGTTTATTTGTTGACTAAATTAGTTTTCTATGCTTTTAACTTGTCTCGGTATTAACTTTTTCCAACTGTTAGCAATTAAAGGATATGTCAACACAGCTCCAACAGAATCAAGAAGATTTTAAAAGGTTTTTTCATGCTCGTTTTTCAAGCTGAACTTAAAAAAGTATTACTTCTATAAGATAACAGTGTATAGTATAAACTAAACGGTAAGCAACATTTTAATCGTGTTAATCTTAGAAAAGATAACAACTGATAACATATATGTATGTAAATATATATTTTACCATATTTACGAATTGCAGTTTTTTTTTACATTTTTGTTTCACTACTTGTTTTAATGTTCTTTGTCATTACGAATACAAATAAACAAACATATCCACCGTACTCTTTTTACCTGACTTTTAACTCTCGTCGAACTGAAGAGTTTTACAACGCTAAATGGCGGAGTAGATACCTTCATAGATTTCATACTATGTACTTATATAACTTTTTCATTCCAAAGTTATTGAAATTAGCTTTTAATTACATATTTATACCTGTAGTAGAATTAAATCAAGTAGGAAGTTCTAGGTTACCTTAAGGGAAACGCGGAGCAGCTCGTGAAGTGGGAAGTTGTTCCATGTATCGTTT
This sequence comes from Epicampocera succincta, assembly GCA_932526305.1. NCBI lineage: Eukaryota > Metazoa > Arthropoda > Insecta > Diptera > Tachinidae > Epicampocera > Epicampocera succincta. Next base: position 27,393,322 of record OW052038.1, on the reverse strand, counting down.
TGAGAAACATTCACAACGTGAGGCAAGAGAGTCATGCATAAACTGCATAAAATCTATTAGTGATGAACTCTCAATACAGACTACAGCCGTGCAAACAAATGTCACAAATATACGCATTTCTCTATAACAGGCTGAAGATTTAATGAAATAGATACAAATTAACGTTATTAAATTTAGGCTCTATATCAAGGGGAAGGAGTTGCGTTTTTGCTTCGAAATTTCAAAAATATAACTGCATCTAAAAGTATATGAGAATCTTAAAATGAAAAGGTACAATCAGTTCGACGAGGGTTAAATCAAACTACAATGAAAGTAAAAGCTTTGCACTTTTCGGCATGAACTCATTTTTCACACAATGTACTCGGTAAGTACATACATATGTATGTGTATACAAAACATTATATGTAAGTAAAATCTCCTTAGGAAACCTGTGACACAAACTTCGTGCACAAGGATTTCGTTCTGATATACATGCATATGTATATACATGTATACTTTTTCGCTTTCACTTAAGAGCAAGCTTGAACATTGGCCATTTGATGCTAAAACTTAAAATATTTTTTAACTCAAAAAAGAAGTATGTATCCCTTCAACGAAATTACAATAATGCAACAAGTTTTGTACGCCTAGATACTGTACTGACGTTAATTGGCCACGACAATAAATAACAGTAGGAAAAAATTGTCAGCTGGTCTATTACTGCAACTTTGTGTAAATAAATACACCTTGAGAATAACAAAATGTCAGCGAAATATCGAAAAACACTGCAAACTAACGTCAGGAACCAACTGGCACGAACGATGAATTTTCGTTGTGCAAAATAAAACACATTTTTCCTCTCCATACCCACCGAACTCTGCAATAGTTGTCTAAAGTTTCTACCTCAGCAACCAGCGAACATATCGATGTCACGTGAAAATGTTTGGTTTCACTTTTTCAATGTTTTAGTAAACAAGTAACAACTATTAAAGTAACCATTAGAGTATTAAAAATTCTTTTTATACAAATACAGATATCAAATCAAGTGTGAAATAAATTATATTACCAATATTTAGGTTTTTTTGTTTCTTATTTTATTTTATATGATTTAGAAAACTGTTGTAACATGGAATGTCATTCAAGTTGTTCATGCATCTTAGATGATATGGTTTGACCTCAACTAAAAATGGGTTTTAGTTCTGTTTCTGTTCCATTTTTTCGGTATTATTCTTCTTTTAGATATGGGTGCATTGTCACTAAACAATATCAGATACATTCATATTTCGTATCAGTTGTTATTTTGACGTTTTTATTGTTTTTCATTCGACTAATTTTCATAGATAATTTATAGCAGTGAGTTCGTTGTTCGCGGTTCGGATGCTAGAATAAAGCTTAAATAAATAGCAACATTCAGTCTTTGATACGACAGAATCATTTTTGTTTCCGATTGTTAAAGTTAACCAATAAACAATTAAAGTATGAAGTCATACGCGTACATTAATTTTGTTTGTTGGTTAAACTGAATATAATATACAGTTTGTAACAACAATGTTTTCAATGCTAAAGAAAATTGAAAGCTTTAAATGAAACTTTAATTTTTAAGTAAAATTTGTAAATATATTATATTTTTTTTAATTTATAGGATTTTAGATGTTTTTTTATTTTATTCTAATCTATCATCATCAGAAGTAAAAATATATACAAATTTCTTATACACACATTTCCTGTTGGTATATTCTATGTAATCTATTTGTTGAGTATCGTCTCGGTAGGTTGAATATAATCTTCAGATTCTTGTTTTGTATGACCTGGAGCTTTTTCAAATATGTTTTGGCACATCTTTTTGACCACACTGGACATCCATATGTCACATTCTGTAGAGCAATATCTTGTTTTTCCTATTTAGAGTTGACCTTCGGTTTAGTAAAGGAAACAGAGCTCTTCCACATCAGACAGCTTTTTCACACGTTTGGAGAATATGATGTTTAAAAGTAAGTTTTTTATCGAGCTCTATTCCCAAATATTTCACAGTTTCTCTGAGAGGTATTTCTGTTGCACCAAGAGATAAAGCGAGAGTAGTTGTTATTTTAGGTGATTTGTTGAACGGAAAAATTATAGCTTGTGTCTTTGCTTCATTAGTCTTAATTTTCCACTTAGAGAAGTATTTTTCAGCGTGTAACAGCCCGTTTTTCATTTTCTTGATAATAGCATTGGAGACTTTCCCCGTTGTTATTATTGCCGTATCATCTGCGTATAATGCAGCTGACTGTTCTCTTAATATTTTGAAATCCGAGATGAAAATTGAGTATAGTATAGACGATAAAACTGATCCTTGTGGTAGTCCTGCAGGTATGAGCCGAGGGGAAGAAAGTTCATTCTCTACATTTACAACGAATGTTCTTTCGTTCAAAAAACTTTGTGTGATCTTTTGCGAATAGACTGGGTATCCAAATATATTAAGTTTATATATTAGCCCATCATGCCATATAGAATCAAAAGCAGAAAAACAATTCCTGTACTTTTACGCTGGGTTTTATTACTTGATATACATAAGTTTTACGATTCGTTCTACTTGGTGTACTGTCGAATGCTGTTTTCTAAAACCAAACTGTTCATCTAGTATTATATTATTATCCTCAGTAAACTCGTTCAGTCTATTCAGTATGATTTTCTCAAATACTTTATCAAGACAACTTAGGATATTTATAGGCCGGTAGTTATTTGGCAATCTGGCATCATTTTTTGGCTTAAGTATCGGCACTATGTTTGCTGTTTTAAAATTCTTTGGAAAATATCGATTTGTTAAACACCAGTTAAAAACTTTGTAATTACGGTGTAAAACTTATCTGTCATATTTTTTAACATAATGGCATTTAATCCGTCCGGCCCAGGTGCTTTGGAGTTTTTCAATGTTTTAATAAGCATTATTACTTCAGTATTTGTTGTTAGATACTGCTCTGTGTTTCGAGGTATTGTTTGCCTTATTAACCACTCAACATGTTTTCTTACAGCTTTATCTCTTCTAGATGACATATTATATGTTGTTTTGTGATAACTTTCGAAACTGTTCGCGATTATGTTTGCCTTTTCTTTACAATTGTGTGCATGCACGCCATCTACCGTTAAGTAGCTCAATGTGTTATTTTTTCCCTTCATTGCTTTCGTCAGCAACCAGAACTTTTTGCTACCTACTGGCAACTTCCTTATAAACTCCTGAAAGCTGTTATTTCTGTCAATGCTAATGTTTTTATTTATTAGAGAGGTCAGTTGTTTAAGCAAGTTCAATATGAAGTTTCTTTCTGTAATATTATTGCTTCTTTGTAATTTACATCTGTATTTATTTCTTTGGCCAATTAATAATAAAGTTTGTCGCGACAGTTTTCTTTGCCAACAATATATTGTTGCAACAGGTATTTGCCTCGAGGCTTCTTGCACAATGTGAATAATTTTAGACAAAACCTCTTCAATGTTTACATGTGTCAAAATAGTAGATTGTAAATTATTATTTCTCAACTCATTTTCAACACATTTTCTTATTTCTTTCCAGTTTGCCAGTTTATATTGAGGTATTTGAGTCCTATCCTCATATAATGAGCACTCTATCTCACAAGTGATCGGCGTGTGGTCTGAATTAAGTAGTGTAGGATGAATTTTAAGTGTCGAAAATTGTAAATTGGAGTTTGATAATAGAAGATCTATGCAAGACGATTGACTTGAAGCAGCAGTTTGACTAAATCGAGTAAAAGTGTTGTGCGAAAAAATGTAATATTGACCGTTTAGTTGGTGGTTATAAAGACTGTTACCAGCTGTATTATTGTGGTGGCGATTCCAGCTCGTATGCTGGGCGTTGAAATCCCCAAAGATGAAGAAATCTGAAGCAGATCTGGTAATTTTGTCCATATCATTCATAAAATCATTTGTGTATTTTGGACAGTAAATAGACGTAAATCTTATTGGCCTATTGTGTATTTTTATTATTATGGAAACGTTTTCCATTGAGGATGTTGGGAGTTTTGAAATACGTTCGTGGGGAATATTATTTCTAACTGCGATTAGAACGCCACAACCATGTGTGTTACGGTCCTCTCTATGTACTTTAAAATGTCTAAGTTTAAATACATGTTGCGGTTTAAGAAATGTTTCATTTAGGAAAACTATATCTATTTGTGTTTGTTGTAGAACTTGTTCTAATTCTATAATAGCAGTGGGGGTTGTCAGACCTTGAGCATTCCAATGCATTAGATGTAAAGAATCCATCGTGTTAACAGGGGTTTATATAACATGCCTAAGCATGTTACCGAGAACTCTAAATTTGTCGTATTTAGTCTTACATTTTTCCAAAGCATTAATGGCTTCGAAGTAGATATCTAGTAGTCGTTCATTTGACACATTATCACACATTTGACAAACCACAGTTTTGTGGTTTGTGCCAGCTATTTTAGCATATGATAATCTGCCAGTATCTTTACCTGGATTTTTATTCAAATCGGGATTCAGTTCAGGTCTTATCTCATGCAAATCCTCAATCGAAGAAAAAAGATGTACGTACACGTTGCGTTGTTTTATTATTGCTGGACGCCTCTTGATGGTCACTTTTTGTCGAATCTCCAAATATTCTTTTCGCGCAGTACACTGTGGATCATCCGCACAATGATTCACGTTTTTCATGTTTCTCTTGATGCAGTTGAAACACTTGTTGATTACAGGACCTTTTTCAGGAATCTTATTCAGTTGGCATGTTGAGTAGTCGTGTGAGCCACCACATCCTAAGCACACTGCTGATCTGTGGCAATTTGGTGCTCCGTAACCATACATCGCACATTTGGAGCATTGCGTTGGACCTCTTGAGCGCCGAAAAGGGTTTCTCCAGTGCACAGCGATACCATTCACAAATTTAATTTTAATTACCTCTTTTTTAGTAATCTGCTCGCGGTTAAATTCTAGCATGTACAGCGCATCGTCCGGACTTGATCGGGAGGTGTTTATTTCTTTTATGCTAACTGGTTCGATGGTAAAAGTATGAAATAACACTAGCTTGAACTTATTATTGTCCTTAATCGCGTGGGTGAAATATTTTATGTCAGTCGTTTCCAGTTTTCCAAGAGCACATTCATAGTCACGCATGGAGTTAGCAATGACTTTTGTTCCAATTGACATCCTCTTATACTTACAACTTTCTCCTAGTAGTTTGAACACTGAAGTAAAGCTATGGCCGTTGTTTACAATAATTGGGGGGACTCCTATCGGTTTATTTCCAGAAACATTGTTGTCCACGCTTGACGCATCCTCATCTTCCATGTCAGATAACATTTGAAACCTATTCCCGAAAGTACTCGAAGTTTTCGTAACTTTAAATTTTGGGTTACTGCCCCAAAATCTTTTCCGGTTTGAAGCCATTTAACCAGGTTTAACTTTTTATTTTATTTAAATGCACAATGCAAAAATTTATATATTATTTTGTTTGTAGAAAAAAACAGCTGATATTGAAAAACACTTGGATTGCTTCAAAAGCCGGCAAACAACTGGATTTTAGATGTTTCTAAGCATATAACGATAAAAAAAATAACAAAATTAATTCTAATAACAAAACAATAATCACAATTTAAAAAAATATTTTAGTTTGTACTCTGTAAAATAAATGTTTTCAAAATTGTACTAAGTGCGGTAAAATGTTTTCTAAATTGTTAAAAATAACATTTTGCTGCTAGAACCTTGTGTGCCCACCTTGAGCATCAAATACAGCTTCCAGACGTCTACCCATGGAGCCAATTAGTTTTTGTATATCGTTTTTTGTAGGTAATTTTTCCCACTTTTTTATAAATGATTAATTTGTTTTAGTTTTTCGGAGATCTTCTTCCGAAGTTTTTTCTTTAAATGGACCCACAAATTTTCTTCTCGGGTTTAAGTCTGGCCTTTATGCCGGGGTATCAATTACTTTTCCGCAATTATATAAGGACCAGGATCTACAGATATATGATTTATGTTTTGGGCTGTTATCTTGGTAAAATTTATATTTTAACTTTTCGGGGTTTTCATGGTCAATAAATTCGAATTTTCCGGTACTATTAAGTAATTATTTAAAGAAAATTTTTTAAATTTTCGTTTCAATGCGTCGCGTTACTTTTTTTGGTCTGCCAAGTGTTTGTTTCGGTTCAAGTCTACCTTCTTTTTTAGCACGTTTAATACCGTATAGGTTAAGCGAAAAATAATAATTTTATCGAGTCGTGTTCCTGGCATTGTTTAAAATAATTTCGTGATCACATGTGTGCGCGTACTGAATTCATTTGATCAATAAATGCTACCTACTATTATTCATTTGCAATGTCATCAGTAAAAAAAAAACATACTTGTAATAACTGGCAAAAAAATTTTTTTTGTAGTACTTGCCTTTTTGAAAACATTTTTTACACCATTCAAAGTAGGTAAAAAATGTTTTGCAGGGTTGTTCTTGTAATACATGCGTTTATTACTCAAAATTCCGCCGCCGTACTGTCGACAAGAGGCAAAATAACATTTACTTGCAAAAACAAAATACAAGTAAATGAAATTTGTTGTTGTTATTCTTTATTTAAAGTGAAATTCCTAAAAAATTTTAGCTTTGAACACTTTTTTTTTACGAACTGTATGTACATATGTATATCCTTTGCACTCAGCCTTGAAAAAGAAAATACTATTCAGGTATTAAAAAGTCATACAATGTGTCCAAAAAAATTATCATACGTCGCTTGGATCTTTATCACTGCAAACAAACAGTTAGGTGTAAATATATATGCGTATGCGTATTTACGAACATGTAGAATCACATTTCAGGATTGGGTTTTCATCTGCATAAGAATAAAATAATGCAATATGTTCTTTTGAATGTCGATTGATATTTGTAAACCGGCCTCAGCGAATGGAAATATGTACATATGTACATACATATGTAAAGAAAGTTAATCACGAAACACAAGTATTGAGAACCAAACTACAACAACAACAGCGCTTGAAGCGAAATAAAATAAAATAAAAAGAATTTAAATAAAAGCAAAACCAACACAAGTTTATTTGTAATATGGTTTATTTTTGTAAACTAAATATGTATGTATGTACACTACAGTCGCGACTTGCGTCGTTAATGGGGACGGGAGAAACGCGACGCAAATCGAAATCAAAACGATGCAAATCGGGGTCAAAACGACGCAAGTCTGACCGACGCAAGTCTGACCGACGCAAGTCTGACCGACGCAACTTGAAATTGCAACGACGCAAATCGAATTTTTCCAGTTTCTAAAAAGCGACACAAATCGAAACGACGCAAATCGGGAAGACGCAAGGCGGGGCTGTAGTGTATGTATGTATGTATTTACAATACTTTCCGGCAAACAAAGTCAATTATTTTCGTGTCAACATTGTAGTTCCGAACCATGTCAAGACAGAAGTTTTCGGCTCTTAAGGTAATTTGTACACGTCGGCAGTTTTGTGGTGGATATCTATCAGGTTGCTAAAACTCATGAGAAAAAGTACTTACATTATTTTTTCAATTTCCTTTTTACGGAAGAAACTACTTACATATATCACTTTTTCGCGTATTAAATTGTGTTTTTTAATGAATATAAATTTTTACTAAAACAAAAGGAACTCCAACAGAAATATTTTCTGAATCAGAGAAAATATTATATGAAAAGCAACATTTATAAGAAATATTTATTACGTTATACTTAGTGTAAACATGTTTTGTTTTTCAAATAGCTTTCAGCTAAATTAGGCAACCTTTTGGTTGGAATGCCTTTCACAGAGAATATGGAAAATGACAAAACACATTTTAAAAGTGGATCCAGCTTAGGAAAACTTTAAAATTCAAAAAGTTGCTTGTGGATTTTATTCAGCTCCAGGTTTCTCACGATATGTTATAGTCTCTAGCATTTAGATGTATGTATTTCAATTCGCTTCATAGAACAATCCTCGATATTACGAAAGTCAAGAACGACATAACAGACGTCGGCGACACACTCACGGCATTGACTGCGTTGCCACCGTCAGAATTTTCGGTAATCGATTACTATTGTCAAAGAATTTTTATTTATAAAAGCAGATTGAAGGTCGGGTCGCATAGAATTCGTCACAAGTTGCCTTTCCCCACTAACAACTAATACATGGTTTGTTATGAGCTTTGTCACATAGAGTCGACGGACTTGAACGGAACGTATCCAAGTTGAGCAACTTTTAACGTACGTTGAGTATTTTAATAACTTTCAGTAAATTTTTTTTGTTTCGATTTATAAAAGTAAAGAAAATATATATTATTTTTTGTCCAACGTGAGTAAAAATAAAAAACTAGAATTGGCAAATAAACTAATTTAGGTTGTACGTGTGTGCCAACCTAATCCGTTATTGCGTTAATGCCAGTTGAAAAAGGCAAAGCACAACGCATGACGGATTCTATGTGCCCCAGCCTTAACGGAGACATTGACCGGAATTAACTTTGTTTTTGCCAATAAAATATTGATCATTGACAAATGAATTCATGAGTTTTTAATAAGGAAATCTTTTGATAAGCATTTATGTATGAAGGTGCATTTATGCGAACGTACACTTAAGCTAACGTACGTACATACATACATACTTACGTACTTACGTTCGTTTTCGAGCATACCAAAACAATGCTAACGCTTACCGAAATTAACTGTCACGTTGTCTGAACGTTTCAACCTGTATAAAATATATTTTGCGACGCCGTAAAAACCTTTATACCTCTCGAAGTCAATTTAGTACTTTTTCCAATTTCACTGTACGAAAATCACTTAACATTGCCCATCACTATGCCGAAAATTTCGGAAAAAATTGCACGCGAATAAATTAAGTTAGACAATGTTTTGTTTATTTTGTTGCCGTCTGTTACGTTTGTAAAGTTTCTTTAATTACACATACGGCCGTACGTTAAGTTTTTCTCACATCAACGTGCGCATAACGAGGGGCCTTGAATATGCATATACTTACATATATACATACATATTAAAGATTAAAATGAGAAAAGTTTAAAGTAACAACTTTTAAACAGTTTGAGACCCTTATTTCTGAGCTTGAAAATATACCCAATTTTAAACCCATTTCCAACATTCGCCTGGTATGAAACTTGAGCCTAGAACCGTAATGTTGTTGCTAACTTCTGCGGTTTTTCGAAAGTCGAATATGCATGAAGGAAAAGATTTTAACGTTTTAAATGTCAGAAAAATGTATGTATGTAGCAAACTGCCTTATTTTTTATGTGCTTCAATCCGCAAAATCAATATGGAAGATCTTTGCCTAAGAAATCTTCTCTGAAGGGCACGCATTTCTTAACAGTCTTCCCTTCTTCTACTTTCATTTAAATCGAGGAAATTTGTAATTTTTTGCCCAAATTTCAAAAACAAGTTAAATTACTGTCAAAATACATATGTAAGTGTGACACATAACACGTCGACTAATCAAGACCCATTTATCGTCGTGGTGATGTCGGGCTCAAATAATTTTGACATTTTTTTTCTTTTAATGTTAAGTGAAACAAAATCTGAAGTATTCCCGTATCTGGTGAAACACTTCTGAATTTTAAACGTGTTTCATAGAACAGAAGTGGCCTCAAAAATTACGCAGAATTTGCATAATAAATCTTCTTTGGCAAGATAAGGAAGAAAATGTCTGCTTGGTATATTTTTCCATGCAACTTCAACAATTTACCCTTAAAGAGTTCGAAAATTAACTGTATTAAACAAATTTAATAATAATAATCCATACAGTAAAACTATGTAAATCCTATTATGAGGGAATGGTTACAGTTCGTTCCGAGTTAAACGAACGTGCTAGAGGAATTGAGGACTCAAATTTAGTGTTGCCGTCGTCAGAGACTTGGTCCCGCAAGTCCACTACTTCACTAATGTTGACCCAGATTTTAACGACAAACTATTTTAAGTGATAAAATGCCCATATCTGGCTTAATGGCTATGTAACAAGCAGAGTTATAATTTTGAAGGCAGCACAATCTTCATGGGACCCTATATATACAACACTACATTCCGCACTGTTTGTACGGTTTGCATGCCAAAACTGTCTTTGGGCGTTTTTTTAATCTGCAGCCGGTGTCAACTTTACCGTGAATGGCGAAAGGTACAGGCAAGTGTTTTTATGGCTTATGTTGTAAATCATTTTAAGAAATAGTTCTACCACGACAGCGTCATGACATGTGACGCGTGTAGCATGTGAAAGTCCAATTTTGTACAGCCAAACTTTTTGTTCGTTTGGTTTGAGCTACTTTTTCTAGGAATACGTAAAATTTTGGGTATGCTCCCAAACCAGCATTAATTGATCATTTAGATTTTTAGACCAGGGACCCTCAAAAAAGTGATGCAAAATTGGAATTTGTGTCTTGATAAAGCCAAAACTTTTTCGAATTCATTGAATTTGTTGCACTCTATTTAAAAAAAATCCTACGCCTCTAAAAAATTACCCAACACAAGTACCGGTAGTTACCTGTAGTCTTTTGAAAATGAACAACAGATGCTTTCGATTCGATTTAGACATACATACATATGTATGTATGTGTATATATCAGAACATGAACTTAAAAAAATTGTGATTTGTAAATTTCACTTTCTTTAAAAGACATTATTTATATCCTATTGTTCAAAAAATTTTCAAGCCAGCTTTTTTAGATTTGCAAATATTTACAGGCATGTACATACATATATATAAATACATATGTATGTACATAAGTACATATATTTTGAACATTAGTTATCCATGTATAAATACAAAACCTCTAAATAGGTTGTTGTTTATTTGATACTCGCCATATATGGAATATAAGCATTTTTACATTTCTCTATACGTTTCCTAAACAAGCATTCTGACAGCAATCGAGCCTACATAAATATGCAAGTGTTTTTAAAAATATTTTAAATTTTAAATATTTTACAATAATGAGAGGCCGATTGCCCTAAGCATATTCGGATTCTTTTAATTTGGGATAAACTTTTATGACAATTTCACATAAAAAACCATTGTATGTATTAACAGCAAGTAAAGTATGTATCTTTAAAAGGTCGCGAAAATAAATCAATCATTTTTGGAGCTAGAAGTGTAAAGATAAAATGTTTAACGCTAAACACGAATCTGCAACATTAACGTACCTCTGTTAATGCAGTAACAGGGTTCTGTTACGCCTAAAATTTGGATTTTTGGACTAAAACTGCATTCAAAAGAGAAAATTATATTGTATTAAAAAAATTTTAAAAATAAAAAAATTTTTTTGAAAGCAAAAATAAGATCATAAAAATCTAAAATGAACAGACTCATAACAAAGGATAGAAGCTTCCTTTAAGAAAGTTTGCAAAATTTCTTGGAAATAACGGTAGATGGGCGAAAGAAATTATTGGAGAACATTCCTCAGCCCATATTTCTGAAAGTCCTAAAAGTTTGGTTTTTGGAAATAAAAAGAATTTTTCCAAATTTCAACTTTTGAAATCTAAAAAAAGACTTTATGATTATTAGATTTATGATCAAAAAAAATATTTGCAAAGGTAGTTTTTAAAATCGAAAATTTCAAATATCTTAAGGTAATCAAACAACTGAGTTAATTAAGTAATAAAACACATATGTACATACATACATATGTATGTATGTATATAGCTATTGTGTGTGCTTTTTAGCTATCCATACACCGACATTTCTTCTCATCAGCACGTTTGAAAACCTTTGCAAAGTATGTTGAAAGATTCGACTCTATATTCAAAACTAAGAATCAAACAAGTTTGGAATGAAATTGAAAAAAAAAATGAATAGAATCGATGTCCGACTGTATTTACGAAGAAATTGACAAAAACGGATCATATGTTCACCGTTAGTACAGCCATAACGTAAAATTACTTAAAGCGGGTTCATAGGAAAATGCCAATTAAAATTGCGTTAAGCTATTAATTTTATTTAATATATTGTTTTAAGTATCGAAAGCGGAGTTAACAAATGCTTTTTAACAAAATGTATAGCTCTCTAAGTGTATTTTAGTTTTGTGTTTTGTATATCTATTTCAAAGCAGATAATGTGCGTTTATAGGAATATGCAACACCTACATACATACATAATGTACATATATTTTAAGGTATGATTAAATACACAAATTTAAATCTTTTAGCTTAAAATAATCAAACTAATTTTATTATCAATTATTTCCACAATGCATTATTTTGTAGGCTATTTTCAGCAAAATTCATAAACTAAAAACCCTGACGGACTCATACCAGTCAGTATACGGGTCCCTTAGAAGACAAAACTGCACAAAAGTCGTCCATGTGCAAATATAAAATATATTGGAAGGAAATTCAAGAACTTATTTATTCAGTTAAAAAAATACCCCTTAATACGAATTCACTGTGAACACTTTCATATCTGGCCGTTTTTAATTTTAAATCAATATTTGCTATAATCTCCACGGGATATTTTTACAGCTTGAGACACAAGAGTGCTCTACTTTGCTGCCGTACATAGAAAATCTTCAACCATATTCAGCGCCTGCTAACAAAATTAAAAACTGCAATTGAGTTCAACTGGTGACTATGTCGGTAAAGAGTCAGTGGTTCCGTAAGGGTATGCACGCACGCATTTATGTGTAAAATATTTTTTTTATTTTGTTCAACAATTTATTTTCATTTGGGCATTAATATGAAAGTATTTAAATATGGATAAGTTTTCTGACCAGATATAAATAGGCTTCTTAGTAAGAACTTTTTACTCGTTCCTGTTTTAAGTTCACTTGCTTCATAAAACATTTTGGTTTCGAATGGTTTCAATTATGTTTCTCTTCCTGCTGCAGACCGATATCTTTGTATGCAACGCGTATATCTACATAGTACATGCGGCAAATTTTTGCTGAGCTGTAACATGTTCACAAAAAATAAGGAAAAGCAAAGTAATTTAAATATATTTTTTTTATATTTCGCTTAGTTCTCTGACCTATATAAAAGTTTTTATTTATAAAAATAAACGTTTAACGTGAAGAAATTGCTTGAGATTTTTTGCTTTGTGCTTCTTGAGATCGTTTTTGTAGGTAGAGTAAAAAAGTGAACTGTATGAAATTGTCGCATGCTTAAGCATGCATAGATGGTAGGAAGAGGGTGAACCATTCGTCCCATGCTTCGGAAGGAATAAGAAAATTGGAGGAATGTCGGACTAAGTTTATTGAACTCAGAGGAGACATGTTGAAAAATAAAATAACTTATTACATATGTATATGAAAATCTGTGTTTCATTCAAAAAGTCACGGATTTACTGACCCGCCTTCGTAACATCGCTTGCACTTTTTCAGCTTCGTAATTAAAAATTACCACTGTTTTATGTCATGTGTTCTTAACTTTAACCCCCCAGATTGAGGAATTTGTTTAGCTACAGAAACTTTCAAAACGTGGCAGACGTCAAACAAATAAGTAAAAACAAAACATCGTAAAGCAAAAAAAGCGATACGTATTTTTAAATTACTTTTCGTGCATGCCAAATTAAAAAACTACTAAATTGCCTTTAAGAGAAATATGCATGTACATACATATGTACATATGTATTGCAGTTTGTATTATTATAGAATTATATGACATTTATTTTATTTGTTTGTTTGTTTTTGTTTTGTATTTCAAAAGTTTAATATACTTAGATACATAAACTTTCTACTATTTCTTTGCCTTTTCTTTTGTATTCCATTTGACGTTTGTTTCGCAACATATTTACAAAATTTTATCACATATGGACGCGAAGTATTGCCGTGAAGATAATTTGTCAGACATACATATATACACACATACATATATACATACATACATACATGCATATGTTTATAAATTGACATAACGAAAACCAAATACTTACAGACTTTTTTGCATTTCAATAATTTCTCAATTTGCAATACACCCACATTTTTTTAATAACAAAATCACACTTTTTAAACTGACTACTACGTCTGTTCAAATTTTGGCTTTCAATTTGGTGGGCAATTCTTGTTTCAATTTCAACAAAAAACTTATAACAATTCAACATAAATAATAATAATTTTATATATAAAAAAGCAATAAAATTAATAAAAATATGGATGATTTGCGATTCATAGAATTATCTTTCTTCGTCGAAGGCTTTTCTTGTAATGAAATTGACTGTCAATTTGAATGCAGCCTGTGTCACAGCTGTGTCAGTTCAAGTGACTTTTGATACACAGTTTGCGTTGAAACCAAGAAATTGAAAGTGTGGCAACGTGGCAATTAATTTGTGTAAGCATTGGCATTGCTTTCGTATACTTAAAAACGATCGATCGCTCCGTTCACGTCCAGTCCACATCAGCTCTTTGCTATTATTGTACTTTTAAATATGACCTTCAGAACTTGAAGAACAAAGGCTTGCCAGTAGTAGTATCGTTTTTCGCGTTCCTTGTCCCTTTCTTAAAATTAAGTCACGCGTACAGCGCATGATTCTATAATTCCTCTTTTTAAGATTTTATTTTTATGGTTTTTAATTTAGCAACAACGGATTTCAACTAAATGAAAATGCACTGTAACAATTGAATTAGAGAGAGCATAAGATTTTGTTAATTTCATATCGAAGTTATTAAACTTTTTGCACTGATTGGTTTTCTCTACATACCAATTAAACCAAATAAAAAACAAATTGTTGAATGTGTAAACAGAAACAGCCGAAATGAGTGAATTTCAAGAAGAGAAATCGACAAATTGTAAAAAGAAGTTAAGAAAAGTACCGTTAAGCATTCTTTTAGCTACAACTCTATGGACTGTTTAAATGAACTAATTCCTTTTTTGTTTCTGGAATCAAACATTGCCTAGAAACTAGTTTGCCGTAGAACAAAAGCAGGAGCTTTTGTTCATTTACTGGCTCCACATTCCGTGGGAAACATTATCACTGATATTTTAATCTACAAATGATTTTTCTCTATTCCAACAGAAGCTAGAAAAAAAACCGGAAAGTGCTTTCTATTTCAATAATATATTATGGTCCTAAGAAAGGAGCACGAAACAAACTTTCACATTTCATTGAAAATAATATATCAAGTATCTTAATGGACACGTTAAGCAAACACAAGCTTTCGTTATGAAAAGTATAAGATTTCTCTGCGGATAACACAAACATACATTTTGTAGACACCAATGTCTATATTCAATTTGGTAATCAATATATTCTCCATTAGATATAAGTCAATTGTGCTGCACATATTCCTCACAATGCAGGGAAATTTGTACCGATAAACTTGAATATGTCATTCTGCAAAGAGAAGAGAAAAGTTGCAGCATCAAACTCGAAACATGGAGTAGTTGGAAATTATTTAGCATGTCTCTACTCGATTTTTGTCTTTAGCAACTGCAATTGATATAGTATTTCAGAAATATGGCCAGCACTCAAATCTTATTTTAAAACTATGGAAAAGGACTGTTCTCATATGGCTGAAAAGATTTTTGCAACAGAAGAAACCGAAATTAATTAGCATTTTGAAATCCACGTTCCGTTCCCTTTTTTTTTTGGAAAACTCTTTTAAGGAAATTGAGCGTATGCATGGTCATATGTATGTTCGGAGATCCAGCTGTCTCCAATGTGCTTTTGTCTTGGAACAGATATAACTGTTATAGTATGAACAATATTTTACTGAATTATTGAAAGACTACGGTGAGCCGTTGTCCAAGATCAGCTCGTGATAGAGCTGCAAAACTATTGATAGTTTTTGTGACGCTATAGTCTAGGATTCTTGAAAAATTACCAACTACTTCTTTTTTATATATAACATCTTAATTGTTTTTTTTTATTCTTTATAGTAAATAATATTTAATTGCTTTAACGTTTGATGTTGGAAGAAAGTCGAAACTAATTTTTCCACATTTCTGTATTTAATTATTTTTATGTTTAAAAGGTTTTGCAGGCGCCGAAATGTCGAATTTTTGTTTAAAACATGTCGTCAGAACATTTTTTTATTGACTTCGCCCTTGCTTTTTAAATAAAATGTTTTTTATCGGTAGTATCGCTATCGAAAAGAACTATCGACACTTTGTTTGAAATAAAAATACCGATAGTAGGTACCATCGATAGTTTTCCAGCTCTACTTCGTGGTCATAGTCCACCGTTATTTCGGAATGGTAGGTCGTGATATAAATCTATTTAACAATCAAAAACTCAACCCCTTATAAGTCGGAGTTTGAAGTTTCAGCAAAATAAAATGTTTAAGTTAACAAAGCGCAATGGTTAACAAAAAGCTGGGTAACTTCGTACGCTTCGTACGAGCATACGACTGTTAACTAGTGGGATATCTGCACAAATCTTTCAAATCAAGTTTTTAAAATATCTCAAGGCGATAAGTGTTTTGTCGGGAAAAACTGATATCTGAGATAAGTTTGGAAAGCCACAACAAACAACACTTGAAAATTGCTTGGTAATAATTATTATTGTTTCTAAAAAAATAAAGGAGAAATTAAATTATAACAATATCAAATTCAGATAAAAGGTTCTGAATCGAGTATTTCTGACGGTTCATTATTTTTTATATTATATATCAAAGTAAAACTTCCGTCTTTAAAAATAATTAATAACTACACAAAATATCATACTTACTGTGATAACAATCCCGCCATCAGTAAACAGGCGAAAAGCACTTGGAAAGCTGGCTTTTGGGGCAGAGCTGTAACACTTTGGACTTTATTTTTTATTTTAAATTTTTCAAAAAGTTTAGATTTTAACTTTTGCATTGTGATCAGTTAGATAGGTTTTATTGGCCGTTGAAATGTTTTAGTTTGTTTTTTGAGCTTTTTCTATTAAACTATTGTAGACAAATATTCGGCAAGCAGGAGATTAAAAAACACAGCACACTGGTTTTATTACTAAAAGTAAAAAACTTTATTTGATAATCAAGTTACTACTTTTCATACAAATCAAATCAATTGAAATATTAAAAACGTTTCAATAATTTACTTGTTCGTATCGCACGTTTTGAACTCTCAGTTGATTTTGTTATCACTTTGAATTTCGCGTTGTTATTTTAATATTTAAACTTTTTTAGGCTGCATCTTATTTAAAAACCGCGTGTTTTTGGACTTTTGTTTTCTGTTTTAAGTTTTCTTCGCTTACAAAACGTAGTTGTCAAACGTACAAACACATATACATATACATATATATGTATGTATGTATATATGTATGCATTTCTGGGACGATTTCACACGCTCGTCTTTCTCAATGGCACGTTACCAAAAACGCAAAAAACTTATTGAAATTTACAAACGGAAAAATTATTATTGCAAAAATAGAAAAACAAAATTTTATGAACATGTTTTTGCTGTTGTTGTTATAAAATTACGAGTCTTTTTAAATCTTTATATGAAAAATAAACAAAAATAATTTATGATTTATTTGACATCACGTGTACATATGTACATAAATACATATGTACATATACATACAAACATATATATGTATGTACATATTTATTTGTATCCACATACATACATATGTACATATGCATAAGTATTGCAAGAAGTGATATTTTGAAATTTGTCCAAAAAAAAATAATGAAACAAGACTCTACGAAACAGCATTTTGAACAAAATTACAGGAAACATGTCCTTAATACACGGACGTTATCACGCTTTCTGCATAAATTTTATTCCATAAATGCATGTATTTAGTTAACTTTTAGTTTTCAAAAGTTGAAATAACGATTGAATTCGTCATCTTTCAACTGAAAAGTGAACGGAATAAGTTAGTACAAAATCAAAAATGGTGTGGAGTTGAAAATGTCTTCTGTTTATTCTCTGAGTGTAGTGTTAATATCCCTTCTTATAAATTTTTAAATTCACAAACGAATGAAAAGTGTTTGACAAAAATTGAACACGACAAATTAGTTTCATTCTTGCTTTTAAAGTAAATGCAACGTCAGTGTTTTCCAGTCGTCTATACGATATTTTGTAGGTGCCGCCACCTAAACCGTCAGTAAACTTGAAAACCAGTGTTTTCAAATAATTTTTATTTCCACCACCAAGCAAATTCAAAAGCCCCTAAAGTGGAAAGATTTCGATGATAACCTTTATTAAATCTTGATTTATGTATTAATACCTCCATCGAGCAAAAGTTAGAACCTTAAAATTCTTTAACTTTAAATTAAAAACAACCCTTTCGTTGTGTAAAAAACGTTCTTCTCTATTTTATTTCAACATTTAATTTTTTTTAAGTTTCAATAAATAATACAAATTAAATGGAAATAAAAATTTTAAATAGATGACATTTCCATCTATCCAACCTGATCCAATATTTTCCCAGTCTGTCTAAACTTTATTTTAAAATATTGCTTTTGTTGTTGTGTTCAAGTTGGGGTACAGTTGTTGGGTCAAAGTTAGTTATTTAAAAGAAATTCTGGAGGTTTTTAGTGAATACAACAAAGTATTTTGTATGTCAAAAAGACCTGCTTATTGTTTCATGCGAATAAGTGAGAAATATCCATATACAGAAAAACCTTGACCTTGAACTATTCATATTTTGAGCATTAAATATTGTTGAAGGTCGAAGAGGAAAATTATTTTTAAAATATGCATGTATGTACATGTGTATGAGAACCTACTTCTTGTTTTTAATACTGATTGAATATTAACGGAAGTATTTATATACGCACATTAATATGAATGTGTATGTGTCAACAAATTCTTGCAGAAAGAAATTGTGTAGTTCCCTGTTTATGAGGGGCATTCCTTTGTACGTACATATGCGGTATAACAAATGTTTTAATAACTACCTTGTTGTATCGCAGATGTTTATATTTATGACACTCAATACAACGAATGTCTGTATATACATATGTACAATAGATATAAAAAAATAGTTTATATGTTAAAAACGAAGAGAAGAAGGTCGTCATATTGTACTAGCGTTATTTTTCTACATATGTATCTATGCACACGCTCATGTGGTCATGCGTGGAACTGAATTTTGTTGAGCTTTAGTTCAGCTTAACCCTTAAGCAAACAGCAAAATGATTTTACATAAACGAACCCCAGGGCCTGGCTGGGTCATGCGTGAAATTGAATTTTGTTGAGCTTTAGTTCAGCTTAACCCTTAAGCAACCACCAAAATGATTTTACATAAACAAACCCCAGGGCCTGGCTGGGACTTCTTATATTTTGTATGGACTTTAATTGCTACTGCATGCAAGTTAATAAAATATACATGTAGGTTTTTGAAATAAGCTACAATTCTTTATTCATACTCAAAAAAATATCACAATTAAAAAAAAACAAAGGTAAACAAGAAACAAATAACAAAATTCAGTCGATTCGGGGGACATATTTATAAAATCAAATACAGTCTTGGTTACATTTAAAGCATGTACAATCACATTTGGAATGCTGAAGGCAAACAGGATTTTTACAAAATTTGCAGAACAATCTAGTGTTACGTTTTACGTTGTCTATATCTTTACAAATAGCGCACTTTGATTTGTTTTTCAACACCTCAGGGCCGCTTTCTTGGCTCAAAATATCTCTAGCTCAAAAACATCTCCAGTAGTTGGCCCTCCAGTATATTTCAAAACATTATGAGACATAAATCTTCTGGAAGCTGGTGGCGACTTAGACCACTCTGTTCCATCTTTTTCATATACAAAATTATTTGAGTTGGAGGTTTCCTGATTTTCCAGTTGTTCCTCATTTTCTTCTTCACTTTCTGATGAATTTTCAATTTCATTATCCACTTCTAATTCTTCCTTAATGTCAGAAGCTTCAACTTCTTCTGTGCTATTTTCTTCTTCATTTCCATGAACCTCATTCTGTATTTCGTTTTCTATATCATTGGCAATTGCCTCTGCCAACCTTTCAAAATAGTTGGGATCAGATTTGGAAACTGTTCCTAAAATTTTGTCTACTTCAGTACTCATTGTAACACTCTACACTTGTCAACTGCCAACACAAACCTGAGAAAATCATTTATAAACTACACAAGCAGAACGCTTCTGCGTTTTATAAAAAAAAAACCCAAAAATTACCGTTATAATTTGCTTTAGCTATCACTCACAGAAGAAACATTTTGTTGTCAACGCAAGCAAAGACTTCTTATGTGTTTAGTGTGTTTTTTATACATTTTGTTTTGATTTTATGCAATGTTTTTTTATACATAATTGTATAGGGCCTGGCTGGGCCCTGGTGGTTCAAACGTGAATAAAAATTTTGTAAGACTGATTGCCACGCCCACAGATAAAAAATTAAAACTTTTTAATTTTTTTTTACACAAAACACCTTTATTGAGGAATTCATAAAAAATCATTAGGCTATGTCTGTGCTATCTATGTAAAAAATAAAAAAAAATTCTCAAAAATGCCTGGCCAAGACCTGGTGTTCGCTTAAGGGTTAATAATGCAAGACTTTAGTGAAACAAATAAACTTTTAGATGGTACATCATATTCGGTAATTTCTAATAAATATGAAATTCCAAAATCTTCCATACATACAATATATTAAATAATATAGAATGGGGAACGCCACGATATGGAGGAAAAGTTGTATGAATGCAGTAGGATTGAAAGCAAAGGCCGTATAACTATGTACATATGTGCCGGAGTGTTGAATGCAAGAGATAGTTAGGCAGATTTAATAGACAGTATTGAATACGACTGCTAAAAAGTTATCATCACAAGGTGACTTACATAGTAGAAGGAAGCTGCGGAAAATTATACAAGAAGAGGGTTTAAAGCACGACTCAATTTTGAATGCTGGCGAAACAGGTTTGTGTTGGAAAATGCTTCCGACTCTAGATGTACAAGACAAACATTTATAATTAATTTCTTCCCATCTCTGTAGTTACTAAATTGAATAAACCCACTAAATTCTGAAAATGTTTTCAAACAAAAAGTTCACTGTATAAGAAATCTTTCACTATACCGAATAGGTCTGACATTATATTATTCGATATACCGAGCTTTGACTGTATTTATATCCCTTAAAAGGAAAATACATGTGATCGAAAATGAAGTGCACAAAGAGTTAATGGACAATAAAGCATTTACATACATAAGTAAATATGTATGCGCACCCTTTCCCCATATATAAATCCTCCAAAATAAACATGTTCATTAGAATGGTACTCTAAAGCAGTGCTAAGAAGTAAATCACATTTTTGCCTTAATGAGTAGTAAGAGAAAGTTGCACAGGAAGAAAAGTAGCTGCAATTTTCGCAGTTGTATGAATACAACATGAATTCTATTAATAAGCAATTTATTTAAAACAACTTTATTTTTTCTAAAAATTTACTTAATAGCGTAATGAGTCAACCTAACGTAAAAGAATGCCATCCTTTTAATTTCTCGAAACTTCTTCAAAAAGAGTTACTTTTCTTTTCCCATTAATGTTCTATTGAAATGTTTTTACTTACTTGGTTCAAGTTGTACATACATACATATGTATGTATGTAAATGTAGTTTTTTTTAATCAAATTTTACGTTCTGTTATAAAGCAGCTTCCGCTTCATCATAATTATTTTTTAAGTGCGGTCAGGCTTGTTGGCATTCGATAGTTTTAAGTATAACTCGCACTACTTAGGTGATCTACCTCAGATAACTACATTGCTTTACGGTTCATTTGAGGAATTTCATGTCGGCTACGCTCCTATATCCCATGTGAAGGCATGGATCGTGTAAGTTAGAGACATACTGTTAAAACCATATATCTTATAAATTTACTTTGTAAGATATAAAAAATATATTTTATGTTAAGTAGTTTTGCTTTTAAAATAATGGATTTTTCAATTGTTACGGGTAGATAAGAGCGATCCGTGACCACCATAGCAATGTAATGGCGTCTATAAATCTGTTGTTTATTATGCCAAAGCACCGTGAAAAGTTACATGGGCATCCGGAAGTCGCAGGTCTATGCCAACACAATTGACCAATGCCATGGCCAGATCTGTGGGCCAGTCATTAAAAATCCGACCACATAAATCTTTGACCCTGTAGAAAGCTACGGCATATGTACGTATGAAACGATGTTACAGACATGCGTCTTTCAATTAAAAGAAAATTTCATATTAAGAACGGGATTTGAAAGCAAATTTAATTATGTTTGCTATTCGAATTTCCGTAGAATTGCAGTATATTTTCTTTCCGTCCCAAGGCTTCAAGCACAAAACAACTCAAATGTTATTTTAGATGAGAACGAACGTAATGCGCAAGAGTGTTTGTGAGTGTGGAGAAGAAGAAAAGGACTTCCACGAGGTTAAAATTGAAAAAGAAAATTATAAGCTGAGCTGAAAACAGGAATCCCAAAACAAATACACACATGTAGACACCTAGGATAATAAAAAATACGTAGGGAAAGGATATCGTAAGGAAAAACAAAACAAAAACAACAACGGGATATACAAAAAAAAAGAATGAAACCCCAATTGAGACATAAAATCAAAAAATGGGAAATGAGGTAAAACGGTGAAATGAAGTTTTATCTTGATTTACGTAGACTTTTATCTTAACTTTGTAATATAAAACGCAGTAACCCAAATACTAAGATAACATACAGAAGGAGGGATACTGAGAAAGTGCTAAAAACTATAATTTATTTTGTATACTTGTATGCAAGTACATGTGTGCAAGGACATATGTTTATGTAATTAAATAATTATACATATAGTCAAGCATATCTAGTTTTCGGTTCCTTTTTATGCCCTGTTCCAATTTTGTGCTTTTATGAGGGCCCGTATGGCGAAGAGCCGTGATAGTGGAGATTTCAAAACCATATATGTATGTATGTAGCTTATGTTCACAATTAGAATATATAGTATGTACATTTTGAGCAATTGAGATATAAAAGCAGCACGACTGTTAAACTGTGCTGTAGGGATACTTATTTTTTAGTTGTATATTCTATTTACAATATATTATACAGTTAAAATAATGAAAAAATTTTATAACTTTTAAATAACTTAAATTGAGTTTAAATTAAAACTCAACGAAAATAAAAAAGTAAACACATACAGGAACGTTTCCTTCCAGAGTTGAAATACATTATTTCTTAATTTTCTATTTTCTTATAAAGCACATGCATGGGACATACAAATGTATCCTTAAAATCAAAAAAGGACCAAAATCTAAACTATGCCACTCTGTTTTATCCATCCAAATTGACTTGTTCGAAAATATTACGTTTTATTTTATTTTTCATTAAAAAAATAAATAAGCGGTTCTCACGCTTCGTGTAAAAGTACTATTGTAGAGCTGGTACAAATTGTAGATTTAGTAAATCTTTATAAATTTAAAACTTGACAAGAACAAAATTTTTACATTTCTAATTTACTAAATCCACAACCTCTACAATTCATTCTACAGTTCATTCATTCACAAATATGAAACAGCTGGCAGATTTGGCGCCACATTGTTTTTTTTTTTTGCTGTTAATAAAGTAAATGTATATAAGTATATAAATATTTCTTTGTTAAAAATGGAAAACATTTTGAACCAAATGTTTATAATTTTTTCTTTTGCGGGTTCTTTCGACATTTTTTAAGATTTTAACTGAAAAATGCTTTCGTCTGTTTGTGGCGGTAAAAAACAAACCGAAAGTTTACAATACCAACTAAAAAGTGGCTCACACTTAAAAGTTTAAAATAGTTTATATTTAAAATTATTCTAAATATAATACAAAGAGTGAGAATCGCTATAGGTAAATTGAACATCATTTTTGTATTAGACAATAAAACAAAACAACGGAAGTATCTTCTTAACTCCTATTTTGATTCTCATTTCACCTCAAAGATTCAACCATACAAGTGTAGAGGCAATAAAAAACAAATCTTCCTAGATAAAAAAAAGTATAAAAATTGTACAAAATGAGTCAAAATTGAGACTTTTAAATACTTTTGTAGACCTTGTAAATGTAGCAAGTAAATCTGGTTAAAGTTCTAGTACGTGTTTATAACACCGCAGCAGCAAACTCCTGAACTTTTATATATTAGGCTTTGATTTAAAAATGACACAGACACAGTGGTAAACGCTCGTGTTAATTGTATTAGATTCCGACAGTCGAAACTATTTGATTTATTTTTGTTCTATATTTCTATAAATTTTTACAAAGATTGTATGTGAAGAGAAAAATGTGCAACAAAAAACAACGTACAAAGAAATGCAAACTAACAAAAGATAAAACTCTGCTCACTTCAATTGTTAATTTTTAATACCTCGTTTCGGGAAAAAGTCATTAGGTAAAAATCGTAGCTATCATATCTAACAGAGTTATAACTATAACTCAAGGAGTAAAACCGCTGTTGAGAGTAACATTAGCTTGAGTGAGATACATACATACATATGTATGTATGTATCTATTTAGACCCAGAAGAATTTTGCAAGTTGCAAGTTCCTCAGGCAGTTTGTTATTACAAATCAGCACTTCAGTTCTCTCCTTCTTTTTTCTCTCTAATTTCGATTGAATTTTATTTGAAGTCAGTTCTATTTCTCTAAATATAAAATTATTACAGCGATAGTACTTAAGAACTTAAACACTCGGTTAACATGTGATTAAGCCTGAAGGTAACAAATCAAATACATGCATATGTATGTACATATGTATGTACAATGTACATATGTATATGTCTTGCTTTTGTTATTTTGTTCTTTTCAATGCCGGAATATCAAAGAATAGAAAAGGTATGGCGGCGTGGTGAACTCAACTGAACTGAAATTTCAAATTTGTTTGTCTTTTTCTTGTCTTGTAGTACTGGATTTTAAAGCAAATTTGAAAAAAAAATAACTTTTGAATGTCTGCTTTAAGTACTGAAATATGTATGTATGTATGTACACTACGGGCTCGATTTGTGCAACCACTGGTAACTGCAACACTCCGATTAGCGCAACACGATTTTTTTTACATTACAGTCTCATAAGTGCAACTTTTTGTGTTTTATAAAATTAAAAAGAATTTTCTCTTTGAATTTATTTCTTTGGAAACGTAGTTTTAACAAGTTTCAGCAAATAACCCATTTTGGGAATGTTTTCCACACATCGGTCCTTACACTTTTTACATATTTTATTCTCAAAAAAGTTGTCGTTAAATTTACAGTTAGTTTTTAAATCTTTGCTTTTATGAGTTAAGTGAAGATCATTGCGATTCCGAACATGTGGGACAACGCATTAGAGGACGCCCACGGAACCTATGGCGCACACAAGTGGAGAGGGACCTCAACCAACTTGGTGTGCAAAATTGGAGGACGCTGGCTAAAGACCGTGCCAGCTGGAAAAGTTTGTTGGTTGAGGCCCAGGTTCACCCCGGACTGTAGCGCCAAAAAAAAAGAAGAAGAAGATCATTTCAAAGGAAACACCATTTCAATAAATATGGGAGTATTAAAAAAAGTGGTTAAAGCTTTTAATATTCGTATTGCAGTTATTCTTTTAGCTAATGCATCCGAGAAAGTTTCTACCTTCGCCATTAAAAGATGTTGGAACTTCTTAATGCCAAAAAATGAACAATGGACTGACGAAGACGATCCACCATTGATGTTGTTACGGGATCAGAAAGCAGAATATTCAATTACACCATTCGTTTTAAATTTGTTGCAGGATGTTTTATTGGACATTAACTTAACAGATGATGAAATTGAAGAATGGATCAGAGAAGACTATTTAAAGGAAAATGTAGCTATAGACGTTTTAGACGAAGAAATTGTAGAAATTACACAAATTGAACAAAAACAAAAAGTTAAAGTAGATGATGTCATTAAGTACCTTGACATTTGTATGGAGTGGGCAACTGAAAATTACTTTTCTTATGAAAAATTAATCGCTCTTCAAGATATCAGGAATTCTGCGATTTCCCAAAAGACTAAAAAGTCTACAACTCAAACAAAAATTTCAACATTCTTCCCCTTAAACTAAGGATTAAAACATATTTTCATAAATAGAACTCATATATGTACATATGTACACGTGTAAAATACGTAAGATTATTTTTTGTTTTGCTTTTTATTTACATATGTATGTATAAAACGTTAATTTTATCATTTTGCCTTATAACTGATTTTTTCATGTTGAAAAAATAAAATTTTATGAAATTGAGTTAAAACGTGGTGCTTTTAAATAAGATTTTTAGTGGTCGGTTATCACAGCTTTTCGGTAAAACAACAACAACCCCGGTTTACTTTCGGTTGCGCAAATCGAGCTCGTACTGTATATATCTATGTGTACCATGTACATATGTATATACATATGTATGTATGTAAGAACACATGGTAGGCACTTGCAAAATTAGAAAAACTAACAATTTGTAGAAAAGAAATTAGAGAATATGTATGCAATAGTGTGCGAGAGTCGAAATAAAATATAATAAATTTTGCTCGTTTTCGTACGTTTTGTCAAGTTGTTTAAAGAATAACGAACAGCTTAATCAAGACAAATCAAACTAGTAAATCTTTCCCCACAAAGTCCCTTTCATTATCTTAGTGTAAAAAAACAACTATTTAACAAAATTAAAAAAATAGAAGTAGAATCGATCGAAAGCTTGCCCTATTGAATTGTCTTACACCGGATTGCACATTCCAAAAAAAAAACAATTCAAGATATTTATTGAAAGAAGTTTGCCAGTGCCGTTTGTTATACCAAAAGTTTGGTAAACACAGAACAGCACTATGTGATCCGGCGAACTTCGTAACGCTTAACAGTCCATGAATGTTATGGTAGTTTTTATCTCCAGTTGATTTATGGTTTCATTAACGTCAGAGAGGGTTGCCTAAAGGATGGCAATGGCGTTGTTTTAATAGCATATTCTGAAAGCAATATTAGTTTTTTGAGGGAACAAAAAGTGTTTGGTTGTGTAGTAATGGGTAATTTTCATTAATAATTTCTGCTGATAGTGTGGGATCTAAATGTCCCGTAGGAGTCGCAATAGATAGTAAGGAGGAGGAACATCAGATAAGTCTTGAATTCGTACTTCGTATACTGTCCAGGGAATTGCTGACTGAAGTGATTAGACTGTCTGAAGTCTCGAAGTAGGGGTTTGTAATAGTGCAATGGTCCCCAGTTTTAGGCATTTTATATGGCAACTCAACATAGCACTCATTTTACTATGAATATATGCATATAAGTATACATACATATGTATGTATGTATCTTTTTTGTTTGTTGTATCAACTCTTTCTTGTATGCTTTTACATCGCAATTTTTGAAAAAGAAGTTATAACTAGCTGTCAAGAGAGTTTTTTTGCATTTTTATATTTAGTTACTAGTTTGACAGATGTATGCAATTTACACCACAGACTGCAAATCAACCTGTGTAAGCGAGAGAGGTGTTCATTGGTGTTCATTAAAAGTACCACGAGTAAAATTGATTTCAACGTATTGAAAAACAATTTGCAAGTGAGTGTGGATAAATTAGGCTTACAAGGATCAAGGTACTTTCAGCAGAACAATGGTTCTAAGCACGCAGCCAAAATAGTGAAAGAATGGAACTGCATCATTCTCCTCTATCCCCGGACTTAAATTTCATTGAGCACTTGTGGGAGCATCTTGATTGTCAAACTGGAAATAGGACGATTAGTAGTATGGACATGCTGTGTGGACAAGTTTAGACATATAAATTGCAGAAAATCTCGACCGAATTTAGAAAAAAGTAGTAAATTCAATGCCTGGACGATGATATGCTGTTATCAAGCCCAGCAAAAGTACTGAAATAAAAATTCTTCTAGGATTTTTTTTCTGCCCATTTTTTTTTTGACGCGTAAAAATATTTGAACATATTTTGTTTTTGTATGTAAATGAATGTTGTATTTACAAAATTGAAGCAGAACAGAGAAACACAGTAGGCGCATACGTTATTTTGGGATAGGTATCTTATATGGGAACAGTCTTTAATAGCCACATGTAAACAATATAATTTACGATTTAGTCTCCGATATTCATAAATAAGTAGAACACTCAAAAGTCTTATATGAGTGCGCACTAACGTTTTATCTTGATGCCACCTAAATTGAATGTTTCTACTTTCTACCTTCACCAATGCGGTCTTAACAAAATTGTTTATGAAATATGTACTAATGTACATATGTAATCATGATCAGTACTTCAACACTTCGCATGTGAACAAGAGTAAAAAGGCCACAAACACGGCATTTAAAGGGCATTAAATATAGTACCATACTGTTAATGTCAACAACGCTGCGTCCCAATATGTTAGCTTCTTTGACGTTCTACGAGTCGTGTTCTCCGCTAAAATTGCTCTGGCTTACCGTTTACTTATTTTATTCTAATTTTTTGTTTTGGTTTTTACTATAAAACCGAATTCAAGTACATTCCAGCAATGTAGGGACAGCGTGCTGAAATTATGCATGTAGAGTTTGTCCTACTTCTAAGTGTTCTTTCTATAACTTCCCATCGAGAACTTGATAATGTGTTGACCTAAGTTAAAAACATAGCTTTCAATATTATACCATTTACCGTCAGCTTTAGTTAGAAGTAATTATAAAATCCTTTTCATTGTCATGCTATTTACCGTCTTCATTATTAAAAAGAAGTATATTTAACAAAAACTATTATTTATATAAATTCTATTTCAGTTTAAAAATAAGGTTAATTCAAGCGTTATTTAAAAAAAATGGCATATAACGATTGCTGTGTGCATTTTTGGTGGACAAAAGTCACCGTCAGTTCAGCTCGGCTTTTTTTTTTTTAATTTTAATTCAGGGTAGCTTGTGGGTAACTACACCTAAACAATTAAAAAATATACATAAACAATTTGATAGGTTAATTGATGTAATGTATTCATCAAATTAATAGTCAATAGCCCGAGCTTTAGGTACATAGTTAAGAAAAAGGAACTTTTGGCCACCAAACACTATTTAACTAAATGATTTCTGTTATAATCTTCTAGATACCAAATGACGGTGACTTTTGCCCATCTGTGTACATACATACATACCCATATGTATGTATGTTTGATTGATGCATTTAACTAAGGGAATATATTTTCCTTACACATATACATATGTAGTTATATGGATTATATGTGTATATACTTACATACATACATACTTAGATACACAATGCATTGATGTATAAATTGTTTAATGCAGAAATTCATTTTAAATATCGACACATACACATAAATACATATATGTACATACATACATACATATGTATATATGCACAAACTCTGCAATTGTTCACTAAAACATAATTTGAAATTAATTATTTGCCTCCGTTTATTTATAAAATATTATATAGATAAGGGAAACCGGAAACAAAATGCGTTTTTCGTAAAATTTTTAAACCGTTTTTGCGTCTTTTATAATTTTATGTGGGGGTTCTTTAATTTTTTTTTTGCATGTTATTTGTAATCTGTTCTGAAGAGATTAATGAGAAACAACAACTCAAAACATACCTCTTGGCAGGAGAGTACGAGCATTTTTTCTTCGCAATACGCAAAAGAATAAAATCATATGTATATTTAAATATAGAAGAATTGTGTTTAAATACAGAAATGTTAATTCAATTAATTCATTTTGTATGATTGTATGGCAAAATATTACGTTTTAAAAAACTTGGTTCAACTATAGTTTTTAAAATTTGGCGATTTATTTACTTATGTATAATCACATATGTATCTTAGTGCATATGAAAAAAGAACAAACTAGACACTTAAAGATAAACACAATGAAACTAGTTATACTTTTGTTTGTATCCGAATTAAGTAATTGTTTTTAGTGCTGAGCTGTATTTCTGTAGTCATTTTCGTAAAAAAGTAATTAAGAAAAATATAAAATATAATTAAGAAATAGGGACCAGACACAGGTTTCTCTTTTTAAAACACTTGTTCATAAAAACAAAATATATATTCTTTGTATATCTAGTTTTTCTGTAAACAAATTTTGTATGAACCACCCGACTATCTTACTTTAATTTTATATACAAGAACGTTGTAATTCGCTCCAAAATCGAAAAATTACTGAACTTGTATGCGGTGTGTATTTAGCTTGCTCACCGTATCTGGCAGCCTTTCTACAATTGTTGTTGTACTGTTTTGTAGTTATTGACGTTTTCAGCGTTGTCAAACTAAAAAGTTGTGAGCTCTAAAAACGAAAATAAAGCGCTTAACTTTTCTGAAAAAGTACTAAAATGTTTGTGCCACTTGTTTTTTCTTGGTCTAACAAGAATTTATTATATAGATACATACATATGTACTGTATATTAATATTTTAAATCGAGGCCTTTTTACATATGAATGTCTAAATTTTTCTTTTTAATAATTCAAATTGAAACCTTTTCTCTTTCTCGGCGGGAGCTATAATTTAATTTTTTAGGCCCTCACTTCTTCAGCATAGCTTTCAGAGGAATTTTCGAAGATTTTTTTTGCTAACAGTTTTCGGGGTTTTTTTGCTGGAACAAATTTACCTATTCTAATGCATATCTAAAACTAAACACATGCGTTTATATTTTTGACACTACAATATAATAAAAAAAATTAGAAAATTGACTGAATCTTATTTAAAGACTAAGCAGAAGGATCTGCTCTGAAAGAAAAAAAATGCTTAAAAGAAACAACACGTTACATAGCTTTTATGAAATTTTTCAGTCAAAGTTCATGCACGCATGTGAACCTACATAGATACCGAAAATTGTTAACAATAACTTTGTATACATTTTTATTAAAACTTACGTTATACCACCAAATAACAAAAATTATATGCGGATATTCCTATATGCAAGTAAACTAATAAAAAACAAATTCAGAAATAGATAAATCGCAATATGCAATAATATTTTTATTTCAGGTGAAAAACTTGGCTTGAGATGCACTTTGAATTACTGGAAAAACAATTTTTTGTAATAAGAAAAACTTAAATGTATACTGGAACATTTTTTGGTAAGTTGAAACTATTCATATTACATCACTCGAAATATTCTAGAGTTTTATAAACTGTCGAAAATTTCGCGAACCATAACAAGTATGTCTCAAAAAAAGACATAAAAACACTAAAAACGGTGCGAAAGGCTGTGAGTTGTTAACACTAACCGATTTTATTTAGTTCATTCCTTTCGTGCAATTTTTGCACAAACAGCTTGCTGTTTAAACAGCGTTGTCAAGTCGATGCGTTTCGCACCATTTTTGGTGCGAAAAATTCCATAGTTGGTACGCACTGCGCCATAACATTTTTACAAATTTTATAGACTACATAAAGAACAACAAGTAATTATGTTTAAGACTTACCAAATCATGTGCACCAAGTAAAAAGATCTTGTTGTAGATAATTTGTAATTTTTAAAGAAAAAGAAGCATTTCATTATATGCAATTTGCTGTTCCTTTTAGATTCTCATAGTAATTGTTTTTGCTGTCGAGTCTGGTAAACAGTTTAACAAAAAATTTCATACGTTTTATGCAAAATTAATTCAATAAACTATGTAAATAAAAAAGAAATTCTAACTAATCCTGGTGCGTTTATTTTAAAAGCGCGCTTTGAAATTTCAAAGTTGACAACTCTGTCTTTAAAACACCTTGTGAATGTACATGTATGTATGTTTTGTTTGTATTTTAAGATTCGTCTTGATTTGCTTTCGCTGAGACAAATTTGCACAAGTTTGTTTTGATTTTCAGTTTTCTTTTTTTCTCGTGTTTTTTATATACATAACAAAAAGCAGATGCAATTTGAGACAACAGTCGCTGATGTCAGTATGAGTATAACTAGACCTTATTACCATGGGGGGTCAATAAGTTCGTGACTTCATGAATTTCCCGCCTCTTAATTGAAATGCAAAACTGTTCCTGTCAGTTGACTCCTTTCTAAATTTGAAAAAGATGTGCCAATTAAGTTGTGTTTGCCATTTCTGCAATTGATAGCAGCCTACCGCGCTGCGGCATTAAGCCTTACTTTTTGCGGAAAAAAGCAATACCTAAACCAAGGCTAAGCTTGATAAATATTGATTTGACCGTAGATCTAAGGAAGATGCCGAACATTCTGGGCGCCTAGTTGATGTCTCTACATGGGAAACAATTGGAAAAATTCACGATATGGATTTAGGCGATGGTAGATTGAAAGGGAGAGAGAGATTGTGGAAGCCATAGGCATCTCACATGGCTCAGTGGTTTTAATTTTGAATGATCACTTGTGTATGAGAAAACTTTCCGCAAAATGGGTGCCGCGTTTGTTAACAATCGACCACACAACCGCTTGACATGCACAGTTTCCAATGCAAAATCCATGAATTGGACTACGAATTGCTTCCTCATCCGCCCTATTCTCCAGATTTAGACCCCCAGTGACTATTTCTTATTCCAACGACAAAATTATCAATCACAAACTTAACTTAACTTTGGTGGCACTCGAGGTGAAGTTCCGAGTAAATGTAAGAGGAATGTTAAAGTTGATTTTCATCAGGAAGAATTCTGAATAAGCTACGTAAGGCATTATTCTTATGCTTTCCAAAGTCGGCAAATTAATCATAGTCTTGTAGAATACTGGTGCAGATTTACATATGTACATACATTTGTGTTCCAGGTTGTCTTTCTCTGTAAAGGTAATTGTTTTTGAATAGACTCAACGCGGTTCTTCTGATATGCAGGGTATTGGCCGCAAACAATACATCCGTATTCCAGAATAGGCCTTACTAATAACGTGTACAATCGCTTGGATATTAATGGATCACTAAATTCTTCATCCCAACGTTTTATGAACGCGAACACACCACCAGCTTTATTTACCATCTAAGTCCCGAAACTCCGTAAATAATTCAAGTTGATTCCCACCTAGGTACATATAAAAGAGCTTCATCATCAAGTAAATTACATGAAAATTGTATATGCTTGCACTTTATTAAGAGCCATCAAGTTGATATTGCATCAATCATAAACTTTATCAAGATCACGTTGCAAATAATTGCTCTCGGTGATATTAATATAGCCCTGAACAATTTTCACAGCGAATGTTTCTGGTACAAAATTTTTCCCATAAAATGTTTTCCTCAGCCAGCTTTCATTATCTCACTGCATTTTTTATTTAATTGCACGCGTATTTGACATCATCAAATGCGAATGTTTGGATCTATGTATAAGCCACTTTTCCTGAAAATTAGGTCGACATTAGTAGGCAACATTTTACCGAACATTATCGATATAAAATCAACAACACCTTTTTTAAAACCTTTTTTAATTTTGAACAATATATGTACATACTTACATACAGCTATTTATAATTTTTTAAAACACACTGTTGAATTTATCCATTTTAATTTCTCTTCAATTTTGACGAAGGGAAAAAGCCACAGAAGGCTGGTGAATACTGGTGAATACAATGAAAAAATGCCGACATCCTCTGCAACTTATCCAATAGTGACTCGACGATAATAATTTTCTTCACTTTTTTCAATATTTTCAGCTGAAACGCTGAACATATCGCACCTGTTCATCAAAAGTAACACAACTCAAAATTTACAAGTTTTCAGTAGAGGCAAAAAACTAATTGCGCCAATATAATGGAATTATTGTTATAAACAAATATACCGTTGTAAAGGAAACTCAATAATATTTCAATAAAATAACAAAATGTATTTCTTTTTACAGTGGTTAGATATGGTAATCATACACTGTTTCCTTCAAAAAAGTGGAAAATAGAATTTTTGAGTTGTGTTACTTTTGATGAACAGGTGCGATATGTATGTACATATGTTCCAGACGGTAAACGAATGTATGTATGTACGTGTTGCCCACAAAACTTCAAAATTCATCTTATTTTGTTTATAGACCTCGTATGCAAAAAAAAATTTGCTTAATTTCCTGCATTTCAACTACCGGAATAATGGAGAATAATAGTCGCACTTGGGGGCTTTACTTTTAATATAAAACTGTTTCTGAATTTATTGAAAGTGAAAGTTGTTGCACTAAAAGCATAAAACAAAGCTTGAAGTCTAATCAATATATTTAAAATAGAATGTGTTTGATTATTTGTTTGTACCGAATGGGAGACCAGAACTCTGGACCGCCCACTTTTACGCCCACATTTTTATGTTATGTTACTTTCAACAGGTTTTTATAATATAAACGAATATAACTTCGCCATTTTTGCATTTGGAAAAGGTCCACTGATTTTTGTTTAAATTCGCAGGGAGAGTGTGTCGCAAATTGGCCGCCACAATAATTTATTATCAAATAACTACGCCATTTGTCTACCAATTGTCAAAATTTTGCATATGAAAGAGGTCCACTAAATCTTTTTTTGAATTGTGATAAGGGGGAGAAATGTGCCTCCACAAATTGCATATGGAATATATAATGAAAAGTCTCCCAAAAACGACGTTTAAAAAAACAAACGAAAATGCCATCTATCTCATTGACAGGCTCTAGAGATTTGGCTGCCAAAGTCCTTTTTTTCGAAAAATGTCTTAAACGAGACAAAGTCTAAGGCGGAATCTAAGGCTTTAAAGCAATCCACTGGATGTGAATAGACTTTTAGATTTCTGAAACTCGTATAATTTTTGAGTAAGATATCAATAAACCTTTTGCTGAAAGTTCTTAACTCTATGGCATTTGTTAACTTAAAATTTTAAATTTTCTCATATATCATATAGTAAAACACGTTACTATATACATACATATGTACATCATTACATCGATTTTTATTTTTAATTTAGATGTTCCAATTTGAATTTTAGAATAATAGCGGTAAATTTTAACTTTTGAATAATTTATTTTTATTGACTTTTATTTTATTAATTCACTGAGAACAATTTAATTAAAGAGTAAAGTTATTTCCACACTTTTTTGATATTTTGTCACTTCATTTGATAAAGAAAATTTTAAAGCATATTTAATTTAATTTCTCAATTATTTAAGCGTTTTCTCTGTATTGTTTTATTTTGCGAATATTGATTATAATTATTTTTTGTCTAATAATTGTAGTTATGCTTATATTTTAAACTCTACTTTAACATAAATTGTTTAATATTTTTGATCAAGAAAACATTAAATTTGTCATATTATAGGAAAGTGAAATAAATTATTTTCCACCAATGTATTTGTTCAATAGATCTTAAAAACTTAAGTTCTGAAATCAAATTGATCACTATTTCCAACAAATTTTTTTTATTAATACTACAAAACAATGTAAAAGGAAACATTTAATTTTGAAGCAGAAGCCCAAATGACATACTATACTTTTCTGTATACGTGTAAATCTCGAGGAAAGTTTTAACTAAAAATCCAGAATCCTAATAATTCTTATATGTATTCATAAAAACCCCTAAATTTAAGAAAGTTCTTATAAAAATTACCTTCAAATTTCTTTTGTACATTAGCATTTATATTGCAAAATATATAAATCTGTTCCGAAAATCACGTGGTATTACGTGTTTTCTAAAAACAAATTGAAACAAAAATCGGAGTTTGTGCTGCCCTTTAAATGTTGTTTAACACATTAAACAACTTTATCTTGTTGAAACTATATCTGAAACTTCGTAGCTTGAAAAAGCGAGATTTTCAGAATAATCTTCCTCGAGAAACAACAGAGAAATTATAAAATTTTTAAGCAAAAACATATTCAGTTTTATCACTGCGTTTGCAAAATATAATCATTAAATCAAATTTAAGCGTGTTAGTTATTTTATTTAGGTTGTTTTATTATTCCCATTTCCATTTCCATTTTTCTTTAATTTATAATCAAAAATCTTGTAAATTCGTTTCTGAAGAAGTTTTATACAAATAATTTGAATTACTTTTCAAAAAACTAGGAACAAGATTACCGGCGTAACTACGTTGTTTTCCTAGGACTTTAATTTATTTTGAATTCAATAAATTAAGCCTTTAATATGAAAGTAAATGTTTAGACTGAAACATTTTGTGAAGATGGAGGGGTGTATTAAAGGTTTTCTCTTGACTTAGCCCTCTCCAGACCGGTCTATCTACAGCAGTCGATAATATATCAAAAATAGATAATAATGGAAAAAGAGAAAAAACATGTTATAATGACAAGGCAAACTTACACGAACTGAAATTGACAACACAGCTGATTATTTTTTTATGTTTTATTAGTCGCGTTTAGATGTTAACATTTGAATACAAACAGTTTTGCTTTTGAATTCACCTTGGTAGAGACGCTCATATTGGTCAAAACAAGCAAATAACCTCGCCAGTACAACAACAACTTGCCAAATGCAGTCATTTTACTACTAAAATGTTGACATCCAAAACATTAAACAAAATCAGCGGCGATCTTTTTTTCCACCCGTTCTGAATTCCCCTTGAACCAAGGATAGCTAATCAGATATTATGACAAAGGTGTATGTAAATAAAGTAGTAGATGTCATAAGGGCTTCATTGTTATTTACATTAGTTGAAATTTACTTCAATTAGCTTGTTGTAGTTTTCTTTTCTTTAAATTTAAGAATATTATGTATTGAGCTATTTCAGGTTATTTTAGATCATGGTATTATTTATGCTTTTAGTGCTCAGGATTTCTTATATTACTAATTACTGTTTTTTTAATAATACTTTTGAATTCTGTTAAGGTGTAGTGGAAAAAGTTGCAAAATTTGTGCAAACATTTAATGCGTCACTAATGCCAGTCATTTGTTTCAGATAATTACAACCTCTTTATTAAATCGAGCCTTAACAGCCAAAAGGATTTCGGCAATGCTTCCGAAATACAAAATGTATGTCTCCTGCGCTATTCCTTCTCGTTGCAAGGATCAAAATATTCCATAAAATTAAAATTTTAAAGTAAATGATAACAAAAAATTAAGACACAACATAGAGACGATTTTGTTCGAATACTGTAAGCTTTACAAGAAATTTATAGACATATATATATATATATATATATAGCACATACATAGGTTTATATTATTTATTTTTACAAAAAAAAAACTTATCTCAGAAAAAAGAGCCAAAAAAACAGAAAGAAATCAAATTAAAATTTTGTAAACCAAATTTGGAGGAGTCTTGAGAGTCATTAAAATTATCTTTTGGGAAATTTTGTTTTAAAAATATGTTTTTAAAGAAAATTTAACATATAAGAGATGTAAAAAATGAATTTCCTATGGAAAAAATTCGCTTTCCTATGGAAAAAAGTATATGGATTTGCAAAAGGTGCAGAGCAATGTGTTCGCTAATACAAATTTGCGCGCGTTGCAGTCGGTTCTCTAGCTTTTGGTGTCCTAGTTGGTTTAGTGGCCAATCCATACGCGGTTCTTCAAGTACATTGCATCCACTGTTAAATTAAAAGGTGTGAAAGTAGCCGAAAGTTGTAATAATATTTTTCAAACTTCTTTCGCCTTCTTTTTATGTTTTACTTTTCTTAGCATTTTTCATCTTTTCATCTAAAAGTGTTTGAAATTACGAAATATATGTTACAATTTGTACAAGATACACACTCATTATTATAATTATTATTGCGAATCATTATTTTCCGCAGTGCTTTGAAGAAGTTACATTTTAAAACAATTAATTTTCACGCAAAATAAATATTATTTTTAAAAACACCTTTCAAAATAACTTAAAAAGTAATGGGAAAAGAAGAGGACACACCAAAAGAAGAAATTTTTCCAAAGTAGCTTCGCAAAATTCTTATTTAGCTGGACTATTTAGAATCCAAATATCTGGAAAGCCGGTCCGGTAATGCTCTCTTCTTGTTGTTAACATTCGGGAATGGATGCCCACATTTCCGAAGCACGCGTAAATATTTTCTACGTTACTTCTTCCAACAACATTTTCTTGCAAAGTTTACAGTATTGTTATATGTATGTGTGCATGTGTATAATTTTTGTTAGTTTTTTAAATTTACAACTGTTTTTGACAAAAGTATATACGTAAGGACATATAATAAGTTTCTGTTTTATATTGGTGGGCAAAACATGATGATTTGTATAATAGTTTCAAGCAAGTTTTATTATAGAGATTAAGACTTTTAAGCTTATGAAAACTAATTACATTTATTTTTTTTTAATTTCTATTGATATGATGAATTTGTTAAGTAACTTTGTGTTACTTACTATTATTTAAAAAAAATGTTTTTTTATATTTTTGTGTAGAAAAACAAGACAAAGTAAAAAACATACATATATGTAAGTAAATAAATAGTTAAAATATTATTAAAGCCACTGTTCCTATCAATTGCGCTTTTAAATCCGAAATGTAAAAATTTTATTTAAAATTTGTTTGCCTAAACTATAATTTGTAAAAAGAAAAGAATTATATATTTTTTAAACTAAATAATTTTTATATTATTTATCACAGATTTTAGATTTTGTTGCCGATATTTTTAAAAAATTTCAAACAGAAATAACTGAAAAACACTTTCTTTAAAGCCGAATTTGAGAAAACTTCTTTTTAAATTTATTTGAACTTTATTTCAAGGAACATATTAGTTTTTTTTTTAATTTCGTGTTGAATTTTATGTAAAATAATTATGCATTGTAAAATCATAAATAAAATCAGTCTGTCTAGAGCAGTGATATACAACGTTTGATTAAAAAAACATTCCTCATTTATACACGCGAAGTTGCTTAATTCCAAGACAAACTCAGTAAAGTTGGCATCATTTCTAACACAAAACAACAACATTAAAAAAATGCAATTTGAATTCACACCAATCTTTCAAATTCAAAAATACAATTGACAAGAAAATCAAAGAGGGAACCTACAAAGGCAAAGGATTCTGAATGGGAACAGGAAGTAAAAAGTGTCCAAAAAGTCAAAGCACTAATTACACATATTGAAGTAGAAAAATATGAATGCAAATATTATTGCAACAAATTTTTTAAGGGTGTCCGAATAAATCAAAAGATACCATCAAGATAAGATCGCTGAATGAACTTCAATATGACTGAAAATTGCAAAGAAATTGCCTGAAGCCGTTGGAATTTTACAATAATAACTTGTTTTTTGTTAGGTTGAAGAATAACTGCGTATAGAGTTTTATAACCAAAACCCGTGCCGGTCGTATAAACAGCATTTAGGACTGAAGACGTATACCGTTTGTGGAGCGTTAAAAAATATGTACAGAGCAGCACCAAAAATATTTGAATTGCTTAAAATTTTATACTTACCAATAACAAAATACCGTTTTCTTTATTTTTTTGCATTGATTAATTCTTCAGGTTAAAGGCATGATTTGTTACAAAGTGCAGCAAATTACAAAAATGTGTTATTGGTGTACTTGAAATTACTATTTCCAAAAGATAAGTAAGTACTCTGCTATTCACATCAGCAGAGTTGTTAATCAACCCGGATTTGTAGACTGCGAATGATCGTAAGGATTTTCCGGAAGAAAAAAGGGTCAGAGAGCAAACTGCGCAAAGTGCTTTGGTTTTCTACCAAAAAATAATAACAGAGTGGCTTACAGATATAAACAAAATTTTAAGCCAAAGGCAGAGCCTACATTTTCTTATGTTTACAAATGCTTTTCAAAGGTTGGCGAAACGAATTTACATATGTACAAAAAATGCACAAAAAACTATATTTTTGGAACGGCAATCAATTTCCACTTGTTGTGCGAAAGAAGCACATTCCCCTACAACTTTAGGTTCTAATGACTCGTTTTTTGCACTGTAGCAATAGAATTTAACATTAAGTTCTGGAGTGAACTGAAGTAGAACACAAAATTCCATATTTGGATCAAAATGTTTTTTCTTGCAACCAAAAGTTTAGTAGCTTTGAAATGTTATTCTAATGCAATAAATGCATGTGCATATATTTTTATATTATTGACGAAGTTATTTTGGGCGCGTAATTTGCGACAACCTAACCTCCCCCTTCTTTAAAAAAAAATAGTGGACCTTTTCCATATCCCTTTCCGGCCCTGCCTACACAAATGTGTAGTTAAATTTACCGCATATGGAAGAGACGTGTATTTAAAATTGGGTGGTTTTTTCGTACAATATTAAGTGTCTCAATTTTATTTGTTATCTCTTTTCTGCTCTGAAATATGATTTTGTGCATTTTTTTTAGTATTTGTGTGTATGAGTTCGAGCAAGGTGATCATGTTTTGCAGTGCGGGAGGCAACAAATGTAAGTATCATTATTTTTGCTAAATAAACGTGAATACATGCAGATTTCATAATTTATTGGTGAAAAAGGCATCAAATATTTCAATTACATGAAAATATTTAAAAATGCACATAAAATTATACTACTTTTCCTTAGCACACATGCCTACACATATGTGTAGTATGGGTTTCTACTAAGTCAGTTTATCGTCATTACTGCAAAAAAGTATCATTTGGAGAACGATTCTGATGTAGAAGAAGTTCTTCAATTACTTTGCGATTTGTCGGATGTTGAAGAGGACAGTTCATCGGATGAGTTTGAGGATGAAATACGTGTTCAGTGTCCACACTCTGACGATGATGACAGCTGGATATAGAATTAAACGACACAAATAATGCTGAGACCAATAGTGCAGTTGAGCAAACGATGCCATTATTATGGAAAAGAGGAATGTTCAACCCTATAAATACAATACTACATGATATTTCCCACCAGCCAACATACCCTCTTCTGCCAATTAAATACTTTCAACGCTATTTTACTGATGACCATTCATCAGCGGCACCGTACACAAATATGTACCAACTTAAAATATTTGGTACTGAACTAAAGGCTGAAGCATCTAAAATTAAACTTTATATGGTGCCCACTTATATTTTGGTTGCGTTTAACTTCCGCGCTTGCCAAAGTACTGGGAGCAGAAATTTGGCAATTATATTGTGTCTGAAAATATGGCAAGAAATCGATTGTATCTTTTGCGCAAATGTCTGCATTTTGTTGATACGACTGAAACTTCAGAAGAAGCGCGATCAAATTATTTATGGAAGTTTCAGTCCATAGTTGACGTTGGCAGAGCTCGATGCCTTGCCATTCGCAGGAATTTCGATACCTTTTCCATTGATGAGCAGATGATAGCATTTCTGGAAAGATTGCCTGATGGGGTTCGCCAATATGTTTGCAATAAGCCTCGGCCAGTTGGACTTAAAAAGGTTGTAAGGACTTTGTCATCTGGTACTATCTATAATGAATTATTGATACATTTAATATATAACTTGGCGATCGGGCACTTGGATTAGGACGAAGTGTTATTCTGTGTTTAGTGAGGAGTTTGCCAGAGAACTCTTCAGTATTCTTTGATAGGTATTTCACTACCTTACCACTATTCGAGCGATTAGCTCATTGTAACATTTATTCATTAACATTTACAATCAAAACATGGGTGGAGTGGATATTTGCGACCAAATGATGAAGTGCAATAGAACATGGCTAAAATTAAAAAAGTGGACTGGAAAAGTACCACTCAACTGTCTGGATTTGGCTGTTGTAAATTCTTGTATGGAGTACAATTTTCACGGCAAATCGAAAAACATGCCACGCAAATCAGTCAAGGATCTGCTTTTTTCCGCCTGGGAGTTGCAGAAGCTTTGCTATGCACGCCAAAAGAAAATTGTTTTTGTTTTCTTTTATACTATCAATAACTTTGTTAGTTTTTGCAATATGAAATAATTTTTTATCTTTTTTACTAATGAAAGAAAATAGTTATTTTTTGACTAAGCATAGCCCCAAGATACACATTTATGTAGGTCCTGTTTCTAAGGACATACAAATCGTACGGACACAAAAAACACATTTTTATGATTCTTAAACTCCAATTATCACGCGCTGAAAGTTTCATTAAACTCCATCAACTTTGAAATTCTTTGGGCCGGAAAGGGATATGCAAAAAGAGTTTTTAAATTTGATAGCCCATTTGGGGGGGGGGGGGGGGGGGGGGGGCACATCTTGCTTTTTACCAAAAACTTTAGTGGTACTCTTCCATATGCAAAAATAATTTTGTAAATTAGTCCTCAAATGGCGGTTATGCTCGTTTTTATTATAAATTGGAGTGAGCAACACACTATTAAAAAACTTGGGTGAAAAAGTGGGCGTGGTTGGAAGAAAGTAGCCTATAATTCATTCGAGAGTCTAAG
The DNA here is from genome assembly GCA_932526305.1 of Epicampocera succincta. Taxonomy (NCBI): domain Eukaryota; kingdom Metazoa; phylum Arthropoda; class Insecta; order Diptera; family Tachinidae; genus Epicampocera; species Epicampocera succincta. The sequence continues at coordinate 27,351,410 of OW052038.1, read as the reverse complement.
TTAAATGTTGTGAAAATTTCAGGAAGATCGGTCTAACGGTCTGGTCTCCTATAAGGTACAAACAAACAAACCCACATTCTACTTTGTATGAAAATGTACATATGTAAATACATACATATATACATAGATGTAGATTAAGTACGCGTTTCTGCAAAAACAAATTTTGACAGTTTGTTTTCGAACAGCTTAATGCACCGTAAAAGAGACAATCACTTGCCCTAAAAGCACTCAATTCGACTTTTTTTTACCCTTAAAAAGGAAACAATTACTTCTTTTAACTCTTGCTATTGCCACCACTCATCAGCTGTTAAATTTTCAAAAGTAAATTTACGCAAACTTTTTCATACATGCCTTTTTTACAGCTTCTATTACCCGGCGCTTATTTGTCTCATTAACTTTTTTTTTTGTAACCTGTTTTTTCAGTTTTATTGAAATTCCTAAAATAATTTTTTTTTTTTTTAAATTTGGATAAAGTTCCGTACTGTTTGTTATTTTACAATTGAAAAAATGTTTCCTGAAACATTATTCTGTCGTGGAGAATATGCTACCAGATATCCATACATATGTACATACATATGTGTATACATACATACATACATATGTATGTGCATATATATCGTTTTTTTCACGATATGAGTATTACTTCAACTTTCGCAAGAATTTCGCACAAAATGTTGAAAAATTCTAATATTAAAAAAAAGAAACGTAGAACCACGACTACTCTGTTTTTTGGTGTTCTTTGAAAGATATTATTAGAATATTTTTCGTTTAATTCTCGTTATTTTTGCACACATGTTTCAAAGGTTTTCAAATCTATTGACGAGTAGGACCCACAGATAGACAGTAAAAGGATTTGAGCTTTTTGCTGGCTTCGTAAAACGTTTTTTTAGCCGGAACGTTAATGACGTTGATGCAATAGACTTCTGTCCAAAAAACGTAAAACATTGTGGTGGCCATCAATTCAACAGCGCTCAGAAAATGCTGCTTAGCAAAAGAAACTTAAGTATTTACAATAGGTTTTATAAACTTTTCATAAAAAAAAATCATGTAACCATTTTGTTTTGTTTATAGAGACGAAGTAATAAAACACTACAAATGTAGTCATTCGACCGCCCGCGTAAGTTTTCCATCAAGAACACATAAAGGTTAAAGTACTTTGTAACGAATTTTACTTCATAATTTTATCTCATATGCATATGTATGTATGTATGTATACATACATATGATACATATGGATTTGTTTCGGGACGAACTCTACAATAAAATCATAAACGCAACATTAGTTCTGGTGTTTTATGTAATCATATACATACATATGTATGTATGTATGTACATCGTGAGACAAATATGAATGAAAAAATGAGTGGTGAGGTAAGTGAAATAGCAGCAATTTTTTTGGTGAATTGTTGTATGAGGACGAAGAAGAGGAGGTACAACTGAAGAAAATAAAAATCTGATCAAGAAATTGGTTTTTAAAAAAGAGAAAGGCTTTTAATAAAGTTGAAAGAAAATTAGCAGAAGAGAACGGAGCAGAATACTTTTATGAGGGAGTCAATATCAGCTGAGGCCAGGTTATCAATAACATTGACATATCTTGCAGCTGGAAACTCTTTTATGCGGTTGCGAAAATTTTAAATGCAGATAAATGTTACAGCTGTCTTGTTTTCAATTAACTTAACAGATAAACACATGAAATCGCGATACAAACAGTTCTTAACTACTAACAACTTTCGTTTCACGAGAAATACTACGTTGCGTAATTTTCACTTAACATGGCCAACTTATATACATACATACATACATACATATGTCAAATTGTATATAAATAATAGAACTTTATACTTCCATTTTTGTTATTTTCATCTTTGGGATAAAATATTTTATTCCCATACATACTATACAGACAGAACACTTCTTTAAATGATTTATTATTAGACGCAATAAGATTTCACTGTATGAAAATTCATTACAAAGAGATCAAAATGTACTGAAATTTCAATCACCAAACTGCATATTCAAAACCAACTGATAGTAGAGAAAGATTCATTGTATAGACGCTCTATAGAGCGGAGTTCGACGAACCTTAATTATCTTAAGGTTATATAGCATTAGATTTTAAAATGTATTCATTTCAATTTCTCCTACATTATCGTTGTCAACGGCCCTAAACAAAAGCTCTCTAATTTCTACATATCAAACGATTGTATATCACTACTTTTAAGTTCATAAACTTAAAGAAATATTAAAACTTAGAAGCAAAAGAACTCAATTCCAAAACTAATATTGTATAATAAAAGCCAGTTCGTGTGATACGTTTAAAAACTAATGCTTAGACTTATAATACTTAGAGATAAAAATATCTTCAACTTTTGAGTTGAAATTGCACAATAATTATTTGATTGATAAATTTGTTTAATACTTATAGGCGGTTTTAAAAACCTTTGTTCGAAGTTATAATGATTTTTAGTTGTTTTTAAGGGGTTTAAAACATTTATAATTATTTGCTTGCTATTTAGTTTAAAATATGTTCTACATTTGTTAAGAATAACACTCTTCAAGAAAGTACTTTTTGTTCATTTCTATGAGTTTGTCCGAGATTACAACTTAATACTATTAAAAAGAAGAAAAAAATTCTAAGTCTAAGATTGGAATGTGGTTCCTTCCATGCTATAGAATAGGTTTAAGTTAATCATTCAATTATGGCCTCTTTCTTTCTCATAGTTCTCAATATATCTGTGCACAAGAGACTTACCTGGCATTCAGTTTTTAATTGCTCAAATTTTCAATACGATTTGAGGGCATATTACCTAATAAAGTAGGACCATTACCAGCAGCCATCATAGATACCGGACCAGGTGGTTGACTACTCATACCAACAACACCTGATACACCGCTATTGCCAACTTGTAAAATGTTAGAACCTTCACTTTCACTTTTCCAGGAAGTCACTTGAATGTGTGGTGGTGGAAGACAATTGCGCAAAGTTTGAACGATTTGTATGGTGTCCATGAGAGCTAAAAGACGTAAACAAGACTGTGTGCTCTACTGTTTAAGAAAATAATATTTCAAATAAATACTTTTTTGCAGTGATTCACTTTGTTTGCCATAAGGTTTGCACATAGAGGGCCTTATGTAAGTCTTCATTCGTGCCATGTTACGCATTAATTCTGCAAAAACTCGCACTATCTTATCCTGGCCTACGGACAAATTATCTCGACCATTCAAATCTGGATTAGTTGAAGCCCAAGCACCATTATGTAAAGCCAAAAGATCTTTGTTAGATTCCAAAGATTCTAAGTTTGAACTGAAATTAAAATAAAATTGTTTAATTAAAAGACAAATCATTATGTGCTGCTCTCTGCACTGAATCGAATTTTAACCGTTTTTAGATTGAATATTCAGTGTTTCGTTATTGCAAAGAGTTGCACGAATGTTTTCAAAGCCAAAGGGAATAAACAAGAATAGGAACAAAAGGTTACAAAAACATCGATATTAAAACATTCTCAAAAGTCTTCTTGATTTCATGGTTTAGTAATGGCCAAAACTGTTTTTGTTTGCAGTTTATAGCATAATTTTATATCAGATTCTTAAAGCGTGGTATACTACAATTTATTTCAACAATTTTTCTTTTATCGGTTGTGCAATAAAAGTGAATATAATACTTTTCTAAGTTGTTGCCTTAATGTTTTCGCTATAAAGCGTCTGTTATTTAAAGCGTTCTTATTCAGTAACAACAAAACTAATTAAAAATAGTCCCTTATTTAACAAAACATTAGAAACAAAGAAATGGTTTAAATTAATAAATGATAGCGTTTGCGTTTTAAACAACAAAAAATATTGACAGGAGCCAGATAATAAGCAATAGGCACTTTTAAATATAAATTCTAAGGACTCTTGGAACCAGTTTTTTGACATCCAAAACACTGGCGGTGTACGTTATCGTTGAACATAGAGAACGTGAGTTAAGTTTTTACAAAAAATATTCTGGTTTCATATGCATTCTCTTTAAATAGAACTTTGTAGAAGTTAAGAACTATAATAAAGGGCGTTTTTCAAGAGGTATAAAACTTTGATATGGAATAAAACGAAGATGAATTTTTTAAATTGACATGACATGACATTTTACACAAAATGCCCTTGCAAAATAGAAAACTAGAAATTATTTAAGATTATTTTATCACAACAAATTTTATGCTGTAAAAATTTTGTTTAATTTTTTTATCCACAAAACGTTTAAGCTTTGGGTTGTAGGAGGGAGATTGATTGGTTCTGATACAATAATTAATTACACAATTTCTATAAAAAATTTTGTGAGAGAACAAATACTAATATAACAAACAGAAAGCAATTGTTGTAACAAGTTTGGGAAATTAATTTTTAGTTTGGGAATAACGACAGTTTAAAGAAAAAGAAAATCTTTCATATTTTTAGTCAAAGACAGCAAAGTATATATACAAAACTGAGCTAGAAAAATTAATGTCGAATTATTTTTACCAATATTTATCCTTTGTGGTTAAGAGTATCTTAAGTTTACTAAATCGATTTAAACTCACCGCAATGTCTCAACATTTTTTTGGACCATTTGCTCAACGGAATGAGCTGAAATTGCGGAATCATGACGAACTAAACTGCTACCAATGGCGCTTCCGCAATGCGATGTTGGCGATTGGGGCGGTGGTGGCAATGAGTGATGCATATTGTGATGTGGCTGTGGAACGATTGGACCACCTTGGTTAGGAGTAGAAGTTGGTAAACCCAAGGCTGCAGCTGAAACTGCTGCTGCTGATTGTGCGGCTGTACTTTGTCCAGCAGCTGCTGCAGCGGCAGCAACAGCAGCAGCTTGTGATTGCATGAGCCCTTGCATTTGCAGATTAGCTGCAGCTGCCGCAACGGCCATGGTTGTGGGATCGAAATGTTTAGGATCAAGTTGAGACAGAACACGCTGTTTCTCTAAAGGAGAGAGAGTGCTAAATTTTTCCAGACTCTGTTGTGCTAATGCACGGCTTTGTTGCTGCTGTATAAGGGCCGACAGTTGTTGCTGCTGTTGTTGAGCAGCGGCGGCAGCAGCAGCTGCAACTGCGGCCTGCTGTTGTTGCTGTTGGTGATGTTGTTGTTGATGTTGCTGCTGCTGGTGTTGTTGTTTAGCTGCAGCAGCAGCGGCTGCGGCAGCTGCAGCACTTATTTGAGATAATTGAGATTGAATGCTGTTCTGTTGTTGCTTTGTCAAATGCTGCAATTGCGGTGGTACTTTTGGGTGAGAAGAATGAGAAGACTTAGAGGATAAGTCAACTTCTCCACTTACACCGCCACCAGTAGAACTACTAGTGGCCGAACTGCTACTTCCTGCCGAACTGGGACCACTAACAGTACCTCCCCCACCAGAGCTAGCAGAGACATGTCCTGCACCAACATGTGGTGGAGGAGGTGGTGGAAGATGCGGTAAATGCTGAAGAAAGTCAGAAGGATTGACACTGGGAAATTGCTGATCCATAAATGGTAAGGGTGAAATGCCAATATGATTTTTATAGTAACGACACGCAGGACTTGGGCATGATTGCACCACTTCTATGATAAATTCTTTTTCCATACCAAAATTTTCTCGGCCAATGGTATACGATTCAATAACTGCTCTGACTGTAGCATCAACGCTTAAATGGAGCCCATGCGGCCCTGACATATGTTTCAACATTACAGCATTAGCAAAATGTTCAAACGGCAAGACAATTTTACCATTTTCTCGCAATATTAAACGGCCTTGTGTGTCTAGTGTCATGCGATTAGCTAAAACTCTGGGAAAAACAACAATATTGTCATATAGTAAATAGCAAATAATAATTTTATTCAAATCAAATTCATGCATACTGCAAATAAGCTGCGCTTGGCAACATGGCATTATCCTTTAAATCTGTGAAACACTGCAATAACTCCGCACTCGGATTCCAGCCTTTATTTTGTAAATACAATTGCAATAACATGTACAGTTTTTCTGTCACATATCCTGCACCTGAAATACTAGCGCTTGTACCACTCATTTCGCTGGGACCATGAGGACCAGGTCCTGCAGAAGTAGTTAAAACGCCAGAAGTACCAGCTCCTGAACTGCCCGCTCCAGGCCCACCTTTAGATAAAGCTGCTTTCATGGTTTCCGACAAATCCAATTTATAATTGTCCGGATAAAAATTTTTAACGTGATCCTATACAATTATAAAAACAAAAGCTAAATAATCTTATTTACTTTTAATCTAAAAAAAATTACCAAATTATTCATTTTCATTAAAAAATGTCTTGGAACTGTGTTATGACTGGCGGTGGCTGTATCGACGTTAGCACCCGGTATTGGTGTCTCACCCCTACCTTTAGCTAACAACCAAGGACTATTAGATCTGGCAATTGTTACTTTTTTCCCTCACTTTTATTTCATGAATTTAATTTTTTAACGGTTTTCAACACTTTTTCACTTTTTTACAGACTTTTACTTATCCAACATAAAAGTTATTATAAGAAAATTTTCACTTTTTCTGATGTCGTGACTGGAAAATGTCTTTCAGATTCCTTTATACACAGGATTTTTTTTCATCTTCTCAATGTATTTTGTTGTCTTTTTTATTTCCGCATCTTCTTCTTCGCAGCGAAAATTCTTCTTCTTATTTAAAAAATACATGTTTTTCAAAATTTTGGATTTTTTCAAATTTTTTCAACACTAGTTACAATAAATATACAGTTCAAAAGATTAATATATTTTCAGATAATACTTTTATCAAATTATTAAACCTAAAAGTGTATATGTATGTATATGGAAACTCCTTTTCTTCGTCTTACTTTTTTGTTGTCTTGCACTTGAGTAATTGTGAATGATTTTATCATCAATTGTTTTTTTAAATTCTTGGTTGAGCAAGGGAGGAGAAAATATGATTTTAGCATAAACAAAATTTTATTTACACTTTTTAAAAGTTGCCAGATGATAGAGATTGTGGGAGAAAAAGGCGAAACTAATAGGAGCTTTGGTGTTAGAGCGACCAGTACTTAAAATTTATATAAAATATTTTAACTCGATTTTCACAGAAAGTGTCTAAGCAAATCGTATTTATAATATTTTGTAATAATAATTATTTACCAGCACCTTCTATCAAATACAACCAAGCAGCGACTGTGAGTGTTTGAAAATTGTAATCATAATAGGAGGTATGAATTGTTATGAAAGCGTTATGTATGATTAGGTTGTATATGTGAAATAGTAACTCAGCCTTTTCTAGTTACAAATTTAATTATTGTCTCATGTCGCAGAAATTTACCAAATATAAAAATAATAGACTCTATTTTTCCTTGTTTTAACTTATTTAAAGTAGGCAGGACTAGCACATTTGTGAGAAATATTATGTTAAACTATTTATATTCGGCCTATAATAACAAACAAATGTTCTTATTCTCTATTATTGAATGCTCCTCCGCTATTGTAACATGCCAAGTAATACCAATTTAGTTGCTTTCATTCTAGACTCGCTCCATTGAACAATAAACAGTGCTTTAATAATAATAATGTTTTGCATACCTAAAAGATTCACGAACTAATTGCTTATTTAACATTTTATTCGAATATACCACTGGGACATATCGATTATGTGGCAACTTTCGTAAAACGAAATGTAGAATACGGCACCGACATAGTTCTTAAACAAAACATTTATAGCTGCTTAAATTTTTTTGAAGACACACGTGTATAGGAATATACTATTAACAGAAATACTTCAATTATTAAAAATTATCTAAGATGAAGGTTAGAATGATAAGCCGCAATCCGGATGACTTTGTGCGTGAGACTAAAAACGAGCTTCACAAGAGTAAGTTAATATGTTTAGTAAAAAAGTTTTCACCAAACATTTCTTGCAGTGCCGCGCAATTATGATCCATCTTTGCATCCCATGGAATCCGCCAGAGAATATGTAAGAGCTTTAAATGCCACGAAATTGGAAAGAATTTTCGCAAAACCTTTTGTTGCCAATCTAAGTGGACATCGTGACGGTGTTTCTTGTTTTGCAAAGCATCCAAAAAGTTTATCGACTTTGGTCAGCGGATCTTATGATGGCGAAGTACGTATATGGGACTTAGCGAATCGCCAAAGTGTACGAAGTTTTGTAGCTCATGAGGGATTTGTACGCGGCATTTGTCATACGGTGGATGGAAAAAAGTTCTTTTCTGTAGGCGATGACAAGACTATTAAGGTATGGAACTCACAAGCTCCAGATGTGGGCGAAGAAGATGAACCAATAAATACCATACTGAGCAGATCTATGGTTACTGGCATATCGCATCATCGCAAAGATGCAAAGTTTGCTACATGTGGTGAATATTGCTCAATTTGGGATGAAAACCGTAATGATCCCTTAAAAAATTTGAAGTGGGGTGTGGATACTTTGCATGATGTTGCTTTTAATCCGGTAGAAAATTCGTTGCTATCATGCTGTGGGAGTGATCGCAGTATTATATTGTACGATTTAAGAGAAGCAAATCCTGTACGAAAAATGGTGCTCACAATGAAGAGTAACAAACTGTGTTGGAATCCTATGGAAGCATTTAATTTTACTGTTGCTAGTGAAGATTGCAAGTTAGTTATAATAACTCAGTGTAGGATAAATAAATTTAATACTAAATTTTATTGTTTTTCAGTCTTTATACCTTCGACACTCGCCAGCTAAGTAATCCTTTAAAAATACATTTCGATCACGTCTCTGCTGTTACAGATGTTGACTACTCTCCCACCGGCAAAGAGTTTGTTTCGGGCAGTTACGACAAAACTGTGCGCATTTATCAAAATCATCTAAGTCACTCGCGAGAAATCTATCACACCAAACGGATGCAACATATAGTCTGTGTGGCTTGGTCATTGGATAATCGTTATGTTTTTACGGGTTCTGATGAAATGAACATACGTATGTGGAAATCCAAAGCTGCTGAAAAACTTGGTGCCATAAGGCCTCGAGAACGTGCCGCCTTTAATTATCAGGAAGCTCTTAAAGAAAAGTATGCCGCCCATCCTCAGATAAAACGTATTGCTAGACACCGACAGCTTCCCAGAAACATAATGAACAAACAAAAGAAAGCCCGAGCCATTAAGGACAAGGAATTACGCAAAGAGGCTAATGTACGCAAGCACTCTAAACCTGGCAGTGTACCTTTTGTAGCCGAAAAGAGAAAGATTGTTTTAAAAGAGGAATTTTAAAATTTTATATCAATTAATAATACGTATAAGATTTAATGTAAGGAATAAATATAAAAAGTAAAATATTATCTTAACGGTTTCTGTTTCGTTAAATCGAAAATTTTCCGCATAGACAGCAAGAAAACAACTATTTTTTTGTGTAACACAAGGTGTTTTTTAAACTTCATAAGTTTAAAACACAACAAAATAAAGAAATACATTTAAGTTTAAACCATAACAAAACAAGGAAATATATTTTTGATATCAATAAAAAATTATTTATTTACTTATTTCTGCTATATTTTACAAAGTAAATTTATAAAATATATTTGTTTTTTAAAGGCGCCGGGTAGCCAGACCATATGCGCTCAAAAAATATTTTACATTAGGTGTCTATGTGTATGTATTAGATTTTGAAATTAAAGAAATTAAATAGTTGTGAGGTTAGGCCTAAATTTCGTGAATATTATGTTTCCGTAAACTTATTTGTATTCCGGGTAAGTTTTCGCTACACGAGCAGTCTAGAATCTTGTCGAAAGGTTCGTCAATTTTGGAAACAGGACGTTCAGCTAGTATGTGGTGGATAGTTAAAGTAACGTCGCAGAAGACACATCTTGGTGGATCTTTCCGTTCGTAGTAGTGCCTTGTGTTGAACACGGTTTTACCTACTCTCAACCTATCAATAAAAAGTTTAGTCTTGTATTTCTCCGTTTTTGAAGATTCTTCTGAAACTTACATCAAAAGTTAATTGGCAGAACGGAGACCAGCAATCCTACATAGGTTGACTGAAAAGTTTTGGCTGAGGATTAAGACCACAAAGACTTTCGTAAATACCGGTGTTGAAATCTGCGCTCGGTGCTCCAAATGTTCTCAAGGTGCTGTTAACTTGTAACAGATTCTGTTCTTCGTAAGTAACTGTATGGTAAGGAATATACAGCTGAGTTGGCAAAGCACTGAGATCCTTGCGAATTTTGGGCAGAAGGGATTAGAAAGCGTACATACATAGTTATTTAACCAAAAATAGATTTCATTGGAGAATGGAAAATTGAACACCAGAACTATTATTTTTATAAAAATTTCAGCAATCTGCTAGCGTTGCTCTGGTGTAAGTCTATCCATAACAAAATGTCAAGCCAAACTGAGCAAAACGCAAGAATATTAAAAATACAGATTGCGCCTAGAATGATAAAAATACAGATTGCGCCATGCGCATTATTTCCTGTTAGTTGACGTAGTATGACCCTAATCAATTAGGGGTCGTTTGTATTGAAAACTTTTATTCATACGATCAGTATGAATAATCCGATATGAGAATATTTTACATTTGGAATATGGATGTCATAAACCGTAGTGCGTTGAACTTGAAACAACCTTTAATTTAGATATAATGGATGGAATAAATTTGGAACCAATCGACAATATATTGAGCTCTCAGATATTGTTTCACATAAAGTTGGTAATGTGGTTACGAAACCCAGAAATTTTTTGTCGTACTCTCTTAGCTTAGAAACTGCAAAGCTCCAAAGTAAAAATGCAAATATACTCCTTTGTGTGTAATAAATGCAGACGAAATGCTTACCACATAAAAGGGCTTTCAAAAACCTTTTATATGATCGTATAAATATAAAGGAAAATTTTAAAACAGACCAAAAATTGCACTTTGTCTCTGGTTGTTGCTGAAATTTTGTTATCGTCAAAAATTGCACTTACATATATACGTACATATAATGGAATTATGAAAAGTAGTTTGAAAAGCTGGTTTTGTTTTTTTAATTTTTTCGTCGAATGTATCTTCGGTAAAAATTGTTTTTTATGTTTGTCTGAAAAGTTAGTATACCTATTCTATATAAATTCCTAATTTTCCACGAAAAAGTGTATATGTTACGAGACTTGTCAACCCTGCAGTAAAAATCACTGACATTTCTCCAAACTAGAGGCAAGCCGGTTAATAGCAGTAGCTGCTTAATAGAAGCCCGTAGATATAACCGAGGTTCAACTGTTTTTATTTGATTAATACCTATGTACATACATACATACATACATACATACATACTTACATACATACATACATACATACATATATACATACATACATACATACATACATATGTATGTAGGGAAGTTGCGAACTAAACTGACGGATTGAGTTCGTCAAAGAATAGCGAAATCACGGCCATTCATTTTGGAATAATGTTATATTTGCAGATGAAAGTATGGATCCGAAGGACGCGAGAAAGTATGGCGAAAAGTTAACTACGAGCTTAATCCAAACAATACGAAATGTATTCTGAAAATAATGGATTGGGAGAGTATGTCCGAAAATGGGGTTGAAAATACTAAAAAAATTATTTGAAATAGAGTGCATCTAAACTTGGCATTGAGGAGTCATTTATATTTTAACAAGATAATGGCCGCAAACTTTCTGCTCATATTGTAATAGAATGGCTCCTCTCCAATGTTCGGAAACAGTTAAAAACCGTCTCCAATCACCAAACTCTGTTCCAATTGAACATTTGTAGGAGCACCTATAAAGTATAAATAATTGAGATGAACTAAGAAGCGTTCGTTGAAGAATGGGGAAAAATTTCGACATCAGTGAGGCTAAATTTAGTTAAATCAATGCCAAAGAGCCTTCACGCTATCCTTAAGGCGAAAGGATATCCAAATTAACATTTAAACTATATTGTTTTAGAAAAAATCGTTATTAATGATATGTACATTAAAAGTGTATTAATACCTTTTTGATGTGTAGAAATAAATTAATTTCGCTTTGTTGCAATAATTTAATTGTTTTTGCAAATTTTTAATTTTTGGTTGTTTTGGTGAGTATAAAATTGTTGCTGTAAACAAAATAAAGGTGAATTTATAGTTTTTCATGGTGGTGTCATATTTAATTCAAAAATAATATGGATGCTGTTAATGTTTACTAACTTTAGTGTTTGACTGTACGTATGTATGTATGTACATATGTATGTATATTTTGAGTTTGATTTTAGTTGAAATCAGTGTCATCATCAGTGTGCGTTTGAATTCCTGTCATCTCTCACTGAAGTTTTTTTTTTTTTTTTTTTTTTTTTTTTTTTTTTTTTTTTTTGTATATTTAGATCGTTATGTATTCGTTGGAAATATACCAAGGAGATTGAACAATAAGCCTTATAGTTTTTGACTGCTATCTTTGCAATATTTCTATATTTGAGTATAGGCTTTAAAATAGCTTTATAAAGTTTCAGTTTGTTTTCCAGACTTAGTTGAGATTTTGGACCAATTAACCAGCCAAGTTTCCTATTTGTAATATTTAATTGTTGCCGTTTTATTTTTATCTGTTCTTTCAATGTTAGTCGACGATCCATATACATATAAGCCGAGATATCTAACATAATCCTTTTTTGGAATTCGGATGTTATTTATGGAAACGTCAGGGCAATCACCTTTTCTAAGAGAGAATGTTATGTGTACAGACTTCTCAGCATTCACTTTAGATCTCCATTTACTTAACCATGTTAACCATGACTCTATTAGATTTAATTCGTTTTGAACAAAAGAACTGGCAGCAACTGGGCAATTGTTTGAAGCTAAAATAGCAGTGTCATCCGCATACGTGTAAATATTCACAAGGTCCAAAACAGGCATATCAGCCGTTAATATTGTATACAATACAGGGCTTAATACACTACCCTGAGGTACTCCTGCTCTAATCATAAATACATGAGATCTTTCATCTACGAATCTTACGTAAAATAATCTGCTGCTCAGGTATGACTTGAAGAATGCATAAAATGTAGACGGGAGAAGTTTCTTTAATTTGTATAAAAGGCCAGTGTGCCAAACTCTGTCAAATGCCTGCTGAATATCCAGGAATACAGCGGAGCAATATTTCTTTTCCTCAAATGATTTTCGAATAATGTCAATTACTCTATGGCATTGCTCAGGAGTGGCATGTTTTTGCCTAAATCCAAATTGATAATCGGGAATAATTTTTAAACTCTCAAGAATAGGGGACAAGCGGCTCAAAAAATTTTTTTCAAACATCTTCGAAAAAACACTTAGTAGACTAATAGGTCTATAAGAAGTTAGTTCATTTTCAGGTTTGCTGGGCTTCTTGATCATAATGATCTCAGCGCATTTCCACTGAGAAGGAAAATGATTTAAACGAAGAATTGAATTAAACATTTTCGTTAAGTATAGAACAGCTTTCTTTGACAAACTCTGTACAACTCCAGCGTCGATATTATCATATCCGGGAGACTTTTTGGTATTTAGATTTTTGATTTGAGTTGTAACTTCATATGGAGAAATGTGTTTTATGGGTAAGCTCATCTGGTAGGGCGCATCCAAAAATCCCAAAATTTCTACGTCTTCTACGGAGTTATCAAATTGGTGAACAGAAAATGTGTTATAGAGGTGGCTCGCAAATGCTTCTGCCTTTTTAATGTTAGATCGGCACCATGAACCATCACTATCCTTAAAAGGAGGATTTCTTTTTGACGGATGCTTCAGGCATTTTGTTGCCCTCCACAAATTGTGATCATTATTGTTTGAGTTATTAATATTGTCAAAAAATTCACAGAATGATTTGTTTTTTAGGCCAGTTAAATGATGTTTAAGGTTTCTTGCTGCTTGATTAAAACGCCACTTGTTATAAGAACTTCTGCTTATCTGCCATGCTTTTCTTAATCTCCTTTTAATTAAAATAAGTTCCCGTGTTCGTGAAGAGATTTGAGGAGCACTTTGCGGAATAGTAAAACTTTCAGCCGGATTCGATAAAAAAGCAGCCTCATGAATTATTTTTGTAAAATTTTCAACGGCTTCATCCAGCTCAAAATCATTAGATATTGCAGAGTTTAAATTAATGTTTAATCTATCCAATATGAGAACGACTCCAGATCAGTTTTAACTGTTACAAGCTTATTGACTTTTTTGATAAACTGAGGCGAGGAGTTATACGTTAGTAAAATTGGGGAGTGGTCTGAGCTGAGGTCATAATTATCTAAAATACCAAGTTGATAAGAAGGTATTCCAGAATATACAAAAAAATCAATTAAGTCAGGAATTTTGAATGGATCAGAAGGCCAATATGTAGGTTTTCCAGTTGAAAGAGCAGAATAATTTTTACAAAGCAGATACTTATAGAGCTCTCTGCCTTTAGGGTTAATAAGACGTGAACCCCACCAAGGATGTTTCGCATTAAAATCTCCTGCAACTATAAAACGAGGACCAAGTTTTTGAAAGAAATTTGCAGTCATCGCAATTAATATTATGACGAGGAGGAAAATAAACTGCATATACCGCAACAGAATACATACGGCAAATAATTTTAATACATGAAGCTTGGACACTTTCCTTAATAAGATGGTCTTCTTGATGATATTTTATAGACGATTTGATTAAAATTGCAGAACCACCATGAGCTCTTTCATTAGGATGATTGGCACTTATCAGATCGTAGCCTTTAATTTTAAAAAACGACTTACTTGTGAAATGAGATTCAGAAATAAGAAATACGTCGATGTTGTTTGACTGCAAAAATACTTCTACCTCCCTTAAATGGTTTGAGAGTCCATTGGCATTCCATGTTGCTATACGAAGATCTATGGACATAATTTACTGCATAAGACTAACATCATATTTAGAAGACAGTTTTTTAGTTCCATTTGCTTTGCTAATAAAGTCTAAATTTTTTGAAGGCTCGTGCAATCATTGTTTGATTTGTATGTTCCTTTTACAGCATCTGCGAATGTTACATTCGAATTATGTTCGAAACTATTATTTTGAGAAGAGGGTTGATGTAAAGGAGGAGCAAGTTGTCGGTATTGTTGAAAATTCAATATCTTATGTTGAAGTTTCTTTTTCAACTCTTGATGAACAATGCATCCCCTATAACTAGCAGGATGGGATTCATTACAATTAGCGCATTTGGCAGGAACAGTCTTACTTTTGTTACATTCAGCTGATAAGTGATTTTCTCCACACTTGACACATTTGTATGGCTTATTGCAATAGGAACGAGTATGACCATATTGTTGGCATCGATGGCATTGTGGAATGTCTATAGTTTTCCGGGGAGGCTCAATAGTGATGATAGCGTTATTGATATGTTTTAGATTGTAAATTTCCTTATTGTTGTCGCCTGGTTCAAGATCAAGGAAAAACATACAAAGGGGTTGCTTGCTAATCTTACTTCTAATATTGGAAATATTTCGCACTTTGTGGCCACAATTTTCGACAAATGATTTAATATCATCAATATTGGTTGAGTAGTGTAAATTTTTAACAAGAACTCTGTATGCTCTTTCTTGTTTTGTTTGAAAAGTGTAAAAGCTTATCATTTTAAGCTTAAGATTGGAAACAAAAGTTCGGTACGCGCTTATGGACTTAATCATGACTCTGACTTGGCCATCTTTAAGAGACTTATAAGAAAACTGGTCTGAAGAGATAATACTTGAGAAGTATTGTGTCATATCCTTAATATTAGTTACATCCGGGATATATAACGGAGGCGGTTTAGGGTTAGACGGATTTGATTGGGAAGTTGATGGAGCTGTATTTGAATTATTATTATCGCATTCATCATCAGAAAGAACAACAAATCTATTACTTGAATTTGGAGAATCTTGAATCTTACCGATTTGTCTTCTTTTGTTGACAAATAACAATGGGGAGTTGGTACGTTTTCTTGAATGTGGAACTGTTTGCCAACCAATTTCACCGTCCTTTTGACTACCAATTTCGCTAGTACCGACGCCGGCAGCAATGGTAGCCATTCTTGCGAATTTGTTTTCCTTAATTGCAAATTGGATTTGAATATAAACACAACAGCAAAATGTGAAATAGAAAAAAAACTTATCAATAATGATGTACGTATGTATGTATGGAATTATTATTTAAAAATAGAAAAAAAAATTTATTTGAAAAAAAAAATTATTTTTAAAGCCAGACGACTTTACTTGACAAGAAATACCCTCACTGAAGTTAAATTATTTTATTTCCATAGAACAAGGTACATACAAAACATTTTTATTCTGCGGTTTATTATTGTGTAAAAGAGGAAGTCAAATAATAAACTTAAAAAAAAACACGCTAACACAAAATATTACTATGATAAATATAACCTCACGTAATATTGGCCAGCTATTAGCAAACCAAAAAATTTTGAGTTTAATTTAGTCATTGTTCGCATAGAATAAATACAAAAACCCAAATCGGTATTATTTCACTAAGACTGCGAACTTTGAGTTGGCAGCACTGCTTTATTTTATAGCTTATTTGTTAGTTGCTTTCAAGAATGATTAAATAAAGATTACACCTTGCTCATGATTTACCGTTTGATGACGTTTTGGTCCCCTCGCAAAGGCTACCGAGTCTGTATCATATGAGAAATTTATAATTTCTTACAAAAAATGTATGTATTTTGTATGAGTTGGCAGCATTGTAATTAATTTACTCAGAGAGTTCTAAAAAAAGTATTTTATTTCGTGTCATATTTTATAATAAATAAATCTAAATAATATTAAAATAATTAAAATTATATAAAAAGTATTAAAATTTGGTTGTGTAAAAGCTGCAAAACTAAGAAAAAAAAAACAAAATAGAGTGTATCGTTTTCCAATTTTCCAAAAGATGAAGCTCGAAGGAAGTTATTGGTAATATTTTCCAAAAGAGTGAAGCCTGTAAATGTGGATAAAGAAACAATTTGTGCTTTACATTTCAAGCAAGAGGATTTTGAAAGATATTGAAGACATGCTATTCACTACTTTGTATGATATTGAAACAGCAAATATGAATTCTGGAAAGTTAATTAGTTTTAAGTGTATTTTCAAGTTAAAAACAAGCGTTGAAATTATGTTTTGTCTTGTAATTCTATCCATATCTATAAATTTTTTTTTTTTGGAAAATTATATTTTATTTGCAGTAATAGTGAAATATTGTAATAAAAGTAATGAAAATCTATATAAGTTTAATCATGTTTTTCACAAACATAATATTCTACAGCTGAATTTTATTAGGCAATGAGAACACGGCTTGAGTGACGTCAGAGTTCCAACATGCGCAGAAATGTTTCTTATGGCTGCGTGATGTCGTAATCTTTAATTAATCATTCTTGGTTGCTTTTGCCTCAAGAGCAGCGTTGCCATAATTTTTTCTACAAAATCTCAAAATTTCGAATAAAAAATCTGTTTTTAAAGGGAAAACTCTGCGCATAAATAAAGCGTTATTAAAGCTAGATTTTGTTTTATACACATATGTAAATATGTATGTACATATACAAGTAAAGGAAGAGCAAAGAACAGCTGCATAACGGCTTAAAAGGAAAGTATTTTATGATTTATATTTCAGATCATAAATTAGACCCAATGTAGAAAAACACAACTCTGCATTTAATCAGTGTTGCAAAAGAGGATGTAATAAAAACATTACCTCGCCACTGTCTCAGTCTTGAGAGTCACTTAAAGGAGTACCGCTATTAAACGTGATTCAATTAAGCGTGGATTTCGCTATCAGTTTTTGGGGAAATTGTTCATTTAAGTTTTTTGGGAGCATTTAAGAAGACAAACCAATTATCCGGGGAATAATTAAGCGGAAATGACTGCAATGGAATTTATTTGCGTAAAAACTGGTTTTGAAACAGAAAACTTCAAAACTGCTCAATCCTTCGAAAAACTGCAAAATGCAGACAAATCTGCACACTTGGCAACGCTGCTTCAGAACGCTTTTTTGTATGCTCTTTTAAGTTACGCGCTCTTTGTTAGTTTTTGAAATGGGCAGTCGCGAGTACGAAGACTACCTTTAAGGTGACTTTTTGTGTTCATAGGGTGGTCAATTTTTGGTTTATTCTGCTGTGTTATTTCATTGTTCTGCATTTGTGGTTTTAGTATAATTATAAAATAGTTTACTTTAAAGAATTTATTATTGGTAATGTTAAATATTTAAATATTTTTTTAAAATAGAAAATGAGCTCTAAAACCGTATTCACAACCGCTGACATGCATAGAAATGTTTTTAGAAAATTGTGATGACGGCTATTATATTTTCTGGGTTGCTTTAGAGAAAAAAGGAGGCAACAGCTACGAAAATGGTAGACCCAGTGATTTAGAAACCGATGAGACACACGATGCTAGAGATGACGTACACCTGTCACCGGAGTTTTCAACGTGATTCGTACAAATATGAACTTTATTAATGGTCCACTAAAAAGAAAAGGAAAGTCACATCGCCGTGCTACGATCTATGTACATAGTATGTATGAATTTCATTCCAATGGAAAGAAAACTTTCATTAGTGTTGACAGTTGAAGTTTTATTGAATAAAAGCTTAGGAATCTAAATGAACAATCTGTATTTATACTAATTTGGGCGATCGTTGGTTGCAGCTACTGCGATCAGCGATCATGCCATTTTTAATAAACAAAAATATTCATATTTGAGTTCTTTGTTTTTGAAGAAGTCAATTATGTTTATGTTGCAGAAATAGTTTAAACTTATAAACAAAAATATTTATATTTAATATTCGTAAACAACTTATTCATAAGCAATCCAAAAAGAATCTATGTATGTATATTATTACGGGATACTTATTCATAATGACGTCGTTGGGTAAAACTCCCCGGACGAAGATTGATTCCCAATTTCTGCAGGAATTTTGGGAAACGATATAATTGTTTTATTTGTTATCTTTTTGGATTTGAATTTAACAATCAATTACCCGAGGATTATAATTATTACGACTATGATTACAATGTAAATCAATATATTAGTGGTTTTTTGATTGTATCTTAACCCATTTATATGTCTTATATTTTTAATATGTTGATACGTTAAATTTTCTAATGTGAGTTCTTCATCTCTTTAAATAAACTAGGTATTATTACATCTTTGCCATAAATCTTTCTGTCATACCATTTTACTTTACATTGTTCTATTTTTATAAGAAAGTGGCCAGTTAAGGTCACAGGTATCTGATTACATGTTTGATTCATAGTTACATACATTGTTCATATTTAAAGCAAAAATCATATTAGAACTTACTTTTATTACATTTGTAGACGGATTTTTCCGATATGTACATTGCATTTTTTTTATAATTCAATAAGCTCTCAATACAATTATCTTAAACATCGTTAAATTTTTCTTGTGGTCTGTTTCAAAATAGATAACATTATCTTTTGAGATATATTTGTGTACTTTTTCATTCAATTCTAATTTGTTGTTATTGGGAATAGGTTGGATAAATAAGGTGCTATAAAATTCAGATGTTAATTGAGGAATTTGGATAATAAAAAGGATATTTCCTTCGCCTGTTGCCACAGTTATTCTAATATTTTTTAGTTTTTCAAAAGTTATGTCATGTTTCTCTATCTCTTCATCCCTTAGTATATTCTGACTCAGAAGTCCCAAGCTTGATGTCAAAAGTATTCCCTCGACTTTACCGATTATTTTTTCTAATTTTGATATTTGAAAGGAAATCTTTGTCCTTTTTATTTCTAGTTCGTCTCTTTCAGTCTGATTATTAATTGTCGCATATTCTAAATACGTTTTTTTATTCTCCATTTCATATACTTAAGATAATTTTGCTAGTTGTTCATCAAAGTGTTGGTTTATATGGATTTGATTATTTATTTATATATTTATTATTTGATATTTATTACGTTATGTGTGTTAGTTTCTATGATTTTCAATCTGTTTTCTATTTCTTGTCGATCTTCATCATCCATCATTCCGTATAAGTATTTTAGTCCTGTTCCCATAACATTTATAAGCCCTCTTTTCTGTCTGTGTGGAATATGCGTTCTTAACTGATGTAGCTCTGGTTTATATAATCATCATTTATGGTATTATTTTCTAGTTTCTCTATATATTCCTCATATTTTGTAACATTGAATATATGAACAACATTGTGAGATTCCTTTATTAGATGTTTTTTACCTATACTAACAATAGTAAAACCGTTTCCTACACTTAGGTCTGTAAACTCAATTTTCTGAGCACAAGTCGCGTGAAATATCGTTGTCATCACCAGTACCGACCAGAACGTTTTCCGTAGGCATGGCATCAATATATCCGTCAGTAGGATCAAGCAATATATCCAATGAGCTGAAAGTATTTTTTGATCGAATTAGCTGATCTTTATAAACATTTTGGTTCTCATTTAAATATCTTTTGTTACTGGGATTTCTTTCTATTTTAAAAATACAAATCTTACAATTATTTATAATCCTTGCAATTTCTTTTCTTATGTTTGGATAGTAATATTTCCTTCCAACAATTTCTCTTTTTCTACATTTTCCAGTAGTGTATAAGTTCTATATATTTTTAATTTTTTTATATTTTTCAATTTAATCACATGATTTTGAATCATGGCATATAATTCCTCAATATCGCAATATATTACTAAATTTTCTTCTTCTTCAATTATTTGAAATATTATATACATACATATATCGATTAATATTTGCCTTCTTGCAAACTGTAATGGACTTTCTGTTATCTGAATGTGGCTTAATCCAGTTGATACTGTAGAATCTTGTTTCTTTCGTACTTTCTCTTTTGCATTTCTAAGTTGAATATTTTCCCTGTCTACAATTTAATTCTTCCTTCCTATGTTTCCGTAAAAAATGTCTCTTTAGACCAGCATTGCCACCGGCTGAACCAAAAACTACACAGACTTATGCCAAAGTGGCATGTTGCTTTAAAATCCGCCATTGCAAAGCTGGCATTGAAAAACTTTATCACTATGTTTGTTTCTTACATGTTAATTCAAAACTTCCTTTCTTTTATAAGATTTTTGGCATTTATTGCATTCAAACGAATTTAATTCTGCACTTCTGTCTATTCTTGATAATGCATCTGCGACTTTGTTATCTTTGCCTTGTACGTGGTTTATATCAAACTCATATTCGTTGAGCTTAATTTTCCATCGTATCATCTTTGAATTTGGTTCCTTTAAACTGGATAACCAAATGAAAGGTTTATGATCTGTATGTAGCTTAAATTTTCGTCCGTACAAATAATGTCTGCATTGGCCACAAGCCCAAATGATAGCAAACGGCTCTTTTTCTATTACGCTATAATTGATTTCATGTTTATTAAGTGTCCTCGAAACAAAAGCTATAGGGCCATTATCCTGAGACAGCACAGCACCCAATGCGAAGTTGCTGGGGTCTGTTCTAAGTGTAAATGTTTTTTTTCCAAATCGGGATACTTTAATACCATATCCGAAGTCAGTATTTTCCTCAACTTCTCAAAGGACTCTCTATAGTCGGTGTCAAAGTGAGAGGTTTAGCTATTTTAGCATAATCTGGGATGAATTTTCGGTAATATCGACTTAATCCTAAAAATGCTTGAAATTGTTTCAAAGTCTTTGGAATAGGAAAATTTCTTATACACTCTATTTTACTAGGGTTTGCCCTTATTCCGTCCGCTGTTAGAATGTGTCCAAGAAAATTAGTCTCTGATCTCAAAAACTCACTTTTATTTAGTGACACTTTTAAATTGGCTTCCCTCAATGCCTGTAATATTTTTTTTTTAATTATACAGATGTTCCTGAAGGGAAGTACCAAAGATCAATATGTCATCCATATATATGATACATATTTTATTAATATAGCTTTTAAGTACATTATTCATCATTCTCTGAAACGTTGCTGGGGCATTTTTTAACGCAAATGGCATACGTTTGAATTCATAATGCTCATCATTAGTAGAAAATGCAGTTTTTTCCTGATTATTTTCTTCAACTTCAATTTGGTAAAATCGTTTTGTCAAGTCTAATGTAGAAAAATAGTTCGCCCGTCCTAGCTTATCTAGTACGTCGTCAATAATAGGGAAGATGAATACCTTGTATCTTCCCTAGTTGCAGCATTCAACTTTCTAAAATCTATAACTATTCTCCATTCTTTATTTCCCAATTTGTCCATTTTCTTGGGAACCACCCATATTGGGGAATTATAGGGTGAGTCACTAGGAGTAATTATCCCCTGCTCTAACATTTCAGTTATTTGTTTTTTAACTTCTTCCCTATGAATTTGTGGATACCTATGTATATGACTTTGTGAAAATTGGTCTATCATTATTAGTAGGAATTCATTTGTAAAGATCAAATCGTCGCTTTTTTATAAAATATATCTGAAAACTCTTTTAGGAGATTTTTAACCTTAATTCTTTCGGGTAGATTTTTTATTAATTCTAAGTCATACTCTTGATCCCTCCTTCCTTTTGTCCCTCAAGATACAGAGGAAGCTTTTGTTGATTTATTATAATGCTATGCTCTTCATAATCTATTATGGCATTATTTTCTTTTAATAATTTAGATCCAAATATTCCATCAAACACTGGATGGAAATGGCATATTTTAAACAACTCATCTTTTTTAAGATCTATCTGCAAACTATTCTTGGAGACCTTAGCTTCTTCTTTTATCACCAGAAATCCTGCTGCTGTTTTTATTTTCACTGGTTGTGCCAATTTAATTATTATATTTTTTGGACAATAATTTTTCTTAATAATATTCTCAGTAGAGCCTGTATCTATTAAAATTCTTGTTTCATTTTTTTCCTCGTTTGAATAAAACATAGGCCAATCCAAATTCGGTGGATCTCCCTTCGTGGAGGCTGCTTGTTGGAAATGTTGAGGTTTTTGCATGTTATTTATATAATTATTCTGCCTACATGTCTGTCCGCTTATATCCATCGGTTCTGGTTTTGCATGTTCGTTTTGTCTGAAAAAATTGTTTGTTGTAAAAACCATTCGGTCGAATGAAATTATTTCCTTGATAATTTTGATTAATTCTTGGGGTTTGGGGATTGAAGGGGATTTGGAAACCTTTTCCATTATTATATATTGGCACTTTATTAAATTTTTCCTTGACAATTATTGTTTAAATTAAACTTGCCTGTCCCAGCTCATGAAGAGCCACTTCAAGTGAAGCTGGTTTGAGAGCACAAAGCACTGTTCTTAAGTTTATGGGTAGCTTTTTTATAAAAACTTTTAATGCTACTTTGTTATTATGATTGATTTCCGACGAGTTTCCGTCGAACCTATGTCTCTGATTAAGAAGGGACAACTTTGCTTGTATAAAATTGTAATACGTCACCTCTATACCGGGCGCCTCTTAGTTCCTCATATAAATTTTCAGCTGAGGATAAACCTCCAAAACTCAACTCTAGTAAGTTTTTTATCTCCACCCATCTGGAGAGGTGTGGATGAATTTCTAAGACTATTTTGGCTTTACCTTTTATTTTGCCCTTTATAATTGCTGATTGCTGCTGATTACGGATGTTCTTCCGTTGTGAAGTAGGACTATACTCATCCATTGAAGCTACGACATTATCAATGCTTTCCAGGAACGGGTAGAGTTCTTCTTTTTTCCCATCGAAATCTTGAACTAGGCTCAGGAACTTCAGGGAATTAATATCTCTTCCCGCCATTTGTTGCGGCTGTTGTTGTTGTTGAAATTATGCTTCTTGTTGTAGTTGCTGTAGTTGTAATTGTTGCTGTTGTAATTGCTGTTGTTCCATTGCTGATGATTTTTCTCGATTGCTGGAAAATATTTCTCTCTTTTTTAGAGATCTGAAATATTTCTTATCCACCTTGCTGCTTTATTTCCAAAAATTTTTGCAAAACTTCGTTCGAGCTTATAGTTGCTCTTTTTAGTAGAATATGTAAGTATAACTCTGTAAGTTTCTCAGAATTATCCTTCTTCGTAAAATGGTTTTTATCCTCTTTCGCAGGATATTTTCTATCTTTTTTGTAGGATATTTTTTATTCTTTTTCGCAGAATATTTTTATCCTTTTTCGTAGAATATGCTTTATCCTTTTTCGTAGGATATTTTTTTTATTCTTTTATGTGTAGAACTCTGGAGGGACTCGTAAGTTTCTCAGAGCTATCCTTTTCGTAGGATCTTTTTTATTCGGATAGATAATTTGTTTATCTATCCTACCGACTGCGCCAATTTTATTTCAATGGAAAGAAAACTTTCATTGGTGTTGACAGTTGCAGTTTTGTTGAATAAAAGCTTAAGAATCTAAATGAACAATCTGTATTTATACTAATTTGGTCGATCGTTGGTTGCAGCTACTGCGATCAGCGATCATGCCATTTTTAATAAACAAAAATATTCATATTTGAGTTTTTGAAGAAGTCAATTATTTTTATGTTGCAGATATATATAATAGTTTAAACTTATAAACAAACATATTTATATTTAATATTCGTAAACAACTTATTCATAAGCAATCCAAAAAGAACCATGCATATTATTACGGGATACTTATGCATAATGACGTCGCTGGGTAAAACTTATGTACATATGTACATACTATATGCGCATTCGGGTGTCACGATTTTTTTTATTTAGCAATCGCATTGGAATAGCTGTCAAAAGCTGCTGTTTTATCTCCCAAATACTCACAGAAAATTTCATCTCGCACATGATATATTTAGAGGTGCCCCCAACATCATCCAGATTGGCAAAATTCATGAATGTGGTCCAAAAATCAAAAATATTTTATGAACGCTAAAGGAGACTCAGAACGCTAACAAGACTGAGTGTTGTCTTGTTAGCATAAGATATAAAACTATAAGCTTGAAACGTGTGTGTTTGAGATGCGTGGGTGTTCGGGCACGCGAAGGTGATTTCACAACTCTATTTAAACTTTATTCGAACGCTATAGTCCACTCGCATGCGTAGTAATTGAGTTGTGAGACCGTTTGAATTTTAAAAAACCCTGTTGTTCTCGTTCTTTACCTGATAACTTGGCAATCGAAACCGACAGTTCAAGTGATAGCTTCTAGTGCTCATCTTGAAACATCAAAACAAACAGTTCCGCCGCCACCAAAAAACCAGAGATTAAATTTACCATAATTAGCTCCTGCCTGCGATCGTACTGGAGTTTCTGACAGAGGTGCTGCGATTATGTGATTTTATCATAGCCAGGAAGCGAATATTTCGGCATGTCAGTGTGAGTTGGGAACTTCTAAAGGTATTAAAGACACTATAGTAACTCACTTTAAATCCAAATCGGTGAAACTCAGTGAAATAGCTGTTGTTGGTTGCGATGGAACAGTAGTTAACACAGGTTTTAAGTACGGTATTATTCGTTTGATGGAAGAACTTAATAAACCATTTATGTGCGCGTTGCATTCCAATGAGTTACCACTCCGACATCTGTTGTTAAATTTGGACGCAAAAACTACAAGGCCTAAATGCTTTTCAGGTGCCATTGGATCTCAGTTACAAAAATGTGAAACAATGCCAAAAATCGAATTTGACGTCATTCCTACAAAATTACCTGTACGTACGTTATGAGAGCTGGTTCCGAAGTGGTTTACAATAAAATGTAATCCCTCGTGTATAAATTGCAATGCTTGGAGGTAACAAAGAAATCGTACGAGATGTAGCATACCGCCGAATTTTACAAGAAGATTATACCGACATCATAGCGTGGCGAGACTGTGAGATGTCACAAACAAGTCGTAGAGCGCTGCATCAAAGTGGTGACAGAAGCTTCAAATGTAGTTTGTGGAAAAAATAATAGAGACAGATTCATTAGGGCAAGACTACTATCACGTCAACAAATGCCAACATTTGATACAAAAAAAAAAAACAATTTAATCACTGTATTTCTCAATAATTATCTAGTAATTACTTTTATCTTTAAATCTGTATGAAAAAATGTTGCAATGTTAATAAAAAAATATGTTACCAAAAACCCAATTTTGTTATTGGATTGCTAAGTTATTATTAGGTACAATTTCACTTTATAGCAGACATGACGAATATTTACATATATTCAACATAACCTAAAGTTTATAATGTATCAGATAGTTTAATCACAATATGAAACAAGTAAGAACATTATATTCGACCGGGTCGAATCTTAAATACTCTCCAAATAAGTATAATTTTGGTTATTAACTATAGAATTTTTTTTTTTAATATTTCGTACGTTTAATTTACTCATTAAAAGGCACCTTTATATCGCTATGCCATTTAAAAAAACAAAATTTTTTTTATTCATACATTATTACTCCACCCTAATGGACATTGCTAGGGGTCCATTAAGATAATGCAAAGGACTGGACGACCCTTTCGAACCCAAAATTTGTCAGCAAACGCAGAATGACGAAAGTTATGTATGTACATTTATGCAACACATGAAAGCAAAGCATTTGTGGTGGACACAAAGTTGCATTTCGTGCCACATCTTTATTTTTAAAGTTTTGTTGTGTTGTTTTAAAAAGTTTTTAAAAATAATTTTACTTCGTATCGAATTTCATGAGAAAACAAATTAATTATTAAATTAAAATTTGTTAATGTTTTACTTTAGACTTGTGAGAGTGATGCACCGTACTCGCACTGGTTTACTGACTTTACTGTTATGACCATCATGGGTATATAGTCGTCGTTACACGCCACTCCTGCGCA
Source organism: Epicampocera succincta (assembly GCA_932526305.1). NCBI lineage: Eukaryota > Metazoa > Arthropoda > Insecta > Diptera > Tachinidae > Epicampocera > Epicampocera succincta. The sequence goes on along the minus strand of OW052038.1, from coordinate 27,324,795 downwards.
GTTGTAACTATTAAATTTACTTCGCAAGTTATAAATATATAAATAGTAAAGGAGTTGTATTTTATATTTTTTTAAGCACTTAATGCAATCATATATTTACATACATACATACATATGTATATACATATATATATATATATATATATATATGTACACATACACACGGAGAAAACTTAGTTCTTACATCAGGCCTTTTTATACAATTTTTATTGACTTGCCATTCTCATCTATTAGCTGTGTTCACGTCCTTTATGGGCAAAGCGTGTAAAATGGCAGTAAACAGGAAATTCTCTCACTAATAGATGACAAAATAGCAGAAATATGTTTTTAATCTGGCTTTTATTAAAATCCAACTCAGAAGGAAAGAGTCCAGCACAGGTTTTCAACGCTAACGCTTACCAATACTTCTAATTACAATTGACTTGAGTCAGCTGTTGCATATGTTTTACTGTATTTTGCAATTTTTCTGTTTGCGTGGTTTTTTGTGAAATAGATGTTATTGAAAATAATTTCTTTTACTTACTCAAAAATTTCTCATTTACTGGATTTTACTGAAAACGTACGCAAACGAACATATTTTTTCATTAAAAATTTGCATTACCCGCTCAAAAAGCTGTCATTTTAGTTCTCGCATTCAATCCACTAAAAATCAAGCCGAATTAAAATAGGTGGATGCTAGCCGACAATAAGTTCAACGTAACAAAAGCCATACGCTTTTTATTGTTGTAAACAAAACCGTAGTTCGCTTTGGCTATCCGGCTCAAGTTTTAGTTTACTGCTCCCCGAAACATCAACTATTTATTTTTATAACTGCTTAAAGGGGATTTAGACGGTAATACAATTATGTTTACACCATTGGTAAAATACCAAAACAAAGTAAAATGTTTACATAAAAATACATCCCTGATGTAATGATGTGTGAAGGAATTTGAAAAATTTTTAAAAACGATGAGAGCCGTACGACTGTCAAATTTTCATCCGTATTTCCTCTCTATGTCGTATGGTTTCATTACATATTAAGTTTAGACGATACTATCCGTGCTCTTTTACACAAAAACTTGACTTATCGTGCGACTTGTGTTACGCAAATATTAAGTATGGTCCATCGTCCGGTGGCTCTACTTCAAAATATTGCACAGAACCAACAGCAACATGTGCAACATCTGTACAATTTTCAATATGTGATGTTAACGCCAAATGGAGAAAATACTGCAAAAAATTTTGATCCTTCATTTCACTGATTATGGTATTAATTTTCCACTTTATTTTCTTTTAGAAAAATACCTCTAAAAAAGAACTGCAAAAATTAAGATAAGAAAGAGCAGATTCAACATCTTAAAAGCTTACGAACATGGTAAAAAAAATCGCTGAATTTATAGAGAAAGGTAAAAGGTAATACTTATGTATACAGATTTTGGTATTAATTTTCTCCTGTTTTTAGGGTGCCAGAAATGCAAAGCGCATGGTTAAATTTGATGCGGTTGCAAACGCCGCAAGAACTTCAACCTCACCAACAAAGCTACAAGCAGGTAAGTATTTGTGCAACCGCCCATATTGTTCATCATTAACAGCATCAAAATCCCCAAAAGGCCCGACTATCGCCCTAAAAATGACCGATTTTAAGAAACAAATATATCAACCACAATCAATGTGGAGATAATTAAAAAGTACAATTTTGAAGTCATATCACCAAAATATCAAATTTTCACATTTATGTACATACATATACATACATATGTATGTATGTATGTACAAATGAAATTATCCTTACTCAGTTTGAATATTCTGTTCATTTAGTGGTTGTTCTCAAGAAGATGATCCGGTACGGGTGCTGTAACAGAAGGTTCTTCACAGTTTTGCCCGCAGTTATCACAACCATTTTGTCAAAGTGGTCGGAATATAAAAGTGATGTTGTTTTCAGTCCCTTACCACAAATCCGCCTTCATTTGCGCCTTCTACCAGCATCTTGTGGTACCGTACATAGGTAAGGAACCACTACAAGATAAAGACTTTTTGCATTGTGCACATTAACGCATATTTGATAAAATGCACTATTTTTTTTGTATTTTACAAAAATTGCACATTTATGGTATCACAAAAAAGTATTTTTTTATAATTAAATATATATTACGTTTTTACTTATATATTTTAAAATTCTAATTTATTTTTTTTATAACTAAAATTTCGCACCAAGCACTAAATAAGTTTCTACTGAAATGCCGCACAAATGTTTATAAACAAAACAAAGAAATATTTTGACATGGGTGGCAGGAAAAATGTGGGAAAGCAAATAACTGTCACCTGTACTGTCAAAGTCACATAGTGTTGAATTCACCTCGGGTAAAAATAGCATAAAGCTGTCAAACACACTAAATGTTATGAATATGCAAAAGAGAATGTGAGTAGTTTTGTCCAAGAAGAAGAACAAATACTCTTCTCTCAAAATCTTTTCAACAGTACGAGAACAGGGCTTGCCAAATTAAATACATAAAAAGAATAACACTTAAATGCATGATTTTTTCTTTTGGGTTTGATTTTTTTTATATAGAAACTTAGAGCTAGATTACGTAAAAAATAATCAAAAAAAATTTTGTTAATAATTTTAAATGATTATTTCGAAAAACACGGTATGTAGACTTCTGGCAACAATATGCGTTTGGTACTTAAATTACAGGGGTATGAAGAATAATCACTTACATATTTATATTAGATGCAATTATTTAGAAAATTGTTTTTATGTATGAAACAATGCAAAGTAATTGCGATTCCGATTGTGGCCAAAGCAACCTTACATTTAGTGCACTCAGTCCTTGAAAATCCATTGCAGCCTGGAAGTTTGCACCTATTTTCATTATGCAATATCTTTTGTCGGCACGAGCTTTGTGGGTCCTCGGCGCCTTTATGCATTCATCTGCTCAGACAGTATATTCCCTGAGCACATAGGTAATGTATTAAGGGAACAGACGTATAATAATTCTCGAAATAAATTACATGGTTGTTTTAACGGGGAATGTTAGGCTCATCCGATAAGTTTTCAGCGTCTTGTTCTCCAGAATAGATTTCAAACCCGTGTGCGTATCCAGACCATGAGTATAATACAAATAACTTTAAACCCCATTTGTTGGGCTTATTAGGTAGGTATTGGTATCTAAAGACAGCCTTTGGTCAAATGGTGGATGAGCAAGAATAGATCGTATTTTATGCAAAGAATCATGGTTTGGGTGACCTCGAGGCTTGTGTTGAAAATGTTCGTTAAAGCCTATAACTGATCTTATTTTTTTCAAACCTATTTAGTGTCATCGTCTGCTTTATATGATCGAAATATATAGTGGTAGTGGTATACCGACATAAATATTATTAAATCCAAAAATTTAGCGAATTTCTGATGCATTTACAAGTGGACAGTTGAAAATATTTTTTTGTGTTACATATTGCCAACAAAACATATGCGATCGTCACTGTGTGTCAAACTTTTTTTTCCATATTATGTTTCTACTTCGTTGCTTCCAGGCTGCAACACCAGGAATACTTGAGATACTAGGGGCAGGATTACCTAACTGATCCTTATTCATCAGTTAGTCAATTTGTTCTTCTAAAACTAATTCTTCATTGCCTAGATCTTTCTCATCATCACTGTCTTTTGAATCTTTCAATTGATCTTTGTCTAGAAAATATTCAATTTCGTTTTCATCGCCAATGTCCACTTCATCTTCAGTAATATCACCATCTTCAAGAAAAGGGGGGAAAGCCATCTATATCTTTGTCTTGCAATCTTCTCGGTATTTTTAAAAACAAAGTAAATAAACCTAGAAAACATATAAATTCTAATCTTCTACTATTATATATGTCACAAACGCATGTTGTAGACATTTGGCAACGTACAGTATTGTTTAAAAATATTGCATTTATTTAATAATTAAAGATTATCAGGCCGTAGCTTACCTGTCAACAGATGCAAAACTATTTTTTCCAATTTGATAGTGTCCGCCCGATTCACAGAAAACACAACAATGCAAAATTTGATTTTTACTAAAACACTGATCTCTATCCCCCTCCACAATAATATGCCAACTAAAAGTAAATCAAAGCAACATAAGGAAAAGTCATCATATTGCCTGTGTGCGCTTACCAACGAGCTTTTGTAAATGTACGTACATACATAGGAACATACAAAAATTGACTAAAATTGGTATGTAGACAATTGGCAATAGTATGCATTTAAGGGACAAATCATTTGAGTTTTGTGGGTTGAATAAGATTGTTGTTTCGCTTCAAAAAAAAAAAAAAAAAAAAAAATGCTGAGAAGTGCTCAAAGAAGTATAAGCGAAATGAAAAAAGGAACTTAAAACGTTTAATTAAGATAGGTCATAATCCTAACGGACAATACTTTTAATTTTCCGCATGGTGAGGAAAGCTTTTCAGATGCCCTGGCAAAAGACGTCAGAGCGGAAGGCCTGCCCCAAAAGAGGACGAGTGTGAAAAAGGCATCAGTATGAATTGGAGGGAACAACACTTGTATATCCGAGAAGAGTACAGAGGCCTTCTGGAAGGCATCCATATTCCTTTTATTTCCCTCCGGTTATGCATTTACATTTATATGTGTATATACTTACTAAATTCGTCCTTGCGTAAGTCGATTGCTTTAAAAAAGAAAAATAAATTTCCGCCTTTATAATTAACCAGCTATAAAATAAAAAAAGCTGATAGGAACAAAATATGAAAAAAGTTCGGATAGTTTTTTTAGTTGAATATGTGTGTGGGGGCGTAAACAGGTTGGTGAAATTCCACCATTTTAAGGACATTCTGAGGTTGTTGTAAATTTCAATCTAAATATGTGATCGAACGAAAGTATGCGATATATATATGTACACGAACAGCAAATCGTGTTTCTTAGGAAACACGAAATTTTTGAATTATAAATCCTATTAAGCGATAAATACTCGTTTTAGAAAAGTTGCTAAGAAAAGTAATATGTACACGAAGATTACTCTGTTGTTTGAAAAATATTATTAGAACTTTTTTCTTAATACTCATTATCTCCTTAAAGACAATCTATATACATACATATGTATATGAAACGGAAAGCGTGTTTGTTTATTTGTTTGTGCCTTATAGGAGACCAGACCTCCCGACCGGTCTTCCTGAAATTTTCACAACATTTAACTGGGACTCTGGATTGAATTATGCGCTCCTTTTTTCCAACCAGGCCCACATTTACGCCCACATTTTTAAGTTTTGTTACTTCTTCCACGCAGTTTTCAACAGTTTTATATTGTAGTACAAAAGAGCATATCTTCGCTATTTGAGGAGGAGCCAATTGCCCGCCACAAAAATTGAAATAACTACGACCGCTAAATTGTCATTTGCTTATGGAAGTGGTCCACTAAATTCTTGTTTAAAAAAAAGATGGAATGAAAAATGCCCCATTATTTTGTTGTTTGTGCTTCAATTTTCAGTAAAACACACTCGTTGATTTATTTGAATGCTTGAACATATTTTCAACATTTTCAAGTCCACAACGGGTAGGGCAGTACGTACGAAATGCCGGTATGTAGACAGTTAGAAAAACCACAAAAACAGCTATATATTAGCATTTTATATAAAAATGTTAATGGTATTTGATAATACGAGTAGAGAAAATAATCAAGGATCTTAACAATGATCATGGGTGCTCCATGGTTCATATAGAATAATAATATACAAAAGCATCATAATACCCCAACCTTCAGAGAAGAAATTAAAGAGTTTGTATTTATAATAGATCAGTATTGCATCTTAGTATTTTCATTGAATTTTGTGTGAAAGACATCTAATGGGGATTGTTGCGAGTTTACTTCAAATCTAATGGAAAACCTAAGTAGAAAATGGGAAAAATTACATTAAGGAACGAAATTCTCGTACACTTCCATACCAAACATATCATTCACCTGCTCGTATTATTCGAATTTGCGACAAATCTTAATACAAAGTATTAAATAACATCAATTTCATTTATTTGTCTATTGGGAAACGTCGTGCAAAGGTCGCAGTGAGGTGTCAGATTCACAACTTGCTTGTATAAAATCTGCCCAGAACTTACAAATTTTTGAGAATTTGAGTTGATCTAAAAATAAAGTGTTTCCAAATTGCGGAAGTCTACCGTATATCTTTATTTTTATGCTTTCTAAGCTTTCAGAAGGACTTTTGTGTTAATTTTTATTGTAAATTTGAGTAACAATGAGTCTAAGTCTGCCTAAAGATGGCCCGCGTGATTATCACTTTACGGATAAATGTATGTGTGAACTTTAATCGTATTTGTTACTAAAAATAGCTGAACAACTAACAGGTTTCAGCTTTCCATAATTTTAACTATAAAACATACACCAATACAGAGAAATACCAAACTACATAAGTATAAATTCGAATGTGTGTTGATGTGTTTAGGTATAACAAAATGACGACAGTAGAGTATCATTTCGGCCGAAACTCCCTTGATGAGAATGTTCAAGTAAAATTTAAACCCCTTAAATTAGAGAAATTTCTGATGAAAACATGCCGAAGGAGAGTAAATGCTTGTAAATGAGAGACCAATATACTATGTTATTATGGAAACTCAGCTACAAAACTACATTTGTAGGTATTTAAAGAGGATACAAATAACTTGTTGTTTCTTAAAAATGTTTTCATTTTATCGCTGTTAAGTTCACATTGACTAAATTCGTTATAGTTGTTTGTGTGCACAGACGCGTCGACATGACTTTGAAATTTTATAACATTGGACTTAACTGTAAAAAGTAATAAAAATGCTGTAAACAACCTACTAAACTTACATTGAGAAGCAAAAATAACAGCGCTGTAACGGGTTTCTTAATTTTAAATTATTACTCGTATTAATGTTGTCATAGCAAACGGTCGCTTACAGCGGTTTTTTGCTACAACAAATAGTAAAAAATAAAATAAAGTGGTAAATTGAATTTATAAAAGAAAAATAAGTGTAAAATGATTCCAAAAGCGAGAGTTTATCAAAGATATTAAGGAAAAATTTCAAAGAAAAAAAAGTTGGAAAACTTATACTTATAAAAATCTCAAAGTTATGAAATAAACACAAAAGTCACAATTCTTAAGCGTAAAATCAAAATATTGCTAAAAAGTTTTGTATAAAAATTATTAAAGTGGAACGTCCATGTATAAATAAGAAAGAAATAAAAAATTATATTTAAGCTGATTTAAATCTGTGCCATATTTTTATTGATACTGAAAAAAAACATTACTTGTGCAAAAGATTTTAATCCTTTTATTGGAATACGTTTTCGTCCGTTTGAAAGTGTAAGTAATAATTTTTATATTCAGAATGCGAAGGAAGATAAATTATGCGTAAAAAATTTTGGTTGGTAATTATAAAAATTTTTTTGGGTTTAAGGATTGTGGGAGTATTCAAAGAATTAGAGCAAATAAATCCTAAACTAAAGATTGATTTAAATTTTTGGATGTACTATGTAGGAGATATCAAAGGAAGCTGCAATACTCAATTTTTAGAGTAACTCCACTGCATCGGCTACCTAGCCAGCTCTATTGATATCGTAGGACCAGTCAATTATGTTATAGGAATCACTGTCAGATGCCGTAGTGCTGACACCTTTTCGTATGTACGTCTATCTTGGCATCACTCTTAAGAATATTTGTTTATGCTAGAAAATGCAGAGAACTCTAACTCTTAACGGAGACCTAAATTAATAGTCAAAGAAAAAATCTTAGCCTAGAAAAACTGTTATACTAGGGCAGGCATTTCTTTTGATTCTTTCCTAAAACAAAAGATGAATTTAAAATTTTGCAAAGTTTGTAAACATTTCATCCATTACCTCCAATGTTGAGCCTCTCCAGTTCGAGCTTTATGATTTACGAACGCTTTGTCTAGAAAACAAGAATGTGCACTTTAAAAGGTTTTTACATGCAAAAACATTTATTTCCATGGGAACATCCTTTAATTTTTTGTCATACATATGGTTGTAGCAACAAAAGTAAGCAGCCAGTAAAAATTTTAGCTTTCTAGGTATTACAGTTTCTGTAAAAATGCCTCGAGAACTCAAAAAAATAGTCCAATTAAACTAAAAGTATTTAACGTACAATCACAAACAATTTTAAAATATGCAATAAAAACGCTGTTTCTATATACACACGTATACATAAGTAAACTAAACTAATTTGATGACAATTGAGCATTTTGAAGGCGTGCTTTGCTTAGTTCGTTGTTGGAGATAGTATTGAAAAACATTTTCTATACAGCTCCACTCTATACATCTTTACCGTTTGACAAAGATATGATGTTATACTTTATCTTCAATGATACAAATTTTGCCATTTGCTAAAAAAATATTCATTACAGCCCTTGTTTCCAACACTGGCAATAAAAGATTTTTGTTCGTTTACTTTTAATATTAACTTTCGTTTTCCTTTTAAACAAAAAATTCTATTTTTGTTTAAGTCCAGAGGGTTTTAATATAAAATTGACGTTTTTTAGCTTTCTGCACTGAAGTAATATGAAGCAGGCAATTCAATGAATAATACACTGGCACACTGATGAGGTGGAAGAGAGTCGAAAACCGTCATGTATTATTTTGTCTGTGCAATAAATACATGGAGTTGAATTCATTATTTTCCTTTTATTAGAATATTTTCACATGCCATAAATTCAAATGCAAATTTAAGACTATTCTAACCAATTTCCGATTAAGTACTGATATAGCTTGAGATAATATTTCCCTTCAACGGTAAAAAAAGCTTCTAGATCAAGCTACTCATACTTAGAAAAACTAATCATGCAACTCTGTAACTTTCACTTAATTAAGAAAATAAAAATAAGTAAGTATAGGTTTGAATCAGAATAATACTCTTTTCTTTTTCTAACTTAGCTTAAGTAGCAAACTTTATCAGTCAACCTCAGAACCAACTGATTCAAATGGGAGAAGCAGTGCATGCACTTGAACAATGATTAGGGAGAATTAAGGCAGATTAGGGATAATATAGGCAGTTATTAAAGTTTTTAGGACTTCTCAGACATATTTTTTGAAGGAATTTTGCCAACCAAAAACCTAATAAAGGCATCTGGCTAGACTTGGGAATTCCACTAGACGCCAGACTCAATTTGACTTGCTTTTATAAAGCGCTGGGCTAAGAGTTTATTGATCCCTATGTAAAGAGAAATTTATATACGCCCACCGCTCGTAAGCTCTGTGTTGGTTGGAGCATAGCCTTGTAATGCGTAGTTTTATATATAAAAAAGAACATTATGACGCTGATAAATCTGAAAAGCCATCGAAATATGTTGAACATATCAGGTATTTTTCCATCACTTTCAGTGTAATATTTGATTTATTTATTGATTGTTCTTTTATCCCAACTCTTAAAATACAACTTATTAACCTAATTTAAAATTTTTAGAGCTTCTCAGAGGTATTTTTTTAACATTATATGTTTGTTTTTTGGGCTGGAAGTCGAATATAAAGGTTTTTATACTCAAATTAAATTATTTTTAAACTAAAGGCATTTTTTTCAAAGCAAATAAAATTTTATTACAAGCAAATTAAACTATTTTCAAATCAAACTCAAACTTTTTCAGGTCAAATGCAATATCTTCCATTACAAATTCACATTTTTTAGTTTTAAGTTAATTTTTTTATTTCAAATTAAATTCTTTTCAAACTAATCTAATTCGTCTAGAAAATTGAATGTTTTATTTCAAATTAAATTATTTATTAAGTTTACTTAATTCATATAAATACATGTTGTTTTAATACCAATAAAAACGTTAAGCTTTTATACATATTGTAATTTGTCTATCGCAAGGGCTCTCCAGAGGCAGCTAATGGCAGGTTCATTGGCATATCAACATAATAATTGTTGCAACCTGAATGTGTTACAGATTCTACGGAACGTGCAATAACTGTAACCAAGTCCATTTTGTTTCTGAATTTCGAGCACATAACTTGGCTTCTAAAAAAAACTTTTTCTAATGGATTAAGCATAGAAGAGTATGAAGGGAGAAAAATTAAAATGTGACCAGACTCCGTAATTTTATCTTTCACTGCTTGTGTTTTATGTATCGGTGCGTCATCAAGTATTTTTTGTAAATTTTTATTACTTTGTTATATAAAATGACAGGTATGCTAATAGTTGAGATAAGGGAAATAGTTCGTCCTCTAACGGTGGAAACAACGATATGTGCTGCGGTATTTATTTTGGACCTCGCCTTGTTTCTTCGAAGATGAATATTATTTTTATGGTGCATTTAGAACAAAAAGGTGAATTTGTGTTGCATATAATTTAATTTGTTTCGAATGGATTTCAGTTTGTTTTGAACAAAATTGAATTTGATTTTATAAGTGTTTAATTTGAGCTGAAAAAACATTAATTTGAGAGCAAAAATCTATATATTACGACCGCTTTTCAGGAGTGCAGTCTCCTAAATGATTAATCAGCTTCAGTCAGTTATGCGTATGATCAATATGCATAAGCATTTTGCATACTTAATTATTAATGATCATACGCCTGCATGCGTGAGAGACCAATATTATTATTGCACAATTTGTAGTCAGAAATTTGTAATTTCGTGGAATTTAATAGCATCTACTGCTTTTTATGGCTTCATTTATTTGCTGCTTGCGTAAAATGTGATGATATACTGGATATCAGAAGAACCGTGTTGAGTCTGTTCAAAAACAATTTCCTTTATTCTGTTTCCGAAATACATTTGTGTATATTCTACAAGTAGAAGAATAATGCTTTACGTAGCTGGCTCAGAATTCCCCCTGATGCAAATCAACTTTAACATTCCTCTACTCAGAATTTCGCGTTGAGTTGGGCAAACATTTCAATGATTTCTATATAATTATTGATTACTCTGTAAATGCTAGTGTTATAAAACGAAACCTCGAGTTGTTCTTATATGTAAGCCATTCATTAAGTCTCTCAAATGTTGAAATATATAGATATGCATGTAGTGAATTTTATTGGTCTGTAAGGATATTGTCCATAGACAGTGATTAAATGAAATAAAATAAAATGAAATTATCTCTTAGAAAAGTTTTTATTTTATTGTCCAAAATTTTTTTTAGTTTTAGTTAGAAATCGCTATTGTACAATCTAATGTATTGATGTATGCAGGCGATGCTATAATGGTTTTTATTGTGAAATTTTTACTTTGTCACAAAACTACTTAGATAACTTTTACAATTGCTGTGAACTTAAGTTATGGGTCTAGTGGCTACAATTTAAAAGCAGTTGACGTTATTATAAATTTATTTATTTATTGACTATTAATATACCATCATGTGTACATATGTATCTTGTATGTTTTTGGCTTCCATCAAAATGTTGTCGTTGGAATTCAATGAAAATAATGAACATTTTTCGTCGACCGACTAGGGGCAAATATCTATGTACATTCATAACTAAATTACTTTAGACATTCATTCGTTGAACTTCAGTTCAATTTTAACATTGAACGCTAGTGTTTTGCAATTCTTATTAAAATTTATTAATTTTCAATTTTTATCGAAAGATATATGTGTTTTGTTACAGCTGTTACTAAATAACGATCAGTTCTATTATTTAGTGTATTCGTTAACTTTATTGAACTTATAATGTTCAATTGAAACAAAAAAAAAAAAAAACCAAGAAAGAATAAAAGCGGTAATATATTTTTAATAAAGTTATAGGGAATTTCACTTTCTTTAGATTTATCTGCTGAGCAAAAGCACAATTGATACAAAGCAACCAAAATCAAATACTATTGAAGACCAGCAATTGAGTGACCAGCTTACTTCTTTCACTTAGGGCATCCGTTCACGTTAACCCATTTGTTCACGGAAGTTACAAGTCTCTTTGTCGAATCATAAGAAAACCTATTTTATTTTTGACATTTAAAAATCTAATTCAATATGCGACCATAATTACTATAAAATAATTCGCGATGTGCGAGACTTAAATTGCTATAATAAGCATCTTGCTTTACATTTATCATTTGCAAAAAATGTGGTTTGCTGTGAGTGTCCACTTTATTAAAAGTTTTAAGTAGCGAAGTGATCGAGTGGTTCAAGCTGCTTTCCAACACTTTACCATGTAAGCACTACATTTCATACTCTTTTGCTCAGGCACATGAACTTATATGTTGGCTAGGAAGCAAAACACATCTATCCAACTTTTACTAGTAATATTATCAATATATATAAACTTTAGGAAGGAAAATAAATTAATTGGCTTATTTTTCAATATTTTTTGCTTTAACAACTTATGAAAAAGTTCAATAGTAGTTTGTCATGAAATTCGAGGTAATTTAAATAACCTAAACAAACAACAGCAACAAAAAAATAACGGAAAATACCTAAAGCTACTTTACAGTTGCTGTTTTTTTATTTTAAGGGAGTACTGTAAGTGTTGGTTTTCCAAAATTTTGTTTGAACTATTAGATGAAGTTATAGCAAACATCGGTTAGGACAATGTTGCCCTACTGTTGGAAAAAAGTAAGATATATTTTGGCTCCCGCAAACGCTTTAAGATAGAAAGAAGCTGAAATGTAAACACAACAAAAAGAAACCCGTTGTTTTGCAATGAACTTCACAAAGTCAAAATTGGACTTTCCAACTGCCACGGATTTAACAAAACCTGATTCCGAAGAGCATCACCGCTTTTAGGTTCGATTGTTGTGTTCTACGGTCAATAAATGCGACAGCAATGACATTTATGAGAAACGTTTTAGGATGGGTTCTTACGAAGGAGTTAGGGACCACTAATACTTTACTTCAATTAAGATAATACATTGCCGTTATATAAAAATATCACGGCTCCATCATACAAGTTTGCCTTTGACTACACACTTGAATTGTTGTGCGACAGGATTTCTCGCCTCTATTGTTGCCTCTTTTCTGGCAGGTTGTAAATACAATAAGGGAAGTTCATAGCACTTAAGCTCGTACAATAGTACAATAACAAAACTTTGCAAAATCCGAAGTGTGTATGAATGTACTTCGTTTTAATAAAATGTTCGGGAAAAATTAAAACACAAACATTTGACTGTTGTAACGTTGACATCTCAAGGCGAATGAAACTTAAAAACATAATCAGCTGCACTGTCAATTTCACCTATTATTTTATTATACGAAAAGCAGTTCTTAAAAATATTTTACCAGCTCAACGAGTTCACTACTTCTTTCTTCCTTATCCCCATGACCCAGTACTAGTGCAATGCACTGGTCGAAGTGCCCATATGTATTCCTTTCATTTTTCCGTATTACGGTTTAAAATGGATAAATATTTGATTTTATAATTAAAAGAAAATTCCCGAGCAAACTTAGCTGTATATTTTCTTCATCAACTTGTGCGAAATGCTGTCAAAAGTTCCTCTAAAATAAGTATTTTGGAGAAGTAGTATCCTGTTCACTAGGCGAAAAGTCACGAACTGTATTTTCGGCTTCACAACAGCAAAAAGTTTCTGACATAATTTTGTTTAACTACGAAATAGAGGGCAGCACCTAAAGCAATAAAAAATTAAAAAGCGAACAAAAAATATTTGTAGGTATTGGCGCCACTAGTCAGTAGAAAGTAAAGTAAAGTTGCTGAAAAGTTACTAAATTCTCATTTAAATTCAAATTGAGTTTAAATACAGTTTTATTTTTTGAGTAATAGTTCTTTTAAAATTGCATTTAATTGCCAAATATGATGAATAATTTTGCACAGAACCGATGGTTTTGCAGAAAAATAATTTTTGCAAATTTACTTCTTAGGGAATCCTGTTCTTTGTTGAGTGAATTACTAAAATATATTTGGCGGAAACATGGTGTGTCCTTAAAAAAACAAATTGTTATCCAGTCAAACAGAAACACATTAAAATTTCCCCAAAATCAATCTTAATATAGAAGCACTTGTATTTCATATTCATCATTTGGCGTTTGTTGTGTTTTATAGAAACAATTGCCAAGTTTTAGACGACAATGAAAAATCATTGAAATTTGTTGTTTCCCCAATCAATACATCAACAAGAATAAGATGTTGAAAATTAACAAACACGCAACAAGTTAGACCAAAAGAAAACCTCATAGTAAGAACTATGAAAAGAAAAAATATTTTTTGTGGAACTTAAGCTTGAGTGAATTTAGATTTTAAGTGTGTTTAAACTGCTACTCGAAGCAGTGTGCAACTACTTATGTACTATGTCATGTCAATTTTGACAGACTTACATGTTTTCAGAAAAATTGAGCGAAAATAAAGTGAAGGTAGCGGCTAGAAAATCTATTTGTTCAACTTTATTTAAATATTAACATATCAAATTGATAAAATCTATTACAATAGATATGTTTAGTATATAAAGTGAAAGCTCCCCTAACCGAACACTGATCATAGCGGTGTTTTTATCACGTGCTAACAAGACTAGACTGAAAATTCATCGTCACCCATTTTTATAAATTACAGTAATCTGTTGCTAGACAGCATTTCGGGGACATTTAGATCCCCGAAAATGAACCACTACCAATCTGATTTTAGGTTTAAATTACAGCCAGAACGTTTCAACCAAGATAGGCACCTCAATCAGGTTCGCTCTTTTAAAGTGTCCCAAATTTAAGACACCACAAAAGTGTGTTAAGCTTGTCAAAAAATCACACATCTAGCAACACCTCGAATAAACGTTTTTATAATTCGCATCACGTTTCAAGTTTTCTGTTCGGCCAATCAATACACGGCATAAAACATTTTGAACCACATCGATTGCAGCAAGAAATGTTTGTTTCATTTTCCATTTTATAAAATCTTGTAATATCTGCCTTTGGGCTAATATAATTTCTTGTATTAATGAAACTTATGTACATATATGGGGATTAGTGTATAATTGCTGCTATGAAAAAATTTTTCGTAATGAAGTTTTGTACTTTTTGTAATTTGGTCCATTGAATACCGGGCATACGTTAAGAAGGAAGAAAGGTCTTTGTAATTTACTTTTGCTACTTTTTTTGGTTACTTATTCGAAAGGGCAGTTCAGTCTATAAGATTTTAAGATTTGATAAAAACTCACATAATACTAACAAATAATACGAAGTGGAAGCAAATGTCATACGATTATAACTTTTATGTTGGAGCATTAACTGTTTTTGTTTAATTGTTAACTAAACTTTTTAACAAAAAGTTTCTCTAAAAATAAACAAATAGAATAAGGACTTGCTTCATTCGTACTTAACACACTTTTATATTTTATATATTAATAATATATAATTTTATAGAATATAATAGTGCATTTCAAATAACAAGTTACGCTCTTCAGCTCTTTTGTTAGAGTAAATAGACGGCTAGATCTTAGAGTTTCATCGTTGGAATACTCGTAGTATCGTGCAAATATTATGTTATTAGTGAACCATTACGTTCGTCGCACTATATGTTTTCTTATCAGCTTAAAAGCAAGTTCATCTGATCGTATTATACAATACGAGCGACATCATACAGTTTTTATTTCCAAAAAATGTTGTGGCAATATCTGCACACTGAAGTACAAGATATCAAACACTTTCCTTAATTTGCCTAATGTTTTCCACATAAAAAAACGAGGCATTGAACCAAATGAAAAACAGAACAAAGCTTTTCTAACTTTCTCCACTTAAGAATTATTGGATATCTATGCATGTATGGAAAATGTAACCTTGTCAGTTTTTTTCTATCGATTCATATAGGTACATACATATATGAATATTTATTTTCATTTTCCACACATGAATCCACTCTGCCATCAGAATAATAGATAATAATGTCATCTGCGACATTATATTCTCACTTATTTAAAAATTTGTGTAGGTATAAACTGAATTAAATGAATGGATTGAAGACCGGTGTACACTTTATATATTTTTGAGCTTGTTTTGTTTGTATAAGAAACAACAAAGTTTTTATTATCTAAGACCTTATATAACAAAATAGTAAAATGGAAAAGGTTTCTTACATTATGTGACTATGAATTCCGCACAAAATGTGCTCGAAAATAACTATTTTCCATCTGAATCGACTTACAGATATGAGTCAATTTAAAAATAGAAAACCTGATGATCAGGAATCAGGAAAACTGTAATACAGTATATGTAGGAACTACAAAGAATAAATTGAATCACGTCAAAAATATTGGGCTATTTTATCACAAAAAACATCATTATATCCTCACTTTAAAATTTTTCAGTACTAAGAACGGAAAATAATTATATGAAGAATTATACGAATATGTTGAAAATGTTAGAAAGTATTAAAACACCAGTGCACAGAGAATTAGTTATACGAGTTATATATATTTTGTTTTGTAATTTGAATAGAGTTTTGTGTAAAAAGTGGAATTAAGTGTTCAAAATCATTTGATATATTAACTGTAGCAGACGGTAATTGTACTCTGAGTCCCATTACGACACTCGCCCAAATTACTGAAGTTTGACCAAAAAACGGTAATTTTTTTTTGTATCCTTAGGTATCGTATTCACCAGGTTTTGACAACTGTGACTTTTTCTTGTTCCCAAGATTGAAGAGACCCACTAATAGTCGACGTTTTGTGACCTTGTTCGTTAGAAGAAGGATTTAAACTTCTTTGCCAAATTTTGATAAAAGCATTCTTGTTGATTCGATTAACCTTGGCGGCGTTTTAAACACAAGCAATACCTTGCAGATTGCATATACATAAGTATGTATGTACTCGTACTTACAAGTGCTGAATTCACTTTCATACATATTGTTTTATTGTTATTTTTTGAGCATAAAATAATATACTTTAAAAACCGAATTTAATTAAAGTTTTAAATAAAAAAAATTTAACTTTTTCCACTTTTTACCCCTTAATGGCCGTTAACCATATTATGCAAGTTAACACAAACAAAATGGCAAATTATTTTATTTAACACTAACAAAATTGTTGATTCTATCTTTAACATTAATTGTGCAAATATTGCAATTTATTAATTTCTTTATTTTAGTTTACCTCAATTTGGTAATAATTGATAGATCAGCGTGTGCAACTATTGCCAAATCAATATTAACATTAATAAGAAATTTAATCCTGCCAACTTTGTAATCAGGTCATTTATATTAATATAAAATAAGAAACTTTGTAATTTAAGTGCAGTTGATTTAATACAATAAATAAAAAAGGTCATAAAGACCAACAAAAAATAAATAATTTTATTTCTTTTAATTTTGCGTAAAGCAAAATTATAACTTGTATTCCTTAAGATTGTAATTGGATTTTGTGAGAAAGAAATCTGATCAGAATTGTTGAGAGTAAGAGAACCATCTCATTTCTTTCTAAACGGTTTGATGAAGTCTGGAAATTAAATAGTAAATGTTCTGTGTACAAGAGGGTTTAACTGATATTGAAATTGAGAGGCGGTAGTTTCTTAAAAACCTTTATAAATTAGCAGTCAATATAATTGCTGTGCACGGGAGAACAAAATCAATTAATATAAAATTACATTTAATTATTGCCGTGCCCGGAATGAAATACGGCATACGGTAATAACATTTCAAATTTAGAGTCTGTGTATGACGATGTAACTTGCCATGAACGACTGCACGAGCGGCTTTTCTAATCATTCCAATATATGAATGTCTTTTGTGGAACGTTTCGGTGTATCCTACAATTATCTGAAATGATTTTTGTGATTCAACTCTCATAGCTTCTATCGTTCAGCAATTCGAAGAGCTATTGTAAGTCATGACGCCACTTCTGCGAAATCCACAACAAACTCTAACACTCTGTGCATGTTATGACATTAAATATAAATAAATTGTAATCAAATAAATAATAAAAGTACTGAGAAATAAACAAACTTTATAAATTCATTGGCTGCTGCATAATATCCTTACAGTTTTTGAAAAGAATTTTCAAGAGTTAAACAACTTCTTTAATAGTGAATGATTTTTCCGTCTGACAATCGGTATTTTTATTCTCAATAATAATATTCTTGTGTCGTTTATGCACTAATTTCAATTTTAAGAAAATGTCCTCGAAAGCTCTCTTTTAAGGAAAACTTTTTCTTTTTATTTATAAAATAATTTGTTTAATATGTAGTTTTAAAAGTTTGGTTAAAAAAGCCTTGTTTGGTTAAAAAAATTTAAACAATCCTTTATTGTAAAAAAACGTATCTTTTAAAAAATAAAAAAATCTTGTAATAAAAAATACGTCATAAAATGTGTACACTTTTTAAATTCTATCTTTTTAAGAAGTATGTTTCGAATAATACGTTTTAAAAATCTGCTTTTTAAAAAATTTCAAATGCAATATTTATCGGATATTAAAAAAATGGTCACGAGTAAATTTCAGGGAACAGTGTTGCAATTTCATGGATTAGCTTTTCTTGCTTTATTTAAAATATATAAATAAATATATCTAGCAAAATTTTGTCTTCAAAAATATTTAATTGTAATTATGCAATCATGCACGGTGAGAACGTTGAGTTGCCGTCAATATATTCATGATTCTACTTATCTAAAATGGTGTACCTTATATTCGTTTAAGTCCCTGCAAAGATTCTTATTGTTACAATACATTTCAGAGATCTTTTCGCCAATAACTAAAATTGAACGCGGAGCAGATTTCGAAACCGCCAACATACCGGTTAAAATACAAAAAGGACTTTTAAAATCGGTTTACAAATGGTAATCTTAAAATACCCTTTTGTTAAATATAATTCTTTAAAATGGTTTTAATATAAAAAGTACTGTTTTTATTGGCTCTTTTTTAATTTTTATTTAAAGAAACTTTTAACAAAAGGTAATTTGTACATAATTTTTAAATTCTAAACAAAATTTATATGGTTTCAGCAGAGCCAATTAATTGAAAAATTAAATTAAGATTTGCAATTAATTAATAGAATAGAAACAAAACCAAAGAGAATTATTAAAATCGGTTCATAAAAGCTAAGGTTGTTAAATACATGGAAAACTGGTATGGATTTAAGAAGCATATTTTTTCTAAAAAGTAGTATTTTAAGAGCTGCTTTTGTATTTTTTAATGTGCTATTTCGAAAAGCACTTTTAAAAGCTACTTCAGCTGATATACCTGATCCGCTACAATATGTATGCTTTTGCAAAATGTACCTTTTATACAATACAATATTTTTAATGTAGGAAAGTTACTGCGACCCTCTAATATTTTGATTCCAATTGGTTTCTTCTCTTGGAATTTCTTGTGGTTAGCACGTATCTGGTGTATGGGAAAGTTATTATTTTGTGGTGTTTTTCTGTACTCCGTTTTTCTTTTTTCCTAACAGCAGCGGTTAGAAAGCTTTTAGAGTTCTACAAGTTATATATGTATGTATGTATGTATGCATGTATGTATGTAATGTTTTGTTTACTTGTGGCAAATATGGAAGCAAGTGGAAAAAATTTTGTTATCTGCAAACTGTTGTAAATTGTTGGTTTTCAGTTATTTTCTTTCATCCACAATTAAATTTTGTTTTGGAGCGCTTTGTTTTCTGTTTTGGCCAGCAAATTGCTTTTCCCTCCACTTTCCCACAATACTCTGGATGTGTTTTAATTAATTTTTTGAGAAAAGCTGATCGAAAAATAATACTCACAAGTTGTATCAATATATCTATTGTGGTTTCCGCTAAAGAAAACTTGGGTCAGGTTTCTCCAGGGTGCTTTAACTAAAGCGTAAAAATATTTGTTCACTTCACAACCTTACATTAATGCCATACGCGTTGTGTTGTGTTTACGTTGTTGGTAATTTTTTTGCATGTTTTGAAAAATGTTATATTTTAGAGGTTTATTCAAAAAATAAGATACAATAAATTTTAATTTGTTTCAAAATATATTTATTATTCATGAATTACTATTTTGTATCCTTGAAAATAGCCTCTCTCAGACACAATACGAATCCACCTTTGTCAGCGTCTTTCGCACCCTCGAAGCAGTTCCGATATTCACGTTTTTCTGTCTTTTCGCAGCAATTCAGTTTTTATTTCCTTAATCTAGTGGCTGAGCAATGATTACAGCCATGTTTTTGGGCAAAAAGGAGAGAAAACAGGCGCTTTTCTAATGTTATGCTCGAACAAATGTGCATTGAATTAAAAAAAAATGTTTCTATAAAAACTTAACTTCGTGTACATAATATGTACGTCCACCTGGGAAAAAGATAATGCAAAAATGACAAACATTTTTTGCCCTAGAGGTAGAGACGATAAACGGTTGCTTACTACAGCTTTTTTTCCTTCTGATACACAAGTTGTACTTATGGAAGGAAAGTCTACAACAAGGTTTATTTGTATGTGAAAAGACAGATTTTTTATTCTTATGTAAACAGAAAACTTGATTTTTATATATTGCCACTTGCAAAATTTAGTACATCGAAAAAATATTTTCTATATTTTAAGACTTATTATATTTAGTGAGTCATACAATATACATATATATTTCTTGTATATATTTTAAAACCAAAACATATAACCAACTAACTGTCGCAAAGATCTTTTCACGCACGTTTGTTGCAGAATTACGAAAAAAAATTTCTGGTCCAACGAACAGTGTTTTAGGTCTATGCGAAACAAAACAAAAGTGTTAATTTATGCAGTTAAATTCCTTTTGTAGGCCCGTATTCAGACAAAAATGTCCTTGATTTTTGCCCAAGAAGAAAACAATTTTTTTTTAATTTGTTTAAGTGCGCCTTTTCTTTCTGTTTCAGTAAGTAATTTCTGTTGTATATATAAATATTGTTGCAAAACTTTTGTTTCAATAAAAATATTATTATATATTGTACAAATTATTACATATAAGAGGAAAAGTTCTTTGAATCATAACTCTGAGACATGCGGCAAGGTAATTCGTTGAAAATTGATATTTGCTGAATTTTTACTGCTTTCCGAGACCGATGTGAACTCAAAAATAGTGCAAAATATAAAAATTCACTTCAATAAATATTTGTTATGAACGCCCTTGTCAGTTAAATATGCCTGAAAACGTCTCACGACTGAGTGAGTTGCTATTCTCAGATAAGGCTTTATCGGCCAGGATAATTTGATTATTTCGTTAAAAAAGTTGCTTTCTATGCCAGTGTTATAGCACGAATGCCGTTTTTTAAATGTTTCTTACTGTTTTTTTTTCATTTAAAATAATAATATATATATATATATACATGACATACACAATATACCATAATGGAATATGTAACGTGCTCTTCGCTAACGTAAGCGTTTCCACGCTCAACGTTGCAATTTGAACATCTTTGTTTAATTTTTGCAAACCAAGCATTTGTACTTTTGCAGTTTGAAGTTGAAGAAAATAAATTCATTAATTAAGCAGAAATATAACAAACAAGAAGTTTTATATTTTATTTATATATACATATATATATATATATATATATACATAATGCAGCGTACAAGAAAATATGGACACGTAAATTGATAGTACAAATTTTGTATTTGCAGATATACATATAAGTATGTCTGTACATAATATAGTAATTACATATGTAAATGTTCAACCTTGTTTTGTTTTCCTTAACAAATGAATTGCATATCTAAAACTATATTGTAAATGCCAAGCGAGGGACCACTTCCCCTCTATTCACCGAAAAGGAGAATGTCCTGACGTAGAAAGTTCGCCAACGCAAAGCGTGCCCCCTGGGGGAGCTATTTCGAATAACAATTGGTGGTTTTCAGTTCACTTTTACTAATTAATCCCGGCATATTGTGAACAGTGCGCGTTAAAGAAGCTGTGACCGCCGTATAGAAAAGGATTCAAATCAATCAATTCGTCGCCGTTCTCAGTAACGGAGGTTTTGTCTTTCCACTTTATGGATCTTGCCTTAAAATCTTTCAAAACTCAACTTGTGCAGGCATTAAAGCTAAATGACCAGGAAAGGAGGAAAGCCGAAATTTCATTCTTATTCAAAATGTCCCTCGCTGATGTAATTGTAATTTATGGTTGAATGGGGACGTAAATAAGCAAAATTTTCACATTGGACTGACATGTGGTTCGAACAAGAACACAGGGAACATGCCACACAGTGCGCTATAACTGATTTACTCAAAAATACTTTTGATGAAAGAACAATTTCATGTAATGCTCCAATTAATTGGCCGCCAAGATCGTATGACTTAACCCCATTGGACTAATTTCTTTGAGGTTATGTAAAGTAGATTGTCTACATCGAAACAGTTTAACACCTGGAAATCAACATTCGATGAGTTATTACGAAAAGTTTGTAAAAATTGATGTTCCAGATTACGTCTTGTGCATGCCAGCGGTGGCTGCCACATGGCCGAAATCATATTTAAACATTAACGCGGTAAAATATTCTCTCCTATAAAACCAGTTTCTTTGATATTAAATATATATTTATTTTTTTATTGTGATTTAAACTTGCACTTAAGAAGTTAATGAAGTCTGTAAAATTTTGCTTTCGTTTCTTTACATTTTCAAAATTGATGATGATATTTGTAAAAATTATACTAGCCAATGTTTAGAGAAATAAATAACTAACTATTATTGTTTTTGACCATATTATTGTTTTTTTTTTTACTTTTTTTGTCCTACTACTCAGAGGTAAGATGGAGTAGTGTTTCGCAATTTTTGTGTTTTTTTTATACTATATTTTAGAGATGAGGATGAGGAGAACTACTCACCAAATTCCCCTTCATGGGCTAAAGCTCGCCAACCTAAAACAGTCTCTGTTCTATATTTAAGTAATAGGCGTTTTTAATTGTAATAACTAACGTCTTAATGATACATGTAAATTCAATCAGTCAAAAATTGTTGATTTCCGAATGGAAAAAGTTTGTGCTGATTTAGATAATATAGTATTATAGAGCCAAAAATTCATACAGCACGTGACTGGTTTTGTAAATTTCGGGCTTAAGGACAAACTTTAAACATGAAAATAACAAAACAACTTAACACTCAGTAATTATCGATTTGTAAACTAATAATAATACTTAACATTTCACTACTAACTAATTTAAACTCGTTTCCCTTCTAATCTTAATAATATTTTTGTTTAAATAATTAACAAAATGGTTTAGTGTCAGATATTTTCAACCATCAGAATGATGAAAACCAACCACTCGAGTCAGTGATACCGTAAGATACCGCAGTGGACATTTGAACGAGACTACATTTCATATGTATATACAAGGTGGCGCAAAAATAACCTTCCGATGTTTTTTGGCTGTAATTAAAAAAAAATTTTAAAACTTTGATTCTTCTTGTGGATTATTTTTATTTGGTCTTTTAATTTTTTTTACATCAAGTCGAGAATATGATGTCATGTAAATGGCCGCCGCCACAGTTGATTGTCATTTGAGCCCTTTTTATGGCATTTTCCATCACATGCTTGACGGATATTGTTTTTAAGAGCTGCAAGAGTTTGAGGCTTGTTGACATAAACCCGCGACTTCAAAAATCCCCACAAAAAGAAGTCTGGAGCGGTCAAATCAAGCGATCTTGCTGGCCAGTGCAAATCGCCAAAACGGGAGATTAGGCGCCCGGGAAATGCATCCTTCAGCATATCGGTTGTGGCACGTGCAGTGTGTGCCGTTGCACCGTCCTGTTGGAACCACATGTTTTCCAATCCCAATTCATCAAGTTGCGGCAAAAAGAACTCGTTGATCATTGCTCTGTAGCGCTCACCATTCACAGTAACCGTTTGGCCCGCGACGTCTTCGAAAAAAAAGGTCCGATGACTCCTCCAGCGAAAACAGCACACCATACAGTGACTTTGATCGGGTGTAATGGCTCTTCGTGGGTTACACGCGGATTTTCAGTGCCCCAGAAGCGTAAATTTTGCTTATTTACGTACCCGCTAAGATGGAAATGGACCTCATCACTCATGATTATTTTTGATGAAAAATCATCTTCCTCTTGGTGGTGATTAAGGATGGCTTGAGCGTATGTTAGACGCGATTGGCGGTCAGCAGCTAACAGCTGATGCACCGTCTGGACTTTGTACAGAAACATCTTCAAATCTTGTACCAAAATTCGCTGTAAAGACCGTCGACTGACACCCATTTGCGTGGCACGTCGTCTGGTCGATGTCGACGGCGTTTCCATGACATCCTCAGCTACAGCAGCAATATTCTCTGCAGAACGGCTACTCCGGGGTCTGCCACGCCTGGCAGCATCTCGTGTTGTGCCAGTCTCTTCGAGGCGAGCGGCTAAACGTCGCAGTGTTTCACCAGTAGGCGTTGGACGGCTACGAAATCTGCGACGAAATTCACGTTGTGCCAAAGTCACCGACCGATTATTGGTCAAATAAATAGTCACCAATATTCCGCGTTCTGCAGTAGTGTAACGTAAAATTGTTTATTAACGTGTATTTCGCATGTGTTTACTACACAAATGTCAAAACAGAACTGTTATTAGGGGCCAATCGCAAAATTTATAGCATTTTCTGATAGGAGGATTACTTTTGCGCCACTTTGTACATACTGGAATATCTCCAGCTGATTCTATAGAAAAAACGTAACGTCCACAAAAATAATCGTTGCGAGTATATACACATGTATGCATGTATGTGGTTTGTATAAATAAATATAAAATGAAAATAATTGGCAAAATTTTAAAGACAAGCCAGGGTCGAGGTTGCTATGAGTGCACGAATTAACGCAAGCAGAAAATAAATAAGTCGGGCAGTACGATGATTCCAGCCGCAGTGAGAAGAGTAGAGTTTTCCTCATCGATGCTGAATTGAAGATTGAAATAGAGGTTGATATAGTACATTTTTCCTTATGATGCTTACAAACATATTATAATCAGTCGCTACAACTTTGAACGTTTAAAAACACTTTCTTAACCTTTTTTTAAAACATTTTCTTTTTAATTTTAAGGACATGTTGGCTGCAAAGGTAGCGTATAAAAACATTTTCAACATATAATTTGTTTATGACTTATTGTTACTTTTCAGACAGACGCTTCAAAAATTGAACTTTTGCAGGGAAAGCAAGAAGAAAGTGGTGATAATTTGGTCATACATTTCCTACTGACAAACGGTTTCCTCTATCTAATTAAAAGTGTATTTTGTATGATGAAAGAGGCGATGACAGAAATACATTTCATTTTGTTGCCAACTGATATTTCGGAATGCCCACCACAGATACATACATACATATACAGCCAATTGCGCGAGAATGTAAGCTAAGCATTTATTGGAAAAGTTTCTTATGAAATCGAAACTGGGTGGGTTTATTCAAATCATGTGGACACAAAGACATTTATTTTTCGTGTTTTTAAACCACTCTAATGAAATTTACTTTTTAGAATATATCTTTTTTTCTACCTTTTTTTTTACCTTTTTATCTTCCATAAAATCAAGCATAAATTTCTACTAAATTTCTAAATTTTAAAACTACTCTTTTGCATCTTCGAAACAGTTTTTTCCTAAAAGGAACTCTTATTTCAAATTTCAATGGAATTGGTTGAGCCGTTTGGCTGTACTATGAAATACCGTCTCTATACTTTTATTTTCCTTCTGCGTTCAGATACGGCAATTACTACCCTTTTCCACCTCTACTGAGCCCTAAAATAATCGAAAGCTGAAGTACAAAGTACAGCTTATGTACAAATTTTGATCTTAAATTTTATTTATGAAATGCAAAGCAAATGCTGGTGTAAGTAAAGGCCGCGTCACATTAAATCCGTCTTGCGTCATATTGTACTTTGCCTTTTTCAACTGAAGTTAACGCAAAATACCGGATTAGGTTGGCACAATGAATACTTTGTTAACTCATGTAAAAATATGATTAATTTATTTTCCAATTATCGTTTTTTTATTTTTTTCTCGTTGCACAAAAAATAATAAATATTTTCTCTACTATTATAAATCAAAACAAAGAAAGATTTACTGAAAGTTGTCAAAGTACTCAACGTACGTTAAAAGTTGAAAGTGGGCCAACTTTGATACGTTGCGTTGAAATCGACGTACTCTGTGTGACAAGCTCATAGCAAACCCTGTACTTTAACTTAGTTGTCAGTTGAAAAATGTAAACTGTGCGCCTGCCACATGTCAGTATAAAGTTCCATTGCTGTTTTTGTAGTCAGCCTTGGCCCTTGTCGCTTTTCTAACAAAACAAAATAATTATGTTGAAAATAAATTTTTATTACTGCTTAAGTATACAAATTGCATTAAAGTTTAAACGTTACAGTGAAATTATTGTAGAATATTAAGTAAACAAATTTTTATGTGTTTTAAACTACCAGTAAATGCATAAGAACATGTAAAATAAAAAATATTTAGATAATAATGAGAATTAGGTTTTTCATAAAACTTCGCAAACTGTGTTCTTTGTTTGTATTCACTACAAAAAAATTTTGTTGATAAACTCTTTTGACTCGGTTTATTGGCCTAATTGTTGCATTATTTTGAATACTTCGAAACAAAATTGTTGTGCAACTGCTAGTGAGCAAAGGAAACAGAAATGGCAAATTAATCGGACAGAATGGTCGTGAATGGAGTTCGTCTCATTACGGTGACTGACAATTATTGATGCTGCTAGACCGCCCAGATGTAATCACAAGTTTGAAGAGAAAGTTAAAAACACAGTTTACAAGACATGAGGATTATTTTGGAAGCAAAGTAAAAACAACGAAGAGGCAAGTCCAGAGAAAAGTCTAAAGCTGAAAAAGAGTTCTTTAATAAAAGCAGAAACCAATTGCAATGCTACGGCACAACTATGAAGAGCAAATGCGATGTTGGAAAAGCAATATTTTATGAAAATGACAACTAAAACATATCACGGTCTGATTCATAAAAACATTCCAGGTTTATTAAGGGCTTATGCTGTATAATTTCTATACACAATAAGTCAAATTGCATAAACGTAAAATACTTTTTATTAATAACGCAGTTGAGATTGCAGCAATAAGTCGGCTTCTGCATATATTTACATATGTATATTCATGTCACTGTACCATTTGAAGTTTTTAACTCCATTTTTGACTCACCTTTTTGGCGGAATCATGCTTTGGTACGAGAATATGAACAAAGGGTAAGCCGGCGCCCGGGAAATGTTGCTTATTTGCCTCAACGAATATTAACATCTCAAAAAAGAAACTAATAAAGCTTTTGATGATCAACTCTACACTACTTATCAAAATGTATGTGACAATAAGGCCAAATGTCTCAAATTACATATATCTCGAAAGCTTTATTTTTAACCAGCATGTTCTACGTTTTGCTGAGACTTGGCTAAGTAACTCATATTTAAATACTGAAATATTTTGGAGTCGATCTTATGTTTTCTGACGAGGTAGAATTACAGTGACTAATGGGAGTTTCGATACCCGCGTCAAATATCGTTCCGGCTAAAGGGTTAATATTAAACCCACCATTGAATTTAATGCAGTCGTGCTATAAAATGAATAGCATTACTGTTTTCATTATCTGTTATTAAGTCAGATTTACTAACGTATCAACAACGTGTTTTAGCAATGAACCAATATTGGACCAATGTTGCAGAAGTCACGTTCGTATTTGGTGGTTTAATTTACCCCATGTTACCTCACACAAAGAGCTACATTCCTATTCGTTTAGATAATGTTAGTCAGGATACACTTAGTAGCATAGCAATTTTATGTCTACACTAGATCAGCGAAGTCTACAGTGCGCATGACAAACTACTGGATCTGGCATTTCTCTATAAACCAAATGAATGTTCAAACATTCGCTACCACCGACCAATTGAAGTCAACTGCAACTTTATGATCAAAACATTGCTAAAAAGCTAACAAATTATACCGATCTAAATAGCTTTTTATGTAACACAAATTGGACTCAACTGTTATCCGTTTACAATAGTGATACTGAAATGGTTGATAAATTGATTGAGAATTTCTACAACATTCTTAAACGATGATTGCTTTCGAAACTTGTGCACTGCGTAAAATCCGGACCATTTTGGAGCAACAATGAACTTTCTTCATTAAACGATTCAAAAAATAATTACTACAAAATTTATAAAAAATATGGACTGCAACTTCATTATTCCAAATATTCAATCCTTCGTGCGAGGTGTAGCTTGAAAACTAAAACCAATTTAAAATGTGATCCTACATCCTTCCTTCTAAATGTTCATACAATTATGGTGGAGTCCAATGTTGAAAATGAAACTAGTGATTTACAATATACATAGTTTCACCAATAACTGTATGCCTCATCATGAAATGCGAAAAAGCTTTTAAATATTCACTCAATTGAGTCGGGTGAGATACCCAGCGGTACATACATATATCAACAATATGCCGTTGTCAATTATATTAAAAATTTCATTGAAATTTCGCTATTTCTTTGGAAAATGCATTGCGAATTCACTTGTTCATCAAGCTGCACACTTTATTAACATCTCTTCAACATGGCTTTCGTACAGAACCGTTATTTACAACTAACGACTTTGTAATATTAAGGATTTGTTAACAACCAACATACCGACGTCGCGCAGTGGCTCGTTTCGACTTTTTCCGTTGTAGAAATCATAACTTTTCAAATAGTGAAGATATTTGAAAAATTCAAAAGGATGCTGACAGAAAATATGTTATTTTTTGAAACTGTGTGTGACATATATTTTAACAAAATTAAAAAAAATATTTTCGCGGCAAATTTTATATGATTAACGTTTGTTTAATTTTTTATTTGCCTCAAAGCTTCATATTATTAAAATATTTTTAGTACTAAAGACTTAACTATATTTTTTTGTAGTTTTCAATAAAAATGGTAAAATATTATTAATATAAAAACTTTTTACTGTTTTGTTCTCTACGAAATATTCATCTGCATTGGGAGCAATATCTAATAAATTTAGCATTTCTGAAACGAAGTTATTTTTTGCCACATGCCGCCTCCCTCATGTAACATATGTTCCTGATGAAGTAAGTGGATCTCTCTAATGCCTGAAGTCTTGCAAGTGTTTGTGTAACTAATTTTTTTGTAGTCTTTGTTTCTGCAATACGGTTCTTCCTCTGAACGATCTCCAATTGGTAAATAATTAAGTTTTCTTTCCCATGAGCCCAAATTTTGTGTACCTTGGGGGTAAGTTTTTCCGGGATACATTTGGGTTAAAAGTTGGGCAGTTTTTGATGCGTATCCATGGATATTTTCTTTACAGTTTAGTACGTCAAATATTTTCTATTCTAAACCTTAACGGAACTAGAGAAGCGGATGATACACCACAACGCCATTTATCGAGTGTTGTGAGTTTATACGGAAGTAGTTCTGCCTGCCTTCTAGTACACTTTGTTCAGCCGGGAGAAGTATATGGGTATTCAACTTCTTTAATTGTTGTGTATTCGCCTAGCCAAGCAGAATTTTTTCAACAAATTTTATAACGAAAGAAGTCGAGTTTTAAGATTCTCGTTTTCTTCCACCTCCGTCAAAATTCCTAACTTTCGTTTCATAGCCACTTTTAAAAAAATTCTGAATTTTTCAAGGTCATCTCAGGACCCTTAATTGCAGATTAAGACAATTTTGAATAAAGCATTTTTTTCTTATTTGTCTTGTGACATAACAAGTCTTATCGCTGCGCCTGCTTCGTAAAGAATAAACATGAGACAGCCAATGCAGATAGTCTTGTTGTTGATTTTTTCCGGCTCGTTATTTGTTTTTGGGAAGTCCAGTCAATTGAAGCCCGGAGCACATAAAATTCGTCTTGCTTTGTACTTTGCCCTTTTCAACTGCCAACTAAATTGAAATATAGGGGTTGTTATGGGTTTGTCACACAGAGTACGTCGTACGCAACTTATCAAAGTTGAGCAACTTTTGTGCAACGTGAAAAGAAATAAAAAATAGAAAAATATAATAGAACAGAAATAGAAAATAAATTAATTTAGGCTGTGCGCGTGTGTGTGAGTGCTAGATTTTACATGCGTTAATCAAGTACTCATTGTGCCAATCCAATCGGATTGCGTTAAATGATACCCTAAATATAATTAATTCTTATTCTAACGAGGTAGCAGTTTTCAGAATCATTGAATATAGATTAATCAAATCTATTTTTTGTCACTAGTTGTAGGGGCGCAAAAGATGTTACAATTAACTATTATCATTTGGACTGTCGCAACTAAAACATTGTTTATACTCATTATATCCAAAGCGATAGATTCTACATTTGGATAACTTTTTTCTCACTAAAGGATACCGTAGAATTTATAAAATTTGGGATGTGCAAGTTGAGGGCCCTCAACAACACTTAATTTCGAATAAATTTGTTGCGGTTCTGAATATACACCACGTAGGGTATCAGCCAATTTTTGCTGTTTTGCGTTGTTTTATCATCGTTGAATTTGGTAAATCAGGCCTATGTAGGTCCACTTCGCTTATTCGATTTTAATGTTTGTTCTTTAGGAGACGAGGACACGTTTTGCAGTTATAACGAAACATCTTCTTTGATAGCCAGCCAGTCTGAATGATTTTCTAAAATATCTCATTTGATACGAAAGTTTCTGTTTTACAAATGCCGATAACTCACAAAACGCACTTTCATCGCATTTAAACACACACACACATTTGTATATATAGGCAGATTCCCACTCTCCCAGACGATTCCTCATTGCTCACTCGAAGGTCAGACCAGAACTTGCACCCTTAGTTTTCTTCGCATTTTTAGCGACAAAGAGCATTTCCGGAAGACTGAACATATCAACAACTTTCTGATTTCGGGAGACTCCCAACACACTAATTTTAATCGGCTTATGATATCATTGACTCATAGCACATTAACCTGGATTAAATATGTAAATAATAAATAAATAAATATGGACTTCAATGTGGCTTTAATAAAACTGCGCAAAGAGCCCACAGCTCAACTTTATGACTGACTGACTACGACAGTCGACACATATGTATGTATGTGCATGTTATGTAAGAAATTTTGTTATCGAACAATGTACATACATATATCGAGCCTTTGGTGCAATAACGTAGTAACTCAAAATTTAAATTTTTTGAGCTGGGTATGCCGAAATGATCTTTGGGGAAATATCTATCTAGAGAAAAAAAGATTATGGTTCCATCTCTAACTGTTCAGATTCTACAGCTAAAAATGTCTTTACTGCCTCTAGCTATTTCCAACAATATTTATTTGCAATAATGAAATGAAATGCATTTTTCTCAGTTCGCGATTTTTTTAATTACTACGGCATTGCACCAAAGGTTATATGTTCTCAATTTCAAAAACATTATTTTTTTTATCGTTTTACCATTATGATTTTCCCGTAGTTTTTGTTAGATGAAAATGCGTTAATCTTAAAAAATTGAGCTGATTGATTTTTCAATCATCCCAACTTGCACGAACAACCAGTTTGCTGTTTCGAAGAAGAGAATTTTATTCTCTCAAAATGGTCACACTGAAAATATCATTCGCGTGGAAATCAATGACGATAGGAATTGTTTATTGTTTTTATAAACCCAATTATCGACGGTATAAACGTATGATAAAAGGACAAGATTGGCTTGGTACTATGTTCGAAAATATTCAAGCCTTAATAGTTACCAAAATCAATAACATATTAAGTATATTGGAAGACCAAGATTCTCTAGTTTCCTTAAATGATGTGCACTTAGGCTGATTCCAAATTACCAATTTGTCTTAGGAATTGAAGAGATTATGGCTTTGAAACACAACTTCTTCCCTTATTTAAAAGCTTTCATTTGAAATTGTAAATCGTTTACCTGAAAGTCTTTCTATTTTTAAATAATGTAAATACTTTAGTATTCAAAAATGTATAAATACATTAATGCCGTCAATGAAAATTTGTGTATTAATGGAATCAAGTATTTCCTTGGATGGGCTCAGTCGAATAAACTCCTTTACACAAATTGGAATGATTACTTTGAAATGATTTACAAGATGGCGATTCAGAAGTTTTGGAAGTACTACATTTAAGAAATTTATGAATTATTTTTAGTATACATTGTAAAAAAAAAGTGCATTACTGAGAAAACTTAATTTTCTTCTTCTTGTTAAAACTTGAATATTTCTGAGTTTCAAAGTGGATTAAAGAAACAAATCTGATATGAGATTGTCTGCAGAGAACTTTTGTGCAAATTATGCATTGAAATATAATAAATATAAAAGTACAATTTTTATTCATTTTTTACTACTTCTCTACTGAAACACTTTAAATGGTCTTTCAAGCTTTAATATGCACATATATGTATGTCCGAAATGCTCGTAATCACGTACCAACTTTCAATTCTCTTTAATGCTCTTTCATATGACTTGTGCAATAAAGGCATATGGTAAAAATTTCAATAATCTCTCGAAACTTATTTTGCAAGAATGAAAGCTTGTTTCATGTTTGCAAATGCTATTAAAAGTTTTCATTAGTTGGATTCAATTGAAATAAAATTAAATAAGTTTATTTTAATAGAAATGATAGGGAATAAAGCAAGAATATTTTCTGTTTAATGCTGATTATTTTCGCCAAATAATACTAAAGCTTTTCGAAATAAAGTCTTGCCAAAAATATACCACGTTCAAAATAATCATATTTTTGGGTTTGTTCTCCATGAGAGTAACTCTTCTTAAAATACTTTACTTTGCTTATTACTGATTGCAATACCGTATTAATATCTGGGCTGAAGAACAGCTCCCGCGTCATCGCAGGGTGTCTGCACACAAGCCTCGTGTAAGGGATAAGTGATTAATGGATTGTACATGACTTAAGACTTTTCTAAATGCAAAGATTTTGCATAATATCGGGCAAGACCACCCGACAACATTGAACCATATTGTTTAACGTGTATGTAAATAGTTGATAATGAAATAACGCGTATGCTTTTTAGCGCTTATTAATTTGCACTGTATGTTTACGAGTGATTTTTTCTCACTTATATTATTTGTTGGGTCTGCAATTCTACATTGAACTAACAA
Source organism: Epicampocera succincta (assembly GCA_932526305.1). Classification (NCBI taxonomy): domain Eukaryota; kingdom Metazoa; phylum Arthropoda; class Insecta; order Diptera; family Tachinidae; genus Epicampocera; species Epicampocera succincta. The sequence goes on along the minus strand of OW052038.1, from coordinate 27,291,946 downwards.
TAATTATTGAAGTCTTAAACCTAAAGTTATTAATAAATAGTCCGGCTTTTTCTTTGATTATCTTATGTCTCGAATAAGGCCAAGAGTATCTCTTCTTCTCAGGCGATTGTGGCCTTTAAATTGAAGGATATTGCGTGCCAGAGGACTAGGGTGTAACTCCTATATTTCCACATGTTTCGAAATCACGCTCTTAACCATCGGGACGTCTAGATCTCTATGAATACGCTGATTTCTGACTTACCAGCGCGGCTGCAATCGTACGTAGGATTTTATTTTGTCATCTTTGAATTTTAATAATTTTTTGCGTCTTTGAATTTAATTTGTGTAAATTAGGTGCTTTCCTCTGTGTACGTAAATTTGCTAAAGGTGATAGACGACGAGCACTCAAAAGGATGGTCTATGTCGATTTCTTCAACACTTCCAATTAATTGTTCTATCGAAATAAAAATAAATACATTCATACATACATACATATGCTTGTACATCCAGGTAGGTATATTAATTAAAAGTAAATCTTTGTTAAAACAATTTATAATATAATTTAAATGATTTAAATTACCGATGTCATTGGTTTTATCTGGTGCCTCTCAAGTTTTCATCAATGTGATGAAAACTTTTTCAGTTTTCATCAATGTGATTTAGTTTTCGAATATCTTAATGTACGCCAATGATGTAAAACTACAAAACGTAACTACACGTAAAACTACAAAACGACCTTCACAATTTCTTTTTATGGCGCGTAAGAAAATCTAAATTTATCGCTTTTCCCGCAATTTCTTCTTGTAAAACTTGTTCGCCAGTTAGTTGCCTGCGAAGAGTTCTGTAGAAATTAATAACTTTAGTTTACACAAAATTGCATATTAAAATCTCATGGAGTTAAATGATTATTTTGAATGTGGCTTTTTGATAACAGCAATGGGAATTGTGTGGTTGTTTCCAGCAAAAATCTCCTTTCTTACTTTTACTGCTTAGTTTTTGTCGCACCACTAAAATGGGAAAATATTTGTCACATTATCCCCCGTAGTTTACCTTATTGCGGCAGGTAGTAATTGCGGCCATAAAAATAGCTGAGATGGGACCGTAACTTTCTTACAAATGTTATGCGAAAGTAAGATACACCTATTGTTCTTTTCTGTTCCTTTATACTACTTTTTTCTTTTTTACTTAAATATGTTCCTGCATTTTTGAAACACATTGTACAGGAATATAATTTGATGAGATTTTGATGTATAGGAATATAATTTGATACGTTGCCTTCGCTTATGAAATATATTAATTTTTAAACATAAGATAAAACTTTCGACCAAAATAAGAAAACAGGAATTCTAAAAAGGAATGGGGGGGGGGGGGGCGAAGGGGGCGAATTTTATTTTATTATTCTATAAAAGCATAAAAAGAAGAAAAAAGCAGCATTCCAGCTGAATAACACAGAATGCAAAAAATTAAAAGAAGTGAAGTGTAACGAATCATTCCACATTATTCTGCTCATACATACTTAAAGTGGCTGAGCTGTATTTAAATTTATACTTTCGACACAAACACATCGGCAGGAACATTCATCTGCACCTGTTACAGTATTACAAGCTGTACCAGCGATTTTAACGGTACAACAAGCAAACGTAAGCATTTTTGTGTACTCGGGTTTGAAGGTAAGTAGGAAGAAGACAGCTTTCTATGTACCAGTATGCTCCGTGTATTATTAAAAATAATTCTTTTTTATTTCTTCCCAATAGAAATAGCTTTAAAGAACCAGGGAGTGTTAAAAAATAAGCCGAACTTTCAAATTTCTAGGGCTACAACATACATATGTTTACAGTTTAGGAATGTTTAGCTCGTTCTGCGATTTTCTGTGGTCAAAAAATAGATCAAAGAACTTGTATCATTTCACAATTGGATGTCATAACCATATAGCCATGATTCGTCGGCATAAATAAATCTGGATCGTAGCCAACATCCAAAGCAGTATTTCATATAGCGCCTTAACTTAAAGAAAGTAGAATGTGTGTCTTTGTACCTTATGGGGCACTAGGCCCTGGAACGATCTTCCTGATATTTTCACAACATTTAACTCGGACACGGGAATGGATTATAGGCTACTTTTTTCTCAACAACTCTCACTTTGCAGGCACTTTTTTCCACAAAGCTTTTAACAGAAATGTGCCCACTCCAAAAAAGATTTACTATAAAACCACTTTGTTATTTGTGAAATAATTTTTAACATTTTGTCTGTGTATGGAAAAGGTTCACTTGATATTTATGGGAAGGGGGGGGGGGGGGGTGTAGCAAATCACACCTGGTTAATCTACTAACAACTAAATATAAAGAAAAATAACAAACAGGGGTTTCAATGCATACTGGTACATGTTAGAAAGGAACAAAACGAGCTACTTGTGACGCCTTAATGAAAGTCTTTTTTTATTTGTAACCTCCACAGATGTTAATAGTATGTGGAAAATATACCATCGATCGCATGTACGGCTCCTAGTGAACCGAGTTTCAATTACTCTACTGCGAATCTGGTTGAATTTCATCAATGAGCTCAGTTATGTCAGCTTACTGGCACATACATGGGACTTCATTACGCCTCTAAAAAAAGACTGCGGGGCGGAAATGGGCCAGTGCACTCAGAGCAAAGTTGTTGATTGCTCTCAACCTGGCGAGAAGCCAGCAGCGATCCCCAAAAATGGACTGGTCAAGCTGACATACTGCCTCCTCGTGGCGCCCCTGGATAGCCCCTACAGCACCCACTTAGAGGTGAACCAAAGTGTGCAGCGAATGCCCTCTGTCCAGGGGTCTAAACCAGGACCCGGTCCTCCAGGTTTCGGGGGTTGTGCGTGGGGCTACCGTGTAAAAACACACTAGTTTTGATGCAACCACAAGAAGAAAATATAAATATGGATGACTTTATTGCTGACGACCAGTAACAACGAAATAAGGATAACGGTTTTCGGTTCTGCACGTGGAGTGTCAGGTCCCTGAACAGACCACGTGCAGCCGATGAACTTGCGGAGGCCCTGGAAGCCTATAAGGCTGACATCACCGCCATCCAGGAAGTGCGATGGGATGGGCCGGGCAAAAATAAAGTGAGAAACTGCGACATCTACTACGGTGATTGCTACAAAGAGCGGCGACAGCGCCTGTTTGGATGCGGGTTTGTTATTCGAGGCAGACTTAGGGAAACAGTCCTAAGCTTTAAATACGTGAGCGAACGCCTCATTACAATCCGCATCAAGGCTAGGCTCGGCAACATTAGCCTAATCTGCGCCCACGCCCCTACAGAGGATAAAGATGACGACAGAAAGGATGACTTTTATAATCTCCTAGAAAGAACATACGATCAATGCCCCAGCTACGACACCAAGATCGTCCTAGGAGATTTCAATGCAAAGCTGGGCAAGGAAGACATCTTTGCTAGAGTCATCGGGAAACACAGCCTGCATGACGACACATCGGATAACGGACTCAGGCTGCTAGATTTTGTGACGAGGCGCAATCTCACTGTAGCAAGCACGCCATTCCCTCACCTCAACATTCACAAAGGGACCTGGCGGTCCCCTGATCAATTAACCATCAACCAAATTGATCACATTGCGATCGACGGCAGACACTCCTCCAGTATTCTTGATGTCCGAACATTCCGAGGAGCCAACATTGACTCCGATCACTTCCTTGTTGTAGCCAAGGTAAGATCACGGATATCAGTAGCAAAACGGAGTAGAGCACGACCACAACAGTTTGACGTCGCAAAGCTACAATCGCAATCGACCGCTGGGGAATTTGCCGATATAGTCTCCCTTAAGCTCTCAGAGAGTCCAGCCCTGCCAGGCGAAACAACCGATGAGGAATGGAACCGTTGCCAAAACGCCATCAGAGATGCTGCCTCTGATGTATTTTGTTTTAAAATGCCACCCGGAAAAACCCCATGGTTTGACGACGAGTGCAGGCAGGCACATTCTGCGAAGCTAGCAGCGTATAAGGCGACGTTGGAGAGAAGGACGAGAGCAGCTCGTGGAATAATATCCGAAAGTTTTACCAACGGGTAAAACAACTATCCAATGGATATAAGCTTCGGACAGAAGCCTGTCGTGATGAAGAGGGACAAATCGTAGTAGAGTCGCAATCGATGCTGAGAATTTGGAAAGATCACTTCTGCAGACAGTTTAACGGCGAACATAACACCGATTCCATCGCCAGGCAGAATATTCCACTACAGATAACGGACGATTATGGTAGAGAATTCCTTCCCCCCGACCTGAATGAAGTCAAGATAGCAATATCGATATTGAAATCAAACAAAGCTGCAGGAGCGGACGCACTGTCCGCGGAACTATTTAAGGCAGCCGGAGATGACCTGGTTGGGCGCATGCACCAGCTCATCTGTAAGATATGGTTGGGGGAAAGCATGCCCGACGAGTGGAATCTCAGCATCGTTTGCCCGATCCACAAAAAAGGAGACCCCTTCAACTGCGCCATCTACCGAGGAATAAGTCTCCTGAACATCGCCTACAAGATCTTCTCTGCCGTTTTGTGTGAGTGCCTGAAACCATTCGTGAACAGTTTGATAGGTCCTTATCAGTGTGGTTTCAGGCCGGGGAAGTCCACCATTGACCAAATTTTCACACTACGGCAGATCCTGGAAAAGACCCAAGAGATGCAAATCGACACCCACCACCTATTCGTCGATTTTAAGGCCACATATGACAGTGTGTATAGGGACGAGCTATACGAAGCCATGTCTAGTTTTGACATTCCTACTAAACTCGTCAGGCTGTGTAGGATGACGATGGAGAACTCTCGCTGCTCCATCAAGGTCGGTAACGAACTCACCGAGATCTTCAATGTCAGAAGGGGATTTAGACAAGGCGACGCACTGTCACGTGACTTTTTGAACATAATTCTTGAGAAGATCGTGCAAAACTCACACGCCAACAACAGAGGCACGATCTTCCAAAAGTCCGTACAACTGCTAGCATACGCTGACGACATTGACGTGATTAGTCGAACACAGCGAGCCGTCAATGAAGCGTTTGTTGGTATTTCAACGGAAGCGGCCAAAATAGGTCTAGCGGTGAACGAGGGCAAAACGAAGTATATGCTGTCATCAAAAAAGGACGCGCAACACCGACGACCAGAACATCACCATAGGCAGCTATAACTTCGAGGTAGTGAAGGACTTCGTCTACCCTGGCTCCCAAGTCAACAGTATGAACAACATCAGTACCGAGATCAAACGCAGAATAACTCTTGCCAATCGCTGTTTCTTTGGGCTCAAGAGGCAATTGAGTAGTAAGGCCCTTTCTCGAAAAACCAAGCTGACACTATATACCACTTTGATAATCCCTGTACTTCTCTATGGCGCAGAAGCATGGACGGTGTCGAAGGCGGATGAGGAAGTCCTTGGTATTTTCGAGAGAAAAGTTCTGCGTTCAATCTTCGGCCCTGTTTGCGTTGATGGTTTCTGGAGAAGAAGATAGATACACGGACTGTAGCGCCAAAAGAAGAAGAAGAGTGTGGGGGTGTCAAATCATTCGATCGTGGTGATAGATAGCCATGCTCTCAAGTTATTTTATCGGCAGAATTTTCATCGTGGCGGCAGCTGTGTGACACACAGTGCCATTCTTTTGGAACTACATCTTGTATACGTCCTTATCGTTCAAGAAAATCGATGATCATCACTTTTTTTTCGGCAATTTCGATAGCTGAAGTTGATGAAAAAAGAATAATTTGTTTTTGGATAATTTGTCACCTGTTGAACCTCGTGTGGTGTGAGTCATCCCATATATGGCAATGGACGCAGGGTGCGGATAATAAATAAGTAATTGATAAAAAGATTTTATTTATAATTTATACGTCCTGGTAATTCGTGTAACTTGACAAGAGTGTTTTTTATGGAGGTATAAAACGTTTTTGGAATTTCAACATGAATAGACTGACGCCCGAACAACACGTCTAAATTGCGTTAATCCCAATTTTCATGAGCGAATTTTATTTAGCAATGAAGCTCAATTTTGTTTGAATGGATACGTCAATACACAAAACTGCCATATTTGAAGTGATGATACTTCCTAAGTGTATGTTGAGACACCGTTATATCCAAAAAAAAACTGACTGTTTGTTGTGTTTTATGGGCTGGTGAAATCATTTGGTCCGTACTTCTTTAAAAACGATGCTAAGCACAACGTTACAATCAATGGTGACCGCCATAGAGCCCTGATTACTGACTTTTTCCTTCATCCATTGAACAATCATGATGTGCAGGAGATGTGGTTTGACAACAACATGGCGCAACATGTCACACAGCTCGTGCCACAATTGATTTATTGAAGGAAACGTTTGGTAAGCGCATAGTTTCACGTTTCGTACCCGCTAGACTATTTTCTGTGGGGATATGTGAAGTCGATAGTATGCACCGATAAGCCCGAAACGATGGACCACTTGGAGGACAACATGCGGCAACAAATGTTGGAAAAAATCATCGAAAATTGGAGCCCCAGATTAGACTAAGTGCGAGCCAGCCGTGGAGGTCATATGTATATAAATTATAATGCCAGAGGATTATATATCGAATAAAGTAAATATAATGTCAATTTAAACAATATTATTATATTATTTTATTCTATTTCAAAGTTCTATACCTCTATGAGAACACCCTTTGCAATAGTGAAACACTGAAGTACACAGACGGCGCCAAAACAACAAGCCACCATTATCCACTCCCGACGATGGAAAACCCCTTTAGTAGGTAACACTATAACACTGTATGTGTGTTAAAATAATAATGTCTAGTTTATTCAAAATTCCAAATTCTGCTAAATAAGTTCTTTTAAAAGCCGAACATGGATTTATGGAGGGTTTTATCCTTACTTGGGATGAGTAATACGGAGATAGTCTTATAAAAGTACAAAATTGAGTACGTCCAAATGACTCCAAAAAAATCATTGTTACAACCGGTGTCCAACTTCACATTGAGGCAGCTTTGGCTCGGCTATAAAAAAATTCCACATGGTCTCAACCAAATCTAGTCTACTTCACTTCCCTGCCTTTAGAAGTATTTCTTGTACACTCCTTGCAAAACTTGAAATAATCAAAACTTGGTTTCCTCTTGTTTTGCTTTTTTTATTATTAACCTCTCAACCTGATCTATTATTGACAATATTATCATAATACCAAATGATTTCTCATTTTTGTAAAGTCGTAAAACAAATATTTATTTGCTTTTCGCTTCCTGTGATGAATGCTTATTAGATACGACATAAAGTTCCAGTTGTTGCTTTAAAGTAACTTTAATACATAAGGGAATAGAAAACATTGTGATGAAGTTCTCATCCCTAATACTGCCCTTTATACCAGCCACCTGACTTCTGTTTTTTTTGAGTTGTCTCTGTTTCAACAACAGGGAAAGGCAACGAATCGAAGTCGAAGTGAAAAAATGAAAAGTATTACTTCAGTAAATAAAAATAATATACAGGCACGCCTATGGCTGACAGCAGGTAAAATGAGTCTTCAGTAAAAGGTTAAATCATGATTTTCCGTTTTATCAGGTTATAGTTGTGCTCGTATTCGTTTAATCTCACAAACGTGTTGTAAGTGATACAATAGAAACAAATTTTTTTGTTCTTAAAAAGTTGAGGTTAAAGATAAAAAAGTAGTAGTTTGGCAGGAAAACCACAAACAAATTAGAGCACTTTATTTTTAAGGGGGGAATTGAATAAGTATCGGTAATTGCAGGTTATCGTATTAAAAACTTCGTATAATCGAAAGTTTAATGAATATATATATAGTCTTACTTTTATAGAAGGCTCGACTTAATAAAATTTGTCCAAGTTAGAAGAAATTTTGTTACGTTTTGAAATTGAGAAAGTGGAATACATTTAAACTAGGACGCAGTTTCCTGATGGTATAACCGGCAAGTAATATTTAATGTACAGCTCAAAGCATAAGTTCGTTTAACAAGTAATAAAAATGATTTTTAAAGAATAAAATCAAAATAAATAAAATAAAAATAAAGATGAAACAATATCAAATACTCTTGTGGCCACAGCATTGTGTTTTCCTTTACAAGGTTATGGTTAACCAAACGGGATATGATCAGTTATTGATTGCCACAAATTTATTTATTATTTATTTTATTTTATTCATATTTATTACAATTAAAATTATAATAAACTAAAAGAAAGAAAGGCACTAGTAGGTCTATATTTTGTTCACAAACTTCAGATATTGAAGAAATTGATATATATTACTTATATTGGATTCAGTATTTTATGTTTTACAGAACTTAATCCGAGATCGATTTAGTGGGTGGCAATGTTTTAAAATATGAAAGGTTGTTAGGTCAGAATTGTTGCAAAAACCGCTCAAAGGCTCTGGACGTCTTGAAATTAAGTCTTGATGTGTGTTAGTCTTAGCCTTAAAAAACATTTATTCATAAACCAGTTGGTTGAGGAAGGTAGTTGGATTGGGAACTTTTCCGGATTAATTTCTTTATATGGGTGATTGTGATGTTGTTTCAAATCTGTGTTAGTGAACTGTTTAGTTCCGCTATTGATGTTATACATATATATTTTTTGAATTGAGGGATAGCTAGGAAGGTTGGACGTAGATGAGAGGCTTTAGCTTGCACATCGGCGTGTTCATTACCCGATATACCTGCGTGACTTGGCACCCACATAACCTTAACTTTGTTTCTCTTGTTGTATCAGTAGTTGCCGAATACGCAAAATAGTTTCGTTTTTATTTCTGTGATTGGTTACCGCATCAAAAACGGATCGGCTGTCTGTACATATTACAGTATTGTTAATGGTTGACTTCTGTAGTCTCAAAACTCCAAGAACAGCTTCAGCTTCTGATTCAAATACTGTGGCGTTGAGCGGTAAAATGCCATTAAACAGCAAATGCCCTTTTTCATCAACTGCTGCAAATCCAACGCTTGTACCAGATTTCGACTCGTCTTTTCTTTATAGGAAGAGTGGATTTCATTGAAAGTGCGTGTAAATATTTCAGGCGTGGAGTTAGTTTTATTGAAAAATTATAGATTTTGTATGAATACTTCAGGCTTGAGATTCCAAGGTGGATGATTTTCTTTAGGCAAGATTGCTGGTTGCATGTTCAATTTTACTGATATACTAAAAATTTGGCACAGGGTAGATGGGTATTTTATTTATTTATATTGACTAGTGGTACGAAACTCTCAAAGTCACTATCAGTATCAATCGATAGTTCTCAAAGCTATTGAAGGTTTTGGTTTATTTTAAATTCTTGACAGCATTTGGTGTGATGTTTTGGTCATTCCGAAATTTAATATGTATATAAATTCTGGCTTAATACACATAATACTCGTATCATAGAAACTTTTTATGATTTATTTCTGCTCATATATTTACAGCTGGAGAAAATGTTGATACACGTGCTTATTTCACTTCCACTATAATTATTGCTGTAACGAGAGGTCTTAAACACCTTTTTATTTAAAAATTTAAATTCTTCAAATTGAATTCTTGTCAAAATTCACAAAACTTGAAAGCTATGACTTAGGCTGCACGCAATTTTAAACCAATTTGTTTTCAAGATGTCGACAAAAAATGATTCCTGCATTCAAAGTTTTAAAAAATATAAATAAAATAATGGAAAAAAAACCTTTGTCGAAATGACGAAAGATTCCTGTTCCGCAGAACTTCATGGTTTCTGTGTAACTCTATAACACATCATTGTACTTGTTATGTTTATTCACAAACATACATACATATTTCGTCAACCTTTCTCACAGAAAATTACATACATACATATATTTAAAATAAAAGAAACAATAAAACTCAATAAAAATATGGCGGTGAAATATGTGCAAACGACATGGAAAAATTTGCTCATAAAATTGCAATCAGCTGTTTTCTTGACTGCAAATTAAGACAAATTGAAAGAGAGATTGAAAGCAAGTACGGCCAAAGTTAGCAAAATTGGTACGGTAAGGCAAAACCGACGCTTGATTAATGAAAAATTTTATATTCAGTTTTTTATATATATGTATAGATATGTATGTATGTGTATACGCAGACATATTGTAGAAAATAGTTTTTAAACTGTCACTCCACAGGCGTTGGCTTTCGACCTGAACGCGGAATACCTTCTCTGTTGAACAGTATAACTCGTTGCACTACAATATTTCTTTAATGTATACGAATTTGTTTGACCATAACAAATTCACACAAGACGGCATTTGGCAATTTATGGGTTTCAACAGATACTTGTGTTGTTATAAGAGGACAAGAGTGCTCTTATAAGAGGACAATTATTAGCGGGCAGCAACAGGCACGTTGTTAGAATGGCATTAAGCCAACAACTTAGTATTATCCTAGTGTGTGTTGAGACCACGAGCTCAATAAGTGTGGTAATGTCTGGGTCACATTGAAAATGAGGTCCATTATATTGTTGTGCTTACTTGCGTTGGTAAGAAAAGCAGTTTTGCCGATTGGTCAATGAGACACTAAGAGAGTATTTGTGCGTGATTTTTTACGAAATGTTTAGTGTTGGGGCCAAGCAAACTGACTTGTCCAAAACGTTAACCTACTTGAGGTCAGCAAAGGATTCTACGAATGTTGTGCTGGGAGAAATGCTAAGTGAACGGAAATATATACTTACAAATAGAAGGAGTAGAGTACTCAAGTTTGTCTTCAATATATAAATTTTAGCGATAAAGTCTTAAATTCCCTTAAATTCCAGCTAAAGTAATAACATGAAAGTAAAATTTAAAAAGAGAAAAATGTTAAATATTAAAAATACATGTACACACGCGGAGACACATGTGTCTAGATATGGGTTCTTTTTATATTGGTACATAAGGGAAATCGAAATGGCGCTCCACTAATCAAAAACTCCATTTTGAATGCCTACATTTCATAAGAATGTTAGTTACAACATCCCACACATGTGTAAATATTTATAGCAACCAATTCTAGTCAGGATGATATTTAGTATGTGTGTGATAATATCAAATTCCCGATATTTTTTAAACAAAGTAGTAATTATTTAAAAAAAAAATCAATAAAAAAAGTTTCAATTAAGTTTTGCGAAGACGCTCTGGTTTCGACATATTGGGCCGGATCAGCAGCAGGTTCATCAGTCAAAGGCGACTTTGAATAATTGGCATGTATCATTCTTCCAAAAAGGCTTTGAAGATATAGCCAACTGGTACTCAACCATAGATGGAGCACACTTTGCTCTACTATCGGCAATAAGAGCGAATATTTATTTAAATTTTTATGTACAATACGCACATACATATGTATGTATGTACATGTACATATGCATGTGAGTATGTAGTTGTTCACTGATTCGAGTGGAAGCCTGAAAATGAAATTCTCATTTAAAATATTGATTATTTTGTATACATACACACATATACATACATACATACATACATACATATTATTATGTCTATTGCGACAAAACCAGTTGCTGTCTCTCTATATATCCCTTAATTACTTTTGAAATAAATCAGTTGGTTGCTGAGAGTTCGGGATGGAACAATTACTGTTCTGCAAAAACAAAAAATGTATTATCATGAAGACGAGGAATAACCACACCAATAACAAGCACAATAAAAAACTTACAAAACAATTGATAGGAACTGTTCTGTGAGAGAAAAGTTCTAAATACATATTTCTTTATAATTTAAAAAACTTAAAGCAATGAGCAAGACTTTTGGTGTATTCGAAAGTTTTAAAAAGCTCTAAGTAGATTAGCAAAGCTTAAAAAAGCCTCTCACAAGTCGCAGACCTCCAAAAAGTAACGGGCTTGTTTTTCTTTTCTATAATGTTAACAAAAGCTTCTCACCTTTAACGGTGCTTTAGTGGGTTTACTTGGCGATATGAGAGCTGCAGCTTCAGTGAAATTAGCATATATATATATGTATGTATGTATGAGGGACGGGCAAAACCGTACATAAGGTGCACTAGTTTGCTTTGGAGACGATCTATCACTGAAAAGCTCTGCAAATATATCGCAGTTAGATATAGGCGGCCTGCATCCGTGTCATCTGTCTAATAGTTATAGCATCTAGAACATTTCTTTGTAGTTTGACTCATTTGTTTTTCCATTTTAGATGAGTGTTTGTCCCCAAACATTGTGTACAAACACACAAACATTCATATTTTAATGTTTTTTCTTATTTTGTTTAGTGTGTACAAATACACACAACATATGTACATACGTATTTTAATTTCTTTCTTTTTATTGCTGTACTGCCACTTAGTCAAAGTATTAATAAATCGAATATTTCAAGTATGTAAAATAATAATTCTGAGAATTTATGTCAAACAATAAACTCTTGCTTAAATGAATGTTCACAATTTAATATAATATATAATAATACGCAAATAGAAATAACATATTCACCGACGAACATGATGTCACTATTAACAAATTATTCAAATAAACTTAAGACCAGCAGTATGGAACGCGAATTGTGTGATGAAAAAACTAAATGAAATTGAATATTTTGTGAAAGAGAAACACATTGATATACTTCTTATATCAGGAACGCATTTAACTTCGAAGGCTTATGTCAAAATAAAAGGTTACGACTTTATATACGCAAACCACAAAAGCCCATGTCGGAGCAGGGTTATTTATAAATTGCAATAATCAAAAGGGATTTTGCAGCAGAATACAGAGAAAATTTCTTTTACTTGCTGCCGGAATCAAAGTTCTTTGCAATAACACTGCAATCCACATATACTCGATATCTTTCCCCGCTAGGCACTCGGCCAAATGTGAACACTATGAAAACTTTTTTAAAGCCTTGGACTCTCGTTTCACTGTACGAAGCGATTAAAATGCGAAACATCTATGGTGGGGTTTACGGCTCACAAATCCGAAAGTTAATCAGCTTTCAAATGCATAACAAAAAATCATTTCAGAAATACCTGATCTGTCTTTGATTTGTTGTGTTTAATGGAATTTCTAGACATTCACTAGACATCTGAATGATGACAGTCTGTGCTCCGATCATACGCCAATTCTTTAATGTAAATGTTAAACATGTTTCTAAGTGCATAACACAAGTCTAGAATTCTTTCGTGAGTTTATAAATAGAAATTTAAAAGTAAACACCAAAATTAAAACTGGAGAAAATTCTGAGAATGCTGTTGAATCTTTTAGCTTAATTGTTATTATTGAAATTGCGTTATTGTCTACTCCATCGTTCGTCAATTCCGCGAACTTGAGTCCAAAAGAAAAGAAAAGAATAATAACATTAGCTCGTATTTTTCAAACTAAGCCACAAACTCCGTTATAAACCCCACTAAATTTCTTAAGCGACCTGTGAAAGAAATATTCTAATAAAGAACGAAAAGGGAAATAGGGCCACAACTGAGATGGAAAAAAAATGGTTGTCAGATCATTTGCAAACTACTTTTTAATGCCTTATGACTATATAGTAGGAATGAACATGACATTATGCAATTTTTAGACATTGAGTGCCAGATGGATCTACCAATGAAACATATTACACCAAGAGAAGTAGAAGTGGAGACAAAAGCTCTTAATAGTAAAAAAAAATCCAAAGGATACGATAATATTGATCCTATTACTATAAAACAATTGCCATTTAAAGGTGTAGTTATTATTTAGTTCTGTTTTGATACACTCTTATACGAAACTGAAGAAGTCAGAAGACTTAAAAGAACCCATGTTTTAAATCTCCCTCTCATTTAATTATTGTATAGTTTGTAAATAATTCAAGTTAAGGATTCACAATTAAAAATTATATTAAGGCGCAACCACATACATATACATACATACGAATATAAATTAAATTATTGATTTTAAAAAAATCCATAAGGCGTGTTGTTATTTTAATTTCGCAAATTTGCTTATTATTGTAAGATTGTTTGCGAATAAAAAGAAATAATAAAACAAAAGAAAAATCTGTCTAATCTGCAGTTTTGGTATTCACTTACTGATGCCGCAGCCCCATTAGTGAAAACTTGGAAGTTTGGAAGACGACTCCAATTTTGCCCAAAACTTGTCTTTAGTGAACAAGCAAAATTGACGTATGTACATATATGGGACGGCGGCAATTCGCGACATTGGCCAGGTAGCAATGCATTCATAAAAAATTACTGGTTGGTGTGAATGCAGCGACGGAGGCGTCATTGGTCCGTACTTTTGCACAACTGCGATGGTGAGATAAACTTTTCTGATTTGCTCAACCTAAGATATTGCTCAAAGTAATCATTTGCGCTGCAGAATTATTGAATAATTTTCTGACCTGTCCGTAAATAATATTGTACATAATGGTATGCATGAGTCTTTCAAATAAAGAAATAATTTGTGCAAACTGCTTTCAACTGGAAGCATATTTTAAATATGAAATCATGTTAAATTAACAAAAAACTTTAAAAAGAAAACTCAGTGCTATGTATATTTTTTCTTTATCGCACATATGGTATAATATTTTAATGATTTAATGGACTTCGCTTTAGAAAAAATCTTATTCTACATGATGCGTCAAATGTGCAGGATATTTGTATTTTTTGCAAAGAAAATATTTATTGAATTTCTTTTTTGAAAGAGGCTTGCATCTGCACTTTGAACTTTAAAACCAACAAAGTATCACTATTTTCCATAAAATTATTGCTTAGAAAAAAATTGTGGCAGAAAATCTTCATCTTCATATATTGATTTCTCTGAGAGCAACGCACTTGGAAAGTATGGCCATATCTGCAAGCTTGAAGATAATTAATTCCTCCAATGCATTTGGACGCAGCACATGTCGTCTATATTAAAGACTCATATAACTCGCGCTAATGCGATAGTAAAGGATTGGGCACTTAATTCGTACTGCAGATTTATGAAATGCCAATTAACTAGTCTTTGATGATATGTTTTTACGTCATACACATGCTCAAAGTTCGGAATGTGACTACAGTATGCAATAGAAATATACATATTTCGTTCACACCATGCCGAAAAATGTATGTGATTTTATGTTATTTAATTTCACCCTCTCTTATACACCAATTATTGTACTATTGTATAATAAAATGCCCTTAAGCGATAGGATTGATAGGATCACCATCAAACTGAATTCTTTACTACAGTTTTTTGATAATAAAGTAAGTGATAATAATTTTAATATTATTGTGTGTATTAAACCCAAAATATCTATATTATTGTAAAAAGCTGTATTTCTGATAAATACACTAAATGATTTTTGGTTATTTACTTTCATTAAGGAAACTTAACATTTTGCTAAAGCCAGTTTTAAATTTCTTGATCATATGACCA
The DNA here is from genome assembly GCA_932526305.1 of Epicampocera succincta. Taxonomy (NCBI): domain Eukaryota; kingdom Metazoa; phylum Arthropoda; class Insecta; order Diptera; family Tachinidae; genus Epicampocera; species Epicampocera succincta. The sequence goes on along the minus strand of OW052038.1, from coordinate 27,276,661 downwards.
TGTGAACTTTTTTTTATTATTGCAGTAGTTCACTAATCTTGATCTACACCTACCAAAAATCAAGACAACTGGTTTTTATTAACTTACACATTCTGTTCCGCACTCCAAGCTTGTTTGCTGTCCTGTTGCAACGTTCTTTATTGACTGTGTTATAAAAGTGCTTGACAGCTTTTAAGTATCCTTACTGGCACAAATGTTCAATGGCAGCAGCAGAGAAGAAGCACGGAAACAAAATGTACAAGCTTTAAAAGCATTTCAATTTAAACACAAAAATTTTTTTGGACACAATATTAAAAACAAATGCTACGAAGAATTGGAATACTTTTTTTTTAAATAGAAAAAAAATACAAAATTACAAAAAAAAAACGTTTTAATCGCTCACAGCCAACTACGATAAATAATTTTTTAGTATTTTATAACCCTTCAGATTTAGTTACTACATGAGCTGAACTTTCTTGGACTCACGTCTGCAGCAAAACCTGTAAGTAGCCGTCATTCTTTCGGCTTTGCCCCTGAGAGTCCCTGCCATAGCTCGTGGATGACTATTTGGCCAGGTTGGGGCATACGAAGCCCTTGGGTTGAGTTACGTAATTTTTTATTGATAAAATAAACTGTGTTTTCTTCTTACGATAGACACTGATGTAATAAATATTAGACCGGATGACGTCATATCTTTGATTTTTCGATTTCGAATACTTTCATCTTAGATTACGATACATTTTACTCGATATCGAGTACAATAAATCGCATTTCGTGCTAAAAGGTTTAACTCGAATATCAGTTTTTTTACATTCACAGATGACGAATTGTTAGAAAAATTAAAAAGTAAAACATGAAGTCTCTTTAAAAAGTATTATAATACACTTTTGATTCCAACATAGAAGTGTTTAAATCAAATGAGGCTTCTAGAACGAAGGACTTTTTTAAATATTCGTTTAAGGTCTACGCTGCTTCCATTTATTGCATTCAACGCCGTTGTTTTCTTTTGTAAAAAGTCACCTCTTTGTGTTACTAAGTACACGGGGTTTCAAAACAACAAAAGGTCTTAAAAAATTAAATATGCAAATAGCGAACAAAACTTTTTGCACAAGTGAAATCAAATCCAGTGGTAAAAACAACAGTTTTTAAGACCATAATACCCGATAAAGTTTCAAGCGCAGTCATGAAGAAAAGCATGTTGCATGTTTGACGTTATGTAGAAGACCTGTTTGCTCTTACATTTTTACCACCGGGTACGGGATTCTCCGACGCAAAGTCGTAGCGGGTAGGCAAACAAAAAGCATCTATTGAAAGTGTATAATCTGTTTGCACAACAAGCGCCCTACCACAAAAAGCAAAATGACATTTATTTTCGCTTCAGTGGTTTTTTCTTTTTTTTTGTTCCCTTTTCGAGCGTCTATAACTTAATAAATGAAAGAGAAACACTTAATTTCTAATATACAATTTGAAAAGAAGCTTTCAAACTCTGTACATGCCTCACGCACCTTCTGATTTTTTCACCACTAAAATCTATTTCGAACCTTAAGGCACTGCTAAGTGTAACTTTCATTAGCCGGAAACCTGATAGTTTTTCAACTGTTTGCTAAGTCCAACCTAAGTATTTATATTACTGGTTAGCAAAATTTTCCCTTTAACTAATTGCGCACACATTTTGACAATTAGATCAATTTGGTTAATGTCACCGAAACCAACTTGAAATTTCAGACGCAGAGCTTTTGTTCTGTAAAACACTAATTTCTTTCAACCATGAATTGATACAACCAAGATGCGAATATGTACAATGTACTCGTACACATAAATATATTAGAAATACTAGTTTATTCGTTGCCGTTCAGATTTCGTCCGTAATTTCATCTTCATTTCGTGACACGATGAACAGAGTTCATCTAATCGCTGCATACTTATATTTTTTGTAAGAAATACAACGGATGAAAGTCTGTATATTCACATACTAGTTTTCCAACTTCAGTTTGCTGTACTTATGGAGGATCAAAAGCTCAGCAGAATTACCTAATATTTTTAAATAGGGTTACACGTATATATGATTAAGTACATATGTACGTATATCGCGTTAATTGGTTAAAGCAATCTGAAAACAACTTTTCATTGTTGTATTTCTGATGACTGACTGACTTATAACGCAGTTTTACTAGTAATGAATTCGTTTAATCGAAACGGTTGAAGTTGAAAATCCTGCGTAAGCGAAGCAGATTGCCCGACCAGATTCGGGAAGGAAAAATCGCTTCGAAACTACATATGATTATCACTACGTAAGTATGTATGTATGTATATTCGCTTTGCCACACATCTTGTGTACAAGGAAAAGGACTGTTATATTTGCGCCTATGTTGCATTTTTCTTTCTCGAAACTGTATAAAATCCAAAATAATTTATTGCTTTGCCACAGCAATGTCTTCTTGATTGGCCAGTTTTTCAATCTGTTAAAGTAATCTGAAAATAAAATTTCATTTCGTTTTATTTCCTATTATTTCGTTTCTTGTTTTTATGAAGAAATTTTGAAACTGATGTATTCGTTTAACCGAAACCGTTTTCACATTTCCTGAAGTCTTTTTATAGAAAACACACTTTGCATACATACGACTGTATAATTTTAATAGTTTCTAATAATATTTAAAAAGTTATTGGTTTCCATTGAAAACATGACACGACATATAGTCACTGCGCACGTGATTTAACTAAATATCATGTTAAACTCAATATTTTTGTATTTTCTCACAAGAAAAATAATGCCGAGTTGAATTTTCTTAACATTTTTTTACCCATTTAGGCTAAAATATGCTGTGAAAAAAGAGCCTAGAATAACCCCGCACTGAAAAAAACCATAATCCCAGGCGGGTCTTAATAGACTGTTTTAAATGTCTCCGTCTAACATGCCTGGGAAATAATAACGTGGCTGATATGAAATTCCTCAAACTTTTTTTTCACTTTGTAAATATTTATTCAACAAATTAACTTAACAAAATTCAGATGAATGTATCAGAGTTAATCTTCCTTTTAATTTACTGTGTTTTTCATCCTTAGTGCCAGAGTACCTACGAAGCCTTGTTGCCAGAGTACCTACGAAGTCTGTAGGTTAGTACAAATCAGGACTTAAATACATTAAATTACATTGTTTCTTAATTTTATACTTATCAGTGATATTCATGAAACTTGTTGGCATTTCGTTGTAGATGTTCGGTAGCATTATCCGGTCACCATACATCGATGTATGTTTTTATGTTTAATACATTAAATTGTCGGGACAGATCTTTTGATCGCGTGTGGGTAAACGTTGTAAGGCTTGTTGTGATATGACTGTATGTGCATCCGTTTGGTAATTATTTGTGTGTGTACTGCTTCCAACGTTGTTGTAACTTATGTCTTGGGCTTGTAATGTTGTGTCTGACGTAAAACCATACAGTTATTCGAGGCGAATCTATTAGTCAAACGCCAAACTTCCAAAGGCCAAATAACAAAAAACAAGCCCGACCGCACTTACAAAATAATTACGCTGACTCGAAAGCCCAGAGCTGCTTTGCAACTGATGATATACATACATACACACACACATATATATTTATATATATGTATATATATGTGTGTGTTACTTTCTCTCTGGCTTCGATTCAAAACACGGGAAAAGAAGGCTTAAAAAACACTTCAATTTTATTTAAACGAAGTTTTCTTCTTCGCCAGCGCATCTCCTTCTACTGTTTTTGAAGGATGCCAAAACTGTTCTTTTATTTTCTGCAGGGTTTTTTCCTCAGCTTTATGGCCAATCGTACTTCGCTTTAAGAAATCATTTATTTTTCGTATGAAATTGAACAAAACTATTTGTGACAGGATAAAAAAAATTTCAGCACTTCAAAATGATGCAATATTGAAATTTTTACTTAAAAATAGAAGAAAAAAGATAAATGGTTGTTGGAGCCACACCTGCCATGGTTATTTTCTATTATAATTTTTTCAAAGCTTTAAAAAGGAAATAAAGTTAATTCTTATGCTGTGTACTTTTGCTTTATTGTTAAGACTTAAGCAGAGTTGTGAATTCAGGCAGATTTTATTTTGACTTACCAGAGATTATGCTTGATTTAAAGGGATGAACGTGCACTTTGCCCTGAGGCAAAGCAGAATTATGGGCTCGACAGTTTAGGTATTCTTCATTTGCCTTTTACTAAACAAATTTTAATCGGGCAGTAGCCATTTAAAAAAAGACTACGTGAATTAAAAAGTTATTCAATTAATAGATATATTTCTAAGTACAGCCAATAATAATGAATACAATCTTTGAAAAGCAACTAAATATTTAAAACATGTTTAAAAACGTAATCTTGCAATCAAGGAAACAAATGGGTGATCTGATCAGAGTAAAGCTGACGCTGTTAAAAGCTATCGTGAAAATATATTTATTCCTCTTTCGATTTGTACACACGCAGAAGATTCAACAATAAAATTCCGTTTAGGTATTCCATGCCAAAAGAGTCTACCAAAGCATAGCTGAAATAAAAGAGCTTCATGGAAAGAAATGGACTACTTCCAGATCACTTTGAATTTCGACATAAACATGGAACTCCCGAACAGTGTCTTAGAATAATTAAAAAAATAAGAAAATGTGCCAGTTTTTCCTGATGTGAAACAGGCAGAATGGTCTTCTGTATAAGATACAACAGCTTTTGCATTCCACATATTACACTTTATTTAAATCTTACGCACATATTCGCAGCTTTTTCGTTGGCATCAATGGGAAATCGGGAAAATTGTATTTACAGCAGATGCCGATAACTGAGAATGTTTCGGTCGCAACCTATGCCGATGATACCGCGATATTAGCTTGGCGGAGTAATTGTACCTAAGTCCGAAAACGTAAATTATTTAGGACTTACAGTAGATAGCCATTTGACTTGGAAACGCAAAACATACGCATTGGTTTCTTGGCCCTAAGTCTGAATTAAGTCTTAACAACAAACTTTTGCTTTACAAAAAGGCATTAAAGCCAATATGCATTTACGGAATACAATTATGGGTAACCGCATCCTACTCAAATGTAGATATAGTTCGAAAATATCAGTTTAAAGCAGCCTGGTTTTTGGGAAACAAGGCAATTCATCGCTATCTTAAAATACACACCGTTAGGGAGGAAATTATCAACAAAGACAGAGCAACCACCAAAATTTACTTGCCATATCACTATTAGATGACAATAGTGAAGTTAGATGCTTAAAAAGGCTACAGGTACTAGATATCGCATTTCACATTTAGATGACAATAGTGAAGTTAGAAGCTTAAAAAGGCTACAGGCACTAGATGTCGCATTTCACATGTAACATCTAGTTTGTAAAATGTAATGTAAGTAACTATTTACAGTTCCAGAGTTAAGATCGCTAATTATACATATATTCTACATAAATACGTACATATGTATGGGAATCGTTCACTAATTGCAATTAGTAATTCAATTATAAATTTGTAAAGAAATAAATTTTAACAAGCAAAATGCATTACAAGCCTTTCACCAACAATTAATGACAAATTAATAATAGAATAATAAAAAATAAATACTTAAAAATTCTTATAGCACTTTAATAATTATGGTAAACTAAAAATGTTATATTTTGCCAATATTACCTGGTCCATTATCCATTCGTCTTTTAGAGCTGGAAAGAGTGTCGTTTGGGAATCCTTAATAATACGAATGTTATACTTATCATAGATAGATATTCAGCGAAAGAAAGCTGAAATTGAGTAATTTTTAGTTCACAGGAGAGAATTAAGGTGAGCTCTTTAGCTTATGTTTCTCTCCGTTGCCTGCAATTCATGTTCTCTTTTTTGTTCCTTTTTCTTTTTTGTTAAGATATGGGTAAAAACTTCATTTGTAAAATTAAAAATTGCATTAATAACAGGTTATTTTTTTTCTTCATCTGTTTACGCTATTATAACTTTGTTTCAAACTCAAGCTCGGTCGTGCACAAAAACTATATTTCATTAGCACTGAACTATTGAATTTCATTCGAGGAAGCGGATGAAAAGAGCATTCGCTTTCAAGAGCTAATCAATCCAACTCTGGACTAGTTTATCTTACATACGAATTATAAGAGTTTCCATATATGACAAAAAGATTTGCATATTAAAATTCTTAACAACACTATAGAGAAGACGTATTTTTGGGTCTTGAATCTTTTAACGAAGTATTGTTGTCACGAACCTATTGCCAGGAATGATAGAGTTAAAGCGTCCATGAAAACTAAAAAGGAGACGTGATGATTTGTTTAAATCTACATTTTTATGACGTTTTATCTTTACAACTTAAATCGAATCATAAAATTACACACATTTTGTGTAATTGTATTAATTTGAGTAAATGTTATATTTTTATTCGCCAAATCCGCATTTTTATAATTATTTCCACTTGCTTGTTAATATATTTTTTACTGAAATGTTCCCTAAAACTTATTTTGGTCTTATCTAGACTTTTGCCGTTATTATAAAACCAGTTCGCAGACAGTTCGACATCTAAAAAGTATCAGTGTGAAATCCTAATTGTAATTTTTTGGACGTGTGCACATACTTCTAACTTCCTATTGCGGCCATTTTGCTGTTATACTAATTTACTCAATTTATTCATATTGCAAGAGTTGTCAGCCATCAGCGATACTATAAACTTTTTTAGAAAATCTTTACGCATCTTTACAAATATCCCTACAACCCTTAGAATTGAAATAAAAATTAATCAAAGCGAACAAAACAATTTATTTAAAGTAGTTGTAAAATCAGTTCTTTTTCTAAAATATTTGAAGCAAAATGAAGAAAAATAACAAAGTGATACAAATTCAAATAAAATCGCATATAATTCGTTACTAGTAATAAAAAAAAAACTTTCAAAACAACGTACTTCATACTTTTCGAATATTTGGCATTTGCTCGTGCTAATTTTTACTTGGGTCTTCCTGAGAATCGTACACTTGCGAAGAACCCAATTTTTTTTAATGAGTTTCACTACATTGGAAAGTGTAATAATTTTTAGATTCTCAATAGCTACTTGATATATCCTCACTCTAGGCCATCGACACAGCCTGCCAATAACACTAAATTGTTGTGTTGGCGTGAGTACGACGACGACTCTTGGAGTAAGAGTAAATATTAAATTAGTGTGGCATTAATAATAATTAATTGCTTATTAAATACGATTAAAAATATAATTTACAATTTGTTTCTGCTTAAAATGCAAACGATAGCAGTCAGGGTCAGTCACCTAGTTTTGCTCATGGGAAATACTGTATAAACAGGAACGTTGAGGAGGGAGGTTGGCGGCCTGTAAAAACTCTGCCAGACCAGGGGCTGAACTTTTCATTTTCTTGTTCTGTCGAATTCTCTCGTATTAAATATGATTTTTTTATATAAATTATAAATAAATAAAGGCCACATTAACGGTTTGAATTAAATTTAAATTATTTTTGAGTAGCTTCTGGTTTGTTTTCAAGATAACACAAATGCATACGAATGATCAAAATTGGAACTGGAGAGACTCACTCGCTTTCTTTCTCTTAAGCTTCTTAATATTCTCTGAATTGGGCTTTATTGTACTTGCTTATGTTACATATATGTTTTTCAGCTAATATTTTAAAAGTTTTATTTGAGAATTGACTAATAGAAAATGTTGTTTCTCTTGGCTGACTGGCAACGCTTTCTGGGGCTTACTTTTGTGCGGAAAACTCCTATTGGCTTGTTTGGAATTTGCAGAAGAGTCTGAAGCGTTAACCAAATCAGTTAAGACACTGTCTCTTATTTTGTTATGAAATCTTTGTTGCCGCTCTTGTCTATTGTTGGGCTCTGGGGAAATCAGAACCACTATCTGGTGAACAAACCGGTTTTTGAGGTGAAAACGTCTGTTGGCCGGTTTCCAACATGGAACGCAAATCCTGTAAAATGTAATTCCGAATCTCACGATTTTCCGTTTGTTTTTCTTTGCGCGGCTTCAACAGCAAATGCAAATCTTCTAGGATTTTTTCTTTCGTTTCCTTATTGTATTTCTTCGTTTTGGAAGTCTTTGGTGAATTTTTGGCATTAAGAATGTAGCGTATGTTTTCCAAAATTGTCGTCTGTGACTCTGAGGGCTTTAGTGTCTGAGGGTTAGGACCGTCAGAATCGATTAAATAGCGTATGTTTTGTGTAGCCATTTCCCGATTGAATAGTGGACTGAGGCCCTCAGCCTTTTCGGGGTGAATAAGTTTGTTAAAGTCTTGCAAAATTTCATCTCTTTCGGCGGCTCGATATAGCACACCGATTTTAGAAGAGTTTTGCTGCAGCAGTTCTCTCATTTCCTCTTGTATCTCGAGACGAATTTCATTGCGTTTGTAGTGGCCACTTGCCTTTACAGCTGACAAATCTGTTTGTTGAGCTTCTGAGACCAATTTAGGAACAGGTGGAGGTGGTAGTATTATGCTCGATGCAGAAAGAAGTTCGGGGTTTTCGGCTATTTCTCGTGAAGTAGAGGGAAGTTCCGATTGGTTTGGTAGCTGTGACAAAGGGGGAATAGCAGATGGTTTAGGAGGTATTTGCGGTTTTACATCATTTTGTGACTTAGAACGCACAGTTATAGTTTTGAGCACAACGGTTGGGGGCTTTTGTGGCGTTGTACTTCCTGGTATGGGTTTATAATAATCCAAAGATAAACTTTTTCTTGGTAGAGGGAAGCGTTTGGTTTGTATTAATGTTTTCAAAGCGTCTGTGGCTGGTGTCTTTTCTAAAATAGCTCGAACTTCTTTGAAAAGTTCAGTCCTTAATTTTTTGGCATGAATACTGGGATCAAACTGCGATGAAAACTCTACTATGGATGGAGCTGGGACTGTTGCCATTAGAGGAGTTAAATTTTGTCCTGTAGGTGTAAAATCCATCTTACTATATGGAGCCGTTACTGCCGGAGAAATGTTCAAAGAGCTTTGCGGCCCCTTTGATTGCGATTGGGGTTTTGTTTCATTCAAAGGCTGTGGTGTTGGCGTCACTATTGTTTTCTTTAAGCTTTCAAAATGTCTTTTTAGTAGTTCCAATATTTCATTTAAAATATTTTCATTATTAGCAATTGTTTGTAGAATTGGCTCCGTGCTGAGTTTGATGTTCACATCGGAATTCGAAATAAAGGAATAAAACGTATCATTGCCTGAAAAATTTGGCTCTGCTATAAATTGTGAAAGTAGAGAAATATCAGACTGCTGCTTAAATTGAGTTGAAACAGAATAGTTCTTGCCGGGATTCTTAATACTTGCTGATAATTTGTCGTTCCTTTGGCCAGCAGAACTATCGGTTTCTAAAGTAAGTGCTTGACCATGTTGTGCATCTATTCGTAAGTTTAGAGGGATGTTTACACAAACAGGATTTAATTTCACATATTGTTTTAAATTTGCGTCAGTGGAACTTACGTTCGTTGCTTCCTGACCAGTTTCCAGATCATCGGCTGCTTTAGAGGTACAGGGCTTTTCACTCCTTAAAAGAGTGGATCTTTCACTACAAACTAAATGTAAATCTTTTGCATGCTCGTGGCGTAAATTAACTTCTCTTACACAGCTGGTGGCAAAGTACTCAAGATTTTTGGGATCATTTTTTAAATTAACTCTTTCATTTTCATCTTCTAAAGTACCAAAGCAAATGGAGCATATATTTTCCTTTGTCTTCCTCTCTCTTGATTTGGCACAAGACGGACAAGTGACGCCAAAACTATTTTTATCTTGATTACCTTTCAAAGTCTCCTTCATTTCTGCTCTTTCTTTTAAATTCTGTTGCTTGTTGGCGTTTAACCCTTTGAGATTCACATCACCATGATCAAATATCTGAGCCGACTTCTTGCCACTTTTGCCACGACTCAAGTTCTTACTCTCTTTTAATTTTCTTGCCTTATAATAAGCACGACAAAACGAGCGATGCAAAACATGAGCAGTAAATGCTATTTGCTTCAGAAGACCTTTGAATTCTTTAGGATTTGTGAGTTCATTTATCACTTCGAATACTTGGAGTTGAGGCGGTAAAAAGTTGTGATGGTGAACTGGTTCGGTCTCAATTGGAAAACAGTCGTAAAAAACTTCTTTTTGTTCATTTCCTCCTTCAAACCGGTCAAATAAAGGATCTGCCTGGAAATATTCCACATCGTTATTCGTATTCAAATGAAAATTCGTTAGAACGCAAGAATTTGTTTTGTGTTTTTTTGCCGATGACCAAGAATTTTTGTTTCTATATTTTTTAAACAAGACCTTCGACATTTTGTTATAATTTTTCTGAACAGAACTTTACAAATAATTTCAATATATGTATGTACATACATGCACATGTATGTATGCAGCTAATTTTCAATTACCTATAAATTTTTTGTGGAGAACTAAATGACGTCAAGAGAATTTGAAAGCCGTCAGCAGAACCGTATTTTCAAACTGAAAAGTAAAATAACCAGGGTTTCAAAAAATATGCATAGTCCGTCTCCGAAAAACGTGCGCTAATGGAATTTCAATTTTATACGACATTAAGCCGTCATATACGAGTATGTAAACGCAAAAAACATTAGATGACCTAAATATTGATATTTGCGCGAATTAAGCTGCTGACACATTTGCAGACAGGTAAATAAACTCTAATTAAGAAGTATTGCAAAATAATAACAGCGCGTGTCATTTCGATTATCACGTAAATTATTTATTTTTTAGGTTATTGTAATAATAAAATGAAATTTATAAAATCCGTTGTAACATGGAAGTGAAGTAATGGAGAATAAATATTTTTTTATTAAACTTAACGTAAAACCCTTAATTTATATTTGAGTATTTACAATAAAATTAACTCAAACAATTAGTTTTACAGCACAAGAGCGAAGATGTGTTCTGCAATCATAAAGCAGCTCTGGACTGAAGAACAGTACTCGCATCATCGTAATTATTTTCTGCGTTTTGCGCAGGAACAAAAAGTTTATTTAAATAATAAAAAAACAACTTTGGTAAAAAATATGCGAGTCGTGAGTCAAAATTATTTACTTCCTTTTCCGAAAGGTAAACGATGCTTTTAATTCCACTACTAAATTTCTCAAGCACATTGTTTTTGAGCAATAGGTACATCATAAAATCCAAAAATGCCTTACAGGGTCTTTATCACCCCTATTCTGCGTTTCGATTAAGTCTCCGCATTCAGTTCCGTTGCGATCGAAAATTGGTATTCTGCAGAAAAACGGAATCGAAAGAAAAAGAAGAAGAACAGGGTATGTTTAAATTGGCTTCTTTGCTGTGAAACGTGTGAAATAGAAACAGTAAAAATAAACAATTTTGTAAACATTTTAATAAAAAGTCAAATTCAGTCCACTAAAAAGTAATAAATAAAATTAATAAACAAATAAAAACGATAATTCCGCTGGTATTTGTTACCAGACCCGTCAACTGAATAACTTTTTCCTCAAGTGGGCTAATACGATGTAGGCGGCACGAAACTCCTCCGGTGCTCATCATTTCTTTTTTGTTTGTTGACAGCTTCCGTTTGATGTAGCTTTTCCAGCCAATCCAAACCTATAAATTTATATTAATTTCTGTAATAATTATACGCAAACCATAACCACTTTTTTCCATGCACTGGCATTTTTTGTTGGAGGACCTAGTGCATTGAGGATTCCTGCCACTTCCTCCCAGAACGCTACTACTTCTTCCTTTGAACGTTGATGGTAGCCAATTTTTCATACTGCTCTGGTGTTGTTGTTTTTGACCTGTAATACATAAAAACATCAGATTCGGGTACAAAAATTAGAAAAACAAAAAAATTAGTTTAATTAAATAAATTAATTAAAAATAATTTTAAGTGTTTTCTAATCGTTTCTGAACATTTTATCTCATTTTCTACTTACATTTTTTCAATTTTAAACTTTTTAACTAAAAAACACAAATAAGGAAAACCCCTCCGTTAACAAAAAAACAACTGAGAAAAACGGAGCTCCGTTCGTAATGCATAATACATACAATCGAAAGAAACTGAGCGGAATCGAAACGCAGAATACCAAAGCTGCCAGACGGAGAAATTTACGATCCGAGTCGTAACGTAGAATAGCCCCCATTATATGTACATATCCATATATCGAGGGTTTTCTAACGCAACCTCGTAACTCAAAATCTACTACTTTTCAAGAGAGACAAAAAACTTTCTATAACAAATATTTGAAATTTTTCAATATATATTTTTATATAATCTAATAATTATGGAAACTTCCGATAAATTTTCAAGGCACCAATTATGTTAGATATAATTCAACATTATATATTCGCCCTTTTTTGAGATACGTGTTTTGTGCACCGAAATTTTTTTACAAAATGTATCATACGAGATTGCGTTATTTTTAAATAAGATCACACAAATGAGCTTTTTGAATTATTTTATTTCAAGAACATATTATTAACTCTATTAATTATTTTTAATCGAATAATATTTGATATTTATTACTAAATTTATTTGTAAAGGGTGGTTAAATTGCATAGGCCGATGTTGAATGTGAACCACACCTAAACGCCCAATTTTTTTCCGAATTTTATTTAACATTTCTCTATTTCAGACTTACTCAATTTGAACCATGGAGAGATACACAATCCAACAACGTGTTAAAGTTATCCAGACTTATTATGAAAATGGGAGTTCAAATCAAAATGCATATCGTGCACTTCGTAATTTTTTTGGTCAATTTCATCGTCCAAATGTGCGTACAATCGCAAAAATCGTGGAAAAATTCGAGCAAACCGGGTCTGTAGAAGATGTGCGAACACCAGTGCATGCTCGTACTGCAGAAAATATTGCTGCTGTTCGCGATAGTGTGGCTGAAGAGCCGTCCACCTCAACTCGTCGTCGTTCCCAACAATTGCACCTCTCACGCTCGTCGTTGATGAACATTATGCATAAAGACTTGCATTTACACGCTTACAAGGTGCAATTGGCTCAAGAACTAAAGCCTCTTGACCATTCCAAACGTCGTGAATGGGCAGAATGGTGGCAAGAAATGGCAACAGTGGATGATCAATTTTCGAAGAAAATCATCTTCAGTGATGAGGCACATTTTCACCTCAGTGGATTCGTCAATAAACAGAATTGCCGCATTTGGGCGAATGAGAATCCAAGAGTGATTGTCGGAAAACCAATGCACCCACAAAGAGTGACTGTTTGGTGCGGTTTATGGGCTGGCGGCATCATCGGGCCGTATTTTTTCCAAAATGAGGCCGGTCAGGCAGTTACTGTGAATGGTGTTCGCTATCGTGAGATGATAACGAACTTTTTATGGCCCGAATTGGAAGATATGGATGTGGACGATATGTGGTTTCAGCAGGACGGTGCAACTTGCCACACAGCTAACGAAACAATGGCTCTTTTGCGCAACAAATTCAATGGCCGTGTTATCTCACGTAATGGCGATGTCAATTGGCCGCCAAGATCATGTGATTTGACACCGTTGGACTTTTTTCTTTGGGGTTATTTGAAAGAAAAGGTGTACGTCGATAAGCCAGGAACAATTCAAGACCTAAAGGATCAGATAATTCGGCACATTAACGGCATAGAACCTCCATTATGCCTCAGCGTCATCGAAAATTTGGACCATCGGATGGAGGTGTGCCGCCGAGATCGCGGCGCCCATTTGGCCGATATTTTGTTCCATACATAATTGAGTAATACCAATACATCATAATAAAATAAAATTACAATAATTTCCTAAATAGTTTGTGTTTTATTCAAAATCAACATCGGCCCTTGAAATTTAACCACCCTTTATTTATACGTTATTATTGTATTTGTTTTTTAATTATAACAAAATAGTACATTTTGATAACTTCTTTTGGAAAATAAATTAATATTCTTAGTTTTTGTAAATTATTATTATGACATCGTTTTAATAGTAGCTGCAATTATGTATTTCAAATAATATTTTTTATTATATTTTTTATATAAAAGATACAATGTTTATTTCTCACTGTTGTATTTTAAACTATCATAAAAAGTGTGGTAGTGTTTTGGTATTAATGGTTTTAGAGACTGCAAATCTTTGTACTTTTCACTAGATAATGGAATTTCCTCTAAATATAAGTCCTTAGCTTCGGTGTCGATAGGATATTTGGTATTTAAGCGTTGAGGAAGAACTTGCCATTTGTTATCGAAAGATAGTTTAAACATTATCTTATCCTTGCAATATTTCAATCCTCTTAGTTGCAAGACAGTAGGCGATCCAGCTTTAATTCCAGGTCGAATTGATTTAAAAAATTTCACTTCAGAATAGTTTTTGAAAAACTTATAATCAAGATACTTATCCTTGTATGGTTTCTTCTATCGTGATCATTCCAGAATGAATTGAAAATTTTTTTTCTCGCATTTTCAGAAATTTCATTGCACTTTTTGACTTGACTAGCTGTACATTTTTTTGACGTGCATCTTGGCTTTATTTTTCGTTCATTTCTCAAAACAAGTGAACAGTTATTACATTTTTTTCGACTTAAGCTATAATAACACTTGCCTTTTTCACGAGCTTTTTTTATTTTATTCCGCTCTCAATCATTATTGTCACCATGATTCTTACGCCTTCTTTTTCTCGAAGCTATTCCTGAATGCTCATTTAACGTTATTTTCAATGGACGAGATGGGTCAAAAGCATTTGCTTCATTTTGAATTTCGCTCAGCACTGAAGAATCTGAAGGTACAAGAGATGAAACTGACTTATTTAAGTCTTAATCGAATATTCCCGTAGTTTCATCTAAATGCATATTCTCAAATAAACTGGAGTCAAATTCTTCTTCTAAATCATCAACTGGAGTATATTCAAGAGGAATAAAAATACCAGTTGTTTCATCAAGTACTATATTCGGTTAGTCAAATTTATTGTCACTCATATTATTACAGTTGATATTTTCATCGTCCATTTTGTTCTCTGTTTTATTGTTTTGTTTTTGATTATAAGCTCTTCTGAAAAAATTCTCTGAAAAATACGTACAGAAAATTATATGTATGTATATAAGTAGATGCAAAAAACATTAGAGTGATTGGATGGAATTAATTTTCGCTACTTACCGAAATATTATTATTTGCAAATATAATATAAGTTATTGTTGAATATATGAGTTTGAAAAATAACTGAATGGACGGACTGGACTGTACAATAAAATTAAGCAATAAGCTGATTGCGTTGTTACGAGCCGACTTTTTATGCGATATCAGTGATGCCAACGATTTCGAATAATACTAGTATGAAATCACCAACTTCTGAAATCATAAGTACATCTCCAGGACAGATTTCGGTTTGACATTACTGTGCGCTTTTACTTTAAGATACGATGTTATGCATGCAATATTTTCACCATTTGAGATACGAGTTTGCATAATGTTGAATAAAAAATAAATTAGCAAACACTTTCACTTATTACTTTGCAAAATTGTGAGGCTGTATTTACTTATAACTTTTCCGGTTAAAACACAAAATCGTAAAAAATCGAGCTACGAGGTTGCGTTAGAAAACCCTCTATATGTATGTATTTTAATTTAAATGCAATAAAACACAATATTACTTCAAATTAAAATGAATTCATTAAGAAAATTTCATTACTTCATTTGTATATTGAAAATTAAACTTAAAAAAAACTGATCAGCTGTTGCTTCAGATTTCGTGGGAATGAGCTACGCTTATGTTATTTCGCAGCGATTAATTTAGAATTGTCAAGGAATTGAGTTCGATTTTTCCACGACTATGCGCATTGAGTGCATCTGTATTCTATCAGAGATTATAAATTTCAAGTACTTTATCAGCGTAAATTGTTGTTGTAAAACAATAATACGAGTATTTATCGGTACATTGTAGTTTCGAGCTTTCCTTGCAATTTAACCTTCCACGTTTCTGGGCAAGCTATGCAAAGCATTATTCTTCTACTTTCCAAAGTCGGCAAATCAACCATGTCTGGTTCCATGTCGTATTTCGTAGACAGAATAGAACAAATATAGTAACTATAGTAATATAATAGTAACTAATTCAAGTTCCAATTACGCGAACATCGTAAATAGAAAGTAATAATGTACCAAGTGGACCCTTTAGGTTAGTTTTAGAGGGGATATAGTTGAAAATAACACTATGTTTCCGACCTTATCCAGTTTAAAGTCGTTGATCAAGAGACTTGGTACAGTCTTGGTTCTTTGTTATCCAGCAGTGTAAGTTGTAAAAGATTAGTTGCCGTTGAGCAGTCTTTTCTGAAACCATGTTCATGAGGTGATAAGGAAGATGATATTTGATCGCACAATATTGAGAAATTAGTCCCGCTGCTAAATGACAATTTGACGGTTCTTATAGCTGATAAGATCCGTTATCCTCTTATCCGATAAGGATAAGAGTTACTAACAAACTGGCTTTCGGGATATGTAGTTGTAAGGAAGGAAATTACTTATCTTTAAACTGTTGCTAGATTCACAATTTTGGTATTTCACAACACTGGTGTAACCAGCTGATTTACTTTTGGAATTAAGGAATTTATAAAAGGACTTGGGATCGTATTTTGAATTGCATACAATATTGTTGATTTAACTTTTATAGAGCAGGGTACTCATTGAGTTGTAATCAGATCGTGAATCAGCATAACTAGTGTGGTCGGAGAGAAAGCCAGACTTTTTGTATATTTTAAAAGATTTAGTTTCTTTACTGTTTAGATTAGATAATCGCCTGGAATTCTACGGTCCCGTTTCAATATAAAATTATACGTTCGAGACACATTCATCAATATATTTCAAAATAATGAAACAGAAGACTTGTGTTTTCGGGTCTCCAGCTGACGGTGTACCGGTGTAGTAGTAGCAGTTAACAAATTCAGCCAATTAGTATTATATAAACGAATCTTTAATTCGCGTATTTTTTGTTGAACTGAAACATGGAATATTAATGATTAACGCAAGATTGGGGTGATACCGGTCGATAACTTATTCAACATTCATCTATTCAATAGGTTTAAACGGAGCGGAGAAAAGAGAATGAGATAAAAATTTGCAGGAAATATCGGGCAAGTTGAATCGCTGGACACAGCTAAAAATGTAATAGGATCTATTAGTCTTTCGTGTTCATAGTTGAGAGTTAATAGTTAATTTGGTTCTTATCTTGACTGGACTGGATATAGGAACAAGTAACCAAAAGACTTTAGTTTTATACGTGTACAAACAAACTCCATTCCTTTGGGAACATTTAAGTCAATTTCTACATCTATCGGCCTATAAATGCTGGATATATTGCATAATATTTCAGTTTTGAATGTACTTTTGTTAAGCCAATAATAACGTGATGATCGAATTCAAAACTATTTATGTATCTAGAGTCTCGACAATTTTGTGCTTAAGCCAAAAATATTTTCATATACTATAAGCAATTCGTTATTGGTGGTAGTACAATATTTAGTTATCAAGTGAGGAGTCCTTTTGAAACAATTGGCCATACTCGGATAAATGATTTGAAACGTTGTTTAGATCATTCTGAATCTCCAGAAACAAAGATTTTCCAGCTTGAAAGAAGTGGTAAAAGTCTACGCCAATTTGCCTACGTCTTACATAGGCACCAGGGTACAACATCGTTTTTTGGCAGCTTCGGCAACAAGGGTTGGTATTCCACTGCATTCAAAATGGGCTAAGCCATGACCATCATCCTTTCGTAATGACTTCTTATGGCACGTTTTTTATTTAAGCAGCTAATTTTATTCCTTTTAATTTGATTGGCAAAACGCGTCGAGGTATCGATGTGTAATTGTATTTTCCACCAAACCCCCTTCTAATTCTTTTGTACATGACCGGTAAGTATTCCATTGATTTTTGTTTGTTTTTAATCTTTGCTTCATATTTATATTCTATTGCGTTTATTATAAAGACAGTTTGTTTGATGACAAAAAAAGTTGTAAGTAAAATATGTATGTATGTATGTTTACAACTGTAATCCTCCAGGATGTAGCAGACAAGAAGCTGAAAATCAAAATTTTAGCCATACAATTTTTAGTAGTTGTTTTTATAAAAGCTTGGATGGTGTTTACTAAAAATGAAAATTATGAAAGTTTTTTATGTTGATAATTTTTCTGTTTAAATATTTTATGAGTTAACATATAAAGGAAAGGAATAATAAAAACTTTGGAAAAGGGTCATCTTCAAAGTTTGATTTACGCCCAAAAATATGTAAATGGTCAAAGCGCCATTAAAAAAGGCAACTTTGTTTAATTGAAAACTTTCAGGGTTTTAGTGATAATTCAAAAGTTTGTTCACTTTTGCCAATAAATTTACTTAAGCAAAGGATAGACGAATTAGTTAAATTTAGGTACTTTTTTACCCGAACTGAACCTTGAGCCTTAATATTATAATTCTTCAAGAAAAAAAGTGGCCAAAGAAGACAAGTCATAACCTTTGTTATAGGCTGACATATTATTCATAATTTTTTGTTCGAAAACACTGGAAACAATTGTTTAGGAATACAGTGAATTTTTTTACAGATAAGTTAGTTTTTCATGTCTTTGTACAGTATTTTTAAATGTCAGCCTGATTTGAAAGAAGTCTTGCATATTTTACTTTTATTAAGTGTGTAATTAGCATATCGATTTAGCCCTTCGTCATTCGACATGTCGGGTCCAACATGAGATGACAGCACTCAATATCGAGTAACCAAAGAAACAACGTTACACGGTGGGCCATATTATATGGAGAAAAACGCTTCATCTAATCTTCAAGGAAATAATAAACTTTGGTGAATGTTTTGTTCCCATTTTGAAGAGGTCGCGGCTAACGATTATGTACCAGTAGTCATTTATTCATTCATTCATTGGCACTCCTATACAACAAAACTTAGAGTCATTCCACACGCTACTCTACAGTCTTAAACTGTGTGAAAGCGAAAGTGAAATTCGTAATTGCAGCTTTTGCTGTAGACGTGTGTTATTCAATGTTCTAATGGAACATGGGCAGTCTGCACTTGTGTGTTTAGTGTTTTTTTTTAATTTAGCCAAAATGAACTTTCGCTTCTTTTGCTTGTCAACTTATTCCTCGTTTTGATGTTTCGCATTTTAAGGCTTTACAATTAGATGGTATGAGAAAAGTTTTTCACTGCATTAAACATATTGTATGCACGTATTTCATAGATCTTTTTGGTTTTCAATTTAAAATTGAGTGCTTCGATGGATGAGTTGGTAGAGTACCAGGCCGACAGTCGAGAGGCGACTGCTAAAAACAAAAATTAACAACAAAAAGAAAATAACTGCCCATAACACTACAATCTAAGCAATAAGAAACGAAATTTACATTTAAATAAGAGAAACAAATTCTAAATAATTATTCGCTACACCACTACAGGGCCAATGACGAACAGTAAATAAAATTGCAAACATGTTTGTAAGTGTTAAAGCTGTCCTATTATTGCATTAAGGTAATAAATAAATAAAAAACCAAGTAAAGGGGAACATAGAACATACACAGCACACAGAGGGAAAGAAGACTGGTGAGTGCTCGGAACTACTGTAATGGGAGTTTGGATAGAATTTGTAAGCAGAAAGCTTACAAATAGAAAGCTTAGAATAGAATTTGGATAGAATTTGTAAAGCGAAAATTGTTAAATTAGATTTCTTTATGTAAAAGTAAAGACACCTTCAAAAGAGAATTTAAAAGAAATTGCAGTGTGTGAACGTTAAGGCAACTTTCGAAAAGAATTCGAATGAAATTGATCAACAAAAGTTGGAGCACTTGACCCGGGCTAAATGGCTATATTCTTGAGACAGTTTCTCAGAGTAGATTTTATACTTAATTCTTTATGTAGTTCTGTAGCATCTCAAACATACGACTATAACGGTACCTGTAATTGTGATTTTACTGGGATACAGCTGCTGTCAAAATAATAGCATTTGTAGCTCTTTTTCGGAAAAACTGCTGTGGAACTGTGGCTTTTACATGTGCGTTTACAACACGTGCGCTCCACCAGAACAAAATCTTTCAAAACAGAATATCCAAAACACAAATGGGACTGTCAGGCATACAAGAAAATAAGCAACACTCTGTTTTATTGTCAAATTCAAGACCTTCGTGGGTATTATAGGTAATTAATATATAAAAAATGGGGAAGCCAGTAGATTTAACAGAAAATTAAAATTTTCGCATTAGATAAATATGGAATAAAATTTAATGACTTTCTCAATTCGTAGCCTCGTTACAACAATAATCAGAGAAATAAAATTTTAAATAAATAGATAAGTTAAAATTATTTTGGTTCTATTTAAAGTGTTCCTTAACAAATGTAAGAGTTTTAATTAAACATTTTATGAACTCGTTCAGAACTCATTAAAACTATTGAAGGCAATAATTTGTTTATCAGTTTTTTAGGTGAGTCCTCGTCGAGCACAATTTTAAGGTAAAGAAACGAGGACATTGAATAAAATCTCGCTAATAAAGTTCCTTTTCGGAAAAGATCTTTTTAAAAAAGTACGACTAAGAAAAAGTTAATTTTTTAAAAAATACTTGTTAATGAAAAAAAATTTAAAAGAGATATAGAAAAATGCTTTTGGAAAAGAAAAAAGTATTTTTTTATTAAGAGTGCCTTTTAGAAAAAGTACTTTTTAAAGAAGTTATCTTCGAAAAGTGCTCTTCAAACTCCACATTAGAAAAAAGTACCTTATAAAAAGGTATGTATGTCTTTTCAGAAATACACATTTTTAAAAAATGTTTACCGAAAATTTGTGGCTTAAAATGTGTACATTTTGAAAAAGTACATTTGGCAACATGCCACACTGCCGATTCTGTGTGGGGAGGAGTTAATTTTTTTCCAACGTTTTATTTTGTAATATCTAAGATAGTGTACCACGAAATACACGTTCCTTAAACATACATATATGACATTCCTTTGAAAATAGCATAATTACAGCTAATTGAAAAAGCCCCACCTAATTATACCTATATGCATTAGTTTTTTATGTTATATATGTATGTACATAATCGGTATAATTATTATTGTATAGTTTTATTTAGAGTTTTCCTTTATTCTAAGATTAGGTTTTCTGCGCCAAGTTAAACTGCAAATTAAAGGTTAATTATTTCATTTCAACTTTCCTTTTTGGGACGTTGGGCTTTTCCCAACTTCTTCGTAAGATGTTCATTGCCAAATTTTAGTCCTTGTTTGCGGGCGATCATGATGATGAACTCATTGCCTAAATATTTAAAAGCAAAAATGAGTGTACAACATCATTTTTACATCCGTCTCCCCCTCTTTAGGTAATTTTGTATGTATTGGTTTATTTTGTCTTCGAAATGGTCTTAAATCAGAAATGGGGTTTTAATTTTTAACAGCAGCTTGTTAGTTTGTAACAATTTAATTGATAATTAGAAAGAAAAATTCATATGTATGTACTTGAATGGCTTGGATTCTGCTGTTCAGCTTTCAGTTTATTTCGCTTTAAATCAGTTATCAATATCTTTATTCCTTTTTAAAAGCTTTTTCCTTTCTAGATAATTGAATATATCTTTCCAATACCGTTGAAATTTTTTACTGAATTCATTGATTTTCCGAGCAAGTTTATATTCAAATTAATTTCATCACACATCACTGGAAATTAATTAAACACAAACTTACATATGTATGTATGTATAAAAATTTCACCTTCTTAAAATTTTTAAAGAAAATCCTTGAAGCCATTTTCTTAAGATAAAATTCGACTCTTGTTTCAAAAGAAAAAACCTCACTTTACTTTTAAAGTACACCTTCATTATATCCAAAACGTTAATTTTCGTTATCAACAAATTTTATAGTATTTGTCTTCTTTATGCCTGGTGTCATATAGAGAGTAATTTCTTCATCTGACCCAAAACCAGCGTTATCGTTGACGAATTTCAAAGAGGTGGACAAACACCTGCTTTTAGGAAAGAAAACGGGCAATTACTTTAAGCAGTTTTGTTTTATTTAAAATAATATTGTGTTGTGGTAAGTTATCATCAGAAATTGTATAGACCCTACAGTTCGATATAGAAACTGCCAATCAAAGGAAAATACTGTTAAATAATAATAAAAACCGTTTTACTAGCAAAAGTCTCGAGAAAAACATATGCAAGTGTAAACAATAAAGGGAAGAACATGGTGTAGTTCCAAACTCAAAATTGCATTATAGGGATCAAATATCATGTATCGTAAGAACACTATTGCCCTCAATTAACTCATTATTAACTACCCAAAAGTAATATGCTAATACTATGTGTCAGCAAAGCACTTGTGTAAGTTCTATATATGTATATAGATAGTATTTACTTCAAATTCCAACTGTCGAAAATCGATAAATTTGTTTCACAAATATTTGTATGTTTTGCAACACTAGAAGTTACAACTATGGAAATACTTGAGAGTGTAGTAGTGCTGGAATAATGATTGTTCTAGAAAAGTAAGTTGCATTTTAATCACATAATTTTAATTTCAATAAGATGAATAAAGAAGTAGTTAGTAAGTGACCAGTGTTAAAGACGGTCAGAAGTTTCTATTCAGGCCGCTATACACTATTATGAGGCGAAGTAAAACCATTTTGCCATAAACATGTTAATTTTTTAATTTAGCATTTTATACCAACACATTTCAAATGAAATATTCTGAAAACTTTTATGAAGGCTACATTTTGTTGATAAATTTGTGAACGAATTCGAAAAAGGAGAGACGCATAATAACAAAAACTGGTGCAGAAGAAGATTTAATAAAAAGCGGAGCTGCTAAAAACGTACAATCGACGAAAACTTGAAAGCATTTTAAACAACCAGAGGGACACATCTACCATCGAGAATATAAACGGCGGAATCGCTATCTGCAGTGCGATTCTCTAACTTTTAACGGTTTTAAAAGAGTTTAACTTAACATCAATGATTGTGTGATTCACTTCTTCTATTTAACGCCTTTTGTTGTAGTCAAAAAATATTAATTACGTGGCAACTGTGTTATAAATGGGGCAAATATTGTAAAAAGAAAAATAAAAAACAAATAAAATTGTCCGAGGCAAGTAAACGAATTTGAAATTTTAACATTGTATAAATTGAACACAATTGTGAGAAATATAATTCCTTTTTTTGGTAAGATTTTAAGTACTAAAGGATCAATCTTGTTATATTCTGGTCATTTTTTTGTATTTAACATCTCAATTTCCGGACGTACTTCCGAAGGCGTAAAATGTTTGGTTGGTAAATGCATTTGGCATTTTGCGTTTTGGCATATAAATTGCGAAGATATTTACAAATTTCATAGTTCTTGTGTTGCGAAAGCCGTTCTGCTGCCAAATTCAGAAAAGCTTTGTCTCTGGGGTGTATAGACTGATGCCAAATACGACGCAGTCTTCTCTTATTTCTAATGAGACCTCTTATGTCTTAGGAAACATACACGTTTGAATCATTTGTTGAAGATTCGTGGATTAAGGTGGTAAAATTTTCGACAGAATCCTGCAGTTCCTTAGGAGTTTTTATTGAAATTTTTTATTATAAATTCCTATCGATCCAATAACAAAATTATTGTACATCCATTTTAGGTGATATTAATTTTAATTTATTGTTGATAACTTTTATTGCTGAGTTAAGATTTATTATTAAGGGTGTATGATCAGAGTGAAGATTATCATAATTATTTGTATGTATCTAATGATGTTCTAGAGGTGTCTCAAGACAGCAAAGTGTAACAGGTCTGGGACTTTGTTTGGGGTCCGTCGGCCAGTAGGTAGAGCTGCATCCGGATAAAATAGAAAAGGTATTTTTTGAAATGCATTTATACAGTTCTCTACCTTTGGATTTATTAAACTAGACCCCCATCAAGGATGCTTAGTATTAAAGTGTCCCGCCACCAAGACGCGTCGACCAATTTTATTGAAAATCACTACAGTAAACATTATCAGCCAGGTTCTGCATATCACCACGAAATGAAAGTGAAATTGATTTTAATTCCACATAACCGATTTTGTTGTGTTCTGAAAATCGTATGAAACAGTTTTATAGTGCGGTTTTTTGTCTTGATAAGTTATTTGAAACAAGTTAAGAAAAAACAAAATTTTGTTGTACTGTGAATGAATTTCATTAACAATAGCATTTTACAATTAAAAAAATTAACAAACAAAATTTTAAACTTCTGTGCAAAATTATTTTTAGTAGCTTTAACGTGTTTTGTTTTGATATGAATCAATCTATCGTAGCGGTTATTTCTATTTACTTGTTGGAAAGAGAAAAAGAACGAATGCAAAGGATGCAGACTTCGGGATCGTTCCAATCCTTTTGACCTACCAGAGAAATCGGAAGTTACCATTAAAATTGTAGTGAAAATTATCTTGAACGAAGAAAAAGATTTATAGAATATTTTAGATTAAATAAAGAAGGCCTTTTGATGCTGTTAAATGAAATGCTGTTAAATGAAAGATTTATAGAATATTTTAGATTAAATGAAGAAGGCCTTTTGATGCTGTTAAATGAAATATCAACCAAAGTGGACGAAGCAAGCATTCCAGAGATTTTACAATTAACTACGGCACTTCGTTACTTCGGAAAGGGGAGCGCACAACAAATGATTGGAAATGATTGTAATCTTGGAAAGGAGTACCGTGTCCAAAATTCTGACCAACATGTTTGACGTATTATTTACTAATTACATTTCGTTTTTTAGCTTATTTCAATTATTTACAGCAAACTATTTAATATATTTATTCAAAAAGTATTTTTTTCGTGCTCTCAAAGGCCAACTGTTTTAAATACGTTTTTTGTAGCAAAATTCATTTACAGAACATAAAACTATAACGGAAAAAACGGCAGAAACAATTTGAATATGAAATTTAGTTTTATAAATCATTTAAGCGATTTCTAAAACACAAAATAGACGAAAATTACACTTTTGGCGATTTTTTGACAAAAAGTGATTTACAGAACCTGGGTGTATGTCTAGGTGGAAAGTAAAATTGATTTTATATTGATACCAGTAGCTTGGATTTATGTCTACTTATTTCTTCAGCTATTTCATAACTAATAGATCTTTTGACAAGTAGAGCAGCCCCAGCGTGGTATCTGTCATCTGGCTGATTTGCTGTAATTAAGTCATAGACTTTCAGAAATTAGGAATATATCAATATATTTAGTTCTCAAGAATATTTCAATTTTATTAAATTTTCGCGAGATGCCATTTGCATTCCATTCTGCTACCCTTAGGTTTATTTGCATAGTTTGGTTATTAAGAGAGTTCTTGTTTGCTTTTCAGTGTCTGAATACGATGTACGGGTGCAAAACAAAATTATTATAATTTGTATTTTGTGGAATCCTCGTGTATGGAGATTCATGAGAGTTCATCACAAATTGTTGACGATTAGCACGATAATTTGAATTTATTTGCTGCCTTAAAGATTTATAAACTTGGCATCCTTTATCCATAGTTTGCGTTCGGTTTTGAAGGCAAAGAATACATTTAGGAAGAACATCTTTAGATTTTCTACATGCGCCTGTTGGATGATCCATGTCACATTTAACACAGACAAATGGTTTTTTGCAATAACCTTTTGTATGGCCAAATTGTTGACAACGGTGGCATTGTACAATGCCGTTAGATTTGCGTTGCGCCTCTTTGCTCACTTCAGCATTGTTAATGTATTTTACATCATATTTTTGTTATTAACTGGGGACGGCCCGAGGTCGACGAGGAGCATTGGTAAATTTTAGTTACTTGGCTTCTTACCATCGATAATAAGTCACCTTTGATATTAGTTGTCGAAGTGGTATAATGTAAACCCTTGAGAACTACCCTATAAGACCTTTCGTTTTTTATTTGATACGTATGAAGATATACATACATATATATATTTTTACTTTCTAAATACTTTACAACTTTTTGATAAGACTATATCTAGACTTAAATAATAATTTTATTTGGCCATCCCGTCAAATCTTATAGTTAAAGTCAGTTGAGGAATAATATCATCCACACAAGGTATAAATATTGGAGGTGGCTTAAGGCGATTTTCCTCTGGTGGTTGACTATCGTCTTCAACATCAAGTTCAGAAAATCTGTTGTTGTTTGAAGTAGTTGGTTCTTCCTGTCTGTACTTTTTTTGATTGCTTACAGGTGTTATTACCATTTTTTTTACGTTTACTGCTATTCATCACTTGCCACATCATAACACTGTTTTCTCTCTCTTTAATTTGTATAAAATTGTGTTTGTTAACAAGAATTTATAGTTGTTGTTGCTTTCAATGCGTAAACGCAATACGCTTGAAATTGTTTTTGTTAAGAAGAATTTAAAAGCTGTTTTTAGTGCGCAACACAATGCAATTATGATTGTTGAAATTATGTTTATTGTTGTTTTTTTAATAAAGAAGTGCACAGAATACGTCTGATCAATATCACTGCTAAATTGCGGCTTATATAATAAATATTTGACAATGTTTTTTAATGCAGAATACCAAATAACAGTGGTGCCAAAACGCGCGTGCAAAAACGAGCAACTACGTCAGAAAAATGTGCCTTGAGAAGAAGTACATGCATATGTTTGTTATGTATAATGCAGTTATAAGTTCTTAAAAGATTTCAAAATTGTTGTAATAGAAATTTTAAGGACACTGTTTTCACACACATAATTGGCGCTAAGTTAACGTTAATCAGTCAGCTTCTAAAAACAGCTGATTTTAAACGGTGACGAATTGTGTTAAAAAGTACTAAGTGAGTCGCCAAATCGTTGACTTCGGTGGTAAATTTTTTTAGCTGAACAATTACCGTTAAAATAAGGTAGGGAACAATTTACTGAAGTTGGAGCGAACAAATTTTAATTATTGCAAAGGATACCAACTTGTGATTGGCGCCAGGTGTGTATTTTACATACATATATCTGCGCCATCTCCGGTGTTTGGTGGATCGTCATAATTCTTATTCTTGTATATCTATCAATTTTGATGACTATCTTATAAAACCCTTTAAAACTTGTTTTACATTTTATAACTTACATAAATCAAAATTTTTTATTTAAAAGAACTCGTAGGAAACCAAATGTTCGTTATTTCCAGTTTCATACCACATCCTTCGATACACTCTGCGCCATCACTATATAAAAATTACAAGTTGGCAACAAATCAAAAAATATTTGAATGTTTGCAAATTTGTTTGTGCATGTGAAGCTGCATATACATATGTACATACATACATATGTACATACATACATATGTACATACATACATATGTACATACATACATATGTACATACATACATATGTACATACATACATATGTACATACAAACAAGTTTCGTGTGGCTTCCTTTCAACTGCAAGTTTTAAAAAGCTGGTTCTCTATTTTTCATCTTCTTAAAGTCGGACTTAAAAGTAAAAGAAACTGGATAATAAAAATTGATAAACTTAAATATAAACAAATGATGCATCTGGTTCAGTTCTTTGCGCAGAGATTCATTTATGATGAAACTCTAAAAAACGGTGTAAGTTATATATTGAAATCATTAATATTCCTTTAATAAATTCTGTTCTTTGCCACAAACGAACCTACTTGTGTGGTCAAAAATAGCGACTTTCGCATAATCTCAAGTAGACAGCCAAACCTCTTTAGTTGTCAATTTTTAATTACATTCCGGCATGTCAGAGTCAACATGACTCGCACCTCCTTATGATTCGAGTCTCTGCGAAGCAAAACGTTTTTGAAACTCAAAGCCACCAAAACACAAGCAACACATAAAATTAATAATTAAAGTACTATGGAGGCTGTTCTCGTAATACAAATTGCGTTCAATTATTTATGGATTTAAAATTCAATATTTATTTAAACAAAATTACAAAATAAATTAAAATTTTCAAAACTTGTCCATTGGAAGGCAGCTTAGATCCAACAATTTGGTTTTCGTCATATCCTAATAAATAAATTTTTTCACTAGCTCTTGTGTCCATTTTGCAAATATCATCAATATAAATTCTCTTAATAGCAATAATGTTTCTATGATTCAAAGCTCAAAATACCTACACTTCACTTTTTACACACTTTTAATTGACACGTGGTTGACTTTACTCTGTTGCTGCCAAATATTTGTTTACAGAGTAAGTAAGAATGAGGGAACTGTGTTCGATGTACATATGTATGTACTGAGTTAGACACGCTTTGGTGTTGTCCGTAATCAACGTAAACAACAACAAATCGTGAGCATACAAAAACAAATCGTGAGCATTTGCCGAAGAATAGCAATCATTAAACGTAAGTTAATTTCAATAAAATAATATATTACAAACATATGTATATGAAACATTTTACTTATATTTTCGTGCCTTGTCTCTTGGAAAGTCCATATAAACCAGTTTTAGCCACTTTAGTGGGCATGTGCCACGCCTTAATCTAGCGCAATCAGTCTAAGATTTTGGAATTTCACTATTGGCGTAAAAAGGAACAATTTGAGGGGGCGGTACACCTTTTTTGCAAAAAAAAAAATTTTCCACACAAAAAAAGTTCGGTCTAATGTACATATACATATGTATCTAGGTATGATACATTTTATAATCTTCACTTTTAAGTGCTTTAATTTCCTCTTAGTTGTCAAATTTTGGAATTTCCATGAATTCAGAGATATTATTTTCTATTGCATTTTTTATTGATTAGGAATTATTTTATCCATTTTACTTTAAAATCTTTTGATTTTATATTTCTCTATTTTTATTTCACAATTTTGAAAGTTTATTAAGTAGTTTCCAGTAAGTATTCATTACAAGTACTTCTCAATGTGGAATTAATATTTATCAATGAAACGTTCCCGATATCCAATTCCTGTATCAATTCTTGAGTTAATTTTCTTTTTGTGCATTTAATTTTTTATGCCTACAACTCCAGATGAGTTTAAATTAACCTGCATATAATCTGCATTTGGTATTGGTACAACAAAAAAATACTGGAATTGATATTAAAAGCAATATAACGTCCTTTGACAGTTTCCCCAAAGAACACTTAAGATGCCTTATCACTTATCACTATTGGTTTGGTAAAAATCAATATCTTTATCAGTCAAAAAGAATCTGATCAGATCAGAATCAGATTGTTTTTTATATTAAATATGTTCATTGATATATACTGCTTTATCTTAATTACCCGTGTCAATCAATGCTCTCTTTGCCCATCATGTCTTTCTATTGAACAATGAATGTTCCAACTCTTCAACACCCTATTGTAAGTTCAACATCATCCATCCCTGGTTCATCTTCATATTACCTGACCTCCTTCAGGTCAATTATGTTCATAAGCTTTGAGTAACGGGATGACTTCTCACTATAACACACCCTGCCTCATTTTCTATTTTATTTATTATTATGGCGGCCCAGCCAACCGTTGGTATCACCACAATTTATGGACAAGATTTGAATGGTCTCTTGACTCGAGCAACATCAATCTGGTTAGGATCACTTCGATTATATATTATATATCTTTTGGCTGTTTTTTTGTCTTTCCGCTCCTGAATTTTTTATATAAATTTTTTCCTAATCTATATCGCGGAACGGTTTTCTTCTTCTTCTTATTTCTTTTATCAAATGTATTTTCTGTTTATCCATTCTATCTGAAATTTCTTTAAAGTTTAAGTCAAATGTATTAATAAAATCTATTGGCTTTTGCTTTATTGCCGAATGAATTGCGTTGTTATAATAACCTTTTGCTCAGATTACAAATTCCTCTGTATTAATTCTCTCTTCTATATATTTCATTATTCTTATATGTTCAAGAAGTCTTGGATGGACCCTTTGAATGTACGAATCTCCTACGTGAGAATGGGGTGTAATAAAGTGGGTTTGAATATTGTTTTCATTGCACAACAGCTTAACTAAATGATTATGGATTTCGTTGTCCATAATCAAGAGTTCCGGTTTTCCCAATAAAACTATTCTTTCTTGTAACTTCGTCTTAATGTAATCGTATTTTTGCCTGAAAGTTTGTGGACACTTCGCAGCTTTGTGAATCTGTTTATAGTTGTCAAAAAATATTGCTTTTCTGCATGGAGGATGTCCTTATGCACTATATGATTCGGTTTTTTCGGCGTCTCTGCCTGCCGAAAATGTTTTTTAATGGCGTTACGATCACCTCACCACAAGCTCTACACGTAATATGTTTAAATAAATTAAGTTGGAAGAATTTTTCCATTTGTACTTAGTCTCCTACCATTCACAAGGAGCTGGATTACTTTCTGCTGAACAATATTTTATTGTATGCCTTTCAACTCGCAATATATCCCTACAGAACCTTTAAGTAAGTATATTTTTTTAAAAACATTCTCCATCTCGACGTCTTTGAATTTGGCTCCTTCATTGAATAAATCCATTTCAATGGTTGGTGATCGTTTGGACCAAAAACTTCCTACTGTATACATACCTTCTATAATATTTCAAAGCCCACACAATGACTAATTTTAATGGTTGAATACAGTAATTTCCTCTTAATTGATTTTCTAAAAATGCACAGGTTTTGTTGCAATTAACCCGGCATATCATTAAACCGATACTCTTTTAATTGATTCACTGGCTCAATTAAAAGAAGTCCGCATAATTACGCAGTGGGATCAATAAAGCAGTAAAATATTTATATACTTACATATGTATATGTATAATAAATAAAACGTTTTGTTTTGCATTGTTTTTGTTCAAATATTTTAATTCATTTATAAATAAAACAAAACAAATGTATTTACACTAAATATGTGAAAGCACTTAAAAACAGAAAACAAAATAAGTAAATAAAAATAACTAAAATTTAATTCATTGCATTAAAAAAGAGATCAATATGTTTACTGACTAGAATATACATGAGAATATATGTCTGTATTGATGTAAATTTAAATACGTTTGTATTTATTTCAAAACATGACTAAATAGGTTTAAAAAAGTCGGTCATTGCAGTCTGAATTTGTGGCTTAAAACAGCTTTCGACTATATTCTTTTCCATGTTATCAAGTTCGTGTGAAAATAGATTGTTTGGTAAAAAAAAAAAATCCCGAAGGATGTTAAGAGAGTTCAATACTTCTTTACTTGAGGGAGGATTGTTAGTAATCGACTATTTGACTTTTTCAACAAAAAGAGAATTTTTAAATGTCAATTAAGCGGCATGTTTGTATGCTATTTACAAAAATAGTTTTTATTTTATGATTCAATTAAGCGGGACTCATTTAAACGGGAATTTTTCTATAAAACTTATAGTGAATATTTTCAGTGGAATTTTTTTGGATCAAATAAGCGGGCAAATCAATTAAGCGGAAACTACTGTAATAACTTTTATGATTATTCATTGTACGACTTGCGGAACAAACGGCTTTCTAGGCGAAGTACTGCATCTAACGCATTACTAGCGTCGGTGGTCACAATAAATTTCCTGTCAAAATCGAGATATGCCAAAACAGGATAAGACGTTATTAAGCTTTTGAGTTTTTCAAATGCTAATTCTTCATAAATTTTCGGTAATAACCGATTAATCCCAGAAATTTCTTAATCTGTTTCACTGTCTTGGGCAGAGTCACTTCATTTATTGCCCTTATCATGGCTTAATTCCATGAACAGCAATAATCAATTCAAGACACTGGGTTGGATACCCTCAAAGCCCATTTCGTAATTCTCGAAGCTATACACGTCCTCATATTTGACTTTAAATTCATTCTTAATTTCATTCTTAGAAAAAAAGGGCATAAAAGTATTAATTACGATCAACTCTTCAGTTTTATAATTAATACACGCTTTAAGCGGCATTTAAATATTACCTGCTATTAGGCAGTCAACATTTTTCCCGTAATGTCTATTAATTTTATAGACTTTGCTTTATTTGGAATGCTGATCTCAACTTTCTAACTGAATTGGTTTCATAAGATTCTGTGCTTGAATAAAGTCGAAAATGTATTGTTGCCACCTCAAGTTGTTGGTATCAATCAGACATCAAAGTCCTCTGTTGAAAATTTTCAACTATCTCAACATTATCTAGTTCCATCCGCTCTTCACCTAAGTTATTTCTAAAATTTCCCGATCTTCTATTATTGTATCCATCGCGGCGTACGTTTTCAAAATTACTTTTATTATTTCCTTGTAAATTCCAAGACGATTATTCACGTCTAAAATTTCCATAATTATTTCTGTAATTTCCGGAAGAATTCATATAGTTATTTCTATAAAATTTAAAATTTCCGGAAATTTGTCTCTTGTCATTGTTATTGTTTTGTTAAACTGATTTTGCTTATTAAAATTAGTTTTAAAGTTTCTATTCGTATTTTCATATCTGGTTTTTAATTACATATCTGTTATTAAATTATTTTTGAATAAAATAAGCGCTATTAATATCATTTATGTTGCTCTGAATTACCAAAATTTTAATGTTCAGAGACAAAAAATCCATACATATTACAAACATTATAGTTTAAATTTACTCTCATCAGTAAAGAGTACCTGTAAAATAAGTGACAATGTTAAAAATAATGAAATTAAACAAGTGTTTGCGACATTACCGTGTTCCAAAAGTCAGAAACTTCTAACAAGTACTCCTTACAAAATTTCACACGTGCAATTTTATTTCTTTTACTGATATAGGGTATTTTTGTGGCTATTCGCCCATGTAAATCATTATTCCTTAACACGTTTCGAAAGGTCTCGGCACAAACATCTTCTTTCAAATCCGTTTTACCCATATTCTTCAATTCATTTGCCGCCGTGAATGGTTTTGATTTTACTTCCTTCAAAATCGGCCGCTGATCATAATCATTTAATTTCTGTTCTTGGGCAATACGACTTTTATTTTCCACTTGAAATTTTTGTCGATACCTTTAAATGATAGCATGAACTGTGGACGGGCAACGATACACAATTGCACCGATTTTTCGTACTGATTTGCCCTACATGGAAAGGCCAAGTTTCCGAAATTGTTTGTATTTTTTTCTTTGCTCTATTGCAACTTTGACCGGCCCTTTTAACACTACACTTGCATAATAATTCATCATTTACATTAAAAATAAACATGAACTCACGACCCCGTTGGAAGTATCGATTGTGTGGATTTGTCAGTCACGGTGTGGATTTGTCAGTCACGGCATCGCGCGTTCGCTGTGGAAAATTCAAAATTCGGTATTCGGCGAATACGTGATAGACATTTTTAGACGAAATTTAATTCGTTCGTTGTTGCCCAGATTCCGCGCAACTGATTCGGCTATGAATGTCCCACGGCCAGTCGATCTTCAAGGACTCCCGAAAACATTGAACTGGTTGAAAGCAGTTTAAGTGAAAATAATTTTTTTCGAAAATTCTCGAGGCCAGGCGACAAAGGTCAACGGTGAAAATTATCGACGCATGATTAAGAAATTCTTTTTGCCAAACTTTGTGTCAATTATTAAATTTTTTTATTTAAGTTTGAAAATATAATTCTGCTACCAGACACCCTGTACATTGTTTTAAAGGTTTTTGATAATCTTCTCTGCATCAAAGTTTTTTCGCAATATTTTCATTAAAGTGAAAAAATCGGTATTTGAATAATCTCATACCTACTGTAGTTTGAGCCACTGTATGTACATGTGTATATAGAAGTTACTGCAAAAATCTTTGTTGAAAAGGCGGCCGTTTGTAATTATGGAAACAGAACATCAGTGTGAAGAGCTGTAATTGTTTGATGTAAAATCACAGAGTTTCCTGGCTCTAGTTAAAACAGGTGTCACATATTTCTTTCATCCAGTAACAATCCATGTACACCATAATCCTGTGCACGGATCCTAATTTCTTAAAAACTTAAAGCTTTCTCTGTATTAAATATAAATTGCTGCATTTTTCAATTATGACAATTTCAAAGTTTCTAGGGGGAGTAAATTGCTCCACGGAGCATAAAATTGCAAAACAGCAGCTGTTCTAACGTGAGAAAAAATTGAATTTGTTTCGTGGCGTGCTTTTTAAACCCATTTGAAGCCATAATGTCGATACGTGACATTTTATGCTTAAAAGTAGAAAATAGTTAATTTACGTTTATATCAGTTATATTAATTTTTGAGTGAATATGGAGCACAAGCCTCTTTAAGTTGCAAACTCGATGCATCACCTGTCAGAGTCTTCGGCCAACGGTAACGGGGTTGTAGGTTTGATTCCTGCCAAAGACTCTGGTTGTTTCTGTGAAGAAACAAACATTATTTGGACATTAACTTATTTTGGAATTGTCGTAGTAAATCAATAGCATTGAAATAGAACACTCAAAGAAAAATTCCGAAATCTATTCCATTAAAATCGACTATAATCGAAAAGATTTGAATATGTCCGCGTATATATGTATATATAAATATATATACACATATAAAGGGTGCTTTTTATAGGGATTTAAGTTGGCAGCACGATTTTTACTGGTGGCCATTTTGTCAGCTGTCAAGTCACTTATGTTTCGTTTGGCGCCTGGGCAACGCTTCCAAGTATTTTGAAGCAAGATTGCCCCGGTTTTCATAAGCGAACTTTGTTTAACGATGAAACTCACTTTTGTTTGAATAGATACGACAATAAACAAAACTGCCGTATTTGGAGTGATGATAATCCTCAACTGTATATTGAGACTATTGAAAGACTGATTGTTTGGTGTGTTTTATTGTCTGGTGCAAATACTTTTTAAGATCGTTACAGTCAATGGTGACCACTATAGAGCCATGATTAAAGACTTTTCTTTTTCTCATAAAAAAGTTTTTTAACATACATACATACATAAGCTGTAATAAGGTCTGGTGGCCTATTAACGGCGCAAAGGAAATTTGTTTTTACAATTCTGTAACATTTGACGGTGATGAGTTAACGATGTCTTCGAACGAGTACGGCCCAATTATTTGCTTGTTAAAAATTTAATTATATGTAATAACATTTAGCGCTTCGAATATGTGTACATGTGTATATATTTAGAGTTAATTACGTGCGCACTAAGCATTTCCCATATGTACATACTACGTGTTGTCACCATTTCAACTGATTTTTTCGGCCCAATTATTTGCTTGTTAAAAATTTAATTATATGTAATAACATTTAGCGCTTCGAATATGTGTACATGTGTATATATTTAGAGTTAATTACGTGCGCACTAAGCATTTCCCATATGTACATACTACGTGTTGTCACCATTTCAACTGATGACTTTAAGAATATCTTATTTGATTGGTTTTTGATATTGAAGTGATTCGTTGTTTATTTGTTTAACAGACTTAATAACTTTTTATTTTAGAGACTGTTTTCAGTTTTAAAGCGATTTTTGTTTGACTTCTATTTCGTTTAATTTTCCTAGTTTCCTTTGAACTAAAAAGTTTTGTGAAATAGTTGAAGCATTGTCATGTCGCCCCGTTGAAAATAAAATTAACTATATAAAAATTGGCAAGATTGTATAAACCAGTTTCAATCTTCTATTTTGCCAACTTTTGGATTTATTTTAAACCAATTTTTTTATCAATCATTTCATCTCTTTTAGAAAGGACTTAAAAGATTTGGGGAAAAGTTTTTCAAGCGCCCACACAAATTTGCAAAACAAAAAAGCTATTTATTTTTAACAGAAGGTATAATTTGTATGGCTTTCAGTTTATTTTTTACTTACATACATACATATGTACATAAATACATACATATATATGTACATAAATACAAGTACATATGTATGTACTTGAGTATATGTGTTTTTTGTTCGCTATAATATTAAAGTCACATAATTTTATGTATCTTGTTGCCTTCGTATTTGGGTAATCACATAAATTTATTGTATTTTATTGAAGTCGTATTTTTGTGCTAAAAATAGAAAGTAATAATTTTTTGTAGATTTTATAAGATGAGAATTAAAAGCGAAACACTTTCGGACACACAAACAATTATGATAATGTTTGTCCCAGAGAGAAGCTCTTTGTTGCGGTAAAACGTTTTGCTCATCCAATGAATTTCTGTGTAAAACAAAATTAAAACGCCGAATATTTTGTTTATGAAAAAATTGTTTTTTGATTTAGCGAAATCCTTCGTGGGTTTGTATTCAAATAAATATTTTCCTGATTTAAAGAAATCATTTGACGGAAAATATTTGAAAAATTAAGTTTTTAGTTTATAAAAATACAAAGGTTTTTTAATTGTGCTATAATTTTAATTGTGCTATTGTATAATTTTCTTCAAAAGTTTCTCTTTTTGTAATGTCGTGAGGGGGCAGAGAGAAGAAAGATGAAAGGACGACGTTTCAGTTGCAGTTGATCACCGAATGATCCTTATTATTTTCAATATTTCTTATGATCTACTTCTATTATAAATTGACATACGAGAAGCGCTGCCAGATGATTAACTATAATTTAACTATTACGTTCATTGATACTTATGTACATATATAACACTTTTGAACAAATATTTTCGATGCGACAGCATCAACATGTAAAAGGTGTTGATGAAGATTCTCTCTAAATATATTACGATGCAGGTTCGACAAAAAATTCGTTAATTTCATGAAATCCGTATACAACAAAAATCGAAACTGAGTAAACGAAAAAGACTCATTACTATATAGTTATTATCTTATCTTCACTTAATTTTTAAGATACATATGTAATCACACAAATATCTCGAACAAATTTAAATTTTGAAATCATTGAAACAGTTGAAAACTTTTTAAATTTGCCCCATGGCAAGTGGCAATTTTTTTCGGTTGACATCAGCCTAAACTCAATCGCACTTTACTAGGCACATCAAATCGCGTAAACTTTTAATTGTCAAGAAATTCATTTATTGCGTTTAGGTTTCATAAAAATTTCAAATAGTATATTAATTTTAAATAATACATATTATTAATATATGACTAAAATTTAGTTAAATTTTATTAAAACTTACTGCACAGTGCGTTCGTTTTTGCTTCGTAAACAGATGTTTTTAAGCCAGGGATGGCAAAATCGATGCAACTGCAATGTTTTAGTAAAAGAAGCTGGTTTTCTTTGTTCTACAGTTCAAATGTGCTACATGCTCTTTTAAGATATGTAAAGACATAGATGAGTACTACAATGCGAAAAAATATTTGCTGCAATTAAGCTCAAGAAGGTAAAAAGAGGGAGCCTGTTGGTGCAATTTTAAAGTTCGTTTAGCCATCCCATATAGCGGCACTGATCATCACACAAGTGACTGCTAGAAATCAGTGCATATTTTTCAAGTTGAATGCTCCATATTTTGCAAAAGAACGTTCACAATATCGACGCAAGAAAATTTATTTTGAATGGTCACAATGGACACAGGTAGTCGCATGTAGATATAGATCTTTTTACCGTTTTTTTGTGTTCTCTTTGGTTTCGTCAATCTTCTCCTATTTCGATAAGTAAAAAAACTATTTTATATCAAGAGGTATTTTGGTATAGGAGCATATAGCAGTTTATTGGTCCGTTGCACAATGATATAGCTCAATATTTGAAACCAGTAACAAATAAGCCTCTTTTACTGCCTGTGTTTATAAATTACTCAGCATCCCACTTAATTTAAGTTGTATTTTTCAAAATCACAAAGAATCTAATCAATAAAGTTCTATATTTATTGGGAACACAAAAAGTGGTTGTATAACAAAAGTTGTAGAGAAGAAAATGAAGTAAAAAATGAAACGGCACATAAATAAGTTAAAAATAATTTGAATATTTATAAACCTACAAAGTAAATCAGTCACTAGAATCCAAATGTAAAATCAATATTCTGTGATGCAAAGAACATACTTAATACGCACAGATGCAACTATTACCGCAGTTTACTTGCATATCGTTACCTGAAATGCAAAAGGGCGTAACAACATATTTCAAAATTTTACAGGAGAGACAAAAACCTCCAAAAAATCAAAGATTACGAAGCTGGTGTTGCAATTTCTTCAGTACAGCATTAAATTGCGATGATGCATTTATTTCGTAG
Organism: Epicampocera succincta; assembly: GCA_932526305.1. Taxonomy (NCBI): domain Eukaryota; kingdom Metazoa; phylum Arthropoda; class Insecta; order Diptera; family Tachinidae; genus Epicampocera; species Epicampocera succincta. The sequence continues at coordinate 27,238,801 of OW052038.1, read as the reverse complement.
AAAAAAAAATTTCTTTAATCGTCATTTTTATTAGATGTGGGTTGCGCCCTTTTGGTTTAAGAAAAAACCAACTTTGTTGTTACGACCTTTTGATTTTCTTTAATAAAATGGTTGTTATTGACGTGGCTGTAAAAATGTAGGAGGACATGTAATTCGATTTGCTCTACAATAATAAATGAAAAAACCCATTTTGAATTTTTTGGTTGTTACGCCCTTTTGCATTTCAGGTAACGATATGTAAGTACATACATACTATATACACATACAGCATTCATAAATACGTGCTGACGTCTATGGGAGAACGTTAAGGCAAACTGGCACATGGCTCTGAAGAAGAGTTTAAAAAGTCCATTTTTCGTAAAACAGCTTTGGGCCGAAAAAATGCTTGGCTTTCGAGAATATTGCTATATGCAGGCATGGGTCACATCAAGTTAGTCACAGAGACAGTTATAAATGTCTACTGCCACTATCATGGGCATGTGGTCATCGTTACTCCACTCATCAGCATCATCATCATAATAAATGCGCGGAGCTATAAAACTTCAACTTCGGCTGGAAGAAAAGTTTTATGGCTCCTACAAGAAAAAGTGCTATTTGATCCAATTTGTGATGCAGTACAAGAAAACAAGATTGCAATTTTTCTTTTTCTTCCTGGAACTTTCTTGACGCCGCAAAGTCTTATTGCTCAAACTGGTGTGATTTAGCACCTGTGAATCTTCACATATGACCGCCAAACGAATTGCAAATACAAGCAACTACATACATATGTACTCGTTTAATTTCACCACACACCCTTGTCTAAAAGAAAAGGTTAGCGTTACAGCTTGCTTAGTGTGAAAGGTGACTTAGCAACACTTTTATGGAAACCTTTCTGAATCCGATACTATTGAGCGTTAAGAAGCAATGACGAAAAACAAAAAAAGGAAAATTTACGACAAGGAAAACTGAAAAGTGTAGTAGCGAATTCATAACAGGTGGCACAAAAACAAAACTCGTACATACTAGTGATGGTATCTTTTTAGTGGTGTTTTTTTAGAGCAATAACTTTTTCAATCTATCCCTTATTACTTAGAATTAACGGGGATTCCTTTTTTAAGGTACACAAAATTTAACACACGATTTTAAAGTAGAAAATTTCAATGTCCGAGTTTAAAATCATTATAAGATAGGCGACACCACAGTCGATTCAGATGACATCTGCCGGATATTGCCATAAGGAACTCGACGTGAATACCGGGTATTCGCGTTAACTACTTATTGGGGGAGAAAAAGGAAGAAATCTCTGGAACAAAAACAAGCTGCGCACTTCTTACGGGAAGTTTTTCCTACAAAAGGAGCGCGATCGTGATCGTGGCACTCACCAGTCCCTATACAGCTTTACAAAATTAATCCCACTTAAACTTACTTAACTTAAACATATCGAGCCTTTGGTGCAATACAGTAGTAACTCAAAATTTGAATTTTTTGAGCTGGGTATGCAGAAATGATCTTTGGGGAAATATCTATCTAGAGAAAAAAAGATTATGGTTCCATCTCTAACTGTTCAGATTCTACAGTTAAAAATGTCTTTATTGTCTCTAGTTATTTCCAAAAATATTTATTTGCAATAATGAAATGAAATGCATTTTTCTCAGTTCGCGATTTTTTGAATTACTACGGTATTGCACCAAAGTGTGCGTTCTTTTGAGACGCTGATGACCCTCAAATAAGAGTAAATCTCTCGCAGGTGGATTGGGATGAAAAGGGATTTTCGTAATATAATTAGTGGTCAACTTTTCAATCTCTTCTCGGATGGTGGGTATATTTAGGTCCCTATGGATGGTACAATTCTTGATGTACCAGGAAGAGCACGTGATCGTTCTTAAAATTTGTTACTGTCTTCTCTGCAGTTTTTCGACATTAGACGCCGAAGCTGTTCCCCATAGCTGAAGGGCATATGTATAACCATATCGGCTTTATCATTGCCTTATACAAATGTACTTTGAGTTCTAATCCAAGCGCCGACTTAGGATCGATGAGCCAATGGAGCTCGGCAGTTTTCATTTTTATTTGAGTTATTTTGGCTGCTATGTGCTGAACCCAGGTGAGACATCCATTGATAGACGAGATATTTTACATGGTTGTGTTCTGGTATTCCCGAACCATTTATTGTAATAGGTGGAAAATTACACACTTAGAGGCGTTTACATTTATCTTGCACAGTTCCAACCATTTTTCCAATTCTGCCAATTGTACTTGAAGCTGTTGGGATGCAATATTCGAGATACTGTTCTTTAACTATGTTGTATCTTGGAGGCTTTATCTGGGGCTTATAATCTTGTGAAGACTGGGCACTTGGGCCAACTCCCGCAACAATAGGTCACAGTGGAGCATATCATATCTCAAGAAATAAACTTTTTAAATTACCTAAAAAATTTTTGTTTATTGCCCTCATTGTGTGAAAACCAATAAGCGTATCACAATCTAAGCCGAAGTTATGCCCACTAAAATGTTTTGTATACATACATACATATGTATGTATGTATATCTATACATATATGTATATATTTTCCCAGCAAACACTTTTACTGAAAGGTAATCCAAATTAGTCATTTTGAACAATTTTGCAAAATTTTAAAATACCAAAAATGTGTTATAATGTTATTTTTGAGGCAACAACAATGAAAAATGTTGGCCGAACGTTGACGGACGAGTTTTCTTTAAACTCCGTTGAAAAATAATTTCGTTTTATTTATCAAAAACTCACCATATCAAAAATATTACAATATATTAGAACAAACAACACAGAGATTAACCTTTAATGTTGAAAACGAAAGTTCAATGTGTGGCATAAATTAAGAAGTCAAAGCAAAAATATTAGCACAAACTCTCCCTTAAAGATTGTACAAGTTATAGAAAAACTAACTGGACAATTGCAAACAATAATTGAAACTATTTTTCGTCAGTGTGAGGATCGACTCTTAAGTGAGTGACATAACAGAAAGAGGGTCAGCACTTGAAACGGCAAATTGTAGCACTATCAAGTGAAACAGCTTTGGAAAAATTATAGCACTAGCAGGTGTAACTGAAGAACTTAAGACGGAAATGGAGCTATTAAAAAATAATTCCAAAAAGCAAGAAAACTTCAGTGTAGCCCATGACATGCGTATAAATGGTGTACCTTATAATAAGGATGAGAATCTCTATGATATGCTTTTAAAGCTCTGTCAAACTGTTAGCAATTCGTTCGCTGCATATTCTAAGATTGGTACGCCTAAATGTGAATGAGCTTCTCCATACGGAATGCAGTCGCCCGAATGCCGATCTCGCTCTGTTGAGTGTGTTATCTACTTCTGTTTCTGCGCCGCCCACGCCAACGAACCCAACTGTTGGCATTAGCCCCTAATATTAAAGCTATGTTTCGATTTCAAAATCTAAATAGTTCTAACAAAATTAAAAGTAGCCCATATGAACGAAATTACGTTCTTAAATCTGTAACGTCCTACACTAAAACAACAAAGGAGGCTTTGCGCTTGAACAATATCGGACTTGACAGTTAAGTTCCTTTCTACGTCAACGAAAACTTATCGCCTGAAAATCATCATCACCAAATACATACGATGAAGATAGTCCAGCTTTTAAACGCATAACCCAAATAAAACTTTTAAAGTTGCAAAAATATTTGTATCACAAGACCCATTTTATATGTATTAATGACTTCAATTTTTTTATGTAAGAAGTATATTATACATTGTTGCTGTGCTTGCATTGCTAATAAAAATGTATTTTTAAATAATCTCGTTGCAACAAATGATTGATGGGAGAATTAGTTCCTGAAAAAGCACATAGGCAATGACAAAAACACTGCGTAAGGTATCTGCTGGTCTTAGCATTTTGTCTTATTAATGCCCAGAGTCTTCACAAAAAATCGATGAATTAAGGTTTATATATGAAGGATCTGACGTTGACATAATTTGCGTCTCGGTTTCCGCGTTGGAATTGATGTTATTGAGGAGCTACGTTCGAAAACGGTCAACGATATGATCTCATTCTTGGTTTCGCTTGACCACTCTAAAGCGTTTGACACCGTTGAGCACACGACTCTCTGCCAAAAATTGGAACGAATGTTTCACTTTTCAAATACTGCCGTTAAACTTATCTCATCCTATTTACCTTGTAGAAGTCAAGTAGTATATTACAGAAATGAGAAGTCAAATAGCTGCTTTATGGCAAGAGGTGTACCACAAGGCTCAATTTTGAGTCCTCTGTTATACACAATTTACGCCAACGAATTGTCGTCTAAGCTAAGCCACTGCGGGATACACATGTACACGGATGATATACAACTCTCCATCAGCTGCTTGCCATCCAATGTAATTGACTGCATAAAAAATTAAACTTAGATCTTAATAACATATTTAAGTTCGCTACGGCGAATATTCTTTTCCTCAATGCGAATAAGTCTAAAATGATGATAATCAGTAAGGCAAATTAGGTACAACCAAGCTTGCGACCGATACTCGTAGGACATTCCAAACTTGAACCAGTTTGCCGTTTGCGGAAAAGTCTATGCTTTGCTAAGAAATCTGCTTGCTACACAACGCTTATATATTACCCACTCTACTATATGGATTTGAACTTTTTTCTACTTTTAATTCGATAAGCAAAAATAAGCTCAATGTTGCAATACATTCAACAACATTGGAAGATATATTTATGGACTTACGAGATACATCAGAATATCTGGTTTTTCTGACCAAATCTGCAACCTATTTTTTGGAAATCAGTTAAAATACCGGACTCTGTATTTACACAAAATTATTTACACCAAACAGCCTGATTATCTTTATAAGAGGCTGTATAATAAATTCTCTTCTGTACCGCAAGCTCATATCTGAACGACTCTTCTATTTGAATGTTGTTTTTCTCTGGAATGAACTCCCTCCTGATGTCCAACTACATATTAAGCACTTCAACTCTGCCATTTTAAAACACTGCAGATAACAAAAACTGTACCTCTTACATTTTTTTCTCTCTCTTTTGTTCAACGATGCTATTGCAACTATATAATTTGTAGTCATTTGCAAATTGCCATTTTCCAACCTGTTTATAATATTTTCCTTAATTCTAATTTTATAATTATATGAATGAGATATTTACCTACAATTGTACCTTAAGCTGAAAGGTACTATTAAATAAGATTAGATCTTGTTGTACCGTAATAAATGAATAAAATAAAACTGTTTTATATTGTATAAATTTAATTTATGTGAAACACGAATTTGCATGAGATCCATAAAATGTTGTTTTTAATGCCTACAAATCCCTGCGTTTTCCAAGTATTTACTTAAATAGGTCAGCAAATTTTGACGATGGGCTTGAGTGTTCACTCTACATTTTTTGGCTGGAACTACGATTACGGGAATTGTGGAGTTTTAGTGTAAATCTTAGTTAGCGGTTTACTTTATTTACTTTTTACGCAGTTTTAAAACATTTTGCGTATTTTTCTTAAAATTTTAAAGTCCATGGGCACATTGAATTCCACAATTTAATGAAATCGAAATTTTTAATATCATAAAATTTTAAGTTACACGCTTCTATAACTCTCATATATTTGATCATAATGCTACATAAATGATTCCCTCGATTAAAAAAAACCAGGTGTGGTAATCGCACCAAGTTAGAACTGATTAATGCGGGCAGTAAATGAACTTGACAATGATGTTTAGCTTTTTAATGTTCCGTTAAATGTTAAGATTGTATGTCGGGTGCAGGCGTTAAGGGTATTATTCATAACAATGTTAAATTAATATTATGTAATACGGCTTAATAATATTGTCCTGCTTTTGTTTGAAAATTGTTTATATATGTATGTATTTATATGTATTTACATGTATACATACATATATAATTTTGCAATTTTTTAAAACTGTTAATAAAAGTAACACTTATAATAGTTTTTATTCTCCTATTAAGAATAAGTACTTAGTATTTACGTACTCGAGGTACTGACGAAACTCAATATATGACTACTCCGTCATTAGATTGATACCAGCTGTATCACCAGTTTATTGCAGTTTCATTAGTATGAATATGAAATTTTCCATGACTGCAATATTTACTTCTGATCGCAACAATATACATACACTAACTTTTTAACCAAATGTCTACTGCCAACAGCTGGCAAGTGTGAACACAGATACTTTAAAAGTATTACATTAATGACGTGTAAAGGAAATTCAAGGAAGCGAGTGTTTCATTCATTTATTTCTGTTAGAAACCTATAAGGAACTTGACTCCAATCGATTTTGGTATATAACTAGCCAGATGTTTATATTATCTTTACTAACTTAGTTACATCTATGCATATTTATTGGCATTATCATTTATTCACGTCTATGGTTTTATTATACCAATGCTGATGGCGTTTACAATAACTTTAAAACTCAACAAGGTTAATTAACTTTCTTAAAGTGGCTTAAAGAATACGTTCTCACTGAATGTGAAAAAACTGTGACGTCAAGGTTTGTTTTCTCACATGATGCTGTGGAGTGCTCCCATATTTTATCAAATAAAAGCTTTAGTATTAACAAGGCTTTCAAAACTACAATTAAAAAAATCACGTACCTACACTAAAACAAGATACCAAATCCTAAAATCATGTGCACATACAGATATGGTGGACTAGGAACCAGTGTGAACGTCGTCTACTCCATATAATAAAATTGTCACCAGGAAACCATCACCTACTATTTTCTTTGTGTGATGTCCTTTTATGTATATATGTATGTATGTACATATACATACATACATACACACGTACATTATACAATTTACTGCCAAATACTATAAATATACGAAGATGTTTCGCTTCCATACATACGAGTACATACATTGTCTTGCTGCACTAAATTTTGTAGCGAGCAGCAATACTTCCACTTTTTACAAAGAGAGCACTTTTATTCTCTAGAGCAGCGTTACCATATATTTTTTTAAAAAGCTTCTTATATATGAAAAAAAAAAATTCTACAAAAGTACCTAAATTTTAAAAGAAAACACTAAAATGTATTTGGAATTCATTTTATTCAAAAATATAAAAACGATTAAAAACAAAAACATAACATATAATAAAAAAATATAAAATAAAATTCATATTTAGAGATCTTTAAAAAAAATATCACATACATTAATAAATAATTTCTTATTTGTACATAGTTTTATTAAAATTTAAAACCATTTATTTTGATTGCTCAAAGTTTGTACAAATGTTGTTGTTTTTTCTCAAAAAGTCTTTTGTTCTTAAAATACCACATAAAGATGGTATTTCTAATTTGTTTCTTACATTATTTTTGTTTAAATTAATTTTTGAAAAAATACGTCCTCGTACGTGTGCAGTATAAGTAACGACAAAATTGCATAAACTAATTTTTTTAAATATGGAAAAACATCGGACGCATCACAATGTCTCCCAACAACTTTCAATATTTTGATCTTTCCATAAATTATGTTCCGAAAAATAAATATGGAGTAGCTCACGCCACTCATTATCAACTTCTGAAATATCACTAAAATCTACTACATTTGGCACAAAAGCACATAATTCATAAATACTCTTGGTTACCTTTTATTACACTAAAAGGTGCTAAGACTTCAACGTGCTTGAGGACGCGTTATCAAAACCGAACTTTTTTAACAAACCATTAAAAAGTTCAAGATAAAACTTTAAACAATGAACTCTGAAGTCAATTTCGTCGCATTCAGATAATTTATATGATGCTAGTGCTGAAGACACTTCTGCACTTAAATAAATATCTTTGGGATCTTCAAGGTATGTAGTGTTGTTTACATCAAGTTTTTTAAAACTTCCAAAGCTTACATGCTCATCTTTTACTACGTTAATACGTACATTTTCATTTTCAAATATTTTCAAAAAAAAATTGTTTTTTACCCAATACATTTAAAACTTTTTGGCATTTCAAAAAACTTGCAAAAAAAGGTAAAACTTGACAAATGGTAACACTGCTCTAGAGTATTTATTATTCTCATGTCCAGTGTGGCTAAATTTAGGTTTATTTTTTAATGTTTAGCTCGAAATATTTCACTTAGCTCCTACCTTTTTTCAGCTTTTTTCAACAATGCATTCAGCTCTTTCTAGCTTTTCCTTCTACTTATTTCTACTACGACAACGTTTGCCAAATAATTTTTCAACTTTACAAAGCAAAAACTTCTTTTCATTAGAAAACAGAGTAAGCAAACAGAAGGTAAATTGTATAAAAATTTTAAAGAAGAAATGTCAAATTTGAGCGTAGATAATATTACTCTTTTGGAATTACAATGGCAAAAATTAAATTCTTATGATGATGACGAAAACCAAAAGTCAACTGCGGAATTTTGGATTAATATTTTTGAGTAGAAAAAAGGCAATTAATGAAAACCCATCTAGGGAATTGTCAACTTTTGTGATGAAATTTTTAGTTTAGCCTTTCAGTAACGCAGAAGTTGAGCGCGTATTCAGTGGAATGAATATAATAAAAACTAAATTAGAAACAAATTTTCTTTAAATACCATGAATTAACTGCTGTACATCAGGTGTGGGTTAAAAATTAAAAAGATTAAATAAATGTTGCCAAAGTTTTAAAATAACTAAGGATCTCTTAAAAAAGTTTGATAAGGATATTTATACAACTGATAATGATTTTTTGTCTTGTTCAGAAGTAGAAGAAACTATAGAAGAATGCGATGAAATGTTTAATATATAGCCAAACATTGTTATAGAAGTTTTAAAATGTTTTTATTTACAAATGTTTTTTATAAAAAAAACCGAGTGTAATTCAATATTTTTTATATTGAAAAGTTTCTATATTTATTGTATAGGTTTTTTGAAAGTCTATTTTTTTATGAATTTAAGATTTGTATATGCAATATTAAAGTAAAATTTGTGTGATGTTTTGGAAATTTTTATTTCACGTATAAACCTAAGATGCTTTTGAAAACCTGTTATATTTATAGTTTTAACAACTTTTTCCCCATCATAAGACTGTTAATTTTAGTTGAAAAACTTTTTGTTTGTATTTTGTTTCCTGTTTAAGTTGCGTTTATGTACCAAAAATATATTATATAAATGAACCAAAAATATATTTTTTTATTTTAAAATCTGGTCACACTGCTTGTCTCAGCAATGCAATGTATAGGTATGAAAGTGTTGGCATTTACCATGTGTATATGCATGTATGTAAAATTGTAGATTGAATTATATGTACATATGTATGTACGTGTTTGTCTGCTCCCTACGAAATTAAAAAAGCAAAAAGCCATTTTATTTTCACACAACATGAATAACTGTATCCATATGTATGTGAATAATGAAAGTTAGAATAAAATTTTGCAAAATATTTAAAAAAGTATCAACAAGTTTATTTCTGCTTAGGCACATCATAGAGATGATTAATTTATTAGTCCTTATATTATTATACAAGTATTCCTCATGGTAAACATTTACATACATAAATACAAATCTTCAAGTGCTGTAAAACTTCAAATTTTGGAACAACAAACAACCATTAAAGAAAGTTTAATTTATAATGCAAAACTTATGCCAACTTATTACTTGCAATCGCACTACAATAAATAATGTAGTTTTACCCTACAAGAAAAATAATCGGTCACACTGGTTTATATATATACATATATACATACATATATATATGTATGTGTATGTGTTCTTTAAAAATGTTGCTCTCTTTGTTTCTGGTATCTTAAATTTTGGGAAAATTCAATTTATAATTTTGGAAAATGAAGAAAAAAATTAAGGATAAAAAAGGACAATTCCATTTAAAAAAAGAACAATTCAATAAAATAAAGGCCAGTTTAGTGTTTTTTTAATTTTAAAGGACATAATGTCAAAAAAAGGGGCTGTCCTCATAAAAAAGGACGGATGGTCACCGTAATGATATCGATTAAAGTGTCCTATTCCTTTCCAAGTGTTGACAGTATTATGCCATTCAGCGTTTTTTCTGACAATTTATTCTGTTTCTGTTTCTCCAATTCATTGTTTAAACCTACAAACAATTTTTTTAGTTTCGCTACATGGCTACCAGTAGCTTCCCTTTCGTCCCGCTTAGCTTGAAAAAATTATTCAATCAACGTTGTGTACTGCTCCGTTGCGGCCTTTGCATAGTCCTGCTACCACTTCTGAAACTCCCCACGAGGGCAGGTTAAGCGTTGACGTTGACCTGAGCCCACTTTGGATTGAGATAAATAAAACTAGACTTCAGAGTAAATATGTATGTATGTACATATATAGAATTGGAAAATACAATTGGCATGCAAGGGTAGTTCTTGGAAAAGAAATTTGCTTTTCTGCTTACACGCAAAAAAGGAAAATTTACCACAAAAGAATAGTAAAAGGAGATGTTGGATTCAACTACTGTTGCCCACATATGCGGGTGATTCCCTTAGCTCAAAAGCCTCCGGAAGTACAATTTCAATTTGTATCCCTAAAGTGACTCTTACCATAAACAATACTTACTTAACCAAGTTTATTATGAACAACAAAGCAATTTCAATGAGAAATGTGTATCTTTCTTATGAATAAGAATTGAACAGTATAAATTGTGACTTATAAAATAAAATAAATTTTAAATTCGGTTAAAATAAAATCGTTGTCCATTTCAAACTCTATTTCTGCGTCTGTTGCCCAAAGCTGGAGGAAAATGCGGTGAATTCCCTCTATGAGTTTTTCCAAACTTTGCTCATTTCCGCCTTCTGCTTTCTTTATTTCTTATGTATTTTTCACATTCACTCTCTTCAATTTGTTGATATCATCCTGAAAAAAATTATCATGCACACATGGATACATACATGTGGACAAACATACATACTATGTACGTACGTCAAGAAGTATTCAATTACTGAACGTGTGAAGCACCTACATATATACATACATACATACATATATCTAGAGTGCGTATTCGGAATTTCTTATATATATACCCTATTTATCCATTGTTATTCTAATATCTATGGAGTTGTCAAAGAACTGAGATGCGAACGATATAAATTTATTCATTTTAAAATATTTTCTTGGCTCAACTTGGTTTTGATCTTTAATTTTTCTTTATGTTTTCATGTTAGAGTTGCTGAGTTCATTACATAGGAATATATTTTGGTAAATGATTAACTTTTGGGAATTATTTGAGACACCTTTTACAGAACGTTGTTTAAGAGACCAGGAAGAAGAAACATTTACTTTACTGCGATCGATTGTCAAATAGTACTGAATGAAAAACAAAAATATTGATAACCACTAGTCAGCTATAATCTGCGAAGAAGATGTTTGGAAAAATACAAAGTAGTGTTGCTACATGGTATTATTTTTATGTATTCTAAGTCGGATTCTTCTCAATTTAATCATTTAAAAAATGTACATATCGAGCCTTTGGTGCAATACCGTAGTAATTCAAAAAATCGCGAACTGAGAAAAAGGCATTTCATTTCATTATTGCAAATAAATATTGTTGGAAATAGCTAGAAGCAATAAAGACATTTTTAGCTGTCGAATCTGAACAGATAGAGATGGAACCATAATCTTTTTTTCTCTAGATAGATATTTCCGCAAAGATCATTTCTGCATACCCAGCTCAAAAAATTCAAATTTTGAGTTACTACGGTATTGCACCAAAGGCTCGATATGTACTCCTACAATTGCATAAAATTGTAAAGCTGCATATACACGCATACGTATGTATGTATGTATGCATATATTTTGGCTTTCTTTATATTATACTAGCTGAACCCGGTGTGCTTCGCTACCCCCTTGTTATAAAGTAAAATTAAAAGTATTTATATGGAGCTACCCCACTATTTTAATTAAAATGTATTTTAATAAACGCATAGTCGAAAAATATTATCATGTAATAAGTAATCCTGAGTCAAAGCTGCACGCTGTGAAAATTTAAGATCGGTTAACAGGTCCAGCCTCCAATATATCACAAACAAAGGGGAGTGCTCCGCCCACTTTTCTTTTGGTACGTATTTCTATTCATGCCAATACCATATATAGCAAATACTGCCGCCGTTGGTCAGAAAATGCCTAAGATATGACGATTTTAAAGTTTGGGTTATATGGGCGAGGCCACGCCCCTTTGTCAACTCACAACTTTATAATCAAGAATTTATTATTTCGTAAGAATATTCTGTTGTGAAAATGTAATGACGATCGGTCCAGTATTTAAGACTATATTACGATTTTTAATTTCCCAAAAAAGGGGCGTGGTCCCACTCACTTTTCTCCTGGTACGTATTCCTAATTATGCCAATAGCATATGTACCATCGACGTACACAGATCAAAAAGTGCCCAAAATATGGGTTATATGGGTGGTGCCACGCTCCTTTGTCCAAGAAAAGCTTCATATAGCCTATTATTCCTTCCAGAGTCACAGTAACATGCTGTGAAAATTTCAGGAAGATCGGTCCAAGGGTTTATATATATAGATAGATTATATTATATATGTATGTTTGTATGTATGTTTTGTGGGAATTTGACCGTCACTGTCATGATAAGCAGAGGTATAACGGAGATAAATCTAAGTTTTCGATTTTTTGACTATCATTTGTCCTTTTGCAAAAAACTTTTTTGGCTATACCTTTTCGATATTAATTATATTTCTTTGTCGAAAAATAAATAAAAAACAATAATTCTATGTATATTATTAAATAAAGTAATGAACGAGCCATTCGCTCAAAGCTCTAGCACCAGCGTGACCAGATTTTAAAATATTATAAAGCTAAATCACGTTTGAAAAAAAGCTAAAAGAGAAATTAAAAGCAAAAAATAAAGCTAAATTCTTTTATAGCTTTTTATAGTCACTTTTCATGATTTCGATATTCTTCGTTGTTTAAATAGTGTTTATGTAGGTACATACATACATATATATGTATGTATCTACTTACGGCCTTATTCATAAAAAATAATTCAGGTTTCTTCAGAGCTTATTTGACAAACATTGCATAGAAAGAAAGCCTTTAATAAATCTAAAATATTTTTTATGAATAAGATAGTTATTATATAATATACATATATTTTTGCTTCATTTAAATTAAAAATATTGAATCAGTAACAATATAAAATTATTTATTAATCATAAGTTCTGTTCGAAAACATAACAAAAACAAACGAAAATTTATTCAAATAATACTAAACAGTCTTATCAGGGAGAAAAATGTCTTAAAACTATAAAAATAACAGCTTTTCAAAAGCATCCTAGGATAATATGCGAAAAACTAGTATAAAAATTAAAAGTTATATATATATACATATATCTTTTTCCAAGATAACTACGTACGTAAATAGAAATTAGTTATAATTTAAGAACCTAATTTCGGCTTTTTTACACTCAGCTTTCAATTTGTAAGATTGAAAATTTTTCTTTTATAGATTTGTTCAACGACGTTTGAGCGTTTTTAATACTTTTCACTCGATTTTACTGATTTGGAGATATGTATTTAGTTATTGGCAAAAGTGCACTCATTGATGTATGTTTGCGTACGAAACTTCATTTGTAACATAAAAGCACTATGTTGCCAGACTTACATACGTTGCCATTATTGCAATTGTAACACGCGAAAAGTAGTATTTTACACAAAAGTGCATTACTCAGCTTGTTATAGCGTAGACAGACGACAGTGTTAATTTGCATTAGCAGTCTTAATTCAAATTAACTTGTGAATTATCCCCATCCCAATGTGTATAAGATCTGTCGTAAATGCACGAAATTATACTGAATTTAGGTATTTCGATATTGCAACACAGTCGACAATCAGTCAGCTGTTGGCAAATTGTTTATTATTGTAAAATTAAAATGGATTCAAATTCAGCAAAGGTAAGTTATTTTAATTGTTTTTAGCGATAAAAAAAAGAAATTTTACAATCGAAACGCATTTTTTCCATTTTAAGATTTGGAAAGTATTCCTGTCGAGGCGAAAGTTTTCTTTAAATCTGTTATCGTCCATCGTCAGCACATCACACTCCCAAAAAGTGCTGTTGCGGTCCTTTAATAAATCCCATATATGAATTATAGCCTTTATGAAAATGTACATACATATGTATATTAAACCTACAAATTTCCACAATTGCCTTTCCCTTATGTCAGAGTATCCTATTGCGATCCCAACTTGTAGCAACACGTTCAGATTTATAGTTGCTAGTGCATGTACAATTTTTACATTATGGAGCAGTTTCAGCAAAAGTAATTTCAGCTTTCTTTCAAATAAACAGTGATTTTTCACCAACAGCATTAGCTGCTAGTCGTATTTTCTGCCTTCTGTCCATTTTATCTCGATCTAAATTCAAAAAAAAAATTTGTATACAAACAAACAGATGCTTGATAAATGCAAAAACTGTCGTCTGTCAGGGTAAAATTTTAATTCACATTACTAAGTTTTTAATGCAAATTAACGCTGTCGTCTGTCTACGCTATTAGGCTACACAACCCTGACTTAGTTCTATTAAACTAAACAAAACTGAATGCTAGACACAAAATTACTTTCAAAAACTATAATTTGGTCAGACATGATAAAGTAAAGAACGATATTAAGTATAAGAATTTTTACTGTACTTCGGCAAATTCACTAAAATGTCTCGAAACTTGCATCATTAAAATTCCTCTAGTTTCAAATAAAATGTTGTTTATCATATCAGCTTACTATCCTTCTGGCAATAACAACCGCTTTTTCATAAGCGAATTACTTAATCATTTTCAAATATTAGACTTACAGAACCCTAATAACTTTTATATATTGTCGGGAAATCTCAATTATGAGCACGCTTACTGGGGTAATTACACATGCAATGCAAAGAGTAATATGCTAAAAGAGTGGCTGCTAACCAATGAATTACAATTCAGGTGCAATTTTTTTACTACCACGGAACCCTCATTTCCACGAGGTGCCTCCTATCTAGACATTTGTGATGCAGATTCGCGTTTAGATATACATGGAGAGAGAAAACAACACTCTTAAGTGCTCATAAACTTTGGATTATGACAGTGACCACAAAGCAATGGAAGCCACAGTTCTCAATAATGATACTGATCATCCCCTTATATTCTTTAAATACTCTCCCAACTTAAATATTAACAAGAAAAAATTTAAAAGCAGTCTTGCAAATAGCTATAGTGACGTCAATGGTATCCCAAACAATCGCAATTTATCGAATTCTGAAATAGGTGCTTACCCACTTAAGTTGGAAGGCCTTATAAACACGGTAACGGAAAATTCGGTCCCAAAATTTAAAACTGTGGATTCAACCGAAAAATTTTCGAATTCAATTATTAAGAAATTGAAGCTGGAAAAAAATAAAATTTTGAATAAAATAAAACAATACAACAGACTCTAGCTACATATAACACAAAGTGAAATAATTTTACTAAAAACAAAAGAGAACTAAAACTGATAAGGAAACTCATTAAAGATAATTTTACGCTCACAATTAATAGGCATTTCTGGGACCGGTTGGTTAGCCTAGACCGTCGGAATTTATCAAATGTATTTAGTGAAAGTAAAAAACAATTTCAACAACCTTTATCTATAGATACCTTACAAATTGACCAAGACGAAGCTCGTTAGAAAAAGAACTAGAGAGAGAGAGAGCAACAAACTAATTATTAAAGATCCTGACGAAATACTAAACACAATTAGAACGAATTTAAAATCAGTTCATTCTTATAAAGAGATTGATCCCGATAATCCCATACATATAGATGTTGATAGATGTTTTCACTCATTTTTGGAGAGAAGAAATGAGTATGAAAACAGTAATTCGACTATTACTACGTTTACTAAGCTCAAGAAAGCAAATGATTTAGAAGAACCCTACCTTATATCCGAAGTCTCAATGTAATATAGATAACAACCTTAGGAAAAAACTTTCCTCCGGTATAGACAATATCCCGAATTTTATTCTAAAGAATATTCCAAAGGAAATTATATTCGAATACTGCACTCTCGACATGATCGACAATTTGGATTTAAATTTCAGGACTCCACGATGCATGCTGCACACTATCTAATATCAACTGGAACTGGAATAGACTTTATGCACTGGTGCTTGTCTCATACATTTCGATAACATTTGGATTCCAGGACTGATATATAAGCTTTTAAAATACGGAATGCCTTTTCATCATATTATATTAATACACAATATGTTAAGCAATAACGTCAAATAAAGACCAAAGAAATAAAAAGAAATTCACTCTTTTGAACGGCCTTCAGTAGGGAACAGTAAAGCACTAACTGTGGTAAAATATTTAGGTATTCACCTTGATAAGTTTCTTTACTACAACAGATATGTTGATTTACAACTTACGAAAGCAAGAAAGGCAGATAATGTTGTGCCTCAGTGAAGATAATGTTGTTAGTTAGCCAATATTAACATATGGCTGTCAAATAAATTGCACCTTCATACATGGAAAAACTTAGGGTCTTCGCACGAAAATGTCTTAGGGCATATACTTCTGTCTATAGGTCACTTAATAATGAACTTAAGAAATATATATCTAATAAAAAACTATTATCAAGAATAACTAGAATCGATCATTTTATTATTCAGTTCATCAGAAATCGTATCTTAAAACCCGTCGAGTGCAAAGCAAATAACCTTGTTATGGCTGCCTACTACGTTAGTGAAGAATACATAGAGGAAACTCGAAAGAACGGATATGTGCCTCCGGAAGCATTTTTATACTTAGATAGCCAGGGATATATTTAAAACCATGTAGGCATACCAATTTTGTACCATTTCTATAGACGAGCAAATGTTAAAGCAATAAATAGCAAAGAAATTAAATAGCAAACAGTTGCGAATAAAAGATATGATATGAATTTGTACTTGAAGGAGAAGAATATACTGCCGAACTTGAACGTCAAGAGATACTGGTGGCTCGACCGATGACTTAATTAATTTATATTTAAAGTGATTTTTACTGTTGTTTTTCCCACATTAAAGATTCTAAATACTAATCAATGTTTATAATCATTATTAAAATGTATTACTTACTAATAAATTTTCTTAAAAAGAACCAAAACATTTTTATGGATATGTACTGGAGTGCTCGAATATGGGACAGTGTACACTAGATTATATATGTATGTCACTATTGTTTATTTGTAGTCTAATTATAAGTTAATGCCCAATAAATAAACGATGAAAAAAAATTATATATCGCCTTTGGTGAATCCAGTTCCTAACTTCCGCATTAATTTTCTCACTTTCGTCTACCATTTTTATCTCACCTAAAGAACCAGCAACCCCAATCATATTCTCAGGCAGGAACAATAAAATTATTCACGGTTCGAAAATTTCAACAGCTTTGAATGAAATACACTTTAATACTCGCCGTCCTGTCACGGTCGCCAATGTTTTGTTGCAACACCTTGGTCCTATGCCTCCTTTGATGAATAAAATTCCAAATTCTAATTTTTAATTAAAAAGTTTAATTTGGCTGTTTCCTGTGTTGTGGTTTTAGCTTTCAAGTTACTATTGCGAGATTTAATAAAAAAATTAAATTTTTTTCAAAATCAAATTGGAAATATCTTTATTTTAATTATCAGTTGAGCAGAAGATGTTGTTTTATAAAAACGTGCTTTGCCAACCTCAACAGTATCAAAACAAAAAAGCAATAAAATAACAAAATTTCGCATATTTTAAAATAAAAACAAATTTACGAATAGTTTAAAACAATTGCACATAGTGATAAAAACAACAACACTCAAAAAAAATTGAACGTACAAGAACAAGTGAAAAACTCAAAACTTGGGTTTGAAATGTCTAGATGTTAAATTGGTTACACGAAAGACTAATTACCATTCAGAATATATTATATATGTATGTATGTTGTTTACCTAGAACGCTATCTTACGAATAAGGCAACGTATGCAGCCAATCGCCCGTCGTTCTAATGGCAATAATATATCCTCTAACTCGGCCTTCTACGGCAGTAATTTCCCCAACGTATTGCACCAAAATATCCCACCGAACTCCGGTGTATGGTGCGCAAATATTAGTATAAAAATATTAATAAAAACAACAGCAATAACGAAAATTCAAGTAGTATGTTTTCCTTGCAAGAAATTAACAATTTAACTATAGAACCTATTAACAATTTAAGAAACTGCAAAAGCAAAGTGGACCAGTTCGAGGTTATTACTAGCCTTGCTAGTAATGGCAAATGGCATCAATATAATCACTTGGAATGCCAGAGGCATTCAAAATAAATGTCAAGAATTTGTCCAGTTCTTATTTAGCCACGATATTTATACTTGCCTTGTCTTCTAATGGAAACTTGGCTCGAATCTAATTCTTCTATAAGGCATAATCAGTACTATGTATACAGAAACGACAGGGAGAACACAAGAGGAGGCGGAGTGGCTATTGTGGTTAAAAAATATCAACCATCAATTACTTCCTATTATTAATACTAACATTATTGAAGGCATCGGTATAAAAATATTTATAACAATGATTGTATACATATTTATTCATGTTCTTTATTTAGCTGGTCCGGATAATAACAGGAAACTATTATTTGGCTCAGAACCTGAACCTGAATTCTGTAGCATGTCAATCTTCGCAGATGATACAGGAATCCTCTGCTGTGGACCACTTGCGGTAGACATTGTTGTGAATCTTCAAAGAGCTACAACAGAATTATTTGCATATTTCAATAAGTAAAAAATGAAGTTAAAGAACGAAAAAACACAAGCCATATTACCCCAAGGAAATATAGTACTAAGCAATATTTCAATCCAATGGGTGTTATACTTGATTCCAAAATAAAATTCAATGACCACATATCACATACTATCAACAAGTGTAATATTTTAATTCGTTTAAAGACTGACTATTTGTAATAAAAAGATTACATACATATGTATATTGAAATCAATTTTCCATGCGGTTATGTATTACGCAGCCCCAGTTTGATGCAATAGTGCAAAATGCCATATAAAAAGGCTTCAGGTACTACAAAACAAATGATTTGTAATCTGCCGTGGCATTTATCTACCTGTAGCCTCCATGATATTGCCAATATGGAATTAATAGAAGATAAGATAAAAATATTAACACATAACTTTTGCCTTGGGATTCGGATCATACCCATATCAATGGCTGGTACTACAGCGTAGGTAGTTAAAAAGCTTAGTTAGTAAGGTATATATGTATGTATAACAACTTTCAAAAAGGGTTTGTTAAATTCTTCCTCCAATAATTATATACATATGTAACTGTTCAAACATATCCTTATATATATGTATTTATTTAAGCTGATTACTAAGCAGAAAAACCAATACTCTTGAACTCTTTATATATACACATGTATAATAAAGAAAACCAAAGAATGTATGTATATATTATTTAACAAAATAAATTGAATTTGGCAGTTTCATGCCAAAAAGAAACTTGAGACAGAGAAACTCAACTTAATTAAAAACAAAGAGAAATGTTTGGTTATAGGGCCCAAGATCAAGCTTAAGCTTAGAAACCAAGATTCTGCTTTACAAAACAATACTTAAGCCGATAAGGACATACATACGGCATCCAACTTTGGGGATCTACAAGTAATTAATACGTTGAGATACTACAGAGATACCAGTCGACTTTTAACAAATACGCCATGGCTTATCAGCAACAAAAATACACACAGAGATCCTCGAATTTTATTGGTCGAAGACGAAATAAATAACTTCAGTGAGAGATACCTAAATAGACTAAGTCATATACGTTGGCAACACTGCTAGCATACAGACGTGTTTATAATTATCAGCTGTAAATTTTCTTATAAAAACTTTAAGTTTAAATATTTTTTTGTTAATTTTCATTTATTTGGGTGTGAAATCACTTCCAAAAGAAAGAAGTTTTGGGGGAATAACCCCAAACACAAGATACCGAAGTCAGGAAATAGATTTCAGGCGCTATCCGATATGGATGATATCTCAAGTGATGAAGAACCTGAGATAAAGAAGGGCGTGGTAAAAGTGCCTCCAATTGTTGTTGACAGCAGCCATAGCCTTACATCGGTAATGAAATGCTTGGGAAAACCGTACAAGTACAAAAGGATTTCGATTGGAACAAAGGTAATACCAAATTCTAAAACTGATGTTGACGTCGCTGTTGCAAAGTTGAAGGCAGATGGTATGAAATTCTACACACATCCTGTTAAAGACAATAAAACGTTTAAGTTAACCAAATAGCAGGTTTACCGAAAATTGACACAAAGTCAATTGTAGATGAATTGAAGCAAAAGTTCAACATTGAGCTTGAGAATATAAAGGAGGTAGAAACATCCAGAACAGGACGCGCAACACCGACGACTGGGCCCGAACATCACCATAGGCAGCTATAACTTCGAGGTAGTGAAGGACTTCGTCTACCTTGGCTCCCAAGTCAACAGTACGAACAACATCAGTACCGAGATCAAACGCAGAATAACTCTTGCCAATCGCTGTTTCTTTGGGCTCAAGAGGCAATTGAGTAGTAAGGCCCTTTCTCGAAAAACCAAGTTGACACTATATACCACTTTGATAATCCCTGTACTTCTTTATGGCGCAGAAGCATGGACGGTGTCGAAGGCGGATGAGGAAGTCCTTGGTATTTTCGAGAGAAAAGTTCTGCGTTCAATCTTCGGCCCTGTTTGCGTTGATGGTTTCTGGAGAAGAAGATTCAATCATGAACTGTACGGGTTGTACAGCGACATGAGCCTAACCAGGCGCCTACGGATCCAACGGCTAAGATGGTTGGGCCATGTAGAGCGCATGGAGAATACTGCTCCGACCCGTAGAATCTTCGATTCCGAACCTGTGGGACAACGCAGTAGAGGACGCCCACGGAACCGATGGCGCACACAAGTGGAGAGGGTCCTCAACCAACTTGGTGTGCAAAATTGGAGAACGCTGGCTAAAGACCGTGCCAGCTGGAAAACTTTGTTGGTTGAGGCCCAGGTTCACCACGGACTGTAGCGCCAAAAGAAGAAGAGAAACATCCAGAACAACAGTAGATGATGCTCTGTACATGTTGGAATTTAAAAAAGAGCATGTCACTAAACGTGAGGTAATCAAAATAAAATATGTGTATGATGTTGTAGTGCATTGGCGAAACCCTCTCCGACGATCTAGAGGACCAACGCAATGTACGAAATGTGCAATGTACGGTCACGGATCCGCAAATAGAGTCTCAGCGTGCTTAGGATGCGGCGGAACTCACGAGTATGCTAATTGTCTATTAAGCAAACCTCCAGGATTGGATTGTCCAGTTATTTATAAATGCTTTAACTGCACAAAAAGAGGTCTAAAAAATGTTAACCATCGTGCTGACGACGCGCAGTGCCCTCTACGAAATGACTACGTGGAAATACGGTATAAGGTTTCCAACCGTAAAAGACCGCAAAGAAGTAATTTTCCCAAAAATAATATAGTCACCTCATTGGAGAAAGGAATTTCTCAATCCAAAGGAAAACCAGGTAACATTGAAAAATTATCGTATGCCGAAATGGCCAGTGCTAATAACCATTTTGATGAAAGCAATAATATCTTTAATAAACAATTATTAGACATATATTTTGAAGCTATCGATGCACTAGAAAAGTGCAAAACCAAGTACGACAAAATGAGGGTACTTGGAAACATGCTTAGACATGTCATATAATCAAGCAAAATGTTACCTTAAAGTTATGCACTATAGGTATAACTAACCCAGCGACACAACTGGAATTAGAAAACCTCATTCGGGAAAAACAAATAGATATAATTTCAATTAATGAAACGTTTCTTAAACCAAATCACAGATTTAAACTGGCAAATTATAAAATCTATAGAGAAGATCGCAGCAGCCATGGTGGGGGAGTTCTCATAGCCATAAAAAACTCTATACCACATGAGAGATTAATAAAATATTCCACCTTATCTATTGAAAACATATCAATTTTAATCAAAATTAATAACAAAATAATAAGATTTACGTCAGCCTACTGTCCAAGATTCACACCAAGCTTCGGTAATGACCTTGACAAAATCACAGAGACTACATACGAATTTATAATTTTCGGTGACTTTAATGCCAAACACACAACGTGGGGTTGCTTACAAAATAATTCAGCGGGCAATTATCTCTTTAACCATCAACTTGGCTCTCATTATTACATATATGCTCCCAGCTCTCCCACTAGATTTAGCCAAAATGTTATAGCCAGACAACCCTCCGTAGTCAATATTATGATAACCAACTCAGCTCTATGCTCCTCACAAATTGAAACGTTTCCGGAATCACTTAACTCAGATCACGTTCCAATGATTTGTAAGATATATGGCTCGGTAGTTGAAACCACAACCAAGGTCCCATTATATAAAATGGCCACCTGGAAGACAATAAGCAAAAGGGTAGATGACGACTTAAAAAATAATAACTTATGTACATTCATTTGTTATCACAGAACTAAACATCGAATCAGCCTTTGAAGGTATAACGTCTATTTTGCAGGAAGCGTTCAGAAGAATCCCCATGGGTGAGAAACAAATATGGCAAAGAAAAATTTCCGACTTAAGTCTGTATTTAATTGGCCAAAGAACTAGATACAGACGAAAATTGCAAAGATGTTCTATTCCATCAGAACGTAATCAAATATTGGCTATACTGAAACAGCTGACTTTCTTTATAAATTTTCATATCAAAGAAGACAGGAATAACAGCTGGTATCAGTTTTTGCAAAAACTGCCACCAGGTAATAAAAAGTTCTGGAAATTAGCTAAAGCAATAAAAGGCAAACAGTCAACACTTGACAAGTTAACAGTAGATGGCGCCACTATATATAATAATAAATAAAAAGCAAATATTATTGCAAATGCTTTCGAAAATATCCATGCAACTACGAGCAATTTAACATCAATAACATCAATTTATGATCAAAACACATTACATGGTTAAGAAATCAAATTATCACTGATATTATACAAGAGTACAATACAACGAAGGATGAAGTTAAATTCTTTGTTCATACTTTACATACCTCAAAAGCTCCTGGTATCGATGGCATTAATGCTATAGTACTTAAAAACATGTCAGATACATTTTTCAAAATCATAACAAAACTTTTTAATTGGTGCTTAAAAAATGGATATTTTCCAAAAATATTTAAGAATGCCAAAGTTGTACTTATACTGAAAGCAGGTAAAGATACCAAGGCCTATTAGTATGTTAAACACACTGGATAAAGTCTTTGAAAAAATAATATTGAAAAGGCTTCATGAATTCACGGAAAATCATGGTATATTACAGAATGAACAGTTTGGGTTCAGAAAAGATCACTCCACAGTTCATCAAGTTAAAAGAATAGTAAACCTTATCCAAAGCAACAAAAACAATAGAAGGAGCACGGGAGTAGTACTGCTAGACATTGAAAAAGCCTTTGATTCCATATGGCATAATGGTTTAATTTATAAACTAGAAACTTTTGGATATCCTGTCTACATGCAAAAGATTATAAACAGCTTTTTGTCTGATAGAACATTTGTGGTAAAAATAGATAATGAATACTCTAGTATACGCAAAATTCCTGCTGGTGTACCCCAAAGTTGAGTTTTATCCCCTATCTTATTTTCCATATATATATATCAGAAACATTAAGAGATCAAACTACAGCACTATATGCGGATGACACTGCTTTAATAGCAACTGGCAGAGTCTCGAATGCAATTATTAAAAAGCTTGACAAATCTCTCATAAAAACTAAAAACTGTTTCGAGAAATGGAAAATTAAAATGAATGATTTAAAAACACAAGCAATTATATTCCCCTTTAATAAATCGCCAAAACAAATACCTAGTATAGGATTTTCTATTCAGGGCATATAAATACAGGACTCAGTAAAATATTTAGGAATTACCATGGATAAAAAATTGAATTTCAGAGAGCACATTTTTCAAACATGTACTAAAGCCGTAAGATGTGGGAGAGCCCTCTTTCCTCTACTAAATCGAAAATCATCCCTTAACCATAAAAATAAGTTATTGCTTTATCGAATGTGTATTCGACCGATTATGACCTATGGACGTCAGGTGTGGTCTTCAAAATACGCAAAAACCCACCTGAAAAAGCTTCAGATAATCCAAAATAAAAATTTGAAAATTATACATAACCTACCCAGACGCTACGCTACAATGGACTTACACAGAAACTTCAAAGAAAAACTATTTGAAACTGTAATTTGTGAATTAACACAAAGATTTGAGCATCGCAACAGATTTTCAAACCATGATTTGATACGAAATTTGTAGTAATGTAATCTTCGCCAACTTCAGTCAGGAAGATGGCGTAAGATTCAATGCAAATTTTTTTTTATAAAATACAATATTGTATGTAGATATAAGGTTTTTAGCTATCTTTTTTCTCCTTAAAACATTATTATATTTTCAATGTTCTCCTATTTCCTTATAATAGTTTAATACTTGGTTTAATACTACTATTTAGTAATATCTCAAAAATTGTATATATAAAATATATTTTAAGATATTTGTATTGTATGATGATAGAAAATAAAAATGAATGAATAGACTAAGTAATCATTTTAACGTGTTAGCAATCAATCTGTTAGATGATAGCAATGAAATCCAAAGACTTAAAAGATTGCATGTACATGTACCTACAGGGTAGGTCAATATCCTTCCGAAAATAGATAAGGTTGAAATCCGTTACCCCACATTTTAGTTAAAAAATAAATTCTTTTTGTATTTACTTGGTTTTTGGGTTTTAGGAAACTCAATACTCGTATATGTTATTGAAAAATCATGAAATTTGCTTATTATTTTAATTGTAAAATAGATTGCAAATAAAACAATATAAAAAAAGTTGGCTGTCTCAAGTTCTTCTTACAAACCCAAATTTACAATTCATGTTTTAATCTCTTTTACTTGGATTACTGTTTCACTGCAAAAAATTTGACGAACCTATGCAAGCAAGAGCAGACAAATATGCATGAATTTGTTGTTATTATTGATCAGTAATATGCAGAAAAGATCAACAAAAAATTGGTTTGATTTCAAATTTTCTTTCAGCAACAACGAAATTAATGTTAAACTATTATTTTAAGTACGAGCGGAAATGTTCAAAAATAATGTAAACATTAAGGAACGCAACCTTAAAGTGTTAAAAATTTGAATTAAAACAAATCGAATTATTATGTTAAGAGTTGAAAACTGCTGAACTTTGGCACGTTGCGTTGAAGTCGACGTACTCTATGTGGCAATGCTCATAACAAACCGTGTATTTTAACTCAGCTGTCAGTTGGAAAAGTCAAAGTAGTCTTTCCCAGCGTTCTCCAATTGTGCACACCAAGTTGGTTGAGGTCCCTCTCCACTTGTGTGCGCCATCGGTTCCGTGGGCGTCCTCTACTGCGTTGTCCCACAGGTTCGGAATCGAAGATTCTACGGGTCGGAGCAGTATTCTCCATGCGCTCTACATGGCCCAACCATCTTAGCCGTTGGATCCGTAGGCGCCTGGTTAGGCTCATGTCGCTGTACAACCCGTACAGTTCATGATTGAATCTTCTTCTCCAGAAACCATCAACGCAAACAGGGCCAAAGATTGAACGCAGAACTTTTCTCTCGAAAATACCAAGGACTTCCTCATCCGCTTGGTTTTTCGAGAAAGGGCCTTACTACTCAATTGCCTCTTGAGCCCAAAGAAACAGCGATTGGCAAGAGTTATTCTGCGTTTGATCTCGATATTGATGTTGTTCATACTGTTGACTTGGGAGCCAAGGTAGACTTCACTACCTCGAAGTTATAGCTGCCTATGGTGATGTTCTGGCCCAGTCGTCGGTGTTGCGCGTCCTTTTTTGATGACAGCATATACTTCGTTTTGCCCTCGTTCACCGCTAGACCCATTTTGGCCCCCTCCGTTGAAATACCAGCAAACGCTTCATTGACGGCTCGCTGTGTTCGACCAATCACGTCTATGTCGTCAGCGTATGCTAGCAGTTGCACGGACTTTTGGAAGATCGTGCCTCTGTTGTTGGCGTGTGAGTTTTGCACGATCTTCTCAAGAATTATGTTAAAAAAGTCACGTGACAGTGCGTCGCCTTGTCTAAATCCCCTTCTGACATTGAAGATCTCGGTGAGTTCGTTACCGACCTTGATGGAGCAGCGAGAGTTCTCCATCGTCATCCTACTCAGCCTGACGAGTTTGGTAGGAATGTCAAAACTAAAAACTTCGTATAGCTCGTCCCTATACACACTGTCATATGTGGTCTTAAAATCAACGAATAGGTGGTGGGTGTCGATTTGCATCTCTTGGGTCTTTTCCAGGATCTGCTGTAGTGTGAAAATTTGGTCAATTTTGGACTTCCCCGGTCTGACATACATATATACATATATTACCGTGAAATCGCACCTTTAAATAAATGTTCGACGGACTTACATACTTGAATTACAAACACATTGAAAATGCTCATGAGATTATTCCCTTTAATTTTGAAATTTTCCACTTGTATCTATGACCAGATGCACATACATACATATGTACATACATGACCACGAAAAAAATAACACGAAATAATGTACCAAAACGCCATCCATTGGTTGGATGAGGGTAGTGACATTTGGTGGCATAAACATGGCAGTTATGTATCTATCTTCAGTTTTTAATTCTGTTTCGCTTGGATGAGAGGGAGCGTTATCGATAAGTAATAGTGCCTTCATTGGCAAGTTTTTCTTCTTTAGGAACAATTTTACATAATCAAAAGCAAGAACTTTTAGTTATATTTTTAGGCAACGAAGAGATTGTGTACCTGTGGTACAAGGGATTTATGGAACCAATGCTGACGTCATCCAAACCGATTTGGAATTTGTAAAACTGCGTGGATTTTTGGCCTCACCAATTACCAAAAGTTTAAGTCTATGTGCACCTGATGCATTTATGCAACAGAGGAACGTTATACGTTGCTTCCCCTTCTTTATACCGGGAGCATATTTCTCTTGCACTGCAACGTACGTGTTACTTGGTAAAAGTTCCCAGAATAAACCAGACTCATCAGCATTATAGAGTTGGTCATTGTAACTCCATTTCCTCAATTTATTGCTTTGTGAAAAAGTCTGTACTGAAAATGAAACTTAGACATCGACTTTTTGATTAAAATTAATTATTTTAAAGGAAAACAAACAATTGAATTCAATTTAAAATAACGAAAATACATTTAATTGAACGGTTAAGCAAAATAATAGTTGGATAAAAATGTTAACTTCACATATTTTAAATACAGTTATCCGAGGCAAATCAGTCAACCAGTGCGAGTGAGTCGGAACCGCGCTTGAAAAATAATTATATGCGATGGCGCGGCGCGAAAGCTGTTATTATCACTAAAAAAGTTTTCTTGGCGGGAATACCTTAAAAGAAAAAATTTGTTTAAACGAATCATAAACAACCAAGCGCTTTGTTTTTGAACAATAGGTATCATATAATCCAATCTTTATATGAATTTGATATATCTTTATAATTGCGAATACATACTGACTTATCGTCTAAATGAAGACATGCTTGAAAACTTGACAAAAGCAAAAAAAAAAGCTAATGCAATATTACAAACAAACATACATACATTGTAACAAAACCCCATTCAGCACTTTTAATAAAAAAGCACAAGAAAACCATGTGAAAGCAAATTGTGCAATTTTAATAAAATTAAAGGGAAAATAAAACAACTTTGAAATAGAAAATCTGCCGAAAATAATCTCCGAGTCTGATGCTTTTCACTAAAATATTTTGGTGTATCGCAGTACGAAACATTTGTTCAAATTAAACACGTGCAGTTTAAGAGAAAAGTCTAAATGCACCCAACAGTTGTGCGATTTTAGGCAACTTATATACATACATACATACATACATACATACATATGTAGATAATCAGAAAATAAATTGATATGCTAACATTTAAGGCACTAATAAATAACATTATTTACAAGAGAAAAAACTAAAAATATGCTATTATAATAATCAGCCCAATTATAAATATTCGCAAGGAATTTGTTTCCCGAGGAAAAGTCTTTTCTCGAGAAAAAATTCCTCCAATTATAAATTCCGCGTGAATAACACATTCAATAATTGGCAACGCTGAGACCACCTGTTTAGATTGTTTACATTTAATTTGGTTTATTTTTGATGTGCAAGAATATATTGGTGTTTTTGATTAAAATAGTTTAAAAAATTGTAAAAGAAAATGAATAGCATAGGTCTGCGAAATCTTGCTGAAGAAATTGGAAATTATGGAAACCGCAAGCAATGTCGTCTGTATTGGATTCCATCAGTACAGGCAAATGTTGAATTTGGGACTTGTTTGTTGTTTTCGACCTACATATGCAAATATATAAACAAATAAAAAGATTTATTGCTTGAAACTTTATTTTATAAAAATATTACTTACATTTTAATTCAAACTCCCTTCTGTTTTGCCAAGGAAATTTTTTTGGGGAAAATCAAAACTCAAATATGTATATTTAGAATAACTACTTTTTAACCATTTAATTTTTTCTCCCTTTCACACGGTTGATAAAAACGGATTAAAAAGTAAAATGTGGGAATTTTTATTCATAATAGGAGAAAAGGGAAAAGGGAAAAATTTCATGAGGAATTTCTGTTTATAATTGGGCTGAATAACAAAGATATTAAAAATCGGCAGGAAAAATGTCTACATACATGGAGTAACTAGAAAATTAATAACAAAAAGGAAAAAACAACCGTTATTTTTTATTCTAATTGGTTTTAATGTGGTCAATTCATTTTACAAATTCAAGTGAAATAAATAAGATATCTGCAATTTTAACCATCGAAATGGAAGGTAGAAAAGAGGTTCCGATCTCTGTTAGAAATATTGTGGTGAGGCAGCGAAAGGAAGGTAAATGTTGTGACGAAAATTCAAAAATAGTAAAGCTTAACCGCGCAACAGTACAGACAATACTTAGAAATTGAAGCAACCAAGACTACTGAAGACCCTTAAACCTGCTCTTTTTCGAGCATGGACCGTAAATACGACTGATATTGCAGAAAATTTAGCAAATTCAATGCCCCGTCGCTTCATGCAGCAATTGACGTCTACGGCGGGCCGACCACATACTGGAAATTATGTATTTTATTTCAAATTCGTTACCCTTATATTAAATTTTATTGCTGTATATTATTGTTGTTATTATTGTTACAATAAAATGAATTATAAATAATCTGAGTTTAAATATTACCATTAAAAAACGTTTTTAATTTTTTTACACATTTACGAAACATTCGAAATTGAGACTTTTTTCTTAAACTGTATGTATGTATGTACAAATTGTTGGTGTTTTTTTATTGGTAAAATTCGCGCTCCGCTAGCTAACAGCTGTTTAAATAAATAAAAGGTGCTACCGTTTGTATAATTTTTAAACCAAAATAAACAGATGAACAATAAATGTACTCCAGAAGTTACACCGTCTGTTTACACTGAAAATAATAATAGTTCAATGCAATAAAAAACATTTAATTTGCAAAATATGGCTAAGAACAACCGAATACATTGAACGTAAATCACGTGATTCAAATATTATTGTTGCTGGGCTAAACTGTAAAAATATACATACAAGCTGCCAGGGAAAGATTTACGAAACTATGCAGTGATATATTAAAAGTCAACGTTGATGTGGTATCAACGCGCGTGTTACCTTATGGAAAATCATTTTGTTCGGCTTAGGATCGAGTTTGTAGGCTTATGACGTAGTTGGTGTTAGGCAGTTTAAAAGATCAGAATTTGCTCATAAAAAAGGACTATAGTGAAGAAGAGCAGCACATAAGATCTAACCTGAGACAATTAAAAAAAATTAAAAAGCAGATAAGCTCGTTAACATACATATGTATATGTACATATATCAAATCTAGAAAAATTATTTCAGTTTAATAAATTTGTGACACATATCAACAGTTTTGGCGTATTTTTTCTATTTGAAACCCATGTCACAGCTGAGAGACAGCAGTTGTTTTCGTCATATTTTAGTAATAATTCTATTCACTGGATGCAGCTATAAAACAAAGTGCTGGACGTGCCAGCGGTGGCTGCTTATATGGTTTCAGAAACAATTTTAAAAATACATATGTATACTTTTAAATTTATGAATATTTCTAATAACACGGTATTAGGTGCAAAATTTTAAGGAAATATATTTTACTTTATAACAGGATATATAAACTGCACAAATTGGAAGAATGAGTCGGTGATTTAAATGCAAGACTTGCAGATGAATATGTTCTAGATGGTTTACCACATATTAAAAAGTATAAAGTTTCAAAAGACAATTAAACAAATGCGCAACGTCGAAAGTTGTTGAACTTAATTGAAGATATCGGTGGGGTTGTGCTTACTGGCAGATTAGGTAATGATGCTTTGGGAGAGGTTATGGGTAGCTGCGTTATTTGATCACTTAATTTTCCACAATATGTTGATGATTACTTTATTGCAACCACACTCTGTCCACATGCCGGTCTTTTTAAAAATAATCATTTATTCGTATTGCTGATGCAAATATATTCAATTCAAACACTTAAGAGGATTAGCTTCATCTAGAGGATTAGGTTGAGCTAGAGGATTAGGTTGAGCTTTTGCCTTTGATGGAAATTCTTATTCAGATCCTTTTGCTGCCGAAACACATACATAAATATAAAACAAAGCGTATGTGAAGCCCTCTATTATTCTACTTATACGTTAATGATTTAGCTGATGTGCTACCTGGAGAAATTAATGTTACTGACGTCAATGTAAAAATCTTGCTTTACGTCGACGGTATTATTATTTTGTCAGACAATTAAACAGAATTGCAAAATATGATTGATTACTTAGACATGTGATTATTGATCCATATGGGGCTTGAAACCGAATCTTGATCAATCTAAAGTGGTAGCATTTCGTTCTGGTACTAGAATTTCTTCATACTTAAACTGGACTTATGGTGGCGATAATATTGACATAATTAACAATTATAAATATCTAGGAGTCGACATCACTTACAATCTCTCTTTTAGAAAGCAAGTGAGTAATAAATTAACAACCTCAAAATTGGCGATTAACTCTCTTGGTTAATATACATTAACAATCCGTAGATATCGCAGAACAATAAACTGAAAATGTTCCAGGCTGCTACCAGATACATAATGCATAATGCGGCTTAAGCTTGAGGCTATGAAAAGTTCGATGAGGTTGAAAACCTGTTTATATTTTTTATAAAACATATGCTATACCCTACTCAACACCAAATTATTTGCTGTATATAAAGACAAACTTAGACTCACTTTTGTACCCACCTTATAGCTTCATCTCTCTTATAATAATAAAGTAATGGATATGAAACCACACAGGTTATCCCGCATTTAGCATTAAAAATTATAGAAGAAAACATATTTTTGGGCTAAAGGGTGTGAAAGCTTTGTCAAGCTATACAATTTTCTCCCGATAATACATGCTATGTAGACAGTGGCAACCTTTATTAAGTCATCTAAAAACCAATATTCAAAATGCTAGAAGAATGCCGATCTATATGCTAAACTTGATTAGAATATTTCATCACTATACTGGTCAAACTTTTCCCCTAGTGTAGTCAATTTAATAATAAAATATATTATATTAAAATGAACCATATTAAATGAAAATTACGTTAATGGCTTAAATTATTTCTCTCTTTGCTTAAAGTATAGAAAACTTACTTCAAATGAAGTATGAATTTATTATCGGAACAGACAATAAACCATTAGCTTGGCTGTTTTCTATTTCGTTTGAGATTGAAATTATCCAAATTCGACTATATAATTAAATACAAAAACGGTGTTCAAAATTCCAATGCAGACGCATTGCCTACAATAAATCCGGAGGTAAGCCATATCGAAAGGTGAATAGAAATTTTTTAAACCAAATGTCGTATTAATTTCAATAAACCCCAAGTAATTATAAAAAATTGAATCAGGTATCAACTCCGTTTTCGAAGATTTATAAACAAGTATGCAACATAGAAAAATATTTTCGAAACCCACCAAAAATACCATTCCGAATAACAGAGGGCCCTAAAAAAACCTAGGGAATTATATATCTAGATGTATTTTATACACTTGAGCATGATAGATCATTTCACCAAACAGGCATTGTCAAACTGCTTCCTATAGTTAAACTTTACGGAAAAGTAGACAAAATTTGTAGTTGACAGTGAACTTGTATTCAAAGAAGTACTCATGAGACAATTTTTAAAGGACAAATATATGTATGTAAAAACATCTCATAGTAATCACACATCAAACGGTGACTGAAAGACTACACAACACCATAATCGAATACACATACGTAAGGACCAAACCAAATACGAAACGGGAGAATAAAAAATTACTACGGCAATAGACTTCTATAATAACAATACACATATCTGCAAGTTTAAAACCTATAGATTTTTTGAACGGAAAAATACACGAAGATAGATATAATTAATATAATTTATAATATGTTAGTAACAAAGAAGGAAATATATACATACATAAAAAGACAGAAAAGATGTAGAGTTAGAAGAGGGAAATGGTTATATGAAGAGATAAGAAGTGGTAGAAACCACAGAGGATATAGAAAAATAAATTCAGTGAAAATTGACGACAACCACCTAGAAAATGCAAAAAGCGAACTGAAACATTATAAAACACAGATCAAACAGAAGAAATAAATACGAAGACAGAGACAACCCTGTGAACGCCACTATTGGACTCCAACCATATTTTTTATATACATACATAGAAAACATCCAATATACAAAGGATACATGCCCATTGAGAAAGGAGAAATCCAAGTGATTGAACACTACAATAAAGTTGTCCACATCGTAAACACTTCAGCATACATATGTAGTAACATAGCACGAAGTTTATAATATTTAAGCTTTCAAAGTAAATTTAAATATTATTTTCAAAACAAAGTAGTAACATTAGAAGTCGAAGGGACATTCTTGGGACAAATATACCAAATAAATAATGATATTTCCCTACTAAAAGATCACGTAAATGACCTTGGTCAAATTATCTTCTCTCTTAAGACACTTACACACGTTGAATTAGACTTAATCAACGATTATAACACCTACGCAAATTCTAAAGTCAGTGTAGGTTTCCATAATGAAAACATTATAATAGTGCTCCAAATTCCGAAACATTCTGATAGTGCCGTATCAAAAACAATCTTTGAACCTCTTACAAGTGCTGATAACAAATCAATTATTCGAAATATTTATGAAATCCTGACTGATACAAGCAATAATATTTTTGATATAAATGTCAAATCCTGAGAACTGTATCATTCACACTTAAAATGAAGCGTATTCAAATGTAAATATGAAAGTATTTACATATGTATGTATGTATAAGCTAACAACAGCGACGTCGCAACCAATAAAATAAATTTGGTTGCGTAACCAAACCTGATACCTGTAGTCAAACACGCGTATCCGCTCTAAATACAGAACTGCTTGAGTTGCAGTTAAAACATGGGGAAACACTTTTGGCGGATCAGCGTCTCGTAGCAAAGCTCCTAGTGATCCTTGCCTTCGAGGTGCTGTTGTCTTGCAACAGACTATGTAAGGAGCTAAGATCGAGGGCAACGTCAGGAGAGTTGGTTAAGAATTGGTGTTCTTTGAGGATTTCCGGCTACCAACTCAGGTGCTTTCGCCTCTCATTCCGTTCTGGTGAATTACAAAACAGAAGAGATTAGATAGCTCGAGCTCTTCTGCAAGGAGTTTATGGTTTGTGCCGTGAAACGTTTTATACGAATTTGCCATCTCTGTAAGCCTTTCAAACTACATGGAGGCGTCAGTGAGCCGTTGACAAGTTCACTCAAGTGGCGCTGGGCCACTGCCAGATAAGGCCATCCTGGCAGGTGCTGGCATAAATCAATTCCGAAATATTTCTGACATATAACATTACAAATATTTAATTGAAATATAAAGTTACTCCTCCTTCACCAACCGAGTATTCGTGGTGATCCTTAATCCACAATCACAAAAGATTACCGGAGCGAAAGTGAAGTGAACCATATCTTAGTAGGTGTCCGCGATTATAAAAGTGTATTTTCAAAAAGGAAGGAAAGAGAATAAAAACAAAGGGTTCTCTAATTGACCGCGTCGCGACGTATGACCAAGACTCAATTCAAAAATTTTTACTTTTTATATTTTTTATATTTAATATTTTTATATTTATTTTGTATATAAAAAAATATAAAAGATAACAAAAATAATAAATAAAAAACTATAAAAAAGGAAAATTTAAATTGCAATTTGAAAAATTCAAAAAAATAATTAAAATATAAAGTCACAAAAATAAAAACAGTGAAAATGTAATATTGCCGAAAATTGGAAAAAAAATCTTAAAATATAACATCCATGGAAAGGTAAAAATAGAAAATTACATGTTACAAAATTAAACAAAAGAAAATGTAACAAAAACCTTTTATTCGAAGAAAAGTAAAAGCCAAAAAAATTAAGGCTAAATAAAAAGAGAACTCAAGAGCTTTTACTAGCCAAAAGAATTTTTAATGGAAAATACAATTTTACAAGAAATAAAGTTGCTGAAAAAGTAAAATAAGTTTTAAGATTCAAGATTAAAGACTAAAATTTCACAAAAAATTAAGATCAACTACCAAAAGAGTCAAATATTTTTAAAGATTAGTTTGTGCAACGTTTAAGGACAGGTTTTTGAATTTTTTTATTATTATCCTTGTCGGCTAGTCGGGCAGAAAAAATAGAAGAAATAAAAACAACCGTGACCCTTATGACTGGGCAAATAATTGTTTATGGACCAGATAGAAAGAGCTGAAGCTAGGATAGGGAATTTAGAGGCTAGGATTTTCTGGATTCAAATCAAGCTTTTAGATGATACTGTAAAGGAGTTGAAGTCATTCGGTGGCAATTCCACTCAGTATATTTCTTGGATTCATTCCGTTAAACCATTATTAAAGATATTCGGTCTAATTCATAAAATTTTCTTATTTCACTGTTAAACTATGTAATAGTTATTAAACAGAATTGAAGTTATAAGCGTACAATAAAAATGTGTATTCATAAACGTTTAATAACGCTAGTTTAACAATTAAACACTTTTACCAATTTTTTCTTTCCTATTGGCAACCTTGTTGTAATTAACTTGTAACATTTTGTTTAGTGATGTACACCATATGATTCTATTTTGTAAGTAATGGGTTTAAATTTTAAAAAAAAGTACAAAAAAATGTCTTTAAATTGCTGATTAAAGAAGTAAAACAAAACTCTTGCTCTAATTATTAAAAATAAATAAATAATGAGCGAATAAATGTACTTAAAGCCTACGTATGTTGTTCTTGAAGTTCGACAAGTACTTGAATACTCAACTGTTTAAATTTGCTTGTGTATCACTAATCAACATTAATTAATTTGAAAACGCAAGTCAGCCAAACGCATGCAAATAAAGTAAGGAAGATGGAAAAGGCTGAAGAAAAAAGTAAAAGAAACAGAGCATCCAACTGGTTAGACGAAGACAAAGTAAGTATGTACGTTTATTTTATTTGTATAAAAGATTTTGAAACAACTTCTGCTGATCTTCCATGCAAATACATATTTATGTATGCATGTAGTTGCATCAGTATTTTCTTCCATTTCAGTTTCTTCTAAGTGAAATGCCACGGAGTCGTCCTCTGAAATTTTATATATTATCATTATATTTAAGATGTGTTCGTAATAAAAGACTGAATTTTGTTAATTTTTATTTATTAAAAAAATGAATATTGTTAAATTCCTTGTTCTCTGTTAAGTTTTAAATTATAAAATTGGAATATTTGTGTCTTAATATGTACATATGTATGTTTTTATACCACATGAACATTGAAATTTTCGTTGGTTTTTACGTTTTATGGGAAGGTAAAACTAGTCAAGAAAAATATGAAATACCAATTCCTTTTAAACCATCTTTAAAAATCGAGGTTATCTATTATATTCTATCTTTCTTTTTTATGTGCTCCGTTTTTCAAAATTCTTTTTGACTATTTTAATAGGATAAAGGGATTGGCCCTCTTTCTTAAAGATTTTCGAGTTCGGACAATTGATATATCGGCGATCGTCCCAATAATTTTCAATTAAGAACAAATTTCTTCGCACTAATTAAATTTACTTACATACCTACTCTTGAAACCAAATTTATTATATCCATTTTTTATTAATGTTTTCAAGAGAACTAGCGAAACTTTTTTACAAATACTTAAAGAAGAAGAAGAAAGGCAAAATGTCATTTTATCAATCGCTTAAACTATGGTATTGACTACAATAAAATGCTTGTATTTTTCTGGCACCTTATAACACTTAAATAGGCTATTAATCGTTTATGAATACATATTTAGCGATTTTTGCCTATTATTGTGTTATTAAACTGTTAATAATCGTTTATGAATTAGATTGTTTGAAATTGTAAGGGAGCTATTGTACAAAGCGTGCGTCTGAAAATTATAGGTGCTGCGGACACAGCTTTGGTATCATATAAAGTTTTTGACACCAAGTGGACGGAAATAAAGAGAGTTCTGTACCTTCACTACGCAGATAATCGCGATATCCAGACACTTGAAAAAATTAACAACTGAATTAAATTATATCTTAAATGACGAATATCTTCCGGAAGTTAAAAAAAAGAATAGAAAATCTTGTAGAAATATATAAACAACTTTTTGGGCCACTAGGTGGGAGCGAATGTCCAGGCAGAAATTAGGACAAACACTGAAGAGCCAATGTACACGAGAAGTTATCCTTATACAGTATGTATGAGAGAAGAAGTGGAGAGTCAGATAAAAGAATTGCTTTGGGAAGGAGTTGTGCGACAATTGCGATTGGAAAAGACGTTGAAGATCACAACATAGACACAATATTTGCTAGGCTTCGTGAAGCAAATTTGGAAGTTAATCTTGATAAAACGCATTTTATTAAAGCTGAGGTAGAATTTCTTGTGTATATAGTTGGTTCTGATGGAATTAAACAGGATACCGCTAAAATTAAATCTATTGGAAATTTATTTTAAATTTAAATTTCAAAAGAATTAAAAAGCTGCTTGGGCATGACTTCCTACTAAAGAAGGCTTATTCGTGATTACGCAAAAATAGCCAAACCTCTCACCAATTTAACTCGAAGGGAACATGCTGAAGTAAAAGCGAACCAATCAAGGAAGGTACCGAGTGATCTTAATGATGAGGCTTTTAGAGCTTTCAATGCCTTGAAATCGTTATTGACGAAAGCAGAAATTCTTCCCTCCCCAAATTTTGAAAAACCATTTCATTTAACAGGCGATACTTCAAATACTGCTCTCAGTGCCGTATTATCACAATGTGAAATCGGCAAGGTCCATCAACTAAACCGAGAAAAACTATGCTACAACTGAAAAAGATATGCCAGCTATTATATGGGCTCTAAATAATATTAGGAATTAACTATATGGAGCTAAGAAGATAAATTTTCATACCGAACATCAACCCCTGACATACGCTTTAGACAGTAAAAATCTTAATGCTAAGCTGAAAAGGTGGAAGGCACGTATAGAGGAATTGATTTATGTATAAGGTTGAAGTCGACTTCCAGTTACATACTTATACCGTTCGTGAACTGACACAGCGAAGGAATGACTATAAATTAGGAGAAGACACTCCAACTGCTTCAGAGGGAAACAGAAGTAATACGAGTAGTACTCTTACGGATTCAGAAAAACAGGAGGAAAATGGACTATCATCAATGGCAACAGTTGATAGTGTTGATCAAGTAAAGAAAGAAAAAGTTCAATTGCTTAGAAAAGTTATTAAACAGTTTTCAGACTCAGATATCTCCTTTCTTGACATTTACAAACGAAGTAAGACAGTCCATCCCAACCAATAATGCAAATCCAATTTATACAAGATCATATAAGTAGATATCCCGATACATAGAAATGAGGTTAAAAAATAAATGTACGAAGTGTTAGAGCAGGATATTATCGTACCAAGTAATTCTTCTTATAATTCTCCAATTTGGATTACACTT
Source organism: Epicampocera succincta (assembly GCA_932526305.1). Lineage (NCBI taxonomy): Eukaryota > Metazoa > Arthropoda > Insecta > Diptera > Tachinidae > Epicampocera > Epicampocera succincta. The sequence continues at coordinate 27,200,721 of OW052038.1, read as the reverse complement.
GGCCTGAAAAATGCTCCGTCTACATTCCAAAGAATGCTTAATAATGTATTTCATTGCAGAAACATTTGGATAATTTGTCCAAGATACGTCATACACTACAAAAAGCCAATCTAAAGTTTTCATTGAATAAATGCGATTTTTTGCAGAAGTAAACTAATTTTCTTGGTCAAAGTAGAGTGTATTACAGGTTTTCCCATACCAAAACGGTAAAGCAAATCTAATCATTCTTGGGCTTGAGAGGATACTACAGGAAGTTCATTCCAAATTATGCCGGAATAACAAAGACTGTCACACTGAAAATGACCCCGGCTACAAAGAGGCCTTTGAGAAGATGAGAAAAATATTGCCATAAGGCTTATAGAAGGACAGTTATTTTGGAGCAACACATTCAACAAAGACATGGTATACAAATCTTACGGCCTAACTTATGTGAAAAGAATTTTGAAAGCAAATTAAATCTAAGAAGACATTTTCTACGTATTCATAAAAGTGAAAAGTAAAATTTTAAAATCGTTGAAAGAGAAGCTTGTCAGCCACAAGTTGAAGAAAAAATAAGTCGACATAGAAGTGGATCTCCGATTCTAATTGTGCATAGTGCTCAGGATGATGGAATGGATCACATTTCAGTAACAGGAAGTCCGTTACAACTCGCGAACAAACAAATTGTGATAGTAAGACAAGAAAAAGACTCATATTAAGAAAAAACGCTGTTTAACAAGAAATATATGCATATAAATAGGTACAAGCAACTTTGAAGAAGTTTTTACAAAAATAATAAATTTAATTGAAAAAGAAGAAAATGCAGTAATTTTTTGTAACATTCAGGAATTGTATATAATGATCCAAAATGATGTATTGAAAATGATAAATATTAAAAAGTTAAAAATATATACAACATATGTATACCCTATTACAAAATATAGAAAAACAGGAACTGTTAGAATTAATGATGAGACATCACAAATATAAAATACGACATATGTATTTAGAGCATAAACAAAGATGCTATTACCCTAATTAAGAAAAGAAATAACAAAAGGTATAAACAATTGTAAGATATGGAATTGTAAAATTGAAAGAAGGCCGTTAAGGTTGCCTTTCGAAAAAACTGAGATTTACCATACAGATATTTGGCACATGGACCAATGAAACTCGTACATTACTACTATTGACAAATTTTTTAAATATGCTTTGATCCAGAAAAATTAATTTGATTAAACCTTTTATAATCTTATTTAAGTTGATGCCAACCCCGAAGAAGCTTATTAGGGACAATGAACGAGGTTTTGCCTCATATCATTTTAGGGATTTTTTAGCCTTTCTTTTTACCATTTTACTGGACATTCCGATACAGAAAGGTTGCACAGCAGCCTAAATGAAAACATTAGAATATTAAAGAAAAGAGAATTCGGATATAATTTATAACGTAGATTTACCAATACAAACAGATTTCATTTATAACAATACGTTTCATCTAACAACACGTAAGAAACCTGTAGAAATCCATTTCAACAATAACCAGTTGGAAAACCAAAATATTAGACAAATAATTAAAGCGAGGAAAGAAAAAAATTTGGCATATCTTAACAGAAATCCTAGGACCTAGGACCAAGAAGTAAATGAACACTTTAAGAAGGACTTTAGAGCACACAAGACCGATACAAGCATGAAAAAGCGACACTGAAGAAGTTAGATAACAAAAATGATCAGAATAAAAACCAAAGGCTTTATAAAGACTAACTAATACGTGCTAAAAATACTTTCAGATCCTTGGAGCATTATGTCAGCGATGAAATTTCGGAAAATGTTAATAGTGATGTGGGTGATGGTTGCGGTCAAAATGACGTATTGTCGTATTGATTGAAGAATACTGTAGTATTGTATATTTATTAAGTGTTACCAGATATGAAGAATATATCAGCAGTCTAGAGAAAAATGTTACTAAACTACTTGATGAACTTCTGGATTATAAAATAACGCACTTGAAAACATCATTAAAAAGTCTAACACCTCACGGACAGAAAAGAGGGTTAATAAATATTTTTGGTACAGGAATGAAATAGTTATACGGCACCATGGATGACGAGGATAGGAGAGAAACAGAAAAACCTTTGCACAGAATAGAAACAAACACGCAAAGCGTAATCGAACAATCTAATAACCAAATTGATAAAAACCAATTCCTTACATATCCAACCAATCCCGAATAATAATAGTTCAGAATTAAATGAAGACAAAAAAAGATATATGTCAAGAGGCAATAAAATTTATGTACTTTGAAACTAATTTTAAGAAAAATCTTACTATTCTAAAGGATAATTGTATTGAGAATATATTGAGTAATAAGAAAATGTTTTGTGACTATCGGGAAAACCCGATCACATAAGTTATTGAACTAAGATCTGATTTATCATTTCTTAATAAAAATAAATTCATGTCAAATTAATACTTTTGGAAAATGTTATGGAAATAATGTAATAGTTCCAACCTTTACAAAGCAAATACAAATAAATTTCCAAGAGGATTTGTCTCACAAAAATTTAACTTACCAACATATAAGAAATATAACGTTTATAAATGAAATAAAGGTAAATCAAAAAACAACTAATATAACAATTTACACTATAACAATTATTGCTACTCTCTTAATCATTGGGTACTTAACAGTTAAATTCAGATCTAAAAAGATAATAAATAAAAAATCTTCGTCCGGGGGAGTTTTACCCAACGACAACAATTTAGAAGTTTTACCCAACACAAACAATTTGCTCAACAATAAGAAGAATGCAATCATAATCTGAAACAAGTACAATAAATTTTTTTTCTAATAATTTATTTAAGAATAAAAATGCCCAACTGTAATTTGGGGTTCGTGCAATTGTTTTTCGTTATATGTAAGTCTGGACTCGCACAGACCTTACACAAACCAATTGAATGAAACAAATTGTTCATGAGTACCGCTGAGTCGAAACTTGGAAACAAAACTAATGTTTATTGTTTACATTTCAATTAGCTGACAGGAAGAACTGTAAATTAGAATTAAGTCAAAAAGTATCGAAAAATAAAGAGTGGAGTTCAGTTCTAAGATTGCTCTCAGAAAAGAAGCAGGCGTTTCTTTTAACTCATGTGCAAGCTAAGAAACGAATTCATCATTTCTAAAATAAAATATAAATTCTTTCCCCCAAAATTATGCCGACGCTACGAACGGTTGAATGTATCAACCAACGTGTGAACTAAATCAACAAATAAATGATCACAACACCAATAAACAATAAAACAACAAATATCATACTTTTTGCTAAAAACAGACGGAGGCAAGTAATTATGAGAATTATTTTTGTAAATCAGTTCTAATCTACCCTAAGAAATAACGAGTTGACTTAACGGTCAACAAAAATAATTTGTTTTAACAAATAAATAAATGAGAACTTGGTCGTAAGTTGCATGATTATTGCTTATGCTTTTATGCTAATAATTTTGTAAGGCAAAAGTAAAGAAATACAATTTAAATCAACTTTAAATATGTAGGTATGTACTTACATATGTGCATATAACCAAGTCCATAAATAATTTAAACAATGCAGGGCCGCATCTGCGGTTAACATACGGTAAGACATTTTACATCTCATACGACTTTCATTTATACGATAAGATTTTTTACTTGAAACTGCTCAGCCATGTATTTTCTACATAGACACTAGTTGGAACACTATCACAAGAGTTAAATTTCGACTATCAACTCTCAATAAGCGAGAATAGAATCGTTGCACAGAAGAAAATAATTGACGTGGAAATGTGAGAAAATTCTTTCATATTTTCATGGAGTCAATTACGCTTTTTGTGTGCCCTGAACTTTGTTGATATTCTGCAATAAATTCTGTGCCATGCACTTATTAACAAAATTTCTTAAATCCAAAAAGGGTGAAATAGGTGAATGAAATTTACTAAAAACATACATATGTATGTATGTTGACGCAATCGCAGCAGAAATTTTATCCCAGAGGTTTCCACACAAGCTGTTTATTGCAGAATTTAAAAAAATTACAGTGAAATTATTTTCTGATTCCACGAACTACGTTTTGTGTCTATAGTAATAATAAGTAATAATGGTAATTTCTACAACAAAAGTATTTGTTGACTCAGTGAAATCTCTTTGTAGATCCGCATTCAGGGAGAACACTAGATCACGAGGAGGAGGGAGTAGTCTTTAGTGTATTGAATATTGTTGTTATTGTCTCATTAAGTGTAACTAAGGAATTTTAGGTTATTGCTTGGAGGCTACGAGTAGAATTATTTGGTTGGAATCGAACCTATTTTTTTCCGTGTAATAAAATATACTTTTTGAAAAAAAGGCTTAAATGTTACAAGGTCGCTTTTATTTTCATCAAATAACATTAAATGAGAAATTTTAAAGAACATTAATTAAAGCCAATATTTGTTGTGCTTTTTATCAGCTTAAGAAAAAAGTTGGATACATATTTTTAAAAATCATTTGTGACTTCAGCAATGATACTAACCTGCCAGTCGACTTCGCCAGTACCTATAAGTAACAACTTGTAAAAACCTTCCTGCAGGTGGTTTGGCAAACCGTCTTGCGAAAACTGGCAGGCTTCGAAGTTGTATACTTTCTTCTCCAAAGGTGGCTCGAATTTATTTTCGAACACCGGCATATTAGAACACTTCTTTATGGTTGGCATTAAGATTTCCTTGTAGTGGGTGTTAAGGACACGGAAAATGTGTGTGCTGGGCATTTGGAACGGAAGAATCTTGAAGTCGCTATCACCCTGGGAACTGCGGAATGATTTTGCTTGAATCTATTAAAGAAAAAAAGGAGACGGTAATAAACATTGTACATTCAATGTTCAAAATTTGGCAAGTACTTTATTTGAATCGCCTTCAACAATATCCGTGTTTATTAAAACTTCGCCGGAAATGGCATAAACACCACGGGAAATGCGTTCAACTTTCAAATCAATTGACAACTTTTCAGGATCTGAAGAGGTTGATGTTACCTCCTTGAGTTCGTAGCTCCAGGTTTTCTTTCAAAAGAGATACGTTTTATTTTTCAAACATTAAGCGACATTTTAATGTTTTGCTTTTTTACCTTGCCATTTCCAAATCCTTGTGTGGTCACAGTAAAGGACATCAAATTAAAAAGAGCTATCAGAAACTTACTAACAATTTTTTTCCTCATCTTATTTCAAGGTCCTACACAAAACAAGTTTCGCAACTTAATTTGGCTTTGCAGACCTCACTATTTAAGTATTACTTCCAGTGGACTTTTTTTAACATGCACGACATCGAAGTTTTTAAAAAATTACAAAAAACTCACGCTATAATTGTGTAAATTTTAAAGAGATTGATGTCAGAGATCAATTATTATTATTTGTTTTATACTCGTATGTTTTGGAAATGATGTGCAAAATTGGTTAAATTTTACCCTTCAGAACAATATTGTGGAAATGATAACAACAATATAACAAACAGTATTAAGAATTGCAGCAGAGAAAATAGACACGTTTTTGGATAAGCCAATACACAATATGCTGCAAAAATTTTCGAATAATAAGATTTTAAAAAGACAAATATTGTGTAGAATTGGTGTTTCATATAAAAATGGGACATTTAAACTATTTACGAATGTTTGTTAAATCTTACAATATTATAAGATCTGACAATGTGCAGAAATTGCTGAAAAAATTACTAATAATTATCAGATGACTGTCAGAAATCTTACGATTTCAATCCCTGACGATTTGTCTGGGAATAAGACGTGTCAGTTAATGGGTTGTCAAATTATTGTATCGCAGAAATTGTCAGATCTGTTGTTAGACATCGCCAAGGGTCTTAATTGTAGTGTTGCCAATAGAAATGTTTTCCCGGCTGTGGCGTTATTGTCAAGTGTATAAAATTTGAGACATCTGCCAATAAAAAATTGAGCTTACCAAGGCTGGCAGGTATTTATTGTTACAATGTCCGGACAATAGCAAACAACAGCGTTCTCAGGGTTGCCAGATGTGTGAAGACATTTTTGTTTTACAATATACTGACAATGCTTTTTTATTGTAAGACATTTTTACACATATGTATAGACTTTTTTACAATATTGTAAGATTTAACAACCATAAGGTTGAGAATAATTACAGAACAATATGAATATAAAGTTTTCAATTCATATTGAGTAATTTGAACTGCAAAATCGCAATAAACTTTTCAACTGAAACAAACATTTCAAAAATCCAAGGGAAGTTAAAGCTAATATATTATTTCTTAAAGATTTTGGGACACACAAAATTGTATTTTGGGTAAATTTTCATTTATTCGCTTTCAGCTTATAAAGTTATCTCGAATACATATAAAGTAAAACATTTCCTATTCTAGGTGAGCATTTCTCCATAAAGTTAGAACTCTTTTGTCACGCATCTACTTGCAGGCACTAAGTTTTATGATATAAACAATCAAGCTCATTCTCACCATTATGAACATATGCACATTTCATTCAGATTATACGAATTCGCTCGATTTCAAGTAATGTGACACAAGACCGCAAAAAATCACTGTATGTAATTTCTCTAATTTGCATTTAAAGCCAATACGTATCAAATAAAATAGGATGTTAAAAGTTAATCAATTGGTGAATGCATTTAGCAGACATTTGAAAGAAGAAAATTTTTTTTTCTAAATTTTTTACTATTTTGGACTGGTATTATCGGCCTTAATTTTTGGTACTTAAAGTTTGATCCATTCTTTAATCAACAACAGCAGAGAAACAGTATTTTAATTACATATAAACATTGTACGGAAAATATTTTTATAAATTTAACTTCGTGCATTTAAATTATTGTTTTTAAGTTCGTAAAATTTCACAATCGCTGTTTCTTTGGGCTCAAGAGGCAATTGAGTAGTAAGGCCCTTTCTCGAAAAACCAAGTTGACACTATATACCACTTTGATAATCCCTGTACTTCTCTATGGCGCAGAAGCATGGACGGTGTCGAAGGCGGATGAGGAAGTCCTTGGTATTTTCGAGAGAAAAGTTCTGCGTTCAATCTTCGGCCCTATTTGCGTTGATGGTTTCTGGAGAAGAAGATTCAATCATGAACTGTACGGGTTGTACAGCGACATGAGCCTAACCAGGCGCCTACGGCTAAGATGGTTGGGCCATGTAGAGCGCATGGAGAATACTGCTCCGACCCGTAGAATCTTCGATTCCGAACCTGTGGGACAACGCAGTAGAGGACGCCCACGGAACCGATGGCGCACACAAGTGGAGAGGGACCTCAACCAACTTGGTGTGCACAATTGGAGAACGCTGGGAAAGACTACTTTGACTTTTCCAACTGACAGCTGAGTTAAAATACACGGTTTGTTATGAGCATTGCCACATAGAGTACGTCGACTTCAACGCAACGTGCCAAAGTTCAGCAGTTTTCAACTCTTAACATAATAATTCGATTTGTTTTAATTCAAATTTTTAACACTTTAAGGTTGCGTTCCTTAATGTTTACATTATTTTTGAACATTTCCGCTCGTACTTAAAATAATAGTTTAACATTAATTTTGTTGTTGCTGAAAGAAAATTTGAAATCAAACCAATTTTTTGTTGATCTTTTCTGCATATTACTGATCAATAATAACAACAAATTCATGCATATTTGTCTGCTCTTGCTTGCATAGGTTCGTCAAATTTTTTGCAGTGAAACAGTAATCCAAGTAAAAGAGATTAAAACATGAATTGTAAATTTGGGTTTGTAAGAAGAACTTGAGACAGCCAACTTTTTTTATATTGTTTTATTTGCAATCTATTTTACAATTAAAATAATAAGCAAATTTCATGATTTTTCAATAACATATACGAGTATTGAGTTTCCTAAAACCCAAAAACCAAGTAAATACAAAAAGAATTTATTTTTTAACTAAAATGTGGGGTAACGGATTTCAACCTTATCTATTTTCGGAAGGATATTGACCTACCCTGTAGGTACATGTACATGCAATCTTTTAAGTCTTTGGATTTCATTGCTATCATCTAACAGATTGATTGCTAACACGTTAAAATGATTACTTAGTCTATTCATTCATTCATTCATTTTTATTTTCTATCATCATACAATACAAATATCTTAAAATATATTTTATATATACAATTTTTGAGATATTACTAAATAGTAGTATTAAACCAAGTATTAAACTATTATAAGGAAATAGGAGAACATTGAAAATTGGAGAACGCTGGCTAAAGACCGTGCCAGCTGGAAAATTTTGTTGGTTGAGGCCCAGGTTCACCACGGACTGTAGCGCCAAAAGAAGAAGAAGAAAATTTCACAAAATATCACAAATTTCAGAGTGGAAATAACGAAATTATTTATTGTTTTTTACTCATTTAAGTTAATTTGCGAACTTAAGCAAATATCATCACAACGTTGGCTGTCGTCGCAAAACTATCTATTTTTAATTCAGAAATGCCTCTGAATCATCGCAATAAAATCTTTTAATTCTTATTTCTTCTAATAAGTCTAAGTCCACGAGATTCGGTACAAAATTAAGCAATTGCGCAATGATTTATTAAATTAGCCGGCGCTAAACTTTCAAAATACTTTAGAAAACCATGGCCCTATTTTAAATGTTGAAGTGCTCTCTGAAGTCGTTTTCGCGATAATTTATGTGCGAGTAAGGGGGAGCACAAGTTATAACATCGTTACATTAGAATATACTAATTAATTTTATTATAATTGAGTCCTTCTTTGTGGCTAAAATTGAAAAACTGCATTGATTTGAATTGTTTTTTTTTTAAGTTACAATGTGGAAGTCTGTTTTGCATTCCAAAAAACTGCTCGAAGCAGGTAAATCTACACAGCTGGCAACAATGGACACTAGGAAAACTCGTAATCAGAAATGTTGCGAGAAAGGAGTAGTTATTTCCCCTAATAGACTGAACGAAAATGCTTATTTCAAATTGATTTATTATTTTGGAAATGTTAATGACGTTTTCTACAATATTTTACTTTAATTTTTTATATGTATGTACTATTATTATACATAAAAAACGAAGTACTCAGTAAAATTTACTCTTTATTCGGCTCGATTTCGACAACGATTTCCAATTGCCAGTCAACCGTCCCAAAACCTTTTAACACAATCTTGTATTCACCCGACTCGACTTGATTGGGCAAACCTTCTTGCGAAAATTGCCTTGTCTTCAAAATATGGCAAATCAGAACAATTCATAAAGGAATGCATTAACACATCTTTATAGCATGTATTTAAAGCATCGTAAAAGTGTCGACGCGACATTTGTAAAGGAAGAGGTCTAAATTGGGCATCCCCAAGTGCCTTGCGAAAGGAAGTTACTTCCAACTAAAAATTAATTTTTAAGATGAAAAAGATTTCAAACAAAATATTTTGCGCTTAGTTCATTCCCGTCCGTTTCCGCAATATCGATATCAATTTTAGCTTCCCCAGATAAAGCAAAGAGACCGCGTGATACTCGTTCAACATTTAAACTCAAATCCAACAAGTCAGTGTTGGAACTTTTTGCCGTAACAGATTTCATTTCGTATATCCAGCTTTTCTGCAAAAATGGTGAATCATGAAATAGAATTTTATAACGTTTAAAAAATTTAAAACTGAAAATGGTCCTTTAAAGGCAGTTGGATTCATTCACATGGCGAAAAGTGGGAGTTTGTCCATTACTTTGAATATTTTTAATTATTGTACAATATTATACAACGTTATAAGTGAAAGATGTAACTTTGAAAATATTGTAATTCTATGAATTTGAATAGCTCAAGACTTCATTTCACAGACATATTGGGTATAGAATAAACTACTTTTTTAACGAATAACCCTGGCGAAACAGTCTATTTCTTCGCTGTATTCTAAGGTATCGACAATCCAAAAAAAATCTGCGCATTATGCATCCATTAAGGATTTTGAAAGAAGTAATCGCCTTGTTCGCCTGCTGCGCACTTTTCATCTGCACTTTTAAATTTCAAGAAACTTCGCTGGTAAAACGCTGCACCGGTTCGAAAGCTCCCAGTCTTTTCTCTTTTTAATTAAAAAAATGTTTTTTCATTGTTATTACCTTGCGTTGTGGTACTCCTTGACTAAAAAATATTAGGAAATTTATAGCTCCAATTACACCTAGAAAATTCATTTTACGTTTTTGAAACCGCTCGAAACTTGTACCAAATTTGTCTAGAGTTTTAATTATAAAGTACTTATGGATATGTACGTTTTCGATCGATATTTATAAACAAAAATCAATGTCAATATTATTTCAACATGTACTACGTTTAAAAAATATCAAATAATTTAACATGAAATGTTCGTGTGGGAGAGAATCTCGCTGAAGTAATTCTCGGTCGATAATCGCATTGTTGCGATCTTTAACAAATTAATAACAAACATGATCATGACAATAACCTACAAATCAGCGTTAATTTAAAACATTGTATTTCTTACTCCCTTTACATACATACTGGTATATGCACATCTTTTTTTGTTCAAATAGAACAGAATAGTTTTCTGTACTACAAAAAAGTCATAAGCGGGTAACATCATCATCGTGATCACCCAAAAAACTACACGACGTGTACTGAGCTCTGTCATTTGAAGGGGATTGATTGCTTGCAAAGTTATGGGGGTTCTTCGTTTGAAGCGGCAACCAAAACTGTAGGAAGGACAAGTCATAACCTTCAACAAAGCTTTATAGAATTGCCTACCTTGGCTGATCAGTGCTGGAAATGGTTTAAACCACAAGCTGCACGGTGCGATGTTAGTAACTCTTAAAGATGATAGTGCCTTCGGGAGTCCTCATGTCTAGATTAGGCTAGTTCTTCTTTTTGGATTTTTTTTTTTTAATATCTAATCCACATTTGTTGAAAGGAATAATTTAAAATTAAATAAAATTGGATTTGCTAAAATGAGAGTTTTAAAGCCAAAAGAGATCCGCAAAATCAATTAATTTACTCCTAAAATTGTTTCTTAACATTTGTTTTTCATTTTAGGTTTAATAATTCTCAATGACGGAAGAAAATCTCATAATTTATCAACTTTCATCGGTTTGACACTCGTCGTAGCAATTTGCCATTTAAAAATCCATGGAAAACGAAATAAAAACAAAATAAAAACAAAGAACAAAATATTCGCATACTCTCTGTAAACAAATTGCTGGCCAAACTGAACACAACACAAAAACAAACCGGAATAGCAATCACCAACTGTCACAGCAGCATCATGCGTCGCTCATCCTTTACGCCAGTTTTCAGTATCAGCACACAAGAGCCACTTATTGTGGTTGAAGAAACCCAAACAACAGATGGTTGTGACGAGACGCAGGGTGCGATTGGTGGTGTCATGGGGGCAGAAGGTGGCTCATCTTGTGTTGGCAGAACAAATAGTGTTGATTCAGATCCCGAGTCACCAAAAAACCCATATCTTCTGTGTCCACTACCAGACATGCAGCAACGTCGCAAGCACTCTCTACCATCATTGCAAATAACGGAGGGCATAACCGCCAGTCAAGTGCGACGTTTATCTGAAGTGGGCAGTGAATCAGGTGGTTTGAGTCCACATGAGGTGGAATTTTTGGCCACACTTTCACAGAAAACAAATCCAGGTGGCAGTGGAAGAAGGCACTCAGTTGTAACAATATCAGCCGTGCCGCCCACCCTATTTGGACGAAACCGTCGCGAATCTATATCTGGAGCGCTGTACAGGTGAGTTATTAATGTCACAAATGTAAATTAAAATTAAATAATTTAATGAACAAATCCCTTTCATCATTGACAAGTTAGATAGTGTATTTCTTTTCTACTCCACACCATTTAAATACATACAGTTCAAGTGTTTAGTTTAATGTCTTTAAGAGTTAGTTTCTAGTCGTCATGCACTTATGTCCTTGTCGAGTCCCAAGTGCAGTGCAATCTGACTGTTTCTGAACAAATGAGATAACTTAATTTGGGAAGCTGTTTGATTGTCTCTTGTAAAGTTGGAAGTGAGCTTCTACTTTCAACACTCACGGATATGTGTGGAAGCGCGTGCCAAATTGAAGGGAATAAGAGCGTTCTTGGAAAGAAGAGTTTAAATTGTCATTTCGAGTACTCTTACATTAATTTAATGATTGTATTAACTACGTTGAGGTACGAGATTGTTGTTGCAGGGTCGCAAAAATATGCTTATTCAAAATATCTATGAATTGAAATAGGTAAGGGACACTTTTAGGGATGAATTTAGTAGTTAAAGAATTTATTGTCGAAATTAGCCGCTTTGAAAAGAAATGCCTTCTTCATTTTCTGCATGATAAAGGGTGCTTTTTATAGAGATACAAAACTAAAGTTATCAACACGTTTTAACTGGCCATTATGTCAGCTGTCAAGCGATTTATGTTTAAAGGGAATTTGGACGACAATACAAGTCGTACGTAAAACCAAAGAGAAAATTTTATGAAATTATCTCCATATTTTAAAAATGATTCGGGGTTTCAACATGAATAGAATGGCGCCTGAACAACGCCTCCAAGTTGTACAAAATTATTTTGAAACAAGATTGCCGTTGATTACGATCTTCATAAGCGAATTTTGTTTAGCGATGAGGCTCACTTTTGTTTGAATTATCCATTCATACAAAAAAAAAAAAACTGCCGTATTTGGAGTGATGATAATCCTCAAGTGTATATTCAGACACCGTTACATCCAGAAAGACTGACTGTTTGGTGTGCTTTATGGCCTGGTAGAATCATCGGGCCGTACTTCTTTAAAAACGATGCTAGTCAGAACGTTAGAGACAATGGTGACCACTATAGAGCCATGATTACTAACTTTTTGGTTCATCTACTGAACAACCATGATGTGCAGGAGCTGTGGTTTCAACAAGACGGCGCAACATGTCACACAGCTCGTGCCACAATTGATTTATTGAAGGAAACGTTCAGTAACCGCGTAATTTCACATTTCGAACCCGTGAATTGGCCTTCAAGATCGGGCGGTTTAACGCCGCTAGACTATCTTCTGTGGAGATATGTAGCCAACGCCGGTAAGCTCTGATACATTTGACCACTTGCAGGTCAATATTCATCGCGTTAATGTTAAAAAAAAGTCGTAAAAGTTGGGACTCCAGATTGGAATAGGGCCGAGCCAGCCGTGGCGGTCATATGCTAGAAGTCATATTTAAATTATAATGCAAGAAGATTTTCTTTCGAATAAAGACAATTTAAAAAATTCAACTTTGTTTTATGCCATTTCAAAGTTGCCTCCATAAAAAAACTCTTTACTAATATCGCAAAATTTAGAGGTTCAAATGTATCGAAATCAAAAAGTCATGCACTATCCCACCGCTAATGTACATTCAGGTAACATACATACATATGCAAATATTGACTATTAATCCCCTACAACATTTTCTCTTAAAACTTTTAAAAATTTTTAATAGCAGAAATTCAAATGTTCAAACATCTCTTTCTTGCAGCGGAAGTCGCCGAGGCAGCGGCATTCAAGGACCACCGCTGACTGAACATCGAGGTAGCATACATAATTTACAACTGGATATAATGGATGGCATTGTACAGGCTCGTAAAACACGGTCAGGCAGTGGTGTTTGGCAAGCGCCCATACTGAAAGAAACTGAAAGCAATGTACCCGTTCAGACATAAATTACTTTCATGTACTCGTGCAAGGTTTTTTCAGTTTTTCCTCATTTTATTATTATCTCCTGCGCTTTATTTGTGTTTATTCAATTTAATTTTGAACAATACTAAAGAAAAACAGCAGAGAACAACTGTGCAGTTGCTCGTAAATGAATCAACAGTTTGTTTCAAAAAAGTTCACACGCACACAATCAGCTACAAAACGAAAACAAAAATCAATAACAAACATTAAAGTTGCAAAAGGTGGGAGAAATCAAGGTTTATGCATTTCCCACCACAAAAAAAATCTAAAAACAAAATTATAGGAATTTGAAAAATTCAAATACGAAGAGCAGCAGAACTACATGCAACAACAGAAGTGGCAAGTAAATGTGGTTTGCTTTTCAATCTTCACGGTCTACGTTGGTAAGATAAATTTTAGTATTAAATAAAAATATATACATATGTACATAAGCAGGTACACGACGCGCTTTCACGAACAAAAAATAATTTAAGGCCGGGGCACATATAATCCGCCATGACGGGTGCCAACCTACACAATGATAACTTCATGAACGCATACAAAATTTTTATACTTGAACGAAATAAAGTTGTTAAATAAATGAAAAGAATTCGATAAGAGATGGGACTTCCCATTAAACCTGTTACTCTCTTAAATTTTTTTTAATTAGAGATCAGGGTTGCATTTTTACAAAACACATGTTGGACAGTCGTCCTTTTCGCAGCAACGCAGAGTGCGGTCGTGAATGGAGCTTTTCATATTGTATGTCACACACAGGTTCAAAACTGGGAAAACAATTACCATGTAAAAATTTCGTTAACGCTATGCGAAAGAGTTAATGTAATTTTGATAAAGCTTTTGTTCTACTAATTTTTTTTATTGCATTTGAGGCTTGATGGTCTGAAACGAAATGTATCGAATGAAAAATGTACATACATACATGCAAAAAAAAAACAAAGAATTTGTGACGTTTGTTGATGCTTTGTTTCAAAAACGGTAAACTGGAGACCTGAATGTGCTGTTTTGCGGAAATTACAAAAACAGAGGTAAAATAAAATAATTGGAGGGTGCTTCAAAGCGAGGGAATAGTTTGCTTTGAATCACATTGAATTATTTTGTTGTGCTTCCGCTTATTTTTGTGCTTGGAATTCTTAATTAGGAAAGTTTGCCTTAAGATAGAAAGAGTGCAATAAGTCAGAGTTATGAGCAATACTGGCATTTATTTCGAAATCCTGTGTCTTATTTCACCGCTCGCTTTAACAAATCCAAAATATGAATGTTCTCGAAGGTAAATGCAGCATAATAGCCGATATGCCGGTTTTGCTTCTTGGCATTCCTTAAATAATTTTGCTTTTGTTTTATTATAAGCAACAAATACTTACGTACCATTACGGCAGGTGACAATTTTTGCTGCTCTTATTCTCCTTGACAATCAACGTCTGTACAACACATACAAACATAGACATATACGTATGTATGTTTGTATTTAAAAGCGTGTGACAAGCAGAATAACTTTGTGTTGTATTTTGCTCCAGCGCTGTTACCTTATTTACAACGTACATGCACACATATGTATATGTATGTAGATGTCCACACTTTCCCACATCCTTTATTTACTTACTTAACATTTTATCTCCTTATGTTCTTGTTCTTCTTGTTATGCCACATTTTATGCTCTTGAGGTTGTTACAAGATTTTTGGTTTTAAGGTAAATGTCTTTTATAGGCCCCTCATTTAAATGTATTTTTTCCATTATACTCGTAGAATCAGTCAGGGCTGCTACGAACTTCTTTATATTCCCAAATTTGCAAAAATGTATCCCCAGATAATCGCTTGTCAAATGTAAAAATTCTCAAAATAAACACCTAAGAAATATACAAGTTTTAACAAGAAGAAAAAAATTTAATTTTATTACTATTGTATTTTTATTACGGGAGATCTTTTTTATCATTAAAAATACATGATTGTATTCTAAATACACAATAATATATTCTAAATATGCACAAAATAATTCATAAAGTTCTTAAGTCCATTACTTCAAAGGTTCTGAATCACCAACTTGTAAATCAGAATTTTGCTACACATATTTCTTGAATTAAAGTTAGACAGAATATTCACAATAAGGGAAAATTTTCGACTCCCCTGCATATATCTTGGACAAGTACACGGAGTATGGTTGGTCCATACACATATTTAATAATTGAACAACAGTTTTTGCGATGAAGTCTTATATTTTCAAATATGTTTGGTTTTGTGGATGTGTTTTTTTAACAATTCCACAAGATGGTCCACACAATGCTTCGATGTAAGCACTGACATTTTTTGCCCAATACTTTTTGCTTATTAGACACCGTGACAATGCCTGTATAAGTAACATAACAAGCTTTTAAGCTCCTTTAGCGTTTGGGGGCTTAATTTTAAAGATTGCCTCCAGCTTTTTGAGACCATGTAAATAGGGGAGTTACCAGATGTGTTACAGCGAAATTCATACGAAAATGAAAACGTTTTACCTTCGCTAGAAAACGTCAAACAAACAATTTTTAAGTTTTTAATTTATAAATTTAAATTTATGAAGTGTAATAGAGAAAAAAAATATTTGAAATCGTAAAGAATCTTGTCCGAACTAAATTCGTGTGTTAAAAGTTACATATAAAAACGTCATTAGGTACTTTCTTGAAGTAAACAAAATCAGGAAGAAAAAAATGTGAATATAAGGAGAAAAATATTACCACAGTTGATATTAGGTTACCATGTCTTTCTAAATTGTTAAAGTGATTGAATTGCAATTTAACATCACAAAAAACATAAAATAAAATAGGAAACAAAAGAAAACACAAAGTGTCAGTTATTTCTTTTTTTTTTCTTTTTGATTAAATAAATTAAAAGCTAGAAATCTTTCGAAAATAAAGAATTTGGCACACAATTAATTAATCTATTTTCAAAATATCGGCAAATATCGCTATAGTTTTGTCTTCTTTTGGTTACCCCTCCCAGCTGTTCAATAAAAATGCCCTATTTTATAATAAACATTTAACGTTTGCATTTTTTTCGCATTTATGAAAACGTATAAAGTCTGAAGAAGAAACTTTCACTTTCGTACAAAGACTGGGTGTTGCACTGGTTGACTCGCAGTCCAATTTTTTAAATTTTCTTTTTGGAGTTTTTTGATTTTTTGTTGAAGTTTTTATCGAAATAATAAACTTCTTTTTGCTTGGTCTAAATTGGGACGGTTCGTGCTTCCTTTATTGAGTAACTAAAAGTAACTGACTAAACTTAAAGATAAGAAACGCTATTCTGCTGATCTGTTAACTTATGTAAATATATATATGTATAAAAAATAATACCGCTATTAGAAGAGAGGCTTCTTGTATGTATGTAGATAAATATATATATGTACAGACTAGGAAATTGATAATAAGAGGGAAACAAATTTACAGTAAAAGGAGGGGAAAATATATAACAATTTATATAAAAAGGGAGGGGAAAAATATATACATATATAAAAATTCATCTCAATTAATATTGTTGAACACGGTTCAACACTGGGCATATAGGCTGAATTAGGGCAGCTTTTCGAATATATTGGATCATCGGTTATATACCGGATTTCACCAAAGTTTTCATTGCTTGCTCAATTGAGTCAAATATGTTCCTAGTTTCATATTTAATATCCTTCATATTTATTTAAGTCATTAACATTTTTAATGCTTTAATGGTATTCCTGGCATTGATTATTAAAATACGACTCATATGATCTATCATTGACCCTAGTTGACGCAAACTGATGACCCATTATTTCATCGAAGCATGTAAGTCCTGGTAGCACGTAAAGTATGATATTATATTCTCATTCACTTTTTTCCAAAGTATTATCGTATAGTCGAGCCATCCTGTATATCAATTCCATATAAGGTATGCCGGAGAGGCACTCATCATAAAATTTAGGTGTTCATTGAGTGGTTTTGTATCTCCAGCTCTTGCCGAACCTGTTTCGTGTGATATTTTAAATGACCTTTATTGTTCAATTGGAGGCTGATCTGCTCCTGGGTTCATTTACGCGCAAAATACTCGCCTTTTGCTATTCCACGCACAGTTAAAATTATTATCCGACTTTCTGGTTGGCATACCATGATCTATTTCCATCGATACTGATCTTTCATTAACAGGACGAATTTAAATGTGGTGGATATTGACATTCTAAGACAAAAATTTTGCATTTCTATGCACTGGAAGTACCCAAAAGTTACCAATCTGTCCTCGGATTATAAAATTTTTCTTATCCGGTATTTTTGTTTTAAAAACTACCGCATTCATTTTTATTTAAGTTCAGCAAATATTTTGTTAGTAAAATTCGCAGAACTCTAATTCTGTTTCAAGCTTACATACATATATATTACAGGAATTTCACAATTGAAATATTAAAATAAGATCCTCTTTTTCCCAGCGCGTGTACCACTTCAGAAGATTTCATCACACAAAACTATGACCTTGAACACTGGGTTGTATTACATTAAACATTTAGATAGCGCGTGTGCCATTTAAAAATCCATAGAAAACAAAATAAAAACAAAGAACAAAATATTCGCATACTCTCTGTAGACAAATTGCTGGCCAAACTGAACACAACACA
The DNA here is from genome assembly GCA_932526305.1 of Epicampocera succincta. Lineage (NCBI taxonomy): Eukaryota > Metazoa > Arthropoda > Insecta > Diptera > Tachinidae > Epicampocera > Epicampocera succincta. The sequence goes on along the minus strand of OW052038.1, from coordinate 27,182,446 downwards.
AAAACAAACCGGAATAGCAATCACCAACTGTCACAGCAGCATCATGCGTCGCTCATCCTTTACGCCAGTTTTCAGTATCAGCACACAAGAGCCACTTATTGTGGTTGAAGAAACCCAAACAACAGATGGTTGTGACGAGACGCAGGGTGCGATTGGTGGTGTCATGGGGGCAGAAGGTGGCTCATCTTGTGTTGGCAGAACAAATAGTGTTGATTCAGATCCCGAGTCACCAAAAAACCCATATCTTCTGTGTCCACTACCAGACATGCAGCAACGTCGCAAGCACTCTCTACCATCATTGCAAATAACGGAGGGCATAACCGCCAGTCAAGTGCGACGTTTATCTGAAGTGGGCAGTGAATCAGGTGGTTTGAGTCCACATGAGGTGGAATTTTTGGCCACACTTTCACAGAAAACAAATCCAGGTGGCAGTGGAAGAAGGCACTCAGTTGTAACAATATCAGCCGTGCCGCCCACCCTATTTGGACGAAACCGTCGCGAATCTATATCTGGAGCGCTGTACAGGTGAGTTATTAATGTCACAAATATAAATTAAAATAAAATAATTTAATGAACAAATCCCTTTCATCATTGACAAGTTAGAAAGTGTATTTCTTTTCTACTCCACACTATTTAAATACATACAGTTCAAGTGTTTAGTTTAATGTCTTTAAGAGTTAGTTTCTAGTCGTCATGCACTTATGTCCTTGTCGAGTCCCAAGTGCAGTGCAATCTGACTGTTTCTGAACAAATGAGATAACTTAATTTGGGAAGCTGTTTGATTGTCTCTTGTAAAGTTGGAAGTGAGCTTCTACTTTCAACACTCACGGATATGTGTGGAAGCGCGTGCCAAATTGAAGGGAATAAGAGCGTTCTTGGAAAGAAGAGTTTAAATTGTCATTTCGAGTACTCTTACATTAATTTAATGATTGTATTAACTACGTTGAGGTACGAGATTGTTGTTGCAGGGTCGCAAAAATATGCTTATTCAAAATATCTATGAATTGAAATAGGTAAGGGACACTTTTAGGGATGAATTTAGTAGTTAAAGAATTTATTGTCGAAATTAGCCGCTTTGAAAAGAAATGCCTTCTTCATTTTCTGCATGATAAAGGGTGCTTTTTATAGAGATACAAAACTAAAGTTATCAACACGTTTTAACTGGCCATTATGTCAGCTGTCAAGCGATTTATGTTTAAAGGGAATTTGGACGACAATACAAGTCGTACGTAAAACCAAAGAGAAAATTTTATGAAATTATCTCCGTATTTTAAAAATGATTCGGGGTTTCAACATGAATAGAATGGCGCCTGAACAACGCCTCCAAGTTGTACAAAATTATTTTGAAACAAGATTGCCGTTGATTACGATCTTCATAAGCGAATTTTGTTTAGCGATGAGGCTCACTTTTGTTTGAATTATCCATTCATACAATAAAAAAACTGCCGTATTTGGAGTGATGATAGTCCTCAAGTGTATATTCAGACACCGTTACATCCAGAAAGACTGACTGTTTGGTGTGCTTTATGGCCTGGTAGAATCATCGGGCCGTACTTCTTTAAAAACGATGCTAGTCAGAACGTTAGAGACAATGGTGACCACTATAGAGCCATGATTACTAACTTTTTGGTTCATCTACTGAACAACCATGATGTGCAGGAGCTGTGGTTTCAACAAGACGGCGCAACATGTCACACAGCTCGTGCCACAATTGATTTATTGAAGGAAACGTTCAGTAACCGCGTAATTTCACATTTCGAACCCGTGAATTGGCCTTCAAGATAAGAATTTAAAAAAATCATCTTTATTTTGTTTTATTTCTATATAAAAACCACCCTTTATGTGCACATGCATGTGAAAGATTAAATGAAAGTGTTAAATCCTGTCCATCATGTTGCTGCCGTTCAACGATACCAAAAATTTTAAGTTAGACTAATTACTTTTTTTTCTGTGGTATTGTGTCATACCAACCTAAGCTACGGCGTAAGGCGTTGTTAGTAAAATGTTTTCGTGCCCATTCAAAAATATATGAGGCAAGCCCAAACAACGCGGAGTTAATCCTTTGCAATTAAAAAATTTTAATATTTCTTTGTAACAGTCTTAATGAAAGTAGGTAAGTCCAGATGGCAAGTTGGGCGCTTTTTTTAAGTCGTGTTTTAAAACCAAAAAGAACAACAACAAAGAGGCAGCGTTGTATTGAGAATTAAACTCTGCTTCGTTTTAAAAATAACAAGAGAACTTAAATTTTAGTACTTTTTCAACTATAATCATAATTAAAGTAAATTGTAGTTCAATTGAACCAGCGTCAGCGGCCAACATAAATTACGGTGTAAAGCCTGAAGTAAGGTTGTACATTTTGGGCAGCATTTTTTCATTTCATAGTTTATTGAGCCTTTAAAAAATTACATACATATATCGAATAATAAGTATACAAATCTTAATATTACAAAAACACTTTGCGAGTGTTATGTGTATCGGTGGAACTATTTGTCTTGAGCAGGGTATCCCTCCTTCGCAACCGAACACGCGGCCAAAGTTAAAAATATTACCTGCGAAAGGGCTTGGATGGAATTCAAGTTTGCTGATATACATATGTATGTACATATATTGCCGTGTAATTTGAAAATTCATCCGTTATCGAAGATACTCTTAAGCCTTAAGAGCTACTACAATCGTACGAAGAATTTTAATGCTAAAACATTACCCGATATTAAAATATCGGCTTGGAATCTCCTTGTACGCTAAAAGTTTTCAATCCAGGTTTGAGATAGAATTTCAGACAATTAAACAATTAAGTTGCACTACTTTTAATTCATCCAAATCATATTTGCGTCTACGTCAAGGTGAATACTTATTTTGAAAGGTGAGAATGTTACTTTACCCAGTCTGAATGAAACATTTGGACTATGATTTTCCAAAGTTTCAGCCACTTCTCGAGTAGTTATGTTTCTTTAAATGCTGGGGAATACTGAAGCGTTTACAAAAGTTGAGGTTTGAATTCTAAGGCATGTCAGAGGCATATACTTCCTTGTGAACTCCAGCTTCGATTAGCTGAGCGGGGCTTACGAAATCAACTTTGGCCAATGACCTGTCGGATATGTCAAGGGCCGCCAACTCTGAGTAGTATTTTTGAAATTCTAGTCGTCCACCATAAAGAATAATCGGACTAAGAATTTCCAGCTGGTTTAGGCGAATGCCGCAGCTGCCCTTTTTCTTATTCTTCTTTTTTCTGCAAAATATGTTCTACTATTAACATTTCTGTGTGTTGTGTGATTACTAATAGCATGTTCAGCGGCTTGTTTAAGGTCCTTAATTAATTTGCTCATTGATTCATTAATATCTTCAGGCGTTCTTAAATTAATATTTTTGTGCAGTGAGTCTTACTCGGATGACAGTCATAGCTAAGTCGATAAAAAAGAACTTAACTTCCTGGTGAAACATACTGAAACGTACAAAGACAAACCCAATGAAGGCGAGATTAATCGGGAGCATTACAAATTTGTGTTCTGCATTATAATCTGCGTTCAATAAATATTTAATTTTTAATTTTAGTTTTTACAGGAATGGCTGACTTGCCACCAGCTTTTCCATGTATAGTTCAGTTACATAAGTGAGTTTCAGCAATCATCGTTACAACGATCTGCTTCTCCATAAGGACAAACAGATGGGTTTTTCAATGATTTCTTATGCGTCATTGGCTTATCCGTTTGAAAAATAATAAATCTGTTTTGATCACTAAGCTTGCCAATTCTGTCACCCCAGCATATGATAGAAGGATAAAAAAATTGTGACAATTTTTATTTGCATATGTACTATGCATGAACGATGCAACTACCGATTACGCTATAAACATGGTTTCCCGTTAGATGGCGTAATTTACATTTTAATTTACATCGTCTGCCGCTCAAAAAAGGAGACCCCTTCAACTGCGCCAACTGCCGAGGAATAAGTCTCCTGAACATCGTCTACAAGATATTCCCTGTCGTTTTTGTGTGAGCGCGTGAAACCACTAGTGAACAGTTTGATAGATCCTTATCAGTGTGGTTGAACAAATTTTCACACTACGGCAGATCCTGGAAAAGACCCAAGAGATGCAAATCGACTCTCACCACCTATTCGTCGATTTTAGGGCCGCATATGACAGTGTGTATAGGGACGAGCTTTACAACGCCATGTCTAGTTTTGGCATTCCTACAAAACTCATCAGGTTGTCTAGGATGACGATGGAGAATTCTCAACGTTGGTAACGAATTCACCGAGACCTTCAATGTCAGAAAAGGCTTTAGCCAAGGCGACGCACTGTCATGTGACTTTTTTAATATAATTCTTGAGAAGATCGTGAAAAACTCACACGCCAACAATAGAGGCACGATCTTCAAAAAGTCTGTACAACTGCTAGCATACGCTGACGACATTGACGTGATTGGTCGAACACAGCGAGCCGTCAATGAAGCGTTTGCTGGTATTTCAACGGAGGCGGCCAAAATGGGTCTAACGGTGAACGAGGGCAAAACGAAGTGTATGCTGTTATCGAGAAAGGACGCACAACATCGATGACTGGGCCGTAACGTCACCATAGGCAGCTATAACTTCGAGGTAGTGAAGGACTTCGTCTCCCTTGGATCCGAAGTCAACAATACGAATAACATCAGTACCGAGATTAAAACTTTTATATTGAAGTTGGAAATTATTTTCTTTTTTTTTTCAACTTTATTTATTACGTTAAACTTATTGGCTAAAATTAAAATTAAACTTACTTAGACTGATTGACACTAACAAGTAGACGCCCCTGCTTTCTAAATTTCCATCGTTATTTATATTAATTATTATGTTTATCTTGCATATTTGGTCAGTTGCTTTGGTATTTTAAAACAGTCAAAGAATCTTGATATTGCCGTATGCCGGAAATGCAACTGAGTAAGTTTAAAACAATTCTAAAGAAAAGGTATTGGCATATTCGCAAAACAATTCCAAAGAATTGCTTCGTGTAAAAAATTTGCGAGTCAGTAAATTTATTGTTTTTGAAATAATTCCAAAGAATTATTTTGTGTAAAAATGCAAACTAATAAATTTATTATTTGTGAATTGTTTTGTATAAAAATTTGCAAATCAATAAATTTATTGTTTTTGAAATAATTCCAAAGAATTATTTTGTGTAAAAATGCAAACTAACAAATTTATTATTTGTGAAACAATTCCAAAAAATTATCTTGTGTTAAAATTTATTGCCATGTGTCGGAAATGTAGTAGAATTAGTGGGTTCATGTTATGTTGCGTTTAGTTTATTTTATGTTAACTTTATATTACATTAAGGGGTTTAGATATAACAATTAAACGCAAGATATAACAAGTAAAACCCTTTTTCGAAAGACCAAGCTATACGCTATACATATACCACTTTGATTATCCCCATCCTTCTCTACGGTGTATCGAAGAGGAATGAGGAAGTTTATGGTATTTTCGAGAGAGAAGTTCTGCGTTCAATGTTTGCGCCGTGTTTGCGTTGATGGTTTCTGGAGAAGAAGATTCAGACCCGCTGTACGGGTTGTACAGCGACATGGCACTAACCAGGCGTCTACGGATCTACGGGCCTAGGTAGTTAGGCCATGTAGAGCGCATTGAAAATATTGCTCTAACCCGTACAATCTTCGACTCCGAACCAGTGGAGAGGGACCTCAGATTAGTACTAATGATTCAAAATTTGAATATATTACAGATGAATATGCATGTCGTAATATGTAGTGTGTTGCATTTGGATTTTTTTTTATGTAGACATAATGGTTAAAATAAAGTAGTAGAGCGAAAACATGTCAAAACATCATGCCGTTCGGATACAACACCTCTGATTTCAATGAAATTCACCACAATTGTTGTATGTTATTGGACTTTAACAAAACATAAATTTTCAGACCCCATATTCTTTCGGCTTTCGAAATATGACGTCATAAAATATGTGAAAAATTTTAAAAAATCACAAAAGTCTTCTTATAAAAGGGATAAAACTTTTGAACTATCCAAGATAATTTATTTTTTTTTTGTATCGTTTTAAAGGTGAAAGTGCACCATTTAAAATTATATTATATATATTGTGGATCCTTTTATAAAAATATATGAAGGTTTTTGTGGAATAAATGGACCGTTACAGTATTATGTGCAAGACAACTCGATATAATTATAAAATTTATGTTTTTCAGTATTCCATCGAATTTATAATAAATGGCAATTGTGCATTGTTCCAATGAAATCCTTGGACAGAATCTTGAATGGTAAATGAATTGAATTTTTTTAATGTTTTGTTCAATATTTTGTAATAAAAAAATAAATTAAAACTATAATGTCTTCTTCAATAATGCAATATAAAAATACAATATAAAAATTCGCATAGGAAATACATTTAGAACAATAAGCCTTAATGTCATATTAAAAATCCTACATAAAAGGTTTGTCTTGTATGAACACAAAACATACCTAGGATCACGTTCTGGTCTATACCTCTGACACCAAGCCATTAAATAGCTTTTTAATGCAAACGTTTTACGTTATAAAAATGCTTATTACTAGAAGTAATTTGCTTGATCAACGTTTTTGTTAAATGAATTAAAATCAACTTCAATAGGTTTCAAGTTTGGAACAGGCATTAGCTGTTTATAGTACGAAAAGTACATTTTTAACTATAATATCCTCAAAACATACTTAACGGCCGACTGTAGTTATGGCCCATTTACCAGAAAAACATGCATGTGCATGTAGGTAAGTGCCCGAAAACTATTAATTAAGTCAGTAATACTCGTAAAACCTTTTTTAGCATAAGGCAATAATGTTTTTTCTAATTTTAGATCCAACGTCTAATTTTTAATTAATTTTATTTTCAGCTCAAAACAACCTCAAAGGACATACACAAATACACCTGTACATACCTAGTATGTATGTATGCATGTGGTAGTTGCACTTTTTGGTAAGATTTACAAGACGATTATCAAGAGCTGTCCTCATATTTTGTAAAGAAAGAATCAAAACTACATTCCTTATATCGATATTTGTGTACAATACATGTAAATTTGTTTTTTTTCTACATACATAAGGTATTAACAGTAAAAAGCACATTCATTAGGGGAAAATTTAAAACCGCAATCGAATAAGGAAAATGTTTAAGAAATGTCAGGTATAAATAAAATATATCATACGTACACAGTTACGGTTCAAATATGAAAATTTTCTTGTGTAAACACGCATACAAACCGATTTACAAACCCTTTCCTGAATATTTGTTCTTAAAATTTAAAGGTAAAAACAATACTGAAAGAATCAGACTTCAAGTTTTTGATGAACGTCAAGTTATTGTTAAGCTGGAGTATGAATTTGTTCCTTTTTGTTCTTTTAAATGCTAAAACTTATCTACATACATATAAAGGAAAAAATTTTCCTAACGTTACTTTATTATTTAAAGTACTCTGTATACAAGATACTGTTGCTTCAAAGGCTACATTATGATTAAGGAAAATTTTTTAATTTTTTTTTTTTTATAAAAAAAGAATTTTTATATTTTTTGAAAACGTATTGCTTTTCAAAGGGTATTCCTTTTAAACAGTATATTTTTATAAGATGGTTTAAAGAGTATGTACATACGTATGTGAAAACGAAATACGTTTCTGAAGAAGGTAATTTTTGATAAGTGTAAGAATAAAACTCTTATGAAGACATGCGGGCTTAAGTGCTCTTATGTGGAAATTATGTTTTTCAGCCTCTTCCATTAGATTGGTTTTTTGGCTTCAATATTTTTGGCTTTCAATATGAAATATAATACTTTTAATGTGTTTGTGCAAAAGCAGCTAAAGAAACTTTTTCTTAGAAAATTTTTTAAGTAAGAAAAGTTTGTTCAATGTTATTTTTCTACAATATTAATTTTTAGCAACATTTTTTTAAATTTCTTTTTAAATGTACTTTTGTAGAAACATACTATCGTAAACGATACTTTGTTAAAAGGTACTTTTTGCACAGATATATACATACATACATACATATGTAAGTACATGTAGAGGAAACAAATATAATATTGACTAGTCAACAGAAGCTGGATTACAAGAGCTACTATCCTTTAATTAAAAGAAAAGTTCAATTCTTCATAAAATTAAAACAAATATAGCCTCGCGACCGATTTCTTTGAAATAAATCGTGGAGCCTAAATAGGCATTAATATTTAAATTGTGGAAGCTGTCAACAAACGCTAAATGAAATATAAGCATCTAAATCTCACAAGCCATTAATATTTCTTTTCTTCGTTTAAGGAAGATAATTTCTTTACCCAGTTTCCAAGTTCAAGCGAAGTATATGTATAATTGTAAAATAATATAGTATTGTATTTTTGCTATTAATAATTTTCATACTGTAAATGTTTCATTTGTGTGATATGTAAATTTTCAAAATTCTTGACCGTAAGTGATAACTAATAAGTGAAATTTAGCTCTTCTATCATTAATAAGTATTTACGTAATTTCAGTTTTTCAACTATTTTAAATAAAACTGTTTATTATGAAAGAATCACTACGGTTTCGCATCAAACTAATACCACCGCACCGTGCATAAAGGAAAAGCTCACCTTATCCATTTGAGAGTGCAGAAATATTTGCAAGAGATCATTGATAGCACTGCAGTCCTATAATATAATATGTATGTATGTATGTATGCTTTCATATTTTAAATTTCATTTCATCTGTTTGGAAATGTATGTAAGTAAGTAACCGTTTCATTCGATATTGCTGAAAACAACACAAATATGCAAAATGAATTGCTTTCGGCATTTGTCATGTTCATGGCACCACATACACAAATTAATTTGTAGTGGCAAAGCAATAAAACATTATGAATACAAATACTATTCCAGAGGAAATAAAATCGATAATACTTCCATACATACATACATACATATACATGTGTGCATAAATGTGCATTTATGTACACATACATACATATGCATTTTATTTTTGCATACACTTCGAAATGTAGAAACAGGCCCGAAGTTGTTTATACTCGTAAGACCACTAAGATTACAAGTAAAAGAACCTTTAGTCGTGTTGGTCGGTCAGTTTTGAATGTGTTCCAATTAAATTATACTTCTTACTGTTGTTGTGACGATTTGTAATCCATTCTACGGAAGTTTGTCATCTCTTTCTTATTGCAGATCATCTACACATATTTTAACTGAATGAAAATAACTCTTCTGAAAAAAAATATATGCTGACAAAGTTCCTTTGTTTTTTTTTCCAACTCAAAGAGATTTTCTTTGATTTGAGTATATACTGAATAAATGTATATGTTTTATTTCATGTAAAATTGAATCAATTTATTACATATGTACATATGTATGTACTTCACTATTGCTTCGTTGGATAAGCAAATATGTTTGCTGAAATTTTTTGAAATTCTGCCACAAACGGCTCGTCTGCAAAATTCTTTGGGATTTTATTTTGTTGACATTTAACTTTAATTTAATATAATTTTGTTTTTGTGGAAAATTTTTTATATATAATATGTTGCAACTTCATACATACAAATAAACAAAAGAAATTGGTGATATTAAGTCTTAAAGAGAAGGACATTTAACAGTGAACAATATTGTTCACTGATTAATATGGCAATGTTGAAATAAAACCACGTTAATTTAATACGCAACAATAAATTATCACTATGGGGTGTGATATACATACATATCGAGCCTTTGGTGCAATACCGTAGTAACTCAAAATTTGAATTTTTTGAGCTGGGTATGCAGAAATGATCTTTGGGGAAATATCTATCTAGAGAAAAAAAGATTATGGTTCCATCTCTAACTGTTCAGATTCTACAGCTAAAAATGTCTTTATTGCCTCTAGCTATTTCCAACAATATTTATTTGCAATAATGAAATGAAATGCATTTTTCTCAGTTCGCGATTTTTTGAATTACTACGGTATTGCACCAAAGGCTCGATATGTAGATATTAACTAAATTCTTTTTTGTTTATTTGAGAGGCTCGTGCCGACGCTGCATGTAGCCGACAGGTTAAATTTTCAGTGACTACCGCATTAATCCAGTTGAATTTGAGCCATGACTTGTTGAACTTTAGCGGATCGGTCGATTGCGTCTTATTGTCATTGCCCAGTGACATTTAGAAGCCCCAGAAGAAAAAGTCTATTGGGGTAAAAATACTCAACCATGTCACTTCTGCTTTTCAAACCCATTCCCTCAAATTGTTAATGCAGAGACAAGAAAAGTCCTTACCGTTATTTTTTCTATTTACAGTAATACACATTCATAATCATATGTATCATTGGATTTAATGCAAGTGGTTAACGGTTGGGCAAATTTAAGAAAGGATAAGATGTACAACTTCTAAAGCAGTGTGACGAAAAATTATTACCAAAAACTTGACTAAAGCTGTCGCCAACCGGCTTAGGTTAATTTATACTGATTTATTTGGAACTGTTTATTTATGTTCATGCATATTTATTTAATAACTTTTTATTGTTTGAGTCGCTTAATGTTTGTTTATATGTTATGATATGGCTCAGTGAGTTATGTTAATGTTTAGTATTTAGTTATTTATACAGCAGGATTCGTACCGAGTTTCTTGTCAAGTAAAGTCGCCTGGCATTGAAAATTGTTTTTTCAAATTAAAATTTTTGTTTGTTAAAATAATACATACATATGTACGTATGTACATAAATATTGAAGAGTTTCCAAGAGCTTTTATATTCAATTGCAATTTGCAAGTAAACAAAAAATTCCCAAGAATGGCTACCATTGCTTGGTACTAGCGGCGTTGGTACTAGCGAAATTGGTAGTCAAAAGGACAGTGGAACTGGTTGGCAAACAGTTGCTCATTTAAGAAAACGCACCAACTCCCCATTGTTATTTGACAACAAACGAAGAGAATTCAGTAAGATTCAAGATTCTCCAAAATAAAGGAATAGATTTGTTATTCTTTCCGATGATGAATCCGATAATAACAACTCAAATACTTCTGAAATTAATCATTCTGAGATAAATACGTCAGTTCCAACAACTTCCCAATCAAATCCTTCTGAGCCAAAGCCACATCCGTTATATATCACGGATTTAACAAATATTAAGGATATGGTCAAATATTTTTCAAGCATTTTCTTTTCAGACCAGTTTTCTTATAAGTTTCTTAAAGACGGCCAAGTCAGAGTCATGATTAAGTCCATAAGCGCGTACTGAGCTTTTGTTTCTAGTCTTAAGGAAAGAGCATACAGAGTTGTTATTAAAAATTTACACTACTCAGCCAATATTGATGATATTAAAACATTTGTCCAAAATTGTGGCCACAAAGTACGAAATATTTCCAATATTCGAAGTAACATTACCAAGAAACCCACTTCGTATGTTTTCCTTGAACCAACCTACAACAATAAGGAAATTTACAATCTGATAGATATCAATAACGCTATCAACACTATTGGGCCTCCCTGGAAAATTAGAAACATTCCTCAATGCCATCGATGCCAACAATATCGTCATACTCGTTCTTATTGCAATAAACCAAACAAATGTGTCAAATATAGAGGAAATCATTTATCAGCTGAATGAAAGGGTTCATGATGGTTCTGCAATTTTAATCAAATCATCTATAAAATATCATCAAGAAGAGGAAAGTGTTCAAGCTTCATGCATTGAAATTATTTGGGTATGTATTCCGCTGCGTTATGTGCAGTTTATTTTCCTCCCCGTCATAACATTATTTGAGATGATTTTGCACATTTTTTCAAAAACTTGGTCCTCGTTTTATAGTAGGAGGAGGTTTTAATGCGAAACATTCTTGGTGGGGTTCACGTCTTATTAAGCCTAAGGGCAGAGAGCTCTATAAGTGTCTACTTTCTAAAAATTATTCTGCTCTTTCAACTGGAAAACCTACATACATATTGGCCTTCTGATCCATTCAAAATTCCTTACCTAATTGATTTTTTTGTATATTCTGTAATACCTTCTTATCAACCTGGTATTTTAGATAATTGTAACCTCAGATCAGACCACTCCTTAATTTTATTAACGTATAACTCCTCGCCGCAATTTATAAAAAAGTCAATAAGCTAGTAAGAGGTAAGACTGTTCTGGAGTCGTTCTCATATTGGATAGATAAAAAGACGATTTTAAACTCTGCAATATCGAATGATTTTGATTTTACAAAAATAATTCATGAGGCTGCTTTTTTATCGAATCCGGCTGAAAGTTTTACTATTTCGCAAAGTGCTCCTCAAATCTCATCACGGACACGGGAACTTATTCTAATTTAAAGAAGATTAAGAAAAGGATGGCAAATAAGCAGAAGTTCTTATAAAAAGTGGTGTTTTAATCAAGCAACAAAAAACCTCAAACATCATTTAACTGGCTTAAAAAATAAGTCATTCTGTGAATTTGTTCACAATATTAATAACTCAAACAATAATGATCACAACTCAAACCGTCAAAAAGAAATCCTCCTTTTAAGGATAGTGATGGTTCATGGTGCCGATCTAATATTAAAAAGGCAAAAGCATTTGCGAACCACCCCGTAGAAGACGTAGGTACATATATCGAGATTTTCAGATGGACCCTATCAGATGAGTTGACCCATAAAACACATTTCTCCATATGTTGCCGCTTGTCCCCTATTCTTGAGAGCTTTAAAGTTATATAAATTTTTTTGCAATCTATCTTATATTAAAAAAATTTACAGCAATTTAATTTATGTGTATTTGGTGCAATGACCCCTAGCGTGAACATTGTCGGTGTTCTTGTTAACTTTATTTATGTAAGTTAAGAATTTATTTGTTCATTTATTATAAAAAAATAGATTTTTGTGTTAATTTAATTTAATTTTTTACTTTTAACTTTATTTATTGTCATTCACTTTGCTGTACAAAAACAGACTGAACTTAAAAACTAAAACCTAAAAATAATGTTACTTATGTTTTTTGCCAAATTTGACGATGCAACACAATTTAGTTGCTTTCGTTGTAGACGCAAAATCAGCAATAATGACTTCAAAAATGTTGATGAACTTTATTGGTTATTGCGAAAGACAATGTCAGCAAATTAATTGGTTTCGATAAACAAAACTGCTTGTTGTGGAGTTTCAAAATTTGTGGTGTTAACGTGTACAGTATTTATCGGTTATCAGCATTCCTGCAAATGCACTATTTTCGGTGCATATAAGCGGGGAATGCAAATATAAAAACTGGTTTATATGCACATATGGTGCTTATAAAAAACTCGTGGAAATCCATCAGCAGTTTTTATTTAAATTTTTTTTATACTTTATTTTTTCCCAAAAGAAATAGATTAAATTCAGTATAATATACAGGTAGCATTTCACTGAAATCAGTCTCTAGGTTAATAACATAAAAAGTAAACATTCATTGCTTATCAGAATTGTCCCAGAAGTGAAGTGAGTAGCGATTTTATCAAGTGCTTGTCATTGGAGGTAGTTGCTAGAGGAAAACTGTCAGTTCGTTTTTTTGCTATGCAAAGTATTTATGATAAGCATAAATTAAAATCGCTACTTATTACAATAGCATTTAAAAATTCAATTTGGAATTGATGGAGTAACGATAAATAGGAATGATACTTCCAAATTTATAATTTTAGAACAATTTTGGTACAATTTTTGCAAATTTGTGAATGATGCATATAGAAGATATTTTTTCATCCAATTTATAAAAATTTTATTAAAATTTTGCTGCATAAAAGCGAGTAATGCATAAAAGCAAAATGCTTATAGAAGAAATTTCTATGTATATTTTAAATGGTGACCTGAAATTGCACCAACTTACATGCATAAAAGCGGGAAATGCTTATAACGTACGTGCATATAAGGTGTAAATACTGTACTTTAACTCCTTTTGTTCATATGTATGTGTTTACGAACTGAAAGCCGCACATCCCTGTCCCAACAACAAACAGACACATATGTACATGCATAGTAAATAATAATGCAGTATGTTTGGAAATTGACCGCTATAAGATGTAAATAACATTAATGTATGAAACTATAACTTTATAATTTATTTAGAAATAAACGCACGCTCCTGATATCATTTCGTGTGTTTCCGTTTCTCTAAGGGTGGTTAAGTTCGCGTACCAACAAGGATCAGGTCGCAGTCAGCGACAAAACCTGCTTTTGAAATGAAATATTCTGTTTTCGTTCTGTATAGGAGACTTTTTTCCCTCATTTTACAATGTGGCAGAATTGTAGCAAAAATCATCGTCAGTATTTTATGTTATTAATTTTTGATTGCTCACACACACTCACTCGTTACTGGCTTAAAATGTTTTTAAAATTAAAAATTCCTTAATGAACATCGTTTTTTACAACTTTGGCAGAGGTTTCGATTATTATTCGTTTGCCCAGTCTGTCTTCTGAATAGTCTACAATTTAATTGTTGTAAATTCAATTCAACTTTTTTTCTTTATTATTTTTTATTAAAAGAATAATAAATTAAATTTAAAAAAAATAAAAAATTTATCAAAAAAAAATAATAATGGCTCGTATATAACAACTTTGTTTCAAAAAGAACTGTACAGAGTTGATTCCAGATTTTATTTATCCGGCGAGTAGATGGCGTTAAAATTTTCATTGGACTTCTGAGAGAGGAATCTAATTCGATTTGATACGAGTGTTACAAAATCTTAAATACGGCCGACGTCCATGTCCTTGAAAATATTCAGCAGCCGGGATAGTTGCTAGTAGAAGAGATCGGAATTAACTAACGCAAGAATAAATTAACTTCGTGGATGTCGTGAAAAAAACACATTCCAACGAGCACCTGTTGGATAAATCTAATGATGTACGACTGCCAGATCCAGAAACTCTTTGACTTTAAAGAGTCGAACCCAACCACTACGAAAGAATTGAACAAAATTGTGTTCTCTCTGATTGTTCAGTACCACCATGATCTTACGTTTTTAGGTAAATTTTTTAAATAAATGACTCTGAAATTTGGCTTCAAAAGATGAAGCAGAATTAAGCCCAGCGTTATTGAAAAATGTGTAATTTTTTTGGATAAAAGAGTATTTTGCTCAAAACACTGTTCTCAAATTTAAAAGATTTCCCCTTATTTCGCTAATTTCGTTGTCTCTCGGCGGGAGCTGGGTTTTGATTTTAGACCCACAGTTTCTTAGTAAATTTTTCTTAGAATTTATTGTAGATTACGTTTTTGCTATTTACAAAACAAAATAACAACTCTACTGTATATATATCTACAAGTGAAATAAAGAAACAAAAGTATGTTTTTTCCTTGAGTTTTGTTCATAAACTGACTATTTTATTTCCAAGTTTTTTCTTAAATACTAGAAATGAAAATGTTAAATCTAGTCTAGGTTTTATCAGCATGTGAAAGAAAAATAAAGTACAGAAATATCGTCTTAGAACTAAGTGATGATATTCTTACCAAGTGTTGGTTATTGATTTAGGATATTGTCTTATCATAATTAGAATAGAGTCTTCGTTTTAATAGTTTTTCTTTAATGGTGTGAAAAATAAGGGTCTTATCATAATTAGAATAGAGTCTTTGTTTAAGGATTCTTAGTTTAATATTTTCTATTATTATCTATGCTTATTTCTTAAGTGTTCTTTAATAGTACGCTAAGGTATGTTAGTAGTGTGTATCTCACTTACATATATATATATATATATTGAAAAGCATATGTACCGCGCACAACGAGTTTTTATGTAATACATTAAAAAATTGCATTTTCCAAGAAACTTATAAACAAATAATCTATCATCAGAGTGTTGAAAAATATTCCTGCAGATGACCTTTGCCCAACTTCTTTCACATATTTTTTTCTCTCTGCTTTTTTCATTACAGATAATTTTTCATTATTGATAATATTACAGAAAAATTTGTTGGCATAACGGAAATAACTTTTCTCTTGATAAGGTATTATTGAGACATCACAATATTTCATTATACGTAGAATATATTGAAATGTTAACCAATTGACACGCACACCTTTGTTCAAACTTAGCAAGTTAGTTAAAAAGCGATACGTTTTAGGTATTGAATGGTGAACAAAAAGATTCCTGAAGCTAAAAACTTAAGGAATCTGAAATACTAGTCAGTTCTGCCAGTCATATGTTTTTCTGTTCCCAATGCTCTAGAAATTTTCACTTTTCCACTAGTCTTTGCTATCTTGTTTACCGATATAAATTCAGCTGTTGATACTGCAAATAAAAAATGAACGCAGTGCTTTACTGTGCTGCAAAACAGAAACAGCTTAAGAGTTGATAAACTTAATAGCTTGGATGAATGCCCTCAATCATTTCCAACACCTAATGTCTTAAATATGTACAGGCAGGTGTATATATTAATGTTCTCCAATGCTTAACATTCACAATAGCTTCTACGATCTCTCCTTTCCCAACTATTGGTGCTATTCCAGTTTCCCTTAAGACTACGTTCCACAAAAATAAGCTTAACTAACTATGTATGTATGTATATCCTTCCATTTTTATATGCTGCCATATGGTACGTATACATATACATACATACATACATACATATGTATGTATCAATATTTATGTAGATGCTTACATAACTGTACTTATATGTACATACATACATATACATATATAAGTATAATTTTGTTTTTCTATATTTTTAAATATAGCACTTATGTATGTGTGTATGTCAAAGTTTGTTTCCTTTTCGCTCCATTTTATTTTAAATATTTATAGTCACCTGTTTTCATAAAAGTAAAATATTTTACACAAACAAACTCTTGTTTTTTGTATTGTATTGCGACTACTTTAAATAAATATACTTTGACCAGTACGAAGTTTAAAAAGTTTTATGAATGAAATAAATAATTAAATTAAAACAAGTTAATAATGAAATAAAAACATAAAATCATAACTTGTCAAGTAAATTGTGTGAGCCAATTAGGAATGAAACTGATGAGTCTCTGAAGGAGTTCTAATAGAATACCCGCCCACTTGGACGTGTCCCATCCAATGTTTTGATTATTGATTATGCGTCATTGAACCGCCTATTGGAACCAATTCACCCAAACTTACAGCGTCACTTAATTCTGATACTTTTTCCATACTTTACTATTACTATTAAACAAACTTTTCTTTTTCCCTTTTAAAGGCGTTAAGGTATTCGAAACAGTGTAGCTTCACATCAAACTTTAACTCAAATAGCGAAAAGTGTTTAATATTCATACATATGTAAAAAATTAGTGTGCTGTTAATTTTTTTTGCTCCCAACTGCATTTTCCTTCAGAAAGAGAACACATACCGAATTGCACACAACATTTTGCGTGATTGTATTGTACTTATAAGTATCAATGTAAGGAAAATAGGAGTAGTAGTTCCGTATAAAACAATGTATTAGAAGTACGTGAAACTTTTATAAAAAAAAATATTGGTTGTTTATAATATATTTATATATATATTATTTATATTATTTATTTATATTTATTTATCAGAAATACAATTTTATTTATTTCATGTGTATAAATTGCTGTTTGGATTATTAAGCGTATTAAAAATTAGATATAACACAAAAAAAAAATTTATAAATAATCAGTGTAATACAACATTAACAATTTAATTACATCAATATTTAATTGCATTAGAGTATCGCTTGTAAAAGCAAAACAAAAACCACAACAAAATGTATTTATTAATGCCTAAAACAAAGTAATATGCATATAAAACTATGAAAAAGTCGCTGGACGACGATTTACATAAATTGTACAACAAAAAAGGTTTAATGAAATTAAAGAATAATAATATCTACTAAAAAAAATTTTAAAAAAGGCATTCATTTAAAATGTAGTTGTTTATTTCAAATATGTATGTACTCGTATATGAAAACAATTACAAAGGTAACACAAAATATGTAAAACTATACACATAATTTATAATTTTGTTTATTGCAATAATTTAGGTTTTTTATATACATACATATGAAATGAGTAGATATATCTTATTTTGATAAAAGCAAAAACTGAGTGGAAAAGGCAACACCAAAACAAATACATATGTATTTAAAATTGCAACAAAACTAAATATTAAAATCATTTAATGAAGTATCGGTTTCATTTTATATATGTACATAAATGCAGCATGTTCCACGCTCTTGGAGCCAGTTTTTCGAATGTGGTTTAACTACATACATACGTATATTCAATTTACGCGTGGACTCAACTCAAATTGCTATTTTAAACAAGTAGTTTATATTGGTTTTATCGTAGTTTAGCGGCGGCTGAACAGTTTCAAGAACGCGGCGACCGTGCTGGCGTTTTTTCAGTTCCACCCTTAACTTGTACACAGCATTTGTGATTTTAAGACCACAATAGTTCTCATAACAAGTTTAGGAAGATTGATCCTTTTCTGCTGAAATATTAAATAACTAACTTACGTATATGTGAGAGTTTGTCTGATATTCAAAAGTAAAGGGAAAGTTTTCAAAAACCCTTTAACTCAATTAACTCAAAACTACATTAACTTACTATTACTACATATTTACATTCTAAGTTTTGAGACTGTGTTTAACGAAAAAACTTACGAAAAAGTACGGCGTACGCTTGCGAAGCGGAGCGGTCGACTAAAAGGTTTCTAAAGATGAAGAAGTCTTATGGAATGTCAAATCTCTCACCGTGCTATTAACGTATGGATTTCACACATGTCCAATATTTGACAAGTCTTATATTACGATTATATTTTGTATTACTATCGAATTATAGTCGGAACTGCGCTTGACAAAAACGTAATACGTTTTTACGAGTTTTAAAAATAAACATTTTCACTACCAAATTAAATTGAAGGAAAAGGGATCAAATGAAGTTTTTTCGGATGATGAGTTTAACGATTTAAGTTGTGTTTTTAACGATTTTAATAGACCGAATTTTTTACAACCATGAAGTGAGTTTAATCTTTTGCAACTACATATTTCCGTGTTTTTAGTTAGTTTGAGTAAGAAAGGAGTGTAATAGATGTGAGTTGATAAAATTAGTTTTTTACGATTCTTAATTCTGTGTGTGCCCAATTATTATCAACTGCTGCAAATGACCTCGTCTGGTGGTTTAAAATAATTGATGCACATTTTGCAAAATTGGCGAAGAAAAAATATTTTTCGTATGTTTTTGTTTTTCTCAGCAAATTTTATAAATTGATGAAAGGCGAATTATAAGTCATTTTATCAAAATTGTCTATGGTGATTAGTGAACTATTTAACCGCTGTAACGATTTAATTTAATTAATTTTTCATTGCATTTATTAGTGCAAGTAAAACACACAGAACCTCAAACAATGAATTTTTTATTGTGTATCAATGAAATTAGTTACAAAAAGTAACATTCGAAAATAATGTTAACTATTAAATACTCATAGTTTAACGATTGGAGAACCGTTAAGAACCCAATGCAAAAATAATATAACATTCAGTTTTTGGAGGACAACTAAATTTGGTTTAATTGTAGTTTTGTTAAACTTTAATAAAATGTAAACTCTTTTGCAGTGACAGTTTAAGAAATATCAAATTAGGCGATATTTTTTAAAACCATTGATGCCACTATACACGAATTATGTTAATTTTTTGCCATATGGGGCGAATAATCGAACATCATGTTGATTATGACTTAAGATCAATATGATCACACAAAACATATTATATATTTCAGTGCAGCTCTGGCCTAAAGAACAGATCTTGCGTTGATGTAATTAATTGTTTGGCCTTGGAGATTTTTGTGCCTCGCTCACACTGGTTGACTGGTTTCCCTCGGATAACATTATGTTTTTTACGGTTCATTTGAGAACTTTCATGTCAGCCATGCTGCTGATTTCCTATCTGACAGCCTGGGTCGTACGAATTAGGCACAGACATTTATAAAAGTCTGTCAAAACCATATTCGACATATGGTTTTCGTTACCCTGTACCCCACCAACCCGATCATTAAATGCTGCTATAGCTTGGAAATTTACTTTACACGATTCGAAACAGTATATAAAAAAATATAGCATTTTTGTTATTGCAAATATTTTTACTTTTCTTCCATTGCAATCTTATACATAATTTTGAAAAAAGGTTACTTCTCAGCAATATTGATTTTGAGGAGAACCGATCAGCGAAAACATTACTATGAGGTGTGGTAACAACAAGTTTGTTAATTGGATATAAATTGTCATCCAAATAGGTTCTCTTTAGTATCAATATATTTCAAGTTAGATACTTTGAAATTGGGTTCAGAGCTTTTATTATTTGATTTACTTGCTATAAATTCTTCTATGAAGCTTCTATGAAGGAAGCAGTTGACAGTTGAATAAGTTCATTCTTGGAGCGGAAGCTTAAATGAAATATATTGCAAGTAATTTTATAAAAATTAAAAAAAGGTTTAAAATTTCAAATGCATGCATGCACTACAGCATTTGATTTACTTTCGACAAAGAATGTTTCCTTCGATTCAAAACCGAGTAGAGGAGCTTAGTGAGTTCGGCTTACAGAACACTAACTGTAAAAATTTTTTTTTTGAAAATGAGAAGAGTTTACATAAAAAAATATGTAAAAGTCTCAGTTTAGTATTTTCAAATTTTTATGATGTTTATGTTTTGTTGATGAAAATTTGCTATTAACAACAAAATTATATTAAAAATAAATTGAAGTTTATGTTCGAAAGAAGTTGAGATAAGATTTTTGTAGGAAAAGAGTATTAACTCAGTTCTATTGTTGAAAATCTTTGCAAGTGGAATTGCCAATACCTTGTTTCTGTATATTTCGTAACGAAAATTGGTTAACACGTGAAACAAGGAATCGTTTCACACAACAAGAATTTATATAGTTCTACTTGTCACCTTTGAATCTAGTTGTCTGTAAGATTTTGTAAAACATTGCACATTAATGTACAAAATTAAAACTTTTTACAAATTTATTAATTGTACATAAAAAAACTTACAATTTAGTTAAGAAAATTGAAATTTCTATATTCATTAAAACTTCCAAAGTAAGTTTTTGTTTTTTTCATTTCATTGGACTTATGTAAATGTTTTGTAACTTTTTAGTTTATTCTTATATCATTTTCTTATTTATTTTTGGCCTTGTAGTTTTGATTTATTCTTTTTGATTTATTTGTCCATTGCTTTTTGATAGCTGGAAAATATTTAAGAAAACCCACTTTTTTACTAATCGGGAAACAGTGCAATTTTTTGTTTCTCTATTTTCTATGCGAAAACTTCTCCTTAATATTACAGAAACGAGATACAGTTCTTTTCATCACAATTTCTATGTATTTACTATAAATATTAAACATTTGTAAATCAAATTTAAATACATCTGCAATGCAAGCCCAAACTGTACATCAGTCGGACAAAATCAGGCAAAGACTGTTTTAAATATTATTTTGTTACAGAAAAACACCCCACAAAAAATTTAACACTACCTAAACGCATGAACAATCATGATCTCAAATTAATTGTTAAAAAATAAAAAAAATATTACAATTTTTAATTAAATGTTGTTATTAAGAATTAGCCTTAAATGTTTTAGACATCAAAATAACAATTCGAATATACATAAATAATAAAAATATATACTAAGCAAGTATTAATAATACTAATAGTTTTTCCCTTCCGAATACAGTTTTTGCAATAACTTCATAAAAGGTATTAATTGATAAATTATGTAACATTTCAAATTAAAAAAGTAGCAAATAGTAACTACCGAAATTGTGTACAACTTTATTTAATATGTTAAATTATGATTATGTATAGCAATATGAAAAGAAAAAGCAATAGCCCAATTCAGTGTTCAGTACTGATGAAAATGCGAGACTGCAAATGATCAAGAACGGCTGAGTTGTGAAAAGCTGTAACACTTTGCATTTGCTCGTTTTGTGAGAGCATTTGCATCATACACTGGAAAATGCTAATATATATGTAATTTTTTCAAACATTGAAATAAATAAATTGTTCCAGATTAATTAAATCGTAAAAAAATATTTAAACAACTTGGTTTTCAATATGGTTAAATGTAATATTTTAACTAAGTCATACTAAATAAAGAAGCAAAGTTTTAAAATTCGTTTTAATAAAAACAAAATAACCCAGTCATTTATTTGAGTGGTTCGGCAGAAATGTAAATGGTAAGTACTCGTATAAGAGATAGTAGAATTTGATTCACTCATAACCCCGCGATTACACTAACAAAATATTTTTTAAACAAGCATTTTCCTGCAAAAATGTTTGTCTACACTAGATTCATACTTTAAGTTTTTCTTTCATGTAGTTAAACTGGTTGCCATCCAATAAACATTTTCGTTGATTCAGTGAATTATTTGATCCAATCCTAATACTTACACAAAAAAACGCAAGCAGCGCTGCTAGAATGAAGCTTGGAACTTAATTTGCAAAAAAAATTTTCCCAAATTAAAATTTTAATATTAAGAAAACAACAACTTTATTAAAACTTTGTAAAAAAATGAAAAACAGCTGTAATAAAAAGTGATTATTTTCAGCAGTTTGAAGAACTTTAGACTTGTTTTCATAATTGGTTTCAAACCATAAGTTTGCATACATGATGCCATAAATGTACTTGTTTTATATTTATATACATACATTATTTACATTATATATATTTTTATTTATTTCTTCAATTTATTTGGTATTCAGCTCTGGGTAAGTAATTCCAAAGTTGAGGTATTACAAAGATGCCAGTCAAAAATACTCAGGCTATTAACAGATGCACCAGGGTTTGTCAGCAAGAAGAGCATATACAGAGATCTACAAATTTTAGTGGTCAAAAATGAAATTAATAATTTTAGTGAGGGATATTTGAATAGACAAAGTGGTCATTCTAACGTGTTAGAAATACATCTATTGGATAATGGCGATGAAATGCAGAGGCCCAAGAACTTGCATGTGCTTGACCTAACCTTCAGAAAATGGAGAATCAAGAAACAATACATTTCGACTCGAGCAGTAAACATCCTTGTATGTGTTCATTTTTCTATATGCCTCGAGTTTTAATGAAAACTCAATTTAAGTTATTTAAAAGTTGCTCATTATGTTAATTGCCAAATAGATTGTAAATAAAAAATGGTATAAAAAATGTATTTATGTAGCCAATCAATATATTCGTTACAGGCTATGTCATTAATAGTATTTAGAGCAAAGTCGACAGATTAATATATATTTTAGAAATCATTACATAGACGTGTTATCGGTGGAACATTGAATCGAATATTACAAAGAAGAAAATCACAACAGATATTACCATTAATAAGACTTGACATAAACGATACATTTGACATTTCACGGCGACTTTCAAGTCGCCGTCTTCCACCTTATACAAGAAAGTCTGCTTATAAAAGATGGAAGACTTACACCATTACTCCAATTCCCACCACTCTGTTTGCAGCAAAAATTGTTTTTGGACAGATTCAATACGTTGCGAATTAGGGCTGCCAGACTCAAAATGTGCAATAACTTGGCATTTAGCTCAAATGAGCTTAAATTAAAAAACCGAACTTGACAACTTTAAATATTTGCTTAAACGCTAAAAATGCGTTCAAATATCCTTATTTTGTTAAAGAAAATTAACTTGTTTGTTTGTTTAACGAATAATTCTCAGTAAACTGCCAAAAAATTAAGTGTTTTTGTTCAAAACTGTTTAACACACCACTAGCTTGTCCTTCAAAATTATCGCATACCTCGCCTTTAAACCTATTGACTTAGTTGTGGATAAAATTTAATTTTAAAAATCTTCAGTTTCAGTTTGACAAATATAGCTTGAGCTTGAAACTTGACAGCCATCAAAGTATCTTGAAATATCAAGCTAATTCAAGGCCATCTGGCAAGCCTAGTTGCGAATGTATGTTATAGTATGGAACACGGATTACTGAACCGTATTCTAAGACAGCCCTCACCAGTTCTTTTGCCCACCGCTTTATAAAAGAACGATCTTGCCTATCTTTAACGGCATTTATTGTAAAATGAGATAAACAGCTAAATTTCTGATTTCCCAGATCCAGTTAGGAGTCGACTAGATCGGATTGATTGATGAATGACGTAAGATGCAAAACATTAATTGTTGTTGGTTTACTGATAATAATGAGTTTTTCAAATAGTTTAGAAATAGCGCTTAGCTCTGCTATACCCTTTAGATTGTGATCTCAGATTTATTTCCAGTTTTAAATAGAGGTATAATATAAGAATCCCTCCAAAACATTGGGAAATAGCCATACTTTATTGAAGTGTTGAATAAAAGTGCGGCGAAAGTCTCGGCACAGCGATTCAAAATACAACCCATATCTGGTCCATCTTGACATGATATCTTGCGTTTTTTTTAAATTGCAAGGAACATGACTGCAATCTACAGTTGAAAAATATATCATGTTGTGAAAACGCTATACTTTCTCTTGCAAATACCGAAGCTAAACTTAGTTTTCATTTCATTTACATAAGTATATAGTCTGCACGACTGAGAGAATATATTTCATAATCACTCTTAAGGCCAGACCTTTTACACCTCTAATGGTATTTATTTTTTAAATGTTTTACTTTTAGTTGTTCACTATTACACGGTATGATACCTTTCTTTTGGTATACAATCTTCAAACACTCTATAAATCTTATGGTAAACTTTGTAGATAAAGGTATCCATATCCTAGGAGCTTTCTATAGAATATAGTGTTATTATTTATACATTCATTCAAAAGATTATATTTTGTTTTTTAACACAAAAGACTTTATCAGCATTGGTATATTTGCGACAGCCTTGAGACGGTATAGAGAAATTAATTTCAATCAATGGATGAAAGCGATCTTTAGTTAACGTCCGCATCATTAATAAACACAAGTTCATTCTGTATAGGACTTAATTGAAAAAGACCAAGATCTCACATTGCAGTAACAAAGTCATCATAACCTGCACAACTTTTAACTGGGACCATATAAGAAATATGTGGATTCGTTTCCATGAAATCGACGGCATGTTAAAGTCCCCAAGAGCAAAAAAAGTGTCTTTAAGTTCGCCCAAAATACATGTTCCGAATATACCAAAGGATCAGAATCAGGTAGAATACAGGTACTTCAGTCATAACACATTCAGATGAAAACTCATTAGCGACAATAATTAGAACTCCACCTCCTCTATGATTGCAACGAATAAATCTATAAATCTGATATTTGTCACATAATATGTCGAAGTTGTAGACATTGTCATTTGGCCAGATTTCGGTAAGTAATATGTATTACATGACAAGGGAAATCATACATTTAAAAGAAGTGAAGTAGCATCAATTGTAATCGATGGAAAATTATTAGCTTGGTATTAATTTTTGTTTCTTGAGATTAATATTGCGCTCGAATTAATGCAATAGATACTTAGCAAATAGACGATGAAATAATTCTATTAATAAACAAAAAATCTGTATTTTCTTACTTACCGCCTAAATAAACACATAATAAAATACAAAGATCAATAAAACAATTCTCAAAATACTTATGTTTATTCACATTAAACTAGATATAAGATTTAATCCTAAACGTTATATACATGAACTAATAAACAGATAACAACAAGACCATACTTACAATGACCACTTTTATAACTAACCATAAAACGAAACAACTAACAAGCAAAGGGAACTTAAAGTATATTTTTTACTGATAATAAAGGTATGTACTTGCAAGCCAAATTAAGAATAAGTGAAAAACATGTTTTGAGATAAAACTTAGATTTAGGATACATATGTATGTATAAGAACAAAAACATTCAAATAATATAAATAGATGTTAAGCAATTCGTTGTAATCAGTCTTAAGAATACATTAAATAAAGAAGCGCACATTTTCAGTGCAGCCACAAAAAGAAAATATTTTTTTTGACTCATTCTTTAAATCAGGAATTAACTCTCGCAAGCAATTAACGGAGGAACAGAATATATGTAAGACAGGAATGGTACAACTGTACAGTTTTTGGTTCTGTTCAAATTCGAAAAGTACAATAGTAATTTACAACATCGGTATTCAGTTTCTAAAATACAAATGAATTGACGAAAAATTGTCGGAAGAATATTATCAGTTTCACATTCATCAACGAA
This sequence comes from Epicampocera succincta, assembly GCA_932526305.1. Taxonomy (NCBI): domain Eukaryota; kingdom Metazoa; phylum Arthropoda; class Insecta; order Diptera; family Tachinidae; genus Epicampocera; species Epicampocera succincta. The sequence continues at coordinate 27,156,365 of OW052038.1, read as the reverse complement.
TGCGGAAAGAATCTTTTCTTTCCAAACATCACTAAAAGCAACGCTTTGCGGCTTAATCCAAACAAAAGATTTATTGAATTCAGAAAATATTTATTGTTATGATAAAAATAAATACGTACATATGTACATACATATATCAAATAAGTTATTATGAAAATTGAAATTGTGATCTGTTAAACGATGTAGTGCCTTCACTAGTGATTTTGAATGCCTTCCCGAATGTAAGAGTGTACGCTTTTATTTTGTTGTTAAAAACAGCAGTTTAGATTTTTGTACATATCTGTTGTTTTGTTCTTATACCTGTACGAGTATTGTTGTTGTTGTAAACTTAGTCCTTGCATTTATTTATGCTTTGGTTGTTAAATTATATTTTCTTTTGTTTATATCAAATCAATATGTATTGATAACCGTTTTAATTTAGACACACTTACATACATACATATATATTTCTACATTTATTTAATACGGGGAGTTCAAAAAGAAAGAAAGTTACATATTATTTGTACTAATACATAAAACTTGTCAGAATTATATCTTTGTTATTCACTTATTCGTTGTAATTACCAATAATTGTTTTTAAAAAAATTTTTAAATTTGATTTCTTTTCTAATAACTAGATTGTTTCTTTGGGCGAGAGAAGACATTTAACCCATGTGTGTACATGTGTACAAATACATATGTTTGTGTACCATAATTATAGATTTGTATAGTATATAACAGCAAATTTTATATTGCCCGCAGCACTGCCAAATATGCAGATTTGTCTGTTTTTTGCAGCTTTTTGATATGCAAAACAGACTTGCCCATTTTTCGTCCAAAAAAAGTTTTTTTAGTTTTATTCGAATAACACAAAGAAGCGTTCAATTAAAATATGACTAAAGAACTTTTTTGCAATTACATTTAATGTGGCAATTCCCCAAATAATAAAAGCACGAGTACTGAACATTGTGCTGAGCTTTCCTTTCCATGTGCGAATAATTTTAATAACAAAATTTATTTCTTTTAAATATGTTAACACCTTTTGTTGTGCGCCATTTACAGAATTTGAATATTCAATTGATGTTTATACTAATGAGGGTAATGCAGTTCAAGTTACCTTTCGTACAAAGTGCGGTAAGGACGTGCCCAGCAAGCAATATAAGTGGAATCATTGTTACCATACTTTTATTATCTAACAGAAACTGACAATTTCCAAATCTGCTTCTTTAAATTTTTAGTTCATTTTAATAAAGATGTTAGCAATCAGTCTTTTAGATGATAGCAATGAAATCCAAAGACTTAAAAGACTTCATGTACTTGACCTTCCCTTCCGAAAATAGAAAAAGTTAGAATTCGTTACTCTGTATTTTAATTAAAAAGTAAATTCTTCTTGTATTTATTTTGTTTTTGGGTTTTAGGAAACTTAATATATGTTATGTTGTTATTTAAGAGTCATGAAATTTGCTTATTATTTTAATTGTAAAATAGATCGTAAATAAAACAATATTAAAAAAAAAAAAAAAAAAATTTTAATAAAGAAAAACAAAAATTTGTATATTACACATAACAAATATATAAAATTATGTATAATAAAATCACATGTTTTGATTTGATTTATTTCAATACAATGCATCACATTAAAAATAATAGAAATTATAAATAATTATTTAATTCAACTTATTAATTGTGCATACTTTTATTAAATTTAATTTTCATTTCTAAATACAAAATTTGTCTATGCAAAAGTTTTTAAAACTTCACATAGAGTAGGAATCTAAATTATTACTTATTTGGTTTTATTTAAATTATTTTGGATGTCAACAGTGGTGTTGACAAATTGGCATGAACTATTTTTTTAAATTCGGAAATGGTGCTCAACCACAGCAAAATTTTGCAATAAATATAACCTGCCAAAAGCGTTCAATACTTCTTTCTTCTAACAAATTAAGGCTTTCAAAATTATAATAAAATAAATCGCGTCACTCTTCATCAATGTCTTGTATGTGGTCTAAGTCCACCTAAATTCGGTACAATATTAAACAATATATGTATGTATATATATGTTATATATATGTATACATAGGTGGTCCAAACAAAAAGCTAATATTTTTTTATTATGATAGTAGGATCTATGACCATAACATTATCGGCCAAATGCTCGCGTCGTCCATATTTTCAATGACTTGAGACATAATTTAGGTTCAATGTCGTTAATTATCTCATCCTTTAATTGTTCTTAAGTGATTGACGTATACTTTTTTTTTAAATATCCCCGACGGTGTCAAATCACATGCCAATTAACATCAACACGACGTGCGATAACACGGCCATCGAATTTCTCGCGCAAAAGAGCCATTGTTTCGTTGGATGTGTGGCAACATCCTGTGGGAACCAAATATCGTCCAGGTCCACATCCTCAATTTCTCGCCAGCAGAAGTCCGTTATCATCTCGCGGTGGGGAGCACTATTTACATTTCACATTTCTACAGACCCCGTTTGGTGAAATTTGCGCACAGTTCTCCCGATTGTGAACGCATTTTGTCGAAGTGCACGAAATGCATTTTTATTGGAACGCCCATTTTCGTAAATTGCTTCAACCAGGTTTTAGCAGTAAAATGATTGCATACTCCACAAATTGTTTTCAACTCGCCTTAAGATAATACGTATGTATGTATGTATTGTATGTGTGTGCCCATGCAGAAGTTAAGTCAAATGCAAATTATACAGTGGAAATGCATTTAACGGACACTGCGCTGTCAGGTTCCGGTATCACTCCATATTAAGAGCATTGCAATTGCTTCCCCATGATCGCTTGCTTACCAAAAAACATCTCTTGGGCGGAAATTTCGATTTTCTTCATGTTATAATTTAAATATTGGCAAGACACTTTTAATTTGCTCGCCTCAACAAGTGAAATTAAACCCTCAAATAAAACAGTGCAGGAAAGAACATCATAACATTCTATAAAGAGGATTTGGCTCAGCGCCAAATAGTGCATGTGAAATTCAAAGGTAATACAAAAGCTACTGTTTCAAGATTTTTTCAAAGATCAAAGCACACCAACTAATATGAAGGAATATTTATTGAAATAATATATAAATATTTCAAACTTTTTTACCCAATAATATTATTTTCTATTAAGCCCAATTGAATTATTTATTTTCTACTTTCAATAAAAGTATTTTTAAAGAAAAGCTGGCCATTTTAGAAAAATTTTATTGATATAAATTTATAGTACCAACGCAATGGTTCTTTCGGTGTTCGCTAAAGAGATATCCACTGCTTATGCAATTAATTAGATGCATTATTTTGATAATTTACGTTCCGGGAAATTTTGAGAAGAAAATGTTTTATTTTTGGTCGTGAGCAGAGTCGTATTCATAACAAATTTTAAAGTTTTTGTTTTACTCGTATTATCCCGAATAAAAATAATGCTACTTCAATGTTATTTCACTTAATTATCAAATCTGTTTATTACGTTAGCAAATATGATTTGCCATATTTAAGAAATGTTATTTGTTAACGATATTAATTTTCACAGTGATATCGGAGTAGTCCGTTATCAATTATTTATAAACATGTCAAGTGCATTTCGTTGATGCTTTCTTAAAAATTTTAATTTCCCACGTATGCATGTATGTATGTATGTATATAGCATGAACTTTTAAAAATTGCAAATAGAAGACATAAGTACGATAATCACTACATCAAAATACACAACAACAATATGTTATTTCATCTTGAATTTTTGTTCTTCCTATAACCTTTACTCAACTTGTTAATCTTTACTTAACAGTAAATGATTTTAGAAGTTTGCTTTAAAGCTTATTTATTAAAAAAAATTAATTGCTTCGTCGTCCTTTAAAAGCATCCTTTAACAAACAAACAAAATGTTAAAGCCAACAATTATATCTACATATTTGTGTACATATGTAGGTGCAATCTTCATTACAAAGGGTGTTATTACGGTTGCGTTAATCCGCAGTACATGTACATGCAGCAGATTGTAAAACGGTTTTAAATAACGAAACTCGTTATGATGAAATTACATCTACATACATACATACATGTGTACATACAAGCCATTTTTAATTTATGTAATCTATTATTTACGTAAATAGCAGGTAGAGTTCCAAATCAAAGAAAATTACATAATAATGCATATAGCTGTTCATTCTGTAGTTATCTTGACGCCGTATGAGAAGAGAAAATCCGGGAAATCTGAAATATATTTGTAATGCAATTAACTTTAGTATATTAAGTAACCGCGTGTTACTTTAAAGTCTCTTTTTTTACAAAAAAAATTAATAATTGAGGAATCCAATCTTCGCCAAGCTTAAAGGGGATTTAGACGGTAACACAAGTTGTACGTAAAACCAAAGAGAAAATCTTATGAAATTATCTCCGAATTTTAAAAATGAGAACAAGAATCTTACGACAAATTTTTTTATGTTTACACCATTGGTGAAAGACAAAAACAAAGTAAAATGATTACATAAAAATACATCCCTGATCTAATGTGTGAATGAATTTGAAAATTTTTAAAAAACGATGAGAGCCGTACGACTGTAAAATTTTCATCCGTATTTTCTCTCTATGCCGTGTGGTTTCATTACATATTAAGTTTAGACGGTACCATCCGTGCTCTTCTACTCATAAATTTGGCTTATCGTTCGACTTGTGTTACCGTCTTATTATTTTTTTTATTTTTTTATTAATATTTAGGCGCTAAAACAATTGTTTTTTTCATACAATTAGACACTGTCATATGGAATGACAGGTAGAATGAAGTAACTTCTTTAATTACTTGACATCGGTCATTTTCTTCTTCTTCTTCTTTTGGCGCTACAGTCTGTGGTGAACCTGGGCCTCAACCAACAAAGTTTTCCAGCTGGCACGGTCTTTCGCCAGCGTTCTCCAATTGTGCACACCAAGTTGGTTGAGGTCCCTCTCCACTTGTGTGCGCCATCGGTTCCGTGGGCGTCCTCTAATGCGTTGTCCCACAGGTTCGGCATCGAAGATTCTACGGGTCGGAGCAGTATTTTCCATGCGTTCTACATGGCCCAACCATCTTAGACGTTGGATCCGTAGACGCCGGGTTAGGCTCATGTCGCTGTACAACCCGTACAGTTCATGATTGAATCTTCTTCTCCAGAAACCATCAACGCAAACAGGGCCGAAGATTGAACGCAGAACTTTTCTCTCGAAAATACCAAGGACATCCTCATCCGCCTTCAACACCGGTCAATTTTACTCAATATAAATTTATAAACAAGTATGAACCCCTTCCTCCCCGATGTTTTAGAAATTGAGTGACGTATTTAGAAATTTCTGCCCATTGTTTTTATTGCAAAAAACCAAATATTTTTGGAGTAAGAAGAATTTAAAAAGGTTGTAAAACTGTAAAAATAGCAAAAAATCTAAAATTATGGAAATGCATATTTTGTGTTAAAAGTTTTTATTGGATTTCAACATCCTATTTACCTTGAACAAACATTTACCATTTACTCAGTCTGTGTTTGCTTTCGTGCTTACCTTGTTCACTGGTAAAACGCTTTCATATTTTTAAATTTAAATAAATTTTATTATAACTTTTCCCCTTGTTAAGTGCTTTATATAAGTATGTATGTGTGTATAATCGTTTTTGTTATAAATAATGTTCACAGTTCTACTTAAAATTTATTTTCTTAAATCATAAAACAAAATTTTTTCCTTACTTTAATAACAATATCTTCAAGATTTTTATTAAGTAAGACATTTCTTAAATAACACTTTTTATTTCTCATAAAATTAAATAAACGCTTATGATTTAATTTTTATATGTATATATGTATATAATTTAACAAATAATAGAAAGTTGATTATGTGTAATGAACTGTACATGTCAACAAATATATGTAAATAACAAAATTAGCTCTTTTTTAAAAAAATTATATAATTTTTCCTCGAAAATGACGTAAAAAATAGAACGACTCTCTCAGAGAAAAATTTCGTCAAATGATAAACTACTACTTTTTTATTTGTATTGCAGAGAGTAAAAAAGATGTATTATTAAAAAGTTACACAAATCCCTCATGGGCTTATTTTTATGTATTATAAAAGTTTCCACACAAAATTACTTACTTTTTAAATTAATTTCTTTTAGAAGTTTCCATTTCCCTATTGTTTTTACTCTATTACTTTGAAAGATAATTCCAAATTGTTAAACAAAGTGTTATTTCTTCCAATATTTTAAAACTACATTAAAGAATTTCACAGTGATCCATCCTTGTTGTTCATGTTAAACATGCTTAAACCATTTCCGATACTATTTCAACTCTTATGAGCTGCGCTGCTGGCTTACAAGTCTGTCCTTAAATAGTTGCAAACGCTCAATTAGTATGTTTTACGTTTTTTGTTCCTTCTTTGTAAGATGTAGTGAATATTTCCAATTACGACTTTGGCAATGTTACTTTTTATTTTGCTTCTGCTGCTTATTTAATCATTATTGTTTTTATCACTATTGTCGTCAGTTTTATGAAATTATTTAACATTTAAATGGTCATTTACTTTCGCAGCAACCAGATTTTTTCATGTGCTTTTGTATGGCTGGTGGTATGAAATCTTTTGTTTTTGTATGATTGCCTTCCTGCCCCAGCAGAGAGGGTTCTATTCTTTTACCATTCTGTATATCTTGAATTTTCTTTAAAATGTCATAATTTATGCGTTCTGTAACAATGGAATCTTTTCTATAATTATAAAAAAAATGGAATAATTTAAACTATGGGCCAAGAGAATTGTTGAAAATTAACTCACTTGTAGTCTGCGTGGTTAAGAACCTGTTCTCTCATCCAAGTGGCTGTGGTCATTAGTTCGCCCGATGCTCTTTTTTGTATAAATCTTAAATATTGTTGAATGGTGCAATGAGTATCAGTATCAACTTCCATGGATTGCAAATAGTTTCGTATAAGTGGCACTAAACCAGGAAATGTATCAGGCTGCAATTAAAAACTAGTTTTTGAATCTGAATATTGTGTAAATTGTTTGTTAAAGTAAAACAAAAATCGGTCTGGAATAGGTTAACGGCAAACAAAATTATGACAAAGTTATGTTTTTTGTTTGTAAATTTAAACTTTGACATGGAAAAATAGTTATCAAGTGGTCACCGTGCTTTATTTTATTTTGACAATGTTTTTAGAACAATTTTATTTCAATTCCAATTTTTTAGAGAGAATTGAATAGAGTTAAATGTTTCATCATAATTGTCAAAGGGTTCCAAGTGTACGAGTACCGATGGGTAGGGTAGCACCTACCCTAATATAATTAAGTTAAATTTTTTAATAATTTATGGTAATTTAGAGATAGAAAAATTCTATAAACTAATCGATGTTAAGGGTAATATTATATAATTAAATATTTATTAAAAACTAATTTATTTAAAAATTAAGCCAGAGAGCCCACACTAAAAACTGTAGAAAAACGATTTCGTGTGACTACTCGCCACGACAATACGATTAAGAAACAACAAAAAGCTTACACAATATAAGGAAACGTGGGACGGTAAAGATGGCTTTTCACAACTACGACCGCAGTATTCTGTGGATAATTCTATATCAGAGTGTTCAGCTTCTTTCAGTATACTTTGGCAAATCAGCTTTCAACGACTTACACCAGAGCAAAGCTTACAAAACGTGGAAATTAATGTTCATAAATATTTTGCTTCGCTCACGGTTTATTGCTACAGATGCCGATGGATGAGGTTACTAAATACCTGGATGGAAATAATTGACACATATGAAAACAAGTATGTTTTGGCGAAACGTATACAGCCAAGTTTATGGCGCGCCTATCGTCCATCTTAGGTTCGTGAAGTCCGTCGAGCATTCGTCCGTGGAATCGGTGGGAATCAACAGAAAGTTGACCACGATGTTTTTCGTCAAATAATCTTCAATGATAAGCCCATTTCTGGCTTGACAAGAATAGAAAAACGCAGAATTGTCGTTTTTTTGGAAAGAGCACAATCCTAATGAAACATGGTTTGGTACTTTTTACATGCCGAAGGCGATATCGCCCCATTTAAACGCTACATGCAAATGATTTGTACGTTTTTCGTTGCTCTTGTTATCGCAAATTATACAGCGCGAAAACCCATCACTTTTTTGAGCCAAACGTTTGATGACCGAATTATCTCAAGAAATGGATCTGGCGATTGGCCAACTGGTCCAGTGTATTTTGTTGCTGCAGTATTGAAAATACAAGAACTTTAATCAGATCAATCTTCTACAATTTCAATTTATAGCAGGTTTTTGGTATTAAGGCAGGCACAAATCGGTTGCAGGGTAAAAGTATCCACCATAATGGAAGCTATGGACAAGGCACTTAACAAGCACCTCAGGACAGTCATTTGTAATGATAGAATATCGGTAATAAAATCAATATGCAACCCAATCCAAAGTAAATGGACTAAAATTAATCGTAAGTCATTAAAAATTGCAGGGGTCCCAGGACACGTCAACATAAAGGGAAACGAGTATGCAGATAAAGCAGCTAAATTTGCCTGCCAAGCGCCTATAGTTATGGTAAACGAACCCGAAAAATCTGATCTTCGAATTTAATTAAAAATTATATAAGAAGAAAGCCAACAACTGCATGGTCTAACTACTACCATCCCCACTATAAAGAGCTGAACAAAAATTATCTACACCTACTTTACCCTACAAAGCCTTCTTGACACCAAATTCAAGTCTTTTCTCGCCTAAGACTAGTGTCTTAGTGCCGCTCATTGTCTACCATCCCCACTAATCGAGTGTTTACAATTGAAGAAACTGAGATATACTACTTTTAAAAACTTAAGATAATATAAAAAAATTTTGATTTTATAACTCAGACCGGATTTGTCATTTAAACATTAATAATCAAGATTTAATATTAAATAATTATAAGTAAAAATAACTCCTCAATTCCTTATATTATTACCTAGAGCCGATGGCCTACGTGCTCCTTAAATCATATATTTGATTTACTAATTTTACTTATAAATCTAATAAAGAATAATAATAATAATAATTTTCTAACTTATAATAAGAAGTAAATGATTTTAATCCAGCAAAGTGAGAGTAAATCAACAATTAATTATTAAATTAAATTTGGTTATATGAGTAGATACGAGTATTTTAATTTGTTCCTTCTATGGACGAATGCGTCTAACAAACAGATTCCTCATGGCTACAAACTAATATTTACTTATTTTAAATGTTAAATGTTTGTGTTCAACGTACGGATTGAACATGTCAATTAGAACCATAAGTTTTAGTATGATTAATCCGCACCGCGGATAAAACTTCAACGTTAAGCCAGTATGGCGAATAAAACTATTAATTCAATTTTTGAACAGCAACCATTAAGGTAATTGGGCGGTAAGTAATGCCTGCTAACATATAAAGGTTTCTGGAGAAGAATATTCAATCACGAACTGTACGGGTTGTACAGCGCAATGAGCCTTGCTCCGACCCGTAGAATCTTCGACTCTGAACCAGTGGGGCAACGCAATAGAGGACGGCCACGGAACCGATGGCGCACACAAGTGGAGAGTGACCTCAGCCAACTTGGTGTGCAAAATTAAATGATGCTAACTAAAGACCGTGCCAGCTGGGAAAGCTTGTTGGTTGAGGCCCAGGTCCACCCCGGACTGTAGTGCCAAAAGAAGAAGAGAGAACATATAAAGTGGGTGTCACCTTCTTAGGAAACAGATAAAATAGTTAGCGAGACAAGGGATTATAGCTTAACTTCACAACAACTAATATAATTGCATATATGTACATACATATGTATGTAACTTTCTTCTCCAAGATTCAGAACAGAGTTCGTGGAGCACTTGTTTATTAATTATTTTGCTTCGCTTACGGTTTGTTGCTACAGATGCCGATGGAAGAGGTTACTGCTATATTTAGTAGCTGCATGGAAATAATTGACACATATAAAAAGTACGTTTTGGATGCTAGCCGAAGTGGACTTTGATCACTAGACACCTGGCTTAGTATTAGTGATCTTTGGCCCCGAACAAAAAAAAACCTTTTTACAGATACATATAATTTTCGACTTTGGAAGATAAATTTGCTTAATTTTCCAATATTGTTATACAAGAAATAAAATATAAACTTATTGCTTCAAAACCTAAAAAAAAATATTAATCTCTTCTGAACAAGCACTTATTTTACACTCTAATCCAGCGATATACCTACATTACATACATAGACTGGTGTGTAGAAGCTTTTAACAAATTTCTATGCTTGCATACCTTTCCGTTAAAAATTTCTCCGATGGTCATCAATTCGAAGTCATCATCATCATACTCGGTCCGGCTTTGATGATGGTAACCATTTGTAGCGCCATTTGTGTTGGTACCATTTGATGATGAACCATTTGTTTTTGCTGCACCATTCGAAGTGCCATTGTCTGCACAACCATTCGCTAGTTTTTGTATTTTACGTACGTTTTTGCGGAACCAAAACTTTTTCTGGCGACAAGCATCACGTTGTTGAGCTGTTTGCATATTTTCGTCAACTTTTGAAATGGGTGCTAAGAAATTCAGCTGATACGACAAAATAACTCGAGTTAGCAGTACAACAAAGCATACAATAGCAGCATTTTCGAAATCACTAATTTGAGCTTCACAGGGCCGGAATTCAACACGCCAGCCAATTGAAGAATTTGGTGGTGGAGGTTTAAAGCGCATTGTCTGCCAATTAGTCGATTGTATGTTTTCAAAGTGATCGGTATCTTCTTCATCGTTTTGGTCAACCTTCTCGCTAAATAGTGAAACCGTATCGCGTATAAACAAATGGGCCACATGTTGGGCCAACAAATGATCGATACCACCTTCACACAAATGCTGATATACATTTTCATCATAAGTTATAGGAACATCGTTATATTCTTCACCTTGTGGTGATAGATACGAATCTATGGAATCATAACGAGATTTCGCTATGCGAAATTTATTTTCATTCAGAGGCTTCAAGCCTCTTTCTTCTTCAGTACGACAATCTACTGAAGAGCTTATTACGTTCCAACGACAATCGGATTCTGTTAAGTAGCCTCGATAAATTGGTGAAGCTGCTGTGAGAGCCAGCATGATGGGGCACAACGGTGCCAATTGATCGTACAAAATACGAGCTTCTGTTATGTTACAAGCTTGGAATGTCAACTGTAAGCAACAGCAACCCATCCCAAACCCCATGGCATCAAGTAGTACGACGTCTGGTTCATTACGTGGGCTACCCTCTACTGGCAGTTTTGTATTTTCGTCTTTGAATACTTTTAATTTAATAACTATTTTTTCCCCGCGTCGCATGCGTATGTTGCGTGTTAGGGTCTTGAAACGAGGATGACCCGGGTAAATAGCTTCATCAGGGAAATAAAGCGATTTCGATGAACTTTCTGGATCATCTGGGTTGGGGTAATAAACAGGGTGTGTGAATTCCCTACAGCCTAAGCGGGGAAAATTTGTTATGGACATAACGCATTCATCGTTTTCCAAAAGTTCGGTGACCTCCTCGCGCCTGTAGCGCATATTTGCTTCGACCAGATTAAAGTGAGCCATTAAACCACCAAACGGTTTACCTGGTGTACCTTCAATCATATACGCTCCATATTCGGGGCGCCATAGCGATTTAACACCATTTGGGTCGGCAGTTTCTTTTTCATTTAATTTTGCCAGCAAATCTTGCGCCTTAAGAGAGACTTTAGCCTTCTTTTTGTTGTCATCGAATTTGACAATAACATACTCCACTTCATCACCCCACTTCAGTACATCACCTTGACGATATTTTAACTGATGATAAAGATTTATGAACTGTTCTATTCCATGTTTACGCACGTGCTCAGCATGAGCTTTCGTTTCTTCCCAAGACAAAGGACTGCCTTCACTTAAAAGACCCATAACTGAAATATTAAGAAAAGGAAATTAAAAAAATGTTTGTTCAATTTCTGGAATTTTGGTGCTTTGTTTTTCATTAATGTATTTTATGACTCCAAAAAACACAAATAAAATAAAAAATTTTTTAGTCCTAAAGGACTTTTGATAATCCCTTACCTGCGTGCTTGCAGCCTCTTTTACACAAGTTTAAATCATAATAAAACAAAGAAACATATATTTATATACAGGTTTCATCAGAGTATAGAATTTGGAACGGAAATTCAATTCCATTCAATTCAGGAACAGAACTATTATTTTGATCAAAAATATATCGACAATTCGCTACAGTTGCTCTGGTGAAAGCCTATCCACAATGGAACATAAAAAGAAAACCAACTTTCAGCTGTTAAATGGGTTGTAACATAAAACAGTGTTGTTAGTCGCTTAAAAGATTAGTACAGATAGAAAATCTGAAGTTATTAATATCCAATTGCATAACGACAACTCCTTCCTTTTATAGAAAAAATAATGAATACGTAGTCGATTTTTTTTATATGCTACGACAAATATAGAAAACATTTATGCAAACTTTTGTTTATAATACCATTTCATTTACTTCATATTTAAGAGACTTTTGGGATTCCTTCGCACTTTTCCGAAGGGCATAATCGTTATATAATTTTTCTAAGCCTTCATAATTTTTTAGTTATCGTGGAGAGAAAAAATAACAGTATTTTTGAATTATATTGTGAAGTTTTTTATTTTGACGTTATGGACAGCCAATGATTCCTGATTTTGGTCTTGATCTTTATTTCTCTAATATATGTTTATTACTTTTATGGTCATTTATAGACCTTGTCAAATTAATATTCAGCTTTATGGGGAACTAAAACAAGATCATTTAGGGCTACGTTAGTTGTTTTGACTTTTCATTGAGATTCCGTTTTCTAGTGAATTGCACTTTCTATGATACTGACGCGACTTGAAGAATGAATTTAACTTATTTACCATATGAATCATTATTGTACAAAGGTACTATGACATCTTCTTTTGTATAATTCCGAGTGGATGGAATTTTTTCATGAATAAGTTTAAATGGATAATAACCGACTGCAATCGATGTAACAATATATGAAGTATTTCAACCACTGATTTTTCGGAAAAAATATATGTAAATATTCTGTGAGGTCTTTCAACACTACCTACTGTCTGATGATGATAGAGAGTACCGTAAGTCAAAATAAAACCTTCGAATAATGCTTTAGCAACATTAATGGCCGATTTATCTTGTACGGCTATTGCGACTAGATATTTTGAAAGGTCTGATATCGTATATAATTAAGTGACACATATTCATTAAGTGACTCAGAAAGTGATAAGGCTCCAATCGTGTGAATTATGGCTCCATTTAATGATTTTAACGAACAAATTGCTCTTTACCGTTGACTACAGCTTTATTCGTTTGATATACTTCCACCTTTTGACATAATGGGCTATGTCTCCAGTCACGTCTTGCATGCGTGATATTCCTGGACGTCCCCCGAAACAGCACCATTATCATACTTCTGACTGATTTCTAATTTTTCTTTACCGTTGGAAACTTTCTTATTGGTGTGAAGATAAATTTTAAAATTTTTAACCCCAGACTCAAACCTGCAATATTAACATACCTCTGTTAATTAAGTAGCAGAGCTCTGTTAAGCCTAAAAAATTTATATTTTGCAATGAAAATGCATCCAAAACTAAAAAATTAATAATAATTATATTAAAAAATAAAATAATATACATATTTCTAATAACATATTCTATAAAATAATGCCATAAAAATTTAAAATCAACGCACTCATTAAGGAAGACTATAAAAACTTTGTTGAAGAAAGTTCATGAAAATTCTTGGAAATAACGGCAGATTGGCGAAAAAAAATTATTGGAGAACGCTCCTCAAGCCATCCTAATGAATGTCCAATATTCAAAAGTCCCAACAGTGTGTTTTTTTGAAAATAGGAGACATTTTTCCAAATTTCGACTTTTGAAATTTTAAAAAGGACTTTGCTCCTTTTTTTGAAAATAGAAGATGGGCGAAAAAAAATTATTGGACAAGACTCCTCCGGCCATCCCCTTTTGCAGACGTACATACATATGCACAGTTTGTAAAAAAAAAATGTTTTCAAAGCTAAAAATGTTTAGAAATCACACTTTAAATAAAGAATAACAACAACTTTCATTTACTTGTATTTTGTTTTTGCTCCATGGGTAGACGTCTGGAAGCTGTAGTTGATGCTCAAGGTGGGCACACAAAGTTCTAGCAGGCAAAATGTTATTTTTAATAATTTAGTACAATTTTGAAAAAATTATTTTACAGACTAAAATGTTTTTTTAAATTGTTTTGTTATTAGAAATAATTTTGTTATTTTTCATCTGAAAACATAAAAATGAATTAAAAAAATTTAATATATTTATAAATTTTACTTAAAAATTAGAGTTTAATTTAAAGTTTTTAATTTTCTTTAGTATTGAAAACATTTTCTTCACAAACTGTATATAAATACACTTTTGTTCAACCGAGTATTGAAAAGTGTAAAATCAACACATTATTCTGTTCCATTGAAAAGAAAATATATAGGAAACACATTATAAGGGTATGATGTGTAGCATGAAAAAATATGCCACATATGTATACATATGTGGCAACATTTTTATCCAGAATAGAGAACACCACAAGCTTAAAGCTTGTCCAATGCCATTTATGTACATATGTATGTGAGTTCGGTTGCTATGATTTATTGCTTGTGCTTAACAACTGAGATGTCTGCACCTTTATCTAATAGGAAAGTAGATTTGGAGTCATAGAGGTTCTCTCCCTATTGCTGTAGTGGTTTTTATTATTGTAACGGTTTCTATTATTTGCATTTTTGTTATTAAAAGTTTGTAATTATTATTGAATCAATTATATACATAATTATGACCACTGTTATTATCTTGTGAGTTTTACCGAATTTGTTACTTATCTTTAAATATTTTTTATAAAACAATCAATAGAGGATAATCAAGCGGACTAGTCGTGCGAGTGCAGTTATTAAAGCTAACCATAATACAGCTCAACTGGAAGCTACAAGAGTAGAGATTGTAAATACTTCAGCGGAACCTTAGTTCCCATAAGAAACAGTATTTTGGTGTCTTAGCCAAAAATTTAGCGAAACTACGGTGATGATAAATAATACAGTACATTATAATATTTTTTCAATTATCTTCTGTAGATGTTGGCGCTCTGTGACCGTCATGTTATTTTTGATGGCGCCTGTCTAATCTGCAGTTTATTATTCAGTTACTGATGACAAAGCACCATAACATTTTTTTTTACCAGTAGTCATGGGTTGACCTCTGGAGCTCAATATATGCAGTGCATTGTACCAGAACTAGATCATGGGGAGGAGGTGGAAAGCGTAAGTAGTGCGTTTTTCCACAATTTTTTTCTTCGAAATAAGTTTGAAGCATGTTTTTATATACAAACATGATATTGATATAAGTATCCATTGATAGTTTGCTGAAAACGACCAATAAGGGTATTTACAATTGCCACTTTTCTAAATGAAATTGGTACTTGTAGTGCTATAAATTGCACGAACAAAAATACCGTAATTTATGAACTTTGACTTTATTTCGTATTAAAAACCAAATTTCGTGTAAAGTTTGAATACTTCTAATTCAGTTACTCGATCACAAATACTCTGCCAAGAAATTAAGAAATATTGCGCTGAGTTTAACATTCATACTGATAATATCAATTGAAATTTAAATTGGTTACATAGTTTTTAATTATTCTTTATAACTTATACAAAAACGAATATATTTTTTACTCAAACAGCACATAGAAAAAGTGCTTAAAATAAATGGGTTTAAATGTAATTGAATGATTTAAATACTTTTGCAAAAACTTGAACGAAACCTATTTTATGCCAATCACTTACTCTCACCGACAGAAGAGTATCAACTCTTTATTTTATTTGTTTCATTTTATTCAGTAACTTATGGTCATCGTGCTAGTGAATGTTGCAACTTTTCTTTCGGTGATTTTATTGAAGGTGTAGAATTTAAGAAGGAACGCATGAGACTATTCAAAATTTCTTGAGGCACTAACATAAAGCAGTACTAGCCAATAACCAAAATCGGGTACTTATGTACATACATATAAATCTATTTGCGAGTTGCTTTATTTGTGTTTGTGCAATAATCTCGCCGAAGTTTTGCCTCATGTCCAGGAAAATTCAATAGCTATGTACATATGTATATATTTGTCGCACCTCCAGTGGGCGTGGTATTCCAGTTTAATAAGTAAAGATGTTTAAGACGATGTCATGGTTTTATTATAAGAAACAGCAGCATCGAATAGTTCGTAGGTCTTTGCTAGACTGCGTGTATTCTGTTCGAGGGAAAATTAAAAGAATAAGCTGACAGAAAAAGGGAAAAACAGCATAAAAGCCCATCATAATTTTTTAATGCAATTCCCTATTAAATTACATGCAAAAAATTAGAAAACGCTTAAAGTGAAAAGTTATTGACAATTGCAAGTTTGAGAAAATTGAAAATATAGAAAAGTACTACAGATAATGTGTCCAGTCGTAGGGAATAATGGGCTATCCACTGGTAAAACAAAATATAGAAATGTGAGACTTTTTATGGCAAATTCGGAGAAAAAAGCTGGTATGCCTGACACAGCAATTAAAAACAATATCGATTCGGCGAAAAATTCCGGAAGTCTAACGGATACATTAGGCAAGCCGATTTTAAAATTTGTATTTTTTTAAATTTTGTATGCAAGCACCTCTCCAAGCATAAGCCTAAAGTCGGTATCGCTCCATTCTAACTAATAAAGCTAAAATAAAAATTCGATGTGATCTTTTATATGTAATATCGATATGTCATTGAGATGAAATGATATGGGTTTTTGTGTTTTTTTTTATCAAATTGAGACATTTTTTTTCACTTTTGTTTTGCGCACGCATTTTTCCATGGTCCATGACGTGGACGAAAATAGCTATTGCTTTTATAAAATAAGAGGCTGGCTCGGTGTGCTTTGCTGCCCCACACCCTACCCCTCCCTTTTAAACAAGTTTTGGTTGAAAATATGCAAAAAAAAATTTTAATATTGCTCCACAATTGACGAAGTTATTCGTTAATCACTTATTTGGACGCGCAATTTGCGGCACCGTTCCCCACTTTTTTAATATGCAAAAAATAAATTTTAAAATTGATCTGCAAACAGCAAAGTAATTTGGTAGTCCATTTTTTTAAGGGGCACATTTTATACCCTCCCTATTTTACAAAAAAGTTTTATTGAAACTATTATGGTTTATATTATAACATCTGTTGAAAAAAGTACCTCATAATTCATTCAATAGTACGAATGTTGTCAAAATTTCAGCAAGATCGGTCCTACAGGTGTAAACAAATAAACAAAGAAACACACATTCTCTTTTACATACATACATATGTATATAGATGTATGTATGTATATATATTATTTATATATGTATGCGCGTATATATGTATATCTATACATATATATGTATGTACATAAAGGTGTTTTTATAGAGTGACACAAGTTTAAGTCAGAGTAAAACAAGGATATATATTTTTAATACTTTTCGCAGCATTTGCGGCTGTATTTCGCCGATAACTTTTCAAATGTTGATTTCCAGGTGTTCTATTGTTTGTGGTTTATCGACATAGACAAGTGACTTAACAGAACCCAAAATAAAATAATCAAAAGGGGTTAAATCACACGATCTTGGTGGCCAATTAATTGGGCATTTACGTGAAGTTATTTTTTCATCAAAAGTTTCTTTGAGCAAATCAATTATAGCGCCCGCTGTGTGGCATGTGGCTCCGTCCTGTTGGAACCACATATCAGCAAGATTAATGCCACGTAATTGAGATACGAAAAAATTTCCAATCATGTTCCTATACCGTTCACCATTGACAGTAACATTCTCATCATCATCATTTTGGAAGACATTTGGGCGAATGACTCCGCCAGCCCATAAAGCGCACCAAACAGTAATTTTCTGTGGATGTAACGGTGTTTCGACAAAAGCTTGTGGATTCTCCTCACTCCAAACGCGACAATTCTGCTTATTTATGTACGTACCCATTCAACCAGAGATGGGCTTCATCGGAAAATAAAATTTTGAATGGAAATGAGCATGATGAATTTGACGAATAGAACAATTATTTTGATTAAAAATTTCAACAATTTCCACGCGTTGCTCTGGTGTAAGTCGATTCATAATGAAATTTTAATGCAAACTAAACAAAAAGCTATCAGCTGTTAAATGGGTGCTCAAATAAAGCAGTGATGCCAACTTAAAGTTGTGACACTCTAAAAAAAAGCTTTATATTTATTGTATGTATGTCTGCATGTTGTTTTGATATTCGTTAAGAAAAGCAGCTTCTTCTTTTGTTGTTAGCACTGCCTCTAATCTGGCATAATTCAGTTACATATTTGAATTTAAACAACAGTCAATTATATTGGGGATTCCCCTGGATAAGAGGTCTGTCTGTACAACAATGAAAGTGAATTTTCAAATTTCGTGGTTTACGTACATTCTATTATCGTTTTCGTCGAATTGCTATTAAAGAAGTTGTTAAGAATGTCGGCATATCGGTTGGCTTGCGGCAATGCAATTTTTCTGAAATTTTTCGCATGAAACACGTGACCGCTGAATTTTCACAACAAAAATTTATGGCCCAACTCATCATCATAATCCTGTTACCAAAATGAAGAAGCCCATGAAAGAATAGCGTTATCCGAGTATTTAGGAGATAAAACCCGAATCGCTGAGAGAACAGACCATGTTCATACATACATACATACTACGTATGTTAGGACGGCAAAGAAATTTCTGTTTACTTATAAAAGGCCTTTGCTTGCCACTCGTATCACCAAATGGCCCACAGCAACTCATATTGTCCCAATCTAACAACAATATACTAATTTAAATAAAACTTTGCATTAGAGAAAATATTTAAAAACTTTTCCGACGATCTTAAATCAATTAAAAAATGTCTTAATTTAGCGATTAACTTTCCCAAAAATTAAACAAGTTTAGTTACAGGGTGTAAAAATATTTCGAAACGGCATGTTAAAGGTCCCGTTATAATTTTAAACGACGTGGCTATAAAAACATAAATTAGATTGTGCAAAGGAATAATGAATGGCTGAAGTTCTTGTAAATTAAAAATATTCCCAAAACAAACAAAAACAAATTATTTTGCAGTCAACAAAAATCTTGTGCAGAAATCGGATAATAGTTTGGGGCCGCATGCATTGATCACGAGTTGGAGAGCTAATGTTCATCGATCAGATTATGGTAAAAAGGTGTGGAGAGACTAGGTTTTTAAAGAAAGAAATTTTTGCAGAACTATACTATGTACATATGTACAAGTAGGTATGTGGATAGCGTAAAACATTACCCATATTCGGTGTAATCCAGCATTTATGGGTAAATTGGAAAAACAGTTAAGGAAATAAAATATTTTTAATAAAACGCAGCTGAAAGAGATTTCCAATAATGAAAAATATCAGTTTAGATGTTACAAAAATGTTGGTTAATTCCATGCTAAGCAATAAAAAGTAATCGTTAATTTTTTGAAGATTTACCAATAATATAGTCCCAGTAAATTTAAATTAATTTTTTATAAAACACAGTGCCCACACATTGAATTAGTGAGCATTGAATCGGTAGGGAAAGCAAAAATTCCAACTTTAAAAAGTATGTCTATCATGTTATATGTTTCCTTTACATTTAATATGTACTATCAATAGCAGAGCAGTCTACATACGAGTATGTTGCGAAATTCACTTGTACAAAATAAGATCCATGTCGCAACATTCGTAATTATAAGCCTCTTCTTGTAAAAATGCTATATGTTAACAATTTAATATAATAATCAATTTTTATTAAAGTGAATATTATTAAAAATAAATAAATTTGTAAATTCATAAATTTTTCACGCTCAAGTTCATCCGGATTTTGCAGAGTTATAGAAAATCGGACCTGTCGTATGCCTGCAACACCGTAAGATGACGCGATGGTTATTTAAGTAATAAGAAAAGAATTCCATTAATGCCGCGCAAATAACGAGTTTTATCTATTTACCCGCCTTTACTATAAAGCCCTTTAATGATTGTGCATTTTTAAAGGGTCTTTCTTTCGAACAGTTCTCATTGCACTCATGTTCTCATTTATGTAGTTATTCAAAATTTCGAAATCTGATCAATTCGCTTCAATGTTTTTTTATGCAGAAAATTATTTATTATTTCATAGAATTTTATTTCTGATAAAATTTTTATATTATTAAACAAAAAACATTGATCTTAAACTTCATTTCGTGGCACAGAAAAAATAATGTAAGTCGGAGCAATATTTTCCATGCGCTCTACATGGCTCAACCACCTTAGCCGTTGGATCCGTAGACGCCTGGTTAGGCTCATGTCGCTATACAACCCGTACAGTTCGTGATTGAATCTTCTTCTCCAGAAACCATTAACGCAAACAGGTCCGAAGATTGAACGCAGAACTTTTCTCTCGAAAATACCAAGGACTTCCTCATCCGCCTTCGACACTGTCCATGCTTCCGCGCCATAGAGAAGAACAGCGATTATCAAAGTGGTATATAGTGTCAACTTGGTTTTGCGAGAAAGGGCCTTACTACTCAATTGCCTCTCGAGCCCAAAGAAACAGCGATTGGCAAGAGTTATTCTGGGTTTAATCTCGGTACTGATGTTATTCGTATTGTTGACTTCGGAGCCAAGGGAGACGATGTCCTTCACTACCTCGAAGTTATAGCTGCCTATGGTGACGTTCCGGCCTAGTCATCGATGTTGTGCGTCCTTTCTCGATAACAGCGTACACTTCGTTTTGCCCTCGTTCACCGCTAGACCCATTTTGGCCGCCTCCGTTGAATTACCAGCAAACGCTTCATTGACGGTTCGCTGTGTTCGACCGATTACGTCAATGTCGTCAGCGTATGCTAGCAGTTGCACGGACATTTGGAAGATCGTGCCTCTGTTGTTGGCGTGTGAGTTTTTCACGATCTTCTCAAGAATTATATTAAAAAAGTCACATGACAGTGCGTCGCCTTGGCTAAAGCCTTTTCTGACATTGAAGGTCTCGATGAATTTATTACCAATGTTGAGAATTCTCCATCGTCATCCTAGACAACCTGATGAGTTTTGTAGGAATGTCAAAACTAGACATGGCGTTATATAGCTCGTCCCTACGCACACTGTCATCGACGAATAAAAAACTAAAAACTTTATTTGTTGTAAAGAAATGTTCAAAAAAATTTCAGACGATGTCAAAATTAACGACTCGCTTAAACTTTCCCTCAGATTAGGAGGATGTCTTGTAATTTTCCATTTACTGAACGCTATAAATTCCCAATCAAAGGAATACCCGATTCCAATTAGTCTGGGGGCACTTTTGGTAGCTATGTACATATGTATGTATGTACTAAAGTTTTATTGTGAAATTTTCCTCTCTTCTCCCATGCATTTATGTACGTAGGAAAATTCTACGTATGAGTACATACAAACATACATACATATATACATACATAAGTATGTATATTTATTTCAAAATCTCAAAATTGATTTTCTTCCACAAATTATACACAATTTGCACTCTGATTGGTATTTGTATACTCGTATACTATAAATAGAGAAGCAAAAATTATAATTTAATGCTAATATTAAACAAGTGTGCATGAACGTTTGCTTGAAATTGCTGATATCAGAAATATTACATACTTTTAGTATTAAATATATGTATATGTACATATATATACGTACATATATATGTATATATATGTGTGTGTGTGTATGTATGTATATATGTATATGCATGTGTGCGGCTGTGTATGTTCTATATGATGAGGTAGAGTATGGTGGCAAGAAAAATGCTTTGTTAACGAATAAATATTGCAAATGTTTTTAACAGAATAATCGACTTACATCGACAGCCAGTAGGTATCAGGTTTTTGTTTAATGTATTTTTTTATAAAGCCTTCCAAAAACGAGCTAAGGAGTGTTGTCCACCAATTTTTCAGTTTTAAATGCATTTTGAGTTCAAAAATTTAAAACTTAGATTTAACAATGCCCTATTACTATATTAAAAGAGTTATGTTAAAATTGTAGGTGCGTTCCTAGGGTTAATAATTTATCTTCGAACTTATTTTAAATATCGCATACAATTTTGATTTAAAGTTTAAAGATTTTCCCAAAAGGATATATATAATATAATATATATAATAAGGAAAAAAGTGAATAAGTCAAGACTTTCAATTAAAAAAAAGGACAAACTTTAATACAATTCTAGCTCGAAGCGAGCTAAGAAAAGTAAAACGTATAAAATAGACTACTCAGCTTTGTGAAAAATTTTATTAGATCGGGTTTTTTATAGTTCTCTCTGTTTTTTTAAAGACATCTGAGCATAAAGTTGAATGTTTGAACATATTCTGTAAAGGTTTTCAAGTCTGCTGACGAGTAGGGTAGCACCTACGAAAAGTCGACTGTATACATACATGTGGCTAGAAAACACGTCAAAAAACATATATACAGTCGAACTTCCATAACTCGAACTTCTTTAACTCGAATTTTCTCTAACTCGAACTAATTTGGTTGGCAGTAGCGTTAGAAGAACAAATCACATACAATTTTCCTTCCGTAACTCGAACTTCCATAAGTCGAAGTTCTCCATAACTCGAACAAAAAACATACACATGAACTCTATAACTCGAAGAATTTTGCTTTTTTTGCTTTTGTTTTAGTTATGGTTTGTTTGTTTTACTCTCTTTTGTTGCTTGAGCTGGTTTGTATATTTTACATGCTATTTTTGTTAATTTTTTTCGGGGAAAAAACTGAAGTCGATTCAATTGGCATTTTTCCCACCGAATATTGCAAAATTGCCATGAATCAGAGGATCAAATCTTAAGCGGAACGGAGAGTGATGTCGAGAGTTCAGTAGAAGGAACTATTGAAAAGCCAACAGAAAATGATGTAGAAAGTTCTTTCCGAACATTAAATAATTATTTACAGACAATGTCGCAACAACTGATGAGCACTACAAAGCTTTAAGCATATTAGAGTTATTTTTTACTGAAAATAAAAGAAGTAAAATGTCAATTAATCTAATTTTTTAATTACATACATATATGAGTGCATATGCTTGTTCTTTTATATGCTTAAGTATGTAGTTTTCCATTAGAAGCTATTTTTAATAAAAATATATAATACAAATGCCTTTTATTCTATTTTGACAAAAAATTCTGTAACTCGAAATCTCCGTAAGTCGAAGTTTTTTTTGGGATAATGGTGATTCGAGTTATGGAAGTTCGACTGTATATTTTGTTTTTTGATATTGAATAAATTTAAGTTTGTAAGACAAAAACTGAAGAAAATTCAATTGAAAATTATTGTTGTTTATGCCTTGATAAAATTTTGAGAATATTTAGTTTGACACTGTTTATGTTTGAACGAAGTTATTGGCAAACACATTTCACTTTAGTAAGAAATCATTTTAAATTAACATGGAATATTCAAGCGGAGTAAAATCCTAACTACATTGTTTTCTAAATATTCAAAGATTTAGCTAAAATTTTATTTATTTACGCATTAGCACAAAACGGACAAAATTCGTTTGTGGCCCAAAGTTGTGGTACATACAACTTATTAGATGGAAGTCAATTTGTGAACTTGTAAAAGAAAATCAAAGTATTTCAAAAAACTATACAATAGAACAAGTATAAGACATAAACTCAAGCAATGATCATAGGAAACCTACCAAGTCACATCAGTAAGCTAATAAAAGTAAATTTGCCAAGAAAGATGAGAAAAAATAAAATGGAAAAAATTTTAAAAATATAAATATTGGAAATCGAGATCAAATTCACATAGGGATTTTTGAAATTATTTAAATACTTGCAGGTTTCATAATCTTATGACATTGGTGGAGCAGAATATGTTTGTATTCAAGTGAATATATCTCAGTTGTATTAATACCACTCCTCTGAAAAATGAAGTATCAGCTTATTAAGAAGTCGGAGCTCTTATTGTATCACTTATTAGCTAAAGTTTATTTAAATTAAAAAACTTATGTTTATAAAAATAAAACTAATAATGCCAAGTATCTTTCATAACCAATGCTTTTTTAATAACGTTCGTAGGATGATTGTACAGATATAAGGCTCAAATGTACGTATGTATGTACATACATATGTACATATATAAAACCTTGCATAATTTAGTTTACAATAGACTTTGCGCAGAATTAGACAGTACATACATATCTACATATTTAGTACTACAAAAATCTGCGGACGCCTACATACATAGATGTACTACATATGTAGATTGGAGACCACCAAACAACGGATAGAATATATATACATACATATTTATGGGTATTTATGACAATTTTTTTTATTTGAGATTGTAGGAGCCAGGCTTTTTCAATGATGTCTTTAGAGCGCTGGGACTTTTCTAAAGCAATGTTTTTACACTTGAATATATACATACATGTGCTGCATATTAATAAAAAGAAGTTGTCTTGAAAACCCCAATTGCTAGACCTGAATCACATATGGGCTATATTCTCGCCATATCGAAGAGCATTTTAATATACATATGTAGCATGTCATTGCAAAAAATGCAAATGCATACCTACTTAATTATTAAAGATTTGTGTGTATTATTTCAAAAACAATAAACTTTCAATATATTTTAGGGTTTTCTTGTCAAGTAAAGTCGTCTGGCATTGAAAATAATTTTTTTTTTTGCAAATAAAATTTTTTTCAATTTTTAAATAATAATTCCATACATACGTACATCATTATTGATAAGTTTTTTGTTTCTATTTCACTTTTTGCTGTTGTGTTTATATTCAAATCCAATTTGCAAGTAAGGAAAACAAATTCGCAAGAATGGCTACCATTTCTGCCGGCGTCGGTACTAGCGAAATTGGTAGTCAAAAATTGGTTGGCAAACAGTTCCACATTCAAGAAAACGTACCAACTCCCCATTGCTATTTGACAACAAAAGAAGACAAATCGGTAAGATTCAAGATTCTCCAAATTCAAGTAATAGATTTGTTGTTCTTTCCGATGATGAATGCGATAATAATAATTCAAATACAGCTCCATCAACTTCCCAATCAAATCCGTCTGACCCTAAACCGCCTCCGTTATATATCCCGGATGTAACTAATATTAAGGATATGACACAATACTTCTCAAGTATTATCTCTTCAGAGCAGTTTTCTTATAACTCTCTTAAAGATGGCCAAGTCAGAGTCATGATTAAGTCCATAAGCGCGTACCGAACTTTTGTTTCCAATCTTAAGCTTAAAAAGATAAGCTTTTCAAACAAAACAAGAAAGAGCATACAGAGTTCTTGTTAAAAATTTACACTATTCAACCAATATTGATGATATTAAATCATTTGTCGAAAATTGTGGCCACAAAGTGCGAAATATTTCCAATATTAGAAGTAACATTAGCAAGCAACCCCTTTGTATGTTTTTCCTTGGTCTTGAACCAGGCGACAACAATAAGGAAATTTACAATCTAAAACATATCAATAACGCTATCATCACTATTGAGCCTCCTCGGAAAACTAGAGACATTCCACAATGCCATCGATGCAAACAATATGGTCATACTCGTTCCTATTGCAATAAGCCATACAAATGTGTCAAGTGTGGAGAAAATCACTTATCAGCTGAATGTAACAAAAGTAAGACTGTTCCTGCCAAATGCGCTAATTGTAATGAATCCCATCCTGCTAGTTATAGGGGATGCATTGTTCATCAGGAGTTGAAAAAGAAACTTCAACATAAGACATTGAATTTTCAACAATACCGACAACTTGCTCCTCCTTTACATCAACCCTCTTCTCAAAATAATAGTTTCGAACATAATTCGAATGTAACATTCGCAGATGCTGTAAAAGGAACATACAAATCAAACAATGATTGCACGAGCTTTCAAAAAATTTAGACTTTATTAGCAAAGCAAATGGAACTAAAAAACTGTCTTCTAAATATGATGTCAGTCTTATGCAGTAAATTATGTCCATAGATCTTCGTATAGCAACATGGAATGCCAACGGACTCTCAAACCATTTAAGGGAGGTAGAAGTATTTTTGCAGTCAAACAACATCGACGTATTTCTTATTTCTGAATCTCATTTCACAAGTAAGTTGTTTTTTAAAATTAAAGGCTACGATCTGATAAGTGCCAATCATCCTAATGAAAGAGCTCATGGTGGTTCTGCAATTTTAATCAAATCGTCTATAAAATATCATCAAGAAGACCATCTTATTAAGGAAAGTGTCCAAGCTTCATGTATTAAAATTATTTGCCGTATGTATTCTGTTGCGGTATATGCAGTTTATTTTCCTCCTCGTCATAATATTAATTGCGATGACTTTGCAAAATTCTTTCAAAAACTTGGTCCTCGTTTTATAGTTGGAGGAGATTTTAATGCGAAACATCCTTGGTGGGGTTCACGTCTTATTAACCCTAAAGGCAGAGAGCTCTATAAGTGTCTGCTTTCTAAAAATTATTCTGCTCTTTCAACTGGAAAACCTACATATTGGCCTTCTGATCCATTCAAAATTGATTTAATTGATTTTAGTTGATTTAATTGATTTTTTTGTATATTCTGGAGTACCTTCTTATCAACTTGGTATTTTAGATAATTATGACCTCAGCTCAGACCACTCCCCAATTTTACTAACGTATAACTCCTCGCCTCAGTTTATCAAAAAAGTCAATAAGCTTGTAACAGTTAAAACTGATCTGGAGTCGTTCTCATATTGGATAGATATAAACATTAATTTAAACTCTGCAATATCTAATGATTTTGAGCTGGATGAAGCCGTTGAAAATTTTACAAAAATAATTCATGAGGCTGCTTTTTTATCGAATCCGGCTGAAAGTTTTACTATTCCGCAAAGTGCTCCTCAAATCTCTTCACGGACACGGGAGCTTATTTTAATTAAAAGGAGACTATAAAAAGCATGGCAGATAAGCAGAAGTGGCGTTTTAATCAAGCAGCAAGAAACCTTAAACATCATTTAACTGGCCTAAAAAACAAATCATTCGGTGAATTTTTTGACAATATTAATAACTCAAACAATAATGATCACAATTTGTGGAGGGCAACAAAATACCTAAAGCATCCGTCAAAAAGAAATCCTCCTTTTAAGGATAGTGATGGTTCATGGTGCCGATCTAACATTGAAAAGGCAGAAGCATTTGCGAGCCACCTCTATAACACATTTTCTGTTCACCAATTTGATAACTCTGTAGAAGACGTAGAAATTTCGGGATTTTTAGATGCGGCCTATCAGATGAGCTTACCCATAAAACACATTTCTCCATATGAAGTTGCAACTCAAATCAAAAATCTAAATACCAAAAAGTCTCCTGGATATGATAATATCGACGCTGGCGTTGTACAGAGTTTGTCAAAGAAAGCTGTTTTATACTTAACGAAAATTTTTAATTCAATTCTTCGTTTAAATCAATTTCCTTCTCAGTGGAAATGCGCTGAGATCATTATGATCAAGAAGCCCATCAAACCTGAAAATGAACTAACTTCTTATAGATGAAGAAGATGTTTGAAAAAAATTTTTTGAGCCGCTTGTCCCCTATTCTTGAGAGTTTAAAAATTATTCCCGATTATCAATTTGGATTTAGGCAAAAATATGGCACTCCTGAGCAATGCCATAGAGTAATTGACATTATTCGAAAGTCATTTGAGGAAAAGAAATATTGTTCCGCTGTATTCCTGGATATTCAGCAGGCATTTGACAGAGTTTGGCACACTGGCCTTTTATACAAATTAAAGAAACTTCTCCCGTCTACATTTTATGCATTCTTCAAGTCATACTTAAGCAGCAGATTATTTTACGTAAAATTCGTAGATGAAAGATCTCATGTATTTATGATTAGAGCAGGAGTACCTCAGGGTAGTGTATTAAGCCCTGTATTGTATACAATATTTACGGCTGATATGCCTGTTTTGGACCTTGTGAATATTTACACGTATGCGGATGACACTGCTATTTTAGCTTCAAACAATTGCCCAGTTGCTGCCAGTTCTTTTGTTCAAAACGAATTAAATCTAATAGAGTCATGGTTAAGTAAATGGAGATTAAAGTAAATGCTGAAAAGTCTGTACACATAACATTCTCTCTTAGAAAAGGTGATTGCCCTGACGTTTCCATAAATAACATCCGAATTCCAAAAAAGGATTATGTTAGATATCTCGGCTTATATATGGATCGTCGACTAACATGGAAAGAACACATAAAAATAAAACGGCAGCAATTAAATATTACAAATAGGAAACTTAGCTGGTTAATTGGTCCAAAATCTCAACTAAGTCTGGAAAACAAACTGAAACTTTATAAAGCTATTTTAAAGCCTATATGGACTTATGGAGTTCAACTTTGGGGAACAGCAAGTGCCTCAAATATAGAAATACTGCAAAGATACCAGTCAAAAACTATAAGGCTTATGGTTCAATCTCCTTGGTATATTTCCAACGATGCCATACATAACGATCTAAATATGCAAACTGTTAAAGAGGTAATAAATTCATTCAGCGAAAAATATTTAAAAAGACTAAGCAATCATGTAAATCCTCTGGCTATCGTGTTATTAGACGATACTGATGAAATTCGAAGACTTAAAAGATACCATGTGTTAGATCTACCTTTCAGAAGTTAATTTTTTTTTTATCTAAATCAATCTTTTTCTTATTATTATCTTTTGTTTTTTTTTTATTGTTTTCTTTTAACTTAATGCTAACACTTTAAATTTAATAATTACTAAAACTTAAGTTGCTGTTATTGTAAATATAAGATGGACTAAATCTGTATTTTTTTTCTGTTAAATTTGGAATATTTCTATAGTTTTATACGTTTTTGTATGTGTAACGCTAAATGTCAACATAAATGTGATTAATTTTGCTTATTATCTCAATATAAGATAGATTGCAAAATAAATAAAATACAAAAAAAAAAATATATATTTTAGATTTATTTATTGAAAAAATGTCCTTAGGTTTTGAGAAATACTGTATGTACATACATAGTATGTATGTATACTATTAACCCATCTACATACATACATACATATGCATGTGCATTAGGGCGTCTCGAAAAAAAAAAGTTCGCCGTACACCACAGAATATAAAGTATTGTTGCAAGGCAGTTTTGAAAAAAAAATTTTTAATTTTTTTTGCCGAAAGTAGGGGTCGCCAAACCACATTTTTCGTTATATCTTCGACATTTATAGTCCTATCTCAAAGTGTGATATATCGATGTTTTCGTCTTGAGGAGGCCAATATTTTGATTTAATAGTCATTAACCTCAAATATCTCATTCTAGTATTTACCTACCAGATCTCTGTTTCTACCACCCTAATGTACCACCCTATTGTCAGAAAATTAAAGCCCGCAAAAAATCATTAAACTTTTGTTAAAGAAGTTTTTCGATATTT
Organism: Epicampocera succincta; assembly: GCA_932526305.1. Classification (NCBI taxonomy): domain Eukaryota; kingdom Metazoa; phylum Arthropoda; class Insecta; order Diptera; family Tachinidae; genus Epicampocera; species Epicampocera succincta. The sequence continues at coordinate 27,126,919 of OW052038.1, read as the reverse complement.
CCAACAGAACTGTTAAAAAATACAATTTATGTTTTTTGCCGAATGTAGGGGTTACCTTTTTGAGTATTTTTGTCAGATTTTTTTATGAAAGTTTACGCGCCATTTTGGTTTCTTGTGAAAAGCCAACCACTTGCAATTCACGGAAGTCGCCACGTTTTTAAATATATATCTTGGATACGTCAATTGCCAGAAGATGTTCAACAGATACTTCGTCCGTCGATAGAAAATAACGCGTACTTTTTCCACCCCGAGAATGTATTGTTATCGATGATAACGGACCAAGATCCGCTAGTACGTTCAGACGGCTATAACAAGATTTTGTCTGCGCGAAATGAAGCAGCAGTAGGCATTCGTCAAATGTACGGTGCACAAGTTAAAAATTTCATAGACTTCGAAAGTGACTCATATTACCATATGATCAATTGGACCAAATTTGAATTGACTGAGCCGCCGTGCTTGCAGTTCTATATGCAAGACCAGCTGGAAGCATTACAGTTTTCAAAAGAAATAATCGAGATACCAGGTAGCACAAGAAAAACAACTTTGTTTGATAGTTTTGTTGACTAACCTTAATTAGTTTCACAGAATATCCGTGCCATTCTCAAAACACCGAGCGTTTTGTTCATGTAGTACATGAGTCTGCCATGGCTGTTACCGATGAGCAACGCCTAGGCCACATTTTTTCCAAGCTCGAAAGCCGTGAAAAATATAGCCAACTTGGGTCATTTCAAAATATGATTAAATAAAATTGTTTTAATATACACAGATCTTTGAATTTTTATTGTATTGGTACAGATATTATGGTAAGTTCGAAAAGAGTGTATCACTATTTAAAAAAGAAGATACTAGGCAAAAACATCGATATATAATACTATAAAATCCGACTGTGAATACCGAATATATGATAACTGTTTAAAAAGTCAACCCCTACATTCGGCAAAAAACATAAATTATATTTTTTTAACACTTCTGTTGGAACTATCGAAAAACTTCTTTAACAAAAGTTTAATGATTTTTTGCGGGCTTAAATTTTCTGACAATAGGGTGGTACATTAGGGTGGTAGAAAATGAGATCTGGTGGGTAAATACTAGAACGGGATACAAAATACCATTGACTATTAAAGCAAAACATTGGTCTCTTTGAGACAAAAACATCGATATATCACACTTTGAGATCCGACTGTAAATGCCGAAGATATAACGAAAAATGTATTTTGGCGACCCCTACTTTCGGCAAAAAAAATTAAAAAAATTTTTTTTGAAAATGTCTTACAACAATACTTCGTATTCGGTGGTGTACGGCGAACTTTTTTTTTCTTGCCTATATGGCGAGACGCTCTAATGTGCATATTTGTGAATAAATCAATAACTTTACAATTTAGTTTTAAAAATGAAAATAAAATGTTGGCAAATAGTCATGTGTGTATGTATGTATGTATGTATGTATATGTACAGTCTGTCAAGATAATGCTTTAACAAAGGCAACAAAGCTCTTTATTTAATACTGATTATTCTTTATGATTTCCAAATAAAATTCCACTTTATTTCAATGTTTACATTCTTCTCTCTCTAAAAACAACAATTGTAATGGATGTAATTGAGCAAAAAAAAAACGCAAACAATACATACTCAATTATTGAGGTGACAAGAAATTGTTTTTACAATTCATTTTTGTTGCAAATTTTTTTACATTTTACAAAAAATACCACGATGACCGCGATGGAATGGCACGCCGCAAAGGAAACGCAGTTAGAGGAGTGACGTGGGTGAAACGCGAATTAAAGAACTAAAATTTAATAATACTTCTTATAAACTCAAGTAAGTATTTGATCATATTATTAATATACAATGCATTGTTATTAACATTTATAACTTTTAAATATATAACAAAATTACACAATTCAGAAAATTTACAGAAAAGATAACGTTTTTTAAATTTTTGGTGTTGGTAAAACGTCGAAATTTTTGTATTTGTGCATAAAAATTCTTTAATGTTAATGGTGAAGGGTTTGTTTCTTGTTCTATGTTATACATACTTAGATTTGTGTGTTGGGTTATTGAGTATTTGTGCTTATGTGTGTATAATTGAGCGTTGTTATTATTGTGTTGTTAAACGTAAAATAGTTTTGGATATTGCTTGGATAATACTATTTGTGCATTTTTTTACCGGAGTGTAGAATTACTCATTTACACACACCCTCTTTCATACTATTTTTTTCTCTTTTGCTTAATCAACTTAAAAAACATGACTACAACAGCAATAACGCAAGTACATAACTAAAGCGAATGTCAAGGTCATGAACAACAAACACACACACATTATTACCACAATCGCGTTGGCAGTGAAATCAGTTGAAAAATGACTTTGGGCTTTTCTGGATTCTTTTTCTCCTTTGTTGAAGTCTTTTAATTCTTTTAAGAGAGCAAACTTTTACTCAGAAGGGTGAGCTTATAAACAAACTGCACGTGCTTAAAATGAAAGTAACTTTGTTATATATACATATAATATATATATACATACATACATAGGTAAGGGTTCACCTCACTTTCTATAGAAAAGCTATATTTCCCAAAAAAAATTAAACTGATCACATATCGGCAAGGCTTGGCTCATCTGCACTTAAGTTGCGATAAAATAACAACCAATTTTCAATGAAATATGCATTAAAGACGTTCGAGACAGCAGGCTACCGCCCATAATATGTCAAAATTAAAATACACACATTCTTATGGGAACGATTATTTTAACGACCACCACGGTTTCTGTCGCCATTTTAAACTAATGCTCTGAATACATTGAGACAGCAGACTACAAATGCTGCTAGCTGCAATTGTTCAATTATTTTGAAGACGGCAGCTACATACATTTAAAGCGTCGTATTTACATACATACATATATTTCATTAATGCCAAATTTACATTTTTTAAATAAAAAAGAAGCGGACGAATAATGTCTGTGTTGATGTTTCAGAAAGAAAAAATTTTCCAGAGAGTCTTAAAGAATAAAAACATTGGTTTTTTGGCCACGCTTACTTTAGTGTGAGCGGCCCTGCAAAGTTGAATATGTAATTGAATATATTTTGCGAACTACAAAGGAATTGTAAGAATTATGAATTTGTGGGTTTACCTAAGACTACGTGACAGATAATAATAATAAAAGAAAATCGGTCGTTCAATATTATTTTTGCGGCCGCACCTACTTAAGCGTAAACAATAACTTCATGAATGTATTTGACATTTTGCTATAAAAAGTTGTTGTTCAGACACGGCTAATTGTTTATAGAATTATCGAAACTTGATTTAATAGGCTATTAAGCCGTTACTCCGAACTCCGAACGTCGGTTAACTTGTTTATTAGCGGCAAGCATTCAAGGGAGTTACGTGCACACTATAATTGGTAGCCAAATGCGGCAATTGTGATATTCTAGCCCTTCTAAACATAATCATACTCGATCGTGGCAGAAAGGGCCCTCCCATTATCACGAACGATGTTTTCATTATAGTCATCTTCTGTGCAAAATAATGAATGAAGAATATTTTTATTTTAATGAATATATTTCCTGACACAATAAAATGAAAGAAAAACTTATGTGTAATGTTTATACACAGAAGATCGACCTAAATAATGTATTTGGGTGAATTTTTTTTATAAATTGGAGTTAGAAAAACCTTGCGTATCATATTTTCTTTATTAAAAATTACTGTTTTTGTTCCGTTTTGTTTTTCTAAGATTGTTCTTTGACTCTATATTCAAATAATTTATTTGGTAATTTAGCGAACTCCGATCTTTAATACTTTTTACGCGGCTCCAGCTCATGTGTACTTCGCTCTTATTCTTTCACTGGTTAAGATTTGAAAATATTGTATTTTTGGGAGATGAGGCCTCTCATTGTTTTTATTTTAGTTATGTTTGGTCCTTATTGCAAACAAATTAATGATCGGTTTGTGCCATAGAGTTTAAACAGCATCAGTTACTCTGAACATTACGCTGGCCGAGAGCGGTACTTAGAACAAAGTTCAGTAAGCCTGTGGTATATCAATTTATCAATAAGAACTAAAGAAAAAAAATTAAGCCTCAACGGATGAGTTGGTAGTTGGTAAAGTATTCGGCCAACAGTCCAGAGGTCGTAGCTTCGATTCCTACCAAAGACTGGTGAAAAAGAATAGCCAAAATTCTTTAAATTCAACTAAAAACAATAGCAAAAAACACACAATGCAAGCACTCAATCAAAATCATATATCAAATACATATAAGCACAACAAAGTTGGGGATGCTGCCTTAGTTGATGTTAAACTGTGCATTGTCGAAGATATATGCAGTGGACATTGGGGATAGGGTCAGTTAAATTCTGGCACCTTTATCACTGCTATATACATATGTAGAATAAAAAAAATGTCTCCATAAAGCTATATTGCCGTTGGGACAATAACTAAATACTACATGTAATCAGTATATGCAAATAAATAAATAAACAAAATTTTCAATATATTGTTAAATTCTAAGCTCTTACTGTAGAAGATTGAAGTAAAAGAATTTATGAAAAACCTGGTTGATTGACGAAAACTTGTTAAAATGTACTGGTACAAACTTGTTTAAGTTAAATAGAACAAAATTTGTCAATGTATATAAATGCATATGTATACAGTCAAACTTCCCTATAGTAGAATTCTTTGCAATGAATCTCTTCCTACTATGAATTCATTTCAACAACACAGCTTTTTTGTTTCAATGTTATTGTACATACATATGTATGTATATTCATCTCCTTATAGTGAATTTCCATACAGTGAATTTTTCTTTACAATGCAACAATTTTGCAGATGTAAATTTGAGTTTCTTGCGCTTTTGTCTCCATACAATAAATTACTTTAAAAAATTCTGTTACGCGTATTAACAACACTGCGTGACGATTGGTTCCCAAAAAATTAAAAAAACATAATAACGAAAAGGAACAAAGTCACGTAAATAACAATTCAGACAGCAGTTGTCCCCCGTATTCGTTGAACGAAAGAGCGGCCCAATGTATTTAAATCTCTAAAAAGTGTGTTAGAAGCTTTTGTTGAAAAAGAAAAATGGACTTTATCGCCCATGCAGATTTATTTGAGGGAAATTCGACTGTATGCATAAATATAACACAATGTTGAGCTAACGGGATTCCTTTAATTTTCTTAAAACATTCGCGCAATTATCTACAAACAATTCATTTTGAAAGTTAGTGATTGGCCAGAGTATAAACATATACATATGTATGTAAGTAGTTATTTATGCCCATAAAAACTATGAAGTTTTATAGGTATGCAGAGAAGAATTTTGTCTCATTTAAACTTTAATTGTTCACGAAAAACATGGTAAATAATTTATGAAAATGTTTGCTTCTTCTTAATTATTTTCTAACTAATTCTAAATTTTGTAGATTGAGGAAGAGTTTAAGCAGCCGGCAAACTATTATTGCAAGATATGGAGAAAATGAATAATATAACTGAAAGTAGGTGCTCATTCAAACTTAAAATTACCAAAAAAAGTACATACAGTTGCGATAAAAAATAGCACCACTGGTAGAAAACGAATAATTCATTTTTCATTTTGAATGCGGTTCAATGGATTTCATTGAAAATATGTTACAATTTGCTAATAAGACTGAGAATTGTTATTACATGAAATCTATTTATTTTGCTTAGTATTTTTTACAATTTAAAAATTTTTAAAAACAAATTTATAAAACAGTCAGTCAAGAAAAAAAAGAACTAAAGAAGTAAATACTTAACATAAAAAACCATAATTTCATTAAACAAAAATAAATTGACACATTAAAACTAAGAAAACAAAATACAATTTTTTTTTTCATATCTCAGCTCATTTTATGCAGACTTGTATAGCTTTCAATACTTCATAACTACGTCTGGTCATACCACAATTTAATATTTGGTGAGATAACCTTTATTATCTTTAACAGATTTTAGTCGCAAACTCTGTCAGCAGCGCTTATTTTAAATCGTAGTTCTGGTATTGAGATCTCGTCAAACTCATTGAAAATTTTATATGGTGCTATTAAAGTTATTGTTTGGACCCTACGTCCGTGAACGAAACGTTTAATGGCTTTTTAGACAATGAAAGCTTTCCACATTTTCCACATTTTTCGCTGTAAGCGACCGTTTTTGAAATGTTTTGAAGCGAATTTGTTCTATGGTAGAACGTGAATTCATTTTAATTTTGAAAACAGGACTGTCGATTCAAAGAAAACATTAGTAGAATTGAACAAATTTCAAAGCTGTGCTGAGACATCGTTACAGCAAAAAATTTACTATATAAAATAAGTATTTTTTGTTTTCTTCGTTTTTATATGTATGTATATTGCAATTACATTTGGAGGCAAGTTATTCTTTTTTATTAAAATATAACATTTTCCCATTGAATTAATATCAAAAGTCGTTTTCAATTCCTGTTAGTTTTGTTTGTGTAATTAAAAAAAATACACTGCATGCTCGCCTTGAAATTGATTATGTAAATATATCAAAGTATGTATATTTTTTTGTATATTTTAAAATAGCTTAAAAAGTGTCGGTTTCCGATTTTATAAGTGCATGGAATTCCAATTCGCTTGGTGTGAATAAAGCGTATTTATGAAAATGGCGACAATGCAAAACGAAGGTTTTTAGCAAAGCCTCTCAATTGTAAGTCACATGAAGTTTTCATATCACGAAAACATAAGAATGCGAAGTTACGCAGCAACAAACCAAGCTATTTAATTTTTTCGATCCCCTACTCGTATAGGGTATAACTACCCTGCTCATGTTGGTATACACAGTCTATGTTAAAGAAAGCTTGCGAAGCAAATATCCCGTTACCTGGTTTTTGCTATTTTCTATAATTTTTGATGGAAAAGTGTACTGTAGTTTTGCGCCATCAGGTTAGCACATGCAAATCCTTTATAGTTTATCTTTAACAGTTGAAGAAGAGTTACAAACAAAGTTTTGGTTACTCAAGTAGTCTATTAGCATTAATATGTGTAAAAGATCTGTCCGGACCTACCAAATTATACTTCTTTTTATCTGAAAATACAAGCTTGATAAACATGATCTGTACCACTGAATTTCAATGTGGTCGTACAAGCACGGAATCACGGATCACTTCGGTATGACAAAGCTTTCCGCAAGATGCTTACCGCGGTTGCTCACATGTGCAGTTTACATTGCAAAAATCCATAAATTGTTGATCCCTCATCCAGATTTAGCCCCGACTAATATTTTTATAACTAATAAATTTACATGCGTATAGTCATAAAGAAATTAATTGTTTTATATTTTAATTAATTAATTATTTTAGTTTCCAATAAAATTTTGAAACAAACAGTTTTGTTGCATATTTCTCTCAATTTATTAGTGTCACATTCAGTTGTCTTTTTTAAATCATTCTCTGGCTGAAAAATACTTTTTTTTATTGGCATGCGCCAATTTATTTTATCGAATCCATTTTCAGCCCCAGAAAACGAAATTAATAAAAATCAGCATAATTGTTGCCCCCTAATGTTGCCACAAATAAGATCAATCGTGTTACTGAGCTCAGGGGACCTCACAAAAGGTAAAATTAAAAATGCAGTTAATTACTTTTTTGTTTTAATTTCCCTAGGCTCATGAGTTTTGTTTTTGACAACTCACATACATTTAACAGAATGGATACTTATTATTTCAGAACAATAAAAATTCGGGCAGTTTGTTATATTTGGGGCTTAAGACTTTTGTCATTTTAGTTTGATTTAGTTCAAAATAAAAAAAACTTATAGTATAAAGGTAAACTATGTATGTATTTCTTTATAACCACAAAGTAAAATATTCCTGAAATATCAGAGATTTTCCCTTTTATTTTGTAGATAACTGTGTCATGTGTGGGCAGATTTGATTTTCAAAACTCTTTACTTTTTCTCTTCTGGAAATCGGATGAGTTTTCTAAATGAAAGAATTTAGAAAAGAATAATAAGAATTTCATATTAAATTAAATATTAAAAAACTCTGTTTTAATGAGAATAACACTGAGTTAAATATTCTTCAATTTCATTAATTAATTTGAACTGGTGTTAGTGTTGAACTGGTGTTAGTGTTGAACTGGTGTTAATCAATTGTAATACAGAAAGCGTCAACTATAATTTAGATCAGTCAAAAGTTAAAAAGTGCCAATCGTAGTTCAGACAGCATCAATGGCAGATGCAGGTTACTGAATTTTAATTTAAAAGCGTCACTGCACTTCAAATTAGTTAATTCTAATACAAAAAGCCTGAATTGTAATTCAAATTAGTCTATTCTAGTTCTAAAAGCGTAATTCTTTCATACACACATAAATATGAAGCATGGAGTAAACTGCATTATTTGCCCAATCTGAAATCACAAGTAATATGTACGTTTTCGGCCACGTCTACATTTATTTCTTTTTGAATTACAATTGTCGCTTAGTGAATTATAATTTTAGCTTTCTGTACTAAAATTTACGAATTCTAACTTAAAAGTGGTATTTCCAATTGAATAATATTTTTTTTATGCACATACCACAAAAAATGGTTTCAATCGCGAACACTGCGGAAACAAAAATTGCATGTTGGTAAAATGCATGCACATTACCTGCATATGTTTGGATGACAAGTAAAATGTATAGCAATAAGATACATATGTATGTATGTGCATACATATTTCAGATAAAAAAAAACTGTTTATGAGCACCAGTTTCCCAAAAACTATTTTAGCAATTTATTTTATGGATAAGATTGTTTTCAAAAAATTATTTGTTGTTTCAGCCGAAACTATTTTACTGCAAAATCTATATATGCACATACATATGTATGTAGTGTTGGCTTGAAATGTATGTACATATGTATCTGTTTTCCAAGCGAAAAAGATTTCTTATTCGAATTTGTTTGCTTATGGGAAAAACAAAATTTAAATTAGCAAATTTTCAGTTAAAGTGATTTAGCACTTATTTGTTAAGCAAATAAAACTCTTTAGTTGAAGCATACAGTGTTGAAGTACGTATGTATGTACGTACATACATATGTATGTATGCATGTACATATGTATGTATGTATGTATGTACATACATGCATACGTCTTTTTTATATATTTTTTACTGTTGCACTTTATCAAATAATTATATAAGAAGTGATAAGAAAATTACGTGACAAAAATAAATTTCTATTAAAAAGTCACATAAATACATATGTATTATTTACATATATTTCTGAACTGAACATGTACTTACTGAAAAAAGTGATTCCAAATAGTACTCATTCAGTAGCTGTTAACTTATCTTTATAAAGGTTTTAAAAATAAAATGCACTTCAGGTAACATTTTTAATTAGTTGTGTTTGGGTACGAGAGTTCGAAGATAAAATTAGGATTGAAGTTTTTAAGTAAAAATGTGGGTATGATGAAGGAAAAAAAAAATATGGTTAAGCCAAAAAATCAAACAAAGCTGCAGGAGCGGACGGATTGTCCGTGGAACTATTTAAGGAAACCGGAGATGACCTGGTTGGACGCATGCACCAGCTCATCTGTAAGATATGGTCGGAGGAAAGCATGCCCGACGAGTGGAATCTCAGCATCGTTTGCCCGATCCACAAAAAAAGAGATCCCTTCAACTGCGCCAACTACCGAGGAATAAGTCTCCTGAACATCGCCTACAAGATCTTCTCGGCCGTTTTGTGTGAGCGCCTGAAACCATTCGTGAACAGTTTGATAGGTCCTTATCAGTGTGGTTTCAGGACAGGGAAGTCCACCATTGATCAAATTTTCACACTACGGCAGATCCAGGAAAAGACCCAAGAGATGCAAATCGACACCCACCACCTATTCGTCGATTTTAAGGCCGCATATGACAGTGCGTATAGGGACGAGCTATACGAAGCCATGTCTAGTTTTGACATTCCTACTAAACTCGTCAGGCTGAGTAGGATGACGATGGAGAACTCTCGCTGCTCCATCAAGGTCGGTAACGAACTCACCGAGACCTTCAATGTCAGAAGGGGATTTAGACAAGGCGACGCACTGTCATGTGACTTTTTTAACATAATTCTTGAGAAGATCGTGCAAAACTCACACGCCAACAAAAGAGGCACGATTTTCCAAAAGTCCGCGCAACTGCTAGCATACGCTTACGACATTGACGTGATTGGTCGAACACAGCGAGCCGTCACTGAAGCGTTTGCTGGTATTTCAACGGAGGCGGCCAAAATAGGTCTAGCGGTGAACGAGGGCAAAACGAAGTATATGCTGTCATCAAAAAAGGACGCGCAACACCGCCGACTGGGCTAGAACGTCACCATAGGCAGCTATAACTTCGAGGTAGTGAAGGACTTCGTCTACCTTGGCTCCCAAGTCAACAATACGAATAACATCAGTACCGATATTAAACCCAGAATAACTCTTGCCAATCGCTATTTTTTTGGCTCGAGAGGCAATTGAGTAGTAAGGCCCTTTCTCGAAAAACCAAGCTGACACCATATACCACTTTGATAATCCCTGTACTTCTCTATGGCGCGGAAGCATGGACGGTGTCGAAGGCGGATGAGGAAGTCCTTGGTATTTTCGAGAGAAAAGTTCTGCGTTCAATCTCCGGCCCTGTTTGCGTTGATGGTTTCTGGAGAAGAAGATTCAATCATGAATTGTACGGGCTGTACAGCGACATGAGCCTAACCAGGTGTCTACGGATCCAACGGCTAAGATGGTTGGGCCATGTAGAACGCATGGAAAATATTGCTCCGACCCGTAGAATCTTCGACTCTGAACCAGTGGGACAACGCAATAGAGGATGCCCACGGAACCGATGGCGCACACAAGTGGAGAAGGACCTCAGCCAACTTGGTGTGCAAAATTGGAGAACACTGGCTAAAGATCGTGCCAGCTGGAAAAGTTTGCTGGTTGAGGCCCAGGTTCACCCCGGACTGTAGCACCAAAAGAAGAAGAAGAAGAAGCCAAAAAATTTAGTTCTCTAAACACACATACATACATACATAAGTACGTTTACTAAATCTATTGCTGTTTTTGGTATTGTAGAGGTTGTAAATTTAGTAAATTAAAAATTTATAAATTTTTTTATTGTAAAGTTTTAAATTTATCAAGATTTACTAAATCTAACAATGCATACAAGCTCTAGAATAGTACTTTAATACGAAGCGTGAAAACCGCTATTATCATTTTAAACACTCATTTATATCTTATTTGTTTTGAATTGTTTTACGCCATTATTTTATCAAAACCTTACAGAAAAGTAAACGCGAATATTAAATTCCTTACTTGAACAACAATTCCTTACTTACAAAACTTAACATTTTTAGAATAACAAAAATAAACAGCCTTCGCAGAAGAGATATTGTCATGTCATAAAAGCTACATGTGCGAGTATAGTATGCCTGCATGTACTCGCACATTAGATATACATACATACATACATACATACATACATACAATTTTTTTTTAAGCTAACAGTGCTTTAGCGTTATAATTTGCACACATTGTTCATGACAATTAATTAATTTTCCTTGCATATGTCATAAAATTAGTAGTACATTTGAAGTTTTAAAAATGCCAGGAAAAAGATTGTCGAATAATATCATTCAATTGATTTATTACAAACGCCAACTAGACAGGAGTGCGAAAGAGTTGTCGGAAATGTTTTCAGTTTCATGGAGAATAGTTTACAACGTCGTAAATCGAGCTGAAAAAGAGAATAGCCTGGAATTAAAGCAAGGAGGTGGGCGCAAAAATAAGATAAGTCAACGTGCTGAGAGGTTAATTTTAAGAAAACTGGCTCAAAACCCAAAAATTTCCACACGGAAACTAGCGGCAGAGCATAAGCTTTTAACATCTCTGAAGCAGCAAAAAATCATCCCAACCGCAAAACTTGGAAAAATGTCTATAATATTTGGGGCTGCATCTCAAGTCAAGGAGTGGGTCACATTGCTTTTATAGACTCTACGATGGACGCGCATCAACTTTTGGACACATTTAACTAGTAGTGCGAAAAAATGCACCTTTATAAAAGACAACAAAGCAAATTTTAAATGTCATCAAGTCAATGACCCTAAACATAAATCACACATGGTAAGAATGTGGCTGTTATATAACTGTCGTCGCGTCATCGATACACCCGCCCAAAGACCCAATCTCAGTCCTATAGAGAATTTACGGGTGTTTTAAAAAAACGGATCAAAACAGCGATATCAGAAGAATGACAGAAAATACCAACGAATTATGACCTAAAGAAGTTAATAGGATCAATGAAAAATCGTTTACAAAGTTTGGTAGATGCTAAAGGTTTCCATACTAAATATTAAGTTTTCTCAAACTAAATTTAAAACTTGGCCATTGACACCATTGACAAGGAAATTTTGTGCAGAGTTTATTGACAGTGTGAAATGAAGTAAACATTTGTTTTTGTTGTACTTTTTGTTTGTTTTGAACATATTCAAAGTTTTTTTCGACATGATCTCCGTAAATGTACAGAGACGGACAAAATTATTCACAAACTACCTTTTTATTATTTAATAGCGATATATTTTTTATAAAATAAGTTTATAAGATTATGTTGGTAACAACAACAATTTGTCTAAGAATAGAGTTAACGAAACTACAAACAAATTTAACATTTGTTGAAATCTCACAAAACAATGAATGCAAATTACAACTTAACTCAATATTAAGGGGGACAAAATTATTCACACAGCATAAATTGCAGCATTACAAAGTTCAAACTTCTGAACAATATGGAATCACTTTGGACAAAAAAATTAACAGTTATAATTTGGCGTCTTTTAATTTCATTTTATCAGTTTTTTTCAAAAAGTTTTTGTGCAAAAATTAGAAATATTGTTAAAATAGGCCGTAAGCAGAAGGAAACTACTGAGGAAAAAAGAAAAATCATTTTGGAGCTGTCGAAACAATGAAAATCATGAGTTTGGAAAGATTGTTAAGAGAAGCCGTTTTACTATTTATAGTATAATAAAACGATTTTGCTACAGACCTTAAACAGCCGTACTCATACTGGTAGACTTCGTAAACTTACTGCCAAGAAAGAGAAAAAAGTTGTAAGAAAAATAAAAAATACCCAAAAATAAGTTCTATTCAGGTTGCAGCAGAGATGCTAGAAGAAACTGGAGTTGAGATTCACCCAAAAACTGTTCGTAGAACACTGCACCGTGCCGGATATAGTTCTCGTGTACCACGTAAGAAACCTCTTATAAGTAAAGTTAACCAGAAAAGGGGGAATGGGCCAGTGCACTCAGGGCAAAGTTGTTGATTGCTCTCAACCTGGCGAGAAGCCAGCAGCGATCCCTGAAAATGGACTGGTCAAGCTGACATACTGCCTCCCCGTGGCGCCCCTGGATAGCCCCTACAGCACCCGCTTAGAGGTGAACCAAAGTGTGCAGCGAATCCCCTCTGTCCAGGGGTCTAAACCAGGACCCGGTCCTCCAGGTTTCGGGGGTTGTGCGTGGGGGTAACTTCCCTACCGTGTAAAAACACACTAGTTTCGACACAACATGTTGAGGCCCAGGTTCACCACGGACTGTAGCGCCAAAAGAAGAAGAAGAAGAACCAGAAAAAGTGGATTGGGTTTGCAAAATCGTACATAAACAAACCTGAAGAGTTTTGGAATTCTGTACTAATCACCGATGAATGCAAATTCAATATCTTGCAATCTGATGGAAGGATACATGTACGGAGAAAACGAAATTGCGAAGTAGAAAAACAGAACACAATCACCACGGTGAAACATGGCGGTTGGGAATCATGGTATGGGGCTGCATGTCTGTAGCAGGTGTTGGAAGATTGGTGTTTATTGAAGAAACCATGAATAAGACCTTTTATCTCAGTATATTGAAGGAAAACCTCCAAAACAGCGTACGAAAATTGGGTGTCGATGATAATTTTTACTTCCAACTAGATAATGACCCAAAGCATACAACCCATGACGTCAGAATATGGATCGTTCACCATGTACCGCATATTCTCCCGACTCCCCCACAATATCCGGACATGAATCCCATTGAGCATCTATGGGATGAACTTAGTATAAGACTGGAGCAACACAATATGACAAGTAAAAGACAGCTGAAAGAAATCCTTCAAGAAGAATGGGAAAATATTGGAACGGAGATGACAAAAAAGCCAGCCGAATCAATGCCGAATATGTTACAAGAAGTTTTAAAAAGAAAAGGCTTAGCTACAAGGTATTAGATTCTAGTAATTCTCAGATAACCCCACATGTGTGAATACTTTTGTCCTTACAAAAATGTGTGCTCTTTTTGATTTTTATTGAAATTTTTATTCAAATTTTTTTTTCAATTAATTTATGAATAATCTTTTGTTGTTTTTTACTTTCCCACAATTAAATAAATCTTTAGCATAAACTATTCTTGGACCTTTATTTACTCATTAGAGAAAATAGTTAGAAATTGAAAAATCAAACACATGTGTGAATAATTTTGTCCGTCACTATATATAAATTTATAAAATATGTCGAAAAAAAATATTTTTGTAGAACAAAAATGTCATGAATTCACGAATAATTTTAACTAAACCGTGTCTGTTTTCAATGTGCAAACTCATTATTGACAGACTGTATGTACATAAATATGTACCTGCAAAAAATATGTTTTTCGTGCTTATTAGTATAATTTACAAATTTTAAAATTTATTACATTTAACCTGTCATATTTAAGTCAGAATGAAGTTATCTACCAGATGAGGGCGGAATGAAAAAGTGCCAATTTAAGTAAAGAAAACCAGTCATACATACAAAGTATTTTTGTATGTTTGTATAGCAAAAAATAAAATAAATCCTTAACAAACAGAAGCAGACACTGTATGTATCAAAAACAAGCATACATAATAAACATACAAATTTTAAATTAATCTTGCATATCCAGAAAGTTCTGTTCAAACACTTTCAATTGGAGATAGTACACACATATCTACATATAGACAGAATATTATTTACATATAGATATGTACATACATTTGTACATGTGTAGGTATTTATTTATTAATTAATTTATAACTTTCAAGAAAATTTACAAGTTACACATAACTGTAGAAAATGGACGAAGTAACGAAGATCATATGCTCATGATGGTTTTAACAGACTTTTACACATGTGTGCATCTAAATTTGTAAGTTATACAACCCATGCGTTCATATAGGAAGTAGCAACTGAACTCTAAAACACCACATTTATTCGAGGCAAATCAGTCAACCGGTGCGAGTGGGACGCAAAACTTCCGAAGGCCGTACATATTCATATGTAAACACTATATATATATATACATACATACATATGTATGTATGACAATGTCAACATTCCATATAACTACATATATTTTGCTTATTTGATTTGTGTACAATGCTCCGTAAATTCTACCATATCTACCCTACACAATCTACCGATTTCAACACGATAGACCTTAGTTCAAAAATGTGAAAATTTTGGGTCCTATCTCACAAAACTTTTGGTTTTAAGTATAGAAATAGAATAGCTAAAACAAAAAAGACTGTCAACTAATTATTAAATTTTGCAATACTTTTTTAATTAAATATTTTTTTGTGTACTTACATTTTTTGTTAGTAGCCTTCAGTAAATTTAAATTTTTTTGGTTTGTTCACTATTGATTTCTTTTAGACACCCTGTTGCACTTGTATTTATCTGTAATAAAGAGAACAAATCTTCGTTGCTGTTTTTCTATTTGTTTATTTTGGTTTTGTTTGCAGCTGCAACATCAATAAAAAATATACATCAAAACGGAAAACATTAGTTTTGCGGATTAACTTCAAATTTTATTGCAATATAAATCAATACTTGTATTGAAATGAATTTCACCACAAAATAAAAAACACTTTCAAGTGATAAAGAATACAGAATTTTGTCAACGTGATTGAATAAAATTTTTTATCTTTTTATTAACTATCCTCAATTAATTATAAAAGGAAATTGCACTTGTGTACGTAAATCTATATAGGAGTATGAAATAAAAAAAGACAACATTAGTTATCGCTTGAGCAGACGATGACCTCACCCTATTTGCGCACAGTCTGGTAATTAAACCTCACTGAAATTATTTAATCTGCAGGTATGCTTATTTTTTCCAGGCTTTTTTATAAAATTTCGATGCAAAATGTTGTTTTTATAGATAAGTATGACAAAAATAAAAAACTCCCTATTACACATGTATGTACATACATATATTATTTTCCTGCCAATGTCCACAACATAATAGAAAAAACTGAGCACATATTTTGTTACGTGAAATATATTGCTAAAGGAAACGACAAAGCCACCGTAACTTCCACTTGTTATTCGTTTATTTCTTTCGTATACTAAATTATACATATGATCATACACACTTTATGCTGAAAAATATTTTTCTATTAATATACCCCTGATTAAAGTTTGAAACAACTTCTCTTTGCTTTTCCAATTATCTTATACCGCGTGCTTTTGTCGCTTCGGTTATATTACTACAACTTTTCGCCACCGGTTAAATATTCAGGATTTGATTCTTTAATAAAATCCCTTGAGCTTGTAAATCGTTACCGCACTTTAAAAATTCTGAATCATTTTGTACATGCTCTGCGCTATTTATATGTTTCTTTTTTAAGAAGCATGTGTGTTGATAACGAAGTTGTTTAAAGAGCAAGTAAGCACTTGTAGGACGTTTCAAATTGTATTTAATTCTTTATTTATTTGGTTCGAACGGAAGACTCAGTATAATATTTATTTATCTCACTTACAGTGCATTTACACCAATGCGAAACCTAGTAAGTTTCGATAACAATCTAACTCAAAATCTATATCGTTTAAAGGGGATTTAGACGGTAATACAAGTCGGCGTAAAATCAAAGAGAAAATCATACGAAATTATCTCCGTATTTAAAAAATGAGAATAAATATCATACAACAGCTTTTTTCACGTTTACACCATTGGTAAAAGACCAAAACACAGTAATATGTTCACATTAAAATACATACATACATACATCCCTGATCTAATGATGTGCGAGCAATTTGAAAAATTTAAGATTTTCATCCGTATTTTCTCTCTATGTCGTATGGTCTCATTACATATCAAGTTTAGACGATTCTATCCGTGCTCTTCTACTCAAAAATTTTGAAAAATAACACCGTTTCTGAAGAAATCATCTATACTGCCAGTAATTCAATTTGCACAACAATGCGTTTATTGGCTACTGGAGTTTATCATTGCCAGAGAGGAAAATATACACAAGTATGTGAAGGAGCCCTGTGTCAACAATTATACGGAAGGTAGTGCATGAAATAAGAAAAAAAATGTTGCTAGAGGCAATAAAGGAATCAAAATTGCATTTTTTTTCTAAGAATCCCAGGAGTGTTAAGAAGCGTCGATGGCACGAATGTCAAAATGTTCAAGCCGCGAGAGGATTAGTCACTGTTTTCCAATATAGAGGGAAGCTCTAGATTTAACGCAATGATTCTGGATACTTTGTTTTATGGTTTGTGTTCGTTTTTTAATTTGTTCGTACTTAAATCATTTTAGATATGTGACCACAACATTAAAGTGAGTGCGGGGAATGCAAATATAAAAACTCGTCTATATGCATATATCGTGCTTATAGAAACAACTCGTTGAAATGCATCAGCCGTGCATATGTACATATGTAAAAACTCTGATATTGGCATAAAGGGTGCATATATACAAAAAGATGTTTAAATATTTTATATTAGTTTTTATTTTAAAATAATATTTTCCCAAATAAAATTGATTAAATTCAGTATAATAAAAAATATTTTTGTACTACAGGTAGCATTTCACTGAAATCAGTCTCTAGGTTAATAACATAAAAAGTAAAAATTCATTGCTTATTAGAATTGTCCCAGAAGTGAAGTGAGTAGCTATTTTATCAAGTGCTTGTCATTGGAGGTAGTTGCTAGAGGAAAACTGTCAGTTCGTTTTTTTTGCTATGCAAAGTATTTATGACAAGCATAAATTAAAATCGCTACTTATTACAATAGCATTTTAAAATTCAATTTGGAATTGATGGAGTGATGATAAATAGGAATGATACTTTCGAATTTATAATTTTAGAACAATTTTGGTACAATTTTTGCAAATTTGTGAATGATGCATATAGAAGATATTTTTTCATGCAATTTATACAAATTTTATTAAAATTTTGCTGCATAAAAGCGAGAAATGCATATAAGTGAAATGTTTATAGAAGAAATTTCTATCAAATTGTTTCTGCCGTTTTTTCCGTTATAGTTTTATGTCCTGTAAATGAATTTTGCTACAAAAAAACCTATTTGAAACAGTTAGTCTTTGAGAGCGCGAAAAAATACTTTTTAAATAAATATATGAAATAGTTTATTGTAAATAATTTAAATAAGCTATAAAACGAAATGTAATTAGTAAATAATCAAACATGTTGTCCAGAATTTTTTACACGGTACTCCTTCCCATAGCAAGATTATACCATTTCCAATCATTTGTTGTGCGCTCCCCTGTCCAAAGTAACGAAGTGCCGTAGCTAGTTGTAAATTCACTGGATGGTTGCTTCGGCCACTTTGGTTGATATTTCACTTAACAGCATTAAAAAGCCTTCTTTATCTAATCTAAAATATGCTAAAAATCTCTTTCTTCGTTCAAGATAATTTTCACTACAATTTTAATGGTAACTTACGATTTACATATATAGTGTTTCAAAAGGATTGGAACGATCTATTCGTTCTTTTTCTCTTTCCAACAATTAAATAGAATACTAATATGAACAGATTGGTTCATATTAGTGGTTTAAAACACGTTAAATCTATTAAAAATAATTTTGCACAGAAATTTAAAATCTTGTTTGTTTATTTTTTTAATTGTCAAATGCTATTGTTAATAAAATTAATTCACAGTACAACAAAATTTAGTTTTTTCTTAACTTGTTTCAAATAACTGATCAACACAAAAATCCGCACTATAAAACTGTTTCATACGATTTTCGGAACACAATAAAATCGATTATGTGGAATTAAAATCAATTTCACTTTCATTTCGTGGTGATATGCAGAACATGGCTGTATGTATATTTTAAATCGTGACCTGAAATTGCACCAACTTACATGCATAAAAGCGGGAAATGCTTATAACCGACGTGCAGATAAGCGGTAAATACTGTACATCAAAATATTTACATTTACGTAAAAAATTAAAATAATTAAAAACACATCTTTTTATATATGTATATAATTCATTTCGTAGTTTATTTCTCCATGATTGTTGTCCAGTTGCTAAAAATTTATTCATTGTTCTTTTAATTTTTGTTTGCTTACTAAATGTCTGTATGTTTGGGCCCAGGTCTCAATGTTTTGGTTGTAGTTCAATCGTTTCTTCTTCGATACGTTGATAATTTGTAGCATTTCCATAGTACATATGTATGTACATATATCTCTTTTTGTAATTGTTCTTTCTTTGCACAATTTTTACGTTATCAAAATTTGGTTTGTGTCTCGTTACTGCATAATGGGCTACAACTGCTGTTTTTTGCGTCGTTAAACTATTGACTGTTTTAATATCAGATTTGTGGGACGCCAACCTCGTCTTTAAATTTGTTTGTTTGGTCTTAATGTATACTTATGGGCATATCTTCGACCCGTCACCATTTGTAATTGCTAAAATGTTTTTTTCTTTATTACATATGTATATTTGAATGTTGCAGGAAATACTATAAATATACAAATATGTTCTACTTATATATGTACATTTTGCTTTTGCACCAAATGCTGGTGGACGTAGCGGAACATTTTTGTACTCCGAGTATTTATTGTTCTCATATCTCAATTCAATGTAGTACATACGTACCAACGTGACCCTTTTAGCATTTCCACTGCTAAATGTAGCATTTTTTATTTATTTTTAGCAGTGAATTTTGCATTTAACATTTTTTAATAATTATTTTAGCATATTTTAGTATTAACGTTTTCCCACATTTTATTTAAAAACATCTGTTTGTTTTCCATATTATATTTTGCCATTTAAATAGTTATAAAAATCATGGCAGCCACAGAAATAGTAAGTCAAGACGAATTAACTAAAAGAAGTTTTGAAAGCAATGATGCTGACCCAACTTTGCTTTTATCAGCTTTTATCTTAAAGCCCTCTCTTTCCAAATAGTATTAAAGTCAGATTCTTTTAATACTTTGACTAAAGCATTAGAAAAATCTGTTGTCCTCACATCGTATTTTAGTAAAATTTTGAAAGACAAAAAAGACATTATCAATTCACAAACGGAAATCGGACTAATATATCGAAATTTTATTGCAAAATTAATATATAAACTTAGGCAAAGGTTGCCAACAAGTTTTATAAATTTAAAAAACACAAATTTTTTTGTAGAAAGCAGCCTAAAACCTCATAAATATATGTTAAGAGTCAATTTTAAAGAAGAAGAATTTAATTGCGGTATCCTTTTATTGGCACTCAAGATTAAACAAGATTTAACAAATCACATACCAAAGTGGAATTGAAATTTTCACACCCAAATAAAAGTACTATATATGTACATATGTATGCATATATGTCCACTTTCAAAATCATATATTGCACATACATACATACGTACATATTTTGTAATGTTTGTTCTTTCTATTGATTGCGCTACTTAATTCATTTTGTAATTGGGTCAATGGAGCAATTGAAAGAGCATCGGGTAAACGATTTTCCAGTTAATAATTCCAAAACAGACAGTGGAGAGGTAATGTTTTTATTACACACTTACATACTGATTAAATGCAAAAAGTTCTGTTTTTCTACATTGATTTGAAATATAAATCATGAAGTACTTTCCTTTTAAGCCGCCATGCGGCTTTTCATTGCTTCGTTTATTTATTAGTATATGTACATACATATGTACATACATACTAAATATAAAACAAAATTTAGCTTTAATTTAATAATAAATCAATCATTTTAATAATGGCCAGTCCATGACCTCAATTACAAAAAAATTATATTCGTAACAGCGTTATATCTAGAACAAAAAGCCATTTTCATTGTTCGGGTACTTTGGCCACAGAACATAAAGGTGGACGTCCAGGTTTGTTAAAAAAAGACCCATTCATGTCGTCAACAACTATTGTTGGCCCAATTCATAAAATAAATGGAATAATGTAGCTTTCTGTTTATAGAGACATCCTTGCAAAATGTAATGCTGCCACATGCAAAGGAGAAATTGCGAACTAAGTAGATATACCAACAAGATAACGATCCAAAACGTTCAAAAATTTACACGACATTTTCAAGAACGTGGAAAATGCTTGGAATAGAATTTCTTCGGAGGTATTAGCTGGCTTTATAAACTCCATGCAACAATGATGTGCAGATATTTTAAAAAATAATGAATAGGACACAAAACATTAAATTTTTTAAGCTTTCATTGTGTTTAATTCACTATGTGCTTTAGTTTTGTCTCCTCCAAATAATACCTTTTATCCTTTTTATTGCATTTTGATAGTTTTAAATTAAGAATTTATGTTGCTTTTGTTTTACATATGTATGTATATGTATATAATAATATTGACAAATGAACAAGACTAAATGTTATTTAAACAATTTTATTTGGCTACTTAACCATTTATTAGTAAAAAGGATTTCGTGCCTTAGTTTTGTCCGACACTGTATGTATATTAGAAAAAGATAAGCGTTTTACAGGAATTTTAATAAATATAACTGGAAAACGGAAAACACCGTTGATCCGTCCGAGCATTTAATCAATAGTAAACTTACATGTTTTCAAAGAATTCACCAGCGTATTCAAAAAAATAAACAAAAGAGACCAACAGACGGAAAACATCAAAATATTAAAACTACATTTGTCTTATACATATACATGTAAATAGAAATATCCTAATCACGAAGTTCATTCCACAAGCAAATGTCGAAAGGCACATAACTGCACACTATGATTACACGATTGAAAATTAGCAAAGCAAATAATTTTTTATTTCCGCAATTTTAGTATCTTTTTACGTCGGTCCATTTTAAACAATATCTTCGCCACAAACATATACATGCATACATAATTAATTGTATTAACTCCATGTTTCGTCGTTTAATTAAAAGATTCAAACTAGAATATCAAGATTATTAAATTAGTCATAGTTAAAGTTGTTTAGTGTTATTAAAACTTAATAGCGCTTATCGTGGTTGGCATATTTTAAAACGCGTACGACAGTTATGTGAAGATAATTTTCTACTACGAAACGATTGAATACCATCATAAGAATATGGTTTAGATGTTTCCTGTCTGAATGAACTTTTTATCTGCCTTCTATATACACATTTAATTCTACATGTGTAATAAGCTTGAGTGAAACAATTTATAATTGTAGAGCTTCTTCTGAATTGGTGCCAGCCAGCACTTGAGCTATGACTAAATTTTAAAGAAATTTAAATTAAGTTAAAAAGAATTCGGTCATTTAAATCCTAACGTCGTCGTAGGACGTATCAAGTTATTTTTGATTTTACTTATCTTCTTCGACTGTAACAATCAAATAAATAAATAGTAATATTTGAAATAGTATTTCATGTCAAGGCTCTTTTTCACTTTTTATGTTAAAAAGGACACAATTTGTAATTTTAGATGAAAGAAAGAAAACTACTTTAAAAAAATCAATTTCAAGTAAAATAATAAGGAAATTAAAACAGTTTGAGAAATAATTAGCTCTCCATTTGAAAAAAATATATGCATTTCTCTGTCAATAATGTTGCTACACTGTTGGCAGTCGTTAGTCCTAAAATTTCACTCGGATCTTCCAAAGCAATTAAATGCTGCTTGCCAATTGTAATTTGAAGCCCAGTTCGATTTCTTAAGCCGCTAGCAGTATCGTATTTAGTTTTGTACAAAAAAACGTGACGTTGAAATTCGGCAATCACTGCATACCCTAAATCGGGGGAACAGTCCATAAATTTCTTTTGTTGTTTAGAAGCCTGCACATAACCGAAAGCATGTAGATTTCCTTCATGACGCATAGACCATTCGTCTGGTCTTGAGGGATTGTATTGTTGTAACCATAAACAGCAGTCAACATCCTCTCGAGTAGCTAAAGCATGTGGAAAACCAGGCCGTAGAGAAGTAGAAAACAATGGTGGTGTTGAATTCGTTATAATAGTGTGAGTAATGCTTCTTGAAGGCAAATTAAACCTCGCTGAAAATATAGTCAGTTAGGATTCTTAAGTGAATTCAATTGAAAAATTACTCACAAATACGTATTTCATCGTCGGCTTCCCCCATAGGGAAGTCACAGTCTTCTATTGGAGCTTCTAGGTTGGCTATTGGTTGCTGCTCAGGTAGCATATTGTTTTTCTTTATAATTTTGCCATTTGTCTCTTTTGGTCCTATACCATTTGCTAAAAGTGATGTCCATAACAAACCTGAGGTGTGTTTCATCAAAGTTATTTGTAAAGAATTATTTTCCTAAAATAAAAAATAACATACATGCATTTATCGTTTATGTTTTACAAAACACTCAACATTACAAAAAACTCAACAATTTTTTAATGATTAGTATGCACCGATTCAAAACATATATGGAAAAGTTTTCACTTCCAGAATTAAAAGTAACATTTTTAGTGCAAATATCTTCTTCAATAATATTTAGAATTAAATTTTAATTTTTTACAGTTTTTTTCTCCTTATTTTCTTTTATACAACTTATTGTTTTTATGAAATTATATGACCGAAAAAAGTTGGCAAAGTGGAATTATATTTGTTTTTCGTTGATTTTGTATTTTGGGCTATGTTTCCGGGAGCAATCTTTAATATATAATACAACTCACTATTGTCCAAGTAGTTAAATCCACGTCAATTTTATGGAAAAGCTCGTGATCCAACAAGGCATTATCGTTGCATTTGACTTCTATCTTATTGGTCTGAGTCTCAACTTTGTAATCATTTTTATCCTTTCCTGGCACGATTTTAAAGTTAAGAAGTAAATCTTCATCAGTCTGTGACCAAGAAATACCCAAATATTTATTGTGCTCTTCAGCAGTTTCTCCGTAAAACTGAGGTTTCTCTTCTCCTATAGTTTGCCTTTGATTCTCATTAGCTTGAGGAATCTGTGATCTCCATTTGAAGTCGTGGTTAGAACTTATAACAAGGGATTCAGATCTTGGTTCAAAAGCACAATAATACACCCAACCTCTGCCCTCCAATGTATCTAATATTTGAAATTTCCATCCGGAATTTTCTAAAGACCATTTTATCCAATGCATATAAAGTAAATGATTTGAAACGCCTCGATTTGGTTTGGAATCTTCATACTGAATATGACCTAATAATATTGCAATTTGTTTCCGTTCTTGGAAAATATCCAAACGAGAATCTAAAATGATATAATTTTGTTCACCATCTGGAACGCCATCTCCTACTACTTGACAACTTGTCACCAACGTCCACTCAACTCCTTTCAAACGATCTCCAGTTTCAAATAGAGTAAGAGTTTTAATACCATCACATAACAAGCAGAATTTTTCTGATAAAAATCGAAAACTAAAGTTATAGTCACCGCGTTTACGTCCATCACAAGATTGACGACCTAAACGATAGACAACATGTTGTTCTTCAGGTCTACCTTTGCTTTCGTCATACGCACATCTTACTACTTCACCCAAACAATTTAAAAAATATGATTGTGTTCTTGCCCAAGGGTCCACAACAAGCAAGTTTTGGGTGGAAAACAATTTGGCGTGCAGCAAGGAATATTGTTCTTCATTCAATTCAGCTTTGAATGGTGAACATGGTATTTCTTGTCTAAAAACTGGTATTCCGTCTAAGGACAATTTGTAACCATCGAAATTAGAGCATATCAATTTACGATCCTGCTTTAATTCCACAATTTGGGGCATTATTAAAAATATGTATTTATAAAAAACTGTATCTTTGTTGTACTTATCTCCGAGAAGGAAACAAACTTTTATTTCACATTTTGCAAACTTTTCTGTCAGTCAGCAAATATCAACGCCAAAACACTTTCAGCGTTTTTATCTGGAAAAAAGCACTAACAAGTTGTATTATCGCATTATAATTTTTTTTTATTTCAAAACAAAGTAATTTGAAAAAATATTTGCTAAGCCAAACTATAAAATTATGCAGGAAATTTAGAAGTTAATCACGCAGCCAAGTATTTTTTGAAGGAAAAATACGCCAAAAATTCTTTAAAACTACGTGCGTAGCATATGACCCTGTATTTTAATTAATTTCAAATAGAAAAATAAAATCTTCTTATTTTATGGATTATAAACATATAATCTTTTTAATCTTAAATTGCTATTTAAGAACGTATCATAAAAAAATCTTTCAATGAGTTTTACTCTGGTAAAAGTAGTTGGCATCAGTAATACACTTTTTTTCATGTAAGCAAAAATAGTATTTTTTTAGAAGCCTGCAAAACAAATTCAATTCACAATAGTTCAAGGCGAATTCAATATGTACTAAATAATTTTGACAGCACCGCTATTAATTTTTTGCTTTTCCACGTTTTTTTGTTTTGTTTATAATAAGCATAGATGCATAGATTTAGCGCTTGGTGCGAAATTTTAGTTGTGAAAAGAATGAATTAGAACTTTAAAGAATATAAAATATTTGTAACTAAAAAAAATAATTTTCTTGTGATTATATAAATGTGCAGTTTTTGTAATATACAAAATAATTAGTGTACTTTATCAATTGCGTTATTGTACACGGTGCAAAAACGTTTATTTTGTAGTGGTCCTTGCTCAAGTTACCACAAGATGCTGGTAGAAAGCGCAAATGAAGCCAGATTTGTGATAAGGAACTAAAAGCAACATCAGTTTTATGTTCCGACCACTTCAAAAAATGTATTTGGTAACAGCGAGCAAAAACAGGAAGAACTTTCTGTCAGTTCAACTGTACCGGATATCTTCCTAAGCAGAACGTAGAACAACCACTAAATGAACAGAATATTTAAACCGAGTAAGTATATTTTCATGATTCCAAAGTTGAATTTTATTTATTCTGCCTTTTCGATTCTTTTAAGGATCACTACTTTGATTCACAAAGAGATATGTTTGTTCTTAAAACCGCCCCTTTTTAGGACTAAGAGCCATCACCAGGATTCAAAAAGATATGTATGTAAGTTACATAAGAGGCTTATTCCCTAAAATAATTCTTTTTATTAAAACTCCAAAAGCTAATCCTGCTGACTTTATAGGAATATTTCTATTAAATTTTTTATATGTTTAATTTTTGATTAGAACCTTGTTGCTGTTGCAGTATAATGAATTTCGTCTCTGTGAAAATTGTATTCTAAAGCTAAGTTGTTGTTTATCTTGTAATTTGATTTCTTCTTTAATTTTGTTGATGTGCAAAAATATTATTTTATACAAATAAGAATTGTCTGTATTTTTTAGATTAGCTTTTATTACCTAAAAAAATTGTATATACAATTTACATGGTAATTATTTCGAAATGTGCTGCCATACATATTTGCTATATGTATTTGTGTAGTAGTCGGCTGTGGTGGGATTGTTGATGCTGTTGATGATGAACGATATGGACTATTGTACCAATACTAACTTGGTTGTGGGGTTGTGCGTGAGTTTGCTTTGAATGGTGCTGTTGTTTCTGCTGAGAAGATTAATACCACAGTCTGTACACATACATATGTATATAAGAGCTGTTGATGCACTTACCTCTCTCTATTAGTTCACCCATTTTTTCAACCATGTGCCTTAAATATCTGCTCTTTCTTGTCTTTATTGTTGCAAGATTGTGTTTTGTTGTCCTTCTGTGAATAACAGGTCATTACTGTAATGCAAAATTTTTTAAAATAAAGTACAAAATTAATACCATAGTTAGTGAAATGAATGTTTATGATTCCTTACTGGCCTATCAAATCTTACTCCAAAACAAGAAAAATTTAAATGTATATCCTGGCTTTTGCTGTGCAAATGCGATAAAATGTCAATCCTAAAATTTTTCCTTCTTGGCATGTACGCACTTGGCTGGTAAATTCCGCATACAGACATTAGATTTATTTGGCATTGTATCATTAATACATATGCTGATTAACAAGAGCATGTTCATTGTCATAATTGTTAGTGTTTTTTTGGGATCTTCGGTATTCCCTAAAGGATCAAGGTGACTGTTAGCTGGCCTTAAACAAACTAAACAAAATCGTTAGCATAAGGAGGCAGAAAAAGCTACAAAAACAAACTTCCTTATTTATGTATGTATGTATATAGGTTGATGTAATTTTGTTATTTACCCTGTCTTTAGTTTTTTCCTGTGAACATTTGAACAGCTGACGGTTAAAATTTTCAATTGATGACAGAATTTTATGTGCATGGCCGTTTCCAAAGTAACGACCTTTGGAAGTTGCTTTTTGACATAACATTTTTCTTTCATTAATTGATAGAATAAAAAAATCAAATATTAAAAAGACGAAGCGATAAAAACATCTCAACTAAGACATGTTTTTTTTTGGTTGTGTTATTAAGTGCTGTCAACTTTTCGTTTATATGAAATCGCGATACCGAACGGAAAATATAGGTAAATCCCTTAACTTGGCATCACATTACTGAATATATTCATATTACATAGCCATTGTATCACAAAATTTTATCTAACACGCTAATCACATGGACATTATTTTTCCTATTTATTTATTAAATCATACGACCACCATATGCCATAAAAGATAAAAAAAATTATATTACTTTTAAAGTTTATCAAAAATTAATTAATTGTATATTAACATATGTATGTATATGAAAAATCCTAAACACCTCAATGTTCATATCTATGTATATATGTATATTCAAATTATATAATTTAATTTGAGATTTCCCCGCAAATTACCTAAATCAACAATTAGGGCCTGTGGTTCGATTTTGCGTTTCTCGTAACGAAATTTTTTGATATAAAACAAATTGAAAGAAAACCGATCTGGATTGACACAAGAACTCTTTTCAAAATATGTATATCTTAAGTAAAAAGCTTGCAAAATCATACGATTCATCAGAAAAAATGGAATTGCTCCCAGAACCTCATATTTTTAACTGGAATATGGATTTTGATAATATACGCAAATCTCTTGACTTTTCCCCTCGTCTTGGCAGCCAACGCGTGCTGTAATATTTTTATTTTGCAGCAAAAATATTAATTAAATACAAACCAACCACTCTTCCTTTTTATATAATAACAAGGAAAAATACAAAATAAAAACAGGAGAATTTGTTACCACATGTTTTCTATGCTAAATTCTTAATATAAAATGTAGTGGTAACACTCATATTAAACCAGCTGTCTTATATGACAAATTGATGAACAAACAAATATAGAAGTCAGCCAAAACGACAAGAAAAGAACTAAATAAAGCGAATATAATACCGTTATACAAATAATATCCTGTATTTATGTAGTGACAACTCTAAAGAGCAGCAGTGCTGAGGAAGTGAAAAAATTGTTAACAGAATATTGTAATGGTAAATGACTAACAAAATCTGAGATATATAATCATAAATTTTTGGAAAAATATTAACAAGTAAGCTACAGCAGTACTATAATTTAGAGTTATAAATAGATGTTGATGCCACAAAATTCACACAAAAAACCCACATGCAAAATTAACAAAAATCTCCCCAGCCAAGAAAACAGCCTCCGCCCTAAATTGAAAAATTTCGTGTATGTATAGAATTTGTGTGCAAGTAAGTTTTAAGTCATAAAAACGGTGGAAATGTTTTCTTTTAGGGAGGTAAACCTCTTCCATAAAAATGTACAAGAAAAAAGTGTAAAAAAAGTTAAGTAAAAGCGAATTGCAAATAAAAGCAAACAACAAAATTAAAATGCAGGAGCATCATAATTAACGTCCTTGTCTCTAGTGTTAAAAATTCATTCATTTCTACAACAAAGCACACATATCCTCCAAAACATTTTAAAAACAAATATCAGAAAACTATACATACTGAAGGTCGATTCACGTTGACGTATAAAATGGGTAAGTATGAACAAGCACATATGTATGTTGTAATCAAGTTAACTAAACGGAATTACAATTCAAGCTGAATGCACGAAATACAAACGGTCTTCAAGAAACGGATAAATACTATGAGTTCGAAGTTTATGTGTAGTGCTGCCAATGTTGTACTCGATGTGTTTAGCAATTTGTTTTTTTAAATTTTGCCATTAAAAAATATTAGCATTCATATTACTAATGTATTTTAGGGAACATATTAGGTCTAGCAGCCGTAGTATGGTATAGCGATGTAATGGCAAGGGCTTCTTCAGTTGTGAGATCTTTATTTTCATTAATTCTACAAAAGTTTTGATACAGGAATCATAAACACAAAAATTAAATAGATGAAAGACTGATAAAAAAAATATATACAACTTGCATTATTTCTATTATAATTTTTAGCTCTAAATACATATGTGTTTTCACAGTAATCCAAAGTATTCCGACTTTGTAGAATCAAAATATGTGTTATGAAATTCTCTCCGTATTTAAAAGAAGACAACAATATCCTGTTGTAAATATTCTTCATGTTTAGACGGACGGCAAAATATTGATGGTGCAAATTAATTAACTGATGGTTCAGTTCTACAATATTTACAAAAACAACATGAAAATTTGTTGCGTTGAATTTGGTTTTCTTGTAATAATTGCTAACACTCTCAATACATTCTGTTGGTGCTGCCAATGCTTACTGGTGTGATGAGAATACATAAGTTTCTAAAATGGTTTAAAAAATAAATTTTGCATCTGTATTCTCTTCCAATTAGTACATACATTTTGCTTTTACACGATTTAAATTTTTGACATGTCGTAATATACGAGTACATACATATATGTATAAACTGGTGTTAACGGAACGATGGATGAGGTTGGCACATTGAGAACTTTGTTAACCCATTTAAAATAATAAATATTTTCTTTACTACTATAAATCAAAAGAAAGGAACAATTGACTGCAAGTTGTCAAAGTACTCAACGTACATTAAAAGTTGCTCAACTTCGATACGTTGCGTTGAAGTCGACGTACTTTATGTGACAAATCTCATAATAAGACGTGTATTTTAACTATTTGCCCCGACCTTAAAGTAAAAATAGAAAAGAAAAATGCAGAAGCGTTAGTATTTTTGTAGAACTTAAATAATTTTAAGCAAAAAAAAAGTTCTAGAAAAGTAAAAACGATTCTGCATTATTTAAACATATAAAAAGGGGCTAGATTTATGTGCAGCATGAAAAATGCTAAACTGGCAACGTCATTTGGTATCCCCTGTTCCAAGGCGATTCATGGATCATAATTTTATCTCTGGTCACTGCCAAATCGGAGCAATTACAGCAATTACCGTATTTCATTCCAAATTTTGTTATAAAGTTTATGTTTAAATATGTCTATATGAGGTTCTAGCTGGCAATATACTTATATGTTTTATTGACCAATAGGTTTCTTATACATATGTATGTATGTATATAGAAATGGCTTAGTAAATAATAATATTCCATTACAAAATCGAATTAATTAAAAAAATCGTGGCTGGTGGACTGTTTCTAGGGCTGGTGCAAATATTAATCTAGCGATAGGTGTTCTAAAATTGTATAGTACATGCTCTCCTCTCTTTTACGTTGAGAAAAATGTTAAATTTTAAATATCCGGATGCAAACTTAGGAATCGCGTCAATAATAAAAAATGGACTTTTTTAAAGAAAACTCGGTTGCTTCTTCCAAGCTTGGTTTTCTGGAAAGAACACTAATTTCTTCATAAAAAGTTTTCTTAAGCTTAATAATAAGGGCTACCTACTGTCACGCCAGCAGCATTACTTTCATATTTATTGTGATTGCATAAATATGCTTTTACATGTCGTGTTTTTCCATGCATGACAGCGATGTCAAAAACTCTTCCGAAAATAAAAAAATTAATTCGTTCTGTATATGTATATGTAGATATGTACAGTCTGTCAATAATGAGTTTGCACATTGAAAACAGACACGGGTTAGTTAAAATTATTCGTGAATTCATGACATTTTTGTTCTACAAGAAAATTTTTTTGCACATATTTCATAAATTTATATGTATTTACGAAGATCATGCCGATAAGTTTTCTCAAACTAAATTTAAAACTTGCCCACTGACACCAAAACTGCAAGGAAATTTTTGTGCAAAGAGTTTATTGACAGTGTGAAATGAAGTAAAAATTTGTTTTTGTTGTAATTTTTGTTTGTTTTGAACATATTCAAAGTTTTTTTCGGCATGATCTTCGTAAATACATATAAATTTATGAAATATGTGCAAAAAAATTTTTTTGTAGAACAAAAATGTCATGAATTCACGAATAATTTTAACTAACCCGTGTCTGTTTTCAATGTGCAAACTCATTATTGACAGACTGTACATATTTTTTTTATCATATTTTTAGGTAAAGAAAGGAGTAAGAGTAAAGTTTTTTACTTTTTCAACGTTGTTTCTTAATAATATGCGATGCACATAATTTGTCATTCGGTTACCAAAGCTAGACTGATTAATTTTGTTTGCATCTCTACAATGAATCTTACACATACGCAACTGAAGATCTTCATCTCAAACGTTAATCTTCGGAAAGAGTTGAAGATCTAAAAACAAATTTGTAGTTCAAAAATACGTTTTTTATAATGATTTGGTATGTAGTATATAATTTTCTACCTTTCTTTTTTGCATTATGAAGGGGAAGCGAAACAAAACTACAAAAGTGGTTCTTGAAATGTTTAGTTTTTAGTTGCCTTCATTTCATTGGTTAACGACTTCATAATCAATAAAAAGTCTGCTTTGATCTTAACGTTTTCTGGATTCTAGTGCGAATTACGAACTGATCTCTATATCGACTTAGTATTTTCAAAAAAATGCGTTTTATTCTTGTCACTAGTTATGTTTTTCTCACAAGAGCATATGTTTCAATGATAACTTTTTGGTTTGACTAAAATTTCTCCAGCTATGTATTTCTGCAAATTTGGAAACAGAAAATTGTCGCAGGACTTTAAACCTGTGGTATGCTGTGAATAGGATAGCAGTTCGAAGTGACTGCACATGTGCTCAAACGCAAGGAATCTCCCCAGTTTCAGTAACCATTCGAAAAACTAATGGTATAGTAAGACTATTATTATAGCAAAAATGTTTCCAAACGAATGCCAAAATTTGTTTAACATAAATTCGCAACTTAGAGCTCTTGCTCTCGAATATTAGCGATTTCTGGGTAACAATTCCTAAAATAAAAAATGAGGCAAACGAATTAATGTTTCAACAAAATTGTCAGATGAATAGTATCAGTTACACATTCATTAAGCCAATTAGAAATAATCTTTTCTAACCAAAATATAATTAAAACCAAAGAGGGCACCATGCTATAAACTGCAACTCTTTGCGGCTTAATCCAAACCAAAGATTCACTGAATTCACAAAATTGACATTGTTATGATATAAATAAGTAAGATAATAAAATTTGTGTAAACAATACTATTGGGTGTTTTTTATTGAGGTATAGAACTTTAAGTTGGCATCACTTTTTTAACTGGCGGCCATTTTGTCAGCTGTCAAGTGATTAATATTTAGTTTGGTTTGCCATTTCTTCATGAACAGGTTGACAAAAGAACAACGCGTGCAAATCGTGCAAATTTATTTCGAAAATAATGGTTCAGTTCGCGAAGTTTACCGCAAGCTCCGTCCATTTTATGGTCGACATAATCGTCCATCAGAGCAATTAATTCGGTTAACCATGGATCGTTTTCGAACTACGTTTACTCTATGTGATAATACGCATCCGCAGAGACGTCGAACAGTGCGCACCGAAGACCAATTGCCGCTGTAGAGCAAAGTGTTGAAGAGGACCCGAATGAATCGATTCGCCACCGTGCACAGCAATTGGAGCTTTGTCCATCAACTTTATGGAAGATTTTGCGCAAAGATCTTGGCTTGCGACCTTACAAGATCCAGCTTGTGCAAGAATTAAAGCCGCGAGACCATGCAATGCGTCGTGATTTTGGTGTATGGGCCGAAAATGAGATTGATCTCGATGCTGATTTTCATCGCAAAATTTTGTTCAGTGATGAGGCTCATTTTTGGTTGAATGGCTACGTCAACCAACAAAATTGCCGCATTTGGAGTGAAGAGAATCCACATGAGACCCTTGAGACGCCATTACATCCACAAAAACTGACTGTTTGGTGTGCTCTATGGGCTGGTGGAGTCATTGGGCCATACTTCTTCCGAAATAATGCTGGAGAGTCAGTTACCGTTAATGGAGACCGGTATAGAGCCATGATAACCGCTCGTCTACGCCAACAAACCAGAAACGTTAGGGGACTTGGAAGCCAACATTCGTGGCGTTATTGCCAACATACGGCGCCATATGCTCGAAAAAGTGGTTGAAAATTGGACCTGTAGAATTGGCTTTATTCGAGCCAGCCGCGGCGGACACATGCCCGAAATCATATTTAAACATTAATGGCATAAAATTATCCTTCCAATAAAGCCAAATTGATGGACATTAAAACGATTTTCTTGTGTTTTATTTCAATTCGAAGTTCTATACCTCTAAAAAAAGCACCCTGTAGTAAGTCCAAAACTGATAACAAGTTTTCAAAATAATAAAGCCTAAAATCTGGCAACGCTTTTTGAAATAAATAGTAGATAATATTAGAATAAGCACCTGAGCGAGAGTGTGTACGTAACCAGAAAGAGAACGTGTGAAACTGTGTGCTTGTTTAAGGTTAATTTGCATACTTTCCTTTTGTTGTTATCTTTTCAACTGTTGTTGTGTATGGTTGGATACGTGTGTGTGACTTTCTGTTTGACTATTGCGTTGTTTGTGATTGTGTCCCTTCTGCTCATGTTTGTTTTTATTTTATTTTCTTGTTTTTACACATTATCCTTGTTGCCTTGCCAACCAACAATAATTTGTTTCCTTGTTCTTGTTGTTTTTATTTGAAAACCCAGTCGCGTTCTCCTCCTCGCTCAGTCAAGTGAATTTTGTTTTTGACAATTGTCACCACCTCCCTGTTTTTATTTCGTTTGTTCATTTGTTTCTCTAAAATCTCTTAGTAGTTGCAGTTTTTCTATCATACAGTAAAGTTGGACTTATGAAAAAATTTATATTACATATTTGCTATTTTCTATACAACTAATTTGTGCTTTTCCATTAAATTTACGAAAAAACGTGAAAGAATTTCGTTTAATTTTTATTGGAAAAATCAAACGAATTAATTTTTGGTCTAGTTAAATGAATTTCTGTAACAAATCAATTGCCTAATATAAATTGTGTTTGTGTTTTTATTTGCAGATAACATCGAAATGCTTAAAGCCTTATATGATTTTCAAGCCGTCTATCCAAAGACCATCAGTTTTGATGAGGGAGAATATTTTATATTATACCAGACCTCAGCCCGTCAACGTAACTGGTGGCAGGTAGTCAGCATGAAGGGCAATATCGGCTTTGTGCCCTCCAATTACGTAATGAAAATAAAGGTAAGCCAAATATTAGAGAGCTTTGTATGTACATATGTATGTACATATGTCTATTTATAAGCCTTTTGGTGCCAAATTAGTTGGTGAAGCTCAACATCGCAATCATAACAGCCTGAAAACTATACCAAAACTACATATTTTAATTATTAAACCCTGTATGGTTTATGATTTTCATGGAAAGTTGTTAATACTATTTTATGGTGAAAGAGGTCTCTCCATGCTGTTTGGAAATCAATTGTTATTACTTTTAATTTTAAAGCTACATACATATGTACATATGTACATAGTATGTACTTACATTGTAGCATGAAACGTCATGCATAGGTGTTTTGCTTTCATTAAATTAGGTTGATTATTTAATTACTTTATAATGTACATATGTGTAATGTTTTTGGTTCTGTATTCAGCCAGAAACTGTTTACATAGTATGTATATTGTATAAGCTATTTAGTATTTCATAATTTTAGATCGAATGCTGTAAACTCAGTTGTGTACTTCGAAATTAGGAACACAAACAATAAAACAAATATTCAATAACAAAACTGAGATAAACTTATTTTATGCCTACAAAGGAACTGAATAGAAAACAAGTCATGTTTTTAATGTTGTATTCGGCTCCTTTGCAGCTATATCATATATAACTTTTCTGCTCTCGTTGGCGCAGAACTCACTTAGGTAGTTATAGAGTATTGGAACTTCTAATTTCACTGCTTAGACATGCATTTTCAGTTTAAATTAAACCTTTTTCAAAATAAACGAAACTATGTACATACATATATCTAAATACAACTAAACTAACCCAGTGTTATTTGCTACCCCACGTCTTTCCCCCTTTAAACAAATTTAGATCGAAATATACAATATGGAAAAAAAGGAAAATTGGTTCACAATTGGTGAAGTTAATTGATAATCAATTATTGTGGCGGGGAATTTGGGACACCTCTTTTACATATGTAAAAATAATTTTTAAAATTGGTCCACAAATGGCGAAGTTGTCCTCGTTTAAATAAAATCTGTTGAAAAGTAGGGAATGAATAACATAATTTAAATAAAATGGGTGTGAAAGTGGTCGTGGTTGAAAAAAAGTACCCTATAACTCATTCGAAAGACGCATTTAAATGCTCTTGAGAATTTTAGGAAGGTCGGTCGAGCGGTTTGGTGTCCCATAACAAAGATGTTATGTTGTATACATACATATTCATATATTCGATTAAATCATACTTAGTAAAATTAATCGAGAGGTTGTCCACGCGCCGCTTTAGGAATTTCAGGTACATAATATAGTTTGTACGATCTGCTAACGTCGGTTTCGTACAAATCACTCATTTTTAACTTTTGTCTTTGAATGCAGAATTAATACTACTTGTATGTGCAATTGCGTTGTCAAAACATAAATGCAAAGTAAGATGTTTTCATATTGTTAGGATAACGTTTTAAATTTTGTTTTCAGAAATCTTTGTCTATTAATTTTTGACGTAGACAAAGCGTTTTTTGTCGTGCGTCATCATTATTGCCAATGGGTAACTTTCGTACATTTTTGTGCTTTTTACATATTCTGTATTTACCAATATATATAAATTTCAATACGAAAAATTTTGTGCGTTAACAAAATTTATAAACTAAACAAAAGTGAATTAAAATGTTTAAAAAAATAAAGGCCCCGTCATGCGAACATTGATTTAAGGAAAACTTAACGTACGGTCGTATGTATAGTTGTAGAATCTTTACAAACGTAATCGACGTGAATAAAGTAAACAAAAGATTCTCTAATATAATTCATTCGCATGTTTTTTGTTGCGAACTTTTTGCTATAGTGTGGGCAATGTAAAGTTATTTTCGTACATGTGAAATTGAAAAAAGTACTAAATTGGCTTTGAGAGATATAAAGGTTTTTACATTGTAATTTATACATTATCATTTGTTTTTATTATTAAAATTATTATGATTATTATTTTCATTATTATTATAATTGTTGTTTTTACTATTTTTATTATTATTTTTTGTTGTTGTTGTTGTTATTATTATTATTTTCTACTCTAAAATTATTATTGTTGCTATCATTATTTTTATTATTGCAGCTAGTATTATAATTAATCAAATATTACTTTTACAAACCAAAATGATACCAATTCAAAAGTACTGAAAATGGGCAAATGCGAAAATGAGTGCCAGCATTGGCTTACGAATGTCACTTAACGGCGCTGTAAAAATCTATTTTATACAGGTTGCAACGTTCCGGCAACGTGACACTTAATTTCGGTAAGCGGTTGCATTGTTTTGGTATGCTCAAAAGCGAACGTACGTACGTAAGTGTACGTTCGCATAAATGTACCTTAACGATAAAGTCAAGAAACAGAAGAGAGGAACCCTTGCTGCACATCAATATGTGTATAGAAAGTATTTGCGTGATACTCGTAGCACTAGTTTTAGTGTCTTATTTAAAAAGAAATTAAAATAAAAGCAGCATTTAGTTATAAATATGTATGTATGCTCATCCATCTTCTCGAACTGCGCTTATGTATTTCTCTTGTTTCTGGAACTTTGAAATCGTTAATACATGCAGCTGCTGTCAATATAATAGCACCACTATAAATATTTAATTTCATTACGCAATTCAGTTGCAATGCTTGTGCATTTTTATCTATAACTTTACAGTCCCGTTACTACAAGTACATATATATATTTTTTATAATTAACAATCTTTTTGGGGAAATAACTATTTTTTATTTAAAAACATGTTCAAAAGTGTAACTGCATTTACTAATAAGTGTCAAAATAATAGCACCGATATTAATTTTCATTTAAAAAAAATCGCAAATGGGTCGTGCGTGGAACGAAAAACGTACTCCTAAGTTCGAAATATTAATTAGGTTTCTTAAATAAAATGATAAGAAATGCTATTACTTTTCAATTCAAAGCCGGAACACGTGGACGAACAGCTGTAACGCCACCCGCAATCGTCAGCCGCATAGTACGGCAAATAAAAAAATCCTTTTATGTCAGCTGCAGAAGTGAAACAGAATTAGAACTGCCAATAAGCACTGAGACAATATGCAGGAGACTTAGAGAATACAATCTAAAAGCTCACAGTCGAAGAAAAGTCATGTGCATGTGTCCAAACGGTTGCTGATTGTTAAAAACCACCTAGACTGAACACTTGCGAAGTGCCGTAATAATAATAAATGGCTTCCGAAAATATGCCACTGATTTGGGTCATTTAACAAGTCAATGACCCAAAACATACTAGTATAAAAGCTGTTATTTCTAACAAGGGTAACGCAACTAAACATTAAAAACAATACAATAACAGGAAACCATATTGTTATAATTGCATTATTTTTTCTTTCAGGTCAAGATAACCAGTGCTATTATTTTGACAGACGATATTTGCAGATTTTTGGGAAAAAGTTCTTTTTTTATATTAGTTTGAATTTAAATGAAATAATTTTTCTTTATATCGTTTTTTGTACACAATTTTTAACATTTTGAAAAAAATTACAAAAGCTTTTTTTGAATAAATAAGATTTTGTTACCAGTTGAAAATCAGGCTTGCCAGTGCCGCTATTATTTTGACAACAGCTGTACGTACATACATATGTATTTATATACATAATTATGAATGTATGTAATATTTTTGATAGTATTCAAAAATATTAGAAATACATATACCGCGCATTATTTCCCGTCATATTATATTTTAAAGATGTTCTGACCAGGTGTATGGAAGTGTTGATGATGTGTTCTTATTCTATGCTTTTTATTTTTGAATGAAGATGGTATGATGAGAAATACGAGTATAAGTGGCATGTACATACTTTCTCCAGATTTTTATTGGAATTTTTAGAACAAACGAACACTTATAAAACGAAAATGTATGTACAATTTTTGACAAGTAGGATAACTTTTTGTTGTGGTTGTCATTTTGCTCCACTGTTGTTAACTTGTGGATGAATGCTCGTTTGTTAAATTTTTAAATACTGTTTTCAAATATGTAATAAAATTTTCTGAGTTTATGATTTTTAAATGCTGGAATTTGTTAGTCCAGTGACATAATGTCCTTGGAAATTACAATGGTATTGAAGCAGGTGCATTTTATTGTACAAGGATTTTTTTCTCACACTGAAACAAAAAGTTGTGTTGAATTTGTTCTGGTGCCACCAAAAACTAAAAAGCGAGCCGAAACTAAAAAAAAGTGCACGTCGCGCCAAGCAAGGAATTTTTCGCACCAAAAACCAAGATCCTTACTAAAAATTTTCCACGTAGCGGACGGGCAAAGACCGAGCCGTTGAGATCGACTAATTCAAGGCTCATATCTACAGTGGCGTCTTTGAATACTATCCAAAAGAGAAAATATAGTCATGCACCGATCAATTTGTAAATTTTAAGTTTTGAGAAAAGAGGGCGAAGCGTGGAATAAATTTTTATGTGCACCATGCAAAGTATACTGAAAAAAATCGTACACACTTTATTAGTCTAACAACTGGTTAGACAATTATGCTCACAGTGTAAAGTTCTGAAAGTCTGGCTTACAACTTTTTTATGACACACGCCATAAGTTTCAAATGTTGCGTAAAACACATAAAAGTGAACATTTTTCCTGGAACAATTTAAGTTTTTGACACACATACTATGTAAATTTTTAATGGACTAAAGAATTGTTCGCATGATTATTTCCTTTCTGTTGCAACAAAATATTTTTCGTTCTGCTTTTTTTCGGCTTTCAACATTAATTTGGTTATTTTCTTATCTTATTTCAAAAACAAACCGTATCGTTAAATTGCACCAGAGTACATTTCTTAAATTAAAAAAAGTAAGAGAGAGTTGTGGCCGTTTTTTTTTATTTGATTCAAGTGAAAATATTCTCATAAGCCCCATTTTAATAAAGTTAAAATAACCTCAATTAAACCACAAAATGAACAAATAAAAGGACTCTTACACGCAAAACGGTAAACAAAACAAAATGTATAAACAAAGAAAAAAACAAGAAAAATTGTTGAAAGTAACAGTGCATTTACGTTTGGCACACTGTATCGTTCGCTTCTTTATAGAAAAATAATGCAATCCTTTAGGCGAAACTATGAAAAATGTATAAGTATTGCAGGTTAAACAACAGGTTAAACAACAGGTTAAGATGATGAGACTAAAATACGCTACTAAACATTGGAACGTTGAAATTTTGTAAGCACTTTAAGTCTTAGAAAAACAAAAATGTACATTTTTATGTTTTACATAAACTAGATTTTTTCTGCAGTCCGTATAATTGTAAATAACTCTTTTATAGAACAGTTAATATGTATAGTGCGGCACATTTTGGCATTACTAAAGGCGACATAACGGCAACATTGTCTTAGATTGGCTTTGGTTTTGTCGATAAAATATTTATTAACGACCCAATACAAATTTTCAATTTTTTTATATAAATGTATGTACATACATATATGTATGTATGTACATATATGTATGTATGTACATACATATACACATGTTATACATGTGCATTTCAATAGAAATGAATCAATAAAACAAATGAATTGGAACTACAAAAAAAGTTTTTATATACATATTCTCTGACTTCTCTTTTCCTCACTATTTATTGGTAAGGAATCTTCCACATTCAAACTCTCAAATGTTATGTAAATCAGCACGATTAGATTAGAAGTCGATGGAAGCAATTTTTAACCACGCCAATCGTTCTGTCCGCGACATTTCTTGCTTTCTCGTACCTACTATTGAATACTGCTTCAGAACCATTGTTGTCAACTATTTACATCCAAAATACGCCGTCTCCCTACTCAAAATACGCTAAATATATTATATATAAGAAACATCATGCATTATGGTTAAAATTCCAAGTTTTATTAATAGCAACTAATACTTCCATTAAAAAATGATATCTAACATATTGCACAAATAACGTAAACAAGCTTTTTTCGTGTGAACATTCAGGTTTTTATGTAAATATATTTGTAAATATAATATAAAATATGGTACTTAAAGCTACATATATAAATAAAAAAAATGATAAAAGTAAACATTTAAAAACATAACTTAAACTGCTCATCTTCAAGCAAAATGATATCTTCATGACCGCCTTCCGGCCACAAAGCTGTTTTTATGTGATATTTCGAATTCTTATAAGTATTGTTGTTATTAATTTTGGCACATACATACATCAGGTGGGATACAATAGTTTCGCAACAAGAGTTTTCTATTT
The DNA here is from genome assembly GCA_932526305.1 of Epicampocera succincta. Lineage (NCBI taxonomy): Eukaryota > Metazoa > Arthropoda > Insecta > Diptera > Tachinidae > Epicampocera > Epicampocera succincta. The sequence continues at coordinate 27,086,194 of OW052038.1, read as the reverse complement.
TAAGGCCATATTTTATATGAATTAATGAATTTATAGTATTACATTCTTTTTCTTATTTTCGATTTGAAATAATTCATTGTGCTGAAAGATTTTTCAACCTCATTCATTAGAAATGGAAAGCTTAGTAAATTAATTACAAATGTGGATAACTTAAGAATGGATTTTTATTTATTGAATTTTTAAAACTAGAACTTCAAACCAAATTTTTTCTGTATTTGGCCATTGACATAAAGTCAAATTATTAAGACCATTTTCAATATCATTGCTACAATCAATAAATTCTTTTACAAATGAAATAAATTCTTTCGTGTTATTTAAAAAAAACATTCCCAACACTTAAGTGATATTTTCTTCAAAATTTTAATATTTGTTGGCAAGTTTGATCTAATTTCATAAACATAAACTTTTGTAAGCATAATTAAATTTTTTGTGATTAGTTCCTTTTAAGAGTTATCAAACTTTCACATTCAATGCTAAATCAATATCACCTTCCAAACAATAAAAATTTGTTAAATTTTGCAATAATCTTAACAAATCATCAAAGCTTTTAGATTCAAATGCTATATTAACTCTTTGGACTTCTTTGAAGATACTTGCTAAATACGTTATATAAACTAAATTTTGTGGGTCATTGTACATATTTCTTAGAAGAGTCGTTTCAAATATCTTATCATTGGCAACATTAAAATGAGTTTTTAGATCCAGCCACATATCCATAATTGTGTTTGTAATTGGCGCTGCAATAGGAATTTTTTTAGGCATCTCAGAATTGGTATTTATTAAATTACAGATTTTGGTAAAAGCTTTTAGTCTCACAGAAGAGTTTGAGAACCAATTGTGGCTTTCTTTAACTATAAAATTTATATTAGCAGGGAACTGTTTCTCCGCTGCAGCACAAATTGCTAATTGTAGCGAGTTGCAAACACATCTTATTAAAATAAGGTTACTCAAGTTATATTTATCCTTAATCTTTCTGTAGAGGCCATTATTACAACCACTCATTACCTTCCACATCTATTACGCCCAGGAAAGTAGTAACAAATTGTTTTTTACGGTGCGGATTACGACTCCTAAGAGTTTTTCAACGGATATACATATCAGTTCCTAAGGAAGTAATTTTAAATTCGCAACTTCATCTAGAATAAGACTAAAGTAAGAATTATTGAGGTCTGTCAATAAGTTTTCTATGAAATGTAACATTTGTAATAATTTTTGTGCACTTTGTGCGATGTAAATTAAAATTTTAAGCTTTGCTGTCTATAAAAGTTTTATTACACACTTCACTCAAGTGGTCTACTGACAAAAGTGAGCGCCAGCCTTGCCTGGCTTTTTTGCTTTTCTGTTGCTTGAACTTCGAACGAAGAAGTTTTTTGTCATTAAAAATTGAAGGGCCTTTTGGTGTTTTGCTGAATTTATGTGCCTTATGAGATCATACCGCTTTGCTCCAAGCTGACATTTACAATAAGTGCATACAGCTTTTGTTTATTCCTTTTCAAGAGGTTTAATCCATTTCTTAAATAAACCACTTGTTATAAACTTATATGAAAAAAAAAGATTAATCTTTACGAAACTGAATTATCCTCTGAATCTTCACAATACCCACATAGAAAAGCTTAAAGCAAAATTTCTTAAAATTTTCGAATAGTTGCAAACAAAATAGTCTTCGAACAGATGCAACAAAAAGTATGGCTGTCTTTACATTAAGCTACTTTTCATGATATAACTTCTTCTTCGATTCCGAACCTGTGGGACAACGCATTAGAGGACGCCCACGGAACCGATGGCGCACACAAGTGGAGAGGGACCTCAACCAACTTGGTGTGCAAAATTGGAGGACGCTGGCTAAAGACCGTGCCCGCTGGAAAAGTTTGTTGGTTGAGGCCCAGGTTCACCACGGACTGTAGCGCCAAAAGAAGAAGAAGAAGAACTTTTAAATTCAGCGAGAGTGAAGCTTTTCTGACTGAAAAACGAAAAATCAAAGTGTAGTTTCAAAAATGTTCGCTAACCTGTTAAGCAAATATAAATACGTGTATTTTTAAAAAATCCGCTAATGACAAAACATACGACTTTTTGAATGTTAAAATGCGCTAAATCTAACGGATAATACCCTAAATTGGCAACGCTGTTCAGAATTTCTCTCTACAGCGGAGCGGAGCATCATTAAATAATAAAAATAATACTCAAAGGAATGACCAACATTACCTATATGAATACACTTTTTTAATTTCTCATAAGAATTTTAGTATTTTGCTGTTTTATCTAAAAGCCAACACTTACTTTACCCAGCATTGCAACACTTGTCTTGCTGTACTTGCGTTTCAAAAATATTTTTGAAGTGCACTTACAATCATTGAATTAAAGCTAGAAAGTCTTTTTCCACTATAATAAAGGTTTTACTCTTCTTTGCTTGTGTCCAAAATCTGAATGTGTGTGTGGCCACACAGCCAATAACACCCGGAAACCGCTTTTATTTTGTTTGAAATAAATGTAGATCTAACTCTATTCTTCCTTAAAAACTAGTTTTTCAAAGCGAATTTAAATTCTGTTTTGCCTAGTCGGAAATATTCCACAAATCTGTAATTAACCATATACATACATATGTACCTACATATGTATGTACATATGTTGTTGCTCTTGTCGCAAGTTAAAAATAATTTATTTTTTATTTTTAATCACTTGCTTGGAAACTGGTAAATCATCTATCTTTGAATAGCTTTCCTCTTACGTTAAAGATTATTTTCCTTTTCTTCATCACTAGAGCTATCACATGATTCTAACATAAAATAAATTTTTGCATAAATATTCATTAACAAAAATTAAACAAGAAAGTAAACAAACGGCAAATTTTATAGAGATGATATATTTTTTATATTGTCAATGCTCAATGCTTAAACTACCAAGAATTTGGCCAAGGTAAAGCTTTTCCACCTTGCTCTCAATCTGTGTTGTTTATGGTAAACTTTACGGTTTGCAATAAGTCCAGTTAGAGTCATATAACATAAAAATGCAGTAATTGTGGAGGTAGCAGCATTCTCGTCCATTTTAAGCATTCAATAAATAATAATTTATCAGCTGCCTCTAAGGTTCCACAGAAATCACAAGTAGCTGCTAGTAATTACATACCTCTGACATCCATCACCCACGTGAATGTAGAAAAGTAAAAAAAAACACCATAATGCAAAAAATACTGAAAACGCATTCCACTATTTTGCAGACCATTGTAAATAAATTATTTATTTCTGGAACGCGAACGGCAGCCGCCAACACAAAAACGAACTTGAATAGTGGCATCTGATAAGAAAGCAGACCGATGTATTAACGATTGCTGAAACTCACTTGACATTGGCAAGCCAATTTTGAAATTAATGGGTACGTACCATACGGCACTAAAGAACTCCCGTGGAAGAGCTTGTAGAAGATCGACAATTTTGAATATTATTTTCTTAACGATATATATGTGCAAGGACGGTCCCCAACCAATAAACATTTGAATTGAATATTTTCTTAGCTAATCGGTTATTTCTCAATATTCAGTTTAGAATCACAAAATTGTATTTTTTTAAATCACTTTATTCTCGATTTGAAGCAGCTGGGAACTATAACTGAAACGCAAAAGAAAACACATTTTGGGGCTCCCGCGTAGTCTAATCGAAAAGTTTCATGTGTTTTCAAACAATTTTCAAAATGATATTAGGTGTAATTTCAAGCGAATATCCCATTTACTGGCCGAATGACCGACGAAAGTTGTGATTGATTGTGGATTAAAACAGGGCCTTCAGCATCACTTACATACAATTGTTTCAGTACGGGCTCCCTTTCAAAGATTTAGCTATGATGTCACAACTGTAAGTTGGCTACAAATTAATAATATTGCTTTAAGAACGCCTGAAGATATTGATGTATCAATTAGCCGTGCAACGCGCTACTAGTAATGACAAAAACACAGAAATATAAATGAAGAAATTTTTTTTTTGCAGAAATCGAACTACTTTTCTCTGATAAACGAAGAATAAAAAAGAATGGCAACTTCACAGGTCTCCGTAGCTTAAAACAAGGCTACGGGAACGCACAAACGAAGTAGATATCTACTTGAAATCCAACGAATAGCTTTTTTTTAGAGTCAACTCAAACATACGACTGGCGATTGGGCTAGAAACAACTTAGAAAGAGAGTATGGTACTTTATTTGTTATCCACTTGAAAAATGGTTTTGTCGTAAACACGTCTTATAATACAGCAAATTGTCGCCATCTGCTATCAGACGTCCTGCGCCTCTAACACTTGCTTTCGAGAAGTTGCTGGTAATTTATAATTAGGAAAACTTCAGGCCTTACTAAAAAATACAGCAATGAAATGTCTGTGCAGTTATCTCGTGTGGCTAAACAATTTTTTTTATTTTAATTTTTTTATTAGGCTATTTTACGCCTTGAGTATTACTCTACAGATTACGTATCATGGTAACAAAGGCAGGAAAGTATTCCACCAAAGTAGAATCATATAGGCCAAAAAGTTACCGCCAACAAATTTCAAAACTGTTCGAAAAATTGCTAATGGCGAACTTGACTAATACTGAATAATGTGGAACGTAACCCTAATCATGAGTTCAGTTTAAGGGAGAAATATAGTACTGCAGAAAATAGACGGAGATTAGTAAATTCTATTAGGGAGTCGTTTGAAGATGAAAAATATAATCTGCACTTTTCATTGATGTTTCCCAAGTTGTTGGCAAAGTGTGCACGATGGCTTAATGCAAAAAATTAATTGGAATTGGATTATCAAAGAAGATGATGTCATAAGCCTCCCTCAGTTACAAGGCAGCATACTGGGTCTTACCTTATATTTGAATTATGTATCTGGAATGCATATAGGCTTTAAAGTTTGCGCCTACATTTCGTTGCTCTGATGATCGTTCATGATTCGCATCACTTACAGGTACATATTTACAGAGTGGAGAAATGAGACTAACACTGTGAAAATTCAGGTTAATGAACAAAAATACGCCCATTTTACATTCACACGGCATAACAAAACATGCTCACGCATCAACAATCAATTAACTGGGCAACTCACGTTATTAGATAGCACGAGAAGTTACCACCTATGTTTACATGTTAGGCCACATGGAGACGGCGTTCAATTTCACTCAGTGGGGTTGGTCCATCGTCAGTTTAGGCCATGATGGGAGGTGCTGGCAGAAATCAATTCCAGAGTCTGGATAAAAAATATCTTGTAGAAATAATGACATGGAAAAACAAATCCTATCCATCTCCTGCACTCCCTAATTCAATTTTAGAAAAAAGTTCTTTGAATTTAGCGACAGAAAAATTTATGTAAAGGCGTGAGCTTTTGGGAAGGGTCTTCGTTTGGCTGTACTTTTATTATTTAGAGGTTGACAACTTAGGGCAACTTAGGCAACACATGACAACCCATGTAACTACAGGAATCGTAACAACGTCAGGAATGAACGATTTGATTTGGCTGTGATTAATTTTTGTTTTTTGTTCGGTTTGGCATTTTTGAAATTTGTTATCAGTGTAATGGCTCTGTTCGTTAAACTTATTGGTATTGAATATCCATTAAAAAATTTGTTCTCCGGTGAAGACTATTTTTGTTTAAATGGGTGCATAAAAATCAGAATTGTGAAATTTGAAGTGAGAGTAATCAAGCTCTTGTTGAAACATCATTACATGCACAGCAAATTAATTCTGGGTGGCTTTAAGAGCCGGTGAAAATTGGTGTCCCAAATTGTGCCTTGTATGCGCCTGCCATGGCGGCTAGAATGCCGAAATCATATTTAAACATTATTATCTTAATATTAAAAATATATTTCTTTTTTATCATGATTTAAGCTTTTGTAACTCTAACGTAGAAAAACTATATGTTTGAGGTAACAGTACTCGTGAGAGCAAAACACTATTGTTAAAATATGTGATTGTTGCTAATAATATAATATTCTCATATTTACCATATGTTTTAATTTTTTTTTCTAAATTACATTATTATATTCTTGTTCCACAATTTTCTGATACTATGTAACCATAATATTAATTGAAGTACTACACTTTTGTTATACAGAACAATATTATTTTAATTTTACAACTATAGTAATGTCACAAATAACCATACTGTGACATAAGTAGTTAGATAACTACATTTATTCTTATCATGACCAACCCTATTACTGTCATGTACTTATAATGGTTGTTTCCAACCATATTTTTAATAATTAGCAATCTAATTCCAATATAATAGATGCATAAAGTTATAAAAAAAATTAAATATGTAAATAAATTCAGATAAAATAATAAAGGGTGTTTTTTTTAGAGAGGTATACATTTTAAATTCGCAACACGGTTTTTACTTTTATGTTTAGTTTGGTTTGGCGTTTCAACATAATAGACTGACCAAAGAAAAAATGCCGTTGATACCGATTTTCATAAGCGAATTTTGCTTAGCAATGAAGCTCAATTTTGTTTGAATGGATACGTCAATAAACAAAACTGCCATATTTGAAGTGATGATAATCCTCAAGTGTATATTGAAACACCGTTACATGTAGAAAATTGACTGCTCTATGCGCTGTGCCAGGAGCTGTAGTTTCAACAAGATGGCGCAACATGTCACACAGTTCGTGCTGATATTTTCGTTTTACATGACACGATCTAATAACTTGAGATAACAAAAGATTCCTCTTCGATTTTGCTGTATCTATTAACTGAAACTAAACAGAAGTGATTATTAGATATTTCGGTTATGATTGCAAAAGCCATATGTGGTTAGCCGTGATGTAATTGCGGCGGGGGTAAAGTAGCATGTTTGTACACGGCAATAGTATTGTTGAGCAGCGGAGCTCGTTTGCCAATTGTAGTCATTAGCCAAGATTATAGTTGCCTATTATATAGAAGTATGTATGTTTATATCTTAATATTAAAACATCCCTTTAAAATTCCAGGTACACTGAAAATAATTTTTCCCACAATTTTAAGATTTTGCTTGTATTTCTAATTAGGAGGTAATATTCAATAAGAAATATTTGTATTTTTAATTAAAAAACGTAAACAGTCAGGTGTGTCACAGAAAGAAAATACAGAGGAAAACGAAAATGAAAACGTTGTTGGCTTCACTAGAAAACGTAAAACGAAGCATTTTTAAGTTTTTAATTCACTTACAATTTATAAAGTGTAATGGAGAATTTTAGAGTGCTTACATATGTACATATAAACGAAGGCCTAAAAATTATTCAAATGTAGGTTACCTTCTTTTAACTAAAGGCGTGTGTTAAAAGTTGTAAAAAAGTCATTTAATAATATAATTTTAAGCATTTTTTTAAAGCATACAAAATCGGGGCCAAATGTGAAAATAAGGAGAATTTTTAGCTTACCATGTCTTTCTAAAGTGTTATATTCATTGAATTACAATTTGGCATCCGAAGAAACATAAAACAAAATAGAAAAAAAAACAACAGTATAAAATGTCAGTTAGTATCTTATCCGTCAGTTATTGTTTTTTTTTTTAATTAAAAGCCATTAATCTTTAGAAAAATGGAGAACTTTTCACACGAAAATGTGAATTTTAGTTTGGCAAAAATAAAAATAGTTATTAACTAATATGGTTGCATATGATTTTCAGGGGGTAAACATGAATGTTGCAAGCAATGCCAAGTTTTTGTTTAACTTATGGAAACTCATGAGGTTGTAGCCATAGGTTATGGTTACGAAGTTCAAACTCTTGCACTCAAGGATGTAAAAAACAGTATTAAATGCAATGATGCATTTTTATGTAGATTTAGTGTGTTGTCACAAAGTTCTAGTGAAATCACTATGGTCGGAATTGCAAAAATTTTACAAAAAAAACTTCGTCAAGTTGGAAAACCAACGTAAAAAGAAACATGTGTCACAGTTTTCATATTTTTCTAAGAAAAAATTTCTGGCATCACTCCAAATAAATCGTGGTAAGTACCTGGTCTACAAGCATCCGCACCTCTCACTTTGACTTTATAGTCACATATCTAAAGATGTTTAAGTACGCAAAAATTAAAAAACCAACACAAGCCATAAAACGAAGTATGTACCGAGTTCATTGCAGTTAAGCTAATTTACTTCCAGTTTTACATATGGTATCGAAACGAAAATATATTCAGGTGTGTCACAGACTGTGTACGAAAGTGAACATTTAGATACATATTTTCCAATTCTTAAAGTTTTTATTGGCCGCTGGACATTTCCGTCCTTATTTTACGTTTTCTAGAGAAGGGAAAAACGCTTTCGTTTTCGTATGATTTTGGTTTCACTGGCGTACGTGTATATTAATGACTAATCACGAAAATACTGGTCATTAAATAATTATATTTGAAAAATTTTCGTATACGTTTGTTATTATTACATATGAACCATATGTATATTAAAATTCCTAGCAAGTAACAATAGCCTTACGTATGTAATGTGGTGTAATAAACTATAATTGAAACACTGTTTGGAATGGCTGGCGGGCTGTCATGTCCTGTTCAATTTTCCTTTTATAGATGATCTTAAAACAAGAATCACCGACGCATGCACTTCTTTCAATAAACATGATTTTATAGTCTGCTTACATTCCGTGTGTTTTTAAAACGTTTGCGTTTTTTACAAGCTTCCGCTGCAAGGGTGCAGCTGTTGTTTAGGGAAATCAAATTTAATTATGCTATAATTATGCTATAATGAAAAATTTTCAAAGTTGTTGAAGAATAAATAGTAGCAGCAACAACAGGAAGTAAAAACAAAAACACTTTGCTAAAAAAATGTATGTTCTTGACTGTTTTATTACCATGGGCTAAAGCAAAAAGTCCACGCTGAAAGTTCATAGCATCCATACATATGAATATTTATACTACAATGGCTAAAACTGATTACAGTGTTTTGTGTTTGTTATTATTGCATTAATTTCCTCCTAAGGACATTCATACGTACAAATGCGTCTTTCAAAAAATACAACACACTGTGAGTTCTTCTATTGAAGACATAAATGACGTAGGCTCTGGCTCAGGGCGGGCTATACAATCTTTTGTTGCATATTAACGGTTCTTTATTTTTACTCGTATATCTGCCTCTTTTTGCCGTTCGAAATAAAGACTGAGCGAAAAGGAAGAGATTATAGTGATCATCATAGATCAGATAGAAAAAAGTGCATTATATTGTTGGAAAATATGATTGGATCGACCAAGACTACTGGGCTATTGCTGACAGCATATCTTAAGTAAAAGACTCGCAGAACCCTTTTTTTTATGAAAAACAATAACAAATTCAATGGAATATCCAAAACTTTTTCTATATGAAGTCACAAATTTCATGGCATTAAATTTTTTAATAGTGTCTGGCATATATGTAGCTGCATCGACTGCGCCTTACGAACGCCGTCCAGTCGATCCAATTTGCAGCACCTTTTCGCACATGTGTGGTCTTATTTCGTCAATAGTGAACGTTGGTTGTTGCTGGTTTATCAGCGTAGATCAGAGCTTTGACGTAACTTCAGAAAAAGTGGTCCAAAGATGTCAAATTATACGAACGGGTTGGCCAGTTCACGATTGGTTAAACAAGCTGATGGTTTTATGTTGCGGACCAATTTCAGGCCGCTGACTTTTGAGGAAAATGACAGTTCTGCTTGTTCACATACCCAGAGAAATGAAAATAATTTAACGGTAAATGGGCTCAGAGCCAATTTACTCTCATCCCATTTGTCGAACATGCGATGCATTTGATGGTCCCCTGGATAAGATCATCAAAATTTTGCAAGTAGCGGACAGTTAGAGACCGAGTTGGTGAGATCGATTCGATTCACGTTTACAGCGGCGATGGCTTCTTTGGATGAATATTGTACAAAAGAGTAAATGCGGTCAAGCGTATATTTGATATAGTATTTATGTATATATTTTTTCAATTATATATATATTTATATAATATATTTCAACACAGTTATGAATGATGAACGCTACAGGCAAACATAAGTATTCAATTTCTCCACCGTAAATGCTCGTAGTCAGATTATTGTATATGGATATTTTGAATGTATTCCAACTTATGCATGTTTTCCAGAAAAATTCATAATTTTTGCATACGTGAAAGCCAAAAATCGTTACATATTCAATTGTGTCACTTGGAAATTAAAGACAGAGTATATCGGAATCCCTGAATAAATTTTACAGAAGTGATCTAATTTCTCAAAATACTGTCGACAAAGTAATACTATGGGTATATTTGAAGAACGCTCTGTGGTAGATGCGAATTATTCCGCTCGTTTCTAATGACGATATAAGCTTGATCTTATACTAGTCATGTAATTTAGAATTAGACGTAATCAGGAAGTAATTTTAAGTAGAATAAATGAAACTAAAACTTAAATTTTGAATAACAAACTTAGAAAGAAATCTTACATTTTGTATCATTGGACCCGTTTGGTTTATTAAATACCACACTTATACGACACCGACTTAATAACATCTCCGATTTTATATTTTTTTAGTTGGGCTGATTTATGATTCAGTCAAGAATATATGTATGTATATGTACACACATACATATTTGTGATCGGCCTTGTAAGACTTACGTAGTAAGTGGGTGGAGCAGTGATGAATTTCCCCCCTTTTTACACCAAGTTTCTTTTATTGCTAGACAACATTCTGTTCAAAAATCTAGAGAGATGTTAGTTTAGTTTTGACCACAACATGTGGAAATTTAAACCATAGTAAAACATTGCCTTAAGGCAGGGTGACAAATGTAACTGATTTTTATTCCAAAAGCTTATTTAATAGGTGCTAACAGACGTACTAAAATATTTTCAAAGGCTTTGAAAGCTCTTTCCCGCATATTTTACACATTTTCTAACCAAGTGTATTTTCAAACAAAAACCTAGAGGGTTTCTACAGTTTTCCGTAAAAAATATACATATGTACTTGTATTTTATTAGTAAGTTGCTTAATTGTGTAAAAAAGGTAAGTTTTGCTTTGGAACAGTGGCTTTTTATAAGTGCCTTAACACACCCTTCACAATTTCACAGCCGCAGGTTCTTCCCCATTTGGCAAATATATGTATGTCTTCGTCTCTTTGATTTACAATTTGTTATTAAATGTTTAAAACTATCTAATTTGAGTGATGAGCAGATAGAAAAATAGTTTGAGGAAGTGGAAACAGATGAAGGTTTGAGTAGCGAATCTACCTCACGTAGATGTTTTCCAATTGGATAATACAGTAAACATCGTTGTTAGCAATAACGATGCAAGTAGCGCTACACAGTCTGCGAAATTGAGTAAGCCATTGAAAAGACCTCGGTACCCTTTGCCATATATTAAATTTTCTGGTCCCACATTTGCTTCTTTGTCTGGTGGTTTCAACGGTTCTGGTAAGAAACATACATACATACGTCTAAAACGCCTTTCTAAATGAAGAAGATACTTTTTATTCCTTGGGTGTAGAGTCTATCATGAAAGATAGCACAGTTTTCAAAAATAATATGGCGGCAACAGTCAATGCAATTGCATATTTTTGAGGAGATGCGTCATTGCAAATATATTTTTACAAATGAAATAATGAATGAAATATGAAAGAGACCAACCGCGCACCTATTGTGGAAACTGAGCACACATACTTTAAGATACACGTTGATGACATACCCCATTATATTGGAATATTGATATATGTATGTACAAGGTGCGCAAAAATAACCTTCCGATGTTTTTGGCTGTAATTTAAAAAAAAATGAAAAACTTTGATTCTTCTTGTGGATTATTTTTATTTGGTCTTTTAATTTTTTTTTTTTTATATCAAGTCGAGAATATGATGTCATGTAAATGGCCGCCGCCACAGTTGATTGTCATTTGAGCCCTTTTTATGGCATTTTCCATCACTTTGTCCAAAACTTCCGGCGATAGGTCATCACATTCTTGACGGATATTATCTTTAAGAGCTGCAAGAGTCTGAGGCTTGTTGACATAAACCCGCGACTTCAAAAAGCCCCACAAAAAGAAGTCTGGAGCGGTCAAACCAGGCGATCTTGCTGGCCAGTGCAAATCGCCAAAACGGGAGATTAGGCGCCCGGGAAATGCATCCTTCAGCATATCGGTTGTGGCACGTGCCGTCCTGTTGGAACCACATGTTTTCCAATCCCAATTCATCAAGTTGCGGCAAAAAGAACTCGTTGATCATTGCTCTATAGCGCTCACCATTCACAGTAACCGTTTGCCCGGCGACGTCTTCGAAGAAAAAAGGTCCGATGACTCCTCCAGCGAAAACAGCACACCATACAGTGACTTTGAGCGGGTGTAATGGCTCTTCGTGGGTTACACGCGGATTTTCAGTGCCCCAGAAGCGTAAATTTTGCTTATTTACGTACCCATGAATATTTTTGATGAAAAATCATCTTCCTCTTGGTGGTGATCAAGGATGGCTTCAGCGTATGTTAGACGCGATTGGCGGTCAGCAGCTAACAGCTGATGCACCGTCTGGACTTTGTACGGAAACATCTTCAAATCTTGTACCAAAATTCGCTGTAAAGACACCCATTTGCGTGGCACTGGTCGATGTCGACGGCGCTTCCAAGACATCCTCAGCTACAGCAGCAATATTCTCTGCAGAACGGCTACTCCGGGGTCTGCCACGCCTGGCAGCATCTCTTGTTGTGCCAGTCTCTTCGAGGCGAGCAGCTAAACGTCGCAGTGTTTCACCAGTAGGCGTTGGACGGCTAGAAAATCTGCGACGAAATTCACATTGTGCCAAAGTCACCGACCGATTATTGGTCAAATAAATAGTCTCCAATATTCCGCGTTCTGCAGCAGTGTAGCGTAACATTGTTTATTAACGTGTATTTCGCATGTGTTTACTACACAAATGCCAAACAGAACTGACATTAGGGGCCAATCGCAAAATTTATAGCATTTTCTGATAGGAGGATTACTTTTGCGCCATCTTGTATATGTCTACAAAGCGTTATCAAAAATTTGCGAAGCTAATGGGTATGACAAGGAGTATACGTCGAAAGCTCTATTTATATAAACGTAAATGAAATCCTATATCTGTAAAAAGAAAGTGTTTCATAAAGATATAATTTTAAAAACTACTAGTTTCTCTCTTAATGAGAACACAACAAGGGTCCATCTTTAGTGGCAAATCTATCATAAAACTTCATCAACACATTTCAGAAAATCATTAATTTCCCTGAAGCAAATTTAAAATAACACTGCATTTTTTTACTTTAAGGTTGAACCAGATTTTTTAATAAGTTTTCTAAATTCATCAATTGAATCCTTAGAAAAATGCAAAGACAATGAAATAAATGGCATAATGTCCAAAGAGGAGCTGTTGGAAAGATTAAGGGAAAAGAAAATATCTATGGAAAGAATGTATTTGGTAAGTGGTGTGCCGTGAAGGTTCTTTTTATATCTGCATATATATGTAAATAATAATTAAAATTATTCCAGGACAATTCTGAACGGGATGCAGACTCTTCGTTGTCGTTTTCTCAAAGTTTAGGTGATAAATACAGTAACAAGCACAGTGCACCACATTCGCAGGAACATCGACCGCACAGTCCACCCCAAACAAAAAGATTAGATAGCAGTAAGAAATCCATATCTAGTCCCTCCATGGGCACTACTATGCCATTAATGATATCTGAATCACCCAGCATGGGAGCAATGCAAGTACAGTCTCCACAAAACAGCCAAACACCAACACAAGCTCAATCAGTAGTGCCAGCACAAACAAAAATCAATGATATTACCCAAGACAATAGCATCACATCAGAGCCTTCAGAAACTACTACTACAACCACAACTACTAGTGAGGATGTGGTGACCACCTATAAAGAACCCAGTCTAAAAGATTGTTCTTCAGCGTCATATAATCATGCCAATGAAAATGGTAGCTTGAAAGATATCATCTATAATAAGAACTCCTCGTCTCCGGCGAAGTCAAACAAAGAAAAGAGTGCCAAAAGTGATGACCAGTACATAAAGCAAACAAATGGTGACGACTCCAAGGAACACAAAAATATAGATAAGTTTGAAGCCATTGATAATGCAATTGGAAAGCAAACTGAGCCTACGAATAAAGAGGATAAAGACAATGGTGCCAATAGCGAAGAAAATAGTCAAGCGTTGGATAGTGAAGATAGCACAGCTGCTTTGCAGCAACAATTACATGCAGCTGCCGCGACCGCCGCATTAGTTCATGGCGGCTATGCAAAGCCCAATTTAAAAGTAGAGTCATCCGATGTCTATCAAATTGTTGATGTCATACGGCGTAATACAAATTTGAGTTTTGATTTATCTTGTGAAGCACTTCGCGTTGTACTCACAAGCCTAGAACAGTTGTACAATGGTGCTATTAATCCGTATTTAGAGGCTGTAGCCATTCATGTTACCGATAAGGTGGAAACTCCCAAGAGCCTTTTGGGCATGACTCATGACTCCAAGCGACTGCAGTACATATTTTCTCAGCTGGCCGATTGTAAAAACGACGCAGAACAACGCACTTGGATGTTGTACGAAGATGAGGATGACATTATACAGTTTTTAGAAGAACTTGTAGAAATACTAGTAGGTCTACTTCAACACTTCAAATTAAAATTGAATCTCAGTTTTCTTTTCTTTTTAGAATAATGCCGATGAAACTATTAGTTGTTATGAAATGTCCTGTGATCAATATCAGGCCTTGGTCAATTTAGTGCAATATTATCAAATGGAAACAAGATGGCCTATTAAACGTTTATTATTGCAGACTTTTACGGCTGCTTGCCACTTAGATCATATTATTGTAGATATTCTTCTGACCTCTGTATTGCCTTTAGAAATTGTTGAGGACATGAAAACGAATTTTTCGAATTTAGATCGTTTTAAACAACTAGTCAAAATGTTAACAATTATATTTTGTTTGGGGCAACCAATGCCGGTCAATCACCAAGGTGAGCTAATAATTATCGATATCTTTAATTTGATTGCAAAAAAAATTCTAAAACAACCAATTACTTCATAAAACTTAACAGCCTTAGTGGAAAGACAATAATTATATATTTTAACTTTCTTTTATAACTCGAAGCAGATATGCACTTTTCGGTACGTCATAAAGCTTTACCGCAAACTGACTCCTTTGATTGGTTTACTTAACCTCGTAAATACGGTGGCTGAGGCATGATTACGGTGTTGTTTTTCAGCAAAAATTACGAACATGACACTTTTTTCGTCTATATTGAGCAGTTTGGAAAGAACTTCGTTGCCATACATTTCATGGCCAAAATGTACGAAAAGATTGCGTGGCATGAGCCAACCGATATGTCGATGTATTCACCAAATTCCATAATAATTTTTTCATTTTCTCAACATTTTCATTCACACCTTCTTTGTTAATGAATAATTTAAGGTAATATTATTGCCTACTGCTATTTTTGTTTAATTGTGATATATATTTTGCAATTCATTCACGATATCCAGTGGAGTTTCCTTGCAAGAGGTTTTCAAAAAACGAAATTTTTGGACATCAGATAAGCTGGGATTATTATGGAATAATAAAATAAACATATCTTGGTATGACATCCAGGCTAAATAATCTCCACTAAAGATTGCCAAGTCAATTTTCGGTAAGCGTGCCTGAACCGAAAATGTTTCATTTCTAGAATGACAGAACCAGCAAACGTACTGGATTGAATTCCAGGCGAACAAAGATCACCAGATTCCATGAAGTCCCTTAAGGGTAAAAAATTCTTTCTGAAACTGGTAATAAACATCCTTTTCGAAATACGGAATATTTTTTGTATTAATGGTATTCTCATGGACTATTGAACATAATTGACTATTACCTTCTTTAAATTTTGCTAATTTCGCTTTCTATTTCGGTTTTCTTCAGGTTCCGTAACAAATCTCTTTGTTTTTCGATGTGTTGGTGTAATTCGGCCATTTTATTAGTTTTCCAGTCTTCAAACAATTTTTATTTGATTAAACTTCCACTAGGCACCAAATTTAAATTGATGTTTTCGTCTAGTTTAGGATTAATAAATTAATCGCCTTGTGTAACTGCAATTTTATTTCAATTTATTACCGTAAATTAAATTATTACAAAAATTACTTTATTAAGTCTTAAGTATGTATGTATGTATTATCGCAGCGAGGCAGTAAAGACAAGTGAAGTCAGTAAAATACATATTTTAAGTATATAAGAAAAATCCAGAAAAAATATGTAACAGTGCTTATAACTAATGAGAGTTTATACATACATACATATTAAATAATACCGAAAGTAAGTGTATATGTATGTGCGTATATGAATTTGCATGTAATATGCAATTGCATGTACATATAAAAAAGCCAGTATTTTGTTTCAATACATTTTCTCTGGGCATAAGTAATTTACTATCGTTTATGTCTTATGCATCGAATAAAATGGAATTCATATGTTATAATATAGTGATGTGTGAATAAATAGCAGTAGGCAATAATATTACTCATTATCACTCATTCATTAACACTTGTACCACTCAAACCGCTCCCGACACCAAAAAGCTTTTCTCTTTTTTTTAACAAACTTTAAGAGAAACGTTATACTATGTATTATTTTGCAACACAAAAGAAATTTGTATGTAAGTATGTATGTATGTCGGGAAACAGTTTTGATTGACAAAGTGAAAAACATACAACATATGTATTTGCATCTTTTGTGTGTGATAGTGTAACACTAAACAAGCCATTTTAATGCCATTTTTCAAAGTCGGACAGATTTCTATCAGATTTTCCTGTAAATAAATCGTACGAGTCTGTATGTTAGTGGAACACGCCCTTAAGGTGCACTTACATATGTACATATGTATGTATGTATGTACGCATATAAAAGAACGAAATAACATAAAATAGAAACAGTTTCTACAAAAAAAAAACATTAAAATTGGGTGTGAGTTCCAGCTAATTCGTGTAAAGCATTTTTTGTGGTAATTTAGCAACTTCACTAAAAATGTTTTTACTGCGGATGTCATAAATTTTTAAAGGGATTTATTTCGAAGAGGCTTATTTTATATGCTTTAATAATATGTCCTCGTTCGTAATATTTTATTTAGTTTTTCATAATTACCGAAAGTTTGAGTTAAAAAATTAAATTTCAGAAAATGTTTGTAGAGTTACAATCGCACCTTTAACTGTAAACAAATCTGCACTTTTAAGTGTAAAACATCAAAAGCTTTGTGCATTAAAAATATGAATAAATTTAATACACCGAAAATTTACCACACAAGCCAAATTCGAACAATAAACAAGCCAACTTATGAATAAACCCAAAACTGATTATTATTATAAATATATTAAGTACATGTATGTACAAGTGTACATGTGGTAAAGAGGAAAAACCTACTGAAGGGAAACTATCAGGATAAACAAAAGCCATTCAAATATAAACGATGCCAAACGTTTTAAAACTAATAAGAAGCAACGCTGCGAATAAGATGGTACAAAATACTCGTAAGCCAAGAGAAAAGCATAGCAAAATATTCTCTGAAGTAGAGAAATGCTGGCTTTTGAGAATAAAATTGCTGCTAATCTGAGAAAATAAGACCATGGTGTTGGTGCCTTCTATGGGATAAAATTTAAATTCTTGCAGATATAAGATAGCAGTAATGGACGATTGCCGCAAAATCTAACTAAATATATATAATCTCAGTTATGTTTTTGAAAACATTGGTTATAACTATAACAATCAGGAAATCCTTGCATCCTTCTGCAACGAATCTATTGACTTAATACTTTATGTTTTAATTAAGAAGGTAACGGATGTCGATCGCACATTTGATTCAACACTGTCTTCAATTGAGTTTCAAAGGTCTTCAAAGCTTTCCATATTTATTTTGAAACATCTTCTTCGTTCTTCGAGCTGAACAATAGTAAACTTATGTACATATGTATGCAAGAATGATTAAATAAAGATTACGCCTTGCGCATGATTTACCGCTTGATGACGTAGTGGTCCCCTCGTAAAGGTTACCAAGTGTGTATCATATGAGAAATTTATAATTTCTTACAAAAAATGTATATATGTATGTATTTTGTAATAGTTGGCAGCCCTGTAATTAATTTACTCAGAGTGTTCTAAAAAAAAGTATTTCATCGGTGCTTAATAAACAACGAATTTCGCGTCATATTTTATAATAAATACATACTATATGTACATAAATAATAATAAAATAATTAAAATTATATAAAAAGTGTTTAAATTTGTTTGTTTAAAAGCTGCAACTCTAAGAAAAACAAAATAGAGTGAAAAGATAAGAAAAAGAGCAAATATGAAATGTGCAGTGGGCAAATTCAAACAAAGTAACAGCAAAAAAACAAGTGAGAAATTATGTTAAAACCTAATATCTTGCGTATTTTTAATAAAATGTTTGTGTTTTCAAAAAGCTGTATCGTTTTACAATTATCCAAAAGATGAAGCTCGATGGAAGTTATGGGTAATATTTTGCAAAAGAGTGAAGCCTGTAAATGCGGACATGCTATTCACTACTTTGTATGATATTGAAACAACAAATATGAATTCTGGAAAGTTAATTAGTTTTAAGTTTATTTTCATGTTAAAAACAAGCGTTGAAATTATGTTTTGTCTTTTAATTCTATCCATCTATGTACATATGTATGTATACATATAAAAAAATGTTATTTTTGGAAACTATTTTTATTTGCAGCATTAGTGAAATATTGTAATAAAAGTAATGAAAATCTATATATGGAATTCTTATAAAGAATTTGTTTGCTTTCAAAAAATTTAGTTAGAAAAATAACAATTTGTCCCACTATCATGTTTTCACACAAACATAATAGTTCTACAGCTGAATTTTATTAGCCAATGAAAACACAGCTTGAGTGACGTCAGAGCTCCAACATGTGCAGAAATGTTTTTTTATGCCTGCTTGATGGCGTAATCTTTATTTAATCATTCTTGTATGTACATACATACATATGTATGTACATTGAATCAGGCAAATTTTAGGTATTTGATTTTTTCTTTAAATTTGTTTCTGTTTCTAAATGAGTATTTCTATACATACTATGTACATACATATAGTTTGTAAAAAAAATGTTTGTGAAGCTAAATTTTTTTAGGAATTTCACTTTAAATGAAGAATAACAACTACAAATTTCAGTTGTTTGTATTTTGTTTTTGCACATAACTGTTATTTTGCATCTTGCCGACAGTACGGTGCCGGTATTTTGAGTAATAGACGCACACATTACAGCAACAACACTGCAAAACAATTTTTACGTACTGTAAATGCAATAAAAAAATGTTTTCAAAAAGGCAAATGCAAAGGAAATCTCTTATTTTTTCAGAATTATTACATGTACTTACATAGTATGTATGTACATATGTTTTTTTTAATGATGGTGTTCTAAATGAATGTGGTAGTGGAAAGCATTTCGTTATCAAATTAATTCAGTATGCGCAACAATTGATCGCGTGAATTAAGCAATGGCAGAAAAACGACTGGATAAAAATATTACAAAGGCAAATCTCACAAAGAAAGAAGTGTTTCCCTAAACTTAAGGACGGTGTACAACGTTATTAACCGTGCTGAAAGAGAAGAAGACTTGAACTTAAGTAAACACCAGGGAAATAAAAAAAAGGAAGCAGGAAAAAAACTCTGCTCTCCGCGCAAACATTCAAAAGAGATATAATTTTGCAATTGACGACATTTCATTTCCTCTGAAATACCAGACTGACGTAATACAACGATGGGCCTAAAAAACTTGGGCACAAACCTCTAACGGCTTTAGAGAATAAAAATATAATACCCACAGTAAAGTTCGGAAAATTGTCTGTTATGGTGTGGGGTTGTATATAAAGCAATAGTATTGGGAAATAAGGATATTGGATTATATATTATGACTAAGGAAATCTATCTGAATACTTTAAAAAACGAAAACTTCGGAAAGATAAAATATAAATTTTACCAAAATAACGACCCAAAAACATAAATCATACATTGAATATGTGTATTCTATACATAATTGCAGAAAAGTAATTGATAATTGAGAATCCAGACCCGATAGCAAATTTGTGGGTCCACTTAAAGAAAAAAGTAGGAAGGAGGTCGCTGAAAAACACAGAATCCAGACTTAAACCCGATAGAAAATTTTGTGGGTCCACTTAAAGAAAAAAGTCTCCGAAAAACAAAAACCAATTAATATAATTTATAAAAGAAAACTGGCCAAAAATACTTACTGAATACGATACACAAAAATTTATTACCTCCATGGGTAGACGTCTGGAAGCCATGGGTAGACGTATTTGATGCTCAAGGTGGACACACGAAGTTCTAGCAGGCAACATGTTATTATTAACAATTTAGAAAACAACAAACTGAAATATACATGTACATACATATTTATTGTTGTGTTATTATAATTAATTTTGTTACATTTATTAAAATATGCTTAGAAACATCTAAAATCCTGTAGATGGAAAAAAATATAATAAAGTTATAAATTTTACTTCAAAATAAGAGTTTCACTTAAAGTTTTTAATTTTCTTTAGTATTGAAATCATATTTTGTACAAACTGTATACATATGTGCATATGTATTTATGTATGTAAGTATGTATATATGTATGTATGTCAAAACAATTCAGTTTAATTTTAGGTTTAATTTTTTTTTGTAATCTGTTTTATTTGCAATCTATTTTACAAAATTTAAAATAATAAGCAAATTTAATAATAATTAAAAACATAACATAACTAAAATAACAGCTCAGTAAACAACAGTTGTCAACTGTTGTACTATTTACATAAATATATACATACATCTTAAATACTATTTTCTAAAAGGTAGGTCAAGTACATGTACCCTTTTTAACCTACGCACTTCGTTGCTATCGTCTAATAATTTGATGGCTGGCACATTGGAATGATGGCTAAGTCGGTTTAGATATCTGTCGCTGAAACGATTAATTTATTCTTTGACCATTGCGATGCTAAGATCTTTATGAATATTGTTGTTTTTGATGAACCAGGGAGCATTAGTAATTAAGCGAAGAGTTTTGCATTGATATCTTTGTAGAATTTCAATATTTGAATTGCTAGCGGTACCCCACAATTGTATACCATAAGTCCAAATTGGATTAAAGTCGGTCGACGAATGAGTTCGCCTCGTCATGTCATATTTCATGACTATGAAATGTCGGGCTCTTTTAGGATATTAAAAAAGTTATTTACTATAATTGTGCCAGATCCTTCGCTTTAGTGACTGGTCATTTTTGTTCAATTACCGAAGGCTGATATGTTCGTTAATTTTTTTTAAATGAACAGAGTGGCAATAATTCTTGTTGGTAGTGATTATTCCTGTCCTTTACCTAAGTGCAAGGCGCAAGGAAGAACATTAAAAACGGTGATATACATACATACATATGTATGTATTTACAAATTTTTAAAGAAATACTAACAAACTTTGTTTTCCTTATGAATTCCATATTTTACTCTATTCAATTTATTTATCCATAATATGTAGTACGTTTACATTAAAATTTAATTATTGGTATGTATTTATAATATTACATACATATACATATGTACATACATATATACATTAATTTTCTGGAGAAGAAAATTGGCAAAACCTATTTGATTTTTATTTATAACTACGTACACTACTAACTACTACTAGATTAAAAACCTAGGATTAGTATAACTCATTAATATGATAAAAATCAGAACTTTGACATCTGATATTAAAATTTCGTGTTAATCTCTGAATATTTCCTGGTACTTGCTCTAAGCCCGCAATTTCATGAAGACTGGTGGAAAAATGCCAGGGTAGATTATATATAAGTTTTAATAATTTGTTTTGAGCTACCTGTAACTTCTTTATATGACAATTCACACTAATGGACCAGACGGAATGTGGAATGAAACATTATTTACGCTTTCTTGTAAAATAAAACGCTTTTGTTTTATCATACTTTAGCATAATCTTCCATTTATTGAAATAAGATGAGACATCAATTAATGCTCTGTTTAGATTTGTTATTATATCTGCCGCCATATTTTCAGAGCTAAGAATTGCTGTATCATCAACAAATATTGACAGGGAAAATCAGATGTATATATGTTATAAAGGATAGGAGATAAGCATGACCCTTGCGGACATCTTGCCGTTATAGGGTGACTTCTAGATGAAAGAGAACGAATATGGACTTTAAAGGAACGGGAAGTTAAAAAACTGTGGACTCATCAATCAATCCATAATCATTTTGAAAACGAGACCTTCGTGCCAAACTGAATCAAAAGCAGCTTTAACGTCCAATAGGACCATTCCTGTGGATTTTTGTTGATTAAAGTTTGTTTTAACTAAATTCCTGATTCTTATCAGTGGGTGAACCGTGTTGTGCTTCCAAACAATCCGTCAATTTTATTTTAATTACCTTTCCTATAATTTTACCCACATATGTATGTATATTCGACAATAGGCTTATTTTATTATTTTAGCCTCTTTAAATCTTTGTGGGAAATAGCAAAGCTTAAGGCAGGTATTTATTGTGTGTGTTAAGAATATAATGCCTTTTTTGGGGAGTGCTTTAAGACATCTGTTATTTATGCCATCAACACCAATTGAAAATATATCCAACGAGTTTACTCTTAAAGATCTATACGATTCCATTGCATCATTTACTGCATAAGTTGTAATTGGGTCACCAAGCTGAGATGAAATAGCAAAACTAGAAGCAAACACCTGAGCTAAGGCTTCACACTTTTCATTATTTGTGGAGAACCGTGCACCATTCTGTTTTAAAATAGGTTATTTTTCTTCTTCATAATTTTTGTAAGGTTCCAAAACGGTGGTGAGCCTTTATCAAGTATTGACAATAAATAGTCCCAATATTTGTTTTTTAATGCATCAATTTCCTCACGTATTCTAAGATTGAGTATCTTCATTTGATAAAAGTCATTCAAGTCACTATATATTTGCCAATCTCGTCGGTGACCATTTCTTCGTACTATCATGCTCTTAACATGGTAAGGCAGTGATTTTCTTTTTGTTGAAGGACGTTTCTTAGGTACACAATAAGAGGTTGCATCATTTAAAACATTTTCGAAAGTTTCAATACAATCATCAATGTGCTCTTTACTCACAATATTGTTGTACATGACATTTATATTTCTAGTCACGAATCTGGAGAAACGATTCCAGTTGGCATTGCAAAAACTCAACTCAACTCTCAATGGTAAATGGTCCGAACTCAAATCATTTATTACTATCGCTGGGGATTTTACTAATTCACAAAAAAACGAATTCAAACGGTGTACCATTGAACGATAAGTGCTTAGAAGAATGATTGGCTTACTTCGTTCACTTACATACATACATATGTACATACATACCTATCTATGTATGTACATATGTATGTGATCAGTGCAAAATTTAATTGGCAGTTCTATTACTTAATTAAACATACTCACGAGCTTCGAAAGTTCTCTCAGCTTCAAAATATGTATGTATGTATGCAAAATAAACAAATGCCAAGTACTTATGTACATATGTATGTACATGCATGTGTGTACATATGTATGGATCTGGATGTCTCTTACATACATACATATGTATGTACATACATAGCAGCCTGAATTAAATGTAATTTACTGTGCATATTAATATTTTGGAAACGAATGAACAATTTTGAAACATAGAATATTCTGGTTGAATGTTTTGTAGTACAATCATATGCATATTTTCTTTATTCTATTGTATGTAAATATGTACATACACATATTTATGTACATATATAGTAAATTAAAATCTCAATACTAATTGCGATGCAGACACAGATGGACAATATTTCTATATTTACGGCACATGTAAAAATCTTAAAATTAGTTGCAATGCAGAAACAGACGGACAATATTTCTCATAATTACATACCAAGTAGATTGCTTGCTTATACATACATACATATGTATGTATGTATGTATTTGTTTAGGATCAATATTTTCTGTCTTATCTCAATTCAATTTTCCATTCCAGTTATTGGTCGTGTTAATGGATGCAGTTGTTTGCTTAGACGAACAAACAATTGTCTTGACCCAAATGTTGTTGTTTTCTGACTTTAAAATTTTCAATATTAAGTAGTACATCTTCTTTCCTATCAACTATGTACATACATATGTATGTACTTACATAATTTTATGTTCAAAGATTATTTAACAACGTTTTACAACTCACAAATTTTAAGTCTCTGATTTCGATGTCAAATTTGGTTAATCCAAGCGTTTTGCACATATGTATGTACATACATACGTCACTTCAGTTATGTACATATGTATGCATGTTTCATATACATATGTATGCATGTGTGTAAATTTATGAGCAAGAAACAATTAAACACGAGCTTAGTTAAGTTTCATATTATTTTAGTATTTATTAAAAGTTGTACGAAGTTCTTTTTTTAATTCATAAGACGTTATAAATTGTTTTTCTTGCTTACAACGATATTACTAATTCTTATTTAGCTGCGTTTGCCAGAAACTGAAAAACAGAAACATATCAGGTTCAGCAAGGTACAAAGTTAACAAGATACTCGTAAAATTGCTGAATGTAATACACCTGGAAGGAAACGTGTCAAACATTACTTTCTGATTACTGAAATTGTCAGCTACTAGTGACTTACAATACCCTTTAGAATATTACGTGAAGTTGAAATTTAAACTGTTTGTGCCATAGAATGCGCTAGGACCATAAGTACTACTGACTATATACTCCACTTGGAGACATGGGAACTATGAGAATCACTAGTACATTATTATAATTTTTGACAAGTGCTCGTAAGGATGGCGGGAGTGATAAAGGAAAACGTTGGCAGAATAAACAGTATAGACGCTTGCAGCTAAAATAGTTGACAAAAGTAGTGACCTAGACATACTTGACCCCAGCTTTCTTTCCGAGTAAGGACGTACTATGCATGTATGTACATATGTATGTTGTTACTACTAGTTCTGACAGTAAGTTTATTTGGAAAAATTTTAAAATAAGTAAAGTTTTTAATAGATATTTTAATAGGAGCTTTTATTGTAATTCGTTCGAAACGGATGGGCTGATCAATCGGGGTTGTCATGGAATCCAAGTCGGTTTTGGATTCCAGAGGGAATCCACAGTTGGCTTATCACGTTTCTATATAAACTCTAGGAGAATGCGGTTTTTTGTTTTTTCATAAAGTAAAATTAAAATTTTGCACACAGATTTTACTTATTAAACTTTAAAAAATATATGTATATTTTATGATAACTTTTTTATTTACTTACATTTTTACAAGTTATCCATAAGAAGAAGTGAAAACAATAGCCCGCCAATTAATTCCGTCAGCTGTCAATTTATTGTTTTATTTCCAATAAAAAAACCGATAATATTGGATTCTATGACACCTAAAAGCGATAAAAATTCAAGTTCGAACACAAAACCGATAACTTCGCATCTATGACACCAACATGATTTTTTTTATCGGTTTTAAATCCAATTCCAATAAGATTGGATTCTATAACAACCCCGAATAACACTTTTGTACTTCAAATATGTCGTCGATCCACATCCACCTTTATCAATTTTTGTTATACTTAAATGAGTAAAATTTAGAAAAAATTGAATTAAAATTTTATTTTTCTTTTCATTTTTCAGACTACCTGGGAGTGCATTTTGCATCATTTCTATTGGAAATTGTCGAAGGCAACAATCCTGAAGTACTAGTTGATATAGTTATAGCATTAATTCTAGCCTTTAACTTACAATTTACGGATTTTTCACAAAACGTTGTGGTAGAGGCCATACAGAATTTACCCTTAGCCAAAGTTTTCACAGAGAAAATATTATTATTATTAAACCGGGAAGGTTTGTAGAAGTTTCATAACTATGATTCAAATTTCAGCTACATAAATATTTTTTTAACCTTAATTTTTTATTAGTTAAGTTGTAACTTAATTATTTGAGCTTAAGGTGAAACTTCCTGAACCTTTTTCATACCAAATTTTTATTGTAAATGTATTCCGTTTTCGATATTTTGATACTCCTCTTGCATTTTCTTCAGCTCAAATAATTAAATCCGAACTTAAATATTAAGTAAACAGTTGCTTTTTGTATTCTTTTAGAAGATCCTATAAATGTTCTAAAGCACTCAACAGATACCGTGAATTCGGTATTGAAAATGTTTATTGATATATTCAGTATGCCTGAGACCGCAGGAATATTTTATACGAACGACAACAAAGTCTTAATCGATATAATAGTAAGACAATTAACCGATTTATGTGCTGGAAATCCGGTAAGTTTTTGAATTATTAGAATTTATTAACATACACATGTAAATGCAAAATATCTTTGATGAAAGAGTTTATAAAAAAAACTAATTCACAACCATTGAATGCATATGCACACAAGTGTTCGTCACTTAGCTGCCTTTGTGCTTAGAGGCCTGCGGATCCAAAAATAAAAAACAATCAGAAATTAAATAGTTTCAAGAAGCTGACACAACTATGAATCAATAAATGGAAACAAAAAGAGGGTGCACTTAGTGAGGACAAAAGTGTCCGTCGGTCTGCAGTTATTCTTTGCTTTTATCACTTCTTGCAATCCGTTTTATGTAGAGTGCACTAATTTTTTCGTTACATCTGGTCCAATTTTAACCTATTCTTCTTAATATATGGTGTTCTCTTACGCTTTTGTTCAAATGATGGTGACTGATAAGGTGTTTTTACTATATGAGGGGTGTTATACAGAATCCATAAGAGAAGTATGTATGTATGCACTATGTATATCTGCAGCGTGTTTGGGATCATTATCTGGCTAATAATAGAAATCTGATTCAATGCCCATGCACTTTTCGACAAATTTCCATTTACATTATTTAAATCCAGATGTTCACACGTTATACTTTCTATAAACACAAGTTCGCCGATACCGTCTGACTAAATTTGCTTTTATGAGGAAATACGATGGTCAAAAAGTTCGATGTTCTTGATTGATTCTTTTTTTGTTTGTAGTTAATTATTTGCCACCATGTAAATTTGTTTTTAAAGCTATTCTTATGATCTGATTATTTTCTGGGCTATGCGGGCCTCTAAATATAAAAAAATGAACACTTTTGACCGTTTATATGAATATAATATCGTTTATTTTAGCTGAGACGTTGTTATTTGGAATTATGTCGTCGAATTCTACGCAACACTAACTATCAGGAACACCAGCATCGTAAACAAGATTTTATGAAAATCTTTACACGAATCTTCTGCGAGGAAACCGAATGTAGTGCCTCTGATCAGCAATTAGTAAGAGATATTGCCAATGAATTTCCCCAGATATTTAAAGCTTAAAGTGCATTTTCTTTAAAAGCCAACAACCTCTAGTGTAATATTAAGAACTCTAAGTTTTTTAGTTGCTACTTAAATTGGTGGTACGCACAGACATAACTACAGACATAACTACAGACATGCACATACCACGTACAACGTAAATTCATACAAAATAAATTGCTTAGCTGCCTAACAGCCAGTTCTTATAAAATGAAAATATTTGTTCGTTCGTAAAAAACGAACGAAAACTGATGTACGTTTTTATAAAGGAAAAAGTATTTCCTGTGAGTGGGAAAAAAAGCAAGGATTCTTATTCTACTAATTTTCTAGTTTATTAATTTTGCTTATTAATAGGGTTAACAACAAACAAAAAATATTTGTATGTAAAAATGCTTTGTTTATGTCAAAAATGAAGATACGAAAGCTTTTACATGTTTTCAAATTTCCAAATTTAAAACGTTATCGTGAAGAAGAGACGAAAGTTTTTACATGTTTTTAAAACGTTATCGTAACAATACGAACATATGAGTGAGAGGACTTTTATTTTATAAGAACTGGGTGAAATTCAGTTTATGTTAAATATTTTTTAAGGAGAAAATTACAAGGAATAAGTTTTAACAATATTGTTGAAAAAAACATTCATAGAGATTTGATTCCATACGGGTAGAAGCTCAAATAAGACAAACTGTGTTTACAGTATTAACGGAATTCTACTTTTTTTTAAAAGTCTCATGTATGCCATTATGTATGCAATATAACATCCTTAAACTTCCCGTCGTGACTTCTTGCGGATCAGTTTGACTGTGTCGCACAGATACATACATCTGAATTTGAGCAATGGCTTCGGTTATTTTAACATTAAATTGATTGTGGCTCATTGGTTTAAAACCTACAAGAAAAAATCGTGTCGCTTGAAATCGTTCATGCAGAATGTGCGTCGTGGGCTCTACTGTGTGGGGCCACCACATGTCGTCTAAGCCCATATCGTTTAATTTGGGTAAACAAAAGTCTTATACAGGTGTATTGTGATCTCGTTTAGCTCTTGTAGGATGGTGTCGACTTAATAGCGACAATTTTTCTTCTTAACAATGACATTTATCCGAAATTCGCCTCATGGCTAAAATTGTTTTTTCGACCAATAATTGGGGTCTTCTTTTAATAATAAAGTTTTATTATTTTCACGCGCTGCTCAATTGTTTAACTTGTCGTTGGGCTTTGGCATTAGTAACTGGATAATAAAGAATGGATTAGACGCACCACAACAACGTGACGATCACAGGCCGCCAATATCTACCTGCGTCAGTTGAAAAACCGGGGTTTTTAGTTCTAAATGTTAAAAGTAATTTTAAATTTTAAGAGTTGAAAGCACAATTACATGCATATGTATGTACTATATTTAATAGAAAGTAGTAGACGCCAATCATTTACATATTAAACAATTTGTTACATCATTGCTCTCTTATTAACCAAAGGGATTAAAATCTTTAAAATAGTTAACATTTTTACATTATATACACAAATAAATTTATTTTACATGTTCCAGAAAGAAAAGCACCCTGTATTCTTACTTCCTGTGTATTTCGCATTTATTAGATAACAAATTCGTTTAAGACTTAAAATGAGAAATTTTATTTATCTTAAAATACTGTTAAAATAAGCGAAATTAAAAAGTAGTTTATGTATTCAACAAAAAAGTTATTTTTTGTTAATTATTTTTATTGAAAATATATTTGTTGCTCTTGGATTTTGTAAAGTTAAGCAACATGACTACGAAAGGATATAAATTAATACCTTAGGTTTTCAAAATGATCAGTACTGAAAATAAGACGTAAGGCAGGAGTGCATTCTGAAGAAATATGTATGTATAATAAAATTACAAGAACAAAGTTAAAAAATACCTTAAATACAAATAGTTAAATTTGACTGTATAATCTATGATAAACTTTAAGAAAACCAAAAACTTATTAAAATTTGTTATTAAATTTAAATTACTAAGAAAAATAAAATCTTATAATTAAAGAAATAATCATTACAAGTAAAGAAGGCAATTGAGCATGAAAATACTTGTATATTTATTACATAAGTGCAATTTGGCTTACGCCCTGAACTTTATGGAAAAGAATACCAGCGATCTGTTGACATAATGTGAGAGACGGATATCCATATGTACATACATTTGTATTTTCTTTGTCGGCTTAATTTCAGGTGAGCAGCTGTGAGTGACCAACAGGTGGGATAAAAATCATACCTTCCATCATTTTGCTAAAAGCAATATGAAAAAGAACTTATGTAAACATTCGTAGAAGAGTGAGTTTGTTTCACACAACACAGTTGCAAATACATACATTATATACCTACATACATACAGACATAAGTGTGTGTGTGCCAGGAAATTTTGTGCGGTTGCTTAATGGTCGTATAACACTACTCTACTCCGAAACATTTCGTTTTATCTGTGGTGGTTTGCCATTTTTTCCCTATAATTTTTTTTTTTTTTTAATATTGTTTTATTTACGATCTATTTTACAATTAAAATAATAAGCAAATTTCATGACCCTTCCCTATAATTGACGTAGAAATTTTGGTTTATTTATACATATGTATGTATGTATACGATCTAGAATGCGTTTCGATTCGGATAGAAATTTTCTCCGTTTGGCAACTTTGGTATTCTGTGTTATGTTTCGTTTCATTTTCATTTGTTTCTTCGATTGTATGTATTCTGCGTTACGATTTTCTACGTTACGCTACGTTTTTCTAAGTTGTGTATGTGCTAACGGAAGTTTTTTCAATTCTTGGAGTTTTTTAAAAAAAGGGTAAAATTAAAAAAATTTAAGTATAAAATACAATAAGCAAATTTTTGTTTAATTGAACGAAATTTTAAGCCTTTATTCAATTTATTATTACAGGTCGAAAACAACAACAACGCTTTAAAATTCTTAACTCTGCATTCTGGAGTGCGTTGTTTTCATCTTCCAACAAAAGCGCCGCTGCTATCGATTCCATTTTCTTAAAACAATGAAATTTTATTTTTGGGCCGCAATAATGTAAATAATCAAATATCACCTCCGGCGCGGCAGGATTCTTCACACTAATATTTTTAGCACAAAATCGTCTTACTCATCTGTATGTTCCGGCACTTTGTTTCTTTGCTCTTCTTAACTGATGCTTTATTTAATTATTGTTCTCACAACTATTAGTTTTTATTTGTTTATTCATTTTATGAATTACTTTTTTGTGGACAGAATTTGACTTTTTATTAAAATATTTACAAAATTGTTTATTTTTACTGTTTCTATTTCACACGTTTCACAGCAAAGAAGCTAATTTAAACATACCCTGCTCTTCCTCTTCTTTCGATTCAGTTTTTTTGTCGGAATACCTTTTTTCGATCCGAGCGTAACTGAATGCGGGAACGTAATCGAAACGCCGAATAAGGGTGATTATAATCGTTATTGCGACTAGGATAGTAAATACATTAACGGTAAAACTAATATTTGGTTTCATTAAATTCCTTTCAAGATTGATACTTGATATGTTAAAGATGTTGTTGTTGGTATCAGTCATTATTTTATAATTATTTATTTAAAATGATAAATTTATTGCAAGAATTTGGAAGATGTTCAAATGTTTTGTCTAAAGATAGGACTTGGTAAAAATAGGGACGTCGTTTATTGTTTTTGTTCTGTGTTTTATCGTGTACGTAAAAGTTACATATCGTTACCTGAAATGCAAAAGGGCGTAACAACCAAAAAATTCAAAATGGGTTTTTTCATTTATTATTGTAGAGCAAATCGAATTACATGTCCTCCTACATTTTTACAGCCCTACTGTCAATAACAACCATTTTATTAAAGAAAATCAAAAGGTCGTAACAACAAAGTTGGTTTTTCCTTAAACCAAAAGGGCGCAACCCACATCTAATAAAAATGACGATTAAAGAAATTTTTTTTTCTACGGAATAAATGCATCATCGCAATTTAATGCTGTACTGAAGAAATTGCAACACCAGCTTCGTAATCTTTGATTTTTTGGAGTTTTTTGTCTCTCCTGTAAAATTTTGAAATATGTTGTTACGCCCTTTTGCATTTCAGGTAACGATATATAAGAATTAGACTGAAAAAATATTCTTATATTGGATTATTACTTTAATTATTTCCGATTTTTATTTTTTAAATTTATGTGAGAAGCTCGAATCTGATCATTTATAGAGTCGTTATTTGGTTTTGGTATATGAATGGACTTGCTGCAAATAGAGGATGGTGAAGAAAAGTTTTGCGGATTAATGTTTTTTTAAAGTATGTACTATGTATGTATCTATGTATACATATCGTTACCTTAATATAGAAACGCCCTAACTTGTTTTTTTCTCAAATCGAGTTTTTTTTAGTAAATTTGGGAATCATTGGTAAAAAATCGTGATCCGACTAAAACTGAGTTGAAAAAAGTTTCGCGACTACAAAACTCATTTTTATTAAGTTTTTTCTCTCTCCTGAAAAGTTAGGAAAACGTTACTTGCGGCCTTTCTATATTAAAGTATCGATGTATGTATGTATTTGGAAATTTATAGTATTTTTTAGTATGAAAATTATTTCTGTTTGAGAAAGTTATATTTGTTTGTAAAATTATTTCCCTTTTGGGAATTATTCTGGAAATTGTTTCTGTTTTTCTTTTGTTTCTATTTTGATTATTTCTACATATGTATGTATGTACATATGTATGTACACATAGTGTCGAACTTAATTATTCGCACAAGATGCTCATTGGACCTTAAAATCGAATTAATGGCTTAGGCGTAGATATTTTTGATAAAAAATGCATTTGCCAAATGAGTTGATGAGTTTCCTAAAAAAACGACTGTACATGTGAATGACTTCTTTCTACAAGTGCAACAAGCATCTGTATCTGCCTCCACAAAATTTTGCAATTTTATAAGGCCTATCTTCCGTTAAGTAATCATCATTTGGCTCTATCGCTGAATCAGTGCTTTTTACTTCGTATTCCAAATCCATGGATAGTATGGCAAGGAGTCACTATCGCTCGTTAAACAATTAGTCTTAGGGCGTGTAATAACTTCTTGATTCAGTTTAGCGCTTTTTTCGCTTATAGGAGACAACATTTGTTTTATACAATCCCCGGTATTGTTGCTGGTGATTTCTTGGTTGATTTTACTTTTGTGCAATTATAAAGCATTTTTAGTGAAACAAAATTATGTTCAAAAGTTCCTTTATATATGTATTTATTTGTTACGAACCATTAATATTTAATTTTTAAATTTAATTATCAATACTTTTTCGCAGGATTTGCACACTTCATTTTTCTGTTTTCTTATCGTTTGATAATTTATTTGTTAACTGTAATTTTTTTATTATTATATTTCGCAGAATAAGATTAATTTTGTGAAGTTCGCGATTAAATGTCGAAGTTAGGTTTTTAGTTACATATGTACATATGTATGTATATCACGATCCTACCGACTGTGCCAGACTAATGTTTAAGAAAAAGAAACTGACATTTCTTTTTATTAATAACAGAAAGATTTAAAGTCAAGTATGTGCCTACAACTTATAGGTACTGAAGAACGGAAAAGACCGCTGGAGCACACCCTTGTAGCAATTCGCATTCATTTTAGTGGTTAACAATTGCAACTCACAGGTACCATAATAAGAGATACTGCCCCAGACCATAACACCCCCTTCCCGACTATGTAGGCGATTCAAATTATGTTCTTCTTTCCGAAAGTCGTGAAAATAATAATTAAATCCATCTGGACCCTCCAGGTTAAACTTTTTTTCGTCAGAAAAGACGACACGGTACCACTCATTACTCCATGTCATATGACTGCGACAGTATTGACAAGCGTATTTCCTTGCGGACCCCTGTTAGTACTGGTTTTTTCTTTAATTTTAGTCGCTTCAAATGTCTAGCTTTGCAAAATAACACGCTGTATAGTTCTCAAACTGGCGGAAACACCCGTTTTAGCTTTTTTTGGGATACAGTATCGTGGGAATTAGAGGCTAATCTAAGAACTGCTCGCTTATCAGCAGGTGAAAGCACGCTTTTTGTACGACCTTTCATATTTTTTCCGTAGTTTTCATTATTTTTTATAATATTAGACGCGACATGGCGACTTTTACCAATTTCTTTGGCGATTTGATTAACAGATTTCCCGGAATCATTAAAAATTTGTATTTTTATTTTTCCGCTTCGGTCAGACACTACCCATTTCTTAATTTTTTTTCTTTAAAAATTATAAATTGTATCAAGAAACAAAAATTTTGTAACCACAACAAGTGAACTCTTAAAAACCTCGTATCAATTGAAACTGTTCTATTCAAGTGGCGCGAAAAATTGCAAGAATTTCGATCATCTATAAAAGAAAACATAAAAAAGCAACGGTACTTCAAAAAAACTTAAGAAAAGTCTCTCAAGTGTAATTTACCGAATGAGAGAACAAAAGAAACTTAAAAAAAATTACACGATTTTATTCTTAAGCTAACTTTTTAGGAAAACTATTAGGGGGGTCCTATTCAAGTGGCGAGGACTGTATGTATTTATATGTACGCATCATCCTATTCTGCACAACAATTTTAGTATATATAAAATACAGCAGAAGCTATAACTTCTCTCGACTTGAGGTGTTATGACAAAACGACACACAATTTAATGTTATCTGTAAGAGTGCAATATGCTTAGTCCGCCTGCATATTAAATAGTCTGTTTTTCACAGTGTGGGTTGTCTGGGTTTCCTGTGTCTTAACAAACTCTTTAACTGCTCGTTTTCATCATGTCCATTATATTTAAAGCCCGAACGCATGGCCATCGATCAATTATTTATTTCCGATGACATGCGGATTCTCAATATATACATATATTTTTCATGAAAAAATTTGAGTGAACTGCAGTAAAACCTCTCATAGCCGCATACTCACCGTCGCTGTATTCTTGCCCGGTTATTAAAAGCAACCGCACATTCTTTTATCTAATTTTTATTCAAAATTTTTTATTTTAGTCTATTGTAGCTGAAAAAATATACATACATACATACATACATACATACATATATATAGACTAGAATACGATTGGTATTGCTTGAGCTGTTGTGCGCCACATTGTGATACGAGCTAAGTAAATGACTTCTTCAAAGAAACGGTAATTTGTTTACCATCCTTTACATATCCCTACATAAGTATGTATGTATGTATGTATGCTCAATTGCTTTAAAAGGGAGTCCCCAATATCATTGATATTAATACACATTTGAAAAATGAACAACTACTATTTAAATACAATTCCTGAGGCTTCGGACTCTGAGAGATACATATTTGGAAAGCAAAATAAAATTTCATGTCCGCGGTTGCTTATATTGAAAAACTTATGAGCCAGTTGGATCAACAAAATCTGTCTATGTTTTCATTGTACTCTGCTCATTTTGTGAAAATCATAAGAATGCAAAATTCCCTTTTGCTGCGTAATAGTTAAGCTGTCAATTTTCAATAACAGCTCAACACGCACTAATTCGT
Source organism: Epicampocera succincta (assembly GCA_932526305.1). Taxonomy (NCBI): domain Eukaryota; kingdom Metazoa; phylum Arthropoda; class Insecta; order Diptera; family Tachinidae; genus Epicampocera; species Epicampocera succincta. The sequence goes on along the minus strand of OW052038.1, from coordinate 27,051,352 downwards.
CTTTGGAGAATGGCATGTTACAGAACGCGCGTTGTAAAATCCTACTCTTTACCTTTTCACTTACATATCTGCACAGTTGGATTTTTCTTCCTGTTTCATGTACATATGTTTTTAACGTCTTCGATAAATTTTTGCCTTATTCTCTGAATAACAGTAGGTTAACTCTTTTGACATGTACTGCGACTTTTCGTTATAAGCAAATATGATTTTTGATTACAAAACTGGACCAATGCGGCATACTAGGAAGGAAAAACCCCTTCAAAATATATACATAAATTCTCCAACATCTTTCAAAAAAGAAACACATCAACAAAACCTATCTATATCTACATATATACATACATATGTACATATGTATGTATGCATATAAAACAGAATGTGTGTTTGTTTGCTTATTTGTTTGTTTTATATCGGACTCTCAAATTAATTATACGCTTTTTTTAACCACGCCCACTTTTACGCTAATTTTTTCAAACGATGTTACTCCTTCCACATACTTTTTTATTTACAGATTTTATAATATAAACAGACATAACTCCCCATTTGCGGACCAATTTTCAAAATTCTTTTTACATACATACTATGTAAGAGTTTTACCAATTTGTTTTTTTTTTAAATAGGGTGGGAGGAGGAAGGTGTCCCAAATTGCCAACCCCAATAATTTATTATCAAATAACTTCGTCAATTGTGACCCATTTTCAAAATTCTTTTCGGATATGGAAGAGTTCGACCTAAATCACTCTACAGGTGTGGGTGGGGCACACCGGCCCAATCTAGTACAGATATAAAACGAAATGTGTGTTTGATTATTTCTGCCTTATGGAAGACTAGACCCCTGAACCCATCTTCCTGAAATTTTCACAACATTTAACTGGGACACTGGCATTTTGTTATTCCTGCAACATAGTTTTTTTTACACAACTTCGCCATTTGTGAACCAGTCTTCAAAATTATTTCTGTTTACGGAAAGGTCCACACCAGGCTAATCTAGTAATATATAAAAAACAACGACGAAGTGTTTCTCGTCCCGTTAAAAACTGGGAACATCACAGAAAAATTTCTATATGCAGTTTTCTATAACCGTATACTATTGTTTAAAGACTTAACGCCTAATGAAACTTTGTACGACTGTATCACAGAAAATTAGTTTCGTTCACAAATTTTTAATACAAAAATTATCTAAAATCAAATTTAAAACACTAATTCAATTACAACTTGTTTCAAATTAAAACAAAATATCATTAAAAAAATAAATGCAACAAAAACTGACGAATCAAAATTTTAATCCTTTTAATCAACTGAAAAAATTTAAAAAAATTGAAAATGTAAACATCATTTTAAAATTTGATAATTGTTGTTAATTGAAATACATAAGAGATGAATTATAAATTTATAGTCCAGTACCTTTTAGAAATGTTTTCTTTAATGTTTCTTTTTTAATTTTTTTGTAAAATAGTTTTTCATAAAACAAAAATTTGAAGTCTCAAAGACCTGTTGCTCTTAATTAATGTAAGATAGTAAAAGAGAAAAATGGAAAAAATATACAAAATCGTGATTATCATGTTAAGTAATCACGTTGTTAAGTCATGAGAAATCTCTTAATTAGAAAAATTACCGCTAAGAATATTAAAACTCAAAAGTAAGATTCCAAATCATGAAATTTTGTTTTTAATTTTAAAAAATGTTTATACACTTTTTTTGTTTTAATTAATGAAAATTAAAACTAATAAAAACAATTATTAAAACTGCAATTAAAACGAAAACGAAATAAAAGTTTTTTACTTAGATAAAGTTAGTTAGTTCTGGCTAAGCTCGCAAAAAATTAAGTGTTCTTTGTGAAACCCGGAAGAAATTATTTACAAACTCCAAGGTGGGTTACTCTCTATTGCGATGCGAACGGTAAATGCGTTAAGAGTATAATTTGATACTCTGTAACTCTTTCGCAAACACTTTTGCGATATTTGTTTTAATGTATGCAACACTGACTAACATTGATATTATGAACTGTCAAAATAAGAAAAATAAATTACATTTCAAAACAAACTTAAAGCTTTTGTGAGTTATTTTATAAATATTATAAACAAAATTGTGAGAAAAAAAGGAAATAGTGCAAAATAAAACTGTGATGGATTCCGTTGCGATATGGATGGCAGAGGAAAACGAACCTGTTGCATGAATTACAAGATGAATCTTAGGACTCCATGTAAGAATCAAATAATATGTTGTGGAAAATGTTGCAAAGAATTTGTTTTTTTTTAGTTTTGTACAAAATTTTCGTCTCAATAAAGACGCGCTTGTTTATGTTTTAAATAGTACACAACATGAGCTGAAAGTTGCAAAGCGATCGACATGGATTCCAAATATGATAAAATTAGGCGCTGCATTAAAATTAAATTAAAAATTACTGGGATAAGGCGGATACCAACACCAAATTGGGCAAGACCATTTTTTAGGGTTATCTCAACAATCAATGTCCAAGTTATTTGTGGGTTGTTTTGCATTTGCTGCCTGCAAATGCCCCTACGCCAAATCACTATGTTGCACCATGAATTCAAGTAGAATTTCAAATTGCCGCTGCTTTGTCAACAGTTTCTTTACTTTCTCCCTAAAAATAACAAATTAAATATCAAAAGTAAAAAATTTTAAGTATGTACTTACATGTTTTTCTTCCTTTGCGCTTGCTCTTTGGTTGTCGCAAGTATTTGTGTGTATAAAATATTTTTGACATGCGCTAACGTATTATAGAGTGCGGTGCTACCAGACTTGCGAAAGAGAAAAATAATAGATGCGAAAGCCAAACGTATAATCGCATTAAAGAGTATCAACTGTTCATTTTCGCTCAGATTTTCTTACGCATCGTAATACAGAGTAACCCCCAGAAGTTTGCAACAATCCATTAACGCTTATATGTAAGTATATCAAGTTAGCGGCGCAATTTAATGATTTTTATTGCATTTCATGAGCCGGTAGTCTGCACGTCGTAAATCTTTGAAAAGTGAAAATCTGTTCCAAAATTGTGAACAATTAAAACGCCGGTAATGTAATTCATCTTTTGCACAAGCTCGAGCAACCAAGTAAAGAGAAGCACATTTATGGTGACTACAAATATCAATATCTGAAAATTCAGTGATTTTTACATGAAGGACAGAATCAAAAGATTGGCTGGTTAAACTTCGTAAAGGTGATCAACAAATTTGTCGTACTTAGGCGCTTATAATACTACATCTGTTGTACATTGTTCAATTTTTGGAGAACGGTACAAATTTAGTGTAAAAGAAAAATTTACTAAGTGCAAAGAGTTCATATCGTTACCTGAAATGCAAAAGGGCGTAACAACCAAAAAATTCAAAATGGGTTTTTTCATTTATTATTGTAGAGCAAATCGAATTACATGTCCTCCTACATTTTTACATCCCTACTGTCAATAACAACCATTTTATTAAAGAAAATCAAAAGGTCGTAACAACAAAGTTGGTTTTTTCTTAAACCAAAAGGGCGCAACCCACATCTAATAAAAATGACGATTAAAGAAATTTTTTTTTCTACGAAATAAATGCATCATCGCAATTTAATGCTCTACTGAAGAAATTGCAACACCAGCTTCGTAATCTTTGATTTTTTGGAGTTGTTTGTCTCTCCTGTAAAATTTTGAAATATGTTGTTACGCCCTTTTGCATTTCAGGTAACGATATATATTAAGAAAAATTGCAAACTGTAAAAAATTTACTAAAGTTATCGATCAGAAATTGAGTTTAGTCAAAAAATGTAAAAGTTTTCAAATTGAAACACTAAAAGTGTTGATTAATACGCGATTTATGGCCAAATTAAGCGATTTCACCTCTTTTTCTGTTCGGTTTCAAACTCGTTTTCTTGCAGCAGCAATTCTTACTTTGTACGCAGTAGCAATGAAAACTACATATAAGATATGAAAATAAGTGCTCTCTTATGCTCTCAGTACATTCGAGACAGCAGGGTATGGGCTACAATATGTCAAAATTAAAACATACACATTCTTATGGAAACGATTATTTTAACGATAGCACAGCCGGACGGCAACACGACAACCTTTGTAGCTGTCGCCAATTAAATTTGTTTCTATTATTCTCAGCTATAAAACAAAAACAATGTGGACAATATAACAAAACAAGCATAAGAAATTGATGTTTCAAACTGCTTACTTAATTAAAATCGTAATTTAAAATCGTCTTGATAGGGAAATATTAGGAGCTTTGAAAAACACGAATTTCGACATAGATTCGATTTCGCTTTCGATTTTCGCCGCAAAGCTCCATGAGTTTGATAAATTCACAAGTTTTTGAAAACTGGACAAAAAAATTGTGGGCTAAATAGTTTGTTATTTGAATAATTTTTATTTAAAATCTTTTCAGGCTGTGATACAACAACTGTTTATTCCAAAATATCAAATCTTGTACACACATGCGTGCATAGAAAATTATTGGTTACGCTTAAGTAGGTATGATTGCAAAAATAATGTTGCACGACCGAATTTCGTTGATTATTGTTGCCACTTTACCAGCAAATAATTCATAATTTTTGTGATATACATTTCCTTTAATTAGAAAACCTCAATAATTCGTAACAAACTTTTGATCTCTTGAAAAACCCGCTTTAATTCGCAAAAAGTCCATACATTTTGCTCTCCTCGCTAACTCGTATATGTTTACATGCAACTTCTGTTTAACTTCTTATAAATCGTAATTGGTTGTTGATAATCTCTTATAATTCGTAATGCTACACAAAGGATTTGAATAAAAATGACTGTGAAATTTAATTTTTGAAATTTTTTATCCCTTAGATGATTCTCTGGGAGAAAAATATTTATTTCTGAAGCGTCAGAATAAGAGATTTTTTCGCTTCTTTTTTATTTAAAAAATGTGAATTTGGCTTTACTGAAATAGATGTAAGTGCATCGCTGTAAATGTAGCTGTTGTCTTTAAATAAGTAGCTGGATAGACGGCGACAATTGCAGCTGGTAGAATTCGCAGCCGTTTGTTTGTGTAGCCTGCTGTCGAAAAATGTATTTAGAGCATTATGCTGACACATAAAATTCGTTTTGTTACCTTCTCATTTGTCAAAAAACAACGAACACAAAAGAAATTACATACTATGTATTTAAATGGTGACAAAGAACTTTGTCCTCATTTCTAGTACAATTTAACATCTTCCATGCGTTTTACGAGATAGTTGATCAGTGTGAAAAGCATTCTGCCGTTTTACTGCTGGTTTCTAAAATCAATTCAATCGTAAATATACATACATATTTATTTTGAGTCGTATTTATTGCGTACATTTTCTCATATACGAATTTATTTTAACAGATTCCCCAAATTACATGTATGTACATACTTATTTACACATGTGTATACATAATTCTTTTTTTGCAAAACAATTTTGAAAAATTTACAAAATTTTATTAAGCCAAAAATAAATATAATTTTGTAGCAGCAAAACATAAAATCAAAATTTGATTGTTTAAAAAAAAATTTAACTTAAATCTAATAAATGCACTTGTTCCGGTACGTTGGAAAATAATTTAATAAAATTTTCTTTCGAAGGAAACATTTAAGGACAAATGAAATTAAGGAAAAAATCAAAGCAAAATTTACATACGAGTACAAATTATAGCCCCTGAGTATAAAACTAAATTTATCTTGTATGTATGTACAAATATTTTGTTTGATTAAATAGGAAGAATATAAAAAGTTGAATGAGAATATTAAGTTTTGTATATACACTTAAAAAATAAATAAATATTTAAGGATTTTCTGTTAACTAGGATCGTTTTTTAACAGCCAAAGTTGGTTATTACAACTAATATGCATACATACATATTGTATCTTTTTGTGATTATTAAATGCAGTTCTTTTTCAGAAATTCGAGCATCTAAGCAGTTGTTTACGAATTAAATTCCAATACCCTAAATATAATTTAAGATGAAAAACATAACTTAGTTTCTAAGGTTTTTTGAAGCACAATGTCTGCTGAACATTGTAATTAATGAGGCAAAAGGTCTTAAACGACAAAAGCACTTGGAGAGGCCTTTGCAATCTCATTTACTAAAGCTTAGCCTACAATCGAACTGTTTTAAGTCTACTAATCTACTAATACACAAGAATTTTTAAAGAACTCTTATCTCTCCTTAAAAAATGTTAAGAAAAAACTGAGCTAATCAATAACTACAGCCCAGGGATGATCAATTTTACCATATTGGATATCCATTAAGGTCTTGCGTATCGTTTCGTGCAGAGGTTTCTCTTGTTCCATGGTGGGTATATATAAATCTGTACCCATGTAACTAATTCGATTGATAGGACTAACCACGCAGGCGGTGCCAGTGCCAAATAGTTCAAGTAACTGAAAATTAAGCATAAAATAGTGTAATAGTAAAAAATTAATATTGAAAAAATCTTACTCTTCCTTGGCTTAAAAGATCGCAGAGTTGTGGCATAGTAAACGTGTTTTCCGATACCTTGAATTTACCCCATTGCCGGGCTAAAGTCAGAATGGAATCTCTGGTAACGCCGGGCAAAATTAAACCGTTTAAGGGTGGGGTGATTAGCTCTTTTTCTATTGGATACAAATTATTTATCGGCTTAAAATAAAACTAAACCAGACTCGTAATTTATTTAGTAAAACAAACCTCCTTGATCGTTTACAAAGAACATAAAGATGTTCATGGTGCCGACTTCTGTCAACTGGTGCTCTTCACCGTACAACCATAAAACTTGTTGTAAACCCTTGGCAGCAGCTTTCTGTTGAACATTTATGGTGGGAGCATAATTTGAACCCATCTTACGGTTGCCCACACCACCAGGCCAGGCTCTAAAGAATGAGACAATGTACAATCGATAGAAAAAGGCAAATGGTTGTGCATTCTCATATTGAAACTTACCGTGTGTAGCTGGGATCAGCTAGCAAAGAGACGGCCCCTGTTTCGTCGCTTTTAAAGTAAGAGCCAACAGGACTGAGAATGCTGTACAGTAAGGCGGAATCGGAGGAAGCAACACCCAAAGTAGGCTAAAAAAAACCAAGAAATTAGCAAATTATTAAGTGCCGGAAAAGTCTTAATTCCAAGTAGTTTTAACATCTATTAAAATAATACGAATATACGAAATTTTGTTAACAAAAATGCACAAGAAGAAGTTTTTTGTTAGTACAGAAATTTGTGAAATTTGGTTTTTTAAGTATTATTCATACGAACCAAATATAGTGTAAACTTTTTTAACCTATAAAAGCTTTTGAAGATATATAATTAACATAATAAAAAAGTTTTTCGATGTGATATATGATCACGGTAAGTTTAAGCTAAACTGCTTTCCAATCTTGTATCGTCGCTTTGATTTTGAGTGATTTTGTTTGATGTTCTTTAGATTTCATCTGAAAAATGCGATGTTGTTATTTTTAAATAAAATGGGTCTAAACAGAAAATAAAAGCTCACGAAGTATATGCTGTCATCAAAAAAGGGCGCGCAACACCGACGACTGAGCCAGAACGTCACCATAGGCAGCTATAACTTCGAGGTAGTGAAGGACTTCGTCTACCTTGGCTCCCAAGTCAACAGTATAAACAACATCAGTACCGAGATTAAACCCAGAATAACTCTTGCCAATCGCTATTTCTTTGGCTCGAGAGACAATTGAGTAGTAAGGCCCTTTCTCGAAAAACCAAGCTGACACCATATACCACTTTGACAATCCCTGTACTTCTCTATGGCGCGGAAGCATGGACGGTGTCGAAGGCGGATGAGGAAGTCCTTGGTATTTTTGAGAGAAAAGTTCTGCGTTCAATCTTCGGCCCTGTTTGCGTTGATGGTTTCTGGAGAAGAAGATTCAATCATGAACTGTACGGGTTGTACAGCGACATGAGCCTAACAAGGCGTCTACGGATCCAACGGCTAAGATGGTTGGACCATGTAGACCGCATGCTCCGACCCGTAGAATCTTCGATTCCGAACCTGTGGGACAACGCATTAGAGGACGCCCACGGAAACGATGGCGCACACAACTGGAGAGGGACCTCAACCAACTTGGTGTGCAAAATTGGAAGACGCTGGCTAAAGACCGTGCCAGCTGAAAAAGTTTGTTGGTTGAGCCCCAGGTTCACCCCGGACTGTAGCGCCAAAAGAAGAAGAAGAGCAATTGCTTCGATTTTCGCTTTCTGTTGTTGTTACAGAATTGAAATAATTTTGATAGAAATTGAGAAATTTCCTGAATATTGTAGCTTTTAAATTTAAAATATCCCTTCGAGCTAATCTTTTTTATAAAACTCTAAAGAGAAATTCCTGCTGAAGTTTGAATAAAAATTTTAAATACTTTAAGAAATGTCGATTGCGAAAAATTTTGACTTTTCTAAGAGTGTCGTATATAAGATTAATTTGTTCTACTATGTAGCACAGAGTATTAAGCCGAAAATTTTCGCAACTCAGATATATTTTTGTCAGTGCACACAGAAAAAATTATTTATTTTATGATTATTTATATATATGTTTTTCGTGGTTTTGATACGATTTTTGTTGAATGCAGATCTGTAATAGGATTTTTCGATTTCAACAAATTTTTTGTCTTGTATTTAAAAAAAAACTAGCAACTTCAAAATGCATATCGATACCTTAATACAGAAAGGCCCTAAGTAACGTTTTCCTAACTTTTCAGGAGACAAAAAACTTAATAAAATTAAAGTTTTGTAGTCGCGAAACTTTTTTCAACTGCTTATATTTCTGTTATTTTTAGTCGGATCACGTCAATTTTTTTTAGTTTAATTAGATATTTTGCCGAATTTTTTGTTTTCTTCCTGAACAAAAGCGTTTTAAAAAATAACTGAGTTAATTAATTGCTTTAAGATATGGGCATATGGTCTGCGTTACCCGCCCATCTGTGCAATCATAACTTTAAGCTGACTTTGCAAGTTATAAAATAATAAATAAATAAAAAATAGTTGCTCCAAAGCTATACAATTTGAAAACAATGTGTATGTATGTATGTAGTGGCTGTTTGCTGTTCGGTGAAAACATAAAAAGAAAAGTGGGCACTAGTTTTTGATTTTATTTCTTTTTGAAAAATGTTATTAGAACGATTTTCTTTGAGTTGTCGATGTCTTCTTGAATGTAATTTTTTGACTACGAGCGATCAATTTGTTTTAATAATTGTTGGAATGAAGTAGGAAGCTTTCTAATAGAGGAAACATTTAAAATTTATTAAATAAATTCATTTTATAAAAAATTTCAAGTCGCGAATAAAAAACTTTACAAAATATTGAGGAACTTTTCCAGTACTTTTTTTTATCATAAATTACAAGGTTTCTTAGTTAAAGTTTAAATTAAAGTTTTTGCTCATCCTGTTTGAGTAATAATTAATCCAGCTTTTTGCAGTCTGTGGAACGTTTTTGTATATTTTCGATAAGTTTTTGATGCGTTTTAATGGAGGGAATTGTGTATAAGGACTGAATAAGCTTTAAAATTTTTTGAAAGCCTGTTTTCTCTGGAGTGCGGGATGGTAGAGGGTAAAAATAGATTTCAGCATAAAATTACTAAAGTTGAATCGATTGCAAAGAATCGATTTCGACCAGAATTGAAGTCGATTTAATAATCGCTAGTACATGTTATGGAGAAAATTTACGAAATATGCGGCTAAATTTTTAAAATAAATATGTAATTTTTCAAATACTTACGTCAATACCAATCAGTGTCGGCCTAAGATATAAACTGGCAGCTTCTGTGTGTGGTACCCATTCGGAGTCTATTGACAATAGTCGGGATAAGCATTTAATGAATTCTTCACCTTCAAATGTGGGCAACCCAGAACGCTTGGCAGCCAAATTCATGCGATTCATATTCATGTTGGGGCGGAAGATACGTATTTTTCCATCAACGCCACGATAAGCCTTCATGCCCTCAAAAAGCTGTAAACAATTTGCATTTAATAAATTTATATTTATTTGTTATTGGAGAACTTACGTACGTATTTAATTAGGTGAAAAATAAATTTAATTAGACGAAGGTGTAAGCAAAGTACATACGAGGTCTGTTCAAAAAATACGAGGAATTTTAAAATTTCGTGGATTAAAAAGAATGTAGGTTCATCTTATTTCTTGAACAGACCGCGTAAGTATGAGGGTAAATATGTATGTACGTTCTTGAAATACGTTACTGAAAAGTTATGAAAAAAATTATAACATACATATGTGTAAGAAATTTCACTGATAACAGCTCATGCCAACAAGATAGAAATGGCTGTTTTTCTAATTTGATTTTCTAAAACAATTAGCAACAGTTTTTGATTAATTGTTAATGGTTGGCTGAGTATAATGTAAGTGCGTGTGTGTTTTTTACATTTAATTTACGTGTTGAGATAACGCCAATTTACTAGCGGGATTTCGCTGTTTGAGAAAAATAAAAAGGTTTGTAAATATTTTTTTTAATTTGCTTCCTATTTAAATAGTAATAAGCGATTACGCTTGAAAGAGAAATATGCTTCGTGGGGTCGTATCGTACGTTAACATTCACCAACATTTTGAACGACCAATTAGAGAAAAAATTGATTTGTTCGAAGCATTATCATTACATTCTAACAGTAGCATGCCGGGTATCATTATGCTTAATCCCTTTCACAGGATACAAATAGTCTGCAGGAAGTCAAGTTACCACTTTTGTAGATTAATTTGGGGAAGTTGTCAACAACGCGTCGACACTAGTTTTTTGCCGTAACATGCCTTTACAACTTCCTAATGCTATTACGTATATCTAGTAAGCGTTCGCAAAACTTATAAAAATATGCTGGTGAGTCTATGATTTTAAATTTCTCTCAGTGGAGTATATAGTTGGCAGTACTAATTGTACTCATGTATTCTCAATGACACGCATGCGTTTAATACCTATGGCACAGAAGATTATAAAGACATTCCCCAAAAAAAGCTGACCAGTCAGTAGTTTAAGGCCTAATCATATTTAAAACTGATTTATATTAAATTTCATTTCAAACTTCTTATAAGAAAACTCACCTCAACGGCATAATGTAATACTTTGGCAGCGGGATGTATCACCAAATTCTCCAAGGGTGTAATTTGGGGTTTTTGCCAGCCGCCTAAACTCTTGTGGTAGTAAATTTTCAGCATGTGATCTGTAAATAATTTTCCAAAACCCAACTCTTCGGCATTATCAGGCTTGGGTTGCAACTGTTGGGGTGTGGCCAAACGCACCGATAATTGGCTGGACTTAAATTGAGTGCCGACATCTGGTTCATGCGTAACAGGTTCAGGTACAGCAGTCGATAGTTGAGAGGTCATCGATTTGGTTATTTGAAAATCAGCTTCTAACTGTTGTTGTTGCTGCTGCTTTTGAGCAGCTTTTAGCGACTGATTGCTGCATAGTCGAATTGACTGTTCGATAAAACGTATCAAACGGTGTTGGTTGCGGAAAATATCCTGTAGTCGGAAAGCAAAAAACAGAAAAACATTAGCACAGTGTACAAAATTGCTATTTTGCAAAATAATTACAATTTATTTTCAAGCGCGTTGATCCAAACAAATTAATTTTACTTTCAATTGCTATGAACATTCCCTTGGCTGGATGCATTAATTAAATTAAATGTTTTTTTTTTGTTTTCGCTTGTGGTTTTTTTCTTTGCTTTAATTAACATTTTTTAAAGTAAATACACACAAATACCTTAGTTCCATTTGCTTAGTTCAATGTTCAATTGCATTGAATTTCTTTTACGTTGTTCTAATTAAATCCTCTCAATCTTCCATATTAACTATAACTTTAAAATTGTATTGAAAATGACATAATTCATCCGTGTAACACAGATTTTTCATATATTAGCAGTTCTCACGCTTCGTATTAAGGTACTATTGTAGAACTTGTACATATCGTAGATTAATAAATCTTGGTAAATTTAAAACTTAAAAACAACAAAATTTATACATTTTTAATTTACTAAATTAATAACTTCTGCAGTACCAAAAACTGTAGTAGAGTAGTAGATTAGTGAACACAGTAAGTTCATTTATTTACAAAAATGAAACAGCTGGCAAAATTGGCGCCAATTTCTACTGAGCGTTTGTTCAAACATTTTTATTAATAAATAAATATGTATGTATATGTATGTACCTTCGTACTTTATCATTTCATCAAATTCGATTTGATCAATTGCATTTTGAACGAAATGGTTAATAACCTTTTCTTTTGCGGTTTCTTTTCGCATTTCTTTAAGATTTAATTTTTTGCACGAAACAATAACTGAAAAACTCTTTTGCTTATTTGTACCGGTAAAGATATCTAAACAAAAGTCAGCTGTTTCGGTTTGTTTACAATACCAAAGAAAAAGTCGCTCACACTTAGAAGTTTAATATATAGGATTTTATTGACCAAGCTTTATTAACATGTTTGTTGAGTCCAATGACTTGCGGTCGAAGTCAAAAATGCGAGTTTAAAAAAATGTTTTCGTAAACATTAGCCCCATTAGATTTTTTAAGAAAATAAAACTTATTCATGCGAGTAAAAGATTTTACGCTTATTAAAAACCTATTAAACGATTTTTGCACGGAAACTTAATTTATTAAGCTTAAAGAAAAACAAAAATGGTACGTTAAGAATGAACTATGAAAAACAGTTTTTATTGTAAAACTTGTAAACGTCAGTGTGTGAAAGCAATTGATACCGCCACCTGTCTGTTGGTGGATCAATTCCTCAGATGGAGTTGCTCCACCGTCTGCATGTGATTGTTGTAAAACAGCAGTAGCTCGGTTACATTTGGATAACTAAAAACAGGGTCGGGCACCACGTCTCCATCATCGGGAATTACCAAGGTGCCTTCCCGAGGTTTTAGGTTTAACGCAGCCAATGTAGGCACAGCTTTCAAATAGCCAACCCCCTTATCCCTCCTTCGTGGTATCTTGGGCGTATTTTGGTCCCCGTTCTGAAAAATTTGCCGAGAGGTCCACGCACCTGATTTTTTTCTTCTTAGTTAGTCATAATCTTCTTATGAGTAATTCAAGTATTTATTTTTGTTGTCAGTACTTTTAAGTGAAGTTACATGGCTGCTAAAAATGTCAGCCTCTGCCTTTAACATTTAAAATGTTTTTGCATAGTTGATTTATTAACATTCATTTGCTAAGGATTATTCACATATACATAAATTGATGAGCTTGAGATAAATATCGAAATTCATACGGAATATAAGAATCATGGTTTTCTCTTTGTAATTTTATCCCATCTCCACAGTTATCAGACCATTTCCTAAAGGATCTGATAAATCTGGAAATTTTCAATTTAATCTGAAATGCTTTTAAACACATACCGTTCCAATTGTTTTCGATTTCATTTATGCATCTAAGAAGTCGTTCGACAATCAAATTGATTGAAATGAAATTCCCTTTATTTTCAAAATATTTTTGCCCTTAGATAACAAGATGTAAAAACAATTATATACTTATGTAGGTTTTAAGTTTGTTTGCGATTTGTACCCACATTTGGCCCGATAAACTTTCAACCTCATATATTCGTAATAAAATTCAATAATCTGCTCACGTATTTTGAAGGTGGAAGAAAAAAAGTACAGGTCAATAGGCTATCGCTAAAATGAATCAAAACAAATAATATTAAACATCTGACGAAAGTTTTTTAAAATTATTAATCATTTCAATTTTTCCCTCTTTTGCAAAAGATTAAATAATAAGCCAGCTTTATTACAAACCAAACACGACTTCTAGAATTATTATTATTATATTCATTAATTCATCTTTATTTACAACTTATGTATTTACATATAAAATTACAATGTTCGGGATATTATCCATAGATAGTACAACGATTTAATTTGATAATCACAGATCTTGAAAGCATATACATATGTATTTAGTTATGACATTTTCAAAGGAAAAATAGGCAAAACCTTTATTTACAAAAGCGAAGTATAAATTAATTTGGAAAATATATGTACATGTATATAGTAGGATTATCTTACGATAACAAATTTATACATGTCATTTTCAATTTAATAATTTCCATTCGGTGCATCAATTAAGACGATTGTAAGCATTCCCGTATCAGTTGATAAGGGGCATTTTGTATGGATTCGTGGTATTTGCTGATGCGTTTTTTCATGAAGTCAACAATTGGTTCATAGCGAGTTTCGTTGTGAAGAAGCTCAATTGAGTGTCTCCAATGTTTGATGTATGTACATATATAATCCTAAGACATTTATTTTGAATAATTTGTAATTTTTTTAAGTGTTTTTTTGCTGTATTGTACCAAATAGACACCCATATGTCATTGTAGGTCTTATCACGCTCTTAAAAATTAGATTTTTGTTAGTTAAATTAAGATTTGAACGTTTATTTATTATGGGCCACAGAGCTCTTAGGGTTTTTGATAATATTTTACATGTTTCATCGATATGTTTTGCATAGTTAAGTTTCTTATCGAGACAAACTACAAGGTATTTGACATAATTTTTTAATATTAGGCTTTTGTTTTGAAAATGTAGTTCACGGTTGGTTTTTGATGGGCTTATTTTTTTGGTGGGGGGGGGGGGGGGGGAAGAAATCGGATGAATGTATATATTGTTGTGCCGGAACGTATCAAATGCTTTTTCCACGCCCAGTACTATTAAACCGGTAGATAGCTTTTACGTTTATTAGATTTTATTATATTTGTTATACGATTTATTTGATTTTATTATTTTTATTTATTTATTTTATTATTTTATTTGTTAGCTTGATATTATGGACGTGTTTTCAATAACATTACATAGACGATTGATTTTTTCATATAATTTTCCAAGATTACTCTATAAACTAATAAGTCGATAACTTTGTGGACTGCTTTTAGGTTTGTTTGGCTTAGCAATAGCAATAACTTTTGCCTTTTCGAAGTGTGTCGGAAAATGGTTTAGTTTTAAACAGTTATTGTATATTAGCAGTAAGAGCTCCACGGCCTTAGGAGGTAGGTTTTTTATCAAAATATTGGAGATTTCATCAAGACCAGGAGATTTTGTTAATTTAAGATGAGAGATTAAATAATTTAATTCTTTTAGATGTATTTGTGTAATGTTTTCGGAACAGACGTCTATGCAATTAAATTTGTATTTACTTTTGTCAATAGAGTGTTTATAAGTAGGTGTGAGGCCGTTAAATTTGCTAAATGTGTTGGATAATAGTTTTGCCTTTTCGTCATCGGTGTTAATTTGTAAATTACCTATTTTAAAACTTGGGATTTGCCGGTTATGCTTGCCCATCAAACGTCGACTGAGTTTCCATAACGATTTGTCACCTGGCTTCAGTTTTGATAATTGTTTTTTCCTCTTTTCGTTACGAAGGGTGTTTATATCTTTTTTGATTAGATTAGTGAGCAGTTTGACAAATTGCTCGTAAAAATTTTTATCCGATGGATTTAATGATCTTTGACTTTTTCTTTTAAATGCTTATCGACATTTTATAAAGTTTATAATATGTATGTTTTTGTAATATGTACTGTCTTGCCACAAGTTTGAGGAAGAGGAGTGCAGTCATCACGGGCTTTTATAATAATGAATTTCTTTATCTCCAAATCAATTGACTTTCTTGAATTACAGATTGGATTGTTAGTGGCAATTTTGCTGTTAATTATGTTTCTAAACGCCAGCCAGTATGTAAGTTTGTAGTTGTAGAGCCTAAAATCTGTTTCGTTCAGCCTTGAATTTTCAATTTGACAGACAATAGGTCTGTGGTCGGATGGTATTTCATATTCCAGAACGTTTACATTAATGTTTACATTAAGCTTTTCTATTTCTTTGAGGTGGATAAAAAGCATAATAAATGAAAAAGTTATTTGACTGCTCAAGGTGAAACAATGCATTCCCTGCAGTATTATGTTTAATACAATTCCATGCAGAGTGTCTGGCATTTAAGTCGCCTAGGATAATAAAATCTTCATTAAATGAAGTGTTTTCCAATGTCATTTGCAAAACTCTTTCTATTCCCAATGTATTACAATGCGGAAGAACCTTATGTTGGACTGACCTGCGTATAACAAGTGCTACGCCTTGCCCTCTTGAGTCTGATCTATCTTGGCGATGAATAATATAATTTTGGAAGTACATAAGCTTTATGTTCCTCCTTTAATATGTATATTTTCCCTTTCAATCAACGACTCAAATTGAAGTAAATGTGAAATAGAAGAAGAAATGCCATTCGCATTCCAATGAAGAATTTTTAATCCAATATTATTATTGTAAACCGTATGCATATTTTACCATTGACATTATTATTTATATTTGTTGTATTTTGGTTGTACATTTTTGGAGATCATTTAACGCTGTTGTAAAAATATTAAAGAGTTCATCTGTACTGAAGGTATGGAATTCTATTTTCTTTTCAAGTAAAAGTTTTTTTAATGCTTCGTGACTTTTGGTATTTTGAGGAAAGACTTTAGTTCCAATGGAAGTTCGCTGGTATACTGCATCCTCACCCAATAGTATTTGGAGATCGCTTGAGTTGATTTTAGCATCGACTACAAATGGTGGAGGTTTGATTGGTTTTGTTTCAATCATGTTGGACACTGTCCAATTCCATATCGTTTAATTTAGCTAATTCGCCAAATCTATTCTGGGATGATGTGGGAACGTTAGTTAATAATAACTTGCCGTTCTTTGTCTCTTCATGTTAGATTGTTTTAGATCTAGATTATGAGGGTTGGGCCCTGGGGGCATGTTTTTATTGCAATCTCTGCAGGTGTTTTATAAAGTGGCTCGCGTAAGAGTTCAATTAGATAAAAAAACTGAGAGTACAAAACAAAATGTAAATGTTTTAAAACGTTGCTTTGATTATTTGCAAAATTATCCGCTATTCAATACGAGACAACCGTATTCTCAAAAATTAATAATCGAACTGACGACTTTCAGAATTAGAATATTTCAAATCGAATCTAAAGTGCATTAAAGCTTTTCAGTCCTTTTTTCAAAGCAACAATTTAGAAATTTCCACAGGTATCACTGTGAGTATTAAAAACATACATATGTATGTATGTATATAGTACATATAAGCAACGAAAACGCGTTTTTTATACTTGCAGAATTTTCAGTGTGTTTTCCAATCTTTAGATTTTAGACGTACGAAGAAAGTTTTACTTTACGAGTGGGCACTAGTAAAAGCTAATACTTTTTATTTAGTTTGATTGTATCTTTGTTCCTTCCGTTTTTACGTGGCAGCAAGGAAATATCTTTACATAAATAGAAAAAAATTATCTGCTAATTTACCGTCAGTTCCTGGTTAATTTCAAAAAAATAGTTAAATTCAAAGTAAAATTTTACCATCCTTTACCTCAAACTAAGATACACAAGTACATACATGAAAGAAATAACCATATTATTTTTAGTTTTACTTTTTGTTTAAGACTGAACCATTAGTCTTATAACTTTATTTAATATACAAGTTAACAAAAACAAAATTGTAAATTCTTTTAGTTAACACCACAAACAAAATTGTTAATTCTTTCTTTAACATTAATTGTGCAAATATGTATTGCAATTTATTAATTTCGTTATTTTAGTTTACCTCAATTTGGTAATAATTGACAGATCAGCGTCTGCAACTATTGCCAAATCAATATTAAAATTAATAAGAAATTTAATCATGCCACCTTTGTAATCAGGTCATTTATATTAATATAAAATAAGAAACTTTGTAATTTCAGTGCAGTTGATTTAATACAATAAATAAAAAACGTCGTAAAGACCAACAAAAAATAAATAATTTTATTTCCTTTAATTTTGCGTAAAGTAAAATTATAACTTACATACATACATATGTACGTACATAAGTATGTGTATGTACATATGAACTTTTTATCTTATAAATATAAAAGTTGTGCAAATCGAGCTCGACTATGCTAGAAAACATAGTTACATATACATACATACATACATACATATATACGTATACAAAAATTTCCTTCGATCTTGACAATCAGTTCTACATACATATGTACATATGTGCATGCATAAGTGTGTATGTATGTATATAAAAGCAAAAATCATGCAAATGTGATAAAGTGAAAGCAAAATGTTATGTAATCGTAAATAAGAAATAATACGATAAGAGATTCATTTATAGAATTTTTTGAAGAGATTAAAAAAATAGAAACAAAACAAAATTTTAAATATTTTTGTACAAAGTGAGCGAAGACATACTATGTACATATGTACATACATACAACTAATTGAGTTGCTTAGAAAAATGTTTTTAACACACATATACATATGTACATACATACTATATACATAAGTATGTTTGTATTTTTAACCTTTAGTATTTTGTGGAGGTTTCTGATTCCGTCAAATTTGATTACTTAGTTCGGCATATCTTTGTGGTAATGAGTTAATTAAGTAACACTTGGGAAAAAAGATTTGTATTGCATTTTGCAGTGTTGAATTGCTTCGGCAATTCGTACATTCGTTCAACATAATACGAATTTCTCTTTCAGTGGGAGTGCTGTTTTTATTTCAGTTAATTCATTTCAACTAAAGAACAGGATAAGCCTACAAATAACAAAATTAGTTATTTAACCCTAGGGTGAATAACCGGGTACACGGATACCTTTTTGAACTTAATAATTTGAATAAAACAATATTTTTCTAATGCAAATATGGCTATGAAAAAATCGTCACTATTGAGGTCTGCGAAGACAATAAAAAAAGAGACGAAGTAGGTTTTATTAGCTAAAACCATGTTTAAAATGGTTTTACATTTGATACCTACGCGAATGAATGACCGGGGTACCCGTACAAGTTTTATTTGTTTGTCTACATAAACTTATCACTATTTCCTTATTTACGTACATATGTACATACATAAATATGTACATATGTACATATGTATATTAAAAAACACATTTTTTTTGTTTCGTTTTATTTACAATCTATCCAAGGATAATAAAAAACACATTTTAAAATTATTTTATTTTGATTCACTTTTATAAACATTTTATTCATACAAACTTTGTCAATATGCCTACATCCATACTACATACATATGTATGTATGTACATAAGAACTTACATACATATTAATGTACATATGTACACTCCAACATTTTGCGATGGTGTCGGTATACTGATCGCATATTGGCTATTTACAAACATATGTACATATGTACATATGTGTCACGATTTTCTGGGTTTTCTTCTCTTATTTTCTGGTAATGTCAGGCACAAGACACATTCACCAACAATAGACTTTCTTCCAGTAGTTCTAATACGTAATATCAGTTACGTTGTAAGAGTGACAACCACCAGCTCTTTGTTTGGTGGCGAGTTGTTTACTGGCTCAGCATTTGGTCCATGACATCTTCGCCTTCGTCTGTTTAATTATAAAATGTGACACCATTGTTAATTTGCTTGAGAGTGGATGTTCCGCTAAATCGAGGTTGATCAAAAAAGTTATCTATGATAATGGTACTCAAAATTTACACTGTTCAGTTCTTATTGATAAGAATGCTACATATTTCTCATTGAAATTGCTTTGTTGTTCACACACAGCAATTCCTATTGCTTGTATCGTTTACACACACTCGTGCTTTTTTCCGAGTACGAAAAAGAAAGTAAAACGAATTGAAAGTACAAGCAACTCTTCTCACCCCGATGCCTAAAAGTTAATCAGTTTAGCGGATAGAATTGCTTGGTATGAAGGCCCATTTACGCCCACTACCATGGAAAGGACTCAAGCACTTTTTCTCTTTGTCCAACTTCCCTACCAATGACCGATTTTCACGTATACTTGGATTAGTTAGGAGTTTATAGACAAATCCACCATTCCATTCTGCCGCGGTATGGAAAAAGTTGCTCGTCGCTTGTTATATTCTAGCTAAGTTTGCAGTAGTTTGAGAGATTTGCATTTAACATTATCCGAAAATCACGTATTGGAGGAGCTTTATCTGTGAGTGCTCTTTCTTGGTGTTTGAATCGTCAAAACGTAGTAGTGACCAGAATCAGTTTATGTCCATTGTTGCTCGGTATATTGGATAAGATTTTATGGCCCATAAATCTTACGTGTTATCATTACATGAATGATTTCCACCTGTCATTATTAACTTACCAATAAAGGCCTACATACATATGTATGTATGTACATTTCATTCACCGTTACATCTTTCCAATTTGTAGTGTAGCTGTAGAACATTTAAAAGTCTCAGCTTTCGACAGAGTTATGGTTGATCGTGCTGGCCTATCTCTCGTTCGTGTCATTGAAATTTCACTTCCTGGAATATCTTTTTCGTCTGACATTTTCACATCTCCAGTATACGATGTTTCTTTGTCTCCTAATCTGATAAATTTTTATATTGTGTTTGTGACAGCAATTCAACTTTATGCAACATTCTTGATGATTAAATTTAAATGACACAGTTGCTGCAAAATGTTCTGCTTATACTCTTTCAAACATTTCTTTTTTCTAATGTATACAAAGCGGTACCACTATTTTTTAAATTAAACGGTTAAGTAAAGTAATGGTTGGAAAAAAATTTTAATTTAATTTTAAATAAATTGCGAATAAGAGAAATTCTAAAGATAAAACAAACTTTAAAGTACTTTCGATAATATTTAGAGTAATCCAGCAAAACCTTTTTTGCTTTGATTTGATCGTATTCTACAAGCGTGAGTAAAATACATGCAAATACTTTGCACGTAAATACATATGTACATACCTATAAGAGAGCAAGTCACAATTTACACTGTTCAATTCTTATTGACAAGAAAGCTACACAACAGAAATTCTCATTGCTTTGTTGATCACATAGTAATTCTTGCCTACTAGCCTTTGGAAAATTGTTTTATCAAAAATCACCTAAAAACACAATAACAAAACATACAGCAATCGAAAATGGATCATACAGGTGTTTGATGACTGTTTTGAAGTTATTTATGAATAATATTTTGCTCATCTAGGTGATGAAAAACTGATTTTAATTCTGTTATTTTTATTTGTAACGGGATATTTTTTTGCTAGCTTTGAAGCAAGCATAAAATATTAAAATATTCTCAATTTTAGTTTATTAATGTCAGTGATCTCGTGGTTTAAAGTTGAAATAATAAATTATAATTTTTAAAAGTTTATATTGAATTAAATATATTTTATTAAAATAAAATCTCTAAAAGTCTACTTAAGAAGGAAAGGAAAGTATCCCGAGAATAAAAATTAATTGGACACGAATTTTTTTTTTGCTGCCCGATCTCACACTGAAGGGTTAAAAAGTGGGATCAACAATTACGCAATTAAACCCATTTTTTGGAATAACAAAAATTTGGGTAATTTTCGAGCCGACTTTTTAACCCTTTAATGTGAGATTGGGCAGATAAAAAAGCGTGTTCATTTAATTTGTATTCTCTACAATATATAAGTTTCATTAAGATATTATAGTCTGCATGAGGATATTTGCCTTGCAAGTTTAATTGCCTAAATTAAAAAAAAATAAAAATTAATATTTTTCGTCTTAGCTATTTCCCATCACAAATAGACAAAGATATGAATGCTGTGTTACAAAAGCAATTTGGACATGCGAAGGACCGTGTGACTAAGAAAAACATCCAAATTACTCGTAAATTTCATTTATAAAAATAATTTTATAACTCTTTGAAAACTGTGAATTATTTTTTTTATTTTAAAATAATTAATAATAATTTAATTTATATAAGTTTAATAAACTGAAGTAATTAATAATTTAAATCGAAAAATATTTCTTTTTGTAATCGATTACAAATATCACTGAAAAAAGTGTCAAAAAAGACTCGCAAACGATCAGAAATACGACTAAAAACGACTCATAACTGATGCGGAAACGATTAGAAATAGGACTGAAAAATGAGTTGAAAAAGACTCTTAGACGATCAAAAATACGACTAAAATGAGTCTAAAAAGACTCGAAAATAATTAGAAATACAGCTAAAAAGTGACTCGAAAAAGGCTCGCAAATCATTAAAATATATGAGTCGTAAATGAGTCGAAACTGATCAGAAAATTGGGTAATAAAAGACTCCTCAAGAAGAGTCGCGGGTAGGGTACCATTTTCTCCCGAGAAAACAGTCATTTATGATCAGAAAACGAGCTCATATATGCGTATTTTAATCGCGCAGAGGAGTCATAAATGACTCGAATATGATCAATTTTTTCATAAAATGCTTGCAGGCTTATTGCTTGTATCGTATGCACACACTCGTGCTTTTTGTCGAGTACGAATAGAAAGTAAAACGAATTGATAGTACAAGCAAGTCTGTACTCGTCTTCTGTTGCCCTCACCCCGATGCTTAGCTGATAGAATTTCGTGTGTGAATGCCCACTAAGGTTTGTAGTTTACTTTACATTTTCTTGCTTTGATCAGACATAAATAAATTTATAGAGATGTACCGCGTCAAACATTAAAGCAAAACAGAAATTTGGTGCATTTGTAAATGCTAGGGTGGAAGAGCCGAAGGAAAATAAAAATTACTGTGTTCTTGAGCGAGGCAAGAAACCAAGAGATCACAACTTTTTAAAAACCACACATGCTTATGTACCAGCGTTACCATTTCCAAGTTTTCCCTTTTTTTGCATGTTTTTTGAGATGCCAAAAAGTTTTAAATTTATTGGGTAAAAAACAAGTTTTTTTGAAAATATATGAAGTTTTGTAAAGTTTTTTTTAATACATATTTTAACTTTTGCACTTATTGGTCATAGTTAAGTCATGTTTGTATTCAATGAAACGATCTTATATTTTCTCACTCCCTTATTACTGCAACAGTGTCTAATCGTCTTTACTCCGTCTTAAGTACAACTATGCCACTTTTATACATCGGCAATGTGTAACTAACTTTTGGCAGTTTGTGTTTGTGGTGAAAAAAAATTTAAAAAACATGGACAAATATTTAATGAAACATGGTAAGAACAAAAACTATAGAATTATAAAGATGTTGCACTGCCATACATTGTTCTGCCAATGCTAAATTTTTGAAGGGATTTTGCGAAAATCCCCTTGTGTATGACTAATGTTAGAATTCTCATCAACGGAGAGCAAAATACCAAAATGGAAATAAACTCTGAGCAAAAACAATTAATACTTACAAGCATTGTTTATGTATGTGTGTTTACATGGCAATATATTGCCCAGAAAGCAAACAGGTTTTCGTTCAGATAAGTATATACTATTTAAAAATATGTGATCAAGAAGCCTTTTCTTAGTCCACTAGGATTTAAAAAAAATTAATTTCTTTTGACTTTCTAAACAAGAAAAAGAACAATTATTATAAACATATCCTTAGATTGTTAGCTAAAATTATATACTATAAATACGATTATTAATGAACAACGTACATCAACGTTATTATATTGTGTTTGCTGGGCTTGACAAATTCAAATAACATTATCACATATTGTATGCAAAACATATTGGATCTTCTGTGTTGCCGTAGCAAAACCATGCAGTTTTTTTATTGTATAAATAAAACAGCATGGGCTGTCGTCGAATTTTAGATGCTTTATGAGCCAATTCATTAATGCAGTTGATATTGTCGAATGTAGTGAAACTGTATCAGCTGATAATCAATCTCCCATGATAGATATCGTAGACATATACCAGAATAATGAAGAATATTTTGATGAAAATGCCGACTATTTTAACTCCCCGAATGTATCAATAGAACTTACTTCAAGCCGATATTTCATCGGATACATAGCGCAACGACTATCTTGCAGCAAATGCAGAATGGATACAATAAAACCTTCACAAATTCTAACTTATCCATCAGAAATGTATATCCACACAAAAAACTATGAAAGTGACTCAGATTTTAGAAGTTTATGTGCACCCTCTGACTTGTTTTTCGAAGTTTGTAAGATTCACATAAAAGTTTTCGAAAAGCTTTTTTCTACCAATAAAGCTATGAAAAATATTAAAAAAGTCATGACTCAGCAATGCATAGAATGTACTAATAGTACTATTTATTCCTTTTGGTTTGACGAGAAAAGTGCTTGTTACAACCATAGGCTGGAAATTTTAAATTTGCTTATACTAATATTACTAAGAAAGCATTCTGCCTGGGAAACTTATCAGTATAAACCAGCACATATTGAAAAAGTAAAACTTTTAAAACACTAATTTGAATAAAAATTAAAATAAAAAATTATACAAAATAGGTACTATGTTTACATGTATTTTATTTTATCTCCCTCTTATGAGATCTCATACCAAGTGTTCTGCGCAGTTGAATTAACTTTAAAAACTAAGTAAACAACAGCATCATCAGTTCGTTGTGAACGTAAATAATTTCATTTATACAACAATAAAGTAAGTATATTTGCCCTACAATAAAGGAGAGAATCATGTTCGTTCCCTATTTTTGTTTAACATCCATACAAGCTGTATGCTGTGTACATTAATAAAGTTGCTAGCCAAGCAAAATTCATTTTTAATTTTCAAACTCAGTTAAAAATGTGTGAAATTAAAAAAAAATACAAAAAAGAATATACACACCAGCACACAAGTATTCATGGTAAGCATATACACGAATGAATGTGTGTTTCTGTGTATAAAAAGTACTACTCTCTTTTCTGTTGTTGGTTTTGCTCAATGCAAAGACAGTATTCTCTATTTACCCTTTAAACTTTCCCCCCTCGACCAAAGAAGCTTAAAATTTCTGTTTATGTGAAGTTTTCGCAGTGCAACATCTTTATAATTCTATAGTCTTTGGTAAGAACAATGAAATATTTACATTTCTAAATAAAAAAATATTTTTTTTATTAGTCTCAAGCAATGGAAGTAAAAACCTGCCACAGAAGTAGCAGAGGCATCGGAGACTCCGACTTCTTCAACAAAAGCTAAGAAAAGGAAACTTGGTAACTACGTAAAATCGTGGGAAGACCATATTTTACTGAAAGGATGGATAAAGAAAAATAATGTATACATATAAATAATGTAAGAAACAAATTAGAAATACCATCTTTATGTGGTATTTTAAGAGCAAAAGACTTTGAGAAAAAACAATAAAATAGTACAAACATTGAGCAAAAACAAAACAAACAACAAAATGAAATGATTTTCAATTTTAATAAAACTATGTACAAATAAGAAATTATTTATTAGTGTATGTGATATTTTTTTAAAGATCTCTAAATATGAATTTTATTTTATGTTTTATTTATTATATGTTACGTTATTGTTTTTAATCGTTTTTATATTTTTAAATAAAATGAATTCCAAATACATTTCAGTGTTTTCTTTTAAAATTTAGGTACGTTTGTAGAAAAAAAGTTTTTTTTTCAGATATAAGAAGTTTTTTAAAAAATATATGTACATAAATATGCACATGGATGTACATATGTAGGTGAGCATGTGCATTGTTTTCGTCAACGTGATTTGTTGTTGTTTGTATAGTTGGAGTTTTAAACACATCCAAGTAAAAACGAGAAGAAACTAAAAGAAGTTTTTTATATTCATCCAATTTATGTGCAAATAAACTACGTAAAACAATGTGACCGATAATTTTTCTTGCAGTGTAACACTACACTAGTGTTATTACAAATTTATCGATTCGCACCGAATTAAAATTACATGTTTTAGAGAATTCATTTATGCACTTACAACAGGTTGGATCTTTAATTTTTTTTTCGTATGCATGTATCTACTATATCAACGCTCCACCCTATCTTACAATTTCTGTATGTATTAGAAGAAGTTTTAACAAATCGGAAGTTTGCATAAGTTTTGTAATTATAAATTGTTTACTGAACTTTCTTACATATGCACATACATATGTACATATAAAAGTACATAGTTACATAAGTATGTTGTTTGTTCCTCAGTCCATCCTGTGGTTGCTACATGGCCTGGAATGAGCTTGATTACTTGATGATATACTGTGAGTTCGTTGAATATCTTCCAAAGTTTCCTAAAACTCAACAGGTAAAACATCGCGTTTTCGTTTGCACAATTTGATGAAAAACTAAATTCAGTTACTTTTAAAGGCGTAAGTTTAGCTGATTTTTGCAATGGCCGCCTTTGACACATATAAAAACAAGTCTTCTAATTGATCTTGTTAAAATGGCTCGTTAAAGAAGCAAAAATTTTTTTAGCACTACAGGCAGTTTGCAAAAAAGGATTTTTTCGGGACTCACTTTTTCTATACTTCTCCATACAGCGTAAAAAATCTTTGTACAATGAAATACACGTACATATGTATTTCAATTGCTATTACTTTATTGTTTGTTGTAGATAATTTGTATTATGTAAAGAAAAGAAACAATTCCTTATATGAAATTTGCTCTCCCTTTTAGATTTTCATAGTAATTGTGTTCGTAGTAAAAATTGCTGTCGAGTCTGTTAAATAAACAGTTTAGCAAAAATATTATACTTTTTGTGCAAAATTAATTCATTAAACCTTATACATACATATCGTTACCTGAAATGCAAAAGGGCGTAACAACATATTTCAAAATTTTACAGGAGAGACAAAAAACTCCAAAAAATCAAAGATTACGAAGCTGGTGTTGCAATTTCTTCAGTACAGCATTAAATTGCGATGATGCATTTATTTCGTAGAAAAAAAAATTTCTTTAATCGTCATTTTTATTAGATGTGGTTGCGCCCTTTTGGTTTAAGAAAAAACCAACTTTGTTGTTACGACCTTTTGATTTTCTTTAATAAAATGGTTGTTATTGACAGTAGGGTTGTAAAAATGTAGGAGGACATGTAATTCGATTTGCTCTATAATAATAAATGAAAAAACCCATTTTGAATTTTTTGGTTGTTACGCCCTTTTGCATTTCAGGTAACGATATGTATGTATGTATGTATACATATGTACATAATTTTAAATTTGGTGCATTTTTTAAAGGTGCTTTTTTGCTCCATATGTCCACAAAGCTGACTGCAATAAATAAACAAGTAGTTATTGAAAAGGATAAGATAACGTACATAGTAAATATATACAAATGTACATATGTATGTATGTACATATAGTATATAGACACACACTTATGTAAATAAATATACATACATACATACATATCTATGTAACATGACATACATACATACATATGCTAAATGTGTTAATTCATATTCATAAACGTCATTTGATATGCTCTAGGTTACATTTTTTCTAAGAACTGAGCAATAACTCTCATAGAAAAGAACTGAGCAATACTCTGATAGAAAAGGAGAACAAAACCGAAAACAGGTTTTAAGAAAACAAAAACAAAACACGCTCAACAAAAATATAAAAATGCATTAAATTAACAGTGCAAAAACAAATTAGATAGTGCAGTGCACGTATCTGTACATTGTCTTGTGTTTACATACAATCATACGTACATACGTGTATGTTCATGTGTCTATTTACTGCCAACTACCCTTTTTAAATATCAAAGTAAGTAAAAATATTTGGCATAAATTTGGATTTGAAGTAATGTTTCCGTATTCCATATAAAATGTTTTAAATTCTCATTTATTCCATTGTAAAAATTGTATAAGTCGATGCCTTTATACCATGCCCAATTAGCTTTGCGCAGAGGCGATATCGTAACCAATGAAGTACCACTGAGGTGCGATTATTGCTAGTTGAAAACTTTAACCAATACCTCGCCATGGGGACGTGGAATACCGTCCACTACGGCAATTTTTGCAAGCCCGAGAGGGCTAATTAAATAATAAATTTTGAATTTTGGTTGCTGTAAAGTCCGGGACACTTATAATCCGACTTGCGTTGAACTTGACTTTTTCGCTGACGAAACGGCAGATTAGCTTGGCACAATGAGACCATCGTTACCGTTGTAACACTAGAATATCAGTTTTGACGCTTTTACATGCCAATTACACTTTTTATGACCCTTTTTTTTAATTTATCCTTTTGTATCATTTAAACAAAATCCCTCGACCAAAGAAATTTTATTAATAATTTTTACAAACTTTTTGAAAAAGAAATAGAGGATATTGATTTTGAAAATATTTTATATGCAAAAGACACATTTGATGCAGAGGACGAAAAAATTGTTAATTTAAGTATGTATGTACATATATCCAAGATGTGATGTTATAGAAATAAAAACTAACATTTTTAATTTTTATAAAAAATTGTGTCACGATATCAAGAATAGATATAACGAATAAAAAACTTAATGCTTTGAAATATTTTGACCCGGTTTTTGTAAATTCCAAACAATACATAAATTATTTTAAAATTGTTTCTGATTTCAAAGACATAATTGTCGAACCAAAAACTTTTCTCCGTGAGTTTAAATTGATAGAAAGCAAAAATAAAAATTTACTGAAGATAACTAACGCAGAAAAGTTTTGGTTCGAGATAAGAAATTTTAAAAATAGATTTGATGAAATTATATATTAAAATTTATGTGAATTCGTTACATATGTATGTATGTATGTATTTACTTTACCTCATAGTAGTGCTGCCGCTGAACGATTTTTTTCAAAACTCTCGTATCACTGATGAAAAATAAACATACAAACAAACTTAAAATAGAAACTTGTGAGTCCATGCTTTCCTCTCAATTTGCCCGAATCAGAGCTGGAAGAGTGGACTCCAAGTAAAGAGTTAATTACAAAATATGGAACAAGTATTTCTGAAAAGTGATAAACATTATCAAGAGTTTTTGCAAAAGTAACTTCTTTTTTGATAATATGATTTACATATGTATGTATGTATATTGGATGTCCCTGTGAATCGTTTTTTAGTTTTACCGTTGATTTATAATTAAAGTTAATTAATTTTATTTTAGTCTTGTTATAGAACACCCTATGTTCTAATTAATCACCGTTTAATGTGAATGTCTGTATTTTGACAACTTTATTGTAAACCGCGTTTTGCATTCTCTTTGTTCCCTTTTTTTTATAATTTGATCGCCATGACATTTTATTCTGAAGTAGATCATTGAGTGAGGAGGTGCAAAACTGCGGTATGTATTGTGTTTTTTATTATTGTATTAAAATTTAATTTGTACTCCACATAGAAATAACCTTCTAAATCAGCAAGTTAGTGACAAGCAACCAATAAATTGTTATAAAGCAAACCTCCTTGCTTTTCATTATAGTTACAGCCGTAACAAGTCTAATGTATTCAAATAATTGTTGAAATTCGTGTTTGTTTTTTATTGAAATAAATGTTATTTATTTTGACCCTATTTTTTAACTCTTGTTTTCCTTAAATACACTTTTCATTACACTTTTTCGAAATTTTCAACGGTAGCCCTGAGGAGTACTTTGTTAACGGTTACATAAAAAATATAAACCAAAATAAAGATAAAATTAACTGTCAAAGTACTCAACAGAAAACAACATATTTGGAGCCGGATGAATTTCTGAAAGTTTTTTTAAATTATTATTATTTTGCTTTACGTTTTTTAACATTCATTTATTTTCCATTTAAATTTTTTAGTTTTTCTTCAAGTTGCACAAAAATAATCAAACAAAAAAAATCTACTATAAATCAAAACAAAACAAACTGAAACTGCTCAAAGTACTCAACCTTGCCGAATTTTGTGGGGTAACGCTTCTTTGCCGATGCGGTTTTCACAAAAATGATAGAAATGCAGATTGCGCCATCCCAAAATAAAGGCACGAAATAATAGTTTGACATTTAAAAGCTATGAAAACGCAAGAGTGGGACAATTTCATGTTATTTTGTTCCATTTATTAATTATGTTATGAAAACAGTCAAATATTCGAAGAGTCTATAAAATTAAAAAAACAATTAAAATAGTTAAGTACGGGGCAGTTTTGTCAGATACATTTTGATGTTTTTCAAAGTTAAAAATAGCCAAATTACTTTTTTCTTCACTAAAATGAAAAAACTCAAAATATTAAAATTTTTTTTCATAATTTGTAAAATATATTTTTATCTGAACGGCTAAAAATAAAGAAATAACCGGAAACTATATGTATTTCTTAACAATTTATTCAAAAGGAAATAAAATTTATTAAGCAATACGGAGAAAGGTAAACTGTTTGTTGTGAACCATCTCTGAAATAGTCTCTAGTTAAAATAAGGCAATTTATCCCACTGTGTTTCGTAAACATCCAAAGGTATGTTTTAATTTTAAAACATCCTTAATTTCTGCGAATTTTGTTTGTCATAACGAATTGCTACATTTCATACTGTAAAAATGTGTGTAAGCCTTGAACAAAATCACATTTTCAGGAGTTCTATTTATCAATTCTTTCAAGAGCATCATCATCCATTTCAACAATACGTAGCTCCTTTTCAAATATTGTACCAAAGTCAATAGCATTTAGTGTAAGAAAAGAGCTCAATATATCAATAGCAATGCTAACCAGGGCTGCCAGATTTGGAGTTCTGATACGAAATTAGTATTTTTCTTTGTTGCTGAAGGAGACTAATTTTCTTTTTGTCTAGCATCAAAAATGAAAATTTAGAAAGAATCCAATCATAAAAGAAAGTCAAATAGATGATTCATGTGGAGATGAGTGGCGACAGGAACAAATTGTTTCTTATTTTTATTAAACCAACTATCGACGATATAAATTGTTTAAATCTGGAATTTCAATGCGAAACCAATGATGCTGGAAGTTTTTATGATAAAAGGTACATGCCCGTTTTAGTACCATGTTCGAAAATATTCAAGCCTTTACTAGTTACCAAAATAAATGGACTACAAAATATGTATGTATGTATGTATGACATATTAAGTATATTGGAAGCCCAAGATTTCCTATTTTTCTTAAATGATGTGGACTGATTCTGATTTATCAACTTGTCTTAGGAATTGAAGAAATTATGGCTTTGAAACAAAACTGCTTTCAGGTTTTAAAAAAGCTTTTATTTGAAATGGTAGATCGTTTATCTGAAAATCTCTCCATTTTTAAACAATGTAAATTCTTTAGTGTTCAAAAATGAACAAATACAGAAACGCAACCCAAGAAATTTTTTTTGGATTTATATTAGGCTCAGTGGAATAAACTACCAGCTCCACTTAATTTAATGGAATTTTGGCCAAAAGTGTATAAATTCCAAGATCTGCATATTGGTTTAAGACACTACAATATGAACTTTTCGAGGCCATAAGGCTTCGTATGTACACTGTGGCACTATGGATGAAAAACACAGTAAATTAAAATAAAATAATTAAAATTAAATACAAGTTCATCTGAATGTTAATCAAATCTGCCGTAAATAATTCAAACCAACCAAAGATACAGTCGGTGTCTAACTTCAATTCAAGGAATATGTATAGCAAGAACTCTTCTGATTTAAAAGATGGTGATTCAGAAGCTTTTGAAGTAATGGAATTAATTAAATTTAATAATAAGTGTTCTCCTGGAAAAAAGTAATATACTAATAAAACTAAATTCTTTCTTCTTGTATAAACTTGTACATTTCTGAGGGGTTTATTTTAAGGATTTTTATATTTGGCGGAGTGTTTTTTCAGATTTCGAGAGTGTAAAAAATAGTACCTGGCGGCCTTGATGCTAACACTAATTATAAGTTATTCATAATTACTTTTTTCATTCATTGTGTTCTTAAATATTTTTGGTTTCAATGAAAGACGAGTCGAATTAAGCCGCTGATGCTAGTAAACACCCATGTTATCCAACTGAAACTCTGGATTCAAATGATTCATTTGATTTACTATTGAACATATTAATATCAAAAACAGTACTATTTTTTCGTCACTTTGGGCTGTCTTATAATTTTTGGCAGTTGAAAGAGTTAAAGGCTGCCAGATCATATTGTTGACGTTACTACACTATTAAAAGACGTTCTTACAACAGAATTCTTTTCTTAAAACAAATCAAAATTAGACAAAAAAAATCGCTAGTTTACAAATCGCCACACCTGTTGTCAAAGTACTTTAAAAGTTGGCAAAATTTACTACGTTGCGTTGAAGTCGACGAACTCATAACAAGACCTGTATTTTAACTTAACTTAACTTAAAGTTGTCAGTTGAAAAAACCGACGTACAACGCATGACGGATTCTATGTGTCCCGGCCCTTATTTATAATTTTTGTAGACTTTTGAGAAATTTAATTGATCGACATTAGCTCAAAATTAACCCAAAAACAATATACCTACATAAATGTATCTGCATGTTTCTTTAAAACATGTAAAAATGTACAAAAATGTCTATGCTTTAATATCAAAATGAATGAAAAAATGAGCTGAGCGGTATTTCAACAATCAACCGATTTATAAGAAATGAGTTTTTACTCCTGAATTGTCAGAATCAAACAAAAATGCAATATCTAACTACGCAAATGTAGAAAAAGTACTCATGCTATGGTTTGACCATCGGTCAATGAATAAGGCAAAGGAATTCACGTTTTGTTTCAGTTTTGAACCAAACGATGGTTGATTGTAGAGATGGCAAACGAGAGAAAACGTAACATTTTCAAAAGCACATGGCAAAAATAATAAATTACAGATTAAGTAACAAATTCTTGTCAAAAATTATTTAACTTTGCCGAGAGTAGACTACTTTATAGAGCTTTGGCAAATTACTGCGAAGTGGAAATCTAATAAGAGACAATAGGTTAAAAAAAACCATCACAATAATTTTTGTTACTCTTTGGGAACATACATAGAAAAAAGTATTTGCAGTCCGAAAATATTGGAGTGCACATCGTTTTAAACGTAATAACAACTTGCCAGTTATATATTTTTCGAACAAAAATACCTGGAACAATTCGTGAAAGAATTACTTAAACAGAATGAAAAATGCATCAGGCCACAAACTCTGCGGATTTGCAAAATACAAATATGCAACTGTACCGCTTTAACCTTTTGATCAAGGCTTTATTTAATCTTTTAAAGCAAATTATCCGCTGACTATCATTAGGAAAACATTAGAAATTGCAAAAGTATTCGTAACAATATTGGACGCATTGCGCTATGTCAAACAAACTTTGTGGCTGCTAGTACTACAAAGAAATCATTTCAGAGAGGTAAAAGCTAATAATTACGTTTCACATGAATATATAAAGTCACTTTAAATCCAAAACGCCGTAACAACCAAAATATGCAAAATAGCCTTCTTGCTTGATTATGATGTAATTAACCAAAATATGCCCATACATATTTCCCTAAAATTTTGGTCGAATAAGATTAAATATAACGCTGTAAGTTATTCGCGAAATTCGAAAGGCCGTAACTACATTGTCAACAAATGCAGCAGTAAAAAATCCGTAAGTACACTTTTAATTTAAAAAGTAAAAGAAATTAGACCGGGGCTAGCTCGGGATATGATACTTCCGGAACAATTTTTTATAAAACAAATATGAAAGGCAAATATGCCACAGTTTTTACGATAACGTGCACGCAGATTAAATGCATCGTTTCCTTTATGCAATGATGCAATTTCAAACTTTATGTTATTATTTTAGGTTATTAAATAAAATGATTTTTTCTCAAATTTTAAAATGATTTTTACATCTTTTTTATATTCAAAATATAAAGAATACATTGAAATAGCTACTATAGTTTATTAATACAGCTGAAAACCATAATTTTTAACATACCTATACTTTCTATTAATAAAAATTAATGTACCTAACGCTTTGCGGTTTCAGAAAAAATTAATCCACTAAGAAAAACGGCTTTATTAATCAAATGCGCCATAATTTTTTAATTCTAATTCTGAAATTGGCACCTAACAAAGAAATAGTCTAATATGTTAAGTTTTTGATTTGTCCTAATTTTTGTTGTTATTTCATACAAATTTAAGAAAAATATCAATTTAATAATATTTGTTTTAATATATTTTCGAAATTTTGTCTAATTTTGAGGTAATTTAAGCATTCGTCCCTATCAGTTACCCCCATCGAAACAATTAGACGAATTCGTTAAAATATTTTCCACTTTTAATTACCCAAAAACCTGAGATTTTACGTCGATATAATTATCCTGGGAATACTGTAGTTGTATCTGCTTTTTGTGCCTCTGTGTGCGCCCGACTTTTATTCGAATTTAATTTTGCGCGTTTGCGAATACCGCGTTTTGGTTATAAATACTGGTCATACGTGTATAAAAAATT
Organism: Epicampocera succincta; assembly: GCA_932526305.1. Taxonomy (NCBI): domain Eukaryota; kingdom Metazoa; phylum Arthropoda; class Insecta; order Diptera; family Tachinidae; genus Epicampocera; species Epicampocera succincta. Next base: position 27,017,337 of record OW052038.1, on the reverse strand, counting down.
AGCAAAGTTGCCATATTGTCATATTAGCGTTGCCGATGTTTGTAAAATAGTGAAAAAAACTGTACGATTTAAAGTTCGATGCACTTTAAATAACATGTAGATTTTGGTATATTTTAATTAGTTAAAATTTAAATATTTATTTTTAAATTTAAGTCGTGGGATTACCAAAGCCTACTTCTGAAGTACGTAGTTAAAATGAGTAAAAATTTCAATTGTTTCCATTTATAAAGAAATTTTGATTCAATTTAAATATAAAATTTTCGTATATTCTTTTGCCAGTAATTTTTAGTCATTGGTTAGAATTTAATTTCAACGTGAAAATTTTGTTTGCCTTAGAGCGATTGTCGGTTCTCTTACAGTGGTTTAAACATTTGATCTTAATTTGTTGATAACAGTGAGCAGGTTTTGTTGTTTATATCCTTTGCTTAACAACACTCTAATTATAATAAGATTAATTACACTGGTCAACAAAAAAAAATTTTTGCTTAGTGAGATTTGCTTTGTTTCTATCTAAAATTGACGCGTACTTTTTAAATACGGCAACATTTTTTCTCTAACTGATTTTTGAGTTACAGGAAACTACATTCATTTACTATTTTTACTTAGATTATCGTTTTCTATCGGACACTAAAATGTATTTTGTTATTGTTTTCGATCTGGCTTCGTCAAGAAGATGTTGTGTGCTTAATCCCGATTGGTTTTGCTATATTTGTGGCGAATACATTTTTGAAAAATATCGAAAACCTATATCGGACTCTGAAATTTTTTAAATAAAATTGTGTAATCATGACAAGCAATGGGGGATCCTCATATTGTATGCCAGAAATGTGTGATGTCTGCGATTATGGTCTAGGGGAAAAATAGATGCAATAATGTTCGTAACACCCATGATTTGCGCGAACCTCGAAACCATCATGACGACTGCTACTTCTGCGTTGTGAAAATAAACGGAATTAGCCCTGGAAATCGAAGTAAGTGGTCATATCCTAACTTATCTTCTGCGCAGCGACCTCAATTAAAATCACGAGAGGTTCAACACAGCACATCTAAATCTTCTGATGATCCAAATCTCTGTGAGTCCGAACGAAATACATCAATTGAAGACTCTGGTCCAGACTAGTATTAAGTACAGAAAAATTGAAAGCTGGTATTTTTAGTTGGTCACAGATCAGGAAACTCGTGAAAGATCCTACTTTGCAAAACTTAATGACTGAAGTCGAATTCAAAGCTTGGAATTCATTTGTTTTGGTTCCGAGTAATTTCCTAGGCAAAAAGAAATCTGATGACCCTGTCGAGCTTGTTAAGTGCATGCTATCGAACTTGCAAGAGATAGGGTGCAACATGAGCATAAAAATCCACTTCTTGCACTTCCATTTAGACCAATTTCCACACAATCTGAGTGATTTTAGTGAGGAACAGATTTTATCAAGATCTTCGGACAATGGAAAAGCGTCATCAAGGAAGGTGGGACTCACATATGATGGCAGACTACCTAAAGCTGTTCATTCAAGAAATATTAAAAAAGATCATTTGATACCGTTGAATAGAAATTTTGTTAACATACATACATATGTATTAACATTTTGTATTGCTTTGTCAAAATAATAAAACAAAAAATTAGTAATTTCCCTGTGTTTTTTATAGCCAGGGCCATAGAAATACCCTATCACAGAAAAAAGGAAGAAACAAAAATTGTGTAGACCAGTGTTATACATATACATATGTATATTTAAACGTACATAAATTTTTTTGATTTCTTTTTGGTGATTTGCAAAAATTCTAATAAACATACATATGTACATATTTCTTGTAGGATCGCTATCAAGGCAAAAAAGATCTTTCTATAATTTATAAATAAAAATATTTATATATGTATGTACATATATGTATATGTACGTATGTTCATAGATTCCAAAAACTACCACAGCCGGAAAAGTTTTGGAGATCCAAAATTAATGTGTACGTATGTATCTTATAAGTACCCACCTCTAATAACAGAACAAAATACCTCAACGGTGAGTATCAGGTTATGTAAAGTTTCATTTTTCTATTTTTTTATATTCTCAAAGTTTTAAATTTTTTAAGTTGGCGCACAAATTTTTTTCTCTGTACAAAGTACCTATAAAAGTTTTTAAGAGCAAATTCAGGGCTAAAAAAATTATTTATGTAAAGCTAAGCACAGATAATAATTGGGAAGACATAACTAATATTAAAATATACATTTAAAGTTAAAAAAATTTCACTAAACGGCAAAGACAATTTTTGCCTAATTCGCCGATAACACCATAGAGAGGTAGTAGAATATTATGGGTGTGTATATTTTACGCTTAAAACATAATTTGTTTAATAAAAACAAATTATTTCTTTGACGTCAACAAACAAATTTAAGGAACAAAAACAATAAAATTGCGAAAGCACAATTATCTATTTTAACAAATGTGCAGATATTTACATACAGAGTTACGAAATGCAACAACTTGTTTGCAAATACAGTGAAAGCTCCCATACCCGGACAATCATGATATAGGTTGCTAGAGGTGTTAGCTTATAGGAGAGTAACACATTTGTTTATATTATAATTTTAGATCCAAAACTTGTCTGGTTATGGGAGGCATAACTGTACAAATACATACATATTATATTTTTAGATGCATCAGTTATTTCAAAATATTAAAAGTAAACACAGAAACGGGTGCAGTCGTATTCAACACGATTGTTGGTATGGATTATACTTCACATCTGTTTTTCTAAAAATTCATTGTATCCAAAATAATAGTAGTAATAGAATGAAGTTGACAGCATTGTGTCGTTCATTTATTTATATAAAAGGTAATAACTCAACCGATCCTTATATCGAAATATCTTTTGAAAACATTTTAGTCTTGATCTTGATCGATTATTAATTAGGCCAATATGTTCACACAATGTTTTATTAAGGATCTATTTAAAAAATTTCTATAGAAGTAATAACGTATACGATTGATATACTATAAAATTTTGTTTGGATACTATATTTATTTTGTTTGCTATATTTATCTATTTAATTGCCAATATTGTTGTTGTCATTATTATTTTTTATGTTTTGAACAACTCCAATGAAAGCTTATTAATTTTTGTATGTATTAAATTTTTTTAGTTTTTATTTAAGTCTTCAGAAATTTTAACAAAATATTTTATTTACCTTTGCATTTATGGCCATTTTCGAAGTCATTTTGCTAGACTTTACAGCAAATATGTATGTAGCTATCTTGTTAAAAATAAATAATCCTTAAGTGGTTTCTAGAGGATTCGCACACCTCTAAATCTGGAAAAAGCGTGTTTCAACACTTTTCTGATCAAATTAGCTGGCAGTTTTTTATATTCGCACCAAGAATAAATATTTTTTCCCAAAAATTGCAACTTTTACAGTTTTTTTTTGCAAATTTTAATCGTATTCTTTTATTTGTATATTTTTTCAGATTTGAGAGACTTTTACTTTTTTTTATACTATATTCATGCATGTACATATGTATGTATTTACTCGGATGTACATAAAAACACTCCGTTTTAGAAAAAGACTAAATTTATTTTTTAAACTTCTTTTCTTTTCAATTTGTGCGTCTTATCTGCTCCAAGTAACGGCAATAACTGAACCATTTTGCTGCATGAGACCACTATCTATAGGTTTTGATATGGCAGAAAGTGCTAGTCGATTCTTAATTCTCGCCTCTTACACACTAATACAAAACATGCACAAGCAATCTACTTGATACAATTCAATTTCCAAATAAAAAACGAGCTACAAACAAGGGATGGAACTGAAAATTTTAAAATCGTACCAAACAGATTGAAAGACTTTACTTTTCTGTCCTTAATTATCCTAAGACTGATTTTTTTAATTTGTATTATATTTATTAAGAACATAAAAGAGGAGCATTAAATTTAATTTGACCTATTATATAAAAAAAATCATTTTGTATTTAATGTATATAAACTATTTACATATGATAAAAACCACAATTTTTATAATAAGTTATATTATAAAAATGGTAATTTTGTGAATTCAGTAAATTGTTTGGATTAATATTTAAAGAGTTTCAATCTTCGTAGTATGTTTCTCTCTTTGTCTTTAACGAAAAGACAGAAAAAGGAAAAGATTCTTTCCACTTTTGCTGATGAATGTGGAGCTCATACGACTCCTTTGAAGATTTTTGAAAGTTCTTGGAACAGGAATTCATTTGCTTCATATTTTATTTTGGAAACTGTTACCCCGAAATCGCTAATATACGAATCTTTATAAGATTTTACTATTTCAACATAATCATAAGCTCTAAATTACGAACTTATGTTTTCATGTGTTTACAGTACAATGACCGCAATGATGAGTTGCCATTTAAAATTACTAAAACTGCGGAGATTTCTTAATTGTGCTAAATATGCCATTGGTGTACCATTGTACTCTTCGATCTTAAATAGTACCAAAAAACTACAAAAGTACCAATTTTGCCATCCCTGCTACGAACTGTCTCTAATTGTAGTATATACACACATACATTTGTATTGCTTTAACGATCGTCATCATCATTTGCGAATTGTGTTCGTGTTTGTGCGTGCGTCTTTCGGTGAATTTTCTCCTAAAATTAACATTGTTTTTGGTTCTTAGTACACTTTTGCTGTTAACAGCCAACATATTATTCAAACTTGTTGCTAATTTTGCCACTCGTTTTTTAAAGTTTTCATTCAAGTTGTTATGCATGTACGCATAAATATTAGGGGGCGCTGAATAGTGTGGGCGGAATTTGATAGCTAAGCTTTGTATTCTTTCGGTTTATAAATTTTTCTCAAAAATCAAGTTCAATTGGCTCCAAGTTTTATCTACATATGCATATAAGAGTACATATGTAAATATTTCCAAAATTATTGCGAAATTATTCATAGATTTTAAATAATACATAAAAAATAGATGATAGATTTCATGTTTAGTGACAAAGCATTATGAAACAAGAAGGGTCACATACATAAGTACGGCTGCAGGATAAGTAAAGTTATCAGGGCAAGCAATCGATCATACTATACGGTGAGCTAGAAGTTTTTCTTGCAGTGAGAGTTCAAATAGCATTAAAATCTAACATATAAAATTGTTATAATGAAAAAAATTAAAAAAAAAAATTATGTATAGAAATATGTGTCAACAACCGTTGACATATGTAAGTATGTAAGTAGTTGAAGAAATTTTGACATCAAGCTGCCAGGCTTCTTACTACTATTTGCTATACATACATACATACGTACATGCTTAGATATACTTTGCATAAACTTAGCTCTGTTCATACTTATTTTACTTTCCTGTTAAATTGTTGTAAATTAATATATAGTTCTGAACTAAATTTTCTATATTATACATATTTGTATTTAAAAAAGGAATACTATAAAAATCTAGATATTGATTTATATTACGGTAATGAGTCGATACTTTCGTCTTTTGCGATTATACTCCTATATATCTTTGATCAGACTTATATATGTCCCGCTATTCTATTTTTCAACTTAATTTTAGTTGTTCTTACATTAACCTTATTCCATTGTTCACTTTGAATGCCGCAAGGGTTTTTATACACTAAATTCGGTATTTTAAATTAATTTAATTTGTTTCCAGGCTTGCGAGATAATACTTGTACTTCCTTTATCAAAATTACTAAATTCTTCTAATCGTTCAGATATTCCATTTACATATGTATGTACATAAGCTAATGCTAACTTTTTCTGCTATCATATTGTCTAATTAGTTTGCAGATAAGTTCTCTAGGAAAACTGTTTCCAATTATTATATTTGTTATTATTTCTTCATTCTTCTTATGAAATCTAATATCATTAATATCAAAAACTCCATCTCTATATATACGATTTTTCGCTGTGTGCATTAACCTCTATAGAAAAATAGTTCATAATTCTTCCAGAAGATGTCGGTTTCTGATATCAATCCATTAATAAACGAGTTCCTATTCTTATAACTAACGCATCTTAGTATGAAATTCTATTATTTGACACTTTCTCAATTGTAAATTTAATTTTTGGAGGATAATGAGTTCAGAGCTGAAAGCGATAAATTACTGTCATACTCATTAATAATGCAAAACAAATCATTCTCATACTTTGTTAAAACTTTGGGGTTAATTTTGAATTTGTTCAAAAGCGAATTTAGTAACTACTCTAATATCTGCTACAACCAAAGAAGCCATACAATGTATATTTTTGCAAAAATATCATGCTATTAAACTGAAAAATGTCAAGTTGCTCCTTTCAAGCTTTATAGATTAAAAAAGCGTAGAAATATTTGTTGTTACTTTTAAACTGATTAGTGCCGATATTTGCTCTGGATTTTTGGTTTATAGGAATTTCAGTCAACATTCCACAACGCTCATGCCATTAATTATGTATACCATTATTTGTGGAATTCCTCAGAGCTCAGATCATGCTGATGTTTATCCTTTTAGCAAAATGTGTAAGCAATTTAATCAATTATCTAGATGTATTCTATTTTCATTAAATTCCAATGTTGTAAAAAAAGCAATTATTGGCTATTTAAATTCGCAATTGTCTCTTTTTGTTAATTATATTTGTTAAACTATAATATTTTTATTGTGTGTAAATTCCAATTCAGTCGACCGCAAAAATCGTAAATTTTCTTACACTCATAGGAAGAGAATAAATTTATTTATGCACATACATACATATGTATAATGAAAATTAAAACAATTGACTTAGAAGACTAAATTTATGTACTACGTATACAATTTAACGGCTGAAAAAGTTCCCGTCTAAAAGAAGTACCAAGAAAGGGCTATTGTGCCACACAAACATTCAACGTACAAATATATATATATATATACATACATTCCATCAGCTAAGCACTTTATAGCTTTTCATACGACAAAAACGCTCAGCACATTCGACTACATTTACAGTCGGATAAAGCGGCCTAAAGGAATATTTCCATAGACAAATAGTATTAAATAAATAAATATGTATGTACACATGCATGTTAGGCGATTAACTTTTTTAATTTCGATTTTTGAAATCGACTAAAATTCCTGCAAAAATCCGTAAGTGAAGATATAATTTTTTGGACTACGGGTAATCAGTATATATAGACCTATGTATGTATATATAAAAAATATTTTAAAAACATTATTTGTTTTAATAGTTAATGGAATGAAATAGTATCTTTTCTAATATACAAAACATTTCAAATTTGTGAAATAAATTAATTTTATAACAAATTTCAGATCGCGAATACAAACCTTTAAACAATTTTAAGGAACTTAAACTTTTTCATCACAAATTAAAAATAGATCTCAGTTGTCAAACCAATCGTCTTCCTTAAGTTTTTGCAAAAAAAAGTTATTGGTTTATGTGGTTACTAATCGTTTTGTTCCTTTTGTTGAGTAATAAGAAATCCAGCTTCTTGCAGTCTGTGGAACAATTTTGATTTCAGTAGAGTGTATATGTATGTATGTATGTATGTGTGTATATTTTCGAAAAGTTTTTCAATCGTCTACAAAAAATCGATTTTCCAGTGGAATCGAAGACGATTTACCAATCCCTTATGCATATATAACTAAGTCACATTTTGAATACTATTTTACAATATTACGCCTTTGTTGTTTGCTGTTTTGTTGAACAAGGGTGGCGTAATATTGTAAAATGGTATTCAAATGCAAATGTTAATAGTCTGAAAGAGCACCCGGTGGATGTTAATACACCTGAGCAATCAGTGGAGGATGGAAATCCTTACGCTAGAATTTGGACAAGATATAAAGATGCCTGAGGATGTATGCAAACAAGCAAATTACGAGTGTGTGGGATAGAAGGTGCTAATAAAAGCATTAGATGTTAGATCATATACAACGAGTACAATGTACCGTTTCCAACCTTAGCACATAGGTTTTCTAATTGCTAATATTGTGAAAAGTATGAGTACAGAGGATAATACATACTCTTACATACATATTCACATGTGTGTATGTATGTACATATGTATATGCTTATGTACTACATACATATGTGCTAAAATAATTAATACAATTATTAAATGGAACGATTAATTTAAAACTTGCCTAATATTTATTAAATTGAATATTTATTAACTTGCAAAAATAGCTGAATATAAAAATATTAAAGTGATAATCGGTATTTTTAATTGTCATTTTCCAAGTATCTTGTAAATTTAAAAAAAAAATAATGGGGGAGGTTTGTCATTAGTTTTTTTATAAATAATGGCAGAAGGCGAAAGAGTATATTTATTAATTCTTATTAATAAGATATCTTTTGTTAGGAAAAGAAAATATACATATGTTACTTACATACATATGTATGTATGTATAATCAGGAAATTCAATAACGCATGTACATACATATGTACATATGTATGTAGCTTCTAAGCAGAATAAAATTTTGTTATGATAAAAATCTAAGCTTATACATAAAAATAAATTAATATAAGAAATTAATGTAGCGTATAAAGATAATAAATAAAATATTTAGGTATATATAATTTATTTACATGTTTAATATACATACATATGTACATATGTATGTAGCTATGTCCTATGTACATACATTCTTTGTAACGTTTTTTTAATTCCAATTGGCAATAGTAAAAGGAAAACAGGCAGGTGGTTGCAATGGATAATAATTTGGAAACATATATGTATACACATATGTATGTATTTACATATACACATACATACATTATATATCGTTGTTAGTAATGCAAATTTCCTTGCGTCGACTTTCAGTTTAAATTAAGGGTTCTCATTTAAGAGTTATTATATTTTGTTGATACTAAATAAGTTTATTTTTATAGTACTCTCCACAAGTACATGTGAAACTTTAACTGAAATCTTTATGCTGCAAATATACATATGTATTTACATACAACCAAATACTTATTGCATTTGGGTTCTGTTTTTGAACTAACCGCTCTTTTTGATCTCAACAAGTTGGCATATCTGCTTTTCGGTCATTACAAAAGATTTTCTGCTTCGTGCTGTTATTTTCTTTTCTTTATTTTAATGATTGTTAAAATTTTGATCGTTTGATAATAAGGCCCACCCTAATGTTAACTGTTAGTTGTACTTGCTCTTGGCTTTAACGTGTTGTTAGCGAGCAGAATATGTTAATAAGTACATTATTATTCCTTAAACATTTCTTGCTCCGCTTCTCTCTCTCTCTCTCTCTCTCTCTCTCATTAATTTTTATAAGAATTTAATTTAAATATTCTTAAGTTTTATAAAAATACAAATAAAGTGTATTGGAAAGATGTTGAACACTTGCAAATATTAAATATATGTTTAGTGGCTTCCAAAAGAGAGCACAACATCTAAAGGAGCTTAAAAAAATTCAAAACTCCTACTATTTTACAACAAAATAGCGTACGTACACACATATGTGTAGTATATAGGACTGTTATCGCGCAGTCTTCAGTTTTTTTTATTGATATGAGTACAAAAGGCAGCGTTCTCCGCCCACTTCTTTATTAGTAATTTCAAGACAAATATTAATTTATTCATGAACTTAGAAATTCATATACATATGTAAATACTTACACTCTTCTCCTTTCTTTTTGATTTTTTTTGCCACGTTTGCTGATAACAGCTTATCAGTTTAATTGGAATGCCGGTTGAACCTGGGTTTTTTAGAAGAAGAAACAATTGTTTATAAATCTCTTTAAAATTTTTAAAATTTAAATGCAATTCTTTTTTAATTGTACTTTTAAGCAATTTTGTTCGTTTTTTCAAAGCCCCGGTGTCATGAATTCCAATGTTATCGGCTTTATGTTCGAAACAGAATTATTGTTGGTTTTAGGTGTCACTGAAACCAATATTATCGGGTTTTCTCCTGAAAAAAACCAAGCTGCTAACAGCTTACAGGTTTCAATTGCGCACCTTTATTTTGGTCTTCCAATTTGATATTCAGGGGTGTCATAGAAACCAATATTATTGGAATTGGTTTTGAAAACGACAAAAAAATAACTTGGTGTCATGAATTCCAATGGTATCGGTTTTATGTTCGAACTAGAATTAGTGTTGGTTTTAGGGGTCACTGAAACCAATATTATTGGTTTTTCTCCTGAAAAAAAAACCAAGCACCTAACAGCTCACTGATTTCATTGCCGCACTTTAATTTTTGTCTTCCAATTTGATATTTTGTATAAATTTAAGTAAATTTTGTATTAAAAAAGGAAATATATTATGAATTCTAACACTTGTTTACATATGTAAAGCAAAACACAAAAATAAAACTCAAAGTTTTTTTGTGTAAAAAATATACTTAAGCTATCTCCGGCATCTCAAGCGGATTGCTACAATCTCGCAATGTTTTCCTTTTTAACTTTTCCGAACAACAGCAAATATAACACAACAACATTGTCCATTTTATTTATCTCTTTTCTTTAGTAGGAACACTGAAATTTTTTATATTTTCAATAAACACACTTTATATTTCATACACAAAATTATGACTCAAATTGCAAGCATTTATACAAGTTTAAACAACAGCTGATTCGAATATTAGTTTTATTTGCATTCGAAGATAACAAAACAGACTTGGTTTCATGACACCAAATAAAACCAATATTGGTTTTCAAAACCTAGAAACTTCAAAGCGGACTTGGTTTCTTTGACACTTCTGATTATGAAAAGTGTATAGATAAATTCTTCTTCTTCTTCTTTTGGCGCTACAGTCCGTGGTGAACCTGGGGCTCAACCAACAAAGTTTTCCAGCTGGCACGGTCTTTAGCCAGCGTTCTCCAATTTTGCACACCAAGTTGGTTGAGGTCCCTCTCCACTTGTGTGCGCCATCGGTTCCGTGGGCGTCCTCTACTGCGTTGTCCCACAGGTTCGGAATCGAAGATTCTACGGACGCCTACGGATAGATAAATAGTTTTTGTTTTTTTTTTTTAGCTATGTATGTAGTTTTATATAACTATATTAGAACCTATATGTACAAAATATACACGATTGGGAGCACTATTTTTTGCTGGGTTCTAAGCTAAAGGGTTTCGTCAACAAAATTCCTGTGTTTCGTCAATGCACTCTTAAATGTATCTTCGGTAAAAACAATTCAGAAGGTTTGAGAAGTCAATATGTTCTAGATAAATTACTAATTTTCCCCGAAAAAGTTTATATGGTACGTGAGACTTGACAGCCCTGCAGTAAAAATCTCTTTAACAGTTCGTCAAACAGCAATTGATTGGCCAGTGCTATCGCAACTGAAAAGTTTACAATACCATATGAAGACCGAGCGGAAAAAATCAACACTGAATCAAACGAAGACAGTTTGAAACTTCAAATACAAAATTTAGAAGTCAAAATGTACATGTCGTAACTAAATAAAAAATTTAAAGGTTTCAGGAAAGGTCAAAATTTGTTTGTTGTTACATTTAAAGATAATTTGAAAGTCCGAATACATACATCATAGCTAGCAAATTAATCAAAATGTAAATAGCGGAAAAAAAGTTTAGTAAAATGACGAAACTAATACATATTTTATTTTAAATTATGTACATATACATATGTATAAACAAGTGTTTTAATGTTTTATAATTTTATATATTCTTTAAATATTTGAATAGTTATTTATTTATAACGTAATTAATAAATAAAAAAAAAATTAAAAAAATTCTCATAAAATTAATTACTTAAGAAATTGTCCCACTGTTGTGTTTACATATCTTTTTATTAAGTGTCAGACTGTTTCGTGACGTCATTGGACCAACACGTGCAGAGTTCTATTTTTGTGTTGGGATGTCGCAGTATGTATATCTATCATTCTTGTGTATGTACATGCATACATATGCATATATATATGTATGTGCATATGTAAATATATGTATGTACATATATTAGTAAATTAGTAAAATCGCGCGATAGTGAGCCAAATGAAAAACATTTATTTAAAACCATTACAGTACGTATTAGCACAAGTTGTGTATATACTAAGAAATTTTACTAAGAAAATTCCAGTCACAGAATTGGTGTTGATGTGTGTGTTTTGAAAAAACAAAATAGAGTTTTGTATGTTATTTTCCAACAAAATTTTTTGTCATTTAACACAACTTTTTAAGGTGATGAAATTTTAAATTGAATTTTAGTAAGAAAATCGGCTTGTTTTCATAACACGCGACGAAATCACTTAAAAATCAGTTAATTAAAAAAAATACCATTTACTTTTGTTATTTACATAATATGTATGAAGAAAGTAGAAATTTTGACTTTATAAAACGAAATATGTGTGTGGGTACATACATACATATTTATGTAATTTTTCTGCAATCGTGAGTTGATCAAATTTTGTTCCCTATTAATACTTAATATAGACATACATATTTACACAGATACATACTTATGTTCAACACAAGCATACATACAAGTAAGTATGTAAAAATATTCAATAACCCCGTCTAAGCTGGTTACACTAATGTATGTACTTATGCCCGGATAGGCTTTGCAAAATGTCAATAAAAGTTGCCACACAATTGTAGGATTTCAATGGCACGAAACGTGTTGAACTCATTTCATCGAAATATTTGTCTGATGTAACACATTTTAAGAAAAATTCTTCTCCCTCAAAACAAAATTAAAAAAGTTTTTTTGGAGTAGTAGCGTGAAAGTCTGTTTTGCATATCAAAAACCAGATAAGTGTGCACATTTAGCAACACAGCTCAAAACTTAATTTTTTTCACATTGTTTGAGAATTGCTTTGGGTCTTATTTTAGACAGCTGATGTTTCAGTAGATCACATTAGAAATTGTTATACTGATATGTAGTTTGCAGCAGGGATGGCATTGAAAATCTCAATATTGTACAAATAGCTGAAAGGATTGTACTTTTCTGGCCTTAATTTTACTAACACAAATGTTTTTGAATACATATTATGTACATATTATTTTCATGACATACATAGATTTATTAAGAATATGACAAAAATTAAATTCATATATAATTCATATAAAAAACCATTCAGTATTGAATATCATACATACATACATATGTATGTATTTACACATCACACATATATATAAGTATGTATGGTTTTTATATCGTTTTCGAGATCACAATCAAAATTTTGGTAATAACTTCCTCCATATACTTAGTATATAATGAAAATTGCAAATTTTGTCAATTCAGTAAATTTTGTGTTTGGATTAATACACATCTGCTTATGAATATGGAAATAATAATATGCCTCTGACAATTTTTTAAAGTTCTATAAACATGAATATATTTGTTAAATTTTCAAATTAGAAACTGGTGCTCAAAAACCTTATATATGTATTATAAATATATATGCATATATTAGTAATAAAATGCCTGCAATGATGAGTTGCTATATAAAAGTACTAAAAAGTACTAAATATGCCATTGTACTTTTCAAGCTTGAATAGTACAAAAAACATACAATTGTATTAGTTTTTCCATCCACGGTTTGCGTTACTAAAACAAAGTTATACCCTGTTACAGTTTTCTCCTACGGAATTTCTTTAAAATTTATATTTTACACTGCATAAATATTAGTATTTTGAAATATTTTTCTGCTCTTGTAAATAATTTGCTGCATAGTTTTGGATACATGTGTTAAAATAATCATAAAATGTAAGTAAGATTTTTTACACATACATATGTATATATGTATGTATCTACACATATACATACATTCATAAGCTTTTTACAGGTGGTTGTCAAATCTTACACTGTTGTTAGCAAAATATGCCCAAAAATGTTATAAACCGTAAGACCTGGAAATGTTTGGCTTACAACGTTACAGTTATGCGAACGTACACTTAAGATAACGTACGTTCGTTTCTGAGCATATCAAAACAATGCAAACGCTTACCGAAATTAACTCTCACGTTGCCGGAACGTTTCAAACTGAATAAAATTCGGCGGAGTCATTGTCCATTAGGCATAATGATATAAAGGTGTCTTTTAATGAGTAAATTAAACGTAGGAAATATTACTTACTTGTCATGATGTTTTGAGGTGCCCCAAACACAATTAAAAATGAGAAAAAATTACCTATTTTTAAACCCTCCAAAAAAAAATGGGAGGGTATACTCACTTTGTCATTCCGTGTGTAACGCAGTGAAATATCCCTCTAAGACCCTCTAAGTATATATATTCTTGATCAGTGATAAATCTAAGACGATCTAGCCATGACCGTCCGTCCGTCTGTCTGTGGGAAACACGATACAGACCAAACGAAAGGAGGCAGACCCTTGAAATTGGTATGGATCGTAAATGGGCGAAATCGGAATAGGAAGAAAAAAGTTGCCCTAAGAACAACTAAACTAACTTCAAAAAACAGCATATTTTTTAAATAATGAAATGATCCTAAAAAAAATTTTTTTTTCTACAGTTAATAACCAAATAACCATACTTATTTAGAGGGTATTTAAGATTCGACCCAGTCAAATATAATGTTCTTACTTGTTTCATATTGTGATTAAACTATCTGATATATTATAAACTTTAGCTTATGTTTAATATAAATATTCGTTAGGTCTGCTATAAACTGAAATTGTACCTAATAATAACTTAGCGATCCAATACATAACAAATTTGGTGTTTTTGGTTACATATTTTTTATTAACATTGTAACATTTTTTCATACAGATTTAAAGATAAAATAATTATGGTAAACTAGATAACTATTGAGAAATACAGTAATTAAATATTAAATTGTTTTTTATATCAAATGTTGCCATTTGTTGGCGTGATAGTAGTCTTGCCCTACTGAAACCGTCTCGTTTGTTTTTTCCACAAACTGCATTTGAAGCTTCTGTCACTACTTTGATGCAGCGCTCTACGGCTTGTGACATGGAAAATATTATTATTTTCACACGTGCCGAGACCTTTTTTCACAATGTCTTTCAAGTCTTCATCCGATAAATTTAAAGTCAGGGGTGGCTCAGTTCTCTCACAGTATCGCCACGTTATAATGTCGGTATAATCTTCAGCATCGAAATTAAATGAAGGCATTTTAAACGTTCAAAGTCCTGGAGCTTTCTCAGTTCTAGCTTTTAAAATTCGGCGATATGCTAGACTTCGTACGATTTCTCTGTTATCTCCAAGCATTGCAATAAGAAGATTTTCTGGGTGACCGAAATATCCATTTCGTTGGATTACCCTATCAATGACCTTTTTCAAATCGGCTTAGAAATAGCGACTCAGACTAATTGTTTGCCACTGGTGCTTAGCTCGGTTTATGCACGAGGGATTACATTTTATTGTAAACAACATCGGACCATAAATTCTCATCACGTACGTGGCTAATATCACTAATTTTTCTTCGGGGTCCGGTTTAGTAGCATATAATCTTAGATTACGATTTGCTGTTGTAAGCCATCTAAAATGGTTGAGAGATCTAGGTTCAATGTTAGCTAAATCTGAAGAAAAAACGTCAGTGCTAATAGCGATCATAATATCGTAAACATATTTTTGGTCGGTACTCAAATCACCCCTTGCAATTTCAGGTAATTTTGTAGGAATACGTCAAATTCGACTATTGGAGTAATGGCGCGTGAAAAACATTTAGGCCCTGTAGTTTTTGTGTCCAAATTTAACAAAAGATGTCTGAGTGGTAACTCATTGGAATGCCACTGGCAGATAAACCATTGTAATGGTTTATTAAGTTCTTCCATCAAACGAATCCAGATTTAAAACCTGTGTTAACTACTGTTCCATCGCAACCAACAATTTCTCTGAGTTTCACCGATTTAGGTTTGAAGTGAGTTACTATAATGTCTTTAATACCTTTAGAAGTTCCCAACTTACACGTGACATGGCCGAAATATTCGCTTCCTGGCTCTGATCAAATCACATAATGGTTTTCCAGTACTCTTTTTCTGTAAAACTTATCTTTGTTCTGAATACTTACATATCAAAGTTTTATTCTTTTTGCCATCAAAACACATAGCGCGTAGGCTTTGCTTACGATCTGCATCCCGTAAAGATGCGCTGTCTTTAGTACTTTCACGTCGCAATTTTGAACGATCAATGACACCACTTGTATCGAAACTCTAGTACGATAGCAGACAATTGTTAATGATGGTAAATTTATTCTGTGTTTTTTTGGTGACGGCGGAACTGTTTGTTTTGGTGTTTCAAGATAAGCACTAGAAGCTACGCTAACACTTGGACTGTCGCTTTCGATTGCCAAGTCATCAGGTAAAGAACGAGAACAACAGGGTTTCTCACCATCACTTATCTCTTTGTTACGCAATAAACTTTTTTGTTTTCTTTCTTCTCTTTTCTTATTTTTATAGTTGCAACCATATCTCTACCGCCTATGACCATTTTTCTTATTGTTCTTTGATCGATTAAAAAATGTATTTCTTCCTTGGAAACACGACTGCCTTTTAAACAACTACAGTTCGAGAAAAGTTTGCATTTGAAACTGCAAACATCAAATAATCTACGGGACTCAGCTATGAATCTATTACTCTATTCTTCGTAATTTTTGTTTGTTTGACTGCCTTGATAAGTTTCATTAAGTTTCTATATTTGTCATGGATAATAGTGACTGAAACCTGCATCAATAAATTGAAAACAATACTTACATGACTTTTATTTCTTGATCTCAGCAGTAAAATTCAAAGGGTCGCACAACGTAAATACTACGCATGCGAGTGGACTATAACGCTCGAATAAAGTTTGGAGAGAGTTGTGAAATCACCTCCGCTTGCCCGAACACCCATGCATCTCAAACACACACGTTTCAAGCTAATAGTTTTGTATGTTGTACTAACAGGACAACACTCAGAGTGTAATTTAACGTTCATAAAATATTTTTGATTTTTCAACTAAATTCATGAATTTTGCCAAACTTAATGATGTTGGGGGCACCTCTAAATATATCATGTGGGAGATGAAGTCTGTGAATATTTGGGAGGTAAAAGAGCAACTTTTGACAGCTATTCCAATGCGATTGCTAAATTAAAAAAATCGCTCCACCCTATTGTCCATATGTGCTCCAAAACAATGATGGTCAGAATGTTACTATCAATGGTGACCGGTATAGGAAGGTAAGGGCATCCATCACCTTTTAAGCAAGAATGATAGAAATACAGATTGTTCCATCTGCCCATGTTGGTCATATGACGTTACGAAATAATCTGAAATTTAATAGCTTTGTATACCATAGTGGGACAATTTATAATATTTTCCCTTAAATAATTTAATGAGAACACATTTTGTTTTTATTTATATATGTACATATGTATATAAAATTAAAAACATTTAAAATACTTATTTATACCATTTAAAATATAATATTAGTTTGTTGTTTTATTAAACTTTATTTTTCGGATATTTCGATTAATTGCCTCATTAAACTTTCAAATTATCTTAAAATGTGACCACAAACTATTTTTGATCTCTACTGAAATTTTATAGTTTTGATCTAATACCCTAATACTCGACATGTACAATACATTTCGACTTCTAAATACTTTATGTAACTGTGAGCATCAAATGAAAGTAAACACCACATGTAGCTCGAAAAAAATATTTATTACGTATGTACATACATATGTATGTATAATTAAACACTGATTTAAAAAAAAATAATATTAGATAATTCTTTAGTAATGGAAGTAAAACCAAATACATATATTAAAACAAGAAACTAAAAGAGAGGCACATAAGAAACAAATTCAGTTTTATTAATATGATAATTGTGTTACGCGTCAAATGCAAGTAAACAGAAGTGTAAATAATACACAAAAGTTTATTTTTTATAACCTTAACCTTGCATTTCTTGCAAGGATGATCTCAAGGCTCTCACAGTATATTAATGGTGTCCGGCCAATTGCAACATATCGCCTAAAGCCTTCTTTGTTGTTCGTTGCTTTTTTGGAAAAGTGTAAAACGAAACTGCTAAAGCAAGATTTATTAAAAACACGCATAATATTGGTTTTTACCACAATTTCTCATTTGATGTTTTTCCATCGTTGTGCGTGCTTTTGCCTACTGCGCACTTGTTTACAATTTGTTTTCTTGCACTTCAAGTTTTAATACAAACTTCACACACAGTTTTTATAAAATTTATTATTATTCTTGTATAAATTTAAGCTCAAATTCTTGATCTATAACAAAATCCAATAAATTGCTTTTTGGAGAACTGTCAAAGGTTTTTAGCGGCAGGGCTACCACATTTTACATAACATATAAACTTTTTCTTTCAAAGTTAGGAATTAATATAGAATACATACATATGTATGTATATTGCTTTCTCAAACTTTTTATATTGTTCTTACTCCAGGATACATATACATATGTATGTATGTATGCACATTTGAGAGTGCATTCACGAAAACCAAAATAAAAAATATGCGTGCAGTGATTTTTGATATTTCATAGATGACCAATGTACCATTCCAACTACAGTTGAGTTGTACATCCAACAAACTTTTTTTAGTCTAAAAACCAAAAGGAAAAACTGTGCGTAGGTGTAGGTTTGCAAATGCTTCTGCTTTTTTAAAGTTAGATCGGTACCATGAACCATCACTATACTTCAAAGGAGGACTACTTTTTTTCGGATGCTTCAGGTATTTTGTTACCTTCCACAAACTGTGACCAGCATTGTTTGAGTTATTGATATTGTCAATAATTCACAGAATGATTTCTATTTTAAGCCAGTTAAATGATGTTGAGGTTTTTTGTTGCTTCTGCTTATCTGCCATCCTTTTCTTAATGTTCTTTTAATTAGAACAAATTTCCTTGTCTGTAATGAGATTTGAGGAGCACTTTGCGAAATAGTAAAAGTTTCTGCCGGATTAGATAAAAAAAACGGCCTCATGAATTACTTTTGTAAAATATTCAACTCAAAATCATTCGATATTGCAGAGTTTAAATTAATCTTAATATGTACCTATCCAATATGAGAACGACTCCAGATCAGTTTTACCTGTTACAAGCTTATGGACTTGCAAAAAATCAATTTGGTGAGCAACTTTGAACGGATCAAAAGAATTTTTAGAGAGCTGACATTTACAGAGCTTTCTGAGTTTAGGGTTGTCGCCAAAGGGGCTATTAAGAATTTCATTTTTATTTGTTTCATTATTTATTTACTTTTTTGATTTGCCTTATTTTAAATTGTTTTTACTTGAATTTAAAATTGTTTGCCGTAATTATGAACGCCCTTAATTTTGTCTTATTTGTCTTATGTACTTAAATTTTGGTGATGCTTATGTAAACGTTGTTGCTCCTTTTTACATTGATCTAACTGCAGTGCTTTGCTTCGTTAAGTTAATATCGTTGGTTTTAATGTGTTATACTAATACACAACTGAATAGTTGTCCAACGAAATATTTATACAAGCAAATTAGTTTGTAAAGGGAAAGCACTGCGGTAAGTCATTGTAATATTAAATATTTTAATTTTTTGTGATTAATTTTAAGTTTTTAGAAATAAAGGCGCACACACACACTTTATTATAAAATAATCTGTTTGGTTTTTGGTGTTGTTAAATTCGCCCCTTTGCAAAACTGCAGTCGCAGCCAGCGACAAGGGTTAATAAGACGTGAAACCCAACAAGGATGTTTCGCATTAAAATCTCCTCCAACTATAAAACGAGGACCAAGTTCTAAAAGAGTTTTGCAAACTCATCAGCATTAATATTATGAAGAAATAAACTGCATGTATGTATGTATATCTGTTAGATTTTCTTATTGTTGTAGCTTGGTTCAAGGTCAAGGAAAAACACTCGAGGGGGTTTCTTGGGAATGTTATTTCGAATATTGGAAATATTTCGTTTATTTATGGCCACAATTTTGGACAAATGGTTTTATATTATCAATATTGGTTGAGTAGTGTAAATTCTTAATAGCTGCTCTGTATTATCTTTCCTGTTTTGCCCCAAAAATGCAAAAGTTTATCTTTTTAAGCTCAGGCTTGGAAACAAACTTTTGGTATGCTCTCATAGACTTAATCATGACTCCGACTTGGCCGTCTTTAAGAGGCGTGTAAGAAAGCTGGTCTGAAAAGATAATGCTTGAGAAATATTTGGTAATATCCTTAATATTTGTTACAGTCGGGATATATAACGAAGGCGCTTTTGGCTCAAAAGGAGTTGGTTGGCAAGTTGTTGGAGCTGAAGTATTTATCTCAGAATGATTAATTTCGGAAGTGTTGTTGGAGTTGAGTACAAGCACTCATGGAAAGGAAAACACCAAAAAGTGAAATAGAAAAGTTTTCAATATCTACTATATACATACATACATATGTATGTATGTATATGTAACATTTAAAACTCAATTTATAAAGGTTTTGTATTATTTTGTTATTGATTAATTCAAAATTATTTCAATAAGAAATTTTTAATTGTGTTTAGACAAATTTAATATTTAGATTTCGCAAAGATTTTTTCTTCAAATTTTTTTACTACAAAATATATGTATGTACGTAGAACAAAGTTTTTCAACGGGATTCGATTTTTTCTACTTTGAGCCATTAAATACTTCAACTTCTTCTCTCAACGACTTCAACACAACAATACATTTGTATGTACTTGCATATGTATGTATTATTTTATTAAAAAAAATTGTAATTAAAAAAAAATTCATTCATAAATTCATGAGTTTGATTAAATTTTCAAAATAATTTTTTTTATAAAATAAAAAGATCCCATGTGGGGTCATCCCTTGAGTAGTAATAGGTAGTTCTTTAAAAACTAATCCATTGTGTTATATGAGTTCCATGAAGTAGTAAAAAGGAGTAGTATCCATTGTGGTGTGATCCAAGGATTAGTGACATGGAGTAGTATTGTTGGTCTAGTCTAAGGAGATCATAACGTGCAAGAAAAAATTTTTTTTGTCATTTTTTTTGGGTTACTCCTAGTCCATTCTTTACACGCACGTATGTACATACGTGCGTAAATACGCGCTTCTATGATCTTGATGATTGTCAATCTAATACCATTTCAGATTCCACTTCTATATCACTTTGAATTTTTTATCTATTTAAATAATTTTTATTTCGTTGTTATTTTTCATGTACATTTGTAAAATTAAGGGGTATTGACGGGGTGGTGACGGCACTAGGTTTGCAATTGTGAAGAAACTCTTTTTCCAATTTTTAGGCTTCGAAAAATATTTGGATATGGTTATAAGTGAAGTGCATAACATTTTAATAAAACATTTTTCAAATGTTTTTGACAATTATTTGGCTAAAATCCTGTTTTTGTTTTATTCTTGTAACTTGAATACCACTCACAAAGTGCCTAAAGCCCGTAATCCAACTTATGTATTGTACACAGCTTACAAAATTTAAAAATTCACCTTGTTTTTTGAACAGACCTCGCATGTAATTATTTTTTCAAAATAATTATTAAATAAAGGTTTCTCTTGTAAACCCTAAAAACTTTGTTGTAAAGACAAAAACCACAAGTCCAGTTAATATCTTTAGTATCAACAGTACAAATTTGCTGTCAATATCATGACTGTCAAATTGTGAAAAGCAAAAGGTATATTAGCTTAGATATATGTGTAAGTACATATCCTTTTAGTTTTAACCCTTTGAGAACCAATAATATTTTTCTTCCTCATTTCTACGAAAAACATATTTATGTAAAAAAAAAAACTTAATATTCGTACAAAGTTTATATATTAAAAATGTTCTTAATATTTTTTTTCAGGAAAAGGACCTCGCACAATCGTGTATGTTGGTTGAACAAACTTGATATAAGTACCAATTTTGGAATTTTATTTTTAAATTGTATAATTTTATTGGAACGAAAAGAAAATTATTTTGTAACATAAAATCAATACTTTTACTTCAGGAAAAAAAATAAGATCAAATAATTATAATATATGACTAATTTGAACATACAAATTACTTTGTGTGATATTCTTTAAAGCACAATTTGTGTTTTGCCAAAGACAAATGAACCTTGCATTTTTGGCATCTTCCCCTTGAACGGCTTTCGCAACCAGCATTGCGACACCGCTTGGCTGTACCATCTATAATCTCAGGCTAGTGGTCAAATCGTTCATATCTCCGATCATCATCTGGCGGATTATGGGGCCGATATTTACTACCGTAATATCCGTCAGACAACTGAAATAGTTCTACTTCTGGTGGCATGTTTTTGTGCTCTCCCAAAACTTCTCCCAATTCCATTTCAAAACTCAAAA
This sequence comes from Epicampocera succincta, assembly GCA_932526305.1. Taxonomy (NCBI): domain Eukaryota; kingdom Metazoa; phylum Arthropoda; class Insecta; order Diptera; family Tachinidae; genus Epicampocera; species Epicampocera succincta. The sequence continues at coordinate 26,995,163 of OW052038.1, read as the reverse complement.
ACTTCTTAAACTTGTTTTTTGGTATTTTAAGAATTTCTGCGTCTTTCCTATGTATGTATATTCTTTCCAACTGTTGTAAATGGCTAAGTTCAGAAAATGAAAAATACCTTAACGGGCCACTTTCTGGTTTTCATTTTAATCCGATAGTACTCCGTCATTTGGTCTGCTAAGTCAACACTTCCCATGTTTTCATTACATAAAAGAACGACAGCTGGAATTGGAACCGGCAAAAGTCGTTTTAAATTTTTAATCCACCGCTCTCTTTCACCAATTAGATCTTTTCCGCATATAGTGGATACAACCGTAACACTTTTGTATCACACCATTTGACTATGGCTACTGTTTCGTTTTTATCGAATTGAATCATTTCGCCACTGGACATTTCTATCAGCTGGAAGACTGATTCTTTTACCTATTCGATCTGTCATTACAGTACCACTTGCTTTCTCTCTCCCAGTGGCTCTCTTTTCCAAAAGGGGAATAGTAGTGAAAAACCAGTTGAAGTATATATGATTTTCCTCTGGCAAAAATTTTGTAAGCATTAATACAACTGACGCCCCGTGGGCCAGTCCACAATCCGGAAAGGTTTCAGCCCCTTGGAACAACTCAAAATCAACTATGAGTCCATACGACGTTGCACGCACAACCCGGATGCGGTTTATTTGTATCAACAAAGTGAATGGTACATCGCAGCTTCATAAACTTGTTTCTGGACATCGCAGTCGCAATAAATTCATTAAGAGAACCTTCTGCCCAATACATGTTAATCTGCGGATATCCAAGACAAGACATCGTCATTGTGCAAGCGTAAAAATGTTTAATTTCAGACTCAGTTAAGCTCATTTCTGTACCAATTGTAGCATGAAAATCCATTTTCGTAAACGGAACCACATCCTAATAATGACTTTCGGGAACATATTTTGAAAAGTACTCAGAAGGTGTACCAAGTTTTACAAAATTTTTACATTTTTTCACTTTGGGAATGTCATGACGAATAAATTCTTTTTGGCGCCACAAATCATCTCTTATTTTATTATTTCTACTTTGCTGCGTTTCAGATTTTTGATTTCAGAAACAACTGTTTTAAAATTAACATTAAAATAATTTTTGTTACTTGTGGAATTTATTTTATGCACTTCGCACAATCGCTTAAGGTGGTTCTCAAAGGGTTAAGCGTTTGATAGATCAATAAGTATCAGTTCAGCTGATTTTAACTTGTCTTGGGTAGCTGCGTATTTAAAATACTCAATTAAAACATTCCAGTTCTCCAACAATCTTTCGACGCACTTTTGATTTACAATATAGAGTTTCAGCTGAAAATTTTTATGTGATGCATGAAAAACTAAATTTTGTGAATAAAACTAAATTTTTTTGCGCATTTTTATATAAAACTTAAATAATAACTAATATTTTAAAAATTCCCTACATTTTGTCTTAAAAAAATGTGACCTTTTTTCCCTACGCTTGAAATTTTTAAAAAAAGTTCCCATTTTTTGTATCTAGAACATACAAAGGCAATAAAATTGCAATACAAACAAATACACCATTTTCTCAAATATTAGTTGAGTAATCATTTTGCCGTCATTGGAAATGTTGTTTACTCACTACACAATTCTATAATCTATAGTCAAAAACAAAAAACATAAAAAACACCAAGATTAAGTGCATTTACAACAAATACTGCTGAAGTGCATTCCTTCAACCAACAATAAAATATTAAAAACAACTGTGAACAACTACAAATTAATTTAAAGTAAATTTTTTTAACACAACAACAAAGTAATTTAAAGTAAATAAAAGGTGAGCAAGAACTTAAAATGAAATATTTAAAAACATACTTATTGCTATAAAATGACTAAGCGACATAGCATAGCAAAGAGGCAAATGCTTGACCATAACAAAACTAACAATTCGACCGGAATACCATGTTTTGACCAGAGTTAACAGCGAAGATAACTTATCAAGCGTTTCAACACTCCGTATAAAAAAGTTACTGATGGTCCTTGTGGCGAGGTAGAAATCTGTAGAAAACCCCAATCGGAAACAATTTTAATAAAAATAAAAAACTTGTATAAGCTAATAAAAATAGTGTCACTGGGTCAGTCAATAAGAGTAGATACTTCTGAACATGAAACATTGAACTACTCCAATGACCTTATAAATATACCAGAACATGATATGAAATTAAATCGCAAAAACTCACTGAAGTTAAGAAAATGCTTAAAAAGAACGACGATAAACTTTTTGAATTCGGCCTGTTAGTCATAACATTTGCTCCAATTGCCCTACCTGAAACTTTCAACATTGAATATCAAGTTACAAGAATAAGGCCCTATAGGCCCTATATACCCCTGTCACTAAAATGTCACAACTGCTTTCGATTCGGCCATGTCTCTAAATTTTGCGAAAAGGATAACTGCTGCAACGTCGATCACCTAGCCGAAAGTGAATCTTATGAAAACCCTGTTAAATGCAACAACTGCGATGAAAACGGCGTAGAAAATAATAATCACTGGTTACTTAGTAAAAATTTACCAATTTTTGTAAAAAATAAGGAAATTTAAGCCACTAAAACACTCAAAAAAGTCGACAACAAAACTGTTATGAAGAAATACTATGAAAGGCATCCAACAAAAACAAGTTTTTCAAAGGCGGTGAGAACAGGCATCGATTACTGAAATTTAGAAAAAGACAATGCAACGTCATCAACCACTGAGTCTAATGTTTCAAGCACTAAATCTGTGGAAATGACACAAACAAAGCCGAACATACCCAAAGTTGAAGTGGACAAATCTAAAAACACCTCGCTTTTATCTCCACCCCGTGGAACATCAACACAAAGTATTAAAATTCTACCAAAAAAAATACCCTAAGACGTACAAGAATTCTATTGAAAAGCGAATCAAAAAGAGCAAGAGCGTTAAAAGAAAGTAGAAGAATAAGTTAATCTCCAAAAAACTCCGGCTGCTGGATGGCGCCGATGAAACATCGGCTTGTACATACACAGCCTAGGACTTTACATTAGATCATTAGTAGTACATAATCTTTGTCTTTATTAATCTGTAATCTTAAAAAACATAACATAAAAGGGTGCAATAAAAACTATAACAGACTACTAATACTTATAAAAGAGCACAGTACCAAAGTTATAACATTACAGGAAGCAGACATTTCCACTTTAACGTATATTACTATTACCTCAATTTCCTATAAATTGTATCATACAATAACTTCAAAAAACTCAACTCATAACTATGCAGGCTCAGCTATTCTTATTTACAACTCCATCCACCATAAAAAACTAAGTTTCCAAAGCAGTTTCCACTAATGCTAACAACTAAAAATTCATAACACAATCACACAATTGCTTAAACATTTTGCTTTGTATTCCGATTGGAAGAGAGAGTCAGATTTTTTAGGTAGTGGCCATTACTCGAGTATATCCTCTCATTTTTCAAAAACCCAATCCGATCCTAATATAAAACTAAGACATCGCTTCGACAATTCCAAATGGTGTGAGTTTACAGAACGTACAAGAATTTACAATGGAATGCGACCGATCAGTGAAAGTATAAGCAAAGAAGCAGCCAATATAAATCAGATTATTTTAGAAAGCGCGAACGAGAGCATCCCACAAAAATGATTAACGAAGAAGAGGCAAACAGTCCCATGGTGGTCCAGCTTTGGAACAGATTTAAAAGAAATATTAAGACTGGAAACGAACTAAATTTTAAAAGAGCTGAATTTTTTCAGAATACTGGTCAAATGATGATTAAAAACTTGCATACAATTTTTAATAATATTTTAGTTAAACTTGCACCTCAAATAAAAGCCAATTGTAATCGCCTACAATAAACTCTCCACAATTATTCAAAGATTTAAAGCACTCGACTTTGTTGCATATGCTGATGATTTTATCAAAATGAAAAAAACTAACAAACACAAAAGCCATAATATTAATTTGAATAACATGATACAAGATTTCCAAAACTGGCGCGGCTACTCAGGGCCTCAGCTATCTTTTGAAAAATTTAAACATTTACACATACACAGAAAGCATGTTTGTAATCCCGTAGGAATACTCGGAACTATATTTGACAATCGGTTTCGATGGACTTCACACGTTGAAGCGCTTCACTTTCAAAATGTCTAAAGATACAATGAAAACGTGGCATACATTCCCCCACATACACTTCTGTATTCGAAAGCAACAGTGTGTTTTGACAACTGTCAAGACCATAGCGTGGGTATAGATAGCTGTCATTACGAACCTGTAACCTGAACGCGCCTTTTCGCCATTTTTAATAATTGTGAAGACATAGACTAGGAAGTTGGCAGAACCGCCACAAAAAAATTTCTCTCCTCAAGACGATTTGCACGCAGCACCTCATCCCTTATAAACATCCTGAAATCGCTTATAATATCTAAAATCAAGTACGGAATATACTTTTATGGTTTTGCACCCAAGAACACTCTTAGCAAGCTAAAAACAATTCGCAACTCCATAATACGCTTCTGCTTAGGTGCATTTTGAGCAACCCCTATTAAAAACCTTATTTTTGAAGCAAATTGTATATCTATAAATAATCACGCGATTTTCATACGGCAAAACTTTGCAAATCAATTCTCTTCAAATATTACTTTCCACTTTCAAAAATATTAACCAAAAACTTCGATCTAAGCATTTTTTAACATCTGACTCAGTTTTAGTGTAAGATCCTTAACATTCTATTTAATAACATCCGCGATTTCCAGCAGACTTCCCGTACTGGACTTTGGATTCTTAGAAATTTGTTAAATATCTTAACGAAATCACCAAGTTGTTTACCAATGCAAGTATATACCAACAAAAATTTCTAGATATACAAAATCAATCAAGGGCAATTCCATATGTGACTGACTCTACATTTGACACAATTTGCGTTTTGTTTTGTCTTATATTACGATTAGTAATATTTTTTTAGTATCAATTTAAACATGTAGCAGTTTCAACAATTATCCGACAGAGAAAAAAATGGCAACCAATGATATTTTGAAATATCATTTATTTAGTAAAATATAAACGTGACTGACACCACATGCAAAATGAAGTCGTTTTCGAGAGTGTTTTTAAACTTCAATAATCTTCCTCTGCACTTTCGTAATAACTTTAATTTGTGTTTTTATCGCAAGTTCAATAAACAAACTATTATAAAATGCTGAAATAAAAGCGGTAAGTTATTTAGAAAAATATTTATTAATAAAATAAATTATGACTGACACTACAGCCCAAAACGTGACCTTCACTACACTCACTTTGTGTAGTATAGAAGTCGGTATTTTTACATGAAACGTTAGAACTGAAATCACAGCGCATAAAATAGCAACTCTAAAATTATTTGAAAGACACAAAACTGTAATTAATGAACTCGTTAAAATGCTATTTTTGAATATAAACACCACCTAAACGAAATCACTAATAATAACCAACATTGAAACTAAAATAATTCAAAACAAACCCTTTTTAGAAATAAGAAATATAAATTTTTCCAAAACTTCAACAATTTATTTTTTTTAATTCTAATTTTTTAAAACACTTAAACAATTTCTTTAACATATATAATTTTTTAGGTAGGCTAGACTAGGATTAGGTAATATCTCCAGTGTGTCATCAAAAGACATATAAGATATATCTTCCTCATCAGCTTTAAATAAAGAGGCATCGTTATTTATTACTTTTAGGCTCATAACTTTGACTTCGCCCTCTTCATCTACGTACATCACTCTGGCAAATAGTGACGTAACGATACATCTGACGTTTGTATTTTGTGGCAAACTGGGCCAATACAAACACGCCATTTCGGATGTTAGTAGAATTAAGATCTCTTTCATTATCGTCTGTTGATTCATCAGAAAACACTTCTTCATACGTTGATTTCTGCAAGGGAGATAGTTCCAGGGCTTTGACCTAATTAAACTTATTTACGTAAAATTTGTGCAGTGGATTCTAACATTAGTTTTCTTTCTTTAATCTTACTTCTGTAGCTTCTCATCTCTTCTGATTTTTATTACTTAAGGCTTTAAGCATGTCAATCGATGCTGTTTGTTTTATCAAACATCGTTGGCGTTTCCTGTTCTCAGATTCCCTTTTTTTTTAAATTCTTCGAATAGTTTCAGCTTCTCTCTCTGTCTGCGCTTCTTTTCTGCAGCTTTTTGCCATCTATGAGAAAAAAAGAAACAAAAAGCTACACTTAATTATGATACGGACTATGATTGACTCTACCTACAACGTGACCGACTCTACAATGTGACTGACACTACAAAAATGTTTTTAAGAGTTTAGGCATTATAAAAAAAGATAATAAGTTTTTACCGTCGGCATTATTTGAGTAACGCCGTCAAGTAGGAAAAATACTTATTTTCATGATATTGAAGTAGTTTTTTCTTTGACCGACACTGCACCTTGACCCTGTAATCTTACAAACCTAATATATCTTAAAAAAATAAAATGTCCATGAATTACGAACTCTTTTTCGATATGTCATCGTTTGGACAGTCAGTATATAACAAAATAAAACAATAATTGAAAAGACTTACCGTGAAAATTTTATCAAAACTCCACCACAAAAAACACTATTATCAGCTGAGCTCACGACGCCATCAGTGTTGCCAGAAAAAATATCAAAAAATTGTTACCACTATAAAAATTTAAAAGTAACATAATGTTGCCACCATACTTAAGTATTTTTACTACCAAAATTAGATATTAATTTTTTCCATTTATAGTAGACTTATGCGTGGAATTGCCCCATAGATTTATTTACACTTATAGATCAAAATCTAACAATTTAGCGAGCTACAGAGAGTTTATAGTGATCTATAAGCCGGTTAAGAAATGTCGACGTTATCGTGGAAAACTTGGCATTTGCAGATACATACATATGTATAAGCAGGATGTAAAGTGTTTTTCTCCTGTCGGAATCTTGTGAGATCGCTTATAATAAAGTTGATATTTTTCCACCTCATTTACGACTGACTGATAAACTAACTAAAATGTGATTTAGAAGGGACTGGTTGGCGTTGCCCTTTGGTACATTAATCTTAAAAAAGCAACGAACTCCTCTATTCTTGTGCATGTTATATATGTATATGTATGTACATATGTGCCGTAAACCAAATCATAATGAGGTAATTTGTGGTCAGCTGAAACTTATGCAGAGCGAGTGGCTACGGACTCAGTCGTAGGACATTGCATGTAAAAACTGAATACCACTTACCATAGAAAAATAGTCAGCTTTTGAGGCATCTGTGGCTAATTTCTTATCAAGCATGAACTAGCTTTTTGTGTTGACTCATATTCCGACGGGGATTGTTTTGGTTCAGCCATAAGCACGTATGTACATATACTTATATAACTATCATGAGGTCCTACATTAAGAAAAGAGAAACAAAGTTAATTTTCGCAATTTGCCGGTGTCGCAAGTTGTTAAAATTATGTACATACATATGTAAAGAAATTGATTAATGAATTTCTTTATTTAAAGTACTGACTTATGTGAGAAGAAGGCAGTAAATGAGGTTTCTGGTATAAAAACAGTTGTTTGAGAAAGAGTTTAAGATGAAATAAAAGTTCAGAAGAAATGAAAGGAATTGAATAAGAAATTTAATTGTGTTATTAATGTTTTAAAGAAAAGAAAGGATTTGTCAGTAAATTATAAAAATTAAATGTCGTGAATGAATAGAATATTTAGTTAATAAGAATTATATTAGGTTATTATTGTATGGTAATAAAATAAAAAAAATCTTTAATTGCAGAGAAACTCAATTGGGTTTATTTAATTTTTTCAAAATTCAACCTTCATTAATTCGTAATCTACATTATACATACATATGTATGTATGTATATATATACATGTTAATTAACTTCAACATTTTCTTTTTCTTATTTATGCATTTCTGTTTGACAAAATCTACTTAAAAAATCTCATCCAACTTCAAGAATATCTTTATTTAAAAGACGCACCATCTCTCGAAAACATTTTAAATTTGTTTGAATATGCCAAAAAGTTTAGGTCTGAATGTGAGTGATCGCACGTGGAACGCATCAAGCATGCCCTGCTAAAGAAGGTTTTCTCTAATTTAAGTGAGACTCATTTCGTCAATCTTAATTAATTAATTAATTACTGTTTCTGGCGGTACCATGTTGAAGGTCTAGCGTTACTGTCTAATAAGTTCCATAGAAGCGAGGTGAAACTCTTCAAAATCCTTCTTAACAGACATTGCTCTTCTCGAGATCTGAGTTTCAATTTCTTGAGCAGACCACTCTTCAGTAGCGTTTCAGATTTATCGGAAATGGAATTAAGTGCGCTGGCTACTTTCATTAGAAACAGCAAATGGTTGAATCTCTTTCTCTATGGTTTCATACATTAGAGAATGAAATTAAAAAAATTGATGTTTAGATCATTAAAGTGAATATATTGTACTTACATATGTATGTACACATGTGTGTTGTATATACATATGTATGTATATATCAGCTTAAGTACTACCAACCTTTTTGACCTTCTTTAATACAAACAGTATTTATTTTCGCGCATTAATCACCACTTTTAATGTTTCAAGCTGGAAATGTCAATTTAAATTTGAAAAATGTTAATATTTTTATTTTTCTTCAGTAAATTTTTGACAGTTTGCAATTTTTCTTAATATATATGAACTCTATGCACTTGGTAAATTTTCCTATTACACTATATTTGTACTGTTCTCCAAAAATTGAACAATGAACAGAAAAAGTAGTGTCATTGGGGCTTAACCCACAAGTACACATACCACCACTGGCAAGTATAAAGCCGGTGTAAAAATAAATTTAAAACATCATACATATGTATGTATGTACATATGCATATGAGATACAAAAACTTCTATTACCATTTTGAAGCATTCTATAGGATAGGAACGTTATAAACTGATTACTAAAGCAATTTTTTCTGATTAGTAACTGTTGACAGCAGTAGTTCCCGATGGCTGTAGAAGATTAATAACATAACCATATGGTTCTTTTACAGACTCCCGAATTTCTTTTTCAGCGCTTACAAATTTGTGTCGTTGTTAATAAATATCTCCCTAGGCGCGCCGAGGTGACACATTAAATTTCTGATTGCTATTATACATGATGAGGTATTTAGAGTGTTCACAAGTTCTATATGGAGAGCTCTAACAGTGAGGCAGGTAAAGACGTGCTCTCCGAAGTAGTACACCTGTGTACGTAAATGTTGGAGTAAACGCTGCTAGCCGCCCCTCTGGCAACTTTGCCATTTGAAGGTATGTTGCTACGGCATTTCTTATCTTACAGGTTTTAATATCGCTGCCTTATTTCGTTAACGACGGTTGCATGGTGTAGGTGCTGTAGGTGTAGGTAATGTAGTATAACATTTTATAAAAATTCATGAAAAGTTAGGTTATTCGACTACTTTTAGGTAGAATTACAGAAAGTTTTGTTCCCTCGGGAATGTCAGCCTTATCTATTTGACCATCTACTCGAAGGACTTGACTTTTGTCCAGCTTCGGGGTTATTTTTGATTTTTTAAATCTTTTATTTGATTTCAATCCGTTTATTTCCTCAGAGTAAAATTCGGTTTGTGCAAGACGACACAGTAAATTTTCAGCCCTGATCAAAACCGTAGCAGTAAGTTCCAATTGGATAACGCTGTGAACTTGCACATATTCAATTATCTCTGCGTTATTGTGTATCAGCCAACCAATCACGGATTTCGGACCAAACGTATTTCTTATTTATTGAAATTGAATGATTTTTTACGATACTACTTGCGGCTTTTCCAAACTTTGTTAAATCCAGCTTTCAAATTCAAAATGCACCTTAATTTCGTTGCGATGTTAATCGCCTGTTCGAGAGTGTCTGTAGAATACAGAAAGTCATTCACATAGTGGTTGTTTTTAATTGCAGCTGCTGCTTTTGAAAACTGACTGTCATACATTGTACCGTTTTTATTTCTAATATACTGGGATACACAAGAAGCACACGAAGCTCCAAATATCATGACATTCGTGATATAAATGTTTGGTTCTTTGCTAGCGGCAATCGTGCCACAAGAAACCTTGTACGTGTCGGGTTTCTTCTCGCATGTACACCTGGTGAAACATATCTTCGATGTCACGAAATAAAGCTACAGCTTTATCCGAAATTAAAAAAGTATTGCTTGTAAGGAAACTGAAAGATCAAGCCCCTTTGTAAAGCTTAGAATTTAACGCTGTCCCATTAAATTTGGCGACAGCGTTCCACACGATCCTGCATTTGCCTAGGAACGTTAGTGTGTACCATGTTCTTTTAGCTACTGAATTTCCACGAATTTGGGAATAGAACACTTTTTTAAACACTTCTGGATAGCAGTAGGGTAAACTGCAAATACATCCTTATTTTTAAGTACATAGTTTTTTGCCATTTCATAGTTATTAGGAAGTCCGACTTCTTCATTTACCCATAACAATAGTATAATTGTTCAAAAGCTCAAGCGATCTTTCATCATCATTATTTATTTTTAAATTTTCATAATACCTAGACTTTCTATATTAAAAAAATGTTTCAAAAGTTGTTGCATTTTGTCATTGTCATCTGTTTTGTTCGACTCACAGATATGTGAGCTGATTATTTCCAGAGGGCCCAAATATTGTCCAAGCGAGAGCTGTTTTTTAACCGACCAGCTCATTTCTGCCTCCTTCTTTTATTTTGTTTGAATTTGTAACGTTGATATTGTTGAGCCCAACAAGAGTGATTCGTGTTGCGGCAAAATAACTTGCTACTGGTAAACCTTTTGAATGCTTAAATGTTCTGCAAAGAGGTTTGTAGTCTAAAGATTGTTTGGGCAGCAAAAGCTTTTAACTGTGCGAACATCTATTGCAAACTGCTTATTGTCGTTACCAGATACCTTTACGGTTAAGTCTTGAGAGTTATTGTCGCCTCTCTCTTAATTCGCTGTTCATCTTAAGCATAATTGTTCAACTTCTCCTTCTATATCTAATTGGTTTGCGATTTCCATCCATCTCATTTCTTATTGGCACGTAATCTTAACTCAGAATTTGTAGATTTGTTTGTGTTATCTGCATACTTATGGAGGAGGTAATATTATGTACATACATACATGTGTCACTGTGTGTAAAACGAAAACTTAAAAATAGAGATTTGACTATTATATCTTACATCTATGATATTACATTTTATATTAATTCTAAGGGGCACTAATAAAATTATAAAGCAAGCAGAAAGAAACCCTGCAAAAAACGTTCAATAAATTAAATATGATTACAATTGTAAGGACTTAGAGAAATTCCCTTAATTAAAGGGTATAATAATCTGACTTAAATGTGAACCGTTTGTCAAGTACTACACCTAAATATTTAATATTGTCAGGCCATGATATTTCGGAACCATTTAATAATATGTAGGTGCTCGGAAGGTTATATGAACTTCTTTTTTTTTTTGAAAAAAATATGGATTGTGTTTTTCCTGTATTTATTATAATTTTCCATTTGTTGACATAATAGCACAGATTATCAAGAGCTGAATGTAAGTTAAGAATAGTTTGTAGTGTCGAAAAGAGCATAGTTACATGTGTATTGTAAAGGACAATAGATAATATACATAAAGCAGAAGTCCTAAAACTGATCCTTGGGGTACTCCAGCTAATAAACCAAATCGCTCTGCTCTTTGTGTTATTAATACAAACGTAAAAATTACGATTTAAAAGAAAACTTTGTATAAATGTGGAAACCTAAATCTTAATCATTTATAGATAAGACTTTTATATTTATATATAGGCCAGACTATATGGAATGCTTTTTCAATATCAAGACACACTAAAGCAAATTGTTCTTTAGGAATTATGTATGTCCATATTTCCATAGTTTAATTTTTATACTTTTTTCAAATAAGTTGCTAATACTGCTTAAAAGACTAATCAGACGGTAGCTAGAAAATACTTTGGGACTATTTCCCGGCTTAAGAACTGGAATGATTTTTTCATACGCCATGATGCAGGGAAATACTGCCAGTATAAACAGGCATTGGATATACATATGTACCTAAAAGCTGTTTGACGCCTGCTGTTGGAAGATTTTTTAGAAAAGCATTCTTAATTTTATCTAAACCCCAAGATTTGCGAAGTTTTAAGGCTTTCAAAATAGTACGTAAAGTAGTTTCGGTTATGAATTCGGATTGTGGTGTTGTAACATTCAAGGAATTAAAGCTTTCGATTCTTTCAGATATAGGACAGCCTGACTATCTGGAGTGTGATGATTTTGCGAAAACCTTTGCCATTATATACTTTATATTACAAATTCGTTTTCGCATAACTTTAGCAATCTTTCCGAAATGCCTAATCTACTAAACCTGTCATTCAATTTCGAGTATCTAAACTCCCATATTATCTGCTTTAGAAGAAGCTTATAATATTTAAACAATTTGAAATCTGAAACGTTTCTATTGTATATCTTTGCACGCAGTCATCCAAAATAGTTTCTATATTTAATAATATTTGAATTATAATTATTCATTACAAGAGGAGCGCTTTCTTCAGCTGATCGTATAACAATTGTACCAAAATAATTAGGGTGTGTATCTATTTTATCTAGACTAGTAAAAGTTGGACTTGTAACAAAACATTTATTTTTATTTGTTTTTTTGTGTGTATTGCATAACGCGCTTTTTTCTTTCGATTGTTGACAGTCTCAGCTGGTAAAGAATTGTCAACATTTACGGTGCTTGCTGACAGCCCGATATAAAATATCCAATTGGAAAATTCAACCATTATTTTGTTGGTATTGTCGTAACGGGCGCATTGTTGGGCGTTATAGACAAAGAAGTGTTCCGCGGATTTTACTTCTTGCAAAGTGTGGTATATTTTATTGAGATATTCTTGATCGCGTCTCGTAGAGAGTTCACGGTCCTCTTCCAACCTTTTCAGTTCTAATTCATTTCTTCTGCTTAACGAATCTAGTGAAGATATTAAAGAATTTGTACTGTTTGAACTTTTGCGTTGCGTTGTGCCACACGATTGTCACATCCATTTTTTTGAGGGCGTGAGACTTTGGCAGTAACTCCTGATGGCTTCAGAAGATTAACAACATAGGTTAAGGTTAATGAAATTCATTTATCACTTTATTTTCAACTTGTGACGCAACCATGTGACAACCGTATGTTTTTATTCTTTTTGGTATAAAGAAAAAAAAATTCAATATCGAATTTCAAGCACGTTTAGTGCACAACAACTTATCCTGTTCAAAAATTAATGAAATGAGACCCAGTTAAATAAAATAAAGCCTAAGAGCAAATGTATGAATTTATGCTCAGAAAAAATTTTATGACATTCAAAGTGAAAATTTCAATAAATTACAAAGATCTTGTCTAGCTTCGCTTACGACAGTTTTTGAAATAACCGCATTAAAGTTGAAAGGAAGGAGTTCTAACTTCACAATATGTTGATATCTAGCTTCACTTAAGACAGTTTTGCGAACACTTCTCCTTCGGCAGGTTATAGTGACTGTTAACCATTTATGTTGAATGTTGGTTTCGATTGTGTTGAAATGAAAATGGGCATTAAATTTGAAGAAAAAGCAGACGGATTTATTATTTCTTGTTTGTTTGAAGTCTTGACTTGAGTGAAATTAATTTCAGTTATTTGTATTGTGAATACTGTGAAACGTTGATTTATTTTTAACTCTCACAGGTTGTAAGAAAAAAACGTGAGTGCATTTACTCATTTTTAAAGCATGGCACCGGTTTTCAAATGTCGGCCGCGGATTCTTGCAATGGCCAGTTTACCTCACCTCTGCGAGAGGTGAATGTGCGTCGTAGTGTCCGCTGAGTGGCACGTACCGCTGGCATGCTGTAACGACATTGCTTTGGAGAATATGGTTCGCCTTAAAATATGTCATATGCCAAACAATCTCAATAAATTCTGAAAGCGTGTCTTATTACTCCGAAACGTGTCAGATGTTTTAACTTAAATGTCCACATGACTATATACGTAAGGTGAAATCCCTGATATATAATCTTTTATTTGTCTGGTAACTTAGTTACATATGTCTTGGTGTTCAACAATTGGACAACCTGTGCTTGTTAATGTATGTACATACATACATATGTATGTATGCATTTGTAAGTGAATGTTTCTATTTTTTTCGAAGCAAAGAAGTTAATTTATGTACATGTGTATGTCTAATCGCTTTTGTTGCTCTCACAGTCAAGTTCACTTTAAAAATTTAATATTCATTTATAAATTATCTCCATATTAAAAGAACATTAAACTGACAAAAAGCATTTAAGCACCCTATATGATTAATTTGATGGCTTACTTGCTGATTAACGCACTGAGGGCGTCATTAGTTTTTTATTTACGGGCGCCGTTTTCAGTAAGAAATATTTTGTAGTGATTTGTTCTTTTAAAATAATCAAATCTTTCTAATAATGAAGTACGTACAATTAAAAGCAAAGCATAGAACAAAATAAACAATTAGATTGAACAGAAACAAAACAGCTGATTCGGAGCAGAAAAAAGTGAAAGAAAGAAGTGTTCAAAGTAGTTTTGCCTTTACTTTAATATAAACGCTACGTACCATTTACTTGCCGAGCTTGCGTATGTACTCGGAAAATCTGATTTATGTAGCGAGCACGGCGGTTTCATACCTAATAAACTTGCCAGCACAACCCTAAAAGAATCGGCGAAACTCTCAATTATTTATGTATGTATATATTTTATTTTTGGTAATTAACTGATACGTTCACCGATAAATTGCGTCTAAAAAAATTAAATCGTCGGCTACGAACTCATGCACATATCAGGGGTGGAAGCGTTCAAGCGCGTAGCGGGAAACCACATCTGTCAAAGGATATTTTCTGCCTATTGAATTTACTTTTAAAACCTTTTCTCATTTATCGCTAATAAACATGATGTTATAAGTATAACATAATAAAAACTTGATATTGTATTCTCTTAGGTTTTTTACATATAATCAGAGAATTTCTACTGAATTTGCTTACAAATAATTACCACTTATTCGCGTTACAAATTTTAAAATATTGATATATGTCTGTATGTATAGTCTTGCATTTTTTTTATTCTCCGAGTCATTCATTAAACTATTCTCTTATTTATTCATTAAACAATAATTTGATTATGGTTGGCAGCTTAGTCGGCTACTATTAGAAATAAAGCTCGTAAAGTTCGTAAGCAAATGGTTGCCGACTCTTGTATGGTTTTACACATTGGAATTGATGGAACCTGAATATTTTATACATTTCTTTTCATATACATGCATACACATATACTCGAACATATGTATGTATAGGATATAATGTGTACATCTCATAATGTATTGCTATAAATTGTAATTTGTTCTTCAATATCAAGAAAAATATTTATTCAATTCACAAACTCGCATTGACAGCGTGTGTGGTATAATCGCCCACTCAGAAAGTATTATATTTTCTATATCGATAAGTGAAAGCTAATACCTGCAATATAGTTTTTCTAAACGATTAATACATACTACATATGTATTTAGTGTAATAACGAAATACAATATCATGAAAAATGCATTATCATTTTGTATTAAATTAAATCTTCCATACCAAGCATTTAAAATTCGTTACAGTGAAAAGTTCGCATTATGCCGCACACCTTTGTCTGTTCACAAGAGCATATCAAAAATCATGTGTTTAAGTCTACAAGGTGGCAGCATTACAACAAATGGCAATTGTTTTGTGTTGTTTTAACTTTGCTCGAGTACTGCCACCCACACGACTGACATTCTGAATTGATTTCTCTTTTTTGTAAAGCCTGTCCCACGATATCGAAAGTTAACGCCAAATTATTTATTGGCAAATAGTTTCTTAAGTATATTATAGTTATACAGATTTGATTATGAGTATACGCCCCATTACTTCAGTTAGCAGAATAGTTGGGTCTTAAAACCGTTTGTAAGTCCTTTTTTATAACTTCCATTTTAAATTTGTAGGTCAACGTCACATGCAACGTGTGAACAAAAATGTTTAAGCAATTTGAACAACAAAGAAAGTCTTCCGCTTATCACCCGAGCATTTTTTAATTTGAGCTGTTTTCAAGTTAAAAATAAAAAATATATACATATGTTATCGTTTGTATGCTTTTTATAAATTTTATATAAATATTTTTTTTAATTTTTTTTATTTTATTCATCCAGCATATTTATTTTAGCACTGTTCTGCTCTCTTCGATTTAAACGTAATAAACTAATAACAAAACCAGCAACGGCACCTAAAATCACTTGAAAAGTACTTACGCATTTTTATTTTTTGTCATTTTAAATGAAACATCAATAAAATCTTTTTAGACAAAGAACTTAATATATAGACTTTTAGCTTGCGAAACAAATGCATTAATCAAAAATTGTTTATAAACGAATTTCTTATTTGAGATTATGGAAATTGTTTTTTTTTTGTATTATTCATTGTTATTTATCAGCTAAAATAAGAAAGATCGTACAAAGTTGCTGTTAAATGACTACATCCGTCAATCCCCGCTGAGGATATGAAAGCTGAACTTATTAGTTTACGTCACTCCGTTAGATCTGTAACAAATGTTAGAAGTCGTGTAACAAAAGAGCCACTTTTAATGTTTTTTGCAGATTTGGAACCAGGCCCCAGTAATAAAACTATTTATCATATAAAATACATAAATCATGCTCTGGTCAAAATTTTCGTTGTGTACATTGTATGCTAAATCGTTCTGCTTATTACAAAGGCTGTAGAATTTATCAAGATCTAGTTTCTAGCAGAAGTAATAGGCAAAGAAGCCAAAAAAATTATGTTAATTCGAATCATATTGATTACCCACAATTAAATAATTACACCAATAGTGAAGCAATAATAGATATAAAATGTCATTTGCAGATGCTGTTTAAGGATCTAATGAAAATGAAAATAGTCGTTTGGAAAGACTTGCAAAAACGATGGAATATTTCATTGATATGATCTTAATGTTTTTGGCCAAAATACGCAAATAAATTTAAGGATAGGAATTTGGAATGCAAATGGAATATAGTCACATAAATGAAGTAGAAATTTCCATTAAATCTAATAATTATAGTGATATATTTTTAATCTCAGTACCTCATTTTACGAACAGAACATTTTTCAAAATAAAAGACTACGATTTGGTTATTGCTAACCACCCCGATAATAGAGCTGCTATTTTGATATAATCGAATATTAAATATGAAATGCTTTCTCCAGTTGAAGAAACTTTTTTGCAAGCTGCTGGTGTAAAAATTACATGCCATAATAATGAAACTAGTATTTCTTCTATTTATTTTCCCTCCAGACATAGCGTTTCATGTATGGAATATGAAAACTTTTTTAAACAACCGAGTTCAAGGTTTATTTTTGGAGGCGATTTTAATGCAAAACATCCCTGGTGGGGATCTCGCTTGATAAATCCAAAAGGAAGGGAATTATATAAATGCATTTCCAAAAATAATTATTCTGCACTACCGATAGGTGGTCCCACATACTGGCCCAGTGATCCATAGAAAATACCCGATTTTGTGGATTTCATCGTTTTCAAAGGCATAGCAAGGACATCTATGGACATAACAGACTGTGCTTACTTAAGATCTGATCACAGTCCTGTAGTTTTGACACTTAACTTAGTTATTCAAACCTTAACAAAGAATCTTAAAGTACTTACTTCAAGAACAGATATGCAGCAGTTTACATCCTGGATAGAAGGACATTTAAATCTAAATTTAAATCGTTGAAAGTTTCACCAATTTGATTCATGAAGCAGCATTTATAGCTACTCCACAGCAGCAGCAAACAAACTTATAACCGTTTGTTCGTCTATCGACTGAAATAAGGGAGCTAATTGCAAATAGGAGGAGAATAAGGAGAATTTATCAAAACACTAGAAGCATATTTGATAGAACCATTGATAGAACTGTGGAATGCCACTAAATAATTAAAGCGGCCAATAAAACAAAAACATCCCAATAAAAAATTTAAACGGTGTCTGGCGTGGATCACACGCCAGCAAAGCTAATGCTTTTAAGGGACATATAGAATCAACATTCAACCCATTTATTTTAAACAGTCCCATTGTAGATGAAACAGGCAGACGTTGAGAACTTTTCAGATGTTCCTTGTCAAATGGATCGCCCCATTAAATCAATATCCCCAAGTGAAGTAGAAAAAGCCATTGATAAATTGAATAATAACAAAACTCCTGGGTACGATAACATTGATTCCAAGGTTTTAAAATCTTTGCCAAAAAAAAAACGAATTGTTTTTCTCACAACAATTTATAATTCTATTTTAAGGCTAAACAATTTTCCGTCGCAAAATAATAATGGTACTAAAAACAAGTAAGCCCGAAAATAACGTTGCTTCCTATTGAAGTCAAGTTTTTCAAAAATTCTTAGAATCAATCTTAGAAAAACAAAATATTATAAAAGACTACCAATTCGGTTTAAGGCAAATGCATGGCGCACCAGCACAATGTCATGGGATTGTCAATAATATCTCATACGCCTTAGAAAGAAAATTGTATTGTTCTGCAGTGTTTTGATGTGCAACAAGCTTTTGACAGAGTCTGGCACAATGGGCTTTTATATACATAAATTGAAAACCCTTATCCCAGCGCCATTTTATTTGCTTCTTAAATCATATGTTCAGGGCAGATCCTTTTTTGTGAGCATATTTGAAAATTATTCAAGTTTCGGCTGCATTAATGCAGTTACTCCACAAGGCAGTGTTCTGGGACCAGTATTGTACAAAATTTTTACAGCAGATATGCCAACAAATCAAAATATAACTACTGCTACATACGCTGATGCTAATATGCTTTATTAGCCGCCAATGAATCACCGGTAATAGCTTTCGAGTTCGTGCAAAATCAATTGAATCTTCTTCAAGATTGGCTTCGAAAATGGAATATTAAAGTTAATAAATCAAAGTCTGTCCATGTTACATTCACCATAAGAAACAATTAGTGAACGTCTGTTTACCTAAATGGTACAATTATAACAAGTTGCACTACTGTAAAATATTTAGGGCTTCATCTCGATCGAAGACTAACTTGGAAAGAGCATATCAAAAAGAAACGTGAGCAACTTAATTTAAAAACAAGATAAATGTTTTGGTTATTGGGCCCAAGATCAAGCTTAAGCCTAGAAAACAAGATTCTGCTTTACAAAACAGTACTTACCACGATGGAATCCAACTTTGGGGAACTACAAGTAATTCTAACGTTGCGATACTACAGAGATACCAGTCAAAAGCCCTAAGACTTTTAACAAATGCACCATAGTTTATCAGCAACAAAAATATACACAGAGATCTTCGAATTTTATTGATCAAAGACGAAATAAATAACTTCAGTGAGAGATACCTAAATAGACTAAGTAATCATTCCAACGTGTTAGCAATCAATCTTTTAGACGAAAGCAATGAAATCCAAAGACTTAAAAGACTACATGTACTTGACCTACCCTTCCGAAAATAGAAAAAGTTGAAATGCGTCACTCTGTATTTTAATTAAGAAATAAATTCTCTTTGTATTTATTTTGTTTTTGGGTTTTAGGAAACTCAATATATCGCACCCTAAATACAAAAGGGGCACAACTCAAAATTTTCCAAAACTGACTTTTTTCCATAAATTAATTCAGAATACACATCTCTAACTACTGCAAAAATTTCTTTCCCATCACTATCTTCTTTAACTGGAAAAATACAGTTATGTTAAGTGTGTTGCTTCTGCACGATGAAGTAAACTTAAACAGTTTGTTGTCTCTCCTGAAAATTTTAGTATTTTGAGTTGTGCCCCTTTTGTATTTAGGGTGCGATATGTTATCTTGTTATTTAAAAGTCATGAAATTTGCTTATTATTTTAATTGTAAAATAGATCGCATATAAAACAATATATAAAAAAGATTATTCATTATTATTTTCGTTTAATGAACGTATGCGCTTGAAAAAACTATATACATGCATACATACATATATATATATATATACATGCATACAAATACATATACATACATATGTAGATACATATGTATATACACAGGAAACCCTCATTAACATCGAACAAATATGTTCTTGCCATATGAGGGAAACACCACTCTTCCGTTAAATCTCACTGTATTTAAAGAATATCAACGCTATTTTCGGAATAAAGAGTTTTGTAATAAAAAAAAATGCCAACTCTGTTCATGAAATTAAAAATGCGATATCGAAATTTTTATTGTTTTCTGGATTTCTGATTAAAAAATAATCAGTTAATTAATTTTGTTGTTAATAACAAGGAAATTAAATAAATTAATAAACTTACATATGTGTATTAATTCCTCTTTGTGTGAATAAGAAATAAATATATGTAGATATCAGTTGTTGGTTTAAAGTACTTACATACATATGTATGTACTTACTTTTTTAGGGCAATTAAAAACAAATCTGCTTACTTGATAAAATCAATTAATTTAAGATCCTTTTTAATTTTCTTTTACATGATTTGATTCTTTTTTGTAAATCATGATTTTATTTTAAAATACACTTGAGGCCTAGACAACAGTATTTTTACTTTCTCATCACACTTAATTTGATGTGCCTGTTCGATAAGGAACTTTATGTAATTTATTACAACAAGTAGGTTTTGGCCATGTTGTTTTTCAAATATTTGATTCAATCCTTTCATTAAATTCATAGTTTTTTATTTTGGCTTTAATAGTACGCTAAATATAAAGATAAATGGTCAACTTAGGAATGTGTTGGTTCACTTTCATCGTTTTCTTGTACGGAAATACCAGGAAGATCATTCTCTAATATATGGTAAATATAACCTTCTAAATTCTACGTATGACGATCGTCCTTCTCGGTAAGCAGTTTACGTGTTTTAAATAAATCTTTTTCGTAAATCTTAATTATGGCATTACATACATATTTATAAAATAACTGATAACTTAGCAATATCATATTTTAATTTTTTTTCACAATCATCTGCTTTGAAATGTGAAACTACACTTTAATTTTTAAGTAAAATTTATAAATATATTATCTTTTTTTTTAATTTACAGGATATTTCAATAAACAAATAACAAAATTAATTCTAATAACAAAACAATAATCGCAATTCAAAAAAATATTTCAGTTTGGACTCTGTAAAATAAATGTTTACTAAGTGCGGTAAAATGTTTTCTAAATTGTTAAAAATAACATTTTGCCTGCTAGAACTTTGTGTGCCCACCTTGAGCATCAACTACAGCATCCAGATGTCTACCCATGGAGCTAATAAGTTTTCGTATATCATTTTCATATTATTCATTTTCATCATATTCAATAAGTATTTTTTCCCACTCGTCTTTTATAAATTATATTTATTGGTTTTTGTTTTTCGAAGACCTTGTTCCGGCTTTTTACTTTAAATGGACCTACAAATTGTCTATCGGGCTTAAGTCTGGACTTTGTGCCGGGGTATCAATTACTTTTCTGCAATTATATAATAGCGGGGATCTAGAAATATATGATTTATGTTTTGGGTCGTTATCTTGATCAAATTTATATTTTAACTTTTTGTAATTCGTTTTTAAAATATTCAAGTAGACTTCCTTAGTCATTATATCATCCAAGGTCCTTATTTCCTCAACACCTTTGCTTGATATACAACAACACACCATAACGGACAATTTTCCGAACTGTGAGTATTATATTTTCATTATCTAAAGCCGTCAGAGGCTTGCCCCAAGCATTACCTTCGTTTTATCACAGAAAATTACGTCATTCCAGTATTCCAGAAGAAATGAAATGTGGCCAGTTGCAAAATTATATATCTTCTCAATGTTTTGCGCGGAAACCTGCGGTTTTTTCCTGGTCACTCTTGAAGATTATTTACGGTTTTGCAGCACGTTTCGAACCGTCTGATGAGAGATATTTACTCCATATTCATTATTGATGTCAAGTGCTATTCCTCTGGTACTTAAATGAGCATTTTCGTCAATAATTTTTAAAATTGTCCTTTCAATGTGCCGCGTTACTTTTTTTGGTCTGCCTGGTGTTTGTTTAGGCCCAAGTCTACCTTCTTTTTCAGCGCGGTTAATAACGTTGTATACCGTCCTTAGGTTAAGGGAAAACATTTCAGCAATTTCTACGTGAGATTTCCTTTTTTAATAGTGAAAATACTAGCTGGGTAATATTTTTATCGAGTTGTTTTCTGGCATTGTTTAAACTTAATTACGTGATCACATGTGTACGCGTACTGAGTTCATTTGATCAGTAAATGCTACCTACTATTATTCACTTACAATGTCATCAGTAAAAAAAATAAGCGTGAAAAAATAGAGTATTTTTGTGGCATATGTATGCCTTTTTGAAAACATTTCTTTACACCATTCAAAGTACTTAGGTGAAAATTGCTTTGGAGTGTTGTTGTTGTAATGTATGCGTTTATTGCTCAAAATTCCCCCCGCGCTGTCGATGCAAAATAACAGTTACATGCAAAAACAAAATACAAATTAATGAAATTTGATGTTATTCTTTATTTAAAGTGAAATTCCTAAAAAAATTTAACTTCGAAAACATTTTTTTTACAAACTGCACATACATATTTATCACTAAAAAATGCTAACCATTGTTTTAAAAAATTATTTATTAGTTATTTGGTACACAGTTTATTGCTTCTTCATTCACTTCTAGTATTAAAGTAAAATGCTATCGACACTTTCAGCGTCACACAACACTCTAATTGATGTAAACAACATAACGGACATGCAATGCGTAATCTTTTTTACATATGTACATATTTGATTCATGATCTCAGACAAACATTTTAGATGTTTTCTCAGCACAAAAAAGTGACATGTCGAGAAGTTTGTGCATCAAAAGAACGGCAGACATCACAAGCTCATTGGTCAATAGCTCAGGCTATCTATCCCCCCACCTCTACCCCCCTGCAGTAATTCAATTATAAAATTTGCGCTTCAATATTATTTAAATATGTGCATAAGCAAGCAGGTTTCAACTGAATCAATTGTTGCACTGGGGAATTTTATTCTTCATATACATATGTACATACATACATACATACATAATATCCAAATATAAAGAGAATGTTAAGAACGAAATTCGTCGTATAGATTTGGCACATATACCCACACATACTTAAGGCAATTGTTTTAAAAACAAGTTATTTTAAAATTCTTAAATGTGGCTCCGATAACTTGTATCGCTTAATGACCAGTTTTTAACTTAATATTTAAATTTAAAATTGTATTTAAATATTATTTAAGTTGTAATAAATATGATTTAAATTTTTCAGTCTCAAATTGCGTTTGGTATTTAATTATGATAAAAGTATGGTAGCACTATTAAATGTCAAAACAATTCTTCATTTAACAGCTGCTTACTATTTAGTTAACTTAATTTTAAAATATTTTGTTTTCAAAATTTTGTTTTTCAAAAAGTGTTTGCCTGAATTTGCTATTAAATTCTCGCTCCACATCCTTCCACACATTCACCTTTTGTTCTGCACCAACTCTGTCAGTCTTTTTGCACTCGATTATTCTGCTTTTTATCAAATAATGAAAAAACTTCAATGCGCAATTTTCATAATTTGCAGAACTGTCAAAGTCATATGGTAGTATAAACAACTTAAGTTGTATTTAAATGGACGTGGTCAGTGATTTAAGTTGTATTTAAATATGATCTATAAAAATAAATTCGGTATTTAAACAGAACTTAAGTTTAAAAACCGTTTAATTTTAAGTTAAAAACTGGCCTTGAGTCTTTGTTAATTTGTTTTAATTTAATTGTGTTTTCTTTTAATTGCGAATAATAATACTTATGTATGTCTTTCACTTCAAATATACCTATTAGTATATACTCGTTCATATACATATATGTACATATGTATGTATGTATACAACTGAATGTATGTATATTTATGTACGTATGTGCTTGTACTTGCATACATTATTGATATTGTTATTTCTTCATTTTAAGATTGCAAGTGCGACGTTTTTGTATTTAACTGATAATAAAAAGTGTACTTCTATTTCTAGTAAAAAAAAAGCTTTACAATATTTAGAATATACACATACACGCAGATACATACGTGTGTACATACCTATTGTATTTATTTATGTACATACATATGTATGTATGCACATACTTCTTTATGGATGGTGAGGCCCTAAGACGGTTGTTAGATCTTACAATATTGTCAGTAAGGAATGCTTAAAAGGGTCGCCTTTGTCAGCAAAAGTATTGTCAGTCTACTGTAAGACAACAACATTCTAAAGTTTCCGATATTCATGAGAACACTCTAAGTTGCCATTGTTAGATTATTGCTAAACATTGTAAGCTCATATTTTATTGGCAGATGATATTTATACTCTTGTCAGAGAAAAATTTCTATTGACAAAACTGTCTTTACGTATACTTCAAAATTACTGCCAAGAGCTAACAAGACATCTGGTTATCTTTGCCATAGAATAATCTGCCCACCATGTGACTTGATAATTTTATATTGTATTTATTGTCTTGCAATTATTGAAAAGAAACAGAAAAATAATTATTATTTTTGTGTTATTTTCAGAGAGAATCGGCCACCTTTATAATACTTATATCAAGTGATTTAAAGAGTTTTCTGCCTGCTACAACACTGCAGACTTATCCAATTTTTACATATTTTTTCAGTGTATGTAATAGCGTAATTTTTCTTTCAATAATTCTTTCGTCCATGTAAATCTCCAATGGTTTTTAGCTACCGGTATATAAATACATACTTACAGCCATGAAATCATACTCACATACATACGTAACTACATACAAAACACAAAAGCTAAGTGTCTGTTGATCGATTGCTGTCAGAAAAAATGTAAAACGCGGTCGCTTATTTTACTATAAAAAAGCCTTGGTTAAGGGGGTGTGTCTGAGCTGATTTCGTTTGCCGTTTTGCATCATGATTATAGTATATGTGACAACAACAACCTCCAGATCAATACACTATAAGCAAAATATTTGCACATACAAAATTAAAACCAATCTGCAATATTTGCTGTCTTAAAAACAAAAACTAATTCAAGACACTTGCAGAAGTGGACAGACGAACAATAAGACTAAGTTTCTAAAGTGCAGTTTGAAATGAATGTTGAATTGCAAGTTTGTTGTCGAATGCATAAAGTGTTTGGAAATATGTACATACATACATAGATATTCGTATAATTGCCTAAAGTGTGGTAATAAGTTTATAGAAATTTTTGGTAAGAAAACATACATATTCATTCGTACGTTGGCCACTGCCAAGATGTGTCTATCCATAACAGGCAAAACAACAAAACTCGACAAAATCATTGCCGAATAACATATGTATACACAAATTGCGCAAGTGAAAAGTTAACTTCCAAGATATAAAAAGTTTTCAACTGCGCTCTCAATTTCACCTGTCATGAATTCGGCTTTTTGTTTGCGTTCCCTGTACAAAATAATAATACAAACCCAAACAGCTCATCACTAACACTTTGCCATTGGAAAATATAATTTTTGACAACGCGTAAATAGTGAAGAATTTGCTAAGTGTTGACATTTCAGTCACTTCGATTGCAAACGTATTACAAGAAAAATGCTTTCTTCGGCCGTACTGTTCGTTTATGAAATGAACTTCGTGCAGAGGTCTTTTCTAACACTTTCAATGGGGGAAGGTTCAAATCGAATGGACATAAACACTACCACCTTTTTAGATGTGCCCTTAACCTACATATTTTCCAGTTCTGGCAGCGGTCATCCCGTAATTGCTAGTCCTAAGAAATATGTATGTATGTATTTTGACTTGAAATAAACTCCGAAATCAACTCTGCAGGACTATACCACAAGTTTCAAAGGTGTAAAAGTAGTTAAGTGAGTTCTGTTGCAGCCACCGAACACAAATAATACCTAAATATTTTCCAAAATCCTTATGATCACTTTTACTAGTACAAGTTCTACTAAGTGATGGCAAAAATTAAAATATGTAAGTGAAGTATCTAGTCCGTAGCACTTACCAACGCTGTCAACTTTGAAATTTCAAAACGCACCTAAAAGTGGAACAGAGCGCGTCTTAAAAAATGCAGTAAGTTTCAGTAGTACCGGGAAGTTTACGGAAATGATATCAGAAGGAGTAGGTTATTTATGTATGTATGTAGTATATCAATGTGTAGATAAACATGTTTTTGACTTTTAAACAATAAAAAATTAATTTTAACTTAAAATCAAGATCAAAAAAACTTTCATGTGAAACGAATTGTACATACATACGTACATACATATGCACATAAATACATACATACATATGTAAGTATGTGTGCACAAATTTATAAATCGTTATCACAATAACACTTACGACAGTGACTGGCCGCTACCAGCAGTGTTGTTTATTACATTTTTTTGCTCTCAATACCTACATTTATGTATGGATGTACATACATATAAGTATATGTATGTGCACACTTTTATTTGTCACTGCCAGTGTTGCCAGATAGTTAGTTTCTTCCCCCAAAAAACAAAAAAAAACTAAAAACTCCAAAGTTTAACATATATTGAAAAAAACCTATAAGTAAAACTTTAGATAATAGTTTAATTTCAATTAAATTCACTTGACTGAGTTTTAATTTATGGAATTCTATCATTACCTAAATAACGCAAAAACTGCAAACATGTTACGGAAATTCCCCAAAACTATATGTATATTACAGTTTTTGGAATATTTTTGTTTAATAAAATATGTAAAAACAATTTATATATAGTTTAAAAAATACTGTTATGTACAAATTATACATATATGTATGTATCTGATCAAAGTAGAGCTAGTAAAAATGTGTTCTTTTTATAAATATTGCAACCAGGTTTCAGCAAAAATAATATCTTTGCAAAAGCTTTACTTTTACTAGTTTGTACTCCTAAAATTGCCTCGAAATGATATAAAACCCACTAAATCTGGGGGAAAACACCTAAGCTGTCAACTCTGGTCACCGGGTACGCAATTGAAAACAACCAACACTCACTTACACACCGACGTATGGATGGATGTACGTATGTACGTGCGTACGCAGAAACAAGCCTCCAAATTTAATAATATTGTGATGTCAAACGAAAGCAGAAAAAACACGACAAGCTTTAAAAACAACGTAGAAAACATCGTACGATATAGTGAAACAAAAATATCTTATTTATTTCAGAAAAAGAAACTTGAAATATTCCTGGTTCAGTGTTGTTTGTTATCATTTTGTCTTTATAAGCAACAGAAATTCACAATACGATGATATAGTACATATATACCTACATACATATGTACATATGTATGTATACACAGGAATTAAAAAGCAAAAAAATTATGTATGTATGTACATACATTTGTTCACAATACATATGTACATACATACGAAAAAATTGGGGCTCATACCCAGTTAAATACATGCACTTGAAGAATTCTGCACTGTTTTTGCTCACGCAAATACAAATAAACGGTCATAAGGAACATTTATTTAAATCTTAAGAGTAAATATTAGAAACACATACATAAATACATACTATGTACAAACACATTTATGTATGTATGTATATGCCTTCATAAAGTTGCAAAATATTGAATTGATGCTGAAATGCTCTTCTTTACGTTATTGAGGCTTTTTTTTAATTTTGATAAACTATTCATTGTTCAGCGTGTTGTTTAATCATTTGATCATTTGTGGCATAATAAAAATATAATGGATGAAAATATGTACATATTTACATACATACATACATATGTACATATGTATATTTTCAAAGCATTTTAGAAACTTGTATTGTCTATGTGGTATTCTCAAGGTTTCATTCGATTTTAAAGATATCTGACCAACAGTATTAATTTTGTGAAAAAGTTGTTTTATTTTAATTAAATCATATCATGTTATACTAATTTGATGAATTCTTTTGTTTTAGTAATCTTTCTAAAGAAAATAAAATACATTTTAAATTTCTTCGTTTTCTATATTTTATATTGTATTAAGGTGAAATATTTTATATTACTATGAATATGAATTTCTCATGAATTTTTTATTCTATGTTAGAATATGTTTTGTATAGTATTTTGATTTTTTAATACATGTACATATGTATGTACATATATTTTGTTGCAGTTATGTTTAAATACGATTATTTCTGTGATAATTTCTGATATACATACGTAGTATGTATAATCAGGGTCTGCTTATTGCATTGTTCTTTTTCGAAGTTTATGATACTTGCTAAACATTCATCTGATAATTTGGTTATCAGATATTATCTGTCCGATGTCATCTACATACGTGGTTACGTAGAATTGAAGTCTCATTATTTACATATTTGGTAGTTCCAAGCACGTAATTTCATCTTCCATATTCAGTGTTTTATTTTGTAAGTAGTTTGTTAAATTATTTAAATAATTTCCTAATTGTATCTATACTTTATTTACATACATACATACATACATACATACATATGTGATTAGAAATGTTCTGGATTTGTGAAGAGACTAAGTCATTTACTGTTTCTGTTAATTTTGTTTGTCAAGTTTTTCCCATTTACGGATAAAGAACTTTAAAAGGTTTTATTTTCTACTTCGTCGTCGTTATCCGTAGCTACACGACGAATTTCACTCCTTTTCCTAAAATGTTTATTAGTCCTCGTTTCAGCCTAAAGTGAGGTTTTAAATTTACCACTTTTTCTTTCACTATAATTTAATTTTTACACTGTCTAACAGCGGTTTGTTTTCTGTTGCGCTAAAATTCAATGAGAGTATGTTGTTGTGTAGTGATAAGGTGTAATATTTTGTTGTAGTACAAGGTGGCGCAAAAGTAATCCTCCTATCAGAAAATGCTATAAATTTTGCGATTGGGCCCTAATGTCAGTTCTGTTTTGACATTTGTGTAGTAAACACATGCGAAATACACGTTAATAAACAATGTTACGCTACACTGCTGCAGAACGCGGAATATTGGTGACTATTTATTTGACCAATAATCGGTCGGTGACTTTGGCACAATGTGAATTTCGTCGCAGATTTTCTAGCCGTCCAACGCCTACTGGTGAAACACTGCGACGTTTAGCTGCTCGCCTCGAAGAGACTGGCACAACACGAGATGCTGCCAGGCGTGGCAGACCCCGGAGTAGCCGTTCTGCAGAGAATATTGCTGCTGTAGCTGAGGATGTCTTGGAAGCGCCGTCGACATCGACCAGTGCCACGCAAATGGGTGTCTTTACAGCGAATTTTGGTACAAGATTTGAAGATGTTTCCGTACAAAGTCCAGACGGTGCATCAGCTGTTAGCTGCTGACCGCCAATCGCGTCTAAAATACGCTCAAGCCATCCTTAATCACCACCAAGAGGAAGATGATTTTTCATCAAAAATATTCATGAGTGATGAGGCCCATTTCCATCTTAGCGGGTACGTAAATAAGCAAAATTTACGCTTCTGGGGCACTGAAAATCCGCGTGTAACCCACGAAGAGGCATTACACCCGCTCAAAGTCACTGTATGGTGTGCTGTTTTCGCTGGAGGAGTCATCGGACCTTTTTTCTTCGACGACGTCGCGGGGCAAACGGTTACTGTGAATGGTGAGCGCTACAGAGCAATGATCAACGAGTTCTTTTTGCCGCAACTTGATGAATTGGGATTGGAAAACATGTGGTTCCAACAGGACGGTGCAACGGCACACACTGCACGTGCCACAACCGATATGCGCCCGGGCGCCTAATCTCCCGTTTTGGCGATTTGCACTGGCCAGCAAGATCGCCTGATTTGACCGCTCCAGACTTCTGTTTGTGGGGCTTTTTGAAGTCGCGGGTTTATGTCAACAAGCCTCAGACTCTTGCAGCTGTTAAAGACAATATCCGTCAAGAATGTGAGGACCTATCGCCGGAAGTTTTGGACAAAGTGATAGAAAATGGCATAAAAAGGGCTCAAATGACAATCAACTGTGGCGGCGGCCATTTACAGGACATCATATTCTCGACTTGATGTAAAAAAAATTAAAAGACCAAATAAAAATAATCCACAAGAAGAATCTAAGTTGTTCATTTTTTTTTAAATTACATCCAAAAAACATCGGAAGGTTATTTTGTGCACCACCTTGTACTTGATGAGTTTTGTTTCAGCTGTCTTAAATGGTACGTAGACATTGTTGTTTGTAAAGTCCTGTATGTCAATCGTTTGGGTATTTGCGGTGGTTATCAGTGTTAGTAAAAGTAATGGGTAATTCATCTGAAACTGAACGTACTCGTAGATACTTGAAGATAGCTGCTTTTCCTTTGTTTGATGTGTGCTCTATATTATTTTAACCCTGTCTTTTTGTATATTAAATGGTCTTCATCTAATTTACTAGCTTTGAATCCCAATTTGTTATCTACTATTCTATGTCCAATTTTTACGTAAGAGTAATTTAATTTTGAATTCTATCCATGTTCGTCCAATAATATTATAAGCCAATGCAAATTTTGTGAATTTGTCCATCATTGGCATTTGTCATCATTGCTTCTGTAATGTATAAAAGAGATCAATATGAATAATTCCGCGGCGTATCTGATAGCTTATAGGGCTATCATTCTTGTCTTCATCTTCGATATCTTCGAGCAATCTGGTGCATCTAATTATTTTAAATTTATTATTATTCGCAAGAAGTCATCTTCCACTAGGTCTTTCTACCAAGTTCTTCATTTCCTACAATTTTTCAATAATTTTTAATATTTCTCACTTTTGATTCTAGCCGAACCGGAGTAGATCTTCCTAATAATGACTTAGTTTTGAAAATATTAATAGGGTTAGGGGTTACTTTTAGTGCAGTTGGTTTGGATTCCAGTACATTTACGCTAATGGATATGGGCTTAATTCTTGATAGGGCGTTTGCATTGCGGTTTTTCGTATCCTTCTTATTCATAATTTCGTAGTCGAATTCAGAAAACTTGGGTTTACAGGTTCCTTAATAAAAAAAACGTGGTTGGTTTCTATGATGCATTTAGGGCCGAAAATATATGGTGTGAAATATTTGGTGGCCCATATTAATCGTACTGTAGCTGCATTTGTGCCCGTTGAGCCTACGACTTACAAAACAAATTGGATGGTTATCCTGAGATAAAACAGCAACTAAGACGAAATTGCTCGCATCTGTAGTAACAGTAAATGTTTTTGAGAAGTCTGTATATGTTAAACTTGGTGCAATTATTAATAAAGTTTTGAGAGTGTTGAAGCTTTTTTCATATTGCGGGTCGGAGATTTCTTTTTGTATTTCTTTCTTTTCTTTTTGTATTTATGTATGTATTTTTACAAGATTTTATACTTTAAAGTTTTTTTGTTTTAAAATTAACACTTTTTTGTTTAGCCGAACCGATCTTCCTTTGTGTTTTTAAAGCTATAGAATCTAGAAGGTCTAATAGCAATCGTAGCTTCGTATATACTTATATTTATATTTAATTTTATTAGTTAATAAGCCTTAAATTTTTTTTAATATTAAATCATACATACATATGTACGTGTTTATTTAAAAATCCTGTCTTAGAGATTATTTGCTTATAGTGTTCATATACGCATAATTAATTGAATAAAAATTTGGTTTATTGATAAAATAGTTTTAGTGTTCATACATGCACAATTAAAGAACTTCAATTAGCAATTGACAGTTGGAAAAAGAGGTGCTTCACTGGCCTCATTCCACCATCCTTTTTTTTGCATTTTGCACTTCATATGTAATTATTTATTAAAACGAAAAGATTTTTTATTAAAAAATTTAGTATAAAAACTTCCCTTCAACTTTGTACTTACAATTCATACAATTAAAATAATTTTGGCGTACTAAACAGGTTTTTTATATTTCTTTAAGTTTAGTAATTTATTTATAACAAATTAGTATTAACTGCCAATTAGTTTTTGTTTGAAATATTAAGATCAATATCGGTTATAGTTGCTACAAAATTAATTAACGTGTATGAACACAGTATAATTAAGTAAAACTATATTAAGACAGAAGCAATAATAGAAAGGACTTGCAAATAGTAGAAATAATAAGGCTTATTACTTTTTATAACTTATTGTTGCAATTGACGAATATAGTATACAAATACATATGTAAGTATATATTATACATATTTTACTAGTTGTCAAGAAAAAGTGTACTTTTTTTAGTTCACTTGCATTAAATTCCTTTTTTATTATTTTAAAAATTTTTGTTACATATTAAACTAAAAGGTACATAAGGCTTACAATATATTTGTGCATATATATTTTATATTTATATATAGTATATATATATAAATAAATATGTCAAAAAACTTGACAACTAATATTTATGTTCAAAGTTTAAGAAAACTGTTAGTTGCTGACATTTGAATATATTTAGTAAATACCAGTACTAAATAATAGATCGAACATTAAAAACTGGATAATGTTGACAGAATTCTGCACAAAACTTTTTTGGAATATATTAAAATAGGAAAATATTTAAATAGTGCTGAACTTGGCACTAGTGTGTCATTGTACTTTTGAATTCACATAGTGTGAAAAACATTAATTCCACCAAGCAGCGATCTCTGAAAATGGACTGGTCAAGCTGACATACTGCCTCCTCGTGGCGCCCCCGGATAGCCCCTACAGCACCCGCTTAGAGGTGAACCAAAGTGTGCAGCGAATCCCCTCTGTCCAGGGGTCTAAACCAGGACCCGGTCCTCCAGGTTTCGGGGGGTGTGCGTGGGGGTAACTTCCCTACCTTGTAAAAACACATTAGTTTTGATGCAACCACAAGAAGAAAATATAAATATGGATGACTTTATTGCTGATGACCAGGAACAACGAAATAAGGATAACGATTTTCGGTTCTGCACGTGGAATGTCAGGTCCCTGAACAGACCACGTGCAACCGATGAACTTGCGGAGGCCCTGGAAGCCTATAAGGCTGACATCACCGCCATCCAGGAAGTGCGATGGGATGGGCCGGGCAAAAGGAAAGTGAGAAACTGCGACATCTACTACGGTGATTGCTACAAAGAGCGGCGACAGCGCCTGTTTGGATGCGGGTTTGTTGTTCGAGGCAGACTTAGGCAAAGAGTCTTAAGCTTTAAATACGTGAGCGAACGCCTCATTACAATCCGCATCAAGTCTAGGCTCGGTACCATTAGCCTAATCTGCGCCCACGCTCCTACGGAGGATAAAGATGACAGATTTCAACGCAAAGCTGGGCAAGGAAGACATCTTTGCTAGAGTCATCGGGAAACACAGCCTGCATGACGTCACATCCGATAACGGACTCAGGCTGCTAGATTTTGTGACGGGGCGAAATCTCACTGTAGCAAGCACGCGATTTCCTCACCTCAACATTCACAAAGGGACCTGGCGGTCCCCTGATCAATCAACCGTCAACCAAATTGATCACATTGCGATCGACGGCAGACACTCCTCCAGTATTCTTGATGTCCGAACATTCCGAGGAGCCAACATTGACTCCGATCACTTCCTTGTTGTAGCCAAGGTAAGATCACGGATATCAGTAGCAAAACGGAGTAGACGTCGCAAAGCTACAATCGCAATCGACCGCTGGGAAATTTGCCGATCTAGTCTCCTTTAAGCTCTCAGAGAGTCCAGCCCTGCCAGGCGAAACAACCGATGAGGAATGGAACCGTTGCCAAAACGCCATTAGAGATGCTGCCTCTGATGTATTGCGTTTTAAAATGCCACCCGGAAAAAACCCATGGTTTGACGACGAGTGCAGGCAGGCACATTCAGCGAAGCTAGCAGCGTATAAGGCGACGTTGGAGAGAAGGACGAGAGCAGCTCGTGAGCTCTACGAACGGAAAAGAAAGGAAGAACACCGGCTTCTCAAAAGGAAGAAGAAAGAGCACGAGAAGCGCGCGATTGAGGAACTGGAGAGGTGTTACGGCAGGAATAATATCCGAAAGTTTTACCAACGCTTCGGACAGAAGCCTGTCGTGACGAAGAGGGACAAATCGTAGTAGAGTCGCAATCCATGCTGAGAGTCTGGAAAGATCACTTCTACACGCCTACAAGATCTTCTCTGCCGTTTTGTGTGAGCGCCTGAAACCACTCGTGAACAGTTTGATAGGTCCTTATCAGTGTGGTTTCAGGCCGGGGAAGTCCACCATTGACCAAATTTTCACACCACAGCAGATCCTGGAAAAGACCCAAGAGATGCAAATCGACACCCACCACCTATTCGTCGATTTTAAGGCCGCATATGACAGTGTGTATAGGGACGAGCTATACGAAGCCATGTCTAGTTTTGACATTCCTACTAAACTCGTCAGGCTGTGTAGGATGACGATGGAGAACTCTCGCTGCTCCATCAAGGTCGGTAACGAATTCACCGAGACCTTCAATGTCAGAAGGGGATTTAGACAAGGCGAGGCACTGTCATGTGACTTTTTTAACATAACTCTTGAAGTATATGCTGTCATC
The DNA here is from genome assembly GCA_932526305.1 of Epicampocera succincta. Classification (NCBI taxonomy): domain Eukaryota; kingdom Metazoa; phylum Arthropoda; class Insecta; order Diptera; family Tachinidae; genus Epicampocera; species Epicampocera succincta. Next base: position 26,960,691 of record OW052038.1, on the reverse strand, counting down.
AAAAAGGACGCGCAACACCGACGACTGGGCCAAAACATCACCATAGGCAGCTATAACTTCGAGGTAGTGAAGGACTTCGTCTACCTTGGCTCCCAAGTCAACAGTATAAACCACATCAGTACCGAGATCAAATGCAGAATAACTCTTGCCAGTCGCTGTTTCTTTGGGCTCAAGAGGCAATTGCCAGCTGACACTATATACCACTTTGATAATCCCTGTACTTCTCTATGGCGCGGAAGCATTTACGGTGTCGAAGGCGGATGAGGAAGTCCTTGGTATTTTCGAGAGAAAAGTTCTGCGTTCAATCTTCGGCCCTGTTTGCGTTGATAGTTTCTGGAGAAGAAGATTCAATCATGAACTGTACGGGTTGTACAGCGACATGAGCCTAACCAGGCGCCTACGGATCCAACGGCTAAGATGGTTGGGCCATGTAGAGCGCATGGAGAATACTGCTCCGACCCGTAGAATCTTTGATTCCGAACCTGAGGGACAACACAGTAGAGGACGCCCACGGAACCGATGGCGCACACAAGTGGAGAGGGACCTCAACCAACTTGGTGTGTACAATTGGAGAACGCTGGCTAAAGACCGCGCCAGCTGGAAAACTTTGTTGGTTGAGGCCCAGGTTCACCACGGACTGTAGCGACAAAAGAAGAAGAAGAATACAAAAATATTAAAAAGTCAAAGAAAATGCAATAAAAAGAATATTATGTTGCGGGAAACTAGGGCTGAAGACTTACAACGGTGGTCTGAAAATCCCCAACATTCCTCTCCCACTACGAACAATAGTTGTTAAGAAAGTTGGTGGAATAGGATTTGAGGCACCGACATTAGATTCGGGGGGACCCCACACGGCAAAAGTGTTGTTTTAATTTTTCAATTTGCCTCCAGCGTAAAATATCTTGCTCGGAAATGGTAGTGCTTGGTTCTCCAAGTAAAAAAGGTTCAGATGGAAGTGGGTATCGGGGGCTTAAACTTAGAAATCTTTCTTGAAAAGTTAAGATACGACCTCCAATAATACGGCGTAAACTGTGTTTGGTTCATTTAAGACCGGCTTCTCGTGGGCATAGGGGAGCTGGAGAATGAAATGCCAGTTTATTCCATCAAGAGAAAGTCCATGTCAAGAGAAGCTTTTTAGTGGTTGCACCTGTAAAACTTGTTCCACAGCCAGAATACAAATATCTGCACATCGTTCGTCTTGAGATAAGTCGCATGATTGGCATTGTTTTAAATTTGAGCGATCGCATTAACATTTATTTCTTCACCGTCATAATTTTCATTTATTAAATATTTTGAATTATATTACCATCGTAGTATAAAGGCTGTTCTCCGTTGTAGTTTTGTGAACGTAGAAAGTTTTGAAAAGTATTTTTGATTATTTGGCATAACTTTGTTGCAGTAGCAACGTCTATATCATTTTAACACTTTGTTACACAATCTATAGCATCTTGTTTCGTGGATACGAATTTCTAATGTATAATATTTGCAAGTCGTGTATATTTCCGCAGCAAACACCGAGACGGTAACAAAAATTTTAACCATGGTGGTATAGTATTTTTTCCAATACCCATTAATATTCTACGATAATATGCCCATTCTACGCTTAATAGCTTAGGCCTTGGTGCGAGAGTTATTGAAACATTAGATAGGGGCCACACAAGCAAGCGGTTTAAAGAGTTTAGCTGAATCAGACAGCACTGTGCTTTAGTTAGTTAACCGGCTCAGATATAACATGTATCGATGTGTCGATTTGACGCACCTTACTAGCAAGCGGAATTTTTTTTTCATCCGGAGCTACTTGTTCAACTACTCTTTTTGCAAGAAAGGGCGCACATTTCTTACGGTTCTTTTTCACCAGTTCACTTTTTCACTTCACAAACATTTACCTGCCTAACCTTTTCCAAGTCGGCAGTAAATGCAATTTTACTTTAACGAAAAACTCCGTGATTCGGAAAAAGTAACATTGGTTTCAGATATAATTTTTTATACGATAAAGTTTAATGTATTCAGACTTGAATTCTTTATATGCTGCTGCAAATGTTGGTCTCGTTATAAGCGATAATTTTAAATCAATCATCATTCAATCTCCTTAATGCATTGTAATCTATATTGTAGAAAGACAATGGCTTTCATATAAGTAAGTATATTTTTAAATGGTAAGAGCACTGTTTAACGACCGTTTGTACTTTTTGTATAGTTCTCACACAATCGTTCTTCAATTTATAGTTTTCTTTCATCTTATAGTTCCTCTTCCTCCAAAAAGAGCTGTAATTGGGTCTCAAGATTGTACGTATTTACATTTAACTGCTATAGAGTAAAGTTCAGACGCTAGTTACCCAAAATGACTTTCCTGTAAATAAAACCATGCGGAATTTTTATTGAATATGAGCAGTGGTAATAATGATATGCAATTCAAATAAGGCTGAAAATTTAATTCCATCTTACTTAGCTTACTAGCGACTTCCCTAAAATTTGTTAATGAATATTTGTTAGTAGAGTGCCTCTGATGATGAAGTGAACGCAATTCTAGACAATCAATTCGGCTTTCGGCATAAGCACGCTACACCTGAGCAATGTCATCGTATCGTAATCGTACAATTCATTACTGAAGCTCTGGAGAACAAAAATACTGTTCCGCAGTACTTACCTTTTTAATTGTAACGTTTGCGGTTACCGAATCCACTTTTGAAGTACACGGTTTCGAGTACAGAACTATCTCAACTCATTTCATAATTGGTCAACTAAATGGAACATAAAGATAAGTTATGGTAAATCTCAAAATGCTACGTTCACATTGAGAAAAGGTGACTACATAAGTGTACAAGTAAAAAATGACACCATTCCTCACTGAAATTCTGTTAGATATCTTGGTATATCTTTTAATTAAAAAAAGGCAGCAAAAAGTTCACTGGTTCTTGCGTCCATCATCGAAGCTACATACATAAGTATTGAAAATAAAATGTTATTTTACAAAGCAATTTTAAAGGACATCCGGTTATATGGAACAACAAAAAACGCCAACATCGAAATATTGCAAAGGTTGTACTATACTCGATTCACCATGGTTTGTCACAAATGAAATAATACACACTGATCTCAATGTACTTAAATTAACGGATGAAATAAAACGATTCTCAGAAAAATACATGCATAGGCTTAGCAATCACGAAAACAGATTTGTCTACGATGACAGTTCGGAAACATGAATGTCACAGAGACTCCATTTGCTTGATCTCCCATTTACATTTTAGGAAATAGTCTATAATGTGTGCGCATACCTACATCCTACATATAACTTATTATACTAAAACTGTTCAAAATATTGCTTTTTATCATTAGATACAGTGGAATTAATAAAGAAGAAGAGACATTTTGGAGACCAACACAAATATATGTATATTTGTTTATTATTTTATAAATTGCAAAGACCATATGCACACATGCCCTTAAAGAGGATTTAGAAGGAATTTTACAGTCGTAAATTTTTTTAAATTTCTTCACACGTCACTAGATCAGGGATGTATTTTTATGTAAACAAATTAGCCAAACAAAGAATAACATCTGTGAACAATTGAAATAAAAAAGGCGCAAACAATAGAAAATAAAAATGAGTTTTGGTGCAAATTTACTAATGTTGTCGTAAGACTTTTACTCCTATTTTTAAAATACGGAAATAATTTCATATGATTTTCTCTTTGGTTTTACCTAACACTTGTATCACCGTCTAAATCCCCTTTTACATGCAAAATAAGCCAGCGTTGTACACTTAACGCACTAAATTGAGAAAAAGGCGCAATTTAAAAAAAAGCACCAGGTTAAGAATTTTTATCTTATTTAAAGTTTTTTGAATTTATTGCATATAACATTAATTTTGCTATTTTGCAAAAACCTCCTAAATGTAGAAGCTTTGATAATAATTTCATTTCATTTAAATTAACTTGGCTCAGTTTCAATTTACGTGCTAATATCATTACCTAAATAAAGGAAAAATCATAAATTTGTTAACAATTTATATATAGATTAAAATATACTGTTATGTATGTAAATATACATATAATATGTACATACTATGTATGTATCTGATCAAAGTAGAGCTAGTAAAAATGTGCTCTTTTTCATAAATTTTGGAATCAGGTTTTTCTTTTTTAAATTCCACGAAACAACGAAATTTCGCACACATTTTTCGCACAAAATATTTTAGAGGCAGGCAAAAGGCACTGTGTATTGTTTTTAATTTTTAAAATAGTTTGCATAGTTTAGAGCAATTTCGTTAAGACCGTTTGCAAGTTGCAAGTCTTCTTTAAAGTTTTTATTAAAAAAAAGCAAAACAAAATAAAAAAAATAAAAATCATATTGCAGAATCCATTTCTATTATACATATACAGTTGCATTGTATATAATAATAATTAGAAGGTAGGATTTTTGTTAAAGCCCCCAAGACCTTTTTACTTTAATCCATTCGTTTTATCTTGACTCCATATTTTATATTTTTTAACATACATTGTGTACATGAGAAGGTTGCAAACAAATTTACAAAAGTGATGATGCGTTTAAATTTTGGCAACTTTATTTGGACGATATTTTTTTTACAAATATAATCAGAAAATTTATAATTTACTGCAAATTAAATATTTTTGTTAGAAACTTTACAAATAAAAAGGGTTAAAAGTCGCAACAAAATTAAAAAAGCTGCAAAAGTCGGTGATTAAAAAAGACTCAGAAGATATCGCAGACCGCTGAAAAGGGTAAAATTGCGGCTTTAATCGGGCAATCGGTAGCCCCGATTGTTATGATTATACGTTAGCAGAAGACTTGCTGAGTTGAGTATAGACTCTGGAACAGTACCAGTTACCTACTCTGGTAACTGGCCGACGTCTCATCAACGTCACCATGTGGACTGCAAGACTCACACATGTGTCAACTTCTTATAAAAATGCGACGGCATAAATCATAAACCACTTGCTCGAGAGCTCAAGCTATCTAATCCTTCTGTTTTATAAATCGCCAGAACGGCATGAGAGGCCAAAGCACCACCACCAACGTTTCCTCGATCTTAGCTCCTTACATAAACAGAATCTTTAGCAAGACAACAGCGCCTCAAAGACAAGGATCACCAGGGCGCTATGCAACCCCAATACTTTTCCAAGCCTGTTCCTGCGTTTTTAGGTTTAAACCCCAACCAGAACGTTTCAGCCAAGGATAGGCTCCTCAACCAATGACCAACGCCAGAAAACCGGTACATGTTCTAACAATTGACCTTTGGTAAGGTTTCGAAAGGCATGTGTAATCAAAATCATGCATGAACTTCCTAGAGGTTTAGTTGCCGTACCAATTGAGAGACCCCTTCCTTTCTATTTCCCGGAAAGCAAAGTTAACTGACAGGGTGACAATCGTCAAAGCCAGACCTGCCCCCAGGAGGCGTGAATTGAGTACAGAAACCACTATGTAAAATAGAGTGATAATTTCCTTTTCATTGTTAAAAGCTCGCTGTTGATGTGCAGTGATTTACGCTGTAAGCTTTTGAGATAAAAATATTTTTGATATTAAAAAAGAAAATGGTTGTTGTGAAGCGATGATATACGCAATCTGTCAAATTTAGTTGTAGATATCACTTGGGGTTGCATTCGAGACTTCATCAACATCAAAATATTTTGAGATTGCTTTAATGTACAATAGATTCCACTGTCTGTAGCGTGATTTCATGTTTTCATCTGTTTAGTTCATTGAAAAAAGCAAGTTGTAAGCATTTGCATCAAAAATTTTCTCAATCGCATAAGAGTTTCCAGTTGCAAGATATCTTAACGTTGTTGTTTATCTGGCTTCAGCTGATATTGTATCCCTCATAATAGTATCCCACTTTGTTATTTTCTGTTTAAAGCTGTCCAACAAGTTTGCGAAAGTCTTTTCATCTCTTAATATAATTTCACATAATTTCTATAATCTGTTGGATCATTTCCTTCCAACTCTTTCAAAAGTCTTTCATTAGAAAACTGCTCTTTTTAATACCAATTTTTTTCCATATTTTAGTTTCCTTCAGTTGTACCTCCTCGTTTTCCTCTTTGTACAACAATTCATCATATACTATAACTGCTGCTATTTCCTTCATCCGTATTTTTCTCACGATGTTTATGGTAACATACAAAACCAGAGCTGATGTTACCTATTATGTGTATCCCGTATTAGATTATGTAGCACAAGTTCCTTTGAATTACTTTCCCAAATTTTGCCATTAAATTCTCCCTTTATTTGAGATACGTAATACAATACCTATTTTTTTCCTTCTCTGGGTAGAGTTTCCCATTTCGGAACTCAATTAGAAGAAGGGAAATGGTAAAAGAAAAAAATTCCCGGAGAGATTATGTTTAGAATATGGGAGCAGGGAATATGGAAGAAACACCCAGGGAAATGTTATTTAGAATTGAATTAAGTATTTTGACGTTATATATTTATTTTCATAAATATATTTGCATATGCGTTCGTAATTATTTTTAAATATTGTGTGGGTTGGTTCAACTTCTTCAAGTTATTTTTGTAAATAACATTTTGTAAAGTCGTCTCTGGCTTTGATTCAGTTTTATACCACCCTTTTTGTAAATGTCGGTTTGTAGCTTTTTGAGTTTCAACAAGAAGTAAAAGCGACTCCAATTTCTAAAGTTTTCAACGATGGCAAATTTTATTTAAATTGTTTTTATAATAGAAGTGAATGTATGCTGTAACCAGTACGTTGGAGAATTTTGAGAACCGTTAGAATGTCAGTATCCGCCAATGGCACTAGTCCCAAAGACTGAAGTAGGTACTATATCCATGTAGGAGACTAACTATTTTTTTTTGGTGGCCAGTACTCAGGTGTCAACCCCTTCATATAGTATTAGTAGTATTTATTTAGTAGTATCAAATATGCTTTTACAATATTTCAATATTTTAATATATTACATAATTTGATGTATGTATATTATAATTTTTTAAGAACTTAACAATTTTATTTTTAAAGACATTGGGATTATTTTCAACTTTAATGTTGTTTGGAAGACTATTATATAATTGAAGTCCTTTATAAAATATTGATCTCTGCATCCTCACATTTATAGCTCTTTGTATCCTAAAGTTTTCAGTGTTTCTTAGCGGGTATGGTTGCAGTTCATTGTACCAGAACTGGGTTGGGGAGGAGGAAAGAAGGAGTTGTGTTTCGTTATTTTTTGTTTTTATTCTATATTGCAGGGATGAGTATGGCAAAATTTAACTGATGCTTTTTTGACTTCTCAGTTAACACAACATTGCATGTTTTTGGGTTGCATTTGTTTTTCACCAGAGTCTTTGGTAGGAATCGAACCTTTTGCAAATGGTTATTTCAGTGACTTCCATTTGAAGTCCTATTAACATACCTTTGTTAAAATCCTTTAAAGTTACCTCTCTTGTAAAGCCTTTTTTGTGTAAAAAAGATGTGAGCTTGAAATGGAGAAGAAGATGGGAAGAACCTGTGTAACTTTATGTAACAAATATCGTCACATGATTTGTAAATGCCGTACGTTACATTGAGTATAGTTTACATATATTTTGCCAGGATTGTGCATGAAAGTTTGAATAGAGCTTTAAAGATAAGTTTTAGTTCAAAAAAAGTTTTTAACCTTTAACTGGGGAGGTGAAATTTTGGGACATACCTTGCGTGGTAGTAAGTTTTATCCTCTTAAAATTTCGAAAAATATTTAATAAAAAAATTTTAGTTTTGAAATAGTTTATTATTTGCAATATAAATATAACAAAAATAGTAATAATAATATTAAAATAATTTAACAGGTATAGCATTTTATTTCACCACCCTTTGCTCCATTATAACAAAAACTTAACATTGCAAATTAATGGAAAAAAATAATATTAAAAACTAAACAAATTTTAATAAGAGGCACTTTGTCATTGCCAAGTCTTAGTATAGTCATATAAAAAAATGCAGGTACATTTGTCGGAGGTATATGTATATGCATATTCATTTGCTGCAGCCCATGTATGTACATACATATATTAGTTTACTACAATGCAGACAGTAATGTGTTGTTTTTCGTTTGAGTCTGCTACGACATATGTAACGCAATGTGTGAGTGATAATTGGTGAGGTTGGGGAGTTTGGGTCCAAAATACATCCAATCATCTCCCGCAGTAAATCTGGTGAACCTAATTCCCTCGTAGCTTTTTTAAAAAGTCTGCTCTTGAGAAATTTTCAAAAGTTTTTGGGGACTGGAAAATTATAAATCCATTCACAGTACTGATATCCAAAATTCTATTAAACGATGCCTTCGGCGGCCGCACGAATGCGTTGAAAATTTTTGGTCCAGTTCATCATCATCAAGAAAGTGTTTTGCAAAAATAATTTATATTTAAGGACACAAGATGGACTAAGTTAAAAAATCTTGTTATTTCCACTTTTGTTGCAACAATAGAAAGGACTAGTGGTAAAAATAATTCTATATAAATCTAACTATATGCAGGAGTTGTGGTAATTTTATTTCTACTGAATACTCACGTTATCGCCGATTTAGTGGTGAAATATTTTCAAAGAAAAAAATTGCATAAATAGGGACAAGTGGTAGTCTTTACTCCAGGACCTGATTTTATCCGCTCACGCTATTGCTAACACAGCCAAAATACAACTAAATAACAATGATCATGATACAAGAAGATACGTTAAGAGCTACAATGTCAGAGCAACATACGAAAGAAATATTTAAAAAATTAAAGGGAGCGTGTAAGATTTAATAATTTTTACTATTTCCCCAATATTTTAATAAGGCAAAACAAAATCTTCATCCCAGTTTAATATAATACTCGTATAATTGAGTGCATCTAGAACACAATAATATATTTTGCTGGTATGTACATATATGCATGTACATATGTATGTATATACATACATATATAAAATTTATATTCACACATCGCTTGCGGCTTAACTGGCTGCTGGAGCAGGCCTCTTTTTTCAATTTAGCAAAGTTTTTCTTTGTATTCTAACATTATACATATATTAAATATCCTTCAAGTTTTTATAAGGTAAATTTGTGTTATGACAGTTTTATATACTTTTCAAGAATATTTTGTGAATGAAACGCAATGTGCTTTGAATAAAGAAAAATATCTGAATAATCTATAATACGAATAGCGCCACAAGAATTTAATTATGTACCTACATATATTATATATACATATATAATATATATATGTATATACGTATTTTAAACTGTTTTCTCATTACATCCTAACAAACAATTTTATACAGAAACCAGTTGCATACAAAATATTTTCTGATCCATCGAATCCGATCCCAACTATATACACATGCACGTTTTAAATTTTTTTAATTTACCGGGAATTAAACGTTTCAAAGTGATACAGTCCCTAGAAATTGTCACTAGAAGATTGTGTTACACATAATGCCCAACCTATACCAGGTTTTTAAACTAATCCTGGCATGTCAGCCGTCAACTTAAAAAGCCTATAGCCTTTTCCAAATTTCGGCAAAGTTGACTTTAAACTTTTGGAAAACCGCTTATTAGATTTAATGTATAGGTATTTATGTAGGAATACATTTTAGGAATAACTAATTTGTCATTTTACCCATTGATACGTAGCAATTAATGCTCAAATATTATATTTCTGACATGAAAAAATTAACTCAAAACGGCAATTATAAAAAATCAGTACCACTTTTATATAAAAGTTAAGATGTATTATAATGGAAATTGGGCCAAAGATAAAAATTATAAGAATTGGTCAAGCCATATACATACATACATTCACAGACTTAATGCTGACCGATTTTACCAATAGTTGACATCAGTCAGTCCCTAAGTGCGCCTACGCTTGACTTGTACAACTTTTTACAAAGCTCTCTGTCTTTAGTTATATGTTTACAAAATTAGATCAAATTCAGCCTCTAACACTGTACTAAGATCGAATAATAAATCAAATATAATAATGTGTGAAAGCAGAGTGTTATGTTAAGGAGACTTCTTTCCTTTTTAGAAATTCAGCTAAACCATAAAATTTTTCGTTTGACCGTCTCGTAGCTGACAGCGTGCCGCCGCACATTCGGTTTCAACCTTGCTGAAAATGGCTGTTAATTCAGGCGTTAGAGATAGCACGTATTTTTTCGTTTCGTATTATTAAATGGGTCACTTGTAGTTAAAAAAATCTTTTTTTTTCCAATTTTAACCACTTTAAAAAAGTTCAACTTTAACAACGCACAACTCGAAAAGTAAATAACGTAGGAAAATGAAAAAGGTAGTTGGTAATGCAGGATGACGATGGAGAACTCTCGCTGCTCCATCAAGGTCGGAAACGAATTCACCGAAACCTTCAATGTCAGAAGGGGACTTAGACAAGGCGACGCACTGTCATGTGACTTTTTTAACATAATTCTTGAGAAGATCGTGCAAAACTCACACGCCAACAACAGAGGCACGATCTTCCAAAAGTCCGTGCAACTGCTCGCATATGCTGACGACATTGACGTGATTGGTCGAACACAGCGAGCCGTCAATGAAGCGTTTGCTGGAATTTCAACGGAGGCGGCCAAAAGGGGTCTAGCGATGAACGAGGGCAAAACGAAGTATATGCTGTTATCAAAAAAGGGCGCGAGTTAACTTAGAGACTAAATGCACTTATAAAAAGACACAACTTCTTTCTTTCACTTCCAAATTAATTATGATTTTATTTATTCTTTTTCTTTAAAATGAAACTTATTTCCTAAATACAAAAGTGCTTACACAATTTAAGATTCAATAATTTCTTGTGAATATTTAGTGTATGCTGATGCAGTTATTTATTCTAGGTTGCTTTGCTGGTGAGTCTGTTGTTGTTGTTGTTGTTGTGGTTGCGGTTGTTTCTGTGACTCTGGTGAGTCTGTTGTTGTTGTTGTGATTGCGGTTGTTTCTGTAACTCTGGTGAGTCTGTTGTTGTTGTTGTGATTGCGGTTGTTTCTGTAACTCCTCCCCCCTTAGAGTGGAGCGATGGCCAAAAGTATTGATGGTCAGGAGCGACTATATTTATGGTAGGGAATTTTTTTACGACATATTTTGTTTTTCTGTTGGTTATTAGAATGATAATTGTTACAGTTTCGAAAATGTATTAATAGGTTTCCCTCAATAATATACTCTTTCGGGTCGCATGACGTTTTTATTTGCGTTGGTGGTAAATTGGTTGTTAATACAAGTCCTTGTTCGAGTTGTAAGACTTTAGTTATCTGCCCGATATTGTTGAGTTTACATTTGGCTTCTAAGTTTCGTATGATTTTCCCAAAGCATGAAGACGTTTCTATTGTTTCTTGTTGTAAGCTCTCTTTGCAGTAATACAGGTTTTCAATCTTTTTGCATATCTCATCGAAATATTGAATTTTATCATTATTATATATTATACATATATGTATACATAGTTTCATTATTATTTCTTTTGTTTTGTTAATGGGTATGGGGATTGTGTGGGAAATTGTGTATTGATCATAAGGGATGTTAGGTATAAGAATATTAAAAATAATATTTGTATTATTGTAGTAGGCTTATAATTCCGAAAGTTCATACAAGTGTTCTATGGTACTGACTTTGACAGATTGATCTCCCAGACTATTTTCGATGTCTTTTAGCTCATCCGTATTTAAGATCATTTTTGGTACGATCCCAAGTTTGGATAGGGTCATTGCTTCGGAAATACTTGAAATGTGATTTGCTAATAAATCGATATGATAATTAATTTGATTAAGGTATTGAATATCATTAATAAGTCTAGAATTTGACAAAGTACTGTTTTGTGAATATTGTAATGACCGTACTATAATATCTTGCTCACTATTTATATAATTGGTAATATTTTCCATTCTTTCAAATATGAAATTGCATACATATGTAGAATTTAAAATTTTTTTTTTCAATATTTTCTTTTCTTAATTTTTGATTTGTGTAATTTTTTGTTTTGTGTAGTTAGCAATGTTGCCTTGTTGTTTTTCTGTACTTTGTGTATAGAAAATCTTGGTGTTAATTTATTTCGTCTACATTCTTTTCTGTAAATATAGTCATTTTCTTCATAATTTAATGGGTCTTGTCTATTCGTATTTAGTTTTTCTATGCGTTTATCCGTGTCGGATTCCAATTTATTCCTGATAGATTCGAAAAGTTGTGTTTGAAATTGATTAATTTTGGAAAGATATTCGTGCTCATTGCTAAATGTGACCTGACGGTCAAACTTATAAGTTCTTCCGTAGAATAGTTCAAAGGGTGTTAATTTTGTTGAAGAGTGAACTGAATTATTGTAAGTTATGAGAGCCTCTGTTATAATGTCGTTATGGTCCATTTCTAACTTTTTGTTTTTAATTTTTTCTACTATTAATCTGTATATTTCAGTTAAGGTTGAATGAAGTCTTTCTACGGGGGCATTACTGCTTGATTGTTGAAAAGACGTAAAATGCAAGTTAATTTGATATTGCTGGCAGAAGTCTTTAAATATGTTCGAGTTAAATTCGGTACCTTGGTCACAAACGATTTTGTTAGGAATGCCATGCATACTTAGAAAGTTTTTTAAAGATTTTATTATGCAAAGACTATTTCTCGCTGTTACGGTATATGCGGCAGCAAATTTGGAAAATTTGTCTATAATTGTTAAAATATTTTTCCCGTTAATTGAATAAATATCTATGTGTAGTATGTCTAGTGGTTTAGTAGGAGTTGGGGGTTTTTCAAATTAATTTTTTGGAGGGTGTCTGTCATACTTCAGACTTTGGCATGAAGCACAATTGTTTATCGTTTGAGTTATTTTTGACTTCATGTACGGAAAATAGTATTCGCGTTTCAGGTGATCATGTGTCTCCTGTATTCCTCTGTGATTATTGTTTTCGTGATATTCTTGGATGATTTTATCCTGATTATCGTTTTCTTTTATGTCTTTTACTATTTCGGTACATCTGATTAAACGGAATATTTTGCTTTGTGCAAAATGTTTTGCATACATATACACTTTGAATTATACGAAAAGACTCATTATCTGTAAAAATTGCTGTAGTTTTATTTGGTGCTAGATGATTTTTTAAAATGTCTACTATAATTTCTTCTGTGTAATTGGGGTATGTAAAGGTTTTTCTATGTTTATTTTTGAAAATTACTTCGAGTTTCGTACGAGGACTAGAGTTTCCTTTCATAAATAAGACTTGTAGGTTAAATTCGTTTATTGGTTTTTCTGAGATAGGTATGCCGTCGTCGCAGTTCTCTTCCGCTGAATGAATAGTGCTACCTAAAGCGGCTTGATTAGATAGTGTATCAAAGGTATTTATATTTTGAATTTCTGAAGGGTATGTCTTTATTCGGCTAAGGGCGTCAGCGTTTGTATTTAACTTCCCCTTTTTGTATATAATTTCGTAGTCGTACTCCTCTAACTTCAATCTCCATCTAATTAATTTTGAGTTTGGCTCTTTGAGGCTCATAATCCATGTAAGTGGTTTATGATCCGTTATGATTCTGAAACGGTGGCCGAATAAATATGGCCGGAAATATTTAGTAGCCCATACAATTGCCAAGAGCTCTTTCTCTATTGTGGAATAGTTAATTTCTGATGTTGTGAGTGTGCGACTTGCATAGCAAATCGGTTTATCGTTTCCTATGGGACCTTGTGATAGTATGGCTCCTATTGCATAATTACTTGCATCTGTTGTGAGGTTAAATGGTTTAGTGAAATCTGGATATTGTAAGATTGGGTCATTAGTTAAGAGGCTTTTACAAATTTCAAAAGATTCCTTATATTTGTCATCGACTATAACGTTTTTATCTCTCTTTAAACATGCTGTAAATGGTTTTGTTATTCTGGCAAAGTCTTTTATGAATTTGCGGTAGTAACCCAATAAACCCAAGAACGATTTTATTTCTTTTTGGTTTGTGGGAATCGGATAATTTTGAATAGCTGATATTTTATCAGGGTTAGGTTTTACTCCTTCAGTGGTCACGATATGGCCTAAAAATGCACATTCTTTATGCAGAAATTCCGATTTGTCCAGTTGGACTTTAAGGTTAGCTTCTCTGAGTGCTTTAAAAACCTTTTTGATATTCTCGCTATGCTCCTGAAGAGAAGTTGAATAGACAATGATATCATCTAAATATACCAAACACACAGTTCCTATTAAATCTTTCAATACACAATCCATCACTCTTTGAAATGTAGATGGAGCGTTTTTGAGGCCAAATGGCATTCTCACGAACTCATAATGCCCCCCTTCTACTGTGAAGGCGGTTTTAGTGATGTCTCTTGAGTTCATTTCAATTTGATGAAAGCCGCTTGCAAAATCTAATGTACTAAAGTACATGCATTTACCTAATTTGTCTAATATTTCATTGATGTTTGGAATTGGGTATCTATCAGAAACCGTTTTCTCGTTAAGTTTTCTATAGTCTATTACTAAGCGCCATTTACGCTTTCCACTGGCATCTGTTTTTTTTGGCACTACCCATACTGGTGCGCTCCAAGGTGAATAGCTTTCACGTATAATACCTTGGTTTAACATATCAGTGATTTGTCTTTTTACTTCCGGTTTGTGGATATATGGGTATCTATAAGATTTTGTATAAATGGGAATATCGTCTTTTGTAATTATATTGTGTTTAATTTTGTTGGTGAAAGTTAGAGGCTGATTCTCCTGTAAAAAAATATCCTCAAATTCCTGACATATTTTTGTAATAATTTTTCGTTCCTCTGAATTTAAATGATCGATTCTAAGGTTTTCTATCAATTTAGAACTTTGGTCAAAGCAATGCTCGAAGTTAATGTTGTTAATTTCAATGAAATGAGAATCTATAAGGGGATCCACTTTAATTGGGCTTTCAATTAAAATAGTTTTGTCTATATTTGATTTATTGTTAACTTCTACAAAGCTGTACCACTTTCTCGCTCTGTATGCGCCAGCAGAAATAGTTACTTCTGGTTGAATCGATATATTGGGGACTAAAAAGTCACCATTTTCGATATCTACAGGCACTTTTATGATAGCTTTTGTTCTAGGTGCTACTAAAAATTTACTGGAAGTTATGTTTGGTTTAAAAGACAAAGGAATAGTTGAATTTCTTGTTATTAGCTGTTTGTTCTCAAGGTCGATTTTTGCACTTAATTTAGCTAGTATGTCGAGTCCAAGAAGTCCGTCAAAGTAGTTATGGAACCTGAATATAAAAAAGTCTAAATTTCCTTTTTCTCGAAACTCTGTGAAAAATGGTATCTTTACTTTTGTATCTAATTGATGTTTATTAAGAACGGTAGTTATTGTTATGGGTGTACATTTATCTATTTTCAATTGTTTAGTAAATTCCGGATTGATAAAGGATGCTGATGCGCCTGTATCTATTAAAAATCGAAGTGGACGTCCAAATAGAGAAGATATGCTTATATAGGGAAGATTTGTGCCATGTTTATTAATGTCTAGGTATCCTTTCGGATCCTGGAGGCACTTAACTGAAAATTTCCTACATCTTCAATTTCGTCGTCCATATTAGGTATATAGCTAGGGACATTATAGTCTTCGGGGTCAGAGCAATTCTTCAGATCTTGGAATTCATGATCAATGTGGTGAATTTCCCTTGGAAATCTTCGAGTTTGTCCGCTACTGTTTCTATGGTGAGTGTAACCTGAGGCAGTGTCCATGGGTTCTGGTGTCTGATAGCTTGTGTTGGCATTTAATTGTGATTGTTTTAAATTATTAAACTCGTTTTGATTCCCTGTTGCTGTGTGATAGTAAGTTTGTCTAGGCATTGATGAATTAAAGTGTTGTGTGGGTTGTGGTCTATTGAATGTCTGATTGACTGGTAACTGTGGTCTATTGTAATATATATGAGGACTGTTATTCGTGTTTTGTTGTGATCTATGATAGTTTGTTAGCTGTGTTGTTGGAATGAATGGTTTATGATAATTAGTGTATACGTGTTTTGGACTATATTGTCTAATAGGTTCCTGCTTTCTGAAATGATTCTTATTTTCTTGTTTAATATAAAACATGTTCTGTTCCGTGAGACAGTATGAAGAAGCTGTTGCCAATGATTCCGGTCTCATAGCCCTAATTGATGATCCTAAAGGTTCTCTTAACCCGGACAAGAATGTGTTGAGGCACATTTTCGCAAACAATTCTCTTTTAGCAGTGATTATATTGGGATCTACCTCATGAATCATTAAATGATTATTTAGTGTAGCCTGAATTTCTACAACTGCGCTATAAAATTCTTCTAAAGTTTTGTTATTTTGTTTTAAAAGATGCAAGTCTCTGATCAATGAGGTTTCGTTACGTTTGTCGGAGTAGTGCAAAATTAAATTATCTTTAATATCTTTCCAGCTCAAACTTGTGCTGTACATATTTAGTATTTCGTTCGCCTCTCCTTCGACTTTGTTACGAATAGCTCGTAAAATTATTTTGGCAAAAGGAGTGCCATCAATGGGCGACAACACCGAAAGTATTTCCTCCACATTGTTAATGAAATCGTATAACAATCTGGGGTTACCGTCGAATTTGGGCATGTCCTTGACAGCGTCTGGGATTCTTAAAGTTTCCAGAACATTTTTAACTGCCGAGGCTGCACCATCAGTGGGATTCATTATAATATTATTTTCACTCTTTTCGTCTACACTTGTATCACTTTCCGGAATAGGTATAAGGGTTCTTATAATGTAAGGACGGAATCTGGGCATATGAACAAAAAAAAAAATATGTTTAGAAAGATTACAGGAGGGTCTCTTAAGAATCGCTGGTCTTTGAAAACATATAAATTCGTTTGATTCGTATTATAAAACAAATAATCTTTCTTTTTTTTTTTAACTTAACTTATCCCATATACATACATATATCGAATTATTTATTTTAATTCACACTTAATTATTATTACTTTTACTTTTCTTTTTTTTTTTTTTTTTAAATCTTCTTTTACTTATTTGACAATTTGTATATTTGAACTTTTAAATTCATTTATTTATTTTCTTTATTCAATATTCGATTTTGACTTACGCAAAAAAAAAATGATTGCAACCTGCATTGTAGCTTATTGGTGGTTCAAGAAAAATTTCCTTCACGATAATCCTTCGTAGTGGTAATGATCCTGTTCCTGATTTGTTGCGATAATCCTTCGCAATGGTAATGGTCCTGTTCCGATTTGTTGCGATAATCCTTCGCAATGTTGCTCCTTGCACACTTTATTTTTTAATTTGTACAGGAACTACTGGAACTACCCGACTGCGCCAGTTAACTTAGAGACTAAATGCACTTATAAAAAGACACAACTTCTTTCTTTCACTTCCAAATTAATTATGATTTTATTTATTCTTTTTCTTTAAAATGAAACTTATTTCGTAAATACAAAAGTGCTTACACAATTTAAGATTCAATAATTTCTTGTGAATATTTAGTGTATGCTGATGCAGTTATTTATTCTAGGTTGCTTTGCTGGTGAGTCTGTTGTTGTTGTTGTTGTTGTGGTTGCGGTTGTTTCTGTGACTCTGGTGAGTCTGTTGTTGTTGTTGTGATTGCGGTTGTTTCTGTAACTCTGGTGAGTCTGTTGTTGTTGTTGTGATTGCGGTTGTTTCTGTAACTCGCGCAACACCGACGACTGAGCCAGAACGTCACCATAGGCAGCTATAACTTCGAGGTAGTGAAGGACTTCGTCTACCTTGGCTCCCAAGTCAACAATATAAATATATATGTACAACATAAATATATACAATATAAACAACATCAGTACCGAGATCAAACGCAGAATAACTCTTGCCAATCGCTGTTTCTTTAGGCTCAAGAGGCAATTGAGTAGTAAGGCCCTTTCTCGAAAAACCAAGCTGACACTATATACCACTTTGATAAACCCTGTACTTCTCTTTGGCGCGGAAGCATGGATGGTGTCGAAGGCGGATGAGGAAGTCCTTGGTATTTTCGAGAGAAAAGTTCTGCGTTCAATCTTCGGCCCTGTTTGCGTTGATGGTTTCTGGAGAAGAAGATTCAATCATGAACTGTACGGGTTGTACAGCGACATGAGCCTAACCAGGTGTCTACGGATCCGACGTCTAAGATGGTTGGGCCATGTAGAACGCATGGAAAATACTGCTCCGACCCGTAGAATCTTCGATTCCGAACCTGTGGGACAACGCATTAGAGGACGCCCACGGAACCGATGGCGCACACAAGTGGAGAGGGACCTCAACCAACTTGGTGTGCAAAATTGGAGGACGCTGGCTAAAGACCGTGCCAGCTGGAAAAGTTTGTTGGTTGAGGCGCAGGTTCACCACGGACTGTAGCGCCAAAAGAAGAAGAAGAAGTTGCTAATGAACAATTTTGTTTACTATAACCTGTAATTAATTACTTTTTAAAAATATTAATTTTCAATTAAGAGCCATTATTGTGAATTTCAACCCAACGTGCGTCGGTGATATAATGTTTCTGCAATTGCGTAAATTTGGAGTATCTGTAATTACCGTGAACAAATGAATTTCGTTCACGCCATGCCAAACAGGTAATGTAATTTCCTCTATATACATAGCAATTACCTTAACTGATGCATATTTTCAAGTTTGGAACGCCTACTTCAAAGTGTTCATCAGCCGCTGAATGGGATTTCATCAAGCTGAGTATTTTCTACTCATCTTTTTCATTGGATGCAAGGTGTGGCAGTATGAAGCGCAATGTATTAGTACCTTAAATTTTCTGACATTCGCAGCTACATTTATTTCTCATGAAATCCGGTGAAAACCTTAAGACTTGCATAATGGTGAAAGGTGCCCTGATGGCGCATTACTTCTTATATTTTTATACTTACCATTTCGATATAAAGAGGGATTTGGAAACGATATGTAGCAGAGATCACAATTTGCAGAGAAACAACTCGAACTCCCAGTTGATTCGTTTTTCTTATTTTAAGTATTTATTTTGTGCTTAAAAAAATTCTCACTTTCATTCGATCGAAATGAAATATTTTCCAAATATAAAGTTCATGTCGTAGAGTTTTGTTTTATAACAATAAAAAACGGCTGCTGATTTATAATTTTTGGTTTGAACCAGTACTCAGGGCATAAGCATACATTTCCAGAACTAGAAAACAGGTTATGGAGAGGTGGGAGTAGCGTCTATTAACAGAGATTAGGATGTGAGAGTTTTTAACTAATGTATTTCCGACTGATAAATGCCCCGTGTATATCTCCGATACTGCACAAATTAATATCAATTAACGAACATCCCCAATATTTTGTTCTTTCAGGTCCCTTCTGAAGTTTTAATTTTACGAAAACATGAGAAAACAGCTGATTTAGGGCCAGTTTTTAACATAAAAAAATTTTAACTTAAAAAAAAAATTAAGTTTTGTTTAAATACCGAATTTATTTTTATAAATCATATTTAAATACAACTTAAATCACTGACCACGTCCATTTAAATACAACTTAAGTTGTTTATACTACCATATGATTTTGACAGTTCTGCAAATTATGAAAATTGCGCATTGAAGTTTTTTTCATTATTTGATAAAAAACAGCATAATCGAGTGCAAAAAGACTGACAGAGTTGGTGCAGAACAAAAGGTGAATGTGTGGAAGGATGTGGAGCGAGAAGTTAATAGCAAATTCAGAATTTAACTTCGAAACCACAAAATTTTGAAAACAAAATATTTTAATATTAAGTTAACTAAATAGTAAGCAGCTGTTAAATGAAGAAGTTGTTGATATTGTTTTGACATTTAATAGTGCTACCATACTGAGTGAACAATTTTTATTCATACATAAATAAGGATTTCATTCGAATTCTGCAGGTGATAGCGGATATCCTTTGGAGCGGTGGCTGCTAACGTGATATAGAAATGCTATCCCCTAATGAACAAAATTTCAACGAGGTTCATTCAAAATGTGGCAACATAATTGAAAGACCTAATGGAGTACTAAAAAACGTAGTGGAGGTGTTTGCTTGGAGCCAACGAACTCCACTATGAACCAAAAAAGTCAGGTAAGATATTATATATCTGCGTATAATATTTGCAAGAAGAAAATGACTTTTATTTTGCCGAAAGCGATAATTCAACAGAACCAGATAGTTTTCTGGCTACTGCTTATCGTACCAACATACCAGAATGAAAATAAATAATATTGTTCACTTTTTTTAACTAGTTGCTTTTAACAATAAAAAACTATATTGAAAATAACAATAAGAGTTCTTTTAAAAATAAATTTAATTTAATAACTACATACATATGTCTTTCTGTTTAGTTCGCCTGCAAAACTCAAGTGGGCAAATCAGAAGAAACAACGAACATATAGGGGGGAAAAATATTTTGCGGAGTTTTCCCTTGAAATTAAATTTTTTTGACAAGTGAAAATATTTTACTCAAAATATCTGGCACCACTCAATAATTTGAGTAAAAAATCTTCACTTGTCAAAAATATTTAATTTTGGAAGAAAACTTTTAGAAGAAACTTAAAAACATAAAAATTCAATAGAACAGCGTTTTTTACAATAATGCAAAAAATAATACGAAATTTTTAAATATGTACTACATAAATGTACATACACATACATACATACATATGTACAATGCATTGTACGTTTATGAGATGTTTTTGTTTTTTTAGGTTTCAAACTAACTTGATATGAAAAAATGTCAACCAACAAAAAAATTTTAAAGTTGATCAAAAATTATTCTTGATTATTTAGAGTAATAGACTATATTTGTACTCTTACAAATATCATCATAAAATATTTTTCTGGCAGTCCATATTACGAAAATCAGGACTTAAGGTTCAGCAACCTTACATCTTTAATATTTGGCCAAAATATGCATGTTTTTTGGCTGCTGTTCCATCCAAAACACGGCTGCTCCATCTTCGAAAAAGTTGTTTTTTTATTAATTTTCTGCAACTTTATGAATGAAGCGCTTTAAATGCTCTATTGAAACATACTAAATAAAAATGAGTAAAGTTACCTCCACGCTTTGTAACGTCTGCAACGAAAAAAAAAATTATATATATAATTATATATAACGAAGAAACTAAAAATTTGTTTGACACCACATTAACATTTCAAACAAAACTAAAACAGTTCTTTAAAGTAAGAAAAAATTCTAAAATATACAAAAGTATGTTTCATTTTTTAATATCAAATTTTGTAACGTCCGCAACGGTATCGATCTGTCCTAAAATTAAGTTCTGCTAAAAGTTGTTTTGTTTTCACAAATCTATAATTGAAATCACATACATCAATAATTATAAACGCATAAGAATTGAAGGGTTAAAGAAAATTAAAAAAAAAATAATTTGAGAACACAGTTACAAAATTGTAATCTTTTCTATTTCTCTTATCATTATTTCAATGAAATTTGGCAAAAGGACCTTCGCTTATTTTACATATTTCTTTAACATCTGCTGGCACTAATGTTGACCGTCAAACCGTGCATTTTTCTCTTCGGATCTTCAAAAGAGTTATTGCTAACCTACGTGGACAGACGTACACGTGTCGATTTCAGTTTCTGATCATTTGAACTGCGTGAAAGATTAAAATTGCGATTAGTAAGTCGGGTAAAAATGAGTACAAGTACAGAAAGATCAAAAAAATTTCGAATCAATTTAAGAAACAATATAAATAGCTTGCTGAAGCAAAGATTAAAAGATGCTGAAAGAAAGCGAGCTTATCGGCAAAAAATGAAAGATATCATGAAAGGCATGATATTCGCTTGCAAAAGAAATTAAAGCTAAGAACAAAAAGGCAATGGCGAATTACAGAGAAAGACAAAATAGAAAAAAAAAAACAACAACGCTAGTCAGTCCCTATACATGCAGGCAGAATCTAAGCAAAGCTGTAAGAAAAGTTGAGCGCGTTTTGCCAGCTGATATGGAAAAGAAATGTAAAGTCCTCAGTGTACTTTATGAAAAATACCTTTGTAATAGAAAAGAAGCTGAACCTAATGAGCAATTAGATGAGAAAACAAAACTGATTCACGACTTTTTTATCGAGATGACTACTAGCTGGGTTCCATAAATTACCAGTAGCTAAGAGATTTATGATAATGACGGTAAATCAGGCTTTTCAGCTGTTTCAAGCTGAGTTTAGTGATCAAAAAATTTCTCGAACGAAATTCCATGAGAATCGACCAACAATAGTGGAATTGTCTGATAAGTTGCCTCACAACATGTGTGTTTGTCAATACCATGCGAATTTTGTGTTTTTATTGGAAAGTTTGAACAAACATATTCCTGTATTCCCTTTGAACTTTGGTGACTTTTTAGAAAAAGTTTGCTGTAACGTTGAAAATGAATTTTGCATGTCAAATGATTGCAATAACTGTACAAAAGACATTAAAGATGAGCTTGTCCCTTTAGTTTATAATAGTGGCCTTGATGAGGTTACTAAATGGAAGCAATGGAGAATTATAGACAATCGTATGGTATTAAGTTTTACCGAAGCGTCAGTGGCAGATTTAATTTTTGAATTGGAATCCCAACTGCCGTCGTTTAAACTACATACTTTTGTTAAACGATCTCAACAAAAATACTTTGAGGAAAAACGGAAAGCATTGGAGCCAAATGATCTGATTCTGCAAATTGACTTTGCCGAAAATTACAGACTTATTTCTCAAAATGAAATTCAGTCTGCTCATTTCAGCTATGCTCAAGTAACTATTTTCACTTGTGTAGCGTGGCTACATTTCATCATCATTTGCCATTATAAGTGATCAGCTAACACACAATAAATACGATGTTTATTGCTTTTTATCAATACTTTTTAAAAATATTCAAAAGCATCATTCAGTATCTAAAATCCGTGTTTTTTCCGAAGGATGCGGTAGTCAGTTTAAAAAAAAATTTATTTTACATAGCATTCCACATTTTAAGAATGAATTTGGTGTTAACCATTTGAGTGGAATTTCATGGCAAAGGTGCAGTAGACGGAGTAGGCGCTATCGTGAAACGTAAAGTTTGGCAGTTAGTAAGAGCTCAAAATCTTATTTTGAAGGATGCACACGATTTTTACAGACTGGCCAAAAGTAATATCGATGGGGTTAAACTAATATACGTTACAGAAAACGATTTAAAAACCAGAACTCAATATCTAGGTGAGAAATGGCTAAATATAAAAAATATCATTATCACTTTTCTTCACTTAATGAAAATTTTATCGAAATGGCACGCACTGCAGTATCTCCTAAACATAAACTACAAGTTTAAAAAGAAAAAGAAAATTTATATTTTTTGAAAATAAACACAAAAATATTTTTTTATTTATATGAGTAGGGCAGTGGTCAAAAATGTAACGTTCGCAACGTAACGTCCGCAACAAATGTAAGACAAAATTGTGAATAAACTAACAATTTTTTTTTTTGCCTCGAAAGTGGGTTTGATATGCTTAAACATTCCCCTTTCTTTAATGTATTTGGAGTTTATATACTGTAAAATTCGCTAAAATTTATGAAAATTTGTATTGATCTCCACAACGACTACTATATTTTGTAACGTCCGCAACGGCGATTTAAGTACAATTATGTCGTAACTGATAAAACTCAGAAAATATTTGTAACTGCCATTTGAAAGTACTCTCAAAGGCCAACGTACCACTGTAGGTTACTTAAGAATATAACGCTCAGAGCGCCAACAGTATTCAAAAATAAGCGTACGAACGTAACGTCCGCAACGCAGGATTAGCCCATATATATATTTTTTGATATTTAGAAATAGGCTTAAAATTTACACCACCACCTTTTTCAGCACTTAATATCCTAAGTAATTAAAATATTACTACATTGAGAATGGCAGCAACAACTAACTTTTATTACAACTCTTAAGTTTGGTAAGAAAATATATCCAGGACAGTTTTCAATTTGTTAACGACAAATAAATATCAATTTGCCCCATAGTACAGACATCTGTATTAAATAATTATTACGCCTAAGAGTATGCATGCAATATATTTTGCCGGCGCACATGTATTTAAGTTCAATGCAGGACAAACGAACCTGGAAAAGCTCATGCAAGCATGTACATTAGCGTGACATTCTGTTATATGGGAAATTTTTTTTTATCAAATTTTTTAAGTCTCACCCCCCAAATCGGTTCTGATGAGCCTTACAGTATGAACTACATATGTATGTATATTGATTTTTGGTCATATATTTTTAAAATGTCTTTTGAGCCTAAAATGGTATTATTATAAGTTGTACCTTTGATTTTTAAATTATTTAATTTAATTCTAGTCAAAAGGCAGCAAGATTTCAAATCATTTATAGCCCCCCTACCCCCTAAAACAAACGTTATAAACGCGACTTGTATAAATGACGTCTGCCATTCAATGGAAAAAAAATTTTTGGGAAAAAAATCAAAATCATCTGAAAGTGATCAAAGTTTTCAAGCCACAGATTCCCATGATGAAACTGTTAAAGTTCGCTCAAAAAATGCAAGAGTAAAACAAACAATTATTACTCCAAAATTAGCTATTGCATTAGATTATTGCAAAATAAGTAACAGAAATGCTGTTCACATTATTTCTGCTGTATTGCAATCATTAGGAAAAGACATTGCTGACTACATCATTAATAGATCTTCAATTCATATGGCAAGAGAAAAAATGCGCAAGAAAAGAGCGTTGGAACTACAAACGAATTTTAAATTGAATAAGCAAGACATTATAACATTACATTGGGATGGTAAACTTTTACCAGCATTAACGGGCAATGCAAATGTTGATAGACTTCCTATAGTCATATCTAGTGAAGAGATGGAACAGTTGTTGGAAATACCTGCAATGAAATGTGGTTCAGGAACACAACAAGCCGATGCTGTTTATAATTGTATTTCCAAATGGGGTCTACAAAGAGGAATTAAATGCATTGCGTTCGATACAACTGCGGTCAATACTGGGCGCTTGAAAGGTACATTCACGTTACTTAAAAAACCCTTAAATAGAGAACTTTTTTGGCTGCCTTGTAGACATCACATTTACGAAATTATATTGAAAAGTGTTTTTGAAACCAAATTTGACTGCAGTACAAGTCCCTTCGTAAAATTATTTGAAAATTTTAAAAAATCGTGGAATAATTTGAATATAAACAATTAGCAGGCTGGAATTCAAGATGAATTAGCTATGTATCATTTGCAAGGGTCAAAAACCAGAATAATAAATTTTGTAAATAATGTTTTGAGTGAGAAGCAGCCTAGAAAAGATTATAAAGAGCTTTTGGAGCTTGTCCTGATGTTTCTTGGCGAAAAATTGAACAAGTCCAAAGCAAGCGTAATGATAAGCTCATCAGGAGCTTTTCATCATGCACGGTGGATGGCAAAAGCCATTTATAGCTTGAAAATATTTTTGTTGCGGCAGGAATTTGCTTTATCAGAGATTCGACTGGCAGGATTGCGTAAAATTTGTATTTTTATAATCCAAATATACATAGAGGCTTGGTTTTCTGCTCCTTCAGCCATAAAAGCACCAAATACGGACTTTACATTTTTAAATAGACTTCATAATTTCGAAAAAATTGATACAGATATATCGCAAGTATCTATAAAAAAGTTTTTAAATCATCTATGGTACTTAGGCTCAGAATCTATAGCTATTTCTGCTGACACAAAAAAAAATGAAAGCTGCTTTGCAAAATGAAAATGCAAAAATAATAAAACGCGTGATTTTAAAAAAAGAAAGAATTGCAGATGTAATTGATAATAGACTTGAACAATTTGTTTCTTCCACAACTGCAAGATTTTTCGAAAGATTTAATATTGATAAATCTTTTTTGGAATTAGACCCTTCAATATGGCCAACCCATGAATGCTATCAAAGTGCATTTGTATATCTAAACAAATTAAAAGCAGTAAATGATGTGGCAGAAAGAGGAGTTAAATTAATAGAAGATTACAATAAACTTCTGACTAAAAACGAAGAGCAAACACAATTTCTTTTGCAAGTTCTGACGGACTATCGCAAACGTTTCCCAAATTCAAATAAATCGACTATATCAAAAGTACTTTAATTTAATAAAATTCAATTTAGATAAAAAAAAATATATGAACAAAATATCAATATAGTTCATACGTTAAGGCTCGTATAAAACTTTGGGCGCACGCCTAAATCTCAACTTATCGCTATGAAATTTTTTTGTATTTTTTTTTTCATAAAACTGAACCTATTTGGGGGGTGAGTCTTGGTAAAATCAAACTTTTGAAAATTAATGTCACCCTAATGTACATAGACATATTTTATCGAGACTGGAATTATCACCATTTTTTTAAGAGTACTTAAAACTATAAATTATTATTTTACGTACACAACATTATTTTAAGAATATGCAATTTGCTCCCGCCTTCACCCCTCATTAGTATAGTTCTATCTATCTTAAATAAGCTTAAGACTAAAATAACTTAAAATAAAACCTGATAGCTAAAGATCTAATACTATATAAAATCTCGTCTCATCTTAAGTGTGTTGATGAGTTAACGCTAATGCGTTCAAGTGTAAACATCGGAGTACAAAGTGTATATGTACTAATATATTATTTACTGGAACATATTTCGTTGCAAGCCTGGGTGCATCATATGGTGTGCAAAAGAATATACATACATATGAATATATAAAAGGCTTATTTATATTATTTAAAATATAATATTAGTTTGTGATTGTATTTTATTGAACTTTCTTCTGCGGGTATTTATATTTCGATTAATTTCCTCATTAAGCGAACCCGATAATGAGGGGACCATATGCAAAGCTACAGAACTTTAATTCGATCTCTTTTGTATTGTTTTTTGAAACTCTGAAATGTTTGTAACTGCAATTGCATTGTTTGTATTGAATATGTTCTTATGTATGTATATTAACAAATCCAATGTGTATTACTAACGTTATATTATATATATATATACTCGTATGTCAGTTTATGTAAAAGAAAAAAGCAGTGTTTATGTAGTACATTTAATAACGAAGTATTTTCTGGACACTTCTAAAGTAACTTACAAGTTATCATTTTAGTTTTCCAAAATTCATTCTGCGTCAGGAACCGGAGCAATACATTAAAAAATAAACGCACCCCCTCCGTCACGCCTTATATCCAACCAGGCGTTGGTTACGTTAATAAATAACGTTAATTAATATTAAATAAACATTGTGAAAATTTATACACAAGTGTTCTTTTTTACGAGGGAGTTTCATTTTTGGCTTGTGACGCAGAATCCTATGTAGCAGCCAGCGACCTAATTCTAAGCTCTCAAATTATTCGAAATGTGTCCGCAAACAGTTTTTGAACCCTACCGAAAATTATAAAATTTTGATCTAATACGCTCTTTGATCAAGTGCGACATGTACATTTCGACTTCTAAACTTTTATGTACAGTTGTAAAATGTCTTCGTTTGTGTTAGTATTGTTTTTTTTTCCGTTCGCTCTTCGTATGGTGGTGTGTCCGTTTCAGTTGCGATAGCATTGGCCTCTATAGTCGGCACTGCTCCCGGTTTCAAGTTTAGAGTTACTCTGTTACTAAAGCCTTTGCGTAATTAATTCAAGAACTGCACAAACCAAAATACTTCCAACTTACCTATTTCATATTTTAAATTTCTTCAAAATCGCCGATTGGAAAATTTTATCCAAAGCATTATGTGTTTATACACATTTTGGAAAAGTGTAAAAGGAAACTGCTACAGCAAGATCTATTAAAAACACGCAAAAAATTGGTTTTTACCACAATTTCTCGCATGATTTTTTGGCCATCGTTTTGCATGCATTTGCCCACTGTGAACTTCATGTTTACAGTTTGCTTAAAATTTGTAATCAAGTTTTTTTTCTTTGCTCTTAAAACAAACTTCACACTTGGTTTTTATAATAACAATTATATGTTTAAGCTCAAAATTCTGGATCGACAACGAAATTCTATAAATTAATTTCGCGTAACATATAAAATATATATTTTTCGGGAAAATTAGGAAATAATCAGAAGATATTGACTTCTTTGACTTTTTTACGGAAGATTTTGTGCATGAGAGTGCATTTACGAAACAGACATTTTTTGACGATACCCTTCAGTTTAGAGCCCAGCAAAAATAGTAGTTCCCAACGTATATATGTATGTACATACATATTTTGTAAACATACATACATATGTATGTATAAGTCAACGAACCTGGTGGCATACTTTTTACGTTAACTTTATTGAATATTTTTATATAGTAGCAATTGCTTAAAAACGAAAAGAAGCAACGAATGGAATGGAATGCTCATGATTTAAATTGTGAATTTGCTTTACCGTTGCAATGAAACACTTTTTAACTTTTGGATTTACTCTCTTGTTGTTAGTCTTTCATCCTTAACTCTGATTTGCGAGATCAATTCATTGATGAAAATAATTGCATGAGCTTTTATAAGTTTGGTCCTAACTGAGCAAGACGTTACCTTTGCTTTTTCGTTCAGCAAAATAATAAATTAAAATGAATAATTTTAAATTAATAAAAAGAATCTCGCAAATAAATTTTGTAATATGGAAAGTTCTACATAGTAGAAAATCAAAGATTAAAATTTAAAACCAGGATCTGTTTATTATTTTTAATATTTTAACATTTCTACATACTACTATGTAAAAAATAAAAGTTAAAAGTTTAAACCAAAAATTCTTAAAAATATATGATTTACGGAACGATGTGAATTAAAAATGAATAAAAATAATATTATACGAGAATTAAATTTGGTCTGTTTAAATTAATAAATGAAATAATGCATTGAATCAATAAAGTATAATAATTGTTGAAATAAAGAGTTTGAGTATACCGTATTGAAGAAGACTTACATACATATACATATGTAGGCTGCAATATAGTTTTATATAAAAATACATCATTAAAAAACCAAAAACTATATTTCCAGCCACTTTTCATGCTTTAATGAGGGCAATGTTTCACGATAACATTATTTCAGTAAAAAGTCATACTCAAAATGCTTATTTTTGCTCTATTTTTAATTATATTTTTAATTATATTTACATATATGAAATGTTTTCAATACCTCTTTCATATGGTGAGCACTTAGTCGACATTTATTACATACAAAGCAAGATATTTGCATTTTTATCTTGAAGCTTCTAAGCTAAGGAAGTCCCACCAAAAAATTTCTGGGTTATGAATTTTATGTCTGCTGAAAAAGTTCGAGATCTCAATACATTGTTGATTGGTTCCAAACTTACTCTATCCATTATATCTACATAAAAAGTTGCTTCAAATTGAATACACTACAGATTAGGACATTCATATCCATCTTCCAAATGTAAAATATTCTCATTTTGAATTCTTAATATCAATCACACAAATAAAAATTATTAATACAAACACAACGCTAATTGATTTGGAAATATGTAGAATAGGCAACGCTTGCATGTGTTAAATTACGTCATCTAACGGAAAATCATGCGTATGGCGCAATCTGGATTTCTATCGTTCTTGGGTGCGGGTGACAGCTCAATCGCCACTTTAATTTTAATTCTCCTTGAAACTTTTTCTTATTAAATAAAAGTTGTGTCTACTTTTATACATAATATTTATTTTAATTTTTTGTGTTGAAGTTTTGTGTATGTATGTATGTATAGTTTTTGGGTCTTGTTTTTCATTTTTTCCTTTATTTTTTGTTTGTATAATTTCATATATTTTTATTTTTGTTGTGAAATGTGAATATGTACATTAAATGCACTTGTATAAATAAAAAAGGTAAATATTTGAGTTTAAATTTATCTCTTGTATTATTTTTTTTATATTTTGTTATAGTTAGGCTATAAGTATATATATGTTTGTATGTAAAAATAATACGTGTAATTTATAATGTTTATTTGTTAAATTTGTGTTTTTTATTTGTTTGTTTGTTTGCTTAGAAAAAACTTATAACTTGGCAATTATATTTTAGACTACCACAAATGGCAAATTCTTTTACATTTCTGATTTTAGAAAAATTGTTTTACAAAATTAAAAATGACCAACAAATTTATTTTAGACTGATGTTTATGGCGAATAGCATTGACATTCTTAAGAAATATTATGGTTAAAGTGAAACAAAACTAATGTGATTAAAAAAATTTTAAATTGGTTCTAATTATTTGAACTTTTATCTTATTAATTATTATTACTTTTCTTCAAGCTTTGTAGTTTTTATAATTTATAGGAGTTTTTGATTTTTGATTTTTTACAATTTGTTTTTATAATTATATTCCTGAAGAAGTTTTCCCAAGGAAAACTAAATGTCCAATACAAATTGTTAATTTTTATAAAAACAGTAAGAAGGATATTAAGCTTAAAAAAAGTTAGAATAATTATTAAAAATTATTAACAATTTTTCAACAAGTTAACGAAATTGGTAATTTACTTTTTGTTTTCAAGTCACGTTGGTTCTCAAAGTAAACTGAATCACAAAGAAGACTTTCTCTTTATTCCCTTAATGCAAAACTGCTTTTGATTTCGGAAATTTAATTTTCACGAAATTTTCTTTCACGTTTGTCTAGTGTTACTTTATTGAATGCAGTTGGTTTTGTCATAAAAATTTGTTCTTTTGTTTTAAAGTTATATTGATTCGAAATTCTGAAACCATGTCTAGTAAAAAATAATTTAACATTTCTTTTCAAAAAATGCAATATTTTATTATATGTATGTACGCGTACGCATAAAAATATGTTTAAAATTAAGTTTTGCTAAATATTTGTAGAAAAGAAAAACGATATGTTTTCATTTAGTTATAAAATATATTTTAATTATACATTTTATAAATTTACTTTTTTCTTATTGTATAAAAAATCATTTTATTTAAAAATTTCAGGTTGTTTAATAAGATACAATTTTTTGGTTTGTTTATTCAACTTGTTCCGTGTAAGGCTTAAGAATTAACGAAAGTATAACGAAGCTCTAGACATAATGATGTTATTTATAACTTTTTAACAGAAAACAAATAAGAAAATACTACATAGGTGAATTTTTAAATTTTAACACAAAGGTTTAAAGTGTTTTGTCCTCGAAAAGAAAAAAACTTCGAAGCTCAGCTTTTATGCAAAATGTAATTATTTTATTTTTTGATTTAAACTTTTGTTACTTAAAAACATAATAGAAAATTTCAAAGAGATTTACTTTAAATACACAAACGTAAACCCTGTAGTGCTAATTTATCCTAATTAAGTAATCAGATGTGTGATGGAAACCGATCTTCTCAAAAACATCGTTTTCAGCAGATGTGATACAAGTATTTTCTGGGTATTTTTCTCATGATTGTTTCGGAAGGCCACACTATTACAAATAAGAAGCAATCAGTTTTAAATCAGGTATCAGCAACATTTATCGAAGGCTGGCGGAAAAGGTATTTATAAAACAGATTGTTCATCACTAACTGTTTTTAAAATCAATTTCTTCCACACATCCGACGAACTAAAATCGAAAAACGAAAATAATCTTTAAATAGGCTTTTAACCAATTTTATTTGCTGCTTAAAATATTGTCGAACATTATCATTCCACATCGTGGAACAGGACTTATTTTTTTCACTTTATAATTGACTCTAAATTAAATAAAATTGAATATATTATTTCCACGGAAACCCCTAAAAGGTTAAAATTGTAACAAAATGTTTTTTTTTCTTTTGAACATTAATATTTCAAAGCTTATGCAATAGACTTTAGAACTTAAGAAGGGAAAACATTTTCAGCAAAAGTTAAAGAGTCTCAGACGGAGACACTTTGGACAAAAAATTTGATTGGTTAGAGAAGAGTAATAAGTTTTAGGTATACAAAAAGGTTAAGTTTACATGATAAAAAAGCTTCTTTAATTTTTTTATTTGGCGTGAAAGCAAAGGATGCTTTTAAACCACTTTCCACTAGTTTTGATAGATTCTTGGTTAATTACATCAATCTAATTGTGCTTAACTAGAGTGCCTGATTAAAAAACCCTATAAAAACGTTCTCAAATTTTATAGTTTTTCAGCCGATTTTTTAGGACAACTATCCATTATATGCCTACGCAGACATGTTTCAAAACCGTGTTAAACAGATACACATAAGGGCAGTCCGATATCGAACTTTAACGTTCACCTGTATTTTGAAGGGCAAAAAGACTGATTTAGATACTATTTATGAACTTTATAATTTACCAGGTTCATCTTTCATTCACATTAACATGTTGCAACGAAGTCAGCCAGTTTGCTTTTAACCACTTTTCTATTACTTACAATGTTAGCGAACATTAAAGTTCAACATCGTGTAAATTTCATTTACATTCTTCGCATTTGTAATTATATAGTGTTGAAAGTTATCGGTAACAACTGACAATTTATTACTTCCAACTGCTCTACCGAAATTTTGTTTAAACTATTCAATCAATTATGGCCTTTTAACACAAGTTCATAACATTAATGGCTTAAATAAAGTGGGATACTTAAATTTATATAGAGTACCTACCCGTTGTGAAAAAAATATTGTGAACAGGTTGACAAGACAACCAGTGATGGTGGGTGACGCTGTCCGGGTCAAATAATTTTGGCAAAATGTGAGTTTCCGGTTACAGTGTAGCAATAGAATTGAATTTCAATTGCCATCCGCAAACGACCCAAGAAACTGTTACGATTTTCATACGTTACGAAGTACATACGTGTTTCATTTTTTCAAATGTATGAAATATGTTATTGAAATGTGATCAAAACTGCGCAATTATACCTATAAAACTGCGATAAAATAAAAACAGCATAGCTTTAGCTGTTATGAAAACATTGGAAAGTTTTTTGAACTGACATTTATGTTTAAAGTTTGTTTTTTTAAACAATTAAAAAATAATAATTTTTGGTCTTTATATTACAATTTTTTTGCTATTTTTAATCTTTCTAATTTGATGCAATTTGATAAAATTAGTCCTTTTTAATAATTTGGTCACAGATTTCCCCGTAGTTTCTGTGAAGGAGCTTTATTTCATTCAAATGGAGCATTTTAATAAAATAAATTTTAAAAACAATTGTTTTTGAAAAGTGTGTGATGAACAAATTTTACTTGGTTTGTTTTCATCAGTTTTTGATGGACATTTTTGATAAATAATTCAGTTCTAATTAAACTTTTTATATTGTGGGCTTCGAAAAGCATTCATCAAAAAAGAAGATAAAGCCCGTTGATCAGTATTTTTCATAATGCTTTTGCACCGCAGCAGCAATTAATTACATTTGTGATTTTAAGAGATTTTGTAAAATTGTGAGCTTCTCAGAAGTCACGGTGGTTACAGTACCTCAGGTATGAAAATTTATGAATGTATAATATACATATAATAATAAATTTTGATTGACGATATAATAGTTATTTGTATAAAATCTGTAACTGTTTTTATTCAAGACTATAGGTAAAGTGGAGCACTCTTTCGGACCAAAATCATCATGATAGAAATATAAATGAATATTCGAAAACTACTCAAAACCAATTTGCCCAAAAATTGACGGTGCCCCATACAACAAACTTACCACTTAATTTTTATAAAGGTTAACACAGAGTGTACTAAAAACAATTGTTACAATTTCATTATTTATAAGGTGAAAATCAAATAAGAAATATTGCAAAAAAACTTAAATGACAATTAATCTAAAATATGTATATGTATGTATGTACATACATACATATATATTTTTTTTACCAAAATAGGCATTTTAAATTAAATAATTATATTCTATTTTTTTCCTATTACGAAAATTCAATATTAAAACGACACAATATTTTGTATTAAGGCTTCCATTGTTTTCAAAGTCTAACATCTAAAAATTTTTTAGATTATTTTAACAAGTAAAAGAAATGTGGTTGATGGTTTGTTTGTTTGATTGGTAAGTCTTATATTGTTACGAGAAAAATTATTTTGATTCCCTAGAGAGAAAATGAAGAATGTATTGTATACAATTTATGTACAAAAAGTTTTTGATTCTGGCAACAATTTTTGAGCAGTTTATTTTTATAGTATTTTCTGTTGCAACTAAAATACCTGCGTTTAGGAATTCTTAAAAAAGCTGATTTTTTTAAAAACTAAAGGATTGCTAAGAGACACATCTTCAAGTTAAATGAAAGCAAGACATTTTTGAAAATCAGTTATATTCTCATTGACACACAACTTAAAGGAGTCATTGTGTTCTTGTTTTCAATTAACTTAATCATCTGTAGTCTAATTTTGAGTTGTCCTTTTTTTCGTTCTACATTTTCACCTAATGTTATTTTTTATCTTTTAGTGTACATATATGTAACATTATCTAAAAAAAGTATGAAATAACTGCAACTAAACAAATATGTATTTCGACAGTTCTATAGTGATGACATTCCAAATAAAAAAGGGTTTTATATACATACATACATTTGTACATAGATGAAAACTTATGTATGTATGTTAGCTTTTAAATCAGCACACATGATGCTTGATTTATTAAATATTATTAAACTGCTCTTTTTAAAACTCCTTTAAACTACCGCCACGTCTCAATTTCGCCAGTCTTCTTAGAGTGCCTCCCATTGTGGTTGGCGTTCCCGAACTTAAAGTAGGTGAACCTGTCAATGAGGTGGCTCCACCACGTTCACGCATTACAAATGATCCGCGGAAGCGTACTCGACTACGTCGTTCCGGTGTAGAGAGAAATGATGAGGAAGGTTGTACATTATTGGCTGCAGCTTGTGGTGTGGCCTTACAGTGCCACACGTACTGCTGAGATTATAACTTCTTCTCCCAAATCACTATGTGAGCATCGTTTGAATTGGCAACCAGAGGTGAAGAGGCACCTGAGTTTAACGATGACGATGAAGAAGATGACTTGTGGCCTGGTGAAGTTGTATTGTTATACCAGACATGACGCCAGTAGCCGCGGCCTCCAGTCAGCGTAATAATAGTGCGTGGGCCGTCCGCCGCCTGCTGCTGTTTAACGTTTTGTTTTTGCTTGCGCTTGAGTGTAGCTGTAGCAGCAGCAGGTGGTGGAGTTGAAGATGTAACTGCAACGTTCTGTTTATGTTGTTGCATTAATTTGAAACCTTCATCTGACTTGGGGGTGCTGTGATTGTGATGCAAATCGGTCATAAGACCATTTTCTGATATATTTCCCAAATCACTGCCATTACCAGAGGTTTTATGACTGGCACTAGAGCTGTTTCGTGATACTGACCGGCCACCAAAAAAGCGTATGCCCATGCTTTCTTCACTGCCTGAAGAAGTATACAAACTGGATGACTTTGAATCAACTGACCAGTTAGACAGATCTAAGGATCTCGGCCGGGAGGCTTTCATTTTCAAACGCCTGTCCAAAGTAGTCACACGACCCGGTATGGCAGCTAGTTCTGGATCAGATCTGCGCATACCTTCATACATCATGTCCATTAGATTTCCTTGGGTACCTTCTTCGGCATCGTAATCCTCTTTAACGAAAATCAATTTACCATACAAGCCATAGACATCGCAATAAGCTTGTTCTGCATGGATTAAAGTACTGGTATTAGAATTCAGACCCGTTTGAAAGTAACCAGTAGATCCTATACCTCTAGGTAGAGTCTTAGAAATTCTAGTTGATTCAGAAGACAAATCTCGGAATTTTTTACGATGAAACGCTGGAGAATTGATCAAAGATGCTCTTATTTTAGCTGAAAATGATTGATCTAAAGAATTTTGTTTATCCAGCTTAGAGCAACGTGGCGAAGATGAATTGGAATCAGCACCATCAGCACTTAAATCACGCAACATAAATGCAGAAGTAGAGGCTGAGCCAGAGCCTGTTTCATCCTTGGGTAAATCTCTTCTCAAAACTACAGCACTTTCATCTAAATCTATTTCTGTAAATTTTTTGGGATCAGCATCAATTGCTGGCAATTGCAAATCATCTCCCATACTTGGAGCTACTAGGTCAACAGCTGTACTCAAAGCCGGCGGTAAAGTTTGTGAGTTGTTGATAGCAGAAGTTTTATAACTTGAGTATATCTTCGGAACCAAAGGCAATAAGAAAGTGATGGGACCAAAATGAGCATGGCAAGACATGTTTATACCGCCGCTTATTATAGGCACACCCTCAAGGCGGGGAAGAGGTATGGTCACAGCAATGCCTACATTGGTTCCCACCCACAGCAAACCTTTGCAGGCCATTAAAGCTGTTACATAAATGGCAGTATTATTTACAGCCTGTTCCTTTTTACCATCGCTTCTCAAAACACTTGATGCGATATTTATGTCCTGCAAATGTTTGAAAGTTTCTGTATGATACAAACACAACATCGTAGAGTTTTTCAGAGAAATCCATAAACCTATACCAGAATGGGCCATTAGATTAACTTGCTGACTGCAACCATGATGAACCTCAAAACTACGTTGGATTTCACCATTTAAAGCATTCAGTACATAAACGCGATTGGCACAAGCAGCATAAATATTCATATTGATGGGCAAAATAGTGGGTACTGGTAATCCACTGTTACCCAACTGTATAACCTGAGGATCTTTAAGTATCCAAACACCATCGTATGCACGGCGGAATAATAACACACTAGCATTTGTTAATGCTACATAAATTGTATCGAAATGATACAAAATTCTTGTCACTACGTCAGGTACACTACAGCAGCTTAATTGTTGTTCTTGTTCGGGATTTTTTGCAGAATAGATTAACAACTTTTTTGAATCGGTGCCCATCCAAATTAGATCGCCCAATAAGGAATTGTATTCTTCGCGAGTCTTACAATTGTCTAAGCCCTTGACAAACTCTATGGCTGTCACCTGAATTTCGGCTAATTCAAATGAGCCAACATCACGTAGATTGCCAGCCTGTTGATGATGTTGTGAGTAAACCGTAAGTTGTGACGATGAGCCGTTTGTGGTACACACCCACAGATAGTTTTGTTGTTTGTGGCGGCGTCGGGCGTTGCCACTGATCTTCGAATCGTTAGCGATTGCGTAATAACATCCACAGCGAACCTAAGAAATAGAAAGGAAGCAATTAAAACTTTAACAATTATATATCGATTCACACTCACCTCCGTTTGATGCTGTGACTTATATACTGGCATCGCCTTGACAAACAGTGGCATTTTATTCGATTGTCTCTGAACCAGTTGCATTTGTTGGTGGTCATATGCCGGCGTACTTGTGGCACATGGTTCCGCCGGTGTTGTCTCCCAAGCAGGTGAATTGTTTGTATCTAATGCTAATTGCGCTAAGCGCAGTTCCGTAATCCATTCTTTCTTAACATCCGGGTTGGATGTTTGGAATGTAAACGTTTCCTCCTTACCATTTTTGTTTTTTGCCACCAATTGCAAACAACAAGAATCCACCCACGCCATTTCTTCATTTTTTCTTTGTATAGAATTTTGTATGGAATTCATGAGGTTGCGTGTAATATTTGTGTTAAGCTCTTTATAGGTTCCTTTTAGAGAACCAACAAGATCGTTAATACGTGAAACAACTTCATAATCGTACATCAGAGTACTCATCTCGTTGCAGAGATTATCAGCACCATTGGGAAGTAAAGTGGCGGGTGAGTTATCGAAAGCGGCATTTTGATAAGTTCCAGCCGATGACGAGGATATGTTGGCTGGCAGAGTGTTGGTGGTATAATTGTTACCCAAACTGCTATTTGATTTAAGACTTCCGCCGCGATTGAGACCTGAAATAAAGAAACGGAAATTTTATTAATCCGCATAATAAATTATTTAAAATTTTAATTATAATAAATATAAAAACACTAAAATGATAAAAGAGAACATTTCCAACACATTTGCATACAAACGAGACACAAACACAAACAATATTCAAAAACATCTGATTTTTAAGTTCTTAAGTTCGAGCTTTTATACATTTCCACTAGCAAATGTGTGAATAACAACTATTCCCGCCAACTAACGAAATAAGTTTGTTTAATTCGAAGTGCCAGAATCATTTAAAGAAATGTTACTTCGCGCGATTTCTCAGAAGAAGTTGACAATTATGATTCTTCAACCTCCCAGTTCTTAGCATCTTCGATAGAAAAATAGTCAAAGGAAATCATTCAGGACATGTTTTAAAGTTGATAAAAGCGTTACAACGGCAATGGAAATTCTCCAGCCTTAATTTTATATATTTTTTATATTTTTAAGCATCTTCGATAGAAAAATAGTCAAAGAAAATCATTCAGGACATGTTTTAAAGTTGATAAAAGCGTTACAACGGCAATGGAAATTCTCCAGCCTTAATTTTATAATTTTTTTATATTTTTAAGGTATTTATAATGACTGATCACATTCGTGTGATCGTTCACAAATGTGGGGCACCACTGTCGTACCGAATAGCACAATGGATAAATATTTTTATCTCACTAATCGGCACAGATTTTAAAATTTTGGACGATTTATTTTTGAGAATTCACTTTACCGTTAATTGTTGTGGTAGCATTTTTCGGTTCATATCGTCCACTACGAGTTTTTATCTCCTTTTTCAGCAGTCTCTCTTCACTTACTGGCGTTTCGAGAACATTAAAGAAACTTATATCGTCTTTAGGTTCCATTTCTAAAGTTTAAAAAGTAATATTTATATATTTTTTATTTGAAACAAAATCTTTTTTTTTGTATACTTTTTCCCTTACTTTGAAAACAGATATTTTGGATACAACATGTGCCAAAGTGGCACAAATCATAACTTTTGAAATAACGAAGATATATTAAAAATTCAAAAGGATGTTGAAACAAAACATCTTCTGCTTTGAAACTATGTATGTATCATATGTGTTTTACCGAATACAGTGTGTTTGAAAAATTGCAGCCAAATTAAAAAAAAATTCGGCGCAAATTTCATATATTTAATTTTTCTTGGGTTTAGGAGTTGGACAGTTTTGGATGCGTATTCTTGATCCATTGGTATTTAGTTTACAGTTTAGTAGATTATAGTAGATTGAGCAGTCATTTCATCATTATCAAAAAATGATCTCGGATCATTTGTATTTCTATATCCTTACTTTGGATAGTTTACTTTCAGCCCAAGTTTTTTAAAAAAATTTCCTGTACGAGTTTTTTTTTGAAATTCTGTTTTTCCTTCGATGATGTATTCTCGCAAAAAGTTTTATACATCCGTGGAATTGCATATCCCAGATTCAAAATTAACTCGATACACCCAATGCGGAAATTCCATATTCGTTAAAATTTTGAAAATCTTTCTGTGCTCTTTTACAAATAGCACATGTCAAAGTTGACGAGGTGTCTGCAATTTTCCCATTCGGTATTTCCAAAAGCTTATCAATTTGATATTTAATATTCCTCACTGTAGACTTGATTATTTCTGAAGACTGCCTTGAATATTGAAATAATATTGGGTGGCAAAAATGAACTGATGATGGGCGGTACTAGTACCAGTATTGTTAGGTTTCACTAAATTCTTATAGTTTTTTACACTGGACTTTCGTGAAACGCGTGGAAAATGTTGTTGTTCACATTGTCAACATCTTTCATCTTTCATTTATTCAGCAGTCAGAAACACATTTAAAGGAAAACATGCAAAACTGAAAAATAAGGATTGAAAATTGAATTTTGAGAAAAAATTATAATTGGATTGGTTCTTGCTTTCCAAGAACAAAATCAAATTTTAATGCATTACTGCGAAATAATGAAGGTCATTCTGGAAAAAGATATTGATGAAGAATTTTTGGTGGACATGAGCATGAACGTTTCTCGAAAGGTTTGCAGTTTTGTAAGTCAAAATATGTGTCAAAAATTACTTAAATACACATAATATCTATCCATACATACATATGTATATTTTAAGAATCGCTACGGAACTTTTTTAATGATAAATTACGCAAGATGTAAGATGGAACAAAATGGGAAAGGATCATCTTTCAAAGATGTTGAAATATGTAGATTTTTCTTTTCAATAGACTTTACATGGGAAGATGTTAAAATTTTTTCAAATTCATGAAAGATGTGGAAAAAGGCTATTAAAAGAATTACAGAATCCATAAACATATTTGCATCTAAGATTGTCATGTTACATATTTGTATTTATTACTTGCTTGCTTGCTTTGACCGGATGATCCATCACAACCCCATTAGTTGAGCAATGTGAGTTTATCCGGAAGTGTTGCTGCCTGTTCTTCAGGTAAACTTTGAATTAGATTAAAGTTTCAGCTCTAATGACATTTCAACCACCTCTAAGTCAATCGGAATTGCGTCTTTTTTTGCAGTAGTAATTTTAGTGTATGAAGGAAGTACATTAACATTATGATGCTGTTGTAGCCGATGATTAATGACAAACACAATGTTTTACAATTAAATATATTATTTATTGAATGTATTTTAATTCTAATATTAAATAAATATAGAATTAAATATATTATACGTGTTGACCGGAAGATTTAAAAAGCAAGAGAGAGTTAAAATAGATATGTATGTACATGCATAGTTGGATTTTTACATAGTTGTATTCAGTAGTATGTTTTTATAACGGGTATAACAGATGCTTTAGAGGTTAGAAAAATATAATATTTTTCTTTTGATAATTCCAAGTCCAAAAATAGAGCTAAAGCGTCTTCTAAAGCATACTTTGCAGGGGAAGCATTTGGTGACGTTTAGACGTTGAGGACTTGCGAAGGATACCGCCTTTGTGACATCTGACTTTGCGTTTTCCTCGTCTCTTATGTACTTTATAGATAATGCTTCCGATAAATTTCTTGAATATAGTGCACAGTTCTCCAAGAGAATTTGCTGGTCTTTCTCTTGTTTGGCCAGTAAAATGATGTGGGTATTCAACTTCTTTAATTGTAGTGAGTTCATCTAATCAAGGAGAATTTTTTTTATAAAATATTCTTTTTGCGATTAGATATGCCTGTAATTTTTTCTACAAATTATATAATCAATGAAGTCTAGCTTTCAGATGCTCGTTTTCTTCCGCATATAGCCAGGCTCTGTATTCCTTTTTGGGAAATCAAGTCAGTTACTACTAAATATCCCGGGGCAGGTACTTAGGTACAATAAATCATTCAAGGCGATACGCTAAATATAACCCTTATTCTAACCAGGTAGCAGCTTCCGCATTCATTGAAAATGGATTAACCAAAACAACATTGTATATTTATAATGCACATGTTCATCCTCAATTTGGCTTACTGAAGACTATCTGATACTAATTTTGCCACATCTACATACATACATGTTCATAAGTATATATATAGGTATGTGTAAGGGTGCTCATAATGTGATTTGGCTCAACAATTAAGTACTTCCAGGTTGTCTGAAATATTAGTTTTCACATTTTAAAATCTTAAGGAGTTAGTAATGAATTGTTCATCGCGGTTTTTGAAAGTGAATTGGAACTATTTTATATTATTTATTACTTAAAACATTGTGAGTAGTATTGACATTTGGTGGAAAGTCTTTACGCCCTTTTGAACCTGTGAGCATTTATTTTATAATGTCGGAAGTTTCTTATTGAATGCTTTTTTCAATCTTGACGAAAACTTCATTTAAGTAACAGTTATATTCCTTTTAATAAAAAAGTCATATATATACGACACGTATTTCAGCTTTAATAACGATGTTGTGACAGTTTTTTTTCTTGCGAATGAGCGGGGACGATAGGGCACTCAAATTTTTTAGCATAGTTACTATATAAAACAGACAAAGTGGGCGTATCACTACTTCCCGAAACTTCGAGTGACTTTCGTAGTTCTACTCTACTCTGCATACTATCGTAATTTAAACCAGAACATTTTTTAAGCCGAACTTAAAGCAAAATTATGTATTTTTTTTTTTAATAATTTGAAAAAAGTAGTAATCGGTTGCTAGTTTTGCATTAAGAATGTTTAAAATTTTTGTACAAAATTTACAGTCCAATAAATGACTAACTTTGAGCGGCCCAACACCCATAATTTTTATCCTTTTTATGACGACTATCTGATTTTTGGTCAGTAAAATATCCTCTCCAACATGACTTAATTCATTTCGCAAAATTTTATGGTCGGTTTTTAACAAAATGAGCCACTGTGCGACAATCATGATATGAATAGCTAACTTCCATTTGAAATCCAGGAAATTTTAAATTACATACACATAAACACTCTTAAAGCAGCGCTGGGGTGAAGACATCTCTCGAGGAAGACGTCTAATCAAAAATATAACTTTTTCGTTTGCCGTCAATTAATAATTTATCGCAATGTTTTTATTGTTATTGTTATTGTCAAAAAAAGTCTCTTATACATTGACTTGTGTTATCACAAGTTTTATAGTTTGTTTGTTCTGCACTGCAAATTGTTTTATTATATGTATGTACCAATGTTTTTTTTTCAGTTATGGAAAATATTTCCCAATTCCTTGTTTATCTTTAAGGAATTGAATTTTCCAATTTATTTATAACACACCGTTTAAGAACATATTTTGCTATAAATGCATTTGTGCAAATAAAGGTTTGGGTTAAATACTAATTATAACGTGGAACGAAATAGCTTGTTTTACTGCTAAGTAAAATATACATAAGTCTTACCCAAAAAAAAAAATTATTTACAGATAAGGCGAACAACAATCTTGGAAATATGGACTTCGTTACCCTCTTCATTCTGCGTATTCATTCCCTGAAATTTTGTAGTAATAAATGTGTAATAATGTATGTATACATGTACATATGTATGTATGTATATTTTTAAAGTTTTTATGAAACGATCGTTTGTAGTTTTACATTTTTTGGCAAGCAAAACCACAGATGCATACATATTTATTATTATAAATTTATTTATATAAATTTTAAGTCAATTATCGATTATTTTTTTTTTTGTCAGCTGTATGTACAAAATGTTTGTAACTAGCATATATATACACATGGATCCAAAAATCAATATATGTGTATATTTCTAGTATGGTAAGCATCAGTTGATGAACCCCCAACTAAAAAATTATGCGGTAGAAAGAAAATCTCATGTTCATTATTTTTTTCTAAATTTGGGACCATTTGATGATATTTGCACCATATGTAAGAATATGCAAGACATTTTGTTATATATGCACTTATTTTTTATAAATGGAATGGTTAAAAATTTATTCATGACAATTAAATTCAAACAACCAAAATGTGTCTATATAATTCTATATTAATTTTTTCTGTGTACATTAATATACAACAGAGGTATAAATTCTTAAAAGTCGAAAGCATTGACGACAAAAACCTTGTGAAATACAGATATCGAACTATTGTTAGCGCCAGTGTTTTATGGAGGAGAAGACTTAGGCTCAATTGAAAGAAAGCTTCTGTTGCTTGGTTGAAACAAATAATCTTTAAAAAAAGTACTTCGTAAATTTTCTTTGTTATTTACCTTCATTTCATTATATTTCTACAGAAAGTCTGAACTATCATATACATAATCTGCTAAATTATGAAAAATTTCCGCATTAACGTTCAACATTTTGTTTCAATTTTGATCATTATCGTTTTAGGAAGTTTTTATTTTCATCTTCTTGTAGTAATTTTTCTAAACAATAAATTTTCTAACAGACAATCTATTAAAAAAACCATAATGAATAGCATAACATTATCGAAACAAGCAAAAGAGCTTTTGTAAAAAAACCAACAAACAAAACTAAAGATATTAATAATCTGTTTTGCGGTTTTTTTTTAAATATTTTAAGACGAAAATAATCCTGTACGATACGAAATGGATTTTTTCTTTCACAAACAATCAAAACAAACCATAAAAATTCACTTTATTTATCTCTTTAGCAATTTATTACATCCGAAGCGGAAACCATACCCTTTTTCCCAACAGTCTTAAGTTACCAACACCAACAACCATTAAACAGCCTTCCAACCTCGGCACAAATAGTCAGTCAGTCAGTCAAACAACAGACAAGGCAACGACTTCGTTCGTTGTTCACATTTCTATTTCCATTTTTTTCGTTTTTCGTTTTTTGTTTTCATTTGTTTGACTTGTTGTTTGTTCCTAATTCACCGATTGAAAACAATAATAAACTTGAATTGAAAGTCAATAGTTACGATTATTGGAAAATTGCATAAATCAACGAATTAACATGAAAAGATACATTTAGCTGTTGCGTCTGGCTTTAAATGAAGTTGACATGGTAGTCGGCGAAAAGAAATTCAAACGCGAACGCGTTTTCAAATGTAAAGGTTGCAATTTTTCCACAACCAACTTTTCTCGAAAAAATAATGTTCATAAGCTTGCCTGCTTCTTTCGGCATTCTTTTGCATAACAGCACACCACGAATGAAGTGCGAAAGCAGCCAATCTTGTGGCCGCCCTAAAACTAAAATACTCGTAAACTGACATTTGATGCCAATTGTCTACGTTCCATAACGAGAGCACTCCTTTTGCTTGCCCTGCTTGTTGGTTTTCAATTGCAGCTTTTTAGCCTGTTATAGTAAATGGCAGTGTTTTATTGCCCCTAGTAACTTATTTTTTTAGAGGGTTTTGAGCTCGTCAGGTTTTCTGCCTTCCCCAAATTAAGTTTGTTGGTTGGGAGACTTCATCAGAAAAACGCAATGGTACGTTTATTTGTTTGCTTGTTATAAAACAAGTTATTATGACACGAAGACATTAAAAGACTAGTCGGCAGTTTTATTATTTTAAAAGCGCAA
This sequence comes from Epicampocera succincta, assembly GCA_932526305.1. Classification (NCBI taxonomy): domain Eukaryota; kingdom Metazoa; phylum Arthropoda; class Insecta; order Diptera; family Tachinidae; genus Epicampocera; species Epicampocera succincta. The sequence goes on along the minus strand of OW052038.1, from coordinate 26,916,162 downwards.
AGAAAAGAGATCCACCTCCATCCAATTGCAAGCTGAAAGTTTGTTGTATGAAGTGGTTAATCCTTTGAAGGCACTTTTGAAGTCAATAAACGGAATTTCTTAACAATTCCTGGACATATTTAGTTGTTCTAAGCATTGTATGAAACATATTAGGTGATGATGATGGGACCCATCCACACACTGATTGTTATTTAATAATTAAATAACAATTAAATAAGTTACAAACGATTTTTTGGAGCGTTTTATAAATATTATGAAAACATAATATTACATGACATATATATTTGTCTTGTTGCCCTACACAAACTTTACTTTAAAATCCTATAAATATTAATTATTTTTATTTGTAAACATTGAACACAAACCAAATGAAGAAAGTGGGCCAGTAGTACCCATCTTGTAACATTCTTAGTACCAGAGGCATTTACTCGTAGTAGAACTGTGAATCCTTGTCTAGGCATCTTGTTTAGTCATCACTAAATAAGATTAAGCCAATAATGCTTTCATTTTATTTCCTATATTCAAAAAATTGATTTGTGATCAATGAACATGTTTTATATAACAAAATATTTTCATTAGGCACAGAGAGGTAATTATTCAATTTTTCAAGACAAACCGTGTGTGAATTTCAGAAAATTTTAGTAAAAATATCATGTATTGTAATGCACAATGTATTGTTTGCTTCCAGCAAATGTTTTCATTGTTTCAGTAAACAATTTTTGTTAAATATATAAAGCTTTTTCAGTAACAATAATATGATACGTTAAGACAAAAAGTTGGTTGACTATGGGAAGCAAATGGCGTGAAAAACAGCCGTAATAATTCTCTGCATGAAAACAGAAATATGAAATCAAATGTAAAATATGTACATACATATGTACGTATTTTACTTTTTTATTTTCAAGTACAATGACATCCCCAAATGAAACACATCTTTTTTTGCTTTTCCATATTGTCCGATTGATTGGCAATTGAAAATGTCTCTCAGAGATTATCGAATTTTTATGATGTTTAAAATTAAATTTTTGTTAATTACCAAAAACAAATAAGAAGTACTACTTAGACACATGCAGATCTCTCATTATAATACAGCATTATTTTACTCTTGTCGCAAAATATGACATCGTTCCAGTACTCATCACTTCTTGGACAATTTTGCCGATGTGGTGGTTATAATGAATCAATTGAATGATTATATCTTTTGAAGTTCTTTTGCCACACATTTTTATCACAAACGTTTGCGCATCTATTCGCATACCGAAGCATTAAAACTTTTGAAATGTGCTTAAAGCAGAACAATGTTAGTAGTAAGTAACGGCAAATGTCCGTAGACATTCCAAACATTCGAAAAATGTAAAAAAAATTGCAAGAAAAGTGAATTATAAATACAATTTCTTGACACCTCAATGACTGCGTATGTATTGTTTTCGCTTTTTTTTTGCTCAATTACATCCATTGCAATTTCTGTTTTTGCTACCGCACATTCGATAAAAATGCAAGCAATGAAATAAAATAGAATTTTATTTCGAAATTATAAAGAGTTTGGCATTTTGGAACAAATAGTATATAATGAAATGAGATTTTTCTAATGTCAGAACATTTCTTGACAGACTGTACGTAATGAGCGCTGGTTTATGCAAAATGTTTGCGCGTTGCACGCATTTTCGACTCTCCCACGTTTGGTAGCCAATCTAGGGACATCTCAGTAAGACAACGTAGAAGACATGTAGATTTAGGAGAAAGGTTATAAGTGGCACACAATTGGTCAGCCAGATCATTCTGTTTGACGAGGCCTTTCCCCGAATTATTAGGCCTATGCGAATAAGTCGAAATTTGCCGATCTTCTTAAAGTCAACTTAACCGAGGCTAATGCTAAAATTCAGCCGGATCTGTGCGGCAGTCTTTGAAAACTGGACCAGTCGGACTGATGCCGCTGTAAGAAGGTGGACACATTTGAACAATGTTATACTTTATAAGTAACGGCAAGCATGAGTCTTTCAAATAAAAGAGAGTTTCGTTAGTAGCTCAGACATGCTTTGTTTTATTCCATTTCAAAATCTAAACGCCCTTATTGAAAACCCCTACCTAAATTTCACTCTTGTTTAAAATCATTGACGTGTTAAAAGGGAGGAGTTTGTTTTACTGTTTTTTATGTTTATTTATGAAACAGCTGGAGCAAAACAATGAAGCACTGGTAATTGTTTTAATTTTTATATTGTAACTTTAATTTAAAGGATAAATTTCGGGTTTTAAATGAAGATTAAAAGCGATATCAATTGAAAAAGCAACAATATATTAATTTAAAAAGTAGAAAAATTGGACTTACCAGCAGTTAATATTCTCGATAAGGTAGCAGAAGTGCTGTTATCTACAATTTCTACATCTGTCACTGGATACATCCATTTGAACGTCAACTTTTCGGTAGCACCAAAATCATGCGATTGCTTGGGAGCCACAGACACGCAAATGACTTTGTCGTTTAACAACAACAGACGGCGTTGCTTTGATTTGACTATAAACCCCGCCTGATTGAATTCCAGATGTGTGACATTATCCTCACGTAACAAATAACGTGCCCGGCTGCTTTCGGTTGAGGTTAGAGAACGTGTATTAAATGTTCCACTAATGTGTCCCAACATTTCTTTAAAACCTTGATATTGTTCTGCTTCACGTTTGCGTTCGTTTAGCATTTCAGCCAATAGTTCTAGTTGTGTTAGCGCAAGCTGTAACGACATGCGATCATGATGTCCCTGGGGTGTATATTTAAGTAAGTCTTGCAAAAAAAGTATGAACTGAGGAAAACGTTGAACGGGCTTAACCATCAAGCCAAAGAAACTTAAACGGTCATGAGCACTTATTTGCTTAACTTTGAAGAAATCTGCCAACGCAGACTTACGTTTTTCTTCCATTTTTGCTAATTCCATGGCAGCTGAGAAGTTATTGATGAAACCTGAATAGATTTCTAAAATACGTGGCTTACTGAAGGCGCTAACAAAACAATCACCCAATTTTTCATCGCGATCCCAATTGCGTACACACTCAGCGAGAGCGATACGAAATAATTGATGCGATTGGGTAATTTCTGGCAGGCGATGGAAGAGTGTACTTATTTTGGTAGCACTCAACACTGGTGGACTACTATCTTCAAGAGGTTTTTTGTAATCCTGAAGCGTTGTAAAACAAAGAAAAAAAAAATAGAGAAAATAAAAATTTTTGTTTTATAATTTTGGTTCAAGTTTTAATATTTCTTTTAAGATATGACAAAAAGAGGCAAAAATTATTTTTATTAGAATGTTGGAAAGATGAACTTTTGAAATTAATATTTAGTTGGATGTAAAAACGCACACACATACATGACAATTTTTATACACAAATTGCACTTTAAGTACCTATCGTTTTACACTGTGTGTCAATGAAGTAAAACACTGTCATGTTTTAGGATTTTGTCTAACCGGCGTTTCAAGACAGTTTAAAACGTTTTCGTGGTAAAAATTGTAACCTTTACTTGTATATTATCAGTTGCTGATAACGAATGAAGAAAGAATTAAACAGAATACAGGACGGAAAATGGAGAATACAATTAAATGAAAATAAATTAGTCCACATCAAATTGTACTAGATTTAAGGCCGCTAAAAGCGCCATTACTAACTGCAAGCTAAACATTTTGCATCAATCGTCAGTCCAAATTAGACAGAGTGTATATTAAAATAAAAGAAAAAGAACTGATCCTAAATTCAATGAACTTGAATGGATTATAGCGAGAAACTTTCCAGCTACGATTGAAAACAAATTACTCATTTACATTTAAATATGTATGTACATATATAATTTTCATTGAATTTCAATAAAAAATCAACATTTTTGTAATTTTCCCTACGTTGAGATATTTTTACGGTCTGTTTTCTGCAGTCGTTCAAAGCGAATAGAAACCGGATTACACTTTGATGGATGCGTAACAATTAGCGTTTCGGTTTGTTTGCTTGACTTCCAGCATTATTTCTGTTTACTTTTTTCATACAAAACTACTGCTTCAAATATTAAATATGGCACACGAAAAACAATTTCTTAACGAATTGAAACAAAAGTTTCTGGTACTAAAAATAAAATATATTGTGTGTTTTGTTTTAATATAATTTAATGTTATTTTTTTAATGTAAGCCTTTATTAAAAATAATCAGATATTTTTGCGCGATTACAATTATTTTGCTATCGGCGATTGACGTGTATTCTAATGGACTAGCAAATTAAAACTGATGTGCTCACGATTAATGTTTATTCGGAAATGTTGTCCCGAAAATAGGCGATTAAACTTTGTTTTTCAACTCAAACTAATAATAGAAAAGTTTATTTGCGGTTGTCTCTTACATTTTTCTTTTTTCAATCGACAAAATTCTTTGCAATATTTCGTTTTAAAAATTGTAGACATTTTTTTATTTGCGAACAGACCTTCCATATTTATTGATCGATTCCGGGAAGTAGTCTTGTATATATAATGCGAGGGTATTCAACTGGTATTGAAATTTTTTTCAAACATTGCATGAACATTATATTTGATGTTATTCGGGGTCTTTTACGAGAATAATTTAGTTGTCTCTCACAACAGAACATCACTAATAACAAAGTGAAGAAGAACATGAAGACATTCTATGATTGTTATGAACGGCCCTCAGTAAATAAAAAACGAATTTTTTTTTGGAAAAAAAAATCTTAAAAAAAGTCTTACTTTCGACCGAGTAACTCAAGTAGTTGAATGTTTCTTATATTTGTTCGAGTTCTTGAAGAACAAGCATTAGTTTTGCTGTTAGCCTATTGTTTTAATTCAGCAGAATTTTCTCTTTCTTGTGCTAAAAAATTAGGTGATTAGCTGTGAGATTCTGAAAATTCGATACACTAAAAATGTAGCTTCTTCAGCATAGAATATTGCTGCCATAAGAGTGAACTCACAAATATCGACAATCACACGGTCGTCACAAATATATCAATCTCACCCAATTCTTATTGGCACACAATAATAAAATTGTTCCAATAAAATACTTTACTTGAATGCGTAATTTATACAAATTCCATTGCTGCGAGATTATAAAAAATGACTGTAATAATTGCTACAGTACAGTCACGCGATTTTTTCAACTTTCGGTAGCACCAAAAATCAGCTGTTCTAATTTTTGGATTCTTTTTCGTCTTTCAGAGCTTCGAAATGTCTATAACAAAATAAATTCACATCGGTCTTATAAATAAATAATAACATCATAAATAAATAATGAATGGGATTGCGCAATCTTACGATTGGGACATAAAAATACGTTAAAATTGGTAAATTACGGCAATTTCAGTTAAACTCTCTGTAACAAGAGGATGGCTTCGCATCAAACATTGTATTGAGCTAAGTGGTCGCTCATTATTTTACATTATTATTATTATTAACAAACAATATTTGAATTTTTGGGGACAGACACTCCACGTAAAATGCACCATTTTGTATTGGGTCTTAATCATTGTTGTGTCCAATAGGACAGAGGGCTGATCGGGTAATTATGGAGATATTGAGATACCGGTATTCAGTTCGAATAATGTTCCTGACTTTGCAATAAATGTTCAAATTTGAAAGTATTCAAATACCTCCAAAGTTTCCTAAAAGGGTTCTCCTTCTAAAAACTTCATCTGTTTAAGATGGGTAACTTTTTCTCAAACAAAAAAAATGGAATAAAAATATGCATACAAGCAACACGCAAATTTGAGGCCGCATTCTCGAACACCGTTAAATAAAGGGTGGTTAAATTTCAAGGGCCGATGTTGATTTTGAATAAAACACAAACTATTTAGGAAATTATTGTAATTTTATTTTATTATGATGTATTGGTATTACTCAATTATGTATGGAACAAAATATCGGCCAAATGGGCGCCGCGACCTCGGCGGCACACCTCCATCCGATGGTCCAAATTTTCGATGACGCTGAGGCATAATGGAGGTTCTATGCCGTTAATGTGCCGAATTATCTGATCCTTTAGGTCTTGAATTGTGGCTGGCTTATCGATGTACACCTTTTCTTTCAAATAACCCCAAAGAAAAAAGTCCAACGGTGTCAAATCACATGATCTTGGCGGCCAATTGACATCGCCATTACGTGAGATAACACGGCCATTGAATTTGTTGCGCAAAAGAGCCATTGTTTCGTTAGCTGTGTGGCAAGTGGCACCGTACTGCTGAAACCACATATCGTCCACATCCATATCTTCCAGTTCGGGCCATAAAAAGTTCGTTATCATCTCACGATATCGAACACCATTCACAGTAACTGCCTGACCGGCCTCATTTTGAAAAAAATACGGCCCGATGATGCCGCCAGCCCATAAACCGCACCAAACAGTCACTCTTTGTGGGTGCATTGGTTTTTCGCCAATCACTCTTGGATTCTCATTCGCCCAAATGCGGCAATTCTGTTTATTGACGAATCCACTGAGGTGAAAATGTGCCTCATCACTGAAGATGATTTTCTTCGAAAATTGATCATCCACTGTTGCCATTTCTTGCCACCATTCTGTCCATTCACGACGTTTGGAATGGTCAAGAGGCTTTAGTTCTTGAGCCAATTGCACCTTGTAAGCGTGTAAATGCAAGTCTTTATGCATAATGTTCATCAACGACGAGCGTGAGAGGTGCAATTGTTGGGAACGACGACGAGTTGAGGTGGACGGCTCTTCAGCCACACTATCGCGAACAGCAGCAATATTTTCTGCAGTACGAGCTGTACGAGCATGCACTGGTGTTCTCACATCTTCTACAGACCCGGTTTGCTCGAATTTTTCCACGATTTTTGCGATTGTACGCACATTTGGACGATGAAATTGACCAAAAAAATTACGAAGTGCACGATATGCATTTTGATTTGAACTCCCATTTTCATAATAAGTCTGGATAACTTTAACACGTTGTTGGATTGTGTATCTCTCCATGGTTCAAATTGAGTAAGTCTGAAATAGAGAAATGTCAAATAAAATTCGGAAAAAAACTTGGCGTTTAGGTGTGGTTCACATTCAACATCGGCCCATACAATTTAACCACCCTTTAAAAGAACACCAACCAACATTCTTTTTGTTTCTCAGTTTACCTCCTTTTACTCGTCTAAAATTAAATATTATTTCTATACATTTATTTACTTTATTTTTGTAACTATTTTGGGATGAATTATGGTTAGTAATTGGTGTTAATGAAATTATTAATTAGTTTTTGTTCAAATGGTTTCGTTTTGATATCGTGACGTAGTAGAAAAGGGGATGGAATTATTTTAATTTATGTTTTGAAGTTCGATGGCATGTAAAGAAATAAAATTTACGATAAAAATGTATTAATACAGTGTGACAAATGAATATATCAAGGGAAAAAATGCTGTTAACCGTACATATTCAAAATAGGTACAAGAGCATGCATGAAAGGATCTTATAAAAAGTTACACAATATTAATGAAAAGCTGAAATGAAGAAGAGCAAAACAAAAATATGCTACATTTACTGACTGTTTTTTTAAAACGTATAAGAATTTTCTTTCTTGAAGAAGACGAATTGAAAGCTCACAATTTTTTATGGCTGCATGTTGGTGCTATTAGTTTCTTAAAATTTGTTTCCAATAATTTCACGTGTTAGTTCGATTTAAAGTGACCAATAACCCATAGTTTATATTGCATAATTTATATTCATAACAATAAAATATGTTTGCATCATTCTGTGATAAAACAAATAAAGAGTCATGCATTGATTTGCATCTGATTTTGACATGCATGATGAGTGTATATTGTTAGCCCATCAAGCATGAAAAAATGTTTACTACAAATATACTTTCATTGCGAACTGCGGTCAAAAAAAACAAAAATTTTATATATTTTCTACCAAACAAGCACCAAAAAATGAATCTAATAAGAAATCTTGGTGACCCGCCAAGAACACATACGAGACTAAACAGCAAGCGTTTCTGTTTTTGACATTTCAGGAATATGTAACAAAAGCAAAATACATTTTTTTAACAAAGAGCACAAAACTTTAAAGCTTTGTAGCAGTGATTGTAGCAGCCATGAACTCGTCTTGAAAATTTGTTATTGCTTTCAATACAAGTTTTGAAAAACAGACATTTTCATATTTTTTTTAAACGAAAGACAGGCGAAGGAATAAGAAAGCGTAGGTCTAAAATTTCAATCGGCCATAATACTGTACATACATACATATTGTTACCGCAATATAGAAAGCCCCTAATTGGTTTTTTTCTCAAATCGATTTTTTTTTGTAAATTTCGGAAGATGATCCTCGAACACACCATTAGTAAACAAAATTGACGTGATCCGACAAAAATAACAAAAATATAATTTTTAATTTTTAAAACGATAGGAAAACGTTACTTAGGGCCTTTCTATATTAAGGTATCGATATATACTCGTACATCATACATTCAAGCGAATAATGGACGCCAACAACCCATTTTCCTTTTTTTAATATTGGGTGACGATGGCGATCTTGGATAGCAAGTAACGGTTCTGAGCGGGTTTAACATGGCAAATCTAGTATGAAAAGAAGCAGAATAATGGACGCCCTAATGTTTTACTACAGCTGCCATGAAACGAGCCATGAATTTAGTTCTCTCCAGATTCACTACTGTGGATGAGAGGCTAGCTACAATCCGCATAAAAGCCAAGTTCTTCAACATTACTCTTATCTGTACTCATGCCCCGACCGAAAACAAGGATGAACAAACGAAAGATGCATTTTACAAGCGCCTACACAGAGTATATGACCGCTGCCCCGACCATGTTATAGAAGATTTTAAATCAAAATTAAAAAGGGAGAAAATTTTTGGGCCAACAGTCGGGAAATTTAGCCTCTACGTGGACACATGCGGTAACGGAGTGAGGTTAATAGACTTCGCGGCGGCAAAAAACATGGTAGTTAGTAGCACCAGATTTCGAAATCTCGGCATACATAAAGCCACGTGGCTATCACCAGATCAATCAACTAAAAATCAAATTGATCATGTTGTGATAGACCGAAGACGCTACTAAATAAGACGAGAAATGTACAGTTTAATACAGTTCGGAAGTTTGACCTTGAAAAACTATAGACACTACAATTGCTTGAAGAAAGCACTCCTTGTTCCAATGATAAAACATTACAATGGCATATCCCACTCTATGGAAAATGCCGCAAAATCCATACTGGGGTATCAAAAGGCTCCACCAAAAAACCCATGGTACGACTAACAGTGCGTACCAAGACTGTTCTGAAAGAGAGGTATCTGGAGAAGATGAGAGACGAGAAACGGCTATTCGCCGGAAAAAGAAAGAAATAGAAAGACGTGAATGTGAGCGAATTGAGATGTACAGGAGCCAGAATGAGGTCCGAAAGTTTTACAAAAGAGTGAAACGTCGGACTAAGGACTTTGGAAAAGGCACATCCTCCTGCAGGGATGAAAAAGGCAATCTGGTGAGTAATACAGATAGTATACTGAAGATCTGGAAAAAACATTTTTAGTATCCAGTAGCAGGGGGACGAAGGTACTACAGACCCAATCCCAGATTACAGTATAGAGATTGTGCCACATAGCCACAACGAGGTGAAAACAGCTGTAACCTGTTTAAGGAATAATAAAGCAGCTGGAGCCGATGGGTTACCAGCTGAGCTGTTAATGCAATCAAGCTAGAGGAACGCATACCCGATTATTGAAACCTCGTACACAAGAAAGGAGACAGAACAGTTGGCACTGTGCGTCCATATGCATCCAGTCTTCCGACCGGAGATTTGTTTATGTGTATGTGTTATGATTTTGTTTATGTGTCTTATTTTCCCGTAGAAATTACATATATTTTATCTATTTTTAAATAAAACAAATACACTTTACATGAAGCAATAAGCAAATTTCGCCGCGTTTTTGAAATTGAGATGGCACTAAAGCAAATTAAACACAACGCTTTCTTTGCGTGTGAGTGAAATATCTGTTACCAATAAAATATGAACATTTATTCAACACTGCAATATTTTTACAATAGATTTTATAGACCACAATAAGAACAGCAAGTAATGATGTTTCAAACGTAAAAAATATACACAAAGTAAAAAGGTCTTGCTTTTGTAGATAATTTTTATTATGTAATGAAAAAGAAACATTTCTTTATGTGAAATTTGCTTTCCCTTTTGGACTTTCCTGGTTTTTTCTGTACTAAAAATTGCTGTTGAATCTGTGAAACCAATGTTAGTACATAAGTGACACGCAATGTCAATATACCGTAACCATTCTGTAAAACATATCCTAAACGAACATGTAAAGTATCCTAAACTAAAACATTTAAATGATCAATATTTCTTTCTGAATAGCTGATAATAAGAAATATAAAGCTTTCAAAGAGTATATCGTTTTTGTTGCATTTTAATGTTTAGGTACTAATATGACAGATGTATACAATTTCATCATACAAAGCGTTCAAGTGTGATTTGTTGGTTTTTTTTACAAAAGAGAAGAAGACAAACATAAAATATATATATGAAAATAGTTTATATATATGAAAATTGTTTATACATATTGAATACTGAATTGTTTTTTGTTGTATTATGGTAAAAATGAAATTTAATGCATTTTTTTTGTTAAATTGTTAAGAAATCTATGTAGTGAAAATAATATGTATAATAGTATAAAACAAAGTAAAATATAATATTTTTTAGTGCATATAAAATAAATATATTTTAGTGCAATTAAAGTCAGAAAAGTACAAACTTTCAAGCTATTTGGTACAGTTTTAAAATGTTCAATACTGTGTTACAATCACTGTGTTAAACAATTTAGCAAAGCAAAGTATAGTCATTGCTGTATTTATGTATATATGTATGTATGTTAAAAAGCAAACGAGTGGAAAAATTAAGAGAAAATTAACAAGATATTAAGTTATAAATAATAAATTAAAAGTTAAACTTACATTGACTAGACGTTGTAAGGTTGCCACATAAGAATTTTCACTGTGCACAATGGCCGCCACAATATGGCGGCGTTTTAGTTGTTGCTGCGAAAGACCGGGTGGCGCTGGTGGTAGCATTGGTTGCAGCAAACAATTGTGGGCAGAACGCGCAGTACCATTGGCACGACTGCCAGGTGGTATCATTAAGTTCAAATCGAGTCTGGAAGTCGATGGGGTTAATGATGAAATATCATCATCTTCATTCTAGTGGGAATAAGGAACGGAATAAAAGTTACAAATGGAATATTTTCAACACAGCAAAAGAAATAAAAATTATGTGTATATTTATATAAATCGGGCGATTAAACCAAGCTTTGTCTGCTTTTATTTTTTATTTTTTCATTTTACTTACTTCTGGTACCCCAGGCATTTTGCACGCAGATTTTGCTGAGTTCGTTGAGTTTGCTGATTTTTGTGGGGTTGGTTGTGTTGAGTCACACATAGCATCTGGCAAATCTACACTGGAAGGGTTTGATTGTCTGCCGTCGCGACCACCTACATCATACTGATGAGATGAACCGCGCCGTATTGAAAACCACCGAGAAAGTCGACCACCTGGCGTTTCACCCGGTGTCGTAATGTCTTCTCGAGGTGGTTGATGTGCAGTGGGCATTGTTGGGGTAAAGGATGTACTGGCTCGACGAGTTAAGGCACTACCACTCCCTCCACCACTAGCCGTACTGCTGCTTGTACTTGAATTGCTGCTAGTATCAGCAGTTGAATTGTTGGAATTCGCAGAACGCCATTTGTCAAATGACAAGTGTTGTTTGGCGCGATTGAATGTTGAGCGTAATTGTGAATTGCGTTGATTTGTGGTTCTCAGTGATGACGTCACGCTGCTGTTTAAATCCTCCTCGTTGGCCAACTCTTCGTCCTCCGAAGAGCTGTTAGGTGGCAAAGGTGATTTTGTTGCTAACTCAATTTTAGCGTTATCCGTTAAATGTTCACTTGCAACGTTATTGGGTGAACCTGCAATTTCGTCCTTGGCGCCACCAACGGCAGTCGATCCACCGTTGGCGTTGAAACTCCCACCAGCTATTGTGATGCTGGTTACAGCAGACCCCTTTATTAGAGGTTGCTGAACAGCCACTTCGTTACAGCGGCCTAAACTAGAGCCTGTAAGCACTGGATGTTGATTTTGAATGTGCTGATGATGGAGGTGTTGAAGATTTATAACTGGTTGTATAATCAAGGGGTGGAGATTGTGACGTGTTGTTTCTAAACTGTCAGGACGTCTTAAATTGGCAAGATTGTGTAATTGTGCTGTCGTTGTCGCAATGTTTCTGTTTTTCTCGTTTTGAGCGTTTGATATCGACAAGTTTTGATTGGCGTTGTTATTGTGATGTGTTGTCGTCGAGGATAGGGGATCTTCCCACGAACCAGAGCTTAATTTCGACTCATCTGTAGAATGAAAAAACCAAAAGAAGAGAACAATTAGATTTTACTCTTTCAAGTGCAATTTTATTGAAGACATACATATGTACATACGCATGTACATAAGTATATACATATATGCATTCATATTAAATGTTGAAATTATGTTGAAAGTTTAGTGGGTTGAGGTGAATAGATACATAGAAAAAAATGAATGAATAAAAAAAACTGATATGCACTGCAGGCCATTTCTCAACAAGGAAAAACTATTTCTTCCAACTATTTGTTCAAAAATTAATCTGATTGATTGATGATCTGAAGGGCCTTTCTGAAACACGCCAACCAATCGGATTTAGAGATATTTTGAGCATCCTAATTTAAAGGTGTTGATGTATTTTTTTTCAAAAATATAACTTGTGAATGTAGAATGAATATCTAAAAGGATATTATGAAAATGAAGAAATGCTGCTTAAAATATGGACTAGATGAATTTGTTGCGGGAATTACTGTGTTAAAATGCCTGAAAGGTGTAAACAAAGCTTGTTTGAGGAAAACCCACTACGATTTCAGGCTAAATGACGAGAATTTTTTGTCACGAGATTTCGAAGGGACACAGCCATAAGGATATACATAACTTAAAATTTACAGTCCAAATGATTTTTTTATTAAACTGGAATATACTACACTGAAACCGCAATTTGAACTGAAGTCAACTAGTATATTTTAATAGCATGAGATTTGTAGACGTTTTTTTGTGTTATAAAATAAAATAAATATTTTTTTTTTCTCTTAATTGTTGGTACTTATCATCAAATACTTACTCTCAAGTAAACGTTAATACAATAGATCTAAATAAGAATTGTTTTATTGAAAAAAGATTTGTAAGTTTTGTTTTCTCTTCCTTAAGCATTTAGATATTAATTAGCTGACAAAAACAATAAGGTTATAATTATTTTTGACATTCTTGGAATTGGTTTAGTTTTCTTCTTCTATTCTAGCATAGTTCAAAAGTATAGGTTTAATTTTTCCCAAGAAAAAGAAGATAAAACTTTGTAAAAAATTACTTTTTTCTCTGCTATAAGGTTTTGCTATTTGTCAATGTGATAATGGAATGTGAGTTCGTTCAAGCGGCATTTTTGTTAGAAGGTAAAAGTCCTAACTCCACAAAACAAAATTTTTTAATTATTTCATTCCAGTCATCGGGACAAAAAATATTCTGGTGACATTTGTAATGTTTTATTATTTTTGTTGTTACAATATATTTTAATAGTTTTCTAAGAATGTACATATATACACTTAAAAAACAGAAATTAGAAATACAAAATTATCTCACACGGCATTCGATGTTGTTAACGTTGAAATTCCCACCAGTTATGGCGATGCCAATTACAGCAGATCCCTGTATTAGAGGTTGCTGAACAACCGCTTCGTTAAATTAAATAAAATAAAGTAAATTAGAAACACAAAATTATCTCTTATCGTGTAAAAAGTATAACTGCATAATTTCACTAAGACCAGAAAATTTTAAAGTGCTTTGCAATATAGATGTTAAGGCTTGGTTATGCGAACATTGATTTAAGAAAAACTTAACGTACCCTAACGTACAGGTCGTATGTGTAATTATAGAAACTTTACAAATGTAACAAGAGTTACTAAAATAGACAAACTTTTTTCTAACATAATTTATTCGTGTGTTATTTTTTTTAAACTTTTTGGCATAGTGATGGGCAATGTTAAGTTATTTTCTTTATTAGGAAATTGAGAAAAGTACTAAATTGGCTTCGAGAGATATAAAGTTTTTTACATTGTAATTTATACATTACTAACTGAAGCCGGTGTGCTTCTCTACACCCCCCCCCCCTTCCCCCTCTTCCACTTTTTATAAAATAAAATTAAAAGTATTAATAGTAAAAAAGTAGGTGCAGAAGTGTGCATGGTCGAAAAATATTATCATGAGTCAAAGCTGCACGCTGTGAAAATTTAAGATCGGTTAACACGTCTAGCCTCCAATATATCACAAACAAAGGGGCGTGCTCCGCCCACTTTTCTTTTGGTACGTATTTCTATTCATGCCAATACCATATATAGCAAATACTGCCGCCGTTAGTCAAAATATGCCCAAGATATAACGATTTTAAATTTTGGGTTATATCCACTCACATCTTTATATAGTCAAGAATTTATTATTTCGTAAGAATATCCTATTGTGAAAATTTAATGACGATCGGTCCAGTAGTTAAGACTATATTACGATTTTTAATTTCCCAAAATAGGGGCGTGGTCCCACCCACTTTTCTCCTGGTACGTATTCCTAATTATGCCAATACTATATGTACCAAATATCATCGACGTAGGTCAAAAAATTCCCAAAATATGGCGATTTAAATTTTTGAGTCACAGTACCATGCTGTGAAAATTTCAGGAAGATCGGTCCAAGGGTTTGGGCTCCTATAAAGCACAAACAAACAGAAAGACATTAATTTTTATACATATATGTAGATCATTATTATTATTAAAATTATTATGATTATTATTTTTATTAATAAAATTATTATAATTGTTGTTTTTGTTATTTTTATTATTATTTTTGTTGTTATTATTATTTTCTACTACTAAAATTGATATTGTTGTTATCATTATTTATATTATTACAATTTCTATTATTAACACTAGTATTATAATTAATTAATTATTACTTTTATGAACCAAAATTATACCACTTCAAAAGTACCCAAAATGGGCAAATATGCCGCATTCTTTTAATTCATATGAATGCCAGCACTGGCTTACGAATGTCACTTAACGGCGCCGTAGAAATCTATTTCATACAGGTTGAAAGTTCCGTCAACGTGACAGTTAATTTCCATAAGCCTTTGCATTGTTTTGGTATACTCAAAAACGAACGTACGTACGTTAGCTTAAGTGTACGTTCGCCTAAATGTACCCTTAAAAACAAACAAATGCTCGGATATGGATATGTACTAGTTATATTTGTATAGCTTAAATCAAACTTTTTTTACACTTTTCTTACAGATGTTAAAATTGTTAAGCGTTTTTGATGAACATGGTGGCATTTAACCACTCAAGCTGTTTTCGGGGATGGCACATGGAAGGTTCTTATCCGTAGCAAAAGCAAAAAATAATTAGCATGTGAAGTTTCTTTTCATTGTTTCAACTATTGAAAATTACTATAATGAAAATGAAATGAATTGAAATTCTCAAACAAGAGTTCATAAAAAATATTGTGAGAAAAAAAGCAATCTTCAAGTGCAATTTTTCCTTCTTTTTTCTCTTATATTTAGATTTTACAAATGACTTTGGCATGGCAACCTCCGTATTAATAATCGTAAGATATGAATGAATTTTGGAAGGTAAAATTAATAACAAAGTAAATAAGCGAGATATTATAAAAAGGCAAATAGTGGCTGTACTTCTAAAAGTATTGTTTCGTGGCAACAGAAGTAGTAAGTATTTCATGGATGTCCGACAATATGTCAACTTGTATGAGCAGTAAGTAGGTTTAAAAAAATCAAAAACTCTAAATTCAATTAAACAAACGATGGGGAATGACGGTCAACTTCTTCTTCCTTTGGGCCTACAGTCCGGGATGAACCTGCCCCTCAACCAACAAGCTTTTCTAGCTGGCACAATCTTTAGCCAACTTTGCACACCAAATTGGTTGAGGTCGCTTTCCACTTGTGTGCGCCATCGGTTACGTGGGCGTCCTCTATTGCGTTGTGCCACTGGTTCAGAGTCGAAGAAGGGCGGTCAACTGGCCTGTAAAATAGACAGACTTACTACTACAACTACTATTTTTATTTCAATAGTTGATCACACCTCTCGTTTTTCTTGCTTGCTGCCTTTTGTTTGCTTTTAGTTTGAAGTGCGATATTTGTTTATTCACTTCGTTAGTTAGTCTTTGTAAAGTATGGCCATAGAGATAAATGTTTAAAAATAAAACCAATAATAATAGTATCATAAAAATTTGGATTAATATACATATGTATAAGGGGCTGATGTCGCTATCGAGCCTGTTTTTTTCAAATGGTTGTGTTAATTTTTGTTTTGCTTACATATTTTCAATACAAAAATGAGGCTCTTAGTTGCAGTTTTTTTTGGTTACTTTTAATTCCAATAAAAATTGCTGAAGTTATATCAGTACAAAATATAAGTCGTTTTATCGTTTCCTTTATCTTGTTTTGTTCTTATATTTTAAAAAAGTTAAGTTCAACCAACTTGTAACACTTGTAGTTCAAAGTTAAGGTACGAGTACGCTTGTTTTTGGGGTGGATCTTAACGAAACATTTCATGCAGGAAAAATATAACTTAACGCGAATTCTAATGCGAGGTGTAGAAGCAAGTGCAGAGTATTGTTTTCTAGCGTTACGCAAGTTTAAATCATATATGCATACACACCAATACGTTTCTTTAAAAATATAAGGCGATAACCCGCTGTTCGGACTATTTTCAAAGCAAGTTGCAAATCGAAGTCCATAGATGTTTTCAAAATAAAAAATAATTTGCGCTTTATTTAACTGTATAAGTACTTAAATTTGATTATATTAATTGCTTTAGGTGGTTATGTACGGGTACACTAAATTTTTCACAGAAAGAATTAGACATTCCACATTTTTCCAGTCAAGCGGAAATTTATATAAAACTTCTGTAAAAAACTTCCTGGGGTAACGAACAATATTATAAGTGTATGCAAAACAAAAAACTTTCTTTTTTACGGAAGTATTTGGAAAAAGTTTTTGTACAAAATGCAAAAATTTTAAATTGGGTTGCGAAAAAAAATTGTTTCGTTATTTTAGAAAGCAAGTTTTGCTTAAAGTTTATTTTCAATACAAATATTATGATATATGACAATAAACTCTTTAAATACGGGAAATCCGATTACAAAATATCTTAATTGAAAATAGTTAAAGTTTTTCGTGTTCCTTATTCATTTACGCTTCCTATTTAAATGCTCAAGTTTCAAACTTTAGCAACTTTTTGACGGGAAGGGTCAATTTCATGGTCAACTGTGGTTGCTGATTAAATCAATATAATGAAATTACTTTTCAAAACCTCGTGTTAAAGTAATTTTTACTCTAATTTCCTTACAACAAACGAAGTAAATCGACAGTTATTTTACAGAATTAAATTTTTTTTGTTGTTTTCGCAACATGACACTTTAATTTTGCTTATTAACAGCAAGGCTTACACGCAAGCGCACACTTGAAAAAATTTTTCAAACACAGTTTTACAATAATAAAACCTGTTGTCACCAACATGGACCACACAAAACTTGTGTTTTTGAAAGTGTGTAATTTCTAAGTTGGGCTTTGTTTTCCTGTTCTGTTCATTTCCCTTTATTTCCTCATAAACCAACCAACCAACCACACCATCAACAACAATATGGACAAGTTATTTGAGTGGATGGATGGTTGTCTAGTTAACGAACTGACTAGCTAAGGGACTAAGAGATTTGACAAACTGACATGCGAGTCAACGGACAGATGACGTGATTACTTGGCAAATAAACAAGCCTGATACTCTGTGGGCGTTTGTTTCTATGTGGAGATTTTGAGATAAGATTATTTTTCTTTTCTCTTAAAATAAGAAAAGGGACTTCCGATTTCATTTTTTGTTTGTTTGTATTTTTGTAAATTGACCTTCAATTGCGTTAAATTTTTTTAAGAGTGTTTATTTATATTTTCTTTTTTTGATTTTTTCTACATTAATGTAGATCACTGGTAGTTTTGCTACTTCTTTCTTATTTAAGACAAAAAATTAAATGTTGCTGTAAAACAAGAATCTTCGACTCCGAACCAGTAGGACAACGCAATACAAGACCTATAATTAAAAAAGTTGAAGTTAAGAATTTAAAGAATAGAGTTTATTTAATCGTTTTAAAGCTATACAATTTATATTTAATTTAAAAAATGTAGTTTTCGTTTGTACGTTTTCTAGCTCTTTATACGTCAATATTTTTTAGGTACAACCTTACTCGTCAGTAGACTTAAAACCCTTTAAATATATGTAAAAAGATTTAATTTTATATTGATTTTTTTATATTTAGGAAGGCAATAACAATTAGAAGAAATATATTATAATAATATTTTTCAAAAACCACAGAAAACAGATTGAGAAGTAACTTAGCAACTTATTTGCAAGAAGTATTCTGCGTAAGGTTTCGAAAAATAAAAACCAAGTATTCAAAGTCATACAATTTGCAGTGAATAAAAAAATATTGCTATTTTTGTGTTTTCTAACTGTCTATACGTTGAATATATACATACATATGTCCATAGACATATGTCAATAGACATATATATGTATTTAGTTAAGGCCGTTGCCTTTCACTTCACTCAAATGGACTCTTTACTTTTTAAGTTGACACAATCAACATTTCTCATCAATCATAGTTCACTAACTTAATTGCCATTTTCTACACTTAAAACAGGACACGCAGCGGCATCCGGTGATTGTACTCTGAGTCAGAAAAATGCTTGTAAGTTGTACAAAAAAGAAAATAAGGTGGAGAAGATGTGAAAGCCACAACGTATTTACCAGATTTTGTATCTTCCCCAGATTGAAGAGACCCATGAATGGACTGGAATCGAGGAGATAAAAACTTAATCGTTGAGAGAGCTCAAGGACATAACAAAAAGTGTATAAGTATAGTGGAGAAATTTTCAACAACTTTCATTTTGTAAGTGATCGTTCTCAGAAAAAGATAATAGTATAAATAAATATTTTCAATTTCAGAAATCAACACTAATATGATGACTGCAATATGTAATATGACACAAGTCGAGATTTTATTGTTTTATATTTTACATACCAGCTATACGCCAGATTTTGCTATATATGGCCCTGCATAGGAAAACGCAAAACAAGTTTTTGAGAAAAACGTAATTTAAGTTTCCCCCTCTGTGTTGCATTTGAATACTGATTGCCTTCTCATTTCACTAAGTGGATTTTTATTGTTTTATATAATTAAACTTTTACATTACTTTTCGATGTTTTTGAGACTTGCGAACGGTTTCATATGAAAATGGAAGGCTTTTTACATACAAACCAAAAAATAAAGTGAATTCATGAAATTTGACACAATAGGTGGGTTTTCTTAGTATAATATTTTTTAATACATTTTTAGGGTAAATACTTTTTGAAATTAAGTAATTTTACTGATTAAAGAGAAGAAATTCTGCACATGTCAAGTAAATTACATTTAAAATTCTGTTAATTTTGGTATTGCCGCCATACGACACCAAAAGTGGTATATCATTCATAGTGATATGTAGCTTAAATATGTAAAATTTATTCATTTTAATTTTATCTTAAAGCAATTTTATTTACAAAAGTGGAATATAAAAAATGTTTTATTTAAACATCTACACTGCGTATCCAATTTTTAACAATTATCTCATTAGCATATTTATAATTGGTATAAATATCGTTATAATCATCACAGGCATGTTCCTCACTATCGCGACTTGATTCCAATATCAGGAAATTAATTACTGCCTTAGACAAATTATTGATTGATTTTTCTTTTATTTTGCGCATATTTGGTACCGCTGGTGCAGAAGTACTTACCAGTCTTTTAAATATGTCTTCAATAGATTTCCGAGGAAAATGTTCCCTAACTTATTTATTTTTTTTTTTTTGTTATTGTTTCAATAAAACAAAAAGGCAGGCATATATATTATAATATTTTTAATCCGAGGTTGAAGATTCTATTATTATATTTTAAATTTCCTCTTCAGAAAGCACCGAAAACTAAATCGTAGAGCATAAAACATTGCAAAGAGCAAAATAAAGACGTCAGATAACTCAAACTTGAAAAGTGTGTATTTCAACAACGGTAGTTGTTATTGTACAAACAAATATTTTTTGCTTCCTGAAAAGCGTGGTACGTAAATATTTTAATATTACCCAGTAAAAAATATATGGATTAATCCATAATCGAGCAATAAAGGAGTAATGACTGATAATGATATCGAAACTTTTTGTTCTGTTTTGTTACTTATGCCTCGCTTAATATTCCAAATGGATCAATGAGGGATGTATCAGTGTCAAAATTTAGTTTCTAAGCGTCCTTTAAGACGACTAGTTGAAAAAGAAATTGAAAAATTCTCAAATTGTAATCGGAAGACTTTAAGTGAACAAGAGGCATCAGCACATAACAAAGTCAATGAATTATCAAATGAAGATAGCCAAACGGAAAACTTTGATATTAATTATGATATCAATTCAAACAATATCAGTGAAAATGTTGATCAGAAGGAATTACATTCTGCAGAACAGCTGATTAAAACCGAGTCTCATTCAGAAGTGGTAAGACTAAGTTTTTTTTAATGCAATCAGTAAACGCATTCAAAATTCTTTGTTTTTTATTTTAATTTATTTCAGATTTCGTATATTAAATTGAGGTTTGACAAAATCAAAACTGAAAAACGACTACGCAAAATGATCGGCGAAAATATGTTGCTCAAATTAAATTGGGATGGATCAAAAATATGATAGCCTTAAACAAATACAAATTGTTTAACTTTTTTATTTCGGTAATAGCTGAATTTTTAATATCATGTTTTAAATAATATATTACGTGTTATCTTTTCTTTCATTTTCTTGTAGAAGCACTTAAAGGCACGTATCCAACATACCCGGAATATGAAAAATCTTTCAAGCTGGCATTTCGTAACTGTAAGGCAACTGTTTACTGACAGACCTACTCGTCAAAATCCAACAAAAAAACAATAATAACATTTTTGAAAAAATTTTAAAAAATAAATAAATATTTTCTTGCTTTTGTAAAAAATAACCAAATTTGTATTTTATATGAATGTTTACTGCCTTTATGCTCTTTTAGGAGACAAAAACGATTACTCCCTTTGTCGTCATTTTGAAGGTCAAAGGGAGTAATCCATAAGGAGTACTCGTGTCTGCGAACATGCTGTGTTAAAAATCCAATGAGGCCCGGAGTTTTATGGAGTAATCGATTACTCGCAAAGGAGCGCTTCAAGATTACTTTTTGAATGATCATATTTTTTACTGGGTATATATTGCCGAATACAAACTTACAAAATACATACATATATACACGTACATATGTCCTCATAATAATTTTACAGGGAAAAGCAGTCGTTCTAAAGACTGATAGAATAAATTAAAACTTAACATTGTGTTTATTTTTTTGCGAATGAAGGAGCCATTTAATTCTTCACTTTTTCGTGCAGTGAATCTTTTAGGGCTGTTGACAGTACATTGGTTTTTTTTAGAAATTTAGTGCCAAATACTGTTTCAGAGGCATCGGAAACTTGGAGAAACTTAGTGACACTTGCGAGATTTTATTAAACTTGAAATGCAACTATGACGGGAAGGTTCGGAATGTTCCCTTATCATATCAATGCATTAGAAAACATTTTAAAGGCACAAAAGGAAGTTTATTTGTCATGAAAATAGTTCATCTTAAGATTTAGATTCGGTGTATAATCGACTGCTTTTGACAAAGGCCGTAGTACATAATATGATCAGTAACAAGCTCTGAAATATCAATTAAAAAAACTAAATTAGAGTAACGACAACACAGTGAAATGCGTGCACTGCAACGAATCTCTGGGAATTCAGTACCCAACTGAAATTGATGAGCTCAATATTTTATAACTACGCCCTATTTTTTTCCGAAACCGAAATCCGAAAAATAGCATATCTCTTACAAGCATATTTAAAAAAATCATAAATAAACTGTCAATACCACTAAATAGATTCTATTCGATGGCACTCAGGAAACCAGAACCCAAAATGGTCCCTTTGGTCCAGTTGCATACATACTTATGTGTTAAAGCCAAGTTGTGTTTCTTTCATTAAATAGCTACATATGTATGTATGTATGTATATTGTATTATGTATCAAAATAATTTGATTAATTTAGTATCAAGACATTATACAAAACTAGCAATCTTTTTATTGAGAATATTTTTCATATTCTCCCATTAAAGGATCCAGAAATAACGACATCTCTTCACAACATTATACATAGCCCTTTATTTCCAAGGCAAAGAGATGGATGATTTGATTGAAAAAAAGAAATGAAATGATTGGATTGCAAAATACATATATAAATTTAAGTTAAAAATAATGTTTTCGCTCGTAACATTTTACGAGTTTAATGTTCGCGAATAAATCTAAAAGTGCAGTATTTTAGATTAATATTTTCATCGTGAATCAAAATTTTGTGCATATTTGATGGCATGTTACATTAAATTACATTATTGCAATAATCTTTTGTTCTGACTTTTTCCAACCCACATGTTGTCAGTAAATGCAAGATCGACAACACAATTGTTCATACATATTATTAAAAAAACTAATATGAACAATGAATACTTCTTTTTTATATATTATTTTATTTGCGATCTATTTTACAATTAAAATAATAAGCAAATTTCATGACTTTTAAATAACAACATAACATATATTGAGTTTCCTAAAACCCAAAAACAAAATAAATTTATTTAGAGAGAGAAGAGAATTTATTTCTTAATTAAAATACAGAGTGACGAATTTCAACTTTTTCTATTTTCGGAAGGGTAGGTCAAGTACATGTAGTCATTTAAGTCTTTGGATTTCATTGCTTTCGTCTAAAAGATTGATTGCTAACACGTTGGAATGATTACTTAGTCTATTTAGGTATCTCTCACTGAAGTTATTTATTTCGTCTTTGACCAATAAAATTCGAAGATCTCTGTGTATATTTTTGTTGCTGATAAACTAAGGCGCATTTGTTAAAAGTCTTGGGGTTTTTGACTGGTATCTCTGTAGTATCGCAAAGTTAGAATTATTTGTAGTTCCCCAAAGTTGGATTCCATCGGGGTAAGTACTGTTTTGTAAAGCAGAATCTTGTTTTCTAGGCTTAAGCTTGATCTTGGGCCCAATAACCAAAACATTTTTTTTTTAATTTAAATTGCTCACGTTTCTTTTTGACATGCTCTTTCCAAGTTAGTCTTCGATCGAGATGAAGCCCTAAATATTTTACAGTATTGCAACTTGGTATAATTGTACCATTTAGGAATTGAATTATTAACTTTAATATTCCACTTTTGAAGCCAATCTTGAGGAAGATTCAATTGATTTTGCAGCAACTCGGAAGCTATTACCGGTGATTCATTGGCGGCTAATAAAGCAGTATCATCAGCGTATGTAGCAGTAGTTATATTTTCAATTGTAGGCATATCTGCTGTAAAAATTTTGTACAATACTGGTCCCAGAACACTGCCTTGTGGAGTAACTGCATTAATGCAGCCGAAACTTGATTAATTTTCATATATGCTCACAAAAAAAGGATCTGCCCTGAACATATGATTTAAGAAGCAAATAAAATGGCGCTGGTATAAGGGTTTTCATTTCAATTTATGTATATAAAAGCCCATTGTGCCAGACGCTGTCAAATGCTTGTTGCACATATTTTGCGACGGAAAATTGTTTAGCCTTAAAATAGAATTATAAATTATTGTGAGAAAAACAATTCGTTTTTTTTTTGGCAAAGATTTTAAAACCTTGGAATCAATGTTATCGTACCCAGGAGTTTTGTTATTATTCAATTTATCAATGGCTTTTTCTACTTCACTTGGGGATATTGATTTAATGGGGCGATCCATTTGACAAGGAACATCTGAAAAGTTCTCAACGTCTGCCCTTACAATGGGACTGTTTAAAATAAATGGGTTGAATGTTGATTCTATATGTTCCTTAAAAGCATTAGCTTTGCTGGCGTGTGATCCACGCCAGACACCGTTTAAATTTTTTATTGGGATGTTTTTGTTTTATTGGCCGCTTTAATTATTTAGTGGCATTCCACAGTTCTATCAATGGTTCTATCAAATATGCTTCTAGTGTTTTGATAAATTCTCCTTATTCTCCTCCTATTTGCAATTAGCTCCCTTATTTCAGTCATAGACGAACAAACGGTTATAAGTTTGTTTGCTGCTGCTGTGGAGTAGCTATAAATGCTGCTTCATGAATCAAATTGGTGAAACTTTCAACGATTTAAATTTAGATTTAAATGTCCTTCTATCCAGGATGTAAACTGCTGCATATCTGTTCTTGAAGTACTTTAAGATTCTTTGTTAATGTTTGAATAACTAAGTTAAGTGTCAAAACTACAGGACTGTGATCAGAGCTTAAGTCCGCACAGTCTTTTATGTCCATAGATGTCCTTGCTATGCCTTTGAAAACGATGAAATCCACAAAATCGGGTATTTTCTATGGATCACTGGGCCAGTATGTGGGACCACCTATCGGTAGTGCAGAATAATTATTTTTGGAAATGCATTTATATAATTCCCTTCCTTTTGGATTTATCAAGCGAGATCCCCACCAGGGATGTTTTGCATTAAAATCGCCTCCAAAAATAAACCTTGAACTCGGTTGTTTAAAAAAGTTTTCATATTCCATACATGAAACGCTATGTCTGGGGGGAAAATAAATAGAAAAAATACTAGTTTCATTATTATCGCATGTAATTATTACACCAGCAGCTTGCAAAAAAGTTTCTTCAACTGCAGAAAGCATTTCATTTTTAATATTCGATTTTATCAAAATAGCAGCACCTCCATGAACTCTATTATCGGGGTGGTTAGCAATACCCAAATCGAAATCTTTTATATTGAAAAATGTTCTGTTCGTAAAAAGAGTTTTTGAAATTAAAAATATATCAATATACTTAGTTTTAATGAAAATTTCTACTTTAGTTATGTGATTATGTATTTCATTTGCATTCCATATTGCTATCCTTAAATTTATTTGCATATTTTGGCCATAAACATTGACATCATATTCATCAAATTTTCCATCATTTTTCAAGTTTTCGAAACGACAATTTTCATTTTCATTAGATCCTTTAACAGCATCTGCATATGACAATCCATTATATGCTTCACTATTGGGTGCGAGTATAATTATTTAATTGAGGGTAATCAATATGATTCGAATTAACATAATTTTTTTGGCTGCTAGACACTAAATCTTGATAAACTCTACAGCCTTTGTAATTTGCAGTATGATGTAGCATACAATGTAGACAACGAGGTGGAGTATCAACAGTTTTCGTAAACTCTAAAGTAGGGTGGTCCATCCCGCACTTAACACATCTGTACGGTTTTTTGCAGTACGCTTTCGTATGTCCAAACTGTTGACATCGATGACATTGTACCAGTTCGTTGGTTCTCAGTGGTGGTTCAATTTTGACGACAGCATGATTTATGTGTTTAATATTATAAATAGTTTTATTACTAGGTCCTGGTTCCAAATCTACAAAAAACATTGAAAGTGGCTCTTTTGTTACACGACTTCTAACATTTGTTACAGATCTAACGGAGTGACCTAAACTAATAAGTTCAGCTTTAATATCCTCAGCGGGGATTGAAGGATGTAGTCCTTTAACAACAACTCTGTACGATCTTTCTTGTTTTAGCTGATAAGTAGGAAATAAGATGCTTGAACTCTCTAAGTACTTAAAGACTTTTCTGTACGAATCAACGGACTTTATCATCAACCGTACTTGACCTTCCCTTAAAGACTTATAATTAAAATCAGTATTAGGTACAATTTTACTTAATTTTGTTATCATAAGGTTTACATTGGCTACATTGGGAATGTAAATTGGTGGAGGTTTGGTGTGGCAATTTGATCACAATTTTCTTCATCGTCATGAGTATCAAGCACAGCAAACTTGTTGCTATTGAATGATGTAGTTGGATTATCATCTGAATTTATTCCTTTAGCTTTTTTCGGTGACTCAATCCGTTTGCGTTTATTTGTTGTTACAAATTGCCAAGTTTGTTCATTATTGTTAGTGTTTTCTTTAGTTTTATTTACATCATCATCATCCCTATTATCACTTAGGTTTACTATTGTTATTGTTGTTGTACTTAAGAATGCACTTTTTGTATGCATTCCCGCACTAAATTAATTTTGGAATCTAATAAATGTACATATATTGGTTTTTTCTTTGTCACAAGAATAAATTTGCTTTTATTTTTAGGTATGAAATATTTATACATACATATGTATATGTATATGTATATGTGTATGTATGTATGTATGTATATTGATATACACGAAAATATTTTATAAATTTTTCTTTTTTCTTTTTTTATAATTTTTTTGATTAAAACACGTCCGCCTTCTACGAAAATTTTCGAAGTCAATGAATAATTCTGAACAAATTATTAAACAAATTGGTTGACTTTTTTCGATTTTTAAAAAAAAATTTTAACTTTAATTTTGCAATCTATTTACAAAGAAACAATAAGCAAAATCTATAGCTACTTAAGAATAATAAAAACAAAAAATTCACAGTGTTGGGTTTCTATAAACTTATCTGTTTTATATGTTTACAATGTTTAATATATTTATTTATATTACATTTATATACTGAATGTTACGTATGTTTTTAAACATCTACCTTCTTTACTGTCTGTCATCTAATAGTAATATGGCAAGTAAATTTTGGTGGTTGCTCAGTCTTTTTTGATAGTTTGTACTTTATTATTTAATATCCTGTGTACTTCGAGATCACGATGAATTGCGCTGTTTTTCATAAACAATTGTGCGTTCGTTAAATGTCTGGGAGTTTTAGAATGATATTTTTAAATTATATCTACATATGTACATGTGAGTAGGTTCCCGATAATTGTAGTTCGTAGTGGCTTTAATACCGTTTTGTAAAGCAAAACTTTGTTGTTAAGACTTAGTTCAGACTAAGGACCAAGACATCTTAATTGTTTTGATTTCAAATTGTTTTTTTTTAAGTTCTATATGGTGTTTTTAAGTCAAGCGTCTATCTATTGTAAGTATTTTACGTATTCGGACTCAGGTATAAAATCTCCGCAAAGGAAAAAGGGGCGGATAGTCCCCTTTTCCAAATCTGAATGTGACATTATTAGATTTTTCCGCATTTGTTATTGAAATATATTCCAATTTTTTAACCAATTGATGCAACAAGCAAGTTGCAAGTTGCATTTGAAATAGCTCTGTTACTAAATCAGCAAATTTGCTGTTAGCTAATATCGCTGTATCATCAGCATACTTACAATCAAAACATTATCGTTTATCGACATATCTGCGGTAAAATACTTTTATAACGTACAACCTAATACACCTGCTCTTATTTTTCCAATATCTGAGTCTTTCCCATTGCTGCTAGCGAAAATCTGCGATCATGTCGAATGATTTAAGTAAGAGATAATATTGGGTATGCAAGAGTTGTTTTACCTTGTATAGAAGACCATTGTGCTTTATCAAAGGCCTGTTTGACATCAAGAAAAACTGACGAACAATACTCCTTATTTTCTAACTTAATTTACCCTAAAAGATTTAATTGGTAGACTCATTTGGCATGGAGTATACAAAAAGGCATTGAATTTTAATCCATAAGAAAATTGTTTTTTTTTGCGCCTGGAAAGGCCTCTTGCAATACTGTGCGGCGGATTCATTGCATCAAACCATGTACCACATAGCAATTTAAATTTTCGTGATGTTTTCTTGATGATCTGCTGATATAGACCAAACAGGCGCAACATAAAATATTATCGCTTGAAATGTGGACTTCAATATCAAACGTTTGTTCTGGATAATAAGTTTTGAATTTCTGTTTATTAAGGGATAAAACAATTTTGTTAAGTTGTTAAGTTTATCCACAATATGGGGTATATGGCATTTGAATTTCAGTTTCGGATCCAAAAGGACACCTAAATATTTTACACTTTACATCCAAGGCACAACAATGTTGTTAAAAGTTATATTGTGCTGATATATAACCCATTTATATTTATATCTGTACGTACTTGTACTGAGTTCCATACTGCAATATGAGACTTAAAGTATCATTGAAAATAAATTAAATAAAAATGTATTGCTTGCGTTTTCTTGTATATTAAAGAGAATTGATTAAGAGATACATAGAGTAAGAGTAAAGAGTGCTTCTTCTAAATCAGCTAAGACGTTGCACGGAAGCATTTCGGAATTGAGTCTGTCAATGGAAAATCTGACATATATATATATCATATAGTATTGTTGACAGGTACAATCTCTGATGACAGGCAGCTAAATAATATCTCCCATTCTCTCGAATGATTTGAACCAATAAAAACACTAAAACTGCGATTAGAAATAAAGTTTGCAACCATTTATATCTTATCATTTTGTAAATAAGGCCGTCATGCTAGACCGAATTAAAAGCAGCCTATATCTCTAATATCATCACTCCTGTGAGACATTTGAGTTTACGTAATCTAACAAGATGCTTGATAGTTTTATGCTCTCTACAGAAACCAAAACTGTTGTGTCGGTAAAAGAGTGTGTAAATCGCAAACTCAATAATTTTTTCTTTAATACCTTTTTCTAATACTTTGCTTAAAGAAAAAGGAAAACAGTGGATATTCAGTAGTTTTATTACGTTTTCCACTTCCGAGTACTTCAAAATTTTAGGAAAATAGCTTATTCGTTATTCCGTCGATGTCTGGAATTCAGATTTTTTATTAATGACACAATTTTATCTGTTGAAACAAACCAATAGGTCTTCACGAGTGTTAACGGCATTGAAATTATCAATAGTGTTCTTAGAATCTATTATAGTAGACGATTTGCTGAGATTTGAAGAAATTGAGTTATTAAGTCTAAATAACGGAGGCAAAATATTAGATTTCTCTTCCTATCTATGTATATCTCCTCGTGTATACAAAAAACCAAACGTGTGTTTGTTTATTTGTTTATAACTTATAGGAGGGCAAACCTCTGGATCGGTCTTACGGAAATTTTCACAACATTTAACTGGGTCTCTGAAATGAATGATAGGGTAATTTTTTCAACCACGGCTCAATTTGCCCCCAATCATAGATTAATAAATAACCTCGTCATTTGTGGATCGTAATTCGTACAGAAGGTTTCAACCCTACAGCGCGTAGATCCGTGACCAAGCATTTGCTAATTTGATGGTCGATGGATAATCGATTACCGAGTAACTCTTTCGTAACTCGTAAATTGTACTTGACTTCCTTTTGCAATATACAATATATACAGTATACATAATACATATTCGTACACCCTTAGCTGAATAACTATTTTCGCAAGATCCTCAAATATGTTGAGGACTATTCATTAAATCATTTACTTTGGACTGGGTAGTAAAAAGCTAATTATAAAAATAGAAGACATTTTGCCATAAAGAAAAAATGCAAATGATTTTCAACGTTAGAAAAATTAGTATTCGTACACGGTAGCAGCACTCTTTTTTCATGAATTCAGCAAAGTTTACCGTTGTAATTGGATCTTTTTTCAAAAAAAATTTGTAGGTCAAGTGGTTAAAAGTATTATTATTAAGTTTTTTTATCAAATAAATCCAATGTAAGTTTAACTTTAAAATTCTGGCGGAAGTTAATACAAACAAGTCTTTCCAAAATCTCTTAACTTGATTCACAATTGTTTTCGAAGAATATCTTTTCTTTTTATTTAATTACTGAATCCAAGTTACCGTACATAATTTTGCACTGTTTATTTACATAAGTGTCTGCGTAGGAGTCCTTGAAGTGTATCACCACTTATTGTGTTATCCCTTATTTCTAACAACGACTTGCTATGATTTCGGATTTTTTTAGCGACGATTTCAGTTTATTTGTAAGTTTTAATAACGTATTGGACTGTACTGTGACCTCTTTTTACATTTTTTCCAATACATCTTAAACATTTTCCTTCCTTATACTAAAATACTATTAATTAATATAATATAATATTAATTAATTTTAAATAACAAATTTGTTTTGAGACTACCGAGCACAACTACATTTGTTTATGATCACGTTCAATCAGTTTCTAATACACGACATGGTAGATTTGTGAGCGTATACTGGGTCACAATGGGTTGAAAATTAAAGTTTATCCTCTTAATATTATGTTGTATCTTCAACGCCAATGAGCTTATCATGGCGGTGAAGAGACTGGCTTTTGGTTGACATATTTTTTCAACCAGCTACAACCCTGTATTAACAGCACAAAACTAATCCATAAACACTTATGAACACTATGAACTATGCATACATATACAGAAAAAATGACGTACTAAAAAACCGAAAAAACGTTCAGTTCTACTGAACGTTTATTAGGTATTCTGCACCTTAAACGCCCGTAGTAAAAAACTGAATAAAACGTTCAGCTTAATGTTGAACGTTTGTTCAGTTTTTTACTATACACAGTTCAGTCGCCGCAAAATTAAACGTGCATTCGTGTTTTAACTTATTCGTTCAGTTTTCTCCATGCTGAACCTGAGTTTAGTTTTTTACCCGATGCGTTCAGTTTTTGCAATTCTGAACGTAAGTTCAGTTTTTTATTGGATGCGTTCAGTTTTTATAATGCTGAAATTTTGTTCAGTTTTTTTTATCCGATACGTTCAGTTTCTGAAGTGCTGAACGTTAGTTCGGTTTTTTTTCCTGATGGGTTCAGTTATTATAATGCTGAACGCTTGTACAGTTTTCTTTCCGATATATTTAGTTTTTACAATAACGAATGCTATTTTGTTAAAGTATTTAAATAAAATAAAAGAGCTTTCAATTAATTTTAAAATAAACATTTATTTCATTCGTGCAATTAATAAGTAAACACATAGGAAAATAATTATAACCATTGATATAAAATATCTTAATAATTAAATGCAAACTGGCTTATAGAATAATCGAGTTTACTAATAATTGAAAATTACACGCAAAATTAATTTTCTTTCTGGACGACAAAATAATTGAAAATTTTTTATTGCAAAAATTTTGCATTTGGAAAATTTTTTATAAGCCAGTTTTTGTAAACTACCCTACAGCCTTTGGTAACGTATGTACATTTTTCCATTGTTTGCATATGTCATATTCATAGGCTTTGAACAAAAAACAGCAATATCAATAATATAAAATAAATTTTCTTCAATGTTAAGAACTTCATAAGAGTAAAAGTGTTCGCTAAACTCAACAATTTCAAGCTTACTGCATGCTACAAGAATTTTTGAATTATTATTTATACAAAAGTTATATTTAAAAAATTTAATATCATATACCTAAAATGGTATTTCTTATAAGATATATTTTTATAAGTGATGGATTCAGTTACTAATACATTTCTTAAATCAATACTATACTGGTGATTTGCAATTTTTATTTCACTAATATCTTTTATTATAAAAGAACATTTAGTATACTTTTCTGGAAAGCCATTTTTGTACTTTATATGTAAGCATGCTCGAAAACTTAAATGAAAATTTTTTAGCAATTGTCTTTTTTCTATTTTTTCCGCGATGTAATGCTAGTGCATAAATTTTTATTTCTTTGTACTTAGATTCAAAGCGCATAGCTCACATGTGTTTCAAAGGTCCGGTTTTCAAAATAGCAAGTTGACTCAACTTGTCAAGATTTTCTTCATTAAACTCACTTTCCATTAACAGATGGATATACATACATACTTTCCATTAGGCTTTCACTACCGTGATTTATTTAAACTCACCAAATCAATAGCTCTCGAGTCTTTTATTATCGGCCATTCTTCCAAGAATGAAAAATTGTCAAGTCTTTCGTAATAAATATGTCCGCGACCAACGATCACACACAGTTTCCCAGCTTTGCAAAGCCCAAATTAATTCTTGTTTTAGACGTTTCAGGTCGTCGTCAATTATTTTGTTCGTCTCCAGCGTTTCTTCTAAGCACTGTGGTTCGAGTTTCCTGTGTTTCGCTTTATAATTCTGATATCGGTGGAACAGTTTTCCGCCTGGAGCTTTTTTTCCACTGCGGTGGTAATAATAATAATCCTTAATCAAATTACTAAATATTAAGAATATATAATTTTTATATTTTTGGCACAGCAACTTACGGAAACCTGTTCTTCCTGAGGAAACTCCTTGCAAATTTCCTCGACAGCTACTTTAAAATCGGAAGGTGCTAATTTTTGTTCATGCAAAAAAGCATTTTACAATTTCTCTAGTCAAAAATTCGTTTTTGGCATAAAACTGCTTAATATTAACGCCAGCGTCCGTTGACGACAACACTTCTTTCAATGACTGAAATGATAAGCCATAAATTAAACAAGAAATAAATAAATATTTGGCATAAACTCACCTTGTCGATAAATACGTTCTTAGATATATTATCCACGTCTTTTTTCCGCTATAAAAATAAAACTTTACTACTGAACAATAAAATATTTTTTCTTTAACTCCCCGAGTTGTTTCTCCATTTAAAAAGTTTTTCACGAAATTCTGCTCTTGGGCCAATTTTTTTAATGGCATCAGCTATATCTCTTTCACTCAAGTATTGAAGATGATTATATTCTATGCCCGCTTCTGTAAACATTTTTAAAAACATAAATATTATAACTTAAATACTCAATAATTCATTAATAATATCAACTTACCATGCAACTCCGGCAGCAAAAACTGAAGATTGAATTTGTTTAACAAATCGTCCATTATGTTAAGGTTTCGCTTCAAGAACAACTACTCATATGAAATTCTATTCAAATAACTTTTGGGTGTTGTTTTTTTTTTCTTGTACACATGAAAAATTACCTCATGAACATTTATTTGCTACAAGAGTAACCTGTGTTTTGAACATGAAATTTTGTACGCTGCATTTTAGCTACATATGTACTTACACTTACTTTGAAGCATAACTTCGCAAATGTTTGTTGTGCTTATATTAGAATACCGTTCATTTTATTGCATGAATGTGAATTAGCATTAAAGATTAATAAATTTGACAAAAATATTTTTACTACATTTAGTGATATCCAAGCAAAGTTATACTGAATTTTTTATTCAGTTTTACAGAATGTGGGTTCAGCAAAAAATTCATTATCTGATTTTTAAAGGCTGAACGAAACGTTGAGTCTCCTGGTAGAAAACTATAATTTTTACAATGTTTCGTTCAGCCAAATGCTGAACGTTCCGTAGTAAGTAACTAAATCAGCGTTCAGGAACTGACTTTTTGAACTCAAATTAAAAGGAAAGTTTTTAAAATAACAATGGCATTCAGTCGGACTTTTTCTGAATTTAATTTTTTCTGTGTATGCATACATTTTATACCAGTCGTGTGTTTTGCAAAGAACAAAAATTGGGCAGCTTAAGATTTGTTCTGTTGAAATATGATCAATGAGATTTTCAATTAATGACTTCTTTTTGTATTTTTCTAATTCAAAATGACAATATTGCTGGTCACTATGAGAATGTTTACTCAAAACAGCTTTTCTTTGAACATTTTGTTTGGGCTGCAGAATATTTGCCAATCTTGTATAACTATTTATGAAAATTTTATTTTACAAGATAAAAACGGCACCGATAACACAATAAACAATCAGTCAAATAACATTTTATATTTACAGGCATATTTACTACGTTTAAGATTTACATCACCGCCATCATCAGTTCCACTGGCATTATTGTCATCATTATTGTTACTGTTGGCTTAGTTAGGTTAAACAAATAAAAATAAAAGAAAATATATACAATTTGTTTGGCTGATTGCTGGCAAAGGAAAGCAAGGCAAAATAAACTGACATCTTTTGGCTTAAAGCGAATCAGCAGTACAGAATGCTTTAGCACACAAAAGAAATGGCAACACCTTTTGTGTAAAAAAGGCAACCGAGTTAATGTAAAAATGGCGCTAACAAGCTGTAAACAAACAGTTGTTAAATTCAAATGCTTGAACAAATAAAAATTGTCTTGAGAGAAAAACGAGTATGATAAATTTCTTCATGACGCTTGCGGTATTTAGGTAAATAAATAATAAGAAAATATTTAGAACCAATTATTGGGGACATAAAGACGTATATTTACCGTCGAGAAATAATTACAAAAATTTAAGGTTGGATTCTTTTTAAATGCGACGTTTTTGAATTGTCGTCGTCGAAAATTTCAGAAAAACTTTATCGGTGAAAACAACTTAAGCTTTACTACTAATGCTAATTTAATGCAAGCAGTGAATATCCGCGGCCTTGCTTGCGTTGTCAAAAACGAAACACATTTGTGTGTATGAAAAATATCATAACGTCGGATTAAATTTGCAATTTTATATTTCTCAGGTTGGCGAAGGGCGAACAATATCGCGCCATGTTTAATTTTAGTGTTTTAGCCAGTAATGTTATTTTTTACTTTAATAATTTTTTAATTTTAATTATTGATATACAACTACCTATATACATACATATATAGAAAAAGGTTACCTGAAATTACATACTAGTTTTTTAACTTGGTGACACTATCAGCAAATAATTTTATTGATATTCTATACAACGACAAATTTCTATAGCGAATTCGTCAAAGTTGTGTTTCTAGCGTACGTAAAGTAAATTATATAAAATTTTAATTTTTTTCCATAAAAATTTATTTATCCATCCATACATACACATACATATATGTAGGTTTCCATTAACTTTTATTGCTTGTTTGAAATTTATATTTGATAGTGGTGTTGGTATTATAACTATTTTGCTCATTATTCAACATTAATGTTTGTAAGTAGGGGTTTATTCTCCCATTTTAATTATTTAATTTTTCGTTGTTTTTTTTTTTTTTTAGAATATTAATTTGCTCTTCTACATGTTATTAGTAGTATGTGGATGTATGATTAATATGAAAATTTTTGCTATAATATGACATGCGTTTCTAATAAAGGTTATATGTGAAAATAGAATAAAAAAAATGATGTGCAAGGTGTATTGATGCCAATGATATATACATATAATCGTGTAAATTTCCGCAGCGGCTTCGTACGATGGCGCCGATCCGAGTAGTATAATTTTAAATGACTGCCACACAATTTGGTATGAATTTCAACAATGGGCACGGTCCTGTTAACTTTAAGGTTATCGGTTGCAGCTTATTGATAACTTCGCAAGCGTAAGTATGGTGGAGTCATATCACCCGTCAACTTTATCTGAGATAACCACACGTCATATTGTTTAGTTATATATTAAAAGGAGCAAGGTCCTTTATAAGATTTCAAAAGTCGAAAATTGGAAAAATTTCTCTTATTTCCAAAAAAAAAAAAAACAAACTGTTATTACGTTTGAACATTGTACAATCATAAGGATGGGCGAGTGTTCTCCAATAATTTTGTTTCGCCCATCTGCCGTTATTTTCAAGAACTTTTAGGAAGTTCGAGTCTGGGGTTAAAAATTAAAACCTCAATAAATATTTATTTATTATAAAATGAGAAAAATTTTAATTAAACAGGCACTATTTACAACTTATTTTGAATATTACTAGTACAAGCAAGATTTTTCTTAGCTGCAAACCACTTTTTATTTAAAAATGTCATTTTGCTGACGAATAATATATGAGTTTTATTTTCATTTCAACATTTCAACTGGCTTTCCCCTAATGTACGTGCCTACATACTTGTTTATGTATGTATGTTCAATGTGCCCATTAAACAGCAAATAATTATTCCTCTATAACATCAATTTGTTCAAAACATGAGAGCGTCAAGATGGTACCATTTTGTGCCACAAGTGCCGCACACAAAC
The DNA here is from genome assembly GCA_932526305.1 of Epicampocera succincta. Taxonomy (NCBI): domain Eukaryota; kingdom Metazoa; phylum Arthropoda; class Insecta; order Diptera; family Tachinidae; genus Epicampocera; species Epicampocera succincta. The sequence continues at coordinate 26,880,253 of OW052038.1, read as the reverse complement.
ACTTTTTGTTTCCAAAAGCAAAAAGGTCATTTGCTCAAAAAAGATGGCAACAGGTATCCTGCATAAACAAATTTTTTTGTTTTCAAATTCACTTAAACGCAAATTTCTCTTAAAAAGGGTTCTCCTTTGTAAATTTTAAATAAGGCATAAAAACTTGGGTTTCTGCTACTGTGAATATTTGATTTCTTTACTAATTTCAAAGAAATATTTGTTAATGTGTTGTTTGCGCAAAATAGTTTTCAGTTGGTGTGCTTTATTTCGGTGCGGTTTAAATTTTTGGTCGCACCAAAGCAAAATCAACGAAACTTTTTGTTTCAGTGTGAAAAAAAAGATATATAATAATAAAATACACTTGTTTCAATACCATTTCATTCAACACAGCAATATTTTTGCAATCGATTTTATAGACCACAAAAAGGACAACAAGTAATGATGTTTAAAACATAAAAAATATACACAAAGTAAAAAGGTCTTGTTGTTGTAGATAATTTGTATTATGTAATGAAAAAGAAATATTTCACTATGCGAAATTTGCTTTGTAGTAAATATGGCTATCGAATTTGTGACACCAGGGAAGGCACAATTAATGGGTACAATGATACACATGTACATAGGTACACACACATACATATGCACCTTTTCCCGACTGCTTTGTCGGAATGTACATTAGGCGATTCTTATTGTTCATACAACACAATTCTCATTGCTTGTATCGCTCTTACTTTTGCTTCATAGTGCACACTAAAAGCTAATCATCTTAGACGAAAGAATTGAATAAAATAAATTCCAAATTTACCCACTCCAATTTGTACAGAAGAAGTTATAATTAGTGTCAAAAAGTGTATTGTTTTTGCTGCATTTTCATATTTAGGTACTAATCTCTTTGGATCCAAAAGTAAACCCAATATTTGAGGGAAAGAAATAACTTTATGTTACAAATTGAGGATCAAACTTTTCTGTTTTTATTGCATTGTTAAATGCAACAAACAAAGCGATAGCATTATCACAAAACATATACATACATACTTACATTATTTGGTGAAAAAACAAAACCGATTCAAAAAAAATGTACGCAGCAAGCTGTGAGACTTACATAATTAGTTGTAGATATCGAATATTTATACACTCATGTTTGGTAGCGAATAAAACAACTACTTATCTAAGCTGCCAGACTGAAAATTACTAAATTACATTAACATTCATCAATCAGGACCAGGGCGAAATATATATTTTTTAAATTTAGATGAATTTTGTTAATACCAGTTAGTTGCGTTTGATGTGAAAGAAAGTCGAGCTGATGATGATATGAAGATGTTACGCAAACTGCGATGAAATCATATATCTCGTTCATATATATAAATCATATTGCGTATTGTTTTTTTACTTCAATGATATATTCTTGTATATTTTTAATTGGCGGAAAAACTTTTGCTCTTCTGTTTTTAAACATTATGCAGAAGAAGTAATTGCCAGTCATCTTTAATGTATTCATGTTGAACGCGTGGGTCACTAAGAACTCCAATCAAACAACTCTTAAAACGAAAACAAATTATATAATTATCCACTTGCTCAGTTTTTCTCAGTAACATTTGATGCAATTTTCAAAAAATACAATTTTATAGAGGTATAGAACTTTGAAATGGAATAAAACGAAGATGTGTTTTCTAAATTGACATAAAATTTACTTTATTCGAAAGATAATCTTCTGGCATTATAGTTTAAATATGATTTCGGCCATATGACCGCCACGGCTGGCGTGGACGTAGTCTAATTTTTAGGTCCAAGTTTCGATGACTTTTTCCAACATTTGTATATCGGCAATAACGCAGCGAATTAATTGTAAAAGAGGGGCGTAGTGCGCGATACGCATTTCAAACAAAACCATGATTTTCAGAATAAATTTGCGCAATTTGGAAGCGTCGGTTAGGCGTCAGTCTATTAATGTTGAAATCCCAAACCAAACTAAACATAACTGACTTGATAGCCTACAAAATGGCAGCTAGTTAAAAACGTGCTGCCAACATAGTTTTATACCTCTATAAAAAATACCTCTTATTACAATAGTTAATTGAATTCATGTTAAATTGACACGAAGTATGTGTCTGTGTTTTGATAAATTAAATAAATAAATTGGTTAAACATATATCTATATATGTATGAAATATGTGAGTATTCTTTAAATAAAGGGTGTTTTTTAGAGTGACACAAGTTTAAATCATAATAAAACAAGGAAATATATTTATAATATCAATTAAACGGGCTTTACTAGAAAGAAAATTTTATGAAATTAATGTTTAAATATGATTTCTGTCATTTGGCCGATAACTCTTCGAATGTTGCTTTCCAGGTGTTCAATTGTTTGTGGTTAATCGACGTAGACAAGTGACTTAAAATAACCCCAAAGAAAATAATCCAATTGGATTATATCACACGATCTTGGTGGCCAATTAATTGGGCCATTACGTGAAATTATTTTTCTTTCAGTAAATCAACTGTAGCGCCCGCTCTGTGGAATGTGGCTCCGTACTGTTGGAACCACATATCAGCTCATCATCAGATTAATGTCACGTACTTGGGGTACGAAAAATTTAGGATCATGTTCCTATACCTTTCACCATTGACAGTAACATTCTGATCATAATCGTTTTTGCGGACATATGGGCCAATGATTCCGCCAGTCAGTGTTTCGACAAAAGCTTGTGGATTCTCCTCACTGTAAATGCAACAACTCTGCTTATTCAACCAGAAATGGGCTTCATCAGAAAATAAAATTTTGAATGGAAGAAGTACACTATGAGTTTCGAGAATAGAACAATTATTTTGATTAAAAATTTCAACAATTTGCACGCGTTACTCTGTTGTAAGTCGATTCATAATGAAATTTCAAAGCAAACTAAACAAAACGCAGCTATCAGCTGTTAAATGTGTGCACAAAGCAGTGATGCTTTACACGCTTTAGTTCTGTTTTTTTTTTCTAAAAACATTTAACGAGAAACGGTAAGGATAATGAAATATTTTTAGTTTTAAATAATTTTTTTCGTTATTATAATCAAGTAGCAATTAAACTGGAGAAAATAGCGTACAAGATCAGAGGCTCCAACAAAAGCTAAAAAATGCGAAATTACTCAAAATCTTACCACGAATTACTGCAAGATTGGCTTGCGAAGACAGAAAATTATTTTGATTTTTTAAAATGTGCTAATGCCAAATAAAAGCCTTCCCTCTAAAATGTGATTTAATGTTTTGTGTCATTGTTGTTGTACTCAGTGGAGTGCAGCAACTACTGTTATGTTGGTTATTGTATCAAATTTACTTACTGTCCATAAATTGATAGATTGTAAATAAAGAATTCATTAAAAAAAATTCTCTTCTTGATAGAAAAAAGTTACAAATTATTTTAATTTTCTCCATTTTTTGAGCTGTTTTTGTATTTTTTATTTCAAGCAAAAATTTTTTTGATAAAATTTATGTATTGAATGTTTTTTTATTTTTCTATAAAAAATCGATTTATTTGCTTTTGATAAAAAAAAAGTTTTTCATTTGGTCAGAAATGATATTTATATTGTAATTTTTTTCAGAAATGAAAAAGTTTTTGAACCCCTTAATAAAATGTTCCTTAGTTCCTTAATAAAACGATATATTACTATATAATGACAATGTTTATTGCCGGATATGTCCCACGTTTCAGTCCGTCCGAAAAAATAATGTTGAAATTTTCAAAATTGCTTTGAAAAGGTTATGGTGTCAACTTCAAATTAATTTTCGAATAACTTCGCAATTCAAGGACAGATTTCTAAAATTCTTTCCTTCCTTAAAAAACAACAACATCATGAAACTTACCAAAGATATTGGAAGTCCAGCGGACAAACTGTCCATCTGAAGAATAAATTAAGTACTTCATGCGAAAAATCCTACTTCCCTACGAAGAATTAACCTAAACTCAGTCATTATTCAACTATTAATATTTTGTCATGAAATACCAAAACTTGACTACTCGGGCGAACAAAGTGTGCGTATGATTTGCAAAATATGTTTTTCGGATTCTGTATGTTGGAACACTCGTTAATTACAAAAATTGTCTTCCGAATAATTTTTATGATATTTATTCTAAAATTCTAGAAGACCTATGTACATATGTACATACATATGTATGTATGTAAACATATACATACGAACATATATGAGCGTAGGTACGAACATTGTTCAAACGATTTCATATTTGTTCTTAAAATTTTGAAAAAAAACGACTTAGATATTTGACGGCTTTTCAATGCAGTAAAACTGTTTTTATCATAGAAGTTTTTTTTAGCAATGAAATGTTTAAATTTTTTTGAACAGATTTTCTGCCACAAAATTTGAAAGCAAAACACATAAACACAATATAAAGCTCGTTTTGGAAATAAAGCGAACAAAAAGGAAACGAAAGTGATCAAAACATATACATATGTATGTATGACTTACATACATTATATATTTCATGTACATATGTATATGTGACCACCAAGACCGGACGATCAGGCTCCTTTGAAACCTTTCGTTTGGGTATATCATGCCAAGTCTCAAAGTCATTCACGTCTTCCAGACCTTCTTGAAAAAGCTTGTATTGTTTGACTAATAGCCAATCACACTTAAGTCAACTTTTTACAAAAAGTTTATGCAAATTCTTAGATCCATTTTTTTCAAAAGCAGAAAATCGCCGAACCCGCAAAACACTTTAATGCCTCTCATAGACACACTAAGCACGCTCAATAGCTGAACATACTCGTATGTTCGAGACAAGCGTAGCAATAGGCAAAAATATAATCGAATATACCTTTTTTTAAACTGACCTTTTATTATTTAAAGTTCAAGAAATGTCTAGAACAAATTATACGGAGTTAAATAAAGCGTGTATGCAAGCAGAATATGAGTGAAAAGCGTTTGTAACGCTTCAAAAGATTTATTACACTCAGCCCAAAAAAGAGAAATAGAACAAGCAAAATTCCAGACGTGAAAAATGATTAAGGAAATTCAGCTTGATCAGGAGATAGAGCAATGTGATAAACACAATAAGGGCGGAAAATCTTGTCCTGAAGCACATAACCATGTCCACGCTTTGTTTCAAAGTTTGTGTATGATTTCTTCAAAATAATTTTTCTCATTTTGAATGAACTTCTCATTCTTGCAGAACCTTTATCTAAAGATGTTGTGTTTGTAGTTAAGTATTTCTATTGTACATTGCTGCCCTTTGTTACCTTTTCTTCCACTTAGAGGCAAATTTGTGTTTTCCCTCTTTTCATTAATTCAACATACATACATACGTCTATGCATAGTATGTGCAAAACAGACATTAGAAATGGAAAATGTAAATGAAGTTTTTATTTTCCTGAAAGAACATTTTTAATTTTATCTTTCTTTTTCACAAAATTTTACAGCTATACTCAAAATTAATGGTAAATGTAAGCAGAGTTAATATTTTTCTAATGTAAATTAGAGTTTAGAGTGAAATTGCATGAACTAGAGTTATTATCATTGTTGTTGGCTGCAGCAAACACAGGTGTTTTGAATAACTGTGCAATTAAAATATGTGTTTTTAATGTTCTTTCATTTGGAATACTTTGAATTTTTATTTGAAAGGCAAATTCAGTAAAGGCGCGCAAATGACATTTGAAATTAAACGTGGAACTTGGTTTTCTTTTCAAACAAATAAAAATTGCAGAGGAAAGTTTGTCTTCGCTAATAATTTAGATTTTTTTGGCCACGAATTGTTGAGTAAGAAATTTGTTTTTTTATTTCTTTGAGAAAAATTGGATAACTGTTAAAAATGCTTTAATGAAAACTTGAAACCTTCCAACTGGGAATGACAGATATACTTTATAATTTTAGAGCTTTTTTTAACACATTTCTGCACATACAATATTTAACACATTTTCGAGCAATCAGTTTCTGGGCGGGTAGGATTATACTTTTTGATGAAAAACTTCGTAAAAAAATCGATAAAATTATGTTTAGATATGTAAATGTTTTCGTTAATAAAAGTGGACATGCTGGAAGTAAAATTTTCTTTGCGATCTGTATTACGAATGCATCTATTTTCTTCGCCTCTGAAATTCCGCAGAACAAATTAGAAGTTTCTTTTTAGATTAAAAATCGCCTAAAAAATATAAAAATCAAATGCGGATAAAAATATTATAAAACTGTTAAAAATTACAACTTCTTTTGGAAGCAAACTTCTAAAGGTGCTTTAATTGAAATTTACGAAATCAGAATTGGGACTAAGACTCTAAAAGGGACTGTAGGACCAAAATGCTTTAGGCAAAATTAGATGGTCCTCCCTACATTCAAAACCACAGGTGTAAAACTTAATTATGTATTCTGCAAAGGAGGACTGTGCTGAGAAGCTTTGCTTTTGTTCAGTTTCGTTTGACATTCCATTATGGATAGATTTACACCACAGCAACGCTTGCAAATTGTTGTAACTTTTTATCAAAATAGTGGTTCTGTTCATCAAGATTATGGTGCACTAGTTCATTTTATGGCTTATGTACATAATCGACCGTCAGATCACTTTTACTCTTTATGATAATGTGCATCCGTGAGACATAGACCACAGCTCACTGAGGAAATTGTAGACGTTACGCAGTAAAAAATTGAAGAAGATCCAAATCGACTAATTCGTATCCGTTCTCAACAACTGCAATTGTGTCTTTCCATTTTATGGAAGATTTAACGAAAGGATCTTGGCTTAAAAACTTTCAACTTGTGTCGGAATCAAAGCCAAACGACAATCACATGCCCCGCCTATGTGAGGAATAGGCTGAAGCACAAATTAGTATTGACATTGATTTTCCATTCCAAATTTTGTTCTCCGATGAAGTTCATTTTTGGCTCAATTTTTTTGTTCTACTGAAAGAAAATTCGGTACAACGATAGCAAAAAGTTCATATTGTCGATCCCCCTATATTTTCATTATAAAACTCAACGACGTTAGGTTGTTGTACAAGAATATTCTCTTTCTATCCAGCACAAAATTTGATCATTAATAGCCAATGGAACATCTAGCCATTTCAAAAGAAAAATATTTTGGTTCCTTTTTAAATTTCTTCTTGTTGCAAGAAATACCTTTTCAGCTGCTCTGCTTCCAGGTATGGTAATATTCCCTTTTCTTAAAATTCGTTTAATAAATATAGAAAATATTATTTTATTGCGGAATCGTTTTACAGAGGTGAACGACAATAACCTACCAAAATACCTAAATTTGCTTCCTCAACAATTTTTTTATTTTTACCTTAATATATTTCGAGATATATTAGAGATACCATGGCAATTTTTCTGCAATGTGTTTACGAAAAGATAGTATTTCAATGACTCCAGTACATTTCTGAGAGGAGATATCTAAGAGTTCCAGTGGATTACTTCTACGACCATTAATTTGATTTGTTGTCTGAGCATTTCTATCGATGAAAAATCTCCTGGGAAATATTTCCTCATCGACATTTTTTTTAAATAGTCGAGCTGAAGCTTCGTCAAGTTCTAAGACTTTGTGCCGCGAATCTAAAGTTTCATTAAATATGTAGGAATTTTAATCTTAACTTCTCAATTAAAAAATAATTGTTGTTGTTGTATCCAAAGAAAATGATAGACTGTTTTCATTATCTTCAAACTTATATATGTACATTAGTCTGAGTTGTAAAAATTAATTAAAATATTTCCAACTTGATCAAAGTTTAATTTATTAGACATTGATCACATGCAACCGAATAAAATGTATGCCATAAGGCACTGTACAAAATAAAAAAATCGTACAGCATCTATCTTTTCTTCTACTAACTAAGACACTAATGTTTAAAAATACTATAACATTGAACTAACATTTCAGTTGTCGAAGTTTGTTATTTTATGCACATTAAAAAAATAGTCTTATTCCAAAATCATAAATTTTGTTCGCTTGAAGAACAAATAAAACGAACTTTTTAAACCAAAAACTATTATTCTTTATGAACTTTACAAACTATCTGAATATAGATACTGGCAGAAAGTAGGGTGTTTATTGATTCGTGCAGTTTGTAGAATGTTTCAAAACAGATCGGTAAACAAAACAAGTATAAGAAAAGTTAAAAAAAAAGATATGAAATTTGATAACAATACAAAATATATACATATATGTATACACTAATTCAAATATTATTAGGGAAAAGTGACGGCGATGACCATTATGTCAAGATGGAAGTAGATGTTCTGAGGTCTACTGCTTGGATTATAATTTGTTTATCAAAAAGACAAATCAACGGCCACGGCGCTATACAAACTAGTTACGGATATCAAAAAGGCGCTGGAAGCAGCGAATAAACAATAGGGTAAATTTATTTTCTATAAAGTTTGGAATATTAAATATGCTTTGTGAAAACTTTTTTCTGGTTTTTTATATGATACTAGATAAACCCTGTTCAATCTTCAGCTCTGTTTGAATTGATAGTTTCTAGAGAAGAAGATTTAATCCCGAACTTTACTGGTTGTACAGCGATATGAGCCTAACCAGGCGTCTATGGATCCAACTGCTAAGGTGGTTAGGCCATGTAAAGCGCATGGAACATACTGATCCGACCCGTAGAACCTTCGAATCCGAAACAGTAGGACAACGCAATAGAGGACGCCCACGGAACCGAAGACACACATAGTGGAGAGGGGCCTCAATCAACTTGGTGTGCAAAATTGGAGGCTGCTGGCTAAAGATTGTGCCAGCTGGAAAAGCTTGTTGGTTCCAGGTTCACCTCGGACTGTGGCGTCAAAGGAAGAAGAAGATAAACCCGATGTGCTTAACAACGTTATTTATTAATCAATTATTGGGCAATTGGCACCACCCTCCCATTTGTCCAGAACTGGCGAAGTTATGCTCATTAATATTATAAAATCTGTTAAGAACTATGTGGAAGAAGTAACATTGTTTAAAAAAATTAGCCTAAAAGTAGGCGTGGTCAGAAAAAAGTAGTCTATAATTCGTTGCAGGGTCCCAGTTAAATGTTGTGAAAATTAAAGAAAACAACAAACAAATATCTGCTGTATATATATACATATATACGTACATATGTATATCGTTACCTTAATATAAAAAGGCCCTAACTCGCTTTTTTCTTATGATCTCCCAACACATCATTGGTAAAGAATTGAAATATCAGAATTCCAAACACTAGCAACAAACATTTAGTAGGCGTGCGATTACTAATCACGGAAGGCGTTCAAATAGAAAATGTCCAATTAATAAAAACGTTTTTGTGAACAGTTGTTTTTCACGATTTGCAAAAACGCTATGAGCAATACTCTTATGTATCAATGCAGGTATTGCTTAGCTTACAAATCTGTATTTAACCTCGATTCTGCGACTCTTTATTTGAGTTTTGCATCAATAATTTATCTTTAAGATATTTATTTCCGTTTGAGCTGTTAAAACAAAACATTTAATCGGAAAAATTGTAGTTACTTTTTTGCTTTTTTTTTTGTATTAAGTTCATTTAAACTACAAATATTACTGCATTTATACAAATTTGTCATTGATTTGACTACTTATTGTTGCTTTGCACATGTTTGGTCATATGAAATATGTTTGGAATCATATTTTTAATTATAATTTTTTCAACTCCTACACTTTAATAAAATAAAATGAAAAAAATATTCTATTTGTTAATGATCGGTAATAGTGTGTCAGATAGTGCCAGTTAACCAAGTGGGCAGTTAGTTAATAATTTTTTTATTGTAATTTTAGTTACTGAAAATATGCGTAATACGAAAGGATCATATAAATGTATGTCGCATATTTAAAGTTATTTTATGGAGGTGCCCGCTTATTATTTTCTTTAACTTCCTACCTACAAAATGTTTCCGATTGTACGAGGTGTTACAACATAATAAATATTTAAATAGCAGGTGTCCTATAATCGAACATTTGGGTTTTCCAAACAAGTTGCGTTTCCATAACCGGATGCGAATACAAAATTTTTATAATTTTTTCGCCGCATATTCATAAACGGTCAGAACAACATTTCTCTGTTAAAGCAAAAATACAAATGCATGTGTTAAGAAATGCAAAGAAATTAAAAACTCGTTTGTTTATCTCGAGCTGTACCAATCTGAATTGATGCAGTCTACTCTAAAAAAATATTTTTAACCACAGACCGTCATGACTTCAATGATATGTAGCATTATGCAGCAATTTTTATCGCCAAGTTGTGCGTCAATTACAAACAATCAACAGCGCCGATTCGTAGGGTAGTAAAAAGAACGGGAAAAGAGGGAGTACTTTTATGTCCACTCGGTTTGAACTATCCAACACTGAGAGGTTCGGGAAAGACTTCTGCGGGAAGTTTATTTCATAAGCGAACAGTACGTCTGAGAAAAGAATTTTCCCTACTGGTGTTAACCACTATAAATGAGCTCTCCTTGAACAATACGTTTCTGGAACAAATTTCTTAATATCATCAGAGCAAATTCCACTGTAGTATCGGTAGAACCGTGTAACGCACCCCACCCTGCGACGAGTCTACAAAGTTGTATCCCCTACTGCCACCGGTGAGCTAGTAACCCCAACCATGAGAGTTATATTAAATTCTCAGACGGATATACATAGGTGGTAAGTGAACGAATATGAATGACATATGCTGTAAAAGAGTGGATAGGGTTAGAAGTTTGACACTAAAGCAGAGTTGCCAGGTAATTTTTTCATCCACAAAAAATTTTTGAAAAACGTTTAGATATTAATTTTATTTCATTTAAATTAACCATTACCTAAAAGCAAAAACTTCCCACAAAAACACTTTTTTATAGTTTTTTGAATATTTTTATTTAATAAAATTTATAAAAATGCTTTTTATATACATTCTTGAATCAGGTTTCTTAAAAATATTGGTCAAAGTAGAGCTATTAGAAATGTGCTTTTTTCATAACTATTGGAATCAGGTTTCTTCAAAAAGAATATCTTCTCAAAAAGCTTTCTTTACAAAATTTTACTTTCTTTACAAAATTTTACTATTTGCACGAAACAAAGAAAAACAGGAAAAATTTATAAAATGTTGATACTAAATTATCCTCTACGAAAACAAACTTGAGCAGTTGGAAAATATGGCTCTTTTAGTTATTGTATTCAAAAATGGTAATTTAGCTTTTTTCCGTGACATCTAGAGATTTTTAAACACGTATGGCGGAAATCTAAAATATAGTATTTCTTAGGTAAAGACAAGCAAATAGTGAAATCCCCTAAAAACCCCTAATTACAAATTTATGCCCCCAAAACTTTCAACCTTGGTATTTGTACCTCCTAAAGTGGCACCTATTTAAGTGAAATAAAACCCCATAACTTTGTGGAAAAACACCTGAGCTGTCAATTCTGCATAGAAGATCATTAAGAATTTATAATGATTAATGTGAAAGAATAGTGCAATTTCTGAGAAAACCCGATATAAATCGAGGGAAGAACCTACACCAAGAGAGTACCATGCCACACTCTGCTTTACAAATATCTAGAGCAACCAATTCACATTCGCTGTGTAAACATTCACACTATTTTTCTGAGAGGAAGGTCATTTGTCTGTAAATACTTCATAAAATGGGAATTAAACACGCTTTCTATTACTTTGGACAGTGCAGAACATATTGCAATTGGGCGGTAATTTTCAGGGTTGTTTGCTTCTCCATTTTTTGGCATTGATGTGATATTTGCCACCTTTCAAGACTTCGGAAACTCGCCAACATGGTACAATGTGATAAAGGGGTGCGCTAACGGACGCGCGAGTGTCGAAGGCTTGAGACTTGTTAATGCTGAGATCAGCTAGAACCTTTTTAACTGCACGAGCTCGAAAGAATATTTTTGTCATAATATTGAGTACGCATTCAATTACGGCCAATCCAATTCAGTAAATATTTGATCATCTTACAGAAGAGTACGAATTGAAGAACTAGAATTATTTTGTTTGCTTTTAGGAAATAACCAAAGGGTTGGCTTTCCCGCGGAGCAGGAATAACTTTAGCTCGTAAAGGGATTTTGACGCCTAAGCACTTTGACACACGAATTACTAACCTTTTTGTAAAGCACAGCAGTATCTACAAAATTACATTTACATCATTTCCGCCGTAGCGGACATTATTGTCGAGGAAAAACAGTAAGAATTTCAGCGCCATTCTTTGTTGAAAACTTTCTCCCCTTAATCTATCGCCGGAAGGAAACCCGGTTCGGTGTCGGTTCCATTACACAAAATAACACAACATGAGCGAGTAATAGGAAGGAGAGAAAATTAAATTAACTTCATGTACTCCCTTAAATTTGCACAGTTTCTATCACTTTGTTGTTTTTCCTTTTCACAGCACAATAAATAAACAGTAAATTTTATTTCTGCCTGAGACTGACTGATATAATTAATCACAGTTGTTTGTTGTTTGTGCAAAACTTCACATCTTCTTTAAAATCTTCATTAAAATGGTCATTTCATAATTCATTTGATTTATGACTGATATTTGCAAGACACTGTTCAAGTAGCAACCGAAAAACCAAACTAAAGCCGCCACTGACATAAATACATACATACGTACTTGATTACAAATTTGTATACAACTCTTCTTTAAACCCAAAGAAAAGATAAGACTCGCCATCATAGAAGTGTTCACTGCAACAACAACAGCGCGAATTACTTTATGTAGTCTAGATTATGAAATTATCTCTTAAATTGCAAAAGACGAAAATAAATATTTGAACTGCATTTCCTTTACTTAGTGGATCATTTCAATTCCTGGTCGTGTGCTTTGTTTAGTTTGCTTGCATAAAAATATTGATTGCTCTCTCAAAGGAAGTCCAAAGTTTGCTTTTGCGAAAGATTTTGTGTTAGAAGATAAAAGCGTATGAAATAGTTAGGAAATAAACATAAGCTAATAGAGAATATAACCGAGGTTACCTGCATTTCTACCAAAATCAACACCTAAAATTACTACCAACAACACTTGTATTGAAAAGTAGCAGCAAAATGCCTGAACAGTGGTTAGAAAATGTAAAATAATGATTATGAGTATGAATGTTTTATTAGTACCGTTGATGGAGGTACTGTTCTTACTTTTAAGCAATTTATTGCTTGTTTAAACTCAATATGAAAAATAAGAGGAACAAAACTATAATTTTAATTATGTATGTATATACTTATGTATAAATATATATAATTTTTTGCCCACATTCATACTTTGTGTTGACGCAAGCACAAGCTCCAAGTTTTGTTTGTTCAAGAGATAAAGAATAAAATTTAGTGTGACTAACTTTTCGCACTCAGCCGATAAAAATACACGTTATTAAAAATTTAACACATTTTTAAAAATACTTATTACTTGCCAGCTTTTGGATATCATTTTATGCCAGCACCTGCCTTAATGCCTATATCTGGGAGTGGATCAAATCCACTTGAGTGAACAGGGTGACGATTCACTAGCGCCCCATGTGGCTTCTAAGGCTCACATAGGAATCATAAACCCCTTGCTTAAGAGAGCTCTGGCTATCTAATCAGCTCGCCTGACATTGCCTTCAATTTAGTTTCTTGCATAAAAACAGACCTGTCGCAAGGCAACAGCACCTCGAAGATTTTCTTCTTCCTGTGTCTTTAGGTTCAAGCCACAACCAGAACGTTTCAGATAAGGATAGGCTCCTCAACCAATGACCGACGACCTAGTAAGCAAAAAGGCATTCTGGGGGCGTGTCGGTCCCTGTTCTGCCAATTGACATTTGGTGAAAGTTGCGGAAGAACATGCATAACCAAAGTCATACATGAGCTTCCTAGAGTTTTGGTTTTCATGCCAACCGAGGGACCCGTTCCCCTCTATTCCCCAGAAGCAGAATGCTCTGACTGGTTGTCAAATCGTCGGCGCTTAGCCTGCCCCCGGAGGAATTACTTGACATATGAAATTATTGCAACCTGGGGCAAACTTCTATGTTGAATTTGCACAAAAATTTGCTGAGAGGAGGCGAATGAAATACTTAAATTGTTGTGTACATTAGGTTTCGTTTCCACCAAGTTGGTTTTCGATTTTAGTTTAATAAATATCGAATTAGGCAATTATGCCATATGTTTTGCAGGAAAAAAATTTGGCATAATTTAAATCTTCTGGTAAAAATAAAATAATAAAGGAAACAAAGAAAAATATGGCGGCGTGTGAACAATAACTACAACACAACTGAGTTTAGTTAAAGCAATTAAACATCTTAAAAAACGAAGTATATACATAACCGTTTCTTTTATGTATTGTCCAGCTGTCATATCTGCCAACATTTCAAAGGTGCTACATTACTCGTGAGTAGACTTGAAAACTTTGAAAATATGTTCAAACATTCAGCTTTGAATTCAGTTGTCTTTAAAAAGACGATTAGAATTAAGAGAAAAACATGCTGATAATATTTTACAAAAATCGCATAAAACAGTTGTCATCTTTCAATGTTTTACTTTTCTTAGCAACGTTTATTATGGAACATTTTTCGTTTCTTACTACAGTTTTGTAATCATCATCTGAAGAAAAATCCATTTTAGCCTTTTCCAATGTGTTTTGGGAGTAAACGTTTAAATTAAACCCTAAGTAGAGTTTATACGGCTTAAGCACCTCGGTTAAACTAAGGTAAAACAAAAATAAACTATACATCAAATAATTTGAGCTATGAATATGGTTGTTGAACTACATCCGCAAAAACTGACTATAATAGCGTAGACAGACGACAGCGTTAATTTGCATTAGCAGTGTTAATTCAAATTAACTTGTGAATTATCCCCATCCCAATGTGTATAAGATCTGTTGTAAATGCACGAAATCAGAGTGAATTTATACTGCATTTAGGTATTTTGATATGGCAACACAGTCGACAATCAGTCAGCTGTTGGCAAATTGCTTATTATTGTAAAATTAAAATGGATTCAAATTCGGCAAAGGTAAGTTATTTTAATTGTTTTTAGCGATAAAAAAAATAAATTTTACAATCGAAACGCATTTTTTCATTTTAAGATTTGGAAAGCATTCCTGTTGAGACGAAAGTTTTCTTTAAATCTGTTATCGTCCATCGTCAGCACGTCACACTTTCAAAAAGTGCTGTTGCGGTCCTTTAATAAATCCCATATATGAATTATGTCCTTTATGAAAAGATACATATGTATATTAAACCTACAAATTTCCACAATTTCCTTTCCCTTATATCAGAGTATCCTATTGCGATCCCAACTTGTAGCAACACGTTCAGATTTATGGTTGCTAGTGCATGTGCAATTTTTACATTATGGAGCAGTTTCAGCAAAGTAATTTCAGCTTTCTTTCAAATAAACAGTGATTTTTCACCAACAGCATAGCTGCTAGTCGTATTTTCGGCCTTTTGTCCATTTGATCTCGGTCTAAATGCAAAAAAAAAAATTTGTATACAAACAAACAGATGCTTGATAAATGCAAAAACTGTCGTCTGTCAGGGTAAAATTTTAAGTCACATTAGTTAGTTTTTAATTCAAATTAACGTCGTCTGTCTACGCTATAAGATAAGATCAAAAAACCTTAACACGCAAACAAATCTTCTATTTTAACATACATTTTTTCATATCATTGCGTCTTATAGGTACAATGACCATATTTTCCAAAGAAAAAAGGATAATTTGGAAATGAGATAAAATTCTTTATTATTTAATATGTTTTATATCATACATAAAAAAATGTAATTTATTCAATGTACTGTAAGTGAGTAGTACTGGTGGTATTAATTTAATTATTTATAAAAGAAATAATACTTACATATCCATACAGCTAAAAATAATTACGTAGTCCTGAACCAGTTATTGATATTTTTCTGTAGTATGTATTTTTCTAATATATGAATGTTATTTGATAAAATTCATTTAAATTCTCAGTAATTCTAAAGTAATCTCTTCTAGTTGGAACTTTTCCGAAGTCCAAATAATTTTTGCAATAGAAATTATTATTTCTGTTGGCGCATAGAAGCCGGTAGACACCAAAAAAAATTTACAAGTATATATTTTTACATGCAATGTTATTTTCCAATGAAATAATCAAAAATGTCCACCCAATTTTGATGCACTGAGTAGTATACTTCTACTCTACCCCTCAATTTTTTCTGCGTCTGAAGGACCCAAACAAAATTTTGAATACAATAAAAACTAGTAACAGTTTCTTTGAACTTAAGCTCATAATTTTTACCTGCCAAGTTTAATAACTTTAATAACCAATGGTAATGGTAAAGTTTTGTAGAATAAGAGCCATAAAATATTTTTTTCTTTTCTTAATTTCAAAGGACGTCGTCGGACTTGGCGGAGACATTTTTATTTTCCATTTCAACTGCACTTTTATCATTTTTTCGCAACTATAGATGAATTCTATTGCTACTGCAGAAAAATTTTGCGGTTAGCCGCAACGGCGTTGAATCAATAATTACATTCAACAACAAACTTGGATCTAAAGTTTCTCTCCTTTTAATGAAACTGTAGTTGTTTTATGAACTCCAATCATATTTAATAATTTTCTTTGTTTTGTAATTACATAAAAATACATTAAATATCAGTATTCAATGTCAGGAACCTCTCGGTCAATGCGAGAGATTCGTTCGCTAATTTTTTTAAATTTTGAAGAAGGTATTGATAATGTTTGAACAGGTTTCGGTATACAAAATGCCGGTATATAAAAGACGACGGAAAATCACAACCATTTTTAATTCATTGCGTTTCATTTCAAACCAACATGTTTTCATGTTAAAAATCAACATTGTATACTTTTCGGTTGAACTATGATCTAATAGGAAGAAGTACTTTAAAATGTTGTTTTCCAATTTAAACTGTTTCACAAAAATAAAGTGCAAACGAAACAGAGCACACCAAGACATTTTCTGTGGCAAACTATATGTAAATAGCGACAAAAAGTCATGAACCATATTTTTGTTTATTTAAATATTTTCAACACCAGTTCTTTGAATTTGAAAATCAATTTTTGCTGATAACAATGTTGCAACATATACTGTGCTTGCTTAAAAGTTCAGTAGTAATTTCTGCTGACACTATGTAGTGATAAATAACCAATAAAATTTTCGAGGAAAAATTGTGATGATACAAAAGAAAAGAAACTCAGAGTTAAGTAGTTATGAAAAACAGAATTTCATTGTATTCTAGACTTAGAGTGAGGAAGTTTAAAAAAAATAAAGGAAAATTGTAACATTTCTATAAAAAATATTTTAATTTGCACCCGAGCAAAAACGATAACCTTAAGCTGATAACTTATTTTACGTCCCAAGCGCGACCTTAAGTAGCTCACCGTTGGACACACAAATTGAAAGCTTTACCAGCCCGACCTTAAACAGCTCTCTGCTGGACACATCATCGTTGGATTTATCAAGACAGCGATTACTACAATTGTAAAAATTATTCTTGAACAAAAAGATAACGAGGAAAGTTTACATGTTATGAAAGAAAAAGAATCAAGAAACAATTTTTGTCAAACCCTGTGTGCTCTCTGCAAGTTTTTAATTTGATTTAGTTCGAGATTTAAGCTGAAAACTGAAAGAATTTTTCGTCAGGTTAATTTAATATTGAGACCAAGATCAAATTAAATTTTTTACTATTAATATTTTGCTTAATCAATTTTTTTCCTTTGTATATTGTCTGCATTATGACATTTAATTAGAGATAAGTAAACATGTCAAATCCGTCAAACTCAATACGACCAGCTGTCCTTAATTTCCACAAAACTCCCCAACAACTCAATTCCCAAGACCAATTTCGAATCAGTGTTGCACACAGTAAGAACAAGTAGCAACGTTAGTTTCAGAACAGGTTAGATCAGCATTTGAATTGCTGCGGAACTCAGATGATGATTTTCCTAATGTGTCAGACACAGTAACAGAAGAAAAGTACAGAAATAATCTTAGTGATTTAAATAAAATTCCTGATATTATCAGATATCTAAGAGAATTCTCAGGTAATCCTGCAGAATTCAAGTCCCAGCGAAAAAGCGTTGAAAGAGTCTTAGAAATTTATGACAATATTAAAGATTCGCAAAGTATTTCTGTATATTGAGTGTTATTCGTAACAAAGTTATGTCACGCAGATTTGGCTTTAGAATCGTATAATAATCCCTTAATCTGGGGGAGTATTGTAAAACATTTAACACTTCACTGTGGTGATAAGCAAGATTTAGGCACACTGGAATACCAAAATACGATACAGGGGTTTTATCAAGAAGTCTATACATGCAGATAGACAGGGAACCAGCCACTTTTGTGACAGACCTCAGCGGAGATTTACCGCAGACATTGCATTTTTGCTTGAAACTACCAAAACTATAGAACAAAATATGTTACCACAGCAATTATTTTACAATATCAGAACGCGAGAAGAACTACCGCAAACAATAGAAAAAAGGAATAATAATGCCAACTTACAACAGCTTAGTCATGCAAAGCAATGAAACACATGTCAGTACCAGAATTATTACTTATCATATCATGAACCTTCTTTTAATCAAAATTTCCAATCAGTGAATCAACTTTGACAACAATTTCAATCACATAGTACTTATTTTCAACATAATACACTACCGACACCTATTGCTTCAAAGCCACGAAGTGATGAACCAATAAACATTGACACTTCTATTCAGTCTAAAAATATTAATTACAAAAACAGACTTCTTCACACGAATCAAATTTATGCCAAGAGAGGCCCATACCACAATCTTTATGCACACCAATGCCACACAACAAATCACACAGAAATTTTCAAATAGGAATTAATGAGGGACTTTCTATGATACTTTTTATAACCAAGCTGCGAGGAAGATTATCAGCCAGCAATTCAAAATGAAAACCTGCAGGAGTATATGCAAAACTATTTCCAAGAAGGAAGTATCTAAGAGGAAGATTCGCAGATATCAATTTTTTACCTTAAAGCATTTTTCGCTTCCATATTTTAAATGTAAGACGGAAGATAGTATATTTTTAAAATACTAATAGGCACAGGCTCGAACAACATTTATATTCAACCCAGTCAACATAAAAAGCCTGTTCTTCATATCAGGATATATAGAAATCATACATATTCAATTTGCTAAATCATGAAATAAAATTCTATATTTTGTCTTCTCTAAAATCATTTCATGGCATTCTCGGTGATGATAGACTACAAAAACTTAATGCGGTAATTCATATTGTACAAAAGAACAGTACAAGTTTTTAGAAAATTGAAACAAATTTAAGTTTATCAACATACTTCTCAGTCGGTAAACAAAATTAAATGTAGAACCAATCATTTAAGCAGAGAACAAGTATTGAAACTAGAAAAAGTAATTCAACCAAATCATAAATTAACCTGCACCTCTCTTGTCCAAGGAGAGATTAGGGCAACCTCTGTCTCACCAGTTTCTTCGAAATCTTACTCTTACCCTTAGACCGTCCAATGCACCGGTTTGAATTGTTTCAAAAAAACGGATGCATGTAGGGAAAAAAGTATAGAATGGTAATAGATTGCAGGTAACTAAATTACTGCACCGCATCGTTATCCTTTAATAGAAATAAATGAAGGTCTAGCGAATCTTGGAAAAAATAAATATTTTTCTGTCGTTGTCTTCAAAAGCGGTTACCATCAGATTCCTTTGAAAGAAAAGGGACATTGAAAAAACGACATTTTCCATTAGCAACGGCAATTTTGAATTTGTGAGACTCCTATTCGGATTAAAGTCGGATTAAAGAATTCATTCTTAATCTTCCAACAAACATTAGATGACGATTTGAGAGACCATATAGGAAAAAGATGTTACGTGCACATAAAAGATATAATCATATTTGGGAAGGACGATAGGGAGCATTTTTAAAATTTGAATAAAGTGTTTAGAACATTAAAGTCTGCTAATTTTAAAGTACAGTGTAATAAAAGGGAATTTGCAAACAAGAGGTGGTGTTTTTAGGGTTTATTGTAGGCATTAACGGTATAAGAGCCCACCACGATAAAATAAAAGCAAACCAAGACCTTTGAAAGATTTAAAAAAAAATTTAAAATCAAGATGCAAAAAGAATAGGAATTCATTTGCTTTAGAAGAAATTATGCTCAATCATCCAGACTTTGAAATGCATTTTGATTTAACTACAGAATCCTTCGAATATGCTATTGATGCACTCTTGGCACAACATGCTAAACCAGTAACATTTCTTTGAAGAACCCTAAATAAAGCGGAGAAAAGTATGCAACCAATGAAAAAGAGATATTGACGATAATTTGCGCACTCACCACATTATGTATGGTGCGAGAAAAGTAAATATTTTTTCAGATCACCAACCCCTAACTTTTGCTCTTAGTAACAAAACACAAACAGTAAAACGAAAGGATAGGAATCCGTCCTAGAAGAATATGATTACGAGCTCAAATACCAACCAAGTCGCTTCAAATAAAAGCTATGACAGCAACTTAACATACATACATACAGTCTGTCAATAATGAGTTTGCACATTGAAAACAGACACGGTTTAGTTAAAATTATTCGTGAATTCATGACATTTTTGTTCTACAAAAAAATTTTTTTTGTACATATTTCATAAATTTATATGTATTTACGGAGATCATGTCGAAAAAAACTTTGAATATGTTCAAAACAAACAAAAAATACAACAAAAACAAATTTTTACTTCATTTCACACTGTCAATAAACTCTTTGCACAAAAATGTTTTGTTTCTCTTTATGTCAATAAACTGTTTGCTCAGTTTGTAGTTTTGATTTTTTTTGAAGCTAACGGTGCTTTACCGTTATAATTTGCACACATTGTTCATGACAGTGCGTTTTGAAATTAATTTGCCTTGCATATGTCATAAAATTAATAATACATTTGAAGTTTTAAAAATGCGAGGAAAAAGATCAAAGATGTCGTATAATATCATTCAATTGATTTATTATAACCACCAACTAGACAGGAGTGTGGAAGAGTTGTCGGAAATGTTTTCAGTTTCATGGAGAATAGTTTACAACGACATAAATCGAGCTGAAAAAGAAAATAGCCTGGAATTAAAGCAAGGAGTCGGCCGCAAAAATAAGATAAGTCGACGTGCTGAGCGGTTAATTTAAAGAAAACTGGCTCAAAACCCAAAATTTCTACACGGAACCTAGCGGCAGAGCTCAAAGAAGAGCTTGGTGTTAATGTTTTCCACGAGACAGTGCGTCAGACCATAATTAAAAATAAATACTCATCAAGATCAGCAAGAAAAAAAACACTCCTTTCAGTAGCAAATGTACAACAACGCTTTTCCTTCGATATTCGGAACTTTCACAGCCGAATGAATATTGGGATGATGTAATATTTAAACGAAGCATTTAACATCTCTGAAGCAACAAAAAATCATCCCAACCGCAAAATTTGGAAAAATGTCTATAATATTTGGGGCTGCATTTCAGGTCAAGAAATGGGTGACATTGCTTTTATAGACTCTACGGTGGACACGCATCAATTTTTGGGCACTGCGGACCCATTTAACTAGTAGTACGAAGAAATTCAGCTTTATAAAAGACAACAAACCAAATTTAAAATTTGATCAAGTCAATGACAATAAACATAAATCACACATGGGAAGAATTTGGCTGTTATATAACTGTCGTCACGTCATCGATACACCCGCCCAAAGACCCAATCTCAGTCCTATAGAGAATTTACGGGTGTTTTAAAAAAATGGGTCGCTAAACGCTTGCAAAAAAATTATGGCAGCGCTCAAAACAGCGATATCAGAAGAATGACAGAAAATTCCAACGAATTATGACCTAAAGAAGTTAATAGGAGCAATGGAAAATCGTTTACAATGTGTGGTAGATGCTAAAGTTTTCCATACTAAATATTAAGTTTTCTCAAACTAAATTTAAAACTTGCCCACTGACACCAAAACTGCAAGGAAATTTTTGTGCAAAGAGTTTATTGACAGTGTGAAATGAAGTAAAAATTTGTGTTTGTTGTATTTTTTGTTTGTTTTGAACATATTCAAAGTTTTTTTCGACATGATCTCCGTAAATACATATAAATTTATGAAATATGTAAAAAAAATTTTTTTTGTAGAACAAAATTGTCATGAATTCACTAATAATTTTCTCTAAACCGTGTATGTTTTCAATGTGCAAACTCATTATTGACAGACTGTATGTAGTTCCGAAAGTTATTCAAACAATTTAATACCAACTGTGGAATGCCCGATAAATGCTTTTAAGAATCAACTCTTTATATTGACAGATGATAAAAATAGTTATAAATTTCAAAATGGGTGTGAAGATAAATTTTAAAATTTTTAACCACAGACTCAAACCTGCGATATTAACATACCTCTGTTAATTAAGTAGCAGAGCTCTGTTAAGCCTAAAAAATTTATATTTTGCAATGAAAATGCATTCAAAACTAAAAAATTAGTAATAATTATATAAAAAAATAAAATAATATATTTCTAAAAACATATTCTATAAAAGCCATAAAAATCTAAAATCAACGCACTCATTACGGAAGACTATAAAAACTTTGTTGAAGAAAGTTCATGAAAATTCTTGGAAATAACGGCAGATGGGCGAAGGAGTGTTGTCCAATAATTTTTTTTCGCCCATCTCCTTCCATTTTCAAAAAAAGGACCGAAGTCCTTTTTAAAATTTCAAAAGTCGAAATTTGGAAAAATGTCTCCTATTTTCAGAAAA
Source organism: Epicampocera succincta (assembly GCA_932526305.1). Lineage (NCBI taxonomy): Eukaryota > Metazoa > Arthropoda > Insecta > Diptera > Tachinidae > Epicampocera > Epicampocera succincta. The sequence continues at coordinate 26,857,576 of OW052038.1, read as the reverse complement.
ACACACTGTTAAGAGTTTTGAATATTGGACATTAATAGGGACGGCCGGAAGAGTGTTGTCCAATAATTTTTGTTCGCCCATCTCCTTCCATTTTCAAAAAAAGGACCGAAGTCCTTTTTAAAATTTCAAAAGTCGAAATTTGGAAAAATGTCGCCTATTTTCAGAAAAACACACTGTTGGGACTTTTGAATATTGGACATTCATAGGGATGGCCTGAGGAGCGTTCTCCAATAATTTTTTTTCGCCCATCTGCCGTTATTTCCAAGAATTTTCATGAACTTTCTTCAACAAAGTTTTTATAGTCTTCCTTAATGAGTGCGTTGATTTTAAATTTTTATGGCATTATTTTATAGATTATGTTATTAGAAATATGTATATTATTTTATTTTCTAATATAATTATTACTAATTTTTTAGTTTTGGATGCATTTTCATTGCAAAATATAAATTTTTTAGGCTTAACAGAGCTCTGCTACTTAATTAACAGAGGTATGTTAATATTGCAGGTTTGAGTCTGGGGTTAAAAATTTTTAAATTTATCTTCACACCCATAATTTGAAATACCGTTTCCCAATTACCATAAGCATATAATCAAGCAACCTCACTGTACGAAAGACTCGATACTGTTAATTTTAAAGCAATTTTTCAATCCAAGTGTAATTAATTAGATTTACACAAAGGAATCCATCATGGGGATCAGGTAAGGATTTTATCCTGACCATTTTAAAGACTTTAAAGTCAGCTTTGCTCAAAGCCAAGTGAGGGGTATAAGAAATGAAAGAGATCCGGAAGTGGTAATCATATTCATAGAACATAAACGAGGTCACCGGAACGCAAGAGAAAATAGGGAACAAATCAAACAAAAATTTTACTTTCCTGAAATTTTACTTTAAGAAAAAAAAACTAATAAAATAGCAAAAGCTTCTGAAATTTTCAAAGAACTAACATATGATCGTCATCCAAATAAAACCAATTCCAAAAAATTCAGGAGAAATACTTCATGTTGACATTTATTCGACGGAAAAAAATCAGCTCCTTACGGCTGTCGATAAATTTTCAAAATACGCGTTAGATAAAATTCTAAAATCTAAAGTAATAGAAGATGTAAAAGAACCTCTTAAGGAAATAATTCGAGCATTTGGATTCCCTAATTTAATTGCCATAAACAATGAAAAATCTGTAAACTCGGCTTTTATAATATTTTTGCTTAAAAACAAACTCGGTATTGACGTTTACACTGCACCTCCACATTGCAGTTCCGTTAACGGGTGAAGTGGCAAGATTGCACTCTACTCTACTCTCAGATATTATGAGATGTTTAAAGACGGACAAAATTTCATAATCTACTTACGAAATCAGTATTTTTTGCCAAAAAGTTTAGAGATTCTGAAGAAATAGAAGGTGAAAGAAAAGAAGTCAGTGCCAAATTAAAAGAAAAACATGAAAAACACTTAGAGCATCATAACAAGGATAGGGAACAAATTAAAAACTACTCAATAGGTGGAAAGGTTTACGTTAGAATTAACAAAAGTTTAGGGTATAAACTGAAAAAAAAAAAATTGTAAATAGAACCATCACGATTCTAACTAATTCAGGGTACATAAAAACAATATTGAAAAGTAAAATATGTTGCAGTATTCAGCTCTGTTGCATTCATGCCGAGATCAAAATGATTGTCTATTCATCTTCCCATATCATCACTATCTATAAGGGAATAGCGAAAATAGAACAAGGAGTATTTACAATAGTACATGTAATTTACATCAAGGAATATGAAGAGTTTATAAGCAATGTGAAAGCATTCATTGAAAATAACATCCCGAAAACCCACAACAAATATCCCCTTCTGATCCATTAATTAACACAAACTATTAATATCCTAGAACCCATTACACCCACTACTAACGACCGGCAGAAGAGATCAATTGAACAACTCAAAGGAGAAACTCTTGATATTAACGACTTACTTTGAAATATTAAATAACCATATTTTTGAATTAAATTCTAATAATAATAAGCAAGTTTTCATAAATGAAGCATTTAATAAAAGATTAAATTATTTAAATAAAATTTTTCAAATAATGCCAATCAGAAAAAAAGATGTGTACCTTGAAACAGATATCATAATTAATTTACAAAGTAAAATAAGATTAATTAACGAAGAATTAGTAAATAATTGTCCATGAAAAGATATGCAATATTTCGGGAACATGTTTAATAAATTTAACTTTTAGCAACTGGCAAGTTTCACTTTTTCAACCTAGTCCTTTTGAAAAAAACAGAATTACACTTTTATTTCTGGAGAAACTTAACGAGCTCCAAATTAATAACACAGTTATTATTACAACAGTAAAAAAGCGACTTATAATATGATAATACGAGAATAGACAATTTCTGGTATGTTTCTATAATTCACTATTTTCCTAAACCTTCACAAAATCTTTGCTACAACGATACAGAAGATAATAGTGAGGGAACCACACACCACAAATTGAAAACGCTTTCCAAATGGACTAATTCCCACAAGTTACAAGTATTACTCTGACCGCTCCAGGAAAACCCATAAGATTACATAGAATTCCACTTTCTTAACTTATACGAGTGAGGAGAGTCGATTTAAAGGGGAAGAGGAGTCAACGACAAAAACCCATCAACCATATTTTTGTTTCTTTAAATATTTTCAACACCAGTTCTTTGAATTGTTAAAATCAATTTCTGCTGATAAGAATACTGCAACATAGAAATAAACTCAATAAATTTTATTGTTAATATAATTATTACTCAGTTGCAAATGTACTTTCAGAGCAAAATTTCAATTTGTTAGGTTTAACAAATTATTAACTGAGGTATGTTAATATTGCAGGTTAGAGCCTGGGGTTAAAATTTATCTTTACACACATGGCTGTTTATGTTCTGATACTAGCGTTCACGTTAAAAGTCCAACGGGATAGGTTAAATTATGCAATCCCGTAACAAACAGCGTCCGACGATGACCTCCTTAAGCCGTTGGTGCAGAATCTTGAATGCTGCGTCCACATGGCGTTGGCGTTTATATCATCCAATTCAGTTCAAAAGATATTGGAAATCATGGAGCTGATGACCTAGTGGACGTTATCGTCATCCAAATCTACACCATAGTAATAAGAGACTTCCTTATCTTTGTGCACATGTAGACGAAATCGACTGCCTTGCATTCTGCTGCACGTTCCCAATGTAAACGATGATATTTGCAACAGATCATACGTTATGTTATCGTACGGGAGTTGGTTAGATTAGAACGCCCGTTTTGATTAAAAAATTTTTATTTGCGCGTGTTTACATAACGATTCAGTAAAATTATAACTGCAACAAAACATCCGTCGTCAAAATTTGGAACCCTATTTAAATGACTAGGCCGAAAAAAGATTGTAGCGGCATTTTCTGTCCAATTTTCTTTTTCTGCAAATATTAAGTCATTAAAAAATATGTAAAAAACTCGTGCATGTCCGAATGACAAAAGAATGGGGTACTATCCAGAAACTAAGATTGGATTTATGAAAATCAAAAGAGATCGATGAATCAAATGTTAACGTACAAATAAAGTAAAATTTAAGCCAAAAAACAGAAAAAAAAACAGCTTTCAACGACAAAAAAGGAGGACATTTCAAGTGCTTTTGAGCACTTCATTCCATTTGTTCACAAAAGTTGATGCAAATCCTATGATCCAATTTTTTCGGAAACAGAAAACTACCGAACACGCAAAATACTTCTAGTTGTTATGCTTCTCACAAGCGAACTAACTAACCGGAAACTGTGAAGATATGTTCGAGAGGAGTGTAACAACACAGAAAAATGAAAGTCGAATGTTTGTAACCAGCAAAATTTTAAATTTCCCCTATTTTTTTTGACAGACCTCGTCAAAGGTTTGAGTAGTGTTGTCATTGAAGTGTACATACATATATGTATAGTTGTTTTTTTAATTTATTGAAGTATGTGTGCATGTGTATATGTATTATGTGTGCTTTATTTCCTGACAAATTCAGTTTAAGAACTCACCCTTAATCAGTACAAGCGCTCTTAAAGCTCTGTGTTTTTAACTATGTACAACGATGGGGTTTTGTCAGCATGAAATTAATTTGTATATACTTCTAATAAGCTTGTGCACTTAATATACTAAAATTAGACTGTTATTTATCATTAGTTATAAATTAATATATAAAAAACATATTTTTTAAAAAATGTATATATTTTTCATATATAAAAAGTATTTTTCAACATAATGAGCGTGATTTTTTAAGTTGAATTTTTCACGAAATGAAGTCATATTTATGTTTTCAATTTCAATAATTTTTTATATCACTGCATCAAAGTAAACTGTTCCCTTTTGTTAACCAAACTGGATTAAGTGTTGCCGAACTCAATTTAAAATTTAAACTTGGAATTTCAAGAAAATTTTCTGTGAGTTCCGATGTACATCCGAGCACTCTCCTTGACCCAATTTTGTTCATACTGTTGATTATTGACTTGGACAACTTCTGCTCGTAGTGCTGCTATAATTTAATGAAACTTTATAAACGTAAATCGGACGTAGTCTAATTTGGAGGTCCAATTTAAGACTACTTTTTCCAACATTTTTGGCCGTATATCCGCAATATCCCCACAGAAAATAGTCTAGCGGCGTTAAATCGCACAATCTTGTAGGCCAATTCAAGCGGGAATCTATTTTGACACGAGCTATGTGACATGTTTTGCCGCCTTGTTGAAACCCCAGTTCCCGCACATCAGAGTTGTTCAATTGATGACCCAAAAAGTTTAACTGGGTGTAACGGTGTCTCAACACATATGAAGATTATCATCACTCCAAATGCAGCAGTTTTTTTATTGACGTGTCCATTCAATCCAGTGAGTTTCATCGATTATAAACATCGGGATCAACGCTAATCTTGTTTCAAAATAAATTTGCACAATGTTGAAATGCCAAACCAAACTGAACATAAATCACCTGACAGCGGACAAAATGGCCGCCAGTTAAAAACATTAGCGTTTGTTAAAAAAAGTCAAAAGAATTCCAAGTTACCAAACGTTTATTTATTTCGCTTGTAAGACCTATCTTGGAATATGGATCAATTATATGGGATATTGACAGCATAGTATCAATTCAAACGCAACGGCAATTAATTTGCCAACCCTTAAAACGAGGAGAACAATGTTAAATATATCTTTTTTGATAAACCTAATGAATGGAAATGTATGCTAACTTTTATTTCAACGACTTATAATTAAACATTCCCCAACGCTTTTTACGTTCTTGTGAATTGCAGTTAAAACTTATAGAAAAAATTTTGCAATGTCTGATTCAATGAGAAAATTATGATAAATTATCCATTTTTTTTGATTTTGTTGTTCAACAACTGTTTCTTAAATTCTCATTTTATAATAATTTGTACAGTAATATAATATAGTCTGTCATAAATAAATAAGAAGAAAGTGTCAATTGAAAATATACGAAAATTGTATTTTTTACAAGTTTACTTTACGTTATATTTCAATGCCAGTTTTAAATACTTCACATATAACAAATTTTAATTCGTTAATGTGACCTCCATTCCAGTAGGCTAACTAAAACTTTACTGTAACGCACACTATATTAGCGTTCTTTAAAGACATAAGAGGTAACAAAATATATTTTTTTTATTAAGCAATAATTGTACAAAACAAAATTATTTTACATAATATTGTTTGGCCTTAGCGCCATAAAAGCATTTTTGAGGCAAGCTCACTGCTAAACAACTGTTTAAGCTTAACATACAATTGTATTAAAAATGTTATAAAAAAAAATATTGAAAATATTATAGAATGGAAATATTAAAAATATAAATTTGATAAAATTTACGGAAAGGAATTGAATTATTCAAATATTCCATACATATTCTTTTAAATATTGAAATACTTTGAACAGTTTTTAATTCTGTAAGTAGATTATTAAAAAGATTACCACCAATGAGTCGTTGTTTCGTTCTTTCCAATATACATCTTGGAAGTCTTAAATTAGAAGAATTTCTGGTATAAAAGTGTGTCTGGTTTTCAAAAAATGGAATTGTGCGATCATCTTCGCTGTGAAGACTTTTAAATACAAATACTCAATCTTGATATATGTATATATAAGCCATTAATTGGCAAGATTTTTTCACATACATCTTTATATAACGTAAGTGTTGAAAAAGTACTTGGCAAATTAATGCTTTATTTTGAGAACGATGTAACGAGTTTAAAGAATTAAAAATCGAATAACATTCAAGCAACTCCACTGAATCCATCATCCAAACCTTTGCAAGATGCTATATCTTGCGTACTGGCACCTTTTCAAAGTCCAAATTGGTACTTATACAACATATTATTATCTTATATAGGAAGTTTATCATACATTTTTTCAAAAATTTTATCTATTGTAGATAGATGCAGCAATTGTTTTAGGGATAGGAATGATTTTATGAATTTTTAGAATGTCAGGATACGGCTTTGTTCGTACATTACGCGCATTCGTTCACTTTGAAGTGAACTCGAAGAAACTTAAGTAAATTTTATATACACATGTACAGTGTACTAAAACTATAGCTACATATCCAGTTTTTCATTATAACTAATGGGATCGCATCTCTTTCACACCTCTAGTAAAAATTTTAAAACAAAGTAACCCAAAACTGGCTGTAACTATCTTTCTTTTTTTATCACCTTGTAGATTTATTGGTCTTTTTTAGAATAACGTAAATCCAAACCTTTTGGACTTACATATGTTGGTAAAATATTATTTATGACATATATAGAAGCTGCATGATGTGGAATTTGTTTTCATTATCGGTTATATTATACTAGATACGTTTTCAGAGCAAGTAAAAAGTTCATGCTGCTAAAGTACAAAAAGATCCCAGAAATTAAGATTAATTAATAAAAAGATCTAAAATTGTGCGACCAACATCATTTATAATACAATATATTTTCAGCTTTATAACTGTCAACTTATTTTTAAGGACAATGAAATGAGTAGTAGTAAGCCTATATGGCAGTCATCGACCGACGTCGTTTTTCTCAGTGAAACATGGGGCGATTGTTCTCAAAATTGTGGAGTATAAAAAAGACTTTCTCTAACTACGTTTTTTGTTCTAAATGGAAAAGTTGTTTGTTTTTTTAATTTTTTTAATATTTCTTCAAAGCTGGTTTTTCTTATTTGCATACATATGTACATAGTTAGTAAATTTTTAAACATTGTGTTGGACTAAACATCATAAGAAGTGATGACAAAAACTTCTTCTTCTTCGACTTGAATACAAGTTGTTTGTATGTGCATATGTATGTACATATATCGTGACTATACATGCGCTTATTTGCTAGAAAGTCATATGGATTTAAAATAAATTAATCAAATGATCAAAACTTTATTATTGTAGTCCTGAGTAGTGCCAAATATGTATGGACATGTATAAATGTATTTGTTTTCTTATCAGTTATAGAGAAGATTACAAAAAAGTATCATCTGAGTAGTCCATACTTTGTGGTACACGACGATGTTAGCCATTCAAAGTACGAGTACACCTAATTCTGTTTTTACGCGATAGATACGTCCCCGAAAACTCGCATAAAAAACCGCGTAAAAAACCAACAACAATTTAAAATCCGCCAAATCCAGCGAAAAGAACGTTTTTCTGGTAAAAACACATACATTTTTAGATCGCGCTAAATTAAAGTCGCGTAAAAACAGAATGATATATTTATTTGGAAACGCTTTAAATCAAATTCACGTGAAAACAGAATTAAGAGTATATAGAAACAAACAAAATTTCAAGTTTTAACTTTCGAAATACATACTTGCAAAATCAATGTAATACAGATATGTATGTACTTCTCTTACTCTTGTTTAAACAAATGAATGTATTGTAATTTTTGTGTTATGAACATGAAGATATTATTCAAATTCAGCGTTGCCAAGAGCGCAAATTTATCTGTTTATTGTAGTTTTTTCACATGCAAAACAGCCTTGCAGACTGTAATTTTAAAAAACTGCTCTTTAAATCAATGCAGTTTTTATATTTTATTCGAATAAAACAATTACAATATGACTAATGGACTTTTTCAATGTTACAATGTTAAAATTTGTAAAAATGTTGCGATATTTCAGAAACATTTCCCAAATAAAAAATCGCTGAATTTGGTCAGTGCCATTCTCCATAGCCAATTGCGAGAGAATACTCTATCAAATTAATTTAGATAAAACCAAAACAAGAAATAATTTAATAAAGATATTCCTAGTTAGTCTATGTGGCCTTATAACTTATTAAATAAAAATAGTTTCAATTGCACAAATTTTGCGCAAACAAAAGAAACGGAAATTAAATTTAGCAAGGGAAATAATATATAATACTACTTGTATATTTAATTAAATAATTATTTATTATTTTTATATATGAGAAATTAAGTGAAATATTATATTTAATTTTTTTAATTTTATGGATTTCTTATTTGTAATACACACAATTTTACGTTTTTCGTCATTTATTAAAAAAAAAAATGTCCACTTACAACTTTTGCTAATTTTGTTTTGAAAGATCAGAGTTTTTCTTAAAAAAACAATATTTTTTTAAATTGTCAGTTTTTGTAAATAGAAAATATGGTAACATTATTCACATTTAACAATCTTACTCGTATTATTCTTTTTATCTCTGTAATGAAATAAAACAATGTAACAAAAAAATCTCTGTAATAAGCAAATGAAGCGTTAGCGCACGTTACAACAAAAGCTTTTAGATGACTCTTTTCTTATAAAACACTAAGTTAATCGGCTTTATTATTAGAGACGTTATCATTTTTGTATGTGTTTTAAACAAATGTAGAAATATTTACAACGACATTATTTTTTTTAAGTAACGAGTTGTAGTTTATAAATTACTTGGTTTAATACTTGTCTTTCCCTCCTTCCTTTTAGTTGCTGCTGGAGCAAAAATAAATTTTGCACTTATTTCTTGTAGGGCGGATGTGATCTTCAGAAGAAAAAGGAACTTATATGTAACTGGTAAAACCTTCTCTCTTATTATCGCTATCGTTATCATAATCATTTCTTAAATGCGGTCAGCAGACCTGTTGTTGTTGTTGTGGTTGTTTAGCCTTCCAGAGCTTTGCGTCTCCCTCGCAGTGGTTGACTGATTTTCCTCAGGTGACTGTTTTCTGCCGGATCTTTTGTAGACTTACAGGAAGGAGCAATATTTTGGAAATTTATTTTGCACAGTATTAGTAATAAATTTTTTTTATATATTGTTTTATTTGCAATCTATTTTACAATAATATAATAAGCAAATTTCATGACTTTTAAATAACATATATTGATTTTCCTAAAACCCACAAACAAAATATATACAAAATAAATTCGGAAGCGTAGGTCAAGTACATGTAGTCTTTTAAGTCTTTGGATTTCATTGCTATCATCTAAAAGACTGATTGCTAACACATTGGAATGATTACTTAGTCTATTTAGGTATCTCTCACTGAAGTTATTTATTTCGTCTTTGACCAATAAAATTCGAAGATCTCTGTGTATATTTTTGTTGCTGATAAACTAAGGCGCATTTGTTAAAAGTCTTGGGGTTTTTGACTGGTATCTCTGTAGTATCGCAAAGTTAGAATTATTTGTAGTTCCCCAAAGTTGGATTCCATCGGGGTAAGTATTGTTTTGTAAAGCAGAATCTTGTTTTCTAGGCTTAAGCTTGATCTTGAGCCCAATAACCAAAACATTGTTTGTTTTTAATTTAAATTGCTCACATTTCTTTTTGACATGCTCTTTCCAAGTTAGTCTTCGATCGAGATAAAGCCCTAAATATTTTACAGTATTGCAACTTGGTATAATTGTACCATTTAGGAATTGAATTATTAACTTTAATATTCCACTTTTGAAGCCAATCTTGAGGAAGATTCAATTGATTTTGCAGCAACTCGGAAGCTATTACCGGTGATTCATTGGCGGCTAATAAAGCAGTATCATCAGCGTATGTAGCAGTAGTTATATTTTCAATTGTTGGCATATCCGCTGTAAAAATTGTGTACAATACTGGTCCCAGAACACTGCCTTGTGGAATACCTGCATTAATGCAGCCGAATCTTGAATAATTTTCATTTATGCTAACAAAAAAGGATCTGCGCTGAACATATGCTTTAAGAAGCAAATAAAATGGCGCTGGGATAAGGGTTTTCAATTTATACGAAAGTCCATTCCGCCAGACTCTGTCAAAAGCTTGTTGCACATCTAAAAACACTGCAGAACAATACAATTTTCTTTCTAAGGCGTATGAGATATTATTGACAATCCCATGATATTGTTCTGGGGTGCCATGCATTTGCCTAAAACCGAATTAGTAGTCTTCTATAATACTTTGTTTTTCTAAGATTGATTCTAAGAATTTTTGAAAAACTTGACAACAAACTGATTGGTCTATAGGAAGCAACGTTATTTTCGGGCTTACTTGGTTTTAGTACCATTATTATTTTTGCATATTTCCACTGCGACGGAAAATGGTTTAGCCTTAAAATAGAATTATAAATTGTTTTCATTTAAAATAATTATATTGATATATTTTTAATCTCAGAAACTCATTTTACGAACAGAGCGTTTTTCAAAATAAAAGACTACGATTTGGTTATTGCTAACCACCCCGATAATAGAGCTCATGGAGGTGCTGCTATTTTGATAAAATCTAAGATTAAATATGAAATGCTTTCTGCAGTTGAAGAAACTTTTTTGTAAGTTGCTGGTGTAAAAATTACATGCGATAATAATGAAATTAGTATTCTTTCTACTTATTTTCGCCCCAGACATAATAGAGTTACATGTACGGAATATGAAAACTTTTTTAAACAACTTGGTTCAAGGTTTATTGTTGGAGGCGATTTTAATGCAAACCATATCTGGTGGAGGTGTCGCTTGATAAATCCAAAAAGGAGGGAAGTATATAAATGCATTTGCAAAAATAATTATTCTGCACTATCGACAGGTGGTCCCACATACTGGCCCAGTGATCCACAGAAAATACCCGATTTTCTGGATCTTTTCTCACAACAATTTATAATTAGTAATAAATAAAATAGTATTTTTCAAAAACACAAATAGAAGTTAGTCTTCCTTTTAAAAGCTAAAGTTCAATGAATTTTTGGAATATCTGGTTGGACATTGTTGACTTTAGAAAATAGTCAATAATGTTACTTCATTATCATTCCAAGTTGACTTAACATGTTTTCATGTTCTAATCGGGTTACCGCGTTGTTTGATATGTATAATTGTTAACCCGTACGATATATGTATGTATGAAAAATAAAGCGATGGCAAAAGTATACAAGATATTTTCACACAAGACTTAAAACTTTTCTTTTTTGCCGAAAAGAAAAGAATTTATTTGGCCGGTTTTGATTTTTTGTTTTAATTGAAACTTTTAAAGATTTCTTTTGTTTTTTATACTCTTCTCTTGTACTGCCCGACGATGACTTTCAACACTTATTCCTTTTTTAAAAAAGGTTTTCTTGTTAGCCGTATTTAGATTAAATCACAATTTCTTTTGCTTTTAATCGTAAATAAATTTCCAGAACTTCGTTAAATGTGACTTGCAAACATTTCAATAAATACACAAATATTGTTTTATATTTCAAATATTGAATTAAACATATTTTAAGTTGTTATATATTTCAGGAAAAATGGAAATAAAAATGTCTACTTCCTTAAATTTGAGCGAAGGACACAATAGAAAAATTAAAAGGTTGCGCAATTTTTTAATGAAACATAGATTATTTACATATCCCATCTGTTTGTTTTTTAAATTTCAACTTATTTTAGTTATTAATATTACGAAATTCTATCTATCTATTTTTTTCATTTGACGTACATATGTACATAAGTGCAAAGTTGTCTTTAATGTTTGAAAATTGTGCTAATGTGTTATTTAAAGCAGACGAGGGAGCGCTTAGTATATTTTAGGGGCGGCAGTACCTTCATACACAGAAACAAACATTTCTGCAAAACATTTTAAGAGAAAATTAATTGAATTAAAATAAGAAAACAGATTAAGTTGATCGAAAATATTTATTATTAAGCACGTTTTCGAACAAAAAACACACACACAAAAGTAAAAAAATACTTTGCAGAAAAATGAAGAAAATTAAGCCATCCTAATCGGCGATAGAAATATGTGTAAATAGTTCTCATAGTGTTGACAATCGACAATATAATAAAAGCTCTGCTTCGATTTATACAGTTTTGCGCTTTGTACTGTGTGCCAATTGACAATTACATTTGGAGCTAAATTCACGTCATTTTCCACAGAACGATTCTCCTCTGTTAATCGAGTCCAAGTAAATGTTTGATTTCAAATCGAAAATGTATTTTTCACTGCTTCCTAGACGGAGTTGCTGTAGTGGTAATTGAGTGCTACATTTTAAGCACTTGGATTAATGCAAAATATCTCTTCTAAGTTTCAGATTTTTTTATATTTTTAATAGCGAAGTTTTCGTGGAATGAACAAAAGAAAATATGAGTCGCTTTTTTAATTATGAACTTTTTTTAAAAGTTCAATAGAATGACTAAAATTCTTGACTTTACTTAATTTCCAAATTTCATGGGCTCCACCTCATGAACACCATCCTGTCGATCCGATTTGTCACCAGTTTTTCGACTTCAGGAAGTTTGGTGAACATATTGCGAATTTTGAAAATCAATTTCGTTGCTTTTGAGGGTAGCGAAAGCGATAACACAGGATAAAAGTAAAACCGTCTTTGCTTTTAATCAAACTAAACGATTTTTCAAAAATATTAAATTTTCTTTGGTTGTCAAAAAGTTATAAACGGTGCGGAAGGAGGGTGGCACCGTTGGAATTATCGATTGTGGGAATTTGTCAGTCACGATTCAACAGAAAGGGCGACTGCACACACCCAGAGCTCCGATGAATTTGCTTCGGGAAAACTCCAAAAACTGATCAGTCGCTTTGAGGACATCCCATGGCCATGGAGGTTGCCCGATCTAACTCCCATGAATTTTTGCATGCGGATACCTAAAATAGAGGGTTGATAACGACAATCCCCAATCTCTACTGGCTTTAAAGGAAAATATTTGTCGAGAAATCAGCTCAATTGAATCAAGTTTACTGCAGCGTGTGGCGCAGAACACATTACTCCGTTTCGAACAGTGTGTTCAACTCGACGGAAGACATCTGGATGACATGTTCTTTAACAAATAAAATCCGCATTTCCATTTTATCGTTCAATGCTCTTAATATAATTTTCTGTCAATTATTAAGCTTTTTATTTAAGTTTGAAAATATAAATCTGCTACCAGACACCCTGTATAAATGTTCATGTAATATTTCTCTTATACACTTGAACTTTTGTGCTTAAATGATATTGCGCACATCCAAAGCAAATGGTTTTTTCAACAACGTGGTTCAGTTATTCTTTCACTTGGTCCTAATTTTTATTTTTAGTAATTTTACAAGATGTGTTTCATTTTGACTTTTTTTCTTTAGAGATATTAAACTATAGGTTGATGAGGCAGAAAAGATAAAAATACTCATATTGGGAAACTCAAGCAAGACAGCGAATTAACCCGGCTAAATGTGTATAAGCATTAAGCAATAACAACAAACAGATCCTTAATTTGCCAAATTACGTTCCTGATAGTAAATTGACTTTTGCCTGGTATGGTGTTTCACTCGACTCAATTTTCAATGTCAATGAACGTTAAGACCGAAATGGTAAGCAGCATTTTTTTACAAATTTTTAAATATTTTTTGCATAAATCGTGAAACATACTTCACAAATTCTCCATGTTTAATACTAAAATAATATAATAAAAAATGATTATTCGAAATTTGGTGTGCCAATTTTATGGTGGTGTCATAAAGGAAGGAAAACCAAAATAAATACAGGCAAAAGGCCCTGGCGCGAATAATACTTGGGATGAGGCGCGGTTTTTTTCTCTTTTTTCTGAATTTAAAAGCGCAATTTAGAATAAGGGCTTTATAGTATTCTAAAGTTCTCGAAATATAGGCATAACTGAGAGACTACAAGTCAACATTCTTAAACGGAAAAGGCTTCCTTTTTTATTAAGACAATAGAGAAAAATTTACTTTTTGTCAAAACTTTTGTTCTGCTATGCCTTCTTCTATGGACTCAAATGAGTTAAAGTAGCCGTGGGACTGAAGAAATAGTTCGGAATCGTAACGCCGCCCAATTCAGTGACAAATTTTTTATCTCGCTTAAGTCAGTCAAACATAAGAATATTTTTTGTATGGAATTTTTAAGTAAACGTTTGTTTAATTTTTGTAGCGTTTTGTTAGAAAATGTCAAAGAACTAGTTTTTCTTTAATCCAGGAAGCATGCCTTTCTTATTCTGATATATGATTGCAGTCGGAAAGTATGCAATCTATTATTTCGCCAATCACAATAGTTTTATACGCGAATGTTACTTAAGTTGGAAATTGTATGGATGGATAACATTTTCAACATGTCGATATCTATTGCATTTTGATCAAATGTATAACAGTTTTATAGTTCCCATATTTATTCCACAACCTGCGGTTAATTATCCTTATTCAAGGTAAGAATATACAACTTGCCATACTCTTCAAAAAAGTTACAGAACACAATTTAAACTGGTTTGAGGCAGCATATTTTAGATTTCCTTTTCAAAGGTAATTCCAAACAATTGCTCAATTATTCATGAAAAAATGTAATTTAAAATTCAACAAAAATAACGACTAAAAGAAAATTTCATTAAGAAACGAAAATGATGAATGGTAAGTGATAAGGATCAGTCAATATTTCTTACTTCAATAAGAAAGAATTTAATTCACAGCTTTTTTTTACAACCTACCCTGAATTTTTGGACCAGTTCTATGTTTCCTATACTACGATGGTCTATTTACATATGTATTTATACTAATTCCGTTATTCCTATAACACATTTTTGTGGACCGTAATTAATGTGTTAAACGTACGTAACCCATGCAACAAATTTTATGAAAACTAAAAAAAAATTAAGGATCTCTTTTGCTTGCTGCATATTCGAAAAAAGTTAACCAAATCGAACCAGGATAATTTAAATGGTTTATGTGTTCATACTGCGTAATATAATATACTCTTTAGGCTTATTTACCCTCACATATCCCCATGCATATGTACTTACATGTAGTACAGAAAAGCAGAAGGAAAATTTGCCATAAAGCTTCGTATTCCTTCATAAAACAGGCCGCTCTTGTTCCAGTTGTTTTCAAATTTTCTCTGCTTAAATCTTTTACTTTTAAAACCAGTTGGTATGATTGTTCTGCATGTGTTTTGTTGTTATCGCTAATTTATTAGTAATTGTTGTAAGTCGCATGTTGTCTGATGTCTGCCATTTGTGTGCGACTGTTATGACAATTGTGCTTACAACTTTTTTAATTTTTGTTTTAAAAGTTTTGTCAGCAAATTTATCTTGTTTTAGATCTTAACAAACGATTAAAGTAACCACATTCATGATGATGCCAGCAAAGGCCAAAAACACACTGTTAAAATGCTGCTGTTGTTTCAACTTAAACTGGTGCCGATTGTGAAAAAAATCCAACAAAAAGCTACAAAAATTAAGCCCCTGCATAATCGTATTGGCCAAGTTTTACTACAAGTTGTTAGTATTACAAATTCAAAATTTTAATCTTTCTGCAGTTGTTGTGTTAGTTTTTAATTTATGAAAAAAAACTAAAAATACTGAATTTGGTTGCAAACAGTTTTTATGTTGCAGCGGCATCATCTTCAATGCCATGTTGTAAGTTGGAATTAATATTTTTGAAAATTTACTTTTTCCGATTGATTTAATATACAATTTTTAAATGCAGACTTTTCGCAGATATTTTTGCTTTTCGTATTTTGTGTAAAGCCTGCGAGGAAGTACGTACAAGGGCCCTTCAAAAAATAAGGTGAATTAAAATTGTTCTCATCAATTTATACGTGTATTTTGTCCCCTCAGATAGCATACACTTGTGCCAGCGTTTTCTTTACTTCTTGAAGCAGTTATGACGTGCGCATTTTGGTATGCTGTAGAGCTCTATCTGCGATTCGTTGCTTCCTTTTCAATTCGGACGGTACCAATATCTATCTTCTTCAAAAAGCTTGCACCACTTGTAAACATTTTTCTAATTCAGGGTACAATTCCGTATACCACTGTTCCATTTTAAGTGCTTTTGAACACTTGATTCCACTTTTTTGAACAAAAGTTGGAGGAAATTATTTGATCCATTTTTTTTTGACAGCAGAAAATTGCCGAACACGCAAAACTCTTCTAACTTGTATGCCTTTTACAAAATATCTAAAGTGGTCGATTAGCTGAAACTGTAAAACATTTGTTCGATGCGAGTATACCAACATAAGATAGTTGAAAATTCACCTTATTTTTCAATAGACGAGTCTGTTATGTGGCGAGTTTGTTAAATAGGAAATTTAGCGAGATCCGCCATTGTAACCAACGCGCTAAACCGTTGTGTATAATTTGATGAAGAAAGACTAATAAAAAGACTATTTCGGTCTTGCATTCACATTGACAGAAGAGAGTCAGTCAGTCTTTAGAGACACATCAGTTTTTGAAAATATTGCAAGTTTTTACTTCAAACTACACTATTTTGATTAGGTATGTACGAAGGGGTGTGAGATCCTAAAAACTGTCGGTTTATAATATTGTCCTCTTATTGTATGGCAGAAAGTGTCAAATCTGTTATTAGACATCGCCGGAAAACTCAAACCATTTGTATGTCTGTGCATCTAACAATAAGAAATGTGTTTGCAATGTCTGATATTTATTTGACAGTGGCAACTTAGGTATTGTACAATATTGTTGCCTTACTATGGACTGCTCCTTCTGATAACGGTGTAAAATAAAAATTGTAGTATATTTTACCGATGATATGAAAACCACCTGCAGTTAAATAAAGTTCAAGTGCTTTTAACGCAAATATATTTCTTTTCGCTACCAAAGAATTCGATGGATTATATGTTCGAAGCTATTTAATTTATCAGAGGAGGGCTAAAAAGGTCCATGGAATAGAAGTGATTTAGGCTAAAAATATTCACCAAAAATCTGTGCGATAATATTTGTTTTACTTAAGACCTACAGTAATCAAGGCTGAAAATGAGTTATATGGCTGCTGTTCCAACGCAGAAAGATCCACAAATTCCCATTAGTAAAGGAGAATATGAATTTTACGAAAACGGGGAATTCAGTGTTATTTATTCAATCACATTTATATCTATATGCATAAATTTTTATTTTAAATTATCTTTCTTCTTCAGCAATCACAGTTAATACCTTGAATTTTCCAAATTACAATACGTACATACATATTTGAGTGTAAGCAAAATTTTATATTTTTTAAATAACACTTAAAAACCTTAATTTTATAAAAAATTTTATAAAATCTTATCAAACAGTTAATTCAGTACTTTTTTTCGCTCAAGCGGCCGGATAGAAAAGTTTTTAGGTAGAGTTAATTTATATTTCGTTCGTTTAATATTTAATTTTTAAAGAAAAAAAAAGCAAAAAAACTAACTAATTTATCCTCTTTTTGTATATGGTAGATGATACACAACTCGTTTGAAATTTCCTTTTATTACCTTAAAAGTACTCAAGTATAACAGAAGCACTGGACAAAGAAGGATTTTAAATGAATCGTAAAAAAGATAGCCTTAACCTAAACACTAATCACATTTAAATGCGGCACAATTTTTAAGTGTTAAGAAGCAAGCGTTCGTAAGATCGCCTTGATCTTACCTAAATAATGATTTTACGATTCAAATGAAAATGCTCATGTGTGATGTGAATGAATACCGCAGAATGCTGATGAAATTGGAGGTGTTTTTCTTGTAAAAAGGTGATGTAGCTTCCAAATGGTACTACGTATAGAATCAACAAGAACAAATAGGAACTTATATTTATAGCATGTTGTATAATAAATCAACTTACGAAATTTCTGAAGTCAAAAATCTTCAATATACTCGTACAATAATAAATCTCTGTGTTTTAATTCAGTGCTAAGCAACATTTTAAATGTCTTAGAACTATAACAACACAGGCAGTCCGATCAGATTTTTTTATGCAATTTTTAGAAATCAAATAATTTTATTTCTAATTTTAATATGTTCTTGTGTACCTCACATATAATTAAAATGTTGTTCATTGGTCCACCAAATATTTTTGCTTACATTCTTTGGCGCTCAGACGGATATAATATTTTTGTGTTCGTACAAGTTCAAACAATTTTCATTTCGAATCGAATCACGTACAGAGAAAAGAAGAATTAAACAACAGCCTAAAAGAGGAAAATATTGTTGTTCAAATATTGTTGGGTTAAAATGTTTATAGGTATGTACGTATATGTACATATGTGCACACATATATGTACACATCATTCTCAATTAACAAAAGTGTATTAACTCGAAATTTAAAAAAAATTAGTTTCTGCCAGAAATCAACCAATTAATGTCTATTCACTACAAAAATTTCATTTAAATTTTTCACGTTCACTTTTTCATCCATAAATTAAATTGCGACCACTTTCCTGATATTTCAGTGACTACCCTTCTTATATCAACAAAAAAAATTATTTTGAATTACTGCAAAATTTAAAAATTAATCGCACCATATATTTTTAAAGTAAAAAATAATCATTTTGTTACATTAAAATTTGGTTGTGTTTTGAGTTGAGACTGTTTTGTGGAAAAAATAGTAAGATTTACGAATAGAATTCGTTTTGCGTGATGTATTGAATTTTCAAGACTAGGCCTCTCCCGAAAATTTTTAAAATTTCGATTTAATACCCTTTGTTGATCGATCGCGATATGTACATATATGTATATGTACAGACAGAAAAGTGAAATAGAGTAGTTACTTTTATATGCAGACATAAATTAGGTTAAAAACGTTTTAAGCTTTTCATAAAATAATTATAAAACTTAAAAAACATATTGAACTTTTCATCTCGGGTTACAAGAGATAAAAAATACAGCAATTAAATGTGTGCTACAAATAATTGCATGCTAATATCATATATTCGGTCAGCATGCAAACACAGACTTTCACTTAGTATTCAAGGCACAAAAAAGTAAAAAGTACACACAGATGCAACATACAACTGAATTGTTATCAGCAAACAAAAACTTTAAGCTTAATTTCAACATTATAAACACACTCACACTCATTTGTCTTGGCATTAGAAAATAGTTTATAACGCAATCGTAGAGATAATATTAAAAAGGTTTAAACTCATCTTTAGTTGCTGCTAAATATGTTTTATATTAATCATGCTACCTGCATGTATCAGCATGTTCATGTTCGTATATTGAACATGTTGGAAAGGTTTGAGCTGCTGCATTACATTATTTGCATCAAAATTGCGTTACTTTGGTACATTAAATTTTCTAAATCAAAGAGCAAAAATTAAAATTTTGAAAAAGAAAAAAATAAACAGGCCCACTCCCCAGCTCCGTTATGTACGATTAAAACCCTCGCAACGCCAGATGAAACAAACTCATGACCGAAAAGAAAATATATTTCGTGATCAATAGTTCGAAGATGGTTCGTTCACTGGTAGGACACAATTACAATTACTCTATATACACATAAGTATACATACATATATATGTATGTAAACATATACTTATTTCACTAAAACAAATTATTAAACATCCAAAGAAGATTTCGGCGGCTTTTTGCGCAAACGCCAATAAGACACTCTTACATTTAATGAAAAGCAACAATATTTTGTTAACATAAATTTTGAGCTCATACGATTTTCATTATTTAATGCACATACAAAATGTTTGTGCTCTGTAGCGTTCACTGCCGGGGATCAAGGAAGAATTCATAATAAGGCAAGAAATAATTTTTCGGACTAATTTAAACAACAATTGGGTCGCTAAGACCTTAAACTAGTTCTGTTGTAAGCCAAATGGTTGGTTGGAGTATTTTAATAAGAAATATGCTTTTGATCGAACTGCTTATGAACTTCATTTCGTCAAATTCATCATAAATGGTTTCCAACATGTCGGAAACAAGATAGTTACTTTCCTCTTATTAAGTTTTCTGTTGTTCGACATGGTGGTACAAACGCTAAAAGTCCACTCCATTTTTTTCAAATTGTAGTTCGCTGATTAAGCGTCAATTTTCTCAAAGCTCCTACTACAACAATGAGAACAGCAAACACTGGAAGTGTAATAGCGAACTACTAATGCTGAAGGCTGACAGATTGGCGCACGTTCTTAAAGTTTATATTTGGTTCCCAACATTGAAATATAACACTTTTAGGATAAAAAATAAATTCTTTAACGTAAAACTCGTTTCACCCATGTAAAACGTGTTTTTTTTAGTTTCACAACTTTGAGTTGGAATCACTGCTTTATTTGAGCACCCATTTAACAGCTGATAGCTGCTTTTTGTTTAATTTGCTTTGAAATTTCATTGTGAATTGACTAACACCAGATCAACGTGCGCAAATTGTTGAAATTTTTAATCAAAATAATTATTCTATTCGTCAATTTAATTGATGTTAAGAATATATTTCCTTGTTTTATTATGATTTAAACTTGTGTCACTCTATAAAAAACACCCTTTATTTAAAGAATACTCACGTATTTCATACATACATAGATATATGTTTAACCAATTTATTTATTTAATTTATCAAAACACAGACACATACTTCGTGTCAATTTAACATGAATTCAATTAATTAACAATGCAATTAATAAGAGGTATTTTTTATAGAGGTATAAAACTATGTTGGCAGCACGTTTTCGGGGGAATGGGCCAGTGCACTCAGGTTGTTGTTGATTGCTGTCAACCTGGCGAGAAGCCAGCAGCGATCCCTGAAAATGGACTGGTCAAGCTGACATACTGCCTCCTCGTGGCGCCCCTGGATAGCCCCTACAGCACCCGCTTAGAGGTGAACCAAAGTGTGCAGCGAATCCCCTCTGTCCAGGGGTCTAAACCAGGACCCGGTCCTCCAGGTTTCGGGGGTTGTGCGTGGGGGTAACTTCCCTACCGTGTTTTGATGCAACCACAAGAAGAAAATATAAATATGGATGACTTTATTGCTGACGACCAGGAACAACGAAATAAGGATAACGATTTTCGGTTCTGCACGTGGAATGTCAGGTCCCTGAACAGACCACGTGCAGCCGATGAACGGCCGGAGGCCCTGGAAGCCTATAAGACTGACATCACCGCCATCCAGGAAGTGCGATGGGATGGGCCGGGCAAAAAGAAAGTGAGAAACTGCGACATCTACTACGGTGATTGCTACAAAGAGCGGCGACAGCGCCTGTTTGGATGCGGGTTTGTTGTTCGAGGCAGACTTAGGCAAAAAGTCTTAAGCTTTAAATACGTGAGCGAACGCCTCATTACAATCCGCATCAAGGCTAGGCTCGGCAACATTAGCCTAATCTGCGCCTACGCCCCTACGGAGGATAAAGATGACGACAGCAAGGATGACTTTTATAATCTCCTAGAAAGAACATACGATCAATGCCCCAGCTACGACACCAAGATCGTCCTAGGAGATTTCAACGCAAAGCTGGGCAAGGAAAACATCTTCGCTAGAGTCATCGGGAAACACAGCCTGCATGACGGCACATCCGATAACGGACTCAGGCTGCTAGATTTTATGACGGGGCGAAATCTCACTGTAGCAAGTACGCGATTCCCTCACCTCAACATTCACAAAGGGACCTGGCGGTCCCCTGATCAATCAACCGTCAACCAAATTGATCACATTGCGATCGACGGCAGACACTCCTCCAGTATTCTTGATGTCCGAACATTCCGAGGAGCCAACATTGACTCCGATCACTTCCTTGTTGTAGCCAAGGTAAGATCACGGATATCAGTAGCAAAACGGAGTAGAGCACGACGACAACAGTTTGACGTCGCAAAGCTACAATCGCAATCGACCGCTGGGAAATTTGGCGATATAGTCTCCCTTAAGCTCTCAGAGAGTCCAGCCCTTCCAGGTGAAACAACCGATCAGGAATGGAACCGTTGCCAAAACGCGATCAGAGATGCTGCCTCTGATGTATTGGGTTTTAAAATGCCACCCGGAAAAAACCCATGGTTTAACGACGAGTGCAGGCAGGCACATTCAGCGAAGATAGCAGCGTATAAGGCGACGTTGGAGAGAAGGACGAGAGCAGCTCGTGAGCTCTACGAACGGAAGAGAAGGGAAGAACACCGGCTTCTCAAAAAGAAGAAGAAAGAGCACGATCGAGGAACTGGAGAGGTGTTACGGCAGGAATAATATCCGAAAGTTTTACCAACGGGTAAAACAACTATCCAATGGATATAAGCTTCGGACAGAAGCCTGTCGTGATGAAGAGGGACAAATCGTAGTAGAGTCGCAATCGATGCTGAGAATCTGGAAAGATCACTTCTGCAGACAGTTTAACGGCGAACATAACACCGATTCCATCGCCAGGCAGAATATTCCACTCTAGATGACGGACGATGATGGTAGAGAATTCCGTCCCCCGACCTGAATGAAGTCAAGATAGCAATATCGAGATTGAAATCAAACAAAGCTGCAAGAGCGGACGCACTGTCCGCGGAACTATTTAAGGCAGCCGGAGATGACCTGGTTGGGCGCATGCACCAGCTCATCTGTAAGATATGGTCGGAGGAAAGCATGCCCGACGAGTGGAATCTCAGCATCGTTTGCCCGATCCACAAAAAAGGAGACCCCTTCAACTGCGCCAACTACCGAGGAATAAGTCTCCTGAACATCGCCTACAAGATCTTCTCTGCCGTTTTGTGTGAGCGCCTGAAACCATTCGTGAACAGTTTCATAGATCGACACCCACCACC
The DNA here is from genome assembly GCA_932526305.1 of Epicampocera succincta. Classification (NCBI taxonomy): domain Eukaryota; kingdom Metazoa; phylum Arthropoda; class Insecta; order Diptera; family Tachinidae; genus Epicampocera; species Epicampocera succincta. Next base: position 26,834,698 of record OW052038.1, on the reverse strand, counting down.
TGTTCGTCGATTTTAAGGCCGCATTAATTTGTTTTCGTTTTTTCAATTTTTTGTTTGTTTCAAAATCCTTAACCTAAAATATTGTTGAATACACGGATATACAAAAATTTTTCTGAACCCAACGAGTATTTTGTTGTATTGCAGAAAGAATTCCTAGGCAACAGCATTAACGAATGCAACACAAATGTTTACTCCAACGATGAAAATATTGCTTGAAAAGCAAATTAACATCGGGAGGAAAGATACATTTTAAAATGTTGAACCCTAGACATGAACATGCAATATTAACATACCTCTGTTAATACAGTAACAGGGCTCTGTTAAGCCTAAAAAATTTGAATTTTTGCATCAAAAATGCATTTAAAACTGAAAAATTAGACAAAACTATATCAGAAATGCAAAATTTTATAATTTATAAAAATCTGAAATAAAGAAGATTATACCAACTTTTTCTAAGAAAGTTTAAAAAAATTTATAAAAAATAACTGCAGATGGGCAAAAAGAAATAATTGGAGAACGTTCCATAGCCCACCTTTATGAATGTCCAATAATCAAAAGCCATAGCAATTTGGTTTTTTGGAAATAAGAAAAATGTTTCCAAACTTTTTTGCATAAAAACATTGATTTTATTAAAAATTCCAAGTAAATTTGGTGTTGTCAAGACGATTTCATGGTTTATTTCTTAAAATCTGATGTTGAAGAAAGCCGCACATTTATCTTGTTGAGACAAAGTTTTCTTAAAGCCAGTTATGTTTTTATAACGTCGGATTAATTTGTTTGCCTAATCATTGTATCTCATATACTGTTTGATTTATTTCAGTAACAAGCGTGTTATGGCTGCTTATTAATTTGCGTGGATTTTCTACTTTGTCTCTTTTTTATTGTTTCTGTTACCTTCATCTAGGAAGTGTTGCTTGCATTCATTAACAACTGTTTCCTCAACCCTTTTCCCAATTACAAAGCAAAAATAAAGAAAACCCGCTCAGTAACTTGGTTTAGCTTCCTTTTCTTAAAATTTATGACTTTTTAAGTTTGTAATAATTTATTGAATTAACACACTATAATAATGAGAAAAAAACGTTAATAAAGAAAACTCAAATGTATTAAATTTCATACTTTTCAATACTGAAATAAAAATCTTATTGGCTTTGAAATGATGTGTGACCAACAGATAAAACAGAAAATGAATCTAAATGTTGCATAAAAAATTGCATAGTGTGTAGTTGATGACTTTGGTGGTTTCTTCTTTTTCTTTTTCAAATCAAAGTTTATTCCGTAATTTTTTTTAGAGGCGTATTACTGCGGAAGTAAGAAAAAATAATTAGTTAAAATGTAATAATTATGTTAATCAGTGTCAGTATGAACACCACAAGTTTTATTTATTGGCACATCCGTTTTCTGATTTCTGGCGAAGTGTGCGTGCGGTCGTTTAACGAAACATTGCATATAATAATAAACTAATTGTGGTTTCTGCATGAAAGGGTTTCAAAACAGTGAAACCTGCTAAGAATATTTAAATAAATTAAGATTGATTTAAAAGTAAAACTATTTATATATGTATATGTATATGCCTTTAACTTACTTCACGCAGTTAAGGAATATCCCACGATCTCGACATATCGAAATTTATGGCGGCGCGAATTTTTATTGAATTAAAAAATATGTTCTTGACGAATACGCGCCTTTCCTTTATTTCTATGTTTTCCTAACTGATGAATTAAAAACATGTGTACGACGACTATGCGTCTACACTACTTATTTTTAAAACTGTGTTCTTTCATACTTAAATAGAACAAAGTTCTTACTTTCAATAGCAAAGTTTTATCGTTACTTCTTTGTTAACATTGTTTCTTCGCTAGTTTGTCTTAAATACTACAATAACTTATCACTACTTCTTTATTCTTTATTAGTTTCTTATAATTAACATGTTTGTTACTTAAACATTATAGATAAACACAAAAGGGATGTTTATCGCTAATGTTTACAAATTGCGATCCTAAAAAAACATGATCTAATTTTCTTATATACTAAATTACTTATTTCTTCAAGCAGTAAAAAAAAAAATTTCGTATTTTTATTTGTTTATTAATGGTAATCTATGTTTAGGTCTCAATATTCAATGTTCATTTATATTTATTTCTATAGGTGATTAACAATTAGTTTGACCTTGACGGTTTAAAATATTTATTTTTATTTTTTACAATATTTAGTAAGATAAGAACGTATGCAAAGTACTTATCTTTTATTTGATTTTACGATTAGTGGTCTTCACCGGGTATGATCGGCTTTTTATAAGTATGCAACCGATATTCACTGATATTTAAAAACTTTATAGAAATAATTAATTTTTTTCTATTTATTTATTAGTATAAAATAAAAATTTACTGCCTGAGCCCCAGCTGCTGGGGTTATCAGCTCTTATAAAAAATGCTACAAAATTGACATAAGAATTATGAAGTAAGACCCATGACACATAGACAAGGTGGCTTCACTGGACAATCCAAATTGCAGGTGTAAAAAAGTACAAAAAAATTAACAGCAGAGACAACTTGTCAACTTAATTCGTATTGGACAATTAGTGAGTCACACGGTTTTGAAAATTGATTTAAGTAATTATTTCATTACTAGGTACCAAGCCTGTGTCCGAAGAGAACGATTGAGCAGCTCCGATATTAAAATCAGTAATCAATAATCAATGTTTTTTTGGAAACCATGCCAAAAGGTTTGATTTCCCATGCATGGCTTTCGGTGGAAGCTTTCAGTATGAGGAGAAGAAAGAAAGCGTTGCTCATCTGGTTGGAAAATCATCGTCCCAGTTATTTTGGCAAACGGAGCTTTATCTGACATTCGGAAATATGAACGATGGAACAGAAACGCAGTTCCTTTGAAAAATGTTGGCTTTTAATCATCAGAACTGCAAGATTCTGAATATGGTGCAGAGAAAAAAAACATCATAGAGATTTCCCCCTTGACACATTTAATATTGAATTCAATTTGAAATGTCAAATTATGCTGGCGATTATAACACACCGAGGCTTTTAAAATGTAATCTATACTTCTTGCACGTTTTACAAATAGCAATAAACCTAATTAAGATGATTTCAAACCACCATATTAGCATGTCTTAAAATACATACATAGAAATGTTGGCCGGCGTATACAGTACAGTGGTCGCAAAATAGAAAATGAGTGAAACATTTTAGGAGAACTAGAAAAGATAAATTCATGAATATTAAAACTTTTTCTGTTTTTACCTATCTTTAAATGATGAATATGCGATGAAAATTGTGCAAAAATTCGGTACAGAACCACCATAACTGTAACCATAAACGGTAATTTATGTACATATGTATGTATGTATGTGTGAATTGAATAATAGAAAAGAAAATAATGAAAGGGTTAGCGATAGGAACAAAAATATAAGGCTTTTTTGAGAACAACATTAATACACTAAATACAGGGTTTTTACTTTTTGATCTCGTTATTTATAACACTGTAATAAATACAAATGTAATAAAACTATTTTTAAAATACTGCGCTCATTTTACGGCGCAGTGGTCCAACTAACAAATGATAAAAAATGCTGCAGTGTATAAAGTAAATTAAGTGAAGTGAAAGTACTTATTTGTCAAGCTTTTTTGTCAAACATTTGAATCTTTAAATTTATTTTATCGAAATAATTTTTACTGCAAATGTTAATTCATAGTGTTTTACGAAATGATTCCAACATCAACGGAATTCAATACTTTACTTAGAATTCCAATTATTTTTATTATTATTTTTTTTTTGTAGTATGTGTTCTTTTCTTCTCTTCTTCTCCCTTTAATGAGGCAACTGAGCAACTATTTTGTGAGTTTTTTCTTTTTTTGCCATACATAATTTTTCCAGTAATTAAACATTGCATTTAAAAATAGTACACGAATATACACTTTTTAATAAAGAAACAATATAAAAAAAAAATTGCGATAAGTGGATGGAAGTACTTATTTCATTTCTTTTCACTACACTGTCAGAACTCTGTAAAAGATAGTTAATAAATACTCAGGTCTACCCTTTGACGCTTATCCTGCTTTTATTGCTCTTTTGCTTCTATTATATAAATGGGTTTCTTTAAAATCCGTTATTTTTTAGCAAATATTATTTAAATATAAAATAAGAACCCTGTAGGTCTTTTAACACTGCGAGTGTGAAATTTTTTTCGCATTTATTAAATTTTGATTTGATTTTATTGTGTCAATGTGCGTAACGTACCCCTGCGGAACCTAGAAAGAGGGATACTGGTGTTGGTTTTATCTTGGCTGAAACGTTCTGGCAGAGTTTTAAGCCTAAAGACACATTAAGGAGCGTTAGTAGATAGTGATAACAGTGGTCTATTTGTCTCGGAGATGCTATGTGTTGCAACAGATTCCTGTTATTCGTAAGAACTGAATGATGGGAAATTTTTAGAGATACCAGATAGATACTGGTTAAGGCCTGGCATTCATTTAGGATTTGGGGCTACTAACTGAAGTAACTCTATTTCACATATTACAAGAAGTACCCATCCTAATATGTGTACCTTGCAATCCATATGGAGGCGGAGGTGATGCCAAGTTCAGTGCATTTGATCCAGTATTAGATTAGGCCATATTAACAGGTACTGATGTAAAAATCTTTTCAAAGAAGACTAATCTTAAAAAAAATTTTAAAAAACAAGTCCCTGACAAAGATAGAAAATGATAAACAAATTCATAGAACAAAACTTAGTATCAAGCTTAAATACAAGCTTGAGCTCCAAAAATCGGTTCACAACTTGTTAATTCACTAATATTTTTAGTGCACGGGAAGCAAATGTTTGATCTTTTTACAAACGACTGTTATTAAAATATTTTAAATTAAATTACTCCCACACAACTGCATATTATTTAAAAAGGTATTTCTTAAAGTCAAAATACAAAAAAAAAACATTTTGACACGTTTATTTCTAATACGACTCCTCATGACTTCTGCTTTCTTTTTTCTTTATAGTTTTGGATTGTATTTTTTATTGTGTTTTTTTTTTTTGGATCATAAAATCTCTAGTAGAATCTATGAAAGCCAATATTACAAAATTTAATACAAGAAATACAAAAAATCTACATATAAAAAGTCACCAAACAAATATTTGTACGATGCGAGAGTATTTCATCCAATAAAACATGTGTGGATGGATATATTTATGTATGTGTGTATGTACGGATGTGCGTGCACATTTTTTAAGTTATATAATAAAAAACGGAATAAAATTTTTTGGAAATAAAAAAGTAGATATGACAAATTTTTGCCTTGACAGAGAAAACACAAAGAACAACAAACCACGAAATATGAATTATTAGATTAAAGCTTAAACATGAAACTGGTGTTGCTTGGCAAAGGTTGGAATGATAATAAGAGATGATAAGTACGTTCGCTTGTTAAAATTAAAAAAAAGTTGTATTCAAATTACTCGATTACATCGCTAACACAAAAAGTTTTTTTTCTGTGAAACAGTTTTATACACAGTGTTTGTTTAAAATTGTTGCAAACCAGCATAATTTTTTCCATTTTAAAGTTTAAGAATTTTTAATTCAACACCATTGGAATACAGAGTAATGCAAAAATATCGATTTAGCGTGATATTCGGGGTTGCTATAGAATGTAAAAAAAATTACGTTGTTGTCATGAAATCCAAGTCATCGGATTGGTTTCGAGCTTGAATTTTTATCGGTGTCATAGAGTTCAAAAATTATAGGTTTTTTTATTGGAAGTTATCATAAAATATATATTTTTTAAAGTTTAATAAGTAAAATGTGTGTTCAAATTTCAATTTAACTTTATTAATCTATAATAAATTTTGAACACCATTGTGATTTGCATCTTTAATAAGAAAATAGGGGAAAACAAAACGCAAATCGGTATGCTTCTGGAGTTTATGGAGAAGTACAATGATTTGGATGTGGACTCCCTCTGGCAACAATTGTCTGCACAATTAAATAGAGCTGGTCCGCCGCAAACGGATGTGATCTTTGTTTAAACGATAAGAGGCTAAAAACCTGCGCAACCTTTTTAAATATATGTAAATATTTACACATAAAATATAACAAGCATTAAAATATACTTGTACTTCAAATGGATTGCTCCAGTCTCTCAACAAATTTTTCTTGCCACCCTCTCAGTGTCCTTCTTCCAATAACAAAAATATCCAGCGTCACTTTTTTTCTTTTCTTTGTTTTTGTTTAGCAAAAACACCGCTTTTAGAACAATTTGCGAAATTTTGAAAAAAAATATGTATGTACAATTACAATTGCAAACGAAGATAACAAAACCGACTTGTTTTCATGACAAGTATGACATAATGGATACTTCACAATAATATTAATATATTGTACATAAAGACATTAACCAAAAACGACTTTTCAAATTAAATATAACCTAGAAATATAAAATAAGTTTCGTTAAAATGCGCAGAATATAAATAAGTGTTATAAGGAAAAAAACTTTGCATGTACAAAAAACAAATTAAAATTAAGAATAGAAAGAATATTCAGTCCTTTTTGGGTCAAGGCCTTTAGGCCCTTACTAGAAACTCTATATATACCTAGACTTTTTTATTTTTCAATTTTCAATGATGCCTTTGATATAAGATACTATACTAACAAATTCTCATTATTCGGCGCTAAGTCTTGACTGTTAAGTATCCCCAATTACTAAGCTACAGATTGTGTTGTAATGGAACCCATTAAATCTACAAAAATAGTGTGGTTGACTAGAAAATTCTGAGCTTGTATTTCAGATTTCTGTCTGTCATTTGTATATAAAGTGCTATTTTATTTAAGGTTTGAAATACTTTTGTTCTCCCTTACAACTTTGGCAATATTCCAAAACTTAGGAGAAAATTTATCAAGACTTTTTAGCAAATTATTCCATTTACAGTTTCGAAGGTGCAAAATATTGTTTCGAACAACTTTATTTAAAATTACCTTAAAAAGTGGAAGTCTGTGTGTAATCCAGTTCCGCCTCCAAATGTTTCTCTGGATAATTAAATTAAATGTATGTATTGGCAAACGTTTAATACAAATATTGGAAACGTGTTTCTTTGAAACGCTGTGTTTAGCAGCGTTTTGCAAGTGTTGTAAAATTTAATACCAAATGTTCAACATCGTTTATATTATTTAACGTGGTATTCAGCATCTGACAAACATTATTATAAATGAAACTCCTGAATAGACTCCAGTTCGCATGGCACAGTCGAACCTTGGACACTCAGAACAATGAAAGCGTAAGTTAAATGTAGTTTTAACAGGTCTGAACTATGTCTGTACGAGTAAATGCCGCGGAAAGTTTATGTGGTACATTAGAAAGAAAAAAGTCAAGGAAATGCGGACTTGATCTGTAGCTTGCCGGAATTAGGATGGGGTGTGGTGGATAGACTATTTCAAAGTAATTGCTCAGTAGCAGATCATGAAGTATATTACCCCAACAGTTCGCTCTAATACAACCCCATGATTGATTTCTGTAGTTAAAGTCAACAACTAATACGTAGTGGCCGTGAATCCTGGAAAACTTGTTAAGATCCGATCTTAACATGTTTTTCCTGAAATCCGAAGGAGCCGGTAAACATCCGGGAAAATAACAGCTGTAAAAGTTTTCTATTAATTCTGTATTTACTGCATTTAAAACTCTGTGGCGTATATTTTTACGAACTACGACCGTTACACCTCCCCTTCCAAAACCATGACGGTCTTTATGTTAGCAAAAATATTTTAGCTTCATTAAGAAAATACTGTCCAACCAAGTTTCACTGATTAAACAAACATCTATATTCTCTAGTTGTATAAAATCAAAAAATTCATCAAGTTTATAACGGATACCTCTACCTTTAAATTGGTGTTCATGTCATTAAAAGCTAAATCTGTTATTACAGAAAATTTTCTACTTTAGGTCTTGCAGTTTTTAAGCTTTCTTTAATTCTGAAGTTGGAGTTCTAAGTTTCTCAAGGAAAAGAGATCATGTGATGCATTGTTTAACTCGACAAGATCGCTTTGTAGTGCACTAGCAAGAGTTTGCTTATTGCTAATATTAATATTACTGGTGTTCTTGGTAGGCATAAGTACGTTAGGTACTTCCTTAGTACTAGTATATATGATATGTACATATCGCGAATTGTTGACTGGAACAACTATTCTTCACGCTAATATACGAGGATCTCATACGACAGTTTTTGTCGGTAGATTTATGCTCGCCATTACAATTCGCACATTTTAACGAATTCCATGTACAAGATGAAGTTTCGTGCGAGCCAGCACATTTAGAGCAAAATGTTTTGACTTTGCAACTATTTGAGCCATGACCCAACATTTGGCAGTTAAAACATTGTATGATTTTATGAGGAGCTTTAGACTGATAATACAGGGTATCTGGTAGCAGATTTATATTTTCAAACCTAAATAAAAAAAGTAATAATTGACACAAAGTTTTATTAAGTGCATTGAGCGATAGAATGGAAATGCGGATTTTATTTTTTAAAGAGTATGTCATCCAGATGACTTTCGTCGAGTTGGACACACTGTTCGAAACGGAGCCATGTGTTCTGCGCCACACGCTGCAGTAAACTTGATTCAATTGAGCTGATTTCTCGACGAACATTTTCATTTAAAGCCACAAGAGGTTGGGGATTGTCATTATAAGTTTTCCAATTTTAATTAGTTCGCCATTTAAAATATTGGGGTCGACACTTTATCTAGAAGTGTTAAAGCTACATTGAATTATGTATCATTTTTTGGGGTATATGTAAAATATTTTATTTTGTTGTTCGTTAAGTATTACTTATGGCCAACAGACATGTTTCTTTTTGAATAACTGGTGATGCGGCAGACTTTACAGAGTTTATGTAAAGCATCGGTATTGCTTTTCAAAATCGATAGGTTGTATCTTTGCTTTTGGCGTCGACGTTGCGAAGACACCCATATTATTTTCTGTTTTTCCATCATCAGCTATTGCTATAGTGGATGCTAATAATTATTGCAACCAGCATTATTGTCATCAGCTGCCTCCTTTTCAAACTCATGTTCGAATAGGAGAGTTTTGTAATAAATAAGAAGCAAAACAAAACAGTATAAAAAAGAATAAAAACAAAGCAGTCGTTGTATGATCTGAGGTATTGTTGTAACAACAAAGCCAAATACAGAAATAAATTAAATAAGGGCGTTTACAGGTCTTGTATCATTGAGTTATCAAGATAAAATCGTTTAACAAACGCGACAGCAACTTTTACTACAAAAACATTTATTTGCTATTAAAATCTAAAAGGGACAGTAAATTTCATATACAGTGACTAACAGATTATTTGATGCAGCCATAAAAATTTAAAAGAATTTGAAATATATATTAAATTATATATTTTATATAAAAAAAAATTTAATAAAAAATGCTTCCTCATAAAAAAGATGTAGTAAAATAAAGTAATTCCTGCACACTTTTGAGCTCACAGCTTAAATGATGGCACTGCATGATATTAATTATTATTTTATTATTATTATATATTTATATTTGAAGGCAAAAATCATTAACATCACACAATTTTTGTACCCTTTTGGTCCAGAAAAGCTTTTTAAGAGGACCTCATGGATTCGACTAATTTTTTAGTGCAATCGGTACTAATTTTACACCATTCTTCCTGTAACGCAGCATTGTATTATGATTTTTAATTTTATATAGAAGCACCGACATTACATTTTCGATGACGCTCAGATGTGGACTCTGTGTTTTTGTGTGTATTACATGTAGGCAGTTCCAGCTAAGCCAAGTGGTTTGGATCATTATCCTGGTAGAACCTTAATGAGTCTTTAACACCAAAATTCTCCGCACTTAGTAAAATATTGTCCTTGAGCAGATCCACAGATGTTTCCTTCAATAAATTGCAGTTTTCCAGCTCCTGAATACGACATGCAGCCGCAAACCATTACACTGCCTCCCTCGTCTTTAACCGTTGACCGCAATTTACTTAGATTAAGGGCAGTATTGGGCTTTCTCCAAATTAACGACTTTCCATCTGACCTGAAAAGGTTAAATTCGCTTTCAACAGCAAGGATTCGTCCAAAAAACATTAAATTTCTGATGAAATCGTAGTTAAGATGTTACATCTAAATACAAAAGTGCACAGATGGGACACCGTGCATAACGCAATCGCGTATTTGGATTTTAAATCAAAATAATTTTCGACTTTTAAACATCCTAGTCCAAAAATGTTACGTAATAAGCACATTCAGTTTAGACTTGGATGCTGAAATTCTTCGCAAAAAAGTGAAATCAAATAAAAAGTCTGTGAATCGAAATTGTTATTTTGTCCACGGAGCAAGCCACTCACTTTTGGGGCATATAGCAACTAAAAAAACCTTAGGAAAATTAAATCTGCATATAGATTACGAATATTCCAACTATTTTTTAAACGCAGGAGTTTGTGACAATTCCTAAAGTAATTGTAAACTTAGAAAAAAAAATTTTTCAAAGTAATTTTTTTCAACACAAAGAATGGATAATTTAAACAATTATGTTGGTTGTTTAACATGGCTGCTAGTGAATCATTAACACCATGTCCATATTTGTTCACTAGGCTTTTGCTAAATTAACATGCTGGCAATATGAATTAATTTTTTTCTAAACAATAATTATTTTTTTGAGGCAGAGAATAAACTAGTAACTAAAGCACAATTATACTATTAAAAATTAGGCAAAATTTAAGTTTTTTATATGCCCTAGAGAAGACGTTCCAAACGCTTGTAGGCTAACGCTTCCCGCACTTTAGTTGTGTTAAGAGGTTTTATGTTAACTTACTTTTAAGGCGTAGTTTTAACTTCAGAAAACTTACCTAAAAGAAAAGAAGAAAACGTATATAGAATTAGAAATTAATGTAAAAAAATTGTTCAAATCAAAAAATCATATTGCATAGTTAAGAATAATTTTAAAAGTATTTGCAAGATAATTATATTAGTACATTGAATTCGTTCCTTTCCTATAAATATCCAAAAACAAACTGTTATGACTTTTGAACATTGGACCCATCTGCTTATTTCCAATAAATTTTTATAACTTTCTTAAAGAAAGTTTCTATAGTCTTCTTTAATGAGTGTGTTTATTTTACAGTTTTATGACATTATTTTATAAAATATTGTTTTACAGATATATTGTTTTATTTGTTAATATAAATATTACTAATTTCTCAGTTTTAAAATCATTTTCAGTGCAAAATTTTAAATTTTTAGACTTAACACAGCCCTGCTACTCTATTAACAGAGGTATGTTAATATTGCAGGTTCGAGTCTGGCGTTAAAAATTTTTTAAATTTATCTTCACACTCATGGTTTTCGTACTATTAGAAAAATAAAATGTTAATTAGATCGAAGACAAGTACTGGATTTTGTTAAACGAGAAATAAACCTGTGCCACTCTGTCAAATAAAGTATAAAAGTAAATTCGAATTAAGCAGAACTGGATGACTTGAAATAAGAACACTCAAATTAGACGAAACACACTGTGCAAAACAAACGCTTTAAAAGCTCCTTTACGTAAACTCAACATTTTAACAATTTAAAGACAAAAAATTATTTTCAAACTCTTATTTATAATAACTGTAAAAGTGGCGGAGAACAATTATCAAATAAAAATAAAGCTGAATTATCAAAATATTTAAAGCCAGAATACTGAGAAAAGGCCTGCCAGCCACTTTAAAATCTATTGAAGATATAAAGAGTGTTAAAAGAACATACGTTCGCTAGCTATCAATACATAGTGAATGTGATCTAAGGAACGGTATAGTAAAATGGGAAATAAGAATGCGTATTTTTCGAAATAAATATTCAAAGTTTCAGGTTTAATTCAAGTATTTTTAAATTGTTTTCTAAATATGCTGTTTTATTTAAACTGGAGAGATACTGCAAAAGCGAACGCTATTTATTGCTTCTGCAAACGAACTTGAAAATTCGTTCATTGATATGAACATAAAATTACCTTTAATAATCTAAAGATTCTATAAAAAGTAGTTCCTAAGAGTAAACAAAATGATCAAACTACGCGTACGACGAAAAATGGCAATATCACAATATTGCGTGGAAACTTTTTACACACCAGAAAAAAAGAAAACATTTCAAAGGTTATATACATATATATATATATATATACATATATATATATACATATATATATATATATATATAATATATATATAATATATATATATAATATATATATAATAATATATATATTATATATATTATTTTATTATTATTCACAATAGGGTTGTTTATTATAACAAATTCTGAAATTTAAATTAGGAACGAAATATAATCTACATCGAATTGGCCATCGTTTATTCCGTTTGTGTTATCACCGTAGACGGAAGGCGTTGACGTAGTAGTACGGAGATTGTTATTCACAGTGTGAGGATTAACTTAGGAACAAACAGTTCAATACAATAAACCAGTACCCTTACGACGACGATGTGTTCGCGGAAAAAGTTTTTAAAAACTGGCCTTAAATTTCTGGACTAATAGGTACGTCAATAAACAATTCAAATGAGATATAACTAAGTGAAATACATCTTGAGAATCTGTGTTTGAAGTGAATTCTAAGTTGGACTATTATAAAATGTGGTCACAATAAGTTGGCGCTACGCACCTCACTGATGTCCAATGTCGTTATATACATATATTCCTGCATTCCTGAATCTGCAAAGTTAAAGGGACCCTCAAACGAAATTCATTATGATTTGTGTCCATTTCGGACACAATTCGGTATTTACACAATGATATATTCCGCGCATAATGAATGTCTCGATGGATTAGGTAGAGTAATCGACCAACAGTCCAGCGGTCGTAGCTTCAATTTCTACCTACCGGTGGAAAAAAAAGACCATAACCAAAATTCTTTAAATTAAACTAAATAAAAATCACATAGTACACAGTGCTACATACATAAATACAAACACTCAATAACACAACAAACGAGTTCACATTAATACAACGTAGAACAAACAAACGCAATGTTGAGGGTGTCGGTTAATTGATGTTTGACAGTGCATTGCCCAAGACATGTACAAAGGAGATCTCTGAGTACTAAACAAAAATAAATAAATTCTTTAGGATTTTAAACGTGAAGCTTTTACTTCCAAATTTTAAACATATTATTTCAATAATTTTCAATGTTATTTTAAAAATAAGTCACTTCGATATGACATGATCTAAATGTAGACATACCAGAAACAAAAAAGTACCCTTAAAAGCATGCGGTATTACTCAAACTTTAAGAGTGCTGAACTTTAATATTAATAAAACTAAATAAAATGTTAAATAGAAACATATACATACATACATACAAATAGATATACAGACTGTCAATAATGACATTGAAAACATACACGGTTTAGTAGAAATTATTAGTGAATTCATGACATTTTTACTCTACAAAAAAAATTTTCGTCATATTTTATAAATTTATATATTATATAAATTTATTTCGTCATATATATAAAATTATAAAAACTTTGAATATGTTCAAAACAAACAAAAAGTATAACAAAAACAAATGTATCCTTCATTACACACTGTCATAATGTGTATAATAATGTACATAAGTATATAAAGAGTGGTTAAATTTCAAGGGCCGATGTTGATTTTGAATAAAACACAAACTATTTAGGAAATTATTGTAATTTTAATTTATTATGATGTATTGGTATTACTCAATTATGTATAGAACAAAATATCGGCCAAATGGGCGCCGGAACCTCGGCGGCACACCTCCATCCGATGGTCCAAATTTTCGATGACGCTGAGGCATAATGGAGGTTCTATGCCGTTAATGTGCCGAATTATCTGATCCTTTAGGTCTTGAATTGTTGCTGGCTTATCGACGTACACCTTTTCTTTCAAAAAACCCCAAAGAAAAAAGTCCAACGGTGTCAAATCACATGATCTTGGCGGCCAATTGACATCGCCATTACGTGAGATAACACGGCCATTGAATTTGTTGCGCAAAAGAGCCATTGTTTCGTTAGCTGTCCTGCTGAAACCACATATCGTCCACATCCATATCTTCCAATTCGGGCCATAAAAAGTTCGTTATCATCTCACGATAGCGAACACCACAGTAACTGCCTCACCGGCCTCATTTTGGAAAAAATACGGCCCGATGATGCCGCCAGCCCATAAACCGCACCAAACAGTCACTCTTTGTGGGTGCATTAGTTTTTCGACAATCACTCTTGGATTCTCATTCGCCCAAATGCGGCAATTTTGTTTATTGACGAATCCACTGAGGTGAAAATGTGCCTCATCACTAAAGATGATTTTCTTCGAAAATTGATCATCCACTGTTGCCATTTCTTGCCACCATTCTGCCCATTCACGACGTTTGGAATGGTCAAGAGGCTTTAGTTCTTGAGCCAATTGCACCTTGTAAGCGTGTAAATGCAAGTCTTTATGCATAATGTTCATCAACGACGAGCGTGAGAGGTGCAATTGTTGGGAACGACGACGAGTTGAGGTGGACGGCTCTTCAGCCACACTATCGCGAACAGCAGCAATATTTTCTGCAGTACGAGCTGTACGAGCATGCACTGGTGTTCTCACATCTTCTACAGACCCGGTTTGCTCGAATTTTTCCACGATTTTTGCGATTGTACGCACATTTGGACGATGAAATTGACCAAAAAAATTACGAAGTGCACGATATGCATTTTGATTTGAACTTCCATTTTCATAATAAGTCTGGATAACTTTAACACGTTGTTGGATTGTGTATCTCTCCATGGTTCAAATTGAGTAAGTCTGAAATAGAGAAATGTCAAATAAAATTCGGAAAAAAACTTGGCGTTTAGGTGTGGTTCACATTCAACATCGGCCCATAAAATTTAACCACCATTTTTACTCTACCAAAATTTTTTTTTTGTAGAGTAAAAATGTCATGAATTCACTAATAATTTTAACTAAACCGTGTCTGTTTTTAATGTGCAAACTCATTATTGACAGACTGTATGTAAATTAAGTGTTTTGAAAAAATTATTTCCTTTAAAAATCTATCAGTTTGCAAGTGTGTACTCGTATGTTAATTTTAGATTTGGCGTTTTATTCTGTGTATGCCCGCAAGCAATGCTGGTACATAATGTATATCAAGTTGTTATTTGAAACAACAACAAAAAAAAAATATACATGTATACATATATATCGGATAAAGAATCAAGGCACTTAGAAATGTGAAGAGACAAAGCCTAGAACGCGAATTCTTTCTAATACATGTTTTCATTGATAATTGTTTAAAAACAATTTCCAGAAATTTTAAGATACAAAGCACTTTGTTTGTTTCTATGCCTTAAATAAGGTTTGAATAACGAAATATTCAATATAACGAAACCAATGAGCTGACAGAAAAAAACCAAGGCAGTCGATCATTTTTGAATACAAAGAGGAGAGGTGTTAATATACATACATATGTATGTACATATGTATGTATAAAATTTCCGCATTAAACTCAAGATTTGTGTCCAATAGATTTTGGAAATGACAACGAAACAATGCGAGTACATGACATGAGTTGTATAAATCATAAAAAAATTCTTAATTTTGTTTATCACACATGGTCACAACAACATGTGTCATGTTTTCGGTTCTTTGTGCACCACTTGAAAAAGTTTTATAATTTTTAGGACAGGAAAAAAGAGAAGTAAATGGAAGAAAGTGCTGGCATTAAAAATCATTACTTAAATGGAAAGTGTGGAAGGCTGGTGTTAAATAGCAGGGATGGCAGAAATAACTTCTATTATAATATAATGTGTTTATTAAAATATGTATGTTTTAGTTTTTGTTTTTTTAAATTTCAAGTTTCGACGACTATTGCTTGTAACTTTTTTAATGTCTTCAGGTTTGTCCCGTAAATTAAATAAGTTACTGGTAGTTCAAAATTCTACTTGAATCGCATCAATTGGAAAATGTAAATACACTTACATACATACATATGTATTTGTTCATAGTGTTTCATTTAGATCTCAGAATGATTTTCATGCCGTCGCTGTACTCGGAATATACCAATTTGTTGCTGTCTTTTGAGCCAATAATTAGAATTAGTACAGTCCGGTCTGTAAAATATAGAATTGCATCACAAAGTATGCACTATATTGGCAATATCGTGCCCAAGGATATCGTGTCAAGGATACTAAGGATGACACGTGACTGATTACACTTGACTCACTCGTAGCAAGAATTTTTCGACTGAAATGAAGAGTGTTGGCGGAGCCAGTTATTAATCCATTTGCGGCCATGTCTAGGAGGTTCTGCAAAGTTTCAGACGACATTCTTCCTATTTAGTCAGTGACGTTCTATATTTCATGTTTCATAGCTACATAAATAATCAAAAATTGCCCATCTTGGCTGACAGTCAGCCTTCCGCAAATCAGATACGGCTTGTAACTCTAACTCCAGATTACTAGCGTAATTCAAGATAAGCCGAAAGCTACAATTCTTTGAAAACAGTCCGACAGTAAACTTTATCTTAACTGTTTTATATTACAAAATTTTGTTAAAGGAAACTTGCCATATTTGGTATAAAATACAAGCAAGTATAAATGCGTTATTTCTTTTGTTGTTGTAAAGCTCAGAGGTCTGGATAAAGCTTAAAAATACAGCATTCGATTTGGAATTGTAGAAAAGAAATTCAACGTACTTCATTAACGATAAGATTTATAGGAAATTCCAAGGAAAAAGTGGTATTACCACCAAACTTTTGAAAACCTTAAAATTTTCAAATTTTTTCCTCTTCATCTACAAATAATTTTCTATTTTTATTTTTTCTATTGGCCCGAAAGTCATTGGCAGGAAGCCTTTTCCTTTGCTAATTATTCTAAATTTCTTTTCCCTTCATTATGACAGTAGAAAAAGCATTCTTACATGATATTTAACACACAACAGGAAGTTAAAAATCCAGAAAAATGTGATTAAAAACTTATGTAGAAATGCAGGAAATCTCATCATTTCTAATACCTTCTGTTTCACAAAATTCTTCCGAAGGCGGGAAAAGACAAGCCCCCTGAGTTGGTAGCCCAAAATCCCGAAGGAACATCTGGCCTGAACCAACTCGTCTGTACATTCCCCTGAATCTAGTTCCTTGCATAAAAACAGACCTGTCGCTTGTCGGTCCCCGTTCTGCAAATGGACCTTTGGTGAAGGTTTCGGAAAACCATGCATAACGGAAGTCATAAATGAACTTCCTAGAGTTTTGGTTGCGGGGACAACGGAGGGACCACTTCCCGTCTTTTCCCCGGAAAGCAGAGTGGCCTGGCTGGGTGTAAGTCGTCAACGCTTAACCTGCTCCCGGGGGAAATGATGATTGAATGGACTCAGCTGACAAAAAATTATAAGTGCAGTCACATTGTTAGGTTTGCCTTGAGTATAAATGCGTTTAATTTTAGAGCTGCAAAAGAGCGCTGAACTTAAAGTGAAAAAGTACTTTTTTAAGTTGTTTTCAAAGCACCAATTTCAAAAAAATGCGCTCTGTTATGACGCAAAGGTTTCGTATTGCCATGTGTGAAAAGGCATTTTACGGTGTGACAATTTTTTTTTCCCACAAAATCCAATATAAATCTTAAAACTTGTCTAATAATCCAAACTATGCTTAAAATTAGTTCAAATCCTTAATTATTTAGTTTTTTGTTGCTTCCGAACTTAACAATAATATTGAGCTCTCGATTATTTACAAGTTCCACTCAAAATACATCTACCGACTTGTCATTGTATAGGGTGTTTTTTTAGAGGTATAGAACTTCGAGTTGAAATAAAATTTTAATGTCCATCAATTTGGCTTTATTGGAAGGATAATTTTATGCCATTAATGTTTAAATATGATTTCGGGCATGTGGCCGCCGCGGCTGGCTCCAATAAAGCCAATTCTACAGGTCCAATTTTCAACCACTTTTTCGAGCATATGGGGCCGTATGTTGGCCCAATGACTCCACCAGCCCATAGAGCACACCAAACAGTCAGTTTTTGTGGATGTAATGGCGTCTCAAGGGTCTCATGTGGATTCTCTTCACTCCAAATGCGGCAATTTTGCTTGTTGACGTAGCCATTCAACCAAAAATGAGCCTCATCACTGAACAAAATTTTGCGATGAAAATCAGCATCTAAGTATCTAGGTAAACTTCGCGAACTGAACCATTATTTTCGAAATAAATTTGCACGATTTGCAAGCGTTGTTCTTTTGTCAACCTGTTCATGATGAAATGGCAAACCAAACTAAATTTTAATCACTTGACAGCTGACAAAATGGCCGCCAGTTAAAAAAGTGATGCCAACTTAAAGTTCTATACCTCAATAAAAAACACCCTATAGTATTAACAATAAGTTTTCAATCAGGCATGTAAATTTATGTTGAAAAAAACAGACATTTCATTTATTGTTCGGTCCCTTCTCATTTTTTGCCCGACTCAAAAATTTTTTCAACCAATAAAAACGATATTCAGTTTAAAAGTATTTAGAACTTTTTCTTTCAACTTCCTTAGCTTTCATTAACATGATGCAAAAACATTTATTGAAAGTAAATAAAATGGAAGTGTTGCTGCTGACCGATTTAGGGTGTGCAGTGTGAACGCTTTGCTCTGGGATTTGATAAGTTTTGTTTATTATGTTTTTAGATTTATGTATCATCTATAATTTAATTATATCTTTTTCCTCTTTTTTAATTTATATTATTGCAATTGTAATGCAATTCAAGAGGCTTTATGGTCTTAAGCCGCGAGAAATATTTTATTATATGGCAAGATGGATAAAAAACGTTCTTTATGAACGTTTCAGTTCGTTTTTTAAGATCCCGTTTAATAAATAAACATTTTTAAGGAACATTTGGCACGACTTTTTGATCGACCAGAATGTCGGTACACACAACTAGTAGTTATACATACATACATATATTAAATACGATATCAACGCTTATTTATTTTTCTATTAATTTTTTAGTTTATGCTTTTATAGGTGTTGTAGTACTGAAGTATAATATCACTCAATGTTTGTTTCTAACTCTTGGTTTTGAATTGTGCATTTTGTGGCGTCCAAGTTTCAGTCAAAAAAAAAACAAAAACGAACATTGAAATATTCTGTTCATGTTTTTTATGTTCGCTGTCGTTGCTCTGTCCGTTTTGTCAGTCATTTTGAAGGAGTGCTGATTAGACATTCAACATAAATACGAACAGGGTATTTGACAATAAAAAGAAACCTGACTAGCCGACCACCATCGCTGAGAGATGTATTTATTTGAAAGCTCTTTTTTAAAGTTTTTGTTCAACACGAATTAGACACATTTATTATACATACATAAATAATGAAACAGTCGGCGACAAACACTCAAAGTGTGCAGACATCTATTTCTCTGATCGCCTTATTCGCAACATAATAATAAAGTAATAATATACATATGTACATAAAACCTAGTAACTGTTTTTGTGCACTGAAGTTAAGTCCAACATAAATATACATACATATAAACATTATTGTGTTTTATTCTCACAATTTCTTAGAAGGCACTTTGTATTGATTACAACTTGGAAGTGTTACAATGCCCCGATCGATTTGCTTCACCAGCAGACCGTAGTGCCCTAAGCGAGAGAAAATAGCGCAACGTAGGAGAATCTCTATATGAATTCCACTCTCTTCCAATTCAGAGATCTATCAATCCAAAATACATTGTGGTTACTACTGAAAAGGAGAGATATTATCCATTTCTTAACTAACAGACGGTAATATACTATTACTTGTCAAGAAAAATTCAACAGCAGAATTATTTTTGAAGTCTAAAGAATTATTACGTATATGCAAAGTAAAATGCAAATTAAACGAAAACCTGAATTTTATTAAAGGAGCTTTTCATGCACTGTGTCTCATAAATATACCTGAAAAGAAAATAATTGAGGAGCTCAGCTCCCAAGGGGTTGCTGATGTTTAATGTGGAAGAATATCTGAGGGAAAAGTCTTCTTTCCAAATGTCGAAAATTCACAGAACAAAAAGAAATGCCCGGAATTAAAATAAAACATAAATATCCACTGCGTAAGGTTATAAAAATTTATAGAGAGCAGAGAAAACTAAAACAATAAAAGAGTTTTTGCTACATTACTTAGTAACAAGTCCAAGGAATGTGAATATAGTCCCCATTCATTTATTCCTCAACTTAATTCGAATAGAAAAAATGACTGCAAAAATATAAGTAGTATAATTCTATCAAAAACAAATCAGTAAATACCGCAACCAAAAACAGAAATAATAAAAAAACCAAACATTATTTGTCTTCAGGAAACGAAATGTAAGAACACCAATTATTGCAAAAGACTAATCTAGTTGTTTCTTGAATGCAAAATCCAGTTCTAAACAAGGCTCAGCAGTATTATTGAAGAAAACTATACCCCATAAAACGGCTCCTTTTCAAGTCTATTGCACTGCATGATGGCATGCCAGAAGGGTCTTCTTCATCGGTAACCCTTTTCTTTATTGTTTTTGACGATTTCTCGTATTATTATAGGTTTAACCATTGCGCATATCCCGACGATCTCTACATCATAGGTAACGAACAAGGGAATAAAAATATTGAGCAGAGTTTATCAGAAACTCTTTTTCTATTAAAAATCGGTTGGTATTTTCGGATGTAGATATTACGTTTTACGTCAGTAAAAAAATAAAAGTACTAACAGTAAAACAAATATTTACAATGTAAAATATTGTAAAATTTTATGTATCAACATTGGTTGTAAATACTAACAGATTAAATATCATCAAACATCTATCATCGAACAAGACTCATATGCATTCTAATAGCCTTCTGAAACTAGTTAAAGCTTAATACTAACGAAAATAGATTTCGGTCTGGTTATACAAAGCAAAACAGATAAATCAAGTCTACAGAACGTAAAAACTTTACTAATTGCTGCCATCAGAGCCAGTCTTAAAGCCTTCGGGACAACTCCTAATAAAAATATATTAGGTGAAGGAGAATTCGAACCACTTCACATCCATGCCAATAAACTTAAATTTCGTATAGTTCATATAATTTTCTGCACAAAAACATCTTTGCTATATAAGCAGCTATATTACTCTATAAAAGATCGACCGAACTGAAATATCCTTCCACCCTAGCACATATGACAAGAAAGAAAGTTCAACATACATAAATAGATTTAAAGTGTTTTTAAAAACACTTTGCAACCTTATTGGAAAATGGCATTTCATCTACACTGATGGCTTCAAAGCTTTATATAATGTAGGTTTTGCAATCAAGCAATTCTCAAAACACTACATCTCTGTAAATCATCAACAAATAAACACATAATGATACAATAATCCCAATTCAACAACTTTTGATACAAACAAAAGACAAAGTTATTCTTCGAGGGAAATGAAGCTGAAGATATACGAGTAACTGCTAAAACAGCCTATAAGTTTCCTATATACTAGCTCCTAACACAGAGTTTCATCTCTAGAACTCCGATTACGAATCTCAACGCTGCCAGTTTCCATAACTGGAATAAATATGACCATCTCTACAGACACACCAACCATGATAAGAAATCTACATGTTTGCAAGCTTCCACTAGCTCGTTAAGAAAAAGCGCTTTACCCACAATAAAATAATAATTTAATAAAATGACTTTTGTAACTTGATTCTTTCTTTTTTTTTAAAGCGAACCAAATCTATACAAGGTGGAGTTAAAATTTGAAACAAAAATGAAACCCTCTTCAAAATTTGCCCTACCGATTGATTCATTGTAAATTAACTTTTCAATGTTGACCCGAAAACGAATTTGGATTTCTTCTTCTTCTTCTTCTTTTGGCGCTACAGTCCGTGGTGAACCTGGGCCTCAACCAACAAAGTTTTCCAGCTGGCACGGTCTTAAGCCAGCGTTCTCCAATTGTGCACACCAAGTTGGTTGAGGTCCCTCTCCACTTGTTTGCGCCATCGGTTCCGTGGGCGTCCTCTAATGCGTTGTCCCACAGGTTCGGAATCGAAGATTCTACGGGTCGGAGCAGTATTCTCCATGCGCTCTACATGGCCCAACCATCTTAGCAGTTGGATCCGTAGGCGCCTGGTTAGGCTCATGTCGCTGTACAACCCGTACAGTTCATGATTGAATCTTCTTCTCCAGAAATCATCAACGCAAACAGGGCCGAAGATTGAACGCAGAACTTTTCTCTCGAAAATACCAAGGACTTCCTCATCCGCCTTCGACATCGTCCATGCTTCTGCGCCATAGAGAAGTACAGGTATTATCAAAGTGGTATATAGTGTCAGCTTGGTTTTTCGAGAAAGGGCCTTACTACTCAATTGCCTCTTGAGCCCAAAGAAACAGCGATTGGCAAGAGTTATTCTGCGCTTGATCTCGGTACTGATGTTATTTATACTGTTGACTTGGGAGCCAAGGTAGACGACGTCCTGCACTACCTCGAAGTTATAGCTGCCTATGGTGATGTTCTGGCCCAGTCGTCGGTGTTGCGCGTCTTTTTTTGATGACAGAATATACTTCGTTTTGCCCTCGTTCACCGCTACACCCATTTTGGCCGCCTCCGTTGAAATACCAGCAAACGCTTCAGTGACGGCTCGCTGTGTTCGACCAATCACATCAATGTCGTCAGCGTATGCTAGCAGTTGCACGGACTTTTGGAAGATCGTGCCTCTGTTGTTGGCGTGTGAGTTTTGCACGATCTTCTCAAGAATTATGTTAAAAAAGTCACATGACAGTGCGTCGCCTTGGCTAAATCCCCTTCTGACATTGAAGGTCTCGCTGAATTCGTTACCGACCTTGATGGAGCAGCGAGAGTTCTCCATCGTCATCCTACACAGCCTGACGAGTTTAGTAGGAATGTCAAAACTAGACATGGCTTCGTATAGCTCGTCCCTATACACACTGTCATATGCGGCCTTAAAATCGACGAATAGGTGGTGGGTGTCGATTTGCATCTCTTGGGTCTTCTGCAGGATCTGCCGTAGTGTGAAAATTTGGTCAATGGTGGACTTCCCCGACCTGAAACCACACTGATAAGGACCTATCAAACTGTTCACGAATGGTTTCAGGCGCTCACACAAAACGGCAGAGAAAATCTTGTAGGCGATGTTCAAGAGACTTATTTCTCGGTAATTGGCGCAGTTGAAGGGGTCTCTTTTTTTGTGGATCGGGCAAACGATGCTGAGATTCCACTCGTCGGGCATGCTTTCCTCCGACCATATCTTACAGATGAGCTGGTGCATGCGCCCAACCAGGTCATCTCCAGCTGCCTTAAATAGTTCCGCGGACAGTGCGTCCGCTCTTGCAGCTTTGTTTGATTTAAATCTCGATATGGCTATCTTGACTTCATTCAGGTCGGGGGGACGGAATTCTCTACCATCATCGTCCGTCATCTAGAGTGGAATATTCTGCCTGGCGATGGAATCGGTGTTTTGTTCGCCGTTAAACTGTCTGCAGACGTGATCTTTCCAGATTCTCAGCATTGATTGCGACTCTACAACGATTTGTCCCTCCCTGTACTGGTCAAGCTGACATACTGCCTCCTCATGGCGCCCCTGGATAGCCCCTACAGCACCCGCTTAGAGGTGAACCAAAGTGTGCAGCGAATCCCCTCTGTCCAGGGGTCTAAACCAGGACCGGTCCTCCAGGTTTCGGGGGTTGTGCGTGGGGGTAACTTCCCTACCGTGTAAAAACACATTAGTTTTGATACAACCACAAGAAGAAAATATAAATATGGATGACTTTATTGCTGACGACCATGGACAACGAAATAAGGATAACGATTTTCGGTTCTGCGCGTGGAATGTCAGGTCCCTGAACAGACCACGTGCAGCCGATGAACTTGCGGAGGCCCTGGAAGCCTATAAGGCTGACATCACCGCCATCCAGGAAGTGCGATGGGATGGGCCGGGCAAAAGGAAAGTGAAAAACTGCGACATCTACTACGGTGATTGCTACAAAGAGCGGCGACAGCGCCTGTTTGGATGCGGGTTTGTTGTTCGAGGCAGACTTAGGCAAAGAGTCTTAAGCTTTAAATACGTGAGCGAACGCCTCATTACAATCCGCATCAAGTCTAGGCTCGGTACCATTAGCCTAATCTGCGCCCACGCTCCTACGGAGGATAAAGATGACGACAGCAAGGATGACTTTTATAATCTCCTAGAAAGAACATACGATCAATGCCCCAGCTACGACACCAAGATCGTCCTAGGAGATTTCAACGCAAAGCTGGGCAAGGAAAACATCTTCGCTAGAGTCATCGGGAAACACAGCCTGCATGACGACACATCCGATAACGGACTCAGGCTGCTAGATTTTATGACGGGGCGAAATCTCACTGTAGCAAGTACGCGATTCCCTCACCTCAACATTCACAAAGGGACCTGGCGGTCCCCTGATCAATCAACCGTCAACCAAATTGATCACATTGCGATCGACGGCAGACACTCCTCCAGTATTCTTGATGTCCGAACATTCCGAGGAGCCAACATTGACTCCGATCACTTCCTTGTTGTAGCCAAGGTAAGATCACGGATATCAGTAGCAAAACGGAGTAGAGCACGACGACAACAGTTTGACGTCGCAAAGCTACAATCGCAATCGACCGCTGGGAAATTTGGCGATATAGTCTCCCTTAAGCTCTCAGAGAGTCCAGCCCTTCCAGGTGAAACAACCGATCAGGAATGGAACCGTTGCCAAAACGCCATCAGAGATGCTGCCTCTGATGTATTGGGTTTTAAAATGCCACCCGGAAAAAACCCATGGTTTAACGACGAGTGCAGGCAGGCACATTCAGCGAAGCTAGCAGCGTATAAGGCGACGTTGGAGAGAAGGACGAGAGCTCTACGAACGGAAGAGAAGGGAATAACACCGGCTTCTCAAAAGGAATTTGGATTTAGTACAGTATTTTTTTTGAGATCTGAGTGACTGTGCCTTAAAATAACATTTGCCTTTACTATTTTAACAACACAGTCTTTGCCAAACACCGACTGAAGGGTTTTAAATGAAGATGAAGATAAATTTCAATTGTTCTTGAAAAAAATTTATTTATTCACCAATTCTTCTTCCCTTCAAAGTAGCCCGCAGATGTTACACACTTTTCGGATTTCATCTCCTCAATCGCCGCCATTTCACAAGAAAGTCAAATTTGGGTTTTCTCCAAATCAGAACAGGGTTTGAGAAAAATCAGTAATTTTGGAAGGAACTTCGCTGCGCGATTCATGCCCAAAAAATGGGACGGCATGAGCCAATCGATAGACCGAAGTCCTCAGCAACTTCTCTAATAGTTATTTGAAGATTCTCTATAACAAAACCGATTATGAATGCAGTCCGCAAAATTTGAAAATTCGCAATATTTTTTTAACAGAACTCGTATAAAGGGGTTTTCACACAATTTTGTTGAGCAATTCATGTCACATCTGAGATAGATAATCATACACTTATCCCGTTGTAACTATATGTTACAGTCCTCTAACTTGGCCCAAACGATATCGTCATTCTCTTAATTAACTTAACTTTTCGTGGATGTATTGCCATCTGGTAGACCTCTTTAGAGTTGGTGTTGTTAAATTCATAAACATACGTATGTTATATATATACTTGTTGTTACTGCACGTTCTTTTTTGTCGATAAAAATGTTCATAAATACTATTATATATTTGAATTTGATCAATACCATGTTGATAACGAGTAAAATTTATGTTTGAAACGAGTATATACTGTTTGCGATACAATACGGATTGTTACGATGAAGATAGTAATGTTGCCGCAACAATATTATAAAATATTTTTCCTACATGCAGTCTGCCTTTAAGATTCCCTACACGAAAATGTGCTATTTTTAATTTGAAGAAGAGAAAATTTTAAAACATGATTTTTAAAATAAGTTTTTTACAAAACGTAAATGTGTAATTTAAATTTAATATTATTGAACACTTCCTGCTTTTAAATCTAAATGAAGAGGAATGAGTGAGATGTTTGAAAGGACTAAGAACCGACTCAAGAAAAAATATTGCGGCCTCAAGTCTTTTCAATGTCTTTTTCACTTCGCACAATGAATAATGCTCTCTGTACATCAATTATAGCAAGGACAAAATGGCCGAAGCAGTGCCCGAGCAGAACACTCAGTTTGATAAAAACAATTTTATTATTTGGATTGCCAAATCTCACATCCGTCTATGGTGACTTCGTGAAATACATATTGTATAATAAATAAATACGGTCAATCTGAAATACATAGTATGTAACTTTGACAATATCGCCGCTCTCGACGGTGACTATCGGAAGTCTCCAATATAAGACTCTGTGTTAATCTTTATATCTAACGATTTATCATTATAATGATACGCAGTTTTTACCAAGAATTAAATATCAATATTCAATCGTATTGTAGTCAGCACGTCTATCAATTTAGCAAGCAGTTATTTTGCATTCAGCCCAAAAAAAAAGAAAAAAGTTTCTCTAGATTCTTAAAACTTGTAGGTTATTATCCGATTTTAGTATTCCTTTATTAAAATTGTGTTTTATTTTTAATTTTATTTTGAATTGATGAAATTACTGCATTTGAATGAATAAATTTTAAAAAGTACAAATTCTACACATTTTGTTAAAACTGTTGTAAGGGAAAAAGTAATCCAGAAATTCTAAATCATTTAAAGGGGCTTCATTAAAGCGGCACCTCAAATAAATCCGTAATGCCAAACTGTATAAATTAAAACAATTTTAATTCTTTGCTGAGAGCAAATCTTGTAGATACTGCTAGATTTTACCACTACAAAAAGACAAAATGAGGTTTGAAAACTTCAGGCGTAAAATCGAAAATTTTTCAAACAGTGATAAAATAAAAATAAAAAATAATTTTACCTTATTCACAATTTAATGCTAATTAAGTCTGTCACTGCAAAATTGTAACTAAAGTTTTAAGTCGTTGAATTATTATGATTTAGTTCTAAAAATGCGCCTCCTTTTGCACAGGTACGTACTAAGTGGAGTTAAATTCAGAAAAGCTTCCATTTCCGCCGTTAGGGTAGATCTTACAGACCCGTCGACATTTTAAAAATGAACTTGCACTCGAATACGAATGTCGTATAAACGGAAAAGCAAATTTTAAGAAATTCGTTGACAGACATTACACAAAAAAGATGCAAAATCGTATGAACTTTATTTTTTCTTTTATGACACAGCTGCTTTAAAAAAGTTGCAACACTGACCGAACGTAGTCTATAACTTTATGAATATGTTCTTAAACGTTTGCAAATCTCTTGTCAAAAAATTCTGTCACAGAGGTATTTTTAGATCAGATTGTCATACTTGTTGAACACTCGTGCGACTAGCTAGGATAGTGAAACACGACATTGACAGAGGTAGAACTAACTGGGTGTCAGGGTCCTTTAAAATGTTTAAACCTAGACACGAACTTGCAATATTACCTCTGTTAGTACAGTACAGGGCTTTGTTAAGCCTCAAAATTTGAGGTTTTGCAATAAAAATGCATTTAAGTCTGAAAAATTTTACAAAATTATATGAATAACTATTTATTTTTAAACAAAATTATATTAAATAAATTGAGATTATAAAAACTTCCTTCAAGAAAGTTAATAAAAATTTTAGAAAAAAAAATTATTTGAGGACGCTCCTTAGCCCATTTTAACAAATGTCCAATAAATTTTTGAATTTTTGAAATCTGAAAAACGACTTTGCTCATTTTGCGAAAATGGTAGGCGATGGGCGAAATTATATTATTGGAGAACACTCCTTAGCCAATCTTTATGAATGTCCGGTCCGCTACATGGGGCGGTGGTAGTAATGGCAGGTGCCGATCAATTTTACAATCTGTACTTTTATTAGCTGTAAGTAAGAGATGCACGCGGTTACTCTTTCCCTTAATACGTTTTAGTCGAGAGAAATTATAAATCGTCATTATTACACTTGGGAAGTAAGACCGTTCCTTTTTTACATACGATTTTATTTACTCGCTTTAATACTACACAATTTAAAAGAAAAATATACAGCTGCTTTTTGAGACAAAAGTCGTTAAGAAAAGTAAAACTTAAAAAAAACTTTTTTATTTTTAGAAAATCTTTTTACTAATTCTTATCGTCTTTTTTTAAAGACTATTGAATATGAATTTTGAAGTTTGAACATAAATACTTTTCAAAAGTTTTCAACTCTACTGTTGATTAGAGTAGCATCAACCAGGTCATATATAAAGTTAAAAAAGCACAAAAACAATTAAATTGTTTTTTTATTTTTGAACAGCATAATTAAAGGACATTCTAAATGTTGGCAATAATAAAAAATAACCAAAAATAACTTTTTTAAAATTTTAAAGTCATTTGATATTATCTGCTTTTCATTTATTTTCCTACGGTGTTGGTTGTTTCAAGAAACAGTACAGAAACGTAAACTATTTTTAATTCATAAAGACGTAGTAATTATGCGCAAATTCAGTCTGATAAGCGATTGTTAAAAACATTTAGTAAAGATCTGAAGATAATGAGCACGTGCTTACATCTTTTCTGTACTATACATTTGTGTTTGCTAAGGAAAACACTTGTCTCTAATTATATGTTATTTCTTTTTTAACACACATATAGCACATACATACGTAAAGAATTGCTTTACTACCAGCACGTAGTTTGGAAGTAAAGGATAATGGTGTTTAAAAAGCACCATGTCCAGGTCAGTTTACGTTAAACAATTTGTGTATGCCTTTTCCGGCAGTTCATACCCAAAGTGTCATACTGAAAAAAATTATACAAAATAGTAATTAAATGTGTAAAAAAATTGCTTCTAACAATTAAAATAATATCAATAACACAAATATTTCATTGCTTTTGGCATTTTTTGTTTGATGAAAAGATGTAATTTGACAAGACAGCAGAGAAAATAGCGAAGTGGTGCACAGACGACTTGCTGACTGCACTAATACACTTCTTTATTGAAAGTGACATTTCTTATGCAATTTACACAAAATGCGTTGTATATGTGTACGCATGCACAGCTGATAATTTTGTCATGAAACCAATAGTTTGTGTAGACTTGATTGTCAGAAATTATTTTTTAATAATTTTTATGTCAAATTAAAAGTTTACGAAAATAGCCAATGAACTCATTTTTTTGGGGATTTAATAATCAAAGAAAACAAATTACAAAATTTATTAAAAATCTTTCGAAAAAATTTTTGAAAATTTAAAATAGTTTTAACATTGGCGGTTTTCACTCTTTGTATTTATTATAATATAATATACATATATCCCAACTTTCTGAACACCCCTTTATATTCCAATACCTTGTTAATGGAATTCTTTACTGAAAACAAATCTGTGGAAACAAGGAATCACAAACTTCATAAAAAGTGTTTGGCTTTTTGACATAAAGGCGCTGTCACATAAAGTAATGGAAAGTTAAATGACTTAAATGACGTGGCAATTAAACGAAATGAATTACACATAAAATATTTATATATTTAATTTATATTTAAGGAAATAATAAATATATGTATTTACATAAATTTTTTCAGTACTTATTTGTTTGGTGATGACTTCTCGTATTCGGGGTACTTAAACTTTTTTTGGTACAATGACAACCTTGATTTTGCTTAAAAAAATATTATAATTTTTTTTTATTGTTGCTGAGTTTATTTTATAAAAAAAAACAAACAGGAAATTTTGTTATTGATTTTTTATGGATGTTAATTCGTATAAAATCTCTTAATTAATAAAGTTAATGTTTCTTTTTTATTATTATTTGGATCGTTAAATGTATTTTTGCTGCGGTTAAATTTGCATTTTGATTTTTAAGAATTATGGTATAAACATCTCTTGGAATCTAAAATGAAAATATTTAAGCTTTAAAATGTGTTTACTGAATATTTTTAATGTATACCGTAATAAGGGAATCATGGCGTTCTTTCTGAACAATTTTTATGGATTTAATGAAATGGGTTATTTAGTTTAAATTACAAAACTTAAGAAATGGTTTTATTTTGGTGTGCAAGATATACATATGTTAAAATCTATCTGTTATTGGACACAAACCAACTACCTAGAGGTTGAGGAATATTGAGTTCAGCGATTTCCTTAAATGAGCAAATAACGCTCGGAAAATTATAAAAATTGGCTTTTTGAAACTTTTAAAACAAAGTAAATGGAGAAGAATTTTTGTAAATGGTCTTCTTTATATCAGCTTTACGGCCCAAAAAAACCTATCCTAAAGCGTAATATTTGCCACGCACTGACAGACCTTTTAAACTATTTATTTCTACTGGGACCAGCAATCTCAAATATTGGTCAAATGAATTCGCTAAGCAGTTTCATATTTAAAAGTTATGTAAGCACAACAGTGGGAAATTTCTTATATTTTGCCTCCAATAATTTTATGGCCACATACATACATACATACATACATACATATTTGTAGCAAGTAATTTGTCCCTTTTTGTCATCAATACATCAAATAATATTATTTTTGCCATTTTACAAGCACAACCATAAAATATACCCACTGGATATAAATAACTGATTCTAATAAAGAATCTACTGCCTTTTAACATACATAAATTTAAGCTCAAGCTGCTTGATCTATAACGTAATTAATAAATTGATTTTTGGAGCACTTTTTATTGCAGGATTGCCAAGTCTCACGTAACATATACAATTTTTCGGGAAAAACAAGGAATTAATCTAGAATGAATTGACCGCTCAGATTTTTTAAATTGTTTTTAAAAAACAAACATTTGAGAATGCAATCACGAAACACAGAAATTTTTTGACGAAACACAAATAGTGTTTCCAACGTATATATTTTGTTCATACACCATTTAATATAGTTTTTTATAAGATTTTATAATTAAAAAGAACAAAAACTATCTATCGAACCATTTTGTATAACA
This sequence comes from Epicampocera succincta, assembly GCA_932526305.1. Classification (NCBI taxonomy): domain Eukaryota; kingdom Metazoa; phylum Arthropoda; class Insecta; order Diptera; family Tachinidae; genus Epicampocera; species Epicampocera succincta. Next base: position 26,803,783 of record OW052038.1, on the reverse strand, counting down.
TAACATTATTTTATTAAAAATGTCAAAATGCTTATATTTGGCCTATTTTAGAAAGTTTTTTCATTATATGCACATATAGGATCATATGAAAGTTATTTGATAACTTTTTCATATGGTGTGCACTTCGTCGACATTTATTACATACAAAGGAAGATATTTGCATTTTTACCTGGAACCTTCCACAAAAAATGTATGAGTTTTGTAAACACATTTTCAATTTTATGCAGGGTGAAAAAAATATTATTCAATGGTTCCAAATTCATTCTAGCCATTATTTGCTTCAAATTCAACACACTTCAGATTAGGACATTCATATTCCAAATGTAAAATATTTTGGATTGTCAATATTAATGATACAAATAAAAGTTTTCCATACAAACAAAGCCCAAATTGATTTGGAAATGTATAGAATAGGCAACGCTTGCATGTGTTAAACTACGACATCTGAAGGGAAATCATGCGCATGGCACAATCTGTATTTCTATAATTCTTGAGGGAAGATCTTAAAATTTTAAGAATAAGTGAAAGAAAAAAGCCTTCTGAAAATCATAAACCATTATAAATGATTCTTTAGGTCGAAATAAAAATTTTCTATACTAATCCATCAACATATTATGAAATCAGGATTGAAATGTACTATGAGTTTTCTGCTCACTAATATAATGTATCTAAAAAGTAATGGTGTTGCACCTACCAGCTATTAGCGATAAAAAGTGTTATTTAATTTTAAGTTTAAAAATAATGTGGCTGTAAAAATTATTACACTTAACCACTAAAAAAAATCAATGAAATCGAATTTATCTAGACAGCAGATCATTAAAATTAATTTTACTATTATTGTCTTTGACGTTAATCCATAAGTGTTAAAATCATCAAACGCGTTGCGAAGACGTCGCCACTGATGGCATTCGAAGATTTAAATTTTTAGAAATTTTTCTAATTACAAATTCGTCAAAAAGACTTTAAAAATTACTTCCTTATAGGTTGTAAATGAATTTTTATGACATATTTTATTATCATTTCATAGTTTGGTTGGAAAATTTTAACATTTTTCAGCAATAAATATCAATTTGTAATAAAAATGTAATAAATATGAAAATATAAAAATGTTGTATCCACATAAGTTGGATAGTAAAACAATTTTTTTCTTTTAATTTGGGAAAATTATCTGATCATATTAAAAGTTGTTTCTATGCAAACGCAACAAAGTTTTCATCAATTTAGTAAATTTTATAGTCATGACAAAGTGTGTCATAAATTTATAAGAAAAAATTGGATTTAACTCAAGATACGAGTAAATTAATTCTGAAATCCTTTGAGGAAGCATAAACATGTTTTTTGTTTGATTCCTTAGCGGCTTTGTCGTGGCAAGTCATTTTAAGCTGTGACCTTTACGGCTCCAAGCCTCTAAAGACAATTAACCTTTTTTCTGGTGTGTCCTTTATTTTATCCTTTCACATTTTTCTCAAAAACAAAAATACTTGCAACATCAACAATTGTTTTTTTTTTTTTGGTAAAAGTGTTTAATCATATTTACCTTGAACTTGCGGTCAATATTCTGTAAAAGTTTAGATTAAACACGAACATTTTTTCACTTTTGCTGCAAACAACAAAACTTAAGCAAAACAGGGCAGGCCAAAGTTGAAGTTATAAGGGCCACAAAAATGTGGAAAATACCGCCAAGTTTTGCAAACAATTGGCAAGTGCAATAAGTATTTGCATATTTTATTTGACTGTATTTTTTAAAGCACTTCGAATAACTGTTTTTCAGAGCTGCTCAAGGGACACTTAGCAAATAGTGCTCAAGTCATTTCAAAAATATATGTGTACAAAAGAATTTACTTAAGAGTATATATATATCGATTTTCAGTAATATTTTTTTAAATACAATACAATGTTACTCAGAAATCACTGGATTTTTTATTCGAGTTTTTATTACAAGGTCAAGTTATTCTTCACGGTCGAGTTATTTACATACTGCAAAACAAACCCCTCATAAAAATTCAGATAACAATATGTACATATGCATTTAGGTATGTATATGCTATATAATACTACGTAAATAAATATATGTTAATATACATACATATATCCAAATGTAAATTTATAATTATAAAAAAATAATTTTTAATTTGCGTTTTGTGATGCCTACGATTTTATTGTTAAATTAAATTAAAATGTATGACTTTGTGGAACGGACGAAATTGAAAAGCATTTTTTGCTAAGAAAACTTTACACATAATCGCATTTATAATTTTCATCATACATCTAAAATATATTTTCCTTAGCCTTTTTGATAATTCAAAGTTTATTCCGTCCGCAAAAATATTCGATATAGACGACAAAATTACATTAATATTTAAAGCTACACAATTTTTGGCTAATGCTTCAGTTGAAACTTTTATTTGAGGGTTTAAATTGTTCTTAATCGCTCAAAACAAAATCTCCGAAAACAAAAACAGAATAAAGAATTTCTCGTTTTCGAAAATAAACTAAACAATTCTGACAAATCGTCGGAATCAAAGCCTAGACTTAAGAGATATTAATAAATAATTACAAACTATACGAAGTTAGTCCATATTCCAATTTGTTAACTTTCGCCCATTTTTAATTTTTTATAACGATTTTCCATACAGCAAAACGTTTTTTTGCCCTAAACAACATATTTCAATTTTCTTACAAAACTGTCCGTTTTCAGTTAGATTATTTAAATGCTAAAGTTTAATGGTTGTAAAGACAATACTTTCGGCAGGCGTGCAGTAAAAGTTCTATCTTATTACAATATAAAAATCTAGATTAACATTTCCGAAGGAGAAAGCGAAAACCGAACAAAATCCCAATTTTTAAAAATTTCAGCTTTAGCTGCATGGTCACGCATCAAACATCTGTTTCAAATAGATTTTTGTGTTTGAAAGGAGTTTCCACTGTTGTTTATTCATTATGTGATGCCAAATCAACATGCCAGGTTAAACGATGCAACATAACCGGGGCCATTGTTCAAATTCAGCCGCGGCGGAACTAGAACGTGATATTTTTCACCTTAATGAAATAACCTTTACATACCACACACATACTAGTAAAAGTAAAGACATTTTTTAATACATACATATGTATCTAGATATATTTTCAGTAGCTACACAGCTCTCAAGGAAATTTGACCGAAAAAGTAAAAAATTCACTTGTGGAAAATAATTTATGGTTTTAGGGAAAATAATGTATGGTATGGAAAAACTAATGAATCAGTCAATATTTACGAATGTATCACACTAAATATTCACTAGAAGAAGGTGGAAGGTTTTAGCACAGTATGAAACTACTATTTTTCGCATTGTTCGTTTCAGTTGCCGGCCATTTTTTATTAATTGCCAAAGACTGATCGTCACAACTCTTATTGTTTGTGAATCTTGTATCAAGATAGCAGTTTAAAACAAGAAAAATATCGTTGAAACAAAAAGGGCGAAGAAAAAATAATAAAAGAGCAACGCTTGTATCTTTCTTGATTAGTATTATCGTAAAGAATTTGGTTGTGGCCCAGCCTCTGCAAAAAATTCCATTAAATCAGCCCTCACTAAATCATCATAACTGACACAGCTTTTTTAATTAAATTCATCGTTGTCAATTTTGATATTTCAAAACCCACAAAAATGGAGAAAAAAACGCGCCATATAAAAAGAAAACTGAGGTTTGAATTTCTTTTTTATTTATATGTAAATATATAAATAGTAAAATATTTTTCTTTAAATATAACAGTACTTTAGAGATCAAAGATTTTACAAAAACTAAAACGTAACAATAATAAAAAAATAAAAACATTCATTTGTATACTTGTATATTGGTAAAATTTTTTTAATTTCATAAATTCTGTACAAAACTTTTAAAAACGATATCAACTATTAATAATAAAAATACAAAATTAATAATATTTCAGTACTTATCATTTTATAAAAATAGTAGATTTATCTGGTGGGCTTTGCTCCACAGTCAAGTCATTCTCCCATTGCAACTTTTTTTTCCAGGGGAAAAACTGTTCCTTGTGCGTAGCTGTGTACCAATAGTTCGATTGCATTCTCTGTGCTTATTTGCAGTGTAGGTATTCAAGTTCAAGTTTTGAAAATATTAATTTTTATATGGAAAAGGTACATACATATGTTCTTTAAAATTGCCATAACTCGTAAACCAATATACATAGAATGACCGTAAATCGTATTACTCTTTTGTCGTGCAAACGGTGTAATCTGACTGCTATTCATTTGACATTTTTCAAGGGCTAAGTGAATAGTATTAAAATGTCAGCAATTAGGGCATTTGGCTCTTAAGAGACAAACCATCGAAGCAAAAATTTTAAAGTTTACATTTTCTACGGTTAATCTGTGTGCGCGAATATTTGCGATAATGAAGAAACAACAACATTATTATCAACAAAAAGAAAGAAAAGATGACAAAGAGTTCAATGGTCTTTAGCAAACTGAGATAAGCAGCCCGAAATAAAAAGGCATAAACTTTTGGATACAAAGTCATGTAAAAAAAAATAAAACACGATGGCAATGCATCTGTCGCTAAGTGGTGGCACAACAAACAAACAGCATCAACCGAACAGCATGAATGACCCCCGGAACACCATCGTCAACTGCAACAAATCAGCAACAGCATGAAAGTGTTTTAAGGAAATTATTGTCTTTATTAAGCGGCATCACGACAACAATAGATTATCTTCGAGCGAATAAAGAATTGTTTCAACATATTAAATGTAGTAAAACATTGAACGTTCTGTTATTCGTATATTTGGTGAAATAGCAACTCTCACGTTAAGGGAAAAAAGGGGTTTCAAAAAGTCTGTTTTAAAATTAAAAAAAAAAAAAAAAAAAAAACATTATCACGATTAGAAGCAATATTTCTTCAATTTATTTGTGTAAGTATACGAAAAAAGTAAAAAAACATTCTGAAAACAAAAACCAAAATTACGGAAAACAAAAGAATAAAAACCAAATATAATGAAGAGAAAAAACATCCAGCTGCTTTTCAGCAGGTGTATTTTCTCATATTTTTGTCATGAAATGCATTGTAATGACTGCAGTTATTATTAAGATCTTAATTCGAAGAAGAATGCGGCGGCTATCGCTTATGATCAATGAGTATAATAAGACGTTTTACCTCCGTAAAAAGTACAAAGAGAAACTCAAATATCACGTAAATTTTTCTAGCATTTCTTTTTCGTAAAAGTTTACATTGCTAGGGAATTCATGCAGCCTTTGTTAAATAGATTACTATTTGCAGTGTACAATATTCAAAATAAAAATTTACATATTCTTGGCATCTTTACGATACAATTAAGAATTTATTTGTCAGCGGCTCACTAACGCCCCCATGTGACTTGCTATGCCCACACAGCTGGCAAATTCGTATCTCTAGATAACCGAGCTGGAGAGATCGAGCTTTATAACGCTTATCTAATCTCTCCCTGTTTTGTAATTTACCAGGAAGGTAAGAGAGGACACGGCAAATGAGTTGGTAGCCCGAAATCCTCAAAGAACATCATTTTAACCAACTCGCCCGACGTTCCCATCGATTCTAGTGCCTTACATAAACAGAGTAAGACAATAGCACCTCGAAGACAAGGATCAGTAGGAGGTTTTTAGGTTTAAGCCACAACCCAAGACCAACGCCACGATTGGTCGTAGGTCTTTTACGATTGGAAGGAAGATGAAAAAGTATGGTAAAAAGAAACTCCAGTCCAAATTCAAATTAATTTAATGTAAAAGCAAACCGCCTGTAACACGCAAAGTTCTTAAATCTCTGGTAAGTTTAAATCGCATATATAAAGAAAGCGTGTATGTATATGTACGTGCAAAGTCTGACTACAAAAAATTTGCTGTTCATTATGAAATGTAATACGATCGTTATGAAGTAAGATCTTATACATGTGCAGATATCAATAATTTGTACCGACTTTTGCGTAAACCTATAAAACCCTAAGGGATTAGGTTTACGAGACGGCTTTTCACTTCTGCCCGTTCTACGCACTTATCATATTCTATATGATAAACTTTTTGCGCGCATATCTTGTATTGAAATGAAATTAAAAATTATTTGTTGAGTTTGAAAAATTGTTCCTTTGAAATAAGAATATTTACATAAACTTTGGTAAAAATGTGTTCAGGATAGAAACATTAGTTTTCTGGTTAAAAGATTTAGGTCATATTTTTCCTTATCCTGTAAAGCCGTTGCATAAAGTTTTCAGTATAAATTCGAGTAAATCTATTTGTGAACATATAGTTTGCAAAAGGGAATAGACTCAAACAATTTACTTACTTATTTCATAGACAAATCTTAATTTTAGGGAAAACAAAATTTTTAATGAAAAACAATTTGTACTTTATTAGGTACATATGTATGTATGAATATTAGTGCATTAAAACAAAAAATAAATATATAACCAAAAAAACTCAATAAAAAGGTGTTTTTTATAATAAAATCGAATTTGGACAACCTTGGAAACAGTGACTCGCAACCAGCTCTTGTAATGTTTGATATTGTGCGCCACAAGTCTTCCACAGTAAAATATTTGTTAAAGTCAATGTGACGGAACTCTATAAATTCACCGTCTACGTTTTGAATGTCACTGTCATTTAATAAATCAAACCGCTCTGTTACTCGTAGTTGATTGTAAAGCTCAATGCAAGCAAATTGCAACACAATTAACAATTAATTAATTTAATTCAACAGAAATTTTGATAGTAGACTAGATACACATCTCCGCTGTTATTAACCCAGAGAAAAGGCCTTTAATAGAGAAATCAACAGTTGCTCGCTATACCTCTGCCATTTTTAGATGTTATTTTAGCGTTGGATAAAAATTGTTTTAAAGAGAGGTACAAGTGGTTTATACAGGAAAAAGGCAAATTATGTTCAGCTTTAAACGCTGTTTGATTGTCATTGCTGTTTTAAGAAATCAGATTTACGGCCACTTCCTTTAAGGTTGATGTCGCATATTTAACAAAATAGTTCACGCCGCCAGATGAATTTTTGTTAGCCATTGGCAAAAATTCTCTAAAAACAATGAATTAATTTTGCGCTTTGTAGCAAACAAAAAAGTTATATGACAAACAAGGAATAAAATCAAAAAGCATATTTGTGCAGATTTTTGCCAAATCTGTGACACGACAATTGTCTGAACTGGCAATTTTTGATGGCAGATAAATTTATGGCCAGACAGTGGTCTGGCAATGAAACATTTTCAGCACATTTTCAGGTCTAACAATGTTGTAAAAAAGACCTGACATCCGACATCTGACATTCATTGAAGAAACAAATAGAAATTTTATTCGGTTTATTTTCGATTAAATACAAAACTATATAACAAAATATCATTCCATTTAAAAGAATTTGTAAGAGTAAACAATAACAGAAATTTAAGCTATTGAGAACGTTTTTTGATTAAAAATCTACTCCGATGGACAGTTTTTCAAAAAAAAAAAACTTTTCGTGTTATTATATTATAGATTTGAGGCATGTATTTATTAGAGTGTTTCATAAATTAAAACCAATTAAGTCGTCTAACTAACAGTTTCTCCATTTTTTATTACATATTTAACAAACACAATAGTTATTGCACCGTTTAAGGATTGTTATAATTTAGTTTAATGATTTTACAACTGAAGTATTTGTTGACAGCCCCCTTCATTTTTTTGTACTTTCAGAAAATTCCTTTGTAATAAATTTAAATGAGTTCTATATTTTGTTTTCAAAAAATGTACTGAAATTTCGGTGGGAAGTGTTCAACTCTTGAGGCAATTTTCTTCATAGTAAAACATTTTAATCTTTTGGAATAGAAATTTCATCTGCAAAGAAAACGAAATATTAAAATTAAAATTTATAACACAACTAATTCGGCTTTTAAATATTTAATTTGTTTCTAACCTTTTGAGTACACTAATATGTTTTATAAGTTTTATAGAGGTGTTATAAACAAATACTTCCTTTTATATTGATTGCATTATACAGGATTCTCAATTGGCGTGAATAAATGTTGCCGGAATCTAATCTGAATTTTAGTTTAGTGTCGTCTGTCGAATCGTTTCACATTTAAAAGATTGAAACTTTTTTGTTGTTCAAAAGTGTTAGGAAGAGAAACCCAATTTTGGACGAAATGAGATGCATTTTTAAACGAATGGCTGAGTTAACAAATAAAATTCCCGTATATCGGACAACGCCAAACCACATTAGATTCACCAGATGGTAATGCATCCACAAAAAGCTATCTTCATTGGTTTTAACTTTCTTGAATACGACGCAGTTGAGGCCATCACCACCAACGTCGAGCGCTACTGAATCATGATAACAGATTGGAACACTCGCAGTTTTATTTATTTAGTTTGTAACGCAGTGCTGCACATATAAGAAAACAAAAATTTGCAGAACTTTTTCCAAAACTTTGAGTTCTTACAAATTTATGTACAAATTTAGGTCAAGCGACAAGTTTTGGTGTCGGTAAACTCTTCAAGTCCGTTTTCTAGCGAAACAGAATTTCTTTCATCGATATTCATTGTGACAGGTAAATATTTTGTTTTTAGTAAAACTTGTGTTTAATGGGGCGGTAAATTAGTCTTATAAAATATATTTGTACATACATATACTTAAAGCGCATGTTCTTGCAAAATGTTGAAAATAAGTTTTTCTGAATATAAATCCGGCAGAAGAAAGAAAGAAAAACGAAAGACTTTAAAAGTTTTATTTATTTGAAATCTTTTGGTATGAGTCATGAATTGAAGACTATTTCCTTTTTTTATTTGCCTCACCATGTGGCTCCGTATTTTTGGCCTGAGTACAAGTTTTTTTGTTTTTTATTTTTATACTATCTCACATTTTATTTTATTTATGTGGCTTGTTATTTTGTTATTTTATTTTTTTTATGGACACATCGCCACTGCAACACACACAGCGCAGAGAAATATTGCAAATTTCAGAATTTAACATAAAAACATTCCTCATTTCTTTCATACAATTAGAACAAAAGTTTCGTCGGCATGGGCTGAGATACTTTCCACTACCCGCGTGGGCTGTGCGCAGAAAAATAAATTCAAGTTCGAGTATGTTAACGCATCTTTTTGTACAAATTACAAAGATGATCGTGCCAGTACCTTAAAACAAAGAATTAAAGCATGTCAATTTGCCAGTTCTTAAAGAAATAATTCGTAAGAAATGCGAAAAGTCTTACTCTAAAAGAATTTAGATTAAACATTCAACAAAGAGGGCTTTAGTAAATAAAAATCTAAAGGAACATTTCTAAGTTTCTATAAAAAAATTTAAACGAATGCAGGTTTTTTGGGTGTGAATTTTCTATAGATATTAAAGTTATCAGTGACATTCGCTATTTATTTCATATTCGACCAGCATTCCAAAAGTCACAGACTCGATTTCTACCATAGACTATTTATTATATAAAGAGATTTTTATAGAGGTATAGAACTTTGAAATGCAATAAAACAAACCTGAACTTTTTAAATTGACATGAAATTTATTTTATTCGAAAGATATTCTTCTGGCATTATAATTTAAGTATGACTTCTGGCATATTACGGCTGGATCGGGCGTAGTCCAATCTGGAAGTCACAATTTCGATTACTTTTCCAACATTTTCGGCCGCATATCGGCAATAACGCCGCGAATGTTATCTTCCAAGTGGCCAATCGTTTCGGGCTTATCAACGTAGACTAGCAACTTTACATATCCCCACAGAAAATAGTCTAACTGCGTTAAATCACACGATCTTGGTGGCGTTCCATAGTTAATCGAATTAACTGCTTTGGATTATTTTGACCGTGAATGGATGTAGTGCGCGATTTCAAACAAAACCATGGTTTTCAAAATAAATTTTCGCAATTTGGAAACGTTGTTCAGGCGTGAGTCTATTAGTGTTAAAATGGCCATGCCGAATCAAACAAACTTCACAGCTGACAGAATGGCAGCCAGTTAAAAACGTTTTGCCGACATAAAGTTTTATACACCTATAAAAACACCCTATACAAGACTATAGGTGTTGGCGCAGACAAGTACAAATCTCCTTTCCTTTCAAGTTTCTCTAAATAAAATGCTATAGAATTTTAAGTCATCTGTAACGTTTCTGTAGAAAGCAAGATGAACGAAAACTTTATACTAGAGAACCAAGTTATCGATAAATTTTCTGTGGAAAACTATTGTAATCTATAATTTTTCTTTAGGGAAGTGCAGTCATACAAAATATTTCTATATAAAAATTTCTATATAAAAAAAATAAAAATTTTATTATAATTTTTTAACGCTACTCACATAAATTATCGGCGTGTCTTTAACGTGCTACTTTCAGTAGAACAAACGAAATATGTTGATTGTTGGATAAAATTGCACGAAAATTTACCAAGATCCTTTTTGAAAAGGATTTAAGAAGTCGAAGAAAATGAATAAAATTTAACAAAAAAATAAATGTATAAAAACAACGATTTAACTTCTTCAATATAAAGCAGCAAAAGAATGGTGAATGTGTTAAAAAGGAAAACATTTCAGAAAGTACCTTAGGATATAATCTTTAGCGCTGCCGCAAAAAATAATATACAGACAGTCAGAGCAGTAGCGAGATTTAACCACACCCAGCAATTTTTCCCCAAAAATGGAGGTTTACTTACTTATTGGTGCATGCAAAAAGTAAATTGTTAACACCAAAAACGAATCTTACCTGTAAAGAAACAAATCAAACGCAAAAAAGTAATTGACTTTGAAATTTCGGAATGGGAAAATATAAATATATTTAATCAATTTTATAACAGCTTCAATTTACATGGTCATGTTCAGCCTGACCCAAAATAATTAAAAAAAAGTACCTACAAACAAAATAATTAATGGTAAATTCAAACCAAGTTATTAACAGAATGAATCAAATAGTTTAATTTCCGTTGTAGGAACTACTCGCTTTGACACACCTCTTCTTTATCAGAGTTGTTTTGACAAAAACGTCTGTATTATTCAAATAATACTTCAGTGTCAAATCAAGGTGTAACTCACCCATTTTAAATGAAATAAAAAAATTTCGTTTAGATCATTTTTATTTGAAACTCAACAAAAGAATGTTTAAAAAAAATAGCGCATGTGCAGCCAATTGTTTAATATATTTTATTTTGGCTAAGCAAGAATATCCAAAACATTTCAATCAATAAGAAATAAAACAAATACTTCTCAAAAACAGTAAAAGACCACACCGAAAGTAGAAAAAAGCAAACAACAATAAAAACGCAATTGCCCCTAAAAATCAATACCGTAAAAAACATTGACCTGAATTTGTTTAATACTGTTTTCCACCTTATGAAAAATGTATAAGAAACCTACAAACGAAACATTGAATGCCAAAAGTGGAATAAGCTTTATGTCTCAGTATAGAAAACCAGTTGTTTTAAGGAATTCTTTCAAAATATGACGTTTTTAAATGATGTATTTTCCCACTTTACACTTTGTATGGTTTAGCCTCCGTATGGTTGTGGTAAAAATACGTATTTTCCTGGTTCAAAAGCTTAAGTTGGGTACACTGTTCTATTTGACGACCCATTTAACAGCTGACAATTGCTACTTACTTAGAATGATCGCCATTTCATTACAGATAGACTTATAACTTGTGAATATCAAACTAATAATTTTTTATTAAAACTGATCCGGTCGGACATGTGGCTCCGTAAGAAGCTGCGGAGTACATGTGAACAATGTTATATTCCATACATAATGGCAAGCGTTGGCTTTTCAAAAAAGGCTTTCTTTAATACTACAAACATACGCTGTTTTACTCCATTTCAACATCTACTCGACTTTGTCGAAACCTTATTTAGTACTCACAATCGTTCATTAGATCGACTATGGATCTTAATAACTACAAATTGAACAAGACCCATATCAATTAATTCGGAACCCTTTTCAGCAAATAGGAATGTGCCCATCTCCTGTATGGAAAATTGTATAAAAGCTTTAAAGCCAAACGATCTAGTCAATCGGCTGAAGCACACAGAGATATTGATTTTCCATACAACATTTGTTTAAGGATGAAACTAATTTTTGTAATGAAAATAAGCCACATGCTTTAGTCTAAGAACGATTAGGCTTTATACACTTATAAATCACAGGCAACGAAACGCATCGAATTAGGTTACTTTCAGAAATGAATCAAAATAATGTAAGTTTAGTATGAAAATCACGTTACAGCAACTCTTTTTCGAAAATATTAAATCAACGTTATACAACATTATATGTTTATGGCATTTTCAGCTTAAATAGATCTCTCGCGAGCTCGATCCTTTTAATTGTCTAACGCAGGTTCCTTTTGCCGCAAGTGCAGCAACCACGCCAACTTTTACGCTCTTTTTTTAAAATTATGATATTTTTTAACAGATCCATTAATTTTTTACAAAGCACACCCCATTAGTGTCTCCAAATATAAAACACATCAACGTTAAAATTTGAAAGAGAAAAAAAAAAAATTCGACGGTAGCGTAGATTAGTGCACCAGCAAAAACAACAACAAAACTTTAAGGCGTTGCAGCAATTAAGCAAATACAATACTTTGTCTCCAGATGTAATGTGCCAATCGTACTTTACTGCAAAACTTTCTATGTTTCGAAGAAAATAAGCAGCAAAATTTCAAGAAAATATTCTGTATTCCTATTCTGTTAGGTTTGTCGAATTGAAGAGAGAAGAAAAGTACTATATGGCAGGTCATAGTCATAAACGTGAATTCAAGGCCAACAAACACTGGCAGGGTTCACATTCACCTGATCAAATTCCGATTACTTCAATGGTGTTGTCATTGGAGTGAAACATTTTTGTTTTTAAATATGTATGTATAGGGTGTCTTTTTTTAGAGGTATAGAACTTCGAATTGAAATAAAACACAAGAAAATCGTTTTAATGTCCATCAATTTGGCTTTATTGAAAGGATAATTTTATGCCATTAATGTTTAAATATGATTTCGGGCATGTGGCCGCCGCGGCTGGCTCGAATAAAGCCAATTCTACAGGTCCAATTTTCAACCACTTTTTCGAGCATATGGGGCCGTATGTTGGCCCAATGACTCCACCAGCCCATAGAGCACACCAAACAGTCAGTTTTTGTGGATGTAATGGCGTCTCAAGGGTCTCATGTGGAATCTCTTCACTCCAAATGCGGCAATTTTGCTTGTTGACGTAGCCATTCAACCAAAAATGAGCCTCATCACGAACAAAATTTTGCGATGAAAATCAGCATCTAAGTATCTAGGTAAACTTCGCGAACTGAACCATTATTTTCGAAATAAATTTGCACGATTTGCAAGCGTTGTTCTTTTGTCAACCTGCTCATGATGAAATGGCAAACCAAACTAAATATTAATCACTTGACAGCTGACAAAATGGCCGCCAGTTAAAAAAGTGATGCCAACTTAAAGTTCTATACCTCAATAAAAAACACCCTATATGTATGTATATTTATGTTATACATGGCACAAAACTATTATCAAAATACTGGGTGCTGACATCAAGCATGAGAGGAGACTACTTTACCTGCTATGAATAACACTTAATGCTTTCAAAACATGTCATGGAATCAGTATGAAAACCTTGCGTTGCTGGTGGCGACGCTTGAAAGTGGTTAATTACGTGGTTGCTTGATCGAATGTTTTTTGCATTTATGATCAAATACACTGCATCATTGCAGTTAAAACTTCTACAAATTTTACTTGAAAGCATTGAATATCTGTGGGGTAAAACTTGAAACTACAGCTTAGCCTTTTTCACAACGAAAGTTTACTTTACACGCGGTTTATAAGAATTATTAGTAATTTAAAAACATATATGTATCTATACAACAGAATGTGTATTTGTTTGTTTATACCTTATAGGCGACCAGACCGCTGGACACCGGGTTAATCTAGTAGTATATATAGTACATAGAGATACTTATTAAATTATTCATCATTATCCGGAAACGCAAGCACTTTAGTTGCGAAATATTTGTTTATATTTGTATCCATTTTTATCCCGTGATGTATGGAATAATAATGACATCGTTCAATTTTTATAGTGGCACGGATCAGAATGATCCACACATCGGGCTGAATTTATGACGTTTATGTTGGCTCTACCACCGTTTGGTATTCTACTTTACGGTCAGCGGCGGTGTTCTCAACCAATCTCGCGTTCTTCGAACCCTCATTTTAATAAAAAAATATTATATTTTGTTTGTTGCTCAATCGTGTATCTTGTCAGGCTGCGTTATAATAAGCAACAGATTAGACAGGCAACACCTGAACAACTTGAAAAACCTTTGATTTGTAAACACATGCCGTATAAGAACGAGAGAGAGAGAGAGAAAAGCATATAAACTATGTATATACATATGTATTTCTTAACCAACAATATTTATTGCTATGGATTGTTGTTTTAGCAATCTCAAGTTCTTACGATGCGTGATGCGTGTGTATCATATCTAATGTTTAAAATATCTATTCTGATTATATGAGTTGTGTTCAATGTTGCCATCATTTTTTTACAAAAACTGACAATTCCGAAAAAAAATTGTTTTTTTTTTTTTTGAAAAAATCTGCACCTTCAAAAACAAAATTAAAGAAAATATAATAAAACCATATTTGAATACGTTTAATTCATTTTGTTGAAAAAAATATATATAATTTTTATATTTTATATAAAAACAAATGTATAAAATTAAAAGTAAAAACAAAACGTTTAATATTTAACTTAATTCATCACATATAGAGATCTTAGTAAATTATTTAATTAAATATACATATGTATGTATTAGTTGTATATATTCTTATTAAATTTAGTTTCCATTTCTTTTGTTTGTACAAAATTTGTGCAATTCAAATTTTTTTTTAAAGTCTTTGGTTCGCAAAATTCCACCTAGAGTAGGAATATCTAAATTATTCCTTGTTTTGGTTTAATTTAAATTATTTTGAGAAAATATCCCCTCAATGTTGGCTGTCGACACTGGTATTGACAAAATTGCGTAAACTATGTTTTTTTAATTCGGAAATGGTTCTGAACCATCGCAACATTTTTTACTGAAGATTACCTGCCAAAAGCTTTCAATACTTTTTTCTTCTAACAAATTATAGTATTCAAAATTATAATGCAATAATTCCCGCCATTCATCGTCAATATCTTGGATATGGCCCAAGTCCACGATATTTGGTACCTTCAACATACTTTAGAATATCATTGTCAAAATCGAACTTTTCTAATTACCGATTAAATAGTCCTGCATAAAATTTGGAACAGTTCTCTAAAGCCGTTTTCGCGATCCTCTGATAATTTATGTGTGGACTTTAGTGCTATAGATACCTCAGCCTGTTTTGCACTTCAAAACACTGAAAAAAAAGATAAATCTGCACATTTGGTAACATTGGCTGTGTTGTATAATTCTCTTTTTATTTAGCACAATTGCTTTCTAGGGATTTATGTACATACATATATAATGATGGGCATGCTCTTAGTCATTTACTTTTAAAGATTCTAAGTTGTTCCATGTTATAAGGTGAAATTTTGAACAATATTCGACACCATAGTTATTGGCCTGATATGAGACTAATACATTATAATTTTTATTTTGTTACTAATTAATTTTTTTTTGTGAAAAATCTATGGTACTAGGAATATAGAGGTTAAATTATAGAAATTTGTTCAAATGTACACCCATATATTCTACTACATCTAAGATTCACCGCTAAGATCTGTAGATTTTATTTCGAAGTTTTCCCTAATTGTCCTTGTATTAAGTTACACTTGTTAACTGGTCGTCTCGCGTTTTAATGCCTTTATTTTCGTGGTACAGTTAGAATATTGTTCTGCATTGTTATAATGTACCTGTAGTTTTTGATTGACTTGTATCTATTGTCCGCGAATTCAAGAATGTTGTATCCTTGTATCATCAAATCTAATAAGTAGAAGTTGAATAAGATAGTGGACCTAACAGGACCTTGAGATTAACCCTTTTCACATTATTTTGCAAAGGTGTCTGTCGCAAAAAGGAATATATAAACGCCAAAAATATTAGTTAAGTTTATATTAAAATAATTTTAATCATTGTTGCTAATCTTTTGTTATTAACACAACAAAAGGAAATCGAAAACAAATATGCGAAATACAATATATATAAACGTCAATGAAATGATGACTAGGTACATTTAACTGTATTCAGTATAGGAGTCAACTTCGTCATTAGTAATTTTTTGAACAGTTTTGACATTGTTACCACCATACCTACAGGTCTATATTATCCTACGTTGGTGGTGGGATCGTTCCCTGGATTATGTATCATAGTAATCGCACTGGAAGTTCTCACATTTAAAATCACGAGGCGATTTAACGTTCTTCGATTTGCCTTTAAGAAAATAAAACATACATATGTTTTATGAAAACAAACCCAAATCAATTTGAATAGATTTAAAAATAAGCAGAAGCAGAAACGCCAGCAGCCTTTATATTAAACATGTAACTTTAAAAATGGTACAATCCAGAGAAGAATTAATTAAAAAGTGAGTTCTAAGCGATTTTTCCAATCCATTAGATGTTCCAGAGTACAAATCCATTTCAGTACAAATGTCTATAATTTTTGTGTTAAGTTTTATAACTTTAAAAAAGGACATTTTGGATGGTTTTTGGAGACACTGCAGCGCATTTCTTCAAATCGCAATTGACACAATCACTTAACAAGAAAACAGATCGATTTGAGCTTGTCAGAACACCTTTTTCATGACTTCAAAGATCCTGTAACATGCGTTTTCAAATCGAGAAGGTCAGTTTTAAGCGTTTTGCGTTTTTTCCAATATGTAGTAGAAATCAAATCAATGGAAATAAATTCTTTGGAGCGACGATACGAAGGTATGGTATGTATGTAGATATTGACCAAGAATTTAATCCTCGCTATATTTATCAAGTATGGTCTGGAGGTATTTGTTAATAATTTTTTTTAAATGTCTTTATTCAGTTCTTTCATTAAAAGATGAATTTTTTTACTATGGCTGCAAATCACTTATTTGATAAAAGCTGCAATTAAGTGGATTGCATCACTATGTTCATATGTAGATCTTGTAAAAGTGTTTATAGACTGAGCAAGAGTGTGCCTGTTACCTCGAGTTTGTAAAATGTTTTATCATAGTGGTCAATTTTGAACTCCTGATTCAAGGTCTCTAAGTTGGACTCTGGTGGACTTGTTGGTTTGAAATTGACGTAAACGAGGCAACCCCTATAATTAGCGTTATGATTACCTTCAAAATGAATGCATTTTTGAAGTCATTTTTATATTTAATGCATTAAGCAACAAGCAACAAAAGGTAAGCTGCAATAAGTTCAGTATGCCCGAACTCTTAGCGGTTTAGGCACGGAATGTGTTTATGATGTTGCTCTATGGTTATTTTACGATGCAAACGATATTGGAAGCTACAACAAAACACACATACATATATTGAATGAATTGCAATCTAAGCATGGGCTGATTTTAACGATTGTAAGTTTCAAACTCTTTCTTGTATTAACACCGTCAGGATCTACATAAGGATGAATACATTTTTTTAAAACTTGAAAACATTTAGCGTCAAACAAGCTCACGAAGATACAAAGACCTTAGCGCACCTTTGGCTAAGGTTAAATTCTTAAGAGTACGCGACAAGGTATGCTAGAATACATTAACTCCATCGATACCTTTCACCCGCCCTGACTACTGTCACAGACAGATGAACTTGACACACAACTGGTCCCATGTGTGACCAAAGGAACGTAGGAGTTTCAATTCTGTATCACGACTATATCAGTTTTAATTCTCAATCATAACTATATCTTAAAGTTCAAAAAATACTTAAAATTCATTAAAAGTTTTATGTCCATAATACCTCATTTACAAGAAACAAATTTATTGAAGTACCCGTTCAAACAAATTGTTTGTTTTATAATAAACTATTGAGTTACACAATTTGAATAGCAACAAGCTTCCATTTAGATAAATGCTCGTTTTAAAACGTCATATAATTTTCTGAATAAGTAAATGAACAATAAGTGGACTGCAGTGCAAATAAATTCAAACTTTACTTCTAATTGCATATTTATATTCCAGCAAAAAATATTTTAAGGTGAGATAGGTTAAAATAACAAAGTTTAGTTTTGTTAATTAACTTCTGGCAGTTCCGGGAAATATAACAAATATAACAAAAAGTTATATAAACCATGTATGAAGCACAATATTTAATAACAAACTTTTAAGAGGGAAATAAAATCAATTTATTCTTAAAATAAAATGTTTTGTGTTTTTGTTTGGTGTCTTCTCAGTCTCTTTCATCATGTTTCAAAAGAAAATAAAACAATTAAAAATGTTCATTTTCATTTCAATCGTCATAATATCAAAATGAGCAATGTTTTATAATAATTTTGATTTACTGAATATTTTCTACACTTTTTAAGCTAAATAAAGCAACACATCTATATATACAACTATAACTTGATTCAGTTTATACTTTTCCCCGATGACTCTTTCACAGTTCCCTTACTTTATGAAGGGACGACCGAATTGTGCAAATTTATATTTAGTACTTAAATTGAAGAATGTATTTTTTTAGATTCCCAATAAGAAATAAATATTTTTCCTTTAAATAGTCCACAAAATGATTTCTGTTTACATTGAGTGCAAGAAGGTATGGAACGATTTCATATTTGATCGCATACCTTATCGCGTGCTTTACAACCTAAATGAAGAATGGGTGTGAGATAAATTTAAAAATGTTAACCCCAGACTCAAACCTGCAATATTAACATACCTCTTTTAATTAAGTAGGAATTAGTAATAATTACATTAAAAAATAAAATAATATATTTCTAAAACCATATTTTATAAAATAATGCCATACAAATTTAAAATAAACGCACTCATTAAAAAAGACTACAAAAACTTTGTTTAAAAAAGTTCATAAAAATGCTTGGAAATAACGGCAGATGGGCGAAAAAAAGTTATTATAGAACACTCCTTAGCCCATTCCTCTAATTGTCCAATATTCAAAAGTCGCAATAGTTTGTGTTTTTGGATATAAGAGACATTTTTCCAAATTTCGACTTTTGATATTTGAAAAAGGACTTTGCTCCTTTTTCCGAAAATGAAAAAAAAAAATGATGGGTGAAAAAAAATTATTGGAGAACACTCCTCAGGCCATCCCTTTGAATGTCCAATATTCAAAAGTTAAAAAAGTATAAACATTTGGCGTACAATGATAATTTTGTATTTTTTTTTGTCCAAACAGAACTTGTATAGGAAATAGGACATACATACATATGTACGTTGTTTACGGTTTTAAACTTTTCCCGTACAATGTCCTCTAAAAAGACAAGAGCTGGAAAAATTTCTCTTATTTCCAAAAAAAAAAACAAACTGTTGCGACTTTTGAATATTGCACATTCATGGGGATGGGCTGAGGAGTGTTCTCCAATAATTTTTTTCGCCCGTCTACTATTTTCGGAAAAAGGAACAAAGTCCTTTTTCAAATTTCAAAAGACGAAATTTAAAAAAATATCTCTTATTTCTAAAAAAAATACTCTGTTGCGACTTTTGAATATTGGACATTCATAGGGATGGGCTAAGGAGTTTTCTCCAATCATTTTTTTTATCATTGTTTACTCACATTTCCGTTTAAACAAAATTATATTTCTACCCAAACTGCGAATATTCACTTAGTGAATCACTTAGTGAGTAGTGGGCTCGGAAGGTCAATAATAAAATCGACACACTGTTCAGAAAGCATCAAAAACCACACTTCTGAAGTAACTATAAAAAAGGAAAATGATCTACGAACTGAGATGAATTGAAGTACTACATACATACATACGTACATAATTATTAAGTATATACATACATATGAATGTATGTATGCCTCAATGACTTGACTTGTGTGAAAACAAAACAAGAAGACTACATACACATGTACATATGTATGTACATATGTATCTTGATAACTACATAATTGTACTATAGATACATTTGCCATCATTAAATCTCCAGTCTGTTTTATTCTCATCCCTAGTTCATTACATCTGTTTTTATGGTGTTTTAAATTGCACTCTATAATTTACATATGTATGTACATATGTACATTCATTTAATATGTACATACATATGTATGTATGTATGTGTGTATTTGCTATTTATTTCTCTAAAAATTATCTTCGTCAATTTTCTATGTACACATAAAAATACATATGTACATACTTACATAAAAATGTACTTATGTATGTACATATGTGTGTATGTAAGTATATACTCATATGAATTTTAGTACAACAAAAAATTATTTATGTATGTATATGTAATGTATTTATATCTAACATTGTCCCCATTAGCTGCTCCCTCACTCAGAAGTTGTTTCCTCTTAAACAGTTGTTACTGTTGCCATAGTTAATTTAATGTGTATTTTTTGTGTCCCCACTCAAAGATAAAGTTCAATGTATGTATGCTTGGTGTAGTAATTTAAAGTAAAGTAAGGGATTTACTGTGTGTCATCATACAATAACAAAAACTTGCTCAGTGCATTCCGTTACAAAATATGCATGCACCTATTTATTATTATTTATGTACGTTTTCTTTTTTGTGTAAATGTGTGTGGTGTGTTCGCATGTAAGTAAATAACATTGCACCAGCACTGTTGCCAGAACTTCTAGGGGTCAAATCGTCAAAAACTACAGATTTCTGTGCAAAAAATCGTCAAAATAGTAAAATCAAAAATATTAAATTTTTTTGTATTTTAATTGTTTTATTACAAAAACCATAACAATGGTTCAAACTTATTAACTATGCTTTCAACATACATATATACATTAATATATGTATGTATGTATGCATATAAGTTTCTTCCCACAATATTTTTAACAATGGCATTGGTTTTTGTTCTACCCAGTTTCATATTAGTTGCAATTTCCCAGTCCCTGAAGGAACTTTGACATACTCTTGTCAAATGGTCAGCAGTATCAAATGGTAGATTATGTTCCACAACAAATAAAGACAGTCGTATTTCCGCTGTTTTACCTTCAAAATTCTTAACGGGAACCGTTAGATTTTTTTTTCTCTTTGTTGATATTTTTGTGCACTATACTGACAAAATATTCATTACTTACTTAAATGATCAACAGAAAACACATACACTCAAACTTGCCGGTTCTTTATTTTGAATTGATTTTCTTAAATCATGAGTTGTTGTTTTCTTTTAGTTGAACACAAAAAAATCACAAAAACCAACTCCAAGACTGCAATACTAAAAAAAGAAAAATCGCCATTCTTGGACCTATGTTGAGAGGTGAAAAGCGTCAAAATGCAGAGGAATCGTCCATTCTGGCAACAGTGTGCACCAGAGCAAAAGAGTAATTCGTGCACTGTTAGTACAAGAGAGGGCAAAAGTGCTATAATTGTACTTTTTTGGTACAATTCAAACTCGAATTGCCAGTGGCATATTTAAAGACAGGCAATCTCCTCAGTTTTAATCATTTTATATGGCAGTCATTTTACTGTGAATACATGTGTACGAGTATTATATACGTAAGTACATATGTATGTACATATATACGGTTTCTGCGCAACTGTTTCTAAAACAACAAATGAGACAAGTGTATTCACTTTCAAACACACTCAGCGAATTAATTATGAGTTCCACTTTAATCAGCAAATGTGGAAAATCTCTTTTCTAAACCAAAGTATGCATAATTAAAACCAAGAAGAGAAACAGACTACAAACTGGAATACTTTGCGGCTTAATCCTACCAAAAGATTTGTTAAATTCACAAAATTGTTACGATATACATCATGTATATACAACATGTATGTATGTATGTATATCATACATAAATATGTACATATGTATGTATGTATATCAAGTAGGTTATTACCAAAATTTTAATCGTGATCTCAAAAAATACGTAAAGGCCAGTGCAGTACTTTAGTTTTCTTTATATGTATGTATGTACATACATATGTATGTATGTAAATATTTTTCACATATGCAATACTAAATCTATGTACATACATATATAATAAAAATAATAGAAATTAAAAAAATGTTAGACGGTATGAGCAAAGACTATAAATATACATACATATGTATGTACATACATACATATAAAGAAAACTAAAGTACTGCACTGGCCTTTACGTATTTTTTGAGATCACGATTAAAATTTTGATGTACACAGATGTTCTCCTTCCATACAAGTTGCTGCTTCGCCAACTTTTGGCAAAGGACGTAGCAGTACGTCCGCTTTTTACAAAGAGAGCATTTTGATTCCCAGAGTATTTATTATTCTCATGTCTGCAATTCATGCATACATATCGCACCCTAAATACAAAAGGGTCACAGCTCAAAATTTTCCAAAGAAAGAATCTTCCAGTTCATTTTTTTCCTATACTTAGACAAAAAGCAAAGAAAAAATAAAAGCTGCGAAAAAGAGTCTTTTTTTACAAACTGTCGTGGTTATAGAACCTGTAATACAAAAATTAAGCTGTCTTTAAAACGGTGCCAACTTATATGACGTTCATCAGCAGATGATTGCTAAACATCATGTGTTTTAACGACACAAATGTACTGAAGGTTAAAAAGTAGTACCGAGTACTTGCAGAGCTATTAACCTACATAGCACAGGTTAAACATGTGGGTAACAAACTACATATTTGCAATCGATGGTTTAATTAAAACTTCGAGAGCTTCTTTTCATTATCGACAGAGTTAATTGAAGAAAATTTGAATACGCTTTGCTTTTTAACGAACCGTTTTAATCAAGATCCATTAGAAATCTAGTTTTCATACGTACGTGCCAAGGGCACCCACTGCAAAATCCTCCAGTTTATGAATTGAATGTCGCAGTAGCACTTCATCAAATTGTGCAAACGACGACGCAATATTTTGTTGAGTTTCAGGCAATTTTAGAAAATACGCCACGAACTGACAGTATATCTTCAAGTAATCATACTCGGCACGTATGTAGATGTAGCAGATATTTTGGATGAAAATGAAGATTATTTTAAAAAAGGTGCTGATTGTTTTACCTCTGAAAACATTCGAACAGAGCTAACATGAAGTCTAAATTTTGTTGTTCAATGAATATCTTGTGTTAAATGCCGTATGAATGTAATTAAACCATAGCAAATTTTGTTACATTGTTCAGAAATGTTCGTTAATACAAAAAAATTATGACAAAAGCACAGATTTTGAAAGTTTGTGTACTTCATCAGACTTATTTTTTGCAGTGTGTAATATTCTCTTAAAAGTTTTCCATTTTTTCTAATTTCAGAGCAAAAGTCTGTTGCTGTTGGTTTGAGGAAAGTAACGTACACTATAGCCATATGATAGAATGCTTAATTCATTAGTCCTTACGTTATTACGGAAGCATTCCTCATGGGAAACATATACATAAATACAAGTTTTCAAGTACTGAAAAACTCAAAATTTTGCAACAATAAAAATTATGCATATGTTCATGTTCTTATCTAAGAAAGTTTAATAAATAATTTAAAATTACAAAACTTATGCAAACTTTCGTTTTATTACAACTTCGCCTCATACAGACAGAAATTGTAAGATAGGGTGGAGGGTTGGTGTAGAGGGTATGTACACACGAAGAAAATCTGAGGAGCCAACCTATTGTAAGTGCACAAATGCATTCTCTAAAATGTGTAATTTTAACTCGCTGCGAATCGATATTGTATAAGTATTTATATTTATATTTGCTACAATAAATCATATAGTTTTACCCTACAAGAGAAGTTATCGGTTATATTGTTTGCGTTGTATATTTGCCCATAAATTATATGAAATTAAGAAACTTCTTTCAGTTTCTGCACATTTTTACTTGAAGGTCTTTGAAAATCCTACTAGCACAACAAAAACAAATGAAATTGACAAAAACAATGCTCATTCACACCTACATCCATAAGCAATATAAATGTGTTAATGTAAAAAACTTTTAATTGCTGACATTCAACACCCTCATTACAGTTCATTAACCTTCTTGCTATAAACTTTTGCTTTAGACATTCTGGTCAAAAACATAATTTATTGCAGACGGTAACAAAAGCATGTCAATATAATTAATAAGCATATTTTATAGAATGCCAGCTGTAATAAAATTTATTAAGTAAGAAATAACTTAGTTATAATTTTTCTTTTGTAACAATCAGTTCAATAAGTAAATAAGCAAACGCACAAAAATTCTGTTTTGTTCAAATGTTCGACACTCTACATCTTTATAAATTACTTCTTAGTACTTTGCGTGTTCGGCGATTTTCTGCTGTCGAAAAAAGATGGATCATAAAATTTGTATCAGATAGTGTGCAAAAAATGGAATGAAGTCCTTAAAAGAGCTTGAGATGTTAATAGTTATATTCCAAAAATAATTTCACAGAATGTGGAGCAGTTAAAACTACTACTACGCTCCCGTGGATGTTGAAAAAGTGAAGAAAGTTTTAGAATTTTGAGCCCATAAAGAACGCCAAAAGTGTATGTCAGAACTGCTTCGAAGATTGGCACATATACATATGAATGTATATTATATCTAAGTAGTTAGACAACACAGAAATTGATGAATAAATAAATATTATTTAAGAAAAATTAAGTTATTTTTATTTATGTACATATGTTTTATTTACATACATATGATGTATGTACATACATCTGCATGTGCAAAACCAGTTTGGATAAATTTTAAAAGATTCAAAATAATTTTAAGGATTAAACATTAACTCCCATATTCATGAAATTTAAAAAGCATTTTATTTAAAATATTTTTTTTATTTAAATATAAGCTTAACAATATAAGTACATACATATTTATTTATATTCGTCTGACCTGAACAGACTGTTTTTTTTTCGCCTAATTTAAATTGCAAATTTATTAAATAAAGAGGATACTTGAGTTGACATGTTGACGTGTTGACGTTAGGATGAATTAATTTATATCAAAGTATAACCTCTTTACAGAAAAACATGTACATACACAATTGTAACGTGACTTCAAGTTAAACGCATTTATTTTGAGGTATTTATCTTTATCCTAAATGAAGTATGTACATAATTCAAATCGAATATTTACGAATGTCGTGATTGAAAATCTTCCTTCAGCAATTCTTCCAGAGTGTATCTATTTTTTTGTACGTACGTTTCTCGTACGATACCTATTAAATGTACACGTAAGTTAGTTGTTGACAGAGACAAATTAAATTATTGACTCCCTCTTTCTAAATTTTATGGGCCTTATTGTACTTTTGTCCATTTTTTATTTTTGAATATTGCTGTTATGCTGGAACAAGTCAATTCAAGCATAAAATTGTTTATAGCTTTAAATAACGTTTAAACAACTTCAACTCACTCACAATCATCTTTGACAAAATATAACATTCAATCCAATATTCAAATCAAATTCAAACACAAAATATGTATGTACTGCATCAGATTTCTGACGAATTATATATTGATTATATTTTTGGAATCGTTTGCTTCTTACAGATAATATTTTATGATTAATTTTAACAGTAATAATTGTTTCATAATTTTAATGATAAACCTTGTCATGACAGCGACCCATTGCTTCAAAAATTTTCATTTGTTTTTAATTGTCACAGAGATTATAGTTGAAAACTTGTTTTACTTTTTGATTAAAGTTCATAAAATATTTCTTTTATTCTTTTTGTTTAGTTGCATGTTCAAATTATTTCCCTTTTTTCAAACTTCTCGCTTTAAGATTTTGGATGAGAAGAAAATTTTTAAATTAAAAAAGTCAAATACTAATCGAACTTAACTCAGGTACTTTAAGGGTTTTATATTCACAAAATTCTGCTTTAATTCGGCCAACTGCTTAAAAAAAATACTGAATGCTAGATTTTCGAAGTTTTGCCGCTGGATATTTAATGCCTTCTTCCCTTCTTAAGCTGGTCTCGATGAATGACGTGGTAGAGTATTCCAGCTCAGAGGATGCAGGTTCAATTCCTTCAAAAGACTCTGGTGAAAACAATTAAATCTATATAAATACAACAGAAAACGCAATGTTGGGTTAATTGATGTTTGACTGCGCATTGTCGAAGGTATGTACCTCGGTTACTGAACTGTCCGCACATCATCATTCTGACATTCTCATCCCTGCAATCTAGAAAAGCAAAAATAGCAAAACACTAGTTTCTATTTCCTGTTCCGGCACAATATGGACCGATCCCTAAATACTGGTCCAAAAAAGAATACTATCAACTTGATAGTATTGAATAAAGTTGATTGGAAAAAAATCTCTAATTCAATAGAACTAGTTTATTCATTAATAATAATCACTATAAAACATGTTGAAACGTTTAAGGCCAATTTTGTACATAATTAGAATATTGGAATTGGAATTTTTACACACACTAGAGGCGGCAAAACATACTTTTCGATTATTTATTTATTTTTCTGCAATGGCTTAATAACTTCGAGGTGGTGAAACAGATTCTAAAATGGAGGAAAACGAATTGAAAAAAAAACAATTAAAGCGCTAAAATCAGTTTTTGTTCCTGAGATGTGTTCTTTAGATATAAATTCCGTGATATTGAAATTGAATGAACAATTTCACTTACAACAAGTTGGTCATGCAAACAAGAAAATAAAAAACGATTCATATATCAAAATTTAACATAGTTAAATACGAGAATTTCTGTGGTTGTTGCCTATAGACCTTCAATTCTTCCGCAGACAAGTTCTTAACAAAGTAAAGTTTATCCAAAGAGAAATAGGAAAATATAATTATATCGTCATTTAACAACTGGTGGTACTTAATGGTTTTAAGAAAATAATGGTGTAAGAAATAAAAGAATATATTAAGTTAGTAAGTTTCAATTGACCTATTAATGACAGGCGAAGCCGAGTAAAACATAAGAACTAACGAAAGCAGAAATGATAAATTAATAATGATGGATTGATTTTTCATGTCTACCTGCCTCTAATTGACGGAATGATTCGTTGTCTGCTCTCTTTTACAAAAAACAAAGTCTCTATGAAGTTTCGTACGCGAGTTAAAAGAAGAGATGTTTTTAGTTGGCAAAGTTAAAAATGTTGGGCTCAACGTGTTTTTCTTTTGGTCGGTAGAGTTGTTGGCCAGGAATAAATAAAAATAAATCTAACTCGAAATAAAATATAAAAAAGGGGCAAGTTAATTGTAATGGAACCAAAAAAGACTGAACATTTTTTTATAGAAGTGTTGTTTTCATTTCAAAAGAAGATTTACATAATCAAGATCTAATTCATAAAATTTTCTAATTTCACTGTTAAACTATGTAATAGTTTATAAACAGAATTTGAGTTATAAGCGTATAATAAAAATGTATATTCATAAACGTTTAATAACGCTAGTTTAACAATTAAACACTTTTACCAATTTTTTCTTTCCTATTGGCAACCTTGTTGTAAATAACTTGTCTGGATTTGTTTAGTGATGTACACAATATGATGCTATTTCGTAAGTAATGGGTTTAAATTAAAAAAAATCAAAAAAAATTCTTTAAATTGCTGAGTAAAGAAGTAAAACAGAGCTTTTGTACAATTATTAAAAGTAAATTAATAATGAGCGAGCGTAATGTACTTAAAAGCTACGTTTTTTATTCTTGAAGTTCGACAAGTATTTGAATACTCAACTGTTAACATTTGTTTGTGTATCTCTAAACAACATCAAGTAATCTGAAAATAAAAGTCAGCCAAATGTATGCCAATCAAATAAAAAAGATGGAAAAGCTGAAGAAAAATATGAAAGCAATAGAGACACCAACTGGTTGCACGACGATAAAATACGTATGTTTGTTTTATTAATTTGCATACATAGATTTATGTTTTTTTGCAGTTGTTGCTAAAGGAGTTGGGTCGTGAAACAGGCGGTACACCGAATTGAAATGCTGGGAAAAACTCCACAAGCTCCAAATTTGTAACGAAGAAGAAAAGAAAGAAACCTCAAGCTCCAAAATGCAAACGAAGGAAAAAAAGCAAGAAATTGATGAAAAAAGCGATGTGTTTATATAGATATATGTATGTATATGTATGTATGTATATGCACATGTATACGTACATACATACATGCATTTAATTACTTCCAATATTTAGAAATGTTTTTGTATAAAAGATTTTAAAACAACTGCTACCGATCTTCCGTGCACATACATATGTATTTGAATTAGTATTTTTTTCCATTTCAGTTTCGTCCTCTGAAATTTTAAATATAATCATTACTTTTAAGTTATGTTAGAAATAAAAAACTGAATTTTGTTAATTTTTATTTATTAAAAAAATTAATATTTTTACGTTCCTTGTTCTCTGTTAAGTTTTTAATTCTAAAATCGGAATATTTGTGCCTTAATAAAAATAAATATGCTTTTATAGTACTACATGAACATACATATGTTTGTAGTATGTAGATTGAAATTTTCGTTCGTTTTTACGTTTTTAATGAGCCTTGTAGGAAGGTAAGTAGTCAAAGAAAATATGAAAAAACAACTCATTTTAAACCAACTTTAAAAATCGAGGACGTTATCAATTATACTATATCTTTCTTTTTTATGTGCACCGATTTTCAAAATTCTTTTTGACTCTATTTGAATTTTAATATGATAAAGCAATAGGTTCAGTGTGTGAAGATATATCAGAAGTCTAAATTTTTTGGCAATGCAATATTCAAAGCTAAATAACTTCAAAAATTATATTGACCACGTCTTACAGATAACATTTTCTGAACAGTTGTTTTATCACATATTTACCGACATTCAACGGAATCGGTTGTATGCATACCTGTAAAGAAAAAAAAAGAAAATTAGTAAAGATGTGTAAAATGCAATATGATAAGTGAGTATCTAGTGAGTGAGTATAAGTGAATTCTTTCAAATTTTCGCTACTACGAAAACACAAGATTCAATTTATTTTTAGCTCTACTCGCGGAGATACACCTGAGTTGGAGATACACCTATAAGCGGAGGTCTCTTTTGTGCGCACAATTTGTCTGCAATTAGAACCATTTCAAAAAATGAAAATGGAAACGTCCACACATGATCGGTCGGGTACATGAAATGACATGTAATTTTGAAAACACAAATTTCCCTAAGCAATTATTCTTCCGATAAAAAGTGAACAATTTCTTAATGTTTCTTTGGGAATTCGGGCTACCAACTCACGTGTATCATTTACTGGCAATAAAATATTTGGGATGCGATTATGTCAGCCAACAATTAAGATGGAATAAAAACTATAAATATAAAATACATACATATGTATATGCATAAATATTATATCAAGTGTTTTATTCCAGTTCCGAAACACAGCAGATTGGGGACGAGGATTTAAAGGAAATTCTAAGATGGACGAAACACAGTTTGCTGAATTCATGGAGGAACTGAAGATTAGATTGACCGACTGACTAGGGTACAAGGGGAAACAGTGCGAATTCCCACTGCGGTAAGCCCGGCGTTATTACCAAACTTTGAGGTGTTTGAGTAACAAAATAATTATTTGAAAATTATCTACAGCGGTTCACGCTGAGATAAAGAGATTTAACAAAGACCATGCCCATCGCGCCAAACTCTTGTTTGTAAATTCTATGGGTCTAAAAAATTTTAATATGGTCACGGCGCTGGTAGCACCTATATGGGCAAATACGACGAATTGCTGGAACTATTGGAGAGACACTTGTCCTCAAAGAAAAATGTTTTGATTGCCCAGCATCAGTTCCTTTCAAAGTATCAGGCGGAAAATCAGTTAATTTCAGAATTCGTTGTTCTTTTACGCATATATAAACGAATGTGAATTTCTGTTGAAAAGGTCGGAACAATTACAAAGGTCTGAAATAGTGATTGGGACTCTCCCTGTAGTGATAATTCCAAAGACGGATGGCGATGTTAAAATTTGTGTAGTTTGCGCGACTTCAGATATTTCTGTAGACTCAAGTATCATACAGACAATAACAACCGCTTGTCGTTCGGAATTGAAACAGCCCTTGCAGAATTCAATAGAATTATTGATGATATTTTACGGGATATTCTTAAAACCGAGCCTTATTTTGATGACATTGTCGTACACGGTAGCACAATGGAAGAATGGACAAACAATTTGAAATAATGCCTTCGCCGACTATAAAAATTTTATTTACATTTAGATTACACAAAATGCTAATTTTTCAAGGATATCATAGAATTCTTGTGTCCTTTCGTGAAATACAATCAAATAAGTAATTCACCATCTAAAATTATGGCAGTAATCGATATCAGATCCAATTCAGTAGATGATGTTAAGCGTTTTTTAGGCATGGTGACTTATTATTTGCGTTTTATAAATGACATAGCAACGTTGACGACAGACCCTACAGTTGCTGAAAGAGAATCAAAGATTTAAGTGGACTCTCAAAAATTAACTACTGGTAATGTTTTGGTGCCTTACGACCCGAATCAATCAATTCAAGGGGCTTGTGATGCCAGCCCAACAGGAATTTAGGGAATATTATCACACATTAAAGATGAAAACGAAAGGCCTATTTATTGCTTACGCCTCACGCTCAGTAACATCCGCTGAAGAATTTTATTCGATATCTCGATAGAGAAGCATTGGCTATAGTGTACGTTGCACTTAACTTCCACAACTGACTATCTATTTCTTCGGCCCTTTAAACTTATTACAAATAATGAGCCTATGATTAAAATTTTTTCCGAGAACGAAAAAATTCTGCACGACAGCAACTATGAGATTGTTTGCAAAAAGGGAGTCTGTAATAGCAATGCTGATTGTTTGTCCACAGCTCCCTTGAATATGAGTATACGATAGTAAATTTTATTGATAAAGAACTCAGCTGGTCCGTTTCAAGGATATTTTTTCCTGGTTGTGATGGATGCCATGTCTAAATGGGCCGAAGTCGGTATTTGTAAAGTGGCACCACCATCAATTTCTACAATAAAAATACTACAAACAAATATTCTGCCGAAACGGGTTTCCGACCGTATTAGTATCGGATAATGCATCCATCTTTACTAGTGAAGAGTTTCAGTCATATTGTGGGAGAAACGGAATATTCCAGAAATTTATTGCCTCTGGTCACCCGGCTAGAAATGGGTTAGCGGAAAGAAATGTTAGAACACTTATTTTGTTTATATTTTGCAAAAATTGAAAGCTATTGAACATGACCCTAGATCAATGGAAGAAAAAGTACAAGGAAATCCTTTTCAGGTATCGAACAACACCACTCAACGGCAACAAAACGCGTTCGAAACTATATTTGGGACGGCAAAACCGCATTCAATTAGACGCATTAAAACTAAAAAAGTTCCTTATTTTGAGAAAGTTAGGTCAACTACAATACATGTGAAGTTAGAGAATGGATATTCATATATTTAAGCGACACATCAATCAGTTTCGCCCAACAAAATCAGAGCAGACAAATGATGCGTATGCCGCAGACAACAATAGCTATAGTCCTGAAATTCGAAAGCAAGAATCTGGTCATTGGGGCGACGCATTCATATTAGCTAATATATCATTTTCCGTACCAACCGAAGCAGAAGGAACCTCGAGTGTGTTAAATGTAAACAATACTACATCCCCTAAGAAGCATTGCTCAATCCAACGGATGGTCAATCGGGAAGATCATAAAAACTTCACCAGCAAACAACGCAACGGGCTCCAACAAGTGTTCGAAGACCTCCACGCCGTTATGAGGATTTTGTCGTGAAGTATAACTAACAGCTGCTGGATAGATTTTTATAAGGGCCTGAGAATTTTAGTATCTAACAGATGTCGAACTCTGAGAAACGATTACATCAGCCAACAATTAAAATTTAATAAAAACTATAATTGTATATGTTAAAGCAAGTACTTTATTCCAGTTTCGAAATGCAACAGCCCTGCAGGACAAAGCAGTAAATCAAAACAAAAAACGATTTTAACTAATAAATGCTTGTCAAAGTTTCGGTTGGCTTCTGATTATAAATAGCTTTATAAAGCCTCGATTAGCTGCGGCTGACCACTTTCATATAGGAATATATATAGAAATATGCATATTTCTATACAGCAACCACATTTCAAATGCCAAATTTTTGTGTGGGAATGAAACTACAATTAAATTTGAATTTTTGACACTTCTGTATACAAAGTGTTTTAATATAAACTGCTCCATCTAACGCACAAAAATTTATGAGTTCCCAATAGCACACGAATTCCTTGTGCGAACTGATATAATCTAGTAACTTATATAAAAATAAATAAATTATAAAAAACATTAATATTTTTAATTGAAACTAAGAAGATAAGAATTATACACATATGTATGTATACCTACTTATATATGTACATACATAAGTACATATGTATGTACCATATATTTTGGATGCAAATTAATAACATATCCGTGTACCGTAGAAAGGCGCGGCGGACATTATAATGATATTTCAAATAACAAAACAATTTGGTTAATACGTTACGCATGGCTTGTTTTACTTAAATTTAGCTTATAACTGGCTTTATGGGATACCCTATTTTGAAAACTACTTTTACCAGTTTTTGCATATATTTTGCTTATATTTTTACCAAAAGAACATATTATCTATAATGCATATACATACTAACTAAAAACGGTACACTGCTCATTGAAAAAGTATTTTGAAAGTTAATTAAAAAAAAATATTTTTATGAAAAAGATCCGTTTCGAAAAAATATTTGTTTAAAAATTTTCCTTTTAGAAAATGAAAGTTTTTTACTAAAATAAGCAAATGTATCCTTTTAAAGAAGTTATTTCCTTTTTTCACAACATTTCAATTTACTAAAAAGAAGCATTTTTAATAAAAACTTGTTTATACAAGTACTTTGTTGGGAGGATAATTTTGGAATTATATTATTTTTAAAAGAACAAGATTCTCATATTATCCTCTTTCTAAAGCCGTACTAATTTGCTTCGTAACTAGCAAATGTAGCTACCCTCGTATTAGGGGTGTAACACTTCCGCGAGTATTTTCATTGTTTTCATTACGTTTTCGTTTAAAAGTCAAAACAGAATGATGAATGCCAGCGAAAACAGTTTTCATTTGTAGTTAAAATAGAAAAAGAAAAAAACTGCTGCCATGAAAAAAATGTATGTGCAAGACATGCAAAAATGTTTAATTGTTGTGTTTTTGTTTGTTTCTCTTTCTTTATGGCGTTTTAAAACCGACCGCCCACATTGAAGTGATAAATAGTTTTTAAGTGTGATTTTCTCTGTGTGGTTTTATTAAGTTGTTTAAAACAAGAACAAAAAAAAAACAAAACACGTAGCTAATTTTTTTTGGGAAAAAAAGTTAAGTTTTTTCTCTTGATTTTTAAAAAATTAAATCTTGGTAATAAGATATGAGTTTTATTAATTTTTGGAAAATTTTTGGACTCATATGAAATAAAAATTTCTCTATAAAAAAGAATATAAATACAAATCCAAGGTGATGGAAGACTCAAAATAACGCTTTTTAAATACATACATACATATGTATGTATGTATGTTCGTAGTAGTTCGGGCAATTTGTTTTTACCTAATTTTTACCCAAAATTTTGTATCTTCAAATTATTTTCAAATAAAAAATTGATAACCCAAATTTTACTAAACAAAAATATTTTTTTATACAAAAAATTTGCTTACGCACTTAGTTTAAAAATAAACTGCGATTTGTTCCTGAACCACAACCTTTTTTCAAAGAAAGAAAGAAAGAAAGAAATTTCACTTCGTAACAAAAAAAAAGGAATATTTTTTTGTTTTTGTTTTATATGGATATACATACATATGTAGATCGCTGGATCGGTGGACAAATCTTTGTGATAATTTTTTACATGTTCTTAGGCATTTATTTTTTTAGTTTATGTACAATATTATATTTTAACCAAAAATAAATAACTGCTAAAAATTTTGGTACATTTTCATATTTCACTTCGTAAAAGCCACAGCTGCCACCCGCAAACAAAGTTGTTCTATGCAGATAATCTTTGTGTCATTTTAAATCGGTCAAGCAGAGTTTTACCGATTTTAAATCACTATTACGTTGTGAATTTGGTAATCAAAATTTAGTTGCATAAACCGCTCAAAATGATTTTAATAGCCGTCGTAATTATTTTTCAAGTGCGTCCAGGCTTGTTTTTGTTGTTTGGCCTTCGATAGTTTTGTGTCTCACTTGCACTGGTTGAGTCAATTACCTTGGATAACTGTATTGTTTTACGGTTCATTTGAGGAATTTCATGTCGGCTACGCTGCTAATTCCCATGTGTCGAACAAGTTAGACTTAGAAAAAAGGTTGTTAAAACCATGATGTACATATGGGCTTCGTTACCCGGCTATTCCGTGCAATTATAACTTGTAAGTTTACTTTCCAAGCTATAAATTACCAAATAAATAAATGTTTTTAATAGATAACGGCTGTACAACTATCTACATATGTAAGTACATACAAAGTTTATTATTATATAATTAAAGATCGAATTATTTTATGAAAAGAATTGTATTAGTTTTTGTAGCTCGTTTTAATTGCTAAGTCGACTTCTTAGGGGAAATATGTATGTTCGATATTTTCGCATTTGCTATTCATTTCAGTAGAAACTTATTCAAATTTGTTAAACAATACCAAAATCAAATTAAATAATTCATCTGTTGGCATGTTCCAGAAAGATAAAATCCCAAAGAAAAATGCAAAACAAAACAAACAAAAATTATACGTGTGCTTTTAAAATGGCATGAATTCATTTAAAATCAAATTAAGGAAAACTTTCTCTACTTTTTCTAGTTATACACCTCAAACTAACTGGACATTGCGAAAGTTAATATTTTCGGCAGTCAAACAAATTTTGTAAATCAAATCCTCTGACAAATTATGAAGGCTATAAGTCGGACTTTTTCTATTTTAATAATAACGTGAACCTTGCTTCCTTTAATCAAATTTTCACAATTATCTGTTATGACATTTAATCGGATAATTTTTTTTGGAGAAGCCAACTTTTATTCCCAGAAGCATCAGCATAACCGTAAAAAGCTTACGAAATATTATGGTTATCACCAATCCCCCAAACAATTAGAATTAAAATGTTGAAAATATTGTGTCGGCCCTGAATGCATTCATAAATTTAATTCTTTTTTGAAACAACTTTGTGTAAAAAAATTTTTTGTACATACACACAGACAGCTATGGACAGAGAAATAGCTGTGTCTTTCGCGGTGCCTTCATCCGATCTTTCTTCACATTAAGCAAATTTGCATCTGAAGTTTCTAAAGCATCCAATTAGTTTTGCTGTTTTTGTTTGTTTTCTACCTTTTTCGAAAATGTCCCAAATAACCTTTCTTTTGCCAAGGAATCAGTGGGGTCCTCTACCCATTTTAGTTCACTCACAATTAAAAATTTATTTTACCACCAAAATTTGCATGAACTCGTTTTTTTGATAATGAAAATAATACTGCACTATTTTATTGTCCAACCCAAATATGACAAAAAAAATTCAGAAGTTAACGGAACTTTTTGAAAGAATTTTTGGAAAATGAAATAAAATATCCCATTTTTATTATGATTCGACTGGTACCATGCAGTACATAGTAGGTGCTCTATTTCTCTGTCCATAGCTGTATGGCTGCACATACATATGTACATACATACATACATATGTATAAATATGAAATTTTATTCAGCCCAAAGGCCTCAAGTTAAAACACAATTGATTTAGTAAAGGTCAGATAAAAGCCGACTTCGATTTTTTTAAAATATGTACATATGTACATTCATCGTTATGTACATACATATGTATGTATGTCGAATAAATGAGAAATGTATTATTTTTCTATTTGGCATGCACCGATGTGTCCATTTGTCGTCGAAACTGAGAAGATTTCTTGATTATTTAACATAATTAAAATAAAGATGGGATATGAAAAGCTCGTGCAAGAGTTTTGGAAACCAAAATATTGTTGTGTAGGTTGCAAGAAAAACCCCAAATCGAATTTCTTTTAAATGACAAACATAATACTTTTTAATGAATATCTTGTTTTAATGAATGTCTTATTATGACATAAAAGTTAAAAAGGTGTTGGGTTGGGCTTTAGAAAAGCATTGATATGCACCATAAAAAAAGTTTTTTCACTGATACACATTTTGGACAATTTTTCTGAAATAAATTCCAACATCATTTCATTTCTATTACCCATGTGGAAAATTTTAAGATATGAAAATAAAAACATCAGAAACATAATTTTTGGGATTTCAAACAGATTTATTTTCTCCAAGAAATGTAAGTTTGTTGACTTTCCTGAACAAAGTTTACACTTTTAAGTTAAAATATCAAAACTGGTGCAAGAAAACACATCTATTTTTTTACAGACTTGAAATGATGGCATACTTTTCTTTTCACATATTTACACAATTAATTATTGTTTGTTTGTAGTTGTAAAATAAACCTTTTATAAACGGGGATTTTTTAAAATATGTTTGTTTTGTAAGTTACACAAGTTTTAATCATAAGACAATGAATTAAATATATTGTGAATATCTAAGAAACCCACTTTATTAGATAAAAAAATGTATTACTTTTATGTTTTGATATTTTAGACCTCATGGTTGCGTGCAATCTAGAATTTCCACAAACTTTTCGCAGCATTTGCGGTCATAGTTCGCCAATAACTCTTCTAATGTTGACTTCCAAGTGTTTAATTGTCTATGATATATCGACGTAGACAAGTGACTTTACATAAACTCAAAGAAAATAATGGAATGGAGTT
Organism: Epicampocera succincta; assembly: GCA_932526305.1. Classification (NCBI taxonomy): domain Eukaryota; kingdom Metazoa; phylum Arthropoda; class Insecta; order Diptera; family Tachinidae; genus Epicampocera; species Epicampocera succincta. The sequence goes on along the minus strand of OW052038.1, from coordinate 26,767,012 downwards.
TAATTACACAAACTTCATACCAGAACTTCCTGTTATTCTTTCATCTTCAGTGCGCACTATTCGGCGTCTCACGAATACATACATATGTATGTATATCATGAAGAGCAAACGTGGTGCAATTTAAAGAATGAGCATGCGTTACTCCGGTGAACCTATAAAAAACCCAATAGAAAACTTTCTCAAATAGGTACCTTTTTAAAAACCACTCTTTTAAAAGATACTTATTAAAATGCTCTTTTTTAAGACTCTTTTAAACTTCTTTTAAAACGTATATTTATATAAACGTATATTTTTAAAAAGTTTTTATTGAAAAGCATTAACTTTGACATACGTATACCTACTAATATAGTAACAGGACTCTGTTAAACCCAAATATTAAAATTTTTGATCAAAAACTGCATTGAAAACTAATTTTTCATTTGTTTCCAAAAAACAAACTGTTATGACTTTTAATTTCTGCACATTCATAAAGATGGAGTATTCTCCGAAAAAGATATTACTTGTATAGCTTTTTTTGTGTGTTTTCTAGCTGTCTACATGTCGACATTTCGCCATACCTTACTCCCCAATAAATTTAAAACCCCACAAAAAACCCCTACATAAATATTTTGTTTTTTGTTTATTATATATGTATGTAGCTATAAAGCAATTAAGTATTAAGAAACAATGGATCCGCGATCAAAAAAATCTATCTACTGTAAAATAAACTTTACAGCGTTACGATTTAATAAAAGAAAACATTGATAATTATACGATACTCCAATGGAATATGAAGATTTTCCTGAAGAACTTCAATGAACTAGATATGTATGTATATAGGAACCGCAGTGCAAAGGAAGTTTTAACCCAATAACTCACAGGGATATTCTGCATACTTCTACAATTCACCTCTCACCACAAACTGAAAACAAGGCATACATGCGCTAAAAAAACCGCATAAACTAATACACGTCAACTCCACATTTCAAGTATTGATCATAGATATATAACTCATAAACATATTGAATTCCGTTACAACCACGAAGCTTTTAGTGGGAAATTTTGAAGGGGATATACCTTTCTTCAGATTTTCATATCCTTAATGACGGCCGATTTCATGTTGTTTATGTATTAAAAATTATTCTTTAAAGTGATGCAGATGCACTGGCTGATCCGCAAAAATTTTTTTAATGTCCAAGCTGTAGAAATTTTATAAGGCCTTCAAAACTTCCAAAGACGAATTCGATTCCATTAAGAAAGATTTTTTTTGCTACATACATAGTAAACTAATTATGGTAGGTGATCTATTTCACAACTATCCAACAAAACCTGATGAATTCGTCAATTTGTAGCAACATACTTCTCCTAAGAATTTAAAACGTAGCTTAAGATCTGTGTTGCATACAAAAAATCGTATGTGTAATACTCCCTAGAAATGAAGCCACAACACGAGTTATGCAGTCAGTTAAATATTTTATTTCTACAAAGTTAAAAGAAAATAAGTTTTTAAAATATATTTATTATTTTTTTATTAATCGTAAATAAATATTCTTTGTAATATTTGTTTTAGGTTAATCATTGGGTCTTAATTAACGTAGATAAAGACTGTTTTAAACAGTTAATACAAAAATTAAAATGGCTTAGGCTATTTTGGAATCCATTTAAAAAAAATATATTGATAGGAACTGAGGGTTAGGCCATTTTGGCTCCAGTTATTAAAACATACAAAATTTCTTCAGATAAATAATAAAAATAATTTTTAGCGTTTTAAATAATAAATAATAATAATAAAAATAAAATTTATTGATAAATTCTTTCACGATTTCTGTAACTTCCTCTTTGATCCAATTTTGGCGTAGTTGTGACACTTCCAGTTGCTCTATGGTTTTTACTTACAAAAAAGAAAGTTAATTTTTTAACGCAACATGCGTTTTTGGCCTAACCCACACATATTTTTTATTTCTAGGATTCGATTTGGCTTAAGTGGCTTAGGCCATTATGGCATCCATATTTTTTTGAACTTTGAATAGAGGAAAAAGAGTTTTCAGCAGGTAGTATAACCTTGTGTTATACTATGCAATAGGGAGTTTTTTAGTATTTATTTCAAAAGGTTCCGGTTAGATCAGCATAGTCGGTTTGATTTTTTTGAAAATGAGGGTTAGGCCGTTTTGGCGCTGAGCACCTCATATGTAAATGATCTTAACATTTTTAGCAAAATTTGTAAACGAATATTAAAATAAAAGAAATGTAGAAAGAATTTATACCAACAACAATGTATGTATCTATGTACATTCATAAGCAAGTGCATTTACAAAACAACAATAGGAATTAATACAGTTTTATAATTAAAAAAAAAAATGAAATTAATATCAGTCACGGCACTTTCTTTAGAGATGGTACAGTGACTAATATGATCTGCTCCAACAATCTGCATCATGCCATGCTTTAAATCTCATGGTACTATATCTCATACCACCGCTGTTGAATCACTAATACCATGCCAGTAAATACTTCACAAAACGTCCCTGTAAATACTGCTTTAGTCATATATAGTAATGATCACACCATTCCCAGTGCTGAAACCGTTCCTAGTTCTGGTTAGCATTGAATATTACTCCTGGTGCAACAGTACAAAAAACAGTACAGTGATAACTGTGTAACTCCTCCGAAGAAGCATATTTTTATATCCCGTTTGGCACCCAACAAGACTGCTGCAGATATTCACAATTCCATTCATTCTAAATTAATAATGATAATGATATTTATGTTAAATAATTTGTATGCCTTCACCATGCGTTAATTCGTGAATATGAACAGACTCATCACCAACGTGTTAATAATTTTGCTCTAGTTCCATCTCATCAGATAATGGATCAAAAAAACTAATAAATTTTTCCGATAATCAAATTCATATGATAGATACATTATAATGTGTTCTAGGCTTTTCAATGACAGTTTTAATATAAACCATCACGTTATTGTTTTTACCAAAACTTTGTTGAATGATACTTTTTAAAACTCTGAAATTAACACTGTAATCATAAGCTCAAATTCATATAACATCTGGCAACACTGCTAGCATACATACGTGTTTATAATTATCAGCTGTGAATTTTCTCATAAAAACTTTAAGTTTAAATATTTTTTGTTAATTTTCATTTATTTGGGTGTGAAATGACTTCCAAAAGAAAGAAGTTTTAGGGGGATAACCGCAAATACAAGATACCGAAGTCAGGAAATAGATTTCAGGCGCTATCCGATATGGATGACATCTCAAGCGATGAAGAACCTGAGATAACGAAAGACGTGGTGAAAGTGCCTCCAATTGTTGTTGACAGCAGCCATAGCCTTACATCGGTAATGAAATGCTTGGGAAAACCGTACAAGTACAAAAGGATTTCTATTGGAACAAAGGTAATACCAAATTCAAAAACTGATCTTGACGTCGCTGTTGCAAAGTTGAAGGCAGATGGTATGAAATTCTACACACATCCTGTTAAAGACAATAAAACGTTTAAGTTAATGCTATTTGGTTTACCGAAAATTGACACAAAGTCAATTGTAGATGAATTGAAGCAAAATTTCAACATTGAACTTGAGAATATAAAGGAGGTAGAAACATCCAGAACAACAGTAGATGATGCTCTGTACATGTTGGAATTTAAAAAAGAGCATGTCACTAAACGTGAGGTAATCAAAATAAAATATGTGTATGATGTTGTAGTGCATTGGCGAAACCCTCTACGACGATCTAGAGGACCAACGCAATGTACGAAATGTGCAATGTACGGTCACGGATCCGCAAATAAAGTCTCAGCGTGCTTAGGATGCGGCGGAACTCACGAGTATGCTAATTGTCTATTAAGCAAACCTCCAGGATTGGATTGTCCAGTTATTTATAAATGCTTCAACTGCACAAAAAGAGGTCTAAAAAATGTTAACCATCGTGCTGACGACGCGCAGTGCCCTCTACGAAATGACTACGTGGAAATACGGTATAAGGTTTCCAACCGTAAAAGACCGCAAAGAAGTAATTTTCCCAAAAATAATATAGTCACCTCATTCGAAAAAGGAATTTCTCAATCCAAAGGAAAACCAGGTAACAATGAAAAATTATCGTATGCCGAAATGGCCAGTGTTAATCACCATTTTGATGAAAACAATAATATCTCTAATGAACAATTATTAGACATATATTTTGAAGCTATCGAAAAGTGCAAAACCAAGTACGACAAAATGAGGGTACTTGGAGACATGCTTAGACATGTCATATAATCAAGCAGAATGTTACCTTAAAGTTATGCACTGGAATGCCCAGCAACACAACTAGAATTAAAAAACCTCATTCGTGAAAAACAAATAGATATAATTTCAATTAATAAAACGTTCCTTATACCAAATCACAGATTTAAGCTGGCAAATTATAAAATCTATAGAGAAGATCGCAGCAGCCATGGTGGGGGAGTTCTCATAGCCATAAAATATTCTATACCACATGCGATATTAATAAAATATTCCACCTTATCTATTGAAAATATATCAATTTTAATCAAAATTAATAACAAAATAATAACATTTACGTCAGCCTACTGTCTAAGATTCACACCAAGCTTCGGTAATGACCTTGACAAACTCACAGAGACTACACACGAATTTATAATTTTCGGTGACTTTAATGTCAAACACACAACATGGGGTTGCTTACAAAATAATTCAGCAGGCAATTATCTCTTTAACCATCAACTTGGCTCTCATTATTATATACATATATGCTCCCAGCTCTTCCACTAGATTTAGCCAAAACGTTATAGCCAGACAATCCTCCGTAGTCGAAAGTATGTTAACAAACTCAGCTTTACGCTCTTCACGAAACGTTTCCGGAATCACTTAACACAGATCACGTTCCAATGATTTGTAAGATATATGGCTCGGTAGTTGAAACCACAGCCAAGGTCCCATTATATAAAATGGCCAACTGGAAGACAATAAGCAAACGGGTAGATGACGGCTTAAAAAATAATAACTTACATTCATTTGTTATCACAGAACTAAACATCGAATCAGCCTTTGAAGGTATAACGTCTATTTTGCAGGAAGCGTCCAGAAGAATCGCCATGGGTGAGAAACAAATATGGCAAAGAAAAATTTCCGACTTAAGTCTGTTTTTAATTGGCCAAAAAATAGATACAGACGAAACTTGCAAAGATGTTATATTCCATCAGAACGTAATCAAATATTGGCTATACTAAAACAGCTGACTTTGTTTATAAATTTTCATATTAAAGAAGACAGGAATAACAGCTGGTATCAGTTTTTGCAAAAACTGCCACCAGGTAATAAAAAGTTCTGGAAATTAACTAAAGCAATAAAAGGCAAACAGTCAACAGTTGACAAGTTAACGGTAGATTGCCCCACTATATATAATAATAAAGAAAAAGCAAATATTATTGCAAATGCTTTCGAAAATATTCATGCAACTACGTGCAATTTAACATCAATTTATGAACGTAAAGTATTAAAAGGTTAAGAAATCAAATTATCACTGATATTATACAAGAGTACAATACAACGAAAGATGAAATTAAATTCTTTGTTCATACAATTTACATACCTCAAAAGCTCCTGACTTGAATTACATGCAATAACTTGGACAACTTCTATTAATAGTGTTCCGACAATTTAATTGAACTAAACCTTGCCAAATGCAAACATATGCTCTTTTCTAGAGGAAGAGATAATAATGTATGTATGTATGTAGCTGCAAATTGAAGCTGGTCAACAAATTTTCAGACTTGGGATTTTACTTAATGGCATCGGAACGATGGCAAAAAAATTGAAGTTGCCACTTATTACTAAAACTTTATAGACATCGTTTGTAAGGCCGTTTTTAGAATATGGATCAATCTTACGGGATCGATCCATAGTATAATGTTCACATTCATCACACTAGCAGCATCTTTTACTCTGTTTAGAAGGTATCTATCAAGACTTTGCGAACATTAAATATCCGCAGAGCTGTAATCAATGTATTACTTATCATGAATCTTATTAATGGAAATATACCATCAAAGTTTTTATAAAATGAGTTCAACATCAATATTCCTCAACGATCATCCAGCTTGCATCATGCTTCCACTTAAAGAACAATCTTTGCAACGAACGATCCTTGGAGATGGTTGTTGTTTAGTACTTAATGCATTTAATTGTTTTACTAAATTGTACATAAAATAAAATACTATAAAATAAATACTATATTTCAAACTAATAGCCTAAAAACTCTTCTAGAGTTTCCTACCCAAGACAATATAAAAAAAATGTATGTATTAGACCTATCCAACGCCTAAATTGTCAAGAATATGGCCGCACTAAGACTTATTGTAAATTACCTACCGTTTGTCTTGCTAGCGGCGAACTACACAGTTCCGCGAACTGTGATAAAGCAATAAGTGATCCGACAGCAAAGAAATGTAGTAATTGCGGTAAAAACCATACCGCCAATTACAGAGGTTGTCCTGCTTATATTCATGTGAAGAAATCCATTAACAAAAAGGTGAATTTTACTCCCACTTATCCGGCGGTATTTTAAATTATTCTCAGCCCAATCAACCATCGACAAGGCATGCTTCATATACCAACGTTTTAAAATCTAGCCAGAATACTCGCCAGAAAACAATGCCAACGATTTTAGCCTCTGATTTTAATCTTGGTCGACTTGGAGCATCAATAGAGACTTCAATACAAGCAGTGACCAGTTTTGAAACTAACATGACTTCCATGATGAAGGAAATGTTGAAAACGCAGTCTGTATTGCTGCTGGCTGTGCATAACAAACCATGAACTTGAGAATTTGTTTATAAATCACAAACAGCTCAAAATCTATTAAAAAGTCAAAAGTGTGCTTCTCTGCAATATTTCTGCTTGAACTTGACGCAACACCGCAATCAAACTACTCGCTATGGCGAACAGCCAAAGGAATAAAGAGACCCGTGATGTGTAAACCTCCATTACGATGTTCCGATGGAAGCTGGCCAAGAACTGATACTGAGAAAGTTTTCCTGTTTGTTATCTGCCACCAGCTATCGCTGCACCTATTGTTCTTGTGAGATTTAATATTAGAGAAATTGAAACTGCTTTTGCTGGCTGGGTCCCATAGTGAATGACATTGGATGCATTCCTGATCATCAATTCGGTTTCAGGAGGGTACATACCACTATACAACAGACACACAGACATGCAAATCTGATACAAATGAAATTGAAAGTTACATAAATGAATTGGCTTATCGGAAAAAAAACCTTGAGTTGTCCTCAATCCTCTAGCACGCAATATCTTTCACTTTAGCGGCCACAATCAGCTGAAAAGAAAAGATATTCTTGCTCTCAATCAAACACGCGAAGACTTAAGACAATCAGGGAGAAACTGCTGGTCCTAATATTTTTGTCCTGCACAGGCTAGTAATAATGTTAGGCTTAAGATTTGAATAATCAGTGTTAATTCAATTTAGAATTCAATATCGAATAAATAATATAACTGAGAGAAAAAAATTATTTACAATATTATTAATACAATGTATTATAAAAATTGTATATTTAATTTGTGTAAGTATAATTGTTTCTATTCTATTATTAGCCTGGCCTATGTAGCTAATTAGGCTTAATATTTAATAATAATAGAAAAAAGAATAACCAGTCAAAGTGAATACAAACAAATTTCTTTTCTTTATTGTAGTCAACCCATATACTTTGTATAGCATTTGGCAATGAAACATACATCCATATACACATAAGCTGCTTTAGAAGTGCTGAGGGTGATTTGACACCACTAGGCTGTTGCTTGTGGGATTTACCGAAGTCACAGGTACATATATGCCCTAAAGCCAGCAAATTGGGCCACCGCTAAATTCCATACATGATGGCAGACGTTTGTCTTTCAAATAAAAAACATCATTAAGTCAGTCGATGATTTTATTTACCCACGGAATATATTTTTTAATATCTTAATTGCTACATCATTTATTTATGTATATAAAAATAAAACGTAAAATATAACATCATGTAAATCCCATTTCCCACATGTACATACAAACATACATACTTATGTATGTGCATATGAACGTACAAGCAGTTCGGGGAAAGAATTTAAATGCCTGTCAATTGTTCAGCTCTCTAAGTGTCCTTCCTAGCCGCATAAAAGTTTATTTACATTTCTAATGTACGAGTACCAGCAACTCCTACGACATGAATTATGAACGTAGAAATAGTATATACATATAGTACAGGTTATTTTTGTGTATATATGTATGTATGTAAGTATTATTTTGTGATTATTCTGTGGGTTCACCCACGTAATAACCCTTTGATCAATTTCTTCAGTTAACATTTTTTTTTCTTTTTTTTTATTCTTAACACACTCATAGGAATATAAAATAAGAATATTTTTCGCACAGAAAGCAAATAACAGAAACGAAATTAGAATTTTAGAAAACATTAACAAATTTAATTGTTTATTTATATTTCCAAGCAGTGAAGAACAGAAGGGAGTCGAAAAAAAGAATCTGTTAGAACAACAAAACCATTCAGAAAACAAAAATTTGGACAGGAATTGAATTTTTATTGATTCTGAAGGCGAGTAATGATGTTACGTATGTACATACATATGTGTGTTTGAGAAAAGAATAACACAAAAGTAAAAAACAAAAAAATATAAACTTCCTGTTAAAGAGCACGAAGGAAAATATTTTCCAACAATATCAATTATTTATTACACATGTGTTTTGAAAATGTGCGTGAACTACACCCACGGGCAGGAAGTATTTTTTTATCTGAAGGGTAAAATATAACAAGGGTGCACATGTGCAAGTGATAAAATGATGTTAATAACTGGGTGTAATGCTCGAGCGGTTCCCCATTTCAGGCCCGATATAACTGTTCAATATACTAGCTCAGCACACAATCGACAAGATCTGCCGAAAAATGTCGATTCGGTGCCGCTGTCGAAGGCAGCTTTCGAAGATCACTTCGCGAATTTTGTGTCGTAATTGATCTAGATGATGAAGCGATTGCAAACGACAACGTGTGTTTGCTGCATAATGACCCTTGGAACAGTTGAAAACACCCCTAATTTTCATATTAAAATCGAACATAAAAAAACAATAGAACCTATTCGCAAATTTTTTGTTTAAAAAGAATTGGTTTGTGCTGCTTTTAAGATGAAGAACCACAAAGTTGTTGTATTGTCTTTGACCATAATTCAGATTGATTGTCTATAGTTTTGTGAATATGTGTTCAAATATTGGAATACAATTTTTTTTAGTTTACGGTATTTTATCATATACCCTCTGTCTGTCTGTCTTTCGACTAGGAGTCGATTGTATCGGTGTGTTACTAAATTTTTTGCGGAACTTCTGTGCTTATTACAATACTTATAAGCACATAACTTACTACTTTAGTAGTATAAACATATAATATACTACTTTAGTAGTATAAACATATAACATACTACTTTAGTAGTATTCGCTTTGTTTTCTGCTTCGTTTTCCTTTCTGTTTGGAAAATCAAAAAGCACTGAGTCTGCATTTTAGCAGTTAGCATTGAAATTACAATAAGTTTTCTCATCACTTACTAAGTAGAAAATTAATTTAAAAATTCTAAAATTATTGTTTTGAAAAAAGTAATATATGTATATATGTACATATGTATGTATTTCTATTTGAAAAATTATTTAAACACTATTGCATGAAAAACGCAAATATTTTAACTCGCGGAATTTTTCGTAAAGAATTTGATTTTACACCGTTTCTATCTACATGTGTCCCACATGATTGTCATATGTTTGTTTATCCATTCTGTTTAACTGTACTAACATGTAAGAAATCTTAAAAAAAGTCTATTGTTTGCGTTTTTCGTAAGAAACTGGAACACATGTTTTAGAAAGTATTGCGTCAAAGCTTCAGTAACACAAACATTCAAAAGTGTCAACATTACATTAAACAAAGTTTGGAATCAAAGAGAAGAGATAAGAGAGAGATACATAAGTCTGTAAAAAAGAAAATAATGAACAAAAAAGCCTTAAATAAAATGGAAGATTGTGTTGAAAATTTAAAACCAGTACGAAAATAGCTCAATGACTATTTATTGTCAACAAACATAAATGATAGTGACATCTTTGAGCAGATATTTTTATGAAGGTACGCAAACATCATTACGAATACAGAGAACTTAAAAGTCTATTAATGGGCAAAACAACAAATTAGTGAGTTTAAGTGCGTTAAGACCTTTTTCGAAAGCTTAACTTGAGAAAGAGTTTTATCAGATAGATTTTTTGTTTCTTAAATGAACTTTGTAAGTAAAAACATATAAAAACTATTTTTTTATTTATTTATTTTTAAGTATAACAAAAATAGGCTTCATTCATAAAGCTGTTATCAAGAAAATCATTTTTTGACAAAGCAGATACATATGCATATGTATGTAGCTACACATTCATTATCTTGGGTAACCAATAACATAATTAACCGTTGTCGATACGTTTGACGACAAACGAACGATATAAAAACTATTTTTTTATTTATTTATTTTTAAGTATAACAAAAATAGGCTTCATTCATAAAGCTGTTATCAAGAAAATCATTTTTTGACAAAGCAGATACATATGCATATGTATGTAGCTACACATTCATTATCTTGGGTAACCAATAACATAATTAACCGTTGTCGATACGTTTGACGTCCAAATAATTATGCCGTTATAAATTTTTGACCCAAACTGCATTTTTCTCTTCAGAAAGAAAATACAGAGTGAATTTAATAAATTGTTATATTTAAGTGCCAGCGTAAATAAAACACGATAAATAATTCCGTTATAGAAAACTACATAATAAAAATACATAGTACATATGCATGTACATTTAATAATATTTAATGCATTCTGACAAAAGTTGCAATTGGAGATAATAAGACTGAATAATTTGTAAACATTGTTCTTGCGTATATCTCTCCATGATGAAATTGTAAACACTACTGAATACAATGAAAAACAAATGACAGATCATGACAATGGCCGAAACGTCACTTCAAAATCATATCATCCCTATTGGAAAACTCAATATACATATGTATGTATATATATATATATATATGTATATATGTATTTTAAAATGTACGAAAAGTTTGTAATTGAACCAAGTACCAGCGTAAAGAATTTATGTGCGCCAAGACAGCACAGCAGTCATTACTTCTAGCACTGTCAACTCGGTGCGTTTTAAAATTGTTGGTGCAAAAAATTCCTTAGTTGGTGTGCACAATTTCTTCAATAAACATAAGAAATTCTAAGCTCGGCGGTGAAATTTCAAAGTTGACAACGCTGATTATTTCCCCTTCGCGAGTCAAATAACTTTGAAATCACGATATCTCTGTAAACAAAGAGAGGCCAAATACCAATTATAAATTATGTACGTACATATGTACTAGATCCCAAGATGAGAGAATTTTTTTATTTGGCTTTGGTTTATTTTCAAATTAATTGCAGATTTTGTTTCTTGTAATTATGTATACTAAAAACAGTTGTAGGAGCACAATTTACAATATATCCTTTTTCTTGAACAGTTTTTCCCTCATTAGACAATTTGATTATGAGTTCCCTAAGGCCTGGTGAAGTCTGAACTCTATGCGGCGCCATTTCACAGTTGTAAAGAAAATCGAACGGTAGCGGCCTTAAGACTGAACCGTAGACTTCATAGTTTTTAAAAATCATAATTTTTACAAGTTTAATAAATTTAAAGCAAAGTTTGGAAACATAGGAATATAAAATAAGAATATTTTTCGCACAGAAAGCAAATAACAGAAACGAAATTAGAATTTTAGAAAACATTAACAAATTTAATTGTTTATTTATATTTCCAAGCAGTGAAGAACAGAAGGGAGTCGAAAAAAAGAATCTGTTAGAACAACAAAACCATTTGTACATACATAAGTACATATGTATGTACTATATGGATATGTACATACATATGTATGTATGCATACAGGTAAATATATTTTTTTGCATTTATTTTAATAAAGTTCAAACAGTTTTGTTATATGTATGTATGTATGTAGGTAATTTAAGAATTATACTTGTTCCGTTATAACTTTGAGCATCTGTATGTATGTATGTATGTAGGTATAAAAATTCCACAAAACATACATATGTATGTACATACATACATATGTAAATAATTATACATATGTATGTATGTAGGTATGCATTCATACATATGGCACACTGATCAGCTCAAAAGGATAAAAGCGAAAATAAAAAGATATGTAAAAGTAAACAGAAAAATGAAGTAAATAAAAGAAAAATACAGAAATACTTACTTATGTATCTACATACATATCTAATTATTTCACTTGAAAGAATCATTCTGTTGAAATACATACATAAGTACATATAATATGTATATGTATGTACATAATTCATTCCTAAATTGTAAAAGAATATCTTGCATTTAAATTACATTTTTCCATACTTGCATACATATCGCACCCTAAATACAAAAGGGGCACAACTCAAAATACTAAAATTTTCAGGAGACAAAAAACTGTTTATGTTTAGTTCATCGTGCAGAAGCAACACACTTAACATAACTGTATTTTTCCAGTTAAATAAGATAGTGATGTGAAAGAAATTTTTGCAGTAGTTAGAGATGTGTATTCTGAATTAATTTATGGAAAAAAGTCAGTTTTGGAAAATTTTGAGTTGTGCCCCTTTTGTATTTAGGGTGCGATATGCATGTACATACAAGGTGGCGCAAAAGTAATCCTCCTATCAGAAAATGCTATAAATTTTGCGATTGACCCCTAATGTCAGTTCTGTTTTGACATTTGTGTAGTAAACACATGCGAAATACACGTTAATAAACAATGTTACGCCACACTGCTGCAGAACGCGGAATATTGGTGACTATTTATTTGACCAATAATCGGTCGGTGACTTTGGCACAACGTGAATTTCGTCGCAGATTTCCTAGCCGTCCAACGCCTACTGGTGAAACACTGCGATGTTTAGCCGCTCGCATCGAAGAGACTGGCACAACACGAGATGCTGCCAGGCGTGGCAGACCCCGGAGTAGCCGTTTTGTAGAGATATTGCCGCTGTAGCTGAGGATGTCATCGACCAGACGACGTGCCACGCAAATGGGTGTCAGTCGACGGTCTTTACAGCGAATTTTGGTACAAGATTTGAAGATGTTTCCGTACAAAGTCCAAACGGTGCATCAGCTGTTAGCTGCTGACCGCCAATCGCGTCTAACATACGCTGAAGCCATCCTTAATCACCACCAAGAGGAAGATGATTTTTAATCAAAAATAATCATGAGTGATGAAGCCCATTTCCATCTTAGCGGGTACGTAAATAAGCAAAATTTACGCTTCTGGGGCACTGAAAATCCGCGTGTAACCCACGAAGAGCCTTTACACCAGCTCAAAGTCACTGTATGGTGTGCTGTTTTCGCTGGAGGAGTCATCGGACCTTTTTTCTTCGAAGACGTCGCGGGTCAAACGGTTACTGTGAATGGTGAGCGCTACAGAGCAATGATCAACGAGTTCTTTTTGCCGCGACTTGATAAATTGGGATTGGAAAACATGTGGTTCCAACAGGACGGTGCAACGGCACACACAGCACGTGCCACAACAAATATGCTGAAGGATGCATTTCCCGGGCGCCTAATCTCCCGTTTTGGCGATTTGCACTGGCCAGCAAGATCGCCTGATTTGACCGCTCCAGACTTCTTTTTGTGGGGCGTTTTGAAGTCGCGGGTTTATGACAACAAGCCTCAGACTCTTGCAGCTCTTAAAGACAATATCCGTCAAGAATGTAAGGACCTATCGCCTGAAGTTTTGGGCAAAGTGATGGAAAATGCCATAAAAACGGTTCAAATGACAATCAACTGTGGCGGTTGCCATTTACATGACATCATATTCTCGACTTGATGTAAAAAAAATTAAAAGACCAAATAAAAATAATCCACAAGAAGAATCAAAGTTTTTAATTTTTTTTTTTTAAATTACAACCAAAAAAATACGAAAGGGTTATTTTTGCGCCACCTTGTATTTAAAAAAGTGTAACACGCACATTTAAAAATGTACAAAGCAACAACATACATACATATGTATGTACATAACTGTGTATGTACGTATGTACTATGTATAAAACATGGTAAGGGCTTTTAACTTTTTGAACTGACGGATATTTTTTATTCGGCTACCCGAGTTTCATTTTGTGCACTATTTTTAGTAGATATTTGTTGTTGCTTATTTATGTGCGGATGTAGGTATCTACGTATACATACACGTACATATGTATTTAGAAGCAGACATAATTATTTATTTAGTATAGAAAACGTACCAGTATTAAAAAAGGTTTATATCCATGAAAACATCGGTTGAAGAGAATCCAGTAGTAGAGAAACCGAACAATGTTTCAAGATGTACAACTTAATCGCACACTATTCAAATCAACTTTTTAATCTCTTTTAACTTTTGTTTTTAATTTAAATATTTTTATTTTTCTTGTTTCATTCAGAGATGTCTTTAGATAGTAAAGAAATTAGGCGTATTCATTCATATGTACATATGTATGTAAATATGTTTATATTTGATTATAAATGTACACAGTTGAAGATAAAATGTATATAAAAAAACCGATTGATAATAAATACATGAGTATAGTTTTAGTTTTTTCCTTTAATTCTGCGTTCCCAATGACGATTTCGTTTAAAGAAACCTAAAAAGAGTCGTAGAATTTGGTGAGTTTTGTTGTTTAGTGGTGATGAAATAAAAAACACCAGCAGCATCTCTGTTGTTTCTTGTGAAGAATTAGGGTTTTAATTTATGATTGTTTTTGTTTTAGTATACACATATGTATGTAGTTTGCTTCAAGATTTTTTACCTTTGTTTTCCATGCATTTGATTTTATTGTATATATTTATTCTTTGTATTCTTTTCTGGTTACTTTGTATTCGATTTCTTGGAATTATGATTTTTTGTGTTCTTGCATAGGTAGTAGTTGTTATTTTGTATGCTTTTGTTTTTGTTATTTGATTATTTAAGTTATTAACAGCAAAGTCGCGACTCAAAGTTGTTGATTTTCTCTGTTTTGTTTTCTTCTCGATGTACATATTATAAACATACGCTTCAGATTTTTTCGTTACTTTTTGGCAGTTTTGCTTTTAGAGTATTCTTTTTACAGGTATACATACCTAAGTATTATACTTATCGTTTTTGGTGTCACTGCACTTTTACACTGCGGAAAAATATATGTATGTGTGTATAGTACGATAGTTTTATTACAGGTACATATGTGCACATCCATGTGTATTTATTGTGGAGTTTAAAAGAGTTTAAAACTTAAATTTATGCCTGGCACGTCTTAAAATTGTTGTTAGTTCTTTGTTGAATACTAACACATGCAAATCCGCAAATTAAAGATTATTTTTTACAATATATGTATATGTACATAAAAAATCAATTCTGTAATAAGTTTCAGTGAATAAGTTATTTTTCCATAAATTTAATAACTCTAGACTTGAGTGCGTAGCTGTTTTAAGGACATGTGAAATGACAATAAGGGAAATTTATAAATTCCCAATAATAGGAAGCTTGTTTTCTAATGGCCGTTTCATACCTGTAGTCATTTAATTATTTCACTAAAGTTTTTTCAAAATATTTTATTTTTGCATATTCCAAAATTAAGGACCTGACGAAGTTAAAATGAGTTAAGGCCTCCTACATTAAGCTATCGATATGTACATACATACCAATGTATCTATATACAAACATACGTACATATGTATGTATATGTATACATATATATGTATATGTACATACATACATACATATGTATGTATATGTACATACATATATGTATATGTATGTACATACATACATATGTACATATGCATTTTTTATATTTTTAACATGTGGAAATAAACATACATACGTACTCCTCATAAATTTTTGTATTTTTCTTGTTGGGCACTGCTTTTTCTACAGGTATATGCAGAGTATACCAGTGTCCTACCCATTAAAAGTAACTGACAATTTCGAAAAAGTAAATTTTAATTTGACATCTACCGTAGTATCAAAAATAAAGTATGAATTCTCATTTCCACCATATAAAATGTAATTGCTCAAAACTAGTGTTTTTCCTTTTCCAGTGATATGGCGTAACTGATTTCCATAATTACCCCTTATCTTTTTACAAAATATGTAACAAATTCCATTCAAAATCAAAATTTGTTAAACAAAATAAACGGAATCCAAATTTCTATTCATTTTTCCAGTTGTGAGACGAGTCTGAAAGTGTCCAATTCAATGTACGTTTACAAGTGTTTTTAACAATACTACTACAGATAATGCACTTTAGATGAGTTGTATTTTACAAGTTTATTTGAATTAAGTACTTATAAATTGCTTTACACAAAAATTTGCTTATGTGAGATTTTTTCTTTTGTAAAGTAAGAATAGTTTACATTTTTAAAAATTTCAAATCTTGATACCATTTTGCTCCAACTATGGGTATAGCATTTTAAATATTCATTGTTAAAATTTGTATAATTCTTTTCACGTTTTTTAATTTTAGTTTCGAATATTCCGCTCTTCATTAAATAATTAAAATTTTACGTTGAAAAGCTGTACGATCTACATACATACATATATAATTTTGTATTCATTACATGAAACTATACAGTAACTTTATTTTTTGTTTTTAATGGTATGCTTTCATTAATCAATACAATTCCAAATATAAACACTATATACATACATATGTATGTATTTTACATTTACATTTTTTTACATTTGATTAATGCTTTTAATTTTTGTCATTTGCATGGGCCTCTTTGAAAATCGTCTTTTTATTATATATTATACACACACACACACACACGCACACACAGGCATGTTTACTCTCCCGTAATAAATGCACTCTGCACTGACGGCCATGAAAAATTCTAATCAAACAGCAACAGGCCGCAAAAAACGGCAATAAAACCAAGCAGATGAAAAAATCTCATGTTAAGAATTTGTACACAATACTTTTCTTTTTGCACCTTTTATTGTCATATTTTTGTTTAAAATTACTTTCTCACTTGATGAGCAATTTGTTTTTATATGTACATATGTAGGTTGATTTTATTTTCGAAAAATCTAATTTGTGATGCATACATCCGCGCTACAATACCGTTTTCATAAGACGTCTGTTAAAAACTGTTCGAATTGTTAAATTTTAACACTTGTGTTCTGTTTCAGCTGTTAACATTTGCGATGGTGTGTTTGTTGCAGGGCTGCCATCTTATTAGCTGGTAACGATTCACAATTTCAGCTGGTATGTCAAATAAGCTGCCCGTAGGTATACATTCTAAGCTTAGCAAAGCTGGCCATTTCCATTTTACATGCTAACATGTTAGCACCATTCAGTTTGTATAAGTGTAAGATTGATTCAATGTATTAATATGGATAAGAGTCCCGTTTTCTTTCAAGATGTTAAAAATCAGTTTTGGTTTGGCATTTCAATTTTTTTTTTAAATTACAAAAACAGACAACTTACTTAAAAACATCGGCATTTGTTAACTAAAAATATGTACTTTGCGACGTACGTTCATATACGATTTTCAGAAGCTCAAGGCTTTCATGGTAATAAAAAATTTGACTAACGTGCTACGCCAAGTATTCCCATTCTACTTTTTGAATTGTTTAATGTTACTAATAAAGTAAGAGGTTCACAACTACATGTTAAAAATATGTAGAACTCTACAAAGAACAGAACTATTCCTTTTATTTGGGACAAAGTCCAAGCCACTCGTCGTCACCATTATCATTGGCCACTGTGTGATCGAGCAAATATTATGTACATATTCTCCGGCATCAATACTGCGGAAAAAATAGGAAGCAGATTTACGGTGTGAGTGCCGAGTCTTACAGTATTGCAGACTTGTCTTTCTCAAAAATGCTTCTCTGGAATTTCTTTATTGTGTTTCTTTCCATTGTCAACTTGACTTTTAAAAAATTACGCAATGGAAAAATATATAAGAAATTATGTATCAAACAGCAAGGTATAAATTAAAAATATATTATATTTTCATACAAATTGGGATAAAAATCGGTGGTAATATGGGAAAAACGAGAAAGAATTTAATTTATTTGGAAAGTCCTTTTTTTGCTTTTGCATAGAATGCTACCACATTTTCATAACGCTTAAAAATCTTTTTGTAAACAGTGTGCAAAGAAAAATAATAACACAAAAAAATATTAGAAACAGTTTTAAATTGCGAACGCTGTCAACTTTAAAATTGAGAACAAACGTGCCTTTAAAAAACGCACCAAGTTTAAAATTTCATATGTTTACTGAAGAAGTTTTTCGATTGCTTGTTCATTAATTTTATGTCCATGTTAGTATGTGTAATTTAGAGCGATGAAGTTTAGTTCGAAAATGCGAAACTCGGCAACACTGGCTTAATGTCTCTTTTAAGTAGTGTGTGTTTACGGTGTGTTTAGGTTTATTTTAATATCGGCTTTGTTCGTGGTGAATTTCTGTTGTAGTCGAAATGCTTAGCAACATTTGGCAGATGATTGTAATAAATTTCCGACTAACACCTCGTCTTAACGAGCAAATATTTGATCAATACGAGAACAAAGCGCGGTTAAAATAATTGTCGTACTTCTTTAAAAATCTATTGCATGGGAAGTATATGGGAACAACGTTGTCAAGTCCAATCATAATTTTTAGCTTATCTGGGTCTAGTTTTGTAGCAAAGTTAGTTTGTAAATAAAAAATCTTTTTATTTTTGTTACAAATTATAGTACAATGAAAAAGTTTTAATAAGAAGCTTTTTAGGTAAGGTATTGTTTGAACATACATATGTATTATGGCCATATACTACATACTTTAAGTTGGTTCCTAATTTAGTTATGTTAGCCATACATTCGTTATATTATAAAAACATTTACATGCATACACAAGTAGATACCTACATATGTATGTATGTTTATCTACATTCCTCAAGAATGCTGAGATTCCAGCCATCTTGCGATATATACATACATACACACATAAGCACTTAAAGTCACATAATTTCATAAAATCCCTAAGTTACATTGAACAATGTTTTCAGACTAACAACAAGTTCAAATATGAATACTTACATATGTATGTATGTATGTATGTATGTATATTTTATTAAAGAATTTTGCTATTAGAAGGAAAATATGTATTTAGTTGGTTATATTACTTACAAAAATTTTAGGATTTTAGAAATTTGTTGTTAAGAACGCTGCTTTTACCTGTTGGAGTGTAAACTTTTTCAGAAACATGTATTTTGATACGGTGCCAAAAATCCAAATCCAAAAAATCGATTTTGAATCTTATATGTTTTCTAACAGACGTATTACTTAAGTTTTGGACTAGTCCTTAACACAAAGTACAATACTCATGCTTAGGATGTATGGTTATATATATTGCTTATTTAGAATTAAAAATAACTTAATGTTAAATACTACTACTAAAAGACAGTTCTACGATATCGAAACTTAAGAGATATACCAAAAACTCGACTTTAAAAAAAACCTGAGTCATTAAAAATCTTGTTATGTCGAACACTATTTCTAATTTTGAGCGATCAATTAAAAAGTGAATAAATAGTACTGAGTGGTTCTGCGAAGGAAGAGAAGAGAAATTTTAAAAATAAAATTCTGGGTTCGGTGTCTTGGTGAATGTTTAGTGCACGCTTCTGTCCCAAAAACTAATTAATGTCTATACGTATAGACATAAGGCAGAAACAGCGCGACCAAAAATTTATTAAGTTGATCCAATTTAATTGTTGTCAGTGGAATATTATACCAGATATAAAATGTAATAAATTTAAAAAATATATGTATGTTGATGATCATTAATATAATATAGTGTTAATAACACAAAGTTAAACGAAAGTTTAGTTGCAGGTGCTGAAAAAACCTTTTCTTTGAACTACGTTTCCACGAAAGGCTCTAACGCTTTTAAGCGAATGGACACGTTTCCTATTTATAAAAAATAATATACATATGTATGTTTTCATGTAAATAAGTAAATAAAACCTAATCAGTGAAATACTTCTGATTTACGGCCAAGATGCCAGAGTGTATGTGTGTATATTGTAATTTATGTGCATGCATAAGATGCGCATATGAGTGTTTAAACTGTTTAAATTTAAAATACTAGAAGCCAGTTTTACTTATAAAAGAAAGAATTTAGAATAATGGCTTCAGATATGGTGCGAATGAGTTCCGAAACATTTTCGATTTAACAGTTATAAAGTACATACTACATACATACATACATATGTATGTATATATGAATTACATACAAAGGCTATTTAGTTATTTATTATGTTATAACTTGCAAAGTAAATTTACAAATTATGTATAACTGGACAGAACGGGCGTGGTAACGAAGACCATATGCCCATGATTATGTTAACAGACATTTATAAATGTCTCTGTGTCAAAGTTATACGACCCATGCCTTCACATTGGAAGTAGCAACGTGGCCGACATGAAATTCCTCAAATCAACCGTAAAACAATACAGTTATCCGAGGCAAATCAGTCAAACAATGCGAGTGAGAGGCAGAACTTTCGTAGGCCAAACAACAAGAACAATCCTGACGGCACTTAGAAAATAATTACGATGACGCGAGAGCTGTTCTTCTGCCCAGAGCTGCTGCTTACGACTGAAGGTTTTAATTATTACATTTTATGTATGATATACATATGTATGTAAGTATGTATGTACATATATATTTCCCTATGTGCCATATTGTTTCACCTTGTAACATTGTTATACAAAAATTAAAGATATCTGCAATTTGTGCACAGTAGAAAAGTGTGAAAAATTTTAGTATATTTCTTTAAATTTGCAAGAGAATTTCAGCGTAATAATTAGAAATAATGATTAGTTCTTAATATTTATAATAAGTTGGTAACGGTGGTATATAAATCAGACCTTTTACAAAATTCTGCTTACACTTTCTTTTAAGCAAAAACAACATTTGTATTGCTAAAATTTTATAGTTATTTGGAATTTACACTGGGCTATTCTCATTGATGAGATTGATACATTTTTTTTATTAAAATAGTTTGTTGGTCACAAAGTGCAATTTGAATGTTGTATCGCTTTAATTTTTGTTTGGTCGTATAAACACATTTACACACATTCGTGGTTTTTGCCGAGTACGAATAAGAAAACAAAACTAATTGGAAGCACAACTGAGTTTGTCTTCTTATGTTCTCCTCACAGCGATGCCTAAAAGTTAATCAGCTTAGCTGAGAGAATTGCCTAATATAAATGCCCACTTACAAACGCTGTTACACGCATGTAATTATGAATATCACAATTATATGTATTCATACAAATATATATACTATATAGTATATATATATGTATATACATATGTATATGTACATACATATGTATGTATGTATAAACCATAAGTAGTGCAGATAAAAACAAAAGTTTTCATCCACAAACATCAGGCAATGTGCTTAAAACAAAAATAGTTCCGAAACATATGGTCGATTAACCAACCGTGCAGTAAAAAACACTCCCATAATCATTTTAAAGGTTATGAATGAAATTTTTGTTTAAAATTTAATTGCCAAAAGGAAAAGATCTTGAAATGTTTATCAAAAGATGTATAAACAAAATGAGTGAGTGAATTTTACATTTTATAAAAATTTTATCTACATACATATAAACATACATACATACATAATACCCTAATAGAAGATCAGCATAAGAAATATGATTTAATAAAAAATTGCCAATCATTTTATATCGAAGATTTAAAACAAATAAATTTAAAATTCGTATTTACCGATGAAATATTTAATATTATAAATATGTTTAATTCAAGGAAGCTCAATCTTTTAAAGAAAAGGATTTAACTGTTGTGTTAACAAAATTTCCGTCTGTGTTAAATTTTATGGACCAGAATGCTTTGCATAAGGAATGGCGTGAGCACGCTCTCCTCAACCACGAAGAGCTTGGGTTAAGCAGTGACATGGCCGCTGATGAGTATTGAGAAAAAGTGTTTAATTTAAAAAATGTTATTCAAAAATTTGAAAAAAGTAGTTTGTTACACATTTGTACTTCCATTTTCGAATGCATGTGCGGAGAGAATTTTTAGCCAACTAAAACTTATTAAGACTGATCATCGTAACCGACTCAATACCAATGTAATAATAGCAGCTTTAATAATGGTGAAAGAAAACATTAAGAAGTGTCAACATACGATCGACCTAAATCGATGATTACTAGTAGTGCGAAGTTGTTCTGAGGAAATATGCACATCTTTCTTATTTTCGGGAAATTTATATGCATTTTTTGATATAATCGCTTTAGTATAAACGTCTCAATTCGTGTATTAATTTTTACAAAAATTAATTTGTTTTGTATAACTCCAAAGATAGTTACATATTATTAATTTTAAAGTTTTCTTACTGTATTTTTAAAAATTACATATGTACCTAATATTTATGACTTAAATAAATATAAAAATTAATTTATATGATATCATTTTCTTTACAATATTGATTAAATATGAAATAAAAATGTTATTTCACTGGCAACACTGACATACATACATATCGCACTTGATCAACAAAAGAGTATTAACTCAAAATTTTCAGTAGAGGTCAAAATTTTTTTGTGAATACAATTTTCAATTAGAATAATTATATTTACTTAAGTCGTATGTTCTTTATGGGTACCAAAAAAAAGGTGCAAAGTTTAATCATAGGGAACGAATCTTGGCGTAAATATATGTTGAGGGATGAATTACAATTTTTTCATTAATTGAATTGAAATTTTGTGGAGTTTTTATTTGATTTTCTATAGCTTTTTATCTTAATTTTTTATTGATTTAAGCAATGTTTTATTAATTTGTTTCTCTGCATTGTTGTTTGTATTAAATTAAAGATTAATTGATTTAAAGACATAATATTAATTTAAATTTGAATTTTTTAAATTTTATAAATTTTATTTATAAAGAAATACAATTTAAATTTGAGCATTATTTTTTTGCAGTTAAAGATTTTTTTGCATTATTTTAAAACCGATTTACAAGTAAAATGTTTTTGGGAATGGACACAGTGCTAAGCACACTATTAAAAGTGCTAACTAAAAGAGATAGACAAAGAGATTTAAGAGAGAAAGAGACTTAACATGATAGAAAAACGAAAAAGCAAACTAAAACAACAATTGATAAGCAAAAATGTTGAAATCTGCCCATATGTTGAGAAAACAATTGGAAAATCTATTGGCGTAGATATCAATAGTGCTTATTTCTTAAATAAACAAGAGAGATTGATAGTTGAATTCTCTTCATAAAATAAGAAAGCGAATTCATGAGCAAAATAAAAAGTCGCTGCCACACGAGTAAAAAACGAAAAAGATGTGAATAACAAATTTCAAACTAGCTACATACTTACATAGATATGTACGTATGTATCCATCAACCATGAAATCACATTTAACAACAGACGCCTACTATGGTCAGCAAAAATAAAAGCAAAATTGGATCAAATCGGAAATTTGTTTGGCTACGCAACGGAACGATATTTAAAACTCCACCTTGCTTAAATTAATCTTATGTCTTTAAGTTTATTAATCTTTAATTTAAATTAATCTTGTATCTTTATAAATAATTTATTTTTAATAATTCTTCCCTATAAGACATCATTTCAACATAACAATCTGATTAAAAAATAACAATAAAATATTTGAACATTTTTGCATTTGTTGCTTTATAATTAAATATGTGCGTATGATAAACACAAAAATGCAGGCAACATGATATAATGATGCTTCTTTTTCTAATACTTAACTTAAATGGTGGTAGTACTACGAGAACTTTGATAATTTTGTATTCCTTCATCTCAGATTTACTGCCATACACAATGTGAAAAAATTAATCTGCGTTATAATGTACTCTTCGGCAGTAGTAGCAATTTAACATTTCTTTCTGACACATACAGATACAGATTTGTAAGTAAGATAAGTAAGTGTAATCAACAAAAAATTGTGGTAGATTTTCAAATATTTGCATATTTTTAAATTAAAAAATGTTAAATATGTGGTTGAAAAATGCTAACTGTTAAATGGAACATTCACAGCTAAATCAGAAAACATAGCTAAATTTCGCAGCAAAAATGCCAAATGGCCACGCTGGTATTTAATGTACTTGTTACGTTTGCAAGTGTGCTTTGTAATTCTTCTCTTATTTCCATTTAAGATGTGCTAACAGCCAGCGTTGCCAGAAGCTTTGAGAAGAAAATCATCATATGCCGAAAAAAAATCATATTTTATGGAAAAAAATCATCATTTTTTAATACAACATTTTATTTAAAAATTATAACTAATATATGTATTTAAATTATTATAATTTAAAGCATTTACGGCGAAACGTGTACTTATGTTTATATGGTGACAAACCATATTTTCGCTGGCTTTGTCGTCATTGCTCCGACAAAATCAGAGAAAATAAGCAAACTTAAATTTTTAATCACACATTCACCAACCAACAAATAGAAAACTTAGAAAAACACTCAACTGATTTCATTAAAACAATAACAGTATGTATTTATTTAAATAAATATTTACTTATTTAAGAAAGCTTAACAAAAAATAAATTCAGATTAAAAAGCACATGTCCTATGAAAAAGTTTTATGAAGAACTATTACTATAATATATACAGGGTTTCATATTTTTAATAATATCTTGGTCTATATTTAAATTATAGCAGGAACAGTTTCTTATTGGTAAGTAATCTTTTGCATATAAGATACCTTCGAGAGTGCTGTTGTCTAATCTATTTCTATATTTAGTTTTGTTTAAATTGACTGTTGAGAATATTCGTTCGACATTTGCTGAAGAAATGGGAAGACATATAGGGTGTTTTTTATTGAGGTATAGAACTTTAAGTTGGCATCACTTTTTTAACTGGCGGCCATTTTGTCAGCTGTCAAGTGATTAATATTTAGTTTGGTTTGCCATTTCATCATGAACAGGTTGACAAAAGAACAACGCTTGCAAATCGTGCAAATTTATTTCGAAAATAATGGTTCAGTTCGCGAAGTTTACCGCAAGCTCCGTCCATTTTATGGTCATCAGAGCAATTAATTCGGTTAACCATGGATCGTTTTCGCACTACGTTTACTCTATGTGATAATACGCATCCGCAGAGACGTCGAACAGTGCGCACCGAAGAAACAATTGCCGCTGTAGAGCAAAGTGTTGAAGAGGACCCGAATGAATCGATTCGCCACCGTGCACAGCAATTGGAGCTTTGTCCATCAACTT
Source organism: Epicampocera succincta (assembly GCA_932526305.1). Taxonomy (NCBI): domain Eukaryota; kingdom Metazoa; phylum Arthropoda; class Insecta; order Diptera; family Tachinidae; genus Epicampocera; species Epicampocera succincta. The sequence continues at coordinate 26,741,662 of OW052038.1, read as the reverse complement.
TTGTCCATAAAAAATTGGACATGTAGAATTGGCTTTATTCGAGCCAGCCGCGGCGGCCACATGCCCGAAATCATATTTAAACATTAATGGCATAAAATTATCCTTCCAATAAAGCCAAATTGATGGACATTAAAACGATTTTCTTGTGTTTTATTTCAATTCGAAGTTCTATACCTCTAAAAAAAACATCCTGTATTAAGTTTTGAACAAATTTTGACAGCACCGGAAAAGCTGGAATGTTGTCAGCACGAGTTATTTTTGAAACTTTTGACCAAAATTCTTCACAGATAAAATTATCTAGAGTTGTAAAATGGTCACTGAATTTTATAAAACGGAGTTCTCTAAATTCGTCATCTATGTTTTGAATATCCTTTCACTAATTAAATTTGGAAAACTGTGTATTAAGCCTGTCAAAGAATAAATTTTTCTATTTATAATTTTCAAAGGGCTAAGACATGAGAGCTCTTTTAAAAACATGTCGTTAAAATCAAATCTTTTTAATATTTGTTTACATAACTCAATGTAAAATGCCACACAATTTTCAATAAATTGATTTTTTTCATTTGCAGTGAGCTTTGAGCTAGAAATCTTTTGTTTAACAAAAACACCCATATAGACTTCTTCGTTATGTAAAAATAGACTTTTGTTTTCAAAGTCAAGGTCGTAATTGAGACTCATGTTCCCAAATTCTGTTTTTATAAAATTGTCTAAAATTTTTAAGTAAAGGCTGCAACGCGTTCAGTACATTCTATGTATTTGACAGGATGAGCTTTGAAAAATTTTGTTTGCGTTATTTACAATATGGAGAATATACTTTAAAAAACACAAATAAAGTTCATTTATGTCATTCAACTTGTTTTTTACAAATTGGGCGCTATCTATATGATCTATATTAGAGGCAAACGCGAAATATATTTTTAATGGTTCATATAACTCGAGAACTCGTACAACTACAGACTCTAATGATAACCACCTAGTCTGTGAGGGGTGCAACATTTTTTTTGGTTTTCCTTTTTCTTAAGAAAGAATATAATTTGTACTTCCCACTAAAATAACAGATATGCAGAGATGCTCTTTAAGGTCTTCATTTCCAAAACAATGATGCATTTTTATGCACATACATATATGTATGTGTTTGTTACAGGGTAACTAACATCTGTAAAGCAAATAAAAGCAACCAACAACAAGCTGATACAAAACTTAACTTAACGCTATGTAGTACAATTACAATGAAAGTAGTACACACTTGAAATAAAAAAGTCATAGTTTTTATAAATTAGAAATCATAATTTAAGAAAAAAAATCATCAAATGATATTTTGGTTCAAAAATCATCAAAAATATGATAAAATCATCATTTTGGCAACGCTGCTAACAGCACCTGCTAATTGTTCTCTTAACTTTTTCTGTCACGTCAAATTGGACAGAGCTTGTTATTGGAATGAAATAACAAGCGAATGCGTTTATTATTTCATATGTATATGTATGTATGTATATATATGTACATATGTATGTATGTAAGTATGCATTTTTATAAATTAATTTGTAAAATATGTATGTATGTATGTACCTTAGTATTTTTTATTAAAGGGTCGCAAATGCATGTGGGGATATTATTATGGTTTTAATAAAAAATGCATACAGACATTTTTAGCTAAGAAATTACAGGTAGTACAAAAATTACAAGTTAAAATTCACTGTTGTCTGTATCTTTAAATTTAAATAAATTTTGGTAACACTTGTTAAAAAAAGTCAACGTCATTGATTTTTTGAATTTTTTGGTTTACTCGTTTTCAAACTGTGCATTGTCCTCAGTGCGTGCTTGTATTTGGGTGTTCTCGCTGAAAACAGCTTGTTATAACGTATTGGGAGGTCGATTTGCCGGTTTATGTTATAGGTACTTTCAGATGATTGCAGAGAATAGCTTGATTAATTTTTTTGCTCTTTTTTTAATATTTTTATTTGAATCGTAAAGCAACTCTGGGCTGAAGAACAGCTCTCGCGTCATCGTAGTTATGAGCGGTCAGGTGTGTTCTTGTTTTTTGTCGTACGAGAGAGAGTTCTGCGTCTCACTCGCACTGGTTGACTGATTTGCCTCGGATAACTGTATTGTTTTACGGTTGATTTGAGGAATTTCATATCGGCCACGCTGCTACTTTCCATGTGAAAGCATGGATCGTGTAAGTTAGGCACAGAGACATTTATTTAACCCGCCAATGGTGACGCAAATTTGATTTTGATTAATGGTGACGCCGGTCTCATGCATCGAAGTTTTCAACTGAAGATTTTGACAATAAAATAAAGATTAAAATTCACAAATGTTTTTAATTAGAGCATTAAAAATAACAATGTTTTAGCAATAAATTTTTTAATATTAAGAAAAAAATTGTAAAAAATCACATATTCATTAAGGAAAATAACGTTAATTAGTCTTTCGACAATTGGAACTTTTATAAAATGAACAAAAATTGGTATCCTTCCAAAAAAAAATAAATCTCAAAATCTAAATTTCTTCCGCCAAATATTGTTGGCATTTTTGGCAAGAGTACTTGGTTTTTCTGTTTTTTTTCCAGCCACACTCATAGCACCGACCAATTCTTGAAGGACCCAATGTTCCAGGTCCCATTAATCCTTGATTATTTTACTTACATATACGGTGACTCACGGTCTCACACACCAGGTTAGTAAAAAAATACAGAAATTGAGCTCACTAAGCAGTTTCGTCGTGAACTGATGGTGAGGAACGTGCAGTGCGGCAGCTACTCGAAATCGCAACAGAAAAGAATAACGGAGACCGGTCTCACAGACCAATAGGTCACCATTGGCGCGTTAAGTCTGTTAACAGCATCATGGGTATATGAACTTCGTTACCGCGCCCATTCTGAGCAGTTAGAACTATTTACGTTGCAAGTTATAAAACAATAATTAAATTAAAATTTTTTTCTTTTTTTTAACTTTAGTGTTTTTAAATTAATAGTTAGATCTACAATATGTACAGGCTCTACAATAGTACTTTATTACGAAACGTGAGAACCGCTACTGTTTTTCCACTGCAGCGTTCGCGATGTTTTAAAATGTACATATTAATTTATTTTTTATTTATCTAAATTTTCATTTTTGAGTCGTGTTTCTATTCTGTCGTGCCTCTGATATACTATTTAGCATGTAACGCACTAGTCGCATGTTACAGGGCCTTATCCTTGGTGAAATTGCTAAATCCGCCTGAAGACATTAGGCGTTCTTAAAGCATATATAATGTCCATATTATTATATTTCGGATTAAGCATGAGTCCCTAGATGAGTTTTGCGTTAAAGTTAATGGTCCCATCTGCTAAAAATCGAGGTCCAAGCGATTTAACAAAATTTTAAATATTGAAATCCTTTACATAAAATCCAGGCGTAAAACAAATCCATGTAATAATAAATTTGTTATGAACGTTTGCTTTAAGATACACAAGTATGTCGTTCAGTAAATAGTGTTAAATTTTGGTTTTCATCAAAATTGCAGAGCCCAAAAACTCTCCAAAGGTGATCTTCAATATCGTATATTACGCAGCTATTAATCATCATTACATGGATTTGCTTTTCCATAAGGAAGTATTACAGTTCGCCTTTGTGTTGGCTTATGCCGTTCCCGTTCCTGAAACATATATTTACATATTTAAATACTACATAAATTATTTGTTTCAAATTGCATCTTTAGCATTTCGTGCATCATGGTGTTCATAGATGTTGTAAAAATGGTTATATGTATATTGAACAAGAGTTTGTATTTTTGTTTTAAGTTTGCTAAAATTTTTACCCTACTTTTCAGATTTGCATTCGAACGTACGTACATATGTATGTACGTATATGTATGTTCATATGTTGCACGTACATATGTATGTATGAAAAAACAATTTTCATACTTTTGTATTAAGCCCTGTATTGTATACAATATTTACGGCTGATATGCCTGTTTTGGACCTTGTGAATATTTACACGTATGCGCATGACACTGCTATTTTAGCTTCAAACAATTGCGCAGTTGCTGCTAGTTCTTTTGTTCAAAACCAATTAAATCTAATAGAGACATGGTTAAGTAAATGGAGATCTAAATTAAATGCTGAAAAGTCTGTACACATAACATTCTCTCTTAGAAAAGGTGATTGCCCTGACGTTTCCATAAATAACATCCGAATTCCAAAAAATGATTATGTTAGATATCTCGGCTTATATGTACATATATGGATCGTCGACTAACATGGAAAGAACACATAAAAATAAAACGGCAACAATTAAATATTATGAATAGGAAACTTAACAGGTTAATTGGTTCAAAATCTCAACTAAGTCTGGAAAACAAACTGAAACTTTATAAAGCTATTTTAAAGCCTATATGGACTTATGGAGTTCAACTTTGGGGAACAGCAAGTGCCTCAAATATAGAAATATTGCATGAATTGAATAATATAATATTATATTTCTAACGATGCTATACATAACGATCTAAATATACAAACTGTTAAAGAGGTAATAAATTCATACAGGAAAAATATTTAAAAAGACTAAGCAATCATGTAAATCCTCTGGCTATTGTGTTATTAGACGATACTGATGAAATTCGAAGACTTAAAAGATACCATGTGTTAGATCTACCTTTCAGAAGTTAATTTTTTTTTATCTAAATCAATCTTTTTCTTATTATTATCTTTTGTTTTTTTTATTGTTTTCTTTTAACTTAATGCTAAAACTTTAAATTTAATAATTACTAAAACTTAAGTTGCTGTTATTGTAATATATATTATTATATTCTGTTAAATTTGGAATATTTCTATAGTTTTATACCTTTTTATATGTGTAAATGTCAACATAAATGTGATTAATTTTGCTTTGATTAATAATATAGATTGCAAATTAAATAAAATACAAACAAACTAAAAAAAAAAAAATACTTTTGTATGTCAAAAATTTATAAAATATTTTCGTGTATATCAATATAAATACATACATACTCGTACCTATCTGTATGTATAAATATTTCATACCATAAATAAAAGCAAATTTATTCTTGTGACAAAAAAAAAAAACCAATATACATTTATTAGATTCCAAAATTAATTTAGTGTGGGAATGCACACAAATGTAATGAACAAAGGTTGATGATAAAGTCCGTTGATTCGTACAGAAAAGTCTTTAAGTACTTAGAGAGTTCAAGCATCTTATTTCATACTTATCAGCTAAAACAAGAAAGATCGTACAGAGTTGTTGTTAAATGACTACATCCTTCAATCCCCGCTGAGGATATAAAAGCTGATCTTATTAGCTTAGGTCACTCCGTTAGATCTGTAACAAATGTTAGAAGTCGTGTAACAAAAGAGCCACTTTCAATGTTTTTTGTAGATTTGGAACCAGGACCCAGTAATAAAACTATTTATGATATAAAATACATAAATCTTGCTGTCGTAAATTGAACCACCACTGAGAACCAACGAACTGGTACAATGTCATCGATGTCAACAGTTTGGACATACGAAAGCATACTGCAAAAAACCGTACAGATGTGTTAAGTGCGGGATGGACCACCCTACTTTAGAGTGTAAGAAAACTGCTGATACTCCACCTCTTTGTCTACATTGTATGCTAAATCATACTGCAAATTACAAAGGCTGTAGAGCTTATCAAGATTTAGTGTCTAGAAATAATAAACAAAGCAGCCAAAAGAATCATGTTAATTCGAATCATATTGATTTCCCTCAATTAAATAATTATACTCGCACCAACAGTGAAGCAAATAATGGATTGTCATATGCAGATGCTGTTAAAGGATCTAATATAAATGAAAATAGTTGTTTGGAAAGACTTGAAAGAATGATGGAAAATTTGATGAATATGATGTCAATGTTTATGGCCAAAGTATACAAATAAATTTAAGGATAGCAATATGGAATGCAAATGGAATATAGTCACATAAATGAAGTAGAAATTTCCATTAAATCTAATAATTAAAGTGATATATTTTTAATCTCAGAACAGAACATTTTTCAAATTAAAAGACTACGATTTGGTTATTGCTAATCACCGCGATAATAGAGCTGCTATTTTGATATAATCGAATATTAAATATGAAATGCTTTCTCCAGTTGAAGAAACTTTTTTGCAAGCTGCTGGTGTAAAAATTACATGCGATAATAATGAAACTAGTATTTCTTCTATTTATTTTCCCCCCAGACATAGCGTTTCATGTATGGAATATGAAAAGTTTTTTAAACAACTCGGTTCAAGGTTTATTGTTGGAGTCGATTTTAATGCAAAACATCCCTGGTGGGGATCTCGCTGGATAAATCCAAAAGGAAGGGAATTATATAAATGCATTTCCAACAATAATTATTCTGCACTACCGATAGGTTGTCCCACATACTGGCCCAGTGATTCACAGAAAATACCCGATTTTGTGGATTTCATCGTTTTCAAAGGCATAGCAAGGACATCTATGGACATAACAGACTGTGCGGACTTAAGCTCTGATCACAGTCCTGTAGTTTTAACACTTAACTTAGTTATTCAAACCGTAAAAAAGAATCTTAAAGTACTTACTTCAAGAACAGATATGCAACAGTTTACATCATGAAGCAGCTTTTATAGCTACTCCTCAGCAGCAGCAAACAAACGGTTATAATGTTCGTCTATCGGCTAAAATGAGGGAGCTAATTGCAAATAGGAGGAGATTAAGGAGAATATATCAAAACACTAGAAGCATATTTGATAAACCATTTTTAACCGAGCATCTCAACAACTAAAGATTATAAAAACGATTTATTAAGCAATTATTTAAAGAATTTGGATGCGGTAACTATTATAACGATCATAAGCTGTTGCATGCAACTAAATATTTAAAGCGGCCAATAAAAAAAAGAAACATACCAATAAAAAATTTCAACGGTGTCTGGTAGAGGCCATACGCCAGCAAAGCTTTTAAGGAACACTTAGAATCAACATTCAACCCATTTATTTTAAACAGTCCCATTGTAAGGGCTGACGTTGAGAACTTTTTAGATGTTCCTTGTCAAATGGATCGCCCCATTAAATCGATATCCCCGGGTGAAGTAGAAAAAGCTATTGATAAATTGAATAATACCAAAACTTCTGGCTACGATAATATTGACTCTAAGGTTTTAAAATCTTTGCCAAAAAAAGGAATTGTTTTTCTGACAACAATTTATAATTCTATTTTAAGGCTAAACCATTTTCCGTCGCAAAAATAATAATGGTACTAAAAACAAGTAAGCCCGAAAATAACGTTGCTTCCTATTGAAGTCAAGTTTTTCAAAAATTCTTAGAATCAATCTTAGAAAAACAAAATATTATAAAAGACTACCAATTCGGTTTTAGGCAAATGCATGGCGCACCAGCACAATGTCATGGAATTGTCAATAATATCTCATACGCCTTAGAAAGAAAATTGTATTGCTCTGCAGTGTTTTTAGATGTGCAACAGGCTTTTGACAGAGTCTGGCACAATGGACTTTTATATAAATTGAAAAGCCTTATCCCAGCTCATTTTATTTGCTTCTTAAATCATATGTTCAGCGCAGATCCTTTTTTGTGAGCATATATGAAAATTATTCAAGTTTCGGCTGCATTAATGCAGTTACTCCACAAGGCAGTGTTCTGGGACCAGTATTGTACAAAATTTTTACAGCAGATATGCCTACAATTGAAAAAATAGAAAAAATTAGTGAACGTCTGTTTACCTAAATGGTACAATTGTAACAAGTTGCAATACTGTAAAATATTTAGGGATTCATCTCGATCAAAGACTAACTTGGAAAGGGCATGTCAAAAAGAAACTTGAGCAACTTAATTTAAAAACAAGAAAAATGTTTTGGTTATTGGGCCCAAGGTCAAGCTTAAGCTTAGAAAACAAAATTCTGTTTTACAAAACAATACTTAAACCGATATGGACATATGGCATCCAACTGTGGGGAACTATTAGTAATTCTAACGTTGAGATACTACAGAGATACCAGCCAAAAGCCCTAAGACTTTTAACAAATGCGACTTAGTTTATCAGGAACAAAAATATAGAAAGAGATCTTCGAATTTTATTGGTCAAAGACGAAATAAATAATTTCAGCGAGAGATACCTAAATAGACTAAGCAATCATTCCAACGTGTTAGCAATCAGTCTTTTAGATGAAAGCAATGAAATCCAAAGACTACATGTACTTGACCTACCCCTCCGAAAATAGAAAAGTTGAAATTCGTCACTGTGTATTTTAATTAAGAAATAAATTCTCTTTGTATTTATTTTTTTTTTTGGGTTTTAGGAAACTCAATATACATATGTTATGTTGTTATTTAAAAGTCATGAAATTTGATTATTATTTTAATTGTAAAATAGATCGCAAATAAAATATAAAAAAAAAAATTATGTACACATGAAAATGTTTTAATTGTTAAAAAATGTATTTAATTGTTTTTACAGCTTTATGTATAATATTATTTATTTTAGTTCAGTAAAAAACTTTTCATATATGTATACCATGTTTTTATATTACGGATGGACCGAACTAGTGTAACACGTCCGTAAGCCATAGGTACCCGAAAAAGAACATTTTTGTTTAAAACAATCTTACGTACCCAAACTCTTAGTACGGGAACGGGTATTCGTTAAAAGTGGAGTCCCATAGGATCCCATTGTTGAGTGCGAAAATACAATTTACATACATACATACATACATAGTTCATACATACATTTCACCGATTTTGTGGAATAACGTCATAACTGAAAAAAGTCATTTCGTGATAAATGCTTCGAAGATTTCGCTACTATCTAGTAAAATACCTGAGGTCTTCAATTTCCAAATTAAGTTATTAATTATAACCGTAGAAAACTAACGTATTTCATTACGATCGAGTGCACACAATACGAGCTTTCAAACCAACACAGGATTTTGTGTGATCTTGTGAGCGGACGTCCATTGCATAACGTTTTGTGTTGCGTAGATTTATTATGTACTTAGTGTTGCCTAAAATGTTAGATTAAAGTGTTAAATTTAGTGTTATTATTAAATTTCATCATAAAGTAATGATCAAACTATTGCTTCTTTTATAATTAAGCTTTCCAAAACTATTGTAAGAGATAGGAACAATTATATTTGGTCGACTGAACCGTCTTCTGCAAAACGAAGTTCGAGCAGAACTCCAGCGGAGTTGTACATATTGCACCGGGATCAAAAAAAGAATTTAGGGATTTAACAAAGCCTTTGCAATGCTTTGAAAAGTTGTTCACAAAAAAAGCAATAGCCTCATACTTCCGAAGACCACCAAGAAAACTATGAACCAGAAATAAAAGAAAATCCAATGTGCAATTACTGTCCGCCAAGCAGGAAGCTAATTAGCGTTTATTATTGTGCAAAATGCAATAAAACATACTGCCTGGAACATAGATCTCCAAATTGTTATTAATGCAACGTAAGAAGAAAAGCTCTAAATTTATTTTTATGCACATAGCAAAATATTAATAACAGACTGAACATAATAAATTACTACAAATAGCTTTAAGAAAAATTTTAATTGAAGTTTTTTATTTTAAATTTAAACAATATATTCAATGATCCCCTTGAAAAAAATAATAGTGAAGTGTAACTTTAATAACTATTTCATTATCTTATACAATCGTTTTAATGAAATTTTTTTGTTTTATAGCTAAATGCTCCACCTTCCATATAGTATGTATAAACCGTTTTCAATAAAAAAAATTTTATAAAAAACTTTAAAAAAGTCCTATTTTTTGAAAAGTATCGCCTGTCAGGCTACCTTATTCTTAAGCGATAACAAAAAAAGGTTTAGTTTTCTAGGGTTGATAAATTAATCATACCCTAAGGACAATCGACACCGATTACCCATTTACTGATTTTTTCTGAACGCTTAACACAGCAAGTCTGAAATATGACGTTATTATTTGCAACAAATATCCATGACAGCCTCCTAAGTTAAAATATGTCAGTATTGTTGAAGAAAAACATGGCAGTTGTGTTTTTACGATTTTTATTTGTATAGATACTATTATTAACTTGAAATCGAATTTTTATACTTCATATTTGGACATAAATTGAATTCATAAATAATTGAAAAAATTATATCCTATATTGAAACTGTTATCGAATTTAACTTAAATTAAACAAACTAAAATTTCTTTAATTTCTGTTTACTTTTCTTTTAATTTTAAAATCCAAAAAAAAAAAAAATTCTTTTTTCAAGCTTCTTTAATTAAAAGTAAAAATAACTATTCAGCTCAAGTTTAATTTCTCTTTTATTTCTCGCTATCTTTTTCTTTTTAATAATAGTGACTTTTTGAAATATATTTGCAGTATATGAGAATTTGCTGTTTTGGTTGCTGTAGAAGTCTCAATCAAGATTTTAAATGCGCATTCAGAAGTTGAAGGACCTGATACTTCATCATTTATGTCAGTGCAAGAAGTTTCCAAGGAATTCAGGCATAATGTTAAATCATCCACAATTCCCCAAATCGTCCAAAAACAGAAAAGAAGGAGACGAACTACGATTGAAGCTGAAGCTCCTGCTTTCTGATCAGCAATTTTAAATAACCTATAAAAATACTTGTTGTTATTGTTATCGTTCGTGTCATTTCAAAAACAAAACAACATTTTTATCAAAGTAGTGCTTTATTTCGAGTTATAAACTGTTGCTAAGCTAAGCAGCGACATGAGCCTAACCAGGCGTCTACGGATCCAATGCCTAAAGTAGTTGAGCCACGTAGAGCGCATGGAAAATATTGCTCCGATCTGAACATGGGTCAACGCAATAGAGGACGCCCACGGAAACGATGGCGCACACAATTGGAGAGGGACCTCAGCCAACTTGGTGTGCAAAATTGGAGGATGCTGTCTAAAGACCGTGCCAGCTGGAAAATTTTGTTGGTTGAGGCCCAGGTCTACCCCGGACTGTAGAAGAATAAGAAGAAGAAACTGCTGCTAATAAATATATGTATGTATGTATATATTTCCCATTATGGTGTAGAACAAAAAGCTTTCTTTTAAAGATTAAAATTTGTAACAAAAATAACGACATAAAAAGAAATACATACATACATACATACTTATGTATGTAGCTTTATTTATGGCAATATTATTTTCATTAACAGCGTCACATTTTGCATTGCAAGAAATTTGTGCAACGTAAAATTCTTCAACAACACATTCGTAACTTAAAAGAATGCGTTATAAATAATATTTCCAGAAACTCCGAATAACATTTAAAGATACCTTTTTACATAAACAGTAACAAAAAGAATTATAACGGTTGCAATGCACAATTTATTTACAGATTTAAATTTAACAGTTTTCGAAGGTGAATTATACATTAGTCGGGCCTTAAACATAACACACAAGTTTTGAAGTTGTCAAGTCAACCTGCCGATCGAAACAAAGCATACATACATAGTTGAAAGATCGGAGAAGTGATATATTGTCATACGCCGTACTTTGCCTTTTTCAACTGACAGCTAAGTTAAAATAAGGGTTTGTTATGAGCATTGTCACATAGAGTACGTCGACCTCACCGCAAGCAAAATTCAACTTTTAACGTACATACGTCGAGTATTTTGACAAGTGTCGGTTTCTTTGTTTTGTATTTAAATGGAAAGTAAATTAATTGAGGCGGTGCAAATGTATCTATGCTTGTTCGCTAAACGCAAACAAGATATCGAAATAAGTTAAAAAAGGAAAGAGGGTGGACTTCTGTAGCTACTGCAACAGGCGCAAGAGGTAAGAAATCTTTTAGTTTATGTATACATGAGGGAACACAGGTTAACGGACAGATATGTACATCAAGTACAGCACTGACATACCAAATAATACAACACTGACGTACATACTTATTACAGTACAAAGACAAAAACGAAAAAAAGACAATCGAACGCAGAACAAGTTGTTAGCGCAGTGGTTTAAGTAGGGTTCTCGAAGATACGTTGTTTGCTTGTGAGAAATAAAGTTGAGAAAAGTTGTTAAAAAGTAGCCTAAACAGTGAAAGTAATTAGTTCTTTTAAGTTGTGAGAATAATGTTAAAAGTGTTTCGGACGGACATTAACTTAATTCAATAAACTATTCTTTTTGTCAATTTTGTAACCACTAAATTTTAATCCATTTTTTATATGTTTAAATGAATAAAAAATCATGAGTTTAAATCATAATTGCTACATACATAGTATATGTATGTACGCACACACACGTAAACTATAGTATAAAATTTCCGAAATTTTTAGTTGTGCAATGTCAAAGTCGGTGGAGCTCCCTTCGCGAGAGATACGCGAAGGAAACGGTAGCGGCTAATCCGTAATCTGGAGCTGCTGCAGACGAAAAGCGTAAGTGAATCTATTTGGATGCAATGTCTTTTTTGCAAAAGAAGGTTAGGTTTTGTTGTATTTGAAAGAAATGGATGTTTCAAATAATTTTTTTCTTGCAGTACGATATCCAATATCAACTGGACTTTATCGGAGCCGAAGAAATTGTGTTTTTGGATGACTGAAGTAACTGTTCGCCGGCTCCACCCTTACCATGACTTACGCTTCTTACGCTGAAGAATGCGCGAATGTTTCGACTGGGGAAGAAACACCTTCAAGTAGCAAGCGACCCGAAAAGCGGTGCAAAGTGCAAGAAAATGCAAACGAGAAACTCGACTTGCTTTGTGGTACAGGGAGTGACTTCATTGCATCCAAATAAGAAGTTGCCAAAAAAAAGTACGAATGAAGGCCTTTTGAAAGTTTCGGACTCCTACTTGCTGAAGCACTCAGAAGAAAGCCAAGACCGCTTAGAAATACAAATTTTAAACTTAAATTTAAACTAAAAAAATTAAATTTTTATTTTACTTCTTTTAACTTAATATTTTAATTTTCTAGAAATTTATTTATGTTTCTTAATATTTTTTAGTCCGGTTTTAAGTCAAACAATTAAGAAAATGCATTGAGTTTTTTTCTTACATTTCATCCTCAGGGTTTATCAAATTATTTACATTTACGCCAAAATTAACACTATAAAAACTCGTCCATTTTTATTAAAAATTCCTGTCGTAGTTTATTTCTCCAGGATTGTTGCAGATTTTAATTGTGTTGTTAAAGCTGATGAATACTTTTATTTTTACTCCTCGGATTTTCAACGATGACGATGTTTAAGAAAACCGAATCGTGTTTACGCGATGAAGTCTACAATGTAACTAAGATGGTGTAAAGGCATATTCTTTTGCATTGCGTAAATCAGTAAAGTTGTAAACATAAAATATGTACTACATATATGTATGTAAGTGTAAAAGAGGACGTAAGGAACATTTCTGCATCACTAACTTAAAAATTGCGGTTTTGAGTTATAACGTTATTCCAGCAAATGATCGATATGTACCTATGTATAAATGTACATATACATACAAATGTATGTACATATGTATATACATGTATGTATGTATACTAAAAATTATGTATGTATATTAAACATTGAAGTTCGTATAAAAAATTATGGCTGGTTTTCGGAGATTCAAATAAATTTAAACGGATTTCACATACTCGACAGATTTCTGCTCTTTCTTTTCTGAGAAAAAACTCTTTTCATATGTACTTATGTATGTATATACATACATATGTGCATGTGTACGAATATGTACTTCGATGACGCGCACTGCACTTCATATTATTTCTTTATTATTGAACTTTTTATTAATTATTTAATTTTTACTTACAACAGAAGAAACTTTTTCAGTTTTAATCATTCGGCTTGTCAGAAAACACACTAAACAAAACATGGCGTAACAGTGTTCCCATAGTTGTATTTTTTTAATAATGTATTGCCAGTATTGCCAAATATCTTTTTTTAGTCATCATGGTCCACGTTTGCATTACATCGGACCATGTTGTTACTACTCCTTTTTACTTAAAAGGGACCATGTACTCCAATAATTTCTGCAGGGTATACCTCCACATGCATGTACACGTGCATTTGTTAATATTCTCTTTCAAAGTCAGCTGATTATAGATATCTAAATGCATACCTGTACCTACATACATACATATACATACATACATATTTATGCACATACATATGTCTTGACGCAGAAAAAATTGTCAAAGATTTTTCCAGAAAAGCTGTTTGTTGCAGAATTTAAACAAATGTACTTAGTTAAACATGTTTTGTACAAAAATTTTGGTGGTTTAGTGAACTAAATATTTGATTGAGAATATATGTATATACATATGTATGTACGAATTCTTAAAAAAGAAGATAGAAGCAGATATAAACGAAGCTAATGAAGAAAAATACATATGTAATTATTACAAAATATTGAGCTTTTAAAAAGTATAGCAAATACATATTGGCTAATTTTTACAAATTTATAGATATCAACAAAAAAGACGTTATTATGTGGAAGTGCTATCAAAAATCTCGAACGGGAATTGTGCGTTATGTATAATACTGACGGAATATGTAGGAAGAAAAGTTTACGTGATTATAAAAACTTCTATAAAACGGTTATACATAGGTATGTATTTATTGTATAAAATAACACGGTATAATCTCAACAAGTAAAATTGATTTCAGATGCAATTAGTTCGTATTCTACCAATGCAGATAGAGAAATGAGGAATGCACTTCAAGTCGTAAAGAAACGACACTTCCGGTTCATTTGTGCAAAAAAGAAGTCAACTCAGCAAAGCAATTCAAGTTTTTTGCCTTGGGTTTTAAGAACACATTAACTAAAACTATCCATTTCCTTATTAGTATTTGTTTATTATTATTATTATTAATCAAAATCAAATTAATTCAAATGTCTATAAATTTTACTGAATTTAATTTTTTTATATAGACTTTTGGGTAAACGAAGACGAGCTTATTACTTTTTATGCAGGTTTGAAGTACGCAGGTATATTCTATGAATACAATGTTATGTTTGCAATTATTTTTTTTTATTTATAATAAAACATTCATATGCGTTTTTGTGATTACATTTCTTTTGATTTTTTTTTCAAAAAACATTTTTTGTGGTACTCCAAGAAATTTTACCAAAGGATAGTTTTCAAACTAGTCTCTTGTGGTGTTCCATGGAGTATTCATATCAGAGTAATTTAAAGACTAGTCCTTTGTTTATATTCCGCGGGGTAATAGTGTCAAATGGTTTCCAAACTAGTTTTCTGTGGTAGTCCATGGAGTAGTGACATGAAGTCATTTCAAGACTAACCCTGTATTAATAATTTGCGGGGTAGTTACTTGAACTAGTTTTTGGATTACTCTGACGTAATGTTTTTTTGGATTACATGGTCCTCTCATAGGATATTGTAATGTAAAATGGAGCATGTTTTTCCCATATGTTTGGACTAGTCCTGGTGGAATCATATCAAAATAAATAATAATCAATAAAGAAACAATAAAAACAGTAAGTTCAATTTTCTTATACATTCAATGTAGCCAAAAAAATTTTTTTTATTCTTTTATATACTAAATTTGTTTTTGTTGTTTTTGGTTTCTTCTTCTTTTGTTTCTGCCAAATATTCTCTCTAGCCAGACGGACAGACAGATTCATTAATTAGTGGTTTTCTTTGGTAGTCATCAATGCGCTGGCGCAACTCTTTCTCATTGTTCAATGTTTTTGTGGTTGTTGTAATTGTTTTCGTGGTGCAAAGTGCATTGAACTTTAAAATATTATTGTTTTCTAATTCAATTTCTGTGCTTTAAAAGTGAAATCTAAAAAAAGCAATTTAATGTTCAAATTTGATTTCATTTAATAGGCAATCTAATGGCCAACCAGAATTGGTTTTTATGGAAAAGATACTATTATCTAACATAGAATATATGGCGAATCATGCGAAACATACATACATACATAGTACATATTTTGAGTTCATGAGGTCGCAAAAACGCGCTCCGTGGGGAAAGAGAGTTTGAAAATTATTTGTACAAACAAGTGAAACTTTATATAGTATTTGTCATGCAAAACAAATGAAAACTTGTATTTATATACATACTTAAGTAGATGAAATACATACATACATATATATGTACATACTTACTAATGTTTAGACAACTGATAAACAGTTGTAAAGGGCTTATTACTATAAAAACGATCCCATTCGGAGATTGTGTGAATATTGTGCTTCAACGTGTCATTCATGTTTTGCCGTAATGCATCAATCTCTGCAAATCGTGGCCTATAGCTGAATGGCAAATGCTTCTCTCATCCGCAAGTTCATTAAGAAAGGTAACAAGAAGAGCGGGAGAAAGAATGAAGTCCTGCGGTACACCCAAATCAATTTTGAACTCGTTAAATTAGACCCAATCTGTTACAACTCGATTAGTGCTGTTACCGAGGAAACTCTATATAAATCGTGACTAGTCATCTGCAACATCAAAATCCGTAAGTTTGGATAGTAATGCACCATGCTATACCTATAAAATGCCTAGTACTTATCTAGAGCCACAACTTGACATTAGCCAAAATAATGGATGGAATGATACAATATTTTCGACAGGAATGCAGGAAGATCACCTGTAGAGCGATCCTTGCGAAATCCGTACTGGCGATCACTTAGTAATTTATGTGACTTTTAATATCCCACAAGATGATAATTTCCACTATCTCGTAAAGTACAAAGCAAATTGCAATTGGGCGGCAGATTATTTGATTCACTCTTTGTTGAAATTGGCATTACACTAGCAAGCCTCCAACACTTCGAAAATTCACCATCATGGTACGATGTAAAGAAAAGTTATGCTAATTGACGCACAAATTTCTAGAATACCATCCGGCCCAGAAGACTCACTTATGTTGAGATCGGATAAAACTCCTTTTTCTGCACGAGCTTGAAAAATTTTCCTAGGTATAGTCACAGACATTATTTTTGCCACAGCTGATAAAACCGATCTTTTTGTGGGTATTTCGAAAGCTGGTAAATTAAAACGAAAACAAAAAACCTCTTGCTTGGGCTTCCATGACATCCCAAGAGCTTTGGACAATTTGAACTCCATTTTGATAACTGTAAACCAGCTTTTTGTAAAACCCCAAAAATTTCTAATTTTTTAACCAAGAGCTCGGAAAGTCCCCGTCAGCAAGTCATCCACATATACATAAGTTTTGCGTAAGAGTTTTAGAGTCGACTGGAAATTCGTTTTTATAAATTCGTTTTTATAGCTGATGTGCCGTAAGTCACTGTATAAAATTGGAATAGTGCAATCGGGTCAGAAGTTGTACTCCTCCAGAAAATTTCGATCTCTTTCATCTACCCAAAACTCTCGATACATTTTGCAAATATTGGCCGATAAAGCTAGCTTGTTTAATCTAAATGCTAAAATTGTTATTATTAGCTCCTCTTGGATTGTAGGACCAACCATTAGAGTTTCATTGAAAGATACGTTGGTAGACGTACGACACGAGGCATCAAAAACAAAAAGCTTTGTTGTTGTACTTTGAGAACGAAGAACAGGATGGTGAGGAATAACATAATGCGGAAGCTGACTGATGACATATGACCACGTGTAATATATTCGTCTATGAAATCTGAAAACATTTTTCGTAAGCTGTAATTTTTTAAGAGTCGTTTTTCCATGAATAAAAAAAGTCTGCGAGCTATTGCAATTGAGCTGCCAAGTTAATTAATTAGAACCTTAAATGGCAAATTAACCTGAACCGTACCATTAGAAAAAAATTGAATTTTGAACGATATATTCTTCACACTGTCTTTCTTCTTCTGTGTGTACATATAGGTTATTTGTTGATTAAATTCCTCAACCTCCCAAACGATCTTAGCAATGAGTCAAGATCCTTGATTTTGTTACGACATGACAACATAATATACGATGTGGATCACGAATGTCTACCCTGCCACCAATTATCTAACGGAGAGTTGTGTTTATAAAACAAGGTAATCCATGACCGAGAGAAACTTTGCCATCAAGAAGCCACTCAAAGAAAATCTCAGAACTAATTAACATATCAATGCATTGAGGAGTATAAAATTGTGGGTCTGATAATTCAATGTCATTGGCAATGTTGCAATTTTCTACTCTAATTTGTTCCGCTGGATGATGCGACAATATGGATTTTTGTTGTTTGAGACGAAGACGATTGAACGCTTCTTGGGTGATAAGAAGCAAATTTATGCGACGACCTCGTGTGACAAACGATGAAAATTTTGTAAGATGGGTTCAAGATTGATTAGCTGGTTTTGGCAAGACTGTTTGATGCGACGATGAAGAGAAGGGCTGGAAAGGCGATGAATATGAAAGCTTATGTGCTGGGTTTGACGACGATTGTTGTTGAAGCGACGATTTTAACGGGAGAAAGTGAAGAGTCTTTTGAACCAGATTTCGATTAAAAATCTGAGTTGTGTAAGGTTGTATGATGCGATACTCGATAAGTGCAACAGCAAGATTTCGATGCACATTGAGAGACTAAATGACCTTTTTTAAGACAATTTATGCATAGCTTAGAAATTTTGACAAAATCGAAAAGACGAGAAACTGGTAGCGATAAGTAACTTGAGCAGGTTCCAATGCATTTGCATTTGCAATGCGATAATCCCAAGAGATTTGAAATCTTGTTTTTGATCGTAAACTTTTTTTGATTCCCCATTAGCACTCATTACATATAGATCAGATCCCAAAAAAAGTAATGATCTACGAATAGCCGAAACATTGTCTATGATTGGGAGAAAGTGAGTAGCTTTTGGACACGGGCGTAATCGAAAGCAATGAGTTGATATGGTCGATAAAAATTAAGGGCTTGTTATCATATCTTTCTATTAAACTATCTAAAGCCTTTTGGTAATTTTACTCCACGACTTGAAATGGTGCGATGACTGCTAAATTTTTGGCCAGATAAACAGTTGAGTAGGTAGTTAAATTTATCAATTGTTGGAATACTTGTTTATCAATTGTTGAACTAATTTGTTAAAGCTACTAATAAATCTCGAAAACTCTGAATATTTTCCATCGCATTTTGGTAATTTAATTTTTTGCAGACGATTTTGATGTGTAACAAACGGTGTAGTTGTATTTAAGAAAGTCTGCTCGACATTATTAGAGGTACGTTTACTATTCTTGAAACCTACCAATAGAGCGCCTTCAGTTCTTCAATATCTGATCGGTTTGTATCAGACTCATCCAAGTTTTCAATTTGAGACTGGATATGGCTAATTTGTTTAAAATATGATTCAAGGATTTGAAGCCGGCACTCGAGTATAGTAAAATCTGACGAACCCCCATCCTTTTCAATTTTTGACTTCATTTGTGTTCTATTTCGCTTCATTGTTGAGCGTTGTTGCTTTAAAGATGAAAGCAAACTGGGTCCAGGCTCAGATTTATCGTTGTTCATGGATCAGTACTCATTTAAGAAATTATATTGAAGTTCTTTTAATTAGGGCGAAAGCTGATAAAACTTTAATTTAAGTTGATTGAAACTGTTTGAAAATCGGTTTGAACTACTCAAAGGTCGATAAAATTAAGATGAAAGGGTATTAAATTGATTAAAATCAAATAATAAGCAACGGTACCACAATGTTTTAAGAAGTACCAAGTTTTGTTTTAAAGAGCCAACACTGAATTATTGTAAGAAGTACTAAAGAGAATGTACATATATACATATGTATGTAAATATTTGCGCGCGAGTTAATACTGATATAAGTATAGGTTGTATATCTGTGCATACAGATCATTAAAAACAAATTAAATATAGTTTATAAGATCATTAAAATTAAATTAAGTAAGCACAGACAATTATATTAAATAGACAAACATATCTTTAAAAACATTATCTAAAAACTCTATCACATAAATTATCACAACCATAAAACAATTATCACAATATGCATCCTAAATAAACAAACACATATTAGTCTTAGTATGCATCCTAAACAAACAAGCACAAAAGAAAGTAGTTCATATAAATAGCCTGTAAGGAAATATTATAGTTAGTCTTAAAAATCTTGAATAAAGAACAGCATATCGTTTGCTGCAGAGATATATTTTTTACTCCTTCTTGAAGAAAGAATTTTAACTCGCGTGTGTTTGTATACGATGAGCGAAATTGATATAAAAAGACAAATTACATATGTGTATGCATATGCAAACACACATACATATGTACCTATCCGTATAATCATGTATGGGATGCAAGTTTACAAGTTTTAGAAAAAACAATTAACCTTGAACTTAAATAATAATTAGGAAAGTAATATTTTTCAAACACAAGTTTACATACGTGTGCATTCCTTCCTCAATAATTTTTATCTGACTGAAAAAATAATCATAATTGGCATAGTCTATGTTACTGATTTGTATGCTGCTCCTTTGTTTAAATAAATTTTCCTTGTCACTGAAAACAGTAATAAAATACGAAAACCATTACATTAGGATGGATCATTAAATATGTATGTATGTATGTATGTATGTATATGGAATTCACGTTTATTCAAAATGAAGAGTCGACAATGTTACTTCGAAAACATGGAAGTTCTTTGAACATAATAGTAAAATTTGTAAGAGTTTAATTGTTTTCTTCAATTAAAAATAAGTTATTTATTAAAAAAGTACAAAAATTTTTCGAGCAAAAAAACCCATCTCATTAATTGTGTAATTCCAAAGGCAATTATGCAAAATTCTTCATTGGCAACACTTCTAATAGGGCTTACTAAATTTCGTTTTTACACTTCGGCCACGCAAGTATCAGCACGACCGCAGGTGTTTTATTAGTGAACACTAGGCTTTAGCATAAGTTCAAATTACAAATACTACTAGACAGTCTCTTTTTTCGGTGCATGTGTAAAAAATGATTTAAAAGAAAAAAATTTTATATTAAAAAATATGTACATATGTACGTCGTGAATAAATCTGTAATATGTAGAAGTTAAACATTTTCAAATGCTTTCAAAACGAAAATTAGAATTCTAAACTTGGTGCGCTTATTTTTAAAAGGCGCCCTATTTCCATTTTAAACTCCAAATTGCACTTCTTTTCATCTTAAAGGACAACGTGGTGCCAATCAGATTTTCATGTCATGTGCTTTCGTCCAAAATTCAAACGCATTTCCTTTCGAGCAACGTTACGTGGCGGGTTTTTCTTGAGTTTTAGAATCTTTAAAAGTAGAGCATTCCGCATCACTGTCTGAATTGTAGATAAGATGGCTTTAACATCAATATTTGCCCTGATCTTTGAGGACTAGTCATGAGAGTTTGATACTGCTCTCAAACTTGCTCTCTTACCAATATCGGAAATCACTTTATTATTTCTGCCTCTATTATTTTGGACTTGTTGGAATGCGGATACATGTAACTTTACGACTTCTGCTGATTTTTTTGGTATTTCACTTATTAACAACCCTGAATCCTTGTAAGCTTCAATTTTGGATACCTCTTCCATATTAATACTAATAGACTACTTGACCAGCAGTAAACATTTCGTTGTATTCCCCGTTCAACTGTTGATGATAACGAAAAGTGAAAAATGAAAAGAAATTACATGTGCTAACCTGATGACGCAAGTATACGGTACACTTTTTCATAAAAAATTATAGAAAGTTGCAAAACCCAGATACGGGATCTTTACTTCGCAAGCTTTCTTTGCCTTTGATATATTAAGCTGATGTGGGTGTGCTATCCTGATAACGCGCAGTGTACACTCATACATACATATGTATGTATGTACATATGTATGTATGTACATATGTATGTATGTATGTACATATGTATGTATGTATGTACATATGTATGTATGTACATATGTATGTATGTACATATGTATGTATGTACATATGTACATAATTTCATGCTCTATAGCAAAGCTATAACTCTACAAAGATGTTTGGCTTGCATTTTGCTATTGGACGTAGCAATACATCCACTTTTTACAAAGAAAGCAATTCAATGGGTACGTATGAATGTGTGTGGATTGAGAATGCCTTTATTTATGTATGTAAAATTGTAAATTGAAGAAGAATGATAAAGGCAAGAAGCAATTTGGTTTTCACACAACATGAATATCTGTATCCATATGTATATGTGCGCAAATAAGTTACGGAAGATCAATGTTACCGATAGAGTTATTGTATGGCAATATACTTATGTATGTATGTATGTAGTTATGTGTTTTATTGTTGTGCTGTTGCATGTAAATCAACTCGCACCGAATTTAAAGTCACGTTATCATCCATTATTATTTTTATGGGATATATAATGAATAATGAAAGTTAGAATAAAATTTTACAAAATATTTAAAAAGGATCAACAAATTTATTTCGGCTGAAAAATATTGGTAGTTACAGTGAACTTGCGGTTTTCGCATCTGACTACAAACCAGACCTGTCGCGGTAACTGAGTTTTTGCGAACCCAAAAATGTAATTGTTTCTAACAAAAAATGATTATTCATACCCACATACATACATATGTATGTTTTTGATAAATTTACATTTTAATTAGTTTTAAAAAGTTTAAAATTTTAGGTTGCTTTTTTTAGCAAATTGTTTTTTAAAATAGTTGAATCTCGCAGTTCATACAGCGCACTGTACCGCTATTACTTCTTATACTGAGACAAAAAGCAAAGAAAAAGCCGCGGAAAAAGAGCCCTTTTTACAAATTGTCGCGGTTGAATAACCGGCAGCGCAAAAAATTAAGCTGTCGCGAAAACAGTGACCTAGAAATAATATGTATATACATAGTTGTGGAAACCGGCCGTGTATTGCTGATGTTAAAGAATAGGTTTTTGTATTTCTTTCTTCGTCCTACTCACAGTTTGCATACAGGTTTTCCTTTACCGTTATTTCATTTTAACGTGCTTAAATATATGTAGTTAGTGTTGGATTCAAAGCCCTTTTTAGAACTTTATTTTAGTATACTGGCTATACTTATCGGGTTAAAAGTGCTTGAAAAGAAAGTGAAGCGGAAACCAGTATATTGAAAAAAGTGCGAACTTAAAAACAGTATAAAAACGGTATAGAAGTTATAGATAAATAATATCATAATAAGTGATTTTAATGAACCAATTGTAAAAATTAATAAGTCAAATCAAAAGGACTTATCGTTTATGACCGGCAACAAATGTTGCTTGCCTCATTGTGACAGCTCCAAAAGAACTGTTCCAAATTTAAAAATATTTCGTTTTCCATATCGTGACGACATCATCCTTAAAGCATGGCTACAAAATTTAACTTTGACGAATGTTTTTTGAAAAGTTCGCAGACATTATATACATACATGTGTATATATATACGGAAGGCACTTATCGTCGGATTATATTGGAAAACAATGTTTAAAGCTGGGTGCTGTGCCAACTTTGAACTTAGCAGAAAAAATTAGGATAGAAATATAGAAAAAGAAAACTGTTTTGGAAGTGAGGACTTTGCCTTATCTCTTATCTTATCGTTTTATTATAACTTCGTCTCATATATTGTAAATATACAGAAATTGTAACATAGTGTGGAGCCTTATGTAGTAGTACATGTATGCATATAAAAGATGAATTTCCAACCTATTGTATGTATGGATGTGCACATACATATGTTGTATGTATGAATTCTCTAAAAAACTTAATTTTAACTCGCTGCGAATCGACATACATATTTGCAATCGCAATACAATAAATTATGTAGTTTTACCCTAGAAGAAAAATCATCGGTCACATTGGTTTACGTAGTGTATTTGCACATAAATTGTATGAAAATAAGAACTTCAGTTTCTTCATATTTTTGCTAGAATGTGCTTAATATTTCTACTAGCAAAACATGAAATTGATGAAAACAATGCACATTCGCACTTACATCCATATGTATGTATATTTATGTACACACATTTGTATGTGCGTACATGTCCTTTAAAAAATGAATCTTTATACATATATTTATATTCTTTGATTGTGGATTTTTTCATAATGTTTAAAAAACATGTTCTTTTTATTATTATTACTTTTTAATGGAATTTTGTTAAGCACTTCTAGTTATAAAAATATTTTTTAAGTTATTTACTTGATTAATTATTAAAGCTTTTTCTTAAAAGAAAAAAATTAAATAAAATATAAAAGCTTTGAATTTTTTTGGCAGAAAAAATTTTGATTTTTCGAATTGTTTTTTTTATTTGCAGTAAAATGTTTTTGATGGATGAAAAAAGTTTTTAGTTAGAAATAAAATTTATTTTATTATCTTTTTTTAAATAAAGAAGGATTTGGTCTTGGAATTTTAAATATATTACTGAAAGGACAATAGACTTTAATCCTTACACCAATTTTTAACTGCTACATAACGCCAATGGCTATTCCAAGATAGGGACATAAGTGTCGAAAATTAAAAAAAAAGGTATTCTGTCAAATCTATTGTTTGTTATCCAGGCACAGATTCTAGGTCACCACGGCAAGTGCTCAATAGTGTAGAGCAAAAGTAAAGCAAGTGGCAACATATTCATAAAAAGTTACCGTTTGGAGCAGAATTGTACGGGGGTGTAATCGCCAGCACAGTTTCCCGCAATCGACGTTGGAAAAACCAATTTTAAAATTTGTGTTTGCATGAAAGGTATTTGCAGTTGGCCCAAAAAATTTCTTTTTTTTTAATCGGACGTACAGAATGTTCATCCGAAAAATTAATATTCATAATATTAAAGGATTCTTTGTTAAAACCTCTTAAAAAAATTTATTAGTTCTGTTTTTGTTTTAGTTGCGACTT
Organism: Epicampocera succincta; assembly: GCA_932526305.1. Taxonomy (NCBI): domain Eukaryota; kingdom Metazoa; phylum Arthropoda; class Insecta; order Diptera; family Tachinidae; genus Epicampocera; species Epicampocera succincta. Next base: position 26,716,981 of record OW052038.1, on the reverse strand, counting down.
CAAAATTACATTATTGTTGCAGTTCTAGTTCTCCAGAATTTGGTTCTTGCTGCAGGGGTGAAAAAACAATTATTTAGACAAAGTAAAGCAAAAGTGATTAGCGGATACTTTGCTTCTGTGGGAAAGTTTTTCGTTTAAAGAGTGTAAATAAACATTTATGGTTTTAACTCATGTACCCAAACTTAAGTATTCACAAACGCGTCTTGAAATAACATTAGGAAATGTTCCATATTTTGTTGAGATGCGCATTCTAAGTATGTATATATGTGCATACTCGTACATACATGTGTACTTGTATGATTTACATATGTATATTATTTTCATTCAAATGAATTATTTCTCTATTAAGTTACCCGAACACTTTTCAGTACACCAAGATGTTAGATGTTAATTTAATTTGCTCCGTTAACACTTTGCTGATTGCTTTAACAAAAGTCAAATAGGCGGCTGTAATGTGATAACCTTTTGGAATGGAAAACAACTTATGTACAGACAATATTGTTAGATCTGGCAACATGATGACAATGAAAAATTGGCACCAGAAACTAAATTGTCAGTTGTAAGAAGATCTTACAACTCCATTGACGATTGCCTGACTATAAACTTATCTGTCTATAAACTATTAGTTCAGATTGCTGATATCTTGTTAGACATCCCTGCCAGAAAACTTGAAGCATTCATATGAATGGGCAATGTAGGCAGTTGAAATGTTTCTCTGACAATGGCGTCAATGTCCGGTGCATTAGTTTCAACACATGTACCAATAAAAGAATGAGATTGCAATGCTTGGCAATTATCTCAGAATGAAATATTAGAATTTTCTCACGGTTGTCAGATGTCTGAAAATATTGTTGCTATAGAACGTGCTTTTTGTGACAAAGTGGAAAGACAAAGATTGGCAGTTCACGCAGTTGTAAGACGTCTGTATATAGCTAAAGTTAATGTAATTCGTGAGCAACTTGTTGAAGGATAACAACATAATACCGATAATGTGGGTATTAAAAACTGAACTGTTGGCACCTCCTTCATTATTGGTGCAAACAACAATGAATTATGTGCCCAAATGATTTAAATAGGACTGAACACTCGTATACACATTTATGTATGTGCATGTGTCATAAAATAATTTACAGGACCTACATACATACATAGTTATACAAAAAGTTGTAATCTTATAACTGGCCATTACCAGTGCACAAAGAATCCGTCATACGTTATCCGTCGCCTTTTTGAACTCACGCTAACGTAACAATTGAGAAGGTTGACACTGTGGACGATACACATAAGAACGCTAGTATTTACACTAAGCTGTCACCTGTTATGTTGAATATGTTTTTTTTTTTAATTTAATGAATCTGTCTTAAGGACAATAACAACAAGTATTCAAATCTTAAACTAAAGAAAATGATCTCGCCAAATCAAAAGTATTCGTCCTTTTGAGACGCTGATGACTTTCAAATAAGAGTAAATCTCTCACAAGTGGATTCGGATGAAAAGGGATTTTCGTAATATAATTAGTGCTCAACTTTTTAATCTCTTCTCGGATGGTGGGTATATTTAGGTCCCTATGGATGTTATAATTCTTGATGTACCAGGAAGAGCACGTGATCGTTCTTAAAATTTGTTACTGTCTTCTTTGCAGTTTTTCGACATTAGACGCCGAAGCATATCGGCTTTATAATTGCCTTATACAAATGTACTTTGAGTTCTAATCCAAGCGCCGATTGAGGACCGATGAGCCAATGGAGCTCGGCAGTTTTCATTTTAATTTGAGTTATTTTGGCTGCTATGTGCTGAACCCAGGTGAGACGTCTATTGATAGACTAGATATTTTACATGGTTGTGTTCTGGTATTCCCGAACCATTTATTGTAATAGGTGGGAAATTAGCCTTTCTCAGAGTGAATGTAAGATGAACACACTTAGAGGCGTTTACATTTATCTTTCATAGTTTCACCCATTTTTCCAATTCCGCCATATGTACTTGAAGCTGTTGGGATGCAACTACCGTCATTATGAACGCTCAAAAATGCAGTATCATCTGCAAAAGTGGAAATGTGAGTCACTGTACTCGTTGGCATATCGGCGGAGTATAACAAGTAAAGGAATGGCCCCAGGATACTACCTTGCGGGGCACCAGTAGATATCTTCTTGCGGGAAGATATAATTTCCTTCCACCTTATGTAAAAAGATCTACGGAGATAAGTTGAAATTTTGTACGTTAGTCCATCATGCCAGACCTTATCAAATGCTTGCGATATGTCAATAAATAATGCAGAGCAATAAGGTATGATGTTGTTAGAATCGATGTAAGACACCAGCGATTCCAAAAGTAATTTCTCAAATACTTTAGAGAGTATTGGTAACAAGCTAATTGGGCGGTATGATGAAACCTGCGCAGGGTCTTTACCTGGTTTGGGTATCATGATTATTTCCGACTGTTTCCACGATGAAGGGAAGTATCCAATTCGCAACATTATATTAAAGGCGGTTACACTAGAGCCTGTATCATTTGGAGTAAATACATTTTCTAAATGCCTTGCGAATTCTTCTACTTTTTCGTTAGTATTTTTTGCCCATTCTCCATTTTGTAGACGTAAGGGAGCTTCGTATGCAGTGGGGCTTCGCATATTACTTACCACCTTCTATAAGCTGTAATTACTTTTTCCAGTTGGGTCCAAACCTTGAAGGTAGTTTTTGAGGTTAGACTCCTTTTGTGTTGTATTTGTATTGCATTGAAGAGTTGTCTTCCCCTTGGACTTAAATGGCGAGAACCCCAGCATGTGTGCTTGGCGTTGTAATCACCTGCGGCTATGAATTTTGGATCCAATGTTTTGAAATATTCGAGAAACTGCTCTTGAACTATGTTGTGTCTTGGAGGACAGTAAATTGCGGATATGGTATATTAATAGACGTTGCCTGAATATGGTCTGTACTATATTCTGGCATTGCGTAATGTTTTATGTCCTTATTGACCAGAATTGCAGATCCACCTCAAGCCCTGCCACTTGTGTGTTTTGTGTCATATGTATAATAACCGTTAACTCAAAAACAGTTTTTTAGGGTGAAATGAGTTTCTGAAACTAGCAGCACATCAACTTGCTGCCAGTGCAGAAATTAATGAATTTCGAGTTTATGTTGGCTTAAGCCGTTTGCATTCCAGAAGCATATTTTTAACTTGTTCATTTTTTGCTGATCAAAATCTGCATTAGCATGGTTTGATTTTGCATCATTTGTTGCATCATGTTTTCCATACTTGACATGAAATGATTCATGACTTTGGAGTTTTGAGTGTTTTCATGCTGTGAAGAGTTTTCTGGTTTTATTTCGCCTTTGTTGTTTTCATATGCATCAGATTTTTTTTTTAAGTTTGGGCATACGATACTTTCTGATTGCTGGGGACTTCGATAATATCATTTTGTGGTATATATGTAGATGGAAGACTCGGGAAAACGGAATTTTGATACTGAGGATATTCTGGCCTTCTAGTCGTTGACGTTTCTTTAAGCCGAAGAAAAACCTCGCAACCACGGTAGGCCGGAATTACTACATTTTAACACGCTGGTGTCAATGTGGACACTCCAAACTTTTGTGTATATCTCCACATCTGACGCACACCGAAGATAGTTTGCAGAAAGTTTTTGTGTGACCAAATTCTTGGCAATTGTGGCATTGCGGGGCGCCATGCTTTTAATAGGTTCCTTCACCTTTCACGATTAAGGAGATACTTCAAATCGTATATGGGGTGAGTGCTACCCTTTTTCAATTGCTGATAGTTAAACGCAATTTCAACTCTAAAAAGTGGCTGAGTAACTTTATTTTTGTCAGTTATGTTGTGGACTGATTTCACTTCAAAACCTTCAGACTCTAGAGCTTCTTTCAAGCTATTAACTAACGCAGAACTATCAATGCCTTTAATAACTACTGTTAAACCTTTAGCGCTTTTAATTGCTAATTTTTTTCATATTTTACCTGGACTTTAGTCTCCTGCACGTTTCCTCTTAGTAGTGACACAACATTTTCTTTACCTACGATATTTGTCAGCTTGTTGACAAATTCGTTAGATGTCGCCTCTCGTAGGTATAGTGGGGGTGGTTTATACGCTTTCACAGTTGTAGCTGTAGTTTTCTCACTTCCCTGTTTATCGAGAAGAGCAAATCGATTTTGGCACGCCTTGAAGTTTTTAGGCTGCTTTGGGTTTGGCTTAGATTTACCTGATCGTGGGCTGGACTTACGTTTTGTAATCTTAATGTAACGATCCATTCCTCTTAACACTTTATCACTTGGCTTTGGTGTTATCGTTTTTGGTATAGCACCCTTTTCATTCCATTTTTTATTATTTATCAAGCCTAAGTCTGATTGATAATTTTTATCTTTTGCAAGAAAATCAATCATTGTATTTTTTCAGTGTGTTTGTTTAACTCAGGCGCACTTGCACTCAAGCTTGTGTTTGTTGGTTTTGCCGTTAAATAGTGCTTGTTAAGCGTTGGATCGGCATATATTCTGTTCTTGTCCTCTTTATCACTATGAGAACTCACTACAAAATAAGCATTTCTACTATTTGTACCGAGCCTCCTTTCTCTCGTTGGAGAGTAATTTAAATTCATCAAGTTTACAAGTTAAGCCAATGGTTTTTTGTAACACTTATTGTTTGTCACACTTTAATTGATTTTTTTGAACTTTTGGTATACACGAATATACCAAAACGGTAAAAAGAATGGTTTTTGTTGGTACGTACAAAATTATGTGTCTGATTCATTTTTGTTTTGTTTCTTTCTTTAAATATTCAACGCACCGAGCTTAATAAAACATGTCCGTTCTGCTCGAATATTACAAATGTTGAATATGTAGCTTATTAATTGTGAGGGGAAGACTGGGCGGCCTTCGAAAATATCTGTTTATAGCTGAAAGTTTTCTTGTTCCCATTTCACCTCTTTGAGTTAAAAAGTTTAACGTCATTGACGAGTCTCAACGAATATCCGCTTTATTTACTGAAAGAACAAAAATATTTGATGGAAAGCGATCGCACTTAGTTTAAAAAAGGTCTTTAAGAAATAAACTTCTTTAGAAATTAACTAATTCGCTGAATATTGTTTTGTGTTTCTTTCACATATTAGATGCATACATACTTATGTTTAAAGTGTTGTTCGTTTTTAAATTCTGCAACAAACACCTTCTCTGTTTCGGTAGAAATAAGAAGTGTATATTTCTGGAGATTTTTTTATTAGTGTAACAATATGAGTATCGTAAGTTTATTAAAAGTAAAACTATATGCGCACAAGGATTAAGAACGGACTTCGGCCGGGGAAAGTTATATTTTCGTTTATCGAATAACAAACTATAAACAAACATTTTGTCTCGAGCGCTTATAATTTTCGGTTTTTTTGGGATTTAATTGTTTAATTCCGAAGCTCGGTTGTATGATTTATCGTTTAAAGTCAGGCAATTTTAGTTCGTATTATGTTTCATTGTTATTCTAAAAGGGTGTGGGAGTTAATGATAAGCAATTTTAATAAAGAAAGTACATTAAAATGAAATGAGTCCAGAGGTCGTTGGTTCGATTCGTACCAAGGACTGGGGTAAAAAAAGAACACACTGGGCACTGAACAGTCAGAACAAAATCAGTTATATTCTGAAATTCTCATCTTTGCTAATAAAACATAAAAAAACACACCACTTACTTTTTCCTCCTCTCCATGATCCAGCTCTAGTGCAATGCGCTATATATGTAAGGGTCAACCTCTAAATACTGGTTTAGAAAAAATACATACATTATGATAGATATTTAAAAAATAATTAGTTATAGTTTAGATTACATCACTACACAAGTCTTAAGGTTTTCGTTAGATTTTGTGAGAAAGAAATTTAATAGGATTTGTTGTGAACGATAAAAAAATAAAATCATAAGATTTGGTTTTCACACTACCACGCTACAAAGCCATCATCAACGGGTGAACGGATTCTTGTAAGAGGCGGACGTTCCGGCGTTTGATAATATTCGGGAGTTGAAGTAATTGATTCACAACATTCCAGTTGTACAGCCTGTATATGACGAGGCAAATACTGTAAATGACGTCACGCTATCGGGTGCGAAAATATCGGTAAAAATATGTACATATATTAATTTTCATTTGCATAACATTTTGATTTCAGGCTATCACACTTGTCTGAACTGCTCTGTATCACTTAATAAATTTGATTTACCAAATAAACACAACATGTCTCCGCTGGATCTAAGTGCAACATTTCCCAGAATATACACACACATTGAATCGTCGTCGAACACAAGGCTGATGATTTTAATGAGAAGTAGCAAATTTTTTTTATTATGGAGAGGACAAAAGACTCGGACTTGACTGAAAATGTAATAAAGTGTTGAACGGATGTAAGAGCAAAAATTTTCCAAAACTGACTTTTTTCCATAAATTAATTCAGAGTACACATCTCTAACTACTGCAAAACTTTCTGTCACATCACTATCTTCTTTAACTGGAAAATACAGGTATGTCTATTTTGTTTATGTTAAGTGTGCTTCTGCACGATTAACTTTTTGTCTCTCCTGAAAATTTTAGGATTTTGAGTTGTGACCTTTTTGTATTTAGGGTGCGATATGTGTATTTGCTTTTTTGTCGCTGAATTCTGTGTTGAGTACAAGTGGCATTGCCAAAGTGCAATGCAAGCTCGTTGAAAATGATTAATTTTAAAGGGTTCATGTTTTTCAGAGTATCCTTCTCAACGCAAAACTTCTTCATTAGTCGCTTGGATTTCTAGATGGAGCAACTCTGAGCTTTCCTGCACGAACAAATTGCAGTTATACATATGTACTACATACGTATGTATGTACGTACATACATACGAGGATGTGATGCAAATTGTAACTTTAGAATACATGTAGTTAGATTTTATAAGTTGATTTCTTCTTTTTTATGCAGTCAAAAACTCTTATATTATTATCCTTTACAACTTAGAGCATATTTTTGATTATTTTTCTAATGAGAATCAGAATCAGAGTTGACACAATAAAATCTCCCATAGCATAATACTTAAATTCTTCATTGTTGCTCAAGCAGGTACATATGTATGTACATACATACATGTGTAAATAAAAACAATTTTTTTTACTTAATCCTTAAATATAACTACGCATGTGCGTATGTACATATGTATGTATGTTCATACGTATGGATCTATTTTATGTTCTAATTATTCGAATTCACAAATGCTAAATTTCTGACTCAAAGACCAACTTAATATCCGTCACATGAACCCTATAAAATAACATGTATGTATGTATGTGCATATGCATGTATGTATGTACCTTGATCCTCGTCATTTGTACGAATATATTTAAGTATGAATGAAAATAGTCTGTTCAAATTCTCTTTATATTTTTAATCTTAACTTTTTTTTTAATCTTAATTTTATAATCTTAACTTTAAAAAATACTCGCGCTTCTTTGATGTTACCGTGTCGCTTAAATTCACAACAAATTCTTATAACTTAAAATACAAACAGTTTTTTATAAATATTTTAAATAGTTAAATTGTAAACCTGTCTTGCTAATGATGTCTGTTTGACTTTGTACATGAACAACTTTTTGCCCAAAAGATTTTCTTGTTCCCAAGCTTTAAGAAACTCATGAAAGAAGTCCCTTTTGGTATGATTGAGGAGAAAAAAATCCAAATCACAGAGAGAGCTTAAAGACTTAACAGAAAGTGCATATCAGAAGAACTTCGTCGGAGATTGGAAGAAACGCTAGCACAAGTGTATTATATCTGAGCACTACTTTGAAGGAAGCAAAATATAAATTGATGAATAATAAGATATTTCTTGAGATAGACAAAAGTCTAACTTATTTTTCAACAGACCTCGTATGTTAAAATAAAAAGCTTGGAAGATAAAAGCAAATCAAATTTTTTTTGCAACATTTTCTTCTAAAAAGAGACGGCCAACAAAACTCCTCAATCATCAACACGTGTAAGTATATACATACATACATATATAAGAAATACATATGTATATGTACATACATATGTATGTATGTACATGGATATGATTCAATCTTAAGGTGTCTCTTAATGTCTCAAATTTTGTTCAAATGAAATTCTACTAACTTTAGTTTGGTTTAGATTACAGAAATTTAATATCTTTAAAAATAAAATTGGCGGAAAATAAAATTGTGGAACACATAAGAACATATTTGAAGGTTTTATTGTCCAAAATTTTTTAAAACTGTTTTAAAAAACCGCAAGATTTATAATACATGTACGAAAATAGAATAGGCGACGTACTTTTTAAAGAGGAATACTTAAAGTACGATAATAAGCAATTCACCCAGTAAATAAACAGCTCATTTATGCCCCAGTGACTTAACAGGCGATCGACAATTAATGCCGGCGATAACGTAATCATCTTCGTATAAATTTGCGCCCAACTACCACATACATATTGTGCAAATGTGGAACTTGCGTTCGGTTATCAACGTGCTAAAAATAGCGCAAAACTGTTGTAAACAGAAAAATTATAAATTTTACAACTTAAGAAATTTTATACTGGAAACTGCCATAACATACATGTGGGATGAAGGAATAGAGTGATAGGCTTTTACATACTAGTTTATAAAACGCTAGAGTACATACTAGTTTATACTACACTTACGCACCAGAAAGAAAGAACAAAAAGATGAGGGGCAGTCGTTAACTATCACGTAGAAAGAAAGGAGTAAAGTTGTTAAGATCAAGGTCGAAAAGTTGTTGTTACGATCAATATTGAAAAGTTGTTTAAAAGTCTGACGGGCATTATTAAATAAATATTAATTACATTAAACTATTAATAATTTGAACTATAAAAAAAAAACTATATTATATCTACCTAATAATTGAATTAATAAAAAGTGATTAATTTAACCTTTGCTACATAAATATGTACATGTATTTTACTCATTCATATTTATTTATTTATACGAGTACATAAGTAATATACATATGTATATAGATTACAGATTAATTTATAAAATGTATATCAAAAGCCACCGGTAACCAGCGCATATGCAGTTGTATTGTTACTAATATAAAATATATATTCACATATGTACATATGTACATTATTATTCGCTGTATATTGTCAGATCTTGTATAACATCCAGTGGGTCAAATAAATGTAATTTCATTTAGATGAATCAGATTTTTCAAAATAATGCGTGGAGTTGAAAAGGCATTTCCTCAATCTAAGACGAGCTATCATAATGTACTGATATAGAGTTAGATTTTTATTATCTTTGAATTATTTTAAAAGAATTTTAAAGCTCTCTCAGCACCACAGTCTGCGTGTTTATTTCCCTGCATTCCAATGTGATAGGAAACTCATAGTAACTAAATTTGTATACACCGTTTCGGTTCTTAATCGCAGCGCGAGTTACACTCAGGCTATCAGTGCAGATATGTAAAGGTTTTTGTGCTCGATGGTAAGTTCAATTGCTGTTCGTATAGCTGCTATTTTCGCCGTAAAAGTACCTGTGCGGTCAGGATGACTGGCTTCCCGAATGTATTCAAACTCTGTACTTTATGTCTGTCTACTAATACAATATAACGTCAACCTTTTCTGATGCGATCCATCTTGGATCATCAGTGGAAGGTGCAGAAGTATGTAGTATGTACATACATATGTATGTATGTATGTTAAATTTACTTACAATTGAAATTATATTACTTGGGGCCGACAACGATTGAACGGATGTAGAATTAATATTTTTTAAAAAGATTCGTGTAAGCCATCAGAAGATACAGTGATATTTTTGGATGCCATATAATTTGCAGTGTTTTCCAATAGATTTTAAAAGTCTAAAAACTTAGGCGCACTTCGCAGCTTGTCCAAAGGCATTGTGCGAAGAAGACAAGAGGCGGTGTTTAATGCGGTGTTGATCTTCTTTTTATTTTTCTTCGACGACCAAATAAGTTTTAAAATATTTATTATTAATTTGCTTAATTTATGACATCATGGTTTTACATGGTAGTTCAACAAAAGATTTCTGGTAAAAAACCCAAAACTGTGATCCGGGCAAAATGTATATTACCAATGCAAAAAGTATGATGGAGAACTTCAGGTTTAAAAGCAGGTAAAACAACACTTCGGCTCTTTGCCCATAGTTGTATTCTTGTGTCTAAGTCGTTCAAATTTAAAATGACTGCTTCCGGACTTCCAGAGGCAATAGCAAATATATAAAAAATATGTCGGTATAAATTATCAATCCTGGTAGGTTTCCTACAGTTTTTGCCAGACAGTTTGCATATGTATGTATATCATACCACGGAAATAGTATATACCAGAAGCATTTGAAGTTAAAAGGGAACTTACAAAATTTGTCTGTTTGCAGTTCCAAGTTCGTTCATATATTTTCAGGAGTCATTTTATAATTAATAATATTTGCGTTATTACGAGTGCCTTTAAAATACTTCCGCACTCCATGTTTCAAGCCAATCAATTTTCAGATTTCAGTATTGTACCAAATTGGACCGTCCTTCACTTTGGGCGTACGGCTACTTGCAATGGATTCCTGACTTTCTCAAAATGCGTTTTAATTGTGCTGCTTCCTAATTTGTGTCTGACGATTTTCAAATAGTGTAGAAGTTATATCTGCCTTCTTTTGAAAAAGAATCCAGTCCCAATATTTTTACATATAAAACGTGGAGCAAATTTCAAAGGGTTTCTTGTGATAAAAAGGTTAGGAGAACCATCATTCGTAAAATCTCCAAAGATTCTGCCATTTAGTGACTTCTGAGAAGAACTTATGAATGTGTGATTTGAATTTTCGGGTATCGAGATTTCACTAACAATCAAGTTGGAAAAATTAATATGCCCTTCCTTGTAAAGATTCGTTAGAAAATTGGAGATTTAATACGATTCACAACTTTTAAACTATTTTAAACCAGAATTGTAGTTGCTGTGGTTAAAATGAAAAACTTGATAGCCTGGACGATGTAATAAATGTTAATTTTGATTAACGATGTGTGTTTCTTGTAATGCTTTATATTTGGCTCATGCCTTGCAACTTTTGACTGCACAATAAGTTCGTACATGTTACAATCTCGGCGAATATTGCTACCAATCAAATGCAACCCTGTTGCGACAACCGTGTGACGACTTTAATAACAACAGCACAGCAATAAAAATGTCAAAAGTGTACCAATATTTATTGTGTTCTTTGACGTCAATCAAAATTTCCAATAGTAGTAAGTAGAAAAGTTTTCTTTACAATTAGCTTTTTTAATGGCATTTATGTACATATGTATGTATATATAAGTGCAATTTAAACATTATTTGTGTTGTTTTACGGAAATAGCATAATTTGTGTACCCGCCAACATTTTCAGTTTTTTGTGAGCACTTGTTCACCCTTATTCCAGTTGTCGTCATCAACGTCGCCGTCGTTTTAGTGTCAACATTATTTTTTTTCAATGTCATCATCAATTCAATAACAATTTTGCATTCTATAAGAGGATGACGACGACGTTGACGACTTATCGTATATGTCAACATATCAAGCACACATCTCTAAATATTTGAAACAGCTGTTTGCGTTGTTTATTACTTCTGACCAAATATGTTATTAAAAATTTAAATGTTTCTTACTTGTGAGATAAATGCAGACTCGAGTGATGATGAAAATTCAAGAAAACAAAACCTCATATTAGAACGGAAGCTTCTGAGACAGAAATTCGACATATTTAACCTACCGGACAGCAAGTGAGCAACAATTTCAGTCTATTATTTTAATGATTGTATAATTTATTTTTTGAAAGGTTTGAAAGTTACTTTAGAGTAAGCAAGACTGTTTTTAAATATGTATGTCTTAGAAACAATAACATCTAATTTTAAAAGCGGGGTAAGGTCAACATACATTTCCAAAACAACGAAGTTGGCAGCTACGTTAAGATTTTTGGCACAAGGGTCATACCAACTAGGTGTTGGCAACGATTTCAACTTGGGACTACCGCAACCAATGTTTTCTAAGATTTTGTCGGAAAGACTATATGCATTGGAAATGACAGTTTGTCCCCAATGAATTAAATTCGAAATGACAGATAGTTAAAAAATTGAAGAAATTACTTGGAAGAATACCTCTGCGAAATCCCACTACCAGAGATGGATTCTTCTGCAACTCTTTCACTAATTTCTCAAACTGGGTTGCAGTTGTTATTTTAAATTTTTCCGTTTTTTCCATTTTCAATTTATTTATGCTTGAAGTAAACTCAAGTCGTTATGAAAATTGGCAACGACAAATTCAAAGCCGTTTCAAAACAATATCGCCTCATATTTTCTTTAGAATGCAAATTCTATGCTGACAGTCATCGATAATATTCGATAACGACAACTGGAATAACAATTTGAAATAAACAAGGCAAAACAATATCGTTTGCTTCACGTTGACAACTGGAATAAGGATGATTGAAAATTCATTTGTGAGTTTTTATCATAATTATATTTTTTCTAATTATGTTCATGTACATGCATATGTTTGTACTTGCTTCTTGAATGTCCCTATTTATTCTTGTAAGTATGTATATTTCTATAAAATCATATACATACGAGATAAGGGTTTTATTTTACTTATGTATGTGTGTACATACAAGTGTATGTTTGTGTGCATTTACTTGGACTTGTACAGGGTGGCCCAGAAAGACCGAAGTGGTGTGAATTCCTTATAACTTTTTTATTATAATTTTTTTTTCTTTTCTTTTCAGTATTTTGTAAAGAAGACTTGGATAATTTATAATGGAGCAATACACAATTGAACAACGTGCCCAAATTGTTGAAATTTACTTTTCAAATCAACGGTCCATTGTGTTGACTCAGCGTGCATACCGTCGTCACTTTAATGTGCGGGTTGCACCCTCTCAGTCAACAATAAACCGTCTGGTTGCAAATTTTCGAGAACAAGGAGCAGTAAGGAACCTTCCTGGTCCCGGCAGACACTGAACTGTCCACACGGCTGACAATATTCAAGTGGTACAGGAGAGTATTCGGGAGGATCCAGAAACATCAACCAGGATACGTTCGTCACAACTGGGCCTCTCAAGAACGTCGCTGCAGCGAATTTTGCACACCATAGGATTGTTTCCATACAAAATTCAACTTGTCCAAGAATTGAAACCAACAGATTACCAGCAACGACTTGACTATGCAATTTATTTCCAGCAAAAAGCACAAGAGAATCCAAATTTTATTCATAACTTAATAATGAGTGACGAAGCCCATTTTCAATTAAATGGGTTCGTTAACAAGCAAAACTGTAGGATATGGGCTACGGAAAACCCGAGAGTACTTCATCAACGACAATTGCACCCAGTTAAGTGTACCGTTTGGTGCGGTGTTTCTTCAGAAAGGATCAATGGCCCATTTTTTTTTGAAAATGAACAAGGTGTCGCCATTTCCGTCAATGGTGATCGATATCGGGCCATGTTGCAAAATTTTGTAAGGCCAGCCGTGGAAAACCATCCGCAAATATGGTTCCAACAGGATGGAGCCACAGCGCACACTGCGAGGGCCACAATGACTCTTTTACGCGACATCTTTGGTGAAAGAATAATTTCTCGTAACAGCAATTTTAATTGGCCTCCGCGTTCCCCGGATTTAACCGCTCTAGACTGTTTTCTTTGGGGCTATTTAAAAGGAAAAGTTTATGTTAATAAGCCTAGGACTATTGAGGAGTTAAAAACCAATATTCGAGAAGAAATTAACAACATACCACCGGAAGTTTTGCGAAAGGTCATGGAAAATGTGTTGGAAAGAGCACATTTGTGCGAAGCAGAATATGGCCACCACTTGCGGGATATCATTTTTAATAACTAATCCAAAAATATTCCCCATAAATTTAATGTATTTAAAAAAAAAAAATTAAAAAAATATCTTTTAAATAAAAAGTTATAAGCAATTCACACCACTTCGGTCTTTCTGGGCCACCCTGTACAATAGAATATCATGAAGAGATTTGGGTTGTATTTCATGATTCGACGTGCGCCGAAAGCGATTTCGACAACTACACACAGCTGTGTCAAAAGAATGAAAGAAGGCAAGTGTTACTGCACCATGGACCTATGAAGAAAAATAATTGCCTCATACAAAGCATTGTATGCGTTTGGCAATATTCTTTTTCAGATTTCAAAGCGTGGTTACAAATTAAAAAATAAAATAAAACGCATTGGAGTGCAATGCACTTTTATACAAACCTTAAAAAAGAAGAACACAATTTGCATGTATTTGGCACCACAAATGCGGGAGTTGCCGAAAACAAACAAAAAAGCTGCAAATTAATTACATGTGCAGATTGTTAAGACTGCTATGAAAGGTGATTTTTGGGGGCACATTTTGTCACTTTCTTATCTTACTACTGAAGAGGAAATTTTCAATATTCATTATTTTACGTGGATAATAGATGTCTCATGGTTATTGGTCATTGGCACCTCGACCACAAGGAAGATTCGAAGTTAAGAAATTTCTTAACGAATACGGCAGAAATTAGTTAAGTGTCACGTTACCAACAACCTTTAATAAAATAAAAGTAAAAGAAAAAACCTTCTGAAAAAGTTCTTTACAAGCCCGCAATGAATATTTTTTGTTTGTGTTAGGTCACCACATAACCTATTCTTATTTCTTATATTATGCTCCAACTTATTCTTCTTCTTCTTTTGGCGCTACAGTCCGTGGTGAACCTGGGCCTCAACCAACAAAGTTTTCCAGCTGGCACGGTCTTTAGCCAGCGTTCTCCAATTTTGTACACCAAGTTGGTTGAGGTCCCTCTCCACTTGTGTGCGCCATCGGTTCCGTGGGCGTCCTCTACTGCGTTGTCCCACAGGTTCGGAATCGAAGATTCTACGGGTCGGAGCAGTATTCTCCATGCGCTCTACATGGCCCAACCATCTTAGCCGTTGGATCCGTAGACGCCTGGTTAGGCTCATGTCGCTGTACAACCCGTACAGTTCATGATTGAATCTTCTTCTCCAGAAACCATCAACGCAAACAGGGCCGAAGATTGAACGCAGAACTTTTCTCTCGAAAATACCAAGGACTTCCTCATCCGCCTTCGGCGATGTTATTTATACTGTTGACTTGGGAGCCAAGGTAGACGAAGTCCTTTACTACCTCGAAGTTATAGCTGCCTATGGTGATGTTCTGGCCCAGTCGTCGGTATTGCGCGTCCTTTTTTGATGACAGCATATACTTCGTTTTGCCCTCGTTCACCGCTACACCCATTTTGGCCGCCTCCGTTGAAATACCAGCAAACGCTTCAGTGACGGCTCGCTGTGTTCGACCAATCACATCAATGTCGTCAGCGTATGCTAGCAGTTGCACGGACTTTTGGAAGATCGTGCCTCTGTTGTTGGCGTGTGAGTTTTGCACGATCTTCTCAAGAATTATGTTAAAAAAGTCACATGACAGTGCGTCGCCTTGTCTAAATCCCCTTCTGACATTGAAGGTCTCGGTGAATTCGTTACCGACCTTGATGGAGCAGCGAGAGTTCTCCATCGTCATCCTACACAGCCTGACGAGTTTAGTAGGAATGTCAAAACTAGGCATGGCTTCGTATAGCTCGTCCCTATACACGCTGTCATATGCGGCCTTAAAATCGACGAATAGGTGGTGGGTGTCGATTTGCATCTCTTGGGTCTTTTCCAGGATCTGCCGTAGTGTGAAAATTTGGTCAATGGTGGACTTCCCCGACCTGAAACCACACTGATAAAGACCTATCAAACTGTTCACGAATGGTTGCAGGCGCTCACACAAAACGGCAGAGAAGATCTTGTAGGCGATGTTCAAGAGACTTATTCCTCGGTAGTTGGCGCAGTTGAAGGGGTCTCCTTTTTTGTGGATCGGGCAAACGATGCTGAGATTCCACTCGTCGGGCATGCTTTCCTCCGACCATATCTTACAGATGAGCTGGTGCATGCGCCCAACCAGGTCATCTCCGGCTGCCTTAAATAGTTCCGCGGACAGTGCGTCCGCTCCTGCAGCTTTGTTTGATTTCAATCTCGATATTGCTATTATGCTCCAACTAGTTTCAATTATTTTTATATTCTATTGTTTGCATTTATTGTTTGTCGCTTAATTTCTCATTTCAATTCCTGTTAAATTTTTTCACATTTTTTCTCAACCGTACCCAATGTAATTTGTCATAATTTTTATACTCCAGGCCCACTGAATTTATTTTGATTATTAACCGCCAGTTTCATATTCTCAATACATACTTGTATCTCACTTAAATATTGGAATATAATATCTCCGTGTTCCAGGAATGGGAGCATCGTTGTCATCATAACGATCAACCATCACCGATGCTGTATAATTCTTTTTTTAGCAAAATTTATGCAAGGCCCAACAAGCTAACGTAGTGCCTTTAGATTTTCTGCAGAAAGTCGGGGGGAACGTGAAAATATTTTAAAACGCTTTGTCATAATGCCGAATGCTTTTCCACTATACGTCCAGGCCTAGCCAACCTGTAGTTGAAGTTTCTTGGCCAGCAAACAAACTCTTACCAGAATAAGGTTTTAACAAATGCGTCTGCATACGAAAAGCGTCATCTGCCACCAAAAAAAACGGTGCGTTGTCAAACTAAGCTAATTACTTTCTAAAACCCGTTGTAAAGAGCAGTTTTCACCTGATACGCGACCATTGCAACCAACATCAAAATATAAAAAAATATATTCTGCATCAACTACAGCCAACGCTGTGTGCCTTTATAACTATAAAATGTACTTCCCGAATATGGTGGTGCTACCATATGAACATGCTTGTCGTCAACCGCTCCTTCCAATTAGGAAAATTCTACGGATTATTGAATTTACACGCTACCTTGTTCCACTTTCCTTGTGTTGACATTCTTATGTATGTCGAAAGTTGACTTTCCTTTAAGTATTTGGCTTTTAAGGCTTTATAAATAGCACCAAATGGTATTTGGTCCAATACGAGAAAAATGTGAATGGCTTTCGAAACTATCTCCGGTAGCAAAAAAGCGAAGTTTATTAGCTATTCCGCGTACCGCAAAAGCTTTGCGCATATTTGTATCTTGCTTAATTATGAATGGCCATACCATTTCCAACAACTCATTAATAGTTTCATTATCCATTCAAATAAATATTTTTAAGGGAAAAAGTTGGTCGCCGGAACTCCTTTAGCACTTTCTCCTATCGCTCATCAGTATCCATTTTTTTCGCCCTAACTCTGACCCATACGGTACGATTCTTAAAACTTCGTTTATTTTTTATGCTTTTTTGGGCTTTTAACAAACATAATAAATAAAAAGCAACCGCTAACTTCTTTGGTTTGGTGTTGTCGCATGTTCAATAATCGTATGTAAGTAATTGTTCGCCAACTTGTACCAATTAATTGTGGGACTACAGAAATTTTTTTTGCAATAATTTAATTATTGCGCGCAATATCAGCACATTGGTATAAATTGCCAAATCGCGGCAATCGTGTAATCTTAGTTGAAGACTCTGTCTCTGTCTGTCGGTCAGGCATGGCACTGAAAATTTCAAAATTGTATCAAATATGTACATATATGTATATGTTTGTAAGAATATAATACCAAATGTTAATACAAAATTTCTGCGCATGTTGGTTATATGATGTCACAAAAAGTCTGATATTAAAAAAGAATTTTATGAGAAAAATTTATTTTTTGTTTTTATTTATTAATTAGGTTATAAAAATAATCAAATATTGAAAGAATATATAAAATTAAAAAACATTTAATATACTTATTTATATCATTTAAAATATACTTAATTAGGTGTGTCTTTTATTAATATTTCTTTTTTGGCTACTTATATTTCGATTAATTTCTTCATTCTCACGACGAATGTATTTCTAAAAAGATTAGAATTAATTTTTTTTTTAAGTTTATTGATACTTATATGTATACACATGTATGTGTGTATCAATCAGTAAGAGTAAATATATTTCCAAACTAAATTTGCTTAATTGGATTATTTTAAAATGTAGCCACAAACAGTTTTTGACCTCTACTGAAAATTCTTGTTAACCAGTCTGACTTCTAACTTTTTTATATAAAGTTGGAAAGTGACTTCGTTTGCTTGGTTGGGCTTTTCGGTTACTTATCATATGATGGTGTTTTCGTTTCAGTTGCGAAAGCACTGACGTCAGTAGCTGGGACTTCTACCGATTTCAATTTTAGAATTGCTCTATTACTAAAACCTATGAGTAATAATTAAGTAAAGAACTGCACAAGCCAAAATACTTCTAACTTACCCATTTTATATTTTAAATTTCTTTCAAAATTGTCCTGTTTAAAATGTAATAAGCAAATTTTCTCCCTTTGTACCTTAATGGTCTCCTTCCGATTGAAAACTTTTATACAAAGTATTCTTAGCTGTTCATTGCTTTTTTAAAAGTGTAAAAGGAAAAGGCTAAAGCAAGATTTATTAAAAACACATACAAAGTTAACCTTTTTAACACAGTTTCTCACTTGATTTCCTCCATCGCTTTGCATATGTACATTTGCCCACTGCGCACTTCATTTTTACAATTTGCTTAGAATTTTTAGGCAACTTTTTTGCACTTAAACCCTTTAAACACACGTCACACAAGGTCATTATAATAATTATTTTTTACACTATATTTTATAAATTTCAGTTCAAAATTCTTGCTCAATAACGAAATCCAATAAATTAATTTTTGGAGAACTGTTAAAGTGATATTATCTGCAGGGTTGCCACGCCCCAGGTAACATATAAAGCTTTTCGGGGAAAACTAGGAATTAATTAAGAATATATTGACTTATCAGACTTTAAAATATTTGTTAGCTTAGAACTGAGCTACCAATTTTATATATTCTGTGCATATAGGTTTTAGTATAATTTTATATAAAATTACATGATTAAAAAAACAAAAACTAGCTATCTAATCATTTTCCATAATACCTTTTACAACGACAATTGTCGCGATAACATTATTTTAGTAAAAAAACATGGTCAACATCCTTTTTTTCATCTATTTTTAAAATCTTTTTATAAATTTATGCGATCATATAGAAGGTATTTATAGATATGCATTTCGTCAACATTTATCCCATCCGACGGCTTCGTAAATGCATTATAACTCTTGCATGGGCCAAACTACGTCATCTAACGGGAAATCATGCACAGGGCGCAATCTGTATTTCTATCATTCTTGATATAATACTGTAATATAAGCAAAAACTATTCAATATTGAATAGGTATTTACATAAAGTAGAATCATCACAATTAGTACCCCTTTAATTCGAAAATCTTAATAATTCGTAACAAACTGTTGGTCCCTTGAAAAATAGCTTTAATTTGCAAAAAATTCGCACATTTTGGTACCCTCCTTAACTCGTACTTATTTTGCAACACAAGTTCTGTTTAACTAACATCTTAATTCGTAATGCTAAGCAAATGATTTCACGAAAAATTACATAAACAGTACACCGTGACATTTACCGTCATTTATTACGGAATCTGTTAGTTTTGGTTTAATTTTTGAAAATTTTCGTGGTCACTTTGCTGTTTGATTAGAAGGGTGTTTGTAAAATAGTGTTCGGCGTGAAAATGGCAAACAAACGTACACATAAAACGTTATCAGTGTTGCAAAAACAAAGCATCATTTCTGCCATTGATAATGGAGCAAAAAAATTTAAGTATTTAAAAGATTTAAAATCAATTCTACAAAAGAGCGAATTTATAATCCAAGCATCTTTTGGCAGTAAAGTGAAGCGTGAAAAACAGCTAGAATATCCGGAAATAAGATGGTATCTAGTCTTATGGTTCAGGCAGTGCCGACAGAGTAACATTCCAGTTGGAGGCCTGTTATTAATAGAAAAAGAATGACGAATAAATAAGCAAAATCCACTATTCAAAAATTACGTACGTGGAAAATTCTGTGGACAAGCTACGCAAAAAAGGCTTCGAGCAACAACAAATTATAAACTTTTTACAGTGTACAACATTTCTATATGCCTTTTTTTTTATTAAAGCTAATAAATATGTATGCAATTGATTTTGTTTATACATATTTTGGTTTTTTTTTTACATATTTTTTTATATTAACTTTTCTTAAAAAAACGAACAAATCACACGTGAGCATTCAATCAGGTTGAATTGCATTCTGTGGTGTAAACTGTATACGTCTCTAGTAAAGTAAGTAATAGATGCACTCTATTTGAGAGCAACAGCGTATTAAGATGCTGGGATTTAACCATACATCGGCACAAACAAATTTGCGCAAAATGTGGTGAAGCTGGGCATACACAGGGAGTGCATTTAAAACAAAAAATGCATAAACTGTGAAAAGGCAAAAGGAAAAATTAGGATTAAGCGATACAAACACAAACCATGATTGGAGAAATACACATTGCGCTGTACTGAACAGGAAAACCAGAATGGAGCCAGAACGGGTTGCATGCCAGCAACCAAGTTGAGTGCGAATATTAACGAATTAGAAGAGTTATGTATGTTCAGTAGAAGATTTCGACTTCATATGTTTATCCGAAACGCACTTGACAAAGGACTTCAGCAATAGTGTACTTTTATGTTAACAATATAAAAATAAAGCGCTAGATGAAAAGATATGGTGGTCGAAAATATAATTTGCCTACAAACACACAAAGTACTATCTGATTACACTTTATAGATCATCTAATATACAAAACTCACCCGAACAATATTTTAATGATTTTTTTAAGATTGATTGATCACAATCACAATTATTCAATAACTGGTGTCTTTAACATCGGCTGGCTGAGTACCAGTTCTCACAGAAACAGATTAGAGGAATCTATAAAAGATAACAATTTTAATCAAATTGTAACGGCCCAAACCAGAATATGTAAGAATTCTTCTACTCTTATAGACTACGTATTAACCAATATCACAAATATTTTAGTCTGTAAAATGGCGAACTGAAAATCGTTGACCACTAGACGTTGGAAGTGGTAATTCCATTAAAAGAGAAACCAAAATCAACAATCTTCAAAAGTGGAGGAATATTTCACTATAATAGTAACTTTTTTAGAAATTCAATATTATTTGGTCAATTGCAAAACTTTAATAACAGATTAAAAATGATAAAACAAAATAAAGCAAATTTTGTATAATTTGTCTGTATGGTGCAAAATACTGACTTTCATTGGAGTCAATATAAGCGAATAAGAAACACTTACAGGAATGAAAAGTAAGAGTTTATACCTTAACAACGAACAGTTGCACATACCAAAACATCACATTTTAAAACTATTTGCACAACAGATCTCAAAGAATAAAATGCGGAAGCTATATCTCGGCAGCAAGCCAAGTGAACAATGGAGTTCCGCAAGTGGCAGTTCTTGGTAGACTTTTGTTCCCAATTTACATAAATGAATTGCAAAAATGTATCCAAATATTCAGAAATATGTATGTATGTGTGTTCGCTGATCACACGCGGTTGTATATAGTGTGTGGAGACAAGCGAGACCAATACGCCAGAAACATTATTGAAGACCTTAAGAATATTGAAAATTACCTATTAATGAACAAAATTAAAATAAATGTAAACAAAACCAAGGAAAGTCAGATAAAAACATATGCATGGAGAACCAAACAACTGCAAAAGTAAAGGAAATTAAATATCTGGGAGAAGTTATCGACAAAAAACTTAAGCTTCAAACCCCATTATGTGTCTGTAAAAAGGTAGCAAAGAATATTATTTTTTTGAGAAGAGTTCGCCACAAAATTCGTTAATATTCATTAAAAAAAAAAAACGGAACGATGCCCGATTATTTCAATAGATATTAGTTAAACGTAGCAGATGTACAGCCCTATAACATAAGAAATGCTGCTGGTTAAATTTCGAATCAAGAACTTTGGCCAGAATTACTTTTTTAAAAAGAACTGAAAACGTTTTACCTCACTGAAAAAAACTTTCCATTTTTCAACGAATAGTAATAATAATTGTAAAGTAAAAATTTTGATGTACATATGTATACATAAACATAGAAATATATATTATGTATATGCAATGCATATTATGTACATATGAGTGACATACACGCTACCACCCGCGACTCACATGTACAGGTGGCGCAAAAGTAATCCTCCTATCAGAAAATGCTATAAATTTTGCGATTGGCCCCTAATGTCAGTTCTGTTTTGACATTTGTGTAGTAAACACATGCTGCAGAACGCGGAATATTGGTGACTTTTTATTTGACCAATAATCGGTCGGTGACTTTGGCACAACGTGAATTTCGTCGCAGATTTCCTAGCCGTCCAATGCCTACTGGTGAAACACTGCAACGTTTAGCCGCTCGCCTCGAAGAGACTGGCACAACACGAGATGCTGCCAGGCGGGGCAGACCCCGGAGTAGCCGTTCTGCAGAGAATATTGCTGCTGTAGCTGAGGATGTCATGGAAGCGCCGTCGACATCGACCAGACGACGTGCCACGCAAATGGGTGTCAGTCGACGGTCTTTACAGCGAATTTTGGTACAAGATTTGAAGATGTTTCCGTACAAAGTCCAGACGGTGCATCAGCTGTTAGCTGCTGACCGCCAAACGCGTCTAATATACGCTCAAGCCATCCTTAATCACCACCAAGAGGAAGATGATTTTTCATCAAAAATAATCATGAGTGGTGAGGCCCATTTCCATCTTAGCGGGTACGTAAATAAGCAAAATTTACGCTTCTGGGGCACTGAAAATCCGCGTGTAACCCAGAAGAGCCATTACACCCGCTTAAAGTCACTGTATGGTGTGCTGTTTTCGCTGGAGGAGTCATCAGACCTTTTTTCTTCGAAGACGTCGCGGGCCAAACGGTTACTGTGAATGGTGAGCGCTACAGAGCAATGATCAACGAGTTCTTTTTGCCGCAACTTGATAAATTGGGATTGGAAAACATGTGGTTCCAACAGGACGGTGCAACGGCACACACAGCACGTGCCACAACAAATATGCTGAAGGATGCATTTCCCGGGCGCCTAATCTCCCGTTTTGGCGATTTGCACTGGCCAGCAAGATCGCCTGATTTGACCGCTCCAGACTTCTTTTTGTGGGGCTTTTTAAAGTCGCGGGTTTATGTCAACAAGCCTCAGACTCTTGCAGCTCTTAAAGACAATATCCGTCAAGAATGTAAGGACCTATCGCCGGAAGTTTTGGACAAAGTGATGGAAAATGCCATAAAAAGGGCTCAAATGACAATCAACTGTGGCGGCGGCCATTTACATGACATCATATTCTCGACTCGATGTAAAAAAAATTAAAAGACCAAATAAAAATATCCACAAAAAGAATCTAAGTTTTTAATTTTTTTTTTAAATTACAGCCAAAAAACATCGGAAGGTTATTTTTGCGCCACCTTGTACGCACGATAGACACCAACATACCCTAAAACCAAGCACCAGTTCTTTTAAGCGATATCTTAAACTAACATAAGATAAGCAAAACATTTTAGTTAAGAAATTAAACAAATATCATCCTAAATAAATATGGGGATAAGAAATATATTTTAGCTTGGAATATTAAACAAACACACTAATGATAAGAAAGAATCTTGATAATGCTAGACTAGTTTAAGATATTCATGTTTAGCACTTAAGGTGAATATTTAAAATAAAAAACAGTTTATGAAGAAAACTCAACCACAACTAACGTTGAATTTCACTGGCGCAGTCGGTAGGATCTACGAAAAAGATCCTGTTAAACGAATCTTCAAATTATTAACAAATAAATAGATCTTGCGAATCCTAAGGGACCCTCCAAGATTATAAAACAACGAATTATAAAATTACAAAATTCTTTTTAAATGTGTATCAAAGTACGCTTTAAATATTAAAATTTTTCTTGTAATCGAAAAAAAATTACGAGGCAAAACCACAACACACACAGCAGAACTCGAAGAAAGATTCTATGGAAGATATTATCCAAGGGCTTGATAACTTCTCACTAAACGGACAGAACAAAATGGAGCAGCAGAGAAACTTAATAATCCAAAACTTGAAACTGATACGCCCCTTCACTGGCCAGAGGGATACTCTATGCCTATATATTAACGGTATCGAAAGCATTTTGCCGAATATATCTGCATTACCAGTAGAGGACATAAGTTTAATAAGATCCAATACCTTACCAATAAAAAGTGAGGAAACCGACCCAGTTATTTTAAAAACAATTCGAGGAGATGTAAAACTAAATGGAAGACAAGAAGTAGTCAGTAGCCAATCCGGTATTAATTTGATTTTCTTTGTTTATGATTTCTGTCAGAATTATGTTGGACTATTAAGTTACGACAGTTTGCAAAAACTAAAAGCTATCGTAAACATTACTGAAATTTTTTTCCAGAAGAAATTAATGGGAGAGGATTATTTAACTTAGAAGAAGTAGATAGTAGGAATAATACGAATAACAACGATTTAAATTCATTATTTAGGTTAAATCATTTAAACGAAGAGGAAAGTAAAGAAATTAAAACATTGTTAAGAAAATATAAAAATATTCTTCACAAAGAGAACGAAAATCTCAGCTTTACGCATAAAATAAGACATAAGATAAGTACTACACATGAAGATCTCATCTAAGTATGTGAAATCCTATAGATACCCAAAGGTACAAAGAGAAGAGGTTGATAGGCAAATAAAAGAGATGTTAGAGCAAAACATCATCTGCCATAGTAAATCAACTTATTCAGCACCCAATGGTATACCCAATACCATTGATAGATGAAATCTTGGACAAGTTGGGTAGGTCCACTTACTTTACGGCGCTTGATCTTACAAAAAGGTTTTACCATGTAGAGGTTGAACCTAAACACAGGCATAAAACGGCATTTTCGACACGAAACGGGCATTATGAATTTCTGCGAATGCCCTTCGGCCTAAAAAATGCACCAGCTACGTTCCAGAGACTGATGAATACAGTACTGGACAAGCTAATTGGGAAATGATTAATTACGTATCAAATGGCAATCAATTAGCTATGTTAGCGATTATTAATCCGAAAATAATAGACTTACAGACTGTGATGAGTTTAAACACTTTAGAATTTGAAAATATAAAAACCTCAGTTTGGTTAAAAAAAGGAATAATTTATTTCATTTTATCAATTCCAACTCAATTTGTCACATACAAAAAAAATAGTAACATTCCTATGCCGGATAAAAACATTTTAGTTAAGAAACTAAACAAATAGCATCCTAAATAAATATGGGGATAAGAAATATATTTTAGTTTGGAATATTAAACAAACACACTAATGATAAGAAAGCACTTAAGGTGAATATTTAAAATAAAAAACAGTTTATGAAGAAAACTCAACCACAACTAACGTTGTATTTCACTTATGTATGTATGTATGTAGGTTTTTATATGTGGTTTTTCTGTTGTTTTCTTCTTTCTTGTTGAATTAAACATTATATGCAATAATTAATAGCTAAAATATTAATACTAAATAAATAAATAATAAGAAAAAAATAATGTTTGGAATAATTTTTATTTGTTTCTAAATAAATATAAGTATGTCCTGATTTTTGCTTTGCTTACTTCTTGACACACTCAAATTTACAACATTTATTACGTTTGTTTCTCATACGAGAACACTCTATTGTATTTGTTAAGAGAAGGTAGCATATAGCAAATTTCGGGGAAAATTATGTGCATGTATTCACAGTAAAATTACTGTTTTGTTGAGTTGCCATATTCTTGAATAGTACTGAAAAAAGTACAACTGTACAAATTTTGCTATACCTGCCGTCGGTGTTTCGGTTATATTGTAGAATAAATGCTGCACGCTGGTTTTTCTGTAGTGCCAGTTTTTTATTTCTGAATTGCTAATGGTTGATGTAAATTTCTGTTGACTGTGCAGAATTTACTGTATTTCCTTTAATTGCGTCCGGTGATTGTGTTTGGCCTTTTGTGGAATTGTTTTGTTTAGCGGGGTTATGTACATAAGTACATACATACATATGTATGTATGTACATATATACATTTTAATACTTTATCCTTTTTGTCTTATGTTCTGTTTATAATTAATAAATTTCCTTGAACTTTTAATTTGAACTTGCTGAAAAAACCTATTTTTTAATTATTAATTAAATTCTGTATTGCCCACTCAAACTTCCAGATATATATGTACATATTGCAATATTTTGTGCAATTTGTACTGTATTTTGTACCATTAATAGTCGATGAATTTCGTTGAATCCTTGGGTCGTATTATTGATTCCGTACGGAAAGAAAATTCCAACGGAAAGAAATATCGATCGATATGCACATTGCAATTATTCATTCCTGCGGTATAAGCTTTCTGCGAAATCGATTTAACATTTGTAATTATGTATGTATGTATGTATATGTTAATTTTTGAGCACAAAAACACACTTTTAAACTTAAAATATAGTAAAATACCAAACGCGGAAAATTTATGGATACAATAGCCTTTTTTAAGGATAGTAGCGACGATGATTGTTTAGACTTTCGGGTTGAAAGAAGAGTTTTGCGGTATAAAGCTGAAGATATGTTGCAGATGAATGATACAGACAGAGTAAGGTTAATAAAGAAATTTAAATACGTATGTATGTATGTATATGTACATACATATGTTTAATGAAATATTATTGTTTAATTTTACAGCTTTAAACAAATTTTCGTTTAAATAAGGCAGCATTTAAATATATTTTGTCTGAATTAGAGGCTACAAGGTCAGGAAGTGATCTGCATTACAATTTTTAATATTTGAATATTTGTAGATCATGAGCAGAAAATAAGATACATACATACTATGTGATATCTTCCCAGAATTTTTCCACTTCTGCAGGGGCGTGTTGACTAAAACCAAAATCAATGTCATGATTTCTTCTCATTAAATTAACCATTGTTTCTATTTGCAATTTGTTTCTGTATTTTTCTCTTTTATTCCTATAAAAATTTTTCACATATAAAACAAATAAATTAAACTAAAATAAATTTATTTCGTCGAAATTTTATATTTTTCTTACATTTTTGTTCTTTCCGTCAGCTTTTCGTTACAAAATGTGAAAGTAAGCAAAATAAAAAAAAATATCTACATACATTGCGGAATCAATAATATGGCAATACCGCCATTGTAAAGATGATACCGGAACAACGGAAAAATACGGCAGCAACGGAACCAATAATTTCAAATTTTGCTTCCGCACGAAAAATGCTTTCCGCAATCGCGGCACGGAATCAATAATTCGAACCCTCAATTCGAATTTTCTAAAACCCAAAAACTTTTTATTCTTTTTGCTGTCATCCCTCTCTAGTTTGTAATACAAATATTATCTTACAAACTTAATATTATATAAATACCTATATATACACACTGTATTAGTTTGTGCATTTAATAATTTGTTATATCTGGAGATAAGCCGTCACGACTTCGCAAAGTAATACTGATTTAAATTGTACATTTTATTGAATTAATGAATAAAACAAAATTAAAAAAAGATCGTAAACGAAATTTCCTCATGAAATTTCTCACTTTTCCCTTAACTCCTATTTTAATCAAATATTCGGAGAGAAAGTTTTTTTCGCACCACTACGTGAAATTATTCCCTCAAAATTTTTTTCTTTAAGTACATCAATTAGTAAGTCGAGTAGATCCTTTTAACGGTGTTATATTCCATACATAGTTACATGCAATCGTCTTTCAAATAAAGGAAAACTTTCTTGTTTCATTTGAACATCTATTCGCCTTTATTGAAAAAGCCTTTACAGTGGACGTTGAATATACATACGTATGTACATATCTTTGCTTGAAAATATTTAGATGTTGAACTTCTTTGTCATTTAATATGGCTGCATGTGCATTACCAGCAAAAAATTTTATCAAAATCAAAACCAAACTTGTTAAACATTGCAAGTTGAGCGAATAAGTCTAATATTTTGCATTATGTAAAACTAATTTGAAAAAAATTTTAAGATTTTCTTGTTTCATATCCCAATTATGTATGTATTTCAAAATGATTATTTCCAATTTCTACTCTTTGCGTTTGAAATTAAAAAGGAAAACATATTTCTTCACATTAAAGCACTTCACTAAAGCACTTAAAAATTATCTTGTAATAACGGAAAACACTTCAATTAATGGGCAATTAACATTAAAGCCTTTCAAAAATTTAAAATTCCACTTAAAGTATGTAATTATAATTATTATGTTTCATTTCCAAAGAATTTCTAACATTTGGATATTATTTTCTTAACAAAAATAGGCAAGAAACGATTAATTTAAAAATTCTAAAGACACGGCCATAAATGTAATTGCTGGTATTGGTTTCAAAATCTCTCTTGTTCTTGAATTTTTTGTATAAGAAATTTCTTATTTCCTATTGTACTCCCCGCAGTCCTGACAAGAAAGTAATATTTTTAATTGAATTGTACTTAAATTCTTGCTGAACAATAGTCTCAAATGTCTCCAGTATAACATCAGCATTTGATATATTTCCGCAAAAACATACCTCCAAAATATAAAATATCCCAAGCTTTTTTATACCAACATTTGTATGTCTGTATGTTTGATACAAATGAGCCTGCTCTTACATACAGTAATGGTGCATATATGTACATACATATATACTACACATAGAAACTGTTGAGCATTTTCAACTGCAAATCTTTTTTACGAAATGCAGTTCAAGATGTTTTTCATCCCCTATCGCTATTTTAATGATATTCTCGCAAAAATTCCAAGCGAGTCGGGTAGTCTGTTGTGTTCAGTTTGCTTGTTAATTGAGTCTTATATGGAATTAAGTTTAAATCAGGATGCAAAGTTGTCTGCAGTGACTGTCTGCTGACACCCATTTGAGCAGATAAGCTCCTTGTCGAAACGCTGGGATTGGATTCTATGGCAGCAGATACAGCAGCGATAGTTTCCTGTGCCCGAACTGAGGGATCTCGATGATAAGGCCTTCTTGCGATTGTACCACGCTCGGCAAAATTATTTACGATCCACATTACAGTCCATCTGCTAGGAGGGGTGCCGCCAAATGTGCGCCTATATTCTCTTTGGAAGGAATCTACGGACTCTAAAGCGTGAAGGCGGCGCACTATCCAAATTCTTGTTTCATTGTCCCAATTCTCCATTTTCGTTAAATCTAAAGATCAATCTATAAAATAAAATAAAAATGGAACAGGTTGGTTACACAGAAAAAAAGTTTTTACGTTTTTTTTTGGTAGCAGCTTTCATCAGCCACCCTGTATTTTTAAAAGCACTTTCCTAGATTTTTTAAATGGTAAATTTTTTTCTTTAAAAGAATTTTTTAGAAAAATACTTTTTTTTTAAATAAACTTTTTTAAAAGGTACTACTTTAATGCCTTCTTTTTGAAAAATACATTTTTTAAAGTTTACTTATTGAAACGGTCTGTTTTAAAAGATACTTTTTACAAAAGGTAGACTTTTATCACGTTTTCTTTCCAAAAGGTACATTTTCTAAAAGGTACTTTTTACATGTAAGTAAGTTTCTAATAGGTATTTCTTTTATTAGTAACTTTTTTAATTTTTGCACAGGTACTTTTTGAAAGATTTGTTTTTCTTCTTCTTCTTAGACTTTTCGAAAATTAACTCTCGGAATAAAGTATCATTGAGCTGTTTTAAAAATTTATTGGGGTGGTTTCAACTGTGTTTGGAATTTGTTTTTTTTTCAATAACATCTTTATTTTACCCATAAAAATGTACACTTTTTCATTTTAATGCGGTTATTCGTTCTCTAATTCCTAACAAAGCAAGTTCTCATTATATGGAACTTTATATAAAACAACATTTTCAGAACTCTGTAGTTCACAGTTTTTGTTTCTTTTGTGTTGTCAGTTTCATTTTCTGACGCGATTTACACTCTTTAGGCTGGTCTCGGCATGTTAAATTAGTGAAGAAAATGTCTTGAGGAAAAAATTATTGTTCGTAACCTGCAGTTACAATGAAAGCAATATGTTCACCGCTATATATTTGTGAATTTGAAAAGATGATGAATGTGTTACAGTTCAGACAGACACCCCCCTGTCTGTTTACAACAGAATTTCTGATGTGTTAAAGTGATTTATTGAAGATATTGGAGGTATTTTCTTTAACGTAAATATAATGTTTCTTCGATAAAAAATAAATAAATTAAGCCATAAATAAAGGTGGATAATTCTACAAATGAATAAACCACCATGACTAGCTTAAATAAACCTATTTGGTTAATACATTATCGAAAATCGAAAATAAAAAATTTAAAAAACATCAATAAAATATGCTTCAAATGGTATACAAATACATTGAACAAAAACCATATTTTAAAGACATCTCTTAAAATAACTTCCTTTAAAAAAGAAATATGTTTTAAAGGCCGTGTAATCTATTTATTTATTTTTTAAGTATCTTTAAATCAAACACCTTAAAAATTACATTTAACAAATTAAACAAAAAATAATGAATCTGCTTTTAAAAATTTGGAAATAAGTAGCCATTTAAAAATAACCTTTTAAAAACACACCTCCTAAGAATTACTTTTTAAAAAGGCATTTTGCAGATAGATTGACGAGTACATAGCAGTAACTCTTATTTAAATGGTTTTTTATAAATATATATTGTTATTTATTAACCAATATGCTTTTAGAAAAATAATCAAATTGAACATTTTAATAAATTGCCATTTAAAAAGTACATTTTGAAACAGACGCTAGGAAATTAGAACCCCTTTATGCCTGGGGTGGTTCTAATTACGAGAAGTTCTAATTTCCAAAACATTTTTTAAATACGAAAACGTTTCTGCATAATTTTTTTTCAATTTTATTTACATATGTATGTATGTATGTATACATATATGGGTGCACAAACCATACTATATATTTTATTAAAATTTATCAAAGTTAAAAGAAAACTAAAAAGTACTTTAATTATACATACTATACACATCTAAAAAAATTGAATTTGATAAATCTGATGGCAGAATTTGTGACTTTAAAATCAAACACAAAAGTTTTCCTTGAACGTCTTTGTCGATCTTTACTAATATCTTCATCTTCTTTCTATAGACAGCGTATTCTTTTTACGTTTATTCGGTATTTTGTACCGAAGCGTCTACTGCACCCTTCAAATATGTTTAAAAACGAGTATTTGCAAAAAAGCTCGAAAGCCATATAAATATTATGTTTTGAAATATTTACATATGTACATGTGTACTATTCTTTTAAAACAGACCTTTTAAAAATGCCTTCTGAAAGAAGTGTTTTTGATGCATCGAGTATTTGTAGGTCCAGCGCTTATTTCAAAAGTATTTTTTAATACTTAATACTTTTAACAAAAGTATCGCTTGAAAAATATATCTCTTAGCGTATGTTTTAAAAAGTACCTTTTAGAAGAGGTGCATTGTTTAAAAACTACCTAAATGAAAAGTATCTTTTAACAAAGCTCTTTTTAAAAAGATAATCGTTTGAATATGATCTTTATAGAATCACTTTTTAAGAAGTAGAAAAGTGTCAATAAAAATGGGAGTGTTTGTATATATGTATGTACATACACATACATATGTATATAGAAGTACAATCAATTGACAAATTTGTTCGTGGTTGAGTAGATTATCTTAAGAGATTAACATGTTTTTAGTATAACAATCTTTATTTAAAAAAATTTTAATATATCTTCCCATCATGATATATCATGAATGTGTTTAGAAAACTACTAATGTATGAGGATTGTCACTGACACTGGGTTGAAATTTCTACCTGTTCATCATAAAATTTGAACAAACTGAACTAAAAATGACGTAGAATAAGACGAAAAACTTCTGTTTAATATGAAGTACTGAATGTGTGATCAAGGGTTAACGACTTCCAATATATCGTCGAGATTTTTCTCAATAAAAAAGGGATTAATTTTTTATGTATTCAGATATTTGCCCAGTTTTTTTATTACATCCACCGACTACTTTTGATTGCAAGCAAACCAGTAACTATAGTGAGTGCGATGAGCAGTTAATTTAGATTAATAAATTAAATACAAGTGATGATTAGTCAAGTATACCAGTCTTGTGAATTTTTTAAATAATTTAAAATACAGATGGTACCCAAACAATTGATTTTGAAGTTTCAATAGAAGACACAAGCGAACACAATTAAGCAACACTAAAACCACAGAAATTTCTCAACTTTCTGAATGTCATCATACAAACAAACTCTCATTGACATGAAGTTATAACCATTCAGAGTTGATTATTAATTTATTTAATGCTTTATTGACAAAGATCAAAGTTAAATGTGTTTCTTAATAAGTACAAAAGATACAAGAGGCAAAAACGGCAGCACACACATTTTACTGATTTTGATTGGCATTTCCTCATATAGAAGTGAACTGAAAAAAGTATAAATAACACATAAAATGCAAGTGCCTTAAATTTGTTCGTAGTGTACATTTATACTAAGAAACTTTTGTTTTTTATTTATTTTATTTCTTCCATTGACATTAACTTTATGAAACTGTTATGAATGTGCTAAGCTATGCCTTCTGACGAGACAAGTTTTAAAATTTATTTAAATTACTGTATAAGGGTTATGGTGTGAGCGAGAGTTAAGCGCCTTTGGAAAGCATGACTTGTATTAATGAAGTCTATCTTGGAAGTTTTTAGATATGGTGCGAGTAGATATGGCGGCGTGCGACTGCCATGTTGTTTCGGTGGCATCTGTCTAAGCCGTTGTTTATTATTCAGTTTCTAATGCCGAACACGACAATAACTTGTCGTAGGATTGAGCTGCACGTCCAAGTGATCAACCTGACTTGGCGTTATGAAGAGTGGCCAAGATTTAGCCAAAAAACCATCTTTAGTGACGATGAGTTATTTTGGACGAATAGCTACGTTAACAAGTAAAATTGACGAATATGGGACAAAATCCAACGCAAAGGAAGTTCGCCATGCGGCAATGCTTCATAAAGTTAATTTGCAGTGTGGATTTTGCGGCGTTATTTTTTTCAAACGATATTGATGAGCCCATCATATATTGCTCACATTCATTTATCATTTTGCAATTTATCAAATAATTAAAGGTGGGGTAAGTGAGTTGAGTTGTCTCTTTTATACATATGTATATAGTAAGCACTGATTGAAGCCTAAATCGGAAACGATTAAAATTCAAGTATAAGATTTGATTAAATATGGAAAACTAAAAAATAATATTTCGGAAAAAAGACTGCAGGCTTTGGAAAAAAACTCAATGAGTTGTATACAAAAAAAGTACAATACTAATAGGTGTATAGTATGGAACATAGACGTCCGCTTGTTTCAAAAAGTCTGCGGAAACGTACATTTCGATAAGAGCAATTTAGAGTAAGTTATTTATTTTTTATTGCATTTATAAGTCGAGTTATATATGTGTCCTTACAGACTATGGAAATTAGTTATGTATTTAAATTAAGTATAATATTTTTTTTTTTTTTTTTTTTTCATTTTATTGTTACAGTAATATTTACATTTTTACAATAATTTAATTCTTAACTTTAAGAGATCAACTCATAAACAATTTTTCTTCTTAATCATCTACAGCAGTTTTTATAGACTTATTTCATTTTACAT
The DNA here is from genome assembly GCA_932526305.1 of Epicampocera succincta. Lineage (NCBI taxonomy): Eukaryota > Metazoa > Arthropoda > Insecta > Diptera > Tachinidae > Epicampocera > Epicampocera succincta. Next base: position 26,683,420 of record OW052038.1, on the reverse strand, counting down.
ATCATTTTTTCGGTTTGGGAAAAGATATAAAAAAAACCCATAAGTAAGTATAATATTGCGTTTAATAATATTTACGTTCAAGGAAAAATTGACAAATTCAAACACTTCAACAACAGCACACTTTTCTAAATGGGTCAAAAACAGCGCAATTTTTTCGTTTCGTTGAGCGTATTCTGCATATGTCTACATTTTAGTATGTTTAATTGCATTGAATTATGAATATTACACCATTTGAGAAAATTATCCAAATCCTTTTAAAGATAAATATGATCGGAAGACTTTTTAAGACTTAAAAATATTTTTGGTAATGTCGTTAATAAAAAGCAAAAACAAAGGAAGTTATTAACAAATCCTTCATTTTCTAAAGTCTTTAATTGTAAAATATTTGTCACCGTTGATAATAAGGGTGAAACTTGATGAACTAGTAAATTTTCAGTTTTGGGGTAGCACTTAGCTTGGCTATACTTCATGTTACTCACATTTCACTTATTCCTTGATGGAATTCCATTTCCACATTTTGGGGAAATAACCAAATTTCAAAGAAATGTTAAATATAGTTGATTAAAATACTGTTTGGCCTCATTGAATTTAAATATTTGAAAGATTTGAAGCAGTTTATGATGTGACATGAAGTTATTCGTGAAAATGTTATTGATTGGCCATTAACTACATATGTATATATTAATAGATGCTATCATTGTCATAGGCGGTACGTGGAAACTACTACTTTCATTTTCATCATTGGACTCCGATGCATCATGGGAGATCCCTTCTCGAGCTTACGAATTTGTATAAAGATCTTGGATAACATTTTCTGTTGATTTTCTTTTTTTTAAATACTCATTATATATGTAGTTTAACTTGCTAAATAGTTATATTTAGAATAATGTTGTATAGTTGGGATCCATACTTTTTGTAAATTTTATAGTATTTACTTTTTAATTAAGAAATGTTGCTCCAATGTGATCCACATTTTGAGCACTGCAGATGTTTTGGATTCATTCATGATTCATTCACATATTGAGTTTAGTTGCATTTCCGATAATTGCTGAACATTCATTTGGCTTATTAACAAATACCAGATCCAGTAGTTTGTCAAGCGTATTGTAGACTCCGTTCATCTGGTGTGGACATAAATTTACAATGCTAGTAATTGAATCCCCACTATATTATCTAGACGATTTGTTTCGGTTTCTGTTTCGGTAGCAAAGTGCCAGTTAGCATGAGGTAAATTAAAATCACCAAAAAACATCAAGAAACCTCCAATTTTGGTTTTCAAAGCAACTTGTTTCATTGCTAAGATATGTTGTCGATGCATAATAATAGGTTTGATAATAACTCTTTAGCTTGAGAGATATTTTCCACGGCTACTAAAACTCCAGTAGCAGTAGTAACTGTAATTCTATCTCGAAAAACATTTAATCGCTTGCAATCCATTTCGGTATATACCAAAGCTATCAAGATATAATTTGGGACATTTAGCCTTAATTCCACATACTCTGTGGTGAGTAATGTAGAGTTCATAATCAAAGCTTTATTAGTTTTTTTTGGAGATGTTAATAAGCAACATTTCCTGGTTTGACCTTCATTCACATTCTCGTATCAAGAATCGAGTTAAAAACTTCAAATGGAGCAGTGAGTTTGAAGTATGTTATAGTCCTCCCTCGTGAGTAGGCGAACTTATGAACATTGATATCAACGTTTTTACGGAGCTTCGATTTAATATACAAAATTGCTTTCTCGGAGGAATCACTTTCAGTTCTCTTATATCAAGATGGACTTATTGTTTTTTGTTAAATTTTCAGTATTATTCGTATTTTCATAATTTAGACCATCGGCGATAGGATAAATACCAAGAGCATTCCAGTAATATGGCAAACACTCGTTTTTCAATAAAATATCGTAGCGTTGAACCATGAAACCAAACCTAATAGATTCTAACCAACTCGATACATGTTAGGCTATATTAATTAATCGCGATTCAAGCTTGCATTACAAATATATGTATGTATGTCGGTTCCTTTTCGTTATAACAGCTCACTGGCTTAGAGCAAATAGGAGACTAAATTTTTGGCCTAGTAATTCTAAAAAAACTTCCAGCTGACCTCGCTTTTATATTAATAGCTCAGCGTGTACTTAATCTCATGTATAAGTTTTGCTTGCGTACACCCCCATTTCAAAGCCGATCAGCATCAACGTTAACAAATTCGCGTACGTGTCTCATACATGTCTACCACCATCGCAAGCCAACAGCAACAACATTTTAAGCTAAAGGTTAGGGAAAAAACAACAACTACAAAGACAGCTTTGCCTTTGTGTTTATGTATGTACATATGTACATGATTATTAAGTTGTTTGTACATTGCTGACTCACTCGCCCGTTTAATATACCGGACATGTGAAATGAAACTGCTTGCATTTTCTTAAGTTGCGCTTTTGTTTGCTACGGATTTTGAATTTTGTGAGGTCTGTTTGATAAGTGGTTTTTTTGTTTATTGTTATTGCTTTCTTTCTATTAAAAGAGCCTAACAAATGCTTTCGGAGAGTGGGTCTTTCGGTTAACACAACCGCAAAGACAGAACAAAAGTAAGTACTTGGAGTTTTTTACTTGAATAATAAATGAATGAATGAGTTGCATGATGACTTTTCCAGTAATAGTTTCGTGTGAGTTCAGTTTTTGATTTATTTTTTCGTTTTTGTTTGAAATGCACAAAAAAATAATTTTAATATTATTTCATTAGCAGAGAACCCTTTTTTAAAGGTACAAGGATACATGTGTCTCCGGCAGAATGCCGCTAAAATTAAGGGGATTTAGACGGTAATACAAGTCGTACGTAAAACCAAAGAAAAAATCCTATGAAATTATCTCCGTATTTTAAAAATGAGACTAAAAATCTTACGACAATTTTTTTTACGTTTACACCATTGGTAAAAGACTAAAACAAATTAAAATGTTTACATGAAAATACATCCTTGATCTAATGATGTGTGAAGGAATTCGACAATTTTTAAAATACGATGAGAGCCGTACGACTGCCAAATTTTCATCCCTATTTTCTCTCTATGTCGTATGGTTTCATTGCATATTAAGTTTAGACGATACCATCCATGCTCTTTTACTCAAAAACTTGACTTTTCGTACGACTTGTGTTACCGTCTAAATCCCCTTTAAAGGCCATGTTACACTATCATAGAGAGTCGTAAGATTCATTCACAGGAAAATCTGATAGAAGTCTGTCCGGCTAAAATCGTTTCAAAATGGCTTCTTGAGTGTTATACTGTCACACAAAAATATGCAAAAACAATTGCTTTTCAATTTCTCAAGAAATATTTTTTATATCCAATGTATCTCTCATAGTTTGTTAAAAGAAAGAGAAAAACTTTTTGTCGGTAGTGGTTTGAGTCTTTGAAAGTTGGTTTTTTTCTCAGATACTTTACGAAAGTTTCAACCCTGATCGGCGTACATAATCTATCATTTTATTCATTCATTTATTTTAAAAAGTTTGCAAATCGGACAGACTCATCAAAAATATCATACTATGTCAGACTATCATACTTTTTGAACACAGACGAGTTTTTTGACACATCGTACGACTAATAGGATAGTGAAACACGGCTTTAAGTGTCACTCATGATCGATTTGTAAATTGACCACCAAGACTCCACCAGACTTTTTTTTATGCCCAAACGCGTAACAATAGCTAAATGTTCTCTAATTCATTTGAGTACAATATGGTCAATAGCGGTACAATTTTTTGTGCAATAATACCCTGAAAGACTATATCCTTAAATGTAGAATGTAAAAACTTAGCTTCTCTTTAAGAACCAACTACACTTATTAAATTTCTTTCAGCTGAGTTGTAAAATAAGTCTATGTGCTAAAGTTCAATTATAATTTTGTTTTAACAAAAAATTAGTTCTTAAGCAGAATTGAATCAGTAAAGAACACTTGAAAATTGAGGTCGGAAGGTAAACTTTTAAAATTTTTTTAATTATTTTTTACATGCGTATGACCATGCAAATCCTGCGGAACTCGAAATGAACCAAAAATTATTTTTTGTTCACTTCTACCGTTTTCTGCACATGCCTATGTTATTTGAACTCTTTTGATCTGAGTCAGAATGTTTCATCTATTAGGTTGTTTCTAAGTTTGTCCAGCAAAACAAAAGATATATGTATGTATATATACATACATACGATGTCAAATAAATAAATATATTTTGTGTCAGTATATTGCTCCTGTCAAATTAATCCTCCTTAGATATAATGTATTAGTCTAATTATTTTTTCCACTCCTAGCTGCAATTTTGATTTACATTTTTTGCTATGTAGTGAGTCCTTCTCAGCGATTCGGATTTAACTGCTTAATCGTCGCAGATGCTGTTCTTTCATGGTTGTGTTCAATATTGGGAGCAAGAAAAATTCGCAGGAGGACAAATCTTTCACACACCCAAATTTCATTTTTTATACAAAATTTTATATGAATTCTTTGATTCATTTTTTCGATAGTAGAAAATTGCCTCTAACTTTTATGCTTCCCACAAATAAACTAAACATGCGAAATAACTGAAATTGTAAGCATATATGTACATATCGCACCCTAAATACAAAAGGGTCACAACTCAAAATTCAAAAATTTTCAGGAGAGACAAAAAACTGTTTATGTTTAGTTCATCGTGCAGAAGAAACACATTTAACATAACTGTATTTTTCCAGTTAAAGAAGATAGTGACGTGAAAGAAATTGCTGCAGTAGTTAGAGATGTGTACTCTGAATTAATTTATGGAAAACCCTTTTGTATTTAGGGGGCGATATGTATACATATTTCCGAGGCGAATGTACCAAAATAAAAACGATAATCGATGTCGCATTTGTGACGTTTTGCTTTTGATAATTTTTCACAAACATCTCATTGGGACTTTGTTGTCCACGAATTGACTCTTGTTGTCTTGAAGCATGGCGCATTTTAGGAGCAACACAAGTCGTCATTGCCTTATGTGTATGTGTTTGTCAAACATTCTGCTCTTCCCCTTTAATCTTTTCCTTATAGATCTATTTGACAGCTAGTATCTCTTTCTTTTGACAGAATCTGACGGTGGACCAACCCCACTTAGTGAACTTGACAACTAACTCACCACCGCCCCTACGTGGCTGGTCAGGCGCACGTAGGTGACAACATATCGTGTTACGTGGTTACAGCACATAAAGGAGGAGAAGGCACTAGAGCTGATAGCCCGAAATCCTCATGGAACATCAGGCCTAAACCAAACTTGCCAGTACATTACTCTCTATCTATCTTAGTTCACTATATAAACAGAGCCTGTTGCAAGACAACAACACCTCAAAGACATTGAATTTTTCCAAGCCTCTTCCAGCGATTTCAGGTTTAAGCCACAGCCGGAACATTTCAGCCAAAGATAGCCTCCTCAACATATGACCAACGCCAGCAGGCAAAAAGGCATTGCCGTGGCTGTTGGTATTTGTTCTCTCAACGGAGTTTTGATTTGTGTGCCAACTTTTTCATCTTCGTTTTCATATCTGCCAGTGATGTGATACATCGAATTTAAACATTAATTGTTATCTAATGTACAATGTTTTAGCGTTCATGATGATAATGACGAAGTACCTGATGGTGGTGGTGGAGTTGGTGTCTTATATTTCAAAACAAAGAAACTTATTTGGTCAATCTTATCGATGGATTGTAAATAACTTTTAAATATCTAATTCCCCAAAATTTTATTTCTTTCAAGGCTAATGGCTTGCATTTTTATGCATAAAGTGCAAAGAAACAAAACCAACCTTACAACTAGAAAACAAAAAGAACAAATTCTGCGTGAGTAGCCATGTGCATTGTTCTATTTACTGAGTTGTGTACATGAGTAGCGGTGAAGATAACAACGTTTGTTTCATGAAGGCTATACCTTTTGATTGATTGTGGTGGGCAAAAGTTATGGGAAGATTTTATGTAAAAAAAATTTAAGCTAAACAAAGGAAGTACTGAAAAGATACATATGTATGTGTATTGCTACCAATTGTTATAAATTAAAAAAAAAATAAGTCTTTAGATCATGGCTGTCTGATCTAAAGACTTACTTACAGTTGAAGTAACTAATAACAATCGCATAGCTTTGAAATGTGATTGGCATAAAAGAACAAAATTTTCTTCTACGCAACTGCAATCAAAATTCATGACAAACCTATAATGCGGAGTATGATATATGTATGTATAAGTAACAAAATTGAAACTTGTGTTCAATTTGGAGTTCAAGATAAAACTGAATTTTTATTATTGAGAATTTCTTATTCTGCTTAAAGCTAATTTAACAGTTTGTTTATAAATTTATTTTTTATTATTGAAATATGAAACTCCTTTGCTGATTCTCATTGAGTCAGCAACGGAAAGAATAAAAAGATTTAATAATAAAATTTGTGTTTATTTTACTTAAGTTGATTTCGTTTGTATTGTTTACTCTACTTGGATTCAATGGGCACAATTATAGTTTACAAAGTTATGGAATATTAAGATCGGATTCGTGTATGTCACTCCTCCCCTCTTTAGAAGAAACAATGTCCTCATTGTTCGTTTCTTTATTTTTCAAAAGCATTTTACATTTTTAACAAATAAAGCAATGATTAACAACAATATTAACACAATTGAGATAAGAAGACCCACTGAATAATTTCCGTTTTTCACATTTACATAGTCAATATGTTTTTTCAAATTTGGCAAAGATAAATTTAGTTTTACAATGTTTTCAATATCCTTAATATTAGGTAATATAAATGGGTTTTCAATAATTTCTTGTACTTCTACTTCGAAATCAATACTTTTAACTCTACAGTTGTATATATTTATTATATTATTTCCCTTAATTGTTATATTTAGTTCATTACAATTTTGTTTTATGTGCGTTAGCTCTAAATTTTTTGTTACAATAATATTTGGTTGTACAAATTCTATAAGAGATTCAACATTTGTTTTTAATTGGCATTCGGTTTTATTGTTATTTAAAAGATTTCTAATACAGTTATTTTTAGTGTATTCAATTTTATTATTTTTAATTTCAAATATAATATTATTTTTCCTGACATAGTCAGTGTCATCCAATACCAATTCTTCTTTATTTTTATCTGGTATCGGTATAATTTTAATTTTTTTTAAACGGATCGAATGCTGTAGGTACTGACAGTACAAAGAAAATGATTTTTTCATCCAGCCAGACAGATGCTCTAATATTTTTGAACTCTATGTCGGTAAGGTTAGTAATGGTTCGTAAATCCATTATTTTTGGATTTATTATACCTATTTTTGCCAGCTGCATTGCCAACTGAATATCCTGAATATGTTCTAAATATAGTTTTACATTGTCAAGGAAAAGGTCCGAAAGTACTTTTTCAGTTAATTTGTTTTGGAGTTTGGAGGTTTCAGCTTCAAATCTTGATATCAGTTTTGTTTCGTTGTTAAACAGATCAATGATTTCATTAAATTCATTAGTTGCAATCGTATTTTTCCTAAAATCTTCTATTGCGAGTTGTATTTTGTCTCTGTCCTGGTTGTCCATAGTACCAAACAAGAATTTTAGTCCGTTTCCTACAAAATTGGCAAGACCTCTTCTGTGTCTGTTCGAAAATATTTTTCTCTCTTTGTTTGCCAACGAAAGATAGTTCTTGATCATATCAGTTTGGTAACATTTGTTGTTGTCATACTTTTCGAGAAGAATGTTATAAGTAAAATCCAGATAAGTTTTATTAATAGTTAATACATGATACTTAAATGTAGTAGGCTGGTTGCCGATCCCCTGCTCCACTATGGTATAACCAATGTCACGGTCTATTGAGTTTATTTCCATTATTTGACTATTGACTGTTGCGGTCAAGAAAAATATTGTAGAAATTATAATCCAAAAGGTTCTAATGCCCTTCAAATGCCTTTGATTGATTTGATTGTAAGTAAATATTGTTTGTTCTATCTTCAAGTAATGTAACTCTTTATCGTTTGACGTGCTTATAATTCTTAGTTTCTCATTTAATGTTTTGTGCAGTCTTTCTATATCTCCTATGCCAGTTTTTCCTGTTGTGACTTCTAATTTAATTTTTAATTCTTCACACCATTTTTTGATATTTATGTTATTCATTCCTTGATCGTGGTCTATCTTTAAAAGCTTGGTATTAAACACTCTCAAAATAGCTTTTTTAGTTTCGATCCAATTCAATGATTTCACTGGTTCGACTGTAGCAAATTTTGAATAAAGATCTATGCAAGTGAGATAGTATTCCTTATCCCATTTCCAAAAATCTGTAACATATTTTTCCCTTGTTTCGTATACAGGGGGTGTAATTTTAAATGGCAATTTATAATCTATATGATCCGATTTACATCGATTACAAAGTTCGCACTCGTTTATTATACGGGATATTTCCTTTATGTAGTTTGGGAAATAATATTTTGATTTAAAAATTTTTACTATTTTTTCTATGCCTTGATGTAATCCATTTAGATGAATTTCTAAAATTTTGGTTTTAAAATCAGGGAAGTTACTTAAGTTTTCTAAAAGCCTTGTCGATCTTAAGACCCTGTTTCTCTTGTTTAAAATAATTTGAGAATAAACTCGTTAAAAGTAGACAAAATCGTTTTCATTCGGCATAAAAAGAGTTATATTTTTATGTAGTAAATAAGTCTTTATTATATCTTTTATTGATTCGATATTTAGTTCCCTGTAAATAACTGTGGTAACATTATTAGAAAATATCTTTTTTGTAAAGATTTTATTGTGATTTCCTCTTATAATTTTGATTTGGTTTTTAAATATATTTAAAAGTTTTTCCGTTATTGGAATATATGAGGAATTATCTTCATCAGCCGAGTGAGTTGTTGCTGCTACTGAAGAAATTTCCTCTGATAAGTTTCTATCATCACCTTGCTCATTATTTTCTTCTATGTCTTCATTAAAGTTACAGTTTTCCTTCCTTACACGAGAGAGTGCATCTGCCACGTGATTTTCTTTTCCAGGAATGTGCTTTATCTCAAAATCAAATTCATGTAATTTTATTTTCCATCTCTGAAGTTTTTGATTTCTCTTCTCTTTAAGATTTTGTAACCATTGTAATGGTTTGTGATCGCTATTGATCAGGAATCTTCTGCCATATAAATAAGGACGAAAATATTTTGTTGCCCAAACAATGGCCAACAACTCCTTTTCCGTAGCAGAATAATTTAATTCATGCTCGTTTAGAGTTCGGCTCGCAAAGCATATTGGATGGCCGTTCTGACTAAGGACGGCGCCAAGGGCGGTATTGGAAGCATCTGTTGTTAAGGTAAACTGCTTCTCATAATCAGGGAAAGCTAAGATTGGCTCACTAGTAATCAAAAGTTTAATGGTGTCTACTGCTTTTATATAGTTCTTTTCTGACGAATTAATTTGATTGCCCTTCTTAAGACAATGAGTTAAGGGTTTTGTTATTTTGGAAAAATTTTGGATAAATTTCCTATAAAATCCGGCCAATCCCAGGAATTGTTTAATTTCCTTTTCAGTTTTAGGAATTGGGTATTCTAGGATGGCTCTTACCTTGTCGGGGTTGGGTTTCAAACCATCAGGTGTGATGATGTGACCCAAAAAGGTGGTTTCCCTTTTTAAAAATTCACTTTTGTTAAGCTGTACCTTTAAATTTGCTTCTGAGAGCCTTTTAAACACTTTTTCGATTGAGCTGATGTGCTCTTGTAGGGAAGTGCTGAAGATGATGATGTCATCTAAGTAGACTAAGCAATCTTTCCCTATACGATCTCCCAAGATTGTATTCATCAATCGCTGGAAGGTTGCTGGGGCATTTTTGAGACCAAATGGCATTCGTAAAAATTCGTAATGCCCATTTTGAGTGGAAAATGCTGTTTTCCTTCTATCAGAAGGTTCCATTTCGATTTGGTGGAACCCTTTAGTAAGATCTAAGGTGGAGAAATATAAACATCTACCCAATTTGTCCAAGATGTCATCTATAATTGGAATGGGATATTTATAATTAATGGTTATATCGTTTAGCTTCCGGTAATCTATAACGATACGCTATTTCTGTTGGTTGGACACATCTAACCTTTTTGGTACAACCCATATTGGGGCTGAGTATGGCGACTGACTGTGGCATATAATATTTTGATCCAACATTTCCTGAATTTGTTTATTGACCTCCTCTCTATGGACTTGGGGGTAACGATAAGTTTTACAATATATTGGGTCTTCGTGGACAGTATTTATTTTATGTTTTACAACACTAGTGAAGGTAAGGTTGTCGCCCTCTCTATAAAATATATTGTTGTATTTTTTTAATAATTTTTCGTAAATTCTTCTTTACTTAGGTGATCCAATTTAAATATTGAATCCATGCTATTGATACAATTCACAGATTTTTGCTTATTTGGTTGCAAAACATCAGTTCTTTTACTCTTAAAATTTTAATACTTAATCAGGTCGAATTTTAAATCAGACTTAATTTTTTTAGTGACTGGATAACTTTCAACGTCCTCCTTTTCCTTTTGATTTTCGTTCAAAAAGAAATATTTAATATCATTTAAAATCTAAATCTTAGGGGGATGTTTATCAAAGCATTTAATTTTTTTAAGTTGTCAAACCCCAAAAGGCCATCATAACTATTACCGAATTCAAGAACAAAAAATGTTAGTTTACTTCTTTTTATGGGACTAAAAATTTCCTGCATTTCGTCAAGGATTATATCTCCGGTGGCTGTTTTAACGCGAATGGGATTTACTTTTATTATAGGAATTAGGAATGTGTTGGGTTTTATTAAGCTGATTGTTGATCCCGTATCAATCAGAAATCTATAATTATTTTCATTTATTTTCATTATGATGGAGGGGAGTGATTGGAGGCAATGGAGTGAAAATTTTCAACCTCCATGGGAACTGGTACCCCAAATCTTCTCAATCTAGACTGTTTGGAGTCATGCTCCCTCATTCGTTTGTGATTTGGATTGTTACCTTGATAATTGAGATTCCGGAAATTGTTCTGATAACTTCCATTATAATTCTGGATCTTATTTTGATAATTTTGGAAAGGGTTGTGAGAATTATTCATGGGATGCGCTTGAAAATTAATTTGGGCATATTGAAAATGTGGTTGAAAGTTATTCTGAGGGTTTGGGAAATGAGTTTGAATATTATTTTGGGGATTCCGGAGAGGAATGGGAAATCTTCTGTTAGGGGTTGCTAAATTTCGAAATTCATTATTAACGATCTGTGGTCGTACATCATTCCGATATAAATTCCTATGGTTATTCGGTTTAAAGTAAGTATGTGCGTCATTTCTAATTTCATTATTTTCCCTAAAAATTTTAACACCTGATCTGAAATCGGTCACTAAATTAGCATTGAGTAAAGCCACAAGGTGAATGGGCAATTCCCTCTTTAAAACGTTTAAACTGCAAAAATTAACTTCGTTTCTAAAAAATGATTTTCTTTCCTCTGTCACACACACACACAATTTGATCGCGTCATTAATTCTACAAATCAATTTAGTAATTTCGTCACATAAAAATTTGCAACCGGACTTAAATTTAATTTCATCAATACTTAAAATCAATTGAGGTATAGGTTGATGCTCACCGAATTCATCGATTAGGGTTGCTTTTAGGGATGACCAATCCGTTGGTCTTTCTCTTCTTACTACGTCTAGAGCCTCGTCTTGTAGTGTCCTTAAAATAGAGTTAAAGAAAAGTACCCGGTCGTCCCGTGCCATCAACGCAATGTTGGGAATCACACTCTCAATACTTCTTATATAAGTGCTTAATCCATCCCTATGGCCACCAAAAGGATGAACCATCTTTAAATTTTGCATGTAGAAGTTTCTCTGCTGTTCTATATTGTTGTTATTATCCATGCTGTTGTTGCTGTTGTTAGGGCTGTTGTTAACGTTCATGCTGCTGTTGTTTCTTATGGTCAGGTTTTCAAGATGGTTGATAATATCTTCCATCAAATAATTTCCTCTCCTTTACAATTTTATATAAAAATTAAATATAAAATTCAATTCGGGAAGCAAAAAAAATATTAATTGTTTTTCACTGCGGTTTTTATTATATTTGGTTCGCGGATCCTTTACATGGATCCTACCGACTGCGCCAGTAACAAAATTGAAACTTGTGTTCAATTTGGAGTTCAAGATAAAACTGAATTTTTATTATTGAGAATTTCTTATTCTGCTTAAAGCTGATTTAACAGTTTGTTTATAAATTTATTTTTTATTATTGAAATATGAAACTCCTTTGCTGATTCTCATTGAGTCAGCAACGGAAAGAATAAAAAGATTTAATAATAAAATTTGTGTTTATTTTACTTAAGTTGATTTCGTTTGTATTGTTTACTCTATTTGGATTCAATGGGCACAATTATAGTTTACAAAGTTATGGAATATTAAGATCGGATTCGTGTATGTCACTTATATGTATGCATATAATTAAATTAATATCCCAAGAAAAAAATACCGTTTAAATGGTGTCTAAGTTGACAATACCTTCATATGTAGTCGTACGTATGCATGTACACAATATATGTACATAGTTTTTGTTTGTGCTACAATCACATCCTACCCAGGCTTAATGACCTCGCTAACTTTTGATAGGATATTATCACATCCTCGAAAACTCTTATAGATTAAAACTAAACATTTTGCTTAAAAAATACGGTATAATGGAGGAGTGGTATTAGATTTTAAACACCTATGTAAATGAAAAATGTGAAAAGATAAGTGAAATTTCGTGTAAATTATCAAAACAAGTTGTACAGGCACATTCGGTGAGGTAGATATGTGTTGCACAAAAAATTTTAAATTGGTGAAGAAGCAAAGCGTAAAAGAAACTACTGTAGATAGAGTGCCCAGTTTTAGGGAAAATAGTAACTTCATATGAATAGCGACCATGGAGCATCCACGCAAATATGCACTTCGGAAAATTTTGGAAATTTGAGGGAATAAGCCCATTTCTTCAAGATGCAACGAATTTATTTTGCCGCTGGATTCTTTTATTGAACCGTTCCGGATTTTTTTTCGCAATGCACGTGTCCGAACTAAGAAAATAAGCGAAATGTCTGGATGTGACGAAAAAGTTGTGTGTAACTGGAATTCTCACTCATTAATCAAATGTAATAAAACAATTCTATTGATTTGAAAGTATAGAAATTGTATATTATTTTTGCTTTTGTGCAATAAAATATTTTTCGGGATCAACTCCATCTCCATAAGTTATTATATTTTCTGTGGAAAAGTAAGGTTAAAAATATGCGGGCAACAACATGCTGTAACTGTAAAGTTAATATTTTTAAACTTTAAATGATGCAAATTTAATTTTTTTAATTGCAACACGTTGACGTGAGTGTATTGTCAATCAATCAAGTGCCGATAGTTGTCAAAAAAAAAGGAATTGGAATAAAACATTTTTTTTTATTTTTTCCGAGCAATCATGCACGACATCAATCATTTGATCGTGTTTAACCCCACTTATTTATTTATTAAGTCAATAGATTTTTCCATCCTTACTGACTAAATATGGATTACAAACGCAGTATTTTATAAATATAATTGGTTCAACAATTAAGATATAAAGTAAGATTTCCCTTCAGTGCATCAATTTAGATATTAATTAAAGAAAGCACATGCACGTCGGAGAAAATCATTATTATTTGAAATTTAAGGTGAAATAATGATTTCCTTCAAATTTAAGTATTGCGGTACATTCCAATTCTTTGCGACTGTGCTGTGATGAAATCAGACCTTTGCTATTAATATAAATTTTTACGTATTTTTTTCAAAGTTCCCTACTTGTTTTTGAATGGAATTTAATGTTCGGCAGGGGCCTCTCAAAATATAGGTAATCTATTTTAAAATATCAATTTGCCACATTATAGACGTAGTGTAGTTATACACATGTATCGTTTTTGTTGTTGCGGCTTTGATGTGTTGCTTTACCTATTTCTTGTAATATTTGTTTTCTATAACGATTGCCCATGGACGAACAACGTCCATGCGGTAGGATACGGCTAGGGTGAATGCAGGGAACAGCAAACACAAAGAAAAGCGGGTTTCATAATCAAGTATCATCGCAAGAAAATAATGCACGAAAGTGATCGATTTTGCACCTTAACAAATTGCATTCTATGTAAAAGTATTTGTGAGAGTTTTAATGCGAGTATTTGTTGCGCAATATTGTGATATTCTTGTAACATTTTATAACAGTACTCGTATATGTACATATGTATATTTCAAGTATTAAAAACCTTGTCAATGATCCATATGATACTGTTTCGTTTGCGGTTCTTTAGCTTTTTTGCAAAGATTCGTTGGGACAGACAGACAGTGGAAGAAATGGAATGGTCGAACCAAATGGAGTATCTAAGATTAATGTGTTGAAAATGTTTGTTATTGTAACTTATTATGGTAAATGCATATTGTCTATAAACTTTGTTGTTGCTGCTGCATGTTCAAAGTAGAAGTGCTTGCAACTTGCATTGTTTTCTTTTTTCTGATATTGAAGACCAAGTTTTTTCTGTTTTTGGAATTTTCCCTCCTTTAGGAAATTGCTTATTCCGTGTGTTTCCTTGTTGTTGTTGACTTTTCATTTAGCTGTGTTGATATGTTGACGCTTTAGGTGATGGAGATTTAAAGTTGTTCATTATTGCATGCCTCATCCACAATATTTTGAAAAAAAGAGTTTGTTGCTAGCTAGAAAAAAAGAGTTTGTTGTTGAGTTGCAAATTTGCATTTGCGCTGCTTTAAGCGTTTGCTTTTAAATGTTGCGCAATCTTTTTTCAAGATAAGATTGGATTAAAAAACTAGTTTGTTTTTTGGCTCGGATTTTTAGCTAAATTTAAATATTTTCATTATTTGTGAAACAAAACTTTGCCAATTTTCCATTGGCTTTCTTTGTCTAAGGTGCAATTGCCTCAATCATACGCATAATGCTTTTTATTATGCATATTTTGCTGCTTGTTTGTATAAAATTATGTGCATAACACACAACACACAATTCTTGTGGTTGTTGAAGTTTACGGAGAGTGAAATAAAAAGGGACAAATAATTCCGCTACTCGCCTACTTTAAGAAATCTCCAGCGTTGCCACTTTCTGCATTATAGTGCAAAATCTGCACTATTTAAAATTTCTTGCACTGTGTTTGCACTATAAATTTTTTGTGTAATTTTGCACTATTTAACAACACTGAATAATTTTTTGAATTACCAGTTCTGTTTTTTATTTTTCATTTTACAGCGCTGCTGTGAAAATAAATTAGTTTTCTTTGTCTAACACATTGTAAAGCACTACAAGTAATAGAACAAGACGTATTAAATTTTATTAAAATTATTGGAACATAGTCATATCTCAAAAAAAAAATTAACTTGCGAAATGCGTTTAAAGTTTTAAAAATGTTAACAAGTATATGACCGGTGTTGGCTTTTTATTGGTCTTAGCTTCGGTTTAGATTAATATACATATGTTTCCGAAAATCTGTTTACTTATAAAGGAGGTATTAATGAAGTATTTTTCTTAAGAAACTTAAAAATTTTGGTTTTTGAGATATGACTATGTTGAGATAAAGGAGCGATATGTATTCTTAAAAGTATTGAAAATACATAGATAAGTACATAAATATGTATGTAAGTTACTATTTTTAAATTAATGAATGAATTTGTTATATTTTTGTTTTGTTAATAGTTATTTACAAGTTAGCACAACTCAGAATTTCAATACGAATGTTGCAATACAAACACAGAAAAGTCAACAACCAGCTGCGTCAGCTATTTATTCTACAATTGCCAAAGAATGATAAGAAACTTTTAAACAAGGAAAACACTAGACGCAAACTCAGCGTTTTTGGGTACAATGTTGGTTGATCATATTTGGAAGAAAAAGAATAAAGTTAATTTTTATAATTTTATTTTTATTTAATAAAAAACCTTCCAAAAAACTAAGATCCTGTTTTTTGTTAACTGGCGCCCAACGAGTGTTAAAACTAAAGGAACCCAGCAATTGAATATAAAGGAGTGCTAAATCTCATATAAAAACATAATAGCTAAACTACAACGAAATAGATTATTTTATTAAAAAGATTTAAAAGGTTAGAACTTATAGAAGACTTAGAAATGGCAATTACTCCAGATCAGTTAAAAGCTATTGTGGAGAGTGCAGTTAGCAGTGCTCTCGTAGTACAGGAAAAAGGGTCTGTAGATGTACCGGAAGTAGAAAAATATAAAGAGGCTACTATTAGAAATGACGTGTTGTGTAGGGAAACTTTAGATATAGCAAAATATTTACCAGAGTTTGAGGGAAAGCATGAAACTTATGTTTCATGGAGAAAGGCAGCACACACCGCTTATAGAGTTTATGAAAAATACCCCCACCACCCATTTTCAGGCTTTGGGAATCATTAGAAATAAAATTAGGGGTACAGACCATATGATTTTGGTTTCTTTTGATACCCTCCTAAATTTTGAGGCCATTATTAATAGACTCGATTTCACCTATGCGGACAAGAGACCCATTTATTTAATAGAACAAGAAATGTCTACCCTTCGACAGGGAAATCTAACTCTTTTAGAGTATTATGATGAAGTGGAGTGGAAGCTCACACTTCTAATAAATAAAACAATAATGAATTATGATAGTGATCTGGTTGCATCATTAAATGAAAAATATCGAATGGATGCATTACGTGTGTTCATTTCAGGCACAAAAAATCTTTAAGCGACATTCTTTTTTCGGCAAAGCCAAAGGATCTTCCATCAGCGCTGGCATTGACTCAAGAGGTTGAATCAAACCATGTGCGCTATAATTTTGCTAGCAATTATGCTAAAAGTATGGAGGAAAAACCACAACAGATTTTTTTTACGAAAAACGCTAGGTTTGCTAATAATAATAACACACAAGGAAAAAATCCTTATTATGACAGACGACAGGATAGCTCAAAAGAACAAAAGCAGGAGGTGGAACCGATGGATATCGATTCATCATCAAGGTTCAAACAGCCCCAAAGAATTAATAATCAGTAGCGAGCCCAACCGAACATAAACGTAAGCCCGGCAATAAAAATACCAAATAGTGGTGCCACCAGGTGCACAGGCTTGAAGCAACAGCGGGTCAATCATATGGCGCATGAAAAAAATGATCATGTAGATCATAATTATCAGTATGAAGCTGGTACAGAAATATCTAGTATAGAAAATGAAGTTTCAGAATATGAACAAATCAATTTTTTAGTCATGACTCCCTGCTCCCGTACATAGGAAGGATTATAGCAGGAAGGAAAATTAAATTATTGATAGACACAGGCGCATAAAAAAACTATATAAAACAATTACCAGAATTAAAACATGTAACGAATGTGGACGAAACATATATGGTGAAGTCACTTCATGGCTTCAATTCCATAAAATATAAATGCACTATTAATCTTTTTAATATAAATACTACCTTTTTCATTCTTCCAAACCTGACGTCGTTTGACGGAATTATAGATTTATTAAAAATCGCAGATTCTAACCTCGGTTTAAAAAACAAAAAGCTGGAATATAAGACTGGATCAGAACCCATTCAGTTTTTTAAATGTAAGAGTGTAAATTTTACATGTGTGGAAAAAATTGAGATAAATCAGGAGGTATCAGAGAGATTTCGAAAAATGGTAGAAAAAAATAAGGGTGTCTTCGCTGAACCTGATGAAGCGTTACCCTTTAATACAAATATTATTGCGACTATTCGCACTGAGGATGAGAATCCTATATATTCAAAGTTATACCCATATCCAATGGAAGTACCAGATTTCGTAAACACAGAAGTTTGTAACCTTTTAAAGGATGGCATCATCCGCCCATCCAGATCACCCTACAATAACCCTGTTTGGGTGGTAGATAAAAAAGGGACTGATGGAAACATTAAAAGCGACTTGTTATGGATTTCAGAAAACTGAATTCGAAAACAGTGTCTGATAGGTATCCCATTCCAAATGTAAGTGTCATATTATCAAATTTGGGTAAGGCTAGATATTTTACTACTCTAGACTTTAAATCGGGATTTCATCAAATAGTAATGGCAGAAAAGCACCGTGAAAAAACAGCCTTTTCAGTAGGAAACGGGAAATATGAATTTTGTAGACTACCGTTTGGGCTTAAAAATGCACCGAGCCATTGACGATGTTCTTAGGAAACAAATAGGAAAGTCGTGCCACGTTTACGTTGACGACGTTATAATTTTTTCAAAAGATATGGAAACCCATGTCGACCACATCGCTTGGGTCTTGGATAAACTCTGTGAAGCCAATATGAGAGTTTCTCGCGAAAAATCAAACTTCTTCAAAGAAAGGGTTGAGTTTTATGATTTGTAGTATCGCGTAGTATCAACGAGCCCTGTTAAGATAGATGCAATAAAAAACTATAAACAACCCAGTACAATTTTTGATTTAAGATCTTTCTTGGGACTGGCAAGCTATTATAGATGCTTCATTAAGAACTTTACATCGATTGCAAAGGTGAAAATGGCAAGGTTAGTGCCAGTCAGTCTAAAAAAATAGTTGTTTTGACGAAAAGCAACTTCAGGCTTTTAATAAGCTTAAGAAGGTCTTAGCATCCGAAGATGTTATGTTACTTTACCCGGATTACGGAAAATCGTTTGACCTAATGATGCTTCGGCCTATGGACTTGGTGCGTTTTTCTCTCAAAATGACAAACAAATAGCCATGATTTCGAGAACTCTGAAGAATAGGGCAATTGTATGGGCTTTGAAAAGCCTTTGAAATTATTTATATTGCGTTAGGAATCTGAATATCTTTACAGACCACCAACCGCTTACTTTTGCTAACTCGAAAATAAAAAGGTGGAAAGCATTCATCGATGAGCACAACGCTCAAATTTATTATAAACCGGGAAAGGATCACGTCGCCGACGCTTTATCGCAACAAAACCTTCGTACTTTACAAGGTGTTCATACCTTACAAAATGATAACAGTTTTGGTAAGAGTTCAAGCTCTGATATTGCAACAATACATAGCGAAGTCTCTTTATCTTATACTATTGAATCAACTGATAAACCGATTAATTGTTTTAGAAATCAGATAGTGATTGAGGAGGGTACAGAGCGGCCAACAAGAACATTTATTTTGTTTGGAACAAAAACGAGACACCATAATAAAGTTTTCAGATAGAGCACTTTTGATGGATAAAATTTGTGATGCTGTAAAAGAAGATATAGTGAATGCAATTCATTGCGAGCTACCAATTTTGGCTTTAATACAACATAGGCTAATTGAGGTATTTCCTTCAACAACATTTCGTTATGCAAAAAATTTAGTTGTTGATATCACAAATAAAGATGAACAAAGAGAAATTGTTGTAACCGAACATAACAGAGCTCATAGAGCAGCTCAATGTTGTCAATACACCACCGCTTCATAGTACTTCGAATGGATTTCTTTTAACCCTAGGATTCTTGTGGTGGTCCTTCTTGTCACGGTGGTGACCGCAAAACTAACAGCCTATTCCAATTCAAACTACATCCCTATATCAGGCGGTTACGCGACGATTTGGCAGCATTTTGAGTATTTGCGGCATACAACGAACCTAACATTGTATCCTGAAATGGCTGATGATACAGAGAGACTAGAAGAACATTTTCCCCAATCACACATGAAAAAAATATTAGACTCGGGCATAGGACATGTAAGAACATTAATAACAACAATAGATGTTCATCGTAGGCATACAAGAAGTATACAATTTTTTGGCACGGCACTTAAGGTGGTTGCTGGGACACCTGACTACGATGACTTCGAAGATGTGAAATTTAATCAAAGGGAATTGATTCAGGCAGAAAATAGAAAAGTTCTCATAAATACAAGAACACAGGAGAAAACCAATAATTTAACAGACACAGTCAATATTATAATAAAAAATACCAAAGCTAAAATGGTGGATAGAGAGCATTTATACGAGACCTTGCTTGCTATAAACAGAATTATTATCGCGGAGCTTGAAAGCTTGATGTTATCTATAACTCTTTTTCGAAAATAGGTATAGTTAATCCACAGACTTTGGATTCTAATGATTTACTTAGTATAAATAGTAAGCACTCTACAAATGTAACTATACAGGATTTAATGGAAGTTGCTAGTATAAGAGTCCTATTACATAATAAGTTTTTACATTTTTTAATTAAGTATCGAAGACCAGATATGGTTTGCAAGAAAGTAACATTGTACCCTCTTCAACACAACTACACAGTTCTTAATTTTAATGGCGAAAACAGCGTGGCAGATTGTGAAAATCAAACGTTACCGATTGGAAACTGTAATGTAACCTTAACAACATCATTCTGCAGGAAGCTGGTACATTATACATGGGCAACAATGAGCTTTTATAGCTACTCCTCAGCAGCAGCAAACAAACGGTTATAATGTTCGTCTATCGGCTAAAATAAGGGAGCTAATTGCAAATAGGAGGAGATTAAGGAGAATATATCAAAACACTAGAAGCATATTTGATAAAACCATTTTTAACCGAGCATCTCAACAACTAAAAAACGCATAAAAGATTATAAAAACGATTTATTAAGCAATTATTTAAAGAATTTGGATGCGGTAACTATTATAACGATCATAAGCTGTTGAATGCAACTAAATATTTATAGTGGCCAATAAAAAGAAACATACTAATAAAAATTTTCAACGGTGTCTGGTGTAGGCCACACGCCAGCAAAGCTTTTAAGGAACACTTAGAATCAACATTCAACCCATTTATTTTAAACAGTCCCATTGTAAGGGCTGACGTTGAGAACGTTTTAGATGTTCCTTATAAAATGGATCGCCCCATCGATATCCCCGGATGTAGTAGAAACAGCTATTGATAAATTGAATAATACCAAAACTCCTGGCTACGATAATATTGATTCCAAGGTTTTAAAATCTTTGCCAAAAAAAGGAATTGTTTTTCTCACAACAATTTTTTTTTTTTGTAATCTGTTTTATTTGCAATCTATTTTACAAAATTTAAAATAATAAGCAAATTTAATTATAATTAAAAACATATCATAACTAAAAAAAAAAAGAAACAGCTCAGTAAACAACAGTTGTTAACTGTTGCACTATTTACATAAATATATACATACATCTTAAATATTATTTTCTAAAAGGTAGGTCAAGTACATGTACCCTTTTTAACCTACGCACTTCCTTCCTATCGTCTAATAAATTGATTGCTAGCACATTGGAATGATGGCTAAGTCGGTTTAGATATCTGTCGCTGAAACGATTAATTTCTTCTTTGACCAACACAACAATTTATAATTCTATTTTAAGGCTAAACCATTTTCCGTCGCAAAAATAATAATGGTACTAAAAACATGTAAGCCTGAAAATAACGTTGCTTCCTATTGAAGTCAAGTTTTTCAAAAATTCTTAGAATCAATCTTAGAAAAACAATGTATTATAAAAGACTACCAATTCGGTTTTAGGCAAATGCTTGGCGCACCAGCACAATGTCATGGGATTGTCAATAATATCTCATACGCCTTAGAAAGAAAATTGTATTGGCTTTTGACAGAGTCTGGCACAATGGACTTTTACATAAATTGAAAAGCCTTATCCCAGCTCATTTTATTTGCTTCTTAAATCATATGTTCAGCGCAGATCCTTTTTTGTGAGCATATATGAAAATTATTCAAGTTTCGGCTGCATTAATGCAGGTATTCCACAAGGCAGTGTTCTGGGACCAGTATTGTACATAATTTTTACAGCAGATATGCCAACAATTGAAAATATAACTACTGCTACATACGCTGATGATACTGCTTTATTTAGCCGCCAATGAATCACCGGTAATAGCTTCCGAGTTGCTGCAAAATCAATTGAATCTTCTTCAATATTGGCTTCAAAAATTAAACATTAAAGTTAATAATTCAAAGTCTGTCCATGTTACATTCGCCATGAGAAACAATTAGTGAACGTCTGTTTACCTAAATAGTGCAATTATAACAAGTTGCAATACTGTAAAATATTTAGGACTAACTTGGAAAGAGCATATCAAAAAGAAACGTGTTGCGGCGGCAACTAGAGCGTTGAAACAAAAAATAATAAAACAATTTCGGCGTCAATTTACTTTTTGCGTTTTATTATAATATTCTTTCCACGCTCACGGCTTTGTCAAAAAGAAAGAAAAAGAAAAAATGTTCGATAATTACAACTAAGGTAAGCGGTTACTAACAAAATACTTGATACCGACTCAATCCGAGACAGACTAGGTCGTTCTTACATTAACAGTCAACAAAGAAAAACAAATACATAAAATTCAGCCCTGGTCGCAATCGACCGTTAAATTATAATTCAAAAATATCATTATTAGTTTGTAACATCCCGGGCCCCGTGTGTCGACCTGGGAGACTCACCACCAACGTCCAGTATTGCCAGCTTTGATGCCGGGCGCCTCAATTTGCCAATGCCTGTCTTAACTAATGCTGCACGAACCTGCCCGTCCGCAGCCTGGAATACTTCTACATACAACCAAACCTCTTTTCCATTGCCCACGCGTTTCATTGTCATCACAAATGATGACCACTTCACCAACTTGTATCGGCCTGACTGGAGCATACCACTTTGTTCTGCGAGTTATTTCCGGCAAATATTCCAGTATCCACCTCTTCCAAAACGTTTGCTTCATCTATTGAAGTATCTGCCACTGCTTCTTTAAACAGACTCTCTCAGGCACTGCAGGCGTCTGTAGTATGTTCGGGCATCCCATTAAAAAATGGTTTGGTGTTAAAGGTTCTGCCTCGGAGTGTTCGATTGGAAGATGCGTAAGCGGTCGTGAGTTGATCAAATTTTCCGCTTCCACAAGTAGGCTGTAAAATGTTTCGATCTGCGGAGACTTTTCATTCAACGTAAATGTCAATACCCTTTTTACCGAGCGCACCATGCGTTCCCAAGCACCTCCTGCCGATGGGTTAGCTGGAACGTTAAACACCCATTCTATTCCCCGTTTCGAACACTCATTCACCAATTTTGTTTCTTCAAAAATAAATTCTTCTTTACTCGCCCCTACAAAATTTGTGCCTCTATCGCTTCTTAGTCGCACAGGTAGCCCCCGCCTGTTGATGAAATTCCTAATGCATATGATCACTGCATCAGTCGACAAATCTTTTGCAATTTCCAAATGAATCGCCCTTACTGCAAGACAAGTGAATAGAGCTACCCATCTCTTTTCCTGTCGACGGCCTATAGAGACAAAAAAAGGACCAATGTAGTCCACTCCAGTATAGGAGAATGGCCTTACATACGGGGTAACTCTATCTGATGGATGTTGGCCCATCAATGGCGGCCTTGGAACGGCTGACATGTTCTTACAAACTTGGCAATTTGATCTGACCGACCTTACAACTTGACGCAAACAAGGTATCCAAAATCTTAGTCTAATCGCGGCGCAGATAGATTCTTGATTTTGGTGCCTGAAATTATCGTGGTAGTGTTTCACAATCAACCTCGTGAGCTGATGATTCTTGGGCAATATTATAGGCTCCTTTGTACTGCGATCAACACAAGTGGCATTATCGATCCGACCAGATAAACGTATAAGTCCCTCTTTACTCAAGAATGGAGAGAGTTCAAAAATTTGACTCGACCTGGCAATACTTTTATTTGCTTTTAGCCTGCTGTACTCTTCATAAAAAATTTCCCTTTGAACCATTTTACATAAGTATTCCGTTGTGTTGTTAATTTCATTTGCACTTAATTGTATGCCATGTGCGGCGTCCATATTGTTACGCCCCCTGTTGAATGATCTGAAAATCCAAATTGCACGGCGAACCCAACTCATAATTCTTACCAACTTAAGAAAACTCGAATAACGATTAAAAGGTATAAAGGCGTTCACATCAAGGGCAAAAACAAATGTTGATCTTTTCTCTATTGTGACTTCATGTTTATCGATATCGTTTGGAATATTCGGCCAGTTCAACTTATCATCTTTCAAAAATGCGGGGCCATTCAACCAGCGCGAGGTTGAATATGCACTTGAAAAGTCCTGAGGTCGCGTTGCATCGTCCGCAGGATTTAGGGCTCCAGGCAACCATCGCCATTGTTTTTCATCGGAAGAGTCAAGTATCTCTGCGATACGATGTCCGACGAACTGTTTGTAGGTCCTGCAGTCAGATTGGATCCACTTGATCACCGTTTGGAGTCTGACCATAACACAATTTCTCCAGGCTTAACATTATGGGAGGCAAGTATAGACTCCTTCAATCTGAGGCCAAGTACTGCAGCCTGAAGCTCAAGACGAGGAATAGAAAGTGGTTTTAAAGGCGCACACCTTGACTTTCCTGCGATAAAAACTATTTTTACTTCCTCGTTGAAACATATCCTCCAATAGGCGACTGTGGCATAGGCGACCTCACTAGCATCCGAAAAGATGTGCAACTCGACAACAGTTCCCTTACAAAAGAGATTCGGATAATAGCACCTCGGAATAGTGACTTGTCTTATATTATAAAGGATTATATACCACATGAACCACTTTGTATAGATTTCATTTGGGATAGCTGAGTTCCAGTCCACTTTGCATCTCCATAGCTCCTGAAGGAGTATTTTTGATTTTATGACAACGTTAGCTAAAAACCCAAAGGGATCAAAAATGGACATAGTCAAGCCCAACACCTGACTTTTCGTTGGTTTCTGGTCTCCTTTCAAAACTAGTTCTGGAACTCTTGCAAATTTCAAAACAAAACAAAGACAATCGGTAGCTTGGCTCCAATGCATCCGCAAAATTTTTTCGGTGCTATCTTCCTCGTTGCTTAAATCTGAAAAACTTATATCGTCTTTTACGGCATTACCCTTGTTCATAGTGGCCAAAAATTCACTCGAGTTCGACACAAAACCCCTCAACTCAAATCCAGCCTGTTTATGAATATTGACTACGTCTCTGGAAACACATATGGCCTCACTTACCTCGTCGAAACAGTCAACGTAATCGTCGACATAGTGGTTATCAACAATTGATAAAGAGCCATAAGCTCTTGGATGTGTGTCTTTGTACACTTCGGCATTAAAATTTTTTACGAACTGTGCCGAACATGGTGAGCTGGCAGAGCCGAATATCATAACGCGCATCGCGTATTCATCAGGAGGTTTCTCAGACTCACCGTTTCGCCACAAAAAGCGTTGAGCTGTTTGATCCTGTTCGCGAATTTGAACACGGTGGAACATCTCCTTTATATCGGCGCAGACACTTATTTTTCGTTCTCTGAATCGAAACAAAATTGATAATAATGGCTTTGACTGATATTTTCTGGGACCCTTCATAAGTCTGGAATTAAGTGACTCGCCCTGCACATATACAGCAGCACCAAAAACGAGTCGCCTTTTATTTTGCTTATTTGCATTTGTCACGACGAAATGAGGTAAGTACCAGGTACGGTTATTTTTCGCTGCAGCTGCTTCTGGTGATAATTTTCCAGCATACGATTTAATAACATATTCATGTATTTTTTCAGTGTACCATTTAGCGAAATCTTTGTCTTTCTTCATTTTGGCTTCCATATTGTTCAAGCGTTTTAGTGCCATTGAATAACTATCCTTTTCTTCAAAACTCTCTCGCTTCCATAAAAGACCCGTTTCGAATCGCAGTCCCTTTTTGATTGTAGTCCTTAAAAGTATTTCCTCTGCGCGCTTGTCATCATGCGATATTACTGGTTCCAATATTTTTACGCCCATATTTTCTACTGTAAAATATTCCAGTTTGTTTATGAATTTCATTCATTATCTTCGCTTCTATTTGGCATACAGTGGCTTCAGTTGAATCCTCATTTGATCCAAATATTATATTACATAAACTTGTTGTGTGTAAGGCGAAACATTTGTCCAAGTTCAGTACCTTAAAAGGGCGGACGAGACTTACATGGGGAAGGCCAATCAATATTTTAGGTTGCGCATCAAAATAATCGTCTATATCGAACTCGTTCAAAATTGGAAATCGTTTCCTGAATTTTCCAAGTCTCAAATTCTGAGAAGGTAATTCTAAATTTTTTGTAGTCCATACATTTTTCATATGAAAACAAGAACTGTTCTTGCCTATTCCACCAATCTCCAGACTCACTTTGTTTGATATTTCATTCGTTTTCTTACCGCCTATCCAACCAAGGCATAAATTACTGGTCACCCCCTTTAATCCTATTTTAGTCGCAATACTGTCCTCCAAAAGAGTTATTTTGGATCCCTCGTCAATAAAGGCCACAACTTCGATGGTTCCCTTCGGACCACTTAATTCCACTGGTAGATATTTATATAATGTTCTTCTATCAAAAGAATCATCCACGATTTTATGGACATACTTGTTTTCCTTACGTTCAAATTGTTTTTTATCACTAACATCAACGTGGCTGCTTGTTCCCAATTCGCCGCATGCCGTGTTGTCATGTTCACGGACAACTATGTTGCAGTTTTGGTTGTTATCTTCACACTTGTTCATTTTGATTTCTTCATGTAATAAACGATTGTGATATTTATTATATTTTGATAGGCCGCATGGTCGTCTAATTTTGCAATCCAACGAATTGTGACCGGCACGTAAACAACCAAAACAAAGACGTTTATTCTTCACAAAAATCCATCTCTCGTTTGTGGTGATTCTTTTAAAGTTTTCACAGTGGTATAATTGGTGATTTTGGTGGCACATAGGACATTTGGTAAGTCGGCTTCCGTTTGTGGTGATTGTGAATGATGAAGTACTCTTTTCTTTTTTATTGTGGACGGATTCATTTCTATTAGTGTCGGCCTCAAACAAAAGTGAGATATACGTTGCTGCCTCTTGAAGCCATAAACTAAAGTCGCTGACACTTGGGTATGCACTGAGGTGTGTCATTGAATATTTCATCCATTCTTCCCTTTTTTGGAGTGGCAACTTACTGACGAGCTCGTCCAATAATGTAGGATTGCAAAGGTGGGCAGTTGCATTGGCGTTCATCAAAAATGCTGATAAATTCAATACCATTGTACTGAAATTTACTATTTCGTTTATTCTTTTTTCAGATATGGAGGGAAAGGCACGAACTTTTGCGATTTGGCTCCGAATCAATATCTGTGGACGACCGTAATGGAACTCTAGTGTGCTGACTACTTGGCTGACACTATCAGGGTGGATTAACAACGATTCAACCTTTGCTCTTGCATCTCCCTTCAATGATTTTTGCAGCCGTATCAAGTTTTCCAAATTAGTATAATTATAATTGTTGGTAGTTTCTTTAAATGCTACAATAAACATTGGCCATTGTTCAGGGAGACCAGAAAATTGTGGTAAATCATGTAATTTACGAAGTTGGCGCGTATCGGAGCCAGATCGGAATTCGTTCACATTCACAGGTGCACAAATGGGATTATGAGGCAAGTATGGCGATGATACTGGTGCCGAATTCGATTGGGCTGCCGTATATATTTGCGTTGAACGTTGCTGCAACAAGTCTAGCGTAGCAGGCGCGAAATTTGAAGGGGTTGCATGAGTCAATTGTGCGGCACTGTAGGAAGCAGTGGTCGCTGGCATAAATGTCTGTGGCAATGAACATTGAAAGTATGCTTTTGGCAAATAAGTTCGTGTGGTATTAATGGGCAAAGGGGTTGTGGTTGGGGCAAATGATTGCACAGAAGTCATGGGGAAGGGGCTTTTATAAGGCAAATTTGTTTAGCATGGTATATAGTACTCACGTGTATCAGTTGTATTGCTCTGTGAATTTGACACTGGCACAATCGGGTTCTTTTCCGGCATGTCATATTGTGATAGCATGGTAGTAGAATATGCTGATGATGTGTTTGGCGATGTCAAAGCTGGCAATTGGTAATCTGTTGGTGGTTTGGCTGGATCCGGTAGAGTCTTGGCAATGTCTCGTAACTTCATTTTTAACGACACTATCTACTTTTTTAAGTCTTCCATTGAAGGTTCTACGGTATCAATAATGGTCTTGTCGCAGTCACTTTCGCCGGAGGCATCAGGCGTAATTTCATCTTCCGCAGAAATCATTTCCTCCAACAGGCGTTTACTACGACGTGGCATTTATAGAGTATTATAATAAAAAATGTTGCGGCGGCAACTAGAGCGTTGAAACAAAAAATAATAAAACAATTTCGGCGTCAATTTACTTTTTGCGTTTTATTATAATATTCTTTCCACGCTCACGGCTTTGTCAAAAAGAAAGTAAAAGAAAAAATGTTCGGTAATTACAACTAAGGTAAGCGGTTACTAACAAAAAACTTGATACCGACTCAATCCGAGACAGACTAGGTCGTTCTTACATTAACAGTCAAATACATAAAATTCAGCCCTGGTCGCAATCGACCGTTAAATTATAATTCAAAAATATCATTATTAGTTTGTAACAAAACGTGAGCAACTTAATTTAAAAACAAGAAAAATGTTTTGGTTATTGGGCCCAAAATCAAGCTTAAGCTTAGAAAACAAGATTCTGCTTTACAAAACAATACTTACCGCGATGGAATCCAACTTTGGGGAACTACAAGTAATTCTAACGTTGCGATACTACAGAGATACCAGTCAAAAGCCCTAAGACTTTTAACAAATGCACCATAGTTTATCAGCAACAAAAATATACACAGAGATCTTCAAATTTTATTGGTCAAAGACGAAATAAATAACTTCAGTGAGAGATACCTAAATAGACTAAGTAATCATTCCAATGTGTTAGCAATCAGTCTTTTAGATGATAGCAATGAAATCCAAAGACTTAAAAGACTTCATGTACTTGGCCTTCCCTTCCGAAAATAGAAAAAGTTAAAATTCGTTACTCTGTATTTTAATTAAAAAGTAAATTCTTCTTGTATTTATTTTGTTTTTGGGTTTTAGGAAACTCAATATATGTTATGTTGTTATTTAAAAGTCATGAAATTTGCTTATTATTTTAATTGTAAAATAGATCGCAAATAAAAATATAAAAAAAATTACTATTCTCACTTCGCTTTTACGTTTCTGCCTGGTATATTAAAAGAAAAACTTGGATTTAAAATGAAATAATAGGAAAATATACAAATAAATGTAAGAAAACATTCGTGTGGCACCAGTTTCAGTCAAATGAGCTTTCAAACAGAGAAGACACACAAACATGCAGCCAAAGTCTACAACGCCATCACGGCATCTTCAACAGCTGTCGAAAATGAAAAAAATTGCAAACGCGTAAAAACTCATGTAGATCTAAGAAATCTGAGCGACAGTTATATTGACCATAAAAGAAAAGTTAAAAAAATCAATAAAAAATATTTTTTTTATCTACAAGATAAAAGTTCTTAAAATTGATCAATTTTGTAAAAATAAACTCATACTGGAATGTTTGAGAGAGATATTAAAAGAGAAGAGTTCATATAATCGGTTTTTAGGCTTCACGCTTTTTCTACATACATATGTATATACATACTATGTAAGTATATGAAAATAATCATCTGCATTTAATTGCTTTTTCACACTTTAGTTTATGGAACAAATCTATACACATACATACATATATGTATACTAATTTAGGATCGGTTAAAATTTCAGGAGAATATATGAACGAAATATAGTTATTCCTATTAGCGCCTAGTAAATATGAAGCCTGTACGTCGTTTCTGTGCATGAACTTAAACATTGTACTAGTCATTGCAGTTTGTACCGCATGGTACTTGGTAGCTAAATTTAATACAGTCAAAACGTTCTATAACTATATTAAATAAAATAAAATTGTGAAAGAGTACTAACTTCATCGCCTCGTCTAAGAAAATGTTGAAAAATAGTGGAAGATGATGAAATTGTCTAGTTATATCGTTTTTTTTTTTAGAGATACAGAACTTCTGAGACTCTATTACATCCTGTTGGGTGCGGCTAATATACCGAAAACGCAATCGGGCCATTTGTCTTTAAATCCAAAACTGGTACCAACATTGTGGTAATTCGTAATTTTTTTGAAAACATTATTTGGCTCAACAATCAAACAGCTAGTGATTGGCCTCCTCGTCAGTGTCACTTACACATTTGGATCAGTTTTTATGGGGTACGTTAAATCTCTGGTCTATACTGCTAAGCCAGCAACGATTAGCACAAAATTGGAAATTTCCAGAAATTATCTTTACACATTAAATAGCATGAAATTTGTAAGGTATTAGACAATTTTAATCACATGAGCACATTTTCCTCAAATGTATTGTAATGTTGTTCAAAATGTTCAACTACATGTTTTAATTTTCTAGTTTTCTTTTTGGACGTTGCAAACCAAACTGATCATGAAACGATAAGAATAAAGAAAATGTACAATTGTAAATCCGTTTATAAACAATCAAACAAAAATTATGCACAAAGGACCAGTCAAATAAAAGAGTTTGTTGATGGACCCGAAGCAATCATGAATCAAAAATCAGTTTACCAAAATGATATTTATATTTCAATTTCTGTTTTCTTAACAATCAGGGTTGTCGCAGAATCCAAGTCAGAATTGTCATCTGTCAGAATTGAAAATCAATTCTCATTATATTTGGTGTCAGGAAATTGTCTCGATTTTGCTTTGTTTCGAAAATAAACATAACCCATATTCGAATCAGCTGTTCTGTTTTATTTACATTTAACAATCTTTTCTTGGAGTTAGAATAGTAAATAAAAATATTTGTATTTAAATTAAAATGGTTGAGGCTGTAGTTTTATTTAAGTTAATGGAAGAAACAAGTAGCGAAAAAGTAAAGCGAAAAATTCATCCATCCATTCCAATGTATTGGAATTATCGGAGACAGCGTAAGTAGACGTTGTAAAAAGAGTCGCAAAGATGTATTAACATGAACAAAATTTATAGATTTGTTAGTCAGTTCCGCTTGAATAAACAGGCTTTTCAAATTTTGTTGGCCATTGTTGAAGTTCATCTTCCTCCTTCAAATATTTTTTGCGCTATTCAGCTCGCAGCGACATTGCGTTTTTTGGCCGAGGGATCTTATCAAAAGGCAGTTGGAAATGATAGTTCTGTGTATCTGGGCCGAAGTACAGTGTCTATTGTAATGAGCAATGTACTAAAGGTTTTGGAAAGACATGTGTGCCCGCAATGGGTAAAGTTGAAAATGGATGACAATGAGAAACTTAGATTTAGGCACTATTTTTCAATAAATATAAAGTTCCTTCGTTAGTTGGTTGCATCGATGGAACTCATATAAAAATTATAAAACCTTCTGTTGACGAACATTTATTTTTCATTTATTATTTTTTTTATTTATTTAGTATGAACGCCATGATCGTAAGTTAAAACAATTAAATTTTTTTGAGAAGCTTTTTTATCTGTTTTTCATTGCAAGATATGTAATAGTGATATTGCTGATTTGAGCAATAGCAATAACTCGTTATAGAAATGCAGCATACAACACAAGGGAACGAAAATTTAATATAGCTCATGCCTCAGCTCGTAACATTGTAGAGCGCACAATTGGTGTTCTGAAAAGCCGGTCTCGCTGTTTGAAGTGTACAGTCCACAAAAAGTAGTGCGGATAATAAGCCCTTAGAGGACAATTATTTATTGGCCACAGTGCCACTTCAAAATGAAGGACAAAGGATAAGAAATGAAATTGCAAACACGTTATAAAATTCTTTGGGTGTATTATATAAAAAAATGGACTGGTCAAGCTGACATATTGCCTCCTCGTGGCGCCCCTGGATAGCCCCTACAGCACCCGCTTAGAGGTGAACCAAAGTGTGCAGCGAATCCCCTCTGTCCAGGGGTCTAAACCAGGACCCGGTCCTCCAGGTTTCGGGGGTTGTGCGTGGGGATAACTTCCCTACCGTGTAAAAACACACTAGTTTTGATGCAACCACAAAGAATAAATATGGATGACTTTATTGCTGACGACCAGGAACAACGAAATAAGGATAACGATTTTCGGTTCTGCACGTGGAATGTCAGGTCCCTGAACAGACCACGTGCAGCCGATGAACTTGCGGAGGCCCTGGAAGCCTATAAGGCTGACATCACCGCCATCCAGGAAGTGCGATGGGATGGGCCGGGCAAAAAGAAAGTGAGAAACTGCGACATCTACTACGGTGATTGCTACAAAGAGCGGCGACAGCTCCTGTTTGGATGCGGGTTTGTTGTTCGAGGCAGACTTAGGCAAAGAGTCCTAAGCTTTAAATACGTGCGCGAACGCCTCATTACAATCCGCATCAAGGCTAGGCTCGGCAACATTAGCCTAATCTGCGCCCACGCCCCTACGGAGGACGTGCGACAGCAAGGATGACTTTTATAATCTCCTAGAAAGAACATACGATCAATGCCCCAGCTACGACACCAAGATCGTCCTAGGAGATTTCAACGCAAAGCTGGGCAAGGAAGACATCTTTGCTAGAGTCATCGGGAAACACAGCCTGCATGACGACACATCGGATAACGGACTCAGGCTGCTAGATTTTGTAACGGGGCGCAATCTCACTGTAGCAAGCACGCAATTCCCTCACCTCAACATTCACAAAGGGACCAGGCGGTCCCCTGATCAAATAACCGTCAACCAAATTGATCACATTGCATCCGCAGCAGACACTCCTCCAGTATTCTTGATGTCCGAACATTCCGAGGAGCCAACATTGACTCCGATCACTTCCTTGTTGTAGCCAAGGTAAGATCACGGATATCAGTAGCAAAATAGAGTAGAGCACGACCACAACAGTTTGACGTCGCAAAGCTACAATCGCAATCGACCGCTGGGGAATTTGCCGATCTAGTCTCCCTTAAGCTCTCAGAGAGTCCAGCCCTGCCAGGCGAAATAACCGATGAGGAATGGAACCGTTGCCAAAACGCCATCAGAGATGCTGCCTGCGGAAAAAACCCATGGTTTGACGACGAGTGCAGACAGGCACATTCAGCGAAGCTAGCAGCGTATAAGGCGACGTTGGAGAGAAGGACGAGAGCAGCTCGTGAGCTCTACGAACGGAAGAGAAGGGAAGAACACCGGCTTCTCAAAAGGAAGAAGAAAGAGCACGAGAAGCGCGCGATCGAGGAACTGGAGAGGTGTTACGGCAGGAATAATATCCGAAAGTTTTACCAACGCTATAAGCTTCGGACAGAAGCCTGTCGTGACGAAGAGGGACAAATCGTAGTAGAGTCGCAATCGATGCTGAGAATCTGGAAACATCACTTCTGCAGACAGTTTAACGGCGAACAAAACACCGATTCCATCGCCAGGCAGAATATTTCACTACAGATATCGGACGATGATGGTAGAGAATTCCGTCCCCCCGACCTGAATGAAGTCAAGATAGCAATATCGAGATTGAAATCAAACAAAGCTGCAGGAGCGGACGCACTGTCCGCGGAACTATTTAAGGCAGCCGGAGATGATTGGTTGGGCGCATGCACCAGCTCATCTGTAATATATGGTCGGAGGAAAGCATGCCCGACGAGTGGAATCTCAGCATCGTTTGCCCGATCCACAAAAAAGGAGACCCCTTAAACTGCGCCATCTACCGAGGAATAAGTCTCCTGAACATCGCCTACAAGATCTTCTCTGCCGTTTTGTGTGAGCGCCTGCAACCATTCGTGAACAGTTTGATAGGTCCTTATCAGTGTGGTTTCAGGCCGGGGAAGTCCACCATTGACCAAATTTTCACACTACGGCAGATCCTGGAAAAGACCCAAGAGATGCAAATCGACACCCACCACCTATTCGTCGATTTTAAGGCCGCATATGACAGTGTGTATAGGGACGAGCTATACGAAGCCATGTCTAGTTTTGACATTCCTACTAAACTCGTCAGGCTGTGTAGGATGATGATGGAGAACTCTCGCTGCTCCATCAAGGTCGGTAACGAGTTCACCGAGACCTCCAATGTCAGAAGGGGATTTAGACAAGGCGACGCTCTGTCATGTGACTTTTTTAACATAATTCTTGAGAAGATCGTGCAAAACTCACACGCCAACAACAGAGGCACGATCTTCCAAAAGTCCGTGCAACTGCTAGCATACGCTGACGACATTGACGTGATTGGTCGAACACAGCGAGCCGTCACTGAAGCGTTTGCTGGTATTTCAACGGAGGCGGCCAAAATGGGTCTAGCGGTGAACGAGGGAAAAACGAAGTATATGCTGTCATCAAAAAAGGACGCGCAACACCGACGACTGGGCCAGAACATCACCATAGGCAGCTATAACTTCGAGGTAGTGAAGGACTTCGTCTACCTTGGCTCCCAAGTCAACAGTATGAACAACATCAGTACCGAGATCAAACGCAGAATAACTCTTGCCCATCGCTGTTTCTTTGGGCTCAAGAGGCAATTGAGTTACTACTCTCGCCCTTTCTCGAAAAACCAAGTTGACACTATATACCACTTTAATAATCCCTGTACTTCTCTATGGCGCAGAAGCAAGAAACGGTGTCGAAGGCAGATGAGGAAGTCCTTGGTATTTTCGAGAGAAAAGTTCTGCGTTCAATCTTCGGCCCTGTTTGCGTTGATGGTTTCTGGAGAAGAAGATTCAATCATGAACTGTACGGGTTGTACAGCGACATGAGCCTAAACAAGCGTCTACGGATCCAACGGCTAAGATGGTTGGGCCATGTAGAGCGCATGAAGAATACTGCTCCGACCCGTAGAATCTTCGATTCCGAACCTGTGGGACAACGCAGTAGAGGACGCCCACGGAACCGATGGCGCACACAAGTGAAGACGTACCTCAACCAACTGGGTGTGCACAATTGGAGAACGCTGGCTAAAGACCGTGCCAGCTGGAAAACTTTGTTGGTTGAGGCCCAGGTTCACCACGGACTGTAGCGCCAAAAGAAGAAGAAGATATTATATAAAATTTAATTCATTTTTTATTTTACGAATGCAATTCATGTAATTAAATTATACGTTGTAAGCTTTTTCAACTATATTTTATGGAATTCATTAAATTTTTTTATTAAACGAGTGTAATTAATTTAATAATTTTAGTGTAGTCTTATAAAGGTAGATAAATAATTGATTTTTGAGATCACTTTTCTTTGCTTTTGCTTTGCGTACACAATTTTTCTCCACCAATATTTTCAGCATTCGAGAACTAAAATTTACGAACTTATCTTTTAGATCTTTTACGGAATTTGCCACAGTTTTTTTTTCTAAGACACGATATTTGCGTCTAAGAGAGCTTGCATTTTCTTGTACAGATATTTTGCCGCTCAATTCAATTTTTATTTGACGTCTTCATTTAAAAATTTATCAAAAACTGCTGTTGTACTCTGCGGCTTTGTTCTTTTTGGTGTTCTGCAGGAAATTGGCGATTTTAGTCTTATCTTAGAAGCTGATGTTGTAGGAATGTCATCGTGTAGAGTAAGTTCTGAATCACTAACTGTACCCAGCTCTTTTCACGAGACACCATCAACGTTTGTTTTCATTCCACACATTCGTGCAATAGCTGCTTCTGTTAGAGTCAGTTGGAATTTTTTAAACGGTCCCCCTCCAGTTGCACGAGATTCGGACTTATTATGCGCTAGTTTTTTTTTTATTTCACTCTTCCATTCCGTTCATATCTTTGCGCATATGTACATGCATACATAGATATATGTAAATAAAACCGTAAGGTTTAGGAGTATGTATACATATACAAATATTTAAGCCATTTTAACATTACCTTCTTCCATCCGTTTATATCCTTACATGGCGGACCAGCGCTGTTAAGAGATTGAGCCAACTGCTGACAAAGGCAAATCAACCAGCACTTTATCACGTTTAATGTAACCGCCAGCTATTTCTATGTTTTCTTCCATAAATTTAAAAAATATGCCATTTTTGCATGGTTTAAATGTTTTTTCCTATTTGTTAAATAAAATAATAAGAAAATGCTTTTGCTTATCTTAATTAAAATTAATTTTATTTAATTTTACTTACATTGTGCTAACAGTCTAAAACAAAAAAACAATATGCAAATATGGCACCTTTCAACTGATCAGATTATTTCTGACAAAAAAACGATAAAACCGATTCTGTGACACGCAATTCTGACAACAATTCTGATTCGAACATAAAACTAATAACATCTGTTTCCAGATTCTGCAACAACCTAAAAAAATAATTTTGCTAAAAATGAAAGCAATGACAGGTACCGACAATTTTTGTATTATAACGAATAGGCCTGACATTATATCATTTTATTTGGTTTATATACAATATGTATGTATGTATGTACATAAATCCACTTTCAAGACTTTTGAAATGTTCAGAAACAACAGCACAATTAATGTGTGTGTATGCAGAAAGTCAATACGAAAGGAAAGTGAAACAGTAGCGTAAACTAATTGAATGACTTAAGCTCAAGAATGATATATGTAAATACAGATTGTGTATTAATGTATGACATCACATTAGCACAAAAGTTTTCTATCCGTAATAAAGAAGAAAACAAATTTTTTTAAACAGTTGGAAAAATTAATAAAAATTAATATATGTACATATGTATAATGTATGTGGTGCAGCTAATTCTAACAGTACCCATGGGTCCAAAATGAAAGGATAAGCTTTTGTGGGTAAGGAAACAAAATAAATACCGAAGAAAATGGTTTGCAATATGAAATGGGTATGTATGTACATGACATGAGTATATTATTCCAAGCATTCGCTAAGAACAGAATTTTAAAACGTGGAACTGTTGCGTCAATCATCGACGAACAAATTTGCAATCAGCTGTTAAAGAAATTTTTGTTGGAAACATTCAGTTCATCCTAGTTTTATATACGGAGAAGTTAAAAATTTGAGGGCAGTAAAATATGCATTACTTAGTCCAACATATACATATAAACAGCGCCTTTTCTTAGGACAAGCTCTTCGAAACGAAAAAAAGGTCAGAAAGAAATGGTAGTGGAAAGGAAAGTACAATTTAAATACATTGAGGAAAAACTTTTAATAATATTTACTCGTAGACAAATATCAAAATTAAAGAATAGTTTGAAGAGACAAGTGTGTAAGTTATAGGCCACAAGATCACAGCTATACAAGTTTCTATATCGTAAACATTTTATTATTTCGTCATGTTTTGTAAGACCAGTTCTTAAAGTTTTATCTGCGACTAGCTATACATGTCGAGAATTCAAAAGCTTTGTGTATAACTTTCGATGAAATGAGAATAGGAAAGTGTACTGATATAATACATCAACGACCAGTATTATACATTTGATATATATAAACATATGTATATAGGTCATGTTGCAGAGGCCGAAATATGTGTTAATTTATATCCAAGATGTGATGTTGTAGAAATAAAAACTAAAATTTTTAATTTTTATAAAAAATTATGCCACGATATGATATCAAGAATAAATATAACGAATAAAAAACTTAATTACCCTTATTCTGTGTTTCCATTCGGATCGAAATTTTCTTCGTTTGGCAACGTTTCGCTTCGTTTTATTTTTCTTTTGTTTCTTCGATTGTATG
Source organism: Epicampocera succincta (assembly GCA_932526305.1). Taxonomy (NCBI): domain Eukaryota; kingdom Metazoa; phylum Arthropoda; class Insecta; order Diptera; family Tachinidae; genus Epicampocera; species Epicampocera succincta. The sequence goes on along the minus strand of OW052038.1, from coordinate 26,646,002 downwards.
TATTCTGCGTTACGATCGTAGCTACGTTTTTCTAAGTTGTGTATGTGCTAACGGAAGTTTTTCTAATTCTTGTTGGAGATTTTTAAAAAATGGTAAAATTAAAAATATGTAAGTATAAAATACAATAAGCAAATTTTGTTTAATTGAAATTTTAAACCTTTATTTAATTTATTACAGAAATACCTCAGCAGTACGAAAAGCTGGTAAGCTCAATGGAAATGAAGAGCGATATTGTTTGTGGTTCCTACAAGTGTCCTAAGGAAGAAGTCAAGGCATTCTGGGAAGAAGTTGCAACTACACTTAACGCCATAGGACCACCAACACGAAATGACATTACTTGGAAGAAAGTATGGCATTTTAATAATCTGTTGTATATAAAGTATACTAAATATATTATTTTTAAGGATTGACTGGAAAAGCTACATCAAACGGAAGCTGTCAGCAAACAAAAGAGAAGTGATGCACACCGGAGGAGTTTCATGCCGCCTACAGCGTATTAGTCCACTTGAGGAAAAAGTTATTCAGTTGACGGGTCTGGTAACAAATACAAGTGGAGTTAGCGTTTTTATTTGTTTATTAATTTTATTTATTACTTTTTTGTGCACTGAATTTGACTTTCTATTAAAATGTTTACAAAATTGTTTATTTTTACTGTTTCTATTTCACACGTTTCACAGCAAAGAAACTAATTTAAACATACTCTGCTCTTGTTCTTCTTCTTTTTCTTTCGATTCAGTTTTTTTTTGTCAGAATACCTTTTTTCGATCCGAGCGTAACTGAATGCGGGAACGTAATCGAAACGCAGAATAAGGGTGAATATTTTGAAATATTTTGACCCGTTTTTTGTAAATTCCAAGTAATATAAACGGGAAAACGTATGAAAATTTACGTTACGAGATAGGAAATTTGGAAAATAGATTTTATGAAAATATATATTCAAATTTATATGAATTCGTTACATATATATTTATTTTGCCTCATAGTAGTGCTTCCGCTGAACGAATTTTTTAAAAACTATCACTGATGAAAAATAAACTTACGAACAAACTTAAAATAGAAACTTGTGAGTCCTTGCTTTCCTTTTTCAATTTTCCCGAATCGGAGCTGGAGAATGGACCCCAAGTGAAGAATTATTTACAAAATATGGAATAAGTATTTCTAAAATGTGATAAACATTATCAAAAGTTTTTGTAAAAGTAAATTCTTTTTTGATAATATTACTTATATTGGATATACCTGTGAATCGTTTTTCAGTTGTAACATTGATTTATAGTTACAATATGTTAATTAATTTTATTTTAGTCTAATGTAATCGTGTTTGTTTTTTTTAATTGAAATAAATGTTATTTTTTTGTTCACAAAAAACTTGACCCTATTTTACTATTTACTAAATACGCTTTTTTACTCTTTTTTTCTTAAATACACTTTTTTCGAAAGTTTCAACGCTAACCCGCGTTTAATATTTAAAGAGAGCAAAAGAGAATTGTTTTATATAGAGCAGGATACATGCAAGTGGATAAATAATTTAAATACGGCAGGGGCCCATCTGCCGTTAACAACTATATTGCGAATGTAATTAAAGCTACACAATTTTTAAATGCAGTGAATACTCTCAATGTTTTTTAATTTAAAACTTTTAGGCTTATTGGCTAATGAAAACACCCAATCTTCTATAACTTTGATGATCAAATGACAAAATCGAGTTTATTTGAAACCGTGTTGCTGGAATACTTGCAGATCCAGGTTATGGAAACATGGTGGTACTAAATGAACTTGGATGTAGCCGAAAATAAAACAAGCTAAATGGCTTCCACAGTTTAAGTAATTTGTATGTTTTTATTTATTATCAATCAGAAAGTAGTTTGAAAATATATATGCATGTATGTACATATGTCTTACTATCACTCACAACATAGCCGTAGCAAATCTAAATATAACAGGACAAAAAGCTAAATTGATAAAACTTTTTTCGTATACTGTTACCCAAGCTATAGAAAGAGCTGCTAGTTATGGTTTTCTTAATGGGATTGATTGGAGTAAATGTTATCATCTCTCCAAAGTGTAAGGTTCTCCAATAAGTACATACTACTTATAAATAATGTTGTTGATAAAATGAGAACTAAATATGAAAAATATATGAGAGTTGTGGGTCGGAATTGTCTACTTTCCCTTTAAAGAGGCATATTATTTTTAAACAGTAGGTATATACATGTTTTGGTATAATTCGAACCAAAAGCAGCTTACATGAACGCCCTAGTCAAGAAGAATTCAGGTTCCTTTTAGGGCTACATGTATAACATTCTCATAAATCTCTGAATATATGCCCACCTTTCCTTCGTTTAGTTCACTTCGAGACAAATCGTTTAAGTAATGAGCATTAGTTAAATCATTTTCGGATATGTATATTATCTTATACTTATTGAATAGATCGTTAGTTTCTTTGTTCTTATTTTTAACTATTCTTATTTGTTTTCTATACATGTCTACAATCTTCTCCAGCAAGAAAAAAATTGGCGCCAGATTTTCTTCGGCACTGTATTCTAATTCCAAAAATGCATGAATTAAAAAGCGAGCCACCTTTTCTCTTTTCGCTTAAGGTACTCGATGTCAATAATAAATTATTATTTTCGAGTTCGGATCTTTCAGAGAATAAAACCATTTAAGTTGATGTGCTTGATGGTCAGTCTGAATCAAAAATTTGTGACCATAAAGGTAGGGACGATAGTACTTCACTGACCATACAATCGCTAACAGCTCTTTCTCCCATGTCGAGTAATTTTTCTCGTGCCCATTTAATATTCTACTTCCGTAACTAATCGGTTTGCCACCCTGACTTAAAACTGGGCGAATAGCTAAGTTACTAGCATCTGTAATTTTTATTCAAAATCGGGAATACCACAACAAAGGAAAACCCTCCTTACACAATTTTCCTTATTACAATTTTCTTCAATTTCTCAATTGCTTCGATATATAATACGTCATTTAAATTAATTCTGCTATCTTTTCGTAAATATTTGATAATTGGAGTAGCTGTCATAAAATAGTTTTTTTTATTATTTACGGTAATACCCCGTTAAACCTAAAAAGGACTTTATTTCCTTCACTGCCCTTGGCAACTGTAACTTTTGATTAAAGCCATTTCCCCAGGATTTGGCTTAGTACCACTGTCGGTAATTTGTATTTTAAGGTTGTATTCTTTAAGTTTATTGAATATTTTTTGCAAACTTTTAAAATGTTCCGTTAAGGAAGATGAAAGAACTGATATATCATCCATATATTGTATATTATGCAAATTTTACTTTTATAATCCGATAAAACGTGGTTCAACATTCGTTGAAACGTTGCAGGTGAGTTTTTAAGGCATTCGGCGTTGAAAATGTTGTTTTCTCAAAATCACTTTCCTTCATCAAATAATGACTCTATGTTCGGCAGTGGAAATCAATCATCCACTGTAATTTTATATTAAAATCAATTGATTTCTTTTTCACAATCCATAGAGGAGAATTACATTATTAATTATTGGTTTATCAGATGTTCTTACTATTTTATGGTTGCTGTCAAGTTCTGACCTTCAATGTAAAACGATTTTTTATTTAAAAAGTATTCCAACAATTTACTTTCTTCATTATTTAAATTGTTTTCTATTAACTCTTTTAATTTATTTAATTAAAATTTGTATAAACAATGTACATCATCGTATGAAATATCATAATGAGTGTCAGTTAGTTTAATTTCGTTAATATTTACTTTAAGCAAATTGTTTTCAAATTCTATTATTGCACCAATACGGCACAAAATATTCATTCCTATTACGCAATCGATTTTTTTATTAATACAATTGGTTAGTTTAATTGACATGGTATTGTGTTCTTCCTTAAATTCGTCAAGCACATTTACTATGGCTTCTTCAGTTACAACATTTTCACCTACTAAGGTTTTTAATAAAATTGGTTTCATTAATTTCTGCATTTTTCCTATTTTAGAGAAAAAGTCGTAACTACTAACGGAAGTAGCAGTACCGCTATCAATTAAACATTTCCATCCTGGTTATAATCAAAATCTCTATATAAATTAGGTGGATTCTGTCTAAAATTCATTTGTTATTGGTTACTAGCTAAATTTCTATATGAATTAGTTTGGTTTTATCTAAAATTATTCGGTTTCGGCTATTACTAAAATCGCTATACAAATTACGTTGATTCTGTCGAAAATCTTTTTGAAAAGCTGTTATTTGGAAAATTATTCGCATTTGTTTTAATTAAACTTATATCCTTTAACAAATTGTTCTCTAAACAAAAGTTGGAGGATAAATTTATTGATCTAATAATATTTTGAATTAATAGCATTTTTATACTGATGGGTAAAATGTTACCGTAAATATCAATAACAAGCTTTTCATTGCTTTCCAGCGTATATAAAACATCCGGTTCTATATACTATAGTATATATTCATTAAAGTTAAAATTTGTTTTGATTTATAATGAAGTTCTTCAAAGCTCTTAGCTTCGACATTTGGAGCGTCACTTCCCAAATTAAAACAGCTTCGCTTCACTCCAAATTGCTATTTCAGTTTTGTGATTGAGAAGTTACGACTTGTAGAAGTAACTTCCAGAAGTTAAGTGAAAACATGTGTTTGTTACTTGGCGGAAGTAACTTGCAGTGAACTGGAAGATTTTTGAGAACTTACAGAAGTTCCGTATACATCGGGTGAATGGTTTGTGGATTTTCTTTTGTTTTTTGACTTTTTTCGTAAGAAAAAAAATCGCCAAAGTGCTGATGATGTACATACATATGTACATACATATGTGGGAGTTTTATAATGACATGAAATACATGACGTCAACTCATTTACTATCTAGAGGATAATTTGGTAAGAATAACAAAATACACCATATACATATACATATGTACATATTAACGTTTTAATATTTATTTCATTATATTATTTTTAGGAGCTTTCAATTATATTGGACAACGATGCAAATATCATCGATAAGTCCGAAAAAAGCCAATCAGTACCACGGAATAGATAAAAAATCAATGCGGATGAAGATGAACATGATGTCGTACTAGAAAATGCCCTGCAAATAATGCAAAGCCCGTCCAATGAATGCCAAATATTTGGAGACTTTTTCGCTTCCGAACTTCCGCAAGTTGCTTGCTAGTGGATACGCGGCTTTATTTTGCCACAAGACATATTTATATTGTCCTTCGTATGAAAAGCAAACAACTTCTGCAAGCTGTACTCAAATTGTGAGGAAACACGTCTGCACGTTCTTGCTGGAAGTTCGTCTTAATAACTTGTACACATAACTTGTGGAAGTTGAATTCCGCAAGTTTCGGTTTGAGTGGAAATACTTCAGCAAAAACTTGCAGACGTTCTTCGGCAAGTTATTTGTCGACACACGGCTTTATATTTCTCTGTATTTTTCAGTTGCTGTGATTAATGTTCATTTGTCGAATTTGTTGTTCAAACGTACATACGAGTAGATGAAATATGCACTGATATTTATACTGTTAAGATCAATTCAAGGTATAATGTTGCTATTGCTTTTATAAGTATATTAGGCTTTTAGGTAAAGTCGTTTTTTCCATAATTTTTATATAAGTTGCTTACATCGTTAACGGGACTTTGTTTAAGTTTTAAATTTTTTTATTTTGTTACTTGTATTGAAATGAACTTGAAGGTATTTCTTCTTGAAGTTTAGTTGAATATTATACACAATTTATAATTTTAGTTTTTTATTGATTATTATTATTTTTTATTTAAATGAATTTTCAATTAAAGTCATAGGCAAGTATTTACTTTATAGAGGAAATTTTGCACACCAGTTACGGCATTTTTCGCAGCAAGAATTTAAAAACAAGAACCGTGATAAATAAATTCCTTAAATATGTAGTGTTGTTGTGCTTTTTTTAACATAAAAAATTTGTTTTGCTTTTAATTCATTGCATTTTAAAATTTTTTTCAAAAAATTGTATAATATAGGCTCTTTATGAGTTCCTCAAAAGCAGAAGGCGGAGAAACGAGCAAAAATGCTTATTTAAAAGTAACGAGTGGTGAAAACAAATGAAATGAAAAATCTAGCGATAAAAAAACTGATTCACCCACAGAGTGTTTCAGTTACTCCAACGCTAACAATAAGTGACTCTCCTATACTTGAGCTAATTAGTGCAGTCAATTACACTGCCGAGAAATCTGCCGTTCAAGTCGGAATGGATATATGCATATATATGCAGATATCTAGAGATGACGACCCGATTTTCAATTCTGAATAATAATAAGAATGGACATTAGAGTGTCCCTTAAATGAAAATGTTTGAAATGTTTATACGGTACCCGCTAATTTCTTTCTATTTGGCATAATTATGACTCATATGTAATATTACGCCCGTACGACCACGCCTTCCCTAAGCGACGGGGCTTCAAAGAGAAGAATATGCATTTTTTCACGATCGGTCTCTTTTTGGACACGAAAATTTTTATTTTGTTAATTTTTATTGTCAATAAAGGAATTATAAATAAACAGGCAGTATTTTAATCGTTCAACAACACATTGCAATACATATTGCTTTTGTTCTTGCTTGCTTGCTTTTAAAAAAGATGAATTCTTTTCCCAAGTTGATGGCTCTTCGGTGAGAAAATCAATGTTTATTTTGAATCGGCTAAACATATTATTGCTTTTTACTGAAACAAATTTATGCAGCTTTTTATATGTACGATAAAAAGCTGCATGATTTAACGAGGTAGGAAATAAATATCATGTCAAATGAATAAATAATAAAATACTTACGAAATAATGAGTAGTTCATTTCTTCCTTTGATGGAACATATCGCTTGGAATTTTCAAATTCGCTTTCTTTTGTTAAATTAGCAACAATAATCCTTTTTATTTCAATATCAACCATATCATCAAAAAGGGATAAAGTAACGACTTCTTCAGTTAAATAATACAAATGCTGACAGAATTTTGTTAAAGCACCTTTTGATATTGTTTGGTCCACACATTCATAGGTCTTAACAGCTTTTATAAAACACAAATCTTGATAGGGTGCTTTTATGGCCAAGTTACATTGTAGCCATGGTTTAACGTAAATTGTTGCAATGAAAAGAGAAACTTCTTGCAAACCCTCGGTCTCTTTTCTTGTTAACTTTAGCTGATCCCGGAATAAAAACATTTTTATTGCATAAATAGCTCTCGCCATCCATCGTGCTTGATGCATGGCTACAGGAGATTTTATTTTTAATTTTTTATCATCATGTCCGTTAAAAAAAAATATCGAAAGCTCAATGAATTCACGATAATCACCTCTCACAATTGGTTTTTCGAGTGCAGAAGAATAAAAACTGATTAAGTTGGCAATCTGCGATGGCTGAAAGTGCTGGCTTGCAATGGAGATACCATTTTGAATATCTCTATGCTCTATGTTATTCCAGTTATGTTTTAATTTTTTAAAGAGCGGTATGTCAGCGCTAACCGTAACTTGAGGGATTTTGATTTCAAATACAGTTTTTAATACCAATTCGTACACATGATGCCTGCATCCAAATAAAAGTAAATCCCTTTCTAGTGCTTGCTCCAGTAGCGCACATGCTCCATTAAAGCGACCCGTGTTGGAAGGTGTAGTATAACAGCACATAATTTGAGCTTTATCGGAGAGTTGCCAGTCATTTATTGCATTTAATACAGCTGCAGCCTGTTCTTTTCCACTTGCTTGATATAATTTTGGTACAGCAATAAGTTTCTCCTGATTCCCATACGTGATGACAATTGGAAGTCGTTCTTCTTCAATACTTTGGGCATTTATTGCGGACAACAATTTACCATCTCAATGAACAGAGACCGTTTCAGGAATATTATTTTTAAAATCAGCTTTAATGTTTTCTTTTTTGGACAGGTAATAAATTTTGTTCAATGAACTGTGGGCTTTGATCTTGATGATTTTCAACGGATATGATGGATGATGAATTTGATGAGAAGCTTGAATTTAGTGATACGGTTCTTGTATTTTCCTTTTCCTGTCTTTTTCTTTCTTTTAGTAACCGGAGTTTCGTTCTTTCTTCTTTTCTCCATAGATTGTAATCTACTCCTGCCAGAGAGCCTGGTCTAACAGGTTCCCGTTGCCGCTGCAAAAAAAGTTTGTCTTCATCGATTTTTATTTACTTTAAGGCATCACCGTGCGCGTGGGTATTCTGGCTTTTTCCAAAAAATCATGCACTCTTTTATAGTTAGGTGAGCACTTTCTTGCGTGGTTAATTTCACTTGTCGAATATTGTAAAATAGAAGAGCAAGAACTTGTTGATTTGATGGAAGTTTGGTTCCCGCGTGGTGGTTAACATTTCCAATTAAATACACCGAATATTTATTACTGCTACGACATTATATTCTTGAAATTTTTTTGTTAAAACAACTCTTCTTTTCAATTTTATACGCGCTTTTAATACAAATATGTATATAAACTGTGATAAATCACTAAAAAACTTCATCCTCAAGATACGCATTAATTGTTTGCTTCCCGTTATTTAACCGCTCGGATGTTTTTGTACCATTTTTAGTTCTTATATTTTGCGCTCTTTTTATTTTTTGCGTGGTCGTAGAAGTGTAAAATTACATATGAGTTACATTCAAGTCCTTTAGAAAAAAATTAGTGGGTACCCTCGAACTATTTAACTCTAATGGACATGCTTCATCGACAAAATTCTCAAAACTACCACCAATTTTCCTCAGAGAGAAAAACTTGAATGATCTCATAAAAATATTAATCTCGGCCATTGAAAAAAACGCGTATCATTTAACACCAAAAAAAGTAGTAACATATATACATATATGAAAAGTAAGTTCAAATCTATGCGGAAGGAGGTAACCGTAAAATAACAGCAGAGTTTTAAAATAATAAAATGGTTAAGTACAGCCATCAGCTGAGAAGCGCCAAAGGTATGCAGATTCTGGTACGGGACACTAACTCGTATGTGGACTCAGAAGAGCAAGGATTTAAGATTAAAAGTGTTGCTAATATAAGAAATCGGTGGTAAATCACCCAACCTATTTATCTAGTAAAACCGATGTTAAATTATAGAAAAATTAAATTCATACCTTTTATAACCTGAAGCTCTTATTACACTGCAAAATTACTGCAGAAGAACCCACAACGTTCAGTTTCTGTTCTGTACCATAAGTGCCAAGAATATGGACACACAAAAACGTACTGCAAATTGCCCACAGTTTGCGTCGTATGTGATGAGCTTGGTAGCACGGCTAATTGCAATAAGCCGAAAAATTACCAAAGCTATAAAAAATGCTGCAATTGTCGTAGTAACCATACTGCTAACTACAGAGGTTACCCCGTTTGTTCGTGCGTTGAACAGTCAATGAGACAAAAATCCAAAATAATTCCAGCTCAACAACGGAATAAGTACCCTGTCACTTATTCCCATATGACTCAACCAGGCATTACTCATGTTTCATGTGCTGATGCTGTGAAGATTAATCCTATTCCAACGTAAGCAGTATTACCGCCAAATAATTTATCATACATATATGGACTCAAGCTTCAACTTTAGTCGTATTGAAGCTACAATACTAAAGATATCTTAGTGCAAATTATAAACAATTTCACAACAAATATAACAAGCATGATGCAAGGTATGCTGCAAATGTAGAATACACTGCCTCAAGGAATAGTTAATATACCATGAACAGATTGAAATTACGTTTTTGGAACGCAAAAACTGCATGCCTTCAAAAATACTTATATGGATTCTAATTATTCTCTATTGCGTGCAACTAAATACAGAATAATAGCCGCCTCTGGAAAGGGTAACATATTTGTTGAACACTTAAAAGCAGTTGCTTTACCTCCTCTACCATTACGTTTTGAGTTGCAAGATGTAAAAAAATTAATTGCCAAACTCAACTCAACGGAAGCCCCAGGTATTGACGGAATCAGTAACAATATGCCGATGGAGTAGCCTCATGTAGCCGTAAAAATAATACATTTTATTTTCAATACATTACGACTGGAATGTTGTAGTACCATTGAACAAACGCATAGGTTGATTCAAGTCATAAGGAGCGCCTTTGAGAAAAGAAAGTCTTGTTTCGCACTATACATTTATGTTGCTCAGACCTTCGACAAAGTGTGGCATGTAGGCCTTATGCTGAAGCTGAAAACATGCTTTTGGAAAGCTTTATTATATCACGTATTCCCGATATCTTCAAGAATATATTACTCAGCTGGAATAATGGTTAAGCCTGTGGAGAAGAAAAGTAAACCATTACCTAACGAAAGGATACATGCCCTCATATTCGTATAAACAATAACTCGCATCTGAAATATCTTGGTATACACCTTGACCAACGACTTACTTGGAAGTCCCACATTTAGAACTTAAATTAACACAAGTATGTACATACATTGACTTATTGGTAGAATTCAGATTGTAAAATTTTGCGGAGTTTAGCTATGGGCACTGCTTCAGCTTCTAACGTAGAAAAAGTTCAACGAGGGCAAAATAAAATTTTACGTTTGATAGCGTCCATGGTAAATAGATCAGAAATTCAAATATATATCGCTGTTTAAACATGCAACTGGTAACTATAGAAATTTCTAAATACGCAGCCAAATATTTAAAAAAAAACTTCAGTCACATTTCTTGTGCGAAAAATATTTTAAATTATAGTGGTCACATTTGTCTAAAATAGAGGGATATTGCAACTCTAGTTCGCAATGCTACGAATAATATTCTTTAAGAATATACAAATGTATTGTATGCACACACAGTGGGCAGCATAACTTAAGGTACGCAAACTAATATAAACAATTTCATAAATTCTAGCAGCAAATGACGCAAAAAATGTAAGTCCTTTATATTTAACTTATTATTTTTTATTTATATATTGTAAAAAACATGTAGATCTTTTCAATTATGAAATAAAACAACGCAATAAGACTTCTGGTAACTCTAATTTTTTGCACAGCAAAAATGTATGTACTCCCTTATTTAGACTTCGCTTAGGCTTATGAATTACAATGTCATTTAGACGAGCTGACATCGAGTACACCAGTTTTATTGTGTAATCTGGGGATATTTGCTGCCATTCAGTAATAACCAAGTGTTGGGATTTACTGATGATAATCCCACTGTTGAGTTGGGATTTACTGCAAATTGTAAATAGTTCCATAAATTCTCAATCGGGTTAATATCCTGACGTTGTAGAAGGATATTAAGCATGTGGGGAGTGTTTTACGCAATCCACATTTTTACATGCGCAGCTGTGTGCTTTTGGTCATTGTCCTATTGGAAATCAAAATGATTAAGAAGATCCAACTTTTCCCCACTCTGTTTCAGATTTTTTTTTTAATGTATATATACTATTTTGTCCTTTGTTTCCTTCATCCAGACCCTGATATACAACCCTACATTATCTTCTCTTATTTTGAGTTCTTTTTTCTTTTTTAAAACGATTTATTGCTTTCTGTATAGTTGACTCACTTCTGTTTACAATTTTATGGCTATTAAAGATAATATTTCCTTCCTCAATGGACAACACCTTTCGAGTCATTTTTACACTACACTTTATTTCTTAACATACTATTCTGTCAGTCTTTTCAAGGAGGATAAGTTTAAAAACATATTTAGTGAACGTTACAGAAAGAAATAATTGGGTTGCCAATACTTAATTGCAAATCATATTTGAGGGTACCAAGACTTGTGCTGTGTAAAAATGTGGAGTTTTTAATATCATCGTTATTATTTTGTTTATTTAATTTTATTCAATATCAGAGAATTTTTTTTACTAGACTGTAGTCTACTGTAGTATGAGTAGTCATAAAATAAAAACATAAAACAAAAAATGTACTAATACAGTTTTTTGAAAATTTATGAAACCCATTACCGCGACCTGGGTTCTATATATAATAAATATATATATATAATAAATATATATATATAATACATATATATATGTACATATATGTATGTATGTATATATTTATTTATGTACTAAGTGTGTATATACAATATACATATATATTTGTATGTGTCCATACGTGTGTGTATATTATATTTCTACATATGTATAAGTACATATGTATATGACGATAAATTTATTATAACCAAATACTAAAACTAAGCTCAAGTCTGACACTAGTTAGGCTAAATAAACTATATTTAGATTGAAGATTTAAAAACTTATTGTAAGCTTTAAAATTGAATATATGTATAAATATATGTAATAAATAAATGCATATGCACAATATACATATATAAAATGATATTGAACAAATACACTAAAGGCCTATGGTCAGACTTGACTGTAAGCTCTGCACCATAATCGCATGATATAAGTTGTTTTATTGGAAAGTGAATATCTAAAAGCTCTTGTTCTTTTGTGGGTTTCTTGTGCTCCGCACTGTTAATTTTGAAGAAAAGTAAATGGGTAAAAAATTTGAGGTAATTTTAAATTAATTGAGGTGATTTTAAATTCATTTTGAAGTTTTCGAAAGTTTTGTGGCATTTGTCATCTCAAGCAACATTTTTACGTGTTATGTACATGTTTTGTTACAAATGTTTTAATTTTTGATCGATCCGATACAAGACCTTTCGTTGTGTATCTATGACCTTTTGCCGCTTTTGTGGCACTGGGATGGGCCAGTGTATTAAGGGTAAAGTTGTTGATTGCTCTCAACCTGGCGAGAAAATGCGCTGGTCAAGCTGACATACTGCCTCCTCGTGGCGCTCCCTGGATGGCCCCTCTGTCCAGGGGCCTAACTTCCCTACCGCGTAAAAGCGCATTAGTTCAGACACAACAACATTGCATTATTTGCAGGGCATTTCGTACTAGAAAATGCCCTGCAAATAATGCAAAGCCCGTCCAATGAATGCCAAATATTTGGAGACTTTTTCGCTTCCGAACTTCCGCAAGTTGCTTGCTAGTGGATACGCGGCTTTATTTTGCCACAAGACATATTTATATTGTCCTTCGTATGAAAAGCAAACAACTTCTGCAAGCTGTACTCAAATTGTGAGGAAACACGTCTGCACGTTCTTGCTGGAAGTTCGTCTTAATAACTTGTACACATAACTTGTGGAAGTTGAATTCCGCAAGTTTCGGTTTGAGTGGAAATACTTCAGCAAAAACTTGCAGACGTTCTTCGGCAAGTTATTTGTCGACACACGGCTTTATATTTCTCTGTATTTTTCAGTTGCTGTGATTAATGTTCATTTGTCGAATTTGTTGTTCAAACGTACATACGAGTAGATGAAATATGCACTGATATTTATACTGTTAAGATCAATTCAAGGTATAATGTTGCTATTGCTTTTATAAGTATATTAGGCTTTTAGGTAAAGTCGTTTTTTCCATAATTTTTATATAAGTTGCTTACATCGTTAACGGGACTTTGTTTAAGTTTTAAATTTTTTTATTTTGTTACTTGTATTGAAATGAACTTGAAGGTATTTCTTCTTGAAGTTTAGTTGAATATTATACACAATTTATAATTTTAGTTTTTTATTGATTATTATTATTTTTTATTTAAATGAATTTTCAATTAAAGTCATAGGCAAGTATTTACTTTATAGAGGAAATTTTGCACACCAGTTACGGCATTTTTCGCAGCAAGAATTTAAAAACAAGAACCGTGATAAATAAATTCCTTAAATATGTAGTGTTGTTGTGCTTTTTTTAACATAAAAAATTTGTTTTGCTTTTAATTCATTGCATTTTAAAATTTTTTTCAAAAAATTGTATAATATAGGCTCTTTATGAGTTCCTCAAAAGCAGAAGGCGGAGAAACGAGCAAAAATGCTTATTTAAAAGTAACGAGTGGTGAAAACAAATAAAATGAAAAATCTAGCGATAAAAAAACTGATTCACCCACAGAGTGTTTCAGTTACTCCAACGCTAACAATAAGTGACTCTCCTATACTTGAGCTAATTAGTGCAGTCAATTACACTGCCGAGAAATCTGCCGTTCAAGTCGGAATGGATATATGCATATATATGCAGATATCTAGAGATGACGACCCGATTTTCAATTCTGAATAATAATAAGAATGGACATTAGAGTGTCCCTTAAATGAAAATGTTTGAAATGTTTATACGGTACCCGCTAATTTCTTTCTATTTGGCATAATTATGACTCATATGTAATATTACGCCCGTACGACCACGCCTTCCCTAAGCGACGGGGCTTCAAAGAGAAGAATATGCATTTTTTCACGATCGGTCTCTTTTTGGACACGAAAATTTTTATTTTGTTAATTTTTATTGTCAATAAAGGAATTATAAATAAACAGGCAGTATTTTAATCGTTCAACAACACATTGCAATACATATTGCTTTTGTTCTTGCTTGCTTGCTTTTAAAAAAGATGAATTCTTTTCCCAAGTTGATGGCTCTTCGGTGAGAAAATCAATGTTTATTTTGAATCGGCTAAACATATTATTGCTTTTTACTGAAACAAATTCATGCAGCTTTTTATATGTACGATAAAAAGCTGCATGATTTAACGAGGTAGGAAATAAATATCATGTCAAATGAATAAATAATAAAATACTTACGAAATAATGAGTAGTTCATTTCTTCCTTTGATGGAACATATCGCTTGGAATTTTCAAATTCGCTTTCTTTTGTTAAATTAGCAACAATAATCCTTTTTATTTCAATATCAACCATATCATCAAAAAGGGATAAAGTAACGACTTCTTCAGTTAAATAATACAAATGCTGACAGAATTTTGTTAAAGCACCTTTTGATATTGTTTGGTCCACACATTCATAGGTCTTAACAGCTTTTATAAAACACAAATCTTGATAGGGTGCTTTTATGGCCAAGTTACATTGTAGCCATGGTTTAACGTAAATTGTTGCAATGAAAAGAGAAACTTCTTGCAAACCCTCGGTCTCTTTTCTTGTTAACTTTAGCTGATACCGGAATAAAAACATTTTTATTGCATAAATAGCTCTCGCCATCCATCGTGCTTGATGCATGGCTACAGGAGGTTTTATTTTAAATTTTTTATCATCATGTCCGTTAAAAAAAAATATCGAAAGCTCAATGAATTCACGATAATCACCTCTCACAATTGGTTTTTCGAGTGCAGAAGAATAAAAACTGATTAAGTTGGCAATCTGCGATGGCTGAAAGTGCTGGCTTGCAATGGAGATACCATTTTGAATATCTCTATGCTCTATGTTATTCCAGTTATGTTTTAATTTTTTAAAGAGCGGTATGTCAGCGCTAACCGTAACTTGAGGGATTTTGATTTCAAATACAGTTTTTAATACCAATTCGTACACATGATGCCTGCATCCAAATAAAAGTAAATCCCTTTCTAGTGCTTGCTCCAGTAGCGCACATGCTCCATTAAAGCGACCCGTGTTGGAAGGTGTAGTATAACAGCACATAATTTGAGCTTTATCGGAGAGTTGCCAGTCATTTATTGCATTTAATACAGCTGCAGCCTGTTCTTTTCCACTTGCTTGATATAATTTTGGTACAGCAATAAGTTTCTCCTGATTCCCATACGTGATGACAATTGGAAGTCGTTCTTCTTCAATACTTTGGGCATTTATTGCGGACAACAATTTACCATCTCAATGAACAGAGACCGTTTCAGGAATATTATTTTTAAAATCAGCTTTAATGTTTTCTTTTTTGGACAGGTAATAAATTTTGTTCAATGAACTGTGGGCTTTGATCTTGATGATTTTCAACGGATATGATGGATGATGAATTTGATGAGAAGCTTGAATTTAGTGATACGGTTCTTGTATTTTCCTTTTCCTGTCTTTTTCTTTCTTTTAGTAACCGGAGTTTCGTTCTTTCTTCTTTTCTCCATAGATTGTAATCTACTCCTGCCAGAGAGCCTGGTCTAACAGGTTCCCGTTGCCGCTGCAAAAAAAGTTTGTCTTCATCGATTTTTATTTACTTTAAGGCATCACCGTGCGCGTGGGTATTCTGGCTTTTTCCAAAAAATCATGCACTCTTTTATAGTTAGGTGAGCACTTTCTTGCGTGGTTAATTTCACTTGTCGAATATTGTAAAATAGAAGAGCAAGAACTTGTTGATTTGATGGAAGTTTGGTTCCCGCGTGGTGGTTAACATTTCCAATTAAATACACCGAATATTTATTACTGCTACGACATTATATTCTTGAAATTTTTTTGTTAAAACAACTCTTCTTTTCAATTTTATACGCGCTTTTAATACAAATATGTATATAAACTGTGATAAATCACTAAAAAACTTCATCCTCAAGATACGCATTAATTGTTTGCTTCCCGTTATTTAACCGCTCGGATGTTTTTGTACCATTTTTAGTTCTTATATTTTGCGCTCTTTTTATTTTTTGCGTGGTCGTAGAAGTGTAAAATTACATATGAGTTACATTCAAGTCCTTTAGAAAAAAATTAGTGGGTACCCTCGAACTATTTAACTCTAATGGACATGCTTCATCGACAAAATTCTCAAAACTACCACCAATTTTCCTCAGAGAGAAAAACTTGAATGATCTCATAAAAATATTAATCTCGGCCATTGAAAAAAACGCGTATCATTTAACACCAAAAAAAGTAGTAACATATATACATATATGAAAAGTAAGTTCAAATCTATGCGGAAGGAGGTAACCGTAAAATAACAGCAGAGTTTTAAAATAATAAAATGGTTAAGTACAGCCATCAGCTGAGAAGCGCCAAAGGTATGCAGATTCTGGTACGGGACACTAACTCGTGTGTGGACTCAGAAGAGCAAGGATTTAAGATTAAAAGTGTTGCTAATATAAGAAATCGGTGGTAAATCACCCAACCTATTTATCTAGTAAAACCGATGTTAAATTATAGAAAAATTAAATTCATACCTTTTATAACCTGAAGCTCTTATTACACTGCAAAATTACTGCAGAAGAACCCACAACGTTCAGTTTCTGTTCTGTACCATAAGTGCCAAGAATATGGACACACAAAAACGTACTGCAAATTGCCCACAGTTTGCGTCGTATGTGATGAGCTTGGTAGCACGGCTAATTGCAATAAGCCGAAAAATTACCAAAGCTATAAAAAATGCTGCAATTGTCGTAGTAACCATACTGCTAACTACAGAGGTTACCCCGTTTGTTCGTGCGTTGAACAGTCAATGAGACAAAAATCCAAAATAATTCCAGCTCAACAACGGAATAAGTACCCTGTCACTTATTCCCATATGACTCAACCAGGCATTACTCATGTTTCATGTGCTGATGCTGTGAAGATTAATCCTATTCCAACGTAAGCAGTATTACCGCCAAATAATTTATCATACATATATGGACTCAAGCTTCAACTTTAGTCGTATTGAAGCTACAATACTAAAGATATCTTAGTGCAAATTATAAACAATTTCACAACAAATATAACAAGCATGATGCAAGGTATGCTGCAAATGTAGAATACACTGCCTCAAGGAATAGTTAATATACCATGAACAGATTGAAATTACGTTTTTGGAACGCAAAAACTGCATGCCTTCAAAAATACTTATATGGATTCTAATTATTCTCTATTGCGTGCAACTAAATACAGAATAATAGCCGCCTCTGGAAAGGGTAACATATTTGTTGAACACTTAAAAGCAGTTGCTTTACCTCCTCTACCATTACGTTTTGAGTTGCAAGATGTAAAAAAATTAATTGCCAAACTCAACTCAACGGAAGCCCCAGGTATTGACGGAATCAGTAACAATATGCCGATGGAGTAGCCTCATGTAGCCGTAAAAATAATACATTTTATTTTCAATACATTACGACTGGAATGTTGTAGTACCATTGAACAAACGCATAGGTTGATTCAAGTCATAAGGAGCGCCTTTGAGAAAAGAAAGTCTTGTTTCGCACTATACATTTATGTTGCTCAGACCTTCGACAAAGTGTGGCATGTAGGCCTTATGCTGAAGCTGAAAACATGCTTTTGGAAAGCTTTATTATATCACGTATTCCCGATATCTTCAAGAATATATTACTCAGCTGGAATAATGGTTAAGCCTGTGGAGAAGAAAAGTAAACCATTACCTAACGAAAGGATACATGCCCTCATATTCGTATAAACAATAACTCGCATCTGAAATATCTTGGTATACACCTTGACCAACGACTTACTTGGAAGTCCCACATTTAGAACTTAAATTAACACAAGTATGTACATACATTGACTTATTGGTAGAATTCAGATTGTAAAATTTTGCGGAGTTTAGCTATGGGCACTGCTTCAGCTTCTAACGTAGAAAAAGTTCAACGAGGGCAAAATAAAATTTTACGTTTGATAGCGTCCATGGTAAATAGATCAGAAATTCAAATATATATCGCTGTTTAAACATGCAACTGGTAACTATAGAAATTTCTAAATACGCAGCCAAATATTTAAAAAAAAACTTCAGTCACATTTCTTGTGCGAAAAATATTTTAAATTATAGTGGTCACATTTGTCTAAAATAGAGGGATATTGCAACTCTAGTTCGCAATGCTACGAATAATATTCTTTAAGAATATACAAATGTATTGTATGCACACACAGTGGGCAGCATAACTTAAGGTACGCAAACTAATATAAACAATTTCATAAATTCTAGCAGCAAATGACGCAAAAAATGTAAGTCCTTTATATTTAACTTATTATTTTTTATTTATATATTGTAAAAAACATGTAGATCTTTTCAATTATGAAATAAAACAACGCAATAAGACTTCTGGTAACTCTAATTTTTTGCACAGCAAAAATGTATGTACTCCCTTATTTAGACTTCGCTTAGGCTTATGAATTACAATGTCATTTAGACGAGCTGACATCGAGTACACCAGTTTTATTGTGTAATCTGGGGATATTTGCTGCCATTCAGTAATAACCAAGTGTTTGAGTTGGGATTTACTGCAAATTGTAAATAGTTCCATAAATTCTCAATCGGGTTAATATCCTGACGTTGTAGAAGGATATTAAGCATGTGGGGAGTGTTTTACGCAATCCACATTTTTACATGCGCAGCTGTGTGCTTTTGGTCATTGTCCTATTGGAAATCAAAATGATTAAGAAGATCCAACTTTTCCCCACTCTGTTTCAGATTTTTTTTTTAATGTATATATACTATTTTGTCCTTTGTTTCCTTCATCCAGACCCTGATATACAACCCTACATTATCTTCTCTTATTTTGAGTTCTTTTTTCTTTTTTAAAACGATTTATTGCTTTCTGTATAGTTGACTCACTTCTGTTTACAATTTTATGGCTATTAAAGATAATATTTCCTTCCTCAATGGACAACACCTTTCGAGTCATTTTTACACTACACTTTATTTCTTAACATACTATTCTGTCAGTCTTTTCAAGGAGGATAAGTTTAAAAACATATTTAGTGAACGTTACAGAAAGAAATAATTGGGTTGCCAATACTTAATTGCAAATCATATTTGAGGGTACCAAGACTTGTGCTGTGTAAAAATGTGGAGTTTTTAATATCATCGTTATTATTTTGTTTATTTAATTTTATTCAATATCAGAGAATTTTTTTTACTAGACTGTAGTCTACTGTAGTATGAGTAGTCATAAAATAAAAACATAAAACAAAAAATGTACTAATACAGTTTTTTGAAAATTTATGAAACCCATTACCGCGACCTGGGTTCTATATATAATAAATATATATATATAATACATATATATATGTACATATATGTATGTATGTATATATTTATTTATGTACTAAGTGTGTATATACAATATACATATATATTTGTATGTGTCCATACGTGTGTGTATATTATATTTCTACATATGTATAAGTACATATGTATATGACGATAAATTTATTATAACCAAATACTAAAACTAAGCTCAAGTCTGACACTAGTTAGGCTAAATAAACTATATTTAGATTGAAGATTTAAAAACTTATTGTAAGCTTTAAAATTGAATATATGTATAAATATATGTAATAAATAAATGCATATGCACAATATACATATATAAAATGATATTGAACAAATACACTAAAGGCCTATGGTCAGACTTGACTGTAAGCTCTGCACCATAATCGCATGATATAAGTTGTTTTATTGGAAAGTGAATATCTAAAAGCTCTTGTTCTTTTGTGGGTTTCTTGTGCTCCGCACTGTTAATTTTGAAGAAAAGTAAATGGGTAAAAAATTTGAGGTAATTTTAAATTAATTGAGGTGATTTTAAATTCATTTTGAAGTTTTCGAAAGTTTTGTGGCATTTGTCATCTCAAGCAACATTTTTACGTGTTATGTACATGTTTTGTTACAAATGTTTTAATTTTTGATCGATCCGATACAAGACCTTTCGTTGTGTATCTATGACCTTTTGCCGCTTTTGTGGCACTGGGATGGGCCAGTGTATTAAGGGTAAAGTTGTTGATTGCTCTCAACCTGGCGAGAAAATGCGCTGGTCAAGCTGACATACTGCCTCCTCGTGGCGCTCCCTGGATGGCCCCTCTGTCCAGGGGCCTAACTTCCCTACCGCGTAAAAGCGCATTAGTTCAGACACAACAACAAGCTAGATATATAAATATGGATGACCCTATTGCTGACGACCATGGACAATGAAATAAGGATAACGATTTTCGGTTCTGCACGTGGAATGTGAGGTCCCTGGACAGACCACTTTTAACATAGATCGTGCAAAACTCACACGCCAACAACAGAGGCACGATCTGCCAAAAGTCCGTGCAACTGCTAGCATACGCTGACGACATTGACGTGATTGGTCGAACACAGCGAGCCGTCAATGAAGCGTTTGCTGGTATTTCAGCGGAGGTGGCCAAAATGGGTCTAACGGTGAACGAGGGCAAAACGAAGTAAATGCATCGATGATTAGGCCGGAACGTCACTATAGGCAGCTACAACTTCGAGGTAGTGAAGGACTTCTTCTACCTTGGCTCCCAAGTGAACAGCACGAACAACATTAATACCGAGATTAAACGCAGAAACTAACCGCTGTTTCTTTGTGCTCAAGAGGTAATTGAGTAGTAAGGCTCTCTCTCGAAAGACTAAGTTGGCGCGGAGGCATGGACAGTACCGAAGGCGGATGAGGAAGTCCTTGGTATTTTCGAGAGAAAAGTTCTGCGTTCAATATTCGGCCCTGTTTGCGTTTCAAAGAAGATTCAATTACGAACTGTACGGATTGTACAGCGACATGAGTCTAACCAGGCGTCTACGGATCCAACGGCTAAGATGGTTGGGCCATGTAGAGCGCATGGAAAATATTGCTCCTACCCGAAGAATCTTCGACTCTGAACCAGTGGGACAACGCAATAGAGGACGCTCACGAAACCGATGGCGCATACAAGTGGAGAGGGACCTCAGCCAACTTGGTGTGCAAAATTAGAGGATGCTCTAAAGACCGTGTCAGCTGGAAAAGCTTGTTGGTTGAGGCCCAGGTCCACCTGGGACTGTAGCGCCAAAAGAAGAAGAATTTAGAATATGTTCAGTTTAGTGACACAGCAGTTGGCAAAGACTCTGCTTTCATTGTTCTAATTTATGATCATAATGATTCTTTTGAGACGGACAAACATATATATGAGTACAGTTTT
Source organism: Epicampocera succincta (assembly GCA_932526305.1). Taxonomy (NCBI): domain Eukaryota; kingdom Metazoa; phylum Arthropoda; class Insecta; order Diptera; family Tachinidae; genus Epicampocera; species Epicampocera succincta. The sequence goes on along the minus strand of OW052038.1, from coordinate 26,624,421 downwards.
GCAAACAAGTCAGTTTTGGCAATGATTATATTGAGCTCTATGTAGATGCCTCGTATATTATTATTGTAGCTTTTATTTCTAATGAAGAGCTATAAAATTCTTTTATTATTTTGTTTTAAATTGGTCTTCATTCTTTGACAAAATTAAATTATTTTGAATACACTGACTCCCAGATTAAACTTTTATATATTCAAAATTTCATTTTCTTCGAATAGACTAGAATTCAAAAACAGCGCCATCTATCTGGAAAATTATAAAATCATTGCCAACATCTGGGATTCTTAAAGATCTTAAAAGTGTTAATATAATATCAGCGGGATTCACTGTAATATTATTTTCACCATTTTGGTTTATATTCATGGGGGTAAAGACTGTCTTAAAAAGAAAAATATGTTTCAAAAGATTTGCTGGTCTTTAAGGCATATTGATTTACGTAATTCGTAATATAAAATAACATAAAAAATGGGTTTTTTATACTTTAATTACAACACTAGTGTTTATCAGCTTCCTTTTAAGTAATTACATTTTAACATTGTTATTTTCCACCTAATAATATTCCTTTTCTTTGGTTCTTTTATTTTTCACCTACATAAATTTACATTTATTATTCTTAGTTTACTTTAAATTTTTTATTTAATATTTGACTTTGACTTAAACAACAATAATCACAACCTGCATCTCGTCCCCTTCTTTACGACTATCCTTCGTAGGTACGTTACTCCTACGATTATCTTCTTAGGTATGTTTTTCCTTGCGATTATCCTTCGTAGGTATGCTATTTCTTGCACTATACATACAATACGTGCACGAACTTTCAGCAACTAGTTGACTGCGTTAGTTATAAGGAGAGGAGTGTGGCACTCGTAAACTCCGCAAAAAAAAAAATATAATATAGTTTCTCTATTTAAAAACTTATAAATAATTCCTAATTTATTTATATATGTATGTATTTCTTATAATTTTGGCTTATTGTCTAAATACACAAGCACGTTCATGAATTAAAGTTGAATGAAGTGCTTTGATAGGGGATCTGCTGTTGTGGCTGTGTGTGTACCAGTAACTTGCACAAACTTTGCTGTAATGAAAACTCATTTTGATAATAAAGTTTTATCATTTTGACATGCGGAGTAAAAGAACTTAAATTAAATAACTAAAAACACTTGTTGTTTATTTGTAACACTCTAAAATCAACCATTCATTTTTGCTTATTTAATGGAAGTTATTAAAAATGTTTCTGCATCATCATTTTGCATTACCAATCATTATTGTGTTTTGTTTGCGTTATTAGTGTTGGGAACAAAACAATCCTATATTGAAATCGTTTCATTAACAATTAATGAATAATAATTCTTAGGAAATATAGGGGGCTATTCTGCGTTTCGACTCGGATCGTAAATTTCTCCGTTTGGCAGCTTTGGTATTCTGCGTTTCGATTCCGCTCAGTTTCTTTCGATTGTATGTATTATGCATTACGAACGGAGCTCCGTTTTTCTCAGTTGTTTTTTTGTTAACGGAGGGGTTTTCTTTATTTGTGTTTTTTAGTTAAAAAGTTTAAAATTGAAAAAATGTAAGTAGAAAATGAGATAAAATGTTCAGAAACGATTAGAAAACACTTAAAATTATTTTTAATTAATTTATTTAATTAAATTAATTTTTTTGTTTTTCTAATTTTTGTACCCGAATCTGATGTTTTTCTTATGTATTACAGGTCAAAAACAACAACACCAGCGCAGTATGAAAAATTGGCTACCATCAACTTTCAAAGGAAGAAGTAGTAGCGTTCCGGGAGGAAGTGGCAGGAATCATCAATGCACTAGGTCCTCCAACAAAAAATGCCAGTGCATGGAAAAAAGTAGGTATGGTTTGCGTATAATTATTGTAGAAATTAATATAAATTTATAGGTTTGGATTGACTGGAAAAGCTACATCAAACGGAAGCTGTCAACAAACAAAAAAGAAATGATGAGCACCGGAGGAGTTTCATGCCGCTTACAGCGTATTAGCCCACTTGAGGAAAAAGTTATTCAGTTGACGGGTCTGGTAACAAATACCAGCGGAATTAGCGTTTTTATTTGTTTATTAATTTTATTTATTACTTTTTAGTGGACTGAATTTGGCTTTTTATTAAAATGTTTACAAAATTGTTTATTTTTACTGTTTCTATTTCACACGTTTCACAGCAAAGACGCTAATTTAAACATACCCTGTTCTTCTTCTTTTTCTTTCGATTCCGTTTTTCTGCAGAATACCAATTTTCGATTGCAACGGAACTGAATGCGGAGACTTAATCGAAACGCAGAATAGGGGTGATAAAGTAATTTCGTAAACAAAACAGATTGAATTGCATTTTTGTTATGAGAACGAAAAATCAATTGTGTCGAAAAGAACTTCCAGGAATAATGTCTGATATTAAATTAGGGACTATGTGTATGTATGTACATATGTAAGAAAAACGAAAATACAGTAAAACAAGTACGTATACACGTATGTACATATAAGTACATACATATGTAAATATGTATAGGACTATGAAATAACATTATCTCGCGTGAAAGGAATAACGGGAAACATTATAACAGTGCAGCTCAATGGTGTGATTTGTCATAGCGGTTTGACATCATTAAACAATGAGACAGACGTGTTCGCCAACATCTACCACCCATTTAAAACGCTCTTTTTGTGTTTGTCATATGCCCTGCAGGAAACTTATACTTTTATTTCATGCAATGGGTTATTAACTTAACTAAAGTGACTATTATGTTTAATGAAAAAGATTTTCCTAATTGCGATTTTCACGTCAAATGCGTTCAAATCATGTAAATTTTCTTTTGCTACACGAAGTTTTACTTCAAAAATTAAAAGCGTATTTTCAGGTTGAGTGAATATAAAAAACTATTTGTGGACAATAACTTTCATTTATTTGGATTTGACTTTTGCTTGTGCTTCTGAAATGGAAAATCAAAATTATTTTGTAAGCACTGTAGAAGTGAGCAGGAAAAGTTATCTGCTTCAGCTTTAGAATACGACGACCGTTTTTTCATAAGTTTTACCAGAAGCAACGTTTTATTTTAAAAAGCAGTGAAAAGCTAATTTTGCGACTTTTTGACTTTAAGTTTTTTTAACACTGCTTGAATATGTACTTATGTATGTACTTATTAATATTTAAAACAGAATGTAAGCACCTTAATATTAGATACGCTTCGTTAAATATGTACATATGTATGCATGTACTATATCAAATCGTCTGACTCATGTTTGTATTACTTAGAATTATTGAAAAATTAATTCAATTGTCATGAGTCCGAAAAAGTAGGAACACTTAAACATTATTTTCTGGTTGATTTTAATATTCAATAACAATAATATGGTTTTTGTGTTATTTCATTCCAAAAGTCACTACAACAATACTGTTTCTACTGTCATTTCAGAGCTCTTAAATCTGCTAAAAGTAAATTGAATGTTTTACTTTTTTATTATGGACATGTATGAAGGAAAATAGAATTTGTTAGTGAAGGGATCGAATTGTATTGATCCATTTTTTTAACATGGTTAACTGTGAGGATAAACAAATTTCGAATGAATAAAAACAACAACACCATATTCATGTGTTTCTTTATTCGACGGTTAAATTTTCTGTGGCAGATTCATTTGCATACTTGGTAGTCATTATGATGCGAGCGTTATTTTTTATTCTCTCTCAATACCTTTGACTAAGACTTGGACGCAGTGCTTAACGTTAATAATATTCTTTTTTTTAGAGGCTAGAGTTCGGTTTCGGTAAAGTTATTTTTAGTTTTTGGAAGTGTTAGTGGTATAACAGTGTTCGGGCTATTTATTGCTGCAATAGAATATTTGGATTTGGTGACACATGTGTGCATACTGACGTTAAATAAGGCAGGAATATTAACTAACTGCACATGCAGCGTTGCCGTTGTGACACTAAAGTATTACTTTTGACCCTTTTTCGTGCCAATGACACTTTTTATGCCCCTTTTGTTAATTTATCCCTTAGTATCATTTTAACAAAATCCCTCGGCCAAAGAAATTTTATTAATAATTTTTACAAAGTTTTTGAAAAAAGAATACTATATTGAAAAAAAATAGAGGATATTGATTTTGAAAATATTTTATATGCAAAAGACACATTTGATATACATAAACATATGTATAAAGGTCATGATGCAGAGGCCGAATATGTGTTAATTTATATCCAAGATGTGATGTTGTAGAAATAAAAACGAACATTTTGAATTTTTATAAAAAATTGTGCCACAATATGATATAAGATATAACGAATAAGAAACTAAATATTTTGACCCGTTCTTTGTAAATTCCAAACAACAGATAAATTATTTTGAAATTGTTTCTGAGTTCAAAGACATAATTGTCTAACCAGAAACTTTTCTCCGTGAGTTTAAATTGCTAGAAAGTAATATAAACGCAAAACGTATGAAAATTTACGTTACGAGATAGGAAATTTGGAAAATAGATTTGATGAAAATATATATTCAAATTTATATGAATTCGTTACATATAGTATATTTACTCTGCTCATAGCAGTGCTTCCGCTGAACGAATTATTTCAAAACTATCACTGCTGAAAAATGAATTTACGAACAAACTTAAAATAGAAACTAGTGAGTCCATGCTTTCCTTTTTCAATTTTCCCGAATCGGAGCGAGAAGAATGGACCCCAAGTGAAGAATTATTTACAAAATATGGAATAAGTATTTCTAAAATGTGATAAACATTATCAAAAGTTTTTGTAAAAGTAAATTCTTTTTTGATAATATGACTTATTGAATCTTTTTTTTAGTTTTAACATTGATTTATAATTAAAGTATGGCTGCTAATTAATTTTATTTTACTCTAATGTATTTAATTAATTGTTAAAATTAATTGAAATAAATGTTATTTTTTTTGTTAAAAAAACTTGAGCTTTACTTTAAAATACCTCTTTTTGGCCTTTTTTTCTTAAATACACTTTTTATGACACTTTTTCGAAATTTTCAACGGTAACCCTGTGGACATGTGATTATATGATTTGGAGTTATATTAAACCCTAAACACAACAAACATATATATGGCACTACATAGAAAACCCCATCAAGTGTGTCAAACAACTTTTTGAATAAAACGCAATTTAGGTTTACACCATATAATTGTATTTTTACTTTACTTTCCGACGGAGGTTTTTACATACAACTCGAACAAATTTAATTCATGATATCTGACACATTATTTGCAGTGTCACATATATGAAATATTTACACACTTAATTTAAAATTTTTTGGAATAAAAAATGCATAAAATAAAATGTATGTTTATCCACAATATTGTGTACAAACATACATACTTATATAACTAAGAAGGACAATTTAAATTGTTTTCTTTCTTTTATTTTGTTGCTTTATAAAATTTCAATTTCTAAGAATGCGTGAATGTATCCATTTAATGTTTTCAATAATTAATATTTTTAATAATTAAAGTTCAATAAACTATTCGCTCTAATTATGTGCTGGTTTTCTTTTCGTGCTCCATAAATAATATAAATAATATTTTATGTTAAAAATTAAGTATCAGCAAGTCTTTATTACAAAGAATTTTACAATTAGTAAAATAAAGTTTGTAAGCATTGTTACGAAACACTTTCTTCAAAGTGTAGATATGTATAATGAACAGCCTAAAAAAGCGAAAATATTTAATTTTTATACAATAAAAACTCAGTTTTAGTTTTGAATTCACAGCCAAAAACAATTATATTTTTGTAGTCTCGTTCAATGTCACCTTTATCTATTTGCGGATTGCGGTTTAATTTATTTCTGAAATAAAACTATAAAACCACGAGAAGGATGTTGTAAGCGACAAATTATTTTAAGCTTATTGTCAATTTCAGTCCCAAAATAATGCTGATTATATTTAAGCGCAAAAATACATACCGCACTCGATCAACCAGAAAATATTAATTCGAAATTTTTAAATGCTCACTTTTCGAAAGAAATAACCCAACAGTTTAGTAAGTATGTATATCTTCTGCAAAATTTCACTTTAATACGTTTAATTTTTCATCTCAAAATTCACACTGTTACCATTTTCATAACATTTTAGCGTTTCATTTGGAGTTAGGATGCCATGCATAAGGATCTACATATGTAAATACACAAACTGTCAAAGATGTAATAAATTCACACAGCGAAAAATATTTAAAGAACTAAGCAATCGTGTAAATCCTCGTATGTACTATATTTTAAAATACAAATAGTACAAAGAAAACAACTGCCCTGTTGCTCATTTGCTTGCTTTGATAGACCGTTACAATCATACAACTGAGGGCAAAACGCAAGAAAAATGGTTTTATGTTGAGTGATTGTCTTAGTTGTTGATTGATGTCAATAGAGCAAGATTAAAATCTACAATGCTTCGTCCGAGAAATGAGTTAGTGCGTTCTTTTTTTGAAAACCAGTGCAAAAATGAAAAATCTGACAATAAATTATTAATACACATGCTGGAAACCTGGGGCGACATTTAAATATATCTCATGGTAGTATTTATGAAAGTTAATTTAAAAAGGTTGGGAAGGTTCGAAGTACTATTTTTAAAAAAGATACAGTTAAATTGTATATTACATTGAACAAAAATTATATAGAAATGACTTTAATAGAGTTGTTTGCTTAATGTGGAAGACATTTCCGTTTGGCAGAAGATCGCCCATTTAAAATAATTACCAAACACATTCATTTAAGTGAACATAATATAATAGAAAATATATGTAGCTCAGTTTTCAGTTAATTTAAAAATAGAGATTAGTGAAGAGTTTTAGGAGAAAATGCACAATTCATAAAAGACAATTCCAAAATAATAACGAGTAGTTAAAAGCTTTAATACTAGAAGTCCTTACCGAATATGACATAAAATTAAATCAAGTGTATAAACAATAGTTTCGATGAGCCCGATTTAATCCGTATGGATCTTGAATTTTCAATGGATGGAATAACCAATACCCGGTGTGGAGCCCGTACTCTGCCGATATTAAAGAAAATGTGTATATTTTTTTTGATCCGAGAATAAAAGTTTGTCTTTCCTCTCATCAGAGGGCAAAGAGCTGCATTAAGCAATTAGATACACGTCTTTTATATTTGAAAGGTAAACTTTTTTAAACCAACATCTACATTTTGCAATGCTAACATATCTTTAATATTTTACGGAGCAAGCCATAAATAAGGCAATGCAATCATAGGGAAGAGGTACCATAGAATTTTTAGCTTTGCCTCTGAACCCGCATGCAGCCAGGCGGAGGATGTGCTTGAGGAATATTTCAAATCCTGCGTCCAAGTTTAAACTCGTACAAGCCTTTTTAACTTACGAGAGGCAAAATGGGCTACGAATAAATGACAGTATTATAGATTTTTGGAGCAAGCAGAAAACTGATTTAACCCAAATAGCATATATAAAGTTTTCAATGTTTATGTGTGACTGATAGTGGTGACTTTTGATATAAAGTTCTAAAGGTTTAAAAGAATATCATCAGGCCCTTGCTTTTTCGTGAATGGAACCTGATTTAGTGTGATCAGAATATTTCATTTTACAAACGACATGAGACTTGTTAATGTTTTCCATAATTTTGTTGATACATGGAAGAATGGAGATTTGTGTATAACCAGACACAATGAACTGATTTTTCGATGATTTAGGGATCGGTTTAACTACCGCAGATTTTCAGAGTTGAGGAAAGATACCAGTTGGAAATATATTGTGTTTTCGATAACGATTTCAAATTATTTGTGATATACAATATACGATCGCCACTATATATAGCCACTGGCTAGCTTAAGTGCTTCTTCTAATTCTTTAATTTTTGGTGCGAGTACATACATTGCAGGCAGACAAGTTGTAAGCTTCGTTTGTACCATTGGTTCTTGCATGATGAAAATTTTTGGAAAAAGTGGAGTTTTCTGACAATGGAGGCCAGTAGTACGCGAAATGGTTTACGATATCAGTTAGATTTGAAAGTATGTCTGAACCAGATTTTAGTCATTTTAGTGTGTTGAAGCTGTTTCCCTCTGAGATTTTTTTACATCGTATGGGTTGATTTTGGAAGTGAATTTCTTAAGGCAGTTTTCCTTGCTGGTCTTAACGGCTCTTCTAAACAAAGAGGTGCATTTTTTTATATGCGATGACATTTGCTTCACTTCTTACCCTTTTAAAAGTATAGCAAAGTCGTTGCTTTTGGTTTCTTAAGGAAATACATGACTCTGCACGGGATTTCTTCATTTTACTTTTTATTTGTCGGATGCTAATATTTGCTGCTGATCTTAAGCATTTTGTAATGACTGCTGGTTGCTGGTTAACGTTTTTGGACGGACAAATTTTTGAAAAGTTTTCTTCTTCTGGTATAGAGTCCGGTTTGCGAACTCGGTTCTGAATTTAGGGCAGAATCTTGGTTTATTTTTGGTATCATAACTTTTTGTAAAGTGGTAAATCTTTCAGAGTTTTCCAAACACAAAAGGGTGCCAATTGGGAGGAGCACAAGGAAATTTCAACATGTGTAAAGGTTTAGTGTGTAGTGAAATGGGTTTTATTACCACTGTTTAAAATTATTAAGTATTTTACCACGGGTGTTAGATTCGGGAGAGCCCGACAGTGTGCTCCATGAACTAGAATCTCCTGTTATTGAAGTAGGCGGGCTAACATTATTAATAAAGTTTTAAAAGGAGCTGAGAAACGACCCGATAAGGTGGAACATAGGTATTCACAATCGTGAATTTTGAACCTATATTTATTTCAATAGCAACAGAATTAGTATTGCAATGAGCGTAAATTAATTTATGTGGTATTGTCCTTTTACAATTATAGCAATGACTTGTTTTGCTGTGTTGTGTTTAGAAAAACGTAGTATATTGTTTTGGACATACGATGTTTGGTTGGTTCAAAGGAATGGAAATAATATTTATTAAAAGTTGTAGTTCGAGGTGATTATTCAGTTGTATAACTATTAATTACATTTTGATAGAAAAATGAGCAAATTAGTAGTCTACAAACATTGTTTCTTCTTGTTCGTTGTAGTTGTAGGGTGCTGCCAAAGACTTGGGTAGATTTACGTTTTTGTTCTGTGTTTGCTGTGTGTTTCTTTTACTTTATTTGATTATTAGCTAAAGCGCTGTTAAAATCGGTTGTGTAGTTTTAATTGCTGGTTTTGTTACTTTGTTTGTTGTTGGAGTAACAGAAGCATTGTTACCAAATTTTTTTAGGGATCCTTTTTTGTTGTTTGCTTGTTGTGGTGCTGTCGAAGGTACTGTTAAATTGTTTATTACTTTATCGTTACATTTTGTTGTTTGAGAAGTAGTTAACGTATCTATCTACGTATGTTCTATGTTGTTTTATTTCTTGCGGTGTTAGAGTATGATAAAGTTAATGGTTAATGTTCTTTTTGCCTTTGATAAACTTCTTTTGCAGTTTTTAAGGAAAATTTTTCTTAAGTTTTTATTTTAAGAACATCTTTTTGTTGAAAAAACTCTTTACAGATTTTCGACGAAGATGTTCTTCAGCACAGTTCACGCAGAAAATATGTGTACAATTAGCTGGCATATGGTGGTAAAGCACAGTTTTCACATAATTGATTGTTCTCGCACCTTTTTTTTGTGTGGCCTAAAGCTTGTCACGTTTTGCATCACATCGGGCTTGGGAAATATTGTCTGTATTTTACTTTGTGTGGGGAAATGTTCAACTTTTCTGTATAGAATACTTATAAAATAACGCAGGACGGATAAAGTTTGCCATCTTGACTTTTTTCTACTACACCCTGTGACGATAGTTCAATTACAATTTCCGATTTGTGTATATTTTTTTTGATCCGAGAATAAAAGTTTGTCTTTCCTCTCATCAGAGGGCAAAGAGCTGCATTAAGCAATTAGATACACGTCTTTTATATTTGAAAGGTAAACTTTTTTAAACCAACATCTACATTTTGCAATGCTAACATATCTTTAATATTTTACGGAGCAAGCCATAAATAAGGCAATGCAATCATAGGGAAGAGGTACCATAGAATTTTTAGCTTTGCCTCTGAACCCGCATGCAGCCAGGCGGAGGATGTGCTTGAGGAATATTTCAAATCCTGCGTCCAAGTTTAAACTCGTACAAGCCTTTTTAACTTACGAGAGGCAAAATGGGCTACGAATAAATGACAGTATTATAGATTTTTGGAGCAAGCAGAAAACTGATTTAACCCAAATAGCATATATAAAGTTTTCAATGTTTATGTGTGACTGATAGTGGTGACTTTTGATATAAAGTTCTAAAGGTTTAAAAGAATATCATCAGGCCCTTGCTTTTTCGTGAATGGAACCTGATTTAGTGTGATCAGAATATTTCATTTTACAAACGACATGAGACTTGTTAATGTTTTCCATAATTTTGTTGATACATGGAAGAATGGAGATTTGTGTATAACCAGACACAATGAACTGATTTTTCGATGATTTAGGGATCGGTTTAACTACCGCAGATTTTCAGAGTTGAGGAAAGATACCAGTTGGAAATATATTGTGTTTTCGATAACGATTTCAAATTATTTGTGATATACAATATACGATCGCCACTATATATAGCCACTGGCTAGCTTAAGTGCTTCTTCTAATTCTTTAATTTTTGGTGCGAGTACATACATTGCAGGCAGACAAGTTGTAAGCTTCGTTTGTACCATTGGTTCTTGCATGATGAAAATTTTTGGAAAAAGTGGAGTTTTCTGACAATGGAGGCCAGTAGTACGCGAAATGGTTTACGATATCAGTTAGATTTGAAAGTATGTCTGAACCAGATTTTAGTCATTTTAGTGTGTTGAAGCTGTTTCCCTCTGAGATTTTTTTACATCGTATGGGTTGATTTTGGAAGTGAATTTCTTAAGGCAGTTTTCCTTGCTGGTCTTAACGGCTCTTCTAAACAAAGAGGTGCATTTTTTTATATGCGATGACATTTGCTTCACTTCTTACCCTTTTAAAAGTATAGCAAAGTCGTTGCTTTTGGTTTCTTAAGGAAATACATGACTCTGCACGGGATTTCTTCATTTTACTTTTTATTTGTCGGATGCTAATATTTGCTGCTGATCTTAAGCATTTTGTAATGACTGCTGGTTGCTGGTTAACGTTTTTGGACGGACAAATTTTTGAAAAGTTTTCTTCTTCTGGTATAGAGTCCGGTTTGCGAACTCGGTTCTGAATTTAGGGCAGAATCTTGGTTTATTTTTGGTATCATAACTTTTTGTAAAGTGATAAATCTTTCAGAGTTTTCCAAACACAAAAGGGTGCCAATTGGGAGGAGCACAAGGAAATTTCAACATGTGTAAAGGTTTAGTGTGTAGTGAAATGGGTTTTATTACCACTGTTTAAAATTATTAAGTATTTTACCACGGGTGTTAGATTCGGGAGAGCCCGACAGTGTGCTCCATGAACTAGAATCTCCTGTTATTGAAGTAGGCGGGCTAACATTATTAATAAAGTTTTAAAAGGAGCTGAGAAACGACCCGATAAGGTGGAACATAGGTATTCACAATCGTGAATTTTGAACCTATATTTATTTCAATAGCAACAGAATTAGTATTGCAATGAGCGTAAATTAATTTATGTGGTATTGTCCTTTTACAATTATAGCAATGACTTGTTTTGCTGTGTTGTGTTTAGAAAAACGTAGTATATTGTTTTGGACATACGATGTTTGGTTGGTTCAAAGGAATGGAAATAATATTTATTAAAAGTTGTAGTTCGAGGTGATTATTCAGTTGTATAACTATTAATTACATTTTGATAGAAAAATGAGCAAATTAGTAGTCTACAAACATTGTTTCTTCTTGTTCGTTGTAGTTGTAGGGTGCTGCCAAAGACTTGGGTAGATTTACGTTTTTGTTCTGTGTTTGCTGTGTGTTTCTTTTACTTTATTTGATTATTAGCTAAAGCGCTGTTAAAATCGGTTGTGTAGTTTTAATTGCTGGTTTTGTTACTTTGTTTGTTGTTGGAGTAACAGAAGCATTGTTACCAAATTTTTTTAGGGATCCTTTTTTGTTGTTTGCTTGTTGTGGTGCTGTCGAAGGTACTGTTAAATTGTTTATTACTTTATCGTTACATTTTGTTGTTTGAGAAGTAGTTAACGTATCTATCTACGTATGTTCTATGTTGTTTTATTTCTTGCGGTGTTAGAGTATGATAAAGTTAATGGTTAATGTTCTTTTTGCCTTTGATAAACTTCTTTTGCAGTTTTTAAGGAAAATTTTTCTTAAGTTTTTATTTTAAGAACATCTTTTTGTTGAAAAAACTCTTTACAGATTTTCGACGAAGATGTTCTTCAGCACAGTTCACGCAGAAAATATGTGTACAATTAGCTGGCATATGGTGGTAAAGCACAGTTTTCACATAATTGATTGTTCTCGCACCTTTTTTTTGTGTGGCCTAAAGCTTGTCACGTTTTGCATCACATCGGGCTTGGGAAATATTGTCTGTATTTTACTTTGTGTGGGGAAATGTTCAACTTTTCTGTATAGAATACTTATAAAATAACGCAGGACGGATAAAGTTTGCCATCTTGACTTTTTTCTACTACACCCTGTGACGATAGTTCAATTACAATTTCCGATTTCGGAACAGCACTTTTTTTGTTTCTCATTAGTGGGGGACACAGTAGTATTAATTTGAGTGCTCGATTTACTAAAACATATGAAAAACACTGCAGGTTTTTGTCATCAGATGTGGGCGAAACCACAACGTAATTAGGATCGGGTTTTTGAATGGTTGGAAGTTCAGGAAAAACCTCGAGCACGTTTTGGTTGTCGAGCTATTTTGCGCGGTGAGTATCCGCTAATACCGAAAAGTGGTTGTCCATAAAATTATTGAAAAAATTAATTGAAAAAGCTAAACCGTTCGAAAATTCTTTTTTTCACTGTATCGAAAAAACCTTTATATTAAAATATTTAATGAAAAAGAGGTCTGGTACACAGCGTAATGGAGAAATTCAACCGCACGTTACAAGTGTTAGTCGATGACTGACTTTAAAATGAATAATTACTAAACCTTAACAGTGGTATTCATAAAAAATCTTTACTAAACATATCAAGCACAAACTAGTTACTAAACAGTTTCGGTTTATTAAGCGTTTAGTAAAAAAGCGTATTCATAAACAGTTTAGTAACTAATAAATACTTCATCGAGTTTTAAGACAGATAAGAGTGACAGCACCTAAATTTTCATTTTTTATTCAACTTTTAATGCTGTATTTATGCCGATTACCAATTTCTAAATTAACCATGTCTATCATATTACCTTATGTTATTTTGCTTGTATTAAGAAAAAATATATATTTAACAAACAGATAATACTAAATAAATATCTTTACTTCTTTTAGAATAGCACAAAAATGAATAATGTTAGCGGTAAATTCACATTTTTTAACGAGTGAAGTAAAAGTATTTGAATAACGAGTTATGTTTTGTTTTTTTACATATCACTAGGATATTTCTCTTAATTTTTTTAGATTTGTATTGCAAAATTAAATAAAGATAAATTATTCGGTAGAGAAAATGGATCGAACTTCCTTTTATACATTTTTGCTTTTCGTTTTTTCTGGCAAATATTTCTTATATCTTCTTTTTAATAAGAATCAAAATTATAAAAGTTTTTTTTTAAATAAATTTTGATGTACTTATCCGTTCTTTTTATTAAATTTAATGCTTCCATTTTTGCATATTTCCTATAAAATTTGAAAAACTTGAAAATACACAATGTAAATGCAGAAAAATATAAAAATTCTCCGATAATAAGAGCTTAATTGATGGTCGAGGCAATATTAAAATTTGTACGGCTTAATAACCGCTTACTAAACGTTTAGTAAGCTAATAATCGTTTATGAATACAGTTTTTTCAAATTAAGGCTAATAGCTGCTTGTTAGCATGTATTAAGTTTTTATGAATACCACTGTAAGTTATTTTATTGTAAATATAGGATAGACCAAATCTTGGTATTTTTTCCGTCAAATATGGGATATTTTTATAATTGTAGATATTGTATATATTTGCATATGTATGTGTATCTCTAAATGTCAAAATAAGTGTGGTTAATTTTGCTTATTATAATTTATTATATTAATAAAATACAAAATAAAAAATTTTAAAATTAGCTGTACCATATATGTTCATATAAAAGGCAATAAAAAGTAATCTGTCTGCAAATCACAATATCTTTACTCACTTTGTGGTGTTAAAATCACAATTGCTATGCAATCAGAACAAGTTTTGCTTTTCGATGCGTTTTTTGGTTTTCGAAAATACAAGAAACCAGCTGACGTTTGTTTTTATGCGGCTGCATTTTTGGTCCGTTGAAAAAAAAAATTATAGCGAAATAACTAAATATTGAGCGCAAGTAAAACAAAATTTCATATTTTAATGAAAATTAAAAACGTTAAAATGACTAAGTGACTTGATACCGCATTTTAATAGCTGTAGCTCTATAAAATTTTTTATTCATAAATTTTATAAAAATTTTATAATAAATAATATTTTACGAAATTTGATGAGCCAAAAATAAAAAAGAGTCCAAAATTTAGAAAGTGATGTTCACAAGGAATTTGTTTTCCATGATATAGTATGTATGTATGTATGTGGATACTCATTTAAAATGTGACGATAAATTTCGGGCTCTCGTACAAATTAATATAATATACATACATATGTACATATTTGAAAATAATTTTTAACGCTTTCTAGATCTTTATTTTCATTGGATACATATTTATATGAACATTAAAAATAAAAGAGGTTAATTTTTGTTCTGGCCACTTTTATATGAACGTAAAACAAGTTAAATATTATTTGCGCGCATTTAGACACCATGATAGGAAAATATTTTGACTTCGTTTGAATATAAATTCATATGATGGTTTTAATTAGAAAGTGTCAAACTTCTTGCAAAAAAATTAGGTTAAGCATATCCATATGCAGAAAGAATTTTGAAAATTGGTCCACAAATGACAAAGTTGTTCAGTATTCAATATTGAGGCGGGCAATTGGCGACAGACATCCTGCCCACTCTCAATTGCAAAAAACATTAGTGGCATTTTTCCATATGCAAAAAAAATTTTGAAAATTTTTCCACAAATGGCCAAGTTATGCTCGTTTCGATTATAAAACTCTCTTAAAAACTATTTGGAAGAAGTAACATAATTTAAACTTGTGGGCGTACTGAGTCCGCGTTAAATGTTGTAAAAATTTCAGGAAGATCGGTCTAGAGCTCTTATAAGGTACAAATCGTAATCGGAATGGAGCTAGACAATTTTAGGAATTGCAGGGGTTTTCGATATACCGAGATTTCGGTTTAGGGAGGTTAATACAATAAAAATTCGAATTAACGGGGTTTTTTCAATTTATTTAATAAGTAGAATATTTTTTTTTTTAGCTCCTACATTTTTGTTTGTTGCATTATAAATGCAGGCAGAAATGATGTTTTGTTTTTGTAACACTAATAATGTTTTATGCGTACGTTTGCAAACCAACAAGCAACGTAATCACGGAAATTTTAAAAAATTCCATCAAAAAGAAAAAATTCCGTGAAAATTACCGTGAATATTAATTAGTAAATTTAAAGAGTTTAAACCGAACTTGTATTGCAAAAAAATACGAGTTATCGAGGGAACCAAAATGTATGGAGTTTTTGCGCATTAAAGCGATTTTTTCAAGGGATCAATAGTTTGTTACGAATTATTGAGACTTTGGAATTATTGGAGACATTTTGCGCACCAAGAATTTTGAAACGCACTTAAAACGGTGCGAAAAGCGCCGAGTTAACGAATGGTTGTTGAATGTTTACCCTAAGGTGGTTTACCCTAAGTATTGTCGAAAGTGGGAGCTTACACTGGGCAATTCTTTCAGCTAAGCAGATTAGCTTTTAGGCATAAGGGTGAGGGGAAAATAAGATGAGTACAAACTTGATTGTACTTTCAATTCATTTTAGTTTCCTATCCCTGCTCGGCAAAAAGCACAAATTTTGTGTATACAATCAAAATTGTATCGACAAGCAATAAGAATTGTGCTGTGTGAACAAAAAACCCATTTCAGGCAAAATAATGCATTAATCTCATCGAGAAGAATTACCTGATGTACATACATTTCGGCAAAACATTTAAGTATTCTGTTTAATCTTTAGAATTTCTCTTATTTGCAATTTATTTAAAATAAAGTTAAAATTTTTTTCCAACTATAATTTGCTTAACCGTTAAATTGTTGTGGCTACTTTTACTTTTAACACAGCATTTTTATTATTTTTATAAATTATTTTTATATTTATTTATTTATTATATTTTTAGGATCAGTGAGTTTCTAAAAATGCAATATATTTTATTTATTCTAAAAATTATGTATATATATACACATATACATACATACATATGTATATATATTGAACTTGAATTTGTTGCTTATATTTATGACAAAATCTTTTAAGACTTATTTTTCAATTTTTGTACACAGATCTATATGTAAGGAAGTATGTAAATGGGTATGTATGTATGCCAGGCATTTCACTTTAATTAATACGTGCATATGTACATACATATATACAAATGCATATGAATATAAATATATGTGCATATACAAAACAAAATACTCGCTTACTTTACCAGATGTTTCAAATAACGTTTGTTGTTTCCAAATAACTCTCAAATTTTATTATTTTATTTGACAGAAACACAATATTTAATACGTGATTTAAATTGGTTTTTCGTTAGTAAAATTAACTGAATAAAAAAGAACGGTCGTAAAGACCAATGCCTTTTGCTTTATGCCCTTAGTATCATTAAGTGCCAGTCTGACCGAAGGTTTAAAAAATATAAAAACTGATTTAAAAATAAGATGTCCTTAGGAAAATAATAATCATAAGGGACTTTTAAATAAGATGTGCTTAGCAAAGATCTTTTAAAGTAAAAATATCCTCAGAAAAAATGTAAGATTCAAAATATATACGAAAGTGAGTTTTAAAAATAAACATATTATTTGAAAAAAATACAAAATAAGCACTAAAAATATTAAAAAGGCATTTGAAATAAAAAAATCCTCAGAAATAAAAACTAAGAACTCATACACGTAAGAAGTGAATTTTAGAAATATTGAAATTTAGGAACTCAAACATACAAAAAGTTACTAAATATTCGAAAATTATAAAAAAGTGATTTAAAAATAAATAAAGTAACATTAATAAAAGTAAAGAAGTATTCAATATAAAACGTGAGTGTTATAATTCTAAACAATTAAGGGCTGCAAATAGTGCAAGCTGTACTCATTCCAGACGTGCTGTTGGTAAGTATTAACTATGATACACATTATGAATGAATGTAGTTGCGTTGCATACTTTTTCAAATTAAGAGCCATATTGTAGCTACGGAGTTAGTACAATTTAAATAAAATGTAGTCTGATTTAATACTGGCCTTATGTTTTGCATCCGTAGTATATTATGACAGACAGTTTTTACAACCTTTAGCATTTGATCAGCTTATTTTTTCAACTGTCGTGTTTTATTTAATTCCCTAAAAGTATGCTTTTTAAAAACAATACTTTCTTTTATTTTGGAATTTGGCAATGATTGTGACTGTTTTAGGACTTTTCTTCTAGTTTTTAAGAAAACTGAAAAATATTCTTTGGTTAAAATATTAATATTTATTGCTTTTTATTGCAATGAAGTTTCAAACCGCTTAAAAGGAGGAATTTAAAAATAAAAAACGTGTTTTTTGCATGCTGAAATACTTGCCAGCCGGCTTGAAAACCTTTAAAAATATATTTTCAAACATTGCATTTTCAATTCAATTGTCTTTAAAAAGACAACGAGAGTTAAAAAAAATCTGATAATATTAAAAAAAAAAAACTGAGAACAGAGAATGCAAAATTTTATTGGAAAAACATCGTTAAAATTTTTTTTGCCAGCCTTAGTGTTGAAAATTATTTGAAAAAAGATAGAAAGAGTGTTGTTGTTTTCAGAAAATAATACATACACATGTATGTAGGTCCATATTTTAACATTCTTTAGGACGTTTAAAGAAGCATTTAAAATGTAACGATAAGTTGTTATCTTGGAAATTACTTTAAAATCTTAATAATTAAACCTTCAAACATATTTTATTTCAGTTATATTATGTTAATGTGTTCGCAATAGTGATTGAGTGGTAATTTACATGATCGTGATACCAAACTTGTTCACGAACTTGCTACTTCTACGGACATACTTATATCATAAAACACTCAACATAGAATATCCCGCTATTAACTCCGCAACACGAAATTCATATATAAAATAGTTTGTAACCCCTTTTTTATATACGAATTGTTTTCATGGCGGTTTTTTTAAATAAACGCTTTTAATAAAGTAGTCCTGTGGTTAATAAAATGGAAAATAATGAATTTTGAAGACCAGTATAACAATAACCAATGAGTTGGCCCTTTGTCTTTAATTTGCGTTTATCAAACAAAGCTATTTTTTATAATTTTTCAAGACATCATATACTTATGCATTTTTATATAGCCATCAGTTAAAATATTCTTTAAACATAAACTTTTCGTTTCAAACGTTTCGAAACAACATCAAAAGCGTTTACCTGAAACGAAATAGATACACGAAAGATAGTCGAGATAAAAATCAAATTAAACAAATAGAAAAAAGCAAAACAAAAATGCTATATATGAAATTAGTATTCAAGCCCTTCTGGAAACGACTAGAAGCGTTTTTGCAAGTATAAATCAATAAATAAAGATTTCATAACATATTTTATAACGGGGTTTGGGTCAAGGGCAGAAAACCACCTGTGCAAGTGATAATTTATAGACAAAAGGAGTTTGAAATTAAGTAATTTTATCAAATTGATGTTACATTAAACAACACTGATTTTCGTGGAATAATTTAATAAGTGTGTATATGCGTAAGACAAATTGTTATGTCTGAGTTCACTTTTGCTTTTCCTCTATTTTCATAAATTTACTTATAGTTGCTAGAAAAACAAAATTATATAAAAAATATATTACCAATTACAAATTAACTGAAGTGTCTTTTGTACTATACCATGTTGAACATTTCAGATTTCAACTTAATATTTTTTGATGAGGCTGTGAACTGATCTGCTTAAGTCTTATTGGGATGCTGGCATTAGAAGCATTCAGTTTTTAAATTGTACGTATTGTTTGTTCAGACCGAATGCATTTCAGACGAATGCATTGTTCCAGAAAAAGAAAAATAAGTACTTTCTATATTAAAAGTGAAAAACATCTGCAAAGAGTCTGTACCGCAAATGCACTTTGCTGTTAAAGAAAAATTTTCTCTGTAATACCGCGTGCGGCGCACAGGTCAATCACTAGCAGGCGGGTTGTGCCTTGGATGTAGGGTGTAAAGTGTGTGGAAAGGTGAGGGGTTTCAAAATGAACTGTTCATTTGGTCAGCGAAACACAGTAAGATTTACGTTTTCTTATAATTCTATTTAGCAAAAAGTTTGCTAGATTAAAATAACAAAGCAAACCCTGATATCACGGTTGTATATTTATAAAATCAAATGCACTAGTCATGGCATTTCCTTTGCTTTTGTTCCATTTCATGTCAAGATATTATGCCTAAACAATAAAAATAACGAAGGAATTTGCAAATATTGTTTTGGTTAAAATAAATGCCAATCAAATCTCGGTAGATATTAACCATATACATACATATATACATATAAAAAGTTTTGTGCTTTTTCGTAAGAAACTTTAGGTGTCCCGATAGCTCCTCATAATCCACTTTCTTCCGAAAACAGATACCTATTACAATTTAATGTGCACCTCGCGGACAGTTAGATGCTCGAATATATCTAGACTTATACCGGCAGTTTCTATGCTATAGATTGATAGTCTCTTCGAATTGTTTTATCACGTATTCATTTAACAAAATGTGTGTCGCCATGAATTAAGTGCGAAGACATAGGATCATCAGACATTGTGCTGCAGACGTCCTTGATAAAAATAAAAACGCAAGTTCATGACCTATGTCATACAATCTTGAACAGTTAGGATTTTATAGGCTTGCATACTAAAATCCTTGCTTAAATTTTGCGTCGTTTTCCTTACGAGAGGTTAGGATTCGCGGAAGGCGATGATTTGACTGGTCACCATCTTCTCCCCGCCACCTAATCCAAAATTCCTCCTCTAACCTGTTTCTCGAAATATCTACGGAACAAAAACAACACGTATGTATGTATATATTATTCATGAAATAATAAAGATTATGTGAGCTTGTACCATTTTTCATATATGGCCATACGTGGAATTTTAATAGGATCCCAGCGAACGGAGTCTACAATACGCTTGACGAACTACTGGATCTGGCATTTGTTAATAAATGAATGAATGAATGTTTAACAATTCGCGTAAATGCAATTACATTCAATATGTGAATGAATGTATTTCAAAACTTTATAAAAAATATGAATTCCAACTAAATATAACTATTTAGCAAGTTAAACCATGTAATGATTATTTAAAAAATTAAAATCAACTTAAAATGTGATTTCAGATGTTTCTACAATTCGAGACTTTGTTTCTAAAGACACATGATTTTTGATCACACCACACACATAAGAAAGGATTTGAGGATTTGTGAAATATCTTAATATGTAATCTTCATTTTTTATTTGCAGCACAAACGTAACTTCCCATAACTTCCAAAATTGACATGAATTAATAGTTCACATCAATTTATGACTTTTATATAAAAAATCTGCTCAAATTTGCCTAAAATAGTGTTTATTTACTTATCAAAATTGTTGTTATAGATTTCACTCCAATCCTCTTGCCACTCCTGCTGAAAAATGGATGGAAAACCCAAACAGAAATTCAATACAAAAATGGTAGAAGTTTCGAATAACGATCAAGTCTTTGCTCCTTAAACAAATTTCCTTTATAGAGGAATGTTCTGAAAGTAATATGATTTAAAATCACATGTGATCTTAAAATCACCAGCTCTTGCGGTTTCTGTTGCTCGATGACTAAAATCACATGTAGCAAATTTATTTGTTTTTCTTTTAAATTTTTGTTAAAAAGTGAAAAGTTTGTCAGAAATTACTCTTTAGACCTTTAAATTTGCAAGTATATACATAGTATATATATGTAAATAAATTTTATCAATTTGGATATAGTTTCACAAATTTTATTCTTGAGCTTTAAGTTTTGAACGTCTTTTGATAAGTTTAAAGCTGGGAGTCTTTAAATGTATGTACATATATGAAGAATTTTTCAATATTTTATTTTACGTAAGCAGATTTTCTGCGCAAAATTAATTAAAAATAAATTTTTTGCAAAATAAATGTGTGTTAAACGACGCATAGAATAGATTTAAACTAAAATAAACAGCAACCGCATATTTGTGTCTGCAACACAACAAACCGCTCACCTAAAAATTACACAAAACAGAAAAGTGGTTGTTAACTTGTATCACATAGAGCATCAAAGCTGTAAACATGTAATGCGCCACCTCCTCTGGAGCACCTACAAGGATGGCGCACTGTTTGTTCTCCTTTATCTTGGATGCGTATGTGAGTATTGGTCTAATTTTTTTGAAAAAATAACAAAATAATTCCAACAGCCGCTTTTACGTAATTAAATATACATATAGTATGTACAAGTTACCATTACGTAAAATAAATATTTCTGTAATGTAAAGATTCCAATTGGAAATAATTAATGTAAATATTTAGCCATCTGGCAACCCCCAAAGTAAATGTAAGAATGTATGTAAAAAAGATAATTGTAATAAAAGGTTAGTCACATTTTGACGATGAACACGGTTGTTTTATTAAAAACCTAATTTTGGTTAAAAACTCGTGAAACGTTGTAATAGTTTAATAAATATCATACATATAATTGATAAAAACTATTCGACGTATGTATCTTAACTTACATATGTATGTAGCTGTTGACAACTGCAAAATAAATAAATGTGTCACATACCATCACATTTTCTAAGTCTCTTAGACAATGCCATTACGAAAATTTGTAGCGACAATGGAAAAAGGCATTACGCAGACATGCAACCAAAAATTTTTTAACTCGATTTATTAGCAACGTCATGTGTTTTGCAGTTCGTGTGCTCCACATTTAGCAGTAGAGTACAGAATTGTAGCGTATTTTCGAAAGATATTTTTATGAAAATTTTAAGCAAATAAATATGTAAATCTGATTAAAAGTTATTTCTTACTACACAGTTACGTTAACAGCATTGTTAGTACTAAAGGTATTGAAAGTGAAAACCGATAGAGGGCTCTCATTTTGTAGAGTTTTGCAAGCGTACTAGAAATTGCGAATGTCTACAACTGCCTTTTTGATGAATGTGCAACAGTATGTATCTGAATTTTGTATGAAGAATTTGAAAATATGTCCCTGCAATGATGATCTCGACTTTAAAAGTTTTATAGAATCTCCCCAAAACATAGAATATTTATGAATTTTATGCAGATATCTGAGTTTGTTTAAAAACGTGTCAGAACTTGAAACACTTTGTTTTTACCAAAATTATTGTTTGATTTTTGTCTCAAGTATAAATATTTATCATTAATTGCTGTCGAACGATATCGAATGTTAAGGTTGTCCACGATTTTGAAAGACTGATAACTGATTATGAATTGATTAGGAAATTTATTTTGTCAAGTCTGTTGTTAAAAATGTTAATATTCGGAATCGCGGAACATGTCCTAAGCCTGAAAGAAACTTTTGCTTTTTTTCTAGCCGACGGCTAAGTATTAGGTAAAATGGTTTTTGGCAATTTTGTTATAAATACTTACATATGTACAATAATTGTTATTTTGGTTTGACGGAATTTGTTTGTCCATTCTTGTTGTAATTTTCCCTCAGAAACTTTTATAGCTAAAGTCTTGAAACTGGAATTCTGTTATCATTATAGACACATAAATATGTATGTATGTACATAAAGCAAAAAATAAAAATTAAGGTGTGTTTGTACAAAGTATGTTCAAAAAATAAGTTGAGAGAGTTTGGAGATAGTCAAAAATCGCCTCTGAAGTATAATTGAAATTGCAACTCTATTCATTGCTTACTTTGTATGTGACAGTCGCTAAGGTTAAACGTTCTTTTATCAGCTCCTTGGTTTTTGTTTGTTAAAAAATGGATTAGAATTTGTAGCAAATTAAAGTAAAGGGCGTGAAATGTTAACGAAAGCTTGTGGTATGTTTGCTAAGAGTAAAACAAGAGTTTACGAATGGTCAAGATGACCGTAAGGACGTTGAAAAGGATGAATGCTGCGCAGTAAAAGGAGTGGCTATGAGCGATTATGGAGTCGCAATCAAAGAGTTCGCTCATACTTCATTGGGTTTTTTTTGGCAGGTATGAACACTAACTGTATTGAAGTATATATGACATTAAAAGCGCATCTCTGATGGAACTAAAGGTTCTCTCAAAGATCGAGTTTGATAAGAAGCGCAAGTGGATACTACTTTGAAAAAATAAATATTATATTCAGAAAACGAAAACTCCATTTAGTTTTTTAACACAGTTTATATTGACAATTGACATCAAAGAGGTACAGTGTCGTATTTTGTGTATTGATCCATATTTTGTGTATTGAACCATTTGTATATTGTCCAGACAGAAAATGATGTATTGCACTATTGTTACATAGTGTGTATATGGTTAATTATACACACATACATTTCTATATTCTAAGAATATATGATTGTTGCTTATTTTTAACTAATTATTCTTTTTCTCTGTTGTGTTGAAATTATGTATGTATGTATGTACATTAAAACTTAGTCGTGCCTTTTCACTTCACTTCACTAATTTTGTTTGAAATGTTATTTCTTCATCACTTATTGAAGTTTACATTTTTAAAAATCGTAGAATTTTTCGTGTTTGTTATTGTCGGTTTTTGAGAACATTTTTGATATGTAAGTATGTATGCAGATTATATTGTTATTTCGTAAGTGTTCACTTGAATTGAGGCAATTGTTTTTGCGATGCAACTGGTATTAGTCTTAATGTGTTTTTCCCAAGTGGAAAATATTTCATTAGAGAATGTTGGAGACAAAACTGACACATTTCTGTGTGTGAATTGTTGGAATTTTATTTGATACGTATGTAATTTTTTGATTGATATGTATGTAATTTGTAATTTGAATACAAAACTTTTTAATATAAAAAACTAAATGTAAATACATATGTAAGTACCTTAAGAGAAGTATAATTTTATTCGCAGGCACTATTTTTTTCTTGTTATATAATTTTCTTGTTATATAATAAATCTTTTTAACTGCCACCCATTTTTTACGACTTTAAAAGTTATAAGATAAAACAAGCAGACGTATTGAAATAGAAGCAACAATACTGCCAAAATTTCCGGCACACCAAGAAGAAAAAATTCAAACCAAAAACTAGAAAAAGCAAGACATTCATATGTATGTATGAATGTACATGCTTACATTTGAATCCCTTAATTAAATTTGGGAAATGAAATAAAACAAAAGATTTATGAATTTATGCAAAAAACATAAAAATTAAATAATTACCATAATAATCACGGGGAGACCAGTGCAGCGTTGGGCCTGTTGGAACAGTGCATTAAAACATCAGAAACATCTTAAAAATAAATCACAAATGACGGTGGCCTCAGGCATTTCTTTTGCATACGCAAGAAATCCAAACGAAAATATCACAAAAAAACCCACAAAAGAAAGTAAAAGAGAAATGAAAAATGAACCGGCAACAATATATAAACGCGTTTAAATAGGGAGTAAGATCGAGTTAAACACAATCGCACTGCTTTGAAACTCAATATTCTCTTAACGAAAACATAATGCAATGAGTTTTAGTCAAAACATTTTACTCAATTTATTATGTTTACGAATGTACCCGAAAATATTTAGTGAGTGAATTGTAGACATATGTATGTATGTACATATGTACGAGTAAATGCGGCCTTTTAAAATTCTGCCATTTTGAATGAGTCATCGAAGTACGAAGTATCAATTATTTTAAAATATAAGATATTAAAATTCCTTTTAAGTACCCAAATTTTTGGCATTTTATTATAACACCTTAAATCGAATTTTGCAAAAAAAGAAATTATAATCAAAAAACACTGAACTATGATAAAAACAGAAAAGCTAGAAATAACAGTAACTGTAAATTTTGTAAAGGCATTCATGAATATAAAAAATGCCCTGCTTTGGGGAAAAATGCAGTAACTGTGGACGACTAAATCATATCAGTGTTATCAAAACACTACTCTCAAAAAATTCGTGAAATAAGAGAAAATAGTTTGAAAAGAGAAAATTACGATCTTTTTCTACACAACATAAGCACAGATAAAACTAGAAATGTGGTATGAAAAAAATCGTGTTAATAATTGATTGATTCATTTTAAATTAGACATTGTTGCAGATGTCAATGTCTTGCCATTACGTTATCTGAAATATATGAAAGACATATGTACGTTTAGAAAAAATGGCATTCCCCCTAAAAGTTACAGTGGAAATGATTTGGCATTCAAGGGTATCTTGAGTTGCGTGGTTATGTGTAAGAATGAAATTACGTCATTAAGGTTTTACATAATAGATACACCATTCGAACAGCTATTAGGATTAAATGCTTGTGAAAAATTGGAACTGACTAAACGTGTAAATCCCGTAAAGCATTCGGAAAAAGAAATGTTCATTAAAACTAACATTGATGTTTTTTAAGGCTTAGGTTGCTTTGTTACAGACTTAGAAATAAAAGTTTAAGTCAACTCTACACCTGTAGTTAAGCCTGCTAGAAGAATTCCATTAACATTGTGTGCTAAAGTTCAAAAGGAATTGGAAAATATGGTTGAGAGGGGATTATTGAACAAGCAGATGGTCCCGTAGAAAGGGCGTCAAATTTGGTTATTGTGGAGTAAAAGTCAGGTCAACTTCGTTTGTGCATTGATCCTCAAGATTTGAATAACGACATCTTGCTGGAGAATTATACAATTCCCTCCTTTGAATCCATTTCGGCAAGGATAGCGAACAAGAGGTACTTTTCAGTTTTAGACCTAAAAGAAGCATTTTGGCAGGTATCGTTCAGCACCTTTAGCACACCGTTTGGATGCTATCGATTCAAACGATTACCATATGGAATAAAAATCGGACCGGAAGTTTTCCAAAAATATAATGAACGAAATTTCTATGGTATTCCAAATGTGATAGTATTCATAGACGACATACTTATTGCAGCAGATACAGCCGAAGAACATGATGAAATACTGAAGCAAGTCGTAGATCGCGCACGTAAGTTAATATTGATAAAATGCAGTACTAAGTAACCGAAGTTTAATATTTAGGAAAAATAATATCACAAGAAGGTATAAGATGCAATCCAGACCGGGTAAATGCTATTATGAAAATAAATTCACCTCAAAATAAGAAAGACTTACAGAAGCTGTTGGGAATGATAAATTACATCCGCGACTATATACCTAAAATTTCGGAAATTTCAAAACCTTTGCGAGATTTGCTTAAAGATAGATAGCGTTCTTTTTGAATGGCACAAGCCTCATGGTACGTGCTTAAATAAAATTAAGGTGATTATTGCTATCGCGCCAACTTTGGCTATTTTTGATGAAACAAAAGAAATAACAATTGAAACAGGCGCTTCGAAATTTGGTATTGGTTGTTGTTTGATGCAAAACGGTAGATCAATCTCATTTGCATCAAGAGAAGTCTCACGGAAACGGAAATAAACTACGCCCAAATTGAGAAGGAGTTTCTTGCTATTTTGTAACATACCTTCTGCTAGACTTCAGGGAATGAAATTATCGTTAATAAAATACAATTTAAAACTGACCTAAGCTAAATCTAAATATGTTGCAGATTTACTATCTCGATATTATAACAAAGATGAAACATCTACTGAAATTGAAGACCTAAATGAGTTTGTGCATACTGTAAATATCGCAGATGAGAGACTTAAGAGGATTAGAGCCGAACTATGTAGATGCTGATGAATTAAAAAGTATGGTTTTAAATGGATGGCTCAAAAACATTGCAAACATTCGTGATGATTTAAAATTATTTTGGAAAAATCGAAACAACATTTTTATGGAAAATGGTTTATTATTTTTCAATATTAGAATAATTGTACGAAAAGCACAACGAAAGGAAATTCGAAATCAGCTTCATATGTCACACTTGGGTGTAGAGAAAACAAAAAGAAGAGCGCGTAATATAGTGTATTGGCCCTACATGGACGTTGATATTGAAAATAAGATAGTTAAATGCCAAAGGCATCGCAACTCGAATATAAAGGAACCTATGATTTCCCATGAAGTACCATCACTACCGTTTAATAAAATTGGCATGGATATTTGTGAATATTTATCAAAACCCTATCATATGGTTTCAGATTTATATTCTAAATTTTTAGACATCATACCAATTGCATCTAAAACAGCGAAAGAATGTATTAAATATCTAAAAGTATGTTTTTCTAATCATGGTATTCCTGTGGAAATTATATCAAATAACATGCCGTTTAACTCATATGAATTTCGGAATTTTTACAAAGAAATTGCAACAAAACTAACTACCAGCAGTCCCGGGTATTCTCAAGCAAATGGACTTGCAGAAAGATTTGTAGGTATCGCAAAAAACCTTATAAAGAAAACAGCGGAAAATAAGGGAGAGTTATGGCTCGCACTCCTTGAGTACAGGAATACACCTCTTAAAGAAACTATTGCTTCTCCAGTAGAGCTTCTTGATGAGCAGAAAAATTCGAACTTTATTACCAATATGCACCGAATTAATCTCGTCAAAAATCTCACACACTGTGCGCCTGCGTATAAAATACCTCCTTTAAATTTTGAAAACTGCTTCTCCAGAAGTGCTGTTTATATTCTTATGCGTTTTTGACTTTCTATTTTAGCTTAACAACTCTTGAAATTACCTTTTCACCCACCAATACCAATCACTTTCAAAATAATCAATAGAAAGTCAATTTATGAAAATGGTTTAAATGACAGTTGACACAGAAACCATTAAACACATTTACAATATTAAGAAATAGGCAAATGAACTTTAAGTTCATTTACATTTAACACTATAATTAGGTCACAGTATTTCGAAGTAACCAAATGCTGGTAATACACTTTCAAATCAAGTGGACTTGTTGCAAGAAGTGTTTTAATTGCAACATTGATTATTTCGAAATGCTTTTAATGATGACACATTAAATTAAGTATGTATATGTATGTACATATGTATAATAGGGGTGGAATAGTGTTATATGGAAATCCTTAGTAACAAGATTTGGATACGCGCGAACCCCTAGTTTTGTGGGGTTTGGCAAAAAAATTCATGAGTCAAAAAATTTGGGGGTTGGGATGGGGGTAAATGGCTCCTCATCGGGGTCAAAAGTAGGGGAAAACGAGACAAAATCCAAGAACAACTCAATAACTATCCCCGGCTCGCTCTTAGAGGGGTAAAATTGCATACATACATAAACCAGCGCTGCCACATACTTTGCATAAAGTTTATAACTTGATTTACTTCAAAAACTTTAGCGTGTGGTAGCACAATTTTCTTTTTATATAAATAGTTAGGGGATTTACAAATTATTTCCATTGATTTATGTTATTTTGTTGTTACACATATCTTGCTACTTCTTAATGAGTTTTGAAGAGGAAAGTCACACTTGTACGTAGTGTAAAAAATTTACATTCTTTTTTGATATACTTATATTGAAAGTGGCCAATTGTAGTATATTTTACATAAATAAGGAAAAAAAATTAATACCAAAATAACAAGTAAACAAGGTAAGTAATTATTAAAAAAACATAAAGCCAAGGGTAAAGTTGTATTACTTATAACATCCTTAGAGCAAAAAATGGCATCGACATCGATGGGGATTGCGAGCAGTTTGACATCGCATACCGAACTCTTTTTGATTGGACAACCATGCTCGAATATAACGGGAACAAAGTTGCCATCTAGAGAGCAAGTGCTTAGATTCTATTTTTATGGCACTGGGCAGCGTAAAACAAGTGCTGACGAAAGTGCAAATTTGGTAACTGACACTGTCATGATTTTTTGGCGTCAAGCGTTTATTCCGACGAAACAGAAGCGATGTGAAAAAAAGGTTCATTCTTTGGTCACTGAATTGTTAGCTGTACAAAAGAATACGTTAGGAGGCGGTGAAACCCAAAGAAAAAAGGAGGCTGAGTTTGTCGGGAAATTGGATGATCTTTTTGATATTGCATATGCCAATGTACTCGAAATGGTAACCAATCCGGAAGATATAGCTTTTTTGTAACTTCAAAGAGAAAAGGGGAGTCCATGATGCATGACGGGTGTTGACAAGGTTCTAGCTAAAAACCAGAAAGGACGAGCGGAACGAAGAAAACTAGAAGAAGAGCAGAGAAAACGCACAAAACTTCAAAAGGAAGCTCCAGTAACGGGTAACTATTATTATTATAATACAAGTATAATACAATTTTACAGTGTAATTATGATATTTACAAGTGTGTACTGTGTAAATTCAGTTTGCAAGATTTCATCCACTGAATCGAGTGAATCAAATATTGAGGTCGAAGTGGCCGATGATAGAAAGATTTCGGCCAAGCGAATACCAAGAGATCTTGGGTCTGTTTTCGACAGATGTAAAATAACAGATGCGCTATATGAAATAAAAATTATATTTCTGTACAATACAGCACGTGTACTTTTTCAGTTGACTGAAACAAAATTTTTCAATGTGCATTGGGATGGCAAAATGTTGCCGGACATGCAAGGCAGTGATAAAAAATTTGAGCGACTTCCCGTTATCATTACATATGATGGAAAGGAGCAACTCCTGGGCGTGCCAAAGATACCGTCGGGTAAAGGCAAAGGCAAACGTATTGCGAATGCCGTTTACGGGCTTCTGCTTGATTGGAAAATAACTGATCGTGTTCAAGCTATTTCATTCGATACCACGGCAACAAATACTGGCCAATTTCAAGGTGCGTCACTCTTGCTGGAGCAAATACTAGAACGAGATCTTTTCTATCTACCATGTAGGCATCACATTTATGAATTGCAATTAAAAGAAGTTTTTTAAGCTAAATTCGGTAAAATGTCTGGGCCAGTAGTTCTAATTTTTGCTCGTTTCAAAGGGCAATGGCAAAAAATTAAAGATAAACCTTATAGTTCTGGCATAGAAGATAACAACGTTGCAGAGAAATTACCAATTGAAGTTCAATTAGAGATCAAGTCGTTTTGCTTATCACAACTGAAGGAAAAGCAACCCAGAGACGACTATAAAGAGTTTCTCGAAATAATTTTATTGTTTCTTGGTGAAAATATTCCAAATTATCGTTTTAGATCACCAAGAGCTATCAGCCATGCCCGATGGATAGCGAAAGGCATATACTGCTCAAAAATATTTTTATTCCGAAAATATTTCGAATTGAATAAGGAAGAACTAAGTGGACTTCGCGATGTTATCATTTTCATTGAAAGCTTGGTTTAACGCCACAAGTGCAATCAAAGCTCCAAATAATGATTTAAATTTTTTGAAAGCGATTGCTGATTATGCTTTGATTGATGAATTTGTATCGCAAAGGTTGTGGAAAAGATTCTCTGGACATCTTTGGTATCTCAATGGAGAAGCTGTTTCTCTCGCATTGTTTGATAGATGTGACTCCTACGACACAAAACGTAAAGTGGCGAATGCAATTCGTGCATTTAAGAATGAAAAAACACGAAGACAGCGAGGAAGAAGACGATGTGGATGATTCCTTGGAAGAAGATCACGATAGTGACGTGGACCATTGTGGCAGCAGTGTCAATCAAGATCGTTCAGTACATATTTTTGGTTTCAAAAGCGTTAAAAGAATTAGCGTAGAATCAACACAACTAAATAAAGATCTGATGAATAATGATTTAAGCCAATACGTAACACCTGAAACAGCCAAATTTTTCGTGCGCTTTGGATTGTCATTGGACTTCATAGTTACCGACCCAGAAAACTGGCAAGAACGCAAAGATTACCAGCAAGCGACAGAAATATTACGTAAATTACATGTTGTCAATGACGCTGCCGAAAGAGGAGTAAAGTTAATAGAAGAATACAACAACATACTGTGCCGCAACGAGGAAGAAAAAAATTTTTTGCTTCAAGTTGTATGTGAAAATAGGAAAAAGTATCCTTTTCATAATAAAAACGATTTAATTTAATTAAAATAATAATTTAACAAATGGGGGAATGGGCCAGTGCACTCAGGGCAAAGTTGTTGATTGCTCTCAACCTGGCGAGAAGCCAGCAGCGATCCCTGAAAATGGACTGGTCAAGCTGACATACTGCCTCCCCGTGGCGCCCCTGGATAGCCCCTACAGCACCCGCTTAGAGGTGAACCAAAGTGTGCAGCGAATCCCCTCTGTCCAGGGGTCTAAACCAGGACCCGGTCCTCCAGGTTTCGGGGGTTGTGCGTGGGGGTAACTTCCCTACCGTGTAAAAACACGCTAGTTACGACACAACAACAAAGAATAACTTTGTTGGTTGAGGCCCAGGTTCACCACGGACTGTAGCGCCAAGAGAAGAAGAAGAAGAAGAATAATTTAACAATAAAACATTTTTTTATAATCCAAATAAATTTTGTTAATTAATATTTCTGTATAGGGGCCACCCTAATGACTGAAGATGGACGCTGGGCATGTTCTGAAAGAATGTTGGGGAAACAAAAATATTATAAGCTGGTCATACATTTGGCCCATTTACGAGAACTCTAAAATGTCTATGCGATCATAAGGGGAAGACCAAATATTTGATATATTATGTCAAATTGAAAGAGAGGATGAATTGGGTGACGATTTTAATTTTAACAATTGATTCAGCTGCAGTAAGTTAAAAAAAATTGTACGTTTTGAAATATTAGAATATTTCAATAACAAAAAAATTGGAAAAAGTAGCAATTTAAGTAATTATTTTAAAACGGCGATGACATTGGAAGCAACTACTTATTACTCTGAATTGTGGATAACTAATTAAAAATGCCACTACAAAGGAGTCGTTAGTCTAACAAAATTTAAAAGAAGCAAACGTTGATTTGTCATTTTGTAAACAATATTTGTCTAATAAATTTTTCTTAATTTTTTTGCTTTTACTGAGCGGACGTTGTTTGTTGGTTGGTTGTTGTTTGTTGTAGCATAGTTTTTTACCATTAACATTTTGTATTTTTTTATAGAGTCTTTGGTAGGAATCGAAGAGTAAACAATACCCTTTAGGTAATGGCATTTACTTTGACATTATTTGCATTGCAGTGACATAATTTTGCCGCTACCCGAAGACTAAGAACACGTCTTCCTTGTCTTGTCCCTAACCCATTGCGGCAGTTTAGATTGTTGCACCGTTTCTGCCTGCTTTTCGCTCGGTTGGCGCTATTGAAACTATGCTTCCTAGAAAACGACATATGTAAATGCCTGTGCAAAAATGTTTGAAAATATCATCTAGAATGGGACTTTCATCCCTTCAATTAATTAAACTAAAAACGAGGCCTTTTTTTAATCAGACATAGAAAAATACAATCAGATCCAGGGAGGAAACATTTAGTATTGGAATGTTAACAAAATTCAGATACTGACTTGGTCTTCATCTCGCTCGCGTACTTTTTCAGTACATTGTATCATGTTACCGAATTCCCAATGTGTTGGAAAGTTGCTAATATAATGCCAATCCCCAAAAAGAATGAGGCAAATAACCTTGAAAATTGCGGCCCAGTCGTTAGTTCCTCAGCACATTCCAAAGTAATGGAAAGCTTGATCAATTACCATATTTAAGGTCATCTGAATTCGTATAAATTAATATGTGATCGGCACTATGGACTTCGCAGGGGTCTCTCTTCAGCTGATCTTTCAATCCTGTCAGAAATGTTTATTTTTTATTTGATTCTAAGTTAAAAGTAAAATGTAATTAAAAAAAGTAAAATGGAAAATAAACAACAAAACAAGGTACATACATATGTATGTAAATATGCAAGTATTTCAATACGGGTTGAAAGTGCGCTTTGTTATTTGGACAAATTGTTTAAGCGGCCTTTCATCATCTGTAATATTTCTTCATACCTGTTTACGTACACAACTTAAATGCAATTTTTCGTCCTATCAGATAACAAAAAGTGATATCAAAAGGCAGCGACCTGAAAATTGAAGTAATGCCGATAAGGCATGAACTTCAAACATACATAAAAAAATTTGTAATATAATGTTCTTTAATCATTCTTGTTGCGTTTGCAGGAGCTATTAAAGGAATTGGTAAAAAAAAAAGAATGAAAGAAATCGAAAATAATAATACCGATACCAACCAAAATAAGAAAATGACTTCGATCGACCTCGAGAAAGAGTAAGTAAATACATAGTATGTATGTGTGTGTGTACTATGTACACACATACATTGTTGGCCATTTCTTTGAACCAAGTGGCGATATGAAAAATAACGGTTAAAAGCGACTTTAAAACAATTTGTTTAATACTGACTTGACAATCCTTAAAGAACAAAAAATTTTTCTTTTAAACTTACTTTTTTAGTTAACTATGCAGTGATGCCAACTTAGCCCTTTGCGGGCTAGATTTAGTCCGTTTTTAGTCACTCAAAACGCGAAAAAAAATGTTTGGCCCCAAACTAAAAAACGCCTAAGTCTAGCACTTTTTACAATTATCTTTTTGCCGTTTTAGCCCCTTTTTACTTTTTGCTCGATATGGCTCCATTTTAGTTTTTGCGAACTTTTTCTTCCTTTAATCTAGTAATATCGACTAATGAAATAACGTGGCAGCATTGTTTTACGCATTTTCTTTTGTTAGTTTGCTTTACCAATTTAAAAAAGAAGAAGAATATAGAATATTCTTCTATTTCTTCCAAATTTTTGTGCTTTGTAAGTTTTTATACAAATTTAACCGTCGTTTTAATATATCTACAAACATATTTGTGTTATATGTAAGTAATTGCGGCTGCAATTATACATATACATATGTACATACATCCAGCTATATAAATAATGAAAGTATATTAGTATGAATATCAAATATACATTTGTACATAAATTAAAGTAAAGTAAAGTAAAGATGGAACGATATATCCAAAAATATCGAAAAGTATGGGAGAAAGACCCTCTTTTCAAAAAATGGATAAGACAGTGCAAAGACGAGTCAAAAGCAATTTGCATATATTGCAATGCACAAATCGCTGCAAAATACTATGATCCGGTCAGACATTCAGAAACAAAAAAACATGAAAAGGCAATGGAACATGCGAACAGTTTTAATATAGTACAACCGAAAATTAATTTTACACCAACAGCAGTTCCCAAGGAAAAAAAATTCCAGGCTATTCTTCCATTGTATACCGCAGTTCATTCACCATTTACAACTATAGACCATTTAGGTGAAATTTGTTGTAAGGCATTAAGCGGCAGCAAAATATCAAAAATAAGCCTCCATCGGAATCTACGTACATATGTACCTTTATTGAAATGTAATATATCAATCTACGTGTTGATCTCATAATAGTTATTTATTTTGTAATAAATTACTTTATAAAAATGTGTTTGTTGTTTTGATTTTCGACAGAAACATTTTACAACTGGCGATAAACGTATATTTTTTCAATTTAGCCCTTTTTAGCCTTTTTTTTAAAAAATTTACTCGTTTTGGGTCTCAAAAGATGGCATCACTGTAACTATGCTTAGTTAACCAAAACTCTCAATAAATGAAATGCGTCTGTATTGGATAAGATAATATTGCCCAGCAAACACAAAACTAAGCATTGCAAATGCAATGAATTTTAATTTTAGAAGCAAATTGGAAATGAAGTTTAAAAAAAGTTAATAAAATTAAATACAAAATATGCCACAGTTTTTACACAATAAGGCAATTTTTTCACACATATTTGATTCGTCGAGTTTATTTTACAATTAAAACTTAAAAAATTAAGTGGCATTATAAATTAAGTTTTCCAAATTTAAGATTTTGAAACAATTTCTTATTAACAAAATATGTTTTAAATTTGAAAAACTTAATTTATTTCTCTGCTTGGAACAAATAAATTTTAAGTCGGAAAAAATTTGCTCGCAGCAATATGTCGAAGGAAAAAGGGATAACAATTTCAAAGCATTTTTTTTAACTCTGCAAATCGAAATCATTTACATTTTTCCAGAATTCTGTTCGAAGAAATATAAATAATATCTTCGGTTCGAAGAAATATAAATACTGATTGTATATCGAACTCATATTGAGTAACATCACAGTTATTAGGGTTATTAAATAAATCCTACTGCAGTTGTATATTCTTAAAATCTGCAAACCTGTCTTCAAAATTGTTGAGCAGTGTGTCAAAAATCTCAACTCGCTTAGTTTTCGCAGCATCGCACAGCGATTGGCGCAATAGAGATGTTTTTTTAAAACTATAAAAGTCATCTGACTTAATTTGGCAAAGTATAAGAAAAAGTTCTGAAAAAGCATTGCATGTTACCAAAAGCATTTTTAATGACAAAACAAAAATTTCTGTCTTCCATTACACTATTTGTTTTGCTGGTTTATTTTGAAATTAAATCAAAGCTGAATCCACACAGTCCACTCGTTAACACGCAATTAACGACTGAAATCAAACTGAAATAGAAGAGAACAAGCGTTGGCGTGAGTTTTTTTTATTGTTTTTGTAGCACAATTGTGCACAGAAAATGAAGATTTGGATTACACTGTTTTACGTGCATACATACGTACATACCATCCACATTGAGTGCATTTAAATATGTACGCACATATGTATGTATGAGTGCAGTTATTTAAATTGAGAGAAACAAATTTAAGAGATATAATTAAAAGTAAATAATATTAAATAAGAAAGTGGCGGCGGCAACATACATACTTCCATATTATATTTGTTTGCAGCAATTTTTCATTTGTTTTTTAAACAAACCATCCAAAAAATGAAAAAGTTAAAAGAAAGTTTACCAAACAAAAACGGTTTGCTTCAGTCCTATTTTTGGTGCATTGTTTTTCTGCGAGTTTCTCCGTAGAATTATTGAATTTTTAAACGTTCATTAGAATAAAAGTTTTCAAAATTCTTTTTGCTCGCCCTTCAGGTACTGTGGAATTATTATTTCGCATCTTTTCTATTTTGGTCTGTACATCAACTTTAATGTCATTTAAAATATTTAATATAAATACATATAAAGATATGTAAGTACATATGTATGTATATACTTATGTATGTGTATGTACATATACATATAAAATTTGTTCTCACCGGGAACTGCATCATTCACATCTATTGCAATATTGTGAAGTACTGCAAGAGCAACAATTAAAACTTTTGCATTTGCAAGACTAACTGTCATTCCAAGTAACAGACATCAAAGCCCTTGTCTCTACACTCCAAAACATCGCTTCCCTGAATTTTGAGTAGCAATATTATATTTTATTTCTTTTTCATTTTGCGGCTGAATTAAAGTAGTAAATAGATACGGCGTTATTTTGTAACTCGAGTCACCAAGTAATTGAAAATCCTTCAGTCATGTATACTACTTCTCCACCTTGCCACAATGTCCCAAGTTTGTAGTTTTGCGTCACATATAACGTTTTTTAAACTTATGTATGTATGTTTTAAGAAGCATTTCTTACTTGCACATTTAGGTAGTATTATCCTTTCCTATTGCTGTAGAATTGAGCAAGATCACCACCAGACTATTTTATTTCTATGTAAGTCCATCGTGCTATTGATGCCTCCTCTTCTAAAGACGCGGGCATTTTTATTCTGTTTCTGCCAAGATCTGCTAAGGCACGAGCAACTCTGCTTGTGTTAGACCATGAAGATTGGCAGCATCGTCTTGGTACTGAAAAAGATTGAGAATATTTGACAACGATTGTCATAGAATCATATCTTACCTTACAACACAAGACAATCATTGCCTGTAGTTCAGCGGACGTGCCACAACCGCTTGTATTCAAACTGATATTTTCTCTTTCGAAATCTACAATTTTGCGTACAGTAGATTTTTTTAATCGGTATTTGATTTTGAATTGGTTATATGGTATTGAAAAAAGATTAACTCTTTCCTTGTATATCTTATATTGTAGAGCATTTGAGAGCAGAAATAAAGCCACATTCTGTATATACATATGTAGATACGAACCACACGATGTATGTTTCGATGAGTGAAACTCGCTTAGCTAGTTGCTTTATATGTATGTAGATGTTCAGGCTCAATCATTATGTCTTTTTAAATCGGAATAAATTTCGGAACCTTTACAACACACCAAAGACTAATAAAAATAGTACGCTTTTTCATGGTTTCAATTACGATTTCTGTTGTGGTAAGCTTACCTGCAAACGGATTTCACACATTCAATGAAGTTTTTAGTCCTATATTATGAAACATCGAAAATATATTTATCTATATTTTGTTGAAAATCACAAGACATTTATGTATGTTAAAAAATAGACCAATTTTTCACCCTGAAGAAAGACTTCTTTTAGACATAAAACAATGTTCTTTAGATCAGAAAATATGTTTACGGGCAGTTTTTGAATTTCTTTATAAAAAAGCTGCTGGGGACAAAAGTTTTGGAACTAATTTTTCTACGTAGCTTTCTTTTTCGTATAAAATCGAACCACATCATCTATTGAAGGAAAATTAATATTCTGTTAAGACAGTTGCATACGTCTGAAGTGACTAAGTAAAAATCCATGACAAGAACTGCAACCTTTCAAACTTTACGCCACATTTCTTGTTTCCATATTTGAGAAAAAAAAAAACACAGTGTTAATGGCTGTAGTCACGCCCATCCATATTATCGTTAATGCTTAAAATTCTACTGCCACAATCAATTATATTAACTTTGAGAGTCACCATAATCAATTACTGTTTCAAATCCGCAAGATTTGTTTTCCATTCGGCTGTCAATTATACTTAATAAATATATATATATATGTATGTACATATGTACCGCAACTAAAACAAACCATTTTGTAAAAATATACTAAAATTAGAATACTATTTTGTTTATATATTTATTTGCAAAAATTCTACTTCAATCAAAAAATATTACAGTTACAATTTAAATAAAAAACTGCAAATAATAATAAAATTAAAAAATATATGTACATAAAGATGGAAAAAATTATCGCTTCAAATATAGAAGTAATCTCCATTTAAACCGTTTGATTTTAATTTGCAAATGAGGTACTATTTATATTTCGGAAACTGGCTACACAAATTTTCATAGGTAAAATCTGGCAGCATCATAATAAATTTTGACATTTGTTAGCACAAACATACTCACAAAGTCTTGATGTACAAATGCTTTTTTTTTGTTTAGAAAGTCAATTTGGCCAAACAATTTATTTTCAAGAAGAGGTTTTCGTTGAATAATTTTTCAAAACTTTCGACTAGAATGTGTCACAGTTCTTTGCATGGCTCTTATCGCACCGTCAAAAACCACAATATATCGCTGATATAGGGAATTAATTGGTGGTCGTAGTTCCGTCGCTGATGCATTTTGGTAGCGAAAATTGGTTGTTGAGTTCTTTTTCTTCTTCTTTTGGCGCTACAGTCCGTGGTGAACCTGGGCCTCAACCAACAAAGTTTTCCAGCTGGCACGGTCTTTAGCCAGCATTATTAAATTGTGCACACCAAGTTGGTTGAGGTCCCTCTCCACTTGTGTGCGCCATCGGTTGTTGAGTTACAAACATTCAATTTGGCATGAACACTTTTGTATAAAAAGTTTGTTCTCGTTTGATACCCCATAATTCTTGCAAATACATGATTAAAACGTTCGACCGTGGTACTTCAAAAGACGTGTATAATATCGTGACAGGTGACGAATCATACGTATGAGCCGGAGGCAAAACAACAATCAACCGTATGGGTATAGCAAGACGAGTGAAATCCAACAAAAAGTTGTTCAAAGCGATGAAAATGATCCCATGTTTCTTCGACCGAAACTCTAAGTTGTACGCGGCCAAGAAGGCAATTCTTTAAAAACCAATCATTCTCCATCATGACAATGCTAGCTTTCACACATCTCGGATTGATGACTCATCCTCCGTACAGTACGAATGCAAAAGTGCATTGATCATCAAGGGCAATATTTTGAAAAATAATAAAGCCACTTTCTTTTAAAAATCTTTGTTATTATTTGCTAATCCCGAAATATAAATAGTGCCTCGTACTAACACTTTTTTATTTTGTGTCATTCGTAATGCAGCTCTAGGCTGAAAAACAGCTCTAGTGTCGGCTTAGTTGTTTTTTAGCTGCAGTTAAGCCTGCTTTTGTTTAGCTTACGAGAGTTTTGCGTCTCAATCGCACTGACTGATTGATTTGCCTCCGATAACTGTAGTTCTTTACGGTTCATTTGACATGTCAGCTATGTTGCTACTTCTTATGTCAACGCGCGGGCCATATAAGTAAAACATTTATAACAGTATGTTAAAAACATCGTGAACGTTGTTCGCGTTAAGCATTATGAACACTATGTGTCGTGTGCAAAAACATAATTGGGATAAAAAATCCCGTTAAATCCAAAATATACATATGCATACAAACACTCTAATAAACATATTATATCTTATGAAGTATTAAAGCATTATGTCAATAAAACATTCAAAATTGTATTTCAGTTCATATTACTTAAACATTTACAAATCATATTACATAAACATTTAGTGGAAAACCAGCTTTTTGCTTTTCTGGAACCTTGATTCACATCCTGGTAATGGTTTGAACTAAATTAACTCGGGAAATCCTTTGTGTAGCTTGATTCGATCAAGCAGTGTTGCTTTCAATCTTGTATGGGATACTTTTTCAAGCTTAAATTTTTAGGTTCGGGACATACAACCGATCCTCTATATCTATGCACTTCA
This sequence comes from Epicampocera succincta, assembly GCA_932526305.1. NCBI lineage: Eukaryota > Metazoa > Arthropoda > Insecta > Diptera > Tachinidae > Epicampocera > Epicampocera succincta. The sequence continues at coordinate 26,584,521 of OW052038.1, read as the reverse complement.
AAAAGTATATAGAAGCAGGTATTTTTGATAGATACTAGTATATGAAAATTTCACAACTCTAACTGCTGATACAAAATCATCTACTGATACACTCCAGATATATACGTAAAAATTTTTTAAGCTTGTTCGCTAACGTCACGTTTTCACAATTCTAACTATGTGGGTATGTACATATACATATATGTACATATATACATACATATGTTCGATATATGTATATAGAAGAAGAAAAAGGAAAATAGTCGTAATTGACGTAAAAAGCAATCAAAACGTCAATGAAAACCATAAATAAACAATTTGTTTTAGTGATACCAGCCAAGAAACCTCTATACTATACGACATCGTTTGTAAAACAAGATGAATTATTTGATAAAAAAATGTTTAAACAAAGTCGAATAAAAAAGCGACAATATTCTACTAGGAAAAATAAAACAATGTACTTGAATACTTAATGGTCAAATTTGAACAACATTTTTGTTTCATTTATTTTAAGGCAACAAATTTGCTTAAAAATAAGAACAACTTTCTTTGTCCCGAAACCCATACCCATCTTTAAGTGCCATAGCTTTGTTATTGTAATAGTTTACTTAACATTTGAGACATGGTAGACAAACACACTCAGACTCGCGTATATGTCAGAGTTATTAATTTCATTTGTTTTTGAAATACATATAAAATATTTGCCAAATTTAACGAAAAGAAAAAAAGGTACACCAAAATAAGAACCATAAAACCAAATAAATATCTGGTGGGTTAAAGGAAATATTTGGTTGCTCGTTTGCCCACTTTATATTTTGGCCAACAAACAGCGATCAAACATAACAAACATCATTGTGGTTTTTGAGAAATATTAAAACAAGCAGCAACTACAATACGAAAAAAATAACGGTTCACGAATTTCATGTTTAACATTGGGTGGCGGTTAAATGTAGAAGCATAAAGTCGCTTTTTCTTCCAATTATTATATGTACATGAAACCTTTTGATGACAAAAAATAAATGAACTACAGCACAGATAAACACAACACATAAACATGACTGTCCGTCTATCTCTTAATATCTGTGTATCTTAATATTTTGTACGTATGTATGCACATATATAAACGGACAATGTTTCACTATTCGTTAATGTAACGACAGTGACATTATTAGTTGCCCGCTGTACGTCTTTTCCGGGGTTTCTGTACAACAACAACATAACCAACAACAAGAAGTTTCGCAGATGCCAGTATACTAACCATACCATCCATTTTAGGAGAAGCAGTAAAACTGTTAACCAGCTTGTTATTTTTGTTGCCTTCAATTGCGAAATATGGACTGTGTAAATAGGTCAGAAATCTAAGCGTTTGCAAAGCTGTCTTACCCAACGTAGCGAGTCATATTGCCCATTTTAATAACATGATGGTGCTTCAATACTCGCGGATGAAATATCTTAACATTCGTATAAACCGTAGCGTTATATGGAAACTACTGAAATCCACCCTAATTCATTGGCTCATTACAAATAATTTCGTCCTTCACCTCCACTGAAAATGTCTACTCTACAACACAATTTGAGGCTAATATGGTGCTAAGAGATTCAGCTCTAGAGTACTTCCTGACCTTGCAATACTAAGAAATTAAAATGCCGTCAAGGCAAATTCCACAAATAACCTTCAAGTCCCACAAGTGAAATTTCGAATTATGTGGTAGAATACTTTAATTTTAATTGTAGGAAAACACTCAGCATTCTGGTCAAAGCCTGTAAAGTGTTCTGTGATGTTGCGCAACAGGTTGCTTTTAATGACGATATTACACCAGGCATAACGTCTCTCCGAGCAAAGCAAGCAACTCAATCAACGTAATTAGTCTTTATTTTATAATTAAAGAACACTGACTTGTTATAGGTTCGTACTAAGAAGTAAACCGAGTTTGGCACGCGACATTTTTTGCTTGTATTATATTTTCAGCGCCGAACCCTATATTTTCAGAATAATATTTGCTTGTTGAAAAAAAATCATAATTTTCCACTTAAACTTAATTTTACATAAAACTTAAGCAAGATGATTAAAAGGAAGTGGAGCTCAGTGTTCGTGTAAAACGTATGTTTTATTTTCAATTATAAACTCGTATATTATTAACCTTTTGTAAAGTGCTACATAATTATGTATTGTCCGCACAAATTGCAACATATTTTTTTACAACAGTTTCGTAAAAAATCTGTTAATACTCCCCTGAATTATTTCAAATAGATTTTCATTTTGAACGACATTCAACGTTGCAATAGACAGACACCTCGACAATGATTAGTGATAAATTAAGTGAAATACTTTTATAATGGCAAACAGTCAATTTGCTTACTCGCTCTGGTTAGAAAAAAAAACAGAAAAAAAGCCTATGAAATGTTTCAATTATAGTAAAGGCTTTCAATAGCTGCGCATAATGTACATCATAAATAGAAAACAGCATACAATTGTACAAACAAGAGAACAAGTACGTTTCTCTACAGAAAGGGTCACTCTTTTTAAGACCCATAAGTTTCAGAACAATTTTAGGAGTAGGAATATAAAAGAAGAATAACAGTAAAACAGACATGCAAAATAAACTTCAAGGATACAGAATTCAAAACCATCAGTACAACAGAAACTCACAAAGCGAACTTTAAAAGATATGATGACAATTCATCAAATTCAAATTGTTCCATGTCATTCAACGCACAAATAGAAAAATAAGCATTAAATTAAAACTAAGATTCAATAGAAAAAAACGGCTAGTCTTTATTCAAAACTTAAATGATCACTAAAAGTACTTTAGCGCTTTGCTGCTGCATTTCTCAAAGTGAATAAAACTCAATTTAGTTAGATTAACAATGAACACGAATTTCCAACGCAATTCAAAATTTGAACCGTATTGGATTCCTATAATATTTTATTTTTATTATTGCCATTTAAACTTTACATAGCACGAAGGACAAGAACTACACTGAGAAAATTATATATCACCAATAAAGAGTGTCATACGACTTATTATACGTACATATATTTCCAGTCATAGAATTTGGTATCAATAATTTGAGTCCATTTCACAAGATCACTTAACGAATCCCGAGCTCTATTGATCCTTATCTACGCCCATTACTTCAAAAAGTTTATCGCCGTCCTTTGCGCTTTAATAAATTTCGAATACTCCGCTCACTTAAGGCTATCAACAAAAGGCTTGTTGAGCTGAGGAAATTAAAAATAATGTAAAACAATCGTTGATTTTAAGGATTATATGGAACAGAGATTATGAGTACATATCTGTGCATGTACATACATCTTCAACTCGACCAAACGCAACCAACTATTCACTGTGTTTTTACGCCATTAATGCAATAACTAAAAATATGGATCGTTATTACAAGTTCGGAGAAAATACTTGTTAAAACAAGGGAAATAACTTCGTATGAATGCATATAACGAAGGCAACAAGTTAATTTCCACAAACTTTTGTAGATCTTGTACGTTGATTTAAGGAGTTAAAAGAAGCGGTGATATATATCCAATGACGCTTTTTATAGCAGGGAGATTTCACAAATCCAAAAAAATTTGCTCAGACTTTTACAACAATCTTTTCTAACTGACTTTATTGCAGTTGAATAATTTGCTCAATCATAGTACTCGTATATGTTTTCACATCTGTATTTAATTTTTGCTTAACATAAAAACAAAAGATGTGAAACTGTGTTCAAATCATTTTTTCTGTGTAAGTCAATTAGGCAAAAACCACATACTTGTTTGGAAAAGCTCAGCAAGTTTATTTTAAGATGTTATTATTTGTACAGAATAAAATGGTAATACGGCGTTTTTTCAAGCCGTGATTCCTTACTGGATATAATTTACTTGTAATTCAACAAGCGTCTATTTATCCGAATAACAAAAAAAAAAAAAAAGAAGCAACAACATAAAGCCCACAATTATAATAATTTATTTGCATGGAAATGAGAGAAACTAATATAATAATTTTAAGTCCATTTCAAGGATCCATTAAGATCCTTTCGTAAAATCCTCCATAAAGTGCTGAAAAGGGCTGCGATTCGATTGACGTGCGTCTTATTCAGTTCTATACTATATAGCTGCTAAAGCCTGTTTGATGCACTTTCCTAGCATTATCATTAGCAAATCAACTACTGAAAGTTAGTCAATTTCTTATTAATCAACATTAGTTATTACTTTATATATACTGTTCAATTTTCATAATTCGTATTAGGGTCTTTAATGTACAATATAATATATTAAGGGTTTAGTACTCGTATAAGCAAATCTCTATTTTTCAGCAAAAAAATAAAACTTTGAGAAGTTAAATTCGGTGTGAAAGCACAAATAATTTTAGATTGTGGCAGAGCCTTTCCCAAGTGAACGTGGAATGCAAATAATACATGGGATCTTTGGTATTTATGGTCGCTACCATCGTTCCTATTTTAATACCTTGGCATATTTTTGTTGAACGGAATATTACTGTCAATATCAGATCACTTTCGTCTTTAATTATTAACATACATAAATGTTATCAACCATATATGAGTAAGTATTTTCATTGAAATTATTATTATTTTTCATTGAAATTATATACTAAATTTATGTACATGCATGTATTTGGTTCTGCCAGCCAAAAGGGATCATATTATCAAGGAAACAACTTGTGTTTTGTCAAATGTTTCTCATATTTTGGAATCGCGTAATCAGATTTCATCTTTTACTGGTTATTACATATATTATATCTACTTTTCTTACCTTTTTAGCAAATAATTAAAATTTGTTATATAACTGAAGGGTGGAATGTGAAATAGTTGCCCGCCCAATGGTTTTAACCCCAATTGCGGAAACAAATTTTAGATTTCAGATTTCTAGTCACTGATCTGGTGCTTAAAATTTAGATTCTAATGCTAACCCAATGTAAGACGTGACACGTCTGAACAGTACGACGAAATGATAATTTATTTGGAAGAGGACCCCAATTTCGGCAAAAAAGTATTTTTAGCGACTTCGCACATCTTTGGCTGAATGGCTACGTTAACAATTTAGCTGCAGCTAATCTGAAACGACTTTGGTGAAGCGGAAAGCGCTACAAATGATAAGAACCAATTTTTTTATTCAAGTTTAATGTTGTCACTGCGTGCCACACAGCGGCATTGGCCACTAAGATCGTAGATCGCTGGACTTTTTCCTGTGGAAGTTGCAATCGACCGCAATCTTCAGCCAGACCTGTGTGGTACTTATTAAAGGTAAGATTCGTGAAGTTGAGTTGAGAAAAAAAGAATTTCTTTAATACCTCACTGCCATTATTAAATAATGTGTTCCCAATCATCGGTTTTGCTTTAGAGAGAAATATAGGACCACAAACACAAAGATTAGTGAATGTCATAAGAAAGCCGTTTAAAGATGAAAAATATTAGTCAGCTCTTTTTATTGGCGTTTGTAAAACTCTCAATAAAGCGTTCCACGACGACTTAATGCAAAAAATTAAGCCTGCAGCTATTCAGAAGTATTTGGAAAACAATGTATGGACATTAGACCGGACTTAATTTTTTTTTTGCAAAAAAAGTGTACCGCCCCCTCAAATTGTTCTTTTTTACGCCAATAGTGAAATTCCAAAATCTTAGACTGATTGCCCTAGGTTAAGGCGTGGCACATGCCCACTAAAGTGGCTAAAACTGGTATATATGGACTTTTCAAGAGACAAGGCACGAAAATATAAGTAAAATGTTTCATATATGTTTGTAATATATTATTTTATTGAAATTAACTTACGTTTAATGATTGCTATTCTTCGGCAAATGCTCACGATTTGTTTTTGTATGCTCATGATTTGTTGTTGTGTACGTTGATTACGGACAACACCAAAGCGTGTCTAATTAAGTACATCGAAAACAGTTCCCCCATTCTTACTTACTCTGTAAACAAATATTTGGCAACAACAGAGTAATGTCAAACACGTGTCAATTAAAAGTGTGTAAAAAGTGAAGTGTAGGTATTTTGAGCTATGAATCATAGAAACATTATTGCAAAACATTTGCAAAATGGACACAAGAGCTAGTGAAAAAATTGATAGAAGTGTTCAAAAAGTTGAAGCTTTATATCACCAATGGAAAAGTCTGCAAAAAACGTGCAAACGCAGCACACCAGTTCAAAAAAGGCGAGGAGATGAGTTTATTAAAAATATGGAAAACTTATTTTTTTTTTTTTGAAGAATCAACGTAAAGAAGGTAGACCTGGTACAATGGTGGGATGCGATCGTTCATTATTTGAAAAAGAAAAGCGAAGAAATATTCGTATTGAGAAAGAGGTAATGCGAAGAGAAAAGCAGCGCGAAGAACAATTCCAAGTATTCCTGACAGCGAATGATTTGAGTGGCAATACAGAAGAACTAATTGATGAATACGATAGTGATGATAATACTGATCAAACTGCTAATTGTAACTCTCAACAACAAAACAGAAAACGAGGAATGAAACATTTTATCACTTCCACGCTTGTTGCGACCTTGGACAAGGCCAAGGTAAGTGACAGGGATGCAGTACGTATTCTGATAGCTGCGGCTGAAGCATTGAAACATGATATCAGTACATTAGTAATCAGTGAGACATCGATTCGGCTATGCCGTAAACAATTTCGTTCGGAAACTGCTGCAAATCTGATGATGGATTTTAAAAACAAAGATATAAATCCAATTACGGTACATTGGGATGGAGAAATTTTACCATCGATCACAGGAAATGCAAAAGTGGACAGATTACCAGTTGTGATAACAACAAATGGCATTGAACATCTACTTGGGCCCTGGTACTGGAAAAGAACAGACAGACGCCATACTCAAACTATTAAATGAATGGAATCTAACAGAAAAAGTATTTAAAAAACAATTTCTTATAACAATAAATATAAACTACATTCTTTCCAAACAAGGTACAAGCTTTATGTTTTGATACTACAGCGACAAATACAGGTAGATTACAAGTTACTTGTATTTTATTAGAACAACAGAGAATTGTTATATCTCCCTTGCCATCGTCACATATATGAACTCTTGCTGAAAAGTGCTTTCCTGAAATATGATTTAAAATTAAGTGGACCATCATTAGATATTTCCCAGCGTTTTAAAAAAATTGGCCCAAAATTAATCAACAAAAATTTGCAAGTGGAATGGTGGATAAAAAATAAATCTTGCGCTTAAGAAAACTGAACAAGACCAATTAGCTCAATTTGCCCATAACTATGTCACTATACAACATCCCAGGGCAGACTACAAGGAGTTATTGGAATTGGGTCTTATATTTCTTGGTCGAAACACAGAGCCTGTAAGGTTTAAATCACCTGAAGCGATGCATCATGCCCGATGGATGGCTAAAGCGATATATACGTTAAGATTTTTCTTTTCCGCCACCAATTTTCAATGTCATCAGATGAGGCAAATGCTATACAAGATATAAGTGTGTTCATTTTGCAAATTTATTTGAGACCGTGAATTGAAGCGCCAATTACCGCGAAAGCACCCTTGAATGATTTAAATTTTATTAAAAATATTATTAAATTCAATGAATTGAATGAAATAATAAGCAATGAAGTAACGAGCAAGTTTTCGAATCACTTGTAGTACCTGACACCAGAAGCAGCAGGCCTTTCATTTTTTGATAATGCTGTAGACGTTGGAGAAAAGAGCAAAATGGTTGAAAATCTCAAAGAAGAACTAAATAATGAGAATAAAAGAATAGTAACCAACATGAATGAATTAAACTAAAAAAATATTTCAGATTTTGTTAATAAAAAAACATTGAGCTTTTTCGAAAGATTTAATATTGAAACTAACTTTCTAAAACTTGACCCTTCCAAGTGGCACAATGAATCCGAATTTCAAAAGGGAATGACTATTGTACAAAACTTACATGTTGTTAATGATCCTGCAGAGCGTTTTGTAAAACTTATGGAAGAATATAATGCAGCGTTAACAAAAAACGAAGAAGAGAAACAATATACCTTGCAAACAGTAACTGATTATAGGAAAAAGTACGGTAGCATTAATAAATTAGACCTTTGCGATTAAGTTTAAATGTTTATCAAGAATAGTAATCATTAAACGTAAGTTAATTTCAATAAAATAATATAATACAAACATATATGAAACATTTTACTTATATTTTTGTGCCTTGTCTCTTGAAAAGTCCATATAAACCAGTTTTAGCAACTTTAGTGGGCATGTGCCACGCCTTAATGTAGGGCAATCAGTCTAAGATTTTGGAATTTCACTATTGGTGTAAGAAGGAACAATTTGAGGGGGCGGTACACCTTTTTTGCAAAAAAAAAAAATTTTCCATACAAAAAAAGTTTGGTCTAATGCACATGTGTATGTGCTCCCATGGTTATCATCAAAGACCGCGATTTCATAAGCACCACTCACCCAATCGAAGTGGATTTGCCCAAGGTAGCATACTGTGTCACATTTGTTTTCTTTTTTTTTGGGACCAGTACTCAGTGGTTAACCTCTATATATGCAGTGCATTGTACCTGAACTGTGTTGAGGAGGAGGAAAGCAAGAGTAGGTTTCCGCTATTTGGTTGTTTTTATTCTATATTGCAGGGATGAGTATGTCAGAATTTAACTGATGCTGTTTTCACTGTTCAGTGTCCAGTGTACACACCTTCGACAATGCACAGTCAAACACCAACATTGCATGTTTTTGTGTTGTATTTTTGTTTTTTGAAAAAATTTGTGACTATTGGTTTTTTACCAGTCTTTGGTAGTCTTTAAAATTCACACGTCAGCTTTTGCATATGATATATTTCCATGAGATAAAGTAACATATCCACTGACATCGACGTCTCATATTAACGGAAAACTAGCTCAAATGAAATCGAAAGCCATGCATCCATCTCTAATATGAAAAACTATGTACATAAAATAAAAATTTTTTTTGATTTTATTTGAAGAATAATATCCGATTTTTGTATATTATTTGCAGAGGTATGAACAGAAAGGACCATAATTGAAATAGATAGAATTGTTGACAAGAAAATTATTTTCAAATGGAAATTTTTTCAGGAACATGTAATTTTAGACGGTGCATCATAATAATTTTTTGAAATCATGTGGCGATATGCAACTAAATTGGTTAACCGACAGAAATTCTACCTTGAAACTGAACTGTAAACTTCTCCTGTACAACGCATAGCTCCATAGTATGTTAAAAACTCAAAAATTCAAAGTTAGTTGCTACCGATGTAACACATTGCGGCTTATATACTTATTGTTAGTTCATCTTTTGAAGGTTCAATAAATAATTACAGGAAGACATTTTTTAATTTTTAACTAAAATGTTGTTTATCATGCTTTTTGTGTCACAAGTCAAGTAAAGTTTTTTTTTGATATTATACTAATCATTTTAAAAATTTTGTATAAATGTTAGTATTACAACTATGCTGACTTACTACCGACATTGCCATTAGTACTGCTGACATACTATCCCTTTTACGATGTGCTATATACATACATATGTACTAGTACTATAAGCACTAGCCAGCACTTCTTCCAGCCATACATACGTACTAGTTATATAGACAAGGTAGTAAGATAAAACGGCAGCGAATTAACTTACGAATTAATTAGACGCTTTGTTGACAATATCGCCAAATAGTCGATAAAAATAGTGAATCCAAATCACCATTTGCCCCAGGAATTATCTGAATTATCTGTATGAAATAATTTAGTCTATTTTTTTCAGAATGCAAAAGAGAAGCTGAGAAAAGCTTACATTCTGAGATTTCAATAATTTTAGTGTAAGTCACTTACCTGTAAATAGAAGAAAATAATAAAATATTAATATAAAAAATTATATACGTGCACATTAAAATATTGGCAAGTGTATTTTAAAATAAGGTATGTGCTAATGTTTGTTTTATTATAATGAAAACATAGAGTAGAAACGGAAATAGCGCAACATTATTACTTCTTTCCTCTTCCCCATAACCCAGTTCTAGTAGGTCCTAAAAAACAACAGTTCTGTAACAAAAAAGTGTTTTCATAAGAAATTTTAAGATTTTCTCTTATTATTCTTACTGGCGCGCTAAGCCAACACTAAGCAGAGACTTTCAATTTAATCAAAGCTGGATGCTTAGTACAAGCGCGATAAGAATCCAGGGTCTCTGTACAAAATCAAAACACAAAAATCATTTCTTATTATACTTTCAGCTTAAAAGTTTCTGAAATTGTTTTTATTTAATTAAATTTCCCAAATGCGAATTTAGTTCATTTTTGAGTATAATAGTCTGTCGTTTGTTTCGGCAATATCTTTCTTTGGATTTTGAATATTAACAAATTTGTATTTCGTAGCTCAACTTTTTTTTTATATAAATTATTTCTCCAATACTCAATTTCGATGAAGATCAGTTTTACAATAACACTTCGTAAATACTCACACATGTTGATAAAAATATTAAAATATTTCTCGGTTATTTTAACTAAAGAGGATATACAATTTGGTCAATGAATAATTGGTATCTTATTAATGTTGTTTTCTCAAAAGCTTGCAGCACTTTCTGTATCATGTTTAACAGAGCCACAAGTCATTATTTAACCATTTTGGAGGTTATAGCATGAAATTGATTTGTGGTTTATTTGTATCTGTACATATAGCAGTAGCATTTTAGAACAGTTTAGGTGGTTTTATTTTGTTTTTGTTTTATAGTGCAGTATGAATATAAATACAATTGTGGAACCGAAACCGAAATGTGGTTCAATTATAGCGCTATATGCGATAATCCTCAATTGTTATTTGCTCTCTGATTCTATTTTTTCAATATTTTATAAATACTATCAACATACTTTTGAAATTTCAGTTCTTTATCAATAATCAATAACTAAATAAATAACAATATTGTTTTTTTTAAACATTTCAATTTATAAAAGGGTTATTTCATTAAGGATTACTGTTTTAAAAACTAAAAAAGTGTCCACGTCATATAACAAATTTTTTTATTTGTTTGTATGCATGTACCTTTAATTTTTTTTAACACGACGTTTTTGGTTTTGAAAAGTTTTTTTAAATAATTTTAGAGATCAAAATTTTTTATTATTATAAATTTATTATTAACTATTTATAAAGCTCAACTTGTCTTGAAAATAAAATCAATTTGTTGTTTACACTTTGGAATCATTTCATCAATTCCAAAATTAGTCAAATCCTGTTGCACTTCTTCAAACATAATAAATCTGCTACTGTTCTCAAAAAATGTACGTGTGAAAATATTCCTCAAGCAATACTTCAAACCAAAAGGTAATCCGTTAAATTTGATGCCGCCCACGTAGTCACTGCTTTACTTTAGGAAAAACTTTCAACCTAAACAGTTATTCTAAATATATTAGCCCTTAACGCAAGTGAACCACAGGAGAGAAAGAAATTACATATATATAAATATATACATATGTATGCATGTTTAAAACTACATACAACTATTTTCAAAGCACATGATTCCGATATTTTCTTCGGTCGTATATGTACATATGTATATGCATTTAGCAAGCTCCGATGGTATTAAAATCCATAGGCGTGTTTCTTTCTACCTTGGTTTTAGCATAAATTTAACATATTGTGAACATATTTTGTGGTTTGCTTCTAGTTGGGTTCAGGGTATTCTTTTTCTGTTTGGAATGCTTTTTAACTCAGATGAACATTTAATTGACTTTTTTCTTTTTGAGTTTTTTCAGCATAGAAGTAAGTTTTTTTTCGCATGGAGCTTTATTCTCTCTAAACTCAGGCATTTTTTTAGGCAAATCCATTTATACCTTTCTCAATTTTAAATAAATATATGTACTTGAATAAATAAATATCGTCCAGAAGCAATTATTATACCCAATTTCTGTTCTTCAATTCGTCACTCACATGCGTCTGCCTGTACCGTCCTGCTGAAACAAACGGCATGCAGCGCTAGTACACCCATCTCTAGCTACAAAATGTTTTTATCTCTACTCAGTAACATTATATTTTTTGCGTGCGATATTTTGAGCATCTCATCGGGCTTATTAGTTTAAATGCAGCAGTTTTATTTACTTGTATCTATATGACCACGAATCCAGAAATGTGGTATATCACAACACAAAATTCGGCGCAAGGACCTTGGCTTACATTGAATTCTTTGAAATTTAATTGAGAGAAATAAAAGCATAAAATCAAACCAGACGGTTTTAGTTCAAGAATTAATTAAGTCAAAGCGTGAATTAATGAAGTTGTTGCATATGAAAGGCAGAAGTGCTTTACTTTTGACAACGCTCCATACTGTGTCTTACCAAAAACGTAAATTTGCAGATAAACAATGGGCTGGGTAAATTTCTGGGGCGCACTGTGTTGCTTGAAGTGCATAAAATTCGTTTCCACATAATGCCGATTTTCGTTATATAGAGATGTTATTTTAGAGCGAGTTTTTCCCTGATTGTGAGATGTTACTGAATGAATATAAGATGACTGTATAACACCAGTCTGGTAAGTATTGAATGCTTGGAGTTTTCTAATGAGAGCACTTGTTGCTACACAAAATGTACCTAAAAGTTTTTTTGAACTCATAAAAGAGGTAAGGATTGAATTATTATTTGCATTCTTACATGTTCATTAAAAGCCGATAAAAAAATTATTTGCCAAATTGGGTAAAAACTGAGCTGAATTTTCAAATTTCGGGGATAAAGTTCACAGTTTCAGCTATGGAACATTGTAGTTCTTTTGTGAGAGGTATAAAAGTTAGAGTGGTATAAAAGTGTCACGTAATCAAAAAATTTGCAACAAATAGAAATAAATGCTCAAAAGCACTTGCAATGTTAAGAGTGGCATACGGTAATAATTTTGTTTTTTCTTTATTTATTTCGATGCTTGATAGCATTAATAAATAATTACTATTTAGAGATTAGAGTACGATACTAGAATTCTTTTGCCTCGTTCATGGAGATGTTCAGCCCGTAAAGCAGGCTTAGCAAATACAGGGTGGCTGATGAATTTTGCTACATTAAGAAACTCAAATAATTTTTATTAAATTTATGTAATTTATTTTTTATTACTTCATTTGAAAAATTATAAATTTTTATTAAAGTAATTCACGAAGCAAATAATTGAATTCAAATGGCCTCCACTCTCGTGAACACATGTGCGACAATTGTCTCAATTATTGTTGGAATGGATCGCTTTAACTCATCCAAATTTGTTGGTTTTCTTTTGTAAACTTCCTGTTTTCAATAACCCCACAAAAAAAATTAGGTGCCATAAGGTCAAGAGACCTGTGGAGCCAACGGAATGTGGAGTTTCTTGAAATCAGCTTATTGGGCAATTTTCGCCGCAATTCTGTCATAAAAGGCGTGTCTATGTGACAAGTTGCCCCATATTGTTGAAACCACACAGACTTGAAAGTGATTATCTTTCGGCGTAGTTCTGGAAAAAAAACTATTTCAACATCTTTAAGTAACGGTCTCCATTGACCGTAACAGTAAGACAGTTTTCTTTGAAAAAGTAAAGCCCGACAATGAACCTTGATGAAACTGCACACCACACTGTGACGCGAAGTGGATGCAATTGCATCTCATGGAGTATCTGTGGGTCAGAATTACTCCATATTCGACAATTTTGCTTGTTAACATTGCCGTTTAGATCAAAATGTGCCTCGTCGGACATAAATATACAGTTCAAGATGTTTTCATTCTCTGCCGCCATTTTAATGATATTCTCGTAAAAATTCCAAGTGAGTCGGGAAGTCTGTTGTGTTCAGTTTGCTTGTTAATTGAATCTTATATGGAAATAAGTTTAAAGCAGCGATAGTTTCCTGCGTCCAAACTGAGGAATCTCGATAATAAGGTCTTCTTGCGATTGTGTCACGCTCGGCAAAATTATGCACGAGCCTCAATATAATCCATCTGCTAGGAGAAGTGCCACCAAACGTGCGCTTATATTCTCTCTGATGACACCCATTTGAGCAGATAAGCTCCTTGTCGAAACTCTGGGATCTGATTGTATGGCAGCAGCTACAGCAGCGATAGTTTCCACGTCCAAACTGAGGGATCTCGATGAAAAGGGTTTCTTGCGATTGTATCACGCTCGGCAAAATTATTCACAAGCCTCATTATAATCCAACCTGCGCCTATATTCTCTTTAGACGGAAACTACGGATTCTAAAGCGTAAAAGCGGCACACTATCCAAATTATTGTTTCATTGCCCCAATTCTCCATTTTCATTAAATCTAGAGATTAATCTATAAAATAAAATAAAAATGGAACAGGTTGGTTACACAGGAAAAAAGTTATTACGTTTCTTTTTTGTTTCAGGTTTCAGTTTTCATCAGCCATCCTGTAGTTCACAGCCGTACAATAACACATTTAAATTAAATAAGATTTGGCAAAAAGTATTATTATTTTGACTGGAATACTAAGTTTACCAAACATTTTTTAACCAACATTTTTTTTGGTTATTTAGGTACATAACGCTTTTGTTTTTTCGTTATTTATTTGCGTGTATATTATTTCTAAAAGAGAACATTTGTTGACATTGGAGTTAAGTTTCCTGACATCCTATATAATTTGGGTGTTAACTGCAGTCCGTCCCTGCAGTATATTTGAAAATTATATTTTGCCTTGCTCTATTTCTTTCTCAGCACCAGCGTTGCCACTTTGTGCAATGCACTTGCAATAAAAATTTCCAAATGGCCAATAAAAGTTTCCAAAATCTTAAAAATTAACGAGATAGCAAAAAATTCAAACAAAATAAACTGAATATCTCTTTTGCGTTTTCACATCGACTTTAATCTTCCATACTGTTGCATTTAACCGAATTTCTTCACGTCAATGAATTTCAAACTTTTCATGCTAAGGTATGTTCTGTGACCAGGCAGGTTTCTCGTCAAATTTATACGTAAAAACACAAAAAGCTACCTGGATTTGTTCTATTAAATAAATCGAAAAAATTAACTGTTTGAAGTGCTTTGTATCGACATTTCTTTAACAATTAACACTGTGATCACGAAACTCGAAATATCCACAGATTTTGGTGGGTGACTGTGATCTCTATAAACACTGCCTTACAGTGTAATCTGATAGTGTCCAAAACCGCGGGTGAAATGAAGAACAGATTTCTACCACACTTGGGCGGTTTACCATATACAGTTTATTCTGGTAAAAAATGCGAAAAGAACACATACTACAAGCACTTACTTTGTGCAAGAGGTTGTGCAATGAAATCCTGCTTGCCAGTAGTTGGCCAGACATTCAATGAAATTGAGGCACCAGAGTTGGTAGACCGAAAACTGAAATCCCAAAGAAATATCAATAACAGGAATCTGTTCCAAGATAATAGCATTTGGGCCCCCGAAAGTAGAACTATTCACTTTACAATCAGTATTCTGATGATAGAGTTGCTTTTTTAGGTTTAAGCTACAGCCAAGGTAGGCATCTCAACCATTAACCACTATAAGGATCCCTCTTTCAAGCACACCGCTCTGGGGACTTACTGATGCCCGTTTTGTCAACTAATTTTTTTAAGTGCTCATAACTTCCTGCATGACTACACTAATGCCATACGAAGCACAGGTATTTGTATATGTATATAGCTGTGGTCGACAAGAACCCGCAAACTAACATCACACGTGTAATTCCAGAAATTACGGCAGTGCCTTTAATGAAAAGGAATGCAAAATTAAATTTTTCGAACGGACTGCAGAGCGTTACCGGAGGTCTAAATTTGAATTAACTTAATTCTGAAAAATAAAAGAGATTCTCGACAAGCAGTTTTATTTGAAATTAGAAAAAGGTCCTACTAGATTACCAGTTATATTTACAACATTGATGATGACCATCTAGTGCTGATTTAATCATTTGAAAAGCCATCTTACGAACATTTATATAACACTGTATATGCTTATGTTTTGTTTTTTGCTGATATGTACATATTTGCAAAACCTGCAGGAGAACACTAACAATAAAAATGTTGTAGTTGATGCATTAAACATATTGTACGAGTATATAATAGAACATCATAGATAAATTTCTTTGATTTCTTTTTACTTTTCGTATACAAATTTAGAAAATGAATTGAATCAGCGAGAGTGTAATTGATTAATTGCTCAACCAGACACTAAATGCAAAATTTTGGATGGTATCGATTGTTTGTTCGCTTTTCGCTTTGTGAGTCACTTTATTTCTCAGTTTTTCTTTTCCATTTACTCGTATGCTGAATTATTAAAAGCTAGAGTTTTAAAATAAGCTACAAATATTTCCTTCTTTGAAGATGTCAAGTAAAAGTTACTCGTGTATATATTGGCACCAAAACCAGTGAATATACGATGTTATTGCAGTGTCTTTTAATACATACATACATACATACAATAACTCTCAAGCAAATGTCGATAGTGAGACAGTACTGACTCACTTCTGATAATTTGTCATTTAACATATCCGTGTTATTGGGCTACTTATGTATGTATGTTTGTATATGCGGTAGTAGTTTTTTTATGTGGGCACATTTGTCTAGAATATACCTTCTTAATTTCAGCTGTTTAGTTCGTTTGTTAGAACTGTTTTGCCTGTTTCTGCTGTCGAAGAAAATAGAATAGAAAAAGCACTTGAAATGTTAATAGTGGCATAAAGTGTTGGTACTTTGAGGCAGAAGATCTTTTCAAAGAAGCTTTGGACGTGCTGAATTTTTACCAAAAAAAAACCGTCACATATTCGTAATTATTTTTACAAAAAACAACATTACGTCGTGCCTCAGTCACCATATTTAACACCAACATTTTTAATATTGACAAAGAATTAACCTAAAAATACAAGACAGTTTATTTACTTACTTTTTAACTGCAATAAAAAGTAATTTTATTTACTGAACCATTTAAAAAGAAAAATCAAATGTGCAAATGTTTTTGAGAAAACTGTATTTTGGTTGTAGTTGATTAATGCTTTTTATAAGTGTTTACACCAACTGAAATATAAAACTAAATATAAGGGGGTTTGCATACAATATGACGAAATCATAAGTTTCAGAGGTCACAGTTTGAACTCATAAGTTATAGAAAAGTCCTGCAACAAAAGATTTTATGATTGCTGATCACTTGAAAACTGCAGAGATCGCTTGATTGTAATCATGTATGGGTAGTAGTATATACTAAAATGCAAGAAACTTCTTAAAATATGAAGAACTCTAAAAGAAAATACAATAAAATACAAGAAAATGTGCAATGCGTGGATGATGTGTGCAAATAACATTTTTATTCATTACGAGTAACTCGCATAAGCAAAAGGAAATATTTCAATTTTTTTTTTTTTTAGTTTAACCCGTTCTTAGGGAACGGCTTCTACACATACAGTGCATTGTACCAGAGCTAGGAATATAGTTTATAGGGTGGAGGAAAGATTGAGTAGGATTTTGTGATCGTTTTTGAAAAGAAACTTTGCTATTTTTTATTTTTACCTTATTTGTAAATTTGAGTGTCAGAATTTAACGGAAGTTCTTCTGTGTGTTCAGTGTACAGCGTATATACCCATCGGCACTGTACAAATATCAATCAAGCCCATCATCCCAAAAATTGCATTTTGGTTCTATCTTGTATTAATATGAATTTGGTGCTTTTATTTTGTTTCTTGAGTTTGAGTGTTTTTATTTACATATGTAGTTATGCTTGTGTACTGTGTGTTTTTATCTTATTGAGTGGAATGTATTTTTGATTACTGTTGTTTGTTATGGCTTTGATGTGCAATTATTTTGAATTTTTTTTTTACTTTTTTTACCCAGAATCTTTGAAAGGAATCGAAGCTACGATCTCTACACTGTTGGTCGAATACTCTGCTAACTCATCCACCGAAGTACTCACTTTATTTTTATGGGCTTAAAACTGAAAATATTTGGACGTACATATACATACATATATATACATACATATATACTGAGAAAACAAATACAAATATTTTTGAAACGCTCGCTGATAAGATATATAAATTTATATTCATGACAAACATAGAAGAATCTGCATCAGATGTTAAATAAGTGGTTAATCTTTTCTAAAGAATGCATTAGTGATGGCTGCAATTATCGAACAGTATGACAAACATTTCATTATACAAAACTTTAAAGCGAATTATCTTACTTCATTTCGAGTTTTGCTGTGAACCACGAAGAATACTGCGTTGACTAGTTTTCTGCTTTATTTATGAAAAGTGCGGGAATGTAAAAGGACAAAATTCTAGTTTGAAAGAGATAAACGATACTTGAATGCTACAAAATGTTAATATTTAAAATTAAGGGAAAATATAGGTTTTTCTTCACATACATATTTAATTGTATAAGGTTTCCTACATTTTTTGAAATATTTAAGTATTTGGTTACTGGTATGATTTTCAACAGGGCAGATGTTGAAACAGATTACAACAATCCATGTGTGGTGTTTCATCGCCACCGCGTCTTACTCATTTTAATAATAAAATTTCATCTTCGGCATGTGTCTGGGCACCAAAACCAAGACAACATGGCAGTCCACATATCTCCCAACAAACCCTTTATAAATTATGGCAATAACATTTGTATGACAGTCATTTATATTTTTTAAATACAGCAAAAATTACTTAAAGTAGTTTTTTAAATAAGTTTATTACTACTTGCATAAAAAAATTATAAGATCTTTAAAGTCACCCTTTTAATTGTTATAACATGAAAGAAAATGAAATTCAGACTTCAGCATTTAGACTTCTAATTTAGCATTTAAATAATTCAATACGAGTAAGTGTTGCTTGTTTTAATTTTATGTAAATAGTACATACATATGTACATTTGTATGTACATACATACATATGCATCTGTGTACTTCACTTATAATTCGTTTTAGCAATGAAATCGTGCCACTATTCTTCTGCAAGTCAGTCCATGGGGCACATTTGATGTGTTAAAAATAAAATTAAATAATTAGCACCATGTGTGCAAAATTCGCACAAAAATCGAAAAAAATAAAATATATGCAGTGCATTCGTGGACACTAATAGAAGAAGTAAAAACACTTGCTTATTTATAATTTTAAGTATATGTAGATATATACACATATACATACCTATGTACATACATACTTATATACAATATGTATGTACATATGTATATGCATAGGTATTTTTTGTGATGTGTGTTTATCCGTTGTACTCCAGATTAAATCCGTCAGAAGATTGTAATTCTATATGCTTATATTTTTTTCTTTTGCACAAACTTTTTGTGTTGAAATCAAAACATTTTTTTCTTCAATACCTTGCACTTGCATGTTTTGTGTTTCTTTGTTTTATTTGGGATTCTTTTAGCACTCATTAAACTCTTACAAAAGAAGAACTACGAAAAGCAGCAGCGATCCAACAAACGAAAATGAAAACAAGCACGCTGGAGAAAAACTATAAGTGTAAGAACACTAAAAAGACAACAAGTACAAAAATTTAAGGCCGGTACGTCGCCTTCCTTTATTTCTTCCGCTTTAAAGTTTAAACACATGCACGAACGACAAGATCGATTCTACTGAAAACTTAGTGGCTGAGAGATGGCAAACATTCAGCTGCAGAAGAATACGCGAGCAGCCAGCCAAACACAAAGTGCTACTTGGCAATGCGCGAAAAATACGTAGAAATCATGAAGCAGAATTATCACGAAACTGAATCAGCCCCCAAAAACTGTACTCTACTCAGATAATTGCCTACTTAAGTATGTACATTATTCAACACATATGTAAGTACAAGCACCAGTTAAAGGGAGCAGGGGAAAGAGAGTCACTAATATGGGAATAAGCAAATATAATAAAGAATTTTATGTATGAAACGTTACTTTCAGGTAACTGATATGACATGTGCCAATACTTTTCTTCAACTTTGTCAGAGAAAGCATTGTAAGGCAACAATATCGAAAAATGTCTGACAATATTGGCAATGTCTAACAACAGATTTGGTTACTTCTGTCAGATAATTGCGTTATCAGCATAACTACACCGTAGTAGAGACATTAAATCCTAAAATTTCAAGGGTAAATCGTCAAGACCGTTTGCTAAAATCTTCAAATAACTTTTTTTTAAATATTTTTTGTTTAAAGTATTAGGAAACAAAGGTTAAAAAAGTACATTTGTTGTTAAAAAAAAAACTTTATGTTTATGAATTAACAATAAAATCACATTTTTTTTCAATATTTTAGTTATTATGAAATACAAAGAAAGAAAAAACTATGTATTTCAGTTAAGTATGTATACATGTACTACATGTACATGTGTATATACTATATTTAATATGAACTACATACATACATATATGTTAATAAAATTTTAATTAATTCAGATAGAACGGTTATTACATTTTCCGTTACACTTGTTTATTTTTAAATAATTTTTTATATATAATATAGTTTGCAAAGAAAACTTATTAGCCGAATTTCTTTCATTAGTTTTATTTATGTTCAGTACAGTCATATACTCTCTTAATAAACAAACAAGACTAATAAAGCACAAAATAGAATAAAATATAGCAAATATACCAAAAACAAAAGGAACATAAAAAATACCACTACTTCTCTCCTCCTACTCTAACCCAAGTTCCTAGTTCTGATACAATGCGCTGCAAAAAGAGGACAAGTCCTAATAAACATATGTATGAGTCCTGTTCACTTGGCAATTATTGCCACACAATAATCTGACAGCTCTACAACTGACAATTTTTGCTGGCAGCTAAATCTGTTACATATAAGGCAATATTGCAATGTTCGGCAACTATCTGTAGCTTAAGAAAATAATTTTAAAATGTATGTGAATGCAAATTTCTTTAAAATCACATACCCTTATGATTCTATGACCGATTTAACGAAAAGTGACACTACCGTCCAAATCCACAATGAACTATGTACATATGTAAATGACTGTAACTCACATGTGTCATCAAATGAATTAAAAGCCGAAAACAACAAACATTTTCTGTTGGAAAATAACCAACTTAGACATCAAGGTCATCGAAAAATTGACATTCCATATATGTACATACATACATGCATATGTATGTATAATGGAATTGTGAGGCGTTCCAAATGAAAACTCAAAATTTTTTTAATTCAAAGCCAGCTCTAGCATTACGACAGGTTCTTTATGTCAGAATGTTGACCCTTTTTTGCATGCATAAAATTTAATTTTTTTTGGTACGTTAGTTAACTCTGTTACTGTCTGTTGTCCATTATCGTTGGCTTACGAACACACATACTAATGATATGATTTATTTGAACTATTGGTATCATGTAATTTCTAACTCTTAAACATGGGAATTCCAGACCTTATCTTGACGAGATTCGCCAAAATCGCCTGCCCTTTTTAGCTTTTGTACTTAAAAAGTTTTTGTGCTTATTATATTATACATATGTAGATGATATGTGCTTTCACAAATGCACATAAAATAAGGTTCTTCACTAAAATATTCCTGACACATTATTTTCACGTCCATTCAATTTCATGCTTAAAATAGTGATTTATTTCCCAAATTTATGGCCAATCAAATACAACCAAATACTTCATAAATCCCTACAAAATTGCCAAATCGAAAATCCAAGTTCGCCAGAAGGTAGCAGTTCCACAGTAGTTGTAGGTAGCCCGAGCTTTCGAACTAAGGATTGTGATGTATGCCAAGTTACGCACATCACTAAAAATGACCAAGTCTGTGTTTCTAGCAGATCGCATTGCGGTGCTGTTATACATTAACAGTTCACATGTGGTATTGGTCCACTACCTGGTTAGGCCGTTATGGTAGTAGCTGAAAGTAAATCAAGTAATATAACTTTATATTACTTGGAAGCAATCTTTCCGAACTAATCAAAAACTGAACGTACTTGAAGAAACCAAACTGTTTCTTAACAGCAGAGCCTATGATTCCGATTTTTTGAACGTAGCCAGCTTCGGTCATATATGTATGTATGTATATGCATTTAGCAAGCTCCGATGGTATTAAAATCCAGAGGCGTGTTTTCTTCTACCTTGGTTTTAGCATAAATTTAACATATTGTGAACATATTTTGTGGTTTGCTTCTAGTTGGGTTCTGGGTATTCTTTTTCTGTTTGGAATGCTTTTTAACCCAGATGAACATTTAATTGACTTTTCAGTTTTTTCAGCATAGAAGTAAGTTTTTTTTCGCATGGAGCTTTATTCTCTCTAAACTCAGGCATTTTTTTAGGCAAATCCATTTATACCTTTCTCAATTTTAAATAAATATATGTACTTGAATAAATAAATATCGTCCAGAAGCAATTATTATACCCAATTTCTGTTCTTCAATTCGTCACTCACATGCGTCTGTCTGTACCGTCCTGCTGAAACAAACGGCATGCAGCGCTAGTACACCCATCTCTAGCTACAAAATGTTTTTATCTCTACTCAGTAACATTATATTTTTTGCGTGCGATATTTTGAGCATCTCATCGGTCTTATTAGTTTAAATGCAGCAGTTTTATTTACTTGTATCTATATGACCATGAATCCAGAAAAGTGGTATATCACAACACAAAATTCGGCGCAAGGACCTTGGCTTACATTGAATTCTTTGAAATTTAATTGAGAGAAATAAAAGCATAAAATCAAACCAGACGGTTTTAGTTCAAGAATTAATTAAGTCAAAGCGTGAATTAATGAAGTTGTAGCATATGAAAGGCAGAAGTGCTTTACTTTTGATAAGATAAGATACAACTGTATCTTACCAAAAACGTAAATTTGCAGATAAATAATGGGCTGGCTAAATTTCTGGGGCGCACTGTGTTGCTTGAAGTGCATAAAATTCGTTTCCACATAATGCCGATTTTCGTTATATAGAGATGTTATTTTAGAGCGAGTTTTTCCCTGATTGTGAGATGTTACTGAATGAATATAAGATGACTGTATAACACCAGTCTGGTAAGTATTGAATGCTTGGAGTTTTCTAATGAGAGCACTTGTTGCTACACAAAATGTACCTAAAAGTTTTTTTTTAATCAGAATAAATTAAAAAACGGGCAGTTTGAACTCATAAAAGAGGTAAGGATTGAATTATTATTTGCATTCTTACATGTTCATTAAAAGCCGATAAAAAAATTATTTGCCAAATTGGGTAAAAACTGAGCTGAATTTTCAAATTTCGGGGATAAAGTTCACAGTTTCAGCTATGGAACATTGTAGTTCTTTTGTGAGAGGTATAAAAGTTAGAGTGGTATAAAAGTGTCACGTAATCAAAAAATTTGCAACAAATAGAAATAAGTGCTCAAAAGCACTTGCAATGTTAAGAGTGGCATACGGTTTAGTATTTAGAGATTAGAGTACGATACTAGAATTCTTTTGCTTCGTTCATGGAGATGTTCAGCACGTAAAGCAGGCTTAGCAAATACAGGGTGGCTGATGAATTTTGCTACATTAAGAAACTCAAATAATTTTTATTAAATTTATGTAATTTATTTTTTATTAATTCATTTGAAAAATTATAAATTTTTATTAAAGTAATTCACGAAGCAAATAATTGAATTCAAATGGCCTCCACTCTCGTGAACACATGTGCGACAATTGTCTCAATTATTGTTGGAATGGATCGCTTTAACTCATCCAAATTTGTTGGTTTTCTTTTGTAAGCTTCCTGTTTTCAATAACCCCACAAAAAAAATTAGGTGCCACAAGGTCAAGAGACCTGTGGAGCCAACGGAATGTGGAGTTTCTTGAAATCAGCTTATTGGGCAATTTTCGCCGCAATTCTGTCATAAAAGGCGTGTCTATGTGACAAGTTGCCCCATATTGTTGAAACCACACAGACTTGAAAGTGATTATCTTTCGGCGTAGTTCTGGAAAAAAAACTATTTCAACATCTTTAAGTAACGGTCTCCATTGACCGTAACAGTAAGACCGTTTTCTTTGAAAAAGTAAAGCCCGACGATGAACCTTGATGGAACTGCACACCACACTGTGACGCGAAGTGGATGCAATTGAATCTCATGGAGTATCTGTTTGTTAACATTGCCGTTTAGATCAAAATGTGCCTCGTCGGACATAAAAATACAGTTCAAGATGTTTTCATTCTCTGCCGCCATTTTAATGATATTCTCGCAAAAATTCCAAGTGAGTCGGGAAGTCTGTTGTGTTCAGTTTGCTTGTTAATTGAATCTTATATGGAAATAAGTTTAAAGCAGCGATAGTTTCCTGCGTCCAAACTGAGGAATCTCGATGATAAGACCTTCTTGCGATTGTGTCACGCTCGGCAAAATTATGCACGAGCCTCATTATAATCCATTTGCTAGGAAAAGTGCCACCAAACCTGCGCCTATATTCTCTTTAGACGGAAACTACGGATTCTAAAGCATAAAAGCGGCACACTATCCAAATTATTGTTTCATTGCCTTAGTTCTCCATTTTTGTTAAATCTAGAGATTAGTCTATAAAATAAAATAAAAATGGAACAGGTTGGTTACACAGGAAAAAAGTTATTACGTTTTTTTTTGTTTCAGGTTTCAGTTTTCATCAGCCATCCTGTAGTTCACAGCCGTACAATAACACATGTAAATTAAATAAGGTTTGGCAAAAAGTATTCTAATTTTGACTGGAATACTACGTTTACCAAAAAATTTTTAACCAACATTTTTTGTTTGCTATTTTTGCTTTTTCGTTATTTATTTGCGTGTATATTCACTCTTATTCAATTTGACAACGGCAATAGAAAACGACGCGGTTTTTTATCTTCTGTTGCAAATCTGTATTCTAGTTGGCGGTATTGCCATTTATCGATAACTTTTAACATATGTTTGGTATTTTGCAAGTAAAATTGACGTTGATGTTGTCTCTAATTGCCTTTGAATTTGTCCTCGCCATTTTTGGTGTTGCCTTGCGTTGCTTTCTGTTGCGTTTAAAAACTTTGAAAAATTCAAAATTACAGTTTTCTTTCTTTCTGTGTTTTTGGTATTTTTTTTATATATTTGTGTTGAATTTTTGGTATATTGTATTGATTTTTGGCTTAAATGAAATAATGGAAAAAATTAAAATAACAAATAAATGCCAATTCGAGAAGCTTGTTCAAGAACTTGAAAAAAATCCATCACTAGCCAGAGGATATCGCAGGGGCATTGCTCCTACCAATTTTAAGCAAGAGTGGGAGAGTATTGCTACTGTGCTAAATTCGCTTGGTCCACCAATTAGAACTGGCGATGGATGGCAAAAAGTAAGGTAAATTGTTTGTTTGAAAAATATGTTGTCTAACGAAATTATTTTTATAGATTTGGCGGGACTTCAAAAGTTCAAAAATTTGGCGGGAAAGTTCAAAGTCAGAAGGAAAATGGCGACAAACAGAGCAGAGTGTAAAGCTACTGGAGGTGGTATATTTAAGCAGGTAATGCTGAGCCCATTAGAGGAAGCTGTGGCTAATCTGCTGCAGTTTGAAAAACAAATAAACTCCGAGGATATGGTTCAGCGAGTTCCAGATACAGATGTCAGTGTTGATTTTCACATTTTGGAATCAATGCAATTGGTAAGCCATATTTTTTCAATAGGTCTACTTTCTTGCGGCACATTAATATTTTACTGTTTACGGGAAAGTGTACCGTCCATCAATGGCAATGCTGCTGCAGCAGCAACAGCATCTGTGCCATCAACATCAACAGCTTCTGCGCCATCAACAGCAACAGCTTCTGAGCCATCAAAATCAACAACTACTTCCAACCATTTAAGAAACAAGATTAGCTCAGCGCCAAAAAAGAATTCCGCCAACCGCGATGAACTGTTTGAAAGACATACTACTGACCAAGCCAGAACATTGACAGAATTGTCAAGTTCAATAGCATCAATAAAACGTAGCCTAAGGGAAGCTAAGGATATTGAAGCCAAAAGGTTGAAATTAGAAGTGGAGAGAAGCAAACGGGAGGAGGAACGCTGCAATTACTATATAACTCAAGTTGATAAAATGTATTTCTTTTTTATTTTTGTTATGAAATGAATTTTTTGTTAATTGGATTTTTTACTATTTTTTGTTAATTAGAATTTTAATAAGAATTTTTTTATGAAATTAATTTTTTTTCTTTTTTGTTAATAAGAATTTTTGTATTTTGTTATAAACGTTTGTGCTTTATATTCATAAGTATTACATACATATATAACACAGGTCAACACGATTTCTAAGGCCCGTGATTTCCTAGTCAATTTGTACATATGATACTGATCTCCAATGCCTATAAATTACTTTTTTTGAATTGACTTTATCTTTTTGCATGACTCAGGTTCCAAATTAACGAATCATGGCTAGAGCCTGGATATCGTGCGTCCAAAAATCGAATCCGCATTTTGTGATCACAAATCTATGTTAGTATAAAATAGTTATACATAAATATTAAGAACAAAAATTACAAACTTACTATCATGGCATTTAAGCTAAAATATCCTTTGCGGTTGAAGTATAGATGCTACTCTTCTGTTTTTGGGGCTAAAATTTTGATGTGGGTTCCGTCCACACACCCAATCACACCTGGAAATTGTGTTTTTTCGAAAAAATGTAACTTAGCTTAATTTTTTTCAGCATCCGTCATATCAAACTTTATCCATTCTGGACAAACTTCCCTCTCCATGACAACCAGAACCTCGGACAAAATTTTGGATACGACTGGCTGTGACAGTCCCAGGTGTCGCAATGTCGCTGCCAATTTTATGGTATTTGGAACATATGTATGTTGACCTCGTCCCTTTTTTTAAATGAGGCTCTATTATTTTTGGACATGTTTAAAAGATGGTTTATTTAACCGAAAATAATTTGCAAATCTTAAAAAGGATAAAAAATCCATTACTTGCGAAATTATTGCTTCAAATTTGTTACTTACGTCTCATCGGGCAGGTTAAAAATACAAGCTTTCTGTCGAAGCAGTCTTCTTTCCACTATCAATTTTTTTTATTTTCTTCGCCACTGGAGTCCGAATCGAGAAGAAAAATCATTTTTATTTTAATGTATGCACAATTTTTTTATTTATTCAAAAACACTTTTAGCGAAAATAGTAAACTAAATGAATCAGCTGACTCAAATATTAGATATGTGTGTTGTATGTATCGATAAATAGTCAACATCGTCATAATACTGTTAGGGAATACAAAATTAGTATTGACGTTGTGTTAAATTGATGTTGTCTCAAAATTGACGGCGATGTTGCCGACGCCAAATATTATAATGGTGATTATTTCTACCTGCAGTACATTTGAAAATTGTATTTATGTAGTTAAGCATGCGCAGTATTTACTTTGCCTTGCTCTCTTTCTCTCTCAGTAGCAGCGTTGCCCCTTTCTGCACTATAGTGCAAAATCTGTACAATTTAAAATTTCTTGCACTTTGTTTGCACTATAAATTTTTTGTGTAATTTAACAACAATGAAAAACTTTTTTGAATTGGCAGTTCTGTTTTTTATTTTTCATTTTACAGCGCTGCTGTGAAAATAAATTAGTTGTCTTCGTCTTATCAGATGACGAATTGTTATGTGATAAAATGTCAAATTCTTGTTAGAATATTTTCTGTTCTGCGTTTAAAGTTTTAAAAATGTTAACAAGTATATGACCGGTGTTGGCTTTTTAGTGGTCTTGGCTTCGGTTTAGATTAATATATGTTTCTGAAAATTTGTTTACTTATATTCTTAAAAGTATTGAAAATACATAGATAACTGCATGAATATGTAAGTTACTATTTTTAAATTATTGAATGAATTTGTTATATTTTTGTTTTGTAATCGTTATTTACATACATATGTGTAATAACTCGTGTTAAATAATAAACAGATCATTTTAATTTACATTTATAAGAAATTAGATTTATTTCATTTTATTATCTTACTCTTGTTTTATCAGACATTTCACTACTAGAACAGAGATGAGTCAATAGATATCGATAAAGATCAGTGTTGCCACATCCCTTCCACCTTTTTTGGTTTTAGCTTCAACGGTCCCTGCTGTGGAAACGATGACGACTCCGGCGGTGAAACGTTGGGTGGATCGTTGGCGGATAATAGTCGTTAATAGACAATGATGGTTCTATGCGAAGATGCTGTTTAGATGTTGTGTCCTCTGGAAATTGAGCGCCTGGAATCTTTTTCAACATGCTTATGTTTCTTGTATATGTTTTCCCTCCTCCAACGACTCTTACTTCATTTCCATTTCTCTCAACAACTTCATATGTCGTTTTATCAAAGTTTGGAGTGAGTTTATTAGGAAAAATAACGTTTTTCAACAACACCTTATCTCCTACTTCAATATTAGATTCTTTTGCATTTCTTTTCAAGTCAGCCTTTTCCTTTTCTTTTTGTTTGTTTATCAAGTCATTATCTCTAGCAAACGAATCAATAACATTTTCGGTTATATCCTCGATGCCTGGAATCTTATTACGAATACGTCTGTTAAACATAAACTCACTCGGAGCTGAGCCCGTTATGCCATGTAGTGTCACATTATACATTAGTATAAACTTTTGAATCTCCTCTTTGTAATCGCGCTTATTTGCCGCAACTATTTTCAACCGTTTTACCAAAGACCTGTTCATATTTTCTACTTCGCCGTTTGGCTGAGGCCAATAGGGAGATGTTCTGATCAATAATATGTTATTCTCGGCACAAAAAGACTTGAACTCATCGCTGACGTACTGTTTTCCATTGTCGGTTCTTATTGTTTTGGGTAAACCAATTTTAGAGAAAATGTTCTTCATCGCCTTGATTATAACATCAGAAGTAATGCGTTTCAAGAAAACAACTTCTTGGTATCGAGAATAGTAATCAATTAGCACTAAAACATATTCGCCATTAGGCAACGGTCCTAGCAGATCGGTAGCCAAAAATTGCCAAGGCCCATTGGGAAATTGGTGTCTTTGCATTGGGGTTGGATTAGAAGGCTGTGAAACCAGGAGACAATCACGACACGCTTTTACGAAATTTTCAGCCTCCCTATCAATTAAAGGCCACCATACCTTAGAACGAAGACACGCTTCATTGCCGACTCCCCAGGATGGCGCTCATGAGCCAACTCAAACACTTTTGGTCTTAATGATTTTGGTATTATGATACGGTTTCTCCGCAACAAAATTGAGCCAATAGCTGATAATTCAATCCGAAAAACATAATATGGATTCGTTATGTTCGAATCCCAACATTCATTCTCCATGCTGGAAATTGCATCGCAAATATCCACGTCCTTGCCACTTTCCTTGCTAATCAGGGAAATGGTTAAAGTGGCAGGAACTGAGTTTTCCACCACATGGAAAATTGACTCCTCGGAAGTTCCATCAAACGAGTCCTCATCAGAAATTTTACAGAGTCTGGATATTGAGTTCGCTATATTATCTTTTCCGGAGCGATATATTACCTTGAACTTGAAAGCCTGCAATCTAAGTAACCACCTCTCGATTCTAGCAGGAGGACTTGAAGTCGGTTTGAAGATAGCCTCCAGAGGCTTGTGGTCAGTTACTAGCTCAAAGTCCAACCCAGCTAGATAATAAAAAATCTTTCTACCGACCAAACCAAAGCCAGGCTCTCTTTTTCGGTTTGAGAATATCTCTTCTCAATGTCAGATAAACTCTTACTTGCAAAAGAAATGATTCTTGGTTCACCATTACCATTGAATTGCAACAAGACTGCACCCAACGCCACAGGGCTTGCATCAGCTATTACTCGTGTTCTTAATTTTGGATCGAAGTATGAGAGATTCGGAATTTCGGATAGCATCGTCTTCAATTTACTAAAAGCTTCCTCTTGTCTGCGATCCCACACAAATTTAGCATCCTTCGTTAACAGTATCCTGAGAGGTTCGGTCATATCTGCTAAATCTGGTAAGAACTTTCCGATGTATGTTACTAAGCCCAAAAAACTGCGTACTTCCTCTTTTGATTTTGGAGCTCGGAATTGTTGTATGACCTTAACCTTCTCAGGATCTGCAGTAAAACCGTCTGCCGAAAGTACGTGTCCCAGAAACTTGAGCTTTTTAGCTTTCCATACACATTTTTGCTGGTTAAGGGTAACATTGTTTTTCTTCAAAACATCTAAGACAGAATTCAACGCTTTGTCATGATCTTCGTCGCAGCTTCGAAATATAATAACATCATCGATGTAGTTAAGCGTATTCGAGCTGTAGAAAACATCCTTTCGAAAATTTTCTGAAAAATTTCGGGAGCAGAGTTGACCCCAAACATCAATCGTTTATATCTAAACAAACCTTTATGCGTAACAAAGGTTGTGATTTCATGACTTGACTCATCCAATTCCAATTGATGGTAAGCAGACTTGAGATCCAGAAGAATAGCTCTTTAGCACATTTCATGTCAACACAAAGACGAATGTCGACGTTACCTTTAAACGCAATAACTATTGGAGAAATCCATTTACTGGGGCCGAAAACTGGTTCTATAATATCAAGTCGCAATGCTTCATCTATTTTCTTGGTAACCATTTCCTCCAGCGCAACTGGAACACGGCGTACTGGTTGTTGGAGAGGTTTTATAGTATGATCTATAGATAATGAAACCTTGATACCATGTATTTTCGGAAAGGGCTGTTGTTTTTCTTTCTCCTCAATGTGATTAACACCCACACCCAGTCTTAGTACATTTAGTTGGAGCGGTGTTTCTCTTCTTAGGAGGGATTGGTTCCCGTTTTTAATAACATAAAATGAAGTTATTACTTCATTCTTGTTGCCCACACATATAGGAGCGTCAAAAACCACAACAATTTCCAACGGATAACTGGCAGCATATGCTTTAAAATTGTTTGCTGAATGTGACCGTATATTCCACATCACATCCCATGATTTGTTCAATAGATTCCAATCGTACTCGCTTATAAGATTAAAACGACAGCCGGAGTCAGTAATCATTGCAATTTCTTTTCCACCAATAACGCAGCTTATGTTTTCGTCATTATGCCAATCATTCCCAATCTTGAAACAACTGAATTCGCGAATTTCAGAGGTAAAGTTATCTTCGACTTCAATGTTTCGGACATTAGCAGTAAGACGATTCCTTTTGTAGGTTACGTTACTGGTGTTATCAATTTTTCTTTTCTTAGTTCTACATCTTATTGCAAAATGGCCTAGCAACGAGCACTTATTGCATTTTGCATTCCTGGCAGGACATTCAGGAGAATTTGATAAGTGCCCTTTTCTTCTTTTTTCGATGTCCGCATCGGCTGCACTCAATTTGGGAATTTGATTTGGGAATGGCTCCTTTTCAGTGCACAGCGAAATGCTACGAGAAGTCTTATTTATCTGCTCATACACTTGGCATGAATCAACAATTTCTGTGAGACTCTGTTCCTTTTCCAGCAATCTCTTTCTCAAATCAAGGGGTGCCCATGAATCTATTATTTTATCCTTTATTGAAATTTCCTCAATTTCTTCCTTAGTGTTGTCGAATGAACATTTTGCCACTTGCTGGCGCAACCGCAGCAAAAATTTGTTGAAATTCTCGCCCTCAATAGGAGTTATATTTCTAAACAAATGCCTCTCAAATGTAGTATTTCTTTTTGGAGAGAAATATTCATTTAATTTCGCTACCAAAACATCATAAATCTTAATGTTATCCTTCCCGTCACTTTCCACAAGAGCCCCAGGAATGTTGAATATTACTTCTTGCACCTAAGTGCAAAAGTTTATTCTTCTTCTTGACATCATCAGTGATTTCTTCCGCAGCCAGATAAAGTGTAAACGATCTCAACCATTTTTCCCATTCATGTCGAAGAAGCGACTTGTCAATTGTATCACAAAGGAAGGGTCTTATTACCTCCGCCATTTCACCAAACGAGCAACTGTAACAATAACTGTTAATATTAGTATTATCTGGTCAAGCTGACCTACCAAATGCAACATGTGTCTACACCTCAGGTGTCAGTCCACATTTTACGTATTTCACATAATTCCGAATTTAATCGGTAACATACCAATATTATAAATTCGTTTTGGTAATCCAATACACGCAATTTAATGCCCATGCACTAATCCAAAAACTTTAGGGAAAGTCTGCCGCAATTTAATGCAATTTGTGGTTTTCTACCAATTAAAAAAAATCAACCAATTTATCGCAATTTAATGCTAGATATCAAATTTTATAGTTTACCAATCGTAGCCAATGTAATAACTCGTGTTAAATAATAAACAGATCACTTTAATTTACATTTATAAGAAATTAGATTTTATTTCATTTTATTATCTTACTCTTGTTTTATCAGCCATTTCAATACTAGAACAGAGATGAGTCAATAGATATCGATAAATGTATATAAAAAGAAACATAATGTATAGTAAAAATATGATCTATTTTTACATTTTAAATGTTATGTTTAAAAAATAATAAAATAACAAATGTTTATCCTTAAAATTTTTTTCACTATTTCATTTGATTTTGAACTATTTTTGGCATGAGCCCTCGCAAAGGTTACCAAGTCTGTATTTTGTAATAGTTGGCAGCCCTGTAATTAATTTACTTAGAGAGTTCTAAAAAAAGTGTTTCATCGGTGCTTGATAAACAACGAATTTCGTGTCATATTTGATAATAAATACATATAAATAATATTAAAATAATTAAAATTATATGAAAGTGTTTACATTTGGTTGTTTAAAAGCTGCAAAACTAAGAAAAACAAAAAACAAAATAGAGTGAAAAGATAAAAAAAGAGCAAATATGAAATGTGCAGTGGGCAAATGCAAACAAAGTAACAGCAAAAAAACAAGTGAGAAATTATGTTAAAACATTTTAAAAACAACTTTAAAAAAAATTCTTTTTGAAAACTATATTT
The DNA here is from genome assembly GCA_932526305.1 of Epicampocera succincta. Lineage (NCBI taxonomy): Eukaryota > Metazoa > Arthropoda > Insecta > Diptera > Tachinidae > Epicampocera > Epicampocera succincta. The sequence continues at coordinate 26,551,769 of OW052038.1, read as the reverse complement.
TATTTGTAGCAATAGTGAAATATTGCAATAAAAGTAATGAAAATCTATACATGGAATTCTTATAAAGAATTTGTCCCACTGTCATGTTTTTACACAAACATAATAGTTCTCCAGCTGAATTTTATTAGCCAATGAGAACACAGCTTGAGTGACGTCAGAGTTCCAACATGCGCAGAAATGTTTTTTATGGCTGCGTAATGGCGTAAGCTTTATTTAATCATTCTTGCTGTATATGCGTATGAATGTATGTACATACATATGTGCATATGTATGTATGTACATATATGCTAAAACATAATTGCCTATGCATAATTCGCTTCTCTTTTTTTGTTATCGATTAACAGTAATAAATTCCTTGCATTCGTTTTACATACATACTTACATACATATGTATATGTATTTCTTCAAGAACATTTTTAATACTTTAAAAAGTCAGTCAATCAACAGATACATACATACATACCTAAGTCGTAATTCGCAAACCTTTTCGTTTCATTACTTGTCGAACAAATAGTTTGTAAAAAACAATGCAAACTCATAATTTGTTTTTCTTGTTCATTTTTGGGTAACACTAAATTGAAATCTTCCATTAGCTTAAGTCGTACTCAATAGAGGATCCAGAGCTTGCACCACAAGGTTTTTCGGCTTATATGCCACCTTTGGAATAATTAACTATAACGCTGATATTTCTGGTGTTAAATACCATAAGTGTTTATTTAATTTGCTCAGTGATGCTTTTTATATTATCTATTTATCTCCAATTTTGTCGTTTTAAATTCGTGTCTTCATTTTAAGACTTTGAGATGCAAATTTTACAATCTCTGATACAATACATTCCCAACTGCATCATAAACTTTAGCATCTTCAACTCTTCTCATAAAATTAATTTGTCAATTTTAAGCCATGCGTTTCCAAATCTATTGAAATTTCTACGGTAGGACCTGATGATTTTTGAATTTTTTCCAGCATAAGCGGACCGGACAGTGCTAGTGTGAAAAAGTTATGTTTGTGTTCATTTTACCAATTTTTACGTATTAAAATTATATTTCTGGTTATTTCTCTAACAGGGGTCACTTTTTGGAGCCACGCCTTCTCTTCATCCGATACCCATAATTTTTTCGTATCGTATTTTTATGCAAAATCACACATTTCATAAAGCCTAAAAAAATGTCTTCCATACGCGTAAAGACCACCCTAAAAGACCACCTAAATACATATGTACATACAACAAAATATTTACATATATACAAAATTAAAGCACATCTTTTCATACATATGTAAAATTCATCGCCCTTTTAACTGTTGTTGTTTACTAAGCAGTGTTGCAAAACTGAAATTTTGAAATGGTACTTAACGTCAATTAAAACAGTACTTTTTCCCACCAAATGATACGTTTTGTTAAAAAATAAAACAATCATGTATAAAAATAAAGTGAACAAAAAATTTTTATTGGAATTCATATATCTAAGTATGTATTTAAGAGTATAGAGTACTTATATTAAAGGTACACATGTAAATAATATTCCTATTATTAATTAGCGTAAGGTACGTTTTTTCAGTATTTTGTAAAAAAAAATTATCTAAAATAGTTCCCATTTCTATAACTAAGTAAAGAAAAAATTTGATTTTTGTACACATAAATTTAGTTTTAGTTATTAGAGTCTCTCGTCGGGCTATAGTATATATTCAATTGTTTCAGACCTTGGAAGATAAAGGTATATGGCACACTTGCCAAAAATTGTCAAAGATGCGTATCCACACAATTATAATAAATAAATTACCAACTACGTAATTTTTATACATATATAAAATCTTAATATTTTTTAATTCTTTAAATTAAAAGTGAAAGTTGAATTTTTAGAAATTTAACCTTTATTTCAAATGTTATTATTTTACAAAAATGAATAAAACGAAAATACAAACAAAACATATATGTATATAACCTACCATAATTTAATGAATGCTATTTCATTAACAAGGTTTTTTCCATTTAGCAAAACAAAACGTTATTAATAATAACCAAAAGGCATTCGGTTAAAAAAGAAATAAAAGAAATGGAAAATAACAAGGATATTTTAAAGAAGAAAACTCAGTAATTAATATCTAATATCAATAATATTATAATATTACATACATATGTATATATATATTTATGTACATAAATATATGTATGTATATAGATATACATATGTACATATGTATTGTATGTTTAACGAATTCAAAGTTCTAGAAACAGGAGAACTACATGCGCACAATTCGAGAAGTTGGTTGAGCAAATTTATAACTAAATGCTGGACATTTTTGTTTCTTTTTAAATTTCTTTTTAACTAAAACAAATATTTCTGTACGTATGTATGTATGTATGTATGAAATTCTTCATACAAATTTTCAACAACGTCATCGTTTGTTACATTTGGCGAGAAGTCGAATGCCTGGAGGTTAGTTAGTTAGTTGCTTTTTTATTTTATGCAAATATTATTTATACTGAAATTGGCCACAAATCCAGCAAGATGAATATTTTTAAATAAATATGAATTCATTAGAGTGGTCGCAGCTTGTATGGTTTTTTTTGTAATTCTTAATATGTGCGCTACCTAAAATATGAGTTTTGATGTCGTAAATGCTCTCATCAAATTTTAGCTCGATTTGACGGTGCCTAGTTGGGTTCCAACTTCCCGAAAAACTAAGTCCTGTTTTTATTGTGTTTTATAACTATTCGGTAGAAAAATATAGTTTATATGATAAAATTAAATTTCAGTTAGCTTATACATATGTAAGTGTTTTCATACTAATATTACAAGCTACTAATGTGATTATGTGCTTAAAGATTACCATGAATATAAAAAATAATGACAAAAAGGTAATAAAAGCTTTAAATAATTATTTAAATTAAATTAAATTACTAATATTTAATCACAGAATTTTTAAAGATAAGATTGAGTCGGACACAAATGCTTATTCCCTTCCATATTTTTTACTTGTTTATATTTATTTGTAAGCACATAGTTTGATAATCTGCTTGTCGTGAACCACCTCATTGTCAAAGCTTTCAAAATTATCACTTGTATAGTAGTTTTTGTATTGCCTATAAATTGTTTTATATATGTGCATACATATTTCATTTACTAGAATTTGTGAGGAACTTCCGCCTCGTAAAACATATTTAAAAATATTATACATCATATATTTTATCTTTAATTGGGCCACCCTGTTATTAAGTTTATGAACTACCATGTAATGTTTTTATATTGAATCTAAATAAAGAACTTTGCTAATTTATAAATCCTAAATAACGGTATTTTTCCGTATCGTGATACATACATATGTACTTATGTATGTGCGACTTTAAAGAAAGCTGCATTGAAGTTTTGCTGATTTTAAAATACTGTTCCAACGGCTGACGTGGAAAGTAGTGCAAATTAATATTAAATCACAAATTACTAATAAATTATTAAAAGTGCAATCATCGTAATAGAAATATGACATCTAAAAGTACTGTGATTAAAAAGAAAAACTTACGCTCTGACCTTTTTAGAGGGCCAATGTGCAAATAATATTTTGGGAGCTAAGCTCCCATCTATTAAGCAAGTGCTTCAACTATTTTTTTTTATAAAATGTGGGTTAAACATAATAAATTGTTAAAAAGTATGAAATATACTATTGGAGTTACACTTGAATTTTGGAAGAGGGCACACTTTCCAACGATACATGAGACAAGTTGTATACGGAATTTGAAGAAAATATATGAAAAATGGAGACAAATACAAAGGAACTGTGGGACCCAATACGAAAAAAGAAGAGCAAGATTTTCGTGAGGAAATAGAAAATTTTATTTTTGATATCGCAGCTCCAGATGTTTTGGAAAAAATGAATATAAAAGAAGATAAAGATTTGTTAGTGCTCCAAAGGAAGAGTGGTCGCCCGGATTGATGCGTGGTGTAGATACAATTCTCCTGAAAAATGAAAAAAAAGCAAAGAGAAACGATTGGAAGAAGTAAAGAATCGTGTTGCAAAGTATAAAGCTCAAGGTATTTATTTTACTATTAGTTAGATTTATTTGTTTCTGAATTTTGAAAAACTGAATTTTGGAAAAACATCCGCACCAGAATTGGCTCTCTTCAACCGATTCCCAAAATATTGGACAAACACTAACGTAACCAATTTTACAAAAGGAACCTTGGACGAAGAAGTTCTAAGGAATATAACATCATCGCAGTTGGAATATGTAAATAATTTTTGCTTCTATGCGTTAAATGTGATTACGTGCGTGCGGACTATAAAGAGTTCAGTTTATTGGAGAGAGTGTACCAAATTTTACTCAATTTCGTTTTCCTGGTGCAACATCACATGAACTATTTATGTCCAAATGTATTTATTATTTGAAAATTTTTTCGTTTCGCGAGCAATTCAAGGTGACAGGTGATAATTATTTGTCTTCCTTATTGGTTCCGCTATGTGAATGCTATTGAAGCGCCGAAGCAAGATCTTGATTTTATAAAAAACGTTGTTTCTTACTTTAACAAAGATGTTTCCACCACATTTTTACAAAAGCTGAGGAAACATCTGTAGTACAATTGGCCTTTCATATTTTAATGAAAGTATCCCGGTGGAAGTAGAAAAGAAAATGGTCCAAAAACTTGACATCGAGAACGAAGGTGAAGACGAAAATAATGAAGAAGTTTCGAATAGAAATGTTGTAACAATAGAAGAAATGGTTTCTTTCAGTACAAAAGATATCTCGCATTTCGTTTATTCAAGGCCAAAGAGATTTGTTACTCGATTACCTATAGATATATCATTTTTAAAATTGTAATCCTCTGAATGGCAGCAAAGAGACGATTTCTGTGCTGGCAAACGAGTTTGTAAGCATTTGCACGTTGTAAACGATGGAGCAGAGAGGGAAATTTCAATTGCTCTTTAACCCAAGTTGTTGAGCACTATCGCCAGTTTGTATATCTATCTCACAACAAATCTGCTCTCACGAATTAAAAAAAACAGTTATTATCTTTAATTTGAATTAAAATTATGTTTACCAAATAAATATAAAAATCAATAAAAATAGGACTAAATGTGTTTTTTTTTATAATATCAGGTACTAGGCCCGACATCAACCTCATATTTTAAACAAATATCAAATTAGAAAAAAATATTGCTTGGTGTTATCACGCAAGTACCTTCTGTCCACATATTGATGTGCAGCAAGAATTCTTTTTCTGTTTCTTAAATTTATCGCTATTTTTGTAAAAATTTTAATTCATGGTCTTAATTTATTAATTTTACACTTTTTCGCAAAATGCTTGTATGCAAGCAAAACACAACTAATTTATAGGGTTAACATCGAACACAATATATTTGTATGTAAAAGCAAAAAAGTTTACGAAAATTTACACATTGGCAACAATGATTATTCACGACAGTAAAAACCTTTATTTATGTACATGCATATGCCAAAAATGAATAGACGTCAGCTTTTAAATGTTTTCTGAAAAGCAAATGTAAAACGTTATTGTAACAATACGAAGTGAGAAGACTTCTGTTAATTTGGCATACAGAGATCATTTTAGATTATTTACATACGTACATATGTATAGGTGAAAAGGCCGCGTTTTATGTTGGGAAAAATCAAAACAAATTTCCTTATGTATTTATAACGGGTGAAATTTTCCGACTTAACTCACGAGCTTTAAAACCGTTTAGTGATCGGAGAGATTTAAAATTTTGTTGAAAAACAAATGAACTTGTACCCTGGAAAATCACAATTGCTCTCTACACATCTTTATAAGAAGCGAAGGTGAAGATACAGCTTTATACATTGAAGAACCTTTAAAAATAACGCCACTTCAAAAAAGTAAGCAAGCAGAGGAAGCAAAAGACATGCGAGGGAAATTTACGTTTTATTTCAACAATACGGATATACAACAATGACAAATTCAGGCTGTTCAGAAACTGCTATGTTTGTAATTGTTTCTATGCCATAATTACATTTTTTACATTGCATTTTTAAATGCATAATTTAACTTTTGTATGAATTGAGAATTAACTTTTAAAATTTATATCAACTTTTAAAAATGTATCTTAAAAATAAATTTTTTTTATTACTAGGTTTTTGATGATTGTAGATGAATATGTATATCAATATATCATAATCATATAATTATAAATTTAATATTGAACTTATGAAAAGAATTAAAACAAAACTCAAAAATAGTTTGCAATTAGTAAATTATTAAAAAATAACAATTTTGCAATAACATGGTCAAAAATATCATAATTAAACAAAAAATGTAATTATGACACAAACACAATTTCAATTACTTTTAGTAGGTTAAAATTTCAGATTTGAAGTGCTTTGCATTGCTTAGTAGCTTTTTTGGATGGAGTTCGTTCCAGAGCCTAACCGTGTCGTTCAGATATGAACAGAGTTAATAATATAACCTCAGCTGGATGTTAAATCTATGTTGTAGATTTTATCAGAAAAATCAAATATTCCGTTAAAAATAAATTTTTTTTATTATTATTATAACTAACATAACGTAAAAACATAACACACTGAAAAAGATTTAAATTGAAAAAAAAAATATATATATGTATTTATAGCGTGTGTTACCGCCACTAAGAAATCGCTGCAAGTGCATCATTTTGTATCGCTATTTATTATTATCGATTAAACTGTCTGTTGAGAAGGCTATCGGCCGAGCCAGAAATTTCCACGGGATTTTGAATAAATTATAAATACGTAATAAAAGGCTTGATTTATTACGCAATAACCTTTATTAAAATTCCTTTATAATAAAATAATATATAAGAAATTTACAGATTCAATAATAGCTTAATCTATTCTACATACTTTTTGGTATGGAAATTCCTGGTAATTTCTATTATAGATTTAAAGACAATCACGTCTGAACCGCTTCACAGTTAAGCTCCTACAAAATGGCGAAGGCGGTAAGACGCTTCTAGACAGTATATTCGTTAAAAAAATGTATGTACATGTTGGAATTCTTATCCGTTATTTTTTCGAAATTGCTTTAGTGCTACCAGATGGCAAAAGAATCATGGGGATTTTGGAAGTCGCGTTAACACTGTCAAATGCAACTTTTCTTTTATTATTCTACGCGGTTTATATAGCGAGCCATATTTTTTACAGAAAAATCATATTTTATTCTTATAACATAATCATCCGAATTGATAAGATCGAGAAGTTTCGCTCCGAGTAGCCATACATGAAAAGTCAGTATCCACATTCATAGTATTCTTTATAATAATTGTGAATTATATTCTAGGAATTTTAACATTGAAGTACAAGGCAATAAATAATAATTGCATTCTAAAAATCCTTATACTCGTGTTTACAATATACAATTTGGTATACAATTTGGTTACAAAGAGCTTGGGCAGCTTCACTCGTCCACAGCGTGTTTTTCATAGTAAATTTTAAGTTTGAAACACGTCTTTAACCAGCGGCCATTTTGTAAGTTTTCGAGTGATATATGTATGTATGTTTGGTTTGGTTTGGCATTTCAACATGAATAGACTAGCGCCTGAACAACGTTTCCAAATTGTGCAGATTTAATTTGAAAATCATTGCCGTTGCCGATTTTCATTAGATAATTTTGTTTAGTGATCAAGCTCACTTCCTCAAGTATATCGTGAGACACCTTTGCATGCTTGATGATCGGTACAATCACTTGAAGAACCATGATGTGCAAGAGCTGTGGTTTCAACATGTCACACAGCTCATGACACAACTGATTTATTGAAGGAAACGTTTGATAACCTCATAGTTTCGCGTTTCGGTCCAGTGAAATGCCTTCCGAAATCCCTGATGTTTAAAGCCGCTAGACTATTTGCTGTAGCGATATGTGAAGTCTACTAAGTCTATAAGCGTAAAACGATTGATCACTTGGAGGACAACATTCGCCGCGTTGTTGTCGATATAACATTTCAAAAATCATACATTCTTGTACACAAAAATTCAGACTTTCCTTTTGGCGTAGACATACTTAATCTAATGTATTAATAAATTTCTTCTGAATCTATTTCTTTATTGTTCCTATATTTTAGTCATTTTAAATATTATCGGTGTTCTTGTTGCTTAAAGTCCGCTGCTTGTACTCATATTGGACCACAAGAGTAATCATTTCTTCACTAAGCTCATCTTTCACGGCTTCGTTTTTTTTTTTTTTGTTTGTTGTTTTTCTTCTGATTCTGTGCAGATGACGATGTTGCGACTGGCTCTCCGTTTTCATATATGTACATATAAATTAACACATTCACTTAATTACAATACCACTAATAAGTTTATACACTCACTGAACACTACTAATATATTTAATAACATAACAACAACAAACACTGCAAAGTAAAATTAGTTGTAAGCAAAATAATAAATAAATTTTTAAGCAAAAGCATTAATTGAAACTGTGTCAATGAACTTGTTTAAGCAATATTAAATTTAGTATTGAATAAGCAAAATAGTTATTTAAAGTTTCGGCAAAATATTGGAATTTAATAATTGTATAAAAAAGCATACATTAAGCATATTTTGTATTTGTAAAATTATATAAAAAGAAACAAATAAAGTCTTCGGTTGTTCATTTTGTGTCACTAACCTGGTTGTGAACATCTGAAACCTAAAAAAATTTATTTAAGCTAATACATGCATACATATTAACTTATTATATATAACTGAATATATTGCCACATACAATTAGAACCGATGAAATTTCTTTCCTAATATTTACATAGCCTCTTAGCAAATTTAAATCGTTAAAGCAATAGGCTTGTAAATTACATCATGCCCAGAACCACTTTTGCAGCTATCTTTTACTTTAAATAGCTCTACGTAATATTGTGTTTGGAGGTAATAAATTTTTGTTTATAAAGTGCTGGATTGCAATAAAAAGGCATTTGTTATGATTTAAATGACCTTTATTTTATTTGCAGTCAAATTTGGGACGTAGCTGTCTATTTCCCTTACAAACAACTTAAAATACTTAACAGGCGGTTTCCAACCAACCAACAGTTGCAACGTGAGAATTCGAGGGAAAAAGCAAGCTACCTACCACAAAGCGTGAGGAATATTTTGTAGGCAAACGTCCTACATACAATTTGTATTTGTACTTGTCTCAGAGATGGCATTGAAAATTTAAAAATTGGTTGAAAAAAAGCTGGAAAGACTGTACTTTTCTGACTCTAACTGTACTAATGGCCAGTTTTTAACTTAATATTTATATACGAAATTAAATAGTTTTTCATTATATTTAAGTTGTATTTAAATATGGTTTCATTTTTTCAGTCTCAAATTGCGTTTGGTATTTAATTATGATAAAAGTATGGTAGCACTATTAAATGCTAAAAAATATAAAAAACTTCTTTATTTAACAGCTGCTTACTATTTAGTTAACTTAATATTAAAATATTTTGTGTTCAAATTTTTGTGGTTTCGAAATGTTTGCCTGAATTTGCTATTAAATTCTCGCTCCACATCCTTCCACACATTCACCTTTTGTTCTGCACCAACTCGATCAGTACTTTTGCGCTGGATTATGCTGCTGTTTTTTACTATTTCCAGCAAATGTTCACTTGCAATACATTGAACTATTTTTGTAAGTAAACTGAACTCCATCTGAATTCATTTTTTTATTTAGTTAAAAACTGGCCCTAAGACACATTTTTTTTTAAATTTATATTATTTTTATTGCATAGGTTTTTATTAAGAATACAAAACAAAACGTGGTGCATTAAACTCCATTTGTACTAAAATATAACAAAAAGCAGTTCAGCATTGAATGTTGCAAATTGCAATTTTGTGAATTCAGAGTTCAGATTAAGACGCAAAGAGTTGCAGCTTGTAATCTGTTTCTCTCTTGGCTTTAATTATATTTTGGTAAGATATGATTCTTTCAGTATTTGCTGATGAAAGTGGAACTGACAATTTCTGAAAGATCCAGAAACATGAATTTGTTTGCATCGTTTTTTATTTTAGAAAATATTGCCCAGAAATAGCCAATATTCGAATCTTTCTAAGATTTTAATATTTCAACATCAGCAAGGGCTCTTAATAGTGTATTTATTTTATCAAAATTTTGGTATCGTTTGGAAGCAAGTTTGCTAATAGTGGTACAACGCTTTTAGTTTTCCCACTTATTACGTTTTCTGGGCTAAATTTACCGAACTATCTTAAACCAGAACGTTTAAGCAGGTTGAATTGCATTCTGTGATATAAATTGACAGATGTATAGTCAAACTACTAACTAACTATTAAAATGCAACAAAAGCGATATACTCTTTGACATATAATTATAACTTTTTCTTTACAAACTGCGATGTATTCGCAAACAGAAACAGTGGATAATGCAGGCAAAACATCTACTCGTACACATGTACGTATTGACAGGAAAATTACTGACATGATGAGTTGCTATATAAAATTACAAAAATTGGGGAGATTCTTTAATTGTACTAAATATTCCACTGTTCGAGTTGTTCAGCAAATAAAGCTTAATACTAGTACATTGTATTCAGAAAAGACTTAAGAATGATAGAAATACAGATTGCGCCATGCGCACCACTTCCAGTTAGATGACGTAGTTTAACCCAAGAGTTGCCTATTTTATATATTTCCAACTCAATTAGGACTGTTAATAACTTTTATTTGTATGATTAATATTAATAGTCCAAAATGAAAATATTTCATATATGGAAGATAAATATGAATGTCATAATTTGTAGTGTGTTGAATATGAGGCAACTTTGTATGTATGTAGATATAATGGGTGGAATGAATTTGGAACCAATGAACAATATTATTATAGAGATCATGGATATTTTTCACCATACATAAAATTGATAATGTATTTACGAAATCCAGAAATTTGTTGATGAACTTTTTTGTTTAGAAACTTTAAGGCTACATAGTAAATATGTAAATATCTTTCTTTGAACGCGTTTTGACCATAGTTTTTTATTAAAATAATTTTATCGTGAAAAATTGTCCTTATAAAGTTAAAGTTAGTTTTCAATTATTCAATTTATATAAAACTATATTGCAACTTTATGCACGAAATACTATGTTTGGAAGCACTATTATTTGCCGGGTTCTAAAGTAAAGGGTTTCGTAAAAAAATGTCTGTGCTTCGTAAATACACTCTCAAATATATCTTCGGTAAAAACAATTTAAAAAGTCTGAGAAGTGTGTATATTGCAGATTAATTTCTAATTTTTACGGGAAAAGTTTATATGTACTTGAGACTTGGACAGTTACAGCCTCTTTGACAGTTCTTCAAAAATTAGTTTATTGGATTTCTTCATAGATCAAGAATTTTGAGGTTAAATTTATAAAATATATTTACATACACATGTAATTATTACTATAAAAACTGTGGTCAAACAAAATCAAGTGAGACGTTTTTTTAGTGGTTACATTTTAAAATATTTTTATATAGTAACCAAAATTAGTTTTTCAATTTTGATTAAAATTGTTATCCTTTATAGATTCCTCTTATCTGTTTCTGTGAGAACTGGTACTTAGCCAGCCGATGTTAAAGACACCAGTTATTGAATAATTGTGATTGTGGTCAATCAATCTTAAAAAAATCATTAAAATATTGTTCGGGTGAGTTTTGTATATTAGATGATCTATAAACTGCAAGCAAATAGTACTTTGTGTGTTTGTAGGCAAATTATATTTTCGACCACCATATCTTTTCGTCTAGCGCTTTATTTTCGACTTTTTTGCAAAGCATCTATTGTTAACATAAAAGTACACTATTGCTGATGTCCTTTGTCAAGTGCGTTTCGGATAAACATATGAAGTGGAATCTTCTACTGAACAAACATAACTCTTCTTATTCGTTAATATTCGCACTCAACTTGGTTGCTGGTATGCAACCCGTTCTGGCTCCATTCTGGTTTTCCTGTTCAGTACAGCGCAATGTGTATTTCTCCAATCATGGTTTGTGTTTGTATCGCTTAATCCTAATTTTTCCTTTTGCCTTTCCACAGTTTATGCATTTTTTGTTTTAAATGCACTCCCTGTGTATGCCCAGCTTCACCACATTTTGCGCAAATTTGTTTGTGCCGATGTATGGTTAAATCCCCAGCATCTTAATACGCTGTTGCTCTCAAATAGAGTGCATCTATTACTTACTTTACTAGAGACGTATACAGTTTACACCACAGAATGCAATTCAACCTGCTTGAATGCTCACGTGTGATTTGTTCGTTTTTTTAAGATAAGTTAATATAAGAAAAATTGAAACTAACGGAGTTTTTCACTTTATTTAATATGAAAAAAAAAACAAACAAAAATATGTATAAACAAAATCAATTGCATACATATTTATTAGCTTTAATAAAAAAAAGGCATATAGAAATGTTGTACACTGTAAAAAGTTTATAATTTGTTGTTGCTCGAAGCCTTTTTTGCGTAGCTTGTCCACAGAATTTTCCACGTACGTAATTTTTGAATAGTGGATTTTGCTTATCTATTCGTCATTTTTTTTCTATTAATAACAGGCCTCCATCTGGAATGTTACTCTGTCGGCACTGCCTGAACCATAAGACTAGATACCATCCTATTTCCGGGTATTCTAGCTGTTTTTCACGCTTCACTTTACTGCCAAAAGATGCTTGGATTATAAATTCGCTCTTTTGTAGAATTGATTTTAAATCTTCTAAATACTTAAATTTTTTTGCTCCATTATCAATGGCAGAAATGATGCTTTGTTTTTGCAACACTGATAAAGTTTTATGTGTACGTTTGTTTGCCATTTTCTCGCCGAAAACTATTTTACAAACACCCTTCTAATCAAACAGCAAAGTGACCACCAACATTTTCAAAAATTAAACCAAAACTAACAGATTCCGTAATAAATGACGGTAAATGTCACGGTGTACTGTTTATGTAATTTTTCTTGAAATCATTTGCTTAGCATTACGATTTAAGATGTTAGTTAAACAGAACTTGTGTTGCAAAATAAGTACGAGTTAAGGAGGGTACCAAAATGTGCGAATTTTTTGCAAATTAAAGCTATTTTTCAAGGGACCGATAGTTTGTTACGAATTATTAAGATTTTCGAATTAAAGGGGTACTAATTGTGATGATTCTACTTTATGTAAATACCAATTCAATATTGAATAGTGTTTGGTTATATTACAGTATTATATCAAGAATGATAGAAATACAGATTGCGCTTTGCGCATGATTTCCCGTTATATGACGTAGTTTGGCCCATGCAAGAGTTCCCTATTTATAATGCATTTACGAAGCCGTCGGACTCGTTACTTTAGAAGTTTCAAAGCTCCAAGGTAAATACAAATATCTTCCTTTTTATGGGATAAATGTAGACGAAATGCATATCTATAAATACCTTCTATATGATCGCATAAATTTATAAAAAGATTTTAAAAATAGATGAAAAAAAGGATGTTGACCATGTTTTTTTACTAAAATAATGTTATCGCGACAATTGTCGTTGTAAAAGGTATTATGGAAAATGATTAGATAGCTAGTTTTTGTTTTTTTAATCATGTAATTTTATATAAAACTATACTAAAACCTATATGCACAGAATATATAAAATTGGAAGCTCAGTTCTAAGCTAACAAATAATTTAAAGTCTGATAAGTCAATATATTCTTAATTAATTCCTAATTTTCCCCGAAAAGCTTTATATGTTACCTGGGGCGTGGCAACCCTGCAGATAATATCACTTTGACAGTTCTCCAAAAATTAGTTTATTGGATTTCGTTATAGAGCAAGAATTTTGAACTGAAATTTATAAAATATAGTGTAAAAAATAATTATTATAATGACCTTGTGTGACGTGTGTTTAAAGGGTTTAAGTGCAAAAAGTTGCCTAAAAATTCTAAGCAAATTGTAAAAATGAAGTGCGCAGTGGGCAAATGTACATATGCAAAGCGATGGAAGAAATCAAGTGAGAAACTGTGTTAAAAGGTTAATTTTGTGTGTGTTGTTAATAAATCTTGCTTTAGCTGTTTCCTTTTGAAGAACTGAAGAAAAGCCATGAACAGCTAAGAATGCTTTGGATAAAAGTTTTCAATCGGAAGGAGACCATTAAGGTACAAAGGGAGAAAATTTGTTTATTACATTTTAAACAGGACAATTTTGAAAGAAATTTAAAATATAAAATGGGTAAGTTAGAAGTATTTTGGTTTGTGCAGTTCTTTACTAAATTATTACGCATAGGTTTTAGTAATAGAGCAATTCTAAAATTGAAATCGGTAGAAGTCCCAGCTATTGACGTCAGTGCTTTCGCAACTGAAACGAAAACACCATCATATGATAAGTAACAGAAAAGCCCAACCAAGCAAACGAAGTCACTTTCCAACTTTATATAAAAAATTTAGAAGTCGAAATGTACATGTCGGACTGGTTAACAAGAATTTTCAGTAGAGGTCAAAACCAGTTTGTGGTTACATTTTAAGATAATCCAAATAAGCAAATTTAGTTTGGAAATATATTTACATCATCTTTGGGTTAATTTTGACTTAATGCCCTCTTACTGATTGATACACTCATACATATATGTATGTATCAGTAAATTTAAAATTTTATTTTATTAAAATCGCTTTTAGAAATATATTGCGTCATGAGAATGCAGAAATTAATCGAAACGTAAATAGCCGAAATAGAAAAATTAATAAAATAAACATCTAATAAAATATATTTTACATGATATAAATACGTACATATGTATATTAAATGTTTTTTAATTTTTTATATTTTTTCGACGAGTTTCCTCAATTGAACGATAATAGTGTGAATCAAAATATGACTCAAAACAATGATACCTACTCATATGTCCTTAAAAATGCTAAGCAAAATTCTCTTGGCAGATTAGAAGAATTTGATACAAAATCAGTTAGAGCTAACAAACAAGCTGTTGAGTATGAAGACGACCTTGATTGCTAAGCTATGCAACTGAATTTAAATGTTGCAATATGGAATGCTAATGGGCTTTCTAACCATACAGAAGAAGTTGAATTGTTTCTCAGTTACATTTTATTGATAAGTTGTTAGTGTGGGAGACACATTTTACTAGTAGATCGGTTTTTAGAAAATGAGGATATGATTTAATAACGGCAAATCATTCTGATGATAGAGCTCATGCTGGTGCTATAATATTTGTTAAACAGAGGATGAAATATGAAGTTTTGGATGAGGTCAGAGAGTTGTTCGTTCAAGCCGTCTGAATCAAAGTTCCGTGTCTTTTTGTGCTATTTATTTTCCACCACGGTTTTTCTGTCAGATGTGAGCTTTTTAACAACTTCTTCAGTAGTTTGGGACCAAGTTTTTTGTTGCTGGGGACTTCATTGCTTAACATCAGTGGTGGGGTTCACGGTTGGTTAATCCTAAGGTAAGTCAGCTTTATAAATGAATTTTAAATAACAATTATTCTGTGTTGTGTACCGTTAATCCTACGTATTGGCCAACAGATCCAAGTAAAATACCTGATCTCTTAGACTTTGCTGTCTGCTGCGGAATTTCTACTGAGTTATTGCATATTACTGATGTTGATGACCTTAGACCTGATCACTCACCTCTACTTGTCAGTTTCAATGCTATGGTACTATGAAAAATAGTATTTTAAATAATAAAACCGACTTAACATCATTTTCAACAAATATAAATCCTTAAAATCTCCAGACCAATAGATATGCAGTCGAAACTTTCAATAGCATCATTCATGAAGCAGGTTTTTTGTCTACTCGCAATTCTCGAACCCAAATAGTCGCAGCCAAGTATTCTTGCATGAAATCAGACAACTTTTAAGAAATAAGAGTAAGACTTGGGGAATCTGACAAAATAGTAGAAATCCAAATTACAAATGGATTTACAATAAAGTTACTGTAGACCTTAAACTAGCGCTCATTGAAATGAAAAATGATTAGTAACTTTCTCAACAATTTAAACACGATCAATAATAATGATAATGAGTTTTCTTTGTGGAAGGCAACAAAGTATATTAAACGACCGATAAGGAGAAATGTACCAGTAAAGGATGCTAATAACATGTGGTATAAAAGTGACAAATCCAAGGTGGAAGCATTTGCTTGCCACATACAAAACTGTTTCCAACCTCACTCAATCACAAGTTCTTGTACGGATGAAGTCCTTAATTTTTTGTATAGTCCTTGAACTATGGATTGACCTATAAAGCATGTTACTCCAGGTGAAGTCAAAGATAAGATAAGAGAGATAAACTGAAAAAAATCTACTGGGGATGATAGTATAGATGGAAAAGTAGTACAAGCTTTCCCTAAAAAAGGAATTCTTTATTTAACATATATATTCAACGCTATGCTTAGGCTGAGCTACTTTCCTATGCCGTGCAAATGTGCGCAGATTGTAATGGTTAACAAACCCAATAAACCTGAGAACGCTGTTTCATCTTAGCGACGGATAAGCTTACTGGTTTTGTTCTCCAAACTATTTGAAAAAAACATTTTTAAAAAGATAATTATTACAGAAGCTTTTAAGTTAAGGTTAATAATGAGTTTTCCAGAATTTGTGAAATTAAAGCTGGCGTTCCACAGGACAGTGCACTAGCTCCAATTATTTATACTATTTTCACATTAGATATGCCTACGAGTTCAACTGTCTTACTTGCAACTTATGCAGATGATACTGCGATTTTAACATCAAACGTTTGTCTAAATAATGCTTCAATTTTGGTACGGAGTTATCTTAATGAATTTGAAAAGTGGTTAGATAAATGGAATATTAAGGTAAATACTGAGAAGTTTCTCCATTTTACATTTACACTGCGAAGAGGCGTTGCGCCTGTAGTTTGTCTGAACAATAATCGGATTCCTCAAAGTGAGAGCGTTAATAATTTAGGTTTGCAATGTCGAAATTTTGCAAGGATACCAGTCTAAAACTTGTCGAATAATTCAATTCAGAATGATCTTTTAATACCGATAGTTATGGAAGAAATAAGAAGGTTCAGCATAAATTATTTAGAAAGGCTAAGTCATCATGATAATCAGTTAGTAATAGACCTTCTTGATGATTCTGAAGAAAAAGGTGTCTTAAAAGGCTTCATATTTTGGATTTGCCATTCAGGAACTGTTATATTTTGCCATTTTATATAATGAAATATCGAAATTAATGTTTGTATCATTGTTGTTGTACACATTGTTGTTGTGGAGTGCAGCAACTCCTGTTATGTTGGTTATTGTATCAACTTTACTTATTGCCCATTAATGGATGGATTGTAAATAAAGAATCCAATAAAAAAATATATATTCTTTTATATTTGATTATTTTCATAACGTAATTTTCCAGGTCCACTTTTTCACTTTTTTTAACGAACTAAACATTCGTAAAGTATTATTGAAAAACAATTATCAGATGTGTGTAGATCGTGGATCAGATATGGACCTTTGAACTCAAGACCCCAAAAATTACCTTTGACCTTTTCTTAAAAACACACAGTATGCATATCATTTTAAAAGGTGCACTTTCACCTTTAAAACGTTACCAAAAAAACTAAATTATCTTGCATAGTTCATAAGTTCGAAGGAGACTTTTGTCATTTTTTACAACTGTTATGACGTCATATTTCGGAAGCCGAAAGAATTTGGGGTCTGAAAATTTATGTTTTGTTAAAGTCCAATAACATACAATAGTTGTGGTGAATTTCATTGAAATCAGAGGTGTTGTATCCGAACGGCATGATGGTTTGACATGTTTTCACTATATAGAGTTATTTGCACTTGTATAAACCAGGTACTCAGAATATAGTAACTGGAATATGGTGCATTGATAGCAAGTACGCCAGACCGCCACAATCATGAAACAAATGTAAGACAAGTGAATGGACTAACAGAAAATAATAATCGACAGATACTTATAATACAAATATTACTGACATTATTACATAATACATTGACAAGTAAGACAAGCACTATAATTGAAACAGTACACTTACCAAATTGAAAATAAATAATTTGGCAATCATTAAGGAAGAAGTTATACCCTAAAAAAAAAGAAATATGTATAAAGCAAGAAAAATTTAATTCGGTTTGCAACAACAAAGTTACAAACAGATCATCCACGATTTGTGTTGTACATTGACTAAATGTTAATACACCTACTCATGATAAAAAAAATTTTGAGCTGTAAATAATTTTTTTGGTGCATAAAATTTTCACGAATTTTATTTTTATGAGAAAATGTATGTACATATGTGTTAAGAATTTGGTTTTAGTTTAAGCCATGTGAGCAAAGATTCATGTGTGTGTATATTAGGAGAAGCACATCCATTTTTAGTACATTGAAAATAATTTATTACTTTTGAAGGAAAACAACTAGAATATAACCGATTGGTAGTTGAATTTACCACACAAGCCAAGACACCTTCGCTGTAATAATTTTCTTGTAGTACAGACAAACACCTACGCACGTTCAAATTCAAAGCTGTACAACCAGGTGACTCTGACGAACTAAACTAACGCCAATCCGATAAAGTAATTCTACTGCCTTTTTTACAGACAATGCCACCATTCGTTTGAGGTCACACGACGCTTTTAATTGCCCAACTTTTTCTCAATTTTCTTTTAAGCCAACTTTATGCTGACGCACGAAAATGTGTTCGGTAATTTTTCTGTTTTGTTCAGCTTCAATTTTTTGAATTTCCCGTGTGTGACCCAGCACTTAGGAAAACAAAAGTCAAAATCGATAGTTTTCTGATACCACACAATAACTCAACTCAAAAAAGGTATTTTGGATTCTCAAGTCAAAATTATAAAAAAAAATTTTTAAAAAAGTAGAAGAAGGAAATTCTTTGTTATGTTCTATGTATTTTACGCCTTTCTTTATTTTTTTTAATTTTTTATTATGACAGCTTTCCACGCTTTTGCAGAATATAATCTCACACGTATGCACACGCTTGACACACGCTACCCGGACCCTTCAAAGAAAAAAAACACTGAGATAAGCTTTTGATATATTTAAGTTATTATTAATCATTATAATATATGTAATCCAAAACTGGATTTAGCTTTTATGGATTTGGTTTTTTTGCCTCGAATTAACACATTTTCTCAAATCTTTTCAGTCAAATAATCCGCTGAATAGACAAAACTTTTGTTAAGCGCATAAAAATGACTCAGCAGAATATAAAAATTAAACTAAACTTAAGGAACAAGCAGACAAGCTAATAGAATGAGCTCCTTAAAGCGAAAAACTTAGTTATATGAATATGAATATAAAATTAAACTTTTTTCAAAGCATTTCTAAATTATAAAGTAACTATTCATTTAATTTCTTTTCGAAGATCGAAATTCTGTCTACATTTCTTATGTGTTGGGGAAGGTTGTTATACTCTAAACTATGCATATGCTCCACACTGAGCTCTAATCTACCTATGTAGCGGCGATCCGAAGAATCATGTTATATTCGTGATTCCTTGAGTATGTTATTGTGTGGTAGAAAATATTTTGGAGCGATTTAAAAATATTTAAAAGCTGCAGTTTGTAAAGCCCATAAACTGGCAGGATTGAAACAGCAATTGCTGTTATACTGCTGTTATGTATATAAAGTTACTGTTGAGTAGCATAATGATAAATTAAAGTATTTTAAAGCTTTAATCTAAACTCTTTGTAGTGCTTTAAGTGCATAACCCTTTTTATAACCACAAATTATTGTCATATAATTTGGGCGGCTTTGTATCAGCGCTTGGTAGTTGGTGCAATTTAGGTTTTATCCTAAATATGTTTTTTAGTTTATAAATTAAATCTATCTTCTTCTTCTTTTTTGGCGCTACAGTTCAAGGTGAACCTGGGCCTCAACCAATAACCTTTTCCAGCTGGCACGGTCTTTAGCCAGTGTCCTCCAATTTTGCACACCAAGTTGGCTGAGGTCCCTCTCCAATTGTGTGCGCCATCGTTTCCGTGGGCGTCCTCTATTGAGTTGACCCATGTTCAGTGTCGAAGATTCTACGGGTCGGAGCAATATTTTCCATGTGTTCTACATGGCCCAACCATCTTAGCCGTTGGATCCGTAGACGCCTGGTTAGGCTCATCTCGCTGTACAATCCGTACAGTTCATGATTAAATCTTCTTCATTAGAAACCATCAACGCAAACAGGGCCGAAGACTGAACGCAGAACTTTTCTCTCGAAAATACCAAGGACTTCCTCCGCCTTCGATACTGTCCATGCTTCCGCGCCATAGAGAAGGACAGGAATTATCAGAGTAGTATATAGTGTCACTTTGGTTTTTCGAGAGAGTTGCCTCTTGAGCCCAAGAAACAGCGATTGGTTTCTGCGTTTAATCTCGGTATTGATGTTGTTCATGATGTTCACTTGGGAGCCAAGGTAGACGAAGTCCTTCACTACCTCCAAGTTATAGCTGCCTATGGTGACGTTCCGGCCCAGTCGTCGATGTTGTGCGTCCTTTCTCGATGACAGCATATACTTCGTGTGTCGATTTGCATCTCTTGGGTCTTTCCCAGGATCTGCCGTAGTGCGAAAATTTGGTCAATGGTGGACTTCTCCGCCCTGAAACAGCATTAAATCTATAGCTGCAGTAATTTTTGGTTTCAAATATTTTATGCCATTTTAAATTAATCTGTATGTATTGTTAAACAGCTTTCATATATTCCAACGTTGTTTTTAATTATGTGTTCAATTATTTGCATAAGAATCGCGCCAAAGATTCTAAAGCAATTACAACAGAGAAGATTAATAATTCACCATTATAAAAAATAATTTATACAAGAAAAACCAAAAATATCTAAAAACTGAAGATTTCATATTCATTTGACTAAGCTGATGACAAGGAAGAAGAACGCTCCTCACTGGCTTGAGTTTAGGCTTTCCTAATGCCTAAGAAAGTAAGTAGAATTTACTTCACCTTCTACAGTCGACTGACTATTATACCACTAATATACAATATTTCCTAACGCGTTCATCAGTTAGAAACTTTACAGATATCCAGCAGTGAAGACAGTTGATGAAGTATATTTAATTGTTTTTGCATATTACAGACTTCTGCTTTAATTGATTCATAACTGTTTTTGTTGTTGCATTTATTGCATTTATTCTCACTATTAAAAAAATATTGAAGTTGACGTTTGCTTAGATTTGTATATATTGCATGATAAGTGAGTGTGCATTTACCACAATCAATGCAATCTTCATTCTCTTTGACCTCTATTTTAAGTTCACCACAAATAATTCTTGCACTTTTCTACTCCGACGATTTCACAGGTTTTTTAATAAAAATAAAAAATTGTATACGATCACAGACCAAATTGAAGTTATGGCAACCCTTTTTTTAGAATACAAATAAAATGTTTATTTACCGTAAATAAATTTCGAATTGTTCCTTGATTATAATGATAAATTCAAATAAAACCGTTCACTTGCCAGGTTATAAATGAAGATCGAGAAAAAGTTAAGCTTAAAGCTAGGAAAAGAACATTTCATATTCTTGGACTCGTCGAAGAATTTACTCAATGGGTATACGTTCCAGAAAACGCATTTAGTTCAATACAAGTCGTGTATTCAATTCAAGTTAATTCAATACAACTCGTGCATTAAGGAGAGGCATCAACTACTGCCACATGGAGGTCTATTAAAAAAACATTAGAAAGCGCAAAGGGAAATGGAATAACAACATGTTGCTCTTACAATGTTGTCGTGTCAACCACATATTTTTTCCTCACGTTGTACAGCAATAAAACCCAAAGTGGCTTCAAATAGTTAGGGTAGTATGGGAACCGGATGGCTTCCAAACTTATTTAGTCAACTATCCGGTTCAATATGTTTTTATCATCTTTTCTTTCCTCATATTTATATAAATATAGCATTATCATGTTCTACGAGCTAAAGACGTTACAATTATAATCGCGATGTTGGATATGTATGCTTGAATGTCGTAGAGTAGAGAGTGTATATTGTTAATTCGAACAGAACAAAATATGAAAATAACTACTTTTGTTTTATATGAAGGCTGTTGCGTTAATCGCATGGAGGACTGACAAACGCTGTTTGTTTTTCTGTGTATCTTTGGCTTTTATGCAGTTATTTTAATTTTCCTGCAGAAAAGTAAAAGCAAATGTGAAATAAATATTGTAAAGTTTTTATAAAAAATAAATGATATCAAACTCAAAATACAATATCAAATACTACACAACTTGTAAATAAAGTACTAACACTCAGGTGTAGCCTGCAGGCGTTCTAGTGGTAAATACAGCTTTATAGGACACAAGTAAATTTAAATTTGTCTCTTATTTTTTGTGTGTGTGCCTTTATTTTGCAATACAACAATATTTGTGGTAGTCTTACAATAAAGCCACACAAATTAAAATACGAGTAAATGAAACAGAGTTCTTTCGAAAAAATAGAGCAACAGCCAGAAACTGTGATACAGTCATAACGAAAGATTTGCTTGTTTAAGCCCAGCATAAGTTGCCAGGCAGCCAACCTTTCAACTAGCCAGCTTATAGCAGCAACAATAAAGCTCTCTCTTGTCTGGCTCGCTTAAAACTTGGCTGCTGGCGGACAGGCACGCTGTAGGTGGACAAATACGTTTTATTTCCTTTTGTTTTAAAGTTGTACTTCAATCTGATGGATTTGAATTGCGGACTCACGTTGTTGTATTTGTATATTTTATTTTGTATTAATTTTTTCATTTGAGTTTAATTCTTTGAAAGACTGCTCGTTATTTTTGGATTTGTATTTTTTTTTTTTGTTCATCCTTACAATGGAATGTTTATGTGTGTATAATTGAAGTTGTTTTCTTTTTTAATTTGCCTTGGACATCGTATTCTGAAGTCCATTGAGTACAATGAGTTTTCGTTGTTATGTAATTTATATTAGGATTATATATTGTACTTTAGCTTAAAACTGGCAGTTTGTATGTACATGAAATGCAATACAGCAGCACTATAACTCAAAATGCCTTTAAATTGTGCTCATTCCCTCAAGAAAGAAAAAAAGATAGACCGCAATCAGCAAAATGTTTTTGCTGTTGTAATACAAATGATTTGTGCCATTAAAGCATAATTTCGACAATACGTTTTTTATTCATTTAAAATGCGAATAATTGAAACAATTATATACGGTTATGTATGTACATATGAATGTATGCATGTGCCTGAATTTTCTTTTGAGGTAGTTTTGTACAAGACATTTATATTTTTACAAAAACTTCAATGTTTGTTTGCAAAAATTTATTGGAGAATTGAGGCATTGTTATTAGTTTATTTTATAATTCCTTTTTCAACAGCATAAATTTCTATTTATAAAAATTTTCGATAAGGCTTTTTTATAGGCTAAATAATTGATATATATTGTATGTTGATCAAAGTAGCTCTTTTATTAGAACTATTGTTATGACAAATTTTTAAAAAAGACAGGAAAATTCAACTATAGGCTTTTACTGCAGAACAGTAGTTGTTATTTCGTAGTCGCTATACAATTCCCACTTAACCCACTACAATCGTAATTACGCTCTATTTTAAGCTAAACTCATATGATTGTACTATTTAACTCAACCAAAATGCAACAGATTCTGCCTTGGCGTATTCTATTTTTTTTGAGGTATAGAGAAGTGTGGGGCATGAAAAAAATTATTTTTATTGGGTCCAATCATGGTATTATAATTCCTGATGATAACGGTAAACGTCCTGCATGTTACTGGGCCGATGATATATGTGAGCTGAATGCGGGATGCAATATGTCAAGGGACTATGTAATACAATGGTATACAGGATCTACTGTATCTGTACTAGGAAGCACGAAAGACCTCCAGAAGGGCATTGAAAGGATAGGAGAATTGTGATATTTTTATTTATTTATTTACAAATTTATTATAATTAAAATTAAAATAAATTAAAAGCTAAAACCCTATGTATGTATGTATATGTATATGCATGTACTTACATATATATTAAGAAAGTGAATACAAGGGATTTCAAAACTTAAATTTGGTTGTGCAGAGGCACAGAAAATGAATATTGGTTGTTCAGTTTTGTCCGTTAATTATTGATGAGTAAGACGTGTACGTGTTAGACGTAGCCTTATAATACATTTGTTTTGTAAACAGTTGCTTAACCCATTAACCGCCAAAATAAAACCAGAAGACATAATCAACAAAAAATGTAACTTTTTTATTTATTGCATACAAAATTAATATAAAAGCATGAAAAAATTAAAAAAAATAAATGGATGGAGTAGGCTGGGTGTACTCAACTAAGTACAGCGGCGGGTTATAGGTGAAAATTTTCAAAACATTTTTTTTCACTGGATAATGTTTTCAAACATTTCTTGTATTGCCAGCGAACTCTTGCATGACATAAAACACATCTTAATTGCTTTTCTAACTTTTTGGGATAGTGACCTATACCATCTTGAGCTAACCCTAGGACCAATGAAGATGAAAGTCGGCCTTTATTTTGCGCGTTTTGGCGTAAATAGTTCCTTGCAATAGAACGTTGGAATAAAAGTTGATCCATGCTATCGCTATAACTCATAACATATAACCACCAAGCGTTTGCAATAACCATATCTCTTGTATAGGTAAACATTGCCCACCACCATTTCTTACCACGAATGGCAATTCTGTATAGTGAAATGGGCTGGTCCAGTTCATCTACTGCTCCCATATGTTTGTTAAAACACTGAAACACCTTTGGAATATTTTGTCGGTGCGTAGACGACCAACGTTTTACAGCTCCTAATTGCTCCTAATTGCTATTGTCTTTCCATTTAACCAAAAGAATTTCATATTGCTTATCAAACCTATAGTCGTAGGAGGCTCGCTCTTCTTTTTACCATCGACTCATCAATTGAAATGTGCTCATGTAATACTCCCCACTGAAGAAATTTGTTCATTACAACACCAGCTAATGCCCAAATTTTAAACATTTTGTCCCTGGTAGTGCCAGCTTCGTCGTTGTTCACAAGGTGAAGATTTCTTTTGATATTTCGATATCTTTACCTAGGCATTGATTTTAATATTATTTGCATGCCAACAACTTCATCGTACGACCAGTATAGATCCTCTGGATAATTTGTGATAACCAGACAATATCAGTACACCCATGATTTTTTTTAAGTCGACCGGGTCAAGTTGAAGGTTGTGTCTATTGTTTTGATTAGCATATAAAATTGAATTGTTGATAATACCCGGCACATCTCTCGGCAAGTTGCCAGCTACCATGATCTCATCACCACCTTCTTCATCATCTGTTAACACGCTCGCCATGAAAAATCGAACACAATGAAACGAATATTACCGAAAAATTTCCTTCGGGTGGATAGTTATGCCTGGCTGGCATATGAAATTTGTTGAAAACAGCGTGAAGAACATAAATTATGGTAATTACTGTAGTTTAAGTATCAACGTTTTATGCTCATAACTATTACTTCGTACACTTTATGCTGAAGATGAAGCTACTTATTTTCGCCTACATTATTTTTTAAAAATTAATTAAAGTAATTATCTTGACATTAAGATGCTGTTAATTTTATTCAACACTAAACTGCTGGATGTTATAAGCAATTAAATTTACTAAGCACCTCATTTTCTTTTTGCTGGCTAACAAAATAAAAATAACCCAGCTAGTATTTTACTTTGAGCTTCATTTTGTTTTTTTAGGAACAATATACATATAATTTTTGTTCATTAAGTTTGATGCATATAAATTTTACAAAATATGCCCAAATTCATAAGGTTTCCCTATAAAATATTTCTATTAAAGATGGCAGAGCTAAGGGCTGTTTTGTGGGATTGAAAATCCTGTAGGGCCGATTGTGTGTGTTCCATTTGCTTTCTAGGGACATATTGAGTTTTGTGGAAGCACATCTAATTAACATTTTTTTGGACTTTGGAATAAATAAATATATAGGTTGCCGGTATACTGCTTTTGCGGTTAGGTCTGCTGCATCGTTGCGTGTGGTACCAATGTGGCTTGGAATGCATAGGAGTTTGATATTGTCATTAATTTTTATTATTTGTTGATGTATAGAAATAATTAGTTCGTTCTTGTCGTTTTGATTTAAGGCAGCATCAAATACGGAACGACTATCTCTGCAGATTATATATTTTCTGCAAAATTTGGCAAAGCTATAGGGATTCAACTATTGGTACGGCTTCAGTTTCAAATAACTTGGGGTAATAGGAAATGTTTTCAGCGTACTTCCTTTAAAAAATTGTTGGGTTTACGCAACTATGGAGGGCGAGTTTTTTACGTGGGAGAGATTCACTAATATTGTATTTTTTTGCAGTCTTAAAGATATTGCATACGGTTGATGGATGATTAAGTTTTGTTGCGGTGCACGGAGGTGTGCGGTGGCGCGAAGACGGAGACGTTCAGGCCACCTTCTGCCTGCATGTTCGAGATCAGAGTTGTGCTAAAAGCTGTCAGGCTGTTCCTAACGGAAGCATTTCGAATGTTTCCGATAACCTTAAAACTTGTTTTGGAAGTTTTATTGTAAATAACTAGTCCATAATCGATTTTTGACAATATATGTAATTGAATTCACTAATCTTAACATACAGTGTAATACTCAAGCAGAACGGACGTGTTTTATTAAGCTCGCTGCGTTGAATATTAAAAAAAAAACAAACAAAAATTATCAATCAGATACTTATGTAATTTGTACGTACCAGCAAAACCACTCTTTTTACCCTTTTGGTATATACGAACAACAACAACAAGTTCAAAAAATCTATTAAAGTGTGACAAACAATAAGTGTTACAAAAAAAAAACATTAACTAACTAACTCGTTGTAAATTTTATGAGCTTAAAGTACTCTCCAACGAGAGAGCCTCCTCAGTACAAATAGTAGAAATGCTCAAGAATGATTAAATAAAGATTACGCCTTGCGCATGCTTTATCGCTTGATGACGTTTTGGTCCCCTCGCAAAGGTTAACAAGTCTGTATCATATGAGAAATTTATAATTTCTTACAAACAATTTATGTATTTTGTAATAGTTGGCAGCTCTGCAATTAATTTACTCAGAGAGTTCTAAAAAAAAGTATTTCATCGGTGCTTAATAAGCAACGAATTTCGTGTCAAATTTTTTAATAAATACATGTAAATAATATTAAAATAATTGAAATTATATAAAAAGTGTTTAAATTTGGTTTTTTAAAAGCTGCAAACTAAGAAAAACCAAAAAAGAAAATAGAGTGAAAAGATAAGAAAACCAGCAAATATGAAATGTGCAGTGGGGAAATGCAAACAAAGTAACAGCAAAAAAACAAGTGAGAAATTATGTTAAAACCTAATATTTTGCGTATTTTTAATAAAACGTTTGTGTTTTCAAAAACTGTATCGTTTTAAAATTTTCCAAAAGATGAAGTTCGAAGGAAGTTATGGGTAATATTTTGCAAAAGAGTGAAGCCTGTAAATGTGGATAAAAAAATTTGTGCTTTACATTTCAAGCAAGAGGATTTTGAAAGATATTGAAGACATGCTATTCACTACTTTGTATGATATTGAAACAGCAAATATGAATTCTGAAAAGTTAATTAGTTTTAAGTTTATTTTCAAGTTAAAAACAAGCGTTGAAATTATATTTTGTCTTTTAATTCTATCTATCTCTTTAAAAAAATTCTTTTTGAAAACTAAATTTTATTTGTAGCAATAGTGAAATATTGCAATAAAAGTAACGAAAATCTATACATGGAATTCTTATAAAGAATTCGTTTTTTTTCAAAAAATTTAGTTAGAAAAATAACAATTTGTCACACTGTCACGATTGATTTTCTTACAAAAGATAAAAATAATCAATCAGACTTACTCCTTATTAATTAATACAAAATCGAATGAAAAGGGTGCTATACCAAAAACGATCATACCAAAGCCAAGTGATAAAGTGTTAACAGGAATGGATCGTTACATTATGATTACAAAACGTAAGTCCAGCCCACGATCAGCTAAATCTGAGCTAAACCCAAAGCAGTCTAAAAACTTCGTGGCGTCCAAAAATCGATTTGCTCTTCTCGATAAACAGGGAAGTGAGAAAACTACAGCTACAACTGTGAAGTCGTATAAACCACCGCCACTATACCCCCATATATCGTAGGTAAGGCAACTTTTATGTTGTGTCACTACGAAAAGGAAACGTGCAGGAGACTAAAGTCCTAGTAAAAGATGAAAATAATTACAGAAGAGTGGTAGACTACCTTGATACAGATAAAACAAATTATTATACGTATCAACTAAAAAGCGCTAAAGGTTTCTTAAAGGCATTGATAGTTCTGTGCCAGTTAATATCTTGAAAGAAGCTCTAGAGTCTGAAGGTTTTGAAGTGAAATCAGTTCACAACATAATTGACAAAAATAAAGTTCCTCAGCCACTTTTTAGAGTTGAAATTCCGTTTAACTCTCAGCAATTGAAAAGAGGTAGCACTCACCCTATATACGATTTGAAGTATCGCCTTAATCGTAGAATATGAGTTAAGGAACCCATCAAACGCAAGGGGCCCCGCAATGCCACAATTGTGGCAAATGTCCACATTCAAAAAACGACTCCAGCGTGTTAAAATGTAGTAATTGCGGCCTACCGTGGTTGCGAGGTTTTTATTCGGCTTAAAGAAAAGTTAACGACTAGAAGGCCAGAATATCCTCAGTATCAAAATTCCGTTTTCCCGAGTCTTCCATCTACATCTATGCCACAAAATGATATTACCGAAGTCCCCAGCAATCAGAAAGTATCGTATGCCCAAACTTAAAATAAAAACTGATGCACAAGAAAACAACAAAGGCGAAATAAAACCAGAAAATTCTTCACAGCATGAAAGCAATAAAAACCCCATAGACAGTTTAATTCAAGTCATGAAGCGTTTCATGACAAGTATGGAAAACCTGATGCAACAAATGATGTAAAATCAAACCATGCTAATGCAGATTTTGATTTCTGGAATGCAAACGTCTTAAGCCAACATAAACTCGAAATTCAACAATTTCTGCACTCGCACCAAGTTGATGTGCTGCTAGTTTCAGAAACTCATTTCACCCTAAAAAAAACTGTTTTTGAGTTAACGGTTATTATACATATGACACAAAATACCCAAGTGGCAGGGCTTGAGGTGGATCTGCAATTCTGGTCAATAAGGACATAAATCATTACGCAATGCCAGAATATAGTACAGACCATATTCAGGCAACGTCTATTAATATTCCATCAATTTACTGTCCTCAAAGACACAACATTGTTAAAGAGAAGTTTCTGGAATATTTCAAAACATTGGGTCCAAAATTCATAGCCGCAGGTGATTACAACGCCAAGCACACATTCTGGGGTTCTCGCCTTTTAAGTCCAAGAGGAAGACAACTCTTCAACGCAATAATGTCCAATAAGATGGATGCAATTTCTACTGGTCACCCCACATATTGGCCGGAAGACCTCAACAAAATTCCAGATGTAATTGATTTTGCAGTAATAAAAAATTTTAAACGGGAACAAATAGAAATGACCTCACTGGATCTTTCATCGGATCACTCTCCAACTTTTTTATTTCTTTCGACAGTACGAGTAACCAGAAAAAAGCACTTTTGCTTTCCTAATAAGAGAACAAACTGGCTAAAATATAAAATGTACGTGAGTTCGCATTTAATACAAAAACTATCTTTGAAGTCTGACAATGGGGTTGAATCGGCCGTCAATCTCTTTTCCCGTATAATGACCAATGCTGTACCGCAGCATGGGAGAATTGAATCTCTTCTGCGAGGGAAGAGAAGATTACAGCGTCAACGGCAGGAAAGTCGATCCCACATATAAAGGCTCAACTGAACCACTATCAAAAAAAATTGCGTGACACCCTGAAAACACAAAAAAACACTGGTTATATACCATTCAGCTATGGAGAACAGCTTCGGTGTCTAATGTCGAAAAACGGCAAAGAAGACACTCAAAAATTTTAAGAACGATCACGTACGCTCCCTGGTACAACAAGAATTTTAACATCCATAGGGACCTAAATATACCCACCATCCGAGAAGAGATTAAAAAGTTGAGCACTAATATGTTACGAAAATCCC
The DNA here is from genome assembly GCA_932526305.1 of Epicampocera succincta. NCBI lineage: Eukaryota > Metazoa > Arthropoda > Insecta > Diptera > Tachinidae > Epicampocera > Epicampocera succincta. The sequence goes on along the minus strand of OW052038.1, from coordinate 26,521,736 downwards.
TTTTCATCTCAATCCACTTGCGAGAGATTTACTCTTATTTGAGGCTCATCAGCGTCTCAAAAGGACGCACACTTTTGATTTGCTGAGATAATTTTCTTTTTGTGAACACTATAAGTTGTATATTGCAGTCGCAATATAAACACAGTAATTTTTAGTTTAAGATTTGAGTACTTATTGTTATTGTCCTTAGGACAGATTCAATATATAAAAAAAACTAATCTCAACATACTGTTTTTTGTATATTTGGCTTATACCTGATTAGTTAATCTATTATTTAGATATTTTTTCAAATAAGTACAATGGTTCTTAAAGTTATATTTACTGTTAAAATTAAGACCTGAAATTAATAAAAGAGTTCATAAAATGTGTGTTTATTTCATGTTCTTTTGTTATAACATATAGATCGTCTACATACATAGATGCAATGATCGACTCTTTTATTCAATTTTAAGAGAGGACTTATGTCGCCGAAAGCAATTATAAAAAGAGTTACGGATAAGGGTGACCCTGGGGAATGCCATTATTCAAAGGAAACAAATTTGAAAAGGTGTCATTGACACAAACGCGAAATTTACTTTTTGGAAAAAAAAAACATGTTTGGCCCAATTGACCATTTTGACAGTTTTTGAAACTATAGAAGTATGTTTTTTCCAGGCTTGGGGGTTTTCCTTTAGATTTTTTTAGGCTGCATGTTAATTCTTGTGATTTGAAAGGACACTCTATATCTATAGTTCGAGAGGAACAAGATGTTACGACAAGAGAGGAAAGAGTTTGTGATTTTGCTGATATAAAGTCATTTAAAAAGTTTGAGTGCCCAGAGTTTTATGACCAATATTAAGCTAAAGTCTCAGATATATCATTGGCTGATATTATAATGTTATCGTTAGAGTAAGTAGAGGAAATAGTCCGAGGAATAAAGTTTCCCGTTAATTTTCTTATATTTTGCCATAAATTGTCAGTGAATTGTTTAAATGTTCGCTCATTTTTTCGCCTGTTTAAAAATGGAATTATTCTCTTCACGAGTCCTGTTCATTATCCCTGAGCTTTTGGAGGTCGGGGGACCACCAGGGCACAGTTTTTGTTCTTTTCTTGTTTTCTTTGCTTTCATTTGCCGAAAGCTTAATTATCTTCTTTATGGTGGCAGCCTCCTTGTGAACAATAGAAGATGTGCTAAATTTCTCGTTGAAATAATAGATTTGTTACGATAAATATCCCAATTGGCCTGCTGCGTGTTAAATTTTTGCATTTTTGTCGATCGGTGCTAATAATCGGTAGAAGTCGTATCATAAGAGGGTAATGATCGCTATTTTGTTAGTCGTCTATGACATGCCATCGACTCGTTGGTACAATAGCTAGAGATAAAATTGTGAAAAAGAGCTACGTGTACTGAAATGAATGGGAGACCCAGGGCTTAATACCGAAAGTTTTAAGTTTGACAAAAAATTTCAATTGCAGCACCTTTTTTATTTTAGTTTAAGGAAATCCCACAGAGGCCGCCATGCGTTAAAATCACCACTAATTATGATTGGTGTGTTTACTATCACAATAGTGTTAGCAGTCGGCTGTGGGTATAGAAAGAAAAAATAGCAAAAGATAAACTAGTTTTGATATATAGATCAACTAGGTTTAGTAAATGATTTATGTTAATTTTGCTATGTGTAATGCTCCTTTTTTTAGAAAGCCTGAACCCAGCTTGGAGGATGAATTAACCAAAATATTTCTTTGCAAGTATGTGTAATGATTAATAAATCATCGAATGTTGAACTGTATAATATTAATAACAACAAAATTTGAAGAGAAAATTATTCAATAAAAATTTAAGAGAAAAATGTGAAAATTATAAACTTTCTACCTATTAAGTTGATTTTGCTATTTGTTATTGCGCAATATAATTTGTTTTCCTGTTTTTTACTTGTGACGATGTTTATGACAGAGGATCAGATAGATCTTGGTCAGTTGCCATAAATTATATTATATGAATATTGCAGTTAACACAGGATGTAGAGTTTTTACACCGCTTCATTGTGTGCCCTAGAAGTTGGCAGTTTTTACATCTCATATGATTTGGAATGTATTCACGCACTTTTACTTTATACTATGAAGTCGAAAGTTAAAAAAAAAATTTCAACCACTAACCTTTCATATCTATAAATATCTACTACTCTCTGCGAATTTAGCTCCTCTTTGATTTCCTTAGAAGGAATTTTTGTCAGAAACGGTACATAGATGGTTCCTTGACTGTAATTTAGCTGGTTATCTAGTTTGCACATAATTGGTCATATGCTTGGGATGAGAGAAACTTACTTGCAGTTAGCGTATGCTTATAAGAATAATTTTCCATCCTTTAGTTGAGAAATAGAAATAATGTCTTTAGTGATAAAATAAAGGGCTCTATGTACAGCAAAACACGAATAATCCGGCAAAGTTTTTTTGTCATCAATTGCAGTAGAGTTATGGATTCTTTTCAACCCAAGCTGTAACCAATCACAGGAATACAAACAGGTGTGACTCATGAGACGCACTGCAAAGAGACGCAATAGAGGTATTGTTCGAATTTGAAAGGTGGTTGGTAGAGAGACGAGTTTTATATGATAAGGTAGTTGACACTTTGACATCAACGAACATTGCACAGGAAATGATAAGTCATACTATACTCACTGATGAAATGTTGAAACCACACACATTTTTTTAAGTTTGATTACCGAACTTATTGTTAAATTGCTGTTTTTGACTACATTTTTCCAACAACATTTTTTTTTCTTAGTCTTAATGAAAGCTCGGTATAACGAATGATATAATGTCACCTATGACCTATTTGTTATGGTGAAAGATCCGTTATGTAGCGAAGTTTTGTTTGAAAACATTTTCTTCATTTAGTGTTTAGAAATGGGTTTATTCAATTTAATAACTACAGAGATATGAACAAATTATTTATAAATCTTTATCATGTATTTCTCTTAATAGGAAAGGGAAATATTTTTTTTTTTTTGGTATGTTCTTCAGAATGAACATGAACAAATGTTTTGTCTGGAAGCATCTTCCAACACAAACCTGTTTCGTCCGCATTCAATATTGTTTCATGTGTTAAGCCCGCTTTTAGTATAATTTTCCGCAGCTTTCTTTTAAATGGCTTTTCACTCACCTCGTGATGAAGTTTAGAAGTCATATTCCATATTGTTTCTTAAATCTGCCTAAAGATCCATCACTTGCACAGCTTGGCGTGTAGTTATACGGCCTGTGCATTTAAGCCTACTCCATTCATACAACTTTTCCTCCATACCGGGATATTTCCCATCCTTTTTTAATTAACGTACGTAAGGAAGACATGAACGAGAAACATGACCGTGTGGATTTATACGTAGAAGAATAACCATAGTATAACGAATAATCTCACCTTTTTGTCTTCGTTATGTACTAAAATACATAAAATAATTTTTTTTCATATTTATGTATATTCAGACATACGTTATATTGAGTGTCAAAAATGTAAACTTTCGCTATATAAGGTAGTTAATATAAAAAAATAGCTATTCGTTATATCGCAAATTCGTTAAAGTGAGTATTTGTTATACCGAGCTTTGACCGTATTAGTTTTCCCTCTTTTTAATATTATCAGTGTATTTTGATGGAAATTACCCATCACTATTTCATAACATATATTACAACTATGCTAATCAGAACAATTATACAACAATGTATATTTTAGTACAATGTAAAATAGAATGTAAGATATAATACAGGCGAATAGAGCTTTATTACAAAATCCATCAAAGCCATAGTTATTATTCTTTCTACAGTATGATAACTTTTTATATTGAAAATTAATTGTGAAATACAAAATACACTCATGTGCTGAAATTTATATTTCTAGTTAGAGGTTTTAATTATCGTCAGATAATTATATATATAATTATTTTATTATAATTTTATAATTATATTATATTATATTATATTATAATTATTTTATTATAATTTTATAATTATATTATATTATAATTATTTTATTATTATTTTCTTGTTTTGTTGGAACAATTATTTAGGAAACAAACAAAACAAATTTTGAATTTTTTCTTTAAAAAAATAAGTTTTAAGGGATTTTTGGAGAAAAACTAATAATTTCTCGAATCAGGATAAGGTAACAATTTTGCTGACAAGAAAATGAATACGATATCATCACATTGGACAAAAACCCAATGCCGAAATGAAAATCCATACCCAAATATGAATTATAAAAATTAGAGTGAGGTTAAGTTAAACAACTGTTCGTATGAAAAATATAAAATTTATATTTTTATTTGACTTTTAATTTTAATTTTCTTTGGTAAACCTTATACATACATTAAGCCGAAAGACTGAAACTATTTCTTAAATATTATTATTATCAAATTTCGTTGGTTGTCGAAAAAATGTATCAAAGAATTTGCGTAAAATTATGTGTAACAAATGGGAATAGTACGCAAAGCACATGAAATATTGACTCTGAATCAGAAAAATCTTTAGAAGTGGTACGAGCTTTTGAAGGAAGGTCGGGAAGATAGAAATGACGACGCCCGCCCCGAACGTACCTGTTGTTGAAATAACTGATGAAAGTTATGAGAAAGAGAAACAAATTTTATGGAGAATAACTATTAAAGCAGTTGTTGAGAATGTTGGCATATCAGTTAGCTCTTGCCATGTAATATTTCGAAAAGTTCGTTCCAAAATTGCTGAATTTCTACCAAAAACACAGTCACATGTTCGTAATTTTTTTTTACCAAAAACAACACTGCAAGCATGGCTCAGACACCAAAGTAAACAAATAACTATTTAACTGCACATTATATTATCATAATGATGCACATTATAATATCATAAGAATAAACAATATACTATACACGAATATAAATATGAACATTCAATAATAAGCATCCAATCTATATACTTAAATTATTACGCATAGTTGGGCATGTTTGGTTAATTGATGATACACACAGCGTCTTGCGACGATATAAAACTGCATAATGGAAATTGGAAATTTAGGCCGCTTAGCGGAATATATGTACATATATACAGTATAACCTCTCTCATCCGGACAGATATAGTTTCAGCCACTGTCCGGATTTTTGCTGAATGAACCACGTCATAACCACTTCATCTAATTGAGGAAGTTCACCCTGCTTCAAGCTTTTTCGTTTACATGTTTAGTGTTTTAGTTTTAAACTGAGTAATCAATAAATAAATTATAATATACATATGTATATTATGACACATACCTGATCCCTTTAAAGTTTGAGACATATATTTTCTTATTTTTTCTTTTCTTGATTTATATCAAAAATTGTCGACTTAGAGACACCATATTGTTCAGCCACTTGTCTGATTGATTTTCCACTATCAATTGTATGCAAAACATTTTTCTGCTAACGTTAATATTTTATGTTGTCGTTTACTCACAAGTCCCATATTTATGTCTTAACTCCACGCAAATCGTTTGCCCGATCCACAAAAAAGGAGACCCCTTCAACTGCGCCAACTACCGAGGAATAAGTCTCCTGAACATCGCCTACAGGATCTTCTCTGCCGTTTTGTGTGGGCGCAAATTTTAATATTATATATTATTTCAATTGCTTTAAGTCTGTACAATTAAAAACAAAAAACAGTTATAGTTTTGTGTGTGTTTTCAAGTCTACTTAAGTGTACCTACGAAATGTCGCTATATAGGCAGCAAGAAAAAGCTACATATGTACATAAATACACTTTTTAACTTTACAAACCTAAATAAAAGAATGCAGAGCCAAACAAAGCATCCAATTTGCAGGGAAATGGAAAAACCAATTTTTTTTGCGTGTTCAAGAGATTTTTCTAAGAATATCATTTGAATAACTTTTGTCCAACCGATTTACATACAATCCTTTATGAGGAGCGGACTGTTTGTTATTTACAATTGTTATGTGAACATACATATGTATATACACATGTACATATGTATATTTGGATAATTTCAGTAAGGAATATCTCCATAGATAAATTTAGAAACGGTTGATTGAGCACTTATTACAAACCGGTCTTAATAAAAGAATGAACTAAATTATACAATGCTCTCTACGTTTTAAATTTGATGTAATTTCTTTGAAATGAAATTTACCAACTTTAAAAGTTTATGGAAAAAGATTCCAAAACAGCTGCTTTTTTTTGTTTGTTTGACTTTTCTGACTGCTTAGATTGTCCAAAAATATACATTCCTTTTACGGTTCACAATTATAACAAACAATGTTTTGTGTGTTTCACTTGTCTTTTTTAGTCCCAAATTCCATAATTCTATCAATATCTAAAACGCATCATTTCAATATAGTATCGTTTCCTATATTTATTTCCAAAATATGAAACATTTAGCCACTATTATCATAATATTTTATAAGACATATAGCAGCAATACCTAACTTTGCGATTAGATGAAGTAAAAAAATATATATGTATGTATATATACATATATCTTTATACAACTGAAGTCGCTTTAAGTCTATACAATTATGACATTCAAATAATGTTAAAAATTGCAACACATTTTGCATTTCTGCCAATTAAACTTTGATAGTGATAGTGAAATGATATATCAACTGCCTAAAGTTTTGGTTGCCGTGTCAACCGAGGACAGTTTAGTATCAAGAACCATAACTAACTAAGCAAAATATGTTCTCGCTTCAAAACTATGTTAAGGTCAACCAAAGAGGCGATTAGTATATCCAAAAATTTTAATTTAATTTAAATTTTAATAATCGCATAAATGCTCAAAATAGTTATTTGACATCCACGTAAGTTTATACCAAATGAAGAATTTCCTAAGTACGTTCCTTATAATAAGTTCATAATTCGTAACTCACATATGCAACACATCTGCCATCAACCGATTACTCGAATTTTTTTCATAAATTATTAGTTGGATTAAGAGCTGACGAAAGAATAAACAAACAAGCCAAATACGTTCGACTAATGCAAGCTCATTTGGGGTCAGCCGGCTGAATGTTGGTTTCTTCTTATTGATTTGCAAAGATGTTTCATTCCTTTTTAACTAAACGCAAATGAGAAAAAATTAAAAAGTTATTTAGGTATTTATTTAAAATGTAATTGAGCTTTTTCCAACAATTCATGTGAATTTGGTGAAGGCCGAACCATTTTCAATTATTCTCCCTTTTTACTTTAGTTTGTGTGTATGTGTATATTGTTTTAACTCTGTTCTTTTTGTTTCGAGTGAATTTGGAGGTTTTGTTTATAAAGTAGTAATCTGCACTTGTGCACACACATATTTAAAGTCTGTACATACATACATATGTACATATTTAGTTGTTAGAGCAAACAACGAGTTCTATGGATACCGAGTTCGTAAATGCGGTGGTACTGCTATGCTAAAACAGAAAACTTGTTTAAGCGAGAATATTTACTTAGTATTAATTGTATTTCGGATTAAAATGTAAATACAAACTTATTTCTTAAAATGGTTTTTCTTTTATTTATTTCAACTAATTTACAGCGAGTTGAAAATAAGTTATAAAATTCTAAATTCCCAAGTAATGTGTTTGAGAGTCAAATGTAGAATTTGAACTAGAAGTTAAAAAGGGTTTATTTTTACAGAAAATTGAAAATAATACGAGTGAATTAAAAGAAGAATAACAAGTTGTGTTTCTTTCTCATGTGCTGTAGGAATCGTCTGTTTATATGTCGTACCCTCAGCCCTTAAATAACATAACCAACAAAAAGCACTTGTAATCTACTTTATTTCTGGTATAATCTATAAATGATATTATTATATTGTAGATTTAGATTAGCGTTAACGTTAATTTATAATTGACAAACATGTGCTTGTCCATGTACAAAATTTTCTTTGTCACTTAAGTTTAATGCGCGTTACAGCTAACCACGTTATTTTCTTTGTGCGACCGATACTGATGTCCATACGTTTTGCATATCACTGTTACTGAAACAAAATATTCCAAGTTCCTTCAAACATATGGGTCTGTGAATATTTGTCGCCAAATTAATTTATTTCACACAAATTACAATAACACAAAACAACACATAAAATATGCGCTAACATTTTTACTTTAGCTTCAGAAAAGAAACAATCGATATTATAAAAAACAATCGATATTATAAAAAACAATCGATATTATCAAAAACCCATTTTTGGGTTTCTGTCTTAGGCTGGACTTAGATTTTACAGTATCATTCATATTTTGACTGAAACTTGATTTGAAATTTTGTTTCTCTATCTTCAGATTGTCGTAACGTGGAATAAGCGCAAAAAATGTGAAACAAATTGATTTGGACAAACTGAGTCTACTGTTTCAAAACCGCAATTTGAAATCACAATTTATATAGAAACAAGTAATTCAGTTCTGTAACTTGCAAGCAAATTAATTATTAATTTCGCCGAAAAATGCAAATACTTTTAAGCGAAGGCTTTAAAATATAGAAGAAATAATTTTATTACATTAACATAACGGAATAAACAAAATTCTAAAATCTTAAAAATGTTTTTTGTTGTGAGAATCCGCGCCAAATGGCAATTAATGGATATTCTAGTTTGTTTATAAATTGAAGTATATTAGTAGAATATTTTATCTTACATAGATACATATCGTGAAATAAAATTCTAAATTTATATATAGTCAGACAATATTTATTTTTTTACATTTCGTAAAGCAGCTTATTTTATTAAGATTTGTCTGAGCTTAATTTTAAATCTATATATTGTTAAATAAATTGTAAGAGTATTTAATCTAACATTATTTACATTTCAAAATTAAAAACAATACGTGAGTATATTTGGTTTAAGTACTAAATATTATAAGTCAATATAGAAATTTGTATGAATATCAATATAATAATCAATATAATATGTATCGGGTGTGTAAAACTTTCATTCTATTGACAAAGCAGGGTTTGTAAGTGAGCTAATCCTATTCCAATGCGTACAATGCTTAATAAAATATTCGTTTTTCGTTTTATATCCACTTAAAACTAATTATAGCGGTAATGTAAAGGACGGTTGGATTTAATTCCTTTTATGCCAAATTGAAAAACAATCGAAATTAAATAATTTAAATTTCCCTAAAGTAGCAAACATTTAAAAAAGTTTCTGGCTTTTGAATAACAGTTGCCAATTTCACGCCTTTCTTAAGAAACATTTTATTTTTATATAATTTTATCATAGTACGTACAGATATGTGATAAAAACGGTTTTGAAAAAGCGTGATTTTATAACATGAAAATGTGTATGGCGAATTAACTTTTTCCATTTCTAATAAATTATTTTATTATTTTCATTGGTTTTCAAATCTCGCTTTGTGAAATTAAATGATCAGAGTTTATCCGTTCCCATTACAACTTATAGAAATAGCTTTTCGAAAACGTTCGGTTTCCATCACTTATGTACATGAATGCAATTAGTATAATGACTTTCAGCGACAGTAAGATGAAATTAATAAGGGGTTCTCAGAGAACTTCTCTCCACACTCCAACTAAGAGTAATCTTAGCAGGCTACTCTTTAAAGAAAATACTTTTGTATATTTAAAAATTAAGGTGATTAATATTTTATATTTACCGTTAAAGGCAATTGGTAGACAAGCGCAAAAGATAACCAGTAATGACTTACCTAAAAATAAAATAAAGTTTTTAATTAGTGAATGATATGAAAATACATTGTAGATAAATGAATTATATTAAAAAAACAAATTTTCACCAATCGAAAAATCATACTTCATCACGTAAAATAATATTAGCATAACGCGCTGTTTCCAAAGCTTAATTTTAATATCATCACATTTTCCAACATGACAAAAAATTCAGAAATTTAAGAGTTTACTTCTGACTCCTACATTTAGGAGATATCAGTGTCTTCAATTTGAATCTTCCTTACAGGCAAGTTGTATAGAAAATATACATAATAATAACTTTGACTTTTCTGCTGATTTGGGTATAAATCATAATTTTGTGGAAATTTTCTGCGAAGGTCTCTGAAAAAAATGTAAATCTTCCAACTTTTTAACATACAAGTACATACCCACATAATATGTACATATTCTAATCTTGTGTGTACAAGTCGAAAAAATTACTTCGGTAGCTTTAATGGTTCTCTCTTAAGCCGTCCGGACGTCACGACTATTCTTCGACTCTTTTGAAACTTAAGTTTATTAACTCAAACGCTATGGCAGCGGCGACGTAACCAAAAAGTCACTTTGTCTTAAAGCTAGATAAAACGACGCAGGCATCAATCAAAAATAATGAATAAACCTTCATTCCAAAGATACAGTACAAGACGAATGGCATATATAATAAGCGCCACGTAAACCATAATTACGGAAATTGTTACCATTAAATCCATGCCAAGGCACTAATAAGAAAACAAAACATGTTATCATTTAATTGTTTGATAGTTTTAATAAGTTTGATTTTAAAAATTTTTATTCTACATATCGTACATGTTCACTTTTTCTTATAACTTTAAAAGGATGCGAAACCAACCGATTGAGAAAAGTATTGCAAAACAACTGATCGATCGATTACCGTTTTTAGTTAAGTTAGATATTTTTTTACAAGTATTATTGAGTAATGATAATCAGTAAATGATCATAGAAGGGATTGTGCTCTTTTTATTCAACAATCAAAGAAGTACAATCGCGATTGCCAGATTTGATTACATATAAGTACATACATACATACATATATAAGTATGAAAATTGTGATTTTTACGATTTTTTATACAACATTTCGGAATGCGAGTTTAATTTTATATTTTTTTTACATATTAGGTGTTGGTGTAGCTTTTATAATGATCGCATATAATTAGGCTCCAAAATATTCAAGTAGCTATCTGGAGGGTTAATGAAAAATTGCTGAGTGAAATTACATACCTATAATTTTCGGTGCAGTTTTATAGTAAATGAGAGTAAAGAAATGGGTTTTTAAGCCAATGCATTAATTGGGCACCTTAACATTATGCAGGTTTGGTGGATAAGTTAATTTTCCGTTGCTTAGCAAAATATTACATTCTTTTACATCAAAAATTTGTCTTAGAAAAGTAAATATTTAGTTATCGTAATAAATTTGGTTTAAAATTATTCACCGAAACAAATTGAAAGTTTGTAACGTAATTGATATGAGTAAAATTTTTTCTCAAAGTAACATGTCTTTATGTGAGTTTTATCTGGCATCTCTGAGCACAATACCGGAGAACGGTAAAGAAATTGCAGTTGATACCGTTTTGGAGATTAGCTTAAAAATGAAAAAAAATCAAATAATGTATAAATGTAAAAAATATTAACCCATTTTTCGCCGATCGGTAAAATTGCCTTGAATTTCGCATATCACAACTGCTTAATGAAAACTATTTTATTCAGATTTTTCTCTTAATTTTCTAGGGCCTTACATCTATTTAATTGTACTAAGGCACATATTTTTCTAATTTATATAATTTTTTATTATTGTATATATTTATTAATAGTATAACAAAAAAGTACATTAAATTTCATTTGTACTATAATATAACAAAAAACAATTCAGTTTTGAATATGTATAACTATTTACATATACATAAAAAATTTTAAGGTACGCACTAGATCGAAACCTTTTAGTTGCTAGGGATTTAGTCATTAAGGTTTATTATAATTTTGATTATAAAAATTATAAATAAAAAAAAAAAAATATTTATATCATAACAATTGCAATTTTGTGAATTAGTAAACCTTTTGTTTGGCTTAAGCCGTAAAAAGTCGCAGTTTGTAACCTGTTTCTCTTTTTAGTTTTAGTTATATTTTTGTAAGAAAATATTCTTTCCACATTTGTTAATGAACGTGGTTGGAGTTGATAATATTTCTCTAACAATTTTGCAAGCTCTTGAATGAATGAATTTATTTGCCTCGTTTTAAATTACTAAAATTGGGGAGATTCTTTAATTGTACTAATCGTCCCATTGGTGTACCTTTGTAATTTTCAAGTTTGAATGTACCAAAACAAGTATATTTGTACCAATTTTGCCATCCCTGGCCTACACTACCAGTTGAAAGAGGAACACACTCTGCTTTTAGTACAAGCGATACTGATAATATTATATAATATTATAATAAGCGGCTGATAATATTACAGAATAGCCTTTATCTAATACAGTAGCTAGCTGCAATTCAACAAAGAATTGTAGGCATGAACGTGGAATGCGGTCCGAATCACTGTTTACGGAAATTTCTAGCATTAACTCTTGCGCCTCATGGAAACAATTTGAGATTGGCTAAAGTTAGAATGCCAGATTTATAATATTTTAGTGCACTTGTTATAATATATTTTTATTACGGCTTAATATTTTTAAAGGAATTATTCATTTGGAATAAACATTGTGATGAATGTAATGTAGTTCTTCTTAAAAGTTTCCCACTTAATGCGCATAATAATTGGATAAAGACCCAAGCGACTAAATTACAATTTTTAAAAAGAAGCATTAAAAAGGTCTACAAAAATCCCATGCTTAAGGTTCAAATAGTCGTAACTTAACCATATAAAGGCTCAACTGAACCACTATCAAAAAACTAATCTCAACATACTGTTTTTTGTACATTTGGCTTATACCTGATTAGTTAATCTATTATTTAGATATTTTTTCAAATAAGTACAATGGTTCTTAAAGTTATATTTACTGTTAAAATTAAGACCTGAAATTAATAAAAGAGTTCATAAAATGTGTGTTTATTTCATGTTCTTTTGTTATAACATATAGATCGTCTACATACATAGATGCAATGATCGACTCTTTTATTCAATTTTAAGAGAGGACTTATGTCGCCGAAAGCAATTATAAAAAGAGTTACGGATAAGGGTGACCCTGGGGAATGCCATTATTCAAAGGAAACATATTTGAAAAGGTCTCATTGACACAAACGCGAAATTTACTTTTTGGGAAAAAATACCAACATGTTTGGTCCAATTGACCATTTTGATAGTTTTTGAAACTATAGAAGTATGTTTTTGTCCAGGCTTGGGGGTTTTCCTTTAGATTTTTTTAGGCTGCATGTTAATTCTTGTGATTTGAAAGGACACTCTATATCTATAGCTCGAGAGGAACAAGATGTTACGACAAGAGAGGAAAGAGTTTGTGATTTTGCTGATATAAAGTCATTTAAAAAGTTTGAGTGCCCAGAGTTTTATGACCAATATTAAGCTAAAGTGTCAGATATATCATTGGCTGATATTATAATGTTATCATTAGAGTAAGTAGAGGAAATAGTCCGAGGAATAAAGTTTCCCGTTAGTTTTCTTATATTTTGCCATAAAATTGTTGAGGATGCAGTTGGTTTTAGAATGTCAGTGAATTGTTTAAATGTTCGCTCATTTTTTCGCCTGTTTAAAAATGGAATTATTCTCTTCACGAGTCCTGTTCATTATCCCTGAGCTTTTGGAGGTCGGGGGACCACCAAGGCACAGTTTTTGTTCTTTTCTTGTTTTCTTTGCTTTCATTTGCCGAAAGCTTAATTATCTTCTTTATGGTGGCAGCCTCCTTGTGAACAATAGAAGATATGCTAAATTTCTCGTTGAAATAATAGATTTGTTACGATAAATATCCCAATTGGCCTGCTGCGTGTTAAATTTTTGCATTTTTGTCGATCGGTGCTAAGAATCGGTAGAAGTCGTATCATAAGAGGGTAATGATCGCTATTTTGTTAGTCGTCTATGACATGCCATCGACACGTTGGTACAATAGCTAGAGATAAAATTGTGAAAAAGAGCTACGTGTACTGAAATGAATGGGAGACCCAGGGCTTAATACCGAAAGTTTTAAGTTTGACAAAAAATTTCAATTGCAGCACCTTTTTTATTTTAGTTTAAGGAAATCCCACAGAGGCCGCCATGCGTTAAAATCACCACTAATTATGATTGGTGTGTTTACTATCACAATAGTGTTAGCAGTCGGCTGTGGGTATAGAAAGAAAAAATAGCAAAAGATAAACTAGTTTTGATATATAGATCAACTAGGTTTAGTAAATGATTTATGTTAATTTTGCTATGTGTAATGCTCCTTTTTTTAGAAAGCCTGAACCCAGCTTGGAGGATGAATTAACCAAAATATTTCTTTGCAAGTTTGTGTAATGATTAATAAATCATCGAATGTTGAACTGTATAATATTAATAACAACAAAATTTGAAGAGAAAATTATTCAATAAAAATTTAAGAGAAAAATGTGAAAATTATAAACTTTCTACCTATTAAGTTGATTTTGCTATTTGTTATTGCGCAATATAATTTGTTTTCCTGTTTTTTACTTGTGACGATGTTTATGACAGAGGATCAGATAGATCTTGGTCAGTTGCCATAAATTATATTATATGAATATTGCAGTTAACACAGGATGTAGAGTTTTTACACCGCTTCATTGTGTGCCCTAGAAGTTGGCAGTTTTTACATCTCATATGATTTGGAATGTATTCACGCACTTTTACTTTATACTATGAAGTCGAAAGTTAAAAAAAAAAATTTCAACCACTAACCTTTCATATCTATAAATATCTACTACTCTCTGCGAATTTAGCTCCTCTTTGATTTCCTTAGAAGGAATTTTTGTCAGAAACGGTACATAGATGGTTCCTTGACTGTAATTTAGCTGGTTATCTAGTTTGCACATAATTGGTCATATGCTTGGGATGAGAGAAACTTACTTGCAGTTAGCGTATGCTTATAAGAATAATTTTCCATCCTTTAGTTGAGAAATAGAAATAATGTCTTTAGTGATAAAATAAAGGGCTCTATGTACAGCAAAACACGAATAATCCGGCAAAGTTTTTTGTCATCAATTGCAGTAGAGTTATGGATTCTTTTCAACCCAAGCTGTAACCAATCACAGGAATACAAACAGGTGTGACTCATGAGACGCACTGCAAAGAGACGCAATAGAGGTATTGTTCGAATTTGAAAGGTGGTTGGTAGAGAGACGAGTTTTATATGATAAGGTAGTTGACACTTTGACATCAACGAACATTGCACAGGAAATGATAAGTCATACTATACTCACTGATGAAATGTTGAAACCACACACATTTTTTTAAGTTTGATTACCGAACTTATTGTTAAATTGCTGTTTTTGACTACATTTTTCCAACAACATTTTTTTTTCTTAGTCTTAATGAAAGCTCGGTATAACGAATGATATAATGTCACCTATGACCTATTTGTTATGGTGAAAGATCCGTTATGTAGCGAAGTTTTGTTTGAAAACATTTTCTTCATTTAGTGTTTAGAAATGGGTTTATTCAATTTAATAACTACAGAGATATGAACAAATTATTTATAAATCTTTATCATGTATTTCTCTTAATAGGAAAGGGAAATATTTTTTTTTTTTTTGGTATGTTCTTCAGAATGAACATGAACAAATGTTTTGTCTGGAAGCATCTTCCAACACAAACCTGTTTCGTCCGCATTCAATATTGTTTCATGTGTTAAGCCCGCTTTTAGTATAATTTTCCGCAGCTTTCTTTTAAATGGCTTTTCACTCACCTCGTGATGAAGTTTAGAAGTCATATTCCATATTGTTTCTTAAATCTGCCTAAAGATCCATCACTTGCACAGCTTGGCGTGTAGTTATACGGCCTGTGCATTTAAGCCTACTCCATTCATACAACTTTTCCTCCTTACCGGGATATTTCCCATCCTTTTTTAATTAACGTACGTAAGGAAGACATGAACGAGAAACATGACCGTGTGGATTTATACGTAGAAGAATAACCATAGTATAACGAATAATCTCACCTTTTTGTCTTCGTTATGTACTAAAATACATAAAATAATTTTTTTTCATATTTATGTATATTCAGACATACGTTATATTGAGTGTCAAAAATGTAAACTTTCGCTATATAAGGTAGTTAATATAAAAAAATAGCTATTCGTTATATCGCAAATTCGTTAAAGTGAGTATTTGTTATACCGAGCTTTGACCGTATTAGTTTTCCCTCTTTTTAATATTATCAGTGTATTTTGATGGAAATTACCCATCACTATTTCATAACATATATTACAACTATGCTAATCAGAACAATTATACAACAATGTATATTTTAGTACAATGTAAAATAGAATGTAAGATATAATACAGGCGAATAGAGCTTTATTACAAAATCCATCAAAGCCATAGTTATTATTCTTTCTACAGTATGATAACTTTTTATATTGAAAATTAATTGTGAAATACAAAATACACTCATGTGCTGAAATTTATATTTCTAGTTAGAGGTTTTAATTATCGTCAGATAATTATATATATAATTATTTTATTATAATTTTATAATTATATTATATTATATTATATTATAATTATTTTATTATAATTTTATAATTATATTATATTATAATTATTTTATTATTATTTTCTTGTTTTGTTGGAACAATTATTTAGGAAACAAACAAAACAAATTTTGAATTTTTTCTTTAAAAAAATAAGTTTTAAGGGATTTTTGGAGAAAAACTAATAATTTCTCGAATCAGGATAAGGTAACAATTTTGCTGACAAGAAAATGAATACGATATCATCACATTGGACAAAAACCCAATGCCGAAATGAAAATCCATACCCAAATATGAATTATAAAAATTAGAGTGAGGTTAAGTTAAACAACTGTTCGTATGAAAAATATAAAATTTATATTTTTATTTGACTTTTAATTTTAATTTTCTTTGGTAAACCTTATACATACATTAAGCCGAAAGACTGAAACTATTTCTTAAATATTATTATTATCAAATTTCGTTGGTTGTCGAAAAAATGTATCAAAGAATTTGCGTAAAATTATGTGTAACAAATGGGAATAGTACGCAAAGCACATGAAATATTGACTCTGAATCAGAAAAATCTTTAGAAGTGGTACGAGCTTTTGAAGGAAGGTCGGGAAGATAGAAATGACGACGCCCGCCCCGAACGTACCTGTTGTTGAAATAACTGATGAAAGTTATGAGAAAGAGAAACAAATTTTATGGAGAATAACTATTAAAGCAGTTGTTGAGAATGTTGGCATATCAGTTAGCTCTTGCCATGTAATATTTCGAAAAGTTCGTTCCAAAATTGCTGAATTTCTACCAAAAACACAGTCACATGTTCGTAATTTTTTTTTACCAAAAACAACACTGCAAGCATGGCTCAGACACCAAAGTAAACAAATAACTATTTAACTGCACATTATATTATCATAATGATGCACATTATAATATCATAAGAATAAACAATATACTATACACGAATATAAATATGAACATTCAATAATAAGCATCCAATCTATATACTTAAATTATTACGCATAGTTGGGCATGTTTGGTTAATTGATGATACACACAGCATCTTGCGACGATATAAAACTGCATAATGGAAATTGGAAATTTAGGCCGCTTAGCGGAATATATGTACATATATACAGTATAACCTCTCTCATCCGGACAGATATAGTTTCAGCCACTGTCCGGATTATTGCTGAATGAACCACGTCATAACCACTTCATCTAATTGAGGAAGTTCACCCTGCTTCAAGCTTTTTCGTTTACATGTTTAGTGTTTTAGTTTTAAACTGAGTAATCAATAAATAAATTATAATATACATATGTATATTATGACACATACCTGATCCCTTTAAAGTTTGAGACATATATTTTCTTATTTTTTCTTTTCTTGATTTTATATCAAAAATTGTCGACTTAGAGACACCATATTGTTCAGCCACTTGTCTGATTGATTTTCCACTATCAATTGTATGCAAAACATTTTTCTGCTAACGTTAATATTTTATATTGTCGTTTACTCACAAGTGCCATATTTATGTCTTAACTCCACGCAAATCGTTTGCCCGATCCACAAAAAAGGAGACCCCTTCAACTGCGCCAACTACCGAGGAATAAGTCTCCTGAACATCGCCTACAGGATCTTCTCTGCCGTTTTGTGTGGGCGCAAATTTTAATATTATATATTATTTCAATTGCTTTAAGTCTGTACAATTAAAAACAAAAAACAGTTATAGTTTTGTGTGTGTTTTCAAGTCTACTTAAGTGTACCTACGAAATGTCGCTATATAGGCAGCAAGAAAAAGCTACATACATAAATACACTTTTTAACTTTACAAACCTAAATAAAAGAATGGCAGAGCCAAACAAAGCATCCAACTTGCAGGGAAATGGAAAAACCAATTTTTTTTGCGTGTTCAAGAGATTTTTCTAAGAATATCATTTGAATAACTTTTGTCCAACCGATTTACATACAATCCTGTATGAGGAGCGGACTGTTTGTTATTTACAATTGTTATGTGAACATACATATGTATATACACATGTACATATGTATATTTGGATAATTTCAGTAAGGAATATGTCCATAGATAAATTTAGAAACGGTTGATTGAGCACTTATTACAAACCGGTCTTAATAAAAGAATGAACTAAATTATACAATGCTCTCTACGTTTTAAATTTGATGTAATTTCTTTGAAATGAAATTTACCAACTTTAAAAGTTTATGGAAAAAGATTCCAAAACAGCTGCTTTTTTTTGTTTGTTTGACTTTTCTGACTGCTTAGATTGTCCAAAAATATACATTCCTTTTACGGTTCACAATTATAACAAACAATGTTATGTGTGTTTCACTTGTCTTTTTTAGTCCCAAATTCCATAATTCTATCAATATCTAAAACGCATCATTTCAATATAGTATCGTTTCCTATATTTATTTCCAAAATATGAAACATTTAGCCACTATTATCATAATATTTTATAAGACATATAGCAGCAATACCTAACTTTGCGATTAGATGAAGTAAAAAAATATATATGTATGTATATATACATATATCTTTATACAACTGAAGTCGCTTTAAGTCTATACAATTATGACATTCAAATAATGTTAAAAATTGCAACACATTTTGCATTTCTGCCAATTAAACTTTGATAGTGATAGTGAAATGATATATCAACTGCCTAAAGTTTTGGTTGCCGTGTCAACCGAGGACAGTTTAGTATCAAGAACCATAACTAACTAAGCAAAATATGTTCTCGCTTCAAAACTATGTTAAGGTCAACCAAAGAGGCGATTAGTATATCCAAACATTTTAATTTAATTTAAATTTTAATAATCGCATAAATGCTCAAAATAGTTATTTGACATCCACGTAAGTTTATACCAAATGAAGAATTTCCTAAGTACGTTCCTTATAATAAGTTCATAATTCGTAACTCACATATGCAACACATCTGCCATCAACCGATTACTCGAATTTTTTTCATAAATTATTAGTTGGATTAAGAGCTGACGAAAGAATAAACAAACAAGCCATATACGTTCGACTAATGCAAGCTCATTTGGGGTCAGCCGGCTGAATGTTGGTTTCTTCTTATTGATTTGCAAAGATGTTTCATTCCTTTTTAACTAAACGCAAATGAGAAAAAATTAAAAAGTTATTTAGGTATTTATTTAAAATGTAATTGAGCTTTTTCCAACAATTCATGTGAATTTGGTGAAGGCCGAACCATTTTCAATTATTCTCCCTTTTTACTTTAGTTTGTGTGTATGTGTATATTGTTTTAACTCTGTTCTTTTTGTTTCGAGTGAATTTGGAGGTTTTGTTTATAAAGTAGTAATCTGCACTTGTGCACACACATATTTAAAGTCTGTACATACATACATATGTACATATTTAGTTGTTAGAGCAAACAACGAGTTCTATGGATACCGAGTTCGTAAATGCGGTGGTACTGCTATGCTAAAACAGAAAACTTGTTTAAGCGAGAATATTTACTTAGTATTAATTGTATTTCGGATTAAAATGTAAATACAAACTTATTTCTTAAAATGGTTTTTCTTTTATTTATTTCAACTAATTTACAGCGAGTTGAAAATAAGTTATAAAATTCTAAATTCCCAAGTAATGTGTTTGAGAGTCAAATGTAGAATTTGAACTAGAAGTTAAAAAGGGTTTATTTTTACAGAAAATTGAAAATAATACGAGTGAATTAAAAGAAGAATAACAAGTTGTGTTTCTTTCTCATGTGCTGTAGGAATCGTCTGTTTATATGTCGTACCCTCAGCCCTTAAATAACATAACCAACAAAAAGCACTTGTAATCTACTTTATTTCTGGTATAATCTATAAATGATATTATTATATTGTAGATTTAGATTAGCGTTAACGTTAATTTATAATTGACAAACATGTGCTTGTCCATGTACAAAATTTTCTTTGTCACTTAAGTTTAATGCGCGTTACAGCTAACCACGTTATTTTCTTTGTGCGACCGATACTGATGTCCATACGTTTTGCATATCACTGTTACTGAAACAAAATATTCCAAGTTCCTTCAAACATATGGGTCTGTGAATATTTGTCGCCAAATTAATTTATTTCACACAAATTACAATAACACAAAACAACACATAAAATATGCGCTAACATTTTTACTTTAGCTTCAGAAAAGAAACAATCGATATTATAAAAAACAATCGATATTATAAAAAACAATCGATATTATCAAAAACCCATTTTTGGGTTTCTGTCTTAGGCTGGACTTAGATTTTACAGTATCATTCATATTTTGACTGAAACTTGATTTGAAATTTTGTTTCTCTATCTTCAGATTGTCGTAACGTGGAATAAGCGCAAAAAATGTGAAACAAATTGATTTGGACAAACTGAGTCTACTGTTTCAAAACCGCAATTTGAAATCACAATTGATATAGAAACAAGTAATTCAGTTCTGTAACTTGCAAGCAAATTAATTATTAATTTCGCCGAAAAATGCAAATACTTTTAAGCGAAGGCTTTAAAATATAGAAGAAATAATTTTATTACATTAACATAACGGAATAAACAAAATTCTAAAATCTTAAAAATGTTTTTTGTTGTGAGAATCCGCGCCAAATGGCAATTAATGGATATTCTAGTTTGTTTATAAATTGAAGTATATTAGTAGAATATTTTATCTTCTATTTTTTATATATAATAAAATTCTAAATTTATATATAGTCAGACAATATTTATTTTTTTACATTTCGTAAAGCAGCTTATTTTATTAAGATTTGTCTGAGCTTAATTTTAAATCTATATATTGTTAAATAAATTGTAAGAGTATTTAATCTAACATTATTTACATTTCAAAATTAAAAACAATACGTGAGTATATTTGGTTTAAGTACTAAATATTATAAGTCAATATAGAAATTTGTATGAATATCAATATAATAATCAATATAATATGTATCGGGTGTGTAAAACTTTCATTCTATTGACAAAGCAGGGTTTGTAAGTGAGCTAATCCTATTCCAATGCGTACAATGCTTAATAAAATATTCGTTTTTCGTTTTATATCCACTTAAAACTAATTATAGCGGTAATGTAAAGGACGGTTGGATTTAATTCCTTTTATGCCAAATTGAAAAACAATCGAAATTAAATAATTTAAATTTCCCTAAAGTAGCAAACATTTAAAAAAGTTTCTGGCTTTTGAATAACAGTTGCCAATTTCACGCCTTTCTTAAGAAACATTTTATTTTTATATAATTTTATCATAGTACGTACAGATATGTGATAAAAACGGTTTTGAAAAAGCGTGATTTTATAACATGAAAATGTGTATGGCGAATTAACTTTTTCCATTTCTAATAAATTATTTTATTATTTTCATTGGTTTTCAAATCTCGCTTTGTGAAATTAAATGATCAGAGTTTATCCGTTCCCATTACAACTTATAGAAATAGCTTTTCGAAAACGTTCGGTTTCCATCACTTATGTACATGAATGCAATTAGTATAATGACTTTCAGCGACAGTAAGATGAAATTAATAAGGGGTTCTCAGAGAACTTCTCTCCACACTCCAACTAAGAGTAATCTTAGCAGGCTACTCTTTAAAGAAAATACTTTTGTATATTTAAAAATTAAGGTCATTAATATTTTATATTTACCGTTAAAGGCAATTGTTAGACAAGCGCAAAAGATAACCAGTAATGACTTACCTAAAAATAAAATAAAGTTTTTAATTAGTGAATGATATGAAAATACATTGTAGATAAATGAATTATATTAAAAAAACAAATTTTCACCAATCGAAAAATCATACTTCATCACGTAAAATAATATTAGCATAACGCGCTGTTTCCAAAGCTTAATTTTAATATCATCACATTTTCCAACATGACAAAAAATTCAGAAATTTAAGAGTTTACTTCTGACTCCTACATTTAGGAGATATCAGTGTCTTCAATTTGAATCTTCCTTACAGGCAAGTTGTATAGAAAATATACATAATAATAACTTTGACTTTTCTGCTGATTTGGGTATAAATCATAATTTTGTGGAAATTTTCTGCGAAGGTCTCTGAAAAAAATGTAAATCTTCCAACTTTTTAACATACAAGTACATACCCACATAATATGTACATATTCTAATCTTGTGTGTACAAGTCGAAAAAATTACTTCGGTAGCTTTAATGGTTCTCTCTTAAGCCGCCCGGACGTCACGACTATTCTTCGACTCTTTTGAAACTTAAGTTTATTAACTCAAACGCTATGGCAGCGGCGACTTAACCAAAAAGTCACTTTGTCTTAAAGCTAGATAAAACGACGCAGGCATCAATCAAAAATAATGAATAAACCTTCATTCCAAAGATACAGTACAAGACGAATGGCATATATAATAAGCGCCACGTAAACCATAATTACGGAAATTGTTACCATTAAATCCATGTCAAGGCACTAATAAGAAAACAAAACATGTTATCATTTAATTGTTTGATAGTTTTAATAAGTTTGATTTTAAAAATTTTTATTCTACATATCGTACATGTTCACTTTTTCTTATAACTTTAAAAGGATGCGAAACCAACCGATTGAGAAAAGTATTGCAAAACAACTGATCGATCGATTACCGTTTTTAGTTAAGTTAGATATTTTTTTACAAGTATTATTGAGTAATGATAATCAGTAAATGATCATAGAAGGGATTGTGCTCTTTTTATTCAACAATCAAAGAAGTACAATCGCGATTGCCAGATTTGATTACATATAAGTACATACATACATACATATATAAGTATGAAAATTGTGATTTTTACGATTTTTTATACAACATTTCGGAATGCGAGTTTAATTTTATATTTTTTTTACATATTAGGTGTTGGTGTAGCTTTTATAATGATCGCATATAATTAGGCTCCAAAATATTCAAGTAGCTATCTGGAGGGTTAATGAAAAATTGCTCAGTGAAATTACATACCTATAATTTTCGGTGCAGTTTTATAGTAAATGAGAGTAAAGAAATGGGTTTTTAAGCCAATGCATTAATTGGGCACCTTAACATTATGCAGGTTTGGTGGATAAGTTAATTTTCCGTTGCTTAGCAAAATATTACATTCTTTTACATCAAAAATTTGTCTTAGAAAAGTAAATATTTAGTTATCGTAATAAATTTGGTTTAAAATTATTCACCGAAACAAATTGAAAGTTTGTAACGTAATTGATATGAGTAAAATTTTTTCTCAAAGTAACATGTCTTTATGTGAGTTTTATCTGGCATCTCTGAGCACAATACCGGAGAACGGTAAAGAAATTGCAGTTGATACCGTTTTGGAGATTAGCTTAAAAATGAAAAAAAATCAAATAATGTATAAATGTAAAAAATATTAACCCATTTTTCGCCGATCGGTAAAATTGCCTTGAATTTCGCATATCACAACTGCTTAATGAAAACTATTTTATTCAGATTTTTCTCTTAATTTTCTAGGGCCTTACATCTATTTAATTGTACTAAGGCACATATTTTTCTAATTTATATAATTTTTTATTATTGTATATATTTATTAATAGTATAACAAAAAAGTACATTAAATTTCATTTGTACTATAATATAACAAAAAACAATTCAGTTTTGAATATGTATAACTATTTACATATACATAAAAAATTTTAAGGTACGCACTAGATCGAAACCTTTTAGTTGCTAGGGATTTAGTCATTAAGGTTTATTATAATTTTGATTATAAAAATTATAAATAAAAAAAAAAATATTTATATCATAACAATTGCAATTTTGTGAATTAGTAAACCTTTTGTTTGGCTTAAGCCGTAAAAAGTCGCAGTTTGTAACCTGTTTCTCTTTTTAGTTTTAGTTATATTTTTGTAAGAAAATATTCTTTCCACATTTGTTAATGAACGTGGTTGGAGTTGATAATATTTCTCTAACAATTTTGCAAGCTCTTGAATGAATGAATTTATTTGCCTCGTTTTAAATTACTAAAATTGGGGAGATTCTTTAATTGTACTAATCGTCCCATTGGTGTACCTTTGTAATTTTCAAGTTTGAATGTACCAAAACAAGTATATTTGTACCAATTTTGCCATCCCTGGCCTACACTACCAGTTGAAAGAGGAACACTCTCTGCTTTTAGTACAAGCGATACTGATAATATTATATAATATTATAATAAGCGGCTGATAATATTACAGAATAGCCTTTATCTAATACAGTAGCTAGCTGCAATTCAACAAAGAATTGTGGGCATGAACGTGGAATGCGGTCCGAATCACTGTTTACGGAAATTTCTAGCATTAACTCTTGCGCCTCATGGAAACAATTTGAGATGGGCTAAATTTAGAATGCCAGTTTTATAATATTTTAGTGTCCTTGTTATAATATTTTTTTATTACGGCTTAATATTTTTAAAGGAATTATTCATTTGGAATAAACATTGTGATGAATATACTGTAGTTTCCCTTAAAAGTTTCCCACTTAATGCGCATAATAATTGGATAAAGACACCAGCGACTAAATTAAATTTTAAAAAAAAAAAGCATTAAAAAGGTCTACAAAAATCCCATGCTTAAGGTTCAAATAGTCGTAACTTAACCATATCCATAGAAATCAGTTGTTCGAACCAACATAATGAGCAGCACTGTAAGCGATTATTGTTGACTTAAAATAATGCTTTATTTTATTTATTTTATTTTATTGTTGACTTAAAATAATTACTGTAACAATACACATATAATTTATAAGTATGTATGTACATATGTATGTATATCTATTGAATTTTAGTTTTGCACCATAACCATAAACAGAATTTACATATTTATTTGTTTTGATTTTTCAATTTACTCTTAGTTTTCTGATTAGTTCTGCTTTTTATTGTTTTTAATTTCTTTAAATTAATTTTAATATACGAATTGGGGAAAAACAGGCGAGTTTGGTAAGAAGTCGCAAATAAATTGGAAGTTGATGGCAATTAAAAACTTGGTTTAATTTTGTTATTTTAAACGAGTTTTAATATTTTAGTAAATAGAAAATACAGCAATGAAGAAAAAAAATATAATATAGATTATATAATATAGATTAATTCTCTAGAGAAATAAGAGGCTGTCGAAAAACATCGGGAAGTAGTGCTTGTGTTTGAAAGGAGTAAGCGCTATTGGAAAGACTGCAATTGTTTACCTCGGGCGTAAGTCATGAAAATGTTTTATTAAATAAAAAGATTATAATGAAACTCTATCCTTTTTCAGAATGAGGCAAAGTGCTCCAAAGTGATGTATTTTAAGTGTTGCAAGATCCAATTTCGCCGTCACAGCCTGTTCAAACTAGCTAGAGATTACTAGGCATTCCTGTGCGCGCAAACAGTTATCGTTCGTCCATATTTTTATGTTCAGGAACATTTTTTTGGTAATACCCATTTTGAAACCAATCCTTGTTAATTTGTCGGAATTTTCATCGCCTTTTACGCTTTCAAACTTTTCCTTAGGCGTATAATGAAACTATTTAAACAATTTTATTTGTTTCTGCACTTTTGAAAAATATAAAAAATTAAAACGTAAACAGCTGTTCATGGTTATGGCAGTGCTGATTGTTGTGTTGTTTTAGCTTACGGCTATGGTATTATGTTAAAGTCACGACTAATTGAAATTTTCAATGCCTAAAGTTTCAAGCATTGTAAATTTTTTTTAAAAGCCTGCAAATGGACTTTTAATAATAAATTAAGTAGAGATAATGGAAAAACAATATTAGATAATAGCTGTGGCAAATTAACTCTTCTTAAAGCAGAGGGCGTGTTTGTTTATTTGTTTGTACCTTACAGCAGACCGGACGGCTGAACCGATCTTCCTGAAATTTTCAAAACATTTAACTCGGTTTCTCGAATAAATAATAAGCTACTTTTTTACAACCACTCCCATTTTTGCGGCTATTTTTTTAAATTATGTTGTTCTTTCCACATAGTTTTTAACAAATTTTATAATATATAAATGAGCAAATCTTCGCCATTTGTGGACCAATTTTAAAATTGATTTTGCATATGGAAAAAAGAGCCACCCTCCGTGCCCCAAACAATGGATTATCAAATTACTTTGTTTGCGATGTAAATAATTTTATAAATTTTTTAGTGATATCAATAATGATTTACATACAATGTCTTATTAACAAATTTTTTAGTTATAAAGAAGTATAAGAAAAACCACCACGATCTCCAAAATGATAAAATTCTACATTTGCAATAAATTCTCCATTACCGCCAGCTGTTTGTAATGCTGTTGACAATAGCAAACATTTTACCATGTATAACACCCTCAAATCTGCCATTATTTCATTCACTAACACTTAACCCTTTACCCCACTTAATTCAAATGTTCCTGAAAGTAAGTTACATTAGTGGATAATGCATTATTAAGCCAATAATCTCTTAGTGGACCCATATCTTTAATCGAATAAGTAGTAATGAATTTTGGCTTTTTGTAGTTGGTGAATATGTATGTATATAAAATAAAAGACAAATTAATGTTGCCCAACTATGTACCACCAAACATTAATTCAAAAAACTAAAACCTTCCAACATTGGCAATCAAAAAGATTGAAGACTGAGCCACGAATTTATTTGTTGAAAGCTTTGGTTTCGATCATCATGTTTTGTTTTTTCAAAAAGCTGGCTAAAAAAATGTTTGATCATATATGATAATGTTATTATATACCTCCCAAAGCTGATCAGTCAATATACTATAGTCATGTTCAGTGTATAGAATATATATATAACACTTCAAAATAATGTTACTGATTCAATTTTTGTTCTTGCCGATTTGATTTTAACGTCAGTTAAATGGAATCCGTAACAAAATATTCCGTACTTAGTACGGTCAAACCAAATTTGTAGAATGATGAATAATCTCAACAATCTCTGCTTTTTTAGTCAAAGACATCTATAATGCATAGGACTTAATTTTTGTAAGTGATCCTTTGCAACGCACCATTAGGAGATCTACGAGTTTTATCAAAACTGAGGACACTTACCATCCAATCTTGGAATTCTATTTTCAATCAACAATTATAATATAAGGAAAGGGGTATACTTAATGCGAATATGTATATATTCCAAAATATACACAAAAAAATTGAAGGTAAAGAACAAACTCTTCAAGAAAAAAAACATCGTTAATTATTGTAAATGGAATGTATTGTATTTGTAGTGTAGAATATAAGAAACTTAATTTATTGTTATTATTTAATCACAATAAAATACAATTTAAACGTAATCTTACGGCGTTTCATCAAATTATTTATAGAAAAAGAAATCAAGAGATTTTTCTTCGCTTATGAAATGGGCTA
Organism: Epicampocera succincta; assembly: GCA_932526305.1. Taxonomy (NCBI): domain Eukaryota; kingdom Metazoa; phylum Arthropoda; class Insecta; order Diptera; family Tachinidae; genus Epicampocera; species Epicampocera succincta. Next base: position 26,494,114 of record OW052038.1, on the reverse strand, counting down.
ATTTTTATTCAGTTCATCATACATTAATTAGTGATTTATATGCCGACTTTTTTCTTCTACTCCATATGTAAATTTTTCAGTTCTCAGGAATATCCGAACCACCTGAATATTTTACGTGCTTTGAAAAATTAAAATCAAAATAATTGCTTCAAACTTATTTTCGTTATGCATTAATGACCTTCCTAATGTCATACGGGCTTTATTCCAAAAAATGTCGGCCTCTTTGATAACCAGATATGCACTTGAACGAAGATCCAATTTCACTTTGCGCATGTTATAAAACAAAACTTGTCCATTGGAAGGCAGTTTAGATCCAACAATTTGGTTTTCGTCATATCCTAATAAATAAATTTTTTCACTAGCTCTTGTGTCCATTTTGCAAATATCATCAATATAAATTCTCTTTACAGCAATAATGTTTCTATGATTCAAAGCTCAAAATACCTACACTTCACTTTTAATTGACACGTGGTTGACTTTACTCTGTTGTTGCCAAATATTTGTTTACAGAGTAAGTAAGAATGGGGGAACTGTATTCGATGTACTGAGTTGACACGCTTTGGTGTTGTCCGTAATCAACGTAAACAACAACAAATCGTGAGCATACAGAAACAAATCGTGAGCATTTGCCGAAGAATAGCAATCATTAAACGTAAGTTAATTTCAATAAAATAACATATTACAAACATATATGAAACATTTTACTTATATTTTGGTGCCTTGCCTCTTGAAAAGTCCATATAAACCAGTTTTAGCCACTTTAGTGGGCATGTGCCACGCCTTAATCTAGGGAAATCAGTCTAAGATTATGGAATTTCACTATTGGCGTAAAAAGGAACAATTTGAGGGGCTGAACATCTTTTTTGCAAAAAAAAAAAATTTTCCATACAAAAAAAGTTCGGTCTAATGTACATATATATGTAAGTATATGCCGATGATGAAAAAATATTTTTCTTTACAATGCAATGCAACATTTACTGCTTCAATCTGATTTAAGCAGCTTTCAAATTTGGTGTTATAAAAATTTAATGGATCTTAAATTAATAAAATGTAAAAGTATGCCTTTCTCGCGAAAATGTTGTTTAGCGTTTAATATCTTTTGGGAAACCACCAATTGGATATTGTGGAAGCTTTTTTGGATCTTGAAGTTTTATTTGATACTAATTTAAATTTTTCTCTACATATCCATACAAGATGATGGGTTATTTGCCATCATAAAAAGATGACCCAAGTAGTTTATTGATCCATACAAGACCAGTGCTTCAATATACATCAGTAATATAGGCTTTATACTACAATGTCCACAATAATTATATTAAATTTTGGTTTGGGTCTCTCTGTAGGTTAAAGTTCATTAGAATACCATCCATGGAAAGCCGTCGAAAAATGCAAAATAATTTATTGATTTTTCACTATCTTTAAATATTATCGAATGAAATTTCATTATGCATTTAAATACCTAAGTAAACTGTTAAGTGAGTCAAGTCTACACCGATAAGCCTGAAACGATTGACCACTTGGAGGACAACATTCGCCACAAATTTTAGGAAAAGTCATCGAAAATTGAAGAATATACGAGTACATACCGCCGTGAATTTTAACTTATCATTTTTGTACTAACTATTAAATAAATTTTTCAGTCAAAAATTTAAAAATTTAAAGTAATTTACAATATGATTTATAAAAATTTACTAAATAAAATGGATTAATAAACGTATTCGTTTATAGAATTTTAAAACAACAATAAGCTATTACAACTTAGTATTTTATTTCAACAATACTATTACTATTATAGTCTGAAAGAGTTTAAATAAAATAAACAAATTTAAACAAAAACAAAACTGAAGGCTCGTAAACAAATTCAGAGCTATGTTCCATTAATGTGCCAAAAGAATTCTTTGCTTTTACTTGTGTACGACCATCTTTCACTGAAAGTCACTCTTTAGAATGGCTTACATTTGACTTTGTTAGACTTTCAATAAATGTAAATGTCAAAATGTCAAATTAATATAATAAATAAAATTAATATTTTAAAATAGAACTAGGAGAATTATGTACATATGTATGTAGATAGAATCAATTGAATTAAAATAATTTGTACGAGCTTTAATTGTTCTAAGCTTTCTAATTATATTTCTTTCTATAAAAATCTATAATATGTTTTTTCAGCCTTTGACAGTTATTATTTTTGATTGGTTAAGCTAAATACACTAACAAGCTTAAAGCAGAATTTAAACTTTAAACCAATTTTAAATTTAGTATAAAATACTGACTCTGACGAAAACGCCAAACGTAATAATGCCTGCAATTTTCTTCTAGTTGGAGGAAGTTATAGTATGTTAACAATCTTCAGCTGAAAAACAAACGTTTACAAGAATAAAGGTCATAAGGAAGTTCCCGAGTTATGGAATTTTCTGTTAATTTCACATTCCAATGTTTTCAATCTGAATGAATTTTTCTCGAAACTAAATGTAGAACGTCAAAAGGATTCTGGGACGTGTCGAATTATTTAGCGTTGTTGGAAAAGAACATACCATTTATCACCGCAAAGTCAATTTTTGTAGGTAGTGCTATATTGCCAGCTCTGACAATTGAACTTGATCTCGTCCGAAAATATTAATTCTTTGGCCAACAAAGATCAACACTCATTTAATTAACATTCCATTTCCATATATTTTAATTTTTCTTCATATTCATTCATTAAAGAACAACTATATAAAGTTTATCAATCTTACACATTCAATAAATAATTTGAGTTTCATTAACTCCATCTGTCCTAATTAAGCGTAAATAAGTTAAATTACAAGTTTTTCATAAAAAATATCAACGTTTGGATTAACCAACAACAACCATGAAATCCAACCAAAGAAAAAAACAGATGAAGTGTTTTTCCCTTAAGGGGAGGGATTTTGTGAATAAATCTGATAAATATAACTGGAGCTCAATATACATAAATGCATTGACTGGTTATCATATGGTCACAAAATTTATCCCGAATTAAGCCCACAAATAATTTTAATATATAATTAAATTTTTGATAACAGTAATTAATCTCATTTCTCAAAATACACATCAGAAAATCATAAAAAAATAGGCCAAAATTAGAGTTTTAACCAATTAATGCCTGTCCATAGATCCGTTCATACGTAATTAACTAAATTTCTAAATATGTAACCTGAAATAGGGCATGGGTGTTTAAATACCCAACATGTGTTAGTGTGATAGTTTTTAAGTATTTAAAAAAAAAGTTTACATATATGACTAGCAACATTATTTATTTATAAATTTACATACATACATATATGTATTATATGGCCGTAAAACGACAAAAATTGTTTCGAACTGTGCATACGTTTTTTCAACGATGTTTGAATTTTTACTTGTTTGCCTGAGAAGCCAAAGTGTACAGTTCTATTTCTGAACAAAAGTGAAAACCTTAACTACCAACAGAGAAAACCTTTTTTTAAAAGTAAAAAAAATAATATATAAATTTCATAAAATATTGAAATATCGATCATATTGTAAAAATGATGCGTCGCCAGTACTACCGAGTTGCAAGAAATTATCGATAATTGGTCTCATGAAGAAGAAAATTTAGGTGAAGAACCAGATATCATTGATATCAATATGAGAATGCGGAATTGGATGAAATTCTTCAATTGTTGCACAACGACAAAAATTTGCCTTGCGAAAATGCGGACCATTTAAAGATAGAACGTAACTGCGGTCGAGTCAAAAAGACGATGACGATGTACCAGTGACATCAACATATAGTAATATAGCCATTCATTAGAAAGGAGCTGTAGTAAGTACACAAAGCGACCTAAAATTGATGATGCAATACCAAAGTAGTCGCGACTACAAAATTAGTAGTTCGACAAGGTACCTTTTGATGATACGGTGGGATGACACCCACGGAGCTATGGGGAAAGCTTACGATATCTCGGCGCTAGAACCGAACAACAAATTTGTTAAAGTTGCACCATTGAAAAATTTGATAAATAAAAAGTTTCTCCAGTTTGGAGTGTTTTCCTACAATTTTTCCATTCCTTTTTTCTTTACGCCGAAATTTTTTTTTAGGTCAAACCATTTTTATATTTGGAACTCATTAAAGACTGTTGGGTATTTCAATACACATTAACTTTATACACCTTGTGCTGCGCAAATGTGTTTACAAACTACTTTTAACTTTTCTACATTATAGAGGCAAGGTCTAAAGCTATCTTTAAAGCGTGGGTGTTTTTGAATTTACACGTTATCCTTTGTTTGGCAAAGCTTTTTCTGGTAATTTTTCGACGTAGACAAAATTTCCATTTTATCTTTGTAGAAAGTAAAGGCGAAACGCAACAATTTTTGGTTTTTTTATTTTTTCTGAGCTAAGCCATCACTATTAATACAATATATAAAAACGTAAGTCGAAGTCATAATATATATCGTAACCCCGAAAAAAATTTTTTAATGCCATTACTTTTTTGGGTACTTAACCCTAGAATGGTAAACATCGCCTGTGAGGCGAAACAATATTTTTTTTAACGATGTTTTCTGATCGCTTACACCTACTTAAGCATGCGCTCATGCCAACTCAGTTGAGTGTTGTACGAGGTTGCGCGCACACGTACTCTGTTTTGCTTCACTCCGTTGCCGAATAATACATATGTGAGTCGCCTGTGAGGCGAAGTTTACCAATAAAGGTGAATTTTTTGAACATAATAGTTTGTTCGTTTTTTTTGCTAAAAATTCGAGCGGTGCGTTGAAAAATAATCACCTGTCATCTGATGAACTGTTTGATCCTACGATTTGTGGATCCCAAAATATTGCTGCAATGAGCTGTAAACGATTTGAGTTTCTTATTAGGTGTCTACATTTCGATGATCGTAGCACTCGCGATGATAGAAAACAAGCCGATAAGTTTGCGCCTATTCGGTATATTTGGGAAATTTTTATCAAGCAGTGTAGAGATCTGTATAAACCAGGCTCGTACGTTACAATAGATGAGCAACTATTGGCGTTCAGGGGACGTTGCCCATTCCGTATGTATATTCCTAATAAACCCGCCAAATATGGAATAAAGATTGTTTTAGTGTGCGATGTAAGATCAAAATATATGATTGATGCCTCACCATATTTGGGAAAAAATAGTAGTGCAGCTATAAAAGAACCATTGGGCTCTTACTATTGTAAACTGCTTACAAAAACTATACATGGGACGAATCGCAATTTGACTGCCGATAACTGGTTTACATCTATCCCGCTAGCTGAGCTGTTGCTTCAACCACCATACAACCTTACTTTCATTGGAACAATTCGAAGTAATAAGCAAGAAATTCCTGCGGAGTTCAAACATAATTCGTCACGTCCTGTTGGCACATCTCTTTTTGGATTCCACGAAAGTCTCACTCTTCTTAGCTACAAGCCAAAGCCTCCAAAAACGGTTCTTTTGCTCTCTTCAATGCACGACAAGCCTTCCGTTGATGCCATTTCCGGTAAGCCAGTAATAATACAATCCTATAATGAAACAAAAGGTGCTGTGGATACTTTTGATCAGATGTGTGGTCATTCAAGCTGTAGTCGCAAGACCAAGCGTTGGCCGCTTTGTATGTTCTATGGAATGTTGAATATGGCTCTACTCAACAGTAGTAATTTATGTATCCAATTGTGAAGTTTTGAAAACAAAGGCGATGTCCAGAAGAGAATACCTCAAGAAAATAAGCAAGGACCTATGTACAGACTGGTGCGCTACTCGTTTGGAAGAAAGGCCGCGTATGCAAAAAAGAGTTCGTGCAGCAATACATGACACTATTGGTCATAACACACAAAACGAATGAGCGTATATTTCTGTGCAAAATGAAAGAAAACATACTGTTTAGAGCACAGATCGCCAAACTGTTGGCAATGTGCCGCAAAAAAATAGTTTGAAAAACTACAAAATTCATTTTGGTGTGGACAGTTTTTTTCCCCTTAAAAGCTTTGTATTATTTTTTTAAATGCTAATTTGATCTCAGGACAATAAGATACAATAGGTTTTTTTTTATCTCGAATGGAGCTTTTTTATTTTTTTTTTATTTTTTTTAAACGATCTCTTGGAATTAGTGATTAAGATATGTGATCAAAAAAGTATGGCATAGGTTTAAGTTATTTATAAAATGAACTGGTTTTTGTTAATAATAATAATGATTTGTTTTCTATAGAACAACTAAAATCTTTAACCTTTGAACTGATAAATAATTTAAAAAATTGTAAAAATAAGTTAGAGCAATTTGATGTTATAACTTCTTTAGCATTTAAATTCTTGTCGTAAAAATGGATAACAATATAAAAATAATTACTTGGAACGCTAGAGGTATTCGTAATAAATTTAACGAGTTTTTTGATTATCTTATTAGAGAAAACATAGATATTGCATTAGTTTGTGAAACATGGCTAAATGATAAAATAATTATGAAACATCCAAATTATTTCTGTTACCGAGATGATAGATCCAACCCAAAAAAGGGTGGCGGTGTTGCAATTGTAATTCGAAAAAACTTAAAGCATGATCCAATTTACACTTTGCAAACAAAACTAATAGAAAATATTGGTATCAAATTATATACTTCTGATAATTTATCCATTAATATCTACAGCTGTTATTTTCCTGGAGGGACCGCAGGCCCTAACGATTTGAAGATAAATTTATTTAAAACTGATTTTAAAATGTTTGCAAGAATAAACGGAAATTTTATAATCGGTGGGGATTTTAATTGCCCTCATCATAGCTGGTTGTTTAAGACTAAACTGTTGGGGATCGATAGTCCACGAATTAATAACAACCAATACTTTTAGCATGCATTTCTTAACAAATATTCCTGAAAGAGTATCTGCAGCAAAAACTTTCCACAGTTTGAATTCTGATGACATGCCAGTACACATTTCTATCAATTTTTCATGTAATCGCCAAATTCCTGAAAAATATAATTTCAAAGATGCAAGCAGGAATACATTTTCAAACCATATAAATAATAATGTCAACTCGCTATTGCAATTGGATATTAATTCTGAAAATGGTATTGCCTACTCGATTGAACAATTTACAAATATTATAAAAGACGCTATAGATGCTGGTGTACCAAAATTTTCAACACCAAATATTTACGTGAAAAGATTGCCAGAAGCGATTCTGAATATTATTAAACTAAGAAACTGTGCACGTAGGAAATGGATAAGATTATAAAACCCCCTATTTAAATCTCAAATGAACTTCTTGAACAATGGCATTAAAAGTCAAATTCTGGATTTTAAAAATCAGCAGTGGAATACCTTCCTGACTAATCTACCCAAAGATTTTTCAAAGTTTTGGAGGATATCTAAATCTCTTAAGAAGAAAGTAAATAGTGTACCTACACCTAAGCAAAATAATAGGTTGTATGCAACTAATAACGAAAAAGCTGAAATACTGGCTCAAAATTTTTGTTGGAATCATAACATTTCGTCAAATTTAACTGACTTGGATACAGAAAGAGTAGTTAGCAGTACTTTAAGTACGATTGACGACGATCAAAACTTAAGTTATATGATGGTCAGAATCGATACTCTTAAGAATATTATTAAAACTTTTAAGAAACAGAAAAGCACCAGGGAATAATGACATCTAAATTTTTTGTTTAAAGAAAGTTCCATCTAAAGGTTTAAAAGTTCTATGTCGTATTTACAACTCATGCTTAAATTTTTGTTACTTCCCATTAATTTGGAAAGACTCAAAAACCATAGTAATACACAAACCTGGAAAAGACAGCAGCGATCCAAATTGCTATCGTCCAATAAGCTTACTAATCACAATGTCTAAAATACTTGAACAAATTATTAAAGAAAAACTAGTTTGTTACCGCCACAACAATTTGGATTCCGTTCAGAATATAACACAATTCAGCCTCTTGTTAGAATAAGAAATATTGTCTGGACTTCTTTAAATGAAAGTAAATCTACAGGAATGGTTCTAATGGACTTAAAAGCGGTCTTCGATTCTGTTTGGCATAAAGCCCTAATTCACAAACTATATACAATTGGACTGGAGCCAGCACTTGTCAAAATAATTATAAGTTTTTTATCAGACAGAACATTCAAAGTGCATATTGGAAATATTTGTTCAAATTATGATATTCCTGCCGGATGTACGCATGACTTTCCTGCTTTACATGGATGTAATTCATCAATTTTTGCCGATGATACAGAAATACTTAGTTCAGAAATATTACCGGAAGATATCGTACACAACTTGGAGGAATCAACAAAAATAGTCACTGACTATTTTTAAAAATGGAAAATAATGATCAACCCCTCAAAACTCAGTCTATTTTCTTCACAAGAAGAAGAACAAATTTATTTCTACCACAAACCAATGTTATTGTTGGTACCGAATCTGTCCCCTGGGATGACAAGATTAAATATCTTGTTGTAATGCTGGATAAAAAATTATTATTTAATGAGCATACAAAACACATAGTTCACAAAATTAACACAACAATTAAAATAATGTATCCGTTAATAAACAGAAAGTCTGAACTAAATATCCACAAATAACTTCTTATATTAAAAACAATTTTCCACTCAATAATGTTCTATGCGGCGCCTGCTTGGTATGTCACCTCCGATTGTCATGTTAAAAAACTACAAATCTGTCAGAATAAATTACTTAAAATGATTTATAATTTGCCAACACATTTTTCAACACGAACGTTGCAATCTATGTTTAACATAAAATTAGTTAAAGATAAACTTAATATATTGTCTCTAAACTTTAAACACCGTTGTAGATACTCTAGCTATCCACACATCAATGCATTAGTGTGATAACGTTTATCTTGTGTTTTTACCATATAGCTTTACTGCTCTACTTATGGGTTTTTTATATCTTTTTCCCAAATTGAAATAAATGATATGTAAAATGAAATAAGTCTAAAAAACTGCTGTAAATGATTAAGAAGAAAAATTGTTTATGAATTGATCTCTTAAAGTTAAGAATTAAATTATTGTAAAAATTAAAATATTACTGTAACAATAAAATTGAAAAAAAGAAAAATAATAAATCAGCAGTAACTTTTAACATACGAATGTGGTACCACAAATTTTTGTACACCCAACGGTGGCTTCTACTACCATAAATTCGTATTCGATAACGTCTACAGTACAAATTGTACGCCTAATATTGCCGCTAATGGTGGGCCAACCATTTGATTCTTTAATTAATTGATAATGATCCACAAAATTTATTTAATTAATTTCCACAAGAATTTATGTATCAGCCACAAAATGTTAATTTTACGAACGCAACGCCATACCCGACATCACACATCGGACAACCACACAGGTTGTCGCACTGCGACCTTAGCTCCCGACAGTCACTTCCAAAAGAACTGCCGACATTTTCCGGCCAGCCTGATGAATGGCCAATTTTTTACTTCACGTACGAGTGGTCAACGGCAGCCTGTGCGTTCACCAATGCTGAAAACCTTATCCGTATACGCAAAACCCTTCAAGGAGAAGCTTACCGCTGTACAGCTCATATTAGTTCATCCATTTAATGTACCGGATATTATGCAAATGCTTCACATGCTATTCGGACAACCTGAAAAAATTATAAATTCTATAAAACAAAGAATAAAATCAGCACACTTACCTCTTTACCCACAAACGTTTGCGGCCTATTATCAACTATTACTGCTGGCAATTTACATGATGAAATAAGTAACTCATCACTTCTTCAAGATTTGATACAAAAACTTCCTGCTTCGTATCAAATGCAATGGGCAGCGCAAAAAACTCAGCTGATAACCCAAAATAAAAAACCAAATTTTTATGATTTGAGAAATGGATCCTTAACATAGGTATAACAGCTAGCAGTATAACAGTTGATTGTACAAGTAAAAATAGCAAACGAGAAAAACCAAATAACAACAACAACAAAGGGGCATATGTAAATACACTTACTAACGATCGCCAGTCTTTTCTTTGTAATTACAAGAAATGTAAAGCAATTGCAAAAAATTTATTTCCCTTAATCGTGAAGAAAAATGGGATGTGATACGAAAATATAAACTACATATGTACTTATGTACATATGAATGCAAAAAGAAATTGCAATGTGGAGTAAATGGCTGCGAATATTATCATCATTCTTCTTTGCATGGTTATTCTTGTACGGAGTTATGTACCAGTGACAATAATAACAGCCAAAATGCGGATAGGTCTGAAGCTATTAATACACATAGTGGCAAATCATTGCAGGCTATGTTTAAAATATTACGAATTACATTTTATGGTAATAATTCGAGTTTAAATACTTTCGCTTTCATTGATGAGGGATCGGTTATAAGTTTAATTTACGAAAGCCTAATCAGCGAACTGGGAGTTCATGGATCAGTCAAGCCTTTGTGTCTAAAGTGGACCGGAGGTGTGAAAATAATTCTCAAAAATTAAAATTTCAGACCAAAGTAAACAAAATTTCAATTAATGTAAATACGGTGTCTTCATTAGAATTACCTACACAATCATTAAGTTATGAGAGTTTAGCAAAGCAATTCCCACATCTGGGCAATTTGCCAATTTAAAGTTATAAAAACGCAGTACCAAAAACTGTAATTGGACTTAACAATTTCGATCTTGGAATTTCAACAAAAATACGACATGGTGCTCTCCATGAAACGGTTGCCGTGAATACCAGATTGGGGTGGCTGATTTACGGTGCAATTGATGAAAAGAGTACACCAAGTAACCATTTAAACTTTCATGAATGCGAACATAAAGACGATGTAAGTTTAGACGAATTAGGTAAAAGTTTTTATTCCCTTGATAGTGTAGGTATATGTTGTAAGCATCCCTTGTTAGCAAAGATGATGACAGGGCACTTAGTCTTTTGAATCAGCATGCACGGCAAAAGTCAAATGGTCATTATGAAACTCCTTTATTGTGGAGATTCAATATTTTGAATCTACCAAATAATTTTGATATGGCAATGAAAAGATTCTTTCACCCTGAGCGAAAGTTACTGAAAAACTTCGAACTCTACGACGTTTTTAAAACTACAATTGAAAAGTGTGTTCGTAAAGGTTACATTCAAAAATTAAATGAAGACGAGATCAATACAGGTGGTAAAGTGTGGAATCTGCTTATTTTTGCTGCACAGCAGCAGCAACAATAAATGGCTTATCTCTAAATTCATTGTTATTAAAAGGACCAGATCTACTAGCTTCGCTGCCAGCCTTTTTATTTTCATTTCGTAAAAAAGCTGTCGCTATATGTGGGGACATTGATGAAATTGAATTGAAATCTATATACATACGTAAAGAAGACAGAGATGTCCAGCGCTTTTTATGGTATATAGATGTAATGATATACGAAATACATACATGTGCTCCTAGCATTTCTCAATATGTAAAGAATTTAAATGTGTAAAAATTTTAAAATCAGTTTCCTGAAGCTGCGAAGATTATTAAAGAAAATTATTATGTAGACGATCTTCTTTATTCCGTTGATACGCTGCAAGAGGCTATTGATTGAATTAAAGATGTTAAATATATTCATCGTCAAGGTGGCTTTAATATGGATTTCCAATAGCAAAGACGTTTTGAGTGCAATTTCAGATGAAAAATGTAAACCTAAAAAATGTTTAAATCACATCGGGGAGAAAAAATTGAAAAGGTTCTTGGAGTGTTTTGGGAACATCAAGAAGATGTTATAACTTTCAAAATTTCACCAAGGTTTATGGAAAGCGAAATATTTTCCGGCAAAGCAAAACCAATGAAACGGTTTAATAATGTCGATTTACGATCCGCTAGGTCCAATAAGTAACATAATTATGTACGTAAAAATTTTACTTCAAGAAGTATGGCGCCATAAAGTGGACTGGGATCAAGAAATTCCGCAAAATTTGGTTAACAAATGGACCCTGTGGCTTAAATTTTTGCCAAATATTGAAAAAATTAAAATCCCTCGATGATATTTGAAGATAATAGCCAGGTGGAAGTTCAATTACTTACATTTGTCGATGCGAGCAAAGATGGTTACGCCGCTGTATCTTATTTCCGCATGGCAACTCAAACGCCATTAAAAATAACTTTAATTCCGCACCTTGAGCTTGAACTTTATTTGCGAAAATCATAAAATAAAAATTTAAGCAAAGTTTTTTTTGGTCCGATTCTAAAGCGGTTTTAAGTTGGATTAACTCCGACCATAGTAAATATAATCTATTCGTGGGTTTTTTTAAATCTCCGAGATTCTAGAGCTATCATCAACTAATGATTGGCGATGGATGTCAACAAAACAAAGTGTAGCAGATGAAACTGCTAAGTGGGGTTGAGTTCCTCCAATTTGTAATTCGAATAGGTGGTTTTCAGGTCCCGAATTTCTTTATTGTTTCTTTATTGTCATCAATATCTTCTTCTTCTTTAATGTCATCAATAAATTTTTTCGGAGTTAATAATTACCGCGCTATTTATAGATATGTAACTCAATCTTTATTTTACAAAAAAACAGTTCTTATTTTGCTGGTGTGTGATCTTTTTTACAAAAGAACAGTTCTTACTTAGCTGGCGTGGTATTCACTTCTTCGATATACGAGTGCATATAATATTTTTATACATTTTAAAATCTTATATTCTAATGGTTTTCATACCAAAAAGTAAGCATTTTATATATTAAAAATTATATGTAATTTGGTTAATATTAACTTTAATTATCAGGAATTTTAATATAAGGAACACTGGATAAATAAATGGAATTATATTCACCTCTAGTGTTTTTTTATCCAAAATCCAATGGAAATTCTTAGCGAGGCAATTCAACAACGACCTTGAGCCGCTTTTTCAAATTTATTGTATATTCGTATCTATGGTTTGCGGAGCAGTTGCTAATATCACATACACAGGCGGCATATATTATTTTGTTTTACTAAATTAAATTTTTTATCTTAGAGCCTGAAATTCCCCATAGTGAGTGAGCACCAAAGCCCTTTTTTGGCTACTAAGAGGGACAGAACTTGACTTGCAGCTCCTGCTATATTATAACCAATCGCTACACGTATTTACCACTGGGACTGACTTTATCGTCTTTTGAGTGCATTGCCGAATTCAATTTGTAGGTGTCGGGTAATTTTTTGACAAGCTTTTTTAACAGTTTTTTATAGTAAATGAGCCGCCAATTTGCCTTAAACAGACGAATTTTTGTTGCTGCTTAGTATATCTTGCGGAAGACCGAAACAAATCCCAAAATTGGAATTATTTCATTAACCATAATTTTAGTAAGGAGTTTGCTTTTTACTAATGGCATAACCTCGAAGACACGATTGCAATGGTATTAAATTTTCTCCATCGGTATAGGCCGCTATTTCTGTGGTATTTTTAACGTTCCTTTGGGTTGCCATCCAATGTTGGTAGCTCTTGTGGGGTAACTTGTCTCGCTGCTAATTGCGGTGTATTGGGGTAGAAACAAAAAATATGTACAGGCAATCACAAAAATATTTTGGCTATGCAAAGTAGAACAGTTTTTAAGAAAAACTGCATACTAAATATATAAATTGCAAAAGGTTTTTATATATTTCATTAAATATCATAATTAACACAAAAATAAAAATTATTTTTCATAACACTTTAAATAACATTTGTAAAGTAGGAGTATTTGCAAGATTAATAAGGCATGAGGCTATTTTTGAGATCAAAAAAATATTTTGCTTTTTTTAGTTTTCATACTAATATTTCACATAATGGTGCAGTTATTGATTTTAATATTTCGTATGGTTTCCATTGTTTGCTAAGACCGCTTCCAAACGTCTGGACATTGATTCCACTAAGCTTCGGTATTTTTCGGGCGGCATTTCGTACCGTTCCTCTTCTCATATTGTTTTTAGTGTGGCCCTCGATGAAATGTTATGTTCTCGGACTTTCCCATCCAAGTAAGCCCAAAGATTTTCGAGGGGGTTAAGTCCGGGCTTTGGGAAGGTGTTGTTAGATGTTTTATGTTGTATAAAATTAAATAAATAATTTAAAGTCAAACGCAGTGTTCTTGGGGTCATTGTCCTGTTTTAAATAATACTTATTTCTTGGTATACCCATTTTCCAAAAGTCTAAAGGATTAAATTTATGGATTTCAGCAAAAGATAATCGCTTCTGCCTGTTGGTATCAGAAATAAAGGTATTTTTTCTTGACACGCGAACGTTAATATTTGATCTAAGCACTCTACGAATAGTTTCGTCGCTAACACTTCTTTGTAGTATCCCTTAAGTTTTCCATTAAGTTTTGGCGCAGATAAATGAGGATTTTTTCGGTTTTCTTTCAGAATTTCTTCTCTTCTTTCTCTCATTTCTTAAAGTTAGCGATTTTGCACGCCCTTTGCGGGGAATATTTTCTATGCTACCTCGATCGTTTTATCCTTTAATTTCATTTTCTACTGTCTGCCGGCATCGATCGAACATATCGCAAATATATTTTATTGATTTGCCTTGATCATAGAGGTACAATATTATTTTTCTATTAGAATAATAATTTGAATTAACAACGGTCAAGAATAACATATTATTACAAGCGCATGACCGAAAACAAAACAAAACATAACTGAGATCTTAAAAAAGCAAAATACTTTTGTAACTCTGCTTTGCGAAGTTCTTTTTCTTCTTCCAACATCTGCAATTTCAACTGTGTGTAAGTTCTTAGAGCCAGAGTATTTGTTTCGGCCGCAAAGAGAACTACAATCTTGCTGTACAAATTTGTCACCAGTCGGTGCTCTATTTTGCTAAACGTTTTCTGAAACCTTAACCGGATTGCCCTTTTTAAATCCATCATTATTTAAACTAGATGGCTGACGGCATTTTGCCCTAACAATGAGCTTGGTACTTGTGACAATGCTATTCACCCCATCGCACTCCAATACCACTTATCACAGCAGTCTCACTGCACCATTTATTTGGTGTCTTTTTCTTGGCACTTCTGACAGTTAAAATCCGCTCGCATTGTTTTGCTTTTTAATTATTTGATTTTATTTTAAATAATTTAATTTTCCCAACACAGTTTTTGTTTTGGAATTGACAAAGTCTCATAGTGGACGCAATTTATCAACAGAGTTGATAATGCAAAAGCATTATCTGCAAAATGCAGATTGCTTTTAACTTCAAAGAATCTGTTTCTTGACATGAATCTAAATTTTGCAGCAAGGGCTTCATCTAAACTCCAATATGATATTTCAATAGGTAATTTTTCCAGCTTGGTAACGTAGCACTAGTTTCAAGTCTTTTTCCTCTAGACACGTTGTGTGATATGCACCACACCAATGTTGTTAGGCATTCGTCACTATCATTACTCGATAATATATCTGTGAGTAGTGACTTTTGTATTTCCGGCTTCATCTTGAGGTAATTTGATTGATTGATCTAGGTGCAGAATATACGATATATATTGTTACATTTTAATTAGAAAGTTTACAGAGGTGGTATGTAAAAAATAGTCTTCGAATTTTGGCAACAGAAAGTAGCTTACATTTTTTCATGGAAAGTTTATATCGTGAACATGTAAAACAAATATGAGCAAAATGTAACCAGAATAGACATATTCAGGGAGTAATTATGTACATATGTATGTATATACATATGTCATATGCTATGTACCAAATGAAAGCCAATGAACACTAAGGAACTGAATGTTCTTTTTATTTCCTTTTTTACAAATAAGCATTTAAGATCGAAAATATCCCAAACGAAATAAATGCAATAATTTATTAAACAATAAAAGACTTTGTTTAAATTATTAGTGCCATTTAGAAGTAACTAAGAATTTATGCAAACAATAACAAACTGTCGTATTTACAGTAAAATTCAATTAATGATAATAAAATTGAAACAGCTCAAAGAGGAGATGTAAAGTGAAAAAATTGGCGTACACTTACCTTTTGATAAACCTGTGTCGTTTATGCTTGACGTAGATGTTGAGAAACCAGGTAGCTTACGCCAACCTTTGCGGTTCCAAAAACTACGTGCCTTTGACTCGATCGGTTGAGCGTTCGCCACCATTGGACCAGGATCTTCAGCGGCTCTTATTTTTGCACAATTTAAAATACGCCGGCCACATGATGCACGTGTAAAAAAACCCGATGAATTGTGGGTATCACTTTGGTTTGTAACCAGGGATAAAGGCGAGCAAGTGTTAAGGTCAACATTATCGTGACGGTAATGGTGACAGTGCTGTTGTGGTTGCTGTGGGATACTGTGTTTCGTGTTCTGATGAATTTGAGGTAAATGTTTAATGGTACAAGAGGATGGAGTTGGGGATGAGGAGGCAGCATTGATGTTAGCCCCAATAGAAGCCACTGTAGTGTTAGTTCTTTGAAAAGATCGCCAGCAGTGTGTGGCACTTTTTTGTGTCTTAAGGGCTATTGCGGCCCCTGCTGTGGATGTTACTGTCGTTGCTCTGGTGGAAGTGGCGTTGGAGCGGGAACTCATGAGAACATTTGTCTTATGCAAACGCAAAGAGCCGATATAACTAGCACCACTGGAACCACTAAAACCACTGTCTAAATCAGCCGCTAAGCAAGAGGATTGCAAAAGACCAGCACTTACCGTTGCCGAATTGGGTATAGGGGAGATAAACTCGTTTGCTGGTCCTCCAGAAAGGCCGGTATCACAAATATTATCGGCCGAGGATGATGTCAGCCTCAAAGGTTGTCCTGAAGCAGTCGTTACACTAACCGAGGGCATTGTGGGTTCATTTAGTATGGGACTATTGTTGGGTGGACTATCTGGCATTAACATGGCTTCGACGGACAAATTAAGTTCACCTAAAATTTTTGTATGTCTATTTTGTACTCTTCTCAGCTCTTCTTCCACTAATGTTTGTGTCAGAGACCCGGCTGAGTGCGAAGAGGCTCTAAGAAGATTATGATTGGTCATAGAATTCGAGGATGATGAAGTGGAAGAAGCGGATATTTCCTCATAAAAATTTTCAGGTGTGGAAATGTTCCTGCAGTTAGTGGCCGTTTGATGACCAGAAATATTTATAGCTGTATGGCCCTGTTGTTGTGTCAAACGTGTCTGATAAGATTGCCGTGTAGCAGGTGACACCAAAAGCTTATTTTTCTTTCCCTTCGATAATAAAGCTCGCATAGAATTTGGCGGTGCTGGGTCTAAATCTTCTTCTCCTGCCATTAATTCTGTATGGGGAATGTTAGTATGTCTCATGGCTGCCCCTGGTTCATAATAGGCGTATGAATAGTCATGTTGTTGTTGCTGTTGCTGCTGTTGTAATTGCAACAACTGTAATGAAGTGGTTTCTGGCATACTTGACCATTGACCATGGTGGCCCCCAATGCTGAGATGTGGTTGATGTGGATGGTTCAAGCGTCCCAAAGGTTTTGTTTGCCTTAGTAAGCCTACACCTTTGAAGGAGGACATAGGCTCTTGGTCTGCACATACCTCAATGGCATTTAAATCACCATCCATATTTTCCTGAAGGTTGTGCTGCTGGTAATATTGCTGTTGCTGTCTGTTAATCTTACGAAAGCTTTTAATATTTGAACTGGTAACAACTGATCCAGCATTTGTGGGACTTATGGATACCTCAGCCGTTACCGTACTTTTTTGAAATGGCATGGCTGATTGCTGTTGACTGCAACCAATTGCTGAATCTGCACCACTACTACTACATGTAGCTTCATATGAAGAAGTTGAAAATTGCAGTATATTTGTTGCTGCACCAGTATTTCTGTATTTAGGTGTTGTCGGACATGTAGTTTTTGTATTGTGAGGCAAATTTTGTGTTTGCAAATTCATCTCTTGATGTCTCAACACATGACTGCTGTTGTCTTCGTTGTGCGTCATTCGCTGTATTAAATGTTGCTGTTGTTTTGCTTGTTGTTGTTTTAATGTCACTGCAATATTTGCGGTTTGTCCACGTGCTGCTGTATGACGTTGATTTTGCGGTTGCTGTTGTGTTGTATAGTAATTTTGATTGGTCACAATTGCGTGTTGGGTTGTATGCTTTTGTTGTTGCAATTGTATGTGCTGTTGGTGGTGAAGTTGTTGTTGCTGTTGCAATTTCAAGTCTTTTTGTTGCTGCTTGTTCAGATTGCGCTGACTTCGACTTAACCCCAAACAAGCCTCCATGGCACATGTTGATGTTAATTGAAAATAGCTTCAAATTTACATATAAAACTATCGTGTTCTAGAGCATTTGTTCCTTTTGCTGTCGCTGTTTTTGGTCGTTCAACTAAATATTCCCTTTGATGTGCTCTAATTTCTGTAATTGAAAGATTTTGATAAATTATTGAGGTCAGCTAAATAAGAGTGAGTTGTTCGATTAAATTATTGTATTAAATTAAGTTTGTATTCTAAGTTTTAAACTTTATATTATACTATATACGAAAACAGAAAAAATTCCTAAATAAGAGATTATTGATCTTTCTGAGAAAGTAATGTATTGGAATGCTTCTCTGAGTCAACTGAACTACTAAACGATCTTACTTGAAACTTCCTTTAAGCAGCGAAGTTAAGAACCTAACAAAAAAATATTTGATTAGTTATCTGTCGACAAAAATTTAATTATTAAACAAAGCGATTGTTATTTATTTCACTGACTCAACGTAGAAATATGGCACGAGCACCCTTTTAGTCTTGGTTCAAAAGAATGCACGAACGGAAGATTTTGTGTGGTTCATATTTAAAATTCAACGCTTTTAAATAATGTGCGACAAACGAATGTGCCACACTAAAGCTGAAACCTCAAATAGCTCCAATCGACAATTTAGCAAACAAAAAAATTCACTGAAGAGCATAACATTTAAATTAATAGTCTTTTGTGATGTATTGGAAAACAAAGTATTTCTGTAGGAGCGAACATCGAAGCACGCTGCAGTGCAACAGCAACAACAACGGGGACAATTTCTCTATGCTGCATTTTACAATAGTTTAATAGTTGACACAACTATTCCATTGGTGTTAAATCCACCTTTAAATACAAATAATGTTTGACTGTAGTTGCCAACCACTTGCCCCTAAAGAAACAGAATTTTCAACACTCGTTTATTGCAATGTACAAGCTTGTAGTGCGAAAGTTAATAAAATAATTTGTTTTGAATTGCCAAAACTTAAAAGATGTTACTGAATGACTTATACTAAAAGCATTTATATTATATTTGCAAATTAATTTTTGTAACTTGTATAGTAGGTCTCTGTCTATTTAGAAAAATTTACTACTCGTTATTGTATCTGCCAGTAATCTTAAGTTTCGACGCGTATTTCAGACACAGTTGATAAATGGTTGTACACGATAGCGCTGGATAATATAAAAAAAATTTGCTGAAGAGCTCGGTTTTTCTAATAGTTCTTTATATATAGGTCATAAACAAATCAGGGTGCCTCTGAGTTGGCGGAAGATGTCAATGACGATGGCCGCCGTGTACGCTCAAGCACATCAACAACGGATGAAAATGTTCAGAAAGTGAAGCAAATTGTTATGAAGAATTATCTGATCACTATTAGAGCGAAGGATGTCGTCATATCAATTGGCTCAAGCTGTGCCATTTTTTTCGGAAGTTTGAACATGAAGTGTGTGGTTCAAAATATTGCTGAATTGGGTCCAAAAAAATATCTCAGCACTCGTTAGTGCTCTTTTGACCAAAAGCAACACCGCACTTACGCCTCAGCGACCGATTTGCCCCTTTGGCTTTTGTCCCCAAGACTGAAGACAGACCTTAAACGACGGCGTTTTGCGAACATGCCATAAAGTGTATATCAGAATTGCTTGGTAGATTGGCACAATTATATTATAGCTGAGGGGAACGACTTTGAAGGGAACGAAAAAATGATAGAAGGGCTTTATACATACACATGCATATTGAAAACAAGTTGGCATAAACTTTAAAAGCTTCAAAACAAGTTTTAAGAATTATATATCAACTCCCATGTTCATAAGATTTAAAATGAATTTGATATGCGTTTTGTTCAAAGTTTTATTTTTGTATGAATATAAGCCTAATGATATAAGTAAATATATATGTACATATTTATTTGGCTGAGATTTTTCTAAAAAAAACTTTACGATTAACTTAAGTTTTTTGTTTTCTTTTCCAGAACTTACACCAAGCGTACAAAAACTGATATTAAGAAGACTAAAGTCTTTTGTTTTTTATTTAAATAGGTCTTTAATATATATATATATGTATATGTATATAGTACATAAATATGCTAGTGTTGTTTAACTGCCAATAAATAGCATAGTTTGGCGAGACAGTAGTGTTACAAAATACTTTTATTAATTACATAATGTATTATGACATTAAAATGACTGCAAAACATAATAGTATGTTAAGTATTGACAATAACATGTTTTGTTAATACATTTGAAAAGTTATATTGCTGGATACAACCATTTTACACGACTCTACTCTGATCATCTTTAGCAAGAGTATGTTACTGTGCGAATATTCCACTCGCAAAGGTATATTTTTTAAGTGCCGGAAGAAAAATTTATCTACATAATATATATGATGTGATGAATTTTGTTTCTTCCGAATCCAAAAATGTAACTACAAAACTCTTATTGCTACAAAGAAAATCAACTGAATAGAAGATGGCAGTTAGAAAACGAAAGCTCTTATATAGCCACCTTACGTCAAAGTGAGATGCTGCGAAATTGCAATAACAACAAACAAAAAAGTTTTGAATAAATACATATGTATAAACAAGTACTAATTATGCTCTGATTTTTGTCACTTATCCAACCAATTTTATCTGCTTTTATAACTGATTGGTTAAAAGTAATAACTGAGAATACTGTGTACTATTTGCAAATTGTGTTTGTTACACTAAAATTCTATTATAATTAGTGCAACAGCTAATATTCCATTACCATCAAATTCGATTGTCTCAACATGTTTGTTCTCTCTGTGTATGAAATTAGAGTAGTGTCCACAGTCGATTAAATATTCAGATAACATCTACCGGATATTGCCATAAGGAACTTTATGTGAAAACCGGGTATTCGGGGTAACTACTAATTGGAGGGGAAAAAGGAAAAAAAATCTGGAACAAAAAAAGGCACGCACTTCTTACGGGAAGTTTTTCTTATAAAAAGAGACTAATCGTGATCGTGGCACTCACCACTCCCTCTACATATTTACAAAATTAATAACACGTAAACTTACTTAACTTAAACATATTTTATTCAAGCCGAAATTAAGGTTCCTGTTTTCATACTAAAAAAGTAAATACAGTCGAACTTCTCTATAGTGAATCTCCACGTTTCACTATATAGAAACTTCATTATACAGAAATATTTTTTGTTTGTTTTTTATTTATTTTAAATATCAATAAAAGCTTTAATTACATTAAGACTTTCAAATACATTTGTCGGAATGTTGCTCTCCATCTCCAAAAAAAAGTGAAGAGGAAACGTGTTCTAATGTAGGTGACGTTTTATCAATATTTGCCATTACTTCAGCGCCCAGTTCCTCTCCATCTGATATCTTCTTCTTCTTTTGGCGCTACAGTCCGTGGTGAACCTGGGCCTCAACCAACAAAGTTTTTCAGCTGGCACGGTCTTTAGCCAGCGTTCTCCAATTTTGCACACCAAGTTGGTTGAGGTCCCTCTCCACTTGTGTGCGCCATCGGTTCCGTGGGCGTCCTCTACTGCGTTGTCCCACAGGTTCGGAATCGAAGATTTTACGGGTCGGAGCAGTATTCTCCATGCGCTCTACATGGCCCAACCATCTTAGCCGTTGGATCCGTAGGCGCCTGGTTAGGCTCATGTCGCTGTACAACCCGTACAGTTCATGATTGAATCTTCTTCTCCAGAAACCATCAACGCAAACAGGGCCGAAGATTGAACGCAGAACTTTTCTCTCGAAAATACCAAGGACTTCCTCATCCGCCTTCGACACCGTCCATGCTTCTGCGCCATAAAGAAGTACAGGGATTATCAAAGTGGTATATAGTGTCAACTTGGTTTTTCGAGAAAGGGGGAATGGGCCAGTGCACTCAGGGCAAAGTTGTTGATTGCTCTCAACCTGGCGAGAAGCCAGCAGTGATCCCTGAAAATGGACTGGTCAAGCTGACATACTGCCTCCTCGTGGCGCCCCTGGATAGCCCCTACAGCACCCGCTTAGAGGTGAACCAAAGTGTGCAGCGAATCCCCTCTGTCCGTGGTTCTGCACGTGGAATGTCAGGTCCCTGAACAGACCACGTGCAGCCGATGAACTTGCGGAGGCCCTGGAAGCCTATAAGGCTGACATCACCGCCATCCAGGAAGTGCGATGGGATGGGCCGGGCAAAAAGAAAGTGAGAAACTGCGACATCTACTACGGTGATTGCTACAAAGAGCGGCGACAGCGCCTGTTTGGATGCGGGTTTGTTGTTCGAGGCAGACTTAGGCAAAAAGTCTTAAGCTTTAAATCCGTGAGTGAACGCCTCATTACAATCCGCATCAAGGCTAGGCTCGGCAACATTAGCCTAATCTGCGCCCACGCCCCTACGGAGGATAAAGATGACGACAGCAAGGATGACTTTTATAATCTCCTAGAAAGAACATACGATCAATGCCCCAGCTACGACACCAAGATAGTCCTAGGAGATTTCAACGCAAAGCTGGGCAAGGAAGACATCTTTGCTAGAGTCATCGGGAAACACAGCCTGCATGACGACACATCGGATAACGGACTCAGGCTGCTAGATTTTGTAACGGGGCGCAATCTCACTGTAGCAAGCACGCGATTCCCTCACCTCAACATTCACAAAGGGACCTGGCGGTCCCCTGATCAATTAACCGTCAACCAAATTGATCACATTGCGATCGACGGCAGACACTCCTCCAGTATTCTTGATGTCCGAACATTCCGAGGAGCCAACATTGACTTCGATCACTTCCTTGTTGTAGCCAAGGTAAGATCACGGATATCAGTAGCAAACCGGAGTAGAGCACGACCACAACAGTTTGACGTCGCAAAGCTACAATCGCAATCGACCGCTGGGAAATATGCCGATCTAGTCTCCCTTAACCTCTCAGAGAGTCCAGCCCTTCCAGGCGAAACAACCGATGAGGAATGGAACCGTTGCCAAAACGCCATCAGAGATGCTGCCTCTGATGTTTGGCTTTTAAAATGCCACCCGGAAAAAACCCATGGTTTGACGACGAGTGCAGGCAGGCACATTCAGCGAAGCTAACAGCGTATAAGGCGACGTTGGAGAGAAGGACGAGAGCAGCTCGTGAGCTCTACGAACGGAAGAGAAGGGAAGAGCACCGGCTCCTCAAAAAGAAAAAGAAAGAGCACGAGAAGCGCGCGATCGAGAAACTGGAGAGGTGTTACGGCAGGAATAATATCCGAAAGTTTTACCAACGGGTAAAAAAACTATCCAATGGATATAAGCTTCGGACAGAAGCCTGTCGTGACGAAGAGGGACAAATCGTAGTAGAGCCGCAATCGATGCTGAGAATCTGGAAGGATCACTTCTGCAGACAGTTAAACGGCGAACAAAACACCGATTCCATCGCCAGGCAGAATATTCCCCTACAGATAGCGGACGATGATGGTAGAGAATTCCGTCCCCCTGACCTGAATGAAGTCAAGATAGCAATATCGAGATTGAAATCAAACAAAGCTGCAGGAGCGGACGCACTGTCCGCGGAACTATTTAAGGCAGCCGGAGATGACCTGGTTGGGCGCATGCACCAGCTCATCTGTAAGATTTGGTCGGAGGAAAGCATGCCCGACGAGTGGAATCTCAGCATCGTTTGCCCGATCCACAAAAAAGGAGACCCCTTCAACTGCGCCAACTACCGAGGAATAAGTCTCCTGAGCATCGCCTACAAGATCTTTTCTGCCGTTTTGTGTGAGCGCCTGAAACCATTCGTGAACAGTTTGATAGGTCCTTATCAGTGTGGTTTCAGGCCGGGGAAGTCCACCATCGACCAAATTTTCACACTACGGCAGATCCTGGAAAAGACCCAAGAGATGCAAATCGACACCCACCACCTATTCGTCGATTTTAAGGCCGCATATGACAGTGTGTATAGGGACGAGCTATACGAAGCCATGTCTAGTTTTGACATTCCTTCTAAACTCGTCAGGCTGTGTAGGATGACGATGGAGAACTCTCGCTGCTCCATCAAGGTCGGTAACGAATTCACCGAGACCTTCAATGTCAGAAGGGGATTTAGACAAGGCGACGCACTGTCATGTGACTTTTTTAACATAATTCTTGAGAAGATCGTGCAAAACTCACACGCCAACAACAGAGGCACGATCTTCCAAAAGTCCGTGCAACTGCTAGCATACGCTAACGACATTGACGTGATTGGTCGAACACAGCGAGCCGTCACTGAAGGGTTTGCTGGTATTTCAACGGAGGCGGCCAAAATGGGTCTAGCGGTGAACGAGGGCAAAACGAAGTGATCTAATCTAACCATCCAGTACTTGCTTCGAAATCTGCGTGTCCAAAAAATCAGCGAATTTTTTGGCTTTTTCTGCAATAATACTCCAGATACGGGAAGATTCTTAGAACGAGCGGACGCAACCCATTTGAGCATTGCTTCGTCAATGTCTTCAAAAAGACTGTCATCAAAAAAGGACGCGCAACACCGACGACTGGGCCAGAACATCACCATAGGCAGCTATAACTTCGAGGTAGTGAAGGACTTCGTCTACCTTGGCTCCCAAGTCAACAGTATAAATAACATCAGTACCGAGATTAAACGCAGAATAACTATTGCCAATCGCTGTTTCTTTGGGCTCCAGAGGCAATTGAGTAGTAAGGCCCTTTCTCCATCTGATATAATCTGCTGTAATCCACGACTTTCTAAAACACTGCTTAGAATATCTTCATCGGACGGAATACCCATGGTTTGCACATCAATATCTACACTGACATAGTCTTCAAACGATGCATCGATGTTAGCTACTTTTCTAAATGAAGCCTGTAGAACAGCTAAATCTGATAGTGGAAGAAAATCTTCTTCATCCCAATTACTAGTTTGAATCTGCATGTCATCTTTTGAAAATCCTGTCTTTTAAAAGCAGTTTGCAATAGTCTCTGGTTTAACATAGATATTCCACATTGCGCTTAAATTTCGAATAACTTGAAGCAAACTAAAGAGGTTTATCTAACCATCCAGTACTTGCTTCGAAATCTTCGTGTCCAAAAAATCAGCGAATTTTTTGGCTTTTTCTGCAATAATACTCCAGATACGGGAAGATTCTTAGAACGAGCGGACGCAACCCATTTGAGCATTGCTTCGTCAATGTCTTCAAAAAGACAAGTTCGAAATCTATTACGCTTAATGATTAAATGCTCGTCTTTTACACTCTTTTGAATAACTGACTTGTTTTTTAAAATGTTTGATAAAGTAATGGGAAGAATTCCAAACTCTTGAGCTATATCTTTTTTCTTTGATGCCCCTTCTTCAACTTTATTAATTACTAATAACGTTTTTTCAAGAGAAATACTACTCCGGTGCATCATTCAACAGTCAACTCATCTTTATATGCAACAACCGCATAACATTACGCGGACAAATTCGTGCACCGGACTCACCAAAGTCAACTATTAGTCACCGGACTAAATCATCTAGTGCATCAACACCCTCAAACATTAAAAGAAAACTCTAGAGCTTCCGAGTCTCGAATAGGAAAGACAAGGTGGAACGGGATGCTGAGTTCTTAAAACAAAAATACCAACTCCTGCAAGAATCCGAAGAAATTAATGATAGCAGTTTTGTGTTTTGTAGTTTTGTAATTCAATTCACGACTCGCTGAATAATCAGCCAACTCCCCCGCATTTTATTGAACCCAATCACAAGTCCATACCACCAACCAATACTAATATTCAAAACCTCCCGGACGCAAATAATAATATGATCTTTACATCTGCAAATTCGCACTTATTTCAGACAATTCAATCGCAACAAAATAGAAACCCAACAGAACCACACATCACTTTTCAAAACCAATTGCCAAAATATTCTTTAAACTCAACATCATATAAAAATTCTGCACAGCCGCACTGTGGCGCCTTTTCCCAAACACCGTGGCAAAAATACAAAATTTGATGACAATATTTTGTAAAATGAATGATTACATCGTACAAAGAACTCCTTACTGATGCCAGTTCAAAAACGTTTTTCTTAATTAGTTGAAATTATAGCTGCTTAAAGTTGGCAGTTTTTTAAGAAGCCCCAAAAAAGGTGATTTTGAAAAAAAATTGAAATGCTAGAAACCTTGACTTTAGATCATTACTTTTTTGGTATCGTTTTAAAGGTACGTTTATTTTTTATTGAAATAAGCAAAAAAATGTACATCAAATGCCCTACTTTTTCGGAAGTTGCCGCTTTTCAGGCACCATATATTTAGGTAATTTTTACAAATAAATATCTAAAAATGGCCAAAAATGGTCTCGGCCAAATTTTCGGACCATATTTGCTACACATTTCTTTAAATAATTTAACTAAAATTTGCCACCAAAAGTTGCCGTTTTGCTTGATATAAGAGGAAAACTGTTACAATCTCATAGTGAAAACGGCAATAATTCTGTTTTCACTGCAGCACGTATTTGTTACATATTTTAATTTCTCTCGTTCATACGAGATTGACACGATGACTTTTTCCCTCCATTTTTCTTAAATTTTCTTTTATGTTGCTTTGTGTCCAATAAACTCTAGAAAATTCATGGTAAAAAACCATCGGGCGAGTCCCGAATGAATCAATTTGTTTATTTAAATTTAAATTCGCATTCAACGTTTCTATGACCAATATATTTTATAACCAAGAATGTTGGAAAAACTATCAAATAAGAAAAAAATAACCAAAATTTTCAGGTACATACATATGTATGTATGTATGTAGTTTTGTCTTTTATTCTATAGCTGGAAAAAAGTAACCAATTTTGATTAAACTTAACCAAAACGGCAACGTTGTTCGCATTATAAAAATAGGCAGGTAGTTTTAAACTTTTTTTATAGGTAGTTGAGGCCTGGATTTCTGTTTTACAAAGCAGGTAGATTAAACATTTTTTTATTTTTGGGTATAAATTAAGCCGCAATTGTGTAATCAAGCCAGTTAAGTTTTTACTTTGTAAAAGCAGTGATCATTAAGTTATACAATTTGATAGAGTCAATGTGCTATAATGGCATTTCAAAATTCGGAATTGTTCGAGTTATTCAGAAACTCACATAATGAAAATGAGTTTAGAATGGCTATTGTGCAAAAATTACACAATTTATCAGGATACAACAAAGAGGATGTGAAAACCACAATTCACTTCATTTACTTGAAAATTAATAAAAAATGGCTTGCCGCAAAACGAACCACAAAAACCTTTATGGAAAAGAACTCAGACTGGCTAAATGGAGTAACAACTTTTGAAAACATAGAAGAACCGCATACAAGTTAAGGACTTTAATGTTGAAAAGTCCAAAAAAAAACACATCAAATGTTTTTCGTTGGTCAAACGACCAATTTATTGAATATTAAAATTAATACTAACTAAATAAATTAACATAATGCTTAATTTATAATCTTAATCAACAAGACACCTGCAAAATATGGTGTGACATTATTCTTGGAAAAATATAATAATTAAAAATGTGGTGTGATCCTTTTCTTAAGAAAATGCAATTCCGATAAATTAGTTCAATAAACAAACTAAGTTTATTGTTAAATTGTTGAATTGCAAGAACAAAAGCAAAATAACCAAAATTGCAACTAAGAGAAGAATGAATCAAGCTAAAGAGTTCGTTAACTTTATTTGAGTTAACTCTTCCCCGCTTAAGTCGATTGTCCTCAATCGATTTTACTAAACTGTAACGTGCAGAAATGGTCCACCTTGTGCGGTTTGGATGTGTTCTGAAATTACTTTAGTTTTAGGGGCAAAAAATAGTTTTTGTTTATATCTTCTTGTACCGAAAATAATTACTGTTAAAACTACGGTAAGAACTACAATTATTATATCAGAGCTTAAGCTAATTATATGCATATTTTTATTCTTATCTACTAATAATTGGATTTTACTTTCATATTGTATTTGCTGCAAATGTAAATTTTCAAGTTTTAAATCTAGTTCTGTTACATTTTGATTCTCCCTGATTCTTGTAACAAAGTTTGGTAATATAAATGTGTCTTGCAGTTTTAAGTTAATATTTGTATAAATTTTATTTGAAGCGTTAAGTTCACAATTTTCAAATTTTATAAGGAATGTTCCTTTCCGTATAATTTTTTATTTATTACAATTGTGAGTTATGTTACCCGCAAAGTTTTTAAATATTATTATTCCTTCCACAATTTCTACTATTTCAGGATTTTCTAAAATTCTTAAATTACATTGTGCTTCTTTAAATTGTAAGATGTTTTTAATACATTTATCATTTAATGGAGTTAAGTTTTTTTCTAAATTTCCTTTTATATCACAAATTTTCTCAGCATTGTCCATTAATACTTCGGAAGGATTCAAGACTATTGATTTATTTAATGTATTTGGCAATGGCTCAAATTTTATTTTGTTTAATATATTGGTGGAAAATTTTGGAATAAGAAGGGTAAGGATAATATTATTGTCTAGGAATAGTACTGCAACTTTAGTATTTGTGTAGCTGTCAAAGTCATTAATCAATTCTAGTTCTTTTCGTGTCAGAATGTCTGACGGAATAACGCCAAGTTTGCAAGAAAATACTATTTGTCCTATGTCATTAATGTGGTATAGGCGTGGGTTGAATTTGAGGCTTCGTCGGGTGCCTATCGTACTTGTTTTCTTTACAAATTACACATTTTTTTTATTATATTCCTTATCTTCCTTGACATGGAGGGAAAGTAGTATCTTTGTAAAATCTGTACCTTATTTTGCTTACAGTTGTGTGCCTGTGTGCCGTATTATGTGTGCTTATTATAATTCCCTCCTGCTCTTCTTCACTAGTAATATCATCTACCTGTATCTGGGTAAATCTTACTTTGTATTTGTCGAAATGTAATGGATAGAGTTCCTGTATTTTACCCATGACTCGTTCGTCCGTTTTAATGCAGTTAATGACTTATGGGTTTAAGCATCTCTTTAAAATAGATGTCAGATTTTCTTCGCAATACTCCCGTTCCGTTATGATGTGACGATGGTATGTGGGGAAAATTATTTTAAATTGATACGACGACATTGCGTCCTTCTTCAAGAAGATTTGGTTTTTGAACGTATTTATAGGCGCCTCAACGCTGTATATTAAGTTGTGTGACGAGTCTTCATCTGAATGCGTTGCAGTAGACAACGTGTATAACTCCGGCTCTGGAATTCTGGATAAAGCATCGGCAACAACGTTGGCTTTTCCTGGTCTATATACCATCTCGTAGTTATACTCTTCCAGTATAGCCTTCCACCTTTTCATCTTGCTGTTATTGTTTTTATTACTCAGGGCATATGTTATGATCCGTAAATATTTTTACCTTCGCAGACCCATAAAGGTAGTTCCTTAATGAGTTAAGAGCTCATATGATGGCCAACATTTCTTTTTCGTTAGCGGCGTAACGCTCTTCCGCTTTATTCAGGGTTCTGGAGATAAAGGATATTGATCTACCATTTTGTGATAAAACCGCGCCTACTGCAAAGTTTGAAGCATCGGTTGCTAATTCAAAATCTTTGCTAAAATCTGGGTAGGCGAGAACAATATCTTCGGATGTCAGTGTATTTTTAATTTTGACAAATGATTCCCTAGCCTCGTCGTTTAGAGATATCCTGAGTTTTGCTGACTTGTTCTTGGACGTTCGTCCCCCCTCCCCTCTTAAGAGTGCTGTCAGGGGTTTTGCAAGCTTTGCGTAGTCCTTAATAAACCGTCTGTAGTACCCTGACATACCAAGGAATCTCCGTAGCTGTTTAAGGTTCTGTGGCTCTGGAAAATCTCTTATAGCTCTCACTTTTTCCTGATTGGTTTTTATTCCGTTAGGTGTTATAATATAACCCAAAAATTCTACTTCTTTTTTAAAGAATCTACACATATCAAGTTGCTCCTTCATATTTGATTCTTCCAGAGCCCTAAAAACATTTCTTATATGTTCAGCATGCTCGTCCTCTGATCTACTAAAGATAATGATGTCGTCAATATACACGTAACTATATATTCTCGTAGGATATCACCGAGTGCCCTCTGAAAAATCGATGGCGCGTTTTTCAGACCGAATGGCAAACGGGTAAATTCATATTTTCCGTTATTTATGCTAAAAGCAGTTTTTTCGGTATCCGATTTTTTTAGTGGAATCTGGTGAAAACCACCTTTAGGGTCTAGCACGGAAAAATACTTGCTAGTGCCTAATTGAGCAATAACCTCCGAAATGTCAGAAATCGGGTACCTATCCGCTATTGTGATGGAATTTAATTTCCTTTAGTTTATGACCATCCTATATTGCTTGTTTCCAGCGAAGTCCGGCTTTTTCGGGACTATCCATACTGGAGAGTTAAAAGGAGATCTAGAGGGTTTTATAATTCCGTCTTTTAAAAGTTTTTCCACTTGACTCTCTACTTCGGACTTAAGCGAAGCAGGGTAAGGGTAAAACCTAGTATAAACTGGTGAGCATATTGTGGTCCTAATATCACCCACAACTTTGGTAGTATATGTAAGCTTTTCATCAGGTTCCGCAAAAAGTTTCGCATGTTCTGCTGTTAATATTCCTAATTTTCTTTTCTGTGTGTTGCGATGAGAAAGCCACTGTGCGTAGTACCCTGTGATCATATGGAAATGCAGGTTACTTATTTTTTTTAGCGAAAGCGGTTATCTTTGAAATGCTTTATACATTTTAAAAACATCTTTATTATGTACTTTAAAGTTTATTATGTTTGTTATGAAACAGTCAAAAGGCGACACTATGCACAGTGCCGCGGCTAACCTATGACCGTGAAAATCATGCATATTGAAGCTTGAGGAGTATTCTTTCAAATGCTTTTTAAAATTTTTAAATATCTTTATTACTTTAAAACTTATGATTTTTGCAACGAAAAAAGTAAAAAGGCCCCACTGTGAGCCGTCAGCAATAATAGAATCACAACACAACACAAAACTTGCAAGCACCCTTTAGCTACTTTTTTCGTCCATCAGCTTCAACCTTTTCCCAAAACAGCACTGCTTCAAATTTGACGCATCAGCAAATAAACGCAAGACAAACAGTTCCCAAGGATTTGCCAACATTTACAGGAAACCCAGGAGAATGACCTCTATTCAGCTCAACTTATGACTGGTCCGCTATGGTATGCGGCCTCACTGACACGGAAAATTTAATCCGTTTACAAAAAGAATTGCGAGGAGAGGCTTTAAAAGCTGTACAACACCTTCTGATTCATCCGTCTTGTGTTCCGGGCACAATTTCTACGCTGAAGTTACTCTTGGGACAACCAGAGAAGATTCTACATTTAATAAAATTAAAGATAAGATCACTTCCAATTGTAAATGTTAACAAACTTGACACAATTACTAATTTTGCTCAACCTATGACTGATCCACGATGGTATGCGGCCTCACTGACGCAGAAAATTTAATCCGTTTACAAAAAGTATTGTGAGGAGAGGCTTTAAAAGCAGTACAACACTTTCTGATTAACCCGTCTTGTGTTCCGGCCATAATTTCTACGGGCCTCCCGGCAACAATAGAATCCGTATTTATTACAAGAGTTAATTTTTAAATTGCCGCCATATTTTAGAATCAAATGGGGAAAGCACAAAATAAATTTAGCAAAACAAAATAGGCAAGTAAAGCTGTCAGAGTTTTCTAAGTGGCTTTTTGGTAGAGAGTAGTTTAAGATCTGCTGCGGAGAATGCAAATATTAAGCAGACAAATGCTTATATACACAGCCACGCTGACTTCAGCAATGAAAATCGTATCGTATGCAGAATAAAAGTAGCAGAATTAATTAAACACAATAATAAAAGCAATGGCAATAAACAATACAGCTGTAATACAGCTGTGTTCCAAGTTCGCAAAATTCATTTAAAATTATCTCAATAACTATTTACAGCAATTAAAAAAAAATACAGTATAACCTCTCTAATCCGGACAGATATAGTTTCAGCCACTGTCCGGATTATTGGATCGTCCGGACTACAGTTTTTTTTGTACATATGATTATTTATTGTATCTTCACAAATGAACTAACAATAAGTATACAAATCTTAATACTAAAACCAAATTTCTACTTGAGCCCAGCCAGTGCCAAACTTCAAGATTTTATTAATACGGGTTCAATTTCGGAAAAATCATCTGTCTTGCGATCGGATGTTGGCAAGGGTATCCCTTCTCCTCAGTCGAGTATGGCCACCAAAGTTAAGGATGTTACGCGCAAGAGAGTTCGGATGAACTTACAGTTTCTTGATATACTTAGCCACGTACCTTGCAAACTCAGTTTTTACCAGAGGTACGCTTAGATCCTCGTGAATTCGGGAGTTTTAAATATACCATGGAGCTGCTGTTATCATACGGAGAATATTATTTTGTTGCCTCTGAATTCTTTCAATGTTTGATGCCGAGGCAGTACCCCATAGCTGAATTCCATAGCACCATATTGGTTTTAGAATCGCCTTGTACAGCAGAAGTTTGCAATCTAATTTTAAAGTAGCCCATGAGCCAAATTAACTTCGCTGCTTTAAGTTTCATCTGAGTCATTTTCGTATTAATATGGGAATTCCATGTTAGTCTACGGTCGAGGTGAATACCGAGGTATTTGCCATCACTATGTTGCGGAATTGTTTGGTTGTTAATTTTTATGGGCGTACATGTTTCCCTGCACAATGTAAATGTGACGTGAGTCCATTTTTGTTCGTTTACTTTGATTTTCCAAAACTTAAGCCATTTTCTAGTTCGTCAATATGTTTTTGCAAATTTAGCGAAGCTAATTGATGATTTTCGATGATGAGGAATGCTGTATCATCCGCAAAAGTTGAAGTATGACTTTGGAAGCCTGTTGGCATATCAGATACGTAAATCAAATACAGAGTAGGACCCAGGATGCTGCCCTGAGAAACTCCTGCATTAATTGGTTGGGGGAACTTGAGAAGTCACCTTCTCTAATGATGAATTTTCGGCCGTATAAGTATATAGCTTTTCAAAAGTTCATGGGTGTTCGATGGCAAGTTTACCTTTATATTGTGCATTAAACCATCATACCACACTTTTTCAAACGCTTGGGAAACGTCAATGAAAATAGCTGAGCAATATTTTTGGTCTTCGAAGGACTTCCTTATGGTATTCATTAACCTGTGTGTTCGCTCAATGGTATTATGCTTAGCCCTAAAACCGAATTGGTGATTTGGGATACATCCTACATCGTTTAATATGCGAGTCAACTTCGTCATTAGCAACTTTTCGAATAACTTTGAAATTGTTGGCAAAAGACTTATTGGCCTATACGATTCAACTTTAGAGGGGCCCTTCCCGGGCTTAGGTATCATAGTGATCATAGACACCTTACACTCTGCTGGATAATATTCAAGACGTAAAATAGCATTAAAAATAAAGAGTATATTTCTTCTAGCTACTTAAGGTAACTGTTCGAACATTTTATTGCTAATTTTATCAATGCCTGGAGCTTTCTTGTGATTCAGATTGCCAATAGCGTTTTCAATACTTCTAATATTAAACCTTAGAGGCGTGGGGGATCTGCTAACAGATGGTGGAAATTTAGCTTCATTGCCAGGTGCGTAAAAACATTTTTCAAATGGCTGGCAAATAACTCTCCCTCTTCGGAATCATTTCTTGCCCAGTTACCAGAAAGATTTCGCAAAGGTGGTTTAGCTTGAATTGGACGTTTTAAACCTCTTGTAGCCTGCCATAGAGAAAAATCTGACTGAGGAGTACCATCTAGACTTTCTAAATATGTTTCAAGGTTCGCTGTTTTGTGAATTTCTAGGAGATTTTTTAGTCGAATTGTGTATTCCTGTAGTCTACTTTTTAACTGGTCTCCAGACTGCTGCCACTCTCTTCTAACTCTTCTTTTTTCTGACACAAGTTCTTCAATTTCTGAGGAATAAATCCTATGATTCGCATATTTGCTCAGTATGACTAGAAGTAGCATGTTGCACGACTTGTTTAATATTATTGGTTAAGATGCTAATTGACAAGTCAATATCTTCTGGCGATCTTAAAGCGGTATTTTCCGTACAGTGTGTACTCAAATATTTTTTATATTTTAGCCAATTTACTTGCGACACTATTAAAATTGACTCATTAAAAGGTGATCCAATTTCATATGTAAAACATATGGAAATTACAGTAGGGAAGTGGTCAGAAGTCGAATGACTACAGTAAAAATAAAAATTTAATCGTAATTCGTTTATGTACATATATGTAATTTAATTTTATTACCGAAAAGAAGGAAAACTACACATAAGAATTCATTTGTGTTTAATTAATTTACAGAAGGCATAAAGAAAAATGCTTAAAGTGCTCATTTTGAAAAATAAAAATTTATTTTTGTTTGAAAACATATATTATGTAATTTATGTGCTCTATTTTTTAATTCTTTTAAAATAGCTTTTGAAAATAGTTCGCTTTCATCTTTATTTGAGATTATGTTTTAAGCACTCTCAGACTAAGCAAATTCGTTTTTACCCCGTGCCCAAATATCGATTGTAGAAAGGCAGAAAACAGCGGACGGGTTAAGAGTAGTTAAAGTAGTTTAAATGCTATTCATATCCTGACACAGTGGATCTTTGCCTTTTAATTGAACAAGAGGTAGGCAGTCTTCAGCTTCCCATTCGTTTTCGACGGATAGTTTTGGCAACAACTTGGACCATCTATTATCAATGTTCGTTTTGGTAATATTTTGCCATGCAGAATTTAGTAAAAAAAACTGCATCTTTTATATTAAAAGATTTTAAAACATTACAAATGTTTGCATCGTTTTCCCTAAGAATATGGGTTAAGAGGGTTTTTCTATACCGTATTGATTTCCTTTTCTTTTGGCTGCGATGGCGCATTGTCCAATACCAAAAGCTTTCAATGGTTTATTAGCACTAGTCAGAAATTGTTTAACATTTTTGATAAACACTTTCTTAAATCAGTCTTCAAACTTAAATATTTTACACGTTCTTTAATTCTTGCCCACACACAAATACATACTTATTTTGTCTAGCGGTAAAATAACAAACAAATTTTACTGTGCAAAAACACTTGTCCGGACTGTAGAGGAAAAATTACTAAACTGTCCGAAAAATTCAAATGTCCGGATTACTGGATAGTCCGAATTAGCGAGTGTCCATATTAGAGAGGTTGTACTGTACCCTAATACATATCGACGGCGTTTATCCAAAATGGTTCATGTGCAGATTTTGTTAAAATGAGTTTTTGATGCCAAACTATTCTATTCCTATTTCTGATCAAAATGTTGATTTATTTCCGACTTATTTACATTTTTGGCTTGGTTTATCTGCATACACATTTTTTTTTAAGGCAAAATGGTTCATCTACAATGTATTTACGAAATTTTCGTAGCAGTCGTATATTAAAAATCGATAATTGGGATTGAAATCACTTTTATATTTTCCAAGGTAGTGTGAAATACAAAGTCAGTTTTAATAATGAGTACAAAGATATTCTAATACGAATGAAAAATTATCCAGGATATATAGAACTACAATCACTTCATCAAGAATATCTTCCAATATCCACCAGTAAATAGAAAAATCTACAGGAATTGAAATCTGTGATACCTAATGAATATCATTCTTTGTATGATAATCTTCATTCAATATAAATGTAATTTATTTAATAAAAAATAATAAAATTTCTAACATTAACCATACAGATTTGGTCCTTCTTCTATTTTTCTTAATGCTAAAATTATTTAAAATAATTATGGATACTTGAGAGTGGCT
Source organism: Epicampocera succincta (assembly GCA_932526305.1). Classification (NCBI taxonomy): domain Eukaryota; kingdom Metazoa; phylum Arthropoda; class Insecta; order Diptera; family Tachinidae; genus Epicampocera; species Epicampocera succincta. Next base: position 26,458,286 of record OW052038.1, on the reverse strand, counting down.
CAGAACATTAACTAAGAAAACGCAGAAAATATTTTTAGCCTCTGGCGAAGTAATTTTTGCAGAAGCGGTTGGGGAAGTAAAATTAAAAACGCAGTTTTGTACATTTACTTTAAATAACGTGTGGTATGTTCCTCAACTGCATTCTAACTTTTTATCAATAAGCAAACTCATTAAAGTAATTTTTGCAGAAGCGGTTGCGGAAGTAAAATTAAAAACGCAGTTTTGTACATTTACTTTAAATAACGTGTGGTATGTTCCTCAACTGCATTCTAACTTTTTATCAATAAACAAACTCATTAAAGCCGGTCATATTATTAAATTCGTCGGAGATAAAGCTATGATGAAAAATAATCAAAACAAAACTGGATCATTTTGAAGTTATCAATGGAACAATAGATGAAAATGTTGCTAAAAGGTGGCATCAAAGGTTTGGGCATATAAACTTTAATGATTTGAGTAAACTAACAAATAAAAATATGGTGAGAAGCCTCGATATAAAAATCCCAATATCAATGCAATGTTTTACGTGTCCTGAAAATAAAATATCAGCAACGCCGTATAAATCATATCCACATGTTCAGTAAAAAATGTTTTAGATTTGGTCCATACTGACTTGTGTGGCCCAATTGGAGTAAAGTCTGTTGAAGGCTCGTCATATTTTATTACCTTTATCGACGACTATTCGCGATACATTTTTACTTATTTTTTAAAACAAAAAGATGATGCATTTATTGCATTTGCACATTTTACTGCGACTGCGGAGACGTAGACAGGCCACCAAATAAAAATTGTACGGAGCGACAACGGTAAAGACTTCAAAAACTCAAAATTTAGGAAATATTTTGCTGAAAATGGCATTATTCATCAGACCACGGCAGCTTATTCACCTCAGTAAAACGGTATTGCTGCGCGTGCAAACAGAATATTAGTCAAGATGGGCAGATGCTTATTAAACTCATCAGGTTTACCGAAAAGTTTGTGGGGAGAGGCTATAAACATGGCTACGTACCTCCGCAACCGAGCATCAACAAAAAAATTGGGAGATGTTACCCCATACGAATGATAGACTGGCAGCAAGCCTAGCGTTTCGCATTTCAAAACATTTGGCTGCGATGCCGTTGCACTTAGAAAGACTTAAGGAGAAAAATACTTCCAAAAGGCACGAAATGAAGAAAGCATATCGTTTTTATAACATGATATTTTTCGAGCAGTCATTTGAAAATAATTCTTTACATTCGGAAAATGTAGCAATTATGGTTGAGTGTTTTGAATATATAAACAAGAAGAAATATTTGAATGAGGGAAGTATTAACCCAACTAGTGAAGGAGAAGAAAAGATTAAAGTTGAAAATAATGATAGAGGAGAACAAAAAATCTTCCTTCCAAAAAGGAAGGTGAAGATAGAATTGAAATTTTGGAAAAAGCTGGTTATCTGAGAACAGAACCAAGTGAAAGCGAAGAAAATTAAACTCCAAATTCTAACAATAAAAGAAAGTGTGGCAGGCCAAAACTTATACAAGCAGGTGGTAAGGGAAGACAAAGGAAAGTTTACTGCACTGGAGCTAGTATTGAAATGTTGAACTCTATTATCGAAAATCCCAATACCGTGGCAGAGGCATTAATGGGTGAGAACTCTGGAAAATGGTTAAAAGCAATGCATATTGAACATGAAACACTTATGAAAAATGTAATTGGTTGCAAATGGGTGTTTGTTTTAAAGTACACCCTAATGGTGACATTGAAAAATATAAGTCAAGGCTAGTGGCGCTGAGTTGTTCACAAAAATACCAGGTAGATTTTAAGGAAACTTTTGCACCTGTTGTGCGACATTCAACCATAAGATTATTGCTTACTTAAGCTGCAAAGCACAAATTGCTTGCTCACCACGTTGATATTGTATTGTGACAGCATACCTGAATGGCGACTTCAAGGAAGATGTGTTACCTCCAATGTTTGAAAACAAAGATTATATAAATAAATATGCAAGTTAAAAAAGGCACTATATAGCTTAAAACAAGCCGACCGTGAGTGGAACAATAATATAAATGACATTTTGTTAGGAATGGGTTTTCTAAGATGTAAGTCAGATACTTGTGTGTATGTTAAAAGGGATGAAAATATTTCCCTGATCCCTTTATACGTCAATGATATGCTAGTAGCACGTTCCAGTAAGTCAGAAATGACCCAAATTATAAAGAATTTAAAAACCCATGTTGAGGTGGTGGATAAATGCCCAATATCTTTCTATCTGAGTTAGGAAATAACGCGTGATTGAGCTAGAGGAGATATTACTATTCATCAGAAAAAATACACTCAAGAAATTTTGCAAAAGTGGAACATGTTGGACTCTAAACCAGTGGCTACACCTTGGTCAAGTGGTACAGTGTTAAGAAAATTCACAGATAATTGCGGAGATATAGATTCAACCAGTTATCAGAGTCTTATCGCTGCTTTAATGTATCTTGCCGTAATTTCGACCTGACCTTAAGCAAGTCTTGTTCAAAGCAGGTGGTTCTATAGCCTGGGAGTCTCGCAAGCAACCGGTTGTTGCTCTCAGTACAATGGAGGCTGAATACATTGCTGTATGTCAAGGGGCAAAAGAAGTAATTTTGATTCGTGGCTTATAAATTTTGAAGAGTGCGTCAAAAATCCTTCAACAATATCGTGTGATAATCAAGCAGCCGCTTTTATGGTGAAAACCCCTACCATTCAGAAGAAAAGTAAACATATTGATATTCGATACCATTATATCCGAGAAAAATATCAAAGTAAAGAGATCGATATACAGTATGTGACATCTGCGGAAAATGCAGCTCACATTTTAACAAAAGTTTTAAGTAACCAAAAACATATACATAAATGGCTGCAAGCTTCTCAATATTAGTAATGTAACTTTATGAACTTATATCTAATGTAAAGGGTGGTTAAATTGTATGGGCCGATGTTGAATGTGAACCACACCTAAACGCCAAGTTTTTTTCCGAATTTTATTTGACATTTCTCTATTTCAGACTTACTCAATTTGAACCATGGAGAGATACACAATCCAACAACGTGTTAAAGTTATCCAGACTTATTATGAAAATGGGAGTTCAAATCAAAATGCATATCGTGCACTTCGTAATTTTTCATCTTCAGTGATGAGGCACATTTTCACCTCAGTGGATTCGTCAATAAACAGAATTGCCGCATTTGGGCGAATGAGAATCCAAGAGTGATTGTCGAAAAACCAATGCACCCACAAAGAGTGACTGTTTGGTGCGGTTTATGGGCTGGCGGCATCATCGGGCCGTATTTTTTCCAAAATGAGGCCGGTCAGGCAGTTACTGTGAATGGTGTTCGCTATCGTGAGATGATAACGAACTTTTTATGGCCCGAATTGGAAGATATGGATGTGGACGATATGTGGTTTCAGCAGGACGGTGCCACTTGCCACACAGCTAACGAAACAATGGCTCTTTTGCGCAACAAATTCAATGGCCGTGTTATCTCACGTAATGGCGATGTCAATTGGCCACCAAGATCATGTGATTTGACACCGTTGGACTTTTTTCTTTGGGGTTATTTGAAAGAAAAGGTGTACGTCGATAAGCCAGCAACAATTCAAGACCTAAAGGATCAGATAATTCGGCACATTAACGGCATAGAACCTCCATTATGCCTCAGCGTCATCGAAAATTTGGACCATCGGATGGAGGTGTGCCGCCGAGGTCGCGGCGCCCATTTGGCCGATATTTTGTTCCATACATAATTGAGTAATACCAATACATCATAATAAAATAAAATTACAATAATTTCCTAAATAATTTGTGTTTTATTCAAAATCAACATCGGCCCTTGAAATTTAACCACCCTTTACAACGATTTAATTTAATAATCACAGATCTTGAAAGCATATATTTAATTATGACATTGTTTAAAGGAAAAATAGGCAAAACCTTTATTTACAAAGTGAGGTATAAATTAAGTTGGAATATATTCATATACATATGTACATATGTATGTACTAAGATTCTTCTTCTTCTTTTGGCGCTGCAGTCCGTGGTGAATCTGGGCATCAACCAACAAAGTTTTCCAGCTGCAACGGTCTTTAGCCAGCTTTCTCCAATTGTGCACACCAAGTTGGTTGAGGTCCCTCTCCACTTGTGTGTGCCATCGGTTCCGTGGGCGTCCTCTAATGCGTTGTCCCACAGGTTCGGAATTAAGATTATCCTAAGATTAAAAATGTATGGATTCGTGCTATTTGTTGATACGTTCTTTCATGAATTGGATAATTCGTTCATAGCGAGTTTCGTGGTGAAGAAGGTCAGTTAAGCGTCTCCAATATCTTATCTTATCTCTTAAAAATTAGATTTTTGTGAGTTAAATTAAGAGTTGAACTTATATTTATTATTAGCCACATACCTCTTATAGTTTTTGATAATTTTTACATGTTTCATCGATTTGTTTTGCATAGTTAACTGATTTATCGAGACACCCCAAGTTATTAAACATCACTTTTGATTGATAAACTTTGGTTTTGAAACTTTAATTCACTGAATATTTTAAAACTTGCGATTTTTTGATTTTATTTACCCTCAAACGTTGGCTGAGTTTCCAAAACTATTTGTCGCCTGGTTTCGGTTTTTATAGTAAGTTTTTCAACTTATCGTTACGATGAGTGTTTATATCTCTGTTAATTAGAGTAGTGAGTAGTTTGCTTTGTGGTCGAATGGTATTTGTATTTCATATTGCAGAACGTCTACATTAGCGTTGACTAATGTGGACTATTGCGTAATACTAAGTCAATAGTTGAAGCATTTATACTGCTTTGAGATGGATAAAAAGTAGTGTTGCAAGGATAATAAATGAAAAAGATAAAACAATGCACTCCCTGCAGCATTTTGTTTAATATAATTCCATGCGAAATTTTTCGCATTTGGATCGCCTGGGATAATAAAATCTTTATTAAATGAAATAAGTTTTTCAATGTCATTTGCGAAACTCTTTTATACTTCGGTGATTATAAACAATGAGCTTTCTTCTGTTAATGTTATTTCGATAGCCATAACAAGTCTGAGTCATTTGTCATTTAAAGAGGCAATATGTATATTTTCGATTCCAATCAACGATTACAACTGAGGTAAATGTGAAAAAGAAGAAATGCCATTCGGATCCCAACGAATAATTTGTGAGCCATTGTTATTATTACAAGCTTTCAATGTCTTTTTTAATATTGTCGATACTGATTGTCGGAAGACCATAAGGAAACACAGTAAAAAGGCGATATTCTTTTCAAGTAAAATTTTTGAATGCTTCGTAACAACTGGCATTTTGAGCAAAGATTTGAGTTCCAATGGACACTACAAATGGTGAAGGTTTGATGGGTTCTGTTTCAGTCGTGTTGGATACTGGATCCAATTCCATATCGTTAAATTTAGCTAATTCACTAAATCTTTTCTTTGAATTTGACTTTTTCTGTCTCTTTATGTTAGATTTTTTTAAATCTAGATTATGAGACTTGGTCCCGGGGCCATGTTTTAATGTAATCTCTGCAGATGTTTTGTAAACTCGTTCGCGATAGAGTTCAATAAGAGCAAATCCGAGATTTCAAAACAAAATGTAAAGGTCGGGGCAAAAAGAATCCGTCATACGTCGTACTTTGCCTTTTTCAACTGACAGCGCACAGTGGTTTCCCCCATAGGCCAAAAATCAAAAAAGTTATTGTTTTTTTTTTAAGCTTTATTGCACAAAATTTATTGATAACACTCTAAATTTTATGAATCTAAAAAATTTTGTTGTTTTTTTGGCGAGATTTATTGTTTGTGTCCGTTGAAAGTGGAGGTATGTTTATATTGCATATATTGTGGTTTTATAGTCATAAAAGAAAACTTAAGTTTATGTGGCAGAAGTTTCTAAAAACCCTACAAACATTAAATGTTAACTCATTTTCTACCAAATTAAATAACAAAAGCTGCAAAACTATGAGCCCATAAAAAAATCGCTGAAGAATGCTTTTTTGACCTTTTTAAAACACACGTTTTTCAAAAACTTCTTTTTCACGTAGACTTTTATGTAGATATGGCCCTCATCTGCCCACAACGCCTTAAATCAAATTGTAGGTTTTTTATCCCTCTTTAAATTGAAAAATATTGTGGCCGCGGGTTTTTGCATATTTTCGCATATGGGTGTGATTTACATAGTCATCCGACGAAAAATAGTGAATCGCATTTTGTTTTGTACTATTTCTTTTTAAGAATATGAGTAAAGAGAAATTAACTTTTTTTTATTGTTGTTATTTTAAACTTTATATTGCAATTTTATGGTATTTGATTTACAGTTATGAATAGAGAGAAACATTTTTTTTATTTGATTTACAGTTATGAATAGAGAGAGACATTTTTTTTAAAGAAATTGTTGTTTTAAACTTTATATTGCAATTTTAAGGTATTTGACTTTCAGTTTAAGTGAAGCTTACTCATTGCATTTGAAAAGTGTCAAAACAAAGGTCAAATTTTAATTCTTCTAATTAATTGTTTTCGCGATAGTGATAAAAGTTTCAAAAATATCAATATGGCAATTAAAGTAGAAGGTTTATTCTGTCAGTGCCAATTTTCTAGAATGTATGTGCTTGATATTTGGAGTTCTACAGCTGGTAATTATCATTCGAAAGCAAACAAAATATTTCAAATTATGGAGGAAAAATTTAATGCAGAAAAAACTAAATTCGACCTTAGCAATTTAACAAAAGTTTTAAAAAGCCTTTGTAAGCAGATTGGTAAGCTTTGGACAAAAAATCATCGAAGCAAATTAATAATAATGAAGGAACATACAAAATGGTTTGAAAGTTTTGAAACTATTCAGCTAGAAGCAAAATCCCTTGAAAAAGAACAACCTAGCACCTAGCCAAAAGCGTGGTCGTCTTGCTAAGGAATTTTTTAAGTGTTCAGATAGAACAAAGAGGCGTAAAATATCTAAAATTAGTCAAGTTGATAATTCTTTAACCGAAGTTTTACATAACTTGTTTAAAACAACCAAATTTTCATATTAAAATACTTTATTTCAAACATTTTTAAAACAGATCTATAAGATCTATAATCAAATGGTTACTGTGGTTACAGTTGTTAATATTTTTTCCTAAAAATTTGCCAACTTTAAGTTCTTCAGGCATGAAATGAGCTGAAAATTTTTGAAGACCCTAGCATTTTTAGTTTTGGATATATTGATTTTTGACCACTTTTCCATATAAGGGAAACCACTGTGCAACGGAGTTAAAATGCACGGCTTGTTATGAGTATTGTCACATACAGTACGTCGAATTCAACGCAACGTATCAAAATTCAGCAACTTTCAACTTTTAACGTACGTTGAGTGCTTTGAAAAGTGTCAGTTTCCTTTGTTTTAATTTACAGTAAATTTTGTTTTATTATTTTAGTGCAACGCCAAAAAAACTAAAAATATTAAAATGTAAAGCAATATAATAATTGAAATAACTTCCAGAAATTCATCCGTATCCATTGAAAATATGGGTTTCTGTTAAGTACTTTGACAGTTAATGTTTGATTTGTTTTTGTTTTAGATTTTTTATGTATACGTTAACAACGTACTCATTGTGCTAACCTAATCCGTTGTTCCGTCAACGTCAGTTGAAAAAGGCAAAGTACAACGTATGACGGATTCTATGTGCCCCGGCCTTAAATGTTTTGAATTTTAAAACATTGCTTTGGCTATACCTGTTAATCTAAGGATGTATTGCCGTTGGGTTAAACACTTAACACATTCTAAACGTTCAGTTTTTTGATACACATGAAGTATACTCGTATTTCCGTGTTCAAATTTTGTATACGTACATATATATTTGTCATATGTGTTATCATAACAGCTTAAGTCAGGATCAGACGAAAAGTAATTTTTCAGATATTTTACAAAATAGTTTTGTAAATGAAAACTAAAGACATAAAAAGATTCTTTGTTTACAATCAAGTGTTAAGTAGTTTCCTAAAAATAAATTGCATCATACCTTTTTTCAAATCTATAATAAATACTAAATAAATATTTTTTGTACACAATAAAGTTTAATAAACTTATGGTGGTCGTCTATGCAACTTTATCTTATGACAACACTACAAAATAATTTATTCTCAACCTAAAAGAAGCTATTCTCAACTGATTTGAGGCATGCTAAAGCGCATTATTACAACTCGTGGCTAATTACGATTTAATGTGATGGAAAAAGCCCATAACTTCGACATATACTTATATTTAAAGTGAATAATTCCGAATAGTTAAGAATGCCAAGAAACCAATAAAAAATTATTTAATAGTAACTTGTTCTCTCTGAGAGCAACATTTTATACTCTGTTGTGAATGTGATAGCCACCACTCTCAGTGCTTTGTTTAATTTGCAGTTTAAGTTGCTTAATTTTATAAATATGAAAATAGATAACTAAATTTTTTATTACTACTAATAGTTTTCATGTAACAAGTATCTATTTGTACTAATTGATCAAATTACTAAGTGTGTTACAAGTATTTACATATGTATGTGAACTGGTAAAAAAACGTGGAAATGCAACACAACAATATTGTAAGACCTGTCACAGTCGCGAGTAGACTATTCGTTGCCACACACATATGAACGCTTTGAGTCATCTGACAATGTCATTCAACAGATGCATGCGATAATCAGAAGTGAATTAAATCCATATTTAAATTATAGGTCGTTTGAATTGATTTTAATTTTTTTTTATTAATTTAATAACACACTCGCATTTAATTGTTTGCCTTAAAACAGCTTATTTCATTTGAACTAATCGATTGCACTTGTCATTCGTCTTCTTTATGAGGGTCGTACAAATACAGTAACGCAACGGCTGAAGACCAGAAATTTCACTTTTTCAACAGTTTATGCAATTTTTTATGCTTTTTAATTCATTGATCTTTTGCAGTTGCATGAAACCTATTGCCTACAAAGAGTAATGCCAACAAAGTGATAGGAACTTGTCTGTACATGTGATGTTGCTTCTAATACGCTCAAAAACTTTGTGATTGCACTAAGAAGTTCCTAATTCATACTGTTCGGAGAATTCTGTTGTAATCGGTTCTATATGTTATCTGTCTAAGAAAACCACAATACCTCAAAATTCTTATTTGTATTTGTATCTGTTTTACTTCACCGTGCTTAAAAATTCTACCAAACTATGCGAGTGCAAGAAAATGACTGACTGACTTACATGATAAAAGTAACTTGCGAGCAGAGTTAACCAAACAGAATATGTAATTACAGTAAATACACTGAAAAGCAAAAAAATCCAAACGTTCCACCTGCTGCATTTCTGAAGGAGACGAAAAAATTCTTAAGGTTATAAGATAGTTCAATATTAACTAAACTTTAAAATAACAATATCATCGTGTGTAAATCGATTCAAAAAGTATAATTGATTAAAACTAATTACATAAATTGCGGCTCTTTTTCAGTCGGTATGATTACTTAAAGGAAGTAGACATAAATTCATCAAAAGGCGCTTCAACGTTGAAAAATTAGTCCTTACAGTTGCGACCCTTGTAAGTCCATCAGGTCTAGGATGAACGTCTATCACGCGAGCTACTGGCCATTTAGTTGGTGGATATCTTTGATCGGCAATTAGAACCAACGACCCCTTTTGGATACATTTTTCTTGTTGCTTCCATTTTGAGATGGATTTAAATCGTTTCAAGTACTATCGAGACCAGCGGTTCCAAAAGCTTTCCAACATTTGTTGAATAAGCTAGATTGATAGCCGCTCAAATATTAAAACAGTGTCTTCAACGATTCTACGAAGACTAAATTTTTGTCGGTGACAAACTATATATGTTGAAAAATGTCTTGGAAGCTCTTTCCTCTAGGTCAACGACATCGATCTTGATATCCGAGGCTCACCACGGTGAGGAATTATTGAATAGCTATTTTAGACCATACCACCATAAAGGGTGATTAATAAGCTGTTGGACTCAAAGTCCTCGGAATGCGCAAACCGCAGGATTGTCCTTGCCTGGACGTGATGTCATTTGGCATGGGGTGAAGCGTCTTCAATTTTCTGAACGCCATTAGCAACATAATCTTTCCAGCGAGAGGGATGACCTTTTATCCAAATTAAGGCCACTGATAAATCAGTCCATAAGTGTTGTGAAACGTTGCTCTCGTTTATGATGGTCATTAAATGAGCCACTCTTCTTTTAAGAATGACTGCAGCATTGAGTTCGAGACGAGAAGTAGTCACTCGTTTTATTTCAGCTACTTTTGTTTCACTTCGATGAGGTGAACGGGTACGTTGTCAAACTCAGGTATTATCCGCAAATATATGACTGCAGCCATGACTCCTTTTCTAGATTCAAAGATACACCTAGTGCGGATATGGGTGAGCTTTATTTCAACGCAATAGGATTTGGAGTTGACAGCGATCTGGAGATACGCCATGCAGAGGTTATATAATTGTGTTACAGCATCTACAGCTTGGTCCAAGGAATCACCTCCTCTAAATGTGTCATCTACATATGTGGTGTTGTGCAAAATATTTACTGCCAAGGGATAGGTAGAGCCTTCACCACATACAAGTTATCCGATTTGACAGATATGGCGCAGGACCGAGGCCATAAGTGATAGTTGTGAGATAATAGATATGTAAATGATAATGATGATGGCTTCCAGAAAATTTGTCGTTTTGGCCAGTCACGTGAATCAACCATCACTTGCTGAAACATTTTCTCAATATCAGCTGAGAAGACAAACTCATATTGGCGCCATTTTGTGATAATATGTGAAATAGCTAACTGTAGTTTTGGGCCAGTGTATAGTATATCATTTAGTGATGCACCGCTGCTAGTTTGGAATGACCCATTAAATACGACACGTAACTTAGTCGTAGTGCTAGACTCGTTAAGAACTCCGTGCTGGGGAAGAAAAAATTCACTTTCAATATTTGGTTTACGCAATGAAGCTGATAAAACTGTACATTAGACTCGGATTTTGGAAGCATCTTTACAAGAATATGTTCTTCGACTTTCCGAGAGCCTTCAAGTTCAGTGGGCGATCGTTTAAGAGGCAATCGAGGTTAGATCGGACAGGACAGGGGTAGATGCTTCCTGATAATATCCACCCTAAAGATGTTAACTGTGCAACTGAGCTATTAGAATCACCCTTAAGGATTATAAGGTCAATTTTGCCAGTTTTCATAAAGCTAGGATCTGCTAGTTGAATACTTTCAAGGTAAGTACTGCTGAGGAGCTTTACATCACTTGCTGGTAATTGAGTAGTTAGCTTCGGTAAAATATATGCAGACACTTCACATTGAAAGTTTGTTTTGAAAAGCAGCCAAAGCATGAATTGTAGTAGTCCTATGGTTGTGCCAGACTGAATTGCACCGACATCTACAAGATTAAATTTCCTTTCTTTCATTGCAAATTAAGTTTCCTAACAAGTTCTTCGCTGATGAGCGATATTTCCGACCCTTATCGAGCAAGGCATAAGCTACTATGGAAGATCCGTGGAAAGATTTCTGAAAAATCTGAAAATTTTTCAGGTTTTTTAGAATAACTGCGAGGCAATTCTCAGGCTTTGTGTGAGGAGGAGTCCAAACGTCAGACAATCATATAAACCAAACGTGGTCCACGGGTGAGCCTAAAACTTTCAAAGCACCTAGTGAATGATTCAAACGGATTTATAATATTAATGAATTAAAATCGCAAAAATTTTAGCTTTAGAAAATTTCAATTTTAGTTTCCAGATCTGCAGGGTAAATTGCAATAAATGCACTTCAACGAGATTTGATTTTGCACTTATTGAGTTGATGATGATGTGCATAAGCAGATATATGTACATACATATGTATGTATGTATGAAAGTGCGAGAATAACAGTAGAGAGCAGTAAGTTGAGCACGCAGTCGTAGATACTGGCAAAGCGAAGTACGCAGAAAAGAGTAGTCAGCAGAATACAGGTAGCAAACAATAATTATGATGATGATGATGAGGCAACCGCTATGAATTCTCTATGTTGAAACTGTACTTAATACATGTGACCAATTGCAAATTGCTTAAATAATTATAGACCGATCCGGTTGGAAGGACCAACAATGTTTGGAGAATTATATTGTAATCGGTTTTATTTCACCGTGCTTAAAAATTCAACCGAACTATGCGAGTGCAAGAAACTGACTGACTGACTTACATGATAAAAGTAACTTGCGAGCAGAGTTAACTAAAACAATATATGTAATTACAGTAAGTACACTGAAGAGCAAAAAAATACAAGCACATACAGAAAATATTTTTTAATTACAAAAAGAGCATAGATTCAGACAGCAGCGGCTGTTATCTATAGATTGTTTTTTTTTTTTTTGTTGTGTACCTTTTGTAAATAGTTTTATTCTGTTACGTATACATTCGCTTTCTGTTTTTCTCCTCCTTTAATCTTTGTTCTACTTTGTAGCTCGGTTGCGCTCTTAATAGATGATGGTCAGCAAGTAAAACTGCCAGCTTTAGTTTATACCCGCTTCCCATGAATATTGAGATGTGAAATAGCACAACCATGACTTTAATTTAAGAAAATATTTTGTGATTTTCCCATAACTGACCAGAGTCCAAACACCAACAAGAGCACTGTGTTGAACGCGGACCACACAGGAAGTCTATAGGTTGACTAGATAATTTTTTTCTGAATATATTTTAACCGCAATTAAAACCCAGTAAATTACAATACGATACTAAAAATGTAACACATTTTTATTTTTTCCGTTTAAAGTTGGCGCTATACAGAGTGCCTTTCTATAAAGGAGCATATACATACATATGTATATTGAAATGGAATACAATAGGATATATATGAGATATTAACGAAATTCTTTTATTTGAAAGACGCAGGCATCGCATTATATCTGGAATGTGACACAGTTAAAATGTCCGCATAGTTTAATGTTTCAATGACTCTGCGAAATAGAACCAGTTGAATTTGAGTAATTAATAATGTTCACTTTAATGCATCGGCCGATTGCAGCTGATTAGCCCAGTAGTGCGATTCTCTAACTTTTAGCGATTTTAAAAGTGTTAAAGTTAACACCAGTTTTTGTGGTTCGCACTAACGATTGCGTGATTCGCTAACTTCTTTTTTAGGACTTTTTTAGTGTATTAAAAAATTCGAATTTACGTGGCAACTTTGTAAAAAATAAGAAAAGCGCAAAGAAGAATGTTGCGGGTAAAGCGGCCCAAGCTCAAGATAGCCAATGTGGATTTTAAACACAAGTGTAAGAATTTTAGAAAACTTTAATTCTTTATTCTTACGCTTTAATATGTTAAAATTCCTAAAATTATAAATAAATTCATTATACAAACTTACATACTAAACTGCTGATATACTAACTTTTATGTATGGCTACTCCAAGCGAAGCTTCGTAATCCTTATGACCTGAACGAATGAATATCTTAAATCTATGTAGGTGTTTTTATATACCTATGTATGTGGTCTCGATTAAATATGGCCTCATAATTATACCGCGTGGAAAATTAAAAGGAATAATTTAACATTTTGACATGCTCATCTCTCTACATATCGATAACAGTAATGTCATATTAGCGATTTATGAGTGGCGGTAACAGTAATGTCATATTAGCGATTTATGAGTGGCGGTAACAGTAATGTCATATTAGCGATTTATGAGTGGCGGTAACACTCCCCCACAGTATGGCGAGATTTCGAAGACTTACTCTACTTTCTTTCAGCCACGTCTAAAACCGCTAATTTTGCAGCAGGTCTTTCTAAAACGCCACAAACTGTCAAAACTTTTGCCTTTCGTACTTGTCCATCTTCGGATTTGGCAACTTCGATGACCTTTCCTTTTGGCCACACGTTTCTCGGGTTATTTGGATCAACCACTATCACTAAATCTCCCACAGATATGGGTTTGGCTTTCTGAAACCACTTTGTCCTACACGTCAAAGTAGGCAGGTACTCTGTCACCCATCTCTTCCAAAAGATTTGTGCATATTGTTGTGAACGCAACCAACTTTCTTTAAGTACAAGACCTTCGTCGTCGTACGATGCAAGGGGTTTTAAGCCACTGGAGTTGCCAAGCAAAATATGATTTGGTGTGATCGCTTCTTGATTTTCGCTTTCTATTGGGACATATGTAAGAGGACGGGAATTTATAATACTTTCGACTTCAGCCATCATGCTTTGCAACATTTCATCGCTTGGAAACCGTTCTGTTTTAATATTGTAGAGTACAGTTTTTACGGATCGAACTAATCGTTCCCATGCTCCTCCCATATGAGGAGCAGAAGGTGGGTTAAAGTTCCATTTGGTGTAGGACGTTGTAAAACTTCGTATTAGCTCGTTCTTGTCCACCTCTCTTAAGGCTTCACGCAACTCTCGATCAGCACCAATAAAATTAGTACCATTGTCGCTGAAAAATTCTCTTGGGCTGCCTCTTCGCGAAATAAACTTACGTATTGCCATGATACACGAACTTGTATTAAGCGAATAGACGATTTCAATATGAACCGCACGTACCGTTAAACATGTAAATAGCGCACCGTATCTCTTTTCTTTATGTCGGTTAACAGTGACAAGCATAGGACCAAAAAAGTCAAGACCCGTGAATATGAATGGTGAGAGATACGAACCCAGTCGAGCCCGAGGTAATTTTGCCATCTGCGGAATCTCCGGCATCGCAGTTTTAATTTTACACATTTGACACTGCTTAATGGTTGATTTACAAACGGTTCTCAATTTAGGAATAGTATTTTTGCCGCAATTCATTCACCACTGTCTCAAGGCTACTATGACGGTACAGATTATGGTAATGTAATATTAAAAGGGTTGTTAGGCGGCAATGTTTAGGCAAAACGGCTGGATGCTTCAGTTCCTCCGGAACATCAGAATAATCAATTCGGCCACCTACTCTCAAGACACCTTTATGATCCAAATACGGGGACAATTTATACAAAAAATTTGTTTTTGTTAATTTATTATTTTGTGATAGACAATTTATTTCATTTTGGAAATATACTTTCTGCGTATCTTTGATAAGAGTCAGTTCTGCTTTGAGCAACTCAATTTGAGTTAGTTCCTTTCCACAGGAAGGCGTGATATCTCTGTTTCTACGGCAGTAGCAAAAACGAATTACGAATGCAGTTGCCCTTAATGCTCTGCACCACCGAGAAAATCTTTGTAAGTCTATAAGTTGTTCTATACTTCGTGCCGTTAAATGGGACTCTTTCAACTCGAGCTTTGTTTCCAAAAGTTGTGTATTGGGTTCCCGCCATTCTTTCTCTGGCAACTTTAAAAAATCAGGGCCGCTAAACCAGCGCCCTGTATTCGATAGATTAGGTTTATTTGTGCATCGTGTTGCTTCGTCAGCTACATTCGTTTTTCCTGATATCCAGGACCACTCGTCCACCTCTGAAATATCGAGAATTTCACTTACACGAAATGCAACGAACTGGTGATATTTTCGGTGGTCGGAGCGTATCCAGCTTAAAACTGTTCGTGAATCTGACCAGAGTGTTTTTCGATTTATCTTAACGGTATGATGTTTTTCAATATATTTAGCAAACCGAGCACCAATAACAGCTGCCATCAGCTCTAAACGTGGTATCGATAAAACCTTTAGTGGCGCCACCCTAGTTTTTGATCCAATAACTGAAATAGCGATTTCGTCCCCACAGCACATCCTAAAATACGCTACGGCGGCATAACCGTTTTCGCTTGCATCCACAAATACATGCAATTGAACATCTAGGTTATTATAGTTTTTCAATGTTTTAAGATAACAACGAGGTATATTTACATTTTTTAAATCTGGTAAAAGCGCTAGCCAGTTTTCCCACCTTAATTGTTAATTTACTAGAATATGTTCGTCCCAGTCGATATTGCTTCTCCAAACTTCTTGGAGAACTATTTTCAAATACATAAGGAAATTTCCTACAAGCCCTAAAGGGTCATAAATGCTCATTAGAGTTCTTAAAATTTCACGTTTGGTGGGAATTTTGTTTCCGAGAAGAAGTTCGCTGTTTAAGACAGACTGCGACAGTTTAAAGGTTATATTGTCTTCCCCAGGGTTTCAAAATATGCCAAGTACCTTTTCTGTTACTTCGCCTACACTAACTTTTTAGGCAAATATTGGTCAAAGGGTTAGAAGAGTTCAATTCTTTCAAAACGCTATCATTATTCGAACACCAGTTTCTAATTTTGAATCCTCCCTCACTATGAATGAATCGCACAGTTTTAGCCAGTTCGGCGGCTTCTGCAGGAGTATCCGAAGAAGCAAGAAAATCATCTACGTAGTGGTTGTCTTTGATGGCAGCAGCGGCTAAGGGATACTTGGCTTCAAATTTTAATGCGTTGAGGTTTTTAACATACTGAGATATGCACGGAGCGCAGGAGGCACCGAATATCATAACCTTCATTACGTACACTTCGGGTTCTTTGTTGTCGTCGCAGCTGCGCCATAAAAATCTTTGCGCATGGCAGTCTTCATCGCGTATATAAATCTGATGGAACATTTGTTCGATGTCACCACAGATTGCAATTTGCCTTTGCCGAAAACGAAAAAGAATAGCTGCAAGAGAAGATAGCAAATCTGGCCCTTTGAGCAGCATAGAGTTAAGTGAAATACCATTTGCCTTCGCGGCCGCATCCCAAACTATTCTTGTTTTATTCGGTTTGTTTTTGTTAAATACCGGAAACATTGGTAAATACCATACATTTTGTTTATCATCTTCATTGTTTACTTTGGCTATGTAATTTCTTTCAAAATATTCAGAAATTGTTTTTTCGAAATGTTCAAATAACTCTTTATTTTTTCTCAGAGTTTTTTCGAGACAAATCAGTCGTCTCTTCGCCATATCAAAGCTTTGTGGAAGTGTAATATTGTCATATCGCCACAGCAAAGCTGTCTCGTAATGGCCATCGCATCTTTGTTTCGTATATGTTTCTGGCAAACTTAATGCCCTTTGGTCATCTTTTCCAAGCGAGCTGGAGTATAGTTACTTATCCCTGCTAACTCAGTTGTATAAAACTGTTTGAGTAAGTGAGTAAGAATTTGGTCGTTTTCACCTTTACACTCGCAAGAGTAAAAATTATATTGAATTTGGGCCTTTTCTCCAACACTGGAGTTGCCACATATTAGCCAGCCGAGGCGAGTATGTAAAGCGACGGGTTCGTTTTTCTTGCCTTCTTTAACACGAGTTGGCACACATAATTTTAAGTTATTTAATCCTAAAAGTACATCTGGTACAGCATTTTCAAAATCGGCGATGGGTAGCCCTTTAAGGTGCGGAAATTTTTCACATAACTTTTTATAATTAAAGCTCTGACTCGGAAGCGATAGTTGTTTAACCGTACGAACAGAAATAGAAAATTCAGTTTTATTCATACCTGAAATTTTCATTGAGACTGTTACCGCCACTCATAAATCGCTAATATGACATTACTGTTACCGCCACTCATAAATCGCTAATATGACATTACTGTTATCGATATGTAGAGAGATGAGCATGGCAAAATGTTCAATTATTCCTTTTAATTTTCCACGCGGTATAATTATGAGGCCATATTTAATCGAGACCACATACATAGGTATATAAAACACCTACATAGATTTAAGATATTCATTCGTTCAGGTCATAAGGATTACGAAGCTTCGCTTGGAGTAGCCATACATAAAAGTTAGTATATCAGCAGTTTAGTATGTAAGTTTGTATAATGAATTTATTTATAATTTTAGGAATTTTAACATATTAAAGCGTAAGAATAAAGAATTAAAGTTTTCTAAAATTCTTACACTTGTGTTTAAAATCCACATTGGCTATCTTGAGCTTGGGCCGCTTTACCCGCAACATTAAAATTCTTTTATGTGCCTCATCGGATCGTTTGAAGGAATCATCTTGGGTGTTAAAACGTAAGTCCTAACAGAATGCAACCTTCCACTCCCTCACAGGGTCAACCACTAAGTCGTCAACGACCAACTCAGTTAAGTCCTGCACTGAACAACTGTCACATTTGCAACAAGTCCACAGACAACGAAAAATTTATAAAATGCAGCAAGTGCCATCTTAATTTTCATTTACCATTTGTCAATCTCAGCAGCAATCAAGACCAACCTACGTGGAGTTGCCAAAATTGTACGGTACAACATCAAATCACGATCGATTCTGCCTCTTCCATTCGTAGTGGCTCTTCGGCCGCTTCCCGCTCCCGCCGACAAGCTCTTGAGCTACAACGTCTAGAAGAAGAGACACAACTTGAAAGAGATTTCATTAAAAAGAAATACCAAATTCTCGAACAAGCAGTAGATGACTTCGAGGACGCACAATCAGTTAATAAACACTCAGCTGTCAGATCTGTACATGAGTGGTTAGATAATCAAATCCAACTCCCTACTTCGGCTATTGCAACCGCACACCAAAATATAGTTTCCGCAGCTCGTCAGTTTGAAACGCCACCTTACACATTTGTACCACAAGCCACAACAACGCAAGAAATGCCTAACACTACTAAACCATATTGCCAAAACGTAAGTAATGACTTAGTTTATACGACAAAAACAATAACTCCGCCCGTATGTACAACTACGTCATTCGTTAATAACATGTCTTCATTTATTAATGACCCAACAACGAACCGTCAGCAGCCGACAACTGCAAATTTATGTAATAATTCAGACAACGTAAATGCAGAAAATCACACATTAGAGACACCTGTACAATTTGGTTACATGGATTCAACGTTTTCCATGAACCCATCAAACCTCCAACCTGTTATATTACCTTCTCACAGGCTTTCGCAACAACAAATAAGCGCGCGGCAGTCAGTACCAAAAGAGCTTCCAATTTTTACCGGCACTCCTGAAGAATGGCCCTTGTTTAGTGCCACATATGACTGGTCGACAGCAGTCTGTGGTTTTACAGACGCTGAAAATCTTGTCAGGCTTCAAAGTTCTCTAAAGGGGGAAGCACTTCGATCTGTTAAACATATTTTGATCCATCCATCGGGTGTACCATGTGCTCTATCTACACTAAAATTGCTTTTCGGACAACCGGAAAAAATATTAAACTCACTAAAAAATAGAATAAGATCACTACCAGCACTGAACACAAATAAATTGAGCACAATTACCTCTTTCGCCGTGGAAGTAAAGGGCCTAGAAACAACAATTAAAGCCAGTGGCTTAATAAATGAACTGACTCTTATCAAGGATACGCAGAAAGTATATTTCCAAAATGAAATAGATTGTCTATCACAAAATAATAAATTAACAAAAACAAATTTTTTGTATAAATTGTCCCCGTATTTGGATCATAAAGGTGTCTTGAGAGTAGGTGGCCGAATTGATTATGCTGATGTTCCGGAGGAACTGAAGCATCCAGCCGTTTTGCCTAAACATTGCCGCCTAACAACCCTTTTAATATTACATTACCATAATCTGTACCGTCATAGTAGCCTTGAGACAGTGGTGAATGAATTGCGGCAAAAATACTATATTCCTAAATTGAGAACCGTTTGTAAATCAACCATTAAGCAGTGTCAAATGTGTAAAATTAAAACTGCGATGCCGGAGATTCCGCAGATGGCAAAATTACCTCGGGCTCGACTGGGTTCGTATCTCTCACCATTCACATTCACGGGTCTTGACTTTTTTGGTCCTATGCTTGTCACTGTTAACCGACATAAAGAAAAGAGATACGATGCGCTATTTACATGTTTAACGGTACGTGCGGTTCATATTGAAATCGTCTATTCGCTTAATACAAGTTCGTGTATCATGGCAATACGTAAGTTTATTTCGCGAAGAGGCAGCCCAAGAGAATTTTTCAGCGACAATGGTACTAATTTTATTGGTGCTGATCGAGAGTTGCGTGAAGCCTTAAGAGAGGTGGACAAGAACGAGCTAATACGAAGTTTTACAACGTCCTACACCAAATGGAACTTTAACCCACCTACTGCTCCTCATATGGGAGGAGCATGGGAACGATTAGTTCGATCCGTAAAAACTGTACTCTACAATATTAAAACAGAACGGTTTCCAAGCGATGAAATGCTGCAAAGCATGATGGCTGAAGTCGAAAGTATTATAAATTCCCGTCCTCTTACATGTGTCCCAATAGAAAGCGAAAATCAAGAAGCGATCACACCAAATCATATTTTGCTTGGCAACTCCAGTGGCTTAAAACCCCTTGCATCGTACGACGACGAAGGTCTTGTACTTAAAGAAAGTTGGTTGCGTTCACAACAATATGCACAAATCTTTTGGAAGAGATGGGTGACAGAGTACCTGCCTACTTTGACGTGTAGGACAAAGTGGTTTCAAAAGGCCAAACCCATATCTGTGGGAGATTTAGTGATAGTGGTTGATCCAAATAACCCGAGAAACGTGTGGCCAAAAGGAAAGGTCATCGAAGTTGCCAAATCCGAAGATGGACAAGTACGAAAGGCAAAAGTTTTGACAGTTTGTGGCGTTTTAGAAAGACCTGCTGCAAAATTAGCGGTTTTAGACGTGGCTGAAAGAAAGTAGAGTAAGTCTTCGAAATCTCGCCATACTGTGGGGGAGTGTTACCGCCACTCATAAATCGCTAATATGACATTACTGTTACCGCCACTCATAAATCGCTAATATGACATTACTGTTATCGATATGTAGAGAGATGAGCATGGCAAAATGTTCAATTATTCCTTTTAATTTTCCACGCGGTATAATTATGAGGCCATATTTAATCGAGACCACATACATAGGTATATAAAACACCTACATAGATTTAAGATATTCATTCGTTCAGGTCATAAGGATTACGAAGCTTCGCTTGGAGTAGCCATACATAAAAGTTAGTATATCAGCAGTTTAGTATGTAAGTTTGTATAATGAATTTATTTATAATTTTAGGAATTTTAACATATTAAAGCGTAAGAATAAAGAATTAAAGTTTTCTAAAATTCTTACACTTGTGTTTAAAATCCACATTGGCTATCTTGAGCTTGGGCCGCTTTACCCGCAACAGAGACTATTTTTGAGTCTTCTTCGTTGCGACCTATTTCACCTGTCCATTTCAAGCATAGAGGTTGTGACTCACCATTTAAATCTAGTTTATTAATTAATTGTTCATTTACCAGACTTACAGACGAACCCTCGTCTATAAATGCAAAGGTATTAAAACGTTTATTATTGTTTCCGTATATTGTTATGGGTATAATTTTAAATAATATTTCATTGCATTCATTCCTATGGGCTGCATGTAAATTATCTCTTTTGCTTTTATTTTCAGTTTCTCTCGTAGCGTTTGTTTCTCTATCTTCAGTCATGGATTTATGCAGCAATGTATTATGTTTTATTTGACAATTATTTTCTCTGCAAACGATGCTGCTACTGCAAATACCGTAGTGACGTCGCAGGCACAGTTTACATAGATTGTACATTCTTACTAAGTTCCATCGCTCGCTTCTATTCGCAGCCAAGAATTTTTTACACTTCTCAACACTATTGCAGTTGCCAGAACACACTAAACAGATCTTTTTGTTTTGTTCTTCATGAGCATGCACATAAACGTTTTTTGGCTTACGCGAATACTGCTCTATTGACTTTGATGCGCTGCTGTCACTTTCTATATTTATGCTGCTTGCTGAGACACCGACTTCATATATCCAGTTAGCGAATTCAGTCAAACTAACTCTTTTGTTATTTTTTGCTAGTTTTATTTTTTGTTCACCCCAGTTAAGTTGAAAATGTGATGGCATTTTCATTATTAATTCATGTAATAAAGATGAATTGATCAGTTCATTTATTAAACCACTGGCTTTAATTGTTGTTTCTAGGCCCTTTACTTCCACGGCGAAAGAGGTAATTGTGCTCAATTTATTTGTGTTCAGTGCTGGTAGTGATCTTATTCTATTTTTTAGTGAGTTTAATATTTTTTCCGGTTGTCCGAAAAGCAATTTTAGTGTAGATAGAGCACATGGTACACCCGATGGATGGATCAAAATATGTTTAACAGATCGAAGTGCTTCCCCCTTTAGAGAACTTTGAAGCCTGACAAGATTTTCAGCGTCTGTAAAACCACAGACTGCTGTCGACCAGTCATATGTGGCACTGAACAAGGGCCATTCTTCAGGAGTGCCGGTAAAAATTGGAAGCTCTTTTGGTACTGACTGCCGCGCGCTTATTTGTTGTTGCGAAAGCCTGTGAGAAGGTAATATAACAGGTTGGAGGTTTGATGGGTTCATGGAAAACGTTGAATCCATGTAACCAAATTGTACAGGTGTCTCTAATGTGTGATTTTCTGCATTTACGTTGTCTGAATTATTACATAAATTTGCAGTTGTCGGCTGCTGACGGTTCGTTGTTGGGTCATTAATAAATGAAGACATGTTATTAACGAATGACGTTGTACATACGGGCGGAGTTATTGTTTTTGTCGTATAAACTAAGTCATTACTTACGTTTTGGCAATATGGTTTAGTAGTGTTAGGCATTTCTTGCGTTGTTGTGGCTTGTGGTACAAATGTGTAAGGTGGCGTTTCAAACTGACGAGCTGCGGAAACTATATTTTGGTGTGCGGTTGCAAAAGCCGAAGTAGGGAGTTGGATTTGATTATTTAACCACTCATGTACAGATCTGACAGCTGAGTGTTTATTAACTGATTGTGCGTCCTCGAAGTCATCTACTGCTTGTTCGAGAATTTGGTATTTCTTTTTAATGAAATCTCTTTCAAGTTGTGTCTCTTCTTCTAGACGTTGTAGCTCAAGAGCTTGTCGGCGGGAGCGGGAAGCGGCCGAAGAGCCACTACGAATGGAAGAGGCAGAATCGATCGTGATTTGATGTTGTACCGTACAATTTTGGCAACTCCACGTAGGTTGGTCTTGATTGCTGCTGAGATTGACACATGGTAAATGAAAATTAAGATGGCACTTGCTGCATTTTATAAATTTTTCGTTGTCTGTGGACTTGTTGCAAATGTGACAGTTGTTCAGTGCAGGACTTAACTGAGTTGGTCGTTGACGACTTAGTGGTGATCGTGATTTGATGTTGTACCGTACAATTTTGGCAACTCCACGTAGGTTGGTCTTGATTGCTGCTGAGATTGACACATGGTAAATGAAAATTAAGATGGCACTTGCTGCATTTTATAAATTTTTCGTTGTCTGTGGACTTGTTGCAAATGTGACAGTTGTTCAGTGCAGGACTTAACTGAGTTGGTCGTTGACGACTTAGTGGTGATCGTGATTTGATGTTGTACCGTACAATTTTGGCAACTCCACGTAGGTTGGTCTTGATTGCTGCTGAGATTGACACATGGTAAATGAAAATTAAGATGGCACTTGCTGCATTTTATAAATTTTTCGTTGTCTGTGGACTTGTTGCAAATGTGACAGTTGTTCAGTGCAGGACTTAACTGAGTTGGTCGTTGACGACTTAGTGGTTGACCCTGTGAGGGAGTGGAAGGTTGCATTCTGTTAGGACTTACGTTTTAACACCCAAGATGATTCCTTCAAACGATCCGATGAGACCAATAAAAGAATTTTAATGTTGCGGGTAAAGCGGCCCAAGCTCAAGATAGCCAATGTGGATTTTAAACACAAGTGTAAGAATTTTAGAAAACTTTAATTCTTTATTCTTACGCTTTAATATGTTAAAATTCTTAAAATTATAAATAAATTCATTATACAAACTTACATACTAAACTGCTGATATACTAACTTTTATGTATGGCTACTCCAAGCGAAGCTTCGTAATCCTTATGACCTGAACGAATGAATATCTTAAATCTATGTAGGTGTTTTTATATACCTATGTATGTGGTCTCGATTAAATATGGCCTCATAATTATACCGCGTGGAAAATTAAAAGGAATAATTTAACATTTTGACATGCTCATCTCTCTACATATCGATAACAGTAATGTCATATTAGCGATTTATGAGTGGCGGTAACAGTAATGTCATATTAGCGATTTATGAGTGGCGGTAACAAAGAATATAAAAAAAAAACGAAACAAATTTTCGTGCTTTTATTTTGTGCGGGTAAGTAAAATGTATTTAAAATTTTAATATGATAAATATTTGCTAATATTTTTTTATTCTAGAATGTCAAGTAATACTGCTACCAAGAGAAGCCGTGCCACGAACGAGCAGTTAAGTCAAATAGCTGACTTTATGCTGAAGAACCCGTGTCTGGCAAGTGGGAAATTTCAGAAGCTCCATGGAAGACTTGAAATATCTAAGCTGTGGAGCGAACTTTCCAATGAACTGAATTCTTTTGGCGGAGCAGTAAAAACTGTTCAATATACATATGTATATTTAATATTTTTAAGGGCTGTGAATTTTTTTTTATACTTACTTTTACACTTAACGTAACATGAAGACTGACTTATAAGAATGTATGTACATAGATATATAAATAATTTTATGTTTTTAAATACATATGCTTTTAAGGCAATGAAGAGGCTGCATTTACTTATATAATTTTGTTTTCTATATTCTTATTGTTTTGTTTTTGTTTGTTATAAAAACTTGTATAAGCAAGTATTTTTTGTTTTTTTTATAATAAAAAAACATTGAATTGTATTAATATATTATCATACTTTTATTTGAACATATATATGAATAAATATGAATTAAATAAAAAATTTAAATGTTATAACTTTGATTATATTAATTTCATTTGTTAAGAATCACGGATAATACGCCGATCAACTGCTGAAGCGTTAAAAGTTGTCTCCTCCCGTGATAAGTCGTCCCAAATACTCAAAAGCCATTTCAAAAATTATTAAACTCAATATATTTTAACTTAACACCTCAAATACAAATGGCTTTAAGTTAACGACAACAAATGTGTTAAAAAACAGCTGATTTTAAACGAAAACGAACAGTGTTAAAAAACGTACAGAATACCAAAAAACGATAATGTTAGTGTGAACTTTTTTAACGACTTTTCTTGGCGTTAAAATAGATAGAGAATCGCACTACAGATCTGTTACTTCAGAAATCAAAATAAGAAGAGCCTAGTGCGTATGGTTGTAGCAATTTCGATAAATTACAGCTGTGTTTTATTTTTTGCTTTCGACGATTTTCAGTGTTGAACGAATATTTCTTTTAGTATTGCCACACTATGGAAAAACTTAAAATGATACTTCTACTTTCTGTGTTTTTTAATTGCAAAAATACAAAATATGTTTAAATATCTGCATACTAATATCATGATTGCCATATCATTTATTAACCGGTATTGATTGGTTTGTGGAAAACAAAATTATGGCGAAAAATTGTTTATGAAAACATTACCTGATCATTAATATGTTCGATAGAATGTCATCGGACTCACCACGCTGAAAAGTAAGGAATAAAAATCTTTAATAAATAAACAACAGATCGTGCATAATGATGTCATTGCTTGTATCTTGCAAACATATTTACGATTTTTTGTAGTTAATGTCTTTTAAGTCGTTGTTTATGTCCGTCTATAAAGTATCTTTAGAAGAGTTTGTTGTGAGAAATAATTTAATGAAGGCAGAATTAGTGATGAAGTTAATGCAATGGGATATAATTTAATATTATCCAAGCCAAATCTATGTTCTATAAACATTATTAATAAAACAGCTTACAATAGAAATACACTTATTTAATTACTTTAAAACTTTACAATTTAAAAACAAGAAGTATTGGTGCTTTAGTATGTTTTGCAGCTATCTATGTATATGTTGGCATTTCTTAAATAACATGTTTCCTTAATTCTCATTGCTTTTTAGGTATAAATAAATTTACAGTTGAATATTTGAATAGCAAAAAATGTTGTTGATTTGTTCAATTGTACAGGGTGGCCCAGAAAGACCGAAGTGGTGTGAATTGCTTATAACTTTTTATTTAAGAGATATTTTTTTAATTTCTTTTTTTTTAAATACATTAAATTTATGGGGAATATTTTTGGATTAGTTATTAAAAATGATATCCTGCAAGTGGTGGCCATATTCTGCTTCGCACAAATGTGCTCTTTCCAACACATTTTCCATGACCTTTCGCAAAACTTCCGGTGGTATGTTGTTAATTTCTTCTCGAATATTGGTTTTTAACTCCTCAATAGTCCTAGGCTTATTAACATAAACTTTTCCTTTTAAATAGCCCCAAAGAAAACAGTCTGGAGCGGTTAAATCCGGGGAACGCGGAGGCCAATTAAAATTGCTGTTACGAGAAATTATTCTTTCACCAAAGATGTCGCGTAAAAGAGTCATTGTGGCCCTCGCAGTGTGCGCTGTGGCTCCATCCTGTTGGAACCATATTTGCGGATGGTTTTCCACGGCTGGCCTTACAAAATTTTGCAACATGGCCCGATATCGATCACCATTGACGGAAATGGCGACACCTTGTTCATTTTCAAAAAAAAATGGGCCAATGATCCTTTCTGAAGAAACACCGCACCAAACGGTACACTTAACTGGGTGCAATTGTCGTTGATGAAGTACTCTCGGGTTTTCCGTAGCCCATATCCTACAGTTTTGCTTGTTAACGAACCCATTTAATTGAAAATGGGCTTCGTCACTCATTATTAAGTTATGAATAAAATTTGGATTCTTTGTGCGAAGCAGAATATGGCCACCACTTGCGGGATATCATTTTTAATAACTAATCCAAAAATATTCCCCATAAATTTAATGTATTTAAAAAAAAACAAATTAAAAAAATATCTCTTAAATAAAAAGTTATAAGCAATTCACACCACTTCGGTCTTTCTGGGCCACCCTGTATTACACAAATTTGTATTAAGTTTTTGTGTCCTATTTCATTTTTATAATGTAACTTAAATAATTACTCTGCGTAGTTGTGCTTACTTTGTCTTTCCGAAGGAAAAATACAACGATCGGTTTATTTTCGTGGGTGACATCCTTTTTTGAAATTTACATAAATCGTGCGTGCATTATGATTTTTCAATTTAATTTTTTAAGCTCTCTTACACATTAAATGAAAAAAACAAAATAAATATGTAAATATTCTGTATCCTGTATTCCCAATCATCATAAAAGCTGGCAGTTAGTAACAGTTATATTTATTAGTAACAGTTATATTAGTGATGATTGTAATGTGCATACAAACGTATGGAATGGAATGTAGTGAAAAAATACACTTGGCAACAAAAAAAGTACAAAATATTTCATAAGATAAGATATTGATAAAAATATAATTTTATATTTACACATATGTATATTTATTATAAATTTATTCATATAACTTCTAATCTCTTGAAAACGATGACAAAGAGTATTCGATGTCCCCAAAATGTTTTTCGTACATAATGCTCTAAATGTTCAAGTGTAAATTTCAATTTCACCAAAACTTGCATTATAAGAGTTTTGCACAGTCTTTTAATTTAGAATATATGTGACTCTCTCACATGCAATGCACTATACTGGAACTGAGGTTGCGATATGTTGCTATTAAGAACAGGCTACGGCTTACCAAATTACTTACTAACATCTTTAGAGCTGACTTTGGGCACCGTACCATTGCGTTTGATTCATTGTCAGTTTGCTTACCAAAAGAGATGGACTGACCTTTTTAACCATTTAAAATTTGAAAATAGATTAGGTCCGTTTTCTCAGCCAAACCAAAGACCATGTTTGCTGCTTTGATGTCGGTTCATAATAAAATCGGTTCCTGTCGACATCGTATATTTTGTCTGTGCTTTTTTTTGTCCTGACATTCCCTTTGCTGAGCACGTTCTCTTCGATCCTTTTTTAATCTTATATCTTTTGATTACACATTAAATGCAAAAGCATACATTTATATAACTTTCATATTTAATGAATATAAGTTTTAGTCTTTCTACTTTTTATATAAGGTCATACATGTGCAATGTGTGAGAAACAATTGGTTCATACATACATAGACGGAAAATATGCATACAGTGAAGCAAAAAATTGTTTTATTCAAAGTAATATTTTATGTCACTCACACAGAATTAGGAAATTCGTACAGAGTAGTAAGTCAACGTTTTTGTAAAAGTAAACATTAGCATAAAACACATATTCAACATGCAAAGGATAAACATTTCGAAACATTTTTACAACAACTTTGATAAATACTCTATAACATTGCGTACTATTTTTGAAACAGTGTATTTGTTTTAATTATAGTTTATTAAGCCATAAATATTTATGTCCTTGCTTTCATTTAGATATGTAATTCAGTTCTTACTGGTTATGTATTTTAAAACGCGTTAAAAATATTTGTGAAAAATTATTAAGCACAACAAAAGTTTTTAGTATACATAATAAATATTTACTATAATAAAATTTTTTTTAAGACATGTAGCTCATTTATAGGTAACAAATGTATGCTTACAGAATATAGTTGCTATTATTATAATTTACAATATTTTCGGTTTATCATGCGTCATTGGCGCATAATATTGTTTCCGGTTTAATTTTTCTTTGGAAACAAAAGCATGTTTTTTTTTAACTCAAAAAGGATATTAATTTAGAAATAGAAAACATACTAAAATTGTGTAACAGGATGTAGCGAAAATAAAATAAATTTTTTAGTGCAAATATGTAAATTTATTTAGGTCGTAACAAATCATTATAGGACACGAGCAAACATACTTTTGCAAAGAGTATTATTGTTATCCTCAACTACAGTATTGTCACATCCCAGTGATTTCCTTTAATGTGGACTGACACCATGTTACAGTCAACCATGTAAATATCACACTAACCATACGCGAAGAAGTTTTTGAGTAAAACGCAATTTATGTTTCCTCTTCTGTGTTGCATTTTCATCCTAAGTGAGTTGTTACTGTTTTCTATAATTGCATTTTTTCTGAGACTTGTGAACGGTTTCATATGAATACATCGACGTCAAACCGAAAGCGTTTTATAAAACGTGTTGCCATATTTAAAAAAAAATCAAGTTTGTATGATCTTTCTATTCCTGATTTTCATATATTTTCTTATTAGAGCTGTGTCATTCGTGACAGATTATTATTAAAACAGAGTTGCCCGCTTCCTATATTGATAATAACAAAAACGATTAAATTATTGAATACGACAGTAACACTATGATGTAATATGGTTATGTAATAAACAACCAGTATTAAAATATCCTTGGTATGTATTGTAAAAATTTAATATTGGTTCCTTATGGTACAAGTAAAGTATAATATTGTGGTGAGCTTTGATATTAACATAATAGCTTTCATTAAGATTATTGTTTCTTAGCATTGTAACATTTTTGAACAAGAATGTAGTGTAGCTTTATTAAATTTTTTTAGTGCTATGGTTAGTTTTATAATAATTTTTTATTTTATGGTATATATGGTATATGTATATGTATATATAACAACAAAATCAATTCTTAGCTACAACTCTAAAATGGGAAGGATTTTCATTTAGCTCAATTTGGCATCAAATTTCTAAACCTAGCGTAAAAATTAATACCTACGGTCAGGTTACTCCTAAAGTCGCACCTTTCCTGGCAGCCACCTATTTTGTCACAATTTGAAGCTTTCAAGTTGTTTTTTGGGACCAGTACTCAGAGTCAACCTCGCCGTATGCAGTGCATTGTACTACAAGTGGGTTGGGGAGGAAGGCAAGAAGAGTAGTGTTTCGCTATTTCTTTATTATATTGCAGGGATGAGTAAGGGCCAGTTTTTAACTTAAAAATTAAAAGGTGTTTAAACTTAAGTTCTGTTTAAATACCGAATTCATTTTTATAGATCATATTTAAATACAACTTAAATCACTTACCACGTCCATTTAAATACAACTTAAGTTTTTTATACTACCATATGATTTTGACAGTTCTGAAAATTATGAAAATTGCGTATTGAAGTTTTTTCATTATTTGATAAAAATAAAACAGCAGCATAGGAGCGAGAGTTTAATACCAAATTCAGGCAAACATTTCGAAACCACAAAAATTTGAAAACAATATATTTTAATATTAAGTTAACTAAATAGTAAGCAGCTGTTGAATGAAGAAGTTGTTTATATTTTTTTAGCATTTAATAGTGCTACCTATAAAAAAGTATTTACCATAATTAAATACCAAACGCAATTTGAGCCTGAAAAAATTAACCCTATTTAAATACAACTTAAATTTAAGGAAAAGTTAACTAATTTCGTATTTAAATATTAAGGTAAAAAAACTGGCCATAAGTCAGAACTTAAGTGATGATGTTTCGACTGTTCAGTGTCCAGTTAACTTCTACATGGCAGGGTCAAACATCAGCCAACATTGGATGTTTTTGTATTGTATTTGTGTTTTTTGTTATTGTGCTTATTTGAAAAAATTGTGACTATTGTTTTTTCACCAGAGTCTTTGGTAGGTATCGAACCCACGACCTCTGGACTGTTGGGCGAATACTCTACCAACTCATTCATACTCACGAGTAAAATAAGTTGCACTTAAGTATTACGAGCCAATAAGACGTGCGGCCGGTTTGCCTTATGTATATTTATATAAGTATATGTATATTTTCTAAGTGAAGGAAATTCTTAAATAGAATTCGAAACAAGAATAATAGAAAAATGTCACTTTTATTTCAATGAAGAAAAAAAATATGTTCAAGTATGTATTTGAAATTCCAATAGTAGTAATGAAATCCAGTAGTAATGAAATCGTAAGCTTAAAACTTATATGAAAGTTTCAAATATAACAAAATACATATGAATTTCATATCGCAAATACTTTAGAAACTTTCTCCATCAAACTGCGTGTAGATGAAACTATTTTGTATTTTTTAAAGTCTTTAACATAATCTATGGAATGGCCAATGGATCCGATTCGATATGTAATGTGTTATTAAATTTTACACAATAAGCGGATTAGTTAATAGGGAAGGTTCAGCTGAAGAACTTGGTTTTAGAGTTTCTTCATCAAAACATGTTATTCCAACAATAAATTCAAAAACACAAAAACTGTTGTTGAAAAAGCGCAAGCAAATAATTTGAAAACTCCTACTCGAAAAGGTTAAGATCAGTTTCTTCAGCATCGTCTTTGTCACCATTTGTTTCTAGAAGAAGAAATCAAACTCTAAAAAGACAAATAGCTCGTCACAACAGGACAAAAACTTTTCTCATGTCAAAGCTACACTTAAATACTTTATTGGTTGAAGAGCATTTCCATTTAAATTTTTTTGCAAATATCGTTAAAATAAGGAAAGGAAAATTCAGAATGAGAAGCTTGAGAGGAACGACCAATTTCATAATATTGAACTGCAAAGAATATTGGCAGAAAAAAGCGATATAAAACTTAAAGCAGTTGAAATTTAAGCCCTACGATTTGCTCTTGAAAAGAAAAAATCCAAAAATTACACTTTAAGTTATTAGTCGTAATTGAACGAAATTATCTCCTTGAATGTTGTTACGTATGTACATACATAAATATGTATGTATGTAAGAATGGTACATATCACCAGGACGTTTTTTTGAAATAGCCACCAATATTTTTGTTTAGTTTGTTTTGTATCAATAAATTGAATTTAAATATTACTTTAACTTAATTCACTAGCGATGTTGTCTCTAATCCGTTTTGCTGCATTGTTATAATTTCTTTGGTGGAAGTTCATTTTCAGCGTCTGCATCATCGTTGCTTGCATCAATAAGATCAGGATCTACGTGTATTGTACATTGAACTCTCTACAAATATTGTGTAATGCATAACACACATTTATTAGTTTTATTACTTTTTCCGGTGTGTAGAACAGTGTCCTTTGCAAAGATCGGAAACAACTTTCTGGGACTCCAATTCAAGCAATATTCAGAGCTGATGTATGATTCCTGTTAAACTCTACTGTTCCAGGGGTAACATCCTTGCATGGAGTTATTAGAAACGGGTGCAAACCATAACCGGAGTCTTCTAGCAAAAAAAAATGTTGGATTCCCTTAAGGTTCAAGTAAATGCATCGTGGCAGGAACATGATCTACAAGCATCCACAGCTCTGACTTTCATTTTGTGGTCACATACCTAAAAATGTTAAATACGCAAAAATTTTAAAAACGAACACAAACTATAAGAGAAAGTACCCACAATCATTACATTAATGCTAAAGGTTTCCTTTCTATTGTAAAATAATAGAACAATAAAATAGCGACTCATCCTCTGTTGGCTTGAACATTTTGACTGTGTGCAATCAACGTACCCTACAACTCCTGGGATTTGATGTTTTTGGAAAAAATGCAATTTGGATTGCTTCATCTCCGTGGGCATATGTATATAGAGCTCTATTGCATTCACTACCCTCCATATAATTGTTGACACAGTGCTTCTTCCCATATTCTAATATTTTGCAATAATTCTTTGTTACGCTCCAGTAGACAATAAACGTCTAATTGAATTACTGGCTGTATAGATGAACGTTTTAGGAACGGTAAAAATTAATAAATCTATGTACATACATACATACGGAAAAACTGCTTTCCTTTTTGAGCTAAAGTATGTGTGTACATACATATGTGTGTACATGCATAAGGATCCGATGCTTCCCTGTTTTCACTAAGGACAGCTAATATTGAAGCACATATGTATGTATATTTTCTTGCTTGAATATTTTTTTAATTTATTTTGAAAACATTGTTTTGTTTTCTTTTCTTACTTCTTTCTTGTGTCTCCCCAAACATATATAAATATTTGATGGCGAGTTTTATGACTTACAACAATATTTTAAAGTTTTATTAAATTTTATTACGATATTAAAAATGTGCTGAGTGAGTTGCTCTTGATATTCAAACCAAAAACACCTAGGGCTCCATAATATACCATATGCTACATATTGTGGTATATGAAGCAGCTTGTTAATGATTCTTGTAAGGTTGAGAATTATAAAAATTTTTCACAGAGTTTTAATTAACTTTTTAAAAGATGGCAATGCCTTTAAGGGAAGGGCAACTCAAATAGATGTTTCTAAGATCTAGTACTTTAATTGTCTTTTTTGTATATTTCAAATGTTCCTTCCTCGTACAATTGATACTTGGCTTCACTTTTAGTGATTTTCAGTATACTTAGTTAACTGGTAAATATGACGTTACACAAAATAGGAGACACGAAATTCCATACGAATTTTGATTTATTTAGTTCTTAACATCTTTCTAACTTTCTTCAATAAAGTAGGTACTTTTCGGAATATAGTGGCAAAATTTTCTGAGAAGATGCCTTAAGTACAAGTAAATCATAACTAATTAAAATATTCGTTCAGAATTCTGTTGCTAATTCGGCATTTTGGATTTTAGCCGGCGATGTCTCCGACCAATAGTCCAGAGATCGTAGGTTCGATTCCTACCAAAGACTGGAAAAAAAACAATAGCCACAAATTTTTTCAAACACACACAATAACAAAAAAACACAAATACAACACAAAAAATGCAATGTTGGGTTAATTGATGTGTGACTGTGCATTGTCGAAATTATGTACGCTGGACACTGAGCAGTCAAAACAGCATTAGTTAAATTCTGACATACTGCTAATACTATTCCATCTTTCCTCCTCCTCAATCCAGTTCTGGTACAATGCACTACATATGTAGGGGTTGGCCCCTTAGTACTAGTACCAAAAAAAGCTGTCAGTCTGCATTGAAATAGAAGAAAGAAAATGTAAGAATCTACTTAAACTATCAGAATGAAGTGTTCATAACATTTGCATTTTGAAAATATATCTATCTATGAACATCTGCTGATTGTTGTTGACAGCAAGTAATGCCTATAATGCAAGAGTACTTGTACAAGACTCAAAATATAGATAATTTGTATTGAGAAATAAGACACAATAAGTTCTACACTTTGGCCCTTAAAATAAACACAGTTAATTAATTTTTTAAAACAACCCTGCCAAATTAATATGCATAAAATTTTTCACTTAATCTCTTTTGCAGTTGTTTGAAAATGAATTCAAAAACAAAATTACACGAAGAGCAGAAATATGAAAAGCATCATCATAAAACCATAAGATTTTAGTTTTATTGTTTTTCCTTTTATTTTTTAGTTTAACAGATATAATACTGGAAACGAAGCGACAAATAATAAAGATATAAAAAAACACGGCTCTAAAGTGACATTTTCAAAGTCGACAACAAGTCAATATTAACAAAGAGAAAAAATATTTAAATTAAATTTTATTGAATTGAAAATGTTACATTTATGTACATATATTGAAATTTATAGTATTCAAATTAGGTACGTTGTTCCTGGTAAAAGAAATAATTACCAAACACAGAACTAAAATCTATGACTGATCAAACAGTTTTCAAGAAGCCTGTGGGTGCTGTGTTATTTCAGAGAAGTCCGTTCCATCTGATGGTTATTTTTCAGTTTGTATAATTGTAAGTAACAAAATTGAAACTTCTGTTCAATTTGGAGTTCAAGATAAAACTAAAACTTTTATTATTGAGAATTTCTTATTCTGCTTAAAGCTAATTTAATAGTTTGTTTATAAATTTATTTTTTATCATTGAAATATGAAACTCCTTTGCTGATTATTATTGAGTCATCAACGGAAAGAATAAAAAGATTTAAAAATAAAATTTGTGTTTATTTTACTTAATTTGATTTTGTTTGTATTGTTTACTCTACTTGGATTCAATGGGCACAATTATAGTTTACAAAATTATGGAATATTAAGATCGGATTCGTGTATGTCACTTGTAACTATGTGTTCAGACCAGCGTTGCCATAATCTTTTCTACAAAATCTTCAAATTTGGAATACAAAATGTGCTTTTCAAATGAATTTTTCCACTAGTTTTTGAGTGTTCATTTAATTTTTTTGGGAACATTTAATTTGGCAAATGATTTATCCGGAGAATAATTAACCGGATATGACTGTAATGGAATAAAATTAAGACTTCTGAAAAAAGTTGAAAGTAAACAAATTATATTAAAAAAATATGGAGCAAAAGCTGCACAATTTGCAGCAAAACTATTTTTTAAAACAAAAATCTTCAAAACTGCTTATAGCTTCGAAAAAAATTTAATTAATAATTGATGCTAACGTTGCTGTTCATTCTTGGTGGTTTGTTTCGCAGTTGCGCGAGTGTTTCCATAAATCGCGCGTCAAATATTTTGAAGCTAACTTCGCGACGACCTGTGATGTATACGAGATTGTAAAACAATGTTGATAAGGCCACTACCTTCAGCGACCACTATAAAGTGATTAGAACCAATTTCTTTTGACCTACATATCACGACCTAAGGAACCTGAGGTATGTGCTACCGTAAGAAGCAGCGGGACAAACTTGAACAGCGTTATATTTTATACCTAATCGCTTTTGAATTTCTTAAATAGTATTATATATTGGGTGTTTTTTATTGAGGTATAGAACTTTAAGTTGGCATCACTTTTTTAACTGGCGGCCATTTTGTCAGCTGTCAAGTGATTAATATTTAGTTTGGTTTGCCATTTCATCATGAACAGGTTGACAAAAGAACAACGCTTGCAAATCGTGCAAATTTATTTCGAAAATAATGGTTCAGTTCGCGAAGTTTACCGCAAGCTCCGTCCATTTTATGGTCATCAGAGCAATTAATTCGGTTAACCATGGATCGTTTTCGCACTACGTTTACTCTATGTGATAATACGCATCCGCAGAGACGTCGAACAGTGCGCACCGAAGAAACAATTGCCGCTGTAGAGCAAAGTGTTGAAGAGGACCCGAATGAATCGATTCGCCACCGTGCACAGCAGTTGGAGCTTTGTCCATCAACTTTATGGAAGATTTTGCGCAAAGATCTTGGCTTGCGACCTTACAAGATCCAGCTTGTGCAAGAATTAAAGCCGCGAGACCATGCAATGCGTCGTGATTTTGGTGTATGGGCCGAAAATGAGATTGATCTCGATGCTGATTTTCATCGCAAAATTTTGTTCAGTGATGAGGCTCATTTTTGGTTGAATGGCTACGTCAACAAGCAAAATTGCCGCATTTGGAGTGAAGAGAATCCACATGAGACCCTTGAGACGCCATTACATCCACAAAAACTGACTGTTTGGTGTGCTCTATGGGCTGGTGGAGTCATTGGGCCATACTTCTTCCGAAATAATGCTGGAGAGTCAGTTACCGTTAATGGAGACCGGTATAGAGCCATGATAACCGACTATTTTGTTCCCGAATTGGATGGCATGATTGTGGATGTGTTGTGGTTCCAACAAGACGGCGCTACATGCCACACAGCGCACGTCACAATCTATTTATTGAAGGAAACATTCGATGAGCGCATAATTTCGCGGAATGGACCTGTCAATTGGCCACCAAGATCGTGTGAT
This sequence comes from Epicampocera succincta, assembly GCA_932526305.1. Lineage (NCBI taxonomy): Eukaryota > Metazoa > Arthropoda > Insecta > Diptera > Tachinidae > Epicampocera > Epicampocera succincta. The sequence goes on along the minus strand of OW052038.1, from coordinate 26,422,046 downwards.
TTGACACCATTGGATTATTTTCTTTGGGGATATGTGAAGTCGCTCATCTACGCCAACAAACCAGAAACGTTAGGGGACTTGGAAGCCAACATTCGTGGCGTTATTGCCAACATACGGCCCCATATGCTCGAAAAAGTGGTTGAAAATTGGACCTGTAGAATTGGCTTTATTCGAGCCAGCCGCGGCGGCCACATGCCCGAAATCATATTTAAACATTAATGGCATAAAATTATCCTTCCAATAAAGCCAAATTGATGGACATTAAAACGATTTTCTTGTGTTTTATTTCAGTTCGAAGTTCTATACCTCTAAAAAAAACACCCTGTATTTTGTATATGATCATGAGATACTAATTTGTTTTTAATTTAAAGCTTGTGCAAAAAATTACATATCATAACATGTGTTTAGCTCGAATTTGTACGAGAAATAGTTCGTAAATAATAGTATTCGGAGCATTAAGGCTACTACCATGAAAAACATTGTTAGATTTCTTCGTCAAGGATTAGGACCAGCTTAGACAAATAATAAGCCTCATAAAGTATGTACAGTTGTACTTGCGTTTACAGTGACCTACTTTAGCTGACATATAAATCAAGTCCTGTCATTATTTTCTCTAGCTTTGAACAATCAAATAACCAAACCAGGATCGATGTGGTCTCTAATGTTACACAGTCTTTAGAATTCCGCAAACGTTGAGAAACTTATTAACTCTTTATGGTAATATTGAAAAACAATTTCAAGAAGAAGATAATTCTTGTTTGAGATCTTGATCTCTCTTCACAAATATCACCCTTTTCGATTGAACTTAAAAGTTCTGCAATTGATTTATTGCAAAGGTAAGAGAGCTCTGCTGGAGTCGTTCCTGTATGACTCCAGTTATGCAGGTTCCTCCGAAACCTCAATTATCTGGAAGTGGTCGAACAAAGCTATCGTTCAATATTATATTCTAAGTTTAATATTTTTTTTCAAACTCCGCACAAAATTTTTTTGCGTCTTCCCACCAAGTTTTACTTTGTTGGAGTAACGAAAGAGATCAACACCAACCCTACACTTTTGTAATTAATAAATCATCATTAAACTTTCAAAAGCGCAAGGGCAGGCCCCTTTTAGATATAACGAGATTTCGATTCAGGGAAGTTTTCAAATTCGAATTAACGGTGTTTTTCAATTTGTTTAATACGTAAAAGCAATATGTATAAACAAAAAACATTTTGTGCACTTTTAAAAAAGTTTTAAAAAGTTTGTTATTTGTTGTTGCTTAAGGCTTTTCTCGCGTATCTTATCCACTGAATTTTCCACATTTGTTAAAGAATTAAAAGCGTGGGCTATTACTCTGACGGCACTGCCTAAACTATAAAACTAGAAACCTTTCTATTTGCAAATATTCAGGTTGTTTTCGACGATTTACTTTACTGCGTGAAGATGGTAGTGATATATTTTCTCTTTTTGTCGAATTGAAGTGAACATTACAGGAGCGAGTTTGTTTTTCTACTTCAGCTTCTTTTGCTCCATTATGAATGGCAGTGTGTTTGTAACACTGATAATATTTTATGCGTGCAATTGTGTTCTATTTTCACGCCGAACACTCTTTTAAAACACAGCCTTGCAAACCAACAAGCAACGTTGCCACAAAAATGTTTAAAAGTTCCACCAAAAATTTACGATTTATATTAGGTTAAACAGAACTTGTATTGCAAAAAAATTCAGCTAGCGAGGTGTCCAAAATGTATGGAGTTTTTGTGAATCAATGAACCTTTTTCAAGGGACCAACGAATTACAGCGCTTCTACTGTATCTTATTCCTTTATTCCGCATAGGTTACACACGTAAGTCAATAAAGTAGCTTAAAACGTGGCTCGATTTAGAATTCGTTTAACTGTTATATACTTACACACATACATTTGTATGTATGTGTGTACACACATACATGTGTACGTAAAATTGATTCTGTGAGCGATCCCAAACTGAATTATTTTATTTTTTTATTTGTGATCTATTTACAATAATAAGGACGTTTTATATGGAATAAAATATGTACGTATAAACACGCCTTATTGATTTTTATAAATCGATAATTTAACTTTATACATATAACTGTTGTTGAACCGTGTTCAACAATATAAATCAAATAAATTCATTTATATGTTTTTCCCTCCATTTTTATACATGAACTCTTCAATATTTTTCTCCTCCCTTTTTTATATAAATTGTTATATAAATTTCCCCTCCTTTATTTTTTCTCTTTTTATCAAAATTGTAATAATTGTATTATTTTATATATATATATATTTACATAACTTAACAGAACAGAAAGCGTTTCTTATTTTTAAGTTTAGTTAGTTACGTTTAGTCACTCAATAAAGGAAGCACGAAGCTTCCCAATTTACATCAACAAACAGATGTTTCTTTTTCTATAAAAACTTCTGCAAAATCAAAAAAAAAACTTCAAAAGTGAAGTTAAAAAATTGGATTGCTATGCAACCAGTCCAACACATGTATATATGTATGTGCAGCAAATGCAACCGAATGTATATAGGGATCGTATATACATACATATCCTTAGAGAAAATAGGGGAATTAATATGTTTTATTTATGAATTATTTACAATCCTTACTTACAAACTATACAATAATTAAATGAAAGCAGATCAAAAACTTGATTTCTTTCAAGTCGTCCGTCTTCTCATCTAAAAAAAAAATGTTTTCAATAGGAAGTTTATATTTACACCGAAGTACATTTGTTTAAACTTGATACTAATTTGTTTTCGTTTTATTTATATTTTGTTTCCATGTAAGCCTTCTATGTAAATAGAGACCTAAATCTTTAACGACACTTTTCGAAGGAATTACATTGAATTACTTGGTACAGTAGTTTTGCGAGTTTCATATATATGTAAAAATATATACACATATATATATTTCGAAAAAGGTTATACAAATTAAGTGGCCTCGTAATAAAAATTTTTAAAGTTTTATATATATGCACTATATAACGGAATTAATTTTGGAGAAAAAACGAAAAAAACAAAAAAAAAATGTTATGAACTTCGAGACTGTCATATGGTAAAACAAAGACTTCAATGTAAATGACGACGTCAAACCCAAAAATAATGCCACTGCGAACACCTATGAAGTAGAATCAACTGAACAATTGAAAATGTATAAAATAACACGGAGTGCGCAGTGAATCTTTTCCATGTGCAAAAATAATTTTTAAATATATCCACAAACAACAAAGAAATTTGATAGTCCTTTTTTGGGGGCACAGTTTGCCCTCTACTTATATACACATATACAATAATACATATAAAAAAAAACTGAAAATTGGTCCACAAATGGCGAAGTTATGCTCATCTTTTATATTATAAAATCCTTTAAAAACTATGTGAAAGGAGTAACATAATTTAAAGTGGGCGTGGTTTAAAAAAAGGAGCGTATAATTCATTCCAGAGTTAACTTGGTGTGATTTGTTATTTTAAAATTGGTCCACATATGGCGAAGTTATGGTCTTTTATATTATACAATCTGTAAAAAACTATGTGGCCACAATGGGTGTTAAATGCTGTGAAAATTTCAGGAAGATCGATCCAGCGGTCTGATCACCTATAAGGTGCAAACAAACACAAATTCTATTTCATATAAACATACATATATAGATATATGCACATAGATAGCACTCAGGGGCCACCCCTACAGTGCATTGTGCCAGAACTAGGTTATGGTTGGAAGAAAAGAAGGAGTTATGCCTTTTTGTTTATCGATTGTGTTTTTTAAAAATATGCGCTGTTTTATTTTAGTTTATTTTGCGGAGAGGCAGATGCCAAAATTTAAATTGTTCTGACGTTCAGTTCACCGTGTGCATACCTTCGGTCTAACATCAACACCTAACATTCCGTTATTGTTCTTTAGTTAAGGGGTGCCAAATAATAAAACTGATTTTGATACCATTGTTAAGCTTGCAACTGATTCTGTTGTAGATTTGCAATCAAGTAGTATTGAAAATGCATGAAAAATCAATACCTAATAGCTCAAGCTCATTATTTACCGCTACTTCTATTAATATTATGGCGGCCATCTTATATAATCACTATTCAAGAAGCTTGGTTAAATAAACAGTTGATTCAGCTATACAAAACAGCCAATACGATTGTTGCAGACTCGATCCCTATGGTGCTACTTCAATCTTTATCCAGAATAATTTTAAGGATTTATAAAATAGAAGTTTTTGAGATTAGAGGTTTTACTGATAGTGTAAACTAGAGGATATTAAATTATAACCTCCTTTTACATTTTATAGATAACAAACATTTTTTTGGAATAATTGGAACATACGGCATGCGTACAACAATCAGAGGAACTTCTAAATTTTCATACAGTGTATGACTTCATGAATTGCCACAATATGATAACACTTGCTGAAAGTGGAAGTGAACGTGTATTGGCTGCATTTGTAATAATATCTATAGTGGAATATGTTATTAAAGAAATTCATGCATGACATTGTCCGGAATATAACACTGTTCTATGCCAATATCTTATTGGCATAGATCTGTGACTGCGGGAAGTCCGGCGGAAATCGCATCGTGAGTCGCCGTTGACGGTGATAGCTACACCAACATAATTTTTTTTAAAGTTGGGACGAATGTCAATTCTACATTTTAGCATTGATAACCATTCATCCAAAAATGCAACAATTCTCTAAATTTTAGGACAAAATTACGGTACTCTTCAAAACTTATTATTATTCATGCAGCAAAAACCTGGCATAAGTACCTAAACCATAAACAGCAGATCTTTTTTAGGTTTATATCGGTTTTCCGGTTGAATAAACGAGCTTTTCTGATGACGTCCATAAATCCTCATGCTGCTCCATAAATTTTATAAAAATTTCAACTTGAGCGCTTTTTTTATGCTGTCCCCTGATTTAAATTATATATGTATATATTTATTCTGTTAAAATTTCATTAAAAGTACTTACATGATTACAAATTTTTATTTTATTATTCAATTTTGAGCGCGCAAAAACTATAAAATTAACCAACTAAACAAGAAGTTGCCACAGGTACTAAAATTTTATTGCTATTTCATTTGCTATTACTTTATGAGTTATTATTTAGCAGATCAGGCGAACGATTTACTTTGAATAACAACTTCCAATACGACTTAACAAAAATTAATAACTTTTATTTTAAATAGTTAATTTTTTTAAAGAAATAAAACATTTCTAGTTGATAGAACTATTTTGCTACTTTGGCAAGCATCGGTGTATTTTCGAAGAACAAAAACAGCTGACAACTAAAAATTAGAACATGTATTACAAAAGAAAGTGTTTGCAATATTTTTATATTTTTACCTATTTTTTGGTATAAAATCATCAGTTTTACCCCTGAAATAAATAAAAAACAAATAAATTTATTCAATTAATGTGTTTTTATTGAGTTAAAGATAAAAATCTGTCCAAAATTAAGAAAGTGATTTCAGATCGATAGCCTTACAGTTGATCGGTTTCAAAGCACAAAAGTTCAAAAAGTTTTGTGCACAGAACACATTTTTTGCGATTTTAAATCGTGTGCGTCATACATATGCATGTTTTTCACAGAAAGAACAAGTACGAGTTTTACTATCAGAAAATTTTTTCATGAAAAATTCATAAAATTTTTTATACGTTTGGGTCAGTTAGGAAACTGATTACGGTTTAGAACCCCAGATCTTTACGAAATTTTTAGAAAAGCTAGAGCCAATGTCAATTCAAATATAAAAATATCTTAAATGAATTTTTATAAAAACAAGTTTCAAACAGCTGTTGATTCTAAGAGCAAATGGACTGAGATAAGAAAAATGGGTATTATTAATGACAGGTCTGCAGAGAACAATGCGATTGACGTTAATAGACTAAATCAACAGTTTGCAAACATACAGATGTCGGCAATTGAGATTAACTTTTACAACAACACAAATAGCATCGACTGCTCAAGCCATCAAGAGCATGAGTGTCTTAAATTAACCTTACCTAGGCGTAATTTTTAATAAACAATTGGATTGGTCTGACAATATCAATAGTAATTGTAGTAAGACATTTGGGATGTTAAAAAGCCTATGGATGTCGCAACACTATACTCCACCACATATTCGAATGTTGCTATCTAAGACCTACATACTGCCGAGCCTCATGTATGGCTGCAAACTTTTTGCTAGTTGTGATAGTGTGAGCGAACGCAGACTTAATGTAACATATAATAGTATTTCATGATACATATTTGGGATTAAGAGAAATTGCAGCATTTCAAGATAAGCGACACAGATATATAATATGACATTTAATAATTTACTAAAATTTAGAGTTCTTATTTTACCGCATAAAATTGTTTATACCAGACAACCTAATTATCTATGTATATCAAAGACTCTCCTTCTCAATATCAAGCAGAGGTAAAAAAATAAGCAGCTTCAAGCATAATAAGACCGTTTCTGAGCAACATTTCTTTATACATTCCATACGTCTTTGCAGCGAACTTCCCCCTTCTATACAATTAATTAGTAATGCAAGCCAATTTAAATCTGCAATTTCTGAATTCTTGACAAAAACAGTTTTAATAATATTTTCTTCTAACTTTTATATATCCCATTTAGTTATGTTTATTCTATTAGAGTATTTCTGCCAATATTTGAGTTTTATTTTAAACTTTATTTATTTTTCTATTTCTGACTATGTTTTATTTCTTTTTTAAACTTTATTTATTTTCTATTTCTGACTAAGTATATTTGATTTCTATTTTAAACTATATTTTTAATTTTTTTTCCTTTAATAATTTATATATTAATGTTGTGCCGAAATATGTGTGCCAAATCTCTAAGCAATGCTGTAATATAAGATAAGTTTTGTTGTATTGTTTTTTACATAAATAAATAAATAAAAAAAAGGAAAATAAATAAAATATGAAGTTCTGGATTAAATCAGAGGGTTGTTCGTTCAAGCCGCCTGTATCTAAGTTACGTGTCTTTTAGAGCTATTTATTTTCCACCACGGTTTTATGTCAGATGTGAGCTTTTTAACAACTTCTTCAGTAGTTTGGGACCAAGTTTTTTGTTGCTGGGGACTTCATTGCTTAACATCAGTGGTGGTGTTCACGGTTGGTTTATCCTAAGGTAAATAAGCTTTATAAATGAATTTTAAATAACAATTATTCTGTGTTGTCTACGGGTAGTCCTACGTATTGGCCCACAGATCCAACTAAAATACCTGATCTCTTAGACTTTGCTGTCTGCTGCGGAATTTCTACTGAGTTATTGCATATTACTGATGTTGATGACCTTAGACCTGATCACTCACCTCTACTTGTCAGTTTCAATGCTATGGTACTATGAAAAATAATATTTTAAATAATAAAACCGACTTAAAATCATTTTCAACTTTAATGAAAGAAATATAAATTTAAATATATTCTTTAAATCTCCAGACGAAAGAGATAATGCAGTCGAAACTTTCAATAGGAACATTCATGAAGCAGAGTTTTTGCCTACTCCCAATTCTCGAACCCAAAATAGTCGCAGCCAAGTTTTCTTATCATATGAAATCAGACAACTTTTAAGAAATGAGAGAAGACTTGGGGAATCTGGCAAAATAGTAGAAATCCAAATAGCAAACGAATTTACAATAAAGCTACTGTAGATCTTAAACTAGAGCTCTTTGAAATGAAAAATGATTGGTAACTTTCTCAACAATCTAAGCACGATCAATTTTAAAGATAATGAGTTTTCTTTCTGGAAGGCAACAAAGTATATTAAACGACCGATAAGGAGAAATGTACCAGTAAAGGATGCTAATAACATGTGGTGTAAAAGTGACAAATCCAAGGTGGAAGCATTTGCCTGCCATGTACAAAACTGTTTCCAACCTCACTCAATCACAAGTTCTTGTACGGATGAAGTCCTTAATTTTTTGTATAGTCCTTGAACTATGGATGGGCTTATAAAGCATGTTACTCCAGGCGAAGTCAAAGATGAGATAAGAAAGATAAATTGAAAAAAATCTACTGGGGATGATAGTATAGATGGAAAAGTAGTACAAGCTTTCCCTAAAAAAGGAATTCTTTATTTAACATATATATTCAACGCTATGCTTAGGCTGAGCTACTTTCCTATGCCCTGCAAATGTGCGCAGATTGTAATAGTTAACAAACCGAATAAAACTGAGAACGCTGTTTCATCTTAGCGACGGAAAAGCTTACTGGTTTTGTTCTTCAAACTATTTGAAAAAACATTTTTAAAAAGATAATTACTACAGAAGCTTTTAAGTTAAGGTTAATAATGAGTTTTCCAGAATTTGTGAAATTAAAGCTGGCGTTCCACAGGACAGTGCACTAGCTCCAATTATTTATACTATTTTCACATTAGATATGCCTACGAGTTCAACTGTCTTACTTGCAACTTATGCAGATGATACTGCGATTTTAACATCAGACGTTTGTCTAAATAAGGCTTCAATTTTCTTACAGAGTTATCTTAATGAATTTGAAAAGTGGTTAGTTAAATGGAATATTAAGGTTAATACTGAGAAGTTTGTCCATTTTACATTTACACTGCGAAGGAGCGTTGCGCCTGTATTTTGTCTGAACAATATTCCGATTCCTCAAAGTGAGAGCGTCAAATATTTAGGTTTGCAAATTGACAAGAGGTTAACATGGAAGCAGCGTTGCCACTTTCTGCACTATAGTGCAAAATCTCCACTATTTAAAATTTCTTGCACTGTGTTTGCACTATAAATTTTTTGTGTAATTTTGCACTATTTAACAACACTGAATAATATTTTTTGAATTGGCAGTTTTGTTTTTTATTTTTCATTTTACAGTGCTGCTGTGAAAATAAATTAGTTGCCTTTGTCTAACACATTGCAAAGCCCCACCAGACGTATTAAATATGGTACCTGCATTAGATATACACATATCAGATGACGAATTGTTATGTGATAAAATGTCAAATTCTTGTTAGAATATTTTCTGTTCTGCGTTTAAAGTTTGACCGGTGTTGCCTTTTTAGTGGTCTTAGCTTCGGTTTAGATTAATATATGTTTCTGAAAATTTCTTTACTTATAAAGAAGGTATTAATGAAGTATTTTTCTTAAGAAACTTAAAAATTTTGGTTGTTGATATATGACTATGTTGAGATAAGGGAGTGATATGTATTCTTAAAAGTATTGAAAATACATGCATAGATAACTACATAAATATGTATGTAAATTACTATTTTTAAATTAATGAATGAATTTGTTATATATTTTGTTAATCGTTATTTTCATACATATGTACATATGTATGTAAATAGAATCATAATGTATAGTAAAAAAAAAAGATCTCTTTTTCCATTTTAAATGTCATGTTTAAAATATAATAAAATAAAGAATGTTTATCCTTATCATTTTTTTGCACTATTTTATTTGATTTTAAACTATTTTTGGCATGAGTCTATGTAATTTTTAGGTCACCCGGTGGCAACGCTGCATGGAAGTCATACATCAAAGCAAAGAGACAGCAATTGAATATAAAAACTAAACGCCTTCATTGGTTATTAGGGTCAAAATCTCAGTTGAATTTGAGAAATAAGCTAAGTATTGACAAAGCAAATCTTAAACGTGTTTGCAGTTATGGAATTCAGCTGTGGGGCAAATCAAATGTCGAAATTTTGCAATGATATCAGTCTAAAACTTGTCGAATAATTCAATTCAGAATGATCTTTTCATACCGATAGTTATGGAAGAAATAAGAAGGTTCAGCATAAATTATTCGGAAAGCTAAGTCATCATGATAATCCCTTAGCAGTAGACCTTCTTGATGATTCTGAAGAAAATGGCGTTTCATATTTTGGATTTTCCATTCAGGAACTGTTATATTTTGGCATTTTATATAATGAAATATCGAAACTAATGTTTGTATCATTGTTGTTGTACTCAGTGGAGTGCAGCAACTCCTGTTATGTTGGTTATTGTATTAAATTTACTTATTGTCCATTAATGGATAAATTGTAAATAAAGAATTTATTAAAAAAAACTGTTGATATATTGTACATATGTATGTATGTTACAAAAATACTAAACTTTAATGATTTTTCTAAATTTGATACATTATATGAGACTAAATGGCATAAATTCAATTGTAATTGGGAATTTGAAATATTTGCATTATTTACACTACTATCCACTGTACTTATGTATGTATGTATATGGCCTTTAACGGAGACATGAATCACGAAATTAGATTGCAATAAAAGACTTTTTAGATATTCAGCATCAGTTACGGAATCAGCATATAATTTACAACTGGACTACGTGTATTTTTTGTTATTGATGAAAATACAAAGCTCACCAACCCTGACTTTAACGAGCTTATCTGCTTTTGAATTTTTTTTTCTTAACTGTCTCAGGTTATATCTTATGTGTTGTGGCCAGGTTATATCTTATGTGTATCGTCATTTTGTATAAACACATTCTGACCTTTTAAATTACCCCTAGCACCAACTACGTCATAAGCCTGCAAACTCAATACTAAGTTGAACAAAAACGATTTTCCATAAGATAACATGCAAGTTGACACTTAACGTTAGCTTTTGATGTGTCACTACATCGTTTCCTTGGCAGCTTGTATATTTTTACCATTTAGCCCAGAAGCAATAGTATTTGAATCAATTGATCTGCGTTTAATATATTCAAGCCTTGATTTGGTCTTTTTTCAATCATTCTTTAGCCTCACGTTCTCCTCTTTCAGTTCTTGCATCTCTGCTTGGATCGCTACAAGATTTGTTTTTCTAACAACATCTTTCAATTTATCATCGAATAGGTCACTAAATCTAGACCATGAAAAAACATCTTGGGTAGCTGCTTGGTTGTTCTTAGCTATACCTCGACAAATTACATGTTTTTTACTATTATTATTTTCAGTCTAATTGTTATAATATCTCCCATCACTCCCCTAAAAACCCATATCAATAACATAGTCTAAAGTAATATTTGTTAACTCGCATTTCCGTTCCCATATAAATAAACGAAAATGCAATAAAATAAATAAATGCAACTACGCAAATTTAATAAACAATTATAAAACTTTAAATTTAATAATTACTAAAACTTAAGTTGCTGTTATTGTAAATATAAGGTGAACTAAATCTGTATTTTTTTCTGTTAAATTTGGAATATTTCTGTAGTTTTATACGTTTTTATATGTGTAACTCTAAATGTCAACATAAATGTGATTAATTTTGCTTATTATCTCAATATAAGATAGATTGCAACATAAATAAAATACAAACAAAAAAAAAATGATAACCCTAACAATTTATTTTCTTAAGAATCGTTTTCTAAAAAATTAAATAAAACGTAACAAATTATTAAAACCAGACTATTTCTTAAGAATTGTTTTCTTGCATTTCTGTTCCCATATAAATGAACGAAAATGCAATAAAATAAATAAATACAGTTATACAAAATTAATAAGAATCCATCAAAACCACATAATTGCAAACTAAACTTTTACTTGTTGAATAAAAATACATATTTGTAATTAGTATATAAGACCCAAAGAATGAAAAATAAAGTCAGTTATATTTTGATCAACTCACTAAAACAATCGTGTTTTGTTTTTAAACAGTTCATAATCTGAATTTAAAAGTGGCACAGTCAGTAGGATACCGCAAATAAAAATAAAGTTTCAAAAAGTGAAAATAATATTTAAAGGATAAGAAAATCAAAAGATTTCTTCATCTACGCGGTAGAACTCGAAATTTCAATTTCTAGTGCGGTATCTCTGCACAAACCTGAACAAATCCAAGTTTGTATTCATCCTACGAAAGATCGTGGATGAACATACATAGGATATCAAAAAACCCTTGGTAAACACTCCAAATTTTTGTTTTGGAAATAACAATATCTAATAATCCAATTTTGTCCTACGAAAGATCGTAGATGAACATACATAAGATATCAAAAATCCCTTGGTAAACACTCCAATTTTTTTTTTATAAAAATAACAATATCCTTAATTCAAGTGAAAAGTGTTATAAAAATTCTGAAAAATAAAACAATATTCTTAACTCAACAAGTGAAAAGTTTTATAAAAGTAAAAACAATATTCTTAATTCAACAAGTGAAAAGTTCTATATTCTGTCTCACTAAGGACCTTTGAATAACAATATTCTTAATTCAACAAGTGAAAACTTAAAAAAAAACAATATCCAACGAGACATTTTTTTCCCCAAAATTAAACCACCAAGTGACAACACTCTTCAAGGAGAAACACACAATTTTTTCATTCATCAAGTAACAACACATCCAAAGAATAACTAAAAGGAGAACCAGAACTCAAAGGAATCAGAAGCCCTCGATGCCAATCCACACCAAACATTAAGAGTAAGATTTATTTTTAGTTTATAAATTTAATAAAATTCCCGTGTAAAGAAGAACATATACAATATCAATCATAATCAAAACCTAATATCTTGTAAGTGTTAAATGAATATAAGGGAAAAATCACAATAGAATCGGAAATAGAGAGGATTATTTTGTACACTTCAAAAGAAGAAGTTATTATAACCCTGGAGAGATACTCTCGTCAAATGACATTAATAAAGAAAATTGCAAGAAAGAAATATATATAAGAAAATTAAAACATATTAGGGTACAGAGAACCAATAGGAAAGACAATAATTACAAAATGGTAGACCAGGTAATAGACCAAGCTAACAGTTTAACAATAAACCCATTAAAATACCTGAATAATTTACAAGAGTTCAATGGGGACCATAGGGACCTACAAATCTTCATTACACTCATATGTAGGGTACACCCACATTTGCGCACGTTTGACGAACTATCACAATTACTATTTTCGGACGTAATCAAGTAAAAACTTAATGGAAAACCCATGCAGACTATCGAAATCAACTGCCACTCCGTCGTGGCCGTCTCTTGGCCAGAGATAAAAAACATTCTGCAAAACAACTTTGGGGATAGGCGATCCTGCGAGGAGCTTTTCGATGAGTTAAGAAGTGTAACATTTAAAACAAATACAGTGGAATTTTATGAAGATATAAAAAATAAACTACAGAGGCTAAATAACAAAATAAAAGTCATATTAGGGGAAGATGAAGCCGCCAGACAAAGTGCAATCAACAACATGCACACCGCATTGAACATTTTCAAAGGTAAGCTTCCCGAACCGATGAAATCAATACTATTTTGCAGAAACCCAGCAGATTTAGAAGGAGCCATGGACATTCTGTTCGAAGCCGGGTATGCTTATTCGACGAACAATAATAAGTAACACCAAAGACACAATTCGCAACCAAACAAACGTCTATACTTTAATAACAAAGGAAGACATTTGCAGAGCCAACCCATGACCAACACACAATTCAGACAACAACCTCTGAATAACCAACAACCTTTTAATGACCAACGAACAAATTTTCCTCGAACGTTTCAGGGACAATACAGACACCCCCAACAACCACATCGGAATCTACATAATCAAACCCCATCGAACCCACCTTTCGTTCCGAACAGACAGAACTTCAGACACCCACCGGAACCTATGCACATAGGCAAAATGGAACTATCAGAAAATTTTCGGGCTCCAGCCTCGGGGGAAACTACCATCTACAGCAATCAAGACTAAGTTAGAACACATACGATTAATTATAGACACAGGAACAACAAACTCAATTTTAAGCCCTGGGATTTGTCATCCCAAAAGAATTCACTTAACAAACCCTCTATTGATAAAAACATTACAACTCAAACTTTGTGTTAATAAAAAAGCTATAGTACACACTTTTGAAGAATTAGGAGCAATAGGCGCACTTGAATTTTTCTAATAAAATTCCATGACTTCTACGACGGCTTAATAGGCAATGACATCCTAAGACTATTAAATGCTAACATAGATTATAAGACTAGGAGTATAACTTTTGGCAACAGAACATTGCCAATGATTTTTGAAGATAGTAAACTCAACGACGACGTAATGTGTTTTGAAGAGGATAATAAAAAAAATCGTAGCAGGAGAAATGTTTAGAATAGAAGACAGAAGAGAAATAATCAACTTACCTGAGAACGATCGTTTGACTACGCAGAAGGTAGACAACGATGATTTATGTACTATGGAAGGTAGAAATAGTAAACCACTGACAGAACAAATTCGAACAGAGCACATGAATGCTAAAGAAAAGGCACAACTTTTGAAATTAATAAGGAGATACCCAAACATTTTTTTATCGGGATGGTACTGAATTAACGTTCATATCCGCTATAAAACATGAAATCAGAACCACCGACAACATACCCATACATACCAAATCATATCGCTACCCCTCCATACATAAGAACGAAGTAGAAGCACAAATACAAGAAATGCTCGACAACAAAATTATCAGACACAGTAACTCTCCTTATTCCGCACCCATTTGGATCGTGGCGAAGAAGGCCGATGCAAGTGGGAAAACCAAATGCAGACTCGTCGTAGACTCAATGAAGTTACCATAGACGATAAATACCCAATTCCTAACATCGATGAAATCCTTGATAAACTGGGAACATGCCTGTATTTCAAAACATTGGATTTGGCCAAAAGATACCATCAGATCGAAGTTAGGGAACAAGATATTAATAAGACCGCCTTCACCGTGGAAGGAGGATACAATGAATTCATTAGAATGCCATTCGGGTTGAAATAATGTTCTTAAGGATTACATTAAAAAAATTTGCTTGGTTTATTTAGATGATATAATCATCTTTTCCACCTCCCTACAAGAACACATTAATTCAATTAATTTAATTTTTCAACGCTTACAAGTAGCCAATCTTAAAATAAATTTAGATAAGTCGGAGTTTTTTAAACGGGAGACTGAATTTCTCGGACACATAGTGACACCTCTTGGAATAAAAGCTAACCCTAAAAAGATAGATCGCGTCAAAAAATTGCCAATACCTAAAACTCCCAAACAAATAAAACAGTTTCTTGGACTAACAGGATACTATAGAAAATTTATAAAGGATTATTCCATGATATCTAAGCCTATGACCAAGTACTTGAAGAAGGGCACTAAACTTTCTGAGTTCGATTATAAAATCGTTTATAAAAAAGGCACAAAAAACAACAACGCCGATGAAAAAAAAAATCAATATACATTTTACCTCTAGCAGTAACCATACTTCCAATGCAGACATAGAACGTCTACACAACACCATACATGAGCATATAAAGCTTCTAAGGCACGATGAAAAGAATAAAGAACAAACAACAGAAGAAAAAATTCTGCGGATAATAGGATACTACAACAACACAATTCATAGTACAACTAAGATCAAACCTATTGATTTCCTGAATGGAAAAATTAACTTGATGACTAAGAAAAAAGAGGAATACATAGGCAAATTGAATAAAAATAGGACAGATGTGACAATAGAGGATGGTTCAAATTATATCAAAAGATTAGAGGGGGCAAAAACCATAGGAGATATAGGAAGATAGATAGTAAGAAAATCGATGACGAACACGTCGAGAACGTTAAGACAGGGCATAAATATTATAAAACTCATATCAGACGAAGTAAGAAATTTCAAGATAGGGATAACCCCAGAATAATAGTTAAATAATAATATTTCCGAGTATACTGATACATAATATACAATCTTTTCAGATGACACTTTGGATTTTCCTTACGACTATTTTTATAGTTACCTACGGACAATACCTCGACATTCAAGACCTATCCGATAATCATGCTTATATACCAATTAAGATCAGAGACGTAGAGATCACCGATAAATACATTAGGATAATTCACGCTATCAACACTACGCAATATATGGAAACAACCAATTTTTTACAGGATAATATCCGTAAACTTTCGGATACTTACACAAACATCCCTCTAGTATTAGAAAGCGTAAATAAAAACATGGAAATATGTAGGACGAAGATAAATAACTTGACATCTAGATTCAGACAAAGACGAGGATTAGTGAACGCAATAGGCAAAGGACTAAAATTTATGGATAGTGACGACGAAAAACAAATTTTCGACAAAATTATAAACCTCAAAAAAAATAACAGAGACACAATAACAGCGTTAAGCGAAGTCTCATATTTGAGCACTTCTATGTCAACTATCCTAGGTACGGACCACATAAATAGCCAGCAGAAAATAATACAGACCTATGTAAACAGATTAAAGACAGAGACGCAGAATAAAATTATCGACTTAGAAGACGAAACCCTACTTTTACATTAACCTACTAACGGACCATGTGAACGGGATTGGACACGTTATTTTTAATTCAAAATTGGGGATAATTCCTTCAGACATACTAACAGAGGAAGAATTTAATTTTATAGGAAATATAGAACCTTATCTTCAGACGAAAGTATCACTAGCATACAAAGAAAACTTAATAGTATTGACATTGAATGTTCCAAGATTTTTGAATGAATCATTTTCAGAAGTAGTATTTGAACCAATTCCCGATGATAGAAATAGAACCTTATTACTGAACAGGAACACTGTTCTTATTCAAAACAACGAAGTATATAAATCAAACACATTAGAATATAAAAACTTGGAGAACATAAATGATAATTGTCTAACGAGTATTGTCAAAAATCTTGAACCTAAATGTAATATGAAATTAACAAAAGACTCAGAAGAAAGGAAATTTACCCTGGTTTACTTATATTCAAACACTATCAAGATAAATTTTAAACTAACTGTAAACATCCATATAAACTAGAAAAATTTAAAACTTATTTAATAAAATTCAAAAACTGTGTTGTTAAAACAAAAATAAAGACTTATGAAAATTTTAATGTAAATACAAGAGAAATATTTGTCCTGGAAAAATGTATATTAAAATAAATAAAAACAATGTTCAACTTACTGACTTAGATATTAAGGACATATATTTTAATGAAACCATAAAAATTGTTAGTGGAAGAGTTAATTGAATTATTGTAAGTTATAAAAACCTTTATACTGTCATTATATGTTATACTGTCATTATGGTCTGTATCTAACCTTTAATTTTTTCTACTATTAGTCTGTATATATTAGACGTTACTGATTGTTTCAAACACGTAAAGAGCAAGTTAGTATGATATTGTTGGCAGACATTTTTAAATATTTTTGAATTGAATTCGGTTCCATGCCCACAAACAATTTAGTTACGAATGCCATGCATAGTTAGAAAGTGTTTTAAAAATTTTTTACGCAGAGACTATTTCTCGCTGTTACGTCTTTTTCCATTTCAGTACATCTAATAAAACGGAATATTTTACTTTGTGCAAAATGCTTTGAAAATACAGTTTGGACTATACGAAAAGATTCATTATGTTTAAAAACTGATGAATTTTTATTGGGTGCTAAGTGATTCTTTAAAATGTCTACTAAATATAATTTCTTCTCTATAATTGGAGTATGTGAAAGTTTTTCTATGTTTGTTTCTAATACGAGAACTAGAGTATAACTTCTTAAATAAGACCTGTACAATTTGTTCCTATTAAGACTTTAAATACAAAATTCAAACAATGTCGTTAATGTTTGTTATTGGGCATCTATCAAAAAATGTTTTATCAATTATCTTCGCATAGCGCTTTTTACGCTTTCCAATACCATCTGCTTTCTGGAAACTATCCACACTGGTGCGAAAGAATGATCGAAGATAATGTTGCTAATTTCTACAAAATGGGAATTTTTGAGCGTATCTACTTTATTTGGCTTCCGATTAAAATCATATTGTCTATATTCGTTGTAAATGCGCCAAAAAGTAACCATATCACTTCTGGTTGAATCAGTGTACTAGGGATTAAAAAAATCACCATTTTCGATACCTACCGGCACTTTTATGATGGCTTTGAGTCTTGGTGATATTAAACATTTTCCGGAAGTTAGGTTTGGTTTAAAAAGCAATCGAATAATTGAATTTCTTGCTATTAACTGTTTGTCCTTAAGGTTGATCTCAATTGAGTTAGTATATGAAGACCGTCGAAGTAGTTGCGAAACTTAAATATATACAGATGTAAATTTGTTAGTTCTGGTGAACATTTATCTATCTTTATTTTAAAGTTTCCGGTATATTCTGAGTTAATGAAGAATGCCGATGCACCTGTATCTACATATTAAAAAACGAAAGGGGAGAAGATGTACAGTTTGTAAAAAAATGTTTTCTCAAAGCTAAACATTTTTAGGAATTTCACTTTAAATAAAAAATAATAACAACAAATTTCATATATTTGTACTTTGTTTTAGAATGTAACTGTTATTTTGTATTTTGTCGACAGTACGGCGGCGGAATTTTGAGTACTAAACGCATACATTAAAGAAAAAGCACGCCAAAACAATTTTTACCCACTTTGAATGGTGTATCTTAATTTTTTTCAAATTTATTGATTTTTACTAATCAAATAAATTCAGTAGGCGCACACATGTGATCACGTAATTAAGTTTAAACAATGCCAGGAAAACGACTCGATAAAAATATTACCTACCCAGTGTAAAATACTATTAAAAAATCAAAACTCACAAAGAAATTGATGAAATGTTTTCCCTTAACCGTGCTGAAAAAAGGAAGAATTGAACCTAAACAAACACCAGGCAGACCAACAGAAGTAACGCGGGGCATTGTAACGAAAATTTTAAAAATTATTGTCGAAAATCTTTATTTAAATACCAGAGGAATAGCACTTGACATCAATAATGAATTTGGAGTAGATATCTCTCATCAGACGGTTTGAAACGTGCTGCAAAACCATAAATACTCTTCAACGAATTACATAGTGGTGCCGGAAAATTCGGATTTATTGACCATGAAAACCCCTAAAATTCAAAATATAAATTTTACCAAGATAACGACCCAAAACAGAAATCATATATTTCTAGATCCTGGCTATTATATAATTGCGGAAAAGTAATTGATACCCCGGCGGAAGGACCAGACTTAACCCGGATAGAAAATTTATGGGTCAATTTAAAGAAAAAAGCCGGAAGAAGGTCTCCGAAAAACAAAAACAAATTAATACCATTTATAAAAAAAAGCAAAAATTTATTACCTCCTAACCTGAACGTCTGGGAGGAGCTTGATGCTCAAGGTGGGCACAGAAAGCTCTAGCAGGCAAAATGTTATTTTTAACAATTTAGAAAAGTAAAACTGAGATAAATTGCGATTATTGTTTTGTTATTACAATTAATTTTGTTATTTTTTTTATTGAAATATGCTTAGAAACATCTAAAATCCGGTGAATTAAGAAAAAATATAATATATGTACTATGTACACACATATGTATTTATAAATTTTACTTAAAAATTAAAGTTTCATTTAAAGTTTTTAATTTTTTTTAGTATTGAAAACATTATTTTACAAACTGTATTATTATACGGCAGATTAGTACCATGTTTGTTAATGTCTAGGTATCCTTTTTAAGCTTGGAGGTATCGCACTGAACATTTTAGTTATCCACCATTTCGATATAATTGTCCAAGTCAGATATGTGGGACATTATAATTCTCAGGGTCAGGTTAAGTGTTAAAGTTTTCCAAATTATAATCAATATTATGGATTTCCCTAGGATTTCTTCGAGTTGGCCCACTGTTGTTTCTGAAGTGTATCCTGAGCTAGTATCAATGTGCCCTACTGTTTAATAGTTTGTGTTAGTGTTGCCTTGTGGTTGTTTCATATTATTAAATTTCAGTTGGTTGCTTGTGGTTGTGCGTTAAAGTTATGTATGTACATACATACATATGTATGTGTTAACGGATGTCTAACGGATGACTGATTGGCATGTAATTGTGGGTTATTGTACAAAATTTGAGGGTTATGATTTATGTTATGTTGTGGTATTTGGGATGAATGGTCTTTTGTAGGTGCTGTGTGACTTATAAAATCTAGTGTTTTCCTGTTTCTTGACTTGGTTCCTATTTTACTATCTGATTCCGTAACACAATGCCAGTGTGCTGCTGGTAGTGATTCTGGTTTCATAGCTCTGATTGACGAACCCAAAGGCTTTCTAAGACCTTATAACAATGTGTTAAGGAACGCCTTGCCAAACCAATCTGTTCTGATGTGTTACGACTAGTCTTCGTAATGTTGACCATTCAAGCTAGTTTCGTTGTAATGGTTATATTCCAATTTGATACGATTATCTTTCTTGTACAATTTTTTATGTTATGCTACTTGAATATATGTACATATAACGGTAATCCTTCGTTTTATATTCTAATTTATACAGAAACTAACCGACTGCGCCATCTAAATAAAATATTAAACTGTACTTAAAAAACCTTGTTATTTTATTCCAAACTGTTATTGGTTTTCGTGATTCACTTCTTTTAAAATGAAACTAATTTTCTAAATACAAAAATATTTACACAAATTAAAGTTCAATGATTCCATATTTTAAATGATTACAATTAAATATTATATTAAGATTTAATAATTTCAGGTTTCCAGTTAGGAAATTGATTACTTGTTAAAAATTATTTGGCTGTTTAATGCACTATGTATGCAGATGCGCTATTTAAACTAGGTGGCTTCGTTGTTGTGGTTGCAGTAGTTTCTGTGTCATGTGTTTTGACAGCATTCCTCGTAAAATAGTGAATAGAGCGTTAAGGTTAACACCGTACATCTTGCTCATATAGTACTATGTTTTATGACAAACAAATGCAATCACAAATATTAAAGATATGTAAATATGTATGTTCATATGCTGATTCTGTAGCGAATGGCTTATATGTTTGCATGTGTCTACAGATGTATGTAGTATGTAAAATCATTTGTTTTAACTCCAATAAAAAGCTTCAATATTAAAGAAATTGTAAGTACTGTCTTTTGTTGTTGTTTTTATGAAAATACATATGTAATTTAGATTTAGATTTTCAATAAGGGTTTGGGGTAATAAAATGTACAGATTCTTTAACATGTTTAAAAAAATTAGTTAAAATGTAATTAAATCATTTTGCGGTGTTAACCCATTTAAAGCCAAACCAAAACGACAAGGAAAACTTTTAAAAATTCTTTATTTATATAAAATTAGGAGTACAAAAAAATAGGAAAAGGAAAAAAAGTAAAATTTTTTTTCAGGATATAAAAGGGGTGTACTCAAATTGGTACAGTGGCCACTTATGAGTGAACTTTTGTCAATACAAAGTGTTTTCTTGCATTTTTTGCAACTCCACCGGCTTCTGTTGTGGCAGATGACACAACGTACACGATTTGGAAGCTTTTCGGGAACGTGATCGGCGGCGTCTAACTGTAAGGCTTCAATATTTGATGACGAAGGACGAGGAGCAGCGCGTTTTTTTGGTGATTGCTTTAGGTAAAATCTTGCTATAGTCCGTCGAAATAGTAACTGGTCCATGCTATTTTCCTTACTACATACAAGCGCCATGCATTGGACATATCCATATCTATCATGTAGGTAAATAAACTCCGCCCATGCCCTTGTTGTAATTTTGAAACATGTATGGGATCTGCATATCAGTTTTTTGCTTTTTTTGGGAACACCATCTTTTAACAAATCCTTCTGGTTCATAAGAATCATGATTGGTAGCCATTGTGCAAATACTGTTATCCTTCCAGCGGACCAATAATATCTCGTTATTTTTATCAAACCTATAATCAAACTCTGCTCTTAGTTTTTTCATCATCTCCTTCACATTTGTCAGGGGACATTTCTTAGTCCGATTATCTCTTATTGTTCCTGTATCACGGTAACCTAAATTACGTAAATCATTTAGCAAGTCACAACTCGTAAAAAAGTTATCGAAATAGATTTTGTGGTTGGCGTGGTTCGTCGATAATTTATCAACCAGCATTTTGACAACTCTATTACCCAATGGCTCAGAACCAGGGTTAGTTGATCTGCCACAGTAAGTATCAAAATAGTAGCAGTATCCAGAGGAACTTGCTGCGACCCAATTTTTATAACCAAAACGAACTGGTTTACCTCTAACAAACTGCTTTGCTGAATGACGACCATAATACTTAACCATAGACTCATCGATAGAAATATTTTCGTGGAAAATGCCAAATTGGTCGAACTTTTTGATAAGAACATCTGAATGTTTGCGTATCTTGAACATTTTGTCAGTGGTGTTTGAAGCTTCATTATTATCGACAAGGTGCAAATTTCTCTTTATTTCTTTAAACCTATTCCTGGACATAGAATTTGACTCAACTTCTACTCCTATATCTTCATCTAAACACCAATACACGCTTTACCTTGGAAGTTTGTGGTATCCAGATAGAATAAGTATTCCAAAGAAAATCTTTAGCTCTGCAACGGTGACCGTAAAAGTGTGTCGATTATTTTGACTCCCGTACAACTGGCTAAGATTACCGATCATTTCAAAAACTTCTTCGTCGAAAAACAATTCAAATATTTGAACTGATGTCAATTCCTTTACAGCGTCTTATAAACGACTTTCACATAGCAACCGTTCTCCAGTCTCCCCATAAGTCTTCGAATAATTCGGAGCTGATTTTCGCCAAGATGGAACTTTAAATGCTGATGAAATCTCATGCTCTCCACACCGTCGTCTATTGGTTATAATCGGACCCCTTTTAGCAGATAATGGCTCATCATCACTGCAATCTTCATCATCTAAAATAGTGCCAACATTGCGAACAACAGCTTCTTCTAAACCGCGAAAGCGATTACTAGAGCTAAAATGTCGGTTCATCTTAGTAAAGTTATTACGCGTGTTAAAAGCTCTAACATACTAGTTCAACTAATATTTCAACGTTTCAGCAACTAATGAATGTAATACACACAATAAAATACACTTAGATTTTACTTGGGGATTTCCCTGTTTATGTTTCACTATATAAGTCAGCAAAAACACATCAACTCACGTTTTCGAGTCGTCTACTCCTTCGTGTGTTTGCGTATATTAGAATATTATACTTGTAGCCATTGTACCCAAATTGGCACAGCACAATTTTATGTGTTATAAAAGCAGATGTATATAAAATATCTGTAAATCATTTTGTGTAATTCGTTATGTATTACATTTGATCAAATAAAAGAATTTATGACTTTAAACTGTACACAGAAAATTTAATTATTGTTAACCAAAACCTACCTCCACATCTGTATTATTGACCAAATTAATTAGTTTACTACGGCACTAAAAATAGATATAATTTTTTCGTTCTACATTTTTTATAAGTATAGTTCTTCCTAGTAATTATTAATGCATAAATTTTTTAATAAATATCAATATTTTTTCTGCACACCCTCGATAACTAAGTGTTCCCAAATTGGCACGGCGGCCGTAAATGGGTTAATTGTAATCGCGTTCTTTTCGGCATTGAAATTTAATTATTTAATAGGCCATTAAAAAATTTTCACAAATGCGCTCGCACATTTTTTTTTATAATCAATTTTATTGTTACAGTAATTATTTTCATTTTTACAATAATTTAATTCTTAACTTTAAGAGATCAATTCATAAACAATTTTCCTTCTTAATCATTTACAGCAGTTTTTATAGACTTATTACATTTTACATATCATTTATTTCAATTTGGGAAAAAGATATAAAAAAAACCCATAAGTAGAGCAGTAAAGTTATATGGTAAAAACACAAGATAAACGTTATCACACTAATGCATTGATGTGTGGATAGCTAGAGTATCTACAACGGTGTTTAAAGTTTACAGACAATAAATTAAGTTTATCTTTAACTAATTTTATGTTAAACATAGAGTGCAACGTTCGTGTTGAAAAATGTGTTGGCAAATTATAAATCATTTTAAGTAATTTATTCTGACAGATTTGTAGTTTTTTAACATAACAATCGGAGGTGACATACCAAGCAGGCGCCGCATAGAACATTATTGAGTGGAAAATTGTTTTTAATATAAGAAGTTAGTTGTGGATATTTAGTTCAGACTTTCTGTTTATTAACGGATACATTATTTTAATTGTTGTGTTAATTTTGTGAACTATGTGTTTTATATGCTCATTAAATAATAATTTTTTATCCATCATTACAACAAGATATTTAACCTTGTCATCCCAGGGGACAGATTCGGTACCAACAATAACATTGGTTTCTGGTAGAAATAAATTTTTTCTTCTTCTTGTAAAGAAAATAGACTGAGTTTTTGAGGGGTTGATCATTATTTTCCATTTTTAAAAATAGTCAGTGACTATTTTTGTTGATTCCTCCAAGTTGTGTACGATATCTTCCGGTAATATTTCTGAACTAAATATTCCTGTGTCATCGGCAAAAATTGATGAATTACATCCATGTAAAGCAGGAAAGTCATGCGTACATCCGGGAGGAATATCATAATTTAGTGAACAAATATTTCCAATATGCACTTTGAATGTTCTGTCTGATAAAAAACTTATAATTATTTTGACAAGTGCTGGCTCCAGTCCAATTGTATATAGTTTGTGAATTAGGGCTTTATGCCAAATAGAATCGAAGGCCGATTTTATGTCCATTAGAACCATTCCTGTAGATTTACTTTCAGTTAAGGAAGTCCAGACAATATTTCTTATTCTAACAAGAGGCTGAATTGTGTTATGTTCTGAACGGAATCCAAATTGTTGTGGCGGTAACAAACTAGTTTTTCTTTAATAATTTGTTCAAGTATTTTAGACATTGTGATTAGTAAGCTTATTGGACGATAGCAATTTGGATCGCTGCTGTCTTTTCCAGGTTTGTGTATTACTATGGTTTTTGAGTCTTTCCAAATTAATGGGAAGTAACAAAAATTTAAGCATGAGTTGTAAATACGACATAGAACTTTTAAACCTTTAGATGGAACTTTCTTCAAACAAAAAATTTAGATGTCATTATTCCCTGGTGCTTTTCTGTTTCTTAAAAGTTTTAATAATATTTTTAAGAGTATCGATTCTGACCATCATATAACTTAAGTTTTGATCGTCGTCAATCGTACTTAAAGTACTGCTAACTACTCTTTCTGTATCCAAGTCAGTTAAATTTGACGAAATGTTATGATTCAAACAAAAATTTTGAGCCAGTATTTCATATTTTTCGTTATTAGTTGCATACAACCTATTATTTTGCTTAGGTGTAGGTACACTATTTACTTTTTTCTTAAGAGCTTTAGATATCCTCCAAAACTTTGAAAAATATTTGGGTAGATTAGTCAGGAAGTTATTCCACTGCTGATTTTTAAATTCCAGAATATGACTTTTAATGCCATTGTTCAAGAAGTTCATTTGAGATTTAAATAGGGGGTTTTATAATCTTATCCATTTCCTACGTGCACAGTTTCTTAGTTTAATAATATTCAGAATCGCTTCTGGCAATCTGTTCACGTAAATATTTGGTGTTGAAAATTTTGGTACACCAGCATCTATAGCGTCTTTTATAATATTTGTAAATTGTTCAATCGAGTAGGCAATACCATTTTCAGAATTAATATCCAATTGCAACAGCGAGTTGACATTATTATTTATATGGTTTGAAAATGTATTCCTGTTTGCATCTTTGAAATTATTTTTTTCAGGAATTTGGCGATTACATGAAAAATTGATAGAAATGTGTACTGGCATGTCATCAGAATTCAAACTGTGGAAAGTTTTTGCTGCAGCTACTCTTTCAGGAATATTTGTTAAGAAATGCATGCTAAAAGTATTGGTTGTTATTAATTCGTGGACTATCGATCCCCAACAGTTTAATCTTAAACAACCAGCTATGATGAGGGCTATTAAAATTCCCACCTATTATAAAATTTCCGTTTATTCTTGCAAACATTTTTAAATCAGTTTTAAATAAATGTTTCTTCAAATCTTTAGGGGCTGCGGTCCCTCCAGGAAAATAACAGCTATAGATATTAATGGATAAATTATCAGAAGTATATAATTTGATACCAATATTTTCTATTAGTTTTGTTTGCAAAGTGTAAATTGGATCATGCTTTAAGTTTTTTCGAATTACAATTGCAACACAACCACCCTTTTTTGAGTTGGATCTATCCTCTCGGTAACAGAAATAATTTGGATATTTCATAATTATGTTATCATTTAGCCATGTTTCACAAACTAATGCAATATATATGTTTTCTCTAATTAGATAATCAAAAAACTCGTTAAATTTATTACGAATACCTCTAGTGTTCCAAGTAATTATTTTTATATTGTTATCCATTTTTACGACAAGAATTTAAATGCTAAAGAAGTTATAACATCAAATTGTTCTAACTTATTTTTACAATTTTTTAAATTATTTATCAGTTCAAAGGTTAAAGATTTTAGTTGTTCTATAGAAAACAAATCATTATTATTATTATTACCAGAAGATACAACATTTGCCCAGCTTCTGTTTACATAATTCTGTTGTGCAAAATTAACATTTTGTTGAGCATTACCATTTGGCATTCCAGTATGGGAAATCTGTTGATTATTTCTGTTTTGTCGATTTGCAAAACGCTATATAAGCTGATCTGCTTGGACAGGTATTATCAGTCGACTTATGATCCCCGTGAAAGTTTGCGCATTTTACTATATCGGTCTTGCACTCCATTGTTTTGTGGGGGCCAGCACAATTAGAACAAAAGGTAGTTATGTTGCAATTATCCGAACCGTGACCACAAATTTGGCAGTTGTTACATTGTATAATCTTATGTGGTTTCCTAGCTTGATAGCTCCATTTAACCCTGACATAATTTATACTTTTGTACTTTTCACGTAATTCTTTGAGCGTTATAACACCTTTTTTAAAGTAGACAATGTACAATGTTATTTCCTTATTATTTATCATTATAACATCAGTACACTGCAAACCTGAGTTCAATAGAATGGATTTTAGTTGGATTGGGTCGGTTTTCTCCATCCCAGATATTACAACCTTGTATGGCCTATTAGTTTTGGGAGTATAAGAAAAATACTCCACTTTGTTTTCTTTGAGATATTTAACTGCACAATTATAATCATATTGAAGTTCACAGAAGAGTTTGTGGACGATAGTAATTTTTCTGATTGTGTGACTCGAAATCGGCAGCCTCTGTATCTTTGATGTATTTTTTCCATATCATATTTAACTAAAGTAATATGTAGGTGGTACATTTCCTCTAGTTTCTTTTGTGGGTAAATAATACACACTTCCATTGTCTCCTTTATCATTCATTAAAGTTTGTAGTGGATAGAAATAATTGTTGTTTAAAGATATTTTAGCATTTTCAAAAATTTGGTCACTTGTTTACAGAATCTCTCCAAATGGTAATAAAACAAAATCAGCAAAAAAAAAAAAAAACATATAATATGCCACAACAACTGTTATTGTTAAATTATAACAAAAAAAATTTAACTGTATAATGAAATGTTTTTAAATATAGTTTACGGGTTTGCTGTTCAAGCATTCGATGATTATCGAACTACTGACCAATTTTTAATTAATGCCCGACAATAGCAGTATGCATAGCAATAGAAGAAAAAGGTCTCGCACATTTAAAACGTTTTGCGAGATCCCAACTGCTAAACTAATCGGCAGATTTCATCATCTTATGTATGTACATATGTAAATCATAATTAAATGTATGTACTTTTTAAGCAAGAAAATCAGTTTTGTATTACAAAATTAAATAAAACTTAAATGGTCAGTTATATATGTAGGTCCATCAACTACTATTATTATTAAGGAACAAAATGCCCATGATATTGTAAACACTCTTATAACTGTTTCTGTGACTAACTTAAAAGGGCAGATGCTTTCATATAGGAAGTAGGGAAGTGGATTATATGAAACTCATAAAATCAACCCCAGAAGGCTCTCGAAGATCAGCTAAAAACAACATGCATGACCGCACTTCCAAAAAATAGTTATAGTTATGCTGTTCTTCAGCCCAGAGCTGAAAAAGACATTTTATATGCTAAGAGATTTGGAACCATATGACTTCATAATTTTAAGAAATATATGCCAACAAGTTAAGTTCTAGCAATTACTTTTACTGCACTTTTTGGTGTAACAACAACACTTAACATGTATTTTCACGGTAATACAAAGTATTACGACTTTATAGAATCAATCAAAATGTTACGAAAAAAAGAAAACAAAAGTCTGTTGTAAGTATTTGTCATGTTTATACGGATGGTATAAGTAAAATCAAAGCAAAAATATATATAATATAGCTGATAGTTCAGTTCTACAATATTTACAAACCCAACCTAAAAATTTGCTGCCTTTAGTTTAGTTGTTCTTGTAATTAGTGTAATTGACGTTGCTAGGTCAATACATTTAGTTGGTGCTGCGAATGTTTACTGTAAAATACACCTCAGGTGCAATGAGAATACATATTAACTTTAGAAAACATAACATATTATTTCTTATAATATCTTGGATAATAATAGACGAGGGATTTAATCATTGTCAGAATCTTTTGTAGAAATTATACTAACAACAAATACTAAAAACAAAGTTACTGTTTTGTTTCAGAGCATGTCTGAAATCTCTTAAAAGTTTAAAATATTTCTATGTGTACAACTCTATACTAATTTGTGTGGAAAAAAATTTACATTAACATGTTTTAAAAAAACAAAATATATTTGCACGATTTTTGTGATGATTCAAAAGATAAATTAAATTTATTTATTTTTACACTGTTCTAGAAAAGGTCTGCGCCAATTATTATGTGATTAATATTTTATGTTTGAGGGGGCCAGCACAATTTTCTTTGTGAGCGTGCGTTATCATAAACCGAACATCACTCATGCACGCATCTCTAGTAAAACATTGCTAAAAAATGTGTTAAACAATAACACCGCAACCGCTAACAGAATTACACAAAATGCACTAATGCTGTTAAGGTCACAGTGAAAAGCTGTAAGCAGCTGAAAGGCAGTTACAGACAAAACAAAATTTCTGTATAAATTTTCCTTGGGAAGGTGTCCCCAAATATCCCAACTTTAATTTCCATACTGTCCTACAAAAGTAAGCATTTAGCTTGGGACTCGACACAAAACCTTAATTTTTTTTTTATACGTGTACAATAAAATTACAATTTGCATGCATAAAGAAAATCGCAACATAATTAAAAGCGTGCAAGTAGCAGTTAAATAATAATAATAATAAAAAGACTTTTACAAAGCATATTTTTATATAGCCTTTTTTACTTTCAGTTAAAGCTGCAAACCTAAACGGGTCTAAGTATTCATTCCATTCCGTGATTGCGTAAAAACGCGTATGAAATCAAAATTCGCAATTTTATTTACATTTTCCTTGTGGCGGTATCATCTCTAACTTGACGGTACTGATATATCGTTGATTTTTAATTTTGCTTACGCTCAAATATTGTAATAAAACCCCTTTGAGGGGTATTATTGTGCGATGTGCATAAAATAAATTCCACAAGCAACAAAAATTATTTTAAGACTAAAATTGCAAAAGCAATGCTTTAGTATTAAAAAATTTTAAACAATCAAAAAATACTAATGCAAAGCTTAAAAATCAGTCGTCATTGTGGTCCTAGTACGTACAATAAGAGATGATTTGAGGCGACAAAAAGAATTTATTCGTCATGACATTCCCAAAGTGCAAAAAATTAAAAATTTGGTAAAACTTCTAAGTACTTTTTAAAATATTTTCTCGAAAGTCATTATGAGGACGTGGTTACGTTTACTAAACGGCATTTTCATGCTACAATTGGTACAGAAATTAGCTTAACTGAGTCCAAAATTAGAAATTTTTACGCTTGCGCAATAACGATGTCTTGTCTTGGATATGACATGTATTGGGCGGAAGGTTTTTGTAATCAACTTATTGCGACTGCGATGTACAGTAACAAGTTTATGAAGCTGCGAAGTACAATTCCTTTTGTTGATACAAATAAACCGCAACCGAAAACAAATTATGGAGAGTGCAACCTACGATTGACTCGGTAGGAAGCCGTTCTAATCAATTAGCTAGTGATGTGACAAGTTGACGAACACTGGGAGGTGTTCAGCTCGACAGGTAATGAGATCAAAACCTCGCCCAGTTGGCTTAAAAAATTTTGTGTGTTGAACGTCGTATTGACTCTTACTTGATTTCGAATTGTTCCAAGGTGCTGGAACCTTTCCGGATTGTGGACTGGGCGTCAGTTGTATTAAGGCTTACAAAATACTTGCCATTAGAAAGTCATATATACTTTGATAGGTTGATAGGCTTTACACTACTATTCCCCTTTTTCAAAAGCTTTAAGAGATGGGATATAAAGCCACTGGGACTGAAGGGCCTTCCAGCTGATAAAAACATGTCTCGTGGCGAAATGATTCAATTTGTTAAAAAAGAAACAGTAGCCATAGTCAAATAGTGTGATACAAAATGTGTTACGTCTGCATCCACTATATGCGGATAAGATCCAATTGGTGAAAAAGAGCGGTGGATAACAAAATTTAAAACGACGTTTTCCGCTTCCAATTCCAGCTGTCGTTCTTTTATATAATGAAAACATGGGAGGTGTTTATATAGCAGACCAAATGATGGAGTACTATCTGATTAAAATGAAAGGCAGAAAGTGGCCCGATAAGGTATTTTTTTCGTTTCAGCAGCTGGAAAGAATATAGGAAAGATGCAGAAATACTTAAAATACCAAAAAACAAGCTTAAGTAGCTTTTGAGTTTTAAAATGGAATTGGGAGAAGTTTTGGCAAAGTACAAAAACATGCCACCAGAAGTAGAACCATTTCAGTTGTGTGACGGATATTACGGTAGTAAATATCGGCGCCACAGTGCCTCACATGACATAAGGTATGATCGGTTTGACCACTGGCCTGAATTTATAAATGGTACAGCCAAGCGATGACACAATGCTGGTTGCGAAAGCCGCTCAAGGGGAAAATGTCATTTATTTGTTATTTGATCTCATTTTCTTTTTCCTGAAGTAAAAGTATTGATTTTATGTAACAAAATAATTTTCTTTTCGTTCTAATAATATTATACAATTAAAAAATATTAAAAAATTGGTATTTATATCAAGTTTGTTCAACTAAAATAGACAATTCTGTTTTCCTTTAAAAAAGTTTGAACATTTTTAAATTACTCGTAAAAACTTTGTAGGAATGGGGAAGGAAAACATATTATTGGTTCTCAAAGGGGTAAAGCAAAGAACATAAGTGTAAAGAAGTGTAAAATTTGCAAGAAAAATTATTTTAGTTTAATTTGTTTTATTTTTAACAGCATTCATTTTTAAAGGAGTAAAAGAGAAAAATACGCAACAGAACTGATTTCATGAAAAAATATGCATTCCACCAGCAATGAAATAAATTTAGCAAGATTTCAGATTCCAGACTGCCTTTAAAATATGCCGGAATCTATTGCAGATAATGATCTTTGAAGTCTTCTTCCATATTTTGTGGACCCCTCAGACAAAATATATTTAAACGATGACGTAAATTTTTTGAAGCTGTAAATTTGGTATTTAAAGTTTTATCCTCCTGAACTTACTTTTATAATTCATTAATAACACATCTTTAGATTTATAGTGTAAAACTTTTGCTTCTAATAGGATGTCCAGGAATTATCATCACTACGTTCATTAAGGCAATTTTGTC
Source organism: Epicampocera succincta (assembly GCA_932526305.1). NCBI lineage: Eukaryota > Metazoa > Arthropoda > Insecta > Diptera > Tachinidae > Epicampocera > Epicampocera succincta. Next base: position 26,390,503 of record OW052038.1, on the reverse strand, counting down.
TGTTAATGTAAGCTTTAGTTCCAAATTAATTAATAAACTTAAATCCTTTTAACTTCTTTTACTATTGTAAACTTTCAGTCTTTTATTGATTTGTTTTAATTTCAACATCCAAAAATTTATTTTATATAAAAAGGAGTTAATGTCTACAACCTTAATGCTCACTGTTCTTTTGTTCGCATTGTATGGCACGCACTGCGTTGATCAACGACCGCAGTTCAACTACGTACATATGTATGCCTTAATTCATGTTTTACATTTCTAGCCCAACAGAAAAACGATTAAGGAGAATACAAAATAAAAAAAAATAATTGGCATTAACATGTTTTCAGTGGTGGAAAAAGTGAAGTTCTAAATGGTTTATGATGGCTTCTCTACTGATTCAAGTCGGGAATTTAGGTGTTATTCCTGATAGAGGCGGTCGGAATTAAAACTGAAACCAATTAAAGGTTTGGGGGTCTTCGTTAATGGATCGTGTCAATATTTTTTGAGGTTGTGGGTCTACTTGGACTGGACTTTGCAATTTTTTCTTTCTTTGGTACATTAAGTTGGTCGGCATCATATAATAAAGTGTTGTGGCGCGTTCCACAAAGATTACAGTTGGATGAACTTTTGCAGACTGATAGTTGATGCGACCGTGCTAAATAGTTGAGACAATATATGTTTTCCTCCATTAATTCATAGCGCTGTGTTGGAGTAAAATTAAGAAATTTAGCACAAGTACGTATTGGGTGGTTTTGTAAGCAAGTGCCACATGAAAATAGCCAGTGGTGGGGTCTTGTTCTGGGCCGAGACGCCATAACTGAAATAAATTACTTTTTATAGTTGGGATTGAAATTAAATAGAGTTTAAAAAAGAAAGTAAAACTACTAAATTTGATATGGGCCTGGTAATATTCCCACTTTTTCTGTGAATATCAACTATGCAATAATTTTTATCGGTTCCCAAATAAGTTTTTACGGTACGACCCATTCGGTTGGTGGTTGTTTTTGAGTACCAGGTCGTTAATTTTCAGATTTTCTTCTTGATCCTTCCATTTATATCTGCTATGTAATTCAGTTTCCCATCTTTAGCTGCTGTATAAGGTTCTGTTGGGTGAACAGTAGATTACGGATTAGGAAGCATCTAGGAGCCAATACGGCAAGTTTATTTGGGTCATCGCTACAGGACTTGGCGAGAGTCGTGGATGACTCTTCAAACGTGAACTTCATGTCGGATGTCAGTTTTCGCACGTGGGCTGCCCATGTTTGGAGTACCGGAAGGGATAAATCTGCATTCGATGGTTTGATGACTATAACTTTGATCTACTTGAGTTTGAAGAGTTTTCATATGAACTTATTCGGCTGACCAGGCCTCTCTTTGTCTTCTGCGTCGAAGTCCACTTTTGAATCGAGCAAACCATCGTTCACAAGTTTTCTGAGCATATATTGAAGCTTCTACCAACAATCGATAACTTTCAGCAGCCATTTTCTACAAATGAATAAAAATGACAAATATTCACCCTATAAAATACCATTTTTGTTATTATTGGTACAAACCATATGTGATAGTTATGCCATATGTTGTACAAATCGACATTATTAACTTGTATACCCAATATTATTTATCTGAATAAACAACGGCTGCCGCTGCCAATAAAGTGAGAAACCGCAGCCTTAAATGCTTGGATCATTAAATCACTTTTCACATCGGAATGTATAGTTTTTGTCGCAAAGCATAAGAATATGCAGACATATTTTTTAGTTATTAGACATGCGCAGCCTGTAAAGTTTAGGATGTTGAAGGGTCCTGGATAGTTAATGCCACTAATTATAAACGGTTTAGATAGGCATGTTCGTTCTGGCCTATGCTTTTTTAATGCCAACACAGGTTTTGCAGTTATTGATCACAGTTTTTACTAAAGGTTTTAATTTGAATATGCAATATTTTGTTCGTGAAAGTTTTGTTGGGTTAAAAGTCTTCATATGCTGTGACGTTTCTTCATACATTGTGAAGACCTTTAGGTCTTAACTTTTTTTCATTCATTTTTTCATTTCATTTCTAAATCTGTGTCTACACACATGTTTGCCATTTATTTTCATTTAATTTCAGCCATGTTAGTCATGACCACCACAGATGATGTACTTCTAGTTCGTATTGTGTACATCCGCGACTGGCTTCATCTGACGGATTGTGTTTGGAGTCAATATGATCCCGACTGCTATTTCCCATTTTATGAACAATTTCTAATTCAGCATAATTGTGAAATTGGTCCAAAATGTGTCTTCATTATCGGTGCTTTAAAATGTGACTATATTCCAGAGGCTAGATAAGCTAACAATATGGCTCCGCACAGTACTAAATGTGGTAACAACCATTTTTTTTGTGGAGCTTTACGAGTTTTTAAGGCTAAGAGAAATACGCGATCTTTGAATACTTAAAAATGTCCCTACTAAATTATGCCTTTTCAGAAGCATCGCAAAATCCGTGGAGTTATATGTATGTATGTATATTGCTAGAAGGTCTGTAATAAATATAACGCAAAATCCGTACAATGCAATCTATTAACATTTGAACAATTTATCACAAATTTGGTTTATTGTTGGTGCTTAAATATTTCAAACTGTTGTACCTGTCGATTTGGTCTAGCCAATTATTAGTTTGAATTCTATTATGACAGGTTCTAACCAACCACAAAACAGACTGTAGATGTGTTCCATTTTATGCCTTGAATTTTTGTTCCAGTGTCCGAAGTTTTCAACCAATCTCATGGTAAAAGTGGTTCTGGTCGTTTGAATTCTATTTTATCTGGTCAAAATCGGCGGATTTTAAGAGTACTGTTATTTATAGAGTTGATGGTGTTTCGTAAAATGCGACCACCTGATATTTGCAGTTTTGTCGTTGCTTTATTTAGTTTTATTACCGCGTGATACGGCAGGTAATAATTTGGAGTTTTGATTACATTCGAGGGTGAGGGTTTTCTCATATACAGAAACTAAATTTTTCTTCGTGGGTAGGTTGAATGGGGTCGCTGCCTGCTGATAGCGTTGACCTTTTGTCTAAATTTGAGCAACTGCAGTAAAAAACCAAGTTTTACGATCTACTAACACTTTTATCATTGGAATATTTTTTTTAGAGTGAAGGACGTATAGTTTAGAATACCCATTGTGGGAATGTGTTTTGCAATACCCTCTTTGAGAGTGGACTGTACATTAGAAAGGGTTGCAGCGGAACTTCTACTAGGTGGTCATCACCATAGCTCTGAATGGAATTGTTTGTGTTGTAGCTGCTTTATGTAATATTATGTAGAGTTTTGTTTATATAACCTACAACTACATATATTTGCTAGGGCAGTTCCTGTTACTGTGATTTTTGGAGAGCCTTACTTTTACGAAATGAATTCAGTCATTAACATTCTTCTGCAGAAATTCGGGAATTGTTCTAAGTATATGACATTTTTTACAGTATTGAAAACTATTATGTTCTGTTCTCATTTTTATTTGTGCTAATATTTAATTTTACATTTTGAATTTATGGGTCAAAAAGTTGTCGAGCTCGTCCCATTTCAGAACTATAGCACAATCGTAGCGTGAGATTTCGAGTAATTTTACCAAGGAAGTTTTTGCGAACAAATGAAGATCAAAAACAACTCCCAAGTTGGCTTACCTGCGCCTAAAGTTTGCCTACAATCATTTATCGTTCTTTGTAATTTTTTGATTGAGCCTGCTAAGTCAATCGAAGCATCGGGTAAGTGAAGTATGATTTTGTACTGTTCATTATAGTCTAGTGGCGTTAAATCGCACGATCTTGGAGACCAATTCACGGGTGCGAAACGTGAAGCTGTGCGTTTACCAAATGTTTCCTTCAATAAATCAATTGTGGCATGAGCTGTGTGACATGTTGCCCCATCTTGTTGAATTTTTTTTAAAGAAGTCCATAAAGCACACCAAACAGTAAATTTTTATGGATATAACGGTGTCTAAACACACACTGTGTATGTAAAATTTCTAGTAGTAGTTCACTTTTGATATGTGTTTGAATTCTGCGAATATTTTTAGAAACCTTATTTTTATAGACTTTTTTCACACTTAAAACCCTTTTTTACTTTTAAGTTACGTATTCTGTTGGTTCACATAAAAATTTAGTTATTTTAAACCACTTTATATTTTAATTGTTTGTTGTATTTTTTATCTGGACAGGACCAAAAATATTTGTGTTTTTGTGAATTCCAAAATTAATTAATAAAATGAAAACATGAAATTTTTTGCTTCTTTTATTCAAATTACAGTCTTTTATTGTTTTGATTTAACTTAAACTTTCAATGATTTATTTTATATAAAAGGATTTAATGTTCAATGTTCCTTTTTTTGCATTTTGCACTGCAAGCTGGACCAAAACAGTATTAAAGGGAATGCAAAATAAGAAAGAAAACATGACATGTTCTCAGTGGTAAAAAAATGGAGCTAAGCAATATCTTTAACTTTATATTAACTGCGTTAATATTTTACACATACATATTTCACTACAAACAAAAAAAATTGCATTATAGAGAGTATAAGAAATGAAAGAAACAATATTTAAAAAGCACAAGAGATTGACATAAAAAAATTAACTGCTGGCATGTTACACTATGTACATAGTATGTATGTAAATAACATATGAGACACATTTAAATCGAATCAATAACCAATTAATAAACTGATGACAGATTCTGACAAGTAGAAGATGAGAAAAATAGATGTCACAAAAACCAAATTAGATTACAGCTAAATTGCACGTGCATATACATCTATACTATAGGTAGATTCAAAACATTTTGGGTAGTCTTCAAGTAAAAATTAAAATTTTCATCGCAAACGCCATCCCTGAATGCTTTCCTACGTGCAGTAAGAAAATCAAGAGGTTTTGACTTCGTTGACACGATCTGGTTTATTAAGGACTTTTTGACAAATATTGCGCCCGCAAACGTTGACCAATAGTTTTTTTTTTTTTTTTTTGCTTTAATAAAATAAGCAATTACGTCCCAATCTTCAGAATTTGATTTATGAACTTTTGGTGTACTAGGAATATTAAAAAAAGAAATATTTTGTTTCCATAAACACAAATTGTTTATGGTTGAATTATTTGGCTGGCAATAATTATATTTTGATGAAAATTTCCTAGAGCTTCGACCATTTTTGCTTTAATGCTGTTCGGTATTCTTGAGTCACAAAACAAAGGGTAACATTTGCAGTTATTGAATGGCAACCCGCGATAAGTCTTTGTCGATACTTTCAAAGTGGTGTAAGTTTAACAAAACATATTTAACAAAATAATATTATTATGGGAAGCATAAAATGGTAAGATACGTAAAACCAAGCTTCAACGTACATGCGGTCCGACATTTTTCGGACTTCTTTTCTTAAAATATTTTTTCTTCGAAAACACTTCTCAAAATAATTCCATAGGTATGTTGTATACACAGTAACCACAAAAATTACTTTTCTGAAAAATATTCATTGATAGCACAACTTCCATTTATGCGACCGTTGTTGACGGCTGTTGTGTCAAATATCAAAGCTCTTATTTGGTTCTGAAGACTCCATCAATAGCATTGCATGCCTTGAAGCAAATGTTCATTACATCTGCTTGAAATAATTATAGGCAGCCTGTCAATTTTATCGTTTTCAGCTGAAGCAGGCAATTGCTTTCCACCACAATGCAAGCATACAGCATCTATCTTCGTTGGTCTAAATTGCTTTTTCAGAACTAAAATAATAGAATAAAAACAATACTTTTTCGAATTTTGGCGTGTGAGGGCTTAGGTTTTCTCAAATTCCCATCAATTTGGAGTATGAGAGTATAAAAGAGATAGAAACAACTTCTTCCCATGTAGCTAATTACGACTCTAATGTGTATGTGCAAATACATGTAGGTATTGTTAAGAAACGTACAATAATATGGCACACTTTTATTAATAACTGTAAAATGATTATGATTCGCGGATTATGGACCGTTAAGTATGAGTAAATAGTGAGTTTTCAGCTATAGCCTTAGATTTTTTATTCGTTAAGAGTGTATCTTTTGCATCGCGATAATCCATCTGTTCACTCGTGATTGTTTGTTCGTAATTTTTTGGCCAAAAACAACATCTTAATCATGTCTCAATCAACGTGTTCCCCAGATTTTGCCCAGCCGGATTTCGGGTCAATCTCTTCAAATAATGAAGGGATTTTTAAAAGGGACGGTTAAATGTTCTAATGTTGAACAAAATAAGCTATGTATGATATATTAAAAAACAATTCATTTATTTGAAATACCCATGTATACCATTATGCATAGAATATAGCACCGTTCAAATGTCGGAGGAGGTTGTAATGATTCTGAGGAACAGATCCGGCTGAATTTGAGCAATAGCCTCGGTTATGTTGAATTTAAGGGCATCGGTAAATTGCAGCTTATTGGCATAGGGCAGTGACGACATGAATAATGACAGTAATACCGGCATACAGTCCGTACCAAACAGTAACTTTTTCTGCTTGCGTGGCCACCCGGTAAACGTCCTCACATATTCAGAAATTTTGCGCTTTAATATAGCTTTTCGGTCGCTGCAAAGTTTATAACAACGCACGCCGATTTTGATAAGAAAGTTTTATAATTGGCAGTCGCCTTACATGTTATGGTACTTTTGCATCAATAGTTGTATAACAAGCACTACATTAGACAGAGGGCATCGATACAACATCTACCCGTGTCAAGTGGAAACCCCAACATATATTTCTATGTATATGCTTTATTTTCTTAACTCGATTTTCTTTCAGTTCTGAATACATAGTTGTCTAAATATTTCTGCTATTTTTTACTTATAGAGTTCAAAGATGTTATATGTACATAAATCATATACAATGCCAAAGATTTGTCTTTAAAAAAGACATTTACATTGCAAAAATATATGTGCATATACTCGTATGCTGAAACTTGTTATTGGAAATTTCCGCTGTTATCAAACTGTAATCAGAAATAAAGTATTTAGGCATAATAGTGACGAAAAGGTAAAACGTCTGCATATATGTATGTATGTAGTTATAAAACGCGAATGAGCAGAAATAGTTTTCTAAAAATTGAAACACATAATGAAACTTTCCAAAAATTTATCACTTTGAGAATAAAATGCGAAAGAAACAGAAGCAAGCAGGCATGCAGAAATGTGTGCTTCTTTATAGTGACCCACCATTGATGACAGAGGCTTGAAAGAGTGACCAGATCGCTCAAACTTCAAAATCCAAATTATGCTGCTTTCAAAAAAAATTTTGTACTTGTTTTTGTTTCTGGCCAGACCCTTTTTCGTTATTTTCATGTTTTAAGAAAATAAATCTAGAAGTAGTTATTAAATAATGATGAAATGACATTTATATTTGACACAAAATGAGATCAGATTTTCAATGAAAATCAAAGTCAATGTAAACTAAAAATCTCCATTTTCAGTTAACTTTGTTTTAATATTTTAAGCAAGAGATCGTTAGGACTTTAAACTTATAAGACATGATGATTTAAGAATAAGTAGGAATAAGTAATATATTAATGAAATTCAAACTGTAGAAAAGCATTTACCAAACTTAAGTTGTACAATTTTGAAAATATTCACAGAGAATCATTACGGTCTTAGAAAAACATTAAACACTGCTAAAATGTTTTTCACACATGTACGAGTACCTACTATGTATGTTAACATCTTATGCACTTACAGTCTTTCACAAGATTTTAATTATGTTTACTAAAAAATGGAATTTACATGCTTTTGTGTTATTCGATGTTCCTCCCCAAACTATCCATGGCAGATGGCAGCAGTTAAACAAAATTAATTTGTTGAAAATAGGAAACACTATAAAACATGTGTTTTAAATTTTAAGCACCAAGTTGCTTAATATTTTTTTTGGAGCCATCGAAAATAAACGATTGTAGTAAAAATGCAAAAAAAAAATATCAAATTGAGATGTCTAAGCCAGAAACATTAATAACACAAGTGGCGTTCGATGATCGCCGTACACTGGCTTTTTCCGTTACAAAAATCAAAACTTTTGAAATAATGGAGATAATTCAAAAACTCAAAAGGATGCTGAAACTATGTCTCAAATGTGTTTCAACGAATACAGGGTGTTCCAAAACTGCAGCCAAATTAAAAAAAATATTTTCGGTGCAAATTTTATGTGCAATTTTTCTTAGATTTTTAATTTGCGTCAAAGATTCATATTATTTAAATATTTTGAATACTAAAGACTTAGCTAGAAATATTTTTGCAGAACCTTACAAAAAACAAATTTTTTGAACTTTTAATAATAGTAAAATATTTTTACTATAAAAACTTTTTACTGGTTAGTTCTAATAAAGTTAGTATTTCTGAGCTACAGTTATTTCGTTTCAAATGTTTTCGTGATCTTACATGTCTTCGTAATGAAAAAAGTGGATCTGATAAAGAAAACAATGCGTGAAATCTTACAAGTGTTTGTGTATCTACATTTTTTTTGTATTCTTTATTATTAATGTTAACACAGCGTAAAAAGGATTCCAAATTCAGTTCATTAAAACAATTTATTTAAAAGTGGAAAATAAGTATAAGAAAGAGTATAATGTAAGGATTCAATAACAATATTAATGCTGCCATATATAATTAAGTTATTTTTTCGAGATACATTTGGTTTAAAAGTTGAGCAGTTTTTGACGCGTGTTCTTCAAATTGTGATCCATTGATATTTTGTTTTCTTATCGACTTTGTTTTCTTAAATCCTGTGTTTCCTTTGGTGATGTATTCTGGTAAAAAGTTTCTTATACTCGTGGAATTGTACATGCCACATTCAAAATTAGCCCCATACACTTAATTCTAGCATGCAATGGGAAAACTACATATTCGTAGTTGTTCTCATCACTGATTGAATCGTTCAAATTTTTAAAGTCTTTCTGTACGTTTTTACAAATAGCACATTTCAAGGATGGCGAGGTGTGCGTAATTTCATTGAAGACTTTACCCTTAATCATTTTAAGAAAAAATTTATGACTAACAGTAACAATTTTCCAATTCTTTATTTTAAAAACGGGCGGATTAAGTTTATCAATTTGATTTTTAATATTGCTTATTGTAGACTTGTTTACTTCTGGGCGGCAAAACTGACCTGGTAATGGGTAATGATTTTTCCAAACTTAAAGGAACTACAGAAGCCATGATCACACGTATATCCATCTGTGTTTGTAATGTCATTTGTATTTATTATTTGCTTGTAAGTGCTTTGACCGGATGATCCATCACAACCTCAGTGCTTCTGCATGTTCTTCAGGTAAACTTGAATTAGACGTCTTCCAGTATTATTCATTAAAGACTGAAGTTTTACATCTGCGACATTTCAGTCTGTATGAAGGAAATACATTAACAATATAATTTTTTAAAAAAGGTTCGTAAAATATTTTTCCTTTGACAATTCTACAATCATACAAGATGGTACGTTAAATACAGTACCAGCTCGATTTGCGCAACTGAACGGAAACCGGGTTGTTGCTTTTACTGAACCACAAAAAATCTTAGCGACCACTAAAAATCTTATTTAAAACGCCACTATTTAACTCAAATTCATTAAATTTTACTTTTTTAATATGAAAACATCACTTATAAAGCAAAATTATAAAATTAACGTTTTATACATAAATAAAAAGCAAAACAAAAAATAATCTTACGTATTTTACACGTGTATATATGTACATATACATATGAATTCTATTTATGAAAATATATTTTAATCTTTAGTTTAAGGGAAGAATGTTGAATTGAGCTTTTGTTGTATTTGAGCTTTAGACTTTTCAGTCTTTTGGGAAATTGCAGCTTCCCTGATTTCTTGAAGAGCGGTTAATTTTTCCTAAGAAATGTAATTTTCTGTTGTCCCCTTCATACAAATGTCAAGGGACTTAATGACATCATCTATTTTAACTTTTTGTTTTTGTTCAATTTGTACAGTTTCTATAATTTCGCCTATAGCTACATTTTCTTCTGAACAGTCTTCTCTGATTCATTCTGTAATTTCATTATATGTTAAGTTAATATCCGATGAAACAAATTTAAAATAGATGGTGTAATTGAAGCCTGTTCTTTCGCTATCTGATCCCGTAACAAGATCAAAGGTAGATCGTCTTCGTCAGTCCATTGTGAATTTTTTTACATTAAACGTTCCAACATATCTTAATGGCAAAGGTAGAAACTTTGTTCATTGCATTAGCTAAAAGAATAACTGCTTAACCACCTTTAAAAGCTTTAACCACCTTCCTTATTACTCCCATATTTATTGAAATGATGTTTACTTTAAAATGATCTTCACTCAACTTATAAAAAACGCAAAGATTTAAAAACAAAAGAAAAAACTAGCTGTAAATTTAAAGACAACTATCCGAAACATCAGTGTGTATTTACAATGGTTATATGTACATACATATGTATCCTCAATAATGGAGTAAATAAATACATACATATTCACAAAGAAGTACTGCCAGATTGTCAGAAATACAAGTTTTTCATATTGTGAAATCATAGTGATTTATAAATAAATTATGGGTTGCTTTTTTAAAAATCAATTTCTTATTATTTTATATTATTTATTACTTAGAACATTCTAAGTAGTATTGATAGTGAGTGAAAACATGTGAGCATTTACTTTATAGTGTTGGAAGTTTTTTTATTAAATACTTTATAATCTTAGCAAAATCTTCATTTAAATAAAAGTTATATCACTTTATTCAAAAAATTATCCTACGTATTTTGGCTTTAAAAACGAGGTTGTGACAATTTTCTTTCATGCAAGTAAGCCGGCAGGATCAAACACATGAGATGAGCATACAAATACTTCCCGAAGCTTCGCGTGGCAATCTTAGTCCTACTCTATTTAATTCCCAAGAACGACCAAGGTGTAGGGCATTTGAAGAACTCCGCCTACTAACGGAAAAACACATAAGCCGCTTTTAAGTAAACATTTTTTTAATAAAACCAAAACAAATAGTCATCGGTTGCAAATTTAGCATTAAAAAATTTTGAACCCTTAAGTTTTTGTCGAAAATTCACTTACTTTTACAGACCAAAAATTTACTGATCAGTAAAATATCCTCTGAAGTATAGTTTAACTTATTTCTCAAAATTTTAATATATCGACTTCTTAATTTTTGCCATATTTTTTTAACAAAATTACCAAAAGTACGTGAGCCAGCTGAAGGAGTCCCTTTTGTATCTTCAAACCTGACAACGTCATATGAAACCATAACCATTAACTGACTTGTATATAGACGAGATTGGAATATTTGTAGTATACCTAAATGTTCCATTATTGTAAATACTAATGATTCGAAATTAAATGTCGTCTCAATGTCTACAACAACTTTGGGAATTCCAAAGTATCCGTAATATCTTCCATCGATCGATTTTTTTACGAGGGTTAGAGCGTATTTGATCAAACAATTATTATAAGTTTTATATAAGTCTACATGCAATGTCTAACAGGGATGTGTTCGAATATGTGTAGGTTTTTAATTTCTGTCTAATTTGGTTTTCGTATTTGATCTCTTTCCATAGCAAGCAAGCAGAATTTCTCTAAGGTTTACAACTTAATTTCCTTACTGTTCCTATGAGCTCTCTTATATGTTCACTCTATTTCTTAACGCAATTTATAACAAACGGATTGATATATAATCGGATCGGAATAGAATGGATCAGTAATTATATGTCTATTAAAGTGTGAAGGATTACCCTAAGCTGTAGAAGTTCTGCCTGTATTAAGCAATAATAAATTTTTATATTATTCATAAATGATGTTAGAGGAAACCTCATTTAGTCCCTTTATTAAAATGTATTTGTTGCGGGTAAAGCGGCCCAAGCTACCTAGAGCTTGAGCCAATGTAGATTTTAAACACAAGTATAAGAATTTTAGGAAACTTTAATTCTTTATTACACTTCAATATGTTAAAATTCCTAAAATTACAATAAATTCATTATACAAACTTACATACTAAATAGCTGATGTACTAACTTGAGGGCCAGTTTTTAACATAAAAATTAAACGGTTTTAAACTTAAGTTCTGTGTAAATACCGAATTTGTTGTTATAGATCATATTTAAGTATGAAAATTGCGCATTGAAGTTTTTGAATTATTTGATAAAAAAAACAGCAGCATAATCGAGTGCAAAAAGACTGACCGAGTTGGTGCAGAACAAAAGGTGAATGTGTGGAAACCACAAAATTTTTAAACAAAATATTTTAATATTAAGTTAACTAAATAGTAAGCAACTGTTGAATGAAAGTTGTCAGCATGAATAAGTGTAGAATTTTTAAATAAGCTGTGACAAAACATGAAACAATAATTTTTACGTTATATGAATATAACAGAACTGAAGTGCTGCGAATAAGACAAAAGCTACGTGATCACTCGAATGAAATGAAGGAACATTTCGATAGACCTGTGGAGTAACGACTAGTCCTTACATATTAAAACTATGTGCAACTTTACGGTTTCTAGCTGACGGCAGTTGTCAAAAATACATTGGAAATGATTTTACCGTTGGACTGGCACATCCTGCTGTGTGTGTAGTTATTAAGCTCTTTATATCTTTCAGCAGCCTATTTGTTCAAAATGGATTAAAATTCAAATGAGTAGGAAAAAAACGTTTAAAAACTTTCTCCACGAGCTCGACAAGTTTTTCAAACGTTGTTTCATTAACTTTATTTTTTCTAAAAAAGTATACAAATATTTAAACAACTGCCAGTGATCAGTTGTAATTTATGGCCATTTTTTAACAGCACAAACACAGGGTAATCGGTAATACAACAAAAAAGTTGTAATGTGATAGAAATCCAACCGCATTACAACTTTTTATGCTAAGTTGTAAGCAATAATACCAAATAGAAAACTTTCAACAAAAAAACAATTTGATTGTACACCATATTTGGGGCATAAGGCAATTCACTGTCGTAGCAACTTTATGTTTTAAATATAAAATTTTGTTCACTGCATTTTAAAAAAAGTAGAAAAAAGTACGTAAACTATTGAAGAACATTAGCAAGCATTTCATAGCTTACATAATGTAACGACGGAAATAACTCCTAATGACATATTTACTGCGCCAGGGAACTTGCTACAATTTTTCAAAACTAGTTATTCAACAATTTTCTATATGATTCAATAACTCCTAACAATGAAGTAAATTTATATATAAGTATACATACATATGTTAATTATATTTATTAAATATTTGGCAACAAACAACCCCTAGAAACCGAATCACTTAGAGAACTAGAGGTCATACCAAAAAGTTAATATAAGATGCGCTTCCTGGATTGGAAAAAACGATTACTTTGAAGGAGACAAACTAGAAACTGATGATAAATAAATATTTAAAAAAAAACTGACTTATTATTTGAACAGACCTCTTATTAATAAAATTTGAGCAAATAAAGGAGATACAGAAATAACACAGACATCAAGTTTAAACAGCTTAAAAATTCAAAATATGGAATTTTATTCGGTGTGCCTAAATATGTTTGTATGCATACATACATATATTAATTAATGTGTGCTAGTTTGTATGAATGTATTCATGTCTGAAAGCTACAGAAGATCACATAACCCAGCCAAGTTATTTTCTTCCCATTCCTAGCGTATCTTTCTCTAAGTCTGAATATAACTATCGCCTATATTAAAAATTTTATCCTGGCCATAACGAGTAAAAATCAATGGACTATGACATTTTTCTGAGATGGAGCAAATGGACTAAAATTGATAGTTTTTGCCTTCTAGTAATATATTAGTAGTTATTACAATAAAATAATAAACACTGTTACAATTCATATTTAACCTCACGGTTATTTAGAGACATGAATCGCCTCATAACATTCTTATGCACTACTAAAAAAAAATATTTTGATTAAATAAATGCTTTTAAATAAGAAGTGTTTCTAAATTGTTGTTACATTTCATGTTTTTTATTACATAGGGTACATTAGGGGGTTTTACCAAAAACGTTGTTTTATAATTTCATGAATAAGTTCAGGAATTGGGGTCGACATGAACAGCTGCAATTACTGTTCATACATGTGTATGGCACGAAATCAATTAAAGTGAATAATTGAAGGACAATGTGCGCTAATACTTATCTTGGTAGCTGTGGCACCACTTGAATTAAAATTACATAGATATGTGCTCGTCGTGACCATACCAGCGAGCTTTGACGATTTATGTATATATATCCCAATATTGTGGATTTTTAAAAATGCAAGCTTGCGAAATCCTTTACTACTTCTAAAGCAACCTTGACCTAAATAAATAAATTTGATGATTTTTGCTCCAGGAATTAGCTATATTGAAGGCTAAGAGTTAAATGTCTCATTGGCGAGAAGAAATCAAAAGTTATGTGTCATTTAAAGAACTCTATCTGGCATTTAGTAAACTTGTTTTCTAGAGTTGCATATCTTTTACAGTAAATCCAAAAAAAAAACACAAAAGCACATTCACATTTTCAATCAAAAAGGACAAAAATTATTTGTTATCTTCCTAATCTTAAGTTACGGGTTATGGTATTATATTTTGATTAATGTCTTTAATCTTAAACCACGCTTTTATTTTCTTGATTTTGAAATATAACAGTGTATATATTGTACAAAAATGCAAAAAAAATGTTTACTATTGTATAAAATCAAAGTAAAAACATTTGTGTCTCTTTCTAAAATACTCCAATTCAGAAGTTATTCAGGCAGCAAACTTGTCTTAGTAAAAGTCGACCAAAAAATTAAATGTTAAAATTCTTATAAGCAAATTTTTTCATTTTGATTTTATAGTGAGAGTGGCTCACTTTTTTTTCAAAAAAAAACTACAAAAAATTTCTTTTAATCTTTTCAAAATTTGAAAGCTTAATTCCTCTTATTTTAAAAATAACCTCTTAATTTTATTTATTTATTTTTTAGAATTCTCTTAGGTCAAAATATATGTTACTTATCCATTTAACAATTTATTTTACGGCTAGTTAAATAGATAATAAAGCATACGCTACTGCGATTTGTCCCTCTTCGTTACGACAGGCTTCTGTCCGAAGCATCTATCCATTGGATAGTTGCTTTACCTGTTGATAAAACTTTCGGACATTATTTTTCCCGTAACACCTCTCCAGTTTATGGATAGCGCGCTTCTCATGCTCTTTCTTTTTCCTTTCGAGACGTCGGTGTTCTTCCCTTCCCTTACGTTCATAGAGCTCACGAACTGATTACAGTCTCACGTTTTATTTAAGATTTTGTTCTGTTCGTAAGGGTTACTTTTTTATTTTGATTTTGACCTTGTTTTTATTTAAATATTTTTACCTTAAGTCGCTTTTTTGATATTCTGTTTTTTTATTTTAAGGACATAATAACACTGTTTTATTTTCAACTTTTAGTAATAAACAATTTTATTATATAAAAATTTTTAGTCCAAGTTTCAATAATCGCGTGATTCCATTTTCTAGAATGTGGCTGTCGCTGCAAATAACAATTCTTTAAAAATTTAGTTGCATGCGCCGGAAGTGTGAACTAATTTTAAGGAATTCGCCGAATTTCGTCATCTTATCGAAAAATGATTTGTGGCAACTTTTTCCTTGAATTTTTTGAACAGTGTTGAAGCATTTAGATGTCAACTTGTCAACAACAATAAATTAATTGTGGCACAAGGTGTGTGACATTTTGCGCCCTCTTGTTGAAACCACAGCTCCTGCACATCTTACTTGTTCAACTGATGAACGAAAAAGTCAGTAATTATGGCTCTAAAGCGTCAGTCTATTAATGTTGAAAACCAAGCTTAACATAAAACACTTGACAGCTGACAAAATAGCCGCTAGTTAAAAATGTGTTGCCAACTTAAAGTTTCTACCTCTACAAAAAACACTTTATAAGCAAAATTAAATATTTATCACATGTCTATTCTTTAATTTAATTTTTTGCCTTCAGAATGCTTATCTGAGTCCTATATTTGTTAACAACTTCTTGGTCATTTAAACTTTTTGGTCACATAAATCCTTCACCAATATGTTCAGTTTTTTTAATTCATTTAATTAAAACCTTGAGTCATCTTTTGAGAGATCCGCTACTCTTTTATTTTTGCCTTTTGTATAATCGATATCACTAAGTTGTATTTCCATCTTGTCATCTTCGAAAATGTTTCTTTAATGGAATAGAGCAATTTCAGCGGCTGGTGATCTGGTTGAACCAAATGTTTTTCCCTATAAATAAAAATATCTCAATGCACGAATAATAGCCATTAGTTCATTTTTATTAGTTAATAATTCATCGACGCTAACTCCCAGTGCACTGTTACTAGCGTCAAAAATTTTGTTATTAAAATCCGTGAAAGCTCAGATTGGGTAACATTTTATTAGTTTTTTAAGTTAAGTTAAGAAAGCAAAAATATGTGTAACTGCATACTTTGAAACATTTTCGTCAGCTTTCATATTTCTTCATAAAGTCCTTATGATTGTTAGAACAATAAGCGAATAGTTTTTAAAAGGGGATTTAGACGGTAACACAAGTCGTACGATAAGTCAAGTTTTTGAGTAGAAGAGCACGGATGGTATCGTCTAAGCTTAATATGTAATGAAACCAGGATGAAAATTTTACAGTCATACGGCTGTCATTGTTTTTAAAAATTTTTCAAATTCTTTCACACATCACTAGATCAGGGATATATTTATATGGAAATATTTTACCTTGTTTTGGTATTTTAACAATGATGTAGAGGTAAAAAAGTCTGTCGTAAGATTTTTGTTCTCATTTTTTAAATAGTGAGATAATTTCATAAGATTTTCTCTTTGGTTTTACGCACGACTTGTACTACCGTCTAAATCCCCTTTTAGTGCATTAAGTATAAAATCAAACCTTTTTATAAAATTCAGTAATTTGACCAGTTTCATCGTTATCAAAAATTGATCTCGCCGTGTCATCACCATTTGTATTTTCATATCCATGATTTGGATGTCTACTTTCAGTCCAAACTTTTTAAAAATCTCTTCTTGTACGACTTTGTTTTCTTAAATCCTGTGTTTCCTTTGGTGATGTATTCTGGTAAAAAGTTTCTTATACTCGTGGAATTGTACATGCCACATTCAAAATTAGCCCCATACACTTAATTCTAGCATGCGATGGGAAAACTACATATTCGTAGTTGTTCTCATCACTGATTGAATCGTTCAAATTTTTAAAGTCTTTCTGTACGTTTTTACAAATAGCACATTTCAAGGATGGCGAGGTGTGCGTAATTTCATTGAAGACTTTACCCTTAATCATTTTAAGAAAAAATTTATGACTAACAGTAACAATTTTCCAATTCTTTATTTTAAAAACGGGCGGATTAAGTTTATCAATTTGATTTTTAATATTGCTTATTGTAGACTTGTTTACTTCTGGGCGGCAAAACTGACCTGGTAATGGGTAATGATTTTTCCAAACTTAAAGGAACTACAGAAGCCATGATCACACGTATATCCATCTGTGTTTGTAATGTCATTTGTATTTATTATTTGCTTGTAAGTGCTTTGACCGGATGATCCATCACAACCTCAGTGCTTCTGCATGTTCTTCAGGTAAACTTGAATTAGACGTCTTCCAGTATTATTCATTAAAGACTGAAGTTTTACATCTGCGACATTTCAGTCTGTATGAAGGAAATACATTAACAATATAATTTTTTAAAAAAGGTTCGTAAAATATTTTTCCTTTGACAATTCTACAATCATACAAGATGGTACGCTAAATACAGTACCAGCTCGATTTGCGCAACTGAACGGAAACCGGGTTGTTGCTTTTACTGAACCACAAAAAATCTTAGCGACCACTAAAAATCTTATTTAAAACGCCACTATTTAACTCAAATTCATTAAATTTTACTTTTTTAATATGAAAACATCACTTATAAAGCAAAATTATAAAATTAACGTTTTATACATAAATAAAAAGCAAAACAAAAAATAATCTTACGTATTTTACACGTGTATATATGTACATATACATATGAGTTCTATTTATGAAAATATATTTTAATCTTTAGTTTAAGGGAAGAATGTTGAATTGAGCTTTTGTTGTATTTGAGCTTTAGACTTTTCAGTCTTTTGGGAAATTGCAGCTTCCCTGATTTCTTGAAGAGCGGTTAATTTTTCCTAAGAAATGTAATTTTCTGTTGTCCCCTTCATACAAATGTCAAACTTAATGACATCATCTATTTTAACTTTTTGTTTTTGTTCAATTTGTACAGTTTCTATAATTTCGCCTATAGCTACATTTTCTTCTGAACAGTCTTCTCTGATTCATTCTGTAATTTCATTATATGTTAAGTTAATATCCGATGAAACAAATTTAAAATAGATGGTGTAATTGAAGCCTGTTCTTTCGCTATCTGATCCCGTAACAAGATCAAAGGTAGATCGTCTTCGTCAGTCCATTGTGAATTTTTTTACATTAAACGTTCCAACATATCTTAATGGCAAAGGTAGAAACTTTGTTCATTGCATTAGCTAAAAGAATAACTGCTTAACCACCTTTAAAAGCTTTAACCACCTTCCTTATTACTCCCATATTTATTGAAATGATGTTTACTTTAAAATGATCTTCACTCAACTCATAAAAAACGCAAAGATTTAAAAACAAAAGAAAAAACTAGCTGTAAATTTAAAGACAACTATCCGAAACATCAGTGTGTATTTACAATGGTTATATGTACATACATATGTATCCTCAATAATGGAGTAAATAAATACATACATATTCACAAAGAAGTACTGCCAGATTGTCAGAAATACAAGTTTTTCATATTGTGCAATCATAGTGATTTATAAATAAATTATGGGTTGCTTTTTTAAAAATCAATTTCTTATTATTTTATATTATTTATTACTTAGAACATTCTAAGTAGTATTGATAGTGAGTGAAAACATGTGAGCATTTACTTTATAGTGTTGGAAGTTTTTTTATTAAATACTTTATAATCTTAGCAAAATCTTCATTTAAATAAAAGTTATATCACTTTATTCAAAAAATTATCCTACGTATTTTGGCTTTAATAACGAGGTTGTGACAATTTTCTTTCATGCAAGTAAGCCGGCAGGATCAAACACATGAGATGAGCATACAAATACTTCCCGAAGCTTCGCGTGGCAATCTTAGTCCTACTCTATTTAATTCCCAAGAACGACCAAGGTGTAGGGCATTTGAAGAACTCCGCCTACTAACGGAAAAACACATAAGCCTCTTTTAAGTAAACATTTTTTTAATAAAACCAAAACAAATAGTCATCGGTTGCAAATTTAGCATTAAAAAATTTTGAACCCTTAAGTTTTTGTCGAAAATTCACTTACTTTTACAGACCAAAAATTTACTGATCAGTAAAATATCCTCTGAAGTATAGTTTAACTTATTTCTCAAAATTTTAATATATCGACTTCTTAATTTTTGCCATATTTTTTTAACAAAATTACCAAAAGTACGTGAGCCAGCTGAAGGAGTCCCTTTTGTATCTTCAAACCTGACAACGTCATATGAAACCATAACCATTAACTGACTTGTATATAGACGAGATTGGAATATTTGTAGTATACCTAAATGTTCCATTATTGTAAATACTAATGATTCGAAATTAAATGTCGTCTCAATGTCTACAACAACTTTGGGAATTCCAAAGTATCCGTAATATCTTCCATCGATCGATTTTTTTACGAGGGTTAGAGCGTATTTGATCAAACAATTATTATAAGTTTTATATAAGTCTACATGCAATGTCTAACAGGGATGTGTTCGAATAGGTGTAGGTTTTTAATTTCTGTCTAATTTGGTTTTCGTATTTGATCTCTTTCCATAGCAAGCAAGCAGAATTTCTCTAAGGTTTACAACTTAATTTCCTTACTGTTCCTATGAGCTCTCTTATATGTTCACTCTATTTCTTAACGCAATTTATAACAAACGGATTGATATATAATCGGATCGGAATAGAATGGATCAGTAATTATATGTCTATTAAAGTGTGAAGGATTACCCTAAGCTGTAGAAGTTCTGCCTGTATTAAGCAATAATAAATTTTTATATTATTCATAAATGATGTTAGAGGAAACCTCATTTAGTCCCTTTATTAAAATGTATTTGTTGCGGGTAAAGCGGCCCAAGCTACCTAGAGCTTGAGCCAATGTAGATTTTAAACACAAGTATAAGAATTTTAGGAAACTTTAATTCTTTATTACACTTCAATATGTTAAAATTCCTAAAATTACAATAAATTCATTATACAAACTTACATACTAAATTGCTGATGTACTAACTTGAGGGCCAGTTTTTAACTTAAAAATTAAACGGTTTTAAACTTAAGTTCTGTGTAAATACCGAATTTGTTGTTATAGATCATATTTAAGTATGAAAATTGCGCATTGAAGTTTTTGAATTATTTGATAAAAAAAACAGCAGCATAATCGAGTGCAAAAAGACTGACCGAGTTGGTGCAGAACAAAAGGTGAATGTGTGGAAACCACAAAATTTTTAAACAAAATATTTTAATATTAAGTTAACTAAATAGTAAGCAACTGTTGAATGAAAGTTGTCAGCATGAATAAGTGTAGAATTTTTAAATAAGCTGTGACAAAACATGAAACAATAATTTTTACGTTATATGAATATAACAGAACTGAAGTGCTGCGAATAAGACAAAAGCTACGTGATCACTCGAATGAAATGAAGGAACATTTCGATAGACCTGTGGAGTAACGACTATTCCTTACATATTAAAACTATGTGCAACTTTACGGTTTCTAGCTGACGGCAGTTGTCAAAAATACATTGGAAATGATTTTACCGTTGGACTGGCACATCCTGCTGTGTGTGTAGTTATTAAGCTCTTTATATCTTTCAGCAGCCTATTTGTTCAAAATGGATTAAAATTCAAATGAGTAGGAAAAAAACGTTTAAAAACTTTCTCCACGAGCTCGACAAGTTTTTCAAACGTTGTTTCATTAACTTTATTTTTTCTAAAAAAGTATACAAATATTTAAACAACTGCCAGTGATCAGTTGTAATTTATGGCCATTTTTTAACAGCACAAACACAGGGTAATCGGTAATACAACAAAAAAGTTGTAATGTGATAGAAATCCAACCGCATTACAACTTTTTATGCTAAGTTGTAAGCAATAATACCAAATAGAAAACTTTCAACAAAAAAACAATTTGATTGTACACCATATTTGGGGCATAAGGCAATTCACTGTCGTAGCAACTTTATGTTTTAAATATAAAATTTTGTTCACTGCATTTTAAAAAAAGTAGAAAAAAGTACGTAAACTATTGAAGAACATTAGCAAGCATTTCATAGCTTACATAATGTAATGACGGAAATAACTCCTAATGACATATTTACTGCGCCAGGGAACTTGCTACAATTTTTCAAAACTAGTTATTCAACAATTTTCTATATGATTCAATAACTCCTAACAATGAAGTAAATTTATATATAAGTATACATACATATGTTAATTATATTTATTAAATATTTGGCAACAAACAACCCCTAGAAACCGAATCACTTAGAGAACTAGAGGTCATACCAAAAAGTTAATATAAGATGCGCTTCCTGGATTGGAAAAAACGATTACTTTGAAGGAGACAAACTAGAAACTGATGATAAATAAATATTTAAAAAAAAACTGACTTATTATTTGAACAGACCTCTTATTAATAAAATTTGAGCAAATAAAGGAGATACAGAAATAACACAGACATCAAGTTTAAACAGCTTAAAAATTCAAAATATGGAATTTTATTCGGTGTGCCTAAATATGTTTGTATGCATACATACATATATTAATTAATGTGTGCTAGTTTGTATGAATGTATTCATGTCTGAAAGCTACAGAAGATCACATAACCCAGCCAAGTTATTTTCTTCCCATTCCTAGCGTATCTTTCTCTAAGTCTGAATATAACTATCGCCTATATTAAAAATTTTATCCTGGCCATAACGAGTAAAAATCAATGGACTATGACATTTTTCTGAGATGGAGCAAATGGACTAAAATTGATAGTTTTTGCCTTCTAGTAATATATTAGTAGTTATTACAATAAAATAATAAACACTGTTACAATTCATATTTAACCTCACGGTTATTTAGAGACATGAATCGCCTCATAACATTCTTATGCACTACTAAAAAAGAATATTTTGATTAAATAAATGCTTTTAAATAAGAAGTGTTTCTAAATTGTTGTTACATTTCATGTTTTTTATTACATAGGGTACATTAGGGGGTTTTACCAAAAACGTTGTTTTATAATTTCATGAATAAGTTCAGGAATTGGGGTCGACATGAACAGCTGCAATTACTGTTCATACATGTGTATGGCACGAAATCAATTAAAGTGAATAATTGAAGGACAATGTGCGCTAATACTTATCTTGGTAGCTGTGGCACCACTTGAATTAAAATTACATAGATATGTGCTCGTCGTGACCATACCAGCGAGCTTTGACGATTTATGTATATATATCCCAATATTGTGGATTTTTAAAAATGCAAGCTTGCGAAATCCTTTACTACTTCTAAAGCAACCTTGACCTAAATAAATAAATTTGATGATTTTTGCTCCAGGAATTAGCTATATTGAAGGCTAAGAGTTAAATGTCTCATTGGCGAGAAGAAATCAAAAGTTATGTGTCATTTAAAGAACTCTATCTGGCATTTAGTAAACTTGTTTTCTAGAGTTGCATATCTTTTACAGTAAATCCAAAAAAAAAACACAAAAGCACATTCACATTTTCAATCAAAAAGGACAAAAATTATTTATTATCTTCCTAATCTTAAGTTACGGGTTATGGTATTATATTTTGATTAATGTCTTTAATCTTAAACCACGCTTTTATTTTCTTGATTTTGAAATATAACAGTGTATATATTGTACAAAAATGCAAAAAAAAATGTTTACTATTGTATAAAATCAAAGTAAAAACATTTGTGTCTCTTTCTAAAATACTCCAATTCAGAAGTTATTCAGGCAGCAAACTTGTCTTAGTAAAAGTCGACCAAAAAATTAAATGTTAAAATTCTTATAAGCAAATTTTTTCATTTTGATTTTATAGTGAGAGTGGCTCACTTTTTTTTCAAAAAAAAAACTACAAAAAATTTCTTTTAATCTTTTCAAAATTTGAAAGCTTAATTCCTCTTATTTTAAAAATAACCTCTTAATTTTATTTATTTATTTTTTAGAATTCTCTTAGGTCAAAATATATGTTACTTATCCATTTAACAATTTATTTTACGGCTAGTTAAATAGATAATAAAGCATACGCTACTGCGATTTGTCCCTCTTCGTTACGACAGGCTTCTGTCCGAAGCATCTATCCATTGGATAGTTGCTTTACCTGTTGATAAAACTTTCGGACATTATTTTTCCCGTAACACCTCTCCAGTTTATGGATAGCGCGCTTCTCATGCTCTTTCTTTTTCCTTTCGAGACGTCGGTGTTCTTCCCTTCCCTTACGTTCATAGAGCTCACGAACTGATTACAGTCTCACGTTTTATTTAAGATTTTGTTCTGTTCGTAAGGGTTACTTTTTTATTTTGATTTTGACCTTGTTTTTGTTTAAATATTTTTACCTTAAGTCGCTTTTTTGATATTCTGTTTTTTTATTTTAAGGACATAATAACACTGTTTTATTTTCAACTTTTAGTAATAAACAATTTTATTATATAAAAATTTTTAGTCCAAGTTTCAATAATCGCGTGATTCCATTTTCTAGAATGTGGCTGTCGCTGCAAATAACAATTCTTTAAAAATTTAGTTGCATGCGCCGGAAGTGTGAACTAATTTTAAGGAATTCGCCGAATTTCGTCATCTTATCAAAAAATGATTTGTGGCAACTTTTTCCTTGAATTTTTTGAACAGTGTTGAAGCATTTAGATGTCAACTTGTCAACAACAATAAATTAATTGTGGCACAAGGTGTGTGACATTTTGCGCCCTCTTGTTGAAACCACAGCTCCTGCACATCTTACTTGTTCAACTGATGAACGAAAAAGTCAGTAATTATGGCTCTAAAGCGTCAGTCTATTAATGTTGAAAACCAAGCTTAACATAAAACACTTGACAGCTGACAAAATAGCCGCTAGTTAAAAATGTGTTGCCAACTTAAAGTTTCTACCTCTACAAAAAACACTTTATAAGCAAAATTAAATATTTATCACATGTCTATTCTTTAATTTAATTTTTTGCCTTCAGAATGCTTATCTGAGTCCTATATTTGTTAACAACTTCTTGGTCATTTAAACTTTTTGGTCACATAAATCCTTCACCAATATGTTCGGTTTTTTTAATTCATTTAATTAAAACCTTGAGTCATCTTTTGAGAGATCCGCTACTCTTTTATTTTTGCCTTTTGTATAATCGATATCACTAAGTTGTATTTCCATCTTGTCATCTTCGAAAATGTTTCTTTAATGGAATAGAGCAATTTCAGCGGCTGGTGATCTGGTTGAACCAAATGTTTTTCCCTATAAATAAAAATATCTCAATGCACGAATAATAGCCATTAGTTCATTTTTATTAGTTAATAATTCATCGACGCTAACTCCCAGTGCACTGTTACTAGCGTCAAAAATTTTGTTATTAAAATCCGTGAAAGCTCAGATTGGGTAACATTTTATTAGTTTTTTAAGTTAAGTTAAGAAAGCAAAAATATGTGTAACTGCATACTTTGAAATATTTTCGTCAGCTTTCATATTTCTTCATAAAGTCCTTATGATTGTTAGAACAATAAGCGAATAGTTTTTAAAAGGGGATTTAGACGGTAACACAAGTCGTACGATAAGTCAAGTTTTTGAGTAGAAGAGCACGGATGGCATCGTCTAAATTTAATATGTAATGAAACCATACGGCATAGAGAGAAAATATGGATGAAAATTTGACCGTCGCACAGTGGCACCCGTAGAGCAAACGAGGTTGCAAAAATCAAAATTTTCATGTGCGCCTGCGAAATTTTAAATGAATCCATCTTATAGTAAACTTTTCAACGATCTCAAATATGCTACTCTTAACAATATCAGATTTTTAGTTTAGAAGACATAACTGTTCAAAGTTAACCAATTTTCGGATTTAAAAAAAACACACAATTTTTAGGTAGTTTGATCCGATTTCAGGTGTAATATCACGAAAACTAGGCAACGAATAGTATTTTTTTTTGTTTTTAGTGATTGATGTGCTTATTAAATGTATAACAATAAAAAAAATTGTGCTGTTTGCTTTGTGTTTCTCTAGGTAAATCAGTATTTAAAAACTATCCATTTTTTCACTATTCTTCAACTTTGACGGAAAATAAAAAAAATTTACCTTTTTTTACCTCCGCCATATTTTCAAAATATGTTCTTTAACTAGTCTTTTACATAACTCAAAAGGTTTTATCTGCCTTTACGTGCCTATTTGGCTTCTACAGGTAAAAAACGTTAAAAAGACATGGTTGCAGAAATTGTATGGCGGGCATCCCTTACATGCCTTGACTGACAGTTACTTTGATGTAATAGTTTGAAAATTGCATTTTGAGTCAGTTGTCTACCTGAGAGCCTCTGGCGAAAAATTTGGTCCTAATATTCCGTTACAGACACAAGATGCACAAAAAACTACTCATTGAAATAAGCAGGTACGCACCTCACTTAAAAATTATTTTTGGCGTACATATGGTGAAGAACAATACTGACTTATGGTACAGGTAGGCACAAATCTCATTTGGCTACGTGCATAATATCAAAACTGTATAATTCAGCCCAAATGCATATGTATGCATGTAACAGGTACATTTGTAGACATGGTAGCATAGGCCTATATATTGCAAAACAAGCTTAATGCCTGCATTAGTCTACGACTGAAAGTTGGCGAAACAAGTATTGAAAACATGGCGTTGAACAATTTAAAACTATTTGAACTGTTTAGAAAGTCAATTACACCAACGTGTTTCGCGGAAGCTGCTTTAGAAGAACTCGATAGCTTATACGGAAATATTGAGAGAAGCAAAAGTATAAAAAATAATCTTTGTATGATACATGCCAAAATTAAGACAAAATGGGTGAAATGCAATCGAACCATTAACATCTTCAACTCCAAATACGAGGACTGGCTTAATGAAGACACCATCCTGGATATATTGGCAGTAGATAAACCCTCCACATCAACCAGAGGAGAAAAAGGAAGGCCAAAAAAAAGTATGGAGGAGTGTTCAATTTTCACAAGAAAGAGGAAACTTGCCGATGCCACCAATGACTTGACCACGAAGGATTTATCGGATGCGCTGTCTATTAAATACATAAAGGTAG
Organism: Epicampocera succincta; assembly: GCA_932526305.1. Lineage (NCBI taxonomy): Eukaryota > Metazoa > Arthropoda > Insecta > Diptera > Tachinidae > Epicampocera > Epicampocera succincta. The sequence goes on along the minus strand of OW052038.1, from coordinate 26,364,182 downwards.
TGAACGAGTTAGGTCGCAGATTACAAAATCTGTTGCTGATGCAAGCCCACTGCGACTAAAAAGGATTAAGGAAAGCATTCCCACTCCCACAAACGCACATATTAAAAAGTATAGTTCCGAAGAAGCCTTGGCTCTGTTTTTGGACTTAGAACTTTCCAAAGAGAAATATGAGATACTACGGGCATCTTTAATGCGACACGGGGCTGACCTTTTCCCCGGATACAAGCATATTACGCAAGCCAAAATAAATTCACGACCATTGCGTACGGAGTTTACGGAAGTCTCTGCGAAAGCCAATCTGCAGGATCTTATGGACCATACAGCAAAACGGTTGTTGGAAAGTCTTCCTGAAAATGAGGTGGAAATTCTTCCTCAGAAACTAACATTGATCAGCAAATGGGGCTGCGATGGATCATCCGGACAAAGCGTTTATAAGCAAAGGATATCTTCCGATGACACTACAATATCTGACGGAAATATGTTTATGGCATCTGTTGTTCCATTGCGGCTAAAATCTGATGTTTCCCTACACTGGAAAAATCATCGACCGTCATCAGTGCATTATTGCCGACCAATAATGTTTCAGTTTGCAAAGGAATCGGCAGAACTCATAAGGACCACGGTGAAGGACATTGAAGAACAAATAAGCAAGATTAAGCATACAAAATTGCAAATTGGAGAAGGAAAATATATTGAATGTAGTTACGAGTTCCACCTGACCATGGTTGACGGAAAAGTCGTAAACGAACTGACAGGAACAACCTCAACATTGACATGCCCGATTTGCAAAAAGAGTCAGAAGAACTTCGGTAATTTAAACGATTCTACAAACGAGGAGAATTACGAATATGGAATGTCACCATTGCACGCAAGGATAAGGTGTATGGAGTTCTTGCTAAAACTGGCGTATACCCTACCACAACAAGATGAAAACATCGATGAAAATACATCAATTAAGGATAAGGAAAAGATCAGAAAGAAGCAAATAAAGAATGCTTTTTGGAAACAACTTGGACTAAAAGTAGACTGCCCCAAGTGTGGATACGGTAACTCAAACGATGGAAACACTTCAAGGAGATTTTTTGCAAATGATGAGGCAGTAACTAGAATCACTGGAATTGACAATGAAATCGTCAAAAGATTGGGAACGATCTTGAATGTTTTAAACTGCCAAGAAAGTGTTAATTCTACAAAATTTGGAGAATATGCATCGGAAACTGCATCTCTTTTAGCAAAAATTTATCCACAGAAGAAGTTGACCCCGACCGTCCATAAAATATTGGCGCATGGCAAAGATATAATTGAGTACCAGTCTTTGCCAATTGGAGAGCTTTCTGAAGAAGCGCAGGAGTCTCTTAACAAATTTTACAAAAAATATAGATTGCAGAACACGTTCAAAGCATCAAGGGTGAGGCAAAATGAGGACCTCTTCAACATGTTAGCAGCATCTTCCGATCCACTTATTTCTTCCCTGCGGCATGTGAAGACACGAAAAGAACTACAATGGAATTATACTTTAGAAATGATTAGTCTTTTAGATATACCTTCTGTTACGAATTGTGATGAATATTTTACAGAAAATTCAAAAAATTAATTGAAAAAAAATTTGTTTAATTTGTTGGCTAATAACTTTAAAACAGAAAAAGCTTTCAAAAGAACTAAGAAATATAAGATTGGTAAAAATAATTTGATTTTGTTACCATAAAATAGATGAGTTAGAAAAAAATTAGAGTTTAGAAATGATTTGTATTTTAGACATACTTTGTCTTACCAAGAAAATGAATATTTTACAGAAAATTGAAAAAATCATTTAAAAAAAAACTCTTTTGTTGTAATTTTTTAGGTAATATCTTAAAACATGAAAAGCTTACAAAAGAACTACAAAAAAATATAAAATTCTTAACAAAAATTTTTTTGTTACCAAAACTTGGATTTTTTCACAAATTTTAACTTTGAAAACCCATAAGTAAGCACCTATAAGGTGTAGCGTCCACTCCAACCGCTCATTTTATAGGTTGAACAATTATCTATGACATGCAATTTAAATTATTCGATTATCTTGTTCGGTTCAAAAGATATGATTTTTGCAACGAAAAAAGTCAAATGGCGCCACTGTGCGTCGTACGGCTCTCATCGTTTTTAAATTTTTTGTGAATTTCTTCACACATCATTAGATCAGGGATGTATTTTCATGTAAACATTTTACTTCGTTTTGGTCTTTTACCAATGGTGTAAACGTAAAAAAATTTTTCGTAAGATTTTTATTCTCATTTTTAAATACGGAGATAATTTCATAAAAGTTTCTCTTTGGTTTTACGTACGACTTGTATTACCGTCTAAATCCCCTTGAATGCATATTCGATAGTAGCTCGTATGCGCTTGTAAGGCCCTCTGTTCTTTGTTGGAACAAGGATATTAATACCAAGGATTTTAATACCAAGTCATCTTTAATCTTCCTCAAGAGCTTTTCCCATGTTAGATGTATTACAATTTTTACAGATTTCCTTTCTTTTCTTATTTGATACATAGAATAGAATTTACATCTCTTAGATAATTTGATTAGGCATATTCACTGTTTTCATTCAAAACTAACTGCAACACTCCTAGGCTCGCGCAAATTTTCACTTAAAGACAAATTTTTATTTTGGTTGATCACGAGTTAGGAATTTAATTTAATAAGTCCAATAGTGTTTACAACAATTTTTATTTTATTCGGTTCGAATCACATGATACTGTTTTTCATTCAGCATACCAACGACTGCGCCAACTATGTTTTTCCCGCTTGAGCTCTTCAAAAGATCTGTTCTTTATTTGTCAGTTTATATAAAATTATGTATGTAAGGATTAGTATATGAAAGAATATATTAAGCGTAAACAAAATATATATGTATATGTATGTGAACATACAAGTTAATCAAGGACGAAACCTTGATTCAAAAAAATTACTGTCAGGCCACTTGTACTCACACAACCGTTTTAAATAAAAACCGTTTACGTTGTTTTCCGTTCGAGGCCAAAATTAGAATTGCTTTATTTTTCCTAATTTTGATTTATTATAATTTCTTAACTTATTGTGGGAAAATGCTTACACTTCTGTTTTAAATGGTTTGACTTTAGTAAGCATTTTAAATACTGATCATATTAGAACACGCGCAGACATTTATTCTGTTTGTTGCAATATGATTTCACAATAGAGTTCAATATACTTATTTGTAGGTGATTGTTAAGAATATTCGCTTCCAATAATAAGGGTGTTAACTCCCCCCCTTTTAAGTATCAGCGTCCCGCTGATTAAGCCGATTCTTTGGTGATAACTTCGGGTGTCTGTATAGCCGGAATATTAATTGTTGCAAATATTCTTCTCCAGAGGACTACAATGATGATAGCAATGGCAGCTGGGAAAAAATAGCCCGTCAAGTGTGACCAGAAAGAGAGATGTAAATGATACTTTAGAATATATGTTCGTTATTCTTTTCGTGAAGTTTATGCAAAAAAATTCACGAACGTTACTTTTCATAAACATTAGCAAGCAAAGGCAGTAGAGCCTGTACGGCGGTTATTTTTTCATTTTTAAATTTCTTGTCCCCAATTTCAATTGTTTCGTTGAAAAATTTTACCAAGTACGTACCCTCTAAACTTCTGTTGCCCTCCTCTGACTGTATGATACCTTTAAAATTTGTAACAAATATGATGTTACAATTTGCGTTGATTCCTCTCAAGATTCTTGGCAAACAATTATTAAGCTTCTTTAGCTGCTGTGTGTTGCAAATTGTTGTATCACTAATTCTCATGCAGCCACTGTTAATGCCATAAACGTTCTCTAATTCAGCAGGACTGAGCTATATTTTAAATCAAGTTGCCTGTTCTGAATTATGTCTGCTTTTAACGTAATTGTTTCGTATTTGTTTGGGTTTACTTTGGGTATTGACAGAACGTACAGTATTCGATAGCCTCAACCTTGTTGCTGTATGGTAGTGAATCTACTTCGGAGACTATGCGGTGAATTTCTTCCATGTCTAGAAGATTGGTATTGATTATGCCACCTTTCGCTAGCTGACAGGCTCGTACAACTTCTTCAATATCCTCTTTTATAATAAGCAGCTGGTTTAACGACTCTTTTGTAAATTCCCCTGCTTCAGACTTAGATATTTTGTTATTGAAGTTTTTAATTAAGTTGTTCATTTCTTTCACAATCCCGCCAGTTGTATCGAGTAACTTATTATTTATAGCATATTGGTGTTCATTGTTATCTATTAGCTTCTCTTGGCTCTGTAATACTTGGTTCCAGTCTGCCGCATCTGGATTCCCTGCCATCCATTTCCATGCTCAACCAACCCAATCTATAGATCTTTTACTTCTTTTGATACCCTTGATTGAATTTATTCGATCGTAAGACTTCTGAAGGTAGTATTGGAAGGCCTCTTTGTTAAGTTCGTTGTTTTCAATGGATGAAAAGACTTCAGCAGTAGTATTAAGCATTCTAGTTTTCGAGGTTTATAACATGCACAATATTAAGATACCCGCTTACCACCCATCCTTCTCCATTTTTTACTGTTACAACGGGCGATTGGTATTCGAATACCTGGTAGGCACCAACGATGAGGAGTAATAGAAGTATGCTTAAGTGATAAAATTTTAGATTAAAATAAAATCAAACAATTTTAAAACTACTAAGTTGAATACATTTTGTAGATTTTCCCACTTCTAAAGCTAAGTTTATGTTTTATTTCGTAAAATTTTTTGGCTTATGGCCATATTGTAACAAATTGGATATAAATTTCCACATGATTTGTTGCATAAGTTCCTTGTTCAAATTAACTTCAAATTTTGAATTTAGCCTTATGGCCTTTAGTCAATTGCAATTTTAAGTTATTAGCTATTTTGTGTGTGAAATTTCATATGTTTTATAGTATTAATTTCGCTTTTCTTTAAAAAGAATTAAAAAAAGGAATTTAATTTACTCATACATTCTTTTATTTTATTTTGTATTAGTTAATATTAACATTTTTTTTTTTATTTATTTTTATTTATTATGGTATTTCCTTCCTTTGTGTGTATAAAAAGTTACACGATTGTCCCTGGAAACTTTGTGCTGTTTATATAGTGGCTTATGCTTTGGTTTAATTTCTTTATCCCTGATAAGGACATTTTGGTTCTCTTCTAACCTTATTGGAACTGATCTATTCTTATTCAATCGATCATTAGTGGCTTTCTGATTGCTTTCAATACGGCCGCGAATGTTCTGATTTACCTGATCACGGAAGTTAACCAATTGTTGGTAATTAAACCTTTCAGATCTTTTGAAAAATATGTCGGAAGGCTTTTTCTTAATAACTGAATGTATTGTGTTATTATACCGATCAACGGCAAGGTATATCAAGTCCTTAGAATTGAGGTTCTTTATTTCCTTAGATATACAACGATAAATTTCTATTGAGTGGAATCTCTCCACCTGTCCATTTACCTCACTTTTCTGTGTCGGTGTAAGGTAAATTTCAATATTTAGAAATCTAATAAAGTTTAATGTTGTAGGTGTTAGGAAGCCCCTTTCGTTATCCGAAACGATTACACTTGGTACTGTAAAATAGTGAAGGAGTTTGGTTAATTTACTCCTTAAGTGAATAGCAGAACGATCTTTAATATGAAAGAGTTTGGCGAACTTAGCAAATTTATCGATGCAATTTATGAACTTAAAGCCTTGAATCTCAAAAATGTCCACATGCAAAATTTCGCAGGAATACGTAGGGATAGGTGTTGGATGTATTTTTGATTTAATGGGGTGTCTTTCGTACTTATTCAACTTGCATATTTCTTTGTGTTACTGTTAATAAGGAAAAGGGAAAATAATAATTTTCTAATATTTGCAAGCCGTTTTTTTGGGGTTACGATGAGCTCTCTTATGCTCATTTTCTATTATTTCGCAGACCCTTTCTGGTTTAGTGACATGTTCCACCACCCGGTTAGTGATTCTTAGTCTATAGGAAACGAAATGATTTAAATATACTCTATTCAGCAATGGGATAAAACATTCAGGAATTTTTATGCCGTTCACACAGCTTGGACTTAAGTACCTCTTAGTCTTTCTGTCAAGGTTTGGGAAGAGATTTGATCTAAAGTAGCGTGATGCCTAATAAATCCTGGGTGTGGCTGTATACTACTGTGTAAATCCTTGCCCTGTCGTATTACAATTTAATTTTTAAAACCGTTTAGAGGAGCTTCAACATGAGGAATTAAATCAATAGAATCTTGTTGGGCACTGTAGGCTGTGCCGTCATAATTTTCCTGAGCCTCATCAGCTGTTATAGTTTCGGAATCATCTTCTGAGGCTGTAATTGTTTCTTCATCGCTAAGCATATAGACTTGATTTAGGTTTGATTCTAGTCTAGACAATGCGTCAGCAACAACATTCGATTTCCCAGGTTTATACACTAGTTCATAATTATATTCCTCAATTCTAGCATTCCACCTCTTCAACTTGGCGTTGTGATTCTGATTCCCTAATGCATAGGTAAGCGGTTGATGATCAGTAAGGATATTTATTTTTTTGGCACCGTAAAGGTGTGATCGTAAATTGTCCAATGCCCAAACAATGGCCAACATTTCCTTCTCGTTGGTTGCATAATTTTCTTCAGCCGCTTTTAGCGACCGGGAAATGAATGCTATGGGTTTATCTCCCACCGCAAAATCCTGAGACAAAACTGTTCCAATAGCATAATTGAAAGCATCGGTTGTCAAATTAAAAGGACGGTCGAAGTCCGGAAATGCCAAAACTTCGGATGACACTAATAGGATTTTCAATTCGTTGAAAGCTTTCAGTGCCTCCTCCTTCAGTATGATCGGTATTTTGCTAGACCTGTTACCCTTAATCTCGGCGTTTTCGCCGCGAGTTAGATTGGTTAAAGGCTTAGCAACCTTTGCATAATCTCTGATAAACTTCCTATAATAGGAAGTCATACCGAGGAAACTTTTTAAGTCCTTCAACGTACTAGGCGGAGCTAGATTTTGTAAAGCCTCCATTCTGATTTCATAGGATACCTTTCTTGGAACTTCTGTAACTTGTAAAAGATATTCGCTCAGAAAAATTTACAACGGTAAAAAAACAGAATAGGATTTGTTGCAATTTTTAAGTAAGATGTTGTAAGATAAAAGTATTTAAGATCAAGGATTACGCATATATATTATATTGTGACAGTAAAATTTTTAACGCACTGAAGTGCTCGGGGTTCGAGATCACAGCACGCTGAAACCTTTGGCTTCATATTGGTCACTTTTTCTTGTAATAGCACATTTGCTCCTTCCATAGGGAAGCATTTATGTATATTTTTCCTCTTATTATTTTATTTTAGTTTCTTTGTGAGGATATAATTTTTCCATTCTATGTAATTAGCACAAAACATTCCTCCATTTCCTTTTAGTTTTGTTCTTGGTATGAAAAAAATATTACTTCGTTTTATTTCATTTTATTTCCTTTTTTTTTGACAATGAATTTTAATGCTTTCTTATGTTTGTCATGCTTTTTAAGGAAATGGAAAAAATAAATAATAACAGGATTAGAGTATTAATTCGTGTTATTTAAAAATTTTGCATTTATAATTAGTTTCAATATCAGCTAAAATTTTATGCGTTACCTTTTTTTAATAGTTCTTTGTTTCCGTAAAAAGGGCGTAATAATTTCGAATTTTTAAGGCATTTAACCTTCCCACATTTTCATTCGAAATTATTCTTGCTTTGGATTTTTTTTTTATTATTATTAATTTCACCAAAGCATTTACTTCTTTCTCGCTTTTTTTTATTTATTTTACATTTTTTTCTTATTGCTTTTACATAAGCCTTTACTTTTTTTTTCATTTTTATTTTCTATCAAAATTATTTCTGCTTTGGATTTTCTGTTTTGACTTTATCTTTCACAGAGCCAAGTTTTTTGTCAGGATCCGCCACACATCTCTTTTCGCTACTGGCCGATGTTTAATTATTAATTTAATCCCTTTTAATTTGTTATTTTGAATATAAAAAGTATTACGTAATTTTATAGTTGCAATATTATTTTGTTAGAGTAAGGATCTTGCATATAAGAATAGAACATATGTATGTATATGTCAAATATAATTTGTTCATTATTACTAGAAGTAAAGAACATATCCACAGGACTTAAATTAACATTTTTAATTATTTCCACCAATTTTTTTTTTAATTCATAATGAAACTCCTCTATGTTACCTGCGCTTGGAACGCCCTCTGTTCTTTGTTGGAACAAGGATATTTTTAATACCAAGTCATCTTTAATCTTCCTCAAGAGCTTTTCCCATGTTAGATGTATTACAATTTTTACAGATTTCCTTATAGTTTCTTTATTGATACATAGAATAGAATTTACATTTCTTAGATAATTTGATTAGGCATATTCACTGTTTTCATTCAAAACTAACTACAACACTCCTTGGCTCGCGCAAATTTTCACTTAAAGACAAATTTTTATTTTGGTTGATCACGAGTTAGGAATTTAATTTAATAAGTCCAATAGTGTTTACAACAATTTTTATTTTATTCGGTTCGAATCACATGATACTGTTTTTCATTCAGCATACCAACGACTGCGCCAACTATGTTTTTCCCGCTTGAGCTCTTCAAAAGATCTGTTCTTTATTTGTCAGTTTATATAAAATTATGTATGTAAGGATTAGTATATGAAAGAATATATTAAGCGTAAACAAAATATATATGTATATGTATGTGAACATACAAGTTAATCAAGGACGAAACCTTGATTCAAAAAAATTACTGTCAGGCCACTTGTACTCACACAACCGTTTTAAATAAAAACCGTTTACGTTGTTTTCCGTTCGAGGCCAAAATTAGAATTGCTTTATTTTTCCTAATTTTGATTTATTATAATTTCTTAACTTATTGTGGGAAAATGCTTACACTTCTGTTTTAAATGGTTTGACTTTAGTAAGCATTTTAAATACTGATCATATTAGAACACGCGCAGATATTTATTCTGTTTGTTGCAATATGATTTCACAATAGAGTTCAATATACTTATTTGTAGGTGATTGTTAAGAATATTCGCTTCCAATAATAAGGGTGTTAACTCCCCCCCTTTAAGTATTAGCGTCCCGCTGATTAAGCCGATTCTTTGGTGATAACTTCGGGTGTCTGTATAGCCGGAATATTAATTGTTGCAAATATTCTTCTCCAGAGGACTACAATGATGATAGCAATGGCAGCTGGGAAAAAATAGCCCGTCAAGTGTGACCAGAAAGAGAGATGTAAATGATACTTTAGAAAGCCAATATGTTCGTTATTCTTTTCGTGAAGTTTATGCAAAAAATTTCACGAACGTTACTTTTCATAAACATTAGCAAGCAAAGGCAGTAGAGCCTGTACGGCGGTTATTTTTTCATTTTTAAATTTCTTGTCCCCAATTTCAATTGTTTCGTTGAAAAATTTTACCAAGTACGTACCCTCTAAACTTCTGTTGCCCTCCTCTGACTGTATGATACCTTTAAAATTTGTAACAAATATGATGTTACAATTTGCGTTGATTCCTCTCAAGATTCTTGGCAAACAATTATTAAGCTTCTTTAGCTGCTGTGTGTTGCAAATTGTTGTATCACTAATTCTCATGCAGCCACTGTTAATGCCATAGACGTTCTCTAATTCAGAAGGACTGAGCTATATTCTAAATCAAGTTGCCTGTTCTGAATTATGTCTGCTTTCAACGTAATTGTTTCGTATTTGTTTGGGTTTACTTTGGGTATTGACAGAACGTACAGTAGTGATGTTCCGTTCGAAAATATAATTGGCTTCCCGTATTCGATAGCCTCAACCTTGTTGCTGTATGGTAGTGAATCTACTTCGGAGACTATGCGGTGAATTTCTTCCATGTCTAGAAGATTGGTATTGATTATGCCACCTTTCGCTAGCTGACAGGCTCGTACAATTTCTTCAATATCCTCTTTTATAATAAGCAGCTGGTTTAACGACTCTTTTGTAAATTCCCCTGCTTCAGACTTAGATATTTTGTTATTGAAGTTTTTAATTAAGTTGTTCATTTCTTTCACAATCTCGCCAGTTGTATCGAATAACTTATTATTTATAGCATATTGGTGTGCATTGTTATCTATTAGCTTCTCTTGGCTCTGTAATACTTGGTTCCAGTCTGCCGCATCTGGATTCCCTGCCATCCATTTCCATGCTCAACCAACCCAATCTATAGGTCTTTTACTTCTTTTGATACCCTTGATTGAATTTATTCGATCGTAAGACTTCTGAAGGTAGTATTGGAAGGCCTCTTTGTTAAGTTCGTTGTTTTCAATGGATGAAAAGACTTCAGCAGTAGTATTAAGCATTCTAGTTTTCGAGGTTTATAACATGCACAATATTAAGATACCCGCTTACCACCCATCCTTCTCCATTTTTTACTGTTACAACGGGCGATTGGTATTCGAATACCTGGTAGGCACCAACGATGAGGAGTAATAGAAGTATGCTTAAGTGATAAAATTTTAGATTAAAATAAAATCAAACAATTTTAAAACTACTAAGTTGAATACATTTTGTAGATTTTCCCACTTCTAAAGCTAAGTTTATGTTTTATTTCGTAAAATTTTTTGGCTTATGGCCATATTGTAACAAATTGGATATAAATTTCCACATGATTTGTTGCATAAGTTCCTTGTTCAAATTAACTTCAAATTTTGAATTTAGCCTTATGGCCTTTAGTCAATTGCAATTTTAAGTTATTAGCTATTTTGTGTGTGAAATTTCATATGTTTTATAGTATTAATTTCGCTTTTTCTTTAAAAAGAATTAAAAAAAGGAATTTAATTTACTCATACATTCTTTTATTTTATTTTGTATTAGTTAATATTAACATTTTTTCTTTTTTTATTTATTTTTATTTATTATGGTATTTCCTTCCTTTGTGTGTATAAAAAGTTACACGATTGTCCCTGGAAACCTTGTGCTGTTTATATAGTGGCTTATGCTTTGGTTTAATTTGTTTATCCCTGATAAGGACATTTTGGTTCTCTTCTAACCTTATTGGAACTGATCTATTCTTATTCAATCGATCATTAGTGGCCTTTCCGATCTTTTGAAAAATATGTCGGAAGGCTTTTTCTTAATAACTGAATGTATTGTGTTATTATACCGATCAACGGCAAGGTATATCAAGTCCTTAGAATTGAGGTTCTTTAGTTCCTTAGATATACAACGATAAATTTCTATTGAGTGGAATCTCTCCACCTGTCCATTTACCTCACTTTTCTGTGTCGGTGTAAGGTAAATTTCAATATTTAGAGATCTAATAAAGTTTAATGTTGTAGGTGTTAGGAAGCCCCTTTCGTTATCCGAAACGATTACACTTGGTACTGTAAAATAGTGAAGGAGTTTGGTTAATTTACTCCTTAAGTGAATAGCAGAACGATCTTTAATATGAAAGAGTTTGGCGAACTTAGCAAATTTATCGATGCAATTTATGAACTTAAAGCCTTGAATCTCAAAAATGTCCACATGCAAAATTTCGCAGGAATACGTAGGGATAGGTGTTGGATGTATTTTTGATTTAATGGGGTGTCTTTCGTACTTATTCAGCTTGCATATTTCTTTGTGTTACTGTTAATAAGGAAAAGGGAAAATAATAATTTTCTAATATTTGCAAGCCGTTTTTTTGGGGTTACGATGAGCTCTCTTATGCTCATTTTCTATTATTTCGCAGACCCTTTCTGGTTTAGTGACATGTTCCACCACCCGGTTAGTGATTCTTAGTCTATAGGAAACGAAATGATTTAAATATACTCTATTCAGCAATGGGATAAAACATTCAGGAATTTTTATGCCGTTCACACAGCTTGGACTTAAGTACCTCTTAGTCTTTCTGTCAAGGTTTGGGAAGAGATTTGATCTAAAGTAGCGTGATGCCTAATAAATCCTGGGTGTGGCTGTATACTACTGTGTAAATCCTTGCCCTGTCGTATTACAATTTAATTTTTAAAACCGTTTAGAGGAGCTTCAACATGAGGAATTAAATCAATAGAATCTTGTTGGGCACTGTAGGCTGTGCCGTCATAATTTTCCTGAGCCTCATCAGCTGTTATAGTTTCGGAATCATCTTCTGAGGCTGTAATTGTTTCTTCATCGCTAAGCATATAGACTTGATTTAGGTTTGATTCTAGTCTAGACAATGCGTCAGCAACAACATTCGATTTCCCAGGTTTATACAAGTTAGCAAACAAAATTATAAATTTATTTGGAAATAATCCGTTAAAACACTTTGCTAAAATTTATAAATTCATTTTAATTGGAAATGACCCATTAAAAACATTTTTTGTTAAGTCGGCACAAAATTGTAAACTAATAAGAATTTATTAATAAGAATTTATTTTTAATTTTTTTATTGGAAATCATTATCAACAAGTTGTCGCAACCAATTCATGGAAAAGCAGAAATGAGGGCAACAACTTGTCCCACTTTAACTTTTTAATTTTAAGTATAAGAAAAAGAAATTGTAGTAGCAGTTAGTTAGTTGTAAACGAACAATAAAAGAAGTAAGAGCATAGCTCTGAAAAAAAGGAAAGTTGTTTTTTTTTTAAATAATTATTAAGAAGTAACTTAACTGGCGCCCGAGCCAAAGTAATATGCCCGCGCACATTTAAAAATTAATTTCACATAGTGAAATTCTACTAGTTTTATATAAAAATTAATCTCACATAGTGAAATTCAACCAGTTTTACATAGTAAAACTTAAAGCTCTAAGTGGAACTTCCTAAACATTCTGCATAATAAAATTTAAAAGGATAAATCCTGTGAAAAAAGAAACAGTTATAGACTGTAAAGTGATCGTGAAAAATCTTTTAATCAACAAAAACGGTGGACTCAAATATTATAAAAATCCGAAAATAATACTAGAAAACCAATTATAAATTGAAAAACAGAATTAGTGATCACAAACCAAACAACTTTATAATAAATCAACAACCAAACAACTTCATCCAGCCAGCGGAACAACTTTATCCAGCCAGCGGAATAAATAAAATCAACAAAACAACTTCATCCAGCCAGCGGAATAAATAAATCAACAAAACAACTTTATCCAGCCAGCGGAATAAGAAAATCATCAAAACATCAACCAAACAGCTTCACCCTTCAGCCAGCAATAGTAAAAGGACCCCAGGTGCGTGCAACAAACAGGAAGGTATCATGTACCAGCCGACTATCAAGATGAAGAAGACGAGAAGCGCAGCAAAGATAACTATATTGTAAGTCAAAATTAGAATTATATGAGTAAAATACAATATATTCGTGATAAATAACCGAGGCAAAAAGCCGATTGATTAAATTAAGAAAGCAAAGTGAAGAATAAATAAAGAATAATATAACAAAAAAATACATAGATACATATATTAAATTACAAATCCTTTTGTCTTAAAACAATTTATTAAAGAATTACATAAATATACAAAATGTCAAATCCAGAAAATCTTATACGTCCTGCAGTTTTAAATGCAAATAGTGCAGAACAGGCACCTAGAACACTAAGTATTAGTGACCTAAATAATTTAATTACGGAAACTACTTCTAGACTTCTACAAGAAGAATTGCCAGGATTGATTCAATCCGTACTAAATCCAAGCCCTAATGTAGTGTCTGATCAAGAAATTGCAGCGGAATATCGCGGGAATTTCGCGGAACTAGATAAAATACCCGATATAGTCAAAAGACTCCGTGAATTTAGTGGTAACCAATCCGAATTTAATTCATGGCGCAAGAGTGTTGAAAGAATATTAAAATTTATGAATCAGCTAAGGGTACGCCAAAATATTACGGTATCCTTAGCGTTATACGAAATAAGATCGTGGGCAACGCCGATGTTGCTCTCGAATCTTACAACACTCCTCTCGATTGGAAATCCATTATCAAGTGTCTTTCTCTCCATTATTCCGACAAGAGGGACTTAGCAACCCTCGAGTATCAAATGATTTCACTGGTACAAGGGAAATTATCTATTCAAGGATTCTATCAAGTCGTTTATGAACACTTATCTATAATACTTAACAAACTTGGAAGCTTAGAGGCATCTAATGAGTCTCTAAACCTACTTACAGAATCATATCGCAACAAAGCTCTTGATACATTTATCAGAGGTTTAAACGGCGACTTGCCAAAACTTTTAGGCATGAGGGAACCGGTAGATTTACCGCAAGCCCTACACCTCTGTTTAAAATTGGAAAATCAAAGTTTCAGAGCAAATTACACTAGAAACTTTAACTATAGAAAATCTACTCCTCCTCCACTTCCACCTCGCAATTACTCCCGTAACTACCAATCACAAAATAATAATTTTACTTCTCGTTATAACCAAAACAGTTTTTATCCACAACTAGCCCATATACCCCATGCACAACAAAAATCTTTTACACCACAGAACACAGGAAACCATGTACCACTGAATAACTATCCACCACAACACCAAACTTACACAAATAATCACTACCAATCCAATCCTCCAAGACCCATCTTTCCTAAGCCGCAATCTTTCCCACAGCCTATGGAAATAGATAGTAGTATTCATTCAAAGCGAGTTAATTATATAAACAGACCACAGCAACAAAACGCTAACAAAAGGTCACCACCCACAATCGTAAATTCCAACTATAGACCAAAAATACAAAGGAACTTCTACATCGATAATGATTTAGAAACCTATAATAGTGTTGTCAATAATTCCTTAGACCCCGACCAAACAGACGAAATGACATACGACGAAGACAATATTAACGAACTTAGCGACGTTCATTTTTTAGAATAACGAGCTCTTAGCTCCCTTATTTTGAATGCAGAGCAAAGAGCGGTAAAATACTGAAATTTTTAATTGATACTGGCTCTAGCAAAAATTATATTCGGCCAGACATTGCAAAAAAAACTATACCAAATAAAGAAATATTCTTTGCAAAATCAATAGCAGGTAACATTAAAATAAAGGAACACACATTCGTAAAACTTTTCAATCTAGAAAACCAAATTAAATTCTATATTCTCCCGACATTAAAATCATTCGACGGTATTCTTGGAAATGATTCACTAAAGGAACTTAATGCAATAATCTATACACGCCATAATTTTATGCAAATAGGGAATAATACCAAAATAAGGCTTAAACAACAATCTTCTCAAGAAATAAATTCAATAGCAATTCGAGACAATCATATGTCTCCACAACAAAAAGAGAAAATGGGAGAGATAGTTAACGATCATCCCGATTTGTTCATCGAACCCAATCAAAAATTGACATGCACAACTAAAATAGTTGGCGAAATTCGTACTTCAACAGATACACCTGTTTATTCAAGGCAATATCCTTATCCAATTGCATTAAAATCGGAAGTCGAAAAACAAATACAAAATCTACTTGATGATGGCATCATTCAACCTTCAAGGTCACCACACAACTCGCCAGTGTGGGTTGTTGGAAAGAAGCCAGATTCCCTCGGCAACAAACAATACAGGCTCGTAATAGATTATAGGAAATTAAATTCATTAACAATCTCCGATAGATATCCAATACCGGAGATAAATGATGTACTCTCACAATTAAGAGATAGTAAATACTTCACGGTCCTAGATTTAAAGAGTGGATTCCACCAAATCCCCTTAAAAAAATCAGATTTCGAAAAAACGGCATTTTCCGTTGCGAACGGCAAATATGAATTTGTACGCCTTCCATTCGGTTTGAAAAATGCTCCAGCAATTTTCCAACGAGCTTTAGATGATGTACTTAGTGACTATATTGGAAAAATATGTTACGTATACATAGATGACATTGTTATATTCAGTAAAACCGAAGAGGAACATTTTGATCATATTCGAACCATATTTGCAACACTTCAAGCAGCAAACCTCAAAGTCCAACTTGATAAATACAATTTTCTAAGAAATGAAGTAGAATTTTTAGGATTCGTAATCTCAGCAGATGGCATAAAAACAAATAAAAAAAAAGTTCAAGCTGTTCTTGATTTTCCGTTACCCCAAAACATAAAAGAATTACGATCTTTTCTAGGATTAACTGGCTATTATCGTAGGTTTGTTAAAGACTACGCAAAGCTAGCAAAACCCCTAACACAAATTTTGAGAGGGGAAGAAGGTCGTATATCAAAAAAGAAATCATCACAAAAGCAGATAACGCTAGATAATAACGCCGTCGATGCTTTTGAAAAACTAAAAAATACTCTAGTCTCCCAAGATATCGTACTTGCCTATCCAGATTATACCAAAGAACTTGAGCTTACTACAGATGCCTCAGATTTTGCCTTAGGTGCAGTTCTATCTCAAAACAATAAGCCAATTGCATTTATATCTCGAACATTGAACAAAACAGAAGAACATTATGCGACAAACGAGAAAGAAATGCTCGCTATAATTTGGGCATTAAATGCACTTCGAAATTATTTGTACGGATCTGCTAAGATAAAAATATATACCGATCACCAGCCGCTTACACATGCTCTTAGCAATAAGAACAATAACAGTAAGATGAAGCGCTGGAAAACTATTTTAGAGGAATATAACTATGAGCTTTTCTATAAGCCAGGAAAAGCTAACGTAGTGGCAGATGCGCTGTCAAGAATTCCCGTCACAACACAAATAAACACGCTTTCGGTAGCTACACATAGCGATGACAGTTCCGGACAGAATCTCATATTAAACATTGATACACCAATAAACTGTTTTAAAAATCAAATCATTCTTGACACACATCCTACAGCCCAGTATAAATTTGAAATCATTTTCCCCCATTACCACCGTCACCACATATTTGAACCAGAATTCACTCAAAACAACCTTATAAATATTCTAAAAAAATATCTTTACCCTTCAATCCTTAACGCAATAAAGACGTCAGAAGAAAATATGGGAAAAATCCAAGAAATTTATTCTCAACACTTTAGTAAATATCGTATTCGATTCACTAGGCTCCAAGTAGAGGATATACGAAATGAAGAGGAGCAAAACAAAATAATTATAGCAGCACACAACAGAGCTTATCGCAACAGCAAAGAAAATAGACAACAAATCTTAGAAAAATATTACTTTCCAGGTATGTCTAAAAAAATAAAAAGAATTATAAAGCAATGCACCACATGTAAAGAGAATAAGTACGATAGACATCCCATGAAACCTGCTCTAACAGCGACACCTATACCAAAATACCCAGGCGAAATTATCCATATAGATATTTACAAAACCGAAAACAATTTGGTATTAACGGCGATTGATAAATTTTCAAAATACGCTCAAGTAAAGCCAATAAAATCCAGAGCAACGGAAGATATAAGACAACCACTTCGTGAACTGATATTTACATTCGGAGTACCTAAGACAATAGTTATGGACAAGAGAAATCTTTTAATTCTTTAACAATTACTTTTATGATACAAAACCAATTAAATATAGAAATATTTACAATTCCACCTTACTCAAGCACCGTTAACGGACAAGTAGAAAGATTTCATTCTACGTTATCCGAAATCATGCGATGTACAAAAATAGAAAACATTCATAACAACTTTAAGGAGTTACTCGAAATTTCAGTATATAAATATAATTGCTCAATACACAGTACAACAGGAAAAAAACCAATTGAATTATTTTTTGGTAGAAGAGTCAGCACAGACCCTTCGCAGCTTGAAAAAGATAGAGTAGTAAACATAGACAAATTAAAACAAAAACAAGAAGCTGACCTACAATACCATAATAGACACAGACAAAAAACGAAAACTTATGAACCAGGTGAAATAATATTTGTGAAAGTAAATAAAAGATTAGGGACTAAACTTACTCCAAGATATAGGAAGGATGGAATTGTAAAAAAAGATGAAAGAACATATGTTACCACTGAATCCAATAAAACCATTCATAAAAGCAACATTAGAAGTTAAACTTAATGATTCACTATATTTCCAGCCTCATTCTCCTTCACACAACTATCCTACTCCCTTCCAATGCAGAAATACAAATCCACAACCATACACTCGCCCATATTATAACTCTAACAGATGGAATAGCAAAGATACAGGAGGGAACTTTCAAAATTATACATATTATAAATCTGAAAGAATATAAAGGCTGAAAGAATATAAAGATAAAAGATCGATCAACGTAATCGGGACTGCATGGAAATACATAGCAGGTTCCCCCGATCACGATGATTTCGAAATGCTAAAAACCAATATTAATGAGTTAAACTCAAATAATAATAGACAATTAGTCATAAATGAAAATGTTATTAAAAGAATAAATAAATTAACGGAATATACAAATACAATAAATAACGCAATAAAGAATCAAGATTCAATTGGTAATGCTGCCATAATAAGCATACAAATTAGATTAAGACTAGCTAAAGAAAAAATAGAAAACATCAAATACGCCATCCAATGGGCGAAGAATAATATAATTAATTCTGTTATATTAAACAAACAAAAAATAAACACTATAACTGAAACACTTCATAAAGAAAAATTTCCATTTAAGTCAATCGAAGAAGCATTAGGATTTGCTGATGTAAAAGTTTTATATAAAAATGAAATGTTTTTATACGTTATACAAATTCCACTTACCTCTGAAGAAATTTATAAAAAAATATTAATAAAACCTATAAAAAAAGATAACAAAATTATAAACATAGATTTTAAGGAAATTTTAAAAAATAAAGAAGAAATGCTAGCTATTAAGAAAAACTGTACTATTATCAATACTATTACAATCTGTAAAAGAAACGATTTGAAAAACATTGTCAACTCTTCCTGCATCCCACCCTTTTTTAATGGATCTCGTCCACATTGCGACATTTCCGATGCTTTCCATACCTTTACGGTTGAAGAATTAAAACCAGGTATAATTCTGTTAAATGATTTCTATGGCACAATAAACAATCAATCAATAACTGGAACATATTTAGTAAACTTTCACAATGAATCCATTACCATTAATAATAAAACATTCCGAAATATAGAAGCCCCAATAATCTCAATTTCACCACAAATAGTGCAACAAACTCCCTTAGAAAAACAATATATTGAAATACTCTCCTTAGAAAAATTGAGCAAGCTCCACTTAAATAATACAAGCAAAATTGGAATGTTAGAGACTGAAGCGGTCATTAATAAATCATTAGCAGTAATCATCCTTATTATCTTGGTAGCAACCATAATCTTATCCAGTCTCATTTGTAGAACAAAAGAGAAAATAATATTTCACAATACTTCAAATAATAAACAGAAAAACGAAAGTTATGTTGAAAATATTAGATTTACCCCAGAAGACATTTCAAATAAAAATGAACCATTCGTCATAATCACTGGTCCCCCTAAACCCCCAAGATTGTCCATTCTCAATGTTTGAGGACAAACACTTTTAAGAGGGGAAGAGTTAGCAAACAAAATTATAAATTTATTTGGAAATAATCCGTTAAAACACTTTGCTAAAATTTATAAATTCATTTTAATTGGAAATGACCCATTAAAAACATTTTTTGTTAAGTCGGCATAATATTGTAAACTAATAAGAATTTATTTAAAATTTTTTTATTGGAAATCATTATCAACAAGTTGTCGCAACCAATTCATGGAAAAGCAGAAATGAGGGCAACAACTTGTCCCACTTTAACTTTTTAATTTTAAGTATAAGAAAAAGAAATTGTAGTAGCAGTTAGTTAGTTGTAAACGAACAATAAAAGAAGTAAGAGCATAGCTCTGAAAAAAAGGAAAGTTGTTTTTTTTTAAATAATTATTAAGAAGTAACTTAACTTACACTAGTTCATAATTATATTCCTCAATTCTAGCATTCCACCTCTTCAACTTGGCGTTGTGATTCTGATTCCATAATGCATAGGTAAGCGGTTGATGATCAGTAAAGATATTTATTTCTTTGGCACCGTGAAGGTGTGATCGTAAATTGTCCAATGCCCAAACAATGGCCAACATTTCCTTCTCGTTGGTTGCATAATTTTCTTCAGCCGCTTTTAGCGACCGGGAAATGAATGCTATGGGTTTATCTCCCACCGCAAAATCCTGAGACAAAACTGTTCCAATAGCATAATTGGAAGCATCGGTTGTCAAATTAAAAGGACGGTCGAAGTCCGGAAATGCCAAAACTTCGGATGACACTAATAGGATTTTCAATTCGTTGAAAGCTTTCAGTGCCTCCTCCTTCAGTATGATCGGTATTTTGCTAGACCTGTTACCCTTAATCTCGGCGTTTTCGCCGCGAGTTAGATTGGTTAAAGGCTTAGCAACCTTTGCATAATCTCTGATAAACTTCCTATAATAGGAAGTCATACCGAGGAAACTTTTTAAGTCCTTCAACGTACTAGGCGGAGCTAGATTTTGTAAAGCCTCCATTCTGATTTCATAGGATACCTTTCTTGGAACTTCTGTAACTTGTAAAAGATATTCGCTCAGAAAAATTTACAACGGTAAAAAAACAGAATAGGATTTGTTGCAATTTTTAAGTAAGATGTTGTAACATAAAAGTATTTAAGATCAAGGATCACGCATATATATTATATTGTGACAGTAAAATTTTTAACGCACTGAAATGCTCGGGGTTCGAGATCACAGCACGCTGAAACCTTTGGCTTCATATTGGTCACTTTTTCTTGTAATAGCACATTTGCTCCTTCCATAGGGAAGCATTTATGTATATTTTTCCTCTTATTATTTTATTTTAGTTTCTTTGTGAGGATATAATTTTTCCATTCTATGTAATTAGCACAAAACATTCCTCCATTTCCTTTTAGTTTTGTTCTTGGTATGAAAAAAATATTACTTCGTTTTATTTCATTTTATTTCCTTTTTTTTTGACAATGAATTTTAATGCTTTCTTATGTTTGTCATGCTTTTTAAGGAAATGGAAAAAATAAATAATAACAGGATTAAAGTATTAATTCGTGTTATTTAAAAATTTTGCACTTATAATTAGTTTCAATATCAGCTAAAATTTTATGCGTTACCTTTTTTTAATAGTTCTTTGTTTCCGTAAAAAGGGCGTAATAATTTCGAATTTTTAAGGCATTTAACCTTCCCACATTTTCATTCGAAATTATTCTTGCTTTGGATTTTTTTTTTTATTATTATTAATTTCACCAAAGCATTTACTTCTTTCTCGCTTTTTTTATTTATTTTACATTTTTTTCTTATTGCTTTTACATAAGTGTTTACTTTTTTTTCATTTTTATTTTCTATCAAAATTCTTTCTGCTTTGGATTTTCTTTATTATTTTCACCAAAGGATTTGCTATTTTTTCACTTTTATTTTTAATAAAAATTATTTCTGTTTTGACTTTATCTTTCACAGAGCCAAGTTTTTTGTAAGGATCCGCCACACATCTCTTTTCGCTACTGGCCGATGTTTAATTATTAATTTAATCCCTTTTAATTTGTTATTTTGAATATAAAAAGTATTACGTAATTTTATAGTTGCAATATTATTTTGTTAGAGTAAGGATCTTGCATATAAGAATAGAACATATGTATGTATATGTCAAATATAATTTGTTCATTATTACTAGAAGTAAAGAACATATCCACAGGACTTAAATTAACATTTTTAATTATTTCCACCAATTTTTTTTTTAATTCATAATGAAACTCCTCTATGTTACCTGCGCTTGGAACGCCCTCTGTTCTTTGTTGGAACAAGGATATTTTTAATACCAAGTCATCTTTAATCTTCCTCAAGAGCTTTTCCCATGTTAGATGTATTACAATTTTTACAGATTTCCTTTCTTTTCTTATTTGATACATAGAATAGAATTTACAACTCTTAGATAATTTGATTAGGCATATTCATTGTTTTCATTCAAAACTAACTACAACACTCCTAGGCTCGCGCAAATTTTCACTTAAAGACAAATTTTTATTTTGGTTGATCACGAGTTAGGAATTTAATTTAATAAGTGCACTAGTGTTTACAACAATTTTTATTTTATTCGGTTCGAATCACATGATACTGTTTTTCATTCAGCATACCAACGACTGCGCCAACTATGTTTTTCCCGCTTGAGCTCTTCAAAAGATCTGTTCTTTATTTTTCAGTTTATATAAAATTATGTATGTAAGGATTAGTATATGAAAGAATATATTAGGCGTAAACAAAATATATATGTATATGTATGTGTACATACAAGTTAATCAAGGACGAAACCTTGATTAAAAAAAATTACTGTCAGGCCACTTGTACTCACACAACCGTTTTAAATAAAAACCGTTTACGTTGTTTTCCGTTCGAAGCCAAAATTCGAATTGCTTTATTTTTCCTAATTTTGATTTATTATAATTTCTTAACTTATTGTGGGAAAATGCTTACACTTCTGTTTTACATGGTTTGACACTAATGTCAGCATTATAAATTCGGATCATATTACAACACGCGCAGACATTTATTCTGTTTGTTGCAATATGATTTCACAATAGAGTTCAATATCTTTATTTGTAGGTCATACTTGTTTGTTACGAATAATAAGGGTGTTAACTTACATATATACATATGTATTAACATTAAACGTGCTTGTGTTTTAAGTTTCACTGAAGGAAATCATTTATTCTACATGTCACAAAGTTTTCTTTGGTGAATTCAAATTCATGGGATACATTTAAGTTGTAATAGGAATAACTATTTTTATTTAATTTAATAACTATTTTTATTTAATGTTTCTAATAAATCCTTAGTGTGGTCAAAAAGAATAGTTTAATCATTATTTTAATGCAATAAAGAAAATTTGTTTATAACAATGGGGTTTGGTTGTATAAATATATGACGCACACCCCCAGCAATAAGCCTAGCCGTATAATTCCTCACCGAACCTTTAAATTCCAAAAAAGGCGCACAATATGACACATTGAAAACTATAATTCAAATGAAATCATTCTTGAAAGCGATAATTTTTCATCTCAGTATAACGTAATAGATTATTGGAATTTTTTAATATAAAATCGCTCTTACAATTAAAATCTATAAAATTTTGATAGACTAACTGCTAAAAATTATATTTCAAAATTAAATTATAATAATAATAATAAAAATGCAACATTTTTTATATAACTGCCTTTGACGCAATAGTGAAATACAATTTTTGGAAACAAAATTTAATTTTTTCTACACTAATGTAACCAGTTTTTGCTTCAGTTTTATTACATGAATTCGAAATCCTTCTTAAAAATAATTTAAATGCATTTGCAGACCCAAACAAAACGGTAAACGAAATTTAAGAATGCCGATAGACTTTTGCAAAATCAGTGGCTTGACATACTTGATAGTAGTGTTATTTGGTCACACCTGGGTAAATCTCAATTTTTCACAACCCTTGATTTAAAATCCAGAAAACAACGCACAATCGTTGCCGTTACCAGTAATCAAAGGTGTTCCTCAAGGGTGCATTTTAGATCCACTAATATTTAAAATATACATAAACGATTTACTAAAATAGTTATCACATTGTAAGATTTATATGATGATATCCAGGTTTATATTTGCAGTAAACCTAGTAAGACCGATTAGAGTATTTTAAAATTAAATTTGGATCTACATATGAATCTAAGCTCGAAACTAAGTGCCTTGTAATATCCAGAAGCACTAATCAAACTAATATTGAGCCCAATATCATCGTAAACTTACAACAAATTAAAATTGTCAAGAAACTAAAATTCTTGGCATTATAGCCATGGAAAGGCGATATCTGATAGAATTTGGAAACAAGTTAGCCTTACACTCAATACATATGGACCACCAGTTAAGCACGCAAAATCATGGAGAAAGACAAGTAAATCTATGTTTTTATTATACATAGTATGTACATTGTCTAAAAATAAATTTTTAGGTTTTTCCTGAACATAAAATTTAACGCAAAAAAGAAAATATCTTTATATAAGGCATCTAACATCTGGAGAGGAGCAAATAATGTAACGAAAGAAAGCCAAGACTATTTGAATAAAAAAATAAAGCCCATACAATATTGTCTCTTGCATCATCATATGTGGGAAAAACAGAAGATCATTAACAAGAGCTTTTAGCAAAGACAGAGAGTCCATTAGGAATTTTTACTTCACATACAAAAATAATTGAAGCGTTCGCACCAGCAATTGAAAGATAGAACTTTAGAAATACAGAAGAAAGAGCACCCAGTCAGCGTGGCCATTAAACAAGTAGAGTTTCAAATTAAAACTATTGAATTGGAGATTGAATTGCTTAAGAACAAAAGAATATATATATACATACATATTTACGTATTTTTTTGTATACATACATACATATCTTAATTTAGCAAAATAAAAACCACCAAGTACAAGCAGTCGAACTAAAATGTGATTTAAATTTAGAACTCTTATTATAACTATTTACATACATTTTTTAGTAGTCTTAAACAACGCCAAATATAAATGAATAGAAATGTGATTTATAATTAAAGCTTTTATTATAACTTTTTACTTAAAATTTTTAGTTATCTTAAATATACATAAAGGAATTGAAATATGATTTCAGTGTAAACTCTTTTATTTCTACGTCTTATTTTAATTTCTTCGAGAGTTTTATTTATGTAATAGAAGTTAAAACTTATTTTTATTTAAAATGAATTCTTCAGTATTTAAAAGTCTATTACGTTAGAGTTGATTTTATGTATCCAATGCTCCGCATACGTTTGCAAAAGCTGCACTTTTTTCAGGTCTGTATAGGCTTCTGTTATCATTGCTAAAAATTTTCCACCCAACATTAAGAATGCCTATTATTCGTTCTATGATGCAGCTAACTTTAGCTGAAGAACCGTTCTTCAGGGTTTCTGTATATTGTAATTAGCCACGCTTCGAGCGGATGTCCAGAATCGCGTGTAAGAACTTTGTATGTACTTATAAATGTTTTAATATTTATGCCACTATTTTTCTCCTTATTGGTATTATGTCCGATAGGTTCCAAACAAAACTATTTGAATTTATGTATAAAATTTTATATTCATGATCAGAAATTAAGTTGATATAAATATTAAATTATTTGTATATTTATTCATCAGGGCCGTTGCAAAATCAATTTTGGATTTTCCATCAGGGCAACCCCTAATATGTGCCAATAGGATAGAAAATGCGATTGACAAAGTTTCACCTCAATCGGATAACGCTAACACGTGTCTTATTGAGCATAAATTAAGTAAAAACTGCCATTGTTCACTAAAATTCGTATTTCTTTGTCTTTATAAGCGAAATCATTCACTCTAGGAACCTGATTCGAGTATTATTTTATAGGAAATTTTATTCTTATAAATTTTGATCTGGATAATTTTGTTCCTTATACCAATAGGTTAAGTGATATTTAGCATTTGTCAGCCGACATCACATTAAAAGCATAAATTTATGTCTTAACAGTGGTATTCATAAAAAATCCTTACTAAGCATATCAAGCACAAACTAGTCACTAAACAGTTTTGGCTTAGTAAGCGTTTAGTAAAAAAGCATATTCATAAACAGTTTAGTAACTAACAAATACTTCACCGAGGTTTTAGACAAAAGAGTGGCAACACCTAAATTTTTATTTCTCATTCAACTTTTAATGCTGTATTTATGCCGATTACCAATTTCTAAATTAACCATGTCTATCATATTACTTTATGTTATTTTGCTTGAATTAAGAAAAAATATATATTTAACAAAAAGAAAATACTAAATAAATATGTTTACTTCTTTTAGAATAGTACAAAAACGAATAATGTTAACGTTAAATTCACATTTTTTAACGAGTGAAGTAAAAGTATTTGAATAACGAGTTATGTTTTGATGGTTTATATATCACTAGGACATTTCTTATAATTTTTTTTAGATTTGTATTGCAAAAATAAATAAAGATAAATTATTCGGCAGAGAAAAGGGATCGAACTTCCTTTTACATACATATGTATACATTTTTACTTTTCGTTTTTTTCTGGCAAATATTTCTTATATCTTCTTTTTAATGAGAATCAAAATAATAATTTTTTTTTAATAAATTTTGATGTGCTTACCCATTTCTTATTATTAAATTTAATGCTTCCATTTTTGCATATTTCCTATAAAATTTGAAGAACTTGAAAATACACAAAAAAATGTAAAAATTCTCCGATAATAAGAGCTTAATTGATAGTCGAGGCAATATTAAAATTTGTACGGCTTAATAACCGCTTACTAAACGTTTAGTAAGCTAATAATCGTTTATGAATGCAGTTTTTTTCAAATTAAGACTAATAGCTGCTTGTAAGCATGTATTAAGTTTTTATGAATACCACTGTAAATGTATGTATAAGATGTAAATAAAAGAGTGAAAACCCTCTATTCACACGTTTTGGACTACTTATAATGGAGTTTAGTTAATTTACCACAAACGCTGAAACTGACCAACATTCGGCAATAAATACTCACTACTGTGTTGGATTATTTTTTCCGTTAAAGTACAGACAAGTAATTATGGTTCGGGGATTCCCATTTTTTATTTTAACAATTCATACGTCATATTTCATTCCATACAAGTCTGTCAATGCGAGCTGTTATATACATAAATATATAAAGGTACACGCGCGTTTACCCGTGTTTTTCGATTAAATTTTAGCATTTCAGACGAAGAGGAACCGATGCAAGAAGATACAAACACTGATATAATTTTTCACACCGAAAAAAAAAAGGGGAGGTACTATCGAGGCTCAAAAAAGGTTATAACTGACAAATTGTCTGTATTGTTAGATAGATGTAGTATTTTTGATAGAGATGCGGTGCACATTATTTCAGCTACAGCAGAAGCATTGGGTCATGACCCAGAGAATTTAATTGTTAGGAAATCAAAGAACTAATCTCGCCAAGAGTAGATTCAGAAATTCCGATCTGGAGGGTGCTGTTGTGCACTGGGATGGAAAGCTTCTTCCGGATATATTGAGTAAAGGAAATGTAAAGATGTTAGCCATTTTAATTACTTGTGGCAGTTGATAGGAGTTCCCCTCCTTGAAAATAGTACGGGGATTATTTAGCCAAAAGCTGTATTAACAGTTGAGCAGTGGGGAGCAGCCGAAAAAATGCAGGCAATGTGTTGTGATACTGGTCGCCATAAGGGAACCTGCGTGTTACTAGAGCAGTTTTTAGGAAAACATCGTCTTTATTTAGCTTGTCGTCACCATATTTCGGAAATGGTATTAAAGGAAATTTTTAGCTGTGAAATGGGTATATCCATTGGACCTCAACCAGATATTTTTCGTAAATTCCAGAGTGAGTGGTCTAAAATAGACAAAAAAAAAAATACAAAACATCTAAAGAAGATGAAAATTTAGAGACAAAATTAGTGATGTAGACCAAACTTCAAATTTCCTTTTTGAACAATTAAAAAATCACCAGCCCAGAGACGATTATAAAGAATTAATCCACCTTTGCCTCATATGCTTAGGGCGTCTGCCACCGGAAAAAACTACTTTCAGAGTACCTGGAGTTATTCACCACGCCAGATGGATTGCAAAGACTATATATTGTCTCAAAATACATATGTATATATTTTCGAGCAACAATTTCCGTTATCTGTTTTAGAGAGTAAAGGTATTAAAGATACATATATGCTTATTTATAATCAATATTTATATAAAAGCATGGTTTACTGCCCCCAACCCTACCATGGCCCCCAACAAAGACTTAAAATTAGTAAAATTCTTAGTTCAATACTGAAATTGCGGACAAGGCATTGTCTAAAATAGTCATCGATCTCTGGTATCTTAATTCCGAGCAAATTGCTTTTCAATTTTTCGATGATACTTTGGAAAAAAAATATCAACACAACAATGGTTAAACAATTAAAGTACCACGTAGAAAACGATGAAGTCAATTCTGAAGAAAGGGATGTAAAAGCAACACTTAGTTTCCAAGAAGTTCATAATTAATTCGATAAAGAAATTGATTATTTTGTTTCTTCTCGGACTCCAAATTTTTTCAAGATATTTGAAATTAATACCGATTTTTTAAATACTGATCCCAATTTATGGGTTAAAAATCAATATTATTTACGAGCCAAAAAAATTGTGAAAGATCTAAGAGTAGTAAATGACACAGCTGAGAAAGGCGTAAAATTAATCCAAGACTACAATTCATCCTTGACAAAAGACCAAGAACAATGACAGTGCCTTTTGCAAGTTGTATCTAAATGAAAAAGATGCCTTTTTCCAGACTCTTCAAAAGTTACCTTATCCACCTTAATTTGTGACTTTAAATAATTATAATGTTACAAAAAAATCTTTTGTTACGATACACATGTACATATGTATATAATTTATTAATAAAAATAAAAAAAAATATTTCCATTTACATATTTATTTGTTTTATTTCACAGTATAGGATAAAAATCCGTTAAAAGTGTTTTGAACACTATTCTACAAAATGTAGTTAAAATATATATACCCGATTATTGAGATATCCACTACGATCTGATCTGATAAATGCTAAATAGTGTGAAAAATAACAGTAAATATTACTAAGCTCAAAATTAATAAGAATAAAATTTTCTATAAAAGAAGACTCGAGTCAGGTTCCTAGAATGAATGGTTGCGGTTATAAGGACAAAGAAATACGAATTTTAGTGAAAAATCGCTGTTTTTACTTAATTTATCCTCAATGAGACACGTGTTGGCGTTATCCGATTGGCCTTAAACTTTGTCAATCGGATTCTCTGGGCTATTGGCACATTTTAGAGGGGTGCCCCTAAAGATAGTCCCAAAAAAATGTACCATATATGTATCATGTAACCACCCTAATATACATACATGTACTTACTATCATTGAGTTGACCACAAAAAATTTAAAAATGTACTTGATGTCTGATAGCTGTAATTATGCAAAATGAGCGCCATCTACACAACCAATCACTTAACTAAAGAGCTTCTTAAAACCATATTATAAATATTGGACAGATTGCGCGTTCCATTTCATTTATCACTATATTCTATTTATTTTGCAAGCTGCGTAACACAAGCAAGTAGTAATTTCCAACCCGTCTGCTGAAAGCCGTCACTGGCTATAGACCAGTGCCAGCTTAACAGCTAATGCAGCAGATATATACCCTTCAAAATGCAGTTCACCAAGTAAATGAATCCTAAATACATACATATCTTTTAAGTGTTCACAAATAAGCACCAAAAACTTGATTTTTGTGTTCCTTCTTCTTACAAATATACGTTGCTTTTCGAAAATATAAGTATGTTTGTTCCATTACAAAGTAATAAAGAAAAACGTTTGCATTATTTTAGCAATTTCGATACATGATCTATCGAATGAATCTATCGATACATTACAAAATTATGTTCGATACGAATCCATACTTGATCACGATATGCGGTAACTCGGGGTTAATTTGATTTCATGTTATTTAAAATCGTTCCGTTTAATTCTTTTATTTCATGTTAAATGTTGGGATCTTTTTGTATGACAAATATATAGTTGTTACGAACTGATTATCCTATACTATAAGAATCTAAATTTTATTGTATAGGAATATCAAGAAATAGAGGTATAAATAAAATAAATAAATAAAGAGACAGACACAAGACAGCGTTCAGCGTCACTAATGGCCTATACGAAATCTGTGTGTACCGTTTGGGCGCCAAGTATTTGTCAGCGACCCAATTATGTTTTCAGGACACGTAAAAAGCAATATTCCCCAAACTGAATCAGTAAAGAAGTAAAGATTATTTAAACCAGTAGTTGAGTTTTTTAGATTTGTTATTTCTCAAAGTGGTACCAAACCATGCTGTAAAAAAGTTAACGATATTTTAAATACTTAAGACGCTAACAACAATGAAGTCTTTTATATTACTAGCGAATTATTAGCTCAAATTTATAAGAAACTCTGACGATATCATTAATCCGCTTAATGTAAGTACTGAGGAGGTAAAGAAAAACACATATTTTACAGATGATTTATACTCAGAGGAAATCTATATCAACGCCAAGGCGGCAATGCTGACGTGCTTAGAAGAAATTCGAGGCAACTCCATTGATAACAGTATGCTGAATCAATCTGTAAACAATTCTTCACACTTGCGTTCTTTGCCAAAAATTACTCTACCGACGTTTTCCGGGGATTATCATGAATGGAAGCTATTTCATCATTTGTATACCTCCATGATATATTTTAACAACAAGTTATCAGATTTCGAAAAGTTTTAATATCTAAAAAGCAGTCTCAAAAGCGAAGCCCTTCAATGTATTGCCAATATGCCTGTATCATCCAAGAATTTTTCTGTGGCTTGGAAGCTTATATTATCGTTTATATGATTCTCTGACGCTTGGACGCCTCCTCCCACAAATCTTGGGAATTGCCTCGCAGTTGTTCTAAAAATCCTGCAAAATTTTCAAAATTAGAGATCTTTCTGAATGGTCGCATTCAAGTTTTAGAAAGTGCAGGACAAATTCATCTAGGGCTTTTATAAAATCAACCGCAATTTCTCATGTATCTACATCTGCAAATCAAAATTATCCTGTTAAGCTTTCCAATAAAATTTTAAAACAATCAAATATTACTTATTGTTCTCTTTGCAGTTCAAATCATTACATTTCGAGCTGTGATATCTTCAATCTAAAGACACTCCATCAAAAGCATGATTTTCTCGTTGCAAAAAATCTCTGCTTTAATTGCCTTGGTGCCTTGGATGCAACAGCTCCAAACGCTGCAAGTTCTTCCACGCGCGTCGTCATTTATCTATTCATGGCTTTAAAAATTAAACTCAGTCGTATAATAGTAAAAATTCAACTACAGTTCGGAAGCTGTCAGCAATCACGCTTCTGTGGCTCTAAATTCTGAATCCAAGATCTTACTTGCTACAGCCTTAGTACGCATAAAATCTTTTCACGCATCTTCCACTGTAGCTCATGCCTTGCTCGATCAGGATTCGAAAACATCACTCATCAGTGAAGAACTTATTAGGAAACTTAATTTGCAACGAACGAAAGGAAACTGTAACCTTGTAGGTGTCAGTGCCCTTCAGTCTGTCACAACCAAAGGACTATTACAATTCATGCTTTTCAAATCCAACTTTCAATGTGAAGTGTCTGCATATGTTTTACCGAACCTAACTAGTCAATTACTAACAAGCCTTATGAAAACTGGCAAAATTGACCTTATAATCCTTAAAGATTATTCTCAGTTCCACAGCTAACATCTTTAGGATGGATTTTATCAGGAAGCATCTACCCACAATCCGACTCTCGGGAAGCTGCAAAACATATTCTTCAAATATTGAAGGTGGATTTTTTCTTCCCCAGCACGGAGTTCTCAACGAGCACTACGACTAATTTATGTGTCGTATTTAATGGGTCATTCGCAACTAGCAGCGGTGTATCACTAAATGATGTACTATACACTGGACCAAAACTACAAGTAGAGATTTCACACACTATCACAAAATGGCGCCAATATCAGTTTGTCTTCTCAGCTGATATTGAGAAAGTGTTTCGGCAAGTGATGGTTCATTCACGTAACTGGCCATATCAAAAAATTCCGTGGAAGCCATCATCATCATCAAACGTGGTCGTCTATTATCTTACAACTGTCACTTATGGCCTCGGTTCTGCACCATATCTGTCAAATCAAATGTGCTAAGACAACTTGCATGTGATGAGGGCTCTGCCTATCCCTTGGAAGTAAATATTTTGCACAACACCACATATGTAGATGACACATTTGAACGAAGCTGTAGATGCTGTAACGCAATTATATAACATCTGCATGGCGACCTGTATTTATTGACAAAAGTGGGTTTCTAATAAGCCTAAAATACTTTCTAGAATATCTTCAGACAACGTATCCGTTCACCAAATCGAAGTTAAACAAAAGTAGCTGCGATGAAACGAGTAACTGCTCTCCGTCTCGAAGTCAATGCTCAATTCTTACAAGAAGAGTGGCTCATTTAATGACCATCAAACCAGAGCAACATTTCATAGCATTTATGGACTGATTCATCAGTGGCCTTAACTTGGATGAAAGATTACGTTTTTTGTCGCTTTAAAGATTACGTTCCTAATAGCGTTCATAAAGATCAAGATGCTTTACCCCATGCTAACTTGCATCACGTGTCAGGCAAGTACAATCCTGCGGATCACCCTTTATGGTCCCGAATGGCTATTCAATCATTCCCCATCGCAGCCATCTTCGGATATCGATGTCGCTGACCTAGAGGAAACAGCTCCTAAGAAATCTATCAATATAGTTTTTCGCCAACAACAAAAGCCAAACTGAGACATGGTTACAAAATTCTCCCGCCTGCTTCTAGGGACTGCTTTTTGCCGTAGACAACAAATCCATTATTTAGCAACTATTGAAGGCAACAGAGATAGACGTCGAACGTAAGTTTTGGATAAAGCTGACACAACTTTCATATTTTCAGTCAGAAGAAGTTCTTCAACGTGGTCAGTATTTGCTAAATTCTCACCCTCTTAGCAAATTTACGCCATTTATTTAGATATCGTCAATCAAATCTTTCAATCAATGTGTTCGCGAATCCTACATGAGGATTTCTACATTCCGGAGTTGATTATGCATGCCCATTGCTCATTAAAGTGTGGCGTGGTCGTGGAGCTAAACAATATAAGTGTTATATTGAGCTTTTTGTCTGTTTGTCAACCACCGTTGTATATCTTGAAATTGTTTCAGTTCATTTGATGGGTTTCTTGCAGCATTCAAGAGATTTGTAGCTCGACGTGGTATTTGCTCAACGCTGACGAATGATTACGGCACCATCTTTATAGGCGCGAGTAAGGAGCTCAAATATCTTTTCACTTAATATTCCAAACCATTTTTAGAACTATCCGCAATATTGGCAAATGATGGAACTCAGTGGAAGTTCAACCCGCCTTCTCCACCACATTTCGGTGGAAAGGGGGAGTCGAGTGTCAAATCCGTAAAATTTCATCTTCGCAGAATCATTGAAGAGACTCTTTTAACTTTTGAGGGGCTATCAACCTTGCTAGCGCATATCGAGCCTGTTCTTAATTCTAGGCTTTTATGTGCATTATCTTATGATCCTACCGATGTTAGCGAAATTACGCCATTGGCTCAGCTTTAAACACTGTGCATGAATCATCAGTACTTTATCTGTCTCTTTCGAGATTGTTCCGTCTTCAACTTAGTCAATAAATGACGAAAAGCTTTTGGAACCGCTGGTCTCGTGAGTACTTGCAATAATTTAAACCCATGTTAAAATGGAAGCCAAAAGGAAACTGTATCGAAAAGGATCGTTGATTCTAATTGCCGACGAAAGATATCCACCAACTAAATGGCCATTAGCTCGCTTTACAGACGTTCACACAGAACCTGTGTCTTCAACGTTGAAACGTCCTTTGGTGAAGTTATGTCAACTTCCTATAAGTAATCATACCGATTAAAAAAGAAGAGCCGCAATTTATGTAATTATTTTTAATCTATTATTATACTTTTGGATTGATTCGTGTGTAAATGATATTGCTAGTTTTAAGTTTAATTAATAATGTATTATCTTATAACCTTCAGAATTTTTTTCGTCCCCTTCGGAAACGAGGCGACCGGAATATTTGGACTTTTTTTGGTCTTTAGTGTACTTACTGTAATGACATATTTTGTTTTAGTTAACGCTGCTCGTAAGTTACTTTTTATCATGTAAGTCAGTCAGTTTCTTGCACTCGCATATTTCGGTTGATTTTAAGTGAAATAAAACACATATATACAAATAGAAGTAAGAAGTTTAAAGAATTGAGGTTCTCTTAAATAAATAATATGTAGAACCGATTACATCAGAAAACCGAACATGTATATATTTTCATTGTAATTAATATTTTCTCTTTGTTTGGGATAACAAATATAATAACAAACATATCTTCTGTATTTCAATTAACGGAAAACATGTTAAGAAACCCCCTTAAAACATGATCCTAAGATAAACAAAAATTTATGTAAACAGACAAAATTACAGATTAAAAACATATCATTCGAGATAATAGAGGAAACAATGGACGAAACAGAATTTTTGAATATTCTTGAAAAAATCTTAAGCAAAGTGTAGAAAAGATGGGTTTTCCTAAGGATATTTACTTCCAAAAGGACAATGACGGAAAGCACACAGCTGCTTATATCAAGTAATGGCTTACATACAACACTACCCACATGCTTAATACCAGTTAGAATATTAACCCGATTGAGAATTTATGGGGTCATTTAGAAAGGCGATTGCGTAGCCATACAAGTTCCAATAAATCCCAACTCAAAAACTTGATTATCACTGACACAGATTACACGAAAAAAACCTGTATCCTCGATGCCAGATCGGCTAAATGGGCTCCTTTGAGTGAAAGGATATCCCACAAAGTATTAGGTGTAACACTATAATTCATAACTCTAAACGATGTTTAAATAAACTATATATGTTTAGGGACTATCCACACTTTTGTTGTGCAAAAGTTTGGAGTTGCTAGAAGTTTTATCGCCTTGTTTTTTTTATGTTTATGAAGAACACTTCAAGATACGGTTGGCATCCTAAGTTATTATTTTTTAAGCTTGCAGTGCAGCGCTAAAAAATATTGTTCTGCTCATTTTACTAACGTTGCTTCAGCTTACTACCAAGTGTAGCAAAACGGTTCCATGCTCAAAATAATGTTAAAACTAGATACAACCATTCAGGTTTGTGGACAGCTACATACATACATATACGTATATATGGTCGCAAAATTGATCGTCAAAGGAAGTTTCATAATCCCCCTCACACACTCAAAGCTGGCGTATTGAATCCCACCTTATATATGAATTATGGCCGTTTGGTGCAGCACAACTTTTGAAATAGCTTACAGGAATATATTTGCAGAATGGAAAAATTGGCTAAAACTTTTGAAACTTGCTCTCCCATTATCAAATAATTTCACAGCACAGTGTGGCTAAACACCCCAGCTATATTAACGCAAAACTTACTCAACTAAGGGAAACCTTAAAATCGTGCTGTAAACTTTTGTTGTACAACGCGATGGGATTCAACTATGAATCAGCATTAAACATTAAAAAAATTCAAAGGCGGCAAAATAAAACACCTCCATCCTACTTAAAAATTCACGAATTTACGAACACAATTTTGAATGGGATAAAATAGGAATTGATGAATAAATATTTTTTGAAAACAAATAAAATTCACCTTATGTTTTGAGCAAAGCTGCATGCTGTTTTGGTGACGTTTGTCTAATCTATTGTTTATTATTGAATTACGAATGCCAATGCACCAGACCCTTCACAGTCGACTCTATAATTCTCCATGCCCGAATTCGAGACCACTGGTTTTATAAACAAGAAAATAAGAGACTATTTTAGTTCTCAACACAGAGAGTAAATATAACTGAACAAATTTTAAAAATGAAATGTTTACAATCATATAACTTTTCAAATCTTATTTACCTCTTTTTTCCTATATTACTTAATTATTTATGTATCTTATCTCAAAGCTATTATATCTAAGCTTAATAAAATCCTACAATGGGAAGACCATTTCATGAAATTACTATCGACTATTAGTCTGCAAGCTGTAAATATAGAAATTGGACAACATTCAAACTGCTCAAATTACAACCTCATACAAATTATAAAGGTGCATTTCTTGTTTGTGCAGAATTTCTCTACAAAAAGGTGGGCTGGATGATTGCACATCCATTGGCGTGGTGGGTATTGTGTGTTAAAAAAATTATATTTATTATTGTTACGCGTTTATATGTGGGACATGTTAATGAATTATTAATATATGTATTGTATAATATGTTATAAGGGTGCAGAAGAATACATGTGTAGTTCAATATGCAGCACAAAATTAAACTAAATTAAATAATCACACAAGGTAATTGTTTTACTTTTATACCGCCATAGGAATCTCAATTAAAATATTTTGGGATGCGCTTCTTTCGAAAGCAGAATATTTAAAACTGATTCTTATGTATAGATATACTAGCATTTTTGGGAAATAATTGGATTTTTTGAGATCGACTAAAATATATAGTAAAATTTTACAGACGGATGAGTTGGTAGAGTAGAACCGTCCAGAGGCCGTAGGTTCGACTCCTAACAAAGACTCTGGTGAAAAAACAATAGCCAAAGATTTTTTCAAATAAAAACATTAACAAATGCAACACCGAAAGCACGCAATGTTGGTTTTGATATTTGACTGTGCTTTGTCGAAGGTATGTACACTGGCCACTGAACAGTCAAAACAGTATCAGTTAAATTCTGATACACTCATCCCTGCAATATGGAATTAAAAATATAGCGAAAGCCTAATCCTACTTATCTCTTCCCCAACCCAGTTCTGGTAGAATGCGCGGCATATGTAGGGACCGACCTGATAACTGGTCCCAAAAAAAAGTTGCTACGGGCAGTTCTCCGAATTTGATCGCACATTACTTTCAGTAATTTTACATTCAAATAATGTCCATATTTTGCCATGACAATAATATTTCGTTTACTTTCTGTCTAGATTGTGGGGTTTCGGACGTACATAGGTAATAAAAGATAATTAAATTTTGCTGAAATTTATTTCAAATATAAATATTTTATTTTTTCTCAGTACGCCCTTTAAAGTTCATTGATGTTTTTTTTTTGGATCTTTTAGACCAAAGCCGAAAGAAAACGCTCTATTGAAAATACAAGTAAATATATTGACGCTTTAACAATTAATTTGTTTAAATCACCAAATTTCTCCTTCCGTTTATTGACCATTAGTTGGAAAACTGGAATAAGTGCATTTGTATTGTTTTGAAAGCAGTGCATACCTTGTAAAAAATGGCGTGAAGGGGAAGGGCTTATTTCAAAAAAAGAGGAACGATTACTTTCTCTAATATGCGATTCACTGACCATCATTTATATTTTGCTTCACAGCATCATTCTTCAATATGCTAGACCTATAGATAAATGAGTAGGATTGAAAAACTGCTGCAAAATAATGAATAGAGTTCGAAGTTTGGCACAGAAGTTTAAGAAAGATGACAAGTAGACTAGGAGCAAAAGAGAACACTTCCGGTACCCTGTGTTTCATTTTAAGTTTTTTGCACTTGGAAAAATAAGAGTAATTCATATTTCTTATTAAGGTTTGGTTCAAGTTTTTCGTGAAATTAATTTCTTGTATTCATAAAATTCATTATAGAAATAATCGTAATTTAAAAACGGCATTCTTTGGGCTTTAAGTTGGATTCTTAGCTCGTTTGTGCATTCCCGTAACCTAGGTTTAAGCTGAGGGGCCTGTGAGGTTAACACTGCATATATTTTTAAAGGCGTTTGTCTCCCTTAAGCCCCTGATTTGGAAAATATTACATATTATGATTAAATCATAACAAGATTTACACAAAGTTTCTGTACTATATCGCCTACTTTCTCTTCCACAAAAAAACTTTAAAGGCAAATAAAATAATTTTTTTCGCACGGGCGAAAAATATTTTTTATAACTCGCGTTTTTTATTATCAACGTAAAGTTATGTCTGAAACCCTGAGTGAATGTACCAAATATTTAAAAGAATGTACGCTTTGACGAAGAAAAGTCGCTATAAGAACAAGAAATGAAAAAATTTCTGCGTTAAAAAAGGCAAATGTGACCAAAGGGATCATGTTAGAACTAAAAGAAAAATAATAAAGAGAAAATGAACAATATAAAAAGGAGTAGCACAAATTAAAAGTCTGCGCATATAAAAAAGAACCAATTTTAAGTAAAATAACATCTCCCTTAATAACTTTTTCATATAAAATGTTTTATTGACAAAGTTATTCATGTTTCACAAAACGTATGCACTTGTAAGTCGAGCAACCATCCAACCAATTGCAAAAAAAAAAAATTGCACCACTTAGGAAATGCCACCAACAGAAAAATGTGTTTTTGTGACAGATTCTCACAGATCTAGCTTTATTTTTTGTTCCGAAGGATAAGAATTAATTACATTGAAAACAAGAAAATAACAAATGAAGTCCGTAGCACGTTCAAACAAATTTCGTTTCGTATTTCGCTGTCTAATGGCTTATGAGACACTGTAAACGGCAGATTTTTCTGAGTTTACATGAACTTGGTAATTCACTTGCTCAGAACATAATTGAGCGTCAATTGAATATTTACCAAAACTTTCTATTAATTATTAAACACAAAGTAAAGTTGCAACACTACATCTCAGTGCGGCAACAAGAAAAACATACATAAACAAAAGATTATAGCGAAGAAACCCCGCTAATATACACCCTTAATCTTCTCCTATTAAAAACTTAGCGAGCAAATACGCTCAATCTCCCAATAGTCCTACCGTCATTTAGGTACCCATGTCCTCTAAATCTCTAATATCGTCATATTCTGGGCACAGTAAGTATGTGCCACTCGTCCTCCGGTTCCCTACCACATCTACAAAATCGAGCGTCAGATAAGTCAATAAAAATCCCTAACTCAGGCCAAATCCAAAGTTTGGGCGTTCTCTCACAAAAGTTGCATCACCTATAAAGCCATAGGTCACCCGACCGCTATTGCTGTCCGTCCAATGCGCCCGCCATCTATATAGACGGCAATCCATAAGGAGTTTCCTACCTGCACGTCAGAATCACAAATCCAATCGTGCCCCAAAAATGGGCAAACCCCTCCTGAGCCTAAAAGCAACAGCATGACGTACCACAAGTCAAGAGGCGCCGTATTAAGCAGAACATGCATAGCCTCAGTCAAAACCGTCCTAAAACCGGCATAGAAGCCAACAAGGCTACTCGCTGACAAGTCAAGACCTTGTTTCTGCCGCAAACAGACATATGTAACTGTTTCATACCAAACTGGCGTCCCATACGTTGCACAAGAACCAAATAAGCCAGCATACATAGTACGAACAGCACGCCTACTCAGGCCCGAGCCACTTCTCAGAATACGCCTGCTCATTCCCGCAACAACAGTCAGCTTCTCCCTCACGTGAGCAAGATGAGCCAAAAATTGCATGCGCTCACTCATCACTATTCCAGGATACTTGACATGTGTCACCTACCTGAGACTAGTGTCGCCAGACCGAACAAGTGGTGGATGATTGCGCGATAATGTGCCTTTTAACAACATCATCACGGTTTTATCCATGGCCACATCAACACCCACACGTGAACCCCTGAAACCCAGACAGTTGAAAATGATTTTATGTCAGCACCTGCTTGATGGCTATATCTGGCAGTGGATCAAATCCACTTGAGGAAAAAGGTTGACGATTGACTAGCGCCTCCATGTGGCTTGTTTTTTGCAATTTTTAATAATATGCTGCAACGCACAAATCATAAACCCCTTGCTTAAGAGCTCGGGCTATCTAATCCCTTTGCTTTATACTTTTCCCCAGAAGAAAGAAATGACTAGACTCCTGAGTTGGTAGAACGAAATACACGAAGGAACTTCACGCTTTAACATGCTCCTCAATTTAGTTCCTTGCATAAAACATGCCTGTTACAAGGCAACAGCACCTCGAAGATTTTCTTCTTCCTGCATCTTTATGTTTAAACCACAACCAGAACGTTTCAGCCAAGAATAGGATCCTCAACCAATGACAGACCCAAAAAGCCAAAAGGCTTCCGGGGGCTTGTCGGTCCCCGTTCTGCCAATTGACCTTTGATGAAGATTTTGGAAGAACATGCATAACCGAAGTCATACATGAACTTCCTACAGTTGTGGTTGCCGTGCCAGCCGGGGAACCCCTTCCCCTCAATTCTCCGAAAGCAAGCCCTGACTGCATGTCATATCGTCCGTGCTGCCTGCCCCCAAGGGGAACCCAGATACCGAGAGAGTAGGTTTCGTTCGCGTCGTTTACAAAATCAGAGCTTATCGCAGACTAGAATAGAATTTTGTTATTTTTGTAGATTTTTAATACGCGCTATTCTACACAGCCCAAGCAAACATTTGATTAATCTTACTTTAAGTACATAAGGGCACCATAAGGTGACAGGTAACTTTTGAAACCTTAATCGAAAGCAGTTAGTCGTTAATCTCAGTCTTTAAAAGTCTACTGTTTAGCGTTACAGTAAACGTAGATTTCCTTGTTTAAAATATCACATGTTGTACGCCGTAAAACAGCAGGATTGAAATAATAATAATAATAATAAAAAATAAAAAGTTTCCACAGGCTTTTCACAAAAGGAGAAATTTTATTTTCTGTTGATGATGAAGTTATTTTTTTTATGAAGTGCAAAGTAGTATATGTAAAACGAGGAAAGATTTGTAAGACTGTTCTAGTAGCTAGGGAGCAATGTCCTTTAAGGAAGACTTGAGTTAAAAACTTTTTCTTTCTGTTAAACTTTATTCTATTTACTCCCTTTATGAATTTTTGTATTTCAGTAGAACGAGTGCCCAT
Organism: Epicampocera succincta; assembly: GCA_932526305.1. NCBI lineage: Eukaryota > Metazoa > Arthropoda > Insecta > Diptera > Tachinidae > Epicampocera > Epicampocera succincta. The sequence continues at coordinate 26,323,810 of OW052038.1, read as the reverse complement.
CATCAGAGCAGTAGCAATAGTCCCATCACCATTCAACACAATGTACCTATGCTAAACTTTTCCCAACATGTTAATGTTCCAGCATCACGTTAAAAATCATAACGTTTCGTTTGAGGAAGAATGACTTTCAAAATGGGGGAAAAAATAATAAACATAGGGAAAGAACAATCCAAATGAATCATTGAAATTTCAGCAAAGCAAATTTGTTCAACACATATTCACAAATGATTCTAAAGCAAGGAGCACTTCAGTTGTGAGCTGAGCTGTAAGCTAAGAGATGAATACAGCATGCTCCCCTAACAGAGTAAATTAATGAAAAAGAAAAAAAAGCTGAAACAAAAAGAATCAAATTCAACTCAAAGAATTTTCCATTCTGCACCCCTTTTTTAAATCCACTCGTTTGCACAACTTTCAATACGACTGAATATTTTGTCGTTCAGGAACACATGTTCTGTCAATTGTTAGCTTATATGTGGGCGTATTGAAAAGTAAAGCAAATTAAAACATTAAAGCATGGAAAACATTACGCTTACCCACAGCGTTCTTTACAGTTTTTATAACTAATTCAGGGAGATCTAACTATAAAAATGGCTGACATGCTTGCGATTTCACGGCCATCTCCTTGACAATATTATTTAAGGTAACTGCGTCTATTGCCCTACTCAAACTTTTCACTCTGCAAATATGTGCTTGTAAGACGAAAATTCCAATTCCATATTCTTTAGTTAGAGCTAACTTATATTCGGGAATGCTTTCAGGCAGAGATTCTCACACACATACATTCTTCTGTCTTGCTTCTGTAAGGTACTCAGTTCTGAGCGTTGTTAATGGTCTCTTGCGGCATATTATACTAAATTGTGATAGAATTGCACGAAAACGTTACTTTCACTAACGAAAATGAAACCAGTTTTAAAGAAAAGTTTTATAAATGCAATGTGACTTAGTTTTTCTAATAATATTTTTTTTTTGCATTAAGCATCTTTTAAAGGCTATGTGGTCTACTGGTCGTCTATCCTAAAAGACCACACAACCTTCTTCCGCGACTAATTAAGCATAGACTTTTTTGTTTTTACTTTCTTCAATACTCTGAGAACACTGACGTTCGGTCAAAAAATCAAAAAATCAAAAAATAAGGCGTCCCATGATTTTCTCAAACATTGCTGTCTCTTGGATTGTGAAAAATTTTCTTCAAAAGTATCTGAACATAATTTGCAAGTCTTGTTGTTCGTGTCAGTAAAAATGTCTTTTCAAACAGTCTACGTAGTATGTAGATATTTTCAAATAAAGTTTGCTGTTATATTTTAATTTTTAAGAATCTGATTTCAATTAACATTTTACTTTGTACAGTTCTTATATTTACTTGAATAATTTATACATACATATGTATGTACGTATGTACACACAAACTCGCATACGAATGTATGTTAACATATGCGTGTTGACGAAGTACTCGTATATAGGCAAATCTCAGTAAGGAATATGATCCACACATACTTTAAAAATTCAGTTACATGTGTACATTTATAAAAAATACGCTACTTTGAACCCATTTGCAGAATTTGGACTGGCAACTAATATAAAAATATAAATAGTTTTCTAACAACCCTCGGTCTTGAGCAACTCATATTACTTCAATTTTTCTGTTCTCCAAATAATTAGTAACAACAAAAGTATTAATGAGAAACTTGGAAGAAAAAGAAAATAAAAAGCTAATAAAATAAAAGAAAATAAACAGCCATAAAAGGAGTATAAAGAAAGGGTCCACAAAAGTAATTTGCAAAGACAAATGGGCGACGATGTGGATACGAATACAGTTTTCTTTCTATAACGAAGAAGCAAAACAGTGCAATATGAATAAATCACACGAGCGAAACTTGTTGTTCTAACAAACTTAATAAATTATGCAAAGAGCTTTAGAGAATTTTTTTTAATTTTTTCTATGTACCTACACACATATGTATGTATGTATGTTACATTTATTTTTCACAAAGACAAGAGGAATATTTGTAGAAAATTACTAAGGGACTGTTGTTCTTATGTTGAGGTTAATGACAATATAATCGTATACCACATGTACATAGCCACTGCACAAAATCCCGGCCAAGGAATTTGGGCGACCACTATAATAAAATAAATGAAAATGAAGCACAAAACCAAAAAACAGTTTAAAGATGTCTTTTTTTAAAGCCATTTACAAATCCCTTAACTACGCATTATTTTTATGACTTCTTCAAGTTTTAATTCTCATTTCTGGAAATGCGTGCACATTAACAAAATGTTTTTAACTGAATACGTGGCAAGCAATCACGTTTATCCACGCAGTTCTTTATAGAATGTAGAAATATGTATAAAAAGGTGAGGGTTTCAGACACTTGCAAATAGGAATTTATGCATACAGGCAGGAGCAGTGTGACACATGTGAGAAATTGTCGCTGTAGAAAGGATAATTGTAATGTGTCTGCCTAAAGTCAGTTGCTAAATATTTGTGGTTGGAATTAAAGGGCTTCGCTACGTTCAACGCATACAAGTGTGTATTGTTCGTGAATTTGATTTTCCGAAGATTTGCTATTTTTGCAGCCGCGATTAATCGAGACTGGTTTTTCAATAAAAGTGTGTATATGTTGAAATGAAATAAACAAAGTAATGTGTCTGGTATTAACGAATTGCTATTTGAAAGACCGATTATGTGTGGAATATAGCATCGTCCAAATGTTCACCGCGCGTCCTTATCGTAGCACGACTCCGAGCAGTTACAATTTCAATATACTGGCACTCAAATCCGACTAAAATTCAGCAGTGGCGTCGGTTATTCTGCTTATGTGGTTTATTGGCATGGACTGGATGGTAAGTTATGCTCTTTTGGGGATTTATTGCTAACAACTTAGGTGCATTGAGTTCTTCCACTTTCCACAAATTACTACCTGGAGGGATTTGATGGGTTAATAAATTTCAGAAAAACTATGGACAATTACGCTGTCTTCGAAAAATCCACCCAAAACAGTGACTTTTCATGGATCTAGTAGCAACAGTTGACTTTGTGAATATTGGTGGCATCCCACACTTTACTAGCAGTCATAGCCACCGTATCTGCTATAAAACAAACACATAACATATTATCTTTGGGACACGCTGCGCAATCTTATAACTTGTTGCGACGCTGTGGCATAAGTAACTGAATAATAAACATCAGACAGGCGACATTAGAACAACTTCTGCACATCGCCAACTACTTTTTTTTTGGGACCAGTAGGGGTAGGGAAGCGGAAAGAATATTTTTTATTCTACATTGCAGGTATCAGAATTTGTTCAAACATCAATTAACCTAACATTGCGTTCAAGGCTGTGTTTGATTTTTGGGTTATTGAGGCTTTGTATTTATGTATGCATTTTGTCTATTGTGTTGTTGATATTGTTTTTTTATTTGAAAGGAAAGAATTTTGGCTACTGTTTTTCACCAGAGTCTTTGGCAGAAATCGAACCGATTACCTCCGGACTGTTGGTCCAATACTCTGCCCACTCATTTATCGGGGCAGGTAGGAGCAAGCATTTGATAAAACCCGAACTTGAGCCCATGTGATTGGACAAGACTAGTAATCATAAATTATAATTAATGAGAAAGCATTTATAGATAACTAGGTGTGTTAACCAGGTGGGTTTTGCTACACGCTAGTGCTAGTCGAACTCTTTCATATGCAAAACGAATTTCGAAAATTGGTTAACAATTGACGAAGTTATTTGATAATAAATTATTGTCAATTTAGCACTTATGTTGCTGAAAGTGAAGTAGGTTGCTTTTGGTGATTTCTTTAAACGCAGAACAAAAGCATTTCAAAAAATTTTATTTTTTAGTAATAGGTTAAATTTACAAAGTGATTAGTACTGCTATATAAAGTTTGTTTTAATAGAAAAGTACTAATTTGACACGACTTTGAAGCATGCAACACTTAATCACTTTGGACAAATATAAGAAATAGTTGGAAACTTGAAAGTTCTTACTCCATGGCTCCTGCAAAGTGCTTTGTGTTAAGCGCGGGTCAAAAAATACGTAACTTTATCAATTTCCCGCCTCCTAATAGAAATGGGAATACCGCTACTGTCTACAAGCTACTGTCAGTTGACTCCTGTCGAGCTTTGAAAAAGCTGCGTCATTTAATTTATGTTTGGCAGCCGTTGACAGCAGACTACCGCGCTTTGAGGAGAAAATGGAAAAATTGAGTTTTTTGTGATCGTTACCACCAACCATTTCCAAGGTAAAGAAGTGGTTTACTGAAATTCGATGTGGCCGTACAAGCATCGATGATGTCCAGTTGAAGTGTCGACATCCGAAACAATTGAAAAAAAATGACAATATGGGTTTAGACGATGGGAGATTGAAAGTAAGATAAGTGGATCTCAAGGGTTTACATTTTGACTCACCACTTGGGTAGAGAAAGCTTTCCGTAAGATGGTTTCCGTATTTGCTTACAATCGACCACAAACAATGGTATCCGGCAGAAAGAGATTTGACTCCAACGACAAAATCATCTCACAAACAATTGCCTATTTTTATGACCACAGTCAAGGTCATTACTTTATTAAGTGTATAGAACTCACAGGAGGCTATGCTGAAAAATAAAATAGCTTTTTATACAAAACGTCACAGACATATTGACTCGCAGCAGGTAATCTTAGTCATCAACAAAAGAACTGCCTTCAATGTTTGCATTATGATTTTAATTATTAAATATGTTCACCAAGCCATTGGTACTCCAATCACGTGTTAATTATCATTGTTGTTTGAAGTGGGTGATTCGAGTAAGGGGAACTGTATAGTGGCATATTACTTTAATTAAAATCCGTTTTATTTTTTCTGTTCACCGATTTTTAATTTAATATAAAATGAGTACATACATACATACATAGCTCCTATCATTTAACTTCCAGATTGTCAAACCTTTTAAACGATCATTTTTAGAAATTGTTTTTTTGATTTTTTTAAATCTTATTTTTGATTAATAATTTCATTTTTGTCAACTTTAAAAAAAAAAAGAGTACACTTTACTTGCAGAAGTTTGTTCTAAACCTAAAATCAGCTGACGTTACTTAAATTTTTAGTTCATTAACACCAAATTTGATCAAGGTAGTCACTTGGAATAAACATATTGTTAACATAAAAGTTTTTGCTTTAGAAAAAGAAATTGATGTTTTTCATTAAGCAATACTTTTTAACGCGAAACTTAAAACAATTTTTTTATTGATTTTATACCAAACCACACATACGTTCCAGTATAGAAATGTATTCCAACGCTGTAACTGTTTTTTGTCATCTTCTCAGTGTTGCCACTTTCTGCACTATAGTGCAAAATCTGCACTAGTTAAAATTTCTTGCACTGTGTTTGCACTATAAATTTTTTGTGTAATTTTGCACTATTTAACAACACTGAATAATTTTTTTTGAATTGGCAGTTTTGTTTTTTATTTTTCATTTTACAGTGCTGCTGTGAAAATAAATTAGTTGCCTTTGTCTAACACATTGCAAAGCCCCACCAGACGTATTAAATATGGTACCTGCATTAGATATACACATATCAGATGACGAATTGTTATGTGATAAAATGTCAAATTCTTGTTAGAATATTTTCTGTTCTGCGTTTAAAGTTTGACCGGTGTTGCCTTTTTAGTGGTCTTAGCTTCGGATTAGATTAATATATGTTTCTGAAAATTTCTTTACGAAGGTATTAATGAAGTATTTTTCTTAAGAAACTTAAAAATTTTGGTTGTTGAGATATGACTATGTTGAGATAAAGGAGCGATATATATTCTTAAAAGTATTGAAAATACAAACATAGATAACTACATAAATATGTATGTAAGTTACTGTGTTTAAATTAATGAATGAATTTGTTATATTTTTGTTAATCGTTATTTTCATACATATATAATAAGTTAACACAAACAAAATTATAATTTAATTTTTTTAGAATTTCTGCTGATATGTAATATTTCAATTTAGCTTTAACTACTTTTGTTGACCTAAATAAATGCAATATTAAAATTTAACTTTAATTTGGTAATAATTGCGAAATCAACGTCCGCAATAAATGCCAATTCAAAATTACTAGGAAATCACACCACCTTCTTTTTAATATGTCAACATAATAATATAAAATAAAAAACTTGTAAATTACGTGCCAGCCTTACCGAATGCTCAAAGTAAATTAAAAGAAGTTATAATAAAAAGTGACTCTACATAAAAAGAAGTTTTAATAAGAAAGTGACTAAATAAAAAGAAGTGACTGTAAATAATAATTATCCTTAAAACTTAATAAAAAAAATCTTCAGCAAAAAGGACGATAAGAATATAAAGAGGTGAAAAAACAAGTGACTTTAAATAATCTGCTTAGGAAAAGGAAAAGATAAGAACTTAAAAATATATGTATACTCAAAAAGCAACCTTTAATACGTGTGTAGAAAAAGTGACTCTGAAGAAATTATAGACTGAAAAAAAGGAGTGACCTTAGTTAAAAAACAATTTAGGATTCAAAAAATATAAAGTGAATTAAGCGATATATGCCAATCATTTGTATACCTTTGGAATCAACAGAAGTCAAAGAGGAACAATAGATCATCATCATCATCAACATCTGGAAATTATTAGAAATCATCAAACCTGAATCAGCGAGAGAAATAAATCATCATAAATCATCAAGAAATCAAAAGAAGTCAAGGAAGAATCCAGAAGAATAAGGTAGAAACTAGAAATTATTTTAATTAATAACGAAGTATGTATTAACAAAATTTTATTTGAAAAAAAAACATTAACAAAATTCTACTTGAAGAAAAAACATAGAACTAAATTACTTGAAAATTAACAAAATTTTATCAAGTCAAGTCAAGTTTAAAAAAAAAAAGTACAAATAAAAGAGTCTTTTCGAATTTCCTTCTTAACAAAATAGTTTAAAATAAAATTGTATTTAAAGTGATACAAGAAAAAATTGCATTTAAAAGAAAATAAAGATGGCAAATCAAAATAACTTAATTAGGCCCCCTGTGTTTCCCAAGAATCCTAATCCTGGGCAGGCAAATGGACAGTTAAGCATAGAAGATTTAACTACACTTATTTCTAGAATATCTACTGAGGTTCTAAGAAATCAAGGACCGCAAATAGTTCAAGCTGTACTCAATCCTGACGTGGACTTGAGCGACGCCAGAGACCAGGTAATTAATGACGGACTTAGAAATAATTTAGCCGACTTAGACAAAATACCCAACGTGGTCGGCCTTAAAGAATTCTCTGGACAACCAGGAGAATTCCAAGTTCTTGGAAAAAAGCGTAGATAGGATCCTTGCCATCTGTGAACCACTCAAGGGAACCCCAAAATACTTCGGAATACTGAGCATAATCAGAAACAAAATAATTGGAAACGCGGACATAGCTTTGGAGTCGTACAACACGCCTCTAAACTGGCCCGCCATTTCAAAATGTCTTATCACACATTATAGTGATAAGAGAGACGTCTCGACGTTGGAACACCAGATGTCAAGGAAACAAAACTGTTTCAGAGTTTTACCAGGATGTACACACATCTATCCCTTATCTTAAACAAGATCGGATGTTTAGATACGAGTAACGAATCGCTCATGTTACTAACAAAATCGTACAGGAAAAAAGCTCTTGACACGTTCGTTAGGGGCTTGAACGGAAATTTACCGCAAGTTCTAGGGATGAGAGAGCCTGTTGACTTACCTCAAGCTCTACATCTTTGTTTAAAGCTAGAAAACCAAAGTTATATATCAACTCCCACAATTACTTCCCAGAAGGAAAGTCGGAAATGAACTGTATCGTGAAAGAGCACGCAAAACTTTTTTCGGACCCAAACGAAAAACTAACATATACGACAAAAATTGTTGGAGAAATTAGAACTGAATCAAAGCACTTTTGCATGATGGGATTATAAGACCATCAATTCACCGGTGTGGATTGTACCAAAAAAACCTGATTCGGCGGGAAACAAACAATACCGCATGGTCATCGACTATCGCAAGCTTAATACAATCTCAATTGTGGATAAGTACCCTATCCCCGAAATATCTGAGGTAATAGCGCAGCTTGGCGATAGTAAATTTTTCTCGGTACTTGACTTAAAAAGTGGTTTTCACCAGATTCCACTAAAAAATCTGATATTGAGAAAACAGCCTTCTCAATCAATAATGGCAAATATGAATTCACGCGTTTGCCGTTTGGCCTTAAAAATGCGCCATCAATCTTCCAACGAGCTCTTGATGATATATTGCGAGAATTCATCGGAGAGTGCTGTTACGTCTATATTGACGATATAATAATATTTAGGAAATCGAAAGAAGAGCACTTCCAACATATAAGAAAGATTTTCAAAACGTTGGAAGATGCCAATATGAAGGTGCAGCTCGATAAATGTAATTTTTTTAAAAAGGATGTAGATTTTTTAGGCTTCGTTATATCTGAAAACCAATCGAGCAAAAGTGGAGGCCATCGCAAATTTTCCACAACCTGGAACGTTAAAGGAACTACGTAGTTTCCTAGGTATGTCAGGATAATACCGACGTTTTATAAGAGATTATGCAAAAATTGCAAAACCCCTGACATACCTTTTAAGAGGGGAAGGAGGTCGAATTTCCAAAAACAAATCAACAAATGTAAAAATTTCTCTAAGCAAAGAAGCAGTAGAATCTTTCAACAAAGTAAAAAATTCTCTTATGTCTGAGGATGTTGTTCTCGCCTACCCAGACTATAGGAAAGACTTTGAACTAGTAACTGACGCCTCCAACTTTGCAATCGATAGCGTTTATATCAAGAACTCTTAATAAAGCGGAGAAGCATTATACCGCAAATGAGAAAGAAATGTTGGCCATCATTTGGGCTTTAAACTCTCTCAGGAACTATTTATACGGTTCGGTTCAAGATCTATACAGATCATCAACCTCTAACATTTGCGCTTAGCAATAAGAACCATAATAGTAAAATATAAAAAAAAAAGATGGAAAGCGATGTTAGAGGAGTATAATTAGGAATTGTTTTACAAACCCGGTAAAACAAATGTAGTTGCAAACGCTTTGTCCAGAATAGCGCCACAGGAATTACCCCTTAACACACTATCAATAGCTACAAATTCTGACGAGAGCTCATCACACGGATTAATATTAAGTATAGAAGCCTCTATAAATGCATTTAAAAATCAAATATTTTTAAAGACAGACGTAGCTTCGACGTATCAATTTAAAGTTGTGTTCCCAACTTACCACCGACATATAATTACGGAACAAAACTATTCAGAAGAAACACTTACCTCCCCGGCAAACAAAATCAAAAAAATTATTAAAAGTTGTAAAACATGCAAACTGAACAAGTATGATCGGCATCCGCCGAAAATGGAAATACAGGCAACACCTATTCCCAAGTATCCCGGACAGTTAGTTCACCTGAATACACTATTGGTGGGAAAAACATTAGTTTTGACAGCTATAGATAATATGCAATGGCAAAACTAATCAATTCAAGAGCAGCGGTAGATATAAGGCAACCTCTAAGAGACATCCTTTTTTCCATGATAGTGTTTGACAACGAGAAATCCTTCAACGCTGATTCAATTAATTTTATGATAGAGAATGAGTTAGGAATTTTGATTTTTAGAACGCCCCCATATACTAGTTGCTCGAATGGTCAGGTGGAACGATTCCACTCTACACTACAAGAAATCATGCGTTGCCTTAAAGTTGAACAAACTCATCGTACATTTCAGAAATTACTGGACAGATCAATAAAGGAATACAATTATTCTATTCATTCGGTTACCGGGAGAACACCTTTAGAGGTATTCTTCGGTCGACGCGTAAGTAGCGATACCCAATTGCTGGAAAAGGATAGGAAGGAGACAATAAAAAAAACTTTCAGAAAAACAAATGACTGACCTAACTTATCATAATGCAAAAAGATTTCCGCCAAAGGAATATAGGCCAGGAGAGGAAATTTTCGTTAAAGTAAATAAGAGACTAGGTAATAAATTGTCTGCCAGATACAAAAGAGAAATTGTGGCAGAAAACTATAATACAACTCTTAAGACACAATCCGGTAGAATTGTGCATAAAAGTAACATCAGACAGTCTTAGGAATAAAAACCAACCTAATTAACCTTTTTTTTTTATGTAGTTGGTTAGAGATGGCGCTACTTAAATTTTTAATACATTGTATGAAAACATGTGCGATTCTGAATGTGCAACCCAATTAAAGTTGTTTCATTTTAAAACCAGCTTTAAATTTAAGCTGTTTTTAAATATTTATTGGTTGGCTGTGATTGTGATACATATGTATGTTTTTTAAAATGACAACAAATTCTAAATGTAACAATGAATGATTACATGATAGCCCTGGTTTCACCTAAACTACGACAAAAGATTTTAACTTGTTTTGCATGTTAATTGGTTTGAAAATTATAGTCACCATACTCATTGATAATTATTTTCTCCTTTTTAAAACAACACTTTCTAGAAAGTCTTCCACAACACAATGCAAAACAACAGCAAAAAAAAAAACACATTCAAATAGGCAATAAATAAACCTCGCCAGCAAATAATTTGAAAGAATTTATTACCGAAATATCTTAAAGAGCTGTATATAATAAAATGTAATAAACTCAATTTCATGAACATTTATATATATATCGATTTTGTTTAAATTTCAACCATAAGATTGGAATATGACATAAAAAATATGTTTATGAGAGTTTTAAATAATTGTGATGCTATGGTATTGAGAAAGAAAAGAGGTTACATATATTGCTTCTAACATACACATAGCAAACTTAAGCAGTAAAATCAATTAGCACAGCGTCGTGCTTAAAGCCACAGAACACAATAAACTGCAGAACCGCAACAACGTTAATGCCTACGGTGCCGACCAAGACGCCTATATTAATTATGATTTAGTAGAGAGCAGAGGGACACAAAAAAAATTTGCCAATGTATAAGGCTGATAAAGACCGTAATTACTTACATAAATACGTGCAAGGCTTCTGTTGCAGTGAATCCTTTTAGTATGGTCTTCATGGAGCTTTGAAACGCTAACAGTTATAGTGGCTTGAATCCATAATTGCAGTTGCCGACAGGTTATGTAGTTATCAGGTCACATTATTATTACTTTTTATAAATAAACTTTGAATTTTGAAATTAAACAGTTTTAAAGGAAGTAAAAGCACTTGCAACTCAAGTTGTATACATACAAATGTATATTAAGTGTTTTTTAGAATTATAGAAATTACGATAGAGGTAAATGCCAAGCTGGTCGTCATACTGATGAAGTGTGTTTGACGGTTTTTTAATAAACTTTAACATATTAACATCCAAAGACTTACCCCAGAACATTGAGTACATAATTAGCGACACAACAACAATGAGGAATGATTCAGGATATTTTATTCCTCAAGGCATTACAAATCATTTGGAACAAAAATGGCGCTTGAAGCCATCACTTTGTTGAGCCAAATGTTTGGTGATCTATGAATTGGGTACCTTTGGACTATTTTTTTTTGAGAGTCCGTCAAATTTCTGGTATATAGAAGCTAACATTCGATTCATATGCCCGCAAAAGTGGAAGACGTTCATAAGGCGCAGAAATTATCTTTAAACATGAAATGCTATAAAATTCGTGTCCTAATAAGTCAAAGTTTCAGTCATTTCATTGAGTTATTTGTATTATTTATGTTTTATGCTTTCTCGAAAGGACAGATTGTTTTTGCGATTTTCCAGAATTTGTTTATTAAAAATATGAGAGATAAAGATTATCGACAAATTCAATAAAATATTTTTATTCATCCTCGACTTTCAGCTGTACTGAAAAAAACTGTAAAAATGTCAAAAATGTTCAAAATATTATCGATACAAGCTTCAAAGAAAACCTAACAAATATTTGCATAAAAGCTACATTTTGAGCTTAAAACGCTACTGTGCTGTTAATGTTTAAATTTTATAGCCAAATTTGTTGTTCATTTTTTTACTTGCGATTTTTCTATAAAAATTCGTTTTGTTTGTTGACCTTTTGTGTTTCTTAAATACTATTTGTTATATTTTTAAATTCGGCTTTAGGTCAAATAATTATAAATGCAATGACTTTTCTTACGTATTTTCCAAAATTTCGATCAATAAATACATGCACCAATATATTTAAGTTCCTAAAAAACTTGTTCATTGACCTTTTAATTTTTGTTTGTTTATTAATTGAGATAGCAGCTCTCAACGACTTTTTTGTAGCTTAATCTTTTCTTCTTCGATACGTTGATAATGTGTAGCATTTCTTGCGTAGATCGCTTTTTGTAAATGTTCTCTCTTTGCAAAATTTTTACATTATCAAAATTTGGTTTGTGTCCCCTTGCTGTAACAATGTGCTGCTTGCAACATGCCTTTGAATATGTGTTGGACCCGTCTCCATTGCAGTTGATTTGATATACCAAATTCTATATCCAGTTTTGTATTCATTTTCCTGAATGATTCGCAATTTGTGTTTAGATTTTGAAATGCCAATGTGTTTTTGCTTTGCTATAAAAATTTAAGTGTTGTAACCTTCCAGAAAATATAGTATTTAGACTATTGATTTATGTACGTATATGTTTTCGGACACTTCAAGATTCTTTCATTTTCATTGTATGTGCAGGACTAGATTAGCATTACATTTTTGCTAACATCCTCTCAACTTCGTCTGGTTTTTGGCAACTCATAAATTCTTGGTAGAGCAGCAGGTCTAAGAGTTAATTATTCTTTTCGGACAATTTTATGACATTCGTGTTGAAAAGTGTTTCGATAAGGGCATTATTTTCATTTGGCAAAACCATAGTTCGATCTTTCCATAGACATCTACATGTAGACAAACCACGAACACTGCTATTAATTTTTGTGTCATGTTCTGGTTTCTTCATTCCACTGTAACATTTCCTTTACCTAAGTTCAATATTAGAACATCTTCATTTTGACGGCGTACCTGCCCCACTGTGTCTCGATTTTTTTTTTTTTTTTGTACATATGATTATTTATTGTATCTTCATAAATGAACTAACAATAAGTATACAAATCTTAATACTAAAACAAAATTTCTACTTGAGCCCAGCCAGTGCCAAGCTTCAAAATTTTAATAATACGGGTTCAATTTCGGAAAAGTTATCTGTCTTGCGATCGGATGATTGCAAGGGTATCCCTTCTCCTCAGTCGAGTATGGCCTCCAAAGTTAAGTATGTTACGCGCAAGAGGGTTCGGATGAACTTCAAGTTTCTTGATATACGCAGTCACGTACCTTGCAAACTCAGTTTTCACCAGAGGTACCCTTAGATCCTCGTGAATTCGGGAGTTTTTAACATACCATGGAGCTGCTGTTATCATACGGAGAATTTGATTTTGTTGCCTTTGAATTCTTTCAATGCTTGATGGCGAGGCCCATAGCTGAATTCCATAGCACCAAATTGGTTTTAGAATCGCTTTATACAGCAGAAGTTTGCAGTCTAGTTTTAAAGTAGAGTTTCTGCCCATGAGCCAATGTAACTGCGCTGCTTTAAGTTTCATCTGAGTCATTTTCGCATTAATATGGGAATTCCATGTTAGTCTACGGTCGAGGTGAATACCGAGGTATTTGACATCCATATGTTGCGGGATTGTTTGGTTGTTAATTTTTATGGGCGTGCATGTCTCCCTGCGCAATGTGAATGTAACGTGAGTGCATTTTTGTTCGTTTACTTTAATTTTCCAAAACTTAAGCCATTTCTCTAGTTCGTCAATATAATTTTGCAATTTTAGCGAAGCTAATTGATGATTTTCGTGGACACTGAGGAATGCTGTATCATCCGCAAAAGTTGAAGTATGAATTTGGGAGCCTGTTGGCATATCAGAGGCGTAAATCAAATACAGAGTAGGACCCAGGATGCTGCCCTGAGGAACGCCTGCATTGATTGGTTGAGGGGAACTTGAGAAGTCACCTTCTCTAATGATGAATTTTCGGCCGTATAAGTAGCTTTTCAAAAGTTCATGGGTGTTCGAAGGCAAGTTTAGCCTTATTTTGTGTATTAAACCATCATACCACACTTTGTCAAAAGCTTGGGAAACGTCAATGAAAAGAGCTGAGCAATATTTTTTGTCTTCGAAGGACGTCCTTATGGCATTCACTAACCTGTGTGTTTGCTCCATGGTGCTATGCTTAGCCCTGAAACCGAATTGGTGATTTGGGATACATCCTACATCGTTTAATATGGGAGTTAACTTCATCATTAGCAACTCGAATAATATTGAATAATAACTTTGAAATTGTTGGCAAAAGGCTTATTGGCCTATAGGATTCAACTCTAGTGGGGTCCTTCCCGGGCTTAGGTATCATGGTGATCATAGACACTTTCCACTCTGCCGGATAATATTCAAGACGTAAAATAGCATTAAAAATTAAAAGCACAATTCTTCTAGCTACTTGAGGTAACTGTTCGAGCATTTTATTGCTAATTTTATCAATGCGTAGCGGGAAAACATTTTTCAGATGGTTGGCAAATAACTCTCCCTTTTCAGAATCATTTTTTGCCCAGTCACCAGAAGGATTTCGCAAAGGTGGTTTAGCTTGAATTGGACGTTTTAAACCTCTTGTAGACCGCCATAAAGAATAATCTGACTGAGGAGTACCATCTAGACTTTCTAAATATGTTTCAAGGTTCGCTGTTTTGTGAATTTCTAGGATATTTCTCAGTCGAATTGTGCATTCCCGTAATCTACTTTTTAACCAGGGAGACCTTAGTTGCTGCCACTCTCTTCTAACTCTCCTTTTTTCTGACACAAGTTCTTCAATTTCTGAGGAATAAATCCTATGATTCGCATATCTGTCCTCAGTATGACTAGAAGTAGCATGTTGCACGGCTTGTTTAATGTTATTAGTAAAGATGCTAATTGACAAGTCAATATCTTCTGGCGATCTTAAAGCGGTATTTTCCGTACAGTGTGTACTTAAGTATTTTTTATATTTTAGCCAATTTACTCGCGACACTGTTAAAATTGAGTCATTAATAAGTGATCCAATTTCCTGTGGAAAACATATGGAAATAATAGTAGGGGAGTGGTCAGAAGACAAGTCGAATGAGGGCTCCACTTGAATCCATTCGAGAGGGATATTTTTGACTATTCCAAAGTCAATAACATCTGGAATTTTTCGCCGATCTGAGCCCATGCGAGAAATAGTGTCATATAGTACGCGGCCTCTCGGTGAAATTAATCGTGAACCCCAAAAGGTGTGTTTAGCGTTATAGTCGCCAGCTGCAAGAAATCGAGGACCCAATTGATTAAAAAATTTGGAATAAAAATATATTTCTACTCTTGTATGTAGTCATCAATTAGTGATACCAGCTTGGTTCGAAATATTTCTTATTGTTCTCTATTCCCAATTGTTTGTACGCACTTTTCTTCATCAACAATACACTTAAATAAGGGAAACGTTTTTGTTGCAACTGGCAATGCAAATTTTAGTCCAAGAGATAACAGACACTGTACATTTGTTGGTATCTCTCTCTGTTTTGTTTACAACCCAATCATCGTTTTGTTTTAGAAACATTGCATTGTATTGAATTTCTTTTAATTTTGCAAATTTTTTTTTGCTTGGATTCTTTTTCTGTTTTTCAATAAACTTTTTGTGATATTTTTCTCCCTTTCAATGAAAGTTTTAGTGTCATCGTTATGGTTATTAATTCTTCTATTTGTGTTTTTGTCGCACATGTTTGTTTGCAGTGAATAATTTATTTATCTTTCTGATGATCATGAGTTTGAGAATTTTTGTCACATCTTGTGGTATGACGCTTTTAGCTTAATATATATATATAAACTAGAAATGGAAATTGGCATAACTCCCATCTGCCCACATTTAATGTGAAAGGTTTTTGATATTTTAATATTCATTAAATTCTTATTTTCCACTAATAATTTCTTTGAGATGTTGATATGTTATTTTGTTATATTTGTTATGTTTTTCTTCAATGCTTTTGTATGTCATTATGGCTTATAATTACGCTGTGCCTTCCGTTATATACTCCATAAAAGTTTTTTTTATTCGCTGTCCTTTTATGTTTCTTATTATTTTTTATAAAGTGTGTTTTTTTAGAGCGTCACAACTTTGAGTTGGCATTCCTGCTTTATTTGAGCACACCTTTAACAGGTGATAGCTGGTTTTTGTTTAGTTTGAAATTTCATTGTGAATCGATATACACCAGAGCAACGCGTGCAAATTGTTGAAATTTTTAATAAAAATAATTGTTCTATTCGTCAAACTTGTTCGAAATTTTATTTTCCGATGAAGCCCATTTCATGGGCTACGTAAACAAGCAGATGTTGCATTTGTTGTGAGGAGAATCCACAAGCTTTTGTCGAAAAATTAATAAAATTTTCTTTTCAATCAAATATATTAAATATTAAAAATGTATTTCCTTGTTTTATTATGATTTAAACTTGTGTCACTCTATAAAAAAACAGCCTTTACTTTTAAGTTCGGCTCTAAGTCAATTTCTTCAAAATATGATGATGTACACAGAAATAACTTTTATGCAATTCTTACAGATACATATCTCTTTCTAATATTGGCTCTTTCACTCTTTCAATCTCAGAATTGGTTTGGAAAGTTTTATTTCGGTTTAATTGCATGTGGATAATAAAATAAAGACCGGTTACTAAATAAAAATAAAGAGTTAAGATATCCGTAAACTAATTGGGTGCTGGGAATAAAATTCATAGTGCTTAATTCTCCTGCAATTTTGTAAGTATATTCTGGGTTTTTGACAGTTATTCACAGAAGTGACGGGAGAAAATAATTCACTTAGATATTATTTGAGAACTCTCTTTACCAAGTTCAGCTATTGCACGCATTAAAGAATTCAACATGTGGAAATTATATTAGATGGAAAACTCTTATTCGAAATGTTTACGAATTTTAGCGCTTGACCTCGAAGGACAGCGCACACGGAAAGAAGGAAAATTAAATCAAACCACGCATTTAAGAGTTAATTAGCCAGTGCTAGAAACCACATCAAAATCTTCGGACTCAGCAGACAATGAAAGTGTAGTACCCGGCAATGTAGAAAATATTAAAAGAGCAAGTGTCCTTTTAATGCGTGTTTTGTAATAAAATTCGTAATAAAATTTTTTTTCGCGACTTTGAGTTGGCAGCACTGCTTTATTTGAAAACCCATTTAACACTTGATACTGCTTTTTGTTAAGCTTGCTTTAACATTACATTGCGGATAGACA
This sequence comes from Epicampocera succincta, assembly GCA_932526305.1. NCBI lineage: Eukaryota > Metazoa > Arthropoda > Insecta > Diptera > Tachinidae > Epicampocera > Epicampocera succincta. The sequence continues at coordinate 26,306,551 of OW052038.1, read as the reverse complement.
TAATTCAGCGCACCGCTTGCAAATTGTTGATATATTTTTCCAATATATCACCAATTATTATTGAATTTCAATTGAAATTTGAAACCTGTTTTTGATTCAATGCACAATGGTCGCATTTATAATAAGGAGTACTTTGAAACATCATCAAATCCAGAAAAATTACTGTTTGATGCGTTTTACGAGCTGGCTGAGTCATTGGTCGATATGTCTTCAAAAACGATTATGGTCAGATTGTTACTGGCGAAATGGTGTAAATTGGTGTTCCTTCGGGAGTTTTGCGTCTCTGTCGCATGGTTTGACTAATTTGCTAGGGAAAACCATATTGTCTTACGGTTCATTTAAGTAATTTCATGTGATTTCTAAATTAATAACACAAGCGATTATTCGTAAATATATTGTTGATAGTGGTCAAAAACTGAATATTTTCATTAATAACAAAAAATTAAAAATTTTCTTACTTGTGTCATAGGACTCGGGCGGACAGATTGACCATTCGAAAGTCCCGAGAACAACTTTGTAATATAACATTACACTTATTTAGAAATGTTAAATATTTGTTTGTCTTTTTTATTGCTATCAACTAACATAACTTGCAATAACTGACGATTTGATTGTGAATGTCTCTATCCCTCTTACAGACTGTGAAGCATTTAATTTTAATTTTATGCTGTTCTGTTGGATTGAAAGGAATCGATCATAAGAACAAAGTTAGTGTCACCTATTTGAAGACCACAAATTACGAACGTTTAGCGCGAGTTAACAACACTCGCCCTTTTATTAATTAGGAATGGGAAAAAATAATTTTGGAACTAAACATTAGTAAGACAAGAACGGAAACAAAGAAACAAAAAACTAAATATTGTAAAAGATAAAACTAAATATTATAAACTATCAAGGTCAAATTAATTATTAAATACCAATAAAAATAAACCTACGTAAATAATGAGTATTGAGACCGAAACATAGATTGCCATTTAGTATTTAAGACAAAGTAGCGAAGAAATAATTTCAACAAAGAAGTCACGATAAGATATTAGATGTAAGAACAAAGAATACCTTATTTTATTATAGCAAAATTGTAGAGATATTTAGTAAAGAATAAGTAGTTCAGACGCATAGTCGTCGTAAACATATGTTAAGGAAATATAGTAATAATAAAAAGAAAAGGTTTTTTTAATTCAATAAAATTGAGAAAATTGTTTAAGACTGCGCTTATTTAAGAAAATGTTTTTTCCAAAGCAAGTTGACTTCAGCTTCATTGTTACTCTGAACGAACGGACTTCGCTAGAATTGATTTCTTTAAGACAAAACACCGATTTAAGTTTTAGTTGCACATTGTAAAGTAACACCATTTTATGATTATAATTATTAACGCAATGCATATATAATGATAACACAGGCACATACTTTATTATACCAATTTTGTTCAACTGGTATGTAATTCGAATCTCTTTTCATATTTCAAAGTAATTTAATCATAATCAAAGAAAAAGCAAAGTGTAAATACAATAGTATACTTAAATATAAGGATTTTCAGCATAACATACCAACTAGTTACATATCTTATCAGTTATAGATTAACAGTGATCTATTTCAATTGTTATAAAAATACGGTTTGCTTTCATACGTATTTCTAAACTTATTTTTTGAGCATTTGGAATATATTTACATATTATGTATTACGTTTGTATGTATTATTCAGTTGGAAACGAACCAGATAAACATAAAATTCGAAACGAAACAGTTCTAACAAATATGAATCAGAGTATCTATGAAATTGTTTGTTCTATGAAGAAATATAATTCTTAACAATCCTAATAATTTGTTCTTAGCATCTAGCCCTAAAATGTAATGTATGAAGTTAAAACACCGACAGCGTTAATAAATAAATAAATCAATTTTTTGTATATAAACTATATTTATTATTATTTAATTACTTTAAAACTATCTTGACCATAATTGGTGGCCTTTTCGAACAAATGTGTTAGCAATATTCTTTAAAATTGAGGTTTTATTTTTTTTTTAGTGATATTTAATAATTTTTTCAGCAAAATATCAGTGGAAAGTTTTTAGTCAAAAACTAGGTTTGTATTCGTCACACATATCTAAAGAATTTCTCATTAAAACCTTCGCCGTTTTTTATGATTAGGCAGCTTTTCTTGAATAAATTACTTGTAATGGAAAACTAGCTCTGATTTAACTTTATCGTTGAAGGGAGTGATAACTTAACTGATAATATTAAATCTGAATTGGCTCATATAAAAATGTGTAAATTTAACTGCAACAAATTAGAATGGACCTTGTGTAATACTGCGAATTGCTGCGGGCTGGTTTTGTAATGAATTAAAATGTTTCCTCTTTAATTTCTTAATTTGTTTTAATTTCTTGTTTTTTGAGTACTTCAGGCTAATTATCGTCGTCTTAAAAGGAAGATTACACTTGGAAAGCGATAAAGACATTGGGTTTTTATTTAGCTCTTAAATTTTGTGAGATTCAAAATGTATTCATTTTATTTTTAAATTTTAAGCACGTAACATTAATATTTTGCAATATTTTTTAGTTGTTTAACAATAAATTAACTCTTTGGCTATGATTTTAATACAAACCATATTATTTCAACATTTTAATTGATCTTAATAATGTTATTTTAATATTTTGTAATAGAAAGCAGAAAACAGCATGGAAACTCGTGAATGTCTAAAGAAAATCAGTATCTTCTTATGTTAATATAATATTTCCTTTTTTCTGATGTATTGCGGCTGGAGCAGTTAACCTATTTTTAACATACGTTGCTTATGTTATCAACCGAGTCATAACTAATCAAAATTTGTCAACATACTTTTTTGGTGGAGCGGGATTTTGGTTTTTGAAATTCATTATTTCCATTAAAATAAAATAACAGAACTGTTAATTTTACTTAACACAACGTCAAATTAAACATTTAAAAACAATATGTGTTACCGCCACTGCCCGACACTACATTTTATAAAATATATCGGCCTCTTTTTTATATTCTTTGTTATAATAATAAAATCTTAGTCTGTTATTTAATACATATGTTAGAAAAAATTGAAGATATGTAAAAAGAGTTTGTTAAACTGCAAAAGCTAATGACTGCGCAAATATGTAGAAGATGATTTCTGAAAGACAATTGAAAATAGATACAAGGACTAATTTGTCTTTTATTGTCTTTTAATTGTATATTGTAATTGTAATTTTAATTGTCTTTTAATTGTATATTGAATTATACTAAATAATTTGTTGGAATTTTAATGCAGTCTAATAAATTAAAATGTGCAATCAAAGTTTTGTGTTTCATTTCGGAGGACTCATTCAAATTTAAGCAATATCCAAGATAGATAGCGGAGCAAGCGATTTTCTCGTTTACAATATGCTTTCCTAAAATGTACGATTCAGATTATAAGAAGGTGATTGTTTCATTTTATAGAGTTAGAAGAGAAACAGGCTTGAGCAACTAAAAAAGGAAAGCATGAATGCTGGAATGTGACTTAAACCTGCTATATCAAAGACAGTTTCTGAAATTTCCTTTTTTATCAATATTTTTCCCACAAAGTTTTACAAAAACTTTTTAAAGTTATATGTACGCAGTTAAACTTGTTGGAGAAAGAAAAAAAAAAATTGTTCGGTTCGTGTAAAAAATAAGAATAACAAAAACTGTCACAAATCAACCGAATGTCTTTAAGAAAATTTCAATATACTAATATAAAATGTTGTCTAAATACCCATTGCACGAGTAATAATTAAATGTTGGGACAGTTTTAGTTTCGTCGTTTCTAAATCAGATAGAATATGCTATAAGACGGAAAAAAATTGCAGCTAAACTTGGTAATGGGTTGCATTTACCCAACTTATAAATATCATATTGCTTACCGTCAGCATTATTTACTAATATAAGAAGAAGAAGATTTCAAAGCCTTTAAGTGGACATTTTTTTATTCTTAATCGGCGAAACTCAATGTACTACTTAGTATAAAAGGCAAACCATGTATAGTAAAAAATAAAACCGAGTTCAATACAGATCGTAACAAACTCTAAAAACCCAAAAGCAAGTTTCTAAAGATCTTGTAATTGCTACGTTTGGTCAAAAATCTCCTAATCTGCCAATCCAATCCAGCCAATTAGAATTCAAGACTTTATATGACAACCAAAGGTAATTTTCAAAATTTCAGTGGAGTTTGCTTTCTGCCTCTGGTAGCAGGCAATAATACAAAATGAAATTAATTTTGCAAAATGAAATTCATGAACTACTCTTCAGTTTATAGCTGCTTTCGACAGTTATCTATGCTTACCACACCCATAAAATGTACACATTTCTTATACACCATATTTTAAAAATGATTATACAACTGGAGATTTCCATTAGGCGAAAAACAACTTGTTTAAATGGGAAAATATTATGTTTAACTAAACTCTTCTTTTTTCTTTGCAAGTTTCTTGATTGTTGCTGCAGCTCTTTTTTTCTTAATTTCGTTTTAGCGAGTCTGCAAGCCTAAAACAAAAAGGCATAGCTTTATTAAACTCACTGCTTTAAAACTTATGACCTTTTGTGAGGCAAAAGTTTTAACGAAAAAGTGCGTAAACTTTTCAGTACGTTCGTTGATAATTAAAACCTCTTCCTCAGTAAGGAAATGCACTACGGAAGTTACTATTCCTCTATTTACATTTCGTTTAGTTTGTTTGAAGTACTTTTTGCCTGAAAGTTGGAAAAGTTACTTTTTCGTAGGTTAAGAAATAAAATGTTTAATTTTCCTAAGTGCTGTTATTGCTTGTTAATTAGATTAAATTTGTATTTAATTGCCTTTAGAAAAGGCCGACAGATTTTATTTTAGTACATTTCTCAGCAGTGGTTGTCTTTGAGGGAAATTATTTCTTAAGCTAACACTAAATGTTACAGGAATATTGTTTCAGGTTCTCCAGCATATTTCTAAGAAGCCCGGTGATGTTGTTATTGGCCGCCATTAGCTACGTGCGTCAATTTAAAATCCTTTAGTATTTAAACTTGCGTTTAAATGGAAAACGATAATCATTGACTACTACGTTTTGAAGTTTAAAATAGAAAGATCGTAGAATTCAAACAATATATTTTGATGCACTTCCTATACACTCAGCAAGCTTTCTATAAGGCAACAACTTTTGGTTTCGACATGTGATTTGTTACAAACGAAGAAAATTTAGTTCATATCAGAGCAATATAAAATATGTTTCTTCACTTGAAGAAACTATACGTATACAATTTGTTAAGTATACTTCATATTAATTATAATTTCTTTCTCCTCAAATGTTTCTCTTTCTCTTCTGTTCGGATAAAAATGTAAAGTTTTTGAAATTGCGACTATTTAATAATTTTTTCGTTGCACTCCTTTCGTATTTACAACGCAATAAAACCGACGAAAGGGAATCGAAATTCCAGTTCGAGAAATTCTACGTTCTTTAATACTTAAACTCAAATTTCATGCGTGTCAGCATGTTGATGGTGTTATAAAATTTAAAGCCTAAAACCCAGTGGGGTTTTGTTAGTATCCATTAAAACTTTCAAAACTGATGTCAAATTGACGAGTAACTTTTAAGTATTGCACTGTTATAAAATAGAAAAAGCACTGAATGGATAAAAAACTCTTCTTGTACAAATAAATCTCAATTGACTAGAAAATATGTTTCTAAAATCATCTTATAGCTGCACACAAGGGTATAAACTTCTATATGACGTGGCAGGGGGACAAGCGGTCTTTGCGTAGATGTTGATTAAGGCGGTCATCCAAAGGCACAATTTTAGAATTTTTGATTATTTTCGTATGAAATTCATTTTGAAATAATCACAAATACTCTTTACTCTTAAACGATTGACGATTTGGAAAAACACTAAGAAGAAATTTTCTCTAATTAAGATGGCATTGGAAAAAAACATGAATACAAACAATTTAACAAATCCAATAGACTTTCAAAATTATATTAAGCGGTTACATCTCGATAACAGAATTAACAACTTAACTTATTGAAGGGTAATATATGTATGTATGTATATGTATGCTCTACCTATTGGGAAAAGTTAACAAGCAATTGACTCTCATTATTAATAATAACGTTCAAACGCATTGCGAGTTTTTGTATCTGGACTTCGTAAACCGCTATGTGATATTTGTTTTTCGGCGAACCCACCAGATTTACCCACAGCCTTAGCAACAGCTCAGGAGTTAGAACAGAATCACGAAAGGTATAAGTTTGCAATACATTACCTTACGAGAGCCCTTTAAATTCGAAGGAAATAGCATTGACAACGCAAAGGGGCCATTTGCGTGTAACACGGAGTTGGGATGGGTTGTATTTGGTCCATGTAAGTCTTTGCCATCCAGGCCTCAATAATGCCTTTTCGTAAATGTGGACGAGGAACAAGAAGTTCACAAATTGGTTGAAAACTTTTTTAATATTGAAAGTATGGTTGTAAGAGCAGCTCCTGCAGTAGAAAGTGAAAATGACTCCAGAGCAAAGAAAATTCTATCTGAATCGACAAAACGTGTAGGAGAAAGATTTCAGACGGGCTTACTGTGGAAAAGCGATAATGTGCAGTTACCAGATAGTTACACTATGGCTCTGAATCGTATTGAGGGAATCGAAAGAAAGTTACGACGTGATGGAAATTTGTCAGTTGCCTATAGCGACGTAATACGGAACTACATTCGAAGAGGTTATGCTCGAAAAGTACAAGAGGCAGATATCCACATGATATCAGATAAAAAGTGGTATTTACCTCACTTTTGGGGTTATAAATCATAACAAAGAAAATGCAAAACTGAGACTAGTTTTTGATGCCACCGCCAAAGTAAAAGGAACTTCTTTAAATGATAATTTGCTCAAAGGGCCTCAATCAATTTTGTCGTTGCCAACCATGCTTTACAGTTTTCGTAGTGGAAAAATTGCCGTCACCGCAGATATTTGCGAAATGTTTCATCAAGTTATAATACAACCGAGCGATAGAATATCTCAACGTTTTTTATGGAGAAATGGTAAATCAAATGCTGAGCCTGAAGAGTATGAAATGGTTGTAATGATCTTTGGAGCTACCTGCTCCCCATGTTTTGCACTCCACGTCATGAAGGAAAATGCCAAAGAGCACACAGACTGCCACCCAAGGGCAGTAGAAGCAATTTGTGAACATCATTATATGGACGATTTTATAGATAGCTTTGACACTTTGGAAGAAGCCATTGAAATTTCACAACAGGTAACAAAGATTCACAAAAATGGAGGATTTGAGTTAAGAGGATTTACTTCAAACTCAAACGACGTCATATTGGCCCTAGATGGCTCATCAGTTTCAAAAGTGATCTCAGCACATGACAGTATTGGAAAGGTGTTAGGGTTGTTTTGCGATTCAACCTCAGACACGTTCATGTTTAACCTTAAATTTAAAAAGATCGATCAAGACGTAATTTCTAGCAATAAAAAACCTACGAAACGGCAAGTACTAAGTATTATCATGTCAACCTTTGACCCCTTAGGATTCTTAAGTAATTTTATCGTAGGAGGCAAAATAATTTAACGCAACATTTGGAAGAGAGCAGTTCGGTGGGATGAAACGATACCCGATGATATCAATATATTGTGGGACAAATGGCGCAAGCAATTGATAAATCTTTCTGGTTTTCGTATTCCTCGTTTTTATTTTACAAATGACAAAGTCAAACAAATTAAATTACACGTGTTTGTTGACGCTAGTGAAGAAGCCTTTGCAGCCGTCGCTTACTGGAGATTCGTCTCAATCAATGACAATATTGGCGACAGTTTTATTTGTTCAAAAGCAAAATGCGCGCCCCTTAATAAAATTTCAATTCCCCGTTTAGAATTGCAGGCAGCAGTACTCGGAACTAGAATAAAGCAAAATATTTTAAGTGAGCATAAAATAGTGCCATATTCGACAGTCATGTGGAGCGATTCAAAAACAGTTTTGAAATGGATTGCAGGCAGCCATAGAAATTATAAGCCATACGTCGCACATAGAATAACAGAAATATTAGCCTCAATTACTATTGACAGTTGGAAATGGGTCTCTACTAGAGACAATGTAGCCGACGATGCTACTCGCAGCTATAATAACATTGATTTTTCTAAGTCATGCAGATGGTTAAACGGACCAACGTTTTTGAAGCATGAGGACAATTGGCCGATTAAATTAAAAAAGCACAGAAGGATCGAAATCAAAATAACCTTTAAATTACTGCCTGTATTAGACTGTTGGAAAATTAATAAGGCAGTAATTTAAAGGTTATTTTGATTTCGATCCTTCTGTGCTTTTTTAATTTAATCGAAGGACTAGTTCACGAGTATATGTAAATTATGCAATGCAGTATCCTCGTGTTTTCTATATAGCGGAAAATCTCGAGATACAGAGTCAATTAAAGAAAAGTAATGTATAGGCATTGATGGTCACCAATTATATACAAATTGACTACGAAACCTTAGGCCTTAGATAAACAATTTTTGGTCTGTGTAATTTATTACTTTTAAATAAAAAAATGGATGGATGTTATTTTTGTGCCACAAAATTTTTAAGTGAAAATAATTTAATAAAAGTGAATTGAAAAGACTGATTTAAAACTATTGGAAGCTGTTTTTTGTTTCTTCTCTTCTTTGATATGCCTCAGTACTTTGTGTACTTTCATGACCATCATTCCCTTCCACGTCGTTTGAGTAATTTTCCGTTTCTTCATTTGTCATATCCAATCCATATTCAATACAAATGTTGTGAAGTGCAGCACAAACATTTACAATTTTAATAGCTTTTGCTGGTCTGTAGTGAAGTTGACGTGCACCGAGAAGGCAACGAAATTTGTTTTTTAAGACACCTATGGTTCTTTCTATTACATTTCGCGCCTTAGCGTGTTTGGAATTGTAAACAGCCTCTGCACTTCCTTCACCAGCCGAGCGGTATGGCGTCATCAAATAAGGCTCTAGAGGATAGCCAGCATCACCTGATTAAAAAAAAGTTAAATTAATATACATATATGTAACGTCTAAATTAATATTATAATGTTACCTAAAAGCCACGAATTATGGTCATTTGCGTCATAGCGTGTTTTCAAAATTCGTTTTGCATGACTCACGCTCCAAATTAACGAATCATGGCTAGAGCCTGGATATCGTGCGTTCAAAAATCGAATCCGCATTTTGTGATCACAAATCTATGTTAGTATAAAATAGTTATACATAAATATAAAGAAAATAAAAAAAAAATTACAAACTTACTATCATGGCATTTAAGCTAAAATATCCTTTCCGGTTGAAGTATAGATGCTGCTCTTCTTTTTTTGGGGCTAAAATTTTGATGTGGGTTCCGTCTACACACCCAATCACACCTGGAAATTGTGTTTTTTCGAAAAAGTTTAACTTAGCTTCATTTTTTTCAGCATCCGTCATATCAAACTTTATCCATTCTGGACAAACTTCCTTCTCCATGACAACCAGAACCTCGGACAAAACTTTGGATACGACTGGCTGTGACAGTCCCAGGTTGAAATCATTTCCAATACTGAGCTGGTACGACCCCTGAGCCAAAAATCGCAATGTCGCTGCCAATTTTATGGTATTTGGAACATATGTTGACCTCGTCTCTTTTTTTAAATGAGGCTCTATTATTTGTAGGACATGTTTAAAAGACGGTTTATTTAACCGAAAATAACTTTCAAATCTTAAAAATGATAAAAATCCATTACTTGGGAAATTATTGCTTCAAATTTGTTACTTACTTCTCATCGGGCAAGTTAAAAATACAAGATTTCTGTCTAAGCAGTCTTCTTTCCGCTATCAATTTTTTTTTATTTTCTTCGTCACTGGAGCCCGAATCGAGAAGAAAAATCATTTTTATTTTAATGTATGCACAATTTTTTTATTTATTCAAAAACACTTTTACCGAAAATAGTAAACTAAATGAATCAGCTGACTCAAATATTAGATATGTGTGTTGTATATATCGATAAATAGTCAACATCGTCATAATACTGTTAGGGAATACAAAATTAGTATTGACGTTGTGTTAAATTGATGTTGCCTCACAATTGACGACGATGTTGCCGACACCAAATAGAATAAGGGTGATTATAAACCATCAAGGTCAAATTAATTATTACAGACCAATAAAAATAAATCTACGTAAATAATGAGTATTGAGACCGAAACATAGATTGCCATTTAGTATTTAAGACAAAGTAGCGAAGAAATAATTTCAACAAAGAAGTCACGATAAGATATTAGATGTAAGAACAAAGAATACCTTATTTTATTATAGCAAAATTGTAGAGATATTTAGTAAAGAATAAGTAGTTCAGACGCATAGTCGTCGTAAACATATGTTAAGGAAATATAGTAATAATAAAAAGAAAAGGTTTTTTTAATTCAATAAAATTGAGAAAATTTTTTAAGACTGCGCTTATTTAAGAAAATGTTTTTTCCAAAGCAAGTTGACTTCAGCTTCATTGTTACTCTGAACGAACGGACTTCGCTAGAATTGATTTCTTTAAGACAAAACACCGATTTAAGTTTTAGTTGCACAATGTAAAGTAACACCATTTTATGATTATAATTATTAACGCAATGCATATATAATGATAACACAGGCACATACTTTATTATACCAATTTTGTTCAACTGGTATGTAATTCGAATCTCTTTTCATATTTCAAAGTAATTTAATCATAATCAAAGAAAAAGCAAAGTGTAAATACAATAGTATACTTAAACATACTTTAAACAAAAACATGCACTTGGGTAGGAGGGTTTTTTTCGTAGTCGAAATATAAGGATTTTCAGCATAACATACCAACTAGTTACATATCTTATCAGTTATAGATTAACAGTGATCTATTTCAATTGTTATAAAAATACGGTTTGCTTTCATACGTATTTCTAAACTTATTTTTTGAGCATTTGGAATATATTTACATATTATGTATTACGTTTGTATGTATTATTCAGTTGGAAACGAACCAGATAAACATAAAATTCGAAACGAAACAGTTCTAACAAATATGAATCAGAGTATCTATGAAATTGTTTGTTCTATGAAGAAATATAATTCTTAACAATCCTAATAATTTGTTCTTAGCATCTAGCCCTAAAATGTAATGTATGAAGTTAAAACACCGACAGCGTTAATAAATAAATAAATCAATTTTTTGTATATAAACTATATTTATTATTATTTAATTACTTTAAAACTATCTTGACCATAATTGGTGGCCTTTTCGAACAAATGTGTTAGCAATATTCTTTAAAATTGAGGTTTTATTTTTTTTTTTAGTGATATTTAATAATTTTTTCAGCAAAATATCAGTGGAAAGTTTTTAGTCAAAAACTAGGTTTGTATTCGTCACACATATCTAAAGAATTTCTCATTAAAACCTTCGCCGTTTTTTATGATTAGGCAGCTTTTCTTGAATAAATTACTTGTAATGGAAAACTAGCTCTGATTTAACTTTATCGTTGAAGGGAGTGATAACTTAACTGATAATATTAAATCTGAATTGGCTCATATAAAAATGTGTAAATTTAACTGCAACAAATTAGAATGGACCTTGTGTAATACTGCGAATTGCTGCGGGCTGGTTTTGTAATGAATTAAAATGTTTCCTCTTTAATTTCTTAATTTGTTTTAATTTCTTGTTTTTTGAGTACTTCAGGCTAATTATCGTCGTCTTAAAAGGAAGATTACACTTGGAAAGCGATAAAGACATTGGGTTTTTATTTAGCTCTTAAATTTTGTGAGATTCAAAATGTATTCATTTTATTTTTAAATTTTAAGCACGTAACATTAATATTTTGCAATATTTTTTAGTTGTTTAACAATAAATTAACTCTTTGGCTATGATTTTAATACAAACCATATTATTTCAAAATTTTAATTGATCTTAATAATGTTATTTTAATATTTTGTAATAGAAAGCAGAAAACAGCATGGAAACTCGTGAATGTCTAAAGAAAATCAGTATCTTCTTATGTTAATATAATATTTCCTTTTTTCTGATGTATTGCGGCTGGAGCAGTTAACCTATTTTTAACATACGTTGCTTATGTTATCAACCGAGTCATAACTAATCAAAATTTGTCAACATACTTTTTTGGTGGAGCGGGATTTTGGTTTTTGAAATTCATTATTTCCATTAAAATAAAATAACAGAACTGTTAATTTTACTTAACACAACGTCAAATTAAACATTTAAAAACAATATGTGTTACCGCCACTGCCCGACACTACATTTTATAAAATATATCGGCCTCTTTTTTATATTCTTTGTTATAATAATAAAATCTTAGTCTGTTATTTAATACATATGTTAGAAAAAATTGAAGATATGTAAAAAGAGTTTGTTAAACTGCAAAAGCTAATGACTGCGCAAATATGTAGAAGATGATTTCTGAAAGACAATTGAAAATAGATACAAGGACTAATTTGTCTTTTATTGTCTTTTAATTGTATATTGTAATTGTAATTTTAATTGTCTTTTAATTGTATATTGAATTATACTAAATAATTTGTTGGAATTTTAATGCAGTCTAATAAATTAAAATGTGCAATCAAAGTTTTGTGTTTCATTTCGGAGGACTCATTCAAGTTAAAGCAATATCCAAGATAGATAGCGGAGCAAGCGATTTTCTCGTTTACAATATGCTTTCCTAAAATGTACGATTCAGATTATAAGAAGGTGATTGTTTCATTTTATAGAGTTAGAAGAGAAACAGGTTTGAGCAACTAAAAAAGGAAAGCATGAATGCTGGAATGTGACTTAAACCTGCTATATCAAAGACAGTTTCTGAAATTTCCTTTTCTATCAATATTTTTCCCACAAAGTTTTACAAAAACTTTTTAAAGTTATATGTACGCAGTTAAACTTGTTGGAGAAAGAAAAAAAAAATTGTTCGGTTCGTGTAAAAAATAAGAATAACAAAAACTGTCACAAATCAACCGAATGTCTTTAAGAAAATTTCAATATACTAATATAAAATGTTGTCTAAATACCCATTGCACGAGTAATAATTAAATGTTGGGACAGTTTTAGTTTCGTCGTTTCTAAATCAGATAGAATATGCTATAAGACGGAAAAAAATTGCAGCTAAACTTGGTAATGGGTTGCATTTACCCAACTTATAAATATCATATTGCTTACCGTCAGCATTATTTACTAATATAAGAAGAAGAAGATTTCAAAGCCTTTAAGTGGACATTTTTTTATTCTTAATCGGCGAAACTCAATGTACTACTTAGTATAAAAGGCAAACCATGTATAGTAAAAAATAAAACCGAGTTCAATACAGATCGTAACAAACTCTAAAAACCCAAAAGCAAGTTTCTAAAGATCTTGTAATTGCTACGTTTGGTCAAAAATCTCCTAATCTGCCAATCCAATCCAGCCAATTAGAATTCAAGACTTTATATGACAACCAAAGGTAATTTTCAAAATTTCAGTGGAGTTTGCTTTCTGCCTCTGGTAGCAGGCAATAATACAAAATGAAATTAATTTTGCAAAATGAAATTCATGATCTACTCTTCAGTTTATAGTTGCTTTCGACAGTTATCTATGCTTACCACACCCATAAAATGTACACATTTCTTATACACCATATTTTAAAAATGATTATACAACTGGAGATTTCCATTAGGCGAAAAACAACTTGTTTAAATGGGAAAATATTATGTTTAACTAAACTCTTCTTTTTTCTTTGCAAGTTTCTTGATTGTTGCTGCAGCTCTTTTTTTCTTAATTTCGTTTTAGCGAGTCTGCAAGCCTAAAACAAAAAGGCATAGCTTTATTAAACTCACTGCTTTAAAACTTATGACCTTTTGTGAGGCAAAAGTTTTAACGAAAAAGTGCGTAAACTTTTCAGTACGTTCGTTGATAATTAAAACCTCTTCCTCAGTAAGGAAATGCACTACGGAAGTTACTATTCCTCTATTTACATTTCGTTTAGTTTGTTTGAAGTACTTTTTGCCTGAAAGTTGGAAAAGTTACTTTTTCGTAGGTTAAGAAATAAAATGTTTAATTTTCCTAAGTGCTGTTATTGCTTGTTAATTAGATTAAATTTGTATTTAATTGCCTTTAGAAAAGGCCGACAGATTTTATTTTAGTACATTTCTCAGCAGTGGTTGTCTTTGAGGGAAATTATTTCTTAAGCTAACACTAAATGTTACAGGAAGATTGTTTCAGGTTCTCCAGCATATTTCTAAGAAGCCCGGTGATGTTGTTATTGGCCGCCATTAGCTACGTGCGTCAATTTAAAATCCTTTAGTATTTAAACTTGCGTTTAAATGGAAAACGATAATCATTGACTACTACGTTTTGAAGTTTAAAATAGAAAGATCGTAGAATTCAAACAATATATTTTGATGCACTTCCTATACACTCAGCAAGCTTTCTATAAGGCAACAACTTTTGGTTTCGACATGTGATTTGTTACAAACGAAGAAAATTTAGTTCATATCAGAGCAATATAAAATATGTTTCTTCACTTGAAGAAACTATACGTATACAATTTGTTAAGTATACTTCATATTAATTATAATTTCTTTCTCCTCAAATGTTTCTCTTTCTCTTCTGTTCGGATAAAAATGTAAAGTTTTTGAAATTGCGACTATTTAATAATTTTTTCGTTGCACTCCTTTCGTATTTACAACGCAATAAAACCGACGAAAGGGAATCGAAATTCCAGTTCGAGAAATTCTACGTTCTTTAATACTTAAACTCAAATTTCATGCGTGTCAGCATGTTGATGGTGTTATAAAATTTAAAGCCTAAAACCCAGTGGGGTTTTGTTAGTATCCATTAAAACTTTCAAAACTGATGTCAAATTGACGAGTAACTTTTAAGTATTGCACTGTTATAAAATAGAAAAAGCACTGAATGGATAAAAAACTCTTCTTGTACAAATAAATCTCAATTGACTAGAAAATATGTTTCTAAAATCATCTTATAGCTGCACACAAGGGTATAAACTTCTATATGACGTGGCAGGGGGACAAGCGGTCTTTGCGTAGATGTTGATTAAGGCGGTCATCCAAAGGCACAATTTTAGAATTTTTGATTATTTTCGTATGAAATTCATTTTGAAATAATCACAAATACTCTTTACTCTTAAACGATTGACGATTTGGAAAAACACTAAGAAGAAATTTTCTCTAATTAAGATGGCATTGGAAAAAAACATGAATACAAACAATTTAACAAATCCAATAGACTTTCAAAATTATATTAAGCGGTTACATCTCGATAACAGAATTAACAACTTAACTTATTGAAGGGTAATATATGTATGTATGTATATGTATGCTCTACCTATTGGGAAACGAATTAAGTGTTTTAAGACGGGGCAAATTATCTATAACAGAGAACTATGATAAAGTTAACAAGCAATTGACTCTCATTATTAATAATAACGTTCAAACGCATTGCGAGTTTTTGTATCTGGACTTCGTAAACCGCTATGTGATATTTGTTTTTCGGCGAACCCACCAGATTTACCCACAGCCTTAGCAACAGCTCAGGAGTTAGAACAGAATCACGAAAGGTATAAGTTTGCAATACATTACCTTACGAGAGCCCTTTAAATTCGAAGGAAATAGCATTGACAACGCAAAGGGGCCATTTGCGTGTAACACGGAGTTGGGATGGGTTGTATTTGGTCCATGTAAGTCTTTGCCATCCAGGCCTCAATAATGCCTTTTCGTAAATGTGGACGAGGAACAAGAAGTTCACAAATTGGTTGAAAACTTTTTTAAAATTGAAAGTATGGTTGTAAGAGCAGCTCCTGCAGTAGAAAGTGAAAATGACTCCAGAGCAAAGAAAATTCTATCTGAATCGACAAAACGTGTAGGAGAAAGATTTCAGACGGGCTTACTGTGGAAAAGCGATAATGTGCAGTTACCAGATAGTTACACTATGGCTCTGAATCGTATTGAGGGAATCGAAAGAAAGTTACGACGTGATGGAAATTTGTCAGTTGCCTATAGCGACGTAATACGGAACTACATTCGAAGAGGTTATGCTCGAAAAGTACAAGAGGCAGATATCCACATGATATCAGATAAAAAGTGGTATTTACCTCACTTTGGGGTTATAAATCATAACAAAGAAAATGCAAAACTGAGACTAGTTTTTGATGCCACCGCCAAAGTAAAAGGAACTTCTTTAAATGATAATTTGCTCAAAGGGCCTCAATCAATTTTGTCGTTGCCAACCATGCTTTACAGTTTTCGTAGTGGAAAAATTGCCGTCACCGCAGATATTTGCGAAATGTTTCATCAAGTTATAATACAACCGAGCGATAGAATATCTCAACGTTTTTTATGGAGAAATGGTAAATCAAATGCTGAGCCTGAAGAGTATGAAATGGTTGTAATGATCTTTGGAGCTACCTGCTCCCCATGTTTTGCACTCCACGTCATGAAGGAAAATGCCAAAGAGCACACAGACTGCCACCCAAGGGCAGTAGAAGCAATTTGTGAACATCATTATATGGACGATTTTATAGATAGCTTTGACACTTTGGAAGAAGCCATTGAAATTTCACAACAGGTAACAAAGATTCACAAAAATGGAGGATTTGAGTTAAGAGGATTTACTTCAAACTCAAACGACGTCATATTGGCCCTAGATGGCTCATCAGTTTCAAAAGTGATCTCAGCACATGACAGTATTGGAAAGGTGTTAGGGTTGTTTTGCGATTCAACCTCAGACACGTTCATGTTTAACCTTAAATTTAAAAAGATCGATCAAGACGTAATTTCTAGCAATAAAAAACCTACGAAACGGCAAGTACTAAGTATTATCATGTCAACCTTTGACCCCTTAGGATTCTTAAGTAATTTTATCGTAGGAGGCAAAATAATTTAACGCAACATTTGGAAGAGAGCAGTTCGGTGGGATGAAACGATACCCGATGATATCAATATATTGTGGGACAAATGGCGCAAGCAATTGATAAATCTTTCTGGTTTTCGTATTCCTCGTTTTTATTTTACAAATGACAAAGTCAAACAAATTAAATTACACGTGTTTGTTGACGCTAGTGAAGAAGCCTTTGCAGCCGTCGCTTACTGGAGATTCGTCTCAATCAATGACAATATTGGCGACAGTTTTATTTGTTCAAAAGCAAAATGCGCGCCCCTTAATAAAATTTCAATTCCCCGTTTAGAATTGCAGGCAGCAGTACTCGGAACTAGAATAAAGCAAAATATTTTAAGTGAGCATAAAATAGTGCCATATTCGACAGTCATGTGGAGCGATTCAAAAACAGTTTTGAAATGGATTGCAGGCAGCCATAGAAATTATAAGCCATACGTCGCACATAGAATAACAGAAATATTAGCCTCAATTACTATTGACAGTTGGAAATGGGTCTCTACTAGAGACAATGTAGCCGACGATGCTACTCGCAGCTATAATAACATTGATTTTTCTAAGTCATGCAGATGGTTAAACGGACCAACGTTTTTGAAGCATGAGGACAATTGGCCGATTAAATTAAAAAAGCACAGAAGGATCGAAATCAAAATAACCTTTAAATTACTGCCTGTATTAGACTGTTGGAAAATTAATAAGGCAGTAATTTAAAGGTTATTTTGATTTCGATCCTTCTGTGCTTTTTTAATTTAATCGAAGGACTAGTTCACGAGTATATGTAAATTATGCAATGCAGTATCCTCGTGTTTTCTATATAGCGGAAAATCTCGAGATACAGAGTCAATTAAAGAAAAGTAATGTATAGGCATTGATGGTCACCAATTATATACAAATTGACTACGAAACCTTAGGCCTTAGATAAACAATTTTTGGTCTGTGTAATTTATTACTTTTAAATAAAAAAATGGATGGATGTTATTTTTGTGCCACAAAATTTTTAAGTGAAAATAATTTAATAAAAGTGAATTGAAAAGACTGATTTAAAACTATTGGAAGCTGTTTTTTGTTTCTTCTCTTCTTTGATATGCCTCAGTACTTTGTGTACTTTCATGACCATCATTCCCTTCCACGTCGTTTGAGTAATTTTCCGTTTCTTCATTTGTCATATCCAATCCATATTCAATACAAATGTTGTGAAGTGCAGCACAAACATTTACAATTTTAATAGCTTTTGCTGGTCTGTAGTGAAGTTGACGTGCACCGAGAAGGCAACGAAATTTGTTTTTTAAGACACCTATGGTTCTTTCTATTACATTTCGCGCCTTAGCGTGTTTGGAATTGTAAACAGCCTCTGCACTTCCTTCACCAGCCGAGCGGTATGGCGTCATCAAATAAGGCTCTAGAGGATAGCCAGCATCACCTGATTAAAAAAAAGTTAAATTAATATACATATATGTAACGTCTAAATTAATATTATAATGTTACCTAAAAGCCACGAATTATGGTCATTTGCGTCATAGCGTGTTTTCAAAATTCGTTTTGCATGACTCACGCTCCAAATTAACGAATCATGGCTAGAGCCTGGATATCGTGCGTTCAAAAATCGAATCCGCATTTTGTGATCACAAATCTATGTTAGTATAAAATAGTTATACATAAATATAAAGAAAATAAAAAAAAAATTACAAACTTACTATCATGGCATTTAAGCTAAAATATCCTTTCCGGTTGAAGTATAGATGCTGCTCTTCTTTTTTTGGGGCTAAAATTTTGATGTGGGTTCCGTCTACACACCCAATCACACCTGGAAATTGTGTTTTTTCGAAAAAGTTTAACTTAGCTTCATTTTTTTCAGCATCCGTCATATCAAACTTTATCCATTCTGGACAAACTTCCTTCTCCATGACAACCAGAACCTCGGACAAAACTTTGGATACGACTGGCTGTGACAGTCCCAGGTTGAAATCATTTCCAATACTGAGCTGGTACGACCCCTGAGCCAAAAATCGCAATGTCGCTGCCAATTTTATGGTATTTGGAACATATGTTGACCTCGTCTCTTTTTTTAAATGAGGCTCTATTATTTGTAGGACATGTTTAAAAGACGGTTTATTTAACCGAAAATAACTTTCAAATCTTAAAAATGATAAAAATCCATTACTTGGGAAATTATTGCTTCAAATTTGTTACTTACTTCTCATCGGGCAAGTTAAAAATACAAGATTTCTGTCTAAGCAGTCTTCTTTCCGCTATCAATTTTTTTTTATTTTCTTCGTCACTGGAGCCCGAATCGAGAAGAAAAATCATTTTTATTTTAATGTATGCACAATTTTTTTATTTATTCAAAAACACTTTTACCGAAAATAGTAAACTAAATGAATCAGCTGACTCAAATATTAGATATGTGTGTTGTATATATCGATAAATAGTCAACATCGTCATAATACTGTTAGGGAATACAAAATTAGTATTGACGTTGTGTTAAATTGATGTTGCCTCACAATTGACGACGATGTTGCCGACACCAAATAGAATAAGGGTGATTATAAACCATCAAGGTCAAATTAATTATTACAGACCAATAAAAATAAATCTACGTAAATAATGAGTATTGAGACCGAAACATAGATTGCCATTTAGTATTTAAGACAAAGTAGCGAAGAAATAATTTCAACAAAGAAGTCACGATAAGATATTAGATGTAAGAACAAAGAATACCTTATTTTATTATAGCAAAATTGTAGAGATATTTAGTAAAGAATAAGTAGTTCAGACGCATAGTCGTCGTAAACATATGTTAAGGAAATATAGTAATAATAAAAGGAAAAGGTTTTTTTAATTCAATAAAATTGAGAAAATTTTTTAAGACTGCGCTTATTTAAGAAAATGTTTTTTCCAAAGCAAGTTGACTTCAGCTTCATTGTTACTCTGAACGAACGGACTTCGCTAGAATTGATTTCTTTAAGACAAAACACCGATTTAAGTTTTAGTTGCACATTGTAAAGTAACACCATTTTATGATTATAATTATTAACGCAATGCATATATAATGATAACACAGGCACATACTTTATTATACCAATTTTGTTCAACTGGTATGTAATTCGAATCTCTTTTCATATTTCAAAGTAATTTAATCATAATCAAAGAAAAAGCAAAGTGTAAATACAATAGTATACTTAAACATACTTTAAACAAAAACATGCACTTGGGTAGGAGGGTTTTTTTCGTAGTCGAAATATAAGGATTTTCAGCATAACATACCAACTAGTTACATATCTTATCAGTTATAGATTAACAGTGATCTATTTCAATTGTTATAAAAATACGGTTTGCTTTCATACGTATTTCTAAACTTATTTTTTGAGCATTTGGAATATATTTACATATTATGTATTACGTTTGTATGTATTATTCAGTTGGAAACGAACCAGATAAACATAAAATTCGAAACGAAACAGTTCTAACAAATATGAATCAGAGTATCTATGAAATTGTTTGCTCTATGAAGAAATATAATTCTTAACAATCCTAATAATTTGTTCTTAGCATCTAGCCCTAAAATGTAATGTATGAAGTTAAAACACCGACAGCGTTAATAAATAAATAAATCAATTTTTTGTATATAAACTATATTTATTATTATTTAATTACTTTAAAACTATCTTGACCATAATTGGTGGCCTTTTCGAACAAATGTGTTAGCAATATTCTTTAAAATTGAGGTTTTATTTTTTTTT
This sequence comes from Epicampocera succincta, assembly GCA_932526305.1. Taxonomy (NCBI): domain Eukaryota; kingdom Metazoa; phylum Arthropoda; class Insecta; order Diptera; family Tachinidae; genus Epicampocera; species Epicampocera succincta. The sequence continues at coordinate 26,285,907 of OW052038.1, read as the reverse complement.
TAGTGATATTTAATAATTTTTTCAGCAAAATATCAGTGGAAAGTTTTTAGTCAAAAACTAGGTTTGTATTCGTCACACATATCTAAAGAATTTCTCATTAAAACCTTCGCCGTTTTTTATGATTAGGCAGCTTTTCTTGAATAAATTACTTGTAATGGAAAACTAGCTCTGATTTAACTTTATCGTTGAAGGGAGTGATAACTTAACTGATAATATTAAATCTGAATTGGCTCATATAAAAATGTGTAAATTTAACTGCAACAAATTAGAATGGACCTTGTGTAATACTGCGAATTGCTGCGGGCTGGTTTTGTAATGAATTAAAATGTTTCCTCTTTAATTTCTTAATTTGTTTTAATTTCTTGTTTTTTGAGTACTTCAGGCTAATTATCGTCGTCTTAAAAGGAAGATTACACTTGGAAAGCGATAAAGACATTGGGTTTTTATTTAGCTCTTAAATTTTGTGAGATTCAAAATGTATTCATTTTATTTTTAAATTTTAAGCACGTAACATTAATATTTTGCAATATTTTTTAGTTGTTTAACAATAAATTAACTCTTTGGCTATGATTTTAATACAAACCATATTATTTCAACATTTTAATTGATCTTAATAATGTTATTTTAATATTTTGTAATAGAAAGCAGAAAACAGCATGGAAACTCGTGAATGTCTAAAGAAAATCAGTATCTTCTTATGTTAATATAATATTTCCTTTTTTCTGATGTATTGCGGCTGGAGCAGTTAACCTATTTTTAACATACGTTGCTTATGTTATCAACCGAGTCATAACTAATCAAAATTTGTCAACATACTTTTTTGGTGGAGCGGGATTTTGGTTTTTGAAATTCATTATTTCCATTAAAATAAAATAACAGAACTGTTAATTTTACTTAACACAACGTCAAATTAAACATTTAAAAACAATATGTGTTACCGCCACTGCCCGACACTACATTTTATAAAATATATCTGCCTCTTTTTTATATTCTTTGTTATAATAATAAAATCTTAGTCTGTTATTTAATACATATGTTAGAAAAAATTGAAGATATGTAAAAAGAGTTTGTTAAACTGCAAAAGCTAATGACTGCGCAAATATGTAGAAGCTGATTTCTGAAAGACAATTGAAAATAGATACAAGGACTAATTTGTCTTTTATTGTCTTTTAATTGTATATTGTAATTGTAATTTTAATTGTCTTTTAATTGTATATTGAATTATACTAAATAATTTGTTGGAATTTTAATGCAGTCTAATAAATTAAAATGTGCAATCAAAGTTTTGTGTTTCATTTCGGAGGACTCATTCAAATTTAAGCAATATCCAAGATAGATAGCGGAGCAAGCGATTTTCTCGTTTACAATATGCTTTCCTAAAATGTACGATTCAGATTATAAGAAGGTGATTGTTTCATTTTATAGAGTTAGAAGAGAAACAGGCTTGAGCAACTAAAAAAGGAAAGCATGAATGCTGGAATGTGACTTAAACCTGCTATATCAAAGACAGTTTCTGAAATTTCCTTTTTTATCAATATTTTTCCCACAAAGTTTTACAAAAACTTTTTAAAGTTATATGTACGCAGTTAAACTTGTTGGAGAAAAAAAAAAAAAATTGTTCGGTTCGTGTAAAAAATAAGAATAACAAAAACTGTCACAAATCAACCGAATGTCTTTAAGAAAATTTCAATATACTAATATAAAATGTTGTCTAAATACCCATTGCACGAGTAATAATTAAATGTTGGGACAGTTTTAGTTTCGTCGTTTCTAAATCAGATAGAATATGCTATAAGACGGAAAAAAATTGCAGCTAAACTTTATATGACAACCAAAGGTAATTTTCAAAATTTCAGTGGAGTTTGCTTTCTGCCTCTGGTAGCAGGCAATAATACAAAATGAAATTAATTTTGCAAAATGAAATTCATGATCTACTCTTCAGTTTATAGTTGCTTTCGACAGTTATCTATGCTTACCACACCCATAAAATGTACACATTTCTTATACACCATATTTTAAAAATGATTATACAACTGGAGATTTCCATTAGGCGAAAAACAACTTGTTTAAATGGGAAAATATTATGTTTAACTAAACTCTTCTTTTTTCTTTGCAAGTTTCTTGATTGTTGCTGCAGCTCTTTTTTTCTTAATTTCGTTTTAGCGAGTCTGCAAGCCTAAAACAAAAAGGCATAGCTTTATTAAACTCACTGCTTTAAAACTTATGACCTTTTGTGAGGCAAAAGTTTTAACGAAAAAGTGCGTAAACTTTTCAGTACGTTCGTTGATAATTAAAACCTCTTCCTCAGTAAGGAAATGCACTACGGAAGTTACTATTCCTCTATTTACATTTCGTTTAGTTTGTTTGAAGTACTTTTTGCCTGAAAGTTGGAAAAGTTACTTTTTCGTAGGTTAAGAAATAAAATGTTTAATTTTCCTAAGTGCTGTTATTGCTTGTTAATTAGATTAAATTTGTATTTAATTGCCTTTAGAAAAGGCCGACAGATTTTATTTTAGTACATTTCTCAGCAGTGGTTGTCTTTGAGGGAAACTATTTCTTAAGCTAACACTAAATGTTACAGGAAGATTGTTTCAGGTTCTCCAGCATATTTCTAAGAAGCCCGGTGATGTTGTTATTGGCCGCCATTAGCTACGTGCGTCAATTTAAAATCCTTTAGTATTTAAACTTGCGTTTAAATGGAAAACGATAATCATTGACTACTACGTTTTGAAGTTTAAAATAGAAAGATCGTAGAATTCAAACAATATATTTTGATGCACTTCCTATACACTCAGCAAGCTTTCTATAAGGCAACAACTTTTGGTTTCGACATGTGATTTGTTACAAACGAAGAAAATTTAGTTCATATCAGAGCAATATAAAATATGTTTCTTCACTTGAAGAAACTATACGTATACAATTTGTTAAGTATACTTCATATTAATTATAATTTCTTTCTCCTCAAATGTTTCTCTTTCTCTTGTGTTCGGATAAAAATGTAAAGTTTTTGAAATTTTTGGGAGTTCTAAGTAAGAGGTGCGGCTTTTTAATAATTTTTTGGTTGCACTCCTTCCGTATTTACAACACAATAAAACCGATGAAAGGGAATCGAAATTCCAGTTCGAGAAATTCTACGCTCTTTAATACTTAAACTCAAATTTCATGCGTGTCAGCATGTTGATGGTGTTATAAAATTTAAAGCCTAAAACCCAGTGGGGTTTTGTTAGTATCCATTAAAACTTTCAAAACTGATGTCAAATTGACGAGTACCTTTTAAGTATTGCACTGTTATAAAATAGAAAAAGCACTGAATGGATAAAAAACTCTTCTTGTACAAATAAATCTCAATTGACTAGAAAATATGTTTCTAAAATCATCTTATAGCTGCACACAAGGGTATAAACTTCTATATGACGTGGCAGGGGGACAAGCGGTCTTTGCGTAGATGTTGATTAAGGCGGTCATCCAAAGGCACAATTTTAGAATTTTTGATTATTTTCGTATGAAATTCATTTTGAAATAATCACAAATACTCTTTAGGCAATCTTCTAAACGATTGACGATTTGGAAAAACACTAAGAAGAAATTTTCTCTAATTAAGATGGCATTGGAAAAAAACATGAATACAAACAATTTAACAAATCCAATAGACTTTCAAAATTATGTTAAGCGGTTACATCTCGATAACAGAATTAACAACTTAACTTATTGAAGGGTAATATATGTATGTATGTACTATATGTATGCTCTACCTATTGGGAAACGAATTAAGTGTTTTAAGACGAGGCAAATTATCTATAACAGAGAACTATGATAAAGTTAACAAGCAATTGACTCTCATTATTAATAATAACGTTCAAACGCATTGCGAGTTTTTGTATCTGGACTTCGTAAACCGCTATGTGATATTTGTTTTTCGGTGAACCCACCAGATTTACCCACAGCCTTAGCTTAGGTATAAGTTTGCAATACATTACCTTACGAGAGCCCTTTAAATTCGAAGGAAATACCACAATATGACACACCTGTTCCAATGGAAATTGACAAGGGGACATCGTATTTTCGGAAATCTACGGTACAAAGGAATGATTTTGGCATCGAGAGCCGAAAATTCAACACTGGTTATGGTAGTCGGAAAGTCATTGTCTATGACAACCAGCCCAAGAGGCCACACATTTCCAACAATTCAGGCCAGTCTCCCGTTCAAAAGTTACAGAAAATTAATTATGTAGAGAACTATCATTCAAATGAAAGCATTCTTGAGGGCGACAATTTTTCGGTTATTGAGGCTGGTAGTGATATAGTAGACAATTTGAATTTTTTAGTATAAAATCGCTCTTACCATCAATTGTTAAAAAATCAATTAATGGTCAAGAGTTTAACATTTTGGTGGATACGGGAACATCTAAGAACTACATTCGAAATTTCAAATTTCTTAAGGGTGTTAAATCGGTAGAGTCTCCGTTTTAAATTAGATCAATAAATGGCTCAACTTGTATTAAACAGAAATGTGAGATTAATTTACTCAGCCACAGAACAACATTCTTTATACTACCGTCTTTGACGTCCTTTGACGCTATAGTAGGGTACGATTTTTTGAGGGAAATTGATGCTTCGATTGATACAAAAATGGAATTCTTTTTTACAAATTCGGAAAAGAATCACTTAACCATTTTTCATGCAATCAGGTTAATTCAATAGAAGTTGACAGGAAAGACGTCCCACTAAATTTATTGCGAGAATTCGACCTTCTTCTTCTTCTTCTTTTGGCGCTACAGTCCGTGGTGAACCTGGGCCTCAACCAACAAAGTTTTCCAGCTGGCACGGTCTTTAGCCAGCGTTCTCCAATTTTGCACACCAAGTTGGTTGAGGTCCCTCTCCACTTGTGTGCGCCATCGGTTCCGTGGGCGTCCTCTACTGCGTTGTCCCACAGGTTCGGAATCGAAGATTCTACGGGTCGGAGCAGTATTCTCCATGCGCTCTACATGGCCCAACCATCTTAGCCGTTGGATCCGTAGGCGCCTGGTTAGGCTCATGTCGCTGTACAACCCGTACAGTTCATGATTGAATCTTCTTCTCCAGAAACCATCAACGCAAACAGGGCCGAAGATTGAACGCAGAACTTTTCTCTCGAAAATACCAAGGACTTCCTCATCCGCCTTCGACACCGTCCATGCTTCTGCGCCATAAAGAAGTACAGGGATTATCAAAGTGGTATATAGTGTCAACTTGGTTTTTCGAGAAAGGGCCTTACTACTCAATTGCCTCTTGAGCCCAAAGAAACAGCGATTGGCAAGAGTTATTCTGCGTTTGATCTCGGTACTGATGTTGTTCATACTGTTGACTTGGGAGCCAAGGTAGACGAAGTCCTTCACTACCTCGAAGTTATAGCTGCCTATGGTGATGTTCGGGCCCAGTCGTCGGTGTTGCGCGTCCTTTTTTGATGACAGCATATACTTCGTTTTGCCCTCGTTCACCGCTAGACCCATTTTGGCCGCCTCCGTTGAAATACCAGCAAACGCTTCAGTGGCGGCTCGCTGTGTTCGACCAATCACGTCAATGTCGTCAGCGTATGCTAGCAGTTGCACGGACTTTTGGAAGATCGTGCCTCTGTTGTTGGCGTGTGAGTTTTGCACGATCTTCTCAAGAATTATGTTAAAAAAGTCACATGACAGTGCGTCGCCTTGTCTAAATCCCCTTCTGACATTGAAGGTCTCGGTGAATTCGTTACCGACCTTGATGGAGCAGCGAGAGTTCTCCATCGTCATCCTACACAGCCTGACGAGTTTAGTAGGAATGTCAAAACTAGACATGGCTTCGTATAGCTCGTCCCTATACACACTGTCATATGCGGCCGTAAAATCAACGAATAGGTGGTGGGTGTCGATTTGCATTTCTTGGGTCTTTTCCAGGATCTGCCGTAGTGTGAAAATTTGGTCGATGGTGGACTTCCCCGGCCTGAAACCACACTGATAAGGAGCTATCAGACTGTTCACGAATGGTTTCAGGCGCTCACACAAAACGGCAGAGAAGATCTTGTAGGCGATGTTCAGGAGACTTATTCCTCGATAGTTGGCGCAGTTGAAGGGGTCTCCTTTTTTGTGGATCGGGCAAACGATGCTGAGATTCCACTCGTCGGGCATGCTTTCCTCCGACCATATCTTACAGATGAGCTGGTGCATGCGCCCAACCAGGTCTGCTTCTTGAAAATAATTTGAACGCATTTGCAGACCCGGACAGAGCATTGCCACCCAGTACGAATGTGGTTTCACAATTAATTTAACAACCCAGGAGCTTATCTACTCTCGTAGTTACCCATATCCTATTTCCGCGTCCGAATTCATTAACAGGGAGATAGAAAGTCTTCTCATGGACGGCATTATAAGAAAATCGTCCTCCCCTTATAATTCACCAGTTCATGTGGTCAACAAGAAAGGCGTTGATTATAATGGTAGACAGAATTTGAGAATGGTGATTGACTTTCGCAAAATTAATGGATTTACAATACCTGACAGGTACCCCATGCCTGATATTAGCGTCATTTTTATCAAATTTAGGTAAATCACAATATTTCACGTCACTTAATTTAAAATCGGGATTTCACCAAATCAACTTGGCCGAAAAGGACAGACACAAGACAGCGTTTAACGTCAATAATGGGAAATACGAATTCTGCCGCCTACCGTTTGGGCTTAAAAATGCCTCAAGTATTTTTCAACGGGCCATTGGGGATATTCTGCGCGATATGGGAATATTTGTTTTGTTTATATGGATGACGTGATAATATTTTCAGCAAACGCAGGGAACCATATTCGCGATGTCGATATAGTACTGAAAAAATTGTCAGGTGCCGGAAAGCGAGTTTCAGTAGAAAAATTAAGATTTTTTAAGTCCGAAGTCGAGTTTCTTGTATTTTTTATTTTTCTCAGAATGGTATCACAACATGCCCTAGGAAAGTTAACGATATCCTCAGCTTTCAAGTACCCAAAACGCTAAGGGCGTTGAGGTGCTTCATAGGACTAGCAAGTTACTATCGCAAATTTATTAGTAAATGTCAATGTTGGCTCTAAAATTTCGAAAAAGTAAGTGTGCATTTATCCAAAGAGGCAATCGATGCTTTTGAAAAAGTCAAACGCATTTTAGCATCGGAGGACGTGCGTCGTCAACACCCGGATTTTGACAAGCCTTTTGAACTTACGACAGATGCTAGTTCCAATGCGATAGCTGCGGTTCTTTCACAAGGTGGGAAGCCAATTACGATGACTTCACGCACACTTTCCTCAACGGAACAAAACTACGCATTGAACGAACGTGAATTGCTTTCCATTATTTGGTCCTTGCAAAAATTGCGGCACTATTTATATGGCGTCAAAAACATTCACATATATACCGACCATCAGCCAACCAACTTATTGTATCTAGAACAACGGCTATCTCTAAAACCACAAAATATTTATTTCAAAAATATAAAAGACACATAATTAATTTTGATAGCATTCAGAATCTGTTGCTTACTTTACAAACCTCTGTAAACCCTAATGTTGTTAATGCAATACATTGCGATTTATGCACTTTATCAGAAATCCAGGATGATATACTAAATCACTTTCCTTTAATAAGATTCATTCATACAGAAAAGTTTGTAATAGACTTATGGGCACAATCGCGCCCATAGATCCCTTGAAGAAAATTATAAACAAATTACTTCAGAATATTATTTCCCCAAGATAAAACAGATGCTTAGGTTGATTACAAAAAATTGTAAAGTATGCTTAGAAAACAAATATAACAGGAAACCTGCACAGCCTTTAATTGGCGCGTCACCCATACCAACGTTTCCCGGCGAAATTCTCCACATGGATATATTTTCAACATCCAAACTGCATTTTTTAACTTGCCTCGATAAGTTCTCTAAGTTTGCTCTGGCTTTACCAATCGCTTCTAGAGCTCTAGTTGACGTCAAAACTGGGCTTTTACAAATTTTGAACAATTTTAGAAATACGAAGTTGCTAGTTTCCGACAACGAAAAATCTTTCCAATCAAACACTATAAAAAATATGCTCACAGGCGTTTTTGAAATATATCAATTTTTCGTGCCACCTCTACATAGCGAGAGCAATGGCCAAGTGGAGAGGTTTCACTCGACTTTGCTCGAAATAGGAAGGTGCGTCAAAGGAGAGTGCAATATAACCGATGTTTGTGATTTAATATTAGTAGCAACTTATAAATACAATAGAACTATCCACTCTGTCACTGAGGGAAGACCGATAGATATTATTCAGTATAAAGACGCAAGTATTTTGAAAAATGTTTACGAAAATATAGTAGCTGCACAGGCAAGAATAGAAACAAAATTGGAAAATGGGAAACGAGTATTCAAGGAAGGAGATGTAGTTTTTGTTCGAAGGAAGAAACGATTAGGCAACAAGTTTGAAAAAGTTTACATAGAGAAAATTGTCGAAAAAGATTTAGGAACAGAAGTGTTGATAGACGGAAGGAGGGTGCATAAAAATAACATAAGATAAATAGAATCAATAACTTGAAAGATGTATAGAGGACGAATGAGTTTTCGGTGTAAATTTTGTAATTTAAGACTTTATTTATAATTACATCAGAAAGTTTATCAAAATGGCTTATCCTTTACTTATCTTATATATATATTTAAAGGGGAAAATTAATAATAATATTATTCATATTTATCGTAACGGGACGTAACGGTTTAAGAAGGGGGGAAGTTAACATCGGTTAACATAATATATATGTTGCGGGTAAAGCGGCCCAAGCTCAAGATAGCCAATGTGGATTTTAAACACAAGTGTAAGAATTTAAAAAAACTTTAATTCTTTATTCTTACGCTTTAATATGTTAAAATTCCTAAAATTATAAATAAATTCATTATACAAACTTACATACTAAACTGCTGATATACTAACTTTTATGTATGGCTACTCCAAGCGAAGCTTCGTAATCCTTATGACCTGAACGAATGAATATCTTAAATCTATGTAGGTGTTTTATATACCTATGTATGTGGTCTCGATTAAATATGGCCTCATAATTATACCGCGTGGAAAATTAAAAGGAATAATTGAACATTTTGCCATGCTCATCTCTCTACATATCGATAACAGTAATGTCATATTAGCGATTTATGAGTGGCGGTAACAGTAGTGTCATATTAGCGATTTATGAGTGGCGGTAACAGTAGTGTCATATTAGCGATTTATGAGTGGTGGTAACACTCCCCCACAGTATGGCGAGATTTCGAAGACTTACTCTACTTTCTTTCAGCCACGTCTAAAACCGCTAATTTTGCAGCAGGTCTTTCTAAAACGCCACAAACTGTCAAAACTTTTGCCTTTCGTACTTGTCCATCTTCGGATTTGGCAACTTCGATGACCTTTCCCTTTGGCCACACGTTTCTCGGGTTATTTGGATCAACCACTATCACTAAATCTCCCACAGATATGGGTTTGGCCTTTTGAAACCACTTTGTCCTACACGTCAAAGTAGGCAGGTACTCTGTCACCCATCTCTTCCAAAAGATTTGTGCATATTGTTGTGAACGCAACCAACTTTCTTTAAGTACAAGACCTTCGTCGTCGTACGATGCAAGGGGTTTTAAGCCACTGGAGTTGCCAAGCAAAATATGATTTGGTGTGATCGCTTCTTGATTTTCGCTTTCTATTGGCACATATGTAAGAGGACGGGAATTTATAATACTTTCGACTTCAGCCATCATGCTTTGCAGCATTTCATCGCTTGGAAACCGTTCTGTTTTAATATTGTAGAGTACAGTTTTTACGGATCGAACTAATCGTTCCCATGCTCCTCCCATATGAGGAGCAGAAGGTGGGTTAAAGTTCCATTTGGTGTAGGACGTTGTAAAACTTCGTATTAGCTCGTTCTTGTCCACCTCTCTTAAGGCTTCACGCAACTCTCGATCAGCACCGATAAAATTAGTACCATTGTCGCTGAAAAATTCTCTTGGGCTGCCTCTTCGCGAAATAAACTTACGTATTGCCATGATACACGAACTTGTATTAAGCGAATAGACGATTTCAATATGAACCGCACGTACCGTTAAACATGTAAATAGCGCACCGTATCTCTTTTCTTTATGTCGGTTAACAGTGACAAGCATAGGACCAAAAAAGTCAAGACCCGTGAATGTGAATGGTGAGAGATACGAACCCAGTCGAGCCCGAGGTAATTTTGCCATCTGCGGAATCTCCGGCATCGCAGTTTTAATTTTACACATTTGACACTGCTTAATGGTTGATTTACAAACGGTTCTCAATTTAGGAATATAGTATTTTTGCCGCAATTCATTCACCACTGTCTCAAAGCTACTATGACGGTACAGATTATGGTAATGTAATATTAAAAGGGTTGTTAGGCGGCAATGTTTAGGCAAAACGGCTGGATGCTTCAGTTCCTCCGGAACATCAGCATAATCAATTCGGCCACCTACTCTCAAGACACCTTTATGATCCAAATACGGGGACAATTTATACAAAAAATTTGTTTTCGTTAATTTATTCTTTTGTGATAGACAATTTATTTCATTATGGAAATATACTTTCTGCGTATCTTTGATAAGAGTCAGTTCTGCTTTGAGCAACTCAATTTGAGTTAGTTCCTTTCCACAGGAAGGCGTGATATCTCTGTTTCTACGGCAGTAGCAAAAACGAATTACGTATGCAGTTGCCCTTAATGCTCTGCACCACTGAGAAAATCTTTGTAAGTTTATAAGTTGTTCTATACTTCGTGCCGTTAAATGGCACTCTTTCAACTCGAGCTTTGTTTCCAAAAGTTGTGTATTGGGTTCCCGCCATTCTTTCTCTGGCAAATTTAAAAAATCAGGGCCGCTAAACCAGCGCCCTGTATTCGATAGATTAGGTTTATTTGTGCATCGTGTTGCTTCGTCAGCTACATTCGTTTTTCCTGATATCCAGGACCACTCGTCCACCTCTGAAATATCGAGAATTTCACTTACACGAACTGCAACGAACTGGTGATATTTTCGGTGGTCGGAGCGTATCCAGCTTAAAACTGTTCGTGAATCTGACCAGAGTGTTTTTCGATTTATCTTAACGGTATGATGTTTTTCAATATATTTAGCAAACCGAGCACCAATAACAGCTGCCATCAGCTCTAAACGTGGTATCGATAAAACCTTTAGTGGCGCCACCCTAGTTTTTGATCCAATAAGTGAAATAGCGATTTCGTCCCCACAGCACATCCTAAAATACGCTACGGCGGCATAACCGTTTTCGCTTGCATCCACAAATACATGCAATTGAACATTAGGTTATTATAGTTTTTCAATGTTTTAAGATAACAACGAGGTATATTTACATTTTTTAAATCTGGTAAAAGCGCTAGCCAGTTTTCCCACCTTAATTGTTGATTTACTAGAATATGTTCGTCCCAGTCGATATTGCTTCTCCAAACTTCTTGGAGAACTATTTTCAAATACATAAGGAAATTTCCTACAAGCCCTAAAGGGTCATAAATGCTCATTAGAGTTCTTAAAATTTCACGTTTGGTGGGAATTTTGTTTCCGAGAAGAAGTTCGCTGTTCAAGACAGACTGCGACAGTTTAAAGGTTATATTGTCCTCCCCAGGGTTCCAAAATATGCCAAGTACCTTTTCTGTTGCTTCGCCTACACTAACGTTTAGGCAAATATTGGTCAAAGGGTTAGAAGAGTTCAATTCTTTCAAAACGCTATCATTATTCGAACACCAGTTTCTAATTTTGAATCCTCCCTCACTATGAATGAATCGCACAGTTTTAGCCAGTTCGGCGGCTTCTGCAGGAGTATCCGAAGAAGCAAGAAAATCATCTACGTAGTGGTTGTCTTTGATGGCAGCAGCGGCTAAGGGATACTTGGCTTCAAATTTTGATGCGTTGAGGTTTTTAACATACTGAGATATGCACGGAGCGCAGGAGGCACCGAATATCATAACCTTCATTACGTACACTTCGGGTTCTTTGTTGTCGTCGCAGCTGCGCCATAAAAATCTTTGCGCATGGCAGTCTTCATCGCGTATATAAATCTGATGGAACATTTGTTCGATGTCACCACAGATTGCAATTTGCCTTTGCCGAAAACGAAAAAGAATAGCTGCAAGAGAAGACAGCAAATCTGGCCCTTTGAGCAGCATAGAGTTAAGTGAAATACCATTTGCCTTCGCGGCCGCATCCCAAACTATTCTTGTTTTATTCGGTTTGTTTTTGTTAAATACCGGAAACATTGGTAAATACCATACATTTTGTTTATCATCTTCATTGTTTACTTTGGCTATGTAATTTCTTTCAAAATATTCAGAAATTGTTTTTTCGAAATGTTCAAATAACTCTTTATTTTTTCTCAGAGTTTTTTCGAGACAAATCAGTCGTCTCTTCGCCATATCAAAGCTTTGTGGAAGTGTAATATTGTCATATCGCCACAGCAAAGCTGTCTCGTAATGGCCATCGCATCTTTGTTTCGTATATGTTTCTAGCAAACTTAATGCCCTTTGGTCATCTTTTCCAAGAGCTGGAGTATAGTTACTTATCCCTGCTAACTCAGTTGTATAAAACTGTTTGAGTAAGTGAGTAAGAATTTGGTCGTTTTCACCTTTACACTCGCAAGAGTAAAAATTATATTGAATTTGGGCCTTTTCTCCAACACTGGAGTTGCCACATATTAGCCAGCCGAGGCGAGTATGTAAAGCGACGGGTTCGTTTTTCTTGCCTTCTTTAACACGAGTTGGCACACATAATTTCAAGTTATTTAATCCTAAAAGTACATCTGGTACAGCATTTTCAAAATCGGCGATGGGTAGCCCTTTAAGGTGCGGAAATTTTTTACATAACTTTTTATAATTAAAGCTCTGACTCGGAAGCGATAGTTGTTTAACCGTACGAACAGAAATAGAAAATTCAGTTTTATTCATACCTGAAATTTTCATTGAGACTATTTTTGAGTCTTCTTCGTTGCGACCTATTTCACCTGTCCATTTCAAGCATAGAGGTTGTGGCTCACCATTTAAATCTAGTTTATTAATTAATTGTTCATTTACCAGACTTACAGACGAACCCTCGTCTATAAATGCAAAAGTATTAAAACGTTTATTATTGTTTCCGTATATTGTTATGGGTATAATTTTAAATAAGATTTCATTGCATTCATTCCTATGGGCTGCATGTAAATTATCTCTTTTGCTTTTATTTTCAGTTTCTCTGGGAGCGTTTGTTTCTCTATCTTCAGTCATGGATTTATGCAGCAATGTATTATGTTTTATTTGACAATTATTTTCTCTGCAAACGATGCTGCTACTGCAAATACCGTAGTGACGTCGCAGGCACAGTTTACATAGATTGTACATTCTTACTAAGTTCCATCGCTCGCTTCTATTCGCAGCCAAGAATTTTTTACACTTCTCAACACTATTGCAGTTGCCAGGACACACTAAACAGATCTTTTTGTTTTGTTCTTCATGAGCATGCACATAAACGTTTTTTGGCTTACGCGAATACTGCTCTATTGACTTTGATGCGCTGCTGTCACTTTCTATATTTATGCTGCTTGCTGAGACACCGACTTCATATATCCAGTTAGCGAATTCAGTCAAACTAACTCTTTTGTTATTTTTTGCTAGTTTTATTTTTTGTTCACCCCAGTTAAGTTGAAAATGTGATGGCATTTTCATTATTAATTCATGTAATAAAGATGAATTGGTCAGTTCATTTATTAAACCACTGGCTTTAATTGTTGTTTCTAGGCCCTTTACTTCCACGGCGAAAGAGGTAATTGTGCTCAATTTATTTGTGTTCAGTGCTGGTAGTGATCTTATTCTATTTTTTAGTGAGTTTAATATTTTTTCCGGTTGTCCGAAAAGCAATTTTAGTGTAGATAGAGCACATGGTACACCCGATGGATGGATCAAAATATGTTTAACAGATCGAAGTGCTTCCCCCTTTAGAGAATTTTGAAGCCTGACAAGATTTTCAGCGTCTGTAAAACCACAGACTGCTGTCGACCAGTCATATGTGGCACTAAACAAGGGCCATTCTTCAGGAGTGCCGGTAAAAATTGGAAGCTCTTTTGGTACTGACTGCCGCGTGCTTATTTGTTGTTGCGAAAGCCTGTGAGAAGGTAATATAACAGGTTGGAGGTTTGATGGGTTCATGGAAAACGTTGAATCCATGTAACCAAATTGTACAGGTGTCTCTAATGTGTGATTTTCTGCATTTACGTTGTCTGTATTATTACATAAATTTGCCGTTGTCGGCTGCTGACGGTTCGTTGTTGGGTCATTAATAAATGAAGACATGTTATTAACGAATGACGTAGTTGTACATACGGGCGGAGTTATTGTTTTTGTCGTATAAACTGAGACATTACTTACGTTTTGGCAATATGGTTTAGTAGTGTTAGGCATTTCTTGCGTTGTTGTGGCTTGTGGTACAAATGTGTAAGGTGGCGTTTCAAACTGACGAGCTGCGGAAACTATATTTTGGTGTGCGGTTGCAATAGCCGAAGTAGGGAGTTGGATTTGATTATCTAACCACTCATGTACAGATCTGACAGCTGAGTGTTTATTAACTGATTGTGCGTCCTAGAAGTCATCTACTGCTTGTTCGAGAATTTGGTATTTCTTTTTAATGAAATCTCTTTCAAGTTGTGTCTCTTCTTCTAGACGTCGTAGCTCAAGAGCTTGTCGGCGGGAGCGGGAAGCGGCCGAAGAGCCACTACGAATGGAAGAGGCAGAATCGATCGTGATTTGATGTTGTACCGTACAATTTTGGCAACTCCATGTAGGTTGGTCTTGATTGCTGCTGAGATTGACACATGGTAAATGAAAATTAAGATGGCACTTGCTGCATTTTATAAATTTTTCGTTGTCTGTGGACTTGTTGCAAATGTTACAGTTGTTCGGTGCAGGACTTAACTGAGTTGGTCGTTGACGACTTAGTGGTTGACCCTGTGAGGGAGTGGAAGGTTGCATTCTGTTAGGACTTACGTTTTAACACCCAAGATGATTCCTTCAAACGATCCGATGAGGCAAATAAAAGAATTTTAATGTTGCGGGTAAAGCGGCCCAAGCTCAAGATAGCCAATGTGGATTTTAAACACAAGTGTAAGAATTTAAAAAAACTTTAATTCTTTATTCTTACGCTTTAATATGTTAAAATTCCTAAAATTATAAATAAATTCATTATACAAACTTACATACTAAACTGCTGATATACTAACTTTTATGTATGGCTACTCCAAGCGAAGCTTCGTAATCCTTATGACCTGAACGAATGAATATCTTAAATCTATGTAGGTGTTTTATATACCTATGTATGTGGTCTCGATTAAATATGGCCTCATAATTATACCGCGTGGAAAATTAAAAGGAATAATTGAACATTTTGCCATGCTCATCTCTCTACATATCGATAACAGTAATGTCATATTAGCGATTTATGAGTGGCGGTAACAGTAGTGTCATATTAGCGATTTATGAGTGGCGGTAACAGTAGTGTCATATTAGCGATTTATGAGTGGCGGTAACAATATATATATTATTATAAGTTGTTATTGTGAATTATTTTTATTTTCTGGCATCGCCAATTAGAGTAAAAATGTAAAGAAAAGAATGGAAAAATAATAAAATGGCAGTCACATTTTGATACTCAATCACGTCGTTTCGATAAATTCCCATATTTTTTGGGTTAGAGCGCGTGGACTTTGTGAAATCAAGTTCTTGCAGAAAAGTAAGTCACTTGAGGTAACTTATATAACATAAAGTAATCGCATGGCCAACTGAATCGAAACATGTTTGGGCGCTTAAATGACTTACACATTACATTCGCCTTTCATCACTCTTGGAAATTTGTTATGTAATTTGTCATATTGAAGGTTTTTTTCAAGATCGTAAAGCAAAAAAGTCTCTAGTTACTTGTTCATATACTTTTTTATTTTTCCCTATCCAATGGTTTGAAAACATTTTCAAACACCATAAAATTCTGTTTTATGTTTGGAGGAAAAGTGAAAATAACATGTTCTGCATAACTCAAATGCATTTTAACGTCTATTTGTTGGTTATTAAAAATGTTTCTATCAAACAATTTTAATGCATGCTCTTCTTTGCCTGAGTAAGTTTTGCTGGTTTCTTCATAGCGATCAAGCAAATAACAGATATAGGTCTAATTGGTGTGATGCTCTTTATATACTCCAGAAGCAGGGATTTTAAGAAGCGCTCTGCTAAGGGAACGGTTTGTAGTACACGGCTAGAAACTTGAGCGGCAACACTGGTTGAGTTAACTGATAACTCTCAACATTATGATGTGTAATTAAGCTTCTGCTATCCCAAATGCGTAATATAATCTTCATATCGCAAATAAATTAAACAAAGCCACCGAGGATCGTACTATGCTTATTATGGGATTGCTTCATGCTCTGTTTCTATTAAGCCAAGTGATCATTTTGTGTTTTCTCAGATAGAAATAAAATCACAAAAATTGCCATTTTCAACTTCAAAATTATTAGTAAAATACTCGTAAATCTATGTGATCATTCTTGTATTGTCAGATGTATTTTTTTAATGATTTTTAAGAGGCGCAACCCATCACACCTTTTAATGCTCTAGATTCCGAAAATATATAAGCATTCAGAGAGTGCGCACTCGTCGTTACTCCATAACGCAGCAAAAAGGCTGGGGCACATAGAATTCGTCGTGTGTCGCCTTTTTTAATGCACGCCTATAAAAAATTATAGTGAAATCAGTTAAAGTTTACTTCAATAGTATTCTACTCCAAACAACTTAGTTTCCTGTTGTTTTATTATTTGGATTGATAAAATATTCCTTTAGAATTAATATTACATTACATTAATATTCCTGTAGGATAAATCTCGAGTGATTTAAAAATGTTTCTTCATTACAATAACCTTGTAAATTGATTTCCAATCTCACCCTTGTATGCAGAAATATAAAAATTTTCTTTTCTTTCTGCATTATTATTATTGAGCTTTTGCTACGAAACTTCCTGATTTTTTTGTCGTATCAATTAAAAATATTTTTTGATGTTGGGATATTTTAAAAGTTATATTGGTGCGCGATTTTCCACAACTGTGCAACACTTTTGACATGTTTTCTAAAGGAGGAGGAAATATCGAATGAAAATCGTCAACAACATTTTATAAAAGTAATTTTTGTATGAAATATTAGCTAATAGAAAACTATAAATAAGTAATATGTATACATATATGTACGTATACAAGTATATCAGTGAAAAGCTACAAAATTCTATGAAGGTAGCAAAGTATTTAATATTTTCAAAATCATTATTATTCAAAAAAGTTTGTTATTCGTTCCAAACAAATTGTATATCAAATTTCCTTCAAATAAGAATTTATCTGCATGAAATTAGTTTGTTAAAAAAATAGGGTCTTGTGTTTAAAAATATTTTAAAGATTTACAAATTCAGTATACACAAAGTTTAAGCTGAATAAAAATAATAATAAATAAAAAAGTGATAAACGCCTATTATTTTCTTACATAACACACACGTGAATAAAAGCAATTACATATATTATAACATTGCGTATCAGTATTGTGGGAAATTGAAACAATACTGGCATGATAATAAAGAGTATACATATGTGTATTAGTTTTCAACAACACGTTAATAATTCAATTGGAGTTTTACAGGAGCTAAAAAGGAAATAAAATGAAGAAACTGCACATAAAGCGAATATGCTGTAGAGTTTCTCCACGGTGTTTTTCCCTTTCCTTTGTTATATGCAAAGAAAATAAATTTAGTAATTTACATCTTAGTAGTATTTCGATATCACATTCAATTCAGTGCGTGTTCCGTTTAAAACTCTTTCTTTTCTTAAGCTTTATATTTAGCGTACATTTTCCAATTTTTATGCGTTTTTGTTTGTTGGCATACCACAAACCCTTGACCTATCACCAAAATGTTCAAGTCATTCGGACAACTGAAGGAGTTTGCATGCGTAATTAAAAAAGTGTGTATGTTTTGCTATTGTTATAATTTGTCAAGCCTAAACCCTTCTTTCAATTACTTCCCAAGTTTGCCACTTACTATCTTAAACCGTAATGACACTTAATTTTTTTCAAATTTTTAAGTCAGAAATTGAAAGAGTGAAATAGTTAATGCTAGTAAGAGATAACAATATATTTTTATTGTTAACATTTTGAACCCTTTTGCCTTTTTCACAACTTTTCCAGTGTATCTGAACTCTTCACTCTTAATAATATGTTCAATTTACATACATCTACAGTGTTTCCCAGAATGTAAAAATTCGAAAAAAGTAATTAAAAAAAAAAATTTAAGAAATAACACAACAATATATGTAAACAGCTTCTTATTTTAATTTAAAATAATGCCACTCTTAAAGATCGCACACAACAGACTGTAGAAACTCCCAATTTTATCTTTTTTCAAATTATTTACTGAGGCCACTTAAGCTTTAATGTGACGTTCAAAATTAAAATTCATTTTGTTTTTATGAAACACATATTGGATTAGACAAAATCATCTGCAGCTAGACAACTTTATGTAATCTAACTAACATAACAATTCAAACATTCAAATCATATACGCATACAAAAATTCATCTAACTTTAGGGCTCTCACTTATTCTTATTTCTTATACTTTAAAATACTAAAAACATAGATGCTAACATGATTGCTTTATACATAGTGTGTATAATGTTTTCACACAAACTAAATTAGCATTATTTAACAAATAACTCACGAATTTTCGAAATTAATCTGACAAAAAAATACCTTGGTTCCATGAATTCCAATGTTATCGGTTTTAAGTTCGATCTAGAATTAGTGTTGGCCTTAGGTGTCACAGAAACCAATGTTATCGGTTTTTCTCCTGAATAAAACCAAGCAGTTAACAGCTGACAGATTTCATTTGCGCGCTTTTATTTTTGTCTTCCAATTTGATATTTTTTATAAATTTAAGTAATTTTTTTATTAAAAAAGGAAATATGCATATTCCTATGGATTCTAACATTTGTTTACATATGTAGTCCAACACATAAAAATAAAACTCAAAGCTCCATAATCGTGGAGTTTATGCACAACCTTGCGAGAGGCTCTACAAAGGGTACACCTACCCTGGACTGTCTTTGGGAACAACTGGTTGACACTGAGCTCATACCCAGACAACGAAGCTGCAAGTTCTAGCATTGGCGGAATCTTAGAACGGGAAAGATGCTCTTTCATGCGTCTAGCACCATCCGAAAATCTTTTTTGTTTAGTCGGTAATAACCTATGAACCTGCAACAACAAATATAAAACAACAGCATGGCTCATTTTATTAAAAACAGTGACATTTTAACTAAATACACTTTACATTTCATTAAAAAAATATAATTCAAATTCTAAAAAATTATACAAATGTAAACAACAGGTGGTTCGAATATTGGTTTTATTTGCATTCGAAGATAAGAAGACCGACTTGGTTTCATGGCACAAAATAAAACCAATATTGGTTTTCTAAACCGAGAAACATCAAAACCGACTTGGTTTCTATGATACTCCTAATTATATTTTATTGCACAAAATAATTATTGTTTTGATAAGAACATAGCAAAACGGAAGATACTTAGTTCAGTTTTTAGTTTATTATGTAATTAAAAATCTAAAATGATTGTAAGTTTATCCAATTTTTTAAATAATAAAAAAACGATATATTTTAAAAAAAGCCATTCTCATTGAACGTTTGAATTGTTAAAATGCTCCGATAAATTAATTTCGAAATATGTAATTTTAATTATTTTACTTCCTTCAAAGGATGCCCCCTTAGATATAATTTAATTGCGCCAGCTTTTTTTCTAATCCTCGAAGAAGTTCTGATAAACACTTTTTATAAACCTAAAAAAAGACTGTTACGTAATTTATAAAAAAACACATTCGTAACTGTAAATAAGTAAAACGTTAACTTTCACAGACAAACATCCAATTTTTCGGTTAGATACGTTCGCATGTAGTCATTTACTTTATTTTTTTGAGAAATCAGCGTGGATAGGCCTCATTCAAAAAAATGTCCAGGATAGCAAAAGATAAAAAAGTTGCGTCGAAATATTTAAGTTTTCTATTCGGTTAACAACAAGCTGCTCATTTTATGGTCGACATAATCGTCTTACCGAGATGATTGTTCACAGTGTGGTGGATAAATTTGAGTTCACTTGTCTTAGTAAAAATTAAATACTCCTACGACAAAGTGGAATTGAAACATAACTTATATTCGCACCAGTCTTGAATGTAAGAACATGTTGTACAACACACAACAATGCGGCCTTTTTAAAGGCCACAACTTCTTGGAGAAAATAGACAAAGACATATATTTCTGGAATTGACTGTGGGAAAATTGAAAACGGGACCCACTTTTTATTAAAAAAATTATCTCCAGCATTAAATTCTTTTATAAATTAGTGAAAACGCCATAAAATTAAGTTTCTAGCTATTACATTTCTCATGAACCCGAAGAGCGTCCGGTTTATAATTCTTATGGCCGAGCTACTTTGAGTATTCTGTACGGGCGATTCGACGTTGTTAGGACTTTTCTTTTAGTTTTATATTCCGCACATAATGGTATCAGTGGAATAAAAAATTATTTGTGATATCTCACAGACTCTTTGTTTTCTTTAAATTTTAAGGTAAGAAGGGCTTAATGAATTGTCTTTTTCCATCTGTAATTGTTTCCTAAACAGGTCCGCCTATTACCCTATAATCGAGTTACGAAAAAAATCAAAAGTTGCTTTGTAAGTTGCTTTACAAAAAAAAAGGTTTTTACAGATTGAATATAACACGAACAAAATACGTACGATTGATTTTTAAAACATATCATAAACTACAAGCTGAAAAAATAAATAAGTTGCTAGTATAACCTCATATACATGTAAGCTCGTGCTTGGAATGATAATGATGTTGATCAGTTTGGGTAGTCGTTAATTAAGTTCGTTTAGTGAAATCCGTATCTTGTTAGTGTAGTAGATTGCAAAAATGTATTTACGTTTACACTTGTGTGTAGAGAAGAAGGGGTATAATGTTGAACACTTTGAATAAGTCAAATAACAAAACGTGGTGTTTTTACCAGCACAATGCAAAGAACACAACTTGGCACCTGGCAGTGAACTCCAATTCAAGTTTTAGTCAAAAATGTTGATGTGGCGAACGGTGTTGAACGAAGATGTGCCTGTGTGCTCTGTTTAGCACTGGCGGGAAAAGCTACGGTGTACGAAAAGTAAAAATCGTGCAACGCGATCGTGAACTTTCAATGTATGCATGACAGAACTAAAAAAGTACGAGTATTTTTATTCTTTTAGAAGGCGTTACAAAATACTCCTCTTATTCTTCAATTAAATCTTAATACTGACAACAGTGTAAGAAAAAGGGAAATATTTATAGTTTTAGGTTTAATACTATTTGCTATTTGTATTTTCTGTTTGCAATGCATTAATGTGACCAAGGAGCTTCAAGTAAATTAATTGTTTTGCAGTTCTAAAGCCAATTATTCATAAGCGCCCAGTAATAAGCAGATAGGCAGCTTGTTATTATTCGATAGCAGCAAATGTATGTTCTCACCATACGCAATTGATGATGTTTCAGTAAATGCATTCAAAAACCTTTCGCAGGCGATATGAATCTTTAGTCAAGAGCAGTTATTTGATTCTCAGGGTAATCGCTGAGAATCTATCTAATCTTTGATGCCCATATCTCCAAGGAATCCAGTTCTGGACATCTAATACCTGATCAACTGTTAAATCAACGGCATTTCCAGAGTAGATTGAAAAAAGTCACACATCTATATTACTTTTTCCTAAGTTTAAACTTCAAAATCAACTTTTCCATTACTTCTTCAGCGATTTGAAGAATTGAGTTTTCCGAATTGTTATTTCCTAAATTTTCAGAGCTTTGAATAATTGAGTTTTCGAAATGACTATTTTTGAAATTATTATCCTCTTTAACACATTGCGCACAGGAATTTTTTCCAAATCAATAATTGGCTATTTTGTAACATAAGTGCCTCAAACACCGAATAGCTAATAATGAATAGCTATTACAGCTTTTACTAACTTTCCTCAAGGAAGTATATTACATTTTCAGTAGATAATACTTTTAAAATACATGTATTTGCCAAATGCCAAATTACTCGAACAAAAGCACTGACAGCATCAGTTGTTGAATTTTTGCTGCCCATTTTTACTTAGTCGTAAAGGGGAAGGAATGAAGTTAATAATGGAAAATGATATCATTTAAATGAGCGTCACAAGTCACCATAGTCTTGTTACAATATTTTCTCTCCCAAACTAGCAGCTTTATGGCCACATGCCACCAATAATTTCACGTACTTTACCTTTGATGTATAAAATCGATTGTATGTAGTTAGCACAGAGTTTGTCTTTTGCAAAGCTCCAATAAAAGCTGAACGCCAATATATTCACGAATAACTGACTGTTTTAACATGGCGATGTCCAAGGAAGCGGCCAATTGTTCAGCTTTGTGTTACTTCTAACTAACTTATAGTTAGTTTCCCAAAAGTTAGCCTATAACTAACTTATACATATATAACTACCCAGATGCTAACCGAGGATGGAGTAGCGTGTACAGCGTTCTGCCGTGTCCTAAATATTCGAGGAAGAAAATTTTACGAAAATACTCGTTTTTGCCCCTAAAACAGCACTTCTTGTACATTAATATTTTAATTTGTTGATTAATATTAACAATAGCGCGAGCACTTTAAAATTAATGGTATGATGCTGTCCTTTTTCTGACTGACTTTAAATATCCTCAAGTGTTTCTCAGTAGGCACAGATTTCTACTTGATATGTAAATAAACAAATCCCGTTATAATTTACAAACAGTTTTAGTACATTCAAAGGACAAATAGAGATTGTATGTACATACATATGTATACGCTCGCATGAATATCACATACAATACATGCACACATTAATACATATCCATACATATTTACATATGCAAATACCGCATGAAACAACCCGGTTGGGTTTTTTGAGCGACTTTGTCATATTGATATTTTCATTTATGATTCCTCCTTTCAAACTAGGTCTCATAGCGAAATTTTTACGAAAATATCGATATGCATAGACATGTCGATGAATGTACGTGACAACGACACAGCTAAAGACAGTTTTGTAGACATTTTTATAGTAGATTCACCTTATAAAAGAAAGTTGAAAGTAATCGATTGTCTGTTATTATTCGATACCAAGCTGAACTCTGCTGGAATTTGTCTGCTACAAGTATTCGTTAATGGTTGAAGAAAAAAAAAAATAACGGATTATTATATTTTTGTTTGTCAACGCATTGTTGAAACTTAGCAACATTGTCTGTTATGAGTGGATGTAAAGCTGAGTTGTTCTGCTGCACATAAACTATTGAAAAAAAATATAACGCTTCTTTTTTTATTTTGCTTTTTTTTTTCTTCACTTTAAGATTAAATGTCATTTTTCTTCAGTTTAGTAAAGTTCTCAGTGAAGAGTGTTTATAAAAGTTATTTAAGAAATATAATTTACTTCTAAAAATATAATATATAATTTACTTTAAAAACAGTTAATAAGTTTTAAAAATTATAAAAAGTAAGTTAAAATGTCATCGAAAAGAAAATTGAAAAGGGCAATTAAAAAACAGCAGACTCAATATTTACAACGTTTGAACCAGCTTAGCCCAAACATAAATATAAGGCAAATTGCTTCCGAAAGTGTTGTTGAAGTGATTAATATTGACGGAAGAGGCAAGGAAATCCCTATAGGTCTACGGGAAAAATTGAGAACGCTTTTTGTTAAATATCATATTCGAAAAGCTTTTGGTAATGAGTTGCTTAAGATTTTACAAGAGGAACACATGGATGTGCCTCTAAATATTGACACTCTTCTCAATATCAAAAGAGAAGAAATGGTTCTTCGTAGCGTAAATCCTGGTCAATATTATCATTTGGGACTTACACACCAGTTATTGAAAATTTCCAACTACTTTACAGAAAGTGAAACAGTAACTATTGACATAGGACTTGACGGAGTTCCTTTATATAAAAGCACAAACAAGTAATTGTGGCCCATTTTGGACAAAGTCGTAAGTCCCACGATAAAATCTGTATTTTTAATTGGAGCATTTTATGGTGAAGGAAAACCTAAATGCATAAATTCTTTTTTACATGATTTCATTTATGAAGCAAAACGATTAATTGCTGATGGTGTTACTTGTACTGATAAAACTTTACCATTTAAAATAAGATTATTTATTTGTGATGCACCGGCTCGCGCTTTTGTTGCTGGTACTGTAGGACATTGCTCTTTCCATGGATGTAGTCGTTGTCAACAAGTTGGAGGAAGGGTAGGGCATGTAACCGTTTATGATACAATAGCTGGACCTTTGAGAACAGATGAAAACTTTTGTCTTCGAAGTCAACTTGAGCATCACAGCATACAATTTAAAACTGAGCAAAGCGACCTTGAGCGTATGGGTGTAAAAATGGTAAGTCAAATCCCTCTGGACTGCATGCACTTGATCGATTTGGGCGTCGGAAGAAAATTATTGAAACAGATAGTTGCCAAAATGTTTTAGAATATAGAAACTTATTATCAGTAAAGCTGCAGTATTACATTGGATTTCTGTCTAAAGAGTTTGGCCGACACCCAAGGCCTTTGTCAGACCTTGGAAGATGGAAAGCATTGGAATTTCGGCACTTCATATTATATTTGGGGATAGTTGCGCTAAAAGGCATTGTGAATGATGATATTTATTATCATTTTCTTCTTTTAAGTGTCGCTTATAGGTTATTGTCTTGTCCTCTTCACTATAAGACCAATATAGTAACAGCAAGACAACTACTGTCTGATTTCGTTTTGTTTTACCCAAATTTGTATTCCTGATTGTGTTGAAGCTTTTGGACTGCCCAACAATTTTGCGGCTTATGATTTCGAAAATTATCTAAGACATATAAAGAAACTTGTGCGACGTCCTTCCAATGTGCTGTCACAATTAAAAACAAAGCTAAAGAATGCATCAACAATAAACAATTACACCATATACAGCAAACGAGATTTAAAAAAGGGAAGAGTTCTAAACGTAGCTAACATTAATTATTACATAAGTCCGGATTTTCCTAATAACTTATGTTCAATAAAGTCTGAGGAGCAACAGAAAACAATAATTGTAAAGGTATCATCACTTTCTGGAGATATTGTCAAAGGAAAACAAATAACCAATACTAGAAGCTTTTTTAATTTACCAACCATATCAGATTCTATTGGAATTTATGAAACTGATGGCAAAGAAAATGAAACAGAAATCACATTCAGCATTAACCAATTCATTCCAAAATGATTTTGCTACCATTTGAAAATAGAAACGTTTTAATGCCCTTGCTTTATATTGTTAATTGATTAAATTATTTCTTTAAATAAAGTAAATAAAATAATCTGCGTAATTGTCTTATTTTCTTGGCGATAAAATTTTTTGGCTTTGCATCTTTTAATTCTTAGATATGAACTCCGAATCTAAATTGGATCTCATTTAAAAAAGTTCGAGCGACTAGAAAATTTACCTGCAACAATTGATGTAATAGTGAGACAGCAGGTTCAACTGGAAATGAAGCTTGACAACTGCCTTAAAAAACAGGACGAATTGGCGAAAATTTTGGGCGAGCATAACATTTTATTGTCCCGAAATTTGTCTAATATATCTTTGGCTTCTGTCCGATTTCCTATAAAATCCGACGATGAGCTAAAATCACTGGAAGATGACCTTATGGGAGAAAACCGCGAAAACTTGGTATGTGAAAAAATATTAAAGGAAAACAATAAAATTCTTAACATAACATTATTTTTGAAGGTGATATCTATGCGCCGATTACTTTGCGACGATTTGGCTAGAAACTTGGAAAAAAATTTTGATTCGAATTTACTTTCCCAGTACAATTATGCTGGAACCAAAGGCAAGAAAGCAATAAAGTTGTATTCGAACCTAACAATGGCTTTGAAAGGTTAGTATCATATAAAATTAAAGATTTTTTAAATATCAAGTTCTATTTCTATTCTATTTCTCTTTAATTAGAATGAACAAGCTTCCAGTCTTTTGAAAAATTTCTTTGCAACTTCCGCTCGGCTATTAAAAAAGTAAAAAATAGATACGCTAAACGCCACTCTAGAAAAGATGAATCCAACATATCTATGGAAAGCCAAGAAACTTAAATCAATTAAACATTTAACAATCTAAAAATTACTTTTTATAGTACAACTTTTTCAAAATTTTTAGTCTAAGGTCATTACAATGGCAATTAAAAAATTAATTATTAATGTCTTTTTTCAATTGAGTTAATTTTTTTTTTTATTTTTTTTTATTTCTTATATTATATTATATTATATTATATTTTTAACAATATTTGAATTAGTTCCTTAATTTTTTAATAAAAATGTTTAAATGTTTTTAAAAGAAATCTCTTTGTTTTGTAACTTTGGGTATGGGATGAACACCCATAGCATAAAAATTCATTTATGAAAAATCAGTAAAAAATTATATAACGACTCATAAAAGAAAAATTCACAGAAGAGGTAAAGTGATTTTGTCTGCTACGAATCTCTGGGATTGTGACGAATTACAAAAAACTCATATATGAATATCGTTGATATTGTCTGTTAGGACTCACTAATACGGGGACGCCTACTAAACAAAATCAATTTGGATCATCTATGATGTTTTGGACAATTGCTTAAAAAATTCATGTATGACGCCAAAGAAAATTCAGCGTCTGTCATTTATGATTTAACATTGTCAGTACTTTTCACGATGAATCATCATGACGTTCGCCACCGGGAACAAGAGATGTTCCAATTTTAAGCTAAGAACTTGCAAATTAAAGGGACGTATGTATCTCATTACTAAATAAAATAATGAAAATTTATAATTAAAGAAACTGTTAAAACAATAATAAATGTGTAGTAGTGATGTTATACTCTATGCAAATGGTAACTAAAAAATGGAAGGAGTAATTGTTCATTGATACGAGGCGGGGTCGCAAATTTCTATGTGGCACAATCTCTCGCATTGTGTTTTTAGTCATATCTGTACAAGTTTGGACCTGCCAGCTGTCCGTTCTGAGAATCATGTTTCTTTTGTTTCAGTATTTTTGAATTTATATAATAAATCAAACTATTCGTATTATTATTTCATATTTCCTTTTCTTTCCACAACTTTTATCGATTCAAAACATTTTCTGAAAATCTACTTAAAGGAGATGGATTAACCAAATATTATTTTAAGATTTATTTTATAGTGTCCTAATTTGTTTATGTTTTGTAAAGAAATTATAAACATCCAGCTCTGACTGACATTAAATCTCTTCCCTACATAAAAATGCAACGCGTAATTTCAACACCTATAAAAAAAAGAAGACCAAAAATATTCTCTACAATCGATATTCGGTGTTATATGTACATATATGTATATAGTACAACCAATTTTTGTTTTCTGTTTAAATTTTACTGTTTTAAATATCTGCACTGCCATTTGAAGAAACCAAACTGGGTAGGAACGCTTAGTAATAAGTTTTATGTTTTAAACAGCCATTCTTAAGGTAAAATAAAAACTCCGAAATGTAAGGCAAGACAAGTAAATGTTACAAGTCGTACATATCAAACACGATTTTGTAATGCAAGCATAAAGTTTCCTTCTTGCTTTTTCCAAATTTTAATATCAAAGATTGTTAAAATTGCTTAATGTTTTTGTGATGATGAAAATTTCTTAAATGAATGCGAGATTAAAAATAGATTGCGTCATTTATTGGCATAAAGTTAATATTTCAATAGGTTTTGAAAATCAAAATTTATAGTTTTTACGAAATTATGAGTGCAAACTTCCTATGGAAATAAAATTATTTCAAAAAAATGGAACAGGAAATGAAAATATTAAAAGAGTTATTATATTTTCAAATCCTTTCCTTTGAAGTGTTTCATTAAGTTAATTTTTTATGTTAAAACTATTTTCATGTTATTCTAAAATTTATTAATTTGTAAATATGAAAACGAAATATATAGAATAAATATCGTTCAATTTAAAAATTAAAAGACCTCAACTGTAAAATATATAAAATTCCGGAGTTGGAGTAAGTAATGCCAAAAATTAACGAAAAGCTGTAAAATGCTTAAGTAATTTTTAGTTAGCTGTAATACACTTAAATGAACTGAAAAGTTCTATACAAAAATTACACCCGTGCACTCTATTAACTTAAATGACTGGAACTAACTCTTTATACAGGGTGGCCCAGAAAGACCGAAGTGGTGTGAATTCCTTATAACTTTTTTATTATAATTTTTTTTTTTTCTTTTCTTTTCAGTATTTTGTAAAGAAGACTTGGATAATTTATAATGGAGCAATACACAATTGAACAACGTGCCCAAATTGTTGAAATTTACTTTTCAAATCAACGGTCCATTTTATTCATAACTTAATAATGAGTGACGAAGCCCATTTTCAATTAAATGGGTTCGTTAACAAGCAAAACTGTAGGATATGGGCTACGGAAAACCCGAGAGTACTTCATCAACGACAATTGCACCCAGTTAAGTGTACCGTTTGGTGCGGTGTTTCTTCAGAAAGGATCATTGGCCCATTTTTTTTTGAAAATGAACAAGGTGTCGCCATTTCCGTCAATGGTGATCGATATCGGGCCATGTTGCAAAATTTTGTAAGGCCAGCCATGGAAAACCATCCGCAAATATGGTTCCAACAGGATGGAGCCACAGCGCACACTGCGAGGGCCACAATGACTCTTTTACGCGACATCTTTGGTGAAAGAATAATTTCTCGTAACAGCAATTTTAATTGGCCTCCGCGTTCCCCGGATTTAACCGCTCCAGACTGTTTTCTTTGGGGCTATTTAAAAGGAAAAGTTTATGTTAATAAGCCTAGGACTATTGAGGAGTTAAAAACCAATATTCGAGAAGAAATTAACAACATACCACCGGAAGTTTTGCGAAAGGTCATGGAAAATGTGTTGGAAAGAGCACATTTGTGCGAAGCAGAATATGGCCACCACTTGCGGGATATCATTTTTAATAACTAATCCAAAAATATTCCCCATAAATTTAATGTATTTAAAAAAAAAAAAATTAAAAAAATATCTCTTAAATAAAAAGTTATAAGCAATTCACACCACTTCGGTCTTTCTGGGCCACCCTGTACTACTTACATAGAGATATTGTAACCAATTACAATTCATCACACATACGAGTAAGTTGCTTTAAAATTGATTTTCGTTTTCCATCCCAACCGAATGTTTAAATAGAAAAATTAACCCAAATGTATCGTGGAATATACAATACGGTAACATAAATAAATGTGCAAACAAGTTTTTAGTAATTATTTTAACAATAATTGACCATAGTACCCATTGTTACAAAATACATACTAATGTTACCGCAAATATATTCTAAAATGCTATTTCTTTGAGTGTATACAAATCATTAATTTAAACTGGTTTTGCTCAAACTTAGGACATGAGTCCTATACGGCTTCTTTAGTTTTTGAATATTATATTATACTCTTCTAGATAAACAAAGAGAGGTTGCCACTAGCGTTTTTTTCATCGTGTCATTTTTTGACAGGTCGTAATACATGTATTACCGTGAAAACACGCCTTTATGAAAGAGATAAACATTCTTTACTTTAATTTTATACATATGTACAAAGCTTGTCCGCTTATTGGAGCTGTTTGCTATGGGATGTTACACAGTACTTGAATTTGTAGCAGGAAAAACTGATAAGTACTGTCAGGGAAGTGGTTAAGAGTTTTTAATAATATATGTATAAGAACATTACTTTACTTTTTACGGATAACTGTATTGTTTTACGGTCAATTTGAGAAATTTCATGTCGGCTACACTGCTACTTCTTATGTGAAGGCATGGGTTAGAAAAAAAGACTGTTAAAACTATCATTGGCATATGGTCTGCGTTGCCAGCCTATTCTGTGCAATTTAAGTTATAAAAAATAGATAAATAAAAATATAGTCAGTGCAGTTGTAGTCTTATAAGTACTCCAAGGTGTATAACCTAAGAGTAGATCATCATGAAGTTGCGGTGGGACGGATTCGAGTGGCCTTGCAATGCAGATCCGGCAGAATTTGTCAATATCGGCTTATTACCGGTGGTATAGACCTGCGACTTCAAAAACCTTATAGGATGTCGAAACATACGAATACGTCACTTCTACATGAGATCACCAAACCCTAACGTTGTTCATGCGAAATGTGCATCGTGGTGTCCGGCGTGTGTCACATAATGGCATTGTACGGTTCAAAGAAATCCGAAAAAAATAAATTTAAGCAATCCATCAGCTTTATCGTAATCCGAAGCACCGTAATAGTATTTGTTCTTTAAACTAAATTAAAATCATCAAATTTGTTCACGGATGTCTTGTTATGGTTAATGAATAAATGACACGAAATACATCCAACCTTGCACCATATTGTTTCATCGATATTTACATATTTATGTAGCTGTTTTGGTATAACGCTGAGAGAATTACAGTGTAAGAATTGCTGTTGTACTTTTGCTTGAAACTGAACGAAATAAATTGATGAATTAGTTGATGGAGAAGATGAAGAGCTGTTTTCTTTTGTCTGGGATCTCCTCACTTGCGCAAGATATACAATTTTTAGGTTGAAGTATTGCCCAAACAATTCAGTTCATTATATAAAAGTCGTGCAGCAGGTAGTAGCATTCGGAAGAAAATATTTTGTTTGGCAGTGTTAGCTGAATTTTCCCACTTGTCCCTGGTAAATATCAGATTATAAAGAAAAGGCTTACATTATAAAGTTCAAATTAATATTTATTGTTAAAGTAACTTAAGCTTTGGTAACTTTAACCTTCGTTAAAATTCTTTATAGTTACCAAGAGCTGCTGTTTTGTACTGCTTGTCCAACGCAAGTCCAGCAAAAAATGGCAGTTTAATTATGCTACATAAAATGTATATAAAAAATGGCTTACAAACAGCGCTGCCAGAAGTAAGATTTTACCTTATTTTTTAAGATTTTTTTACCGAAAAAAGATTTTAAGATTTTTTCCTCAAAAACAAGATTTTTTCTTTTGTCTAGACGAAGGTTAGGTTCAACAAAAAACTTCTTTGTTCTCGTTTGAAAATTTTTAAACTAAATAATGCAATCTCTGTTTGGCGTTCAAGTTTGCGCGCTTATTCAGAAAATATTGCAAGTCAGACTAAGGTTCGCAAAAATTAAATAAAAGCAAAAGTCTTTGGTTGGAAAATGGAAATGGAAAAAATTTTAATCCGAAAATGTAATTTTAAGTGCATCGAAATACATATTGATATGTTTTAAAGTTAATTTTCGATTTTTTAAATTAGATGGTGTTGATTCCACCAACAGTTCTTGTGATGTCTTCTCCGCAGTGTTTGTTTGGTTGAAGATATTCTGGTAAGATACTAATTTTTGGCGGCTCCACATAAAAAAAATGTACAGGATTATAGAACATGGGAAAAAAAGACGAAAAAATAATATGCAAAAAGTTGGCACACCCGTTGGATTTTGTTCGTGTTATTTTTCGATTTTCTGTCAACCTAGTATATATTTTGTGGCAGAACAAAAACGATTTGTCTCGTTAAAAACGTTTTAGGACGCGCTCAGTTTGATTTTGTTTTCAACAGGCAGAAAAAATTTTCTATATGCATAGATGATAGGGTGAGTTTGCGTGATAGGGCGAGTTACTGTTGATTTCTCTGTAAGAGAATTTTTCTTTGGCCTATTAGAAACTGAAAATTGTGGTGCGTCTAGTTTATTTCAGAGTATTACTCAATACTTTAAGAAATATAACATATCTTAAAAATAACATGATAGGCTTCGCAGCAGATGGTGCATCAAATATGACTGGAGACTCCATTCTGTTGCGAAACTTTTAAAAAATGCAGTGCCAAATTTGTTTGTATTTAAATGTGTTTGTCATTCAGTTGCACTTTGTTCGTCATATTCGTGCCTTAAACTTCCTGCTGACATTGAATCATTAGTACGGGATGTGTATAGTTATGTAGCCAAAAGCCCTAAACGAAACACCCAATTTTAAAAAGTAGCCAAGCTATTAGAATATAAGCCTAAAAAATGCTGCATACAGCTCAAACAAGATGGCTCTCTTTGGAAGCTGTTGTTGTTAGAGTTCTAGAATTGTATGAGCCACTTAAAGTTTCTTCGCGTTTGCATCAAACGTGAACCATATAGACAGCGCTAAAGTTATAAAAAATAAGTTAAATGATATATGTATGTAAATAAATTGTATCTATGCTTTTTAAAATACATTCTTCATGTCATTAACAATGTAACTAAAATGTTTCAAAGCACAAAATCACAGATACAAAACATATTTGATGAAATGGAACGTCTATCCCTAAAAGTATTAGATAACTTTGTGAAAACAATGTACATATGTATGTTAATGCAAATTTCAATTATAAAAAAGATTTTGAAAATAAAGAATGTTTTTTAAAATATGAAGACGCCATTCACAAAACGATTTGAATTTAATGATGCAGTTGTAAAAGAGATTTCCTCTATTAACCCTCATAAAATTATTACCAAAAACGTTTTATTCCTAGCTGTACTAATTAACTTTTTTCCGAACTTAGTAGTGAAGTTCAAAATTTAGACGATGAGTTTAGAGAGCTCCGTCACATAGACTTTAAAAAATACTTTTCAAATTTGGAAGATATAACTGCAGAAGAATTTTGGCGCACGATGTCAAAAATTACAAGAGCTGGTGGTGATCTTGTGTTTCCAACGTCGTCGAAATTTGTATTTAACTTAATTTTTCTCCCTATTTTATCTGCAAACGTTGAACGAATATTTAACGAAAAGTTAACTTAAATAAGACAAAATGTAGGAACAGCCTAGATAATTCCACATTGGAGGGTATTTTATATGCACAGGATTATTTGTTATTGAACAAATGCTCATGTTATAATTTAAAACTTGATAGTAATGTTTTAAAACATATGAAACCTACACATTATACCATACCATTATATTTAAACTTCCGCTACGGTCACATTAAAGTTTTCTTTCTTGTTTACGTATATTTGATATGTTTATTAATTTATATATGTACATTAGGGTGACAATGGTTTGTATGTAAACAAATTTTTGTTCGAATTTTAAAGTTTTTTCAACGGAATATTGTGCTAATAGGTCCAAGAGTTTTGTGCCGAAAATTTGAGCCAAATCGGACAACGTTTTCAAAGGTCAGGTATTTGCATATTTCACAGCTAGTATGAAATAAAGTTGGGAAACTCATATATTTTCTACTTTATTTTACAAAAACATCTGGATTCTGTAGACTTTTAATAAAGAGGACACTCAAATAGTTTTTTCGGGAACTAACTCTCAAATTTCCCTTGCGTCAAAGTGATCCACAAACTATTTTATTTCAAAAGTGTTTAATATATGTATGCCATTATTGGCAATGTATATAAATTCTGTGTACTTTTGATAAAATAACTTAAAAATATTGCAGGAAAAATTTTCAATTAACATAAAGTTTTTACATTTCAGGATGGAATATGCATATATTTTCTGCTGCGCTACCAGCGTCGACCGCATTCAATGGTCAATCTACTACTTTTTCTAATTTTAAAAACAAAAATTATGATCGGTGATTTGGTAGGTTTTTTTTCTTTTAAAATCTACAGATCAAACTCTTTTTGCAGAGAATATAGATTAGCATTTTTTGAATACAGCTGCCTATATTTTTGTACCACCTGTAAAATATTAAACCATGTCAAGAGAAAAAAAAATTAAAAAAGTTATAATATATGATAGTTACTTTCATTAAATGTTGTTTCTGTCCCTCATCTTTTGTTATTTTGTCATGGTATTCTTGAATTAACTGAATGCCTCTTTCAGCACAATCATTAACAACAGCCAAGTTTTGAATAATTTGTTTCGCTCTTAGGTACTCTCCTGTAACACTCCAAGAACGTGGATCGTTGCTGAAAAACTCTATTGAAATTCCAAATCTCTTGAAAACTTTTTTGGTATTTTTTGAAAACAAATCTTGTAAAATATCAGAGTTGTCTCTGAAAATAAAACTTTTTAAGTTTTCCTTCTTTATTATTAGCTTCTTTGCTATCTCTTCATCCTCATTTCCAGATATATCTACAGACATCTTCGCTAATAGCTTGCTTTTTGTTATGTTGTCTATCCTTTCGTCAAACAAAGAAAAGCCCACACATTATTCGCTTAAGTAATACAGATGATTTAATACCTTTGAAATGGCTTTGTCCGCAATATTTTGATTAACTCTTTTGTAGTTTTCCAATTTTCTCAAAAACATAATATCATTTAAAGCTTTATTTGAATCAAACCAAAAATTTGAATAACAACTTGCAATGAAACCTGTTACTTCTATCAAAGCACTGATTTCAAAATCTGTCACTTCAGGAAATTGATTGCGAAAAATCACTATCTTTAAAGAGTATATAGCCTTGGCCATCCATCTTGCGTAGTGCAGTGCACCGGGTTTTCTGAATTTTATTCCTGAAGGAGGATTGCCACCAAGGAATATAATTACTAACTCCAAAAATTCTTTATAATCATTTCTCGGGAATGAATCGTTCATTTTTCCTAAAGCAAAATCTAAAAGTTCACCAACATTATCGCCTATAATTTCCATAATTCGTGGATGAGCTATTCCTGGCACAAAACTATCTGTATTTATTTCTGGCCAATGTTTTTTGAATTTTTTAAAAATCGTTATGTCCGGTCCAGACGACACTCCAACATTGGCCTCCGTAAAAACTGCTGCCAAAACAATTTCGAAAATATGGTGTCTGCAGCCTAGAAATAGAATTTCTCTTCCAATTGATCTCTCCAAAAGCACACATGCACCTTTCAATCTACCAGTGTTGGATGATGTTGTATCAAAAACAAACGCTTCCGTTC
Organism: Epicampocera succincta; assembly: GCA_932526305.1. Lineage (NCBI taxonomy): Eukaryota > Metazoa > Arthropoda > Insecta > Diptera > Tachinidae > Epicampocera > Epicampocera succincta. The sequence continues at coordinate 26,250,916 of OW052038.1, read as the reverse complement.
GTTCCAAAATATGTTTGTCTTCTAATGCATCATAAACTGCAGAAGAAATTTCCGCTCCAGTCCCAGAGGGAATATCAGGCATATCTATAATTTGGTCTAGGCCTGGAGCCGTAGCAATTATAGCCAAACGGTCTTCTGATTTTCCTGTTATTGTCGATAACAGTTTAGTGTCCCAATGGATGGTCAAAGGTTGATCACTTGCAGTAAACTTTTCTATAATTTTTTCACTTTGCGTTAATCTTAATTGCGCTCTTTCCCGACTTATGAAGGTTCGATTTAAAATATAATCGGATGTGTTAAGTCCGACGGCGTCAATAACTGCAACCAATAAGTGTACAGCATCTCTCTGACTTATTTTTAACTTGTCGAAAACTGCAGCTAGTCTTGACGTTAAGACACTTTGCTTTTTCGTACAAGAAGTACTGCGAAAACGTTTTGCCTCAATCGAACATTCAGAATATTCTTCCTCTGATGTTGCAGCATGTTCAGACGCGGAAAATTCAATCATATTGCAGGCTGAAATAAATTTTGTCACAGTTCAATACTTCCAACAAAAATTTAAAACAACGTTATTTAACATTTAATCAAATTTTTACCTGATGAAGTTGATGGTAATTCGTCACTTAATTTTTTACGCAACTCTTCTTGTTTTTTGCGATTTCTTTTTCTTTCCTCTTTTTTTTTAGATTACAGTCGACTCCCAACATACAACCTTTGCGACCTTTCATTCTTTGTTTAATTAAAAATTGCTTGTCTTCTTCTAAATCTATTAGTTCCAGTGCATCGGTACGAGCAATATCGAAGAGATCTCCTAAATTATCGCTCCACAGTTTTCTTCTGTTTTTATGAATGTCGGACACTCTAGATATATTTTTTTTTTAAATCTTTCCATTCCTCATACAGACGCAACATTTTTTTTGTACACCAGTGCAAATTGTGAACAGGAATACGGGCCTTTTCCCAAAAAATTATACACTCTCTTACCACAAGATCAGCACTATCTTTTGCAGTTAATTTCGTTGTCCTCATATTATGAAAAAAAACTTTGAGGCAGTCCCCCTTCGAGGGAAGTTTAGAACCAACTATTTGGCGTTTTGAATAGCCTATTAAAAATATTTCTTCCCTTAACGAGGGCATTGTTATATATTTTTACAAAATTCACAAAAAATCTCTTACCAAAAGCACTTTACACAATTAATTCACACGACTGAATGCAATTTATATAATTTTTGGGGAAATACATAATTCAGTCGTATTTTAAAAATCTAGTAGGCCTTGAAATTTATCATTAGAATCCGTTAAAAATAATGGTTGTTGTCTAGGAAATTAGCAATTTTAAAATTTTTTTTGTAGATTGGTGTGATTTAATACAAACAAACAAATGTGTTTTTGTAGTTAACGTTTTTGAATAAAAGCATCTATTAATTTACTGACATAAAGGAAAGGTTAATTACCAAAAAAGTTCTTTTTACTATTTTTTTCACGAAAATATATAAATCCACATTTTTTCATTAAATATTGAAAAAAATAAACGAGTTCAAAAAATGTATTTCGTATATATTGTAAAATATGAAAATACCTGACCTTTGACCTGGATGCGCGTCCAGAAAACGTTGTCCGATTTGGCTAAAATTTTCGTCACAAAACTTTTGGACCTATTGGCACAATATTCCGTTGAAAAAGCTTTAAAATTCGCGAAAAAAATTTTGGCTGTCACCCTAATGTACATACATACGTGTCTTTCTAAATTTTGTTTGTTCAAATATTTTGATACAATTATGTGACCGTTTAAAGTTTTTGTAAGCACAAACATTTTATTGCATAAAAATAAAATGTTTGCTTAAACAAAAACATGCATATATGGTTTTGTTTTAATGTCAATTTTGAAGTAAGTATGTATGTACATATGTCTGGATATGGAATAAATCGTTGCTTTTGCTAATATTTGTTGATACATTTGCCTTCGAGCAAACAAATCTTCAATATGACAGTACCTTGAGATAATTTTTATATTTGTTTTTAGAAATATAAAAAACTGAAATTTTATTATTTTAAATTATATACCTGTTGGTTTAAAACCGCAAACACACATTTGTGATCTCAAAAAATTTACAATTTAGTATAAGAAATTGAATTTTTTGTTAGATTTTTTTGTTTATTTTATGTATTAAATAAAATATGAATTGTTTTTATTATTTATAACAAAAAAAACTACTCTTTTCCAAAAATCAGATTTTTTCTTTTTTTTGGTGAAATTAAGATTTTTCGCTGAAAATTTCTGGCAGCCCTGCTTACAAATGTATAACAAATTTACTCAAATAAGTACATTTGCGTATAAATAAAAAAATATGCTTAATCAGCATAGAGAGTGAAGCTTGCAAAAAAAAATTTAAGTTTGTTATTAACAGTGGCGGTAACAGGCAGTATATTCATATATTGTCAAAACCAGCTAAATAGGATATAAAATTGTTGGTACTTTGCTTTTCGATGCCAGCAATATATGATTACAACTGTATGCAGGAAAAAAAAACAGGAACTATGCCTGAATGAAACCAGGACATATGTACATTTGGTTATCAATTTGGCAGTTGGTCTAACTGCTACAGAAACAAGTTTTTTCAGTATGAGCTTTATGAAAAACTGAATTGCTATCAAAGCTTCTGGAAACTAAGGGCGTTGCACCCTAGAAGCTCTGGAGTGAAACAACAAGAACAACAAAATCTAAAATAATTAAAAAAATATATTATATGCTTGTATATAAATATGTATGCATGTAGATAAATCAGATAAAGTTTTAATATGTTATTATTGCAAAAGGACTTTAACTCGTACTTGAAACGTTTTAAATATTTCAGCTAAATTTAGTTTGCAACGTGCCACTCTTCAGTACACTGAATAAAGTTAGAAATAAATTATTAATTTAAGAAATGTACTTAGTTGGAAAATGGTATAATAGTATAGAATATATTAAACAAAAAATTCTATTTAAATCATACTTAATTTTAAATTTCAGGGCCTTATGAAGTTTAAGGCCGTAATCTCTTCGCAACCATGCATATGTGAAGCTTCCGTCACAAAAAAGAAGTGCTTAAAGATTCAACTTTAAATAGATTTAACTCGTTGTAATATAATACAGTGAAATAAGCAGGGATGAATGTTGTTTGTGCTTGCAACATAGTCAGTCCAATTTGGTTAGAGTTCAGGGTTAAATATTTTTGATAGATTAGGAATATTTAGCGGTTCCTTAAATACTTTGCACACTTACCTGCAATTAAAATAACAGATTACAAAACTGCGCTAGTCTTTTTATCATCAAAGGCGAGCAAATCAAATAATTTTAATTTTCAAGCTCTTCCCATTTTTTTCGAAATAAGGTTTATTACCAATAGGATCGGTTAACCTTAATTAAATTTTTATCAAAAGTCACTTGGAAAACTATTAAAAAATATAGTTAAGCATAATGAGACAATATTTTAGTAAATAGTTTTTCGTACAAGTATTCAAACATTAGTTTTGAGACCCCTTAATAATTTTTCTAAAAGTTTTTTGCATATTTTGTGAAATTAGGGAATCTTGCATTGAAATGTGTATCGACTTGGCAAAACAGAATTTCATTGTCTCCACAATAAGGAATGATATGGATGTCCATATGTACATACGTATACATTTTTTTTGCAGCATATGTTTGTTGGGCCACAATAAAATACTATTTTTCTTTTATAAGTTACGTAAATTTGTAGATGAAAAACATTGCATTCTTTTATACTCCGTATCGGTATTGTGAAATTTGCTTTTAATCTCTCTTTTCTTATAATAAATAACTGTTCATGTATTTTTTAACTTGCAAAATTAACATACATATGTACATACATACATTCTAAAAGAATTTTTATAAAGAGTTCAGTTTTTTAAGAACTATTAAAGCGAAAGCACACAACATCATTGCTTATTTTTATTTTACAACACAAAAGCAAACTTTGATTTTTGATTATTCAGTGTTAATAAATAAGATTTTATATATAAAAGTGTTTGTAATATTGGGAGTGGAATAAAAACTGTAAAATTCACTTACCATAGCATTAGGAAACTTTCTTGGGAGATCTTTAATCAGTTATGTTTCTATTAAGCCCAAAAGAATGTTGTCTTCCTACCAACGGGTGCAAAGAATTCAAACTGTTGCATCAACTGGCGACCGTACAATATATTGTAGCAAACCTGTTCAAGGAACCGTGGTACAAATATGTATATGAAAGTAGTTTAGACTGGTAGGCTTTAATTACGTGTCGAGGGATAAGGAGTTTATAAATAATAAACGGAACAGACAAGCTTTGATTCCAATAAAATACACCTTTCGAAAATCGATTCGGAAAATGTGAAAATAATATTATCCGCTAGGAATCTCGAAAATGAATAAGAAACAATGAGTTTCTTGGACTAGACACATACGTAGTACATCTGTTGGTATATATATTACTTAGTATGTCGAAGAAAGATTAGCTTTCGAGACCTTAAAACGTCCAGACTGTTTTTTGGTAACGCAGCCATCTAAAATCAGGTATATGGAGTTTGTTGGTATATCTATTATTAAGTATGTCGAAGAAAGATTAGCTTTCGAGACCTTCAAATCAAAAAGAGTTTTAGTTTCTTCGTTCGATTACTTGACAAAAAGGGATTGAGAACTGATATTAGGATGCAATATGTTAGTTGGGATGCAATCGGTATTGTAAAACAAATGGTAACGATTAAAAAATATTGTCACTACCACATGGCCACAAGCAAACTTTGAAGTTGAAAACATGACTAGGAAATTTCTAAATACGAAAATTATTTAGAAAAGGTAAAAAAGTTCGTTCATATGTATAACGTTATACGATAATATTTGTATTTTCTCATAAGTTGACACCAAACTTCGACACAACAGTAGTAAAGGCATCGTCAGGTGTATTGTAAAATTGTTAAGCGGAAATAAGTTCTCTTATAGGAATGTAAACGATTTAAAGAAAGTTCCTTCAGCTGCAGTACCCTTCCATTACCTTTATAAGGAGCAGAAATAGTTTAAAATTCTTTCAGACTACAGTTTGTATGTAAAGTATGAAAAAATAAATTAATAAAATGCATTTGAAAATAATGATTTTGGCATGAAATAATAAACTAAACAGACGTGGTTTGATTCCAATAATATTACGGTTTTTTACATGTACCATATGTATGTAGATACATATGTACAATACATACATATGTACATATTTGTGATTTGTGCACACAACTTTATCATCAACAAATCGTACACAAGTTCCTTTAATTACTGAACGTGTTGCTGCAGACGTAGGCGAGTTCCACAACATCTCAAAAAAATTGTTCAAGGGCATTAAATGAGTTTTATAGAATTTGTTTAACACTATTTTATTTTCTTCTTGAACTATTGCTTGGGGAAATTTTATAAATCTATTCTTTTGTTACGCGTTCTTTGAGTGAAGAATTTAGAGATTAAATTTTAACATTTCATAGTTAGAAATTCAGGCATGTATGGGTCTTCATGTAATTTTTTTCCAATTGGAAAGACTTGGCATAAGCCCATATACATATGTATGTATGTACACAAAACAGAATGTGTGTTTGTTTGGTTATTTGTTTCTACCTTATAGCAGACGATATCGCTGGACCGATCGTCCTGAAAGTTTTCCATCACTTAACTCAGATTCTCAATAATTGGTTATCAAATAATCAATTATGAACTAGTTGTGAAACTTCTTTTTACATATGGCAGAGTTGGACCAGGGTGGCTAGCAAAGCACACCGGCATTATGTTGTAAATTCAAGACTTAAGTTTCTTACAATTATGAAGCATTCATAGGACGTAACGTGCGTAAACGTTAAGTTTTTGCCTTCGAAACGCAAAATAGAATAGATTCGCAGTTCAATAATTGGGCGTTTGATGCCACTTATGGCATAAACATTTTTGGCAAATTTTGTTCAATATGTCGTTTAATTACAATTATTTGAAAGCTGCGCATTTGGTACCATATTGATGCAAACTGTCGAAGTCAAGTCATATACAAAGTACCAAAAGTTATTCACCACAAATCGCATTTTCGAACAAAATTTCGAAAAGAAATCGGTTATCATCGTTCTGTAGTGATCGCTGTGGGTGGCTCATTTAATGTCGTTTTCGAAAAAGTAGCGCCAAATAACGCCACCAATTACGCATTAAATGGTAAGTTTTTGCGAATGTACTCTTACCTGGCCTGGGCGTTGAAGAGTTGACTAACGAACACACTTCAATAGTAAAGTTGTATTATATTGTTCTGAGTTTTCTGATCTCTTATTAAAGCTATCATTAAACAAACTCGACCTCTTTTGTTTTTTTTATAAAAAATTAAATAATTCATTTGCAATTTTGTTTTTCCTGAAGAATATCGTTAATTAAATCAAATATTATTATCGGTCAAAACTATTATTCTTACAATAGAATAATGTCCATTCCACCATATATTTTTTGTAGTTTCACTCACAGAGCAAGTAACGTTTTGAAAAATCTACAGTGAGTGACAGTGTGAACTTGATACTCACCTCAATTAAATTCTTATAGTTTATCTCCTTCGCAACTTACTGTATAAAAGCAAGTTTCACTTTAACTGTCTGCATAATTTAGATAACTAACGCTTATTACTTTTCGGATTTTCAGAAGCTAATACTTTTTTCAACAACTGTTATTCGTAAATTGATTAAATTCTTTCTTTTTTCTCTCTTATTCAACATATTTAATATGTTTTGATTGATGTTTGCTGGGTAACCTGACTAGAAATTTATTTAGTTTTTTCACGGCACATAGATGGTTATTACTTACTTAAATCACTAGATACTGTTTCCTTTCATTTCATGTCTTTAATTCTCTTGAACCTTTTAGTAAAGAAGTAATGATTTGGAAAAGGCTTTGTTACTTCGCGGGAATTCACTTGATTTTTTTCTTAAACTGTTGGCTTATTGTATTTGTAAAAACCACCACAAACACCACCACGCGCTGAAGTCTAACTTCAAGTTGTTTTATTTCGTTGTCAACCTGTTTCAATTTTCTAATTTTAAACTTTATCTTAAGTTCTGCGTTTCGAATTTTTATGCCTTTGACTCACTCATACGTAAACAAATCAGGCCGATTAAAATTTATAAATTGGTTTGTAATTGTTAGAAGTAGGTTGATTTTTAGTCCATTAATTGACCAGTGTTGTTTTGTATAGTATTTTTTGTGTGAATTGTATAAATTAATTTTTTATGCAACATTGTTATTAATTAATAGCTTGGTAACTTGTTTTATTGGTTGCCGAAAAACATTTATTTATCTGTAAAGATAAGAGAAAAATAAAATTAATTGATGGTTAAATATGTTTTAATTGAAAGCTTGTCAAACTTCATTAAAACTGTTCTATGTTTAATGGTTCATTAATCTTATTTGAAAAATATACACGTAATTCCAAATATATGTGCATACATATATACTTAAGTTTGGCTTTACTTATAAAAATTAACACTTTTACTTAAGTAAAACCTCGTGTATGTACTCCCACATACGTATCAAAAATTAAGCAGTATTAAAATGGTTTGGGACAGTTATTGCAAAATGAGTCTGAATTGATCCACATATCAAATAATCAGCTAGGGTTGTAAAAAACTGCACATGGGTATCGTTCTCTGACTTCCAAATTATTTCAGATTTAAAAATTAAATCTTATCAAATATGCAATACATTGTGATTGCAATTAATGTTTTTTGAAATCCTTCATTTTCAACCAATACTCCTTGTTGCGGGTAAAGCGGCCCAAGCTCAAGATAGCCAATGTGGATTTTAAACACAACAAGTGTAAGAATTTTAGAAAACTTTAATTCTTTATTCTTACGCTTTAATATGTTAAAATTCCTAAAATTATAAATAAATTCATTATACAAACTTACATACTAAACTGCTGATATACTAACTTTTATGTATGGCTACTCCAAGCGAAGCTTCGTAATCCTTATGACCTGAACGAATGAATATCTTAAATCTATGTAGGTGTTTTATATACTTATGTATGTGGTCTCGATTAAATATGGCCTCATAATTATACCGCGTGGAAAATTAAAAGGAATAATTGAACATTTTGCCATGCTCATCTCTCTACATATCGATAACAGTAATGTCATATCAGCGATTTGTGAGTGGCGGTAACAGTAATGTCATATTAGCGATTTATGAGTGGCGGTAACAGTAATGTCATATTAGCGATTTATGAGTGGCGGTAACACTCCCCCACAGTATGGCGAGATTTCGAAGACTTACTCTACTTTCTTTCAGCCACGTCTAAAACCGCTAATTTTGCAGCAGGTCTTTCTAAAACGCCACAAACTGTCAAAACTTTTGCCTTTCGTACTTGTCCATCTTCGGATTTGGCAACTTCGATGACCTTTCCTTTTGGCCACACGTTTCTCGGGTTATTTGGATCGTCGCAGCTGCGCCATAAAAATCTTTGCGCATGGCAGTCTTCATCGCGTATATAAATCTGATGGAACATTTGTTCGATGTCACCACAGATTGCAATTTGCCTTTGTCGAAAACGAAAAAAAATAGCTGCAAGAGAAGACAGCAATCTGGCCCTTTGAGCAGCATAGAGTTAAGTGAAATACCATTTGCCTTCGCGGCCGCATCCCAAACTATTCTTGTTTTATTCGGTTTGTTTTTGTTAAATACCGGAAACATTGGTAAATACCATACATTTTGTTTATCATCTTCATTGTTTACTTTGGCTATGTAATTTCTTTCAAAATATTCAGAAATTGTTTTTTCGAAATGTTCAAACAACTCTTTATTTTTTCTTAGAGTTTTTTCGAGACAAATCAGTCGTCTCTTCGCCATATCAAAGCTTTGTGGAAGTGTAATATTGTCATATCGCCACAGCAAAGCTGTCTCGTAATGGCCATCGCATCTTTGTTTCGTATATGTTTCTAGCAAACTTAATGCCCTTTGGTCATCTTTTCCAAGAGCTGGAGTATAGTTACTTATCCCTGCTAACTCAGTTGTATAAAACTGTTTGAGTAAGTGAGTAAGAATTTGGTCGTTTTCACCTTTACACTCGCAAGAGTAAAAATTATATTGAATTTGGGCCTTTTCTCCAACACTGGAGTTGCCACATATTAGCCAGCCGAGGCGAGTATGTAAAGCGACGGGTTCGTTTTTCTTGCCTTCTTTAACACGAGTTGGCACACATAATTTCAAGTTATTTAATCCTAAAAGTACATCTGGTACAGCATTTTCAAAATCGGCGATGGGTAGCCCTTTAAGGTGCGGAAATTTTTTACATAACTTTTTATAATTAAAGCTCTGACTCGGAAGCGATAGTTGTTTAACCGTACGAACAGAAATAGAAAATTCAGTTTTATTCATACCTGAAATTTTCATTGAGACTATTTTTGAGTCTTCTTCGTTGCGACCTATTTCACCTGTCCATTTCAAGCATAGAGGTTGTGGCTCACCATTTAAATCTAGTTTATTAATTAATTGTTCATTTACCAGACTTACAGACGAACCCTCGTCTATAAATGCAAAAGTATTAAAACGTTTATTATTGTTTCCGTATATTGTTATGGGTATAATTTTAAATAAGATTTCATTGCATTCATTCCTATGGGCTGCATGTAAATTATCTCTTTTGCTTTTATTTTCAGTTTCTCTGGTAGCGTTTGTTTCTCTATCTTCAGTCATGGATTTATGCAGCAATGTATTATGTTTTATTTGACAATTATTTTCTCTGCAAACGATGCTGCTACTGCAAATACCGTAGTGACGTCGCAGGCACAGTTTACATAGATTGTACATTCTTACTAAGTTCCATCGCTCGCTTCTATTCGCAGCCAAGAATTTTTTACACTTCTCAACGCTATTGCAGTTGCCAGAACACACTAAACAGATCTTTTTGTTTTGTTCTTCATGAGCATGCACATAAACGTTTTTTGGCTTACGCGAATACTGCTCTATTGACTTTGATGCGCTGCTGTCACTTTCTATATTTATGCTGCTTGCTGAGACACCGACTTCATATATCCAGTTAGCGAATTCAGTCAAACTAACTCTTTTGTTATTTTTTGCTAGTTTTATTTTTTGTTCACCCCAGTTAAGTTGAAAATGTGATGGCATTTTCATTATTAATTCATGTAATAAAGATGAATTGGTCAGTTCATTTATTAAACCACTGGCTTTAATTGTTGTTTCTAGGCCCTTTACTTCCACGGCGAAAGAGGTAATTGTGCTCAATTTATTTGTGTTCATTGCTGGTAGTGATCTTATTCTATTTTTTAGTGAGTTTAATATTTTTTCCGGTTGTCCGAAAAGCAATTTTAGTGTAGATAGAGCACATGGTACACCCGATGGATGGATCAAAATATGTTTAACAGATCGAAGTGCTTCCCCCTTTAGAGAACTTTGAAGCCTGACAAGATTTTCAGCGTCTGTAAAACCACAGACTGCTGTCGACCAGTCATATGTGGCACTAAACAAGGGCCATTCTTCAGGAGTGCCGGTAAAAATTGGAAGCTCTTTTGGTACTGACTGCCGCGTGCTTATTTGTTGTTGCGAAAGCCTGTGAGAAGGTAATATAACAGGTTGGAGGTTTGATGGGTTCATGGAAAACGTTGAATCCATGTAACCAAATTGTACAGGTGTCTCTAATGTGTGATTTTCTGCATTTACGTTGTCTGAATTATTACATAAATTTGCCGTTGTCGGCTGGTTTTGGCAATATGGTTTAGTAGTGTTAGGCATTTCTTGCGTTGTTGTGGCTTGTGGTACAAATGTGTAAGGTGGCGTTTCAAACTGACGAGCTGCGGAAACTATATTTTGGTGTGCGGTTGCAATAGCCGAAGTAGGGAGTTGGATTTGATTATCTAACCACTCATGTACAGATCTGACAGCTGAGTGTTTATTAACTGATTGTGCGTCCTCGAAATCATCTACTGCTTGTTCGAGAATTTGGTATTTCTTTTTAATGAAATCTCTTTCAAGTTGTGTCTCTTCTTCTAGACGTCGTAGCTCAAGAGCTTGTCGGCGGGAGCGGGAAGCGGCCGAAGAGCCACTACGAATGGAAGAGGCAGAATCGATCGTGATTTGATGTTGTACCGTACAATTTTGGCAACTCCAGTAGGTTGGTCTTGATTGCTGCTGAGATTGACACATGGTAAATGAAAATTAAGATGGCACTTGCTGCATTTTATAAATTTTTCGTTGTCTGTGGACTTGTTGCAAATGTTACAGTTGTTCGGTGCAGGACTTAACTGAGTTGGTCGTTGACGACTTAGTGGTTGACCCTGTGAGGGAGTGGAAGGTTGCATTCTGTTAGGACTTACGTTTTAACACCCAAGATGATTCCTTCAAACGATCCGATGAGGCACATAAAAGAATTTTAATGTTGCGGGTAAAGCGGCCCAAGCTCAAGATAGCCAATGTGGATTTTAAACACAACAAGTGTAAGAATTTTAGAAAACTTTAATTCTTTATTCTTACGCTTTAATATGTTAAAATTCCTAAAATTATAAATAAATTCATTATACAAACTTACATACTAAACTGCTGATATACTAACTTTTATGTATGGCTACTCCAAGCGAAGCTTCGTAATCCTTATGACCTGAACGAATGAATATCTTAAATCTATGTAGGTGTTTTATATACTTATGTATGTGGTCTCGATTAAATATGGCCTCATAATTATACCGCGTGGAAAATTAAAAGGAATAATTGAACATTTTGCCATGCTCATCTCTCTACATATCGATAACAGTAATGTCATATCAGCGATTTGTGAGTGGCGGTAACAGTAATGTCATATTAGCGATTTATGAGTGGCGGTAACAGTAATGTCATATTAGCGATTTATGAGTGGCGGTAACACTCCTGAAAGCACAACTTTAGAGAACGTTTATGGCAACACATTTGAAAAATAACGGTTTCACTAGAATCTAATAATAGTGAAAAACAACCGACGCACAGTGGCGCCATTTGACTTTTTTCGTTGCAAAAATCATATCTTTTGAACCGAACAAGATAATCGAATAATTTAAATTGCATGTCATAGATAATTGTTCAACCTATAAAATGAGCGGTTGGAGTGGACGCTACACCTTATAGGTGCTTACTTATGGGTTTTCAAAGTTAAAATTTGTGAAAAAATCCAAGTTTTGGTAACAAAAAAATTTTTGTTAAGAATTTTATATTTTTTTGTAGTTCTTTTGTAAGCTTTTCATGTTTTAAGATATTACCTAAAAAATTACAACAAAAGAGTTTTTTTTTAAATGATTTTTTCAATTTTCTGTAAAATATTCATTTTCTTGGTAAGACAAAGTATGTCTAAAATACAAATCATTTCTAAACTCTAATTTTTTTCTAACTCATCTATTTTATGGTAACAAAATCAAATTATTTTTACCAATCTTATATTTCTTAGTTCTTTTGAAAGCTTTTTCTGTTTTAAAGTTATTAGCCAACAAATTAAACAAATTTTTTTTCAATTAATTTTTTGAATTTTCTGTAAAATATTCATCACAATTCGTAACAGAAGGTATATCTAAAAGACTAATCATTTCTAAAGTATAATTCCATTGTAGTTCTTTTCGTGTCTTCACATGCCGCAGGGAAGAAATAAGTGGATCGGAAGATGCTGCTAACATGTTGAAGAGGTCCTCATTTTGCCTCACCCTTGATGCTTTGAACGTGTTCTGCAATCTATATTTTTTGTAAAATTTGTTAAGAGACTCCTGCGCTTCTTCAGAAAGCTCTCCAATTGGCAAAGACTGGTACTCAATTATATCTTTGCCATGCGCCAATATTTTATGGACGGTCGGGGTCAACTTCTTCTGTGGATAAATTTTTGCTAAAAGAGATGCAGTTTCCGATGCATATTCTCCAAATTTTGTAGAATTAACACTTTCTTGGCAGTTTAAAACATTCAAGATCGTTCCCAATCTTTTGACGATTTCATTGTCAATTCCAGTGATTCTAGTTACTGCCTCATCATTTGCAAAAAATCTCCTTGAAGTGTTTCCATCGTTTGAGTTACCGTATCCACACTTGGGGCAGTCTACTTTTAGTCCAAGTTGTTTCCAAAAAGCATTCTTTATTTGCTTCTTTCTGATCTTTTCCTTATCCTTAATTGATGTATTTTCATCGATGTTTTCATCTTGTTGTGGTAGGGTATACGCCAGTTTTAGCAAGAACTCCATACACCTTATCCTTGCGTGCAATGGTGACATTCCATATTCGTAATTCTCCTCGTTTGTAGAATCGTTTAAATTACCGAAGTTCTTCTGACTCTTTTTGCAAATCGGGCATGTCAATGTTGAGGTTGTTCCTGTCAGTTCGTTTACGACTTTTCCGTCAACCATGGTCAGGTGGAACTCGTAACTACATTCAATATATTTTCCTTCTCCAATTTGCAATTTTGTATGCTTAATCTTGCTTATTTGTTCTTCAATGTCCTTCACCGTGGTCCTTATGAGTTCTGCCGATTCCTTTGCAAACTGAAACATTATTGGTCGGCAATAATGCACTGATGACGGTCGATGATTTTTCCAGTGTAGGGAAACATCAGATTTTAGCCGCAATGGAACAACAGATGCCATAAACATATTTCCGTCAGATATTGTAGTGTCATCGGAAGATATCCTTTGCTTATAAACGCTTTGTCCGGATGATCCATCGCAGCCCCATTTGCTGATCAATGTTAGTTTCTGAGGAAGAATTTCCACCTCATTTTCAGGAAGACTTTCCAACAACCGTTTTGCTGTATGGTCCATAAGATCCTGCAGATTGGCTTTCGCAGAGACTTCCGTAAACTCCGTACGCAATGGTCGTGAATTTATTTTGGCTTGCGTAATATGCTTGTATCCGGGGAAAAGGTCAGCCCCGTGTCGCATTAAAGATGCCCGTAGTATCTCATATTTCTCTTTGGAAAGTTCTAAGTCCAAAAACAGAGCCAAGGCTTCTTCGGAACTATACTTTTTAATATGTGCGTTTGTGGGAGTGGGAATGCTTTCCTTAATCCTTTTTAGTCGCAGTGGGCTTGCATCAGCAACAGATTTTGTAATCTGCGACCTAACTCGTTCACTATCCTTTATGTATTTAATAGACAGCGCATCCGATAAATCCTTCGTGGTCAAGTCATTGGTGGCATCGGCAAGTTTCCTCTTTCTTGTGAAAATTGAACACTCCTCCATACTTTTTTTTGGCCTTCCTTTTTCTCCTCTGGTTGATGTGGAGGGTTTATCTACTGCCAATATATCCAGGATGGTGTCTTCATTAAGCCAGTCCTCGTATTTGGAGTTGAAGATGTTAATGGTTCGATTGCATTTCACCCATTTTGTCTTAATTTTGGCATGTATCATACAAAGATTATTTTTTATACTTTTGCTTCTCTCAATATTTCCGTATAAGCTATCGAGTTCTTCTAAAGCAGCTTCCGCGAAACACGTTGGTGTAATTGACTTTCTAAACAGTTCAAATAGTTTTAAATTGTTCAACGCCATGTTTTCAATACTTGTTTCGCCAACTTTCAGTCGTAGACTAATGCAGGCATTAAGCTTGTTTTGCAATATATAGGCCTATGCTACCATGTCTACAAATGTACCTGTTACATGCATACATATGCATTTGGGCTGAATTATACAGTTTTGATATTATGCACGTAGCCAAATGAGATTTGTGCCTACCTGTACCATAAGTCAGTATTGTTCTTCACCATATGTACGCCAAAAATAATTTTTAAGTGAGGTGCGTACCTGCTTATTTCAATGAGTAGTTTTTTGTGCATCTTGTGTCTGTAACGGAATATTAGGACCAAATTTTTCGCCAGAGGCTCTCAGGTAGACAACTGACTCAAAATGCAATTTTCAAACTATTACATCAAAGTAACTGTCAGTCAAGGCATGTAAGGGATGCCCGCCATACAATTTCTGCAACCATGTCTTTTTAACGTTTTTTACCTGTAGAAGCCAAATAGGCACGTAAAGGCAGATAAAACCTTTTGAGTTATGTAAAAGACTAGTTAAAGAACATATTTTGAAAATATGGCGGAGGTAAAAAAAGGTAAATTTTTTTTATTTTCCGTCAAAGTTGAAGAATAGTGAAAAAATGGATAGTTTTTAAATACTGATTTACCTAGAGAAACACAAAGCAAACAGCACAATTTTTTTTATTGTTATACATTTAATAAGCACATCAATCACTAAAAACAAAAAAAAATACTATTCGTTGCCTAGTTTTCGTGATATTACACCTGAAATCGGATCAAACTACCTAAAAATTGTGTGTTTTTTTTAAATCCGAAAATTGGTTAACTTTGAACAGTTATGTCTTCTAAACTAAAAATCTGATATTGTTAAGAGTAGCATATTTGAGATCGTTGAAAAGTTTACTATAAGATGGATTCATTTAAAATTTCGCAGGCGCACATGAAAATTTTGATTTTTGCAACCTCGTTTGCTCTACGGGTGCCACTGTGCGACGTTGGTTATGCTCAAAATATTAAATATAACTATTCACAACAGATGTCAAAGAGAAAATCTTATAGGAAAAAAGAAAATGAAAAGCTACAGCAGGGGCGAAGAAACTGATTTAAAATATTTGTTGCATAGAGGCCTACGGCAAATCAATGATACTCTCCACAATAGAATCTTTGTCGGTTCAAGGTAGTCGCAAAAGGTTGTAATACACGTGTGTCATGCTAAATTAAACCATAAATAATATACTTTATTTCTCCTTTCTATGCTGTGAAAATATACGTACTAATGCACATTTTTTAACTGTGTTCAGAAGGAATTCAGTAAGACCAGTAATAAATACAATCGTAAAATCTTTAACAATTATAAAATAACTGTTAAGATATAAATATGTTCAACAAATAAGGTAAATTTTAATTTTTCTCAAATGTATTTATATATTACAATATACATACATATATTGTGCAAGCATTTCAATCCTCGAAGCAGTTCTAATATGCATTGTTTATTGGTATATCTTTGAGCTCTCTCAAAGCTTTGCTTTTTTTTAGAAATCGGATGAATATACAAGCTACGGCATGTTTTTGGACATAAATTACGTACAACCAATGGCGAGCAAGTGCATTATCGTGGCGCAAAATTCCATGATTATGCGTCAACCGATATGTCTGTAACACTTGTAAACAATTTTCTGATGCAGAGTACAATCAACGTCTACAGCAGTAACTTATCATGTGCTTTTGAGCACTTACTTCTATTTCTGAATTTTATGCTTTTCGGAAACGAACAAAACATACTAAAACTATAACCAAATGGTCTACACGAATGCAATAACAAAGGATAATGGAATGTATTTAGCCTACGAATTTGAAAATTCGAGTTATTTTTATAGACCTATTTATAGACGTGTTTATGTTTTCAGTAGTGTACTTAATTTTAGAAAACACACACGACTAAGGCTTCCCAAAAATCTAGTTCCCTACGAAAACAGCTATCGTGTGTATATCCGATAACAATGCAACTCATCTCCCCAATTCCAGGATCCCTCTTTTAACGCACTGCGGGATGCGGTTCTGTCAACTCAACGTTGGTAGAGGGTTCGGAAGATTTTCAGAGATTTTGATAGAAACTTCCAAGAGGTTTGTTTGCAGTGTCAAT
The DNA here is from genome assembly GCA_932526305.1 of Epicampocera succincta. NCBI lineage: Eukaryota > Metazoa > Arthropoda > Insecta > Diptera > Tachinidae > Epicampocera > Epicampocera succincta. The sequence continues at coordinate 26,234,242 of OW052038.1, read as the reverse complement.
TCTCTCCATAGCCCATAAAGCAGAGTGCCTAGCTTGGGAATGCCAAAACTTCCTCCTTGGGAGACGAAAAACGGAGGTAAATATGAAATTTCTCAAAAATATTTGTACTTTCTTAGCAACTTTTATACAACGAGTGTCTTCGGTTCTAAATATAATTTTGTGGATCTTTTGTGTAAACAGCAGAGGATCGCATTCAAACTGAGAAGATCATCAGCAATAATCATATAAAATTTCACTGGTATATCTTAAATGGCTCACTGAAATGTCATTTGGATCTCTTAATGCTTAAAGAATCTTAATAGTTTCACCATGCATACGTTTTCTCAAAGATGCAGAGTTTCACTAATTTGTGTAAGCCCCGTATTAGTAATACTCGTTCTCATACGACGGTAATTTAAAGAAACCATTTATGAATGGAGGATTGTTTATCTTTTAAAGAGTTTTCATCAGCGTTTAAAAACTTCTTATATTTGTAATTGCTTTTGCTTCTGCTTCAAAGCAAAGTGCAAACAGTCGAAAACTTATTTACTACATATGCTGCTGGCAAATATGTGATGTACTGCTCTTCTTTTGTTTGTGCAATTTCAAGCGTTGCTTTTGTATTATTGTTGTTGTCCTCATGAAACAATTAAAATCAAAACCAAAGAAAACTCATGTTATTTGCAGCTTTAACTTCGGAAGTTATTAAAAGTTGAAGTCAATCAAACCAAACACTGTTCGAACATGTCGACTGTTGAAGCGATTTGTATCCTGTCTTATCCTAATGTATTCACTAGGTTTGTTGTTGGTGACTTAACTTCGACTAATTACATATGTATACTTTGAGAAGTTAAAGAAGAGGCAATAGCGATCACACATATCTTTCCATAAAGTATGTTGCACTATCACGGCTAAAGCAAAAATTCTTTTTGAAGTAATTTTTTTTTTAATTAATGAAATTAATTTTATATGTACATATGTACATACTAAGTGTATTTAAATGATTTTATGCTTACATTTGTATCAGAATAAGTATGGACAACATTATTTCAATATTCAATATTTCAGCAAATACTTTCACAGGTCGATAAGAGCTACGTTTATATACTAAATTAAACATACATATCTTCCTCATCAGATGAGGAATATTAATCCAACAGCTGATTCTTTGCACATTTCTGCACATATGTACGTATAATTGATGCCGTAATATCCATATTTCTTTAGTTTATTTTTAAAAAAGATAGAAACAGAAAAATGCAGTTGCCATATTGCCGATTTGTCGACCCAAATTTCAAACTATTACTTCAGTTGAATTTTTCAACACCGAGTCCATTAAGATTCTATGTCACAAACAATCTAGCATTAAAAATGTAATGTTTTCTGATTGTTTTTCTATAAAATAGTAGAGAAATTAACTTTGAAAACATAATTTATTAGCATCCTAATTGAAAGCGATTTTTCCACCTTCGTCCGGTAGCACTATTTATACAATAACAAAAGTGAAATGTATTTCAGAGCAATTTTATTGATACCGTCTTTGAGCGATTTTGCAGCTGAAGCTCGGCTGCAGCCTCTTTTAAGTACTGTTATATCCCTACGTGAGTCTTTTGCTTTATGAGAGAATTATTCGCACTATGCAGGTAAGAAGTTCTTATACTTTTTGCATTTGTTGAAACTTCCCCAAGCTTAGATAGCGGTGATCGCGATGAGGAAGGTCTTTCGATATTATTTGTTGTTTTTGGGTAATAATTTTTGCCAATGTTTGTGCTCTGTTCAACACACTTGTTTAAATTTGGTGCATTTCCACTTAAATTTAAGTTTAGACTAGTCTTGGCTTCACCTTTAAATAATTTCTGTTAAATTCAGGCTCATTACTATTTTCACTGCTAGCTTTTATCAATAAATAGCCTTTCGGCTATTGGGCCTACTCGCACTGTTTTTTCCTTTATTTTTTATTATCTATTTTTAAAAATTTGAATAAAATTTTCTAAGAGAAAAAAGTGTTTTATTACCCAGCAAAATGTGTGCTATTGTTAATATAGCAGACTAAAAATAACACATCCGTATTGATTGATGATTGCGACAAAAACCATATATAACATACTTAGAAAGCAATGTTGGTTTGCTTTGGAATGGTTACTGAAAAGTCAGATCAGCATTAGCCAAATTTTGACATCGCAGAAAAAAAAAAATAACATAAAAAGAACTTAAAAAACAAAATGTGCGTATATCAACAAGTAAAGCAAACCTAGCAAAGTTTTGAAATTACTTTTCTTAATTTTGTTTATAGCATTCCCGTTAGTATAGTGTTTCACCGTGGATTTTAGTTGCCTAATTTCAAACAAATTTGTAGATTGCCTGTTTTCTTAAAGCCGGGGCACATAGAATCCGGCATGTATTGCACTTTGCCTTTTTCAACTAACAACTAAGTTAAATACAGGTTTTTGACTTTTGTTACATAAAGTACGTCGACTTCAACTCAACGTATCAAAGTTGAGCAACTTTTAACGTACGTTGAGTACTTTGACAGCTTTCAATAAATTTTTTGGTTGCTTTGATTTATTACTTTTTGTGCAACGGGAAATAAATAAGAAAAAACTGATTTGGAAAATAAATTAATTTAGGCAGTGTTTGTGTGTGTTTGTGTAATAATTACATGCGTTAACAAAGTACTCATTGTGCCAACCTCATCCGTTATTGCCTTAGCGTAAAAAAAGGCAAAGTACAACGCATGACGGTTTCTATGTACCCCTGCCTTTAGTATTACTTGCAACTCCGTTCAAGTCTCGAATCGTATTATGAGGTCATAGTCTTTAACATGAAACAGCTAATTTAATTCAGATTTCATGTCACTCACAACAAAAAAATTAAAAATTTAAGACAGGAATCAACAACAATATTTCAAATTGCTTCTTGTTATTTTTCGTATATATCGAATGAAAGCTTTTGCTAGAAGCATAACATTGCAAAGCATTTTCATTTGTAATACTATAGTATGGCATTGCAAGCAATTTATTTTTATTATTCACACTTTTGTGTTTCCTTTTACGTACTATTCTTTAACATTGATTTTAAACCCTTTTACGTTGGCAACCAAAGTACAATTAAAGAAGTTAGATTTTTTAAAACATAATATTTAATATTTTGCCAAACTAGCTGACTGCCAACGTGAACAGCAGATATTAGAGAATAAGATTTCTGACAGGTACGCGCACGCAGTATTAATTTGCTCTAATAGGCTTTTTACACTAACCACATTTTCATGAAACGCATGGAAGATGTTGAAAATGTGAAGCAGCAGTTTACATTGTCAACATCTTTCGTTTATTCAGCAGTCAAAAACACATTTAAAGAAAAAGACGAAAAAGTGAAAAATGAATTTTGAAAATAAATTAATAATTGGATTAGTTGTTGGTTTGCAAGAACAAAATCAAATTTTAAGACATTACAGTAAAATAATGAAGGCCATTCTGGAAGAAGATGATGATGAAGAATTTTTGATGGACATGAGCATGAATGTTTGTAAGTCAAAATATGTACAATAAATTTGTTCAATGCAGATCCGGCCCTGCAGTTATTTATTTCTTAAAATTTGAGTGCCTGTAAATATTACCTCTAGTTACAATTTTTTGCTTACAATAACAAACATACATACATATGTACATGCAGGCAAACATTTATTATATGAATAAAACAAAAGCGTACTGTTACATATTTTTATAATGATCATTAACTTTGTACATTTTGTCTTCTTTAAATAAAACTTATTGAAATTTGTTCAGTTCACTAAAAGCAAAGTAAAAGGACAGACGTTTTCTTTCGCTATACAAATATATTTGTTAAATTTGCAGTGGCCTGCAAAAAAGCTTGTAGGCACAAAACTTGTAAAATTGTAATTATGTACATATAATATCTATGCATACATACATATCCATGTTTTAAGAGTCGCTATGAAATATTTTTTAGTGATGCCAGGATGTAATATTTTACTCAGTAGAAAAAGGCTATAACTCTAAAATAAAATGAAAATAAAAACATGCAACAATACGATTTATATCTTTCTGGAAGAGCATCTACACTTAATTAATTAAGTTAATTAAGCTGATACATTTTGCCTTTTTCCTTTTCTAAACTCTACCCGCATTTTTATAATTTAGTGTTAGATAAAATGTTCTGCAATTCAGCCGAGGGCTTCCGCAGCATCTCATTGCCTACCATATACATGTATGACTTACATCGATTTGAATATTTAAGTATTTACTACGTTGCCAGCCTTTGAATGTCACAGTATTACAGTCCCGAAGTCCCGAAAAGTTCACCGAAAGGTTCATCCAAAAAAAACTTCTATTTATTTACTGCATTTTTTTTGGTAAACCAATTTTAGAAGTTTTTGTACTTATATCAAGAATTTTCTTCGCTTTAATGCTTTCAAAGAATTTTCTACATCATTTCTGGAAGGCTGTTGGAAAGTTTTTTTCACCGAATGTTTGCCGATGGATTGATGGATTTTCTGATTCAGCGCAAGTTGAGCTACATATAGCTTGTTTTGAGGAGAACATCAAGTTATGAAAGCTCGAGTTACGCAAAAAGAATTATACGGTACTTATTTTCATAACGCTACTGACAGAGCAAAAGTCGTAGTAAATTTTATCCAGAAATATTCAAGCATATTAACTTATAATAAAAAAAACCTACATACATACATATATAGATTTTTCGAAAATAGCACGTCGAATTTAGCCAATCTTTAAATTGGGCGGAAATTTTAAATTATTTTGTGCGCAGTTCTCGTGCGCTTTTTAGATGCACTATAAGAGTTTGACTTTTAAAATCTAATTTTTCTCATGCAAATCCAAGTTGGCAGGCTCTTTGATTTTGTATCAAGTTGAAAATTGTTTTTTATTTTATAGAAATAAATGAAATAAAAAAAGATTTTGAAACGATTATGTTTAGTAACATGATTATGTGTTCTTAATTTAAAAAAAACTAATTTATATTTTTTTCCATTCTACCGTTTTTAGTTTTACAAACAACAACAAAGAAGTTGAAAATACAATTAAATATTTAATTGTGCTTAAAGAAAATCAATTTCCCTACCCACCACAAAATCTACAGTACAAAGTTGTTAAATATCTAACAGTTTCTACACACATAGTAAGTTAAATCTAAAATAGTGTTAATTTCCTTCCATTGTCAGTATCATTTTGATACAGCTTTTATCTAGGATGAGAATTGACCATTTGTGGTTACAATAGAAGATCAATGAACTTAACAAAAATACAACACAAACAGTAACAACAACGTAAACGGTAACCCTTTGCAATTAATCAGTTATTTCATTTCCAAGTAGAAACTAAATATTAAACTTAATAAACATGAGTTTAAGGGAAAAATTATAACATTTAAAATTGAATAACAGCTCAGGGAATAAATTACTATTAATATAAAAATTTATTTGCTGATACATATCTAAAACAAATAAATAAATATAAGTTTTTTCTACTGATATCTAAACAAATGTGTATGAAAAATATACAAAATGTTTTTAATTTAAAAAAATAGTTTTTCTCCTAATATCAGCCATGAAGTGGTTTCAAATCACACAAAAAGCATTCTGTCCCCAAAGTTGTTGTCATGTGGTTTTAAAGCTTCTTTAAGTCGCTTGCTTATTTTGTTTTGTTTTCGATTACACATATTGTATATTCTTGCAAAAAAATTAAATGCTTATGGTCAGGTAAAACATATTCCATGGTCAGCAAGCTGGCACGCAGCAAAAAGACTTGTCTGGTTTTAAAATCTTGTAATTTTTTGCAGATTCTCTAATTTCTTTTCTGGATTAAAAAAAATAATTGGCAACAATGTTTGAAAATTTATTTCCTTTATTCGTGGTCCTGCTTGCATGCATTTACAAACAACCTCATCAATACACTTTTCTCGCAGAGATTTCAAATAAAATATGAAATAATATACATATGAACAATCTTTGAGTTTAACTATTTTTTGTTTTTGTACCTGGAAAAAACCTGCAGAATTTTCTTCAATAGCATTTAAATTTTTTTTCTTTTTACTGTTTGCGAATATTATAGTTTGTTGTTGCTTTGTTTTTGATTTAGAAAAAGAGATGTATTAAATGAAATGTAACTTTTACGTCTACATAAATACCAATGTATGTATGTACTTATATGTATATACATAGGCAAAGCTTTATCAATTTGTAATACCGATTAGTGAAAACAAAAATGTTTGTACTTACATAAATAAATAATTTCATGATTATTAACCGTTTATAAGCAAAATTCACTAAAGTTCTATTCATAAATTATTATTAGCCTTATTAACCATCCATAAAATTGGGAATTTTATTATTGGACTTACCCTTCTTTAAACCAATAATAAAGTAACAATTTGACATTTTCTTTGTATAGATGCTTAATTATGATAAATAGTTTTTCGTAATATTTTGGTTAAATTGTGAAAAGAACTGTTTTAATTTATAATGTGAGCTCCACAAATAGAATTCGATTAACAAGTAGTTGAAATCAATATTAAGAAAAAAAGTTAGAATCCCAAATATTTACAGATACTTTAGTTCTGCTTTCAAATATTAGGCAACCTAAGGTATACAAGGAAAGAGCTAATCCTTTTGCAATTCCAATGACTAGTTGAAATCAAATACTGATTTAAAAAATCTACCGTACCCAAAATTAGATGCTTTGTAAGCGAAAGTATCTCATATTATTCTCAGTACCACGACGATGCTACCGATTTCCATAATCTAACACGAGCGACTTTGAACTCATCCATTTAAGTTAAGAAATTAAATAAATGTAATAGTGATGTACATACATACATAAACCAAATGTTTACAAACCCGGTACTGAAGCATTTTTATTCTCCGTACTTTATTAAAAATAGATAGACATCTTTAACAGCTACAGAGCTATTATTGTTGATTTATGAATACAGATTTTTATAAGAGGTTTATTGGACACAAATTGTTTCATAATAATTATACTCTTTAAACCAACAGTAAGAATTTATTTATTATTTTATTTATACTGCTGGTAAGCTTTAAAAGAAATTTTATAACTTGCAAAGTAAATTTACAAGTTATAACAGCAGAGAATGGTCGGAGTAACGAAGACCATATGCATGGGATGGTGTTAATAGACTATCACAATTGTCTCCGTGACCAATTTAATACGACCCATGTTAGCACATAAGAAGTAGTATCGTGGCGACATGAAATTCTTCAAATGAAAGGTAGAACACGACAGTTATGCATGTGAGGCAACAGTTAACCAGTGACAGCAAAACGCAAATCTCACTTAAACTTAAACGCACTTAAAAAATAAATACTACGACGCGAGAGCTGCTCTTCAGCCCATTGCTTCTTTACGACTGAAGTCAATATTTAAAGTTGTCTCTACTATTCAATTTGAAAAATATAAATACCCATGTCAATGTGAAATAAATTTGATCTTGAACAGTTTTGCATTGCATTAAATAGCATAACAATCCTGTCGGAATTTTGTGAGCTACCTCATACTCATTTACGACCGACTCATAAACCAGCTAAGACGTGAGCTAGTTGTCGTTGCCCTTTCATACATTAATGTTAAAAAATAACAAACTCTTCTATTCTTATGCATGTTAAAGACTCATCAAGAGTAAGACTGTGTTTAGAATAAATGTATGCTTATATTTTAACAAGAGAAAACAAAAATTCCCGTCTAGTGATGGGACAAGGGTAAATACCAAAATGTTAAATTGGGTATTTAAAGGTAAATACCCAGGTATTTACCCAAGCACCTGGGTATTTACCCAAAATGTGGGTATAAATCAGAATTAAGAAAAATTTTAATAACTTAAAAGAATTTAAGTTTTAATTATGAATTAGATTTTTAATAACAAATGAAATAATTTTTAAATTTAATCATAATCGCTGTCGCTGTCCGTATCCGATAACAACTCATATCGAGTAGAGTGCGTGATTCCTGTTGAAGTTGAAGGGATATCGTCTTGAGTACCTTCTAGTGAAGAGTTCATTGCATTTTCAAATTGAGGGGAGTGCGTGCTTTCTGCTGAAGGTGGTAAACTGTTTTTAAAAAGCAAGTTCCAGTTGCACGATATATATATGCTATTTTTTCCTGGCCTTTGTGTTGTTAAACGGTTCCCTTTTTTTGAGTGAATGAAGCTGTGGGTGCTAAAGGAACGTTCAGTAGCAGCTGAAGTACAGGGAGCTGTTAAAATTCGAACTGCTAATTTGCTTAATTGGGTGCTTCCACAAATTCCTTTCCACCAAGTTACTGGAGAAATTTCATCCAAACAGCTCCAGACAAAAGTTTTTGCCCAGAAATCATTTCTGGCCTTGTAATTGGCAAAATCTGCCATTACATTTATGTTTAGTGCCTGTGACATTGTGTGAATGAATTCCAGTGCATCTACCTCCTCAGACGGATCAAGATCACTTCCTTGTGCCTTAGGATCTAGCAAGTTCACAGCTAAATGTATCGGTTTTATGGTTTTTTTAAATCGTGTATCAAATATGGTTGATAGCTAATTTTTTTCGGCTTCATTCAGTATCATAGTTGAATCAAACTCTAATTCAAGCTTACTCTTAATTTCATTAAACGCGAAATATACCCTGTGTATATTAAATACATTTGATTCGAGCTTACAAATCCATTCTGTAATGCAACCGAATATGTTGGAGCTTAAATTTAATTGCTCCCAAAAGATTTCGCTAAGTAACTGTGATTTTATATCGGCTTGTAGATTAATTTGTTTATGAACTGCTAAGACCTGAAGGGATGCTTTAGTTTTTATTAGACTCTGCATTGAGTAGAAGTAACTTCCCCATCTTGTTTTGGCTGGCAGTTTTAATTGTTCACCGATTCCTTTTTCTTTCACAATTTTAGTTAAAGTTGCTGTTAGAACTTGGTTGTTTTTAAGTGTTTTGATAATATTTACAACATATGAGTAATTCTTCTGTAAGGTATCGCATTTAAAAAAATCCTGACAAATTAAATGAAGACCATTTGCTACACAACCCATAGGCACAACATTTTGGTATGCTTCTTTTACTATTTTGAACGCCTTTTGCATATTTGCAGCATTGTCACCAATTAACACAAAAAACTTTTCTTTACCGTATTCCTTCATGATTTTAATAATTTCTTGTGATAAATACTGAGCTGTATGCCGATTGTCCTGTTTTGACAGACTTTTCACAAATACAGTTTCTGGCTTTGATATGAGATAGTTTACAACACCTTCATTACGAATGTTACTCCATCCATCACATTGAAGATGTAAACAATTTGCTGCTTTTAGTTGCAGGGTAATGTCCATACCCATCTCGTTATAAATTTTGAGCTTGAAACTTCATTGCTACTTTTGCTTCTATGAAAATGTTTCCAAATAGTTTCATTTTTCGGTCTTCCCATCATTTAAAATATAATTATCAACGCGCGCACTTTATTCTATTTACGCTGGGAACAAATATTTAAGAATGAATGAACAAAATTCATTTTATGCACCTGAGGCTCAAGCTTGAGTTTCAAAATTTTACTCTTTCTATTTTTTTTTTTTTTTTTTTTTTTTTTTTTTTTTTTTTTTTTTTTTTTTAAATAGAGAAGTAGCGCTCAGGTAATTATTGCCTACTGACTTTTGCAATTGCTTCAGCATTGTTGTTGCCATCGCTCCCACTCATTACATTGAATTGCCATAAGCACCCTGATTAGCGGTTCTTATTAAGAATTGTTGTTCTGTTTGATGCGGTCAAAACTACCTTATCTGAGCAAAACACATCAAGAAATATATAAACAAAATACACTTAAACAAAATATGTTCAAAATAAATTCGAAAATGTTCACATTTCTCTTACTCTACGTAACAATGAGTATTTGTTATTCAAATGAGTATTTACCCGAAATTAGATAAATATCCGGGTATGAAAGTGGGTATAAATGAGTAAATACCCAGCGTTGGATAAATACCCAGGTCTAAACCCATCACTATTCCAGTCACATACAAAAATAAAACTATTGGTTTTTGTATAAGTTTTAACACAAAAACTAGAAAAAATACCTGCTCTTTCGCCAGTTGCTTTGTTTCATCAGCTTTTGTGATCAGTTTGAGTAGAGATTTCACCTTATACGGTAAGATATATGTACATATATATAATTATTATAAAGATAATTATTTAATCGAGTAAATAATTTCAGGTTTGTTGTCATCCCCAACAAACGGTCAACTGCAAAAACCTCTTACAGAAATTACTTCTCTGGACTTAGTTTGGGCTTGCAGCATGGACGGAGTGCACGGAAAAGTGCCACTTATAAGCTTTAAAAGAACTTTTTATACTTTAAAACCACACATATACATATATGAATACGTATATATGTAAATACTTAAATGTTGGTTTGGAAATTCGTATAAATTTTGATGAATTCATGTTCTAATCATTAACCAGATTCAATTCATGACAATATGGAAGAAGATCCCGAAAAAGCATTAAGAAATGCATTAAAGCTCATTAAGAAGCAACATTTTCGAAACATTTGTTTAATGAAACAAAAAGAAAATAAATAATATTCATGTATTTAACTATTCACCTCGCAAATAACTCACAATGCACTCGAATTGCATGTGCCATAAACTAACTAAAAATGAGCTAGTATATGGTTAGCTGAAACTTACGCAGAGCGAGTGAGTACTGACTCATGCGTCGAACATTGCGCGTCAAAACTGAATAGCACTTACCACAGAAAATTAGTTAGCTTTTGAGTCATCTGTAGCTCATCCCTTATCAACCATCAACTAGTTTTAAGTTAACTCAACTCCTGATAGGGAAGACTCATCCAAAGGACATTATTGTTCAAATTAAGGGAAGCGAAATTTTAAAGGCAAATTCATTTAGTCTTCATAGGTATTGTTTGTCCCAGAAGGACCAGGACCGATAACTTCTTCAATAGGAATACTGATCATTCCTTAGAAAGGCTTTTCATGCAATTCCGATACCATGCTATATGGTTCAACCCGTAGTACAGGAATCTGGCAGAAGACCGCGTGCAGGTTTCCAACTTTTATTGCAGGTTTAAGGCTTATAATTACTTTAACTTTTTCCAGTTAACTCTTTAAAAATAATTTTTCTTACATTAAATGAATTTTGGTTCCATTGCCTTAATCGCAATAAAGAGATGTGTCATTCTATCTTATATAGGAAACAAACATTGTGTGTAAACTATTGGTCCACATGGCAACAGTAATAATTACAGGCCAAAAATTCAAATTAACAAAAGAGCGTTACTATAAAGCAGTTGTTCCCAGTTAACAATTACAATACAATTTACTATTACAATACATTTTTTTTACTTTCTTAAAAGATATTAGTAACAGCAATAAATTACAATAAATGTGCATATTAAGTTTAAAAGGGAACAAACCGATTGAGCTGGACTCTAATAATTAAAAATCCTCTTTTTTCGTACCAAGTTTCGTTCTATTACACGTCACGGTAACAAATTGTATTATTCTAGAAATTTATCCCCAATCACCAAATTACGCATGTTTCATAACATTTTTATAACATAAACTATTTCGCTAAAAATTTTTTATTATCTTCAGAAAAAATTAAGTAGATTCTAAAGTTACATGTGTGTGAAGTTGGATCCGTTTTCCACACCCACATATGTTTTATAATAACCGGTTGTGCAGAAGGGACTTTCCTAATATAATAGAATATTTGGTAACATTTACTTTTTATTTAAGTAATATAAAAATGAAAAAGAAATTTAAAAAACTCCATCTACGTTTTTAAGTTATAATATGGAAAAATGGTGCAAAATAGCGTAAGCTAAGTTTCGAGATCGTAGGTTCGATTCCTACCAAAGAGTCTGGTGAAAAACCAATAGCCAAAAATTTTTTTGTAATAAAACCAATTACTAAAAAATACCCCGAGCACTGGTCCCAAAAACACATACCAGTGATTCACATGCTAAGAAAGTTTATAACGGGTGTTGTTACTTAAAGACTAAGAGCATTGCAAGGCGTATCATGCGAGCACGCATCGACGTGTTTACATTATCCAGGGTTCGAATTGAAATGGCTGCTGACAGTTGATGTAGCTCCTACAAAATAAATTGTTATTCTCTAGCTAAAAAATATGTTTACAAGTACTTTCTTATCTTATTTAATGAGAGGAAAAAATATATAAATATATGGCAATTTAAAATCAAATTTACAAGTCGCTCCACCTGGAAAAAAATATATTTATTTGTAACATGAAAAGTTCGAAATATGAATTTGCGTCAAGTTTTGTACCAAGAAATAAAGCCTGAGCTCCAAAAGATTTTTTTATGAAATCCAGTTTTTATATACTGTTGCGTGTACTACATCTATAGAAGAAATATTCTGAAATAAAATTTTTCTCTTTCTTAACCCTAAAGAAGGCTCCAAAACTCTATATTAATACTGCCTTTATTTTTACTATACTATTGAGCTCAAAATATAACAGCTTAAACTATAAGTTAGACACACTTTAAAATTCTCAAAAGACAATATCAAATGACACTGACATCATAAAAACAGCAACAAAACAACGAACGCCCAAATACTTAACGAACGCAAAACATGGAGTAACAAAATAAAAGTTCCAAATAACGTTGACTTTTACTCCAGCCTTTAAAAAGTGCAATCAACTAACTAACGTGTTTAACAGAGTGATAAATAAACACAACTCCAAAAAAAAGAGACCAGAATGAAGGAGCTGCGAGTAGGCGGTCAAGCACAATACATTATAACGTTTTTCCAAAACTAAACAGCAAGAGTAAGAGGTTTACAGTGGGTCATTTTGTGAAGGAAATAGCATAATATTAAAAGTTAAAACTTTTTATGGGATTAGCTTCTGTTGTTTGAACTTGGTTCATTATAGTGCATTTATTTCAAAGCGAAATCTAGTTGATTTATATGAAAATCTATTTCAGCTCTTTTCTGAAATTCATCATTCATTACATAGTTAAAGCAGCTGGTTAAAAAGCACTTATATTATAAAAAAGTTCATATGTACATACATAATTATAAGGGAAAAATTAAAATAAAGTTGAATTTTTTTGCATTTGGCCAAGTTGACATATTAGCGCCTTCTTCATATACAATAATTTTCCATCCAACGACAGTAACAAAGTACCAGAAAATTAATGTCTTTGGTCATATACCGACTAACAAGTTCAGTGGCAAAATCTGTCTGAAATGCCCCTGTAATATACGAAAAATTATGACCGGCGACAGTGATATTTTATTGACAGTTTAAACAGGAAGGTTTTTTTTTATCAGGAGAAACATGATATGAGTGTTTTTATACAATATCTTTTGATTCTTAGCGTTGTACGGAACTCTCATACAACTGAAAAACTAGTTAAGCAACTTTTGCAATCTATTTTACAAAATTTTAAATAATAAGCAAATTTAATAATAATTAAAAACATATCATAACTAAAAAAAAAAACAGCTCAGTAAACAACAGTTGTTAACTGTTGCACTATTTACATAAATATATACATCTTAAATATTATTTTCTAAAAGGTAGGTCAAGTACATGTACACTTTTTAACCTACGCACTTCGTTCCTATCGTCTAATAAATTGATGGCTAGCACATTGGAATGATGGCTAAGTCGGTTTAGATATCTGTCGCTGAAACGATTAATTTCTTCTTTGACCATTGCGATGCTAAGATCTTTATGAATATTGTTGTTTCTGATGAACCAGGGAGCATTAGTAATTATGCGAATAGTTTTGGAAGTTAAGCAACTTAAAAAGATTTAACCCTAGTTAAAACATAAAAAATTATTTCTCAACAACATATTCTGAACCACTGTGTGCCTTACAAACGATCACCTTTGACTCAAACCCAACAATATAAACCTTTAAAAAATATATAAGGGGGCGCAGCCAATGAAAACTCACAAAATCAACTGCACTTCAAATAAATAAAAAAAAACAACAATAAAAAAAATAGCTACAATAAAAAAGAAAACAAAACGCTTGAGACGATAAAATTACACCAACAAAATGTTCGTTAGAATTTTTTATTACCTTTTTCCTTTAATGTTTTCTTTTTTAAATACATTTCAATACATTGCCAAAGACACTACAAAAATAAGCTCTTAAAATCGTCATTGCTCAAAAACATTCCTCAGCAACAAGCGGACTAAGGTCTGGCTGGCAGGCAAAGGGAATAACAACTGCTTACAAACAAGTATCTCACCATCATCAAATGCTGGAATCATTCATTGTTAGCTATTTGGCTGGACGTTGTAGCCTTCTGGTCTCTCGGCCGTTTTATTCGTCATTCATTCGGAAAACAAAAAGAACTTTTGAAAATAAACAGAAGGAGAAAATAAAGTGATTCCATTTTTCTTTTGCAACATTTTCTTAAATTTTGTTTACAGAAAATTGTAAAATGCAGAAAAATGTTTGAGCATTAAAATCAAAAGAGCATAAATATTTTCAGTCGCCTTTTTGTGCCTGTCTTAAAATATAACACAAAAAAAAAATTATAACTATTAAATTTATGTATATATATACATATGTATGTATGTATGTAAATAGTTGTATACATAGCAAGTACATACATACATATTTTGTAAAACTCATACTTTTAGTATTCGCAGATGCCTTTTTTTTTAAATGTGCAAGAAGATGCATGGATTGTTTCGATATATAATATCGTACAACGCAGAGAAGCGAAATTGGTTTTTGGCGAGTATCGATAAGTATTATCAGAAATTGAAATAAATCTTCAAAAAAATACAATATTCAAATCTTAATGCTAAAAAAATATTTCTTAGTTAAGCCAGTAGTATACATAAAGTAATATTTCACCTACACATTGTGTCATAGAAACCAAGTCGGTTTTGATGTTTCTTGGTTTTCAAAAATAATATTGGTTTCATTTGGTGTCATGAAACCAAGTCGGGTTTCTTATTATCGAATGCAAACAAAACCAATATTCGAATCAGTTGTTGTTTACATTGGTATAATTGTGTACAATTTTAGTTATAATTTTTTGGACAAAATATAAGGTATGTATATTAAAGATATAAAAAATGTCTGTGTTCCAATAAAAAAATGAAAGAAAATGAGCAATGCTGTTGTTTTATATGTATTTGCTATTGGAGGAAGAGCGTTCGGAAAAGTTCAGAAGAAAGATTGTAACAATCTACTTAAACTGCCGGAGAGAGCGTAAGTATACTTTTCATAAAGTTTCTGTAAAGTTCACATTTAAAGCTGCCTTGCAGGTTCATAGAATACTACCAACTAAACAAAGAAGCTTTTCGGATGGTCCTAGAAGCAATAAGATTCCGCCACTGTTACAACTTGCAGCGTCCTTGCGGTTTTTAGCTGAAGGGTCATATCAAAGAGCTGTTGGAAATGACTCTAGCATACATATGTCTGGGTAGGAGCACAGAGTAAAGCATTTTGAATGATATACTTAATCTTATAGAGAAGTAAATTTGCCCTCAATGGGTGCATCTTAAAATGGACTGCAACGAAAAGGAGAGATCAAGGGATTATTTCTACAATAAGCACAAAATTCCTTCAATAATTGTCCGCATCGATGGGACGCAGACATAAATAAAACCTACTTGCAACGAGCATTTATACTTTAATCGAAAATGATATTTCAGTATGAATGCCATGACTGTAAGTACAGCACCATTTTACATTATTTACGTACATACTAACATACATATGTATGTATGTATAGTAATTTTTTAAAACTATTTTAAATGAATTAATATTTGTATATACATATGTACGTTCTCTATGTTCGGATTTGTAACCAAGACATGACAATACGAGCAGTAGGTGCACGGTATCCCGCTTCTAGCCATGATGCTTTTATATGGAATATTAGTAGTGCCAGACAACATTTCCTTAGGAGAACGGACAGCAATATTATTGGACGATTGTGGATATGGCATTGAGACTTTTTTTATTAACTTCATACAGAGATCCACTCTACGACTCAATAGAGTATAAGTTCAACTTGGCTCACTCATCGCCCCGTAATATTGTGGTGCGAACATTAGGGGTGTTAAAAAGTCGATTTCGCTGCTTAATGAGCACTTTATATTATAATCCAGGAAAAGTTGTGAAAATTATTAATACTTGCTGTGCGCTTCACAACATATGAAGAAGATACAACGTGCAATACAATGAAAATGGCATAGCTTTATCATCACATGAAAGTGAAAATGACGTTTCATTACTATCAAATTCGTCTCTACGAAGTGAAGGTCAGAGAATCAGTTTATCGAATTCAAATTTCAGTATATCGAGATCCAATTGATTCCTTTTTATCTCGTTTTTCGCTTGCATTGCTTGTAAAACTCTCCTATTGATATGTAACAATTCATTTTCCAGTTTTTCGACTGCATTTGCGATAGTCTGTTGTACTTTTTCTAGCCCTCTGTACACCCGTCGTAAGCTAATTGCGTTTTCTATTTTTAATAGATCGTCCAACTTTTCATTCTGCTCCAGCTTTATCTTACTATCCTGATCCAAAAAATTGTTTAATTTCTGACCATACATATGGAAAAATTCCTCATCAGTGTCTGTCAACTTGTGTTTAGAAAAAGGTCCTCCAACGGTTGCCCTGCGCTCAGAGTTGTTTTGCGCAAGCTTTCTTTTGACTTCGGTTTTCCACTCAGTCCATATCTATACGTAAAAAAACTACACTTCAACAACACGAAACAATTTAATTTCTTGCACACATTTTACATACTGCAGCTGTTAACTGCTTCGTTTTTTAGGAAGTAAAACCGATAACATTGGTTTCTGTGACACCTAAAACCAACACTAATTCTATTTCGAACATAAAACTGATAACATTGGAATTCATGACACCAAGTTACTCGTATTTTGTTTGTCTTTTTCAAAACCAATTCCAATAATATTGGTTTCTATGGCACGCCTGAGTATCAGTAAATATGTATATATTTCTTGGGCGCCAATGGCCACAAGGACATTTGCACTTTAGAGATGAGTATGACCGCTATCTTAGCCGCTGAGGACAGCATTCCTTCCTTCCATCAGCATTTCGGAGATATAAATTAATTAATTAGATTAATAAATTAATTAAATCAGCTTTCAGTTACATTACATTTCTATACATGTATTTTTTTTCATAATAATTTTTTTTTGATTCACAAAAACAAAATGACCTCATACAGCAAGACGCAAAATATATGATTTCAGTTGTTTATGAATATATATTTGGGAATACTTTCCGTTGCAGGGTTACTGCATAGCAGGTGAAGTTCAGAACGCAGCTGATTTTTGTTGTTAGTGACATTCCATCAATATTTAACAAAAATAAAATACAAACTTGGAGTTTCGGCGTAATTTATTGCTGTAGTAGCTTTGAATTTGTTTTGACTCGTGTATTATCTTACTTACGATTATAGTCATATTTTCCAAACGAAGCCCTACAAATATTTTGATGTTTTTCTTTTGGTTTGAACTCTTTCGAATGTACATATATATGTATGTATTTATATTGGGTTGAGTTAAATGTTGATTTTGTTTAAAACGTGGATGAAGCAAAATTAGTTAAATTTTCTTCATTTACAAAATGATATGGAATTTTTTTTACAAATGGCGTTAATTTTTCAACGTATAGGGAAAATCGTTTTATTAAACAAAATTTACGGGCAACAGTTAATTGACCCATAGTATTCTAGGCATTATAATAATATACATAAGTTGTTAAATTTCTTTAGCCCTTGCACAAATAGGAGTAAAACTTCTAACAAAAGAGGACTATAAACCAGTGCAAAATGTTAGTCATCGTTCATGGTTATCCTATTTGTTTAATTTCTTAGGAAAAAAATGGTGAAACTGATTTTTTTTCTAAGAGAAAATCTCTTTAGGCCTATATTAACTAATAGAGATTTTTGAAGAAAACACTTTCTTTCGTTAGTTTAGTTGCTGTAGTAACATTTTGCTTTTGCTCTTAATATTGTTGTATGTTGGTAGTTTAGTTGTTATTACTATTTTCGCAATTGTATTTGGAACAAAAAAATTCAGATTATCTTCACATCTACTCTATTGAAATTTTATTTAATCATGTTCAGGCAAGGAGCCTGTATTATGCATATTTCTATACTTCAGTTGCTTTTTAACTTTCTATTATAAATCACCATTTTATTGTTTTCTAGTTACTAGAACATACAAAGTTTTACTTTTTAACCTACAGCTAATGTTTTGGTACTCGCAACTATATTCTTTCTTTATGAAACGATAGTCTACTGAATTCTTAAGTATGGGGCATTGCATTTTTAATATTTTACCTGCGTAGTCTTGGTTGGAATTGTTATATCATGCCATTGTATCATAACAGACTTGGGTGGATAAAATTGCGAACTCTAAAAAATCGACGATTGATTGTTCTGTACCTGATTAGTGGTGATGTTGATTCTAAGTTCCTCCTTAGTCAACTAAATGTCAACGTTCCTTTAATACCAACCCGCAATTTTAAAGTCTTGAAGTCTTAAAATACTACCATTCTGCATATGGTGAAAGGAAATCTTATTTATGTATATATATTATTCTTATAAAATACAGTTTTTTGTTGAATTCGCATTTAGAAAGTAAGGATGTAAGAATCGATTGCCCTATTAAATAATTAAAAAATGTGCTTATGTAAACATACACATACATATGTATAGATATACTCGTATGTAGCAAAACCTTTTTAAGGTCAACAATCTTTACCCCTTGCGCTTACAGAAGGCTCACCTTATTTACGTTTTTGATAAAATTTCTCTTCTACCATCATATAATTTTTTTACATAAAAACCGATTATCTAAAAAAATACGAGAGTTTTCCGTTTACTATTCCACAGTATATTGGGTGCGAATTAGACCGGACTTAATTTTTTTTTTCAAAAAGAGTGTACCGCCCCCTCAAATTGTTCCTTTTACGCCAATAGTGAAATTCCAAAATTTTAGACTGATTGTCCTAGGTTAAGGCGTGGCACATGCCCACTAAAGTGGCTAAAACTGGTATATATGGACTTTTCAAGAGACAAGGCACGAAAATATAAGTAAAATGTTTCATATATGTTTGTAATATATTATTTTATTGAAATTAACTTACGTTTAATGATTGCTTTTTTCGGCAAATGCTCACGATTTGTTTTCGTATGCTAACAATTTGTTGTTGTTTACGTTGATTACAGACAACACCAAAGCGTGTCTAACTCAGTACATCGAATACAGTTTCCCCATTCTTACTGACTCTGTAAACAAATATTTGGCAACAACAGAGTAAAGTCAACCACGTGTCAATTAAAAGTGAAGTGTAGGTATTTTGAGCTTTGAATCATAGAAACAAATTGCTATAAAGAGAATTTATATTGATGATATTTGCAAAATGGACACAAGAGCTAGCGAAAAAATTTATTTATTAGGATATGACGAAAACCAAATTGTTGGATCTAAGCTGCCTTCCAATGGACAAGTTTTGAAAGTTTTGTTTTATAAAGTGAAATTGGATCTTCGTTCAAGTGCATATCTGGTTATCAAAGAGGCCGAAATTTTTGGGAATAAAGCCCGTATTCCATTTCGCCAAATTGATAAAAGTGTTCAAAAAGTTGAAGCTTTATATCACCAATGGAAAAATCTGCAAAAAACGTGCAAACGCAGCACACCACTTCAAAAAAGGCGAGAAGATGAGTTTATTAAAAATATGGAAAACTTATTTGACATTGCGCACGGAAATGCGTTAGATTTAATTAAAATAGAAGAAGATAAAGAGTTTTTGAAGAATCAACGTAAAGAAGGTAGACCTGGTACAATGGTGGGATGCGATCGTTCATTATTTGAAAAAGAAAAGCGAAGAAATATTCGTATTGAGAAAGAGGTAATGCGAAGAGAAAAGCAGCGCGAAGAACAATTCCAAGTATTCCTGACAGCGAATGATTTGAGTGACAATACAGAAGAACTAATTGATGAATACGATAGTGATGATAATACTGATCAAACTGCTAATTGTAACTCTCAACAACAAAACAGAAAACGAGGAATGAAACATTTTATCACTTCCACGCTTGTTGCGACCTTGGACAAGGCCAAGGTAAGTGACAGGGATGCAGTACGTATTCTGATAGCTGTGGCTGAAGCATTGAAACATGATATCAGTACATTAGTAATCAGTAAGACATCGATTCGGCTATGCCGTAAACAATTTCGTTCGGAAACTGCTGCAAATCTGATGATGGATTTTAAAAACAAAGATATAAATCCAATTACGGTACATTGGGATGGAGAAATTTTACCATCGATCACAGGAAATGCAAAAGTGGACAGATTACCAGTTGTGATAACAACAAATGGCATTGAACATCTACTTGGAGTACCTGCCCTGGTACTGGAAAAGAACAGACAGACGCCATACTCAAACTATTAAATGAATGGAATCTAACAGAAAAGGTATTTAAAAAACAATTTCTTATAACAATAAATATAAACAACATTCTTTCCACACAAGGTACAAGCTTTATGTTTTGATACTACAGCGACAAATACAGGTAGATTACAAGTTACTTGTATTTTATTAGAACAACAGAGAATTGTTATATCTCCCTTGCCGTCATCACATACTATATGAACTCTTGCTGAAAAGTGCTTTCCTGAAATATGATTTAAAATTAAGTGGACCATCATTAGATATTTCCCAGCGTTTTAAAAAAAATTGGCCCAAAATTAATCAACAAAAATTTGCAAGTGGAATGGTGGATAAAAAAATAAATCTTGCGCTTAAAAAAACTGAACAAGACCAATTAGCTCAATTTGCCCATAAGTATGTCACTATACAACATCCCAGGGCAGACTACAAGGAGTTATTGGAATTGAGTCTTATATTTCTTGGTCGAAACACAGAGCCTGTAAGGTTTAAATTACCTGGAGCGATGCATCATGCCCGATGGATGGCTAAAGCGATATATACGGGTAAGATTTTTCTTTTCCGCCACCAATTCTCAATGTCATCAGATGAGGCAAATGCTATACAAGATATAAGTGTGTTCATTTTGAAAATTTATTTGAGACCGTGAATTGAAGCGCCAATTGCCGCGAAAGCACCCTTAAATGATTAAAATTTTATTAAAAATATTATTAAATTCAATGAATTGAATGAAATAATAAGCAATGAAGGAACGAGCAAGTTTTCGAATCACTTGTGGTACCTGACACCAGAAGCAACAGACCTTTAATTTTTTGATAATGCTGTAGACGTTGGAGAAAAGAGAAAAATGGTTGAAAATCTCAAAGAAGAACAAAATAATGAGAATAAAAGAATAGTAACCAACATGAATGAATTAAACTAAAAAAATATTTCAGATTTTGTTAATAAAAAAACATTGAGCTTTTTCGAAAGATTTAATATTGAAACTAACTTTCTAAAACTTGACCCTTCCAAGTGGCACAATGAATCCGAATTTCAAAAGGGAATGACTATTGTACAAAACTTACATGTTGTTAATGATCCCGCAGAGCGTTTTGTAAAACTTATGGAAGAATATAATGCAGCGTTAACAAAAAACCATGAAGAGAAACAATATATCTTGCAAACAGTAACTGATTATAGGAAAAAGAACGGTAGCATTAATAAATCAGACCTTTGCGATTAAGTTTAAATGTTTATCAAGAATAGTAATCATTAAACATAAGTTAATTTCAATAAAATAATATATTACAAGCATATATGAAGCATTTTACTTATATTTTTGTGCCTTGTCTCTTGAAAAGTCCATATAAACCAGTTTTAGCAACTTTAGTGGGCTACGCCTTAATCTAGAGCAATCAGTCTAAGATTTTGGAATTTCACTATTGGCGTAAAATGGAACAATTTGAGCGGGCGGTACACCTTTTTTGCAAAAAAAAATTTTTCCATACAAAAAAAGTTTGGTCTAGTGCGAATCCGTAAAGGGACATCGCGAATTTAGCGAATTTTTATTTCAAAAATATCGTCTTCAGTTTTACATGGCCAACAAAAAATATTTATTGATACAACGACAAATTGTACAAACTTACTACCAAAATAAAAAAATATATGTTTTCTTACCAAGCATTTGTTCATACATATGTCGCAATTTGGATCAGCAAAGAAACAACTGCAAATTAGCAAACGCTTTTTTTAGCAAACTTAAATATAAAAATAAAACATTTCCCCTGAGGTTGTTGCAAGTTATCCGAAAAGAAATATAAGAACTAACGTCGCATGTACACAAAAATATATTGAAAAGAAATGATCTACAGTTTCGAATTTGCTGATTTTATACGACGTATGTACCCCTCTCAGGTCACATGTTGTATACGTCGATATCGGTCAGTTTGTGGGAAAAGAAGCCGGATATTATCTTTCTCCTCGCTTTAAAAAAAATAAGGAATGTAAATACCAAAGGAGCAAACCAACATACATATATTTACAAACATGTATGCACTAGATACATATTTAAATATATTTAATCTTCTACACTGCTTCAACATGCATTTTGAGTCTCACACTAAATCTCCTGAAAAGGCCGTATACTTTTGACGCTGCTAACAGACTGGCGACTTTATTGACTTTGGAGTTGTAAAAAATCTTCCTGCAGAATGGAAGCAAGTCGAATCGTCAGTAGATTTGTCTTCAGATCACTAGCCTACTATTATTTCAGTGCAGTGCACCTGAAAATAGTGATATACCAATTGGTAATTTTAACGAGAGCTTCAAAAGAGCCGTGAAAAGTTAACCACAATAATACAATGAAAGCAGTTAAAAGGAAAAGGAGAACTAACTGTGTAAGGTTTTCTACTTGTTGAATTAAATAGAAATATATATCACAATGTGTTTATTACATTCTTAATAAATAAACATATTCTTTGAGAGAAGTCACAGCACACTTACCTTACCTTTTCTTCCTGAACACAAACTTTTTCAAATATTTTTAATCAACTCATTCAATGAATTTTCATCGAATCCACAATGCTTTTATTGCAAAAAAAAATGTTTTGTTCCACATAGACAGTTTTTGTTGGAACAGAAAATGTTTCTGCTGAAAGTTTTTGAAATTCTGCAATAAACGATTTTTGTGATAATTTTTATTGCCTAGAATTTTATATTTTTGAATTTTGAATTTAAGAATAATAAAACAATAAAAACTTGATTTTTTTATACAATAGTTTTGGTTTTTATCAAGGAATATTTTGTGTTAACTTTTAGTCATTCCATCAACTACTTCGGTATCACATTGCAATCTAATTTGAACTGGGATATTCATATTGGAAATTTAATAAAGAAAACAGCACCGGCTTTAGCCATATTAGATGAGTTTAGTCGCAAGCTTAACTGTAAAGCAAAACTGATTTATCAGATATTAATTCATTCAAATTTAAATTACTTATCTAGTGCTTATATCTGCAACAAAAGAAATAAAATAAAATAAATTTTCAAATCTATTCACAACGTTGGACACAACAAAATCAAATGCATTTCAGCGTGGCGTCAAGTTTAATGAATTACCTTTTGCAGTAAAATCTTGCTATAGAATATTGTTGTTTGAAGTGTCTCTTAAAGAATATTTATGTTCAAAATTTGAAGCACTTCTGATAACAATTTTTCATTTCAAATGTTCTATATGTTTTCTATTCCAAACCTAAGTTTAAGATAGTGTTATTTAAATTACCTATTTGTAATTGGAGTATAAATTTGTCAACGTATCGTCAGTAATGCCTAATGGGCGATCAGGAAAATTTATTGTTTTAATTGAAATTTTGTAAAAATTATTGACTGAATAGAGACTGTGGACGCTTTTAACGGAATTACATTCGAAAAAATGTTGGTGGCTCATTGAAATTTTTTTTGGAAATCAGATAATTTGACAATGTTTTCAATTCAATTTTTATATTGCCCCATCACATGCTTTCCAAAATTTAACACACACTTCAGGTTTTTAAAAATGTATGGGCAATAAAACATAAAAACAGCGAAGAATTTTGACAAAGGTCAGTTCATAAGAAGAATTGTAAGCGATTTTATTTTTGTTAGATCAAAGAAAAACGTTTCTAAACCGAAAATGGGATTAAAAATTGTGCATTATGTGTTAAATGCTGCATTATATATTTATTATGGGGATACATACATACATAATGTAGTGTACACACAGATACATATATGTATATGTATATGTAAATTCATATACATATTTCTTAAAAACAACGTTTATACATACATATGTACATAGATGTAAATAAGTATTTCAAAAATACTATACGCGTTACATTTCATCTATTCTCTTTATTTACTTTAGTGTGACAACAACATAAAAAACAAACAATAAAATTTGCATTACGACTAGACAAAGTTATGAATTCTTTTATGTACTGTAGGTTCGGCTTCCGACGGCGTATAAAAATTGCAAGCAGTTTTTCTATCAAAGGAGAATTTGTTTTCTTTGGGGGGAAGGTAGGTTATGACTTACCTTTTTATAATTTTTTTAAACTTTTTATTTCAAAATTTTTGGCGAGTTTTTACATTTTATGTCACATGGCTGAATGAAATTAACTAAATGGCAGGAGCACACTAAAAATCATTTTTTGATTTACATGTTTTAGGATATAAGAATGAATTTACATAAGTACATATACATACCTACATACATGTAAATATTTAAATTATTTCTTTATACACATATTTAAGTACATACATAAATACATATGCATACATGTGTACATACATATGATGTATATCTTTACACATACAGATATACAACATATGAATATTTTTTGTTTATATTTTCTTATTTTTGAATATCTTTTACTTTTGCATTCTTTTCGAAATAAAAATTCACCACCAAAACGGTTGTCATATATTTTTCTTCCACTTCAATATATGTACATATATACATACATATGTATGTATTAGACATTTAGTTAACCGGTTTTCAGTTTGTGCAAGCTTTTTCAAACATATTTTTCTGTTCCATGCTTTTGCTGTTACAAGAATCTCTTTTATTGACTTATCAGAAAACTTGCTTTTTCATTTACTAACTTCTTCTTAAACATGTTTTATTTTGTTTGTCTCATACCATTAACCAGCTTTTAGATGAACAATTTTGTACCGAAACGAACGCGTCCACACTTTAACATTGCAAAACTTACACTAAACAACATGGATAAAGCACGGCCATCATCAGTGGTAAACATAACGAGAATGCATGCAAAAAGCCAACACATACACCTGTGAATGGTGTACATTCCCAGATATTAAGTGAAAAGAAGTGCTTTTGCAAAAGTAAAAATGCAATTTTGTATTTATGCTTCAATAAATACTCATAAAAAGAGAAACAAGATTTTTTTCCATTCTTTGTTGTCGAAGTCCAACTAATGGACATGTACCAAACCTATAGACTTACATGCACATGTATGTATGTGTAAATCTATGTATGTACATATGTATAATATATTTCATATCAGCACCAACAACAACAACATACTCCAGTAAAATACTACGTTTGCTACAGCCTGCAGTATCCAAGCCCAAGAAAACTGTTGCTGTTTATGTTGCGGACTAGCTTCATTCGAGCTACTTCTGATTTATCCCCCATTTATCAAAATTTTTTACGAGGGCCGTCTTGGAATAACTTCCTGATACATGCATGTAAAAGTATTACAATTTTGGACAATGGACTAGTATTTAAATTAATACTTAATTAAGTCGGGCTTTTTAAACTACATAAAATGTTTAATCTAAATTTTTGTACCCCTCAGCTCTGAAGTAGTTCGATCGAACGATATACATACATACATACGTAACTGATCGCCACAATTGACAATTTTAGTTGAGTGTATATTATTTTTGCGCTGCCGCAAAAAAATATTTTAAGCCTGTATTGCTAGATTTAAAAACTTCCACATCATCACCGATTTGCTATTTTTTATTTACATACATACATACTTATGTAAGTACGTTTTTGCCTATAAATTGCACGCTTTTTATATACGAGTACTTAGATGTATGTATAACATTCTCTAAAATACAATGGTTTTTATTTTCTCACACTATATGCATTTTCTCTTAACTTAATAAAAACAAAGTTGTCAGAGTTACTTGTATGTAGCTGAAGACATGATGTAGATGAGCTATAGAAATAACTGAGTTACTGAGATCCCGAAAGAAATTGCTCAGTATAATGAATTTTAATGAAACGAGCAAGTAGCTGGAGCGCACAGTTGGGAAGGGAAGTGCAGATTACGTTTTTTAGAAAAGCAGAAAAATGGAAATGTTAGTGAAGTTGTAAATTGCCAAGCATGCATCCGAAATTTGATGGCCTTCCAACTACATTTTATATGAACGGTTTAACTGATCAGTTTTTATGCTTCGATTAGTGCAGGATATTGCACGCCGTAATTAATGAAGGCCAATTGTTATGATAGTCGGTTTTATTCGTAATCACGTATTTTTATATTGTATGTATGTGTGTATGTATGTACATATATGCATGTACATATACATATATATACATGTATATATAACATGTATATATATACATACATACATATATATACATATATTTATATCGATCTCAAAGGAATCTAAGATATTTGTAAAAACAATTTATTCTGTTTTTTAATTATCACAAAAACTTAGTGCCTACATACATATGTATGTACTTCGTTTCTTATAATGCAACACTTACATTGCGTTTTGCTCAAAAAGTTGTTTTGACACAGAGTGATATATTATATTGTATATATACTCAAGTATGTACATATATATGTGACCTTCTCCGAGAAAAGGGACCTAGTGTCTGAAAATGAAGTTTTAAGAAAATCGAATTTAAAGTTTCATAACGCATTATCACTTTGAACACACCTTCAGTTGGGAGATGCGGTTTGGTATGGTTAGTTATGATTGGGTGCCGACTTTGGTGACGTCATGCCTAAGTGGTGACGTATTTTTTTTCGCTTTTAGTGTGACAATACCTTTGCTATTGTTGCTGCTCTGTACACATTGTAAAAATAACTATAAGAAAGGAAAACAATAAAGTGACGCTTCAGTCTTGTGCCAACTAAACTGTATAACTCTATGATGTGCGTATACTAATACGAATGAATGGAAGTGAAGTAGAGTGGCGAAGAAGAAAGATTTAATCTGCGATTAACGGCTGAGCTACCAAACGAATTATCTCCGCTCATGGCACCAACCGGCTTATCGTTAGATCGCAAATGGTATTTGTATGATTTGTATTCACAGAAACGGGATTTTGTAGCTCCTAAGCCGAGTGAACCCAAAGCGAAAAAAATCTGAACCTGCCAGCAAGAAAAAAAATCAGTGCTTCGATCACGAGAAAAATAAAGCGCCAAAAAAAGAAAAAACTGAAATTGTCGAACGGAAGAAAATCGAAGTACCAGATCACGAAACACCGAAAAAAGCCCAAAAAAATTCAAAGACTGACGAATAAAAAATCTTAAACCAAAAAATCAAAAAAATTAAATATTAATGTATAATTAATAATAAAATTAAAAATTTAATGTTTCTATCATTTTTATAGATTTTCCCAACTTCGTTTTGTACGTTTTTTTTATCACAATTGTTCTATGAAGGGGACATCAATTCTAATATAATCTGATCTAATCACTTCATTTCATGATTCAACGTATACTGATACGGTCTTATTAATCTTATTTATAACTTTTTGCTAAAATTGGCCACGAAGAAATTGAGTGCCAAAGAGTATTACGTTTATAAAAAGTAGATGGTTCAGAAAGAATTGATGCAGTAAAGAAAGTGCCGGAAGGAAAGAAGTTTCTGAATATAAAAGTGCCACTTCACTTTTATAACTACTAACACTACTACTACGGCCTTATTTTAAAAAAATTATTTTTGTTCTGCTTTTATTATAGTTTTAATTTAGTTTAAATTTATAGATTTAATTTCATTTTCTATAGTTACATTTTTAATATACTTTAGTCTTTTTTGGTTTAAATTAAAGAACTAAAGGTAGTTTAAGCAATTTTTTATTTCATATATATATATATGTATGTAACTTACAGCTGACAGAATAAGTATGCAAAGAACATGATGAAATGCATATGCAGTCCTTCCGGCAAAGTAATTGTTTGACTCGCCTCGAAGAAATTGTTGTATCTGCTTGCCTTTGTTTCACAAATTTAATCTCTGGCATTAAAACGAGTCCCTTTCGTGTAGTATTACTTAATATTACGTTTAGAGCATCAGGCTAAACAGAGAGAGGCAACGAGACACACGAAGAGAGAATAATAAAATAGTTTTTTATTTTTGTGCATTTACATAAACCGGCTTTTTCTGCTTTGAAAAGAAACATGTGCATATTTATGCCCCATTCGTTGTTTTCTTTTGAGAGTTTTTTGTTTTCATTCTCTTGAAAGAGTCCTTTGTAAGATTTACTAAAACAACATTTGTTGGGTCTCTTTAACAACTTTTTTTTAATTTTATACGTATGTACATAGTTCCCGTTTAAGGTAAAATTATTAAAATTTACAAATTAATAAGAACAGGTGACTTAAATAGTATAATGTAGACAAGAAAACTTTTTATTATTTTAATTTTAAAATGAATTGTTTTTATTTTTAAAATTATTAAAAAAATATAAAGAAAATTCGTTTCACTATGTATTCCTCACGTCGGTGATTAATGGCCATTATTCAGTGTTGCAGCTTCGTTTGCAAGTACCCGAATTAGGTATAACCTTTAATATAACATAGGTAGAATGTGGGTAATTTTTTTAGTTATGGAACAGGTGCAATTAGATGTTTTGTCGTTTTAAAACACTATGCTTTCATTCTTTTATGATGAAGATATTAGATGTTAAAAAACTTAAGTATGTATATATCGTTTTATAAATTGTTTAATACGAAGAAACCAATCCTCTACAAACTAAAATATGAAGTTTTAGGCATTTTAGAGACAATTCTTTCAAATTTTATAAAAATCGATGTATTATATTATTGGGAGTTGAGAGTACAGATAAAAATTTATTTGTAAATGACGCGACTTAGATATGTATGTATATTGTTATTGCAGCATATAAATCTCTGTTATTTTCTTCGGATAGAGAAAAAGCAATCAAGTTTTGATTTACGCTATTTTGGATATTGTTAAAGCAAAAAACGCGAAGTCTTGTCAACCACCAAGTCACTATTCCTTTTTAAAGATAGATTCATATCCATTAAAATTGATTTACAAAAGCTCGATTATGGAAGAAAATAAAACACAATAATTTGTCGACAAATATTTAGCGTATGGAAAATCGCAGGTGTTTTTTTTTATTTGTTTTCCTATTACTACATTCAAAAATTCTAAGATTCGTCGCATTTTATTTTGTTCTTATATTCCAGGCTTACTTTTTTTAAAACTGATGTTTTTTAACATTTTCAATAATTTTTCCTCCATGACTCAAATTAATTATTCTCTTTTATTGTCAGCTAATAACTTGTCAAACGCGTTAAAAAGTGCAAAGTTAAGCAACATTCTGCAAGTAATCCGTCAAAATGTTTTTAAGTATCTTATTCTAAGCAAATACACTAATATAACTGATTTATTGACTAAAGTCTAGAATTCAATCGCACACTATGTCAGTATGTACTTTTAACTTTATGAGCATAATCATAATTTAGAACGTGAAGGTTATTGGAGAGAGGTACTGGAACTTAAAAATAATATGGTGGAAGATATGTTCCCAATACACTTCACTTATACTCGTATTTTGTGCTATTATTTATATTCATTTTTTAAATTGTTTTAAATACTATAAAATGGATATTCCTATTATACATATATGTATGTATGAATGTATAAATATGTATTTAATGTATACGTATGACGAAAATTTATTCAAATTGCTTCATCTTCAGTGTAGTTTTAAAACTTGCTGGTGGTAACGCTGTCATTAGCTCCACAAGTCTCATTTCCACATTGTTCCACTTGCTCCCTAATTGTATTAAGGAATTTCTCGCCTTGGATATATTATAGATATACATATATGCATATTTTTGCAAGAACATGTAGATTGCTTTTACATCAGCTGTTTTCTGTTAAGTGGGAAAACTTTTTAACTTTTTTACCGGCTTAGTTATTGTCTTTAAGTTAGCTATTTTATATATAGTTGTTTGTGCTAAGTGGTTGAGTAAAACTACAATTCTTAACACGTAAACTATTCAAATAATATTTATTAAATTATGTACTTTTAATTAACAATATGTATTGTCTTATTTAAAGTTTTAGCTACTGGCTGGGCGTTAGGGCAGTTGGTGTGCTGGAGTTGATATTATTAGAAGCTATTGGCTGCTGCGAGCTCGAAATTGTTTCTCGTTGAGAATTTTTTTTTTGCCTCTTGTTGACAAGTATTTTAATGAAAGCTGGTTTCAATCTGTCAGCAGATACATCTATATTTTTCTCTTTAATTCGTATAGTATACAAACGGAACAGAATGTCGTTGTATCACTTCGTATGGACCAGTGTAAGGCGCTTCTAATGGTTTTCGAACAGCATCAGTACAAAGAAAAACGTGTGAACCATTACCAAGGTTCTTTAAAACAAACATTTTATTTTTAATATGATGAGCGGTTGGTATTGATCTTAGGAGACTCAAATGTTTCTTCAGTTTTGCCAAAAATTCAGCAGTGTCTGTTGCATTACCGGTTTTATTAAAAAATTCATTGGGAAGTCGTAATGCGTTGCCATATAACAAATCAGATGGGCATCTTTGAGTGATGTTCTAAGCCCAAGTAAAACTGTTGGAAGGATTTCAATCCACGATACGTTAGTATGGCACATTAAACTGCTTTGAACGTTCTGTGCCATCTCTCAACCATC
Source organism: Epicampocera succincta (assembly GCA_932526305.1). Classification (NCBI taxonomy): domain Eukaryota; kingdom Metazoa; phylum Arthropoda; class Insecta; order Diptera; family Tachinidae; genus Epicampocera; species Epicampocera succincta. The sequence goes on along the minus strand of OW052038.1, from coordinate 26,203,351 downwards.
CCATTTGACTGTGGGTGATAGGCTGTTGTTCTTTCTCCTTTAGCCCCTGTGAAATTCACAAGGGCTTTAAATAGGGTTGACTCAAATTGAGTGCCCTGATCCGTGGTAATAGACTTTGGAAAACCGAAACGGGATATCCAATGTGACGAAAACTCTTTTGCTGGGGTTTCAGCTGATATATCTTTCAGAGGAACGGCTTCCGGCCTTCTAGAAAACCTGTCGATCATAGTGAGGTAATATCTGTACCCTTGCACAAGTGGCATAACAACGATGTCTAAATATACATGGTCAAAACGGCCGTCATCAATCTTGTTTGGCGTAAAATGGTTATGCCTTGTTATTTTTGACCTTTGACAAGCTAAACAGTTCCGGCACCAACTAATAATTTTCTTTTTCATCTCTGGCCATACGTATTTTTGGCGAATTTGCTGCAGCGTGGCTTTACCACCTGGGTGTGAAGGACCGTGAATGAAATTAAAAATTTGCTGCCGATGTTCAAGGGGAACATATGGGCGTACATATACAGTGGATACATCACAATGAATTGGTAGAGATTCAAGATGAACTATCTGAAGTTTTAAAGAATTGTTACCTGTTAAAAGGGTTTTCAACTCCTCGTCCGCTTCCTGAGCTAATTTCAATTCATTCATTGAAATAGTCGTTGGGATTGAAGTTGCGCTTACAGGTGAGAGTGCATCTGCCACTGTGTTTCCAGGCGCCGAAACGTACACAATTTCAGTTGTAAATTCTGAAATAAAATCAAGGTGTCTCAATTGACGTGGACTTTTTCCGGTTTCTGGGAGAATGCATAAATTAAAGGTTTATGGTCGGTTTTAATGATGAAGTGTCGGGCTTCTAACATATTTCACTGCACTATATATCGCAAGCAATTCCCTGCCGTATGTGCTGTAGTTTTTTTCAGCTGCTGATAACTTCCTTGAAAAAATCCGAGTGGCTTCCAAACCCCTTTAACTTCTTGCTCAAGAGCAGCTCCAATGATTTTAGTGATGGATGAGCAAGCAATGTGGCTTCTCCCAGGCTACGTTTGCAAGATAAAAATGCTTCCTCGGCTTCAGGTGTCATAATACTTTTCTTTTATCATTTTTCTTAGAGTTCGTAAGAAAATCATTGAGAGGCGCCTGAAACTGAGCCGCGTGTGGAATGCAATGGCGATAATAATTAATCAAGCCTAAAAATTTCCGAAGTTCGCATATTGTGTCGGGCTTGTTGTAATTTGTTATAGCGATGATGCGGTCATTTGGACGCCGAATACCGCTGCCACTTATTACATAACCCAAAAAGGTTACTTCTGGCTGCCCAATTTGACATTTGTTTACATTTACTGCAGGTGGGTTTGCAATGTCGTGCAGCATCACCAAATCTTGCATGATAAAAACTTAATTGTGGTTTTGAGGAGTTTTGCAAACTACGTGAACGGCTTCGTGAAGTTGACCGGTTTCGAGTATAATTGACGTTTTGTTGCAATTCCAATTTTTCAACTTTGTCTGACAATTTTTTTATGGCTTGCCAAACATCTGACAGTGTCATCGTGGAACCTATTGCATCAACTGAAATGTTCGTAGGTGCAGTAGATACTGAACATACCATGTTTTGGTTTGCTTCTATCCTTTTGTCAGCCATTTTTGCGAGTTTTTCTAAGCCGTCGTCTTTTAAAACTGTTAAAAGTGGTCGAATACTTTCCGGCATTTGGCTCAAAAATATTGTGCGAATGAGTGGCTCGTTACCTTTGCCAGGCGCCAAACGTTTCATATCAGACAAAATTTCAGTTGGTTTTTTACCAATTGTTTCACCACCTTGTAATAATCGTCGCAATTTTGATTCTGATAACTCCGCAAACTTTATGAGACGATTTTTTATTGCCTCATATTTATTTTGTTGTGGTGGATCTGTAATGAGGTCTTCAATTGACAAAAGTGTGTCGTCCTCAAGATGAATTGAAATTAAATCAAATTTATCTGTGTCTGATATAATTTTATTTAAAACAAACGATCGCTCGATTTGCGCGAACCATAAGTGAGGATTGTGTTTATTAAATTTGGGAATATGAACCCTTTGCAAATTTGATCGAGAAAAATCACTGAAGCTTCTTTGCTGAAGAGTGTTAATTTCTTATTGCAATCTTTCAATTTTCACTAGAAGATCCTGTGCTTCAGCCATGTTGAGTTCACCGTCGTAATATTCGACGGTTTCATCAGATGTATCTTCTGAGTTGTAGGCTTTTTTGCTTCTTAAGTTGTAAGGTTGAGCGTTCATAAGCAAAACTGTGTAGTTTAACATTTGTAAAGAATTTCTGAGCATAGTTTTTAGCTTTGTTATACGTGTTTTAATTTTATATAGTATGCTTTGCGAAAAGTAACTTTTTTAATAGAACTTCACTGTCCTTTTAAGACGATATCGGTAAATCATACTACTTATTATAACTTGGATCATAAACTATTTATGCATTTTCGCAGTTGACTACGAAAGCGACGAATTGATTAAGAATTTAGAATTTTTTTAAGTGGTATAAAAAAGCAATATTAAATAAAATAAAATTTTTTTAACACATATTTTACTTACACGTTTTCATTTGATAAACAAACAAAAAATTTGTTTAAATTCCTCTTCATATTTTAAATGACGGGATGTTGTGAACAAATATATAAAGGAACAAAAAATTCTGCGCTGGGTTAAAAAGAGAATGACAAAACTTATAAATTATTTAGAAAAATTAACATCTAATTTTTTGTAGAGTAACCACAAAGCTTTAAGACTTCTCTTGGCCTTTTTGGTATTGAATTTACAAACTGGTCAGTTTCCTCAACTGTAATTTTCGCCCATTCCACCTTTATGACACTGGCGATTGGATGATAGGATTGAGATCGGGTGACTGAGGTGGTTTTAAGCTTATTTTAAGCTGTCTGGGTGCATTATATACATATATGTTTCAAATTATTTTTTAAAATGTTTAAGTAAGCCTATTTAGCCATTGTCGACTCAATAAATTGCATATTACCCACACCAGAAGCCGCCATGCATACCCATACCATGACACTGCGTTAGCATGTGAAATAAATGGTTTTGTTGATTGATCGCCACCAATTTTAGTTTATTTTATCCAGGGATTTACCTTTGCCGTATTGATTATTTTGCGCCTTACGCAAGGCTTAGATGTAAAAAACTGGATTGTTTTAAATTGTCAACGATGGATTTTTCGGAAGCTTTTCCATCTTTCCACAACTTAATAATTATTAAATTTTATATTATTTTATTTTTGCCTTCCATACTTTTTAATCCTTTTACTTTAACAAGAAATTGCAAAAATGAGCTTGTTCAAACCATTCCAACTTTGAGATAGCATCACTGCCTTGTTTAGCACCTATTTAACAGCTGATAGTTGCTTTTTGTTTAGTTTGCCTTGACGTTTCATTAGGAATCAACTTACACCAGAGCAACGCATGCACATTTGTTAAAATTTTTAATCAAAATAATTGTTCTATTCGTCAAACTCAATTCCATTCAAAATTTTATTTTCCGATGAAGCCCATTTCTGGTTGAATGGTTGCGTAAATAAGCAGAATTGTCGCATTTGGAGTGAGTAGAATCCACAAGCTTTTGTCGAAACACCCTTACATCCACAGAAAATTACTATTTGGTGCGGTTTATAGACTGGTGGAGTCATTGGCCCATACGCCTTCAAAAACGATGATAGTCGAAATCTTACTGTTAATGGTGAACGGTATAGGAACATGATTCGATTTTTCGTACCTAAATTATGTGGCATTAATGTTGCTGATATGTGGTTCCAACAGGTCGGAGCCACATGCCACACAGCAGGCGGTACAATTGATTTACTCAAAGAAACTTTTGATGAAAAAATAATTTCACGTAATGGCCCAATTAATTTGCCACCAAGATCGTGTGATTTAACTCCATTGGATTATTTTCTTTGAGAACCCACAAACTATTGAACAACTGGGAATCAACATTCGAAGAGTTATCGGCGAAATACGTTATTGTTGAAAATGGTGTTGCAGATTGCGTCTTCTACGCGCCAGCTGTGGCGGCCACATGGCAGAAATGATATTTAAACATTAATTTCATAAAATTTAATTTTCAATAAAGCCCGTTTCATTGATATTAAAAATATATTTCCTTTTTTTATTATGCTTTGAACTTGTGTCACTCTATAAAAAACACCCTTTACAGCGTTCATATAATTGGCGATATGTCGTTTAAGGAATTTACTAATATATGTATGTATGTAGCGTATGTTGGATAGATATATATACTACATACATATGTATTATATTTATTTTATATATTTATATGTTGTTATAAATAAGGATGATATATTGAGTAGAGTAAATTATCGGAAAGGGTTGGGTGAAATTATATTAATGTTGCATTTGTATATCGAAATCGTGAACGAGTGCCAAATTCAAAGCAAATTGTGTTCTTACATAGATCTGTATAGCAGTTGAAAACTATATGCAACACAGTTCGGTACCAATATAAGGCAGGTCTTATTCAGACAGACAGACAGACAGCTGAAAAATTATACTTACGTCAAAATCAAGCATCGGTGTACGTACGACAACGGAAATACACGCCAATAGCGTAAAGACAACGACAAAGCTGCATGCATATGCATAATATTATGGATATATATTTAATGCTGACTGATAATCTACATAGCAGTTACGTAGCAGGAGTCAATGTAACAGCTGATGAACAATTGTATCCTTTCCGTGGTGGAACTGGTTTTACTCAGTATATACCATCGAACCAGTTACAATTTAGCGAAAACTTTGATGGTGGACAGTAATTTATCGATATTAGGTACAGTAAATAAACCACGTGTTTTTGTACCACCACAGTTTGTTATTTCAAAACGCCGTGAAGTACAATCAACTATTTTTGGTTACAGCAACAACATTTCCATTTGTTCCTACATCCCGAAGAAAAATAAATAAGCGAAGTAGATGGTCCAAAGAGGAAGCCACTTATGATATCGGACTACAACAAAATGGCGTTGATAACATGGATATATCTTTGGCGGAATATTCTACAAAGCGACGTTCTTCTTCAATATCCTAGATGCGGCTGGCTTTACAGCGTATATAATTTATATTGACAATAATAATCCACAGTTGAAGACTTCCACAAGTCGTCGTAGAATATTCCAACAAAATCTCAGTGAACAACTGGCTATCTGAAATAGAAAAAGGAGCCAAGAATGGCTATATTACAAAAGTATTCTCTACCCGGAATGCAATTGAAGCCATATATGGAGGTTCTTTGGGCGTTGCAGATTCTGCAGAAGGTGTGGTAGAACGGAATAGTACCGGCAGAATTAAAACCAAAGGTAACTGCTACATATGTACTAAACGTCGACCAACCAGGAAGTCTTGTTCATTATGCAAAAAAAAATCCCCGTATGTGCCGCACATTCCGCTGCAATTCGGCAATGCGATAATTGCATTAAAAATTATTCAATAATTACAATTTTAATGTGTTATCTCTTATCACTTGATTGAATTATAATTTATTTTATTTTATTTTGTTTGTATTAATGGAATTTTTATTGAAAACTCTTAAATCGTATGAAATCAACATACAATATTGGTTTATTTTCATTTGTTTTCATACACATACTCAGGTATGTAACGGAATGAAAAAATTACCACATCTATGGTCTGATTTGTCCAATTTTATTTAAACTTCAGAATATGTTAGAAAACATTTCTAGTGAGGATATCTATAAATCTATCATATTGATATCTACTTTTAGAGATATAACGTTTTTAAAATTCAAAACATACCCGGATATGCAGCCAAACTTTTTATGAAAATAGTGAGTATTATTTAATGGATGCTGAAAGTATAAAGTATAAAAAAATTACCACATCTATGGTCTGATTTGTCCAATTTTATTTAAACTTCAGAATATGTTAGAAAACATTTCTAGTGAGGATATCTATAAATCTATCATATTGATATCTACTTTTAGAGATATAACGTTTTTAAAATTCAAAACATACCCGGATATGCAGCCAAACTTTTTATGAAAATAGTGAGTATTATTTAATGGATGCTGAAAGTATAAAGGACGTACAAAGATGGCGAAAGGGAATATGTACGTTTAGACATTGATATTAATAAGGAAGATCAATAAAAAAATTTAAAAAGAAAACCAATACATTGTAATAAAAATAAAGCAGAGCATAAAAAACAGAAAAATTAGCACATTGAAATAACAAACACAAAAAATAAACGAGAAGGAAATTGAGTTAATAGTTAATATTAATAAGGATAGTACAAATTTTAAAAAAATTTTAAAAACAAACTTGGACTCTTTGGATCCTCTTTGACACGAAAAAGTTCTACGAAACCTTGAATCAAAAAGTAGCGAAACGAAAAACAGATATTTTCATAGCGTAAGTGTGTAAAGAAGGGTTAAACTAAGAACAATACTAATTCACTTTCTTAAAATATAGAACTGTTCCTGAATAATAATAATATTGATTTTTAAGTTTTAATATAGACGAAGAGGGTTTTAGGTAATAAGAAAATAACAAGTTGAAATTTAATAAAGATAATATTGTACTACTCAAATCAACACAGTGTAAGCAGGAATTTCAGTACATTCTTTAAGCACATTAACATATATGATAATATATATTAATGTTAAACATATGATAAAGATGATGTTAAACATATATGATAAAGATAGGCAATTTTATTACGTATTTCCTCACTAGCGTCATATAATGACCAATCTCTGGAATGGCGTGCTTCCCTGTATATACACCATCAAATGTACCGCTATATGGAAAGCATTGAGTTGCAAAGTTGGTTACAAGGCCAACCAGTCGAGCACGTCGATAGCTTCTGCTATCTGGTAACACTATGCCAAGAAATCGCGGCAAAGAAACAGATTCGCGCGTTTGCAGTCCGTATGGACGTCGAGGCTCAGGAAACCGTGGGCGACCTGACACTTGAAGACGGAAAAACAACAGCGGCAAATTATGTCAGATGGAAGCCATATGCACCCAAGAATTGTAATGGAAAACAAATTAAATATTTGGAGGTGAAATTAATATTTATAGTCTTTTGTTGCTTTTGGAATGCCTTTTAAAACTTAAAAACTTTTAAAACTGTGTCTGTGGGCTTCATGTTTGTCATTTTAAGTCCCTGTGTGTGTGTGACAAGGATCAAACTTCTAAATATTTTTACAAACCTTGGAGTTATGAATTGCGGTCGACCAGAAAGTCATTAAAATATATTAGTTATATTTAACTTATTAAGTTATTATTGTAACTTAGTTCACTTATTACACAATTTGTCAGATTTAGTGTAATTACAATTTTTCAGTACTGACAAGAAAGTTATGTGTGTAGCTTAGAGTTTGTAAAAAACTTTTTATATGATTTAAGTACAATTAATAAAATAAGTTTACACAAATGAGAGGAGACTGAAAAGACAGAAGAGAAGTAAATAACTTTAGGGATTCTTTGGGAGCAAATCCATTTATTAAACTAAGTAGTTTTATGTTACGCCTACGCCTGTCCTTGAATTCTGCAAATACTTTGCTGCATATTAAACGGGGCTTGGAATTTGATAATGCCTCCTGTAGTAATTTTAATTTCCTTCAAAGGTATGCAATAAAATTAATTTTACTGAAGTTAACAAAAAAATGTATGTTATTAACACTGTACATATTATGGCCAAATAAAAATTTTAAAACATTGTTTTTGCATTAAAAATGCTTTCAAAATACATATCGAATGATATGTTATTTACTTACTTTTTTTGGCTTATTACTGTTTCTTTTTATATCTGAAATTGTAGAAGTTCCAACACCAAATTTTAAAGCCAATTGGTTTCCACTTACACATTTTTCAACTCATCTACAACTTTCTCTTCATTTAAAAGAGATAAAGTTTTGTGTGGTCTCTTTACTCAAGACATCTTGCACAACCACTGAACTTCCCAAGAAAAAACAAGAAAATAATTAATAAAAAAATAAGTTTTTTCACACAAATACAACGGTACTTTTCTATGTTTTAGAAAAAGAAATGGAATTGCGTAAAAAGAGAAAAACTATGTTTTTGGAGAGTATACAATTTAATAAAGAACGATATACGGACTATCAAGTTTTTACTGTAATGTAATTTTTATTTTTTTTATATAAACAAATTTTTGTGGTATAATTTTTGCTTACTTTGTTAAAATTAAATACATATGTATGTACTTAGTTTTGGTTTCCTTAATGTTTCGATGATTTTTATATGCACTAAAACTTAAATACATTTTATTGTTATTGAATCATTAAAATAAATAAGTATCTATGTACATATACATATACTTACATATGTACAGTGTTGGACAATACATACATATTGGACTAGATTCGTGCATATGATCATTAACGAAATCTATGAAACTATGAATGATGCGCAGCAACAGTTTTATTAAAATCGTAATAAAAAAACTAAGTTAAAAATAAAAACAGGTTTGCCTTCATACATTGTTTAAAATTTCAAAAGACGAAACATATTGGACTCAATAATGTGATTAATATTTTGTGAAGAATCCCTTATTTTCAAGCACGGCTTTGCATCTTCTTGGCATGGGAGCAATAAAACTATCTATAATATTTGTGTCTATGCCATTTTAAGCACTTGACATGGCCTCGAATAATTTATTTTTGTCTCCGCCAACTCCCTCGCGATTTACCTTCCTTTTTATAATTTCCCAGAGATTTTCAATGGAGTTAAGGTCTGGTGATTGCGCCGGCCACTCCATAACATTCATTCCATCCGATCTAAACCAATCTTTGACACACCTCGCAGTGTATTTCGGGTAGTTATCCTGTTGAATGTTTCCGCCTCCATGTTTTACGGTCCCCGTATAGTACAAAGGGTCTAATCTTTTGTTCGCTGGTCTACGTACTCGAATATTTCCATCCGAATGTTTTAAATTAAACTTCGGTTCATCAGAAAACAAAACTGTTTTCCATTTGTTTATGGACCAATTAATGTGCTCTTTAGCAAATTTTATGCGAGCGCTACGGGTTTTCTTTGAAATGAATGGTTTCTTTGAAGCACGACAACTTTTAAGCCCAGCGTCATAAGCTCTTCTGAACTTTCCTGCTACTTACGTTTAGGTTAAGTGCATTTACAACATCAATAGATGATTTTTGGGAATGTTTTTGTAGTTCCCTGTCAGTTTTTGAGTCATCTTTGGCTGTTGTACATCTTGTTCGGCCACCACTGTGAATATTTTCAACTCTCTCTGAGGTTAGGAAGGTTTTTCTTATAAAGCTAACGGTTTGTTTTGGCAATGCAAACTTTACAGATACAGATACTTTTTGGAAATTTTTAATTAATAACTTTTTTAACTCTGCGCTATATATATTTTGTTCGAGCCATTTTTTAAAATAAACTGAAATCAATAAATTATCTACTACTAATTTCTTAATTGTTCACCTCTTACTATTATGCTGGACAAGAGTCAAGTGGATTATTTTATAGAAAAAAATTTTACAATTATTTTCCTCTAACCATATTCCTACATTGGAATAATAATTGAAGGAATACCGTTAAATTTTTGAGAATATCGCAATGCGTCCAATATGTTTTGTCGCGTGCATTTTTCTTGCTATAATATGTTTTCCATTGATATCGGAAGATAAAACAACAACTAAATACTAACTGATATAATCTCTACCGATATTTGTCAAAAGTCGGTTTTTATTCAATATGTATTGTCTAACACAGTATATACTATGTATGTACATATGTGTATGAAAATTTAACTTTATGCTAAGTTAAATTGATGTTTTTCGATTAATTTAGGATTAATAAATTAATCGACTTGTGTAACTGCAATTTATTTGGAATTTATTACCGTAAATTAAATTATTACAAAAATTACTTTATTAAGTCTTAAGTATGTATGATCGCAGCGAGGCAGTAAAGACAAGTGATTTCAGTAAAATATTTTAAGTGTATAAAAAAAATCCAGAAAAAATATGTAACAGTGCTTATAATTAATGAGAGTTTATACATATTAAATAATACCGAATGTAAGTATATACATATGTATGTATGTCTGTGCGTATGCAATTGCATGTATAAAAAAATCAGTATTTTGTTTTAATACATTTTCTCTGAGCATAAGTAATTTACTCTCGTTTATGTATTATGCACAGAATAAAACGAAATCCATATGTTATAATATAGTGATGTGTGAATAAATAGCAGTAGGCAATAATATTACATTAAAGTATTGTATGCATGTTTTTTTATATACGAATTATTGTTTGTTTCTGCTTTCTTTATTTTAATAAAAATATGTTATCTTTTCTTTATTAAACATCAATAATAAGGGAAAATTATGTAGATGCTTTTTTATTCACAATTTTTTATTTTAACCCCTTTTTACCGTACAGTGATGATGCAAGAGTTAGCATCACTGCATTTGGATAGATTACGTTTGCTCAGTTTTTCCACTGGATTTAAATAATTACATGGGAAAAAGAAGTCTGAAAATCGAATTTCCATGTTTTCATTTTAAACTGATAATATTAAATTAAAATAGGTATGTATATTAAAAAAAGCATATGGTGTATGTTTGTTCACATATGTAGTTGATGGTCCATTTGGACACAGATAGATACGCCTTATGGAACTAAGCAAAAAAAAATGATATTTTGACGCTTAGCGTCCATTATTGTAGGATTGACGATAGAAATGATTAATATGTGTTGGTCGAACTGCTTAAGTTTCGTACTATAACCCAATTACAATATTTTTTCCTTTTAATATCCAAACATATTAAAAAATATTCAGGTTTGATTTTTTTAAATATTCTGACATCCTTTTTTTATTGGAAAGCTTAATTGGTCAACGTTAGCGCATAGATACGTCATCAACATGTACTCTTGGTTCATTTATGTTCACATTGTATGATGTTGGACTGTGAGCATTTTCTTTTTTATTGCAATAGCCCATTGGAAATAGTACTCATCACTATTTTGGACGTTTATAATTCCTTTTTTGGCAAAGCATTTTAGTTTTCAAAGGGGAAAACTCCGCTCTTCATGGCCCTTTCTTCACCATACTTAACTTATTTTTATTCATTTCAGCTAAAATAATTTTTAACAGTTGAGAATTAACATAAGTCATAAAACAAAGTTATAGACAATCATGAATTTATAATATTAATATTAACTGAGAAATAAATATGATCGTAAAATTTTCATCACAATCCTGCGGAATTTAAAATTCAAGAAATTTACATATATTATGAAATAGAAAGCGTAGGGGATGCTATGATCTTAGTCTTCTTTTGGAATATTCATGTTTATTTTATTGTGCACGCAAATGAAGTAAGTTTAAGGAGAATAAGTTGTTCGCTGTGATTCTCCGGTTTTTCAACTTTGAGAGGCTGTTGTACCATCACTACCTATTATTTTATATTCCTTTCATATACAACCGTACACAATTGTTTAATGAGAATACAAAAGAGTAAAGCTGAAGTTGCGTAAAAGCGGATTTAGTCATAAGGTAAGAAAAATTTTTGAGTAGAAGAGGACGGATGGTATCGTCTAAAGTTAATATTAATGAAACCATGCGACATAGAGAGATAATACGGATGAACATTTTACAGTCGTACAGCTCATTGGTAAAAAAAAATTGGCCTGATCCGACTAAAAATAACAAAAATATAGACAGTTGAAAAAGATGCGCAACTACAAAATTTTAATTTTGATTTAGTTTTTTTCCTCCTGTATTGTTAGGAAAACCGTTATTAGGGCCTTTTTATATTAAGGTATCAATATCAATATGTTAAGTGTTGCTAATACATTTTACTTATTTGTTTCAATGAGAAAAAAATGCTACCTGTGTCCATTTTTTGGAAGCATGAGAATGATAAGAGCCAAATGGAGCATGTACTGCTTAAGACAACAGCAATGTTCTTCACAAGTAATGCTTGTATAAGCTATGTGTTTGTGCATGCATACATATGTATATGTATGTATATAAACATATATGTACTATGTACATGCTGCTGCGTACGTTGCAGCCGATGTTCGAAAATCCGGCCAGGCATCAAGTTGTCATCGTTTTTGAGGTGTTTAGTCACAGGTAGCTACACTGGGGAATGATTTTTTTTCCTCAGCAGCAAGAGAATCCGTCGATCGGATCATAACTGAATTCTTGCCGGTATGCCAAGAATGGCTTTTCTCCGGATGAATAGCACTGCCTAGATCAAAGGAAGAGCGCCAAGTAATGGCAGGTTTTTTTGACCGCACTTGGTTTCCAGATGTTATAGATTGTGTTGACGTGACACACATATGGATCAAGCCCTATATTTTAATAGAAAAAGACACCATAGCTTGAATGCTATGGTGGTAAGAGCTATTGCACTTTAATGCGGCTTTAAATATATGAATAGACTTGGTTTGGTTTTCGATTTCCAACCAAAGATGATCCATTAGGTTTGTTTATGCATGGCACGACGGATTTTAGTAACATTCAGTTTTAAATTTGAATGCTATATTACTATTCATGATTGAAAATTTTTGTTGCAGGTGACGGAAGCTACAAACTAATGCCTTATGTTAAGACGACTTTCAGGAATTCAACAGACAGCGACGAAAGGCGTTATAAGAAATAGCATATTTCGACGCAACGGGAAGAGCCAACAAAAATAATAAATGTATGCTGTGTCTTGAACAATATAAGTTCCTTATTACCTTGACCAGGTGCCGGTAGAAGATGACAGCCCTACTACAGGTATTGTGGAACAGCCAATCGAAGATGTAATTGTTGTATCAGCGCAACATAGCAATTATCTGATATATAGTTTTTTTTCATTATTGTTCTATTCCAAAGCACGAAGTCATTCGTTTTTTTTTTTGTATAAAAACGATGTTTATTAATGTAATAATTATTTTATTAAAGTTTGATAAATAAAAAGGTACATACATATGTAAATAAATAGGTACACACATACATATATGTATATGTACTTACATATGTATGTAGTAAAAATTTACACATGCATTGACTCATTAATTTTTTCAGCATATGATGTGGCGAGCTAAGATTTTTATGGGTTCCTTTAAAGATTTCGTCACATCCTCTTAGTCGTTGGCTACAGTTGCAGACTGCTCATTCACCTTTAGTTGTCCCCAGATGATTGACAATTGCTCATCAGCAACAGTTTTCCTTTTTTGCTGCCGGAAGAGCAAGTAGGAGTCTCGTCATCCATATCGATTTGGCGATTTTTCAGCTGCTGAAGGGTTCTGTAGTGACAGTATATTAACGTGATGCTTAGTGGGCAGCTCTGGTTGCTGTTTTCTTCTTTCAGTCATGACTGTTTAACAACTACCGCTTTGCTTACTCCGAGTAGTATTACATTTATTGGAATGAAGTACAGGTCAGTTGTTTCAATAGTTTTTGGACTATTCCTAACTTGAAACCCAAACATAATGCCACCAAAAATTGGACTTCCAGATTAGACTAAGTGCGAGCCAGCTGGCAGACACATGTCATATTTAAATTATAATGTCAGAAGATTATGATTATTATTTATTTTTTATTGTGGATCTTCTTAAGACTAAAAAACAGTTTTTACATGCTGCCGTAATTTTAGTGTAATAAATATGTACATGCATATAGAAGCACACATGCACACATATGTATATAAAGAAATGAAGAATATATACTTTATGATATTAAGAGGAGAAACAAAAGTAAATATGTTAAAAAAAGTGGAAATAAGTGGGGGATGGGACAGCCATGGCCCGCAACCAAAATATAAATACTATCATCCTCAAGATGAATTGAAATTAAATCAAATTTATCTGTGTCTGATATAATTTTATTTAAAACAAACGATCGCTCGATTTGCGCGAACCATAAGTGAGGATTGTGTTTATTAAATTTGGGAATATGAACCCTTTGCAAATTTGATCGAGAAAAATCACTGAAGCTTCTTTGCTGAAGAGTGTTAATTTCTTATTGCAATCTTTCAATTTTCACTAGAAGATCCTGTGCTTCAGCCATGTTGAGTTCACCGTCGTAATATTCGACGGTTTCATCAGATGTATCTTCTGAGTTGTAGGCTTTTTTGCTTCTTAAGTTGTAAGGTTGAGCGTTCATAAGCAAAACTGTGTAGTTTAACATTTGTAAAGAATTTCTGAGCATAGTTTTTAGCTTTGTTATACGTGTTTTAATTTTATATAGTATGCTTTGCGAAAAGTAACTTTTTTAATAGAACTTCACTGTCCTTTTAAGACGATATCGGTAAATCATACTACTTATTATAACTTGGATCATAAACTATTTATGCATTTTCGCAGTTGACTACGAAAGCGACGAATTGATTAAGAATTTAGAATTTTTTTAAGTGGTATAAAAAAGCAATATTAAATAAAATAAAATTTTTTTAACACATATTTTACTTACACGTTTTCATTTGATAAACAAACAAAAAATTTGTTTAAATTCCTCTTCATATTTTAAATGACGGGATGTTGTGAACAAATATATAAAGGAACAAAAAATTCTGCGCTGGGTTAAAAAGAGAATGACAAAACTTATAAATTATTTAGAAAAATTAACATCTAATTTTTTGTAGAGTAACCACAAAGCTTTAAGACTTCTCTTGGCCTTTTTGGTATTGAATTTACAAACTGGTCAGTTTCCTCAACTGTAATTTTCGCCCATTCCACCTTTATGACACTGGCGATTGGATGATAGGATTGAGATCGGGTGACTGAGGTGGTTTTAAGCTTATTTTAAGCTGTCTGGGTGCATTATATACATATATGTTTCAAATTATTTTTTAAAATGTTTAAGTAAGCCTATTTAGCCATTGTCGACTCAATAAATTGCATATTACCCACACCAGAAGCCGCCATGCATACCCATACCATGACACTGCGTTAGCATGTGAAATAAATGGTTTTGTTGATTGATCGTCACCAATTTTAGTTTATTTTATCCAGGGATTTACCTTTGCCGTATTGATTATTTTGCGCCTTACGCAAGGCTTAGATGTAAAAAACTGGATTGTTTTAAATTGTCAACGATGGATTTTTCGGAAGCTTTTCCATCTTTCTACAACTTAATAATTATTAAATTTTATATTATTTTATTTTTGCCTTCCATACTTTTTAATCCTTTTACTTTAACAAGAAATTGCAAAAATGTGCTTGTTCAAACCATTCCAACTTTGAGATAGCATCACTGCCTTGTTTAGCACCTATTTAACAGCTGATAGTTGCTTTTTGTTTAGTTTGCCTTGACGTTTCATTAGGAATCAACTTACACCAGAGCAACGCATGCACATTTGTTAAAATTTTTAATCAAAATAATTGTTCTATTCGTCAAACTCAATTCCATTCAAAATTTTATTTTCCGATGAAGCCCATTTCTGGTTGAATGGTTGCGTAAATAAGCAGAATTGTCGCATTTGGAGTGAGTAGAATCCACAAGCTTTTGTCGAAACACCCTTACATCCACAGAAAATTACTATTTGGTGCGGTTTATAGACTGGTGGAGTCATTGGCCCATACGCCTTCAAAAACGATGATAGTCGAAATCTTACTGTTAATGGTGAACGGTATAGGAACATGATTCGATTTTTCGTACCTAAATTATGTGGCATTAATGTTGCTGATATGTGGTTCCAACAGGTCGGAGCCACATGCCACACAGCAGGCGGTACAATTGATTTACTCAAAGAAACTTTTGATGAAAAAATAATTTCACGTAATGGCCCAATTAATTTGCCACCAAGATCGTGTGATTTAACTCCATTGGATTATTTTCTTTGAGAACCCACAAACTATTGAACAACTGGGAATCAACATTCGAAGAGTTATCGGCGAAATACGTTATTGTTGAAAATGGTGTTGCAGATTGCGTCTTCTACGCGCCAGCTGTGGCGGCCACATGGCAGAAATGATATTTAAACATTAATTTCATAAAATTTAATTTTCAATAAAGCCCGTTTCATTGATATTAAAAATATATTTCCTTTTTTTATTATGCTTTGAACTTGTGTCACTCTATAAAAAACACCCTTTACAGCGTTCATATAATTGGCGATATGTCGTTTAAGGAATTTACTAATATATGTATGTATGTAGCGTATGTTGGATAGATATATATACTACATACATATGTATTATATTTATTTTATATATTTATATGTTGTTATAAATAAGGATGATATATTGAGTAGAGTAAATTATCGGAAAGGGTTGGGTGAAATTATATTAATGTTGCATTTGTATATCGAAATCGTGAACGAGTGCCAAATTCAAAGCAAATTGTGTTCTTACATAGATCTGTATAGCAGTTGAAAACTATATGCAACACAGTTCGGTACCAATATAAGGCAGGTCTTATTCAGACAGACAGACAGACAGCTGAAAAATTATACTTACGTCAAAATCAAGCATCGGTGTACGTACGACAACGGAAATACACGCCAATAGCGTAAAGACAACGACAAAGCTGCATGCATATGCATAATATTATGGATATATATTTAATGCTGACTGATAATCTACATAGCAGTTACGTAGCAGGAGTCAATGTAACAGCTGATGAACAATTGTATCCTTTCCGTGGTGGAACTGGTTTTACTCAGTATATACCATCGAACCAGTTACAATTTAGCGAAAACTTTGATGGTGGACAGTAATTTATCGATATTAGGTACAGTAAATAAACCACGTGTTTTTGTACCACCACAGTTTGTTATTTCAAAACGCCGTGAAGTACAATCAACTATTTTTGGTTACAGCAACAACATTTCCATTTGTTCCTACATCCCGAAGAAAAATAAATAAGCGAAGTAGATGGTCCAAAGAGGAAGCCACTTATGATATCGGACTACAACAAAATGGCGTTGATAACATGGATATATCTTTGGCGGAATATTCTACAAAGCGACGTTCTTCTTCAATATCCTAGATGCGGCTGGCTTTACAGCGTATATAATTTATATTGACAATAATAATCCACAGTTGAAGACTTCCACAAGTCGTCGTAGAATATTCCAACAAAATCTCAGTGAACAACTGGCTATCTGAAATAGAAAAAGGAGCCAAGAATGGCTATATTACAAAAGTATTCTCTACCCGGACTGCAATTGAAGCCATATATGGAGGTTCTTTGGGCGTTGCAGATTCTGCAGAAGGTGTGGTAGAACGGAATAGTACCGGCAGAATTAAAACCAAAGGTAACTGCTACATATGTACTAAACGTCGACCAACCAGGAAGTCTTGTTCATTATGCAAAAAAAAATCCCCGTATGTGCCGCACATTCCGCTGCAATTCGGCAATGCAATAATTGCATTAAAAATTATTCAATAATTACAATTTTAATGTGTTATCTCTTATCACTTGATTGAATTATAATTTATTTTATTTTATTTTGTTTGTATTAATGGAATTTTTATTGAAAACTCTTAAATCGTATGAAATCAACATACAATATTGGTTTATTTTCATTTGTTTTCATACACATACTCAGGTATGTAACGGAATGAAAAAATTACCACATCTATGGTCTGATTTGTCCAATTTTATTTAAACTTCAGAATATGTTAGAAAACATTTCTAGTGAGGATATCTATAAATCTATCATATTGATATCTACTTTTAGAGATATAACGTTTTTAAAATTCAAAACATACCCGGATATGCAGCCAAACTTTTTATGAAAATAGTGAGTATTATTTAATGGATGCTGAAAGTATAAAGGACGTACAAAGATGGCGAAAGGGAATATGTACGTTTAGACATTGATATTAATAAGGAAGATCAATAAAAAAATTTAAAAAGAAAACCAATACATTGTAATAAAAATAAAGCAGAGCATAAAAAACAGAAAAATTAGCACATTGAAATAACAAACACAAAAAATAAACGAGAAGGAAATTGAGTTAATAGTTAATATTAATAAGGATAGTACAAATTTTTAAAAAAACTTAAAAACAAACTTGGACTCTTTGGATCCTCTTTGACACGAAAAAGTTCTACGAAACCATGAATCAAAAAGTAGCGAAACGAAAAACAGATATTTTCATAGCGTAAGTGTGTAAAGAAGGGTTAAACTAAGAACAATACTAATTCACTTTCTTAAAATATAGAACTGTTCCTGAATAATAATAATATTGATTTTAAGGTTTTAATATAGACGAAGAGGGTTTTAGGTAATAAGAAAATAACAAGTTGAAATTTAATAAAGATAATATTGTACTACTCAAATCAACACAGTGTAAGCAGGAATTTCAGTACATTCTTTAAGCACATTAACATATATGATAATATATATTAATGTTAAACATATGATAAAGATGATGTTAAACATATATGATAAAGATAGGCAATTTTATTACGTATTTCCTCACTAGCGTCATATATTGACCAATCTCTGGAATGGCGTGCTTCCCTGTATATACACCATCAAATGTACCGCTATATGGAAAGCATTGAGTTGCAAAGTTGGTTACAAGGCCAACCAGTCGAGCACGTCGATAGCTTCTGCTATCTGGTAACACTATGCCAAGAAATCGCGGCAAAGACACAGATTCGCGCGTTTGCAGTCCGTATGGACGTCGAGGCTCAGGAAACCGTGGGCGACCTGACACTTGAAGACGGAAAAACAACAGCGGCAAATTATGTCAGATGGAAGCCATATGCACCCAAGAATTGTAATGGAAAACAAATTAAATATTTGGAGGTGAAATTAATATTTATAGTCTTTTGTTGCTTTTGGAATGCCTTTTAAAACTTAAAAACTTTTAAAACTGTGTCTGTGGGCTTCATGTTTGTCATTTTAAGTCCCTGTGTGTGTGTGACAAGGATCAAACTTCTAAATATTTTTACAAATCTTGGAGTTATGAATTGCGGTCGACCAGAAAGTCATTAAAATATATTAGTTATATTTAACTTATTAAGTTATTATTGTAACTTAGTTCACTTATTACACAATTTGTCAGATTTAGTGTAATTACAATTTTTCAGTACTGACAAGAAAGTTATGTGTGTAGCTTAGAGTTTGTAAAAAACTTTTTATATGATTTAAGTACAATTAATAAAATAAGTTTACACAAATGAGAGGAGACTGAAAAGACAGAAGAGAAGTAAATAACTTTAGGGATTCTTTGGGAGCAAATCCATTTATTAAACTAAGTAGTTTTATGTTACGCCTACGCCTGTCCTTGAATTCTGCAAATACTTTGCTGCATATTAAACGGGGCTTGGAATTTGATAATGCCTCCTGTAGTAATTTTAATTTCCTTCAAAGGTATGCAATAAAATTAATTTTACTGAAGTTAACAAAAAAATGTATGTTATTAACACTGTACATATTATGGCCAAATAAAAATTTTAAAACATTGTTTTTGCATTAAAAATGCTTTCAAAATACATATCGAATGATATGTTATTTACTTACTTTTTTTGGCTTATTACTTTTTCTTTTTATATCTGAAATTGTAGAAGTTCCAACACCAAATTTTAAAGCCAATTGGTTTCCACTTACACATTTTTCAACTCATCTACAACTTTCTCTTCATTTAAAAGAGATAAAGTTTTGTGTGGTCTCTTTACTCAAGACATCTTGCACAACCACTGAACTTCCCAAGAAAAAACAAGAAAATAATTAATAAAAAAATAAGTTTTTTCACACAAATACAACGGTACTTTTCTATGTTTTAGAAAAAGAAATGGAATTGCGTAAAAAGAGAAAAACTATGTTTTTGGAGAATATACAATTTAATAAAGAACGATATCCGGACTATCAAGTTTTTACTGTAATGTAATTTTTATTTTTTTTATATAAACAAATATTTGTGGTATAATTTTTGCTTACTTTGTTAAAATTAAATACATATGTATGTACTTAGTTTTGGTTTCCTTAATGTTTCGATGATTTTTATATGCACTAAAACTTAAATACATTTTATTGTTATTGAATCATTAAAATAAATAAGTATCTATGTACATATACATATACTTACATATGTACAGTGTTGGACAATACATACATATTGGACTAGATTCGTGCATATGATCATTAACGAAATCTATGAAACTATGAATGATGCGCAGCAACAGTTTTATTAAAATCGTAATAAAAAAACTAAGTTAAAAATAAAAACAGGTTTGCCTTCATACATTGTTTAAAATTTCAAAAGACGAAACATATTGGACTCAATAATGTGATTAATATTTTGTGAAGAATCCCTTATTTTCAAGCACGGCTTTGCATCTTCTTGGCATGGGAGCAATAAAACTATCTATAATATTTGTGTCTATGCCATTTTAAGCACTTGACATGGCCTCGAATAATTTATTTTTGTCTCCGCCAACTCCCTCGCGATTTACCTTCTTTTTTATAATTTCCCAGAGATTTTCAATGGAGTTAAGGTCTGGTGATTGCGCCGGCCACTCCATAACATTCATTCCATCCGATCTAAACCAATCTTTGACACACCTCGCAGTGTATTTCGGGTAGTTATCCTGTTGAATGTTTCCGCCTCCATGTTTTACGGTCCCCGTATAGTACAAAGGGTCTAATCTTTTGTTCGCTGGTCTACGTACTCGAATATTTCCATCCGAATGTTTTAAATTAAACTTCGGTTCATCAGAAAACAAAACTGTTTTCCATTTGTTTATGGACCAATTAATGTGCTCTTTAGCAAATTTTATGCGAGCGCTACGGGTTTTCTTTGAAATGAATGGTTTCTTTGAAGCACGACAACTTTTAAGCCCAGCGTCATAAGCTCTTCTGAACTTTCCTGCTACTTACGTTTAGGTTAAGTGCATTTACAACATCAATAGATGATTTTTGGGAATGTTTTTGTAGTTCCCTGTCAGTTTTTGAGTCATCTTTGGCTGTTGTACATCTTGTTCGGCCACCACTGTGAATATTTTCAACTCTCTCTGAGGTTAGGAAGGTTTTTCTTATAAAGCTAACGGTTTGTTTTGGCAATGCAAACTTTACAGATACAGATACTTTTTGGAAATTTTTAATTAATAACTTTTTTAACTCTGCGCTATATATATTTTGTTCGAGCCATTTTTTAAAATAAACTGAAATCAATAAATTATCTACTACTAATTTCTTAATTGTTCACCTCTTACTATTATGCTGGACAAGAGTCAAGTGGATTATTTTATAGAAAAAAATTTTACAATTATTTTCCTCTAACCATATTCCTACATTGGAATAATAATTGAAGGAATACCGTTAAATTTTTGAGAATATCGCAATGCGTCCAATATGTTTTGTCGCGTGCATTTTTCGTGCTATAATATGTTTTCCATTGATATCGGAAGATAAAACAACAACTAAATACTAACTGATATAATCTCTACCGATATTTGTCAAAAGTCGGTTTTTATTCAATATGTATTGTCTAACACAGTATATACTATGTATGTACATATGTGTATGAAAATTTAACTTTATGCTAAGTTAAATTGATGTTTTTCGATTAATTTAGGATTAATAAATTAATCGACTTGTGTAACTGCAATTTATTTGGAATTTATTACCGTAAATTAAATTATTACAAAAATTACTTTATTAAGTCTTAAGTATGTATGATCGCAGGGGGAATGGGCCAGTGCACTCAGGGCAAAGTTGTTGATTGCTCTCAACCTGGCGAGAAGCCAGCAGCGATCCCTGA
The DNA here is from genome assembly GCA_932526305.1 of Epicampocera succincta. Lineage (NCBI taxonomy): Eukaryota > Metazoa > Arthropoda > Insecta > Diptera > Tachinidae > Epicampocera > Epicampocera succincta. Next base: position 26,181,615 of record OW052038.1, on the reverse strand, counting down.
AAATGGACTGGTCAAGCTGACATACTGCCTCCCCGTGGCGCCCCTGGATAGCCCCTACAGCACCCGCTTAGAGGTGAACCAAAGTGTGCAGCGAATCCCCTCTGTCCAGGGGTCTAAACCAGGACCCGGTCCTCCAGGTTTCGGTCGTGGGGGTAACTTCCCTACCGTGTAAAAACACACTAGTTACGACACAACAACAAAGAATAACTTTGTTGGTTGAGGCCCAGGTTCACCACGGACTGTAGCGCCAAAAGAAGAAGAAGAAGAAGATGTATGATCGCAGCGAGGCAGTAAAGACAAGTGATTTCAGTAAAATATTTTAAGTGTATAAAAAAAATCCAGAAAAAATATGTAACAGTGCTTATAATTAATGAGAGTTTATACATATTAAATAATACCGAATGTAAGTATATACATATGTATGTATGTCTGTGCGTATGCAATTGCATGTATAAAAAAATCAGTATTTTGTTTTAATACATTTTCTCTGAGCATAAGTAATTTACTCTCGTTTATGTATTATGCACAGAATAAAACGAAATCCATATGTTATGTACAGTGATGATGCAAGAGTTAGCATCACTGCATTTGGATAGATTACGTTTGCTCAGTTTTTCCACTGGATTTAAATAATTACATGGGAAAAAGAAGTCTGAAAATCGAATTTCGAAATTGAAATGTTTGTTCACATATGTAGTTGATGGTCCATTTGGACACAGATAGATACGCCTTATGGAACTAAGCAAAAAAAAATGATATTTTGACGCTTAGCGTCCATTATTGTAGGATTGACGATAGAAATGATTAATATGTGTTGGTCGAACTGCTTAAGTTTCGTACTATAACCCAATTACAATATTTTTTCCTTTTAATATCCAAACATATTAAAAAATATTCAGGTTTGATTTTTTTAAATATTCTGACATCCTTTTTTTATTGGAAAGCTTAATTGGTCAACGTTAGCGCATAGATACGTCATCAACATGTACTCTTGGTTCATTTATGTTCACATTGTATGATGTTGGACTGTGAGCATTTTCTTTTTTATTGCAATAGCCCATTGGAAATAGTACTCATCACTATTTTGGACGTTTATAATTCCTTTTTTGGCAAAGCATTTTAGTTTTCAAAGGGGAAAACTCCGCTCTTCATGGCCCTTTCTTCACCATACTTAACTTATTTTTATTCATTTCAGCTAAAATAATTTTTAACAGTTGAGAATTAACATAAGTCATAAAACAAAGTTATAGACAATCATGAATTTATAATATTAATATTAACTGAGAAATAAATATGATCGTAAAATTTTCATCACAATCCTGCGGAATTTAAAATTCAAGAAATTTACATATATTATGAAATAGAAAGCGTAGGGGATGCTATGATCTTAGTCTTCTTTTGGAATATTCATGTTTATTTTATTGTGCACGCAAATGAAGTAAGTTTAAGGAGAATAAGTTGTTCGCTGTGATTCTCCGGTTTTTCAACTTTGAGAGGCTGTTGTACCATCACTACCTATTATTTTATATTCCTTTCATATACAACCGTACACAATTGTTTAATGAGAATACAAAAGAGTAAAGCTGAAGTTGCGTAAAAGCGGATTTAGTCATAAGGTAAGAAAAATTTTTGAGTAGAAGAGGACGGATGGTATCGTCTAAAGTTAATATTAATGAAACCATGCGACATAGAGAGATAATACGGATGAACATTTTACAGTCGTACAGCTCATTGGTAAAAAAAAATTGGCCTGATCCGACTAAAAATAACAAAAATATAGACAGTTGAAAAAGATGCGCAACTACAAAATTTTAATTTTGATTTAGTTTTTTTCCTCCTGTATTGTTAGGAAAACCGTTATTAGGGCCTTTTTATATTAAGGTATCAATATCAATATGTTAAGTGTTGCTAATACATTTTACTTATTTGTTTCAATGAGAAAAAAATGCTACCTGTGTCCATTTTTTGGAAGCATGAGAATGATAAGAGCCAAATGGAGCATGTACTGCTTAAGACAACAGCAATGTTCTTCACAAGTAATGCTTGTATAAGCTATGTGTTTGTGCATGCATACATATGTATATGTATGTATATAAACATATATGTACTATGTACATGCTGCTGCGTACGTTGCAGCCGATGTTCGAAAATCCGGCCAGGCATCAAGTTGTCATCGTTTTTGAGGTGTTTAGTCACAGGTAGCTACACTGGGGAATGATTTTTTTTCCTCAGCAGCAAGAGAATCCGTCGATCGGATCATAACTGAATTCTTGCCGGTATGCCAAGAATGGCTTTTCTCCGGATGAATAGCACTGCCTAGATCAAAGGAAGAGCGCCAAGTAATGGCAGGTTTTTTTGACCGCACTTGGTTTCCAGATGTTATAGATTGTGTTGACGTGACACACATATGGATCAAGCCCTATATTTTAATAGAAAAAGACACCATAGCTTGAGTGCTATGGTGGTAAGAGCTATTGCACTTTAATGCGGCTTTAAATATATGAATAGACTTGGTTTGGTTTTCGATTTCCAACCAAAGATGATCCATTAGGTTTGTTTATGCATGGCACGACGGATTTTAGTAACATTCAGTTTTAAATTTGAATGCTATATTACTATTCATGATTGAAAATTTTTGTTGCAGGTGACGGAAGCTACAAACTAATGCCTTATGTTAAGACGACTTTCAGGAATTCAACAGACAGCGACGAAAGGCGTTATAAGAAATAGCATATTTCGACGCAACGGGAAGAGCCAACAAAAATAATAAATGTATGCTGTGTCTTGAACAATATAAGTTCCTTATTACCTTGACCAGGTGCCGGTAGAAGATGACAGCCCTACTACAGGTATTGTGGAACAGCCAATCGAAGATGTAATTGTTGTATCAGCGCAACATAGCAATTATCTGATATATAGTTTTTTTTCATTATTGTTCTATTCCAAAGCACGAAGTCATTCGTTTTTTTTTTTGTATAAAAACGATGTTTATTAATGTAATAATTATTTTATTAAAGTTTGATAAATAAAAAGGTACATACATATGTAAATAAATAGGTACACACATACATATATGTATATGTACTTACATATGTATGTAGTAAAAATTTACACATGCATTGACTCATTAATTTTTTCAGCATATGATGTGGCGAGCTAAGATTTTTATGGGTTCCTTTAAAGATTTCGTCACATCCTCTTAGTCGTTGGCTACAGTTGCAGACTGCTCATTCACCTTTAGTTGTCCCCAGATGATTGACAATTGCTCATCAGCAACAGTTTTCCTTTTTTGCTGCCGGAAGAGCAAGTAGGAGTCTCGTCATCCATATCGATTTGGCGATTTTTCAGCTGCTGAAGGGTTCTGTAGTGACAGTATATTAACGTGATGCTTAGTGGGCAGCTCTGGTTGCTGTTTTCTTCTTTCAGTCATGACTGTTTAACAACTACCGCTTTGCTTACTCCGAGTAGTATTACATTTATTGGAATGAAGTACAGGTCAGTTGTTTCAATAGTTTTTGGACTATTCCTAACTTGAAACCCAAACATAATGCCACCAAAAATTGGACTTCCAGATTAGACTAAGTGCGAGCCAGCTGGCAGACACATGTCATATTTAAATTATAATGTCAGAAGATTATGATTATTATTTATTTTTTATTGTGGATCTTCTTAAGACTAAAAAACAGTTTTTACATGCTGCCGTAATTTTAGTGTAATAAATATGTACATGCATATAGAAGCACACATGCACACATATGTATATAAAGAAATGAAGAATATATACTATATGATATTAAGAGGAGAAACAAAAGTAAATATGTTAAAAAAAGTGGAAATAAGTGGGGGATGGGACAGCCATGGCCCGCAACCAAAATATAAATACTATTGAACTCGTTTGAACATACTCTCGGCGCGAACTAGTGGTGAGGTGAAAATATGACCCAAGTTTGAGGTGGTGCTTTGGTCTCCAATGGGGGCAATTCCTGGTATTATGGACGGCCTTCTATCTAGAGTATAGAAACGAAACGAAAGAAATATTCACAGTGTCAAAAGAGAAATTGTGCGGTTACTAGCTACAGGTCATAAACTTTATTAGTCTTTTCTGGGACAGAAGAATTGGTTTCAGTAGAATGACTAGAAGTGGGTAGAATGCCAAACTTTACAATCGGCCTTCGAATGGTTCCATTCTAAGTTAAAACATCTGCGACTCTGTAGGTAGTAATAAATCTTCTTTTATTATTACTATATCAGTTTGTTTAATGTTATTTTGTTCCTTCTTCCATTTGTACCGCCGTTGCAGTTCAGTGATATACTCATTTTTTAATCTTTTCGCAAGTATTTTTATTTAGTGCATCAGAAGAGCCTTCAGGTGGTCCTATTATGGGAGCACCACGCAGCAAGTGTCTGAGGGTTAGAGGCAATATTTCGTTAGGATTTTCGGTTATCGCTGACAGTGGTCTCGAATTTAGTACGGCCGATCTAGGCCAGATAGTGTCAAGCTAGGCCAGATAGGGTCAAGTGGTGGACTCCTGAGCTTGATATGATGCGGCGGAATGTTAGGCGCCTTAGGAAGAATTTCCAGAGGGCCGGCGTTCCAATGCTGAAGATCGGCGTAAAGCTAGCTTCCTATCTGGCTATTGTTGAGTTTAAAGAAAGAGAGTGGAGGAATTTTGTTAGAGAAAATCAGGACGACCCTTGGGGTGCGGTTGACCGTATTTGCAGGGACCGGGGTAAGCAAACTGATGCTGCGTCACTTTGTGTTGACAATATTACATTGCCATCATGGACTGATTGATGGACACATTGTTGGGGGCCTTCTTTCCGAGGGCGGAATAGGTTGATCAGTCGCCTCTCATTAGGTAGATTGTTGACCCTCCAAGCTTGGAGAAAATGAAAATTGTGGACAGTGTGGGTCAGGCCAGAAGCAGAGTCACTGGGTTTTGATGGTATGACTGGAGAGATGTGTAAGAGCATCTGGAAGGCCATACCGGAATACCTGGAGTCCATTTTGTCTGGGTGTGTTGGGCAGGGATATTTCCCTGATGCTTGGAAGATATACATATATATATATGTTCTTAAAAGTTTTTGTATAAGTCACGGGTTTAATTTATAATATAAGCCGAAATTTCTCATTCTCCACAAAATATTGTTATAACTGTTCTTGAACTTTTTGTAAAAGTCACGGGCTTAATTCATAATATAAGACGAAAATTCTCATTTTCCATAAAAATTTTTTATAATTGTTCTTGAAATTTTTTGAATAAGTCACAGATTTAATTCCATAAACATTTTTTTATAATGGTTCTTGAAAGTTTTTGTATAAGTCACGGGTTTAATTTATAAAACAAGCCGAAATTTCTTATTTTCGATAAAAAGTTTTTTATAATTGTTCTTCAAATTTTTTGTATAAGTCCTGTGTTTAATTTATAATATAAGCCGAACTTTCTCATTTTCCATAAAAAATTTTTATAATTGTTCTTGAAATTTTTTGAAAAAGTCACGGATTTAATTCCATAAACATTTTTTTATAATTCGGAGATTTAAAATTTTGCATGAAAAATGTTTTATATTATGTATGTACATATATGTAAGCCGAAATAGCTAATTTTGCATGAAAATTTTTTTAATCTATTAAAGTTTTTGGATAAGTCACGTGCTTAACTTATATTATAAGCCGAAATTTCTCATTTTCCATAAAAAAATTTGTATAATTGTACTCGAAAGTTTTTGTTAAGTCACGGATTTAATTTATAATATAAACCGAAATTTCTCATTTGCCATAAAAAGTTTTTTATAATTGTTCTAGAAAATTTTTGAATAAGTCACGAGTGTAATTTATATATGTATATGGAAGCCGAAATATGTAATTTTGCATTAACATTTTTTTAATTTTGTATAGGTGACAAGTGTTATTTATAAAATAAGCCAAAATTTTAAATTTTCCATACAAAGTTTTTTATGATTGTTCTTCAAATTTTTTAGTAAGTCACGGGTGTAATTTAAATATTGATGGAAGCCGATATATTTAGTTTTGTATGAAATTTTTTTTAGTCTATATGAAAGTTTTGTATAAGTGACGGATTTTAATTATAATATAAACCGAAATTCGTCATTTTCCATAAAAAATTGTTTTATTTGTTGTTAAATTTTTTTGTATAAATTAGTTTTTTAAATTACTCTTAAATTAAAAGACCTTGTTTTGCTTTCAAAATAAAAGTCATTTTATTAGTAACTACTTCCAACTTATATACTAATTTTACAATAAGGGTTATGCTTAATTTGCTAATAATATTTCTGCTGGGTTTACAATAAATTTTAAGTTTAATGTCAATGAAACTAAAATAAGTGAATAACCCAAAGAACAAAAAATTTTAAGTATTAAGTTTCAATTATAAATAAACCAAAGCATAAAAAAAAGACGTGCAATTCAATGAACTAAAAGTAGGCAAAATATATGCAGAAGTTCAACAAACTTAAAATGAAATAAAAAACAATAAAGTATGTATTAACATGCTCCCCCCGTTGAGTGTAGCTCAAAAGATAGTTTGTGGGTGGAATCTGCTGAATTGATGAAAGATGGGGTTGAATTCTGTTTGAAACTTGGTTCGGGCCTGCTGCTGCACCGTGAAGTCCGACGTTGTTTTTTGCTTGCGAGGTGCTGGAGTCGGTTTGCGTTTACATTATTGTCTTGCAATTAGATAAACTAAGATGCAGAAAGTGACGATTAAGGCTGAGTAACCGACAGTCATGTGATGATAATTATGACTCTCAATTTTATTTCGTAGCTGAAGTATCTCCTGCACCCTGAGTGAGGTTTGTAAATCTGTTAAATTTTGTATTTGTGAACTGTACTCGCTTCTATGTATTTGATTAAGTAATGGCTGTAGACGTGTTGAAAGGGTTTGTTCTGTTATTTTCCAAAGCTTGGTGTAAGATGCCTTAAGTGAGCTGGAGATTGTCTGGTGGCCTTGTATTGACATGAACTTATTTTTGAGAGTACATTCCGGTTCCAAATAAAGCAAACCTGAGCCCTTTAGTGTAAATTGATTGATATCTTTTTTACACACAGAATTGGCGTGGGTAGTGCGTAAATCCTTTTATTCTGGTGATGAAGAGGGATCCAAGCATTGGTGGCCTTTATTTGTTGTACTGGGCAGTCAGCTTTAGTTTCGTTGTGAAATAAATTAATTTCGCAGGCACATATTGGCGAACTTGATCCATACAGGATCTGTACCTTAGAACACACAAATCTATCTTCTTTGATGACGTCACATAAATTAAGTTCAGTTTTGTCAATAGTAAAATACTGACGACGGACAATATTGATGGCCAAAATGGAAGAGCATGGTTTTATTGATAATAAGGTATAAGGTTGAATATTAAAAACTGGTCACGCTCAACTAATGGCAAATTAACGCGCAAGATGACGGTGTTATTCGTGAGTCCACCTTGAACTTTAATCAATTTGTACAATTGCATTGTATCATTTTGGTTTACAGGCAATTCAAGTGACTCTGGTAAATGCATTCTTATTTTTTCTATTTCCGGTTGTAATTGGTACGGAGTAAGGATGACCGGGCTTATAATACCGTGATGAGTATTTGTAAAAATATCCAGTATTGAAGACTATATGTGTGGCAAGTTTGCCGCAGTGATCGTTAGTTGAATGGACAGTGATGAGAAAATGCGGTAGATTCTTTCTTCGTATAGTTCCTTACTGACGTTGTGTATCTTGTTGTATACTTGCGATATTTGTTGGTCGATTTGGTCAAATTTCTTTTTTATTAGCCTTTGGTCTGCCTTCAGGATATTCATAGTGGAGTCTATAATTGACGTCTGATTTCTTAACAGGCTGACCAGAGAAGCCTCATTTTCCTTAACTTGTGAAATCGTGTTTGCCATTTCTTCTGCATATTTTGAGTCCAGTACGCCAAATAGTGAGTTTGCGATGTTTCCCACTAAGTTGATTGCTCCCCTTTTGTGTCTTCTACCTGAAAGTAGAGTGCTGCTCATGTGTAGTTCATTTTTGGTATGTTTAAAGTATTTGACACGGCGATTTATCTTGGATGTCTTCACATAAACTGCTTAAAGCTCTGGTACCGCTTGCAAACATTTCCGACTCGGACCAAATTCCTGTAAGTCGTAATAAATTAGGATCCGCCAGTCTGAAGATGAAATTACTGCTGATCCAATGGCTTCAAAATGTATGCCCAGCTGGGTTCCAAACTGCATGTTGTGAACTTGGGCTCCCAAGAATAATGGCAGTAATATTATTGAGATCAAGGCCGTCAGGACATTAATAGGCATGGATATTCGCCTTTTTAAGATTTTCCGGGCTATTACTTTTATCGCTATGATTAAGGTCGGAAGCTTCATCGAATTCTGTGTTGTTAACTGGCAAAGGTACCAATCGTGTAATTGGCCTTCTACAGACCCCCGATGCCGTCTTAACATCAACCACTCGGACCAGACCGTCATCTCCGTGATGCACCTTCACTATCCTAGCTGACGGCCACCTCAAGGGAGGTGTGTTGTCTTCCTTCACTATGACCATATCACCGGGTTTAATGTTGGAACTCCGTGTTTTCCACTTGTGTCGATACTGTAATTCACACAAGTATTCCCGGGACCAACGTCTCCAAAACTCCTCCTTTAGGTAGGTAACCAATTTCCATCTGGTCAAAAGACTAATTTTTGTGTGGTCAGAATTTAAGTTTACATGGGCATTTAGTGGTTCCCCAATTAGAAAGTGACCAGGTGTTAATGCAGTTAAATCATTTGGGTTGTTTGACATAGGAGTAATTGGTCTTGAATTAAGAAAGCCTTCAATTTCAATTATAATGGTATCGAGTTCCTCATACGTCAACGATGCTGTTGCTACACTTTTGAGCAAAAGATTCTTTGCTGATTTCACCGCAGCTTCGCATAAGCCTCCAAAGTGAGGTGGTATGAAGTGAAAATTTATTCCTCTGGATGCACATTCTTTGCCGCTAACTAGTTCTAAATGAACAGCTTTAGTTACAAAGCAGTAAAACACGGCGATGTATGCCTTTTGAGCTCTTTTCCTTCGTAACTTATAATGGACCAATAGCGATCCACAAAAGTCAACACCGGAGTTGATGAAAGGTCGTGCTTGCGTGACGCGGGTTGATGGTAAGTTGCCCATAATTTGACTGAGCAATTGAGGTTTGGCTCTGGTGCATCGTATGCAGTGTTGGACTATTGATCGGGCTGCTATTTTACCCTTGACTGGCCAAAACCTTTACCTTATATATGATAAAAGTGCTTGGGGCTCACAGTGGCGATTCTTTTCATGTGTCATTTGCATTATTGTACGGAATCAGCATGGGGGGCTTTGCATCATACGGAAGCATTGATGATTTTAAACGTCCCCCTACTCTGATGATGCCGTTAGTATCTAGACAGGGGGTGAGATTGCTGTATTGACTGCCTCTGCTTACTTCGCCATGCCTTTTCAAATGCTTCCAGTCTTCTGGAAAATCTGATCGTTGCATTCCACGTATAATGACTGCGAGAGCCTGTTCTAATTCTTTAGCCGTTAAGTTAAGTTCTTGGTGTTGTTTTTTCTTTCTCCTGTGATTGATGAATCGTAGCATGAAAGCTACAACCCTCTGGAGTGTTAGAAATGAACCGTTGTGGTTTATTTTGTAGATAAATTCTGTTGACGTGTCATCTGCGGTTGTAGCTAAGGTCACCCGCTATCGCTCCAAATCGTGCTTATTTGAAGTAATTGTTATTGTGCTGGTTATATTTTTCGGCCAAACCTCCTCTCGTATGTAAAAATATTGGTCCATAGAGCCATAAACTACTTGCTGCTAGTTTTGATGGAGAAAGACCTCGTGACAGAATATCAGCCTGGTTTTTCTTTGATTTAACGTGTCTCCATTGCTCAGCTATAGACAATTCCTGTATTGCAGAGATTCGATTAGCCACGAACGTTTGGTAAGCTGCTGATTGTGAGTTAATCCAGGCCAACACGATCTCTGAGTCTGTCCATAAGTAAGTAGGTGCATCTTCAAGTTTTAAATCGCACCTTACATTTGATGTTAGTTGGGCGCATAACAGAGCTGCGCAGAGTTCAAGACGAGGTAACGTCTGGCGTTTTAAAGAGGCTACACGTGATTTTGCGCATAGTAATCTCACTATAACCTGTCCGTTCTTGATGGTTGACCGGATGTACACAGCTGCACCATATGCTCTTTCAGAAGTATCCGCAAAAGCATGAATTTGTGTGTTTGAGGGGATGTGTCCTTCAAAAACATGTCGTGAAATCTCTAGGTTAGTAAAATGTTCCAACTCATTACGAAATGTCAACTATCTTCTGTGAAGGTTTCCTGGCAATGCTTCATCCCACTCTAATTTTGTTTGCCAATGCTCCTGAATAAACATTTTGGCGGTGGCTACAACTGGTGCCAGTATCACCAAGGGATCAAAGATCTTTGCCAGATCTGACGTAACTGTTCGTTTAGTGGCTTGTTTGATTTCTCCTGGATATACCTTCACACACAACTTATCATTTTTTGGCATCCATATTAAGTAGCGTGACATTCTGTTATATGGAAAAATTTATTTTATCAAATTTTTTAAGTCTCACCCCCCAAATCGGTTCTGTTTCATGAAAAAAAAAAATTAAAAAAAAATTTCATAGCGATAAGTAAAGTTATGGGCGTGCGCACACCCTTCAAAGTTTTATATGAGCCTTACAGTATGAACTACATATACTGATATTTTGGTCATATATTTTTAAAATGTCTTTTGTCATTTATAGCCCCCCTCCCCCCTAAAATAAACGTTATAAACGCGACTTGTATAAATGACGTCTGCTATTCAATGGAAAAAAAAATTTGTGCAACACATGAAAAAAACAAAATTATTTTTATGTTAAATACGCAAAAAATGAGCAAGCAATAATGTTAACAAAAAGCAAGTACCGCTATTTTCCATTGAAGCAAAAGAAACGTAGCAAAAATTTTGATTTATTTCATGATTAATTCATTCGAGTTTATTTTTTCCTATTGTTCTGACAAAATAAGATTACTAAAATGAGTGCAAGATCAGTACGCGAAAAATATTATTTGATTGGCTATGCCTCTAATCAACTTACGGGTTCCAAGTTACCTTCAAAAAAAGAAGTAATAAAGGTGTTGTTTTTTAATTGGCGTGTTGTAAATATGAGTTTACGAGAAAGTGCTAAGTTAGTTATTGAAGAACTTTTGATTTTTTGGGGAAAAAGCGCGCATAACCCACAAGAGAAAAGCAACATTTCATTGCAAAACTGGAAAAATTACATACAGAATGGACGAATTTAAAAGAAAGTTGTGGAAGAAATACAGATAACCAGAAAAACAAAGAAAAGACCTGGGTTGAAAGCTTAGAACAAATTTTTGACGTGGGGCATGCAAATTCCTTAGAATTAATAACTGTGGAGGTAGATAAAGCATTCTTGATAAGCCAGAGGCAGGAAGGTCGACCAGGACATATGTACGGAATTGATTATAAGACACTTCAAATGGAGATTCAAGCTGAACACCGCGAACAGATTAAGTTAAAGCAAGTTAAACGTAATAAACGTGAACAAAATATTATAAGTAAGATTATTAATGAACTTTTCTATAATAGAGGTAATTTTTTTTATGTTCAAGGTGAAACCGTGCAATTTCAGTCATCATCTGAAAGTGATCAAAGTTTTCAAGCCACAGAGTCCCATGATGAAACTGTGAAAGTTCTCTCAAAAAATGCAAGAGTAAAACAAACAATTATTACTCCAAAATTAGCTATTGCATTAGATTATTGCAAAATAAGTAACAGAAATGCTGTTCACATGATTTCTGCTGTATTGTAATCATTAGGAAAAGACATTGCTGACTACACCATTAATAGATCTTCAATTCATATGGCAAGAGAAAAAATGCGTAAGAAAAGAGCGTTGGAACTACAAAAGAATTTTAAATTTAATAAGCAAGACATTATAACATTACATTGGGATAGTAAACTTTTACCAGCATTAACGGGCAATGCAAATGTTGATAGACTTCCTATAGTCATATCTAGTGGAGAGATGGAACAGTTGTTGGAAATACCTGCAATGAAATGTGGTTCAGGAACAGAACAAGCTGATGCTGTTTATAATTGTATTTCCAAATGGGGTCTACAAAGAGAAATTAAATGCATTGCGTTCGATACAACTGCGGTCAATACTGGGCGCTTGAAAGGTACATGCACGTTACTTGAAAAATCCTCAAATAGAGAACTTTTTTGGCTGCCTTGTAGACATCACATTTACGAAATTATATTGAAAAGTGTTTCTGAAACCAAATTTGACTGCAGTACAAGTCCCTTCGTAAAATTATTTTAAAATTTTAAAAAATTGTGGAACAATTTGAATATAAACAATTGGCAGGCTGGAATTCAAGATGAATTAGCTATGTATCATTTGCAAGGGTCAAAAACCAGAATAATAAATTTTGTAAATAATGTTTTGAGTGAGAAGCAGCCTAGAAAAGATTATAAAGAGCTTTTGGAGCTTGTCCTGATGTTTCTTGGCGAAAAATTGAACAAGTCCAAAGCAAGCGTAATGATAAGCTCATCAGGAGCTTTTCATCATGCACGGTGGATGGCAAAAGCCATTTATAGCTTGAAAATATTTTTGTTGCGGCAGGAATTTGCTTTATCAGAGATTCGACTGGCAGGATTGCGTAAAATTTGTATTTTTATAATCCAAATATACATAGAGGCTTGGTTTTCTGCTCCTTCAGCCATAAAAGCACCAAATACGGACTTTACATTTTAAATAGACTTCATAATTTCGAAAAAAATTGATACAGATATATCGCAAGTATCTATAAAAAAGTTTTTAAATCATCTATGGTACTTAGGCTCAGAATCTATAGCATTTGCTTTCTTTGACAATAATGTTTTTGCTGACACAAAAAAAAAAAAAATGAAAGCTGCTTTGCGAAATGAAAATGCAAAAATAATAAAACGCGTGATTTTAAAAAAAGGAAGAATTGCAGATCTAATTGATAATGGACTTGAACAATTTGTTTCTTCCACAACAGCAAGATTTTTCGAAAGATTTAATATTGATAAATCTTTTTTGGAATTAGACCCTTCAATATGTCCAACCCATGAATGCTATCAAAGTGCATTTGTATATCTAAACACATTAAAAGCAGTAAATGATGTGGCAGAAAGAGGAGTTAAATTAATAGAAGATGACAATAAACTTCTGACTAAAAACGAAGAGCAAACACAATTTCTTTTGCAAGTTGTGACGGACTATCGCAAACGTTTCTCAAATTCAAATAAATCGACTATATCAAAAGTACTTTAATTTTAATAAACATTTTATAAAAAATTAATATAGAATTTTTTATACTTTCTTGTAAAACAATTTAAATAAAAAAAAAATATATATATGAACAAAATATCAATATAGTTCATACGTTAAGGCTCGTATAAAATTTGAAGGGCGGGCGCACGCCCAAATCTCAACTTATCGCTATGAAATTTTTCTGTATTTTTTTTCATAAAACTGAACCGATTTGGGGGGTGAGACTTGGTAGAATCAATCTTTTGAAAATTAATGTCACCCTAATGTTAAGCCTAATGTTTTTACCCTTTGATCCTCCATATTGTTAAAATTAATATTTACTTCATGTTCCTTCTCTGTAACGCTTTGGAGTAATTTTGGGTGATTGGCATTCCATTTTTGAAGATTCAGACCATGCTTCTGTAATATGTGTTTTAGCTCTTGCTGAATTTTTAGTGTAACATTTTAATCATCATTTCCGCCAATTCCATCGTCCATATAGAAATGTTTAAGCAAAAATTGGCTTCCATATTGGTGCTGGGTCATGTTGCCTTTTGCTATCTTTTCCAGACATTTTGTGGCCAAATATGGTGCTGATCGGGTACCGTAAGTGATGGTATTAACTTGATAATATTTGACTGGAGTAGCTGGGTCACGCCTCTAGATAATAGTTTGAAACCTTCTGTCTTCTGGGTGTATTAGTATCTGACGATACATTTTTTCAATGTCAGTTGTAAACACGAAGCGGGGTAGTCGGAAGCGAAGCAATATTGAAAATAGCTCGCTTTGGATATTGGGACCTGTGTACATTAGGTCATTTAAAGCCAAGCCCGAGGAATTTTTTGTGGACGCATCAAAGACTACTTGTAATTTTGTAGTTAAGCTATCAGGCCGCAATACACTGTGGTGTGGAATGAAGTAGTTTGGTTTGCAAAGGCAACTTATGTCTATTTGTGTCATTTGACTCAATTGTTCGTATTCATCCATAAATTGTATGTACTGTGTTTTGATTTCTGCTGCCTTTGAAAGTCGATGCTCCAGTGATAGGAAGCGATTAAAAGCTGTTCCATGCGACTCGCCTAATGCATCGGGACTGTCGCAAAATGGGATTTTTACAACGAACCTTCCATTTTTATCAATGCTATGGGTCTGGGCAAATTGATTTTCACATTGTCTTTCTGATACTGACAGAGTTTTGTCTACCGTCTTAACTTTTTATAGCTCCCATAGTTGAGCGATGTCTTCTTCTAAGGTTGTTTCATTCTCGACACACATTCCACAACATGCAGTAGTTGATTGATATTCTCCAATTTTTCCAGCAATGATCCAACCCAGTAAAGTATTTTGTAAGATTGGAAAATTCTTGGCTAATTTGATTTGCCCGTCTGCCAATAATTGGTGATGGAACTCGGCACCCAACAAAATATCTATATTATCCGGACGGTTGAAACATGGGTCAGCTAGTGCAATATTATCAGGGATTTTCCAGTGATTGATGTTAATCACATGCGATGGTTGGGGAGAGATGATGTGTTTAAGAACAGCTGCTTCAAATCGTGTAGAGTAGTTATTGAATCTTGAGGAAAGCTCGACGTTGATTCGTTGATGAACCTTGGTGTTGCTGGGTCCAATTCCACTAATAGAAATTGATGTTGGTGTTGTTGAAATGCCAAGACGTTTAACTAGGCGTGCGCTTATGAAATTGAGTTTTGAGCCCGAGTCAAGAAGTGCTCTACATATTATCTCCTTTCCGCCGGCTCTAATGTGGACCATAGCTGTGCTAAGTAGTATATAGCCACTTGATATTGTCTGTGCTGCTGCGCTTAGTAATGATGCTGCCTGGCTGACTTGTACGGGTTTTTTAATCTCAATTGAATGATTGTGTGTAGCCTTTGAAGTTGAACATTGTTTGTTTGTTTTTTGGGCAGAGGGAGGGGAGTCTTTTAAATGCAGCAAGGTATTGTGCTTGTTGGAACACTTCATACAACTTCTCAAGATACAACTTTTTGCATTATGTCCGGGTCTCAAACAGTTCACACAATATCTTTGTTTTTGTACAAATTGAAGTCGTGCTGATGGTAACAACTTCAGAAATTCTGTACATGCGAATAGCGGATGTCTTCCATATTTGCACATTGTACAGATTTCATTGTTTCACTTGTCGATGGTGATAGACGTGCAAACCCTTGTTTTTGTTATTGATTGTTTTTCTACTACTGCTTCCATTGACTGAAAGTTTCTCTTCAGGAACTCCAAAAATTCTTTGATTGTTGGAACTTTGCGTGGATGGGATAGAGATTGCTCGTAGCGGAGGCGGGTGGCCTGATCAAGTCGTTTTAATAATAAATGTAGTAGCAGCGGATTCCAAGTGGATGTGTTTATTTGGAGATTCTGTAGTGCTAAAAGACACTCTTGTGTTTTGTCATGCAATAACTTGTAATTATCGATTGAAGTTCTGTTTGGAACATCGACCAGCTCTTGTACCAGTCTGCTAACGAGTAGTTGTTTGTTGTTGTAGCGATCTATTACTATTGACCATGCTGCCTCAAAATTATCTCCTGTAGCAGCGAAGTGCTTGATGAGATTTGCTGCTTCTCCCACCAGATGCGTATTGAGATACCACATTTTTTGAATGCTTGGTATTGGTTCTTGTATTATTAGTGAAGAAAATAAATCATAAAACTCCTTCCACTTCATATAATTTCCTTCAAATTTAGGAAGCGTTATCTTGGGAATTGGGACTGTATTGTGGGGCATGGAGTAGACATGATCATTCGTATTATTTACAATGGTTTTAATCGCCATCCGCAGCTTCTTTTCTAACAGGATAAATCTATCCATATTATAACCTTGTTTGCTTGCATCAGCACACAATTCTGAAATTTGATAATGCAAGCCTTCAATATTTTGCCATAAATTTGTTGCGGTTATGGTATCTTCACGTGTGAAGCCATGTACTAAAAGGCGGTCTAAGGATGACATCATGGCGGCTTGCCTCCGCATGAGCTTGGCTAGCTCTTCAATCGGTTTCTCAGTGGTTAGTAAAGTTGCCTTCGAGCCGGCTGCTTGACCGGGTGCTTGAATTTGTTGATTATCGGTAGATACAAAAATTTTCATAATTGAATTTTCGAAGATCTCCTTGTATTTTTGGACGATGCTCATAATTGCGTTGTAGCAGTCTTCCGTGAAGTACTGATGTTCCCATTGTAGGGTTTCACTGAGTCGAATGTTGTTGTCATTGTCTCGAATTCTGACCATTCCGCATCGAGCCGTCTCAACCTTTCTTGAAAATAATTTATAGAATTCTTTCTTCATGTAGGATCCTTCTTGAAATTTCGGATTATGGCTTCAATCCTTTCGCCAATTTGTTTTTGTTTGCTGACCAACTCTTCGAAAGAGGCCATGATTTAATTCTGCTTGTAAAACAAAAAATGGATGGAAGTCCTGCGCATTGTTGCAGGGCAAAATGGTTGACGATCCAGCTGTCTTGGTGAGTTTTTAAAATGGCCTGTCTGTTGTCACCAAATGTTATTTGGTGGATTGTAGATGATATAAAATGTTCAATATATAGCACTTAAACTATCTTGAATCTCGTGATACCTGACGTTGTATTTGGAAAGTTTGAGGTGTCCTGTGTAGAATGAGCCTTGACCTGGTTGGGCGCATGCACCAGCTCATCTGTAAGATATGGTCGGAGGAAAGCATGCCCGACGAGTGGAATCTCAGCATCGTTTGCCCGATCCACAAAAAAGGAGACCCCTTCAACTGCGCCAACTACCGAGGAATAAGTCTCCTGAACATCGCCTACAAGATCTTCTCTGCCGTTTTGTGTGAGCGCCTGAAACCATTCGTGAACAGTTTGATAGGTCCTTCTCAGTGCGGTTTCAGGCCATGGAAGTCCACCATTGACCAAATTTTCCCACTATGGCAGATCCTGGAAAAGACCCAAGAGGTGCAAGTCGACACCCACCACCTATTCGTCGATTTTAAGGCCGCATATGACAGTGTGTATAGGGACGAGCCATGTCTAGTTTTGACATTCCTACTAAACTCGTCAGGCTGTGTAGGATGACGATGGAGAACTCTCGCTGCTCCATCAAGGTCGGTAACGAATTCACCGAGACCTTCAATGTCAGAAGGGGATTTAGACAAGGCGACGCACTTTTATGTGACTTTTTTAACATAATTCTTGAGAAGATCGTGCAAAACTCACACGCCAACAACAGATGCACGATCTTCAAAAAGTCCGTGCAACTGCTAGCATACGCTGACGACATTGACGTGGTTGGTCGAACACAGCGAGCCGTCACTGAAGCGTTTGCTGGTATTTCAACTGAGGCGGCCAAAATGGGTCTAGCGGTGAACGAGGGCAAAACGAAGTATATGCTGTCATCAAAAAAGGACGCGCAACACCGACGACTGGGCCAGAACATCACCATAGGCAGCTATAACTTCGAGGTAGTGAAGAACTTCGTCTACCTTGGCTCCCAAGTCAACAGTATGAACAACATCAGTACCGAGATCAAACGCAGAATAACTCTTGCCAATCGCTGTTTCTTTGGGCTCAAGAGGCAATTGAGTAGTAAGGCCCTTTCTCGAAAAACCAAGCTGACACTATATACCACTTTGATAATCCCTGTACTTCTCTATGGCGCAGAAGCATGGACGGTGTCGAAGGCGGATGAGGAAGCCCTTGGTATTTTCGAGAGAAAAGTTCTGCGTTCAATCTTCGGCCCTGTTTGCGTTGATGGTTTCTGGAGAAGAAGATTCAATCATGAACTGTACGGGTTGTACAGCTACATGAGCCTAACCAGGCGCCTACGGATCCAACGGCTAAGATGGTTGGGCCATGTAGAGCGTATGGAGAATACTACTCCGACCCGTAGAATCTTCGATTCCGAACCTGTGGGACAACGTAGAGGACGCCCACGGAACCGATGGCGCACACAAGTGGAAAGGGACCTCAACCAACTTGGTGTGCACAATTGGAGAACGCTGGCTAAAGACCGTGCAAGCTAGAAAACTTTGTTGGTTGAGGCCCAGGGTCACCACGGACTGTAGCGCCAAAAGAAGAAAAGTCGAGATATCTAATTTTCCGCAAAATTTTTTTATAATTTTTCTTGAATTTTTTTGAAAAAGTCACAGGTGCATTTTATTTATATATTAAAGCTGAAATTTCTAATATATAACACTTTTTCCTCAAAAGGTTTGAACAAGTCACGGGTGTAGTTTTTATAAATATAAAAGCCGAGATTTCTAATTTTCCATAACAAAATTTTGTATACTTTTTCTTGCAGACTTTTTTATAAGACCGGGGGTAAGTTTTATAAATAATATAAAATCCAACAGAATTCTAATTTTCCACAAAAAATTTTTATAATCTTTTTTGAAATTTTTTGAAAAAGTCACAGGTGTATTTTATTTATATATTAAAGCTGAAATATCTAATTTTGTATACTTTTTCTTAAAAATTTGTTAATAAGACCGGGTGTAATTTTTATAAATATAAAAACCGAGATTTCTAGTTTTCCACACAAAATTTTTATAATCTTTTTTGAATAAGTCACAAGTGCATTTTATTTATATATTAAAAGCTGAAATTTCTAATTTTTAACACTTTTTCTTAAAAATGTTTAAATAAGTCACGGGTGTAATTTTTAAGAATATAAAATCCCAGATTTCTAATTTTCCTTAAAAAATTTTTAAAATTTTTCTTGAAATTTTTTGAAAAAGTCACAGGTGCATTTTATATATATATTAAAGCTGAAATTTCTAATTTATAACACTTTTTTTCGAAAGGTTTGAATAAAAGCCGAGATTTCTAATTTTCCACAAAAAATTTTTATAATCTTTTTCGAAATTTTTTGAAAAAGTCACAGGTGTATTTTATTTATATATGAAAGCTGAAATTTCTAATTTTGTATACTTTTTCTTAAAAATGTTTAAATTAGTCACGGGTGTAATTTTTATAACTTTAAAATCCCTGATTTCTAATTTTCCATAAGAAATTTTTAAAATTTTTCTTGAAATTTTTTGAATATACTTAACTGTTACTGCAGGTGCATATTATTTATATATAAAAGCTGAAATTTTAAATTTTGTATACTTTTTCTTGAAAATTTTTGAATAAGACCGGCTGTAATTTTTATAAATATAAAATCTGAAATTTCTAATTTTCCATAAAAAAATTTTATAATTTTTTTGAAATTTTTTGAACAAGTAACAGGTGCATTTTATTTATATAATAAAACTGTAATTTCTAATTTTTTATACTTTTTCTTAAAAATTTGTTAACAAGACCGGGTGTAATTTTTATATATATAAAAGCCGAGATTTCTAATTTTCCAAAAAAAAAATATGTATATGACTTTTCTTCAAAATGTTTAAATCATTCATAGGTGCAATTTTTATATATATAAAAGCCGAGTTTTTTAATTTTCCACACAAAATTTTTATAATCTTTCATGATTTTTTGAATAAGTCACAGGTGCATTTAATTTATATAGTAAAGCTGAAATTTCTACTTTTGTATACTTTTTCTCGAAAATTTTTGAAAAAGACCAGGTGTAATTTTAATAGATGTAAAATCCGAGATTTCTAATTTTCCATAAAATATTTTTATAATTTTGCTTGAAATTTTTTGAATCTAATTTATAACACTTTTTCCTCAAAAGGTTTGAATAAGTCTCGGGTGTAGTTTTTATAAATATAAAAGCCGAGATTTCTAATTTTCCATAACAAATTTTCTATACGTTTTCTTGAAGTCTTTTTAATAAGACCGGGTGTAATTTTTATAAATATAAAAGCCGAGATTTCTAATTTTCCATTACAAATTTTGTATACTCTTCTTGAAGACTTTTTAATAAGACCGGGTGTAAGTTTTATGAATATAAAAGCCGAGATTTCTAATTTTCCATAACAAATTTTGTATACTTTTTCTTGAAGAATTTTTAATAAGACCGGGTGTAAGTTTTATAAATATAAAAGCCGAGATTTCTAATTTTCCATAAAAAATTTTTATAATTTTTCTTGAAATTTTTTGAAAAAGTCACCAGTGCATTTTATTTATATATTAAAGCTAGAATTTTTAATTTATAACACTTTTTCCTCAAAAGGTTTGAATAAGTCAAATTTTGTATACTTTTTCTTGAAGACTTTTTAATAAGACCGGGAGTAAGTTTTATAAATAATATCAAAGCCGAGATATCTAATTTTCCACAAAAAATTTTTATAATCTTTTTTGAATAAGTCACAGGTGAATTTTATTTATATATTAAAGCTGAAATTTCTAATTTTTAACACTTTTTATTCAAAATTTTGAATACATCACGGGTGTAATTTTTATAAAAAGAAAAGCCGAGATTTCTAATTTTCCATAAAAAAACTTTATAATTTTTCTTGAAATTTTTTGAATAAGTCACAGGTGCATTTTATTTATATACTTAAGCTGAAACTTCTAATTTTGCATGAAACATTTTTTACACTTTTTCTTGAAAATGTTTGAATAAGACCGGGTGTAATATTAATATATACAAAAGCCGAGATTTCTAATTTTGCATGAAACATTTTTTATACTTTTTCTTGAAAATTTTTGAATAAGACCTACACCCGGTCTTATTCAAAAATTTTCAAGAAAAAGTATAAAAAATGTTTCATGCAAAATTAGAAGTTTCAGCTTAAGTATATAAATAAAATGCACCTGTGACTTATTCAAAAAATTTCAAGAAATATTATAAAGTTTTTTTATTTTTATTCATATTTTTATTTATAAATATAAATGCCAAAATTTCTAATTTTCCATAAAAAAATTTTATAATTTTTCGTGAAATTTTTTGAATAAGTAACAGGTGCATTTTATTTAGATATATAAACTGAAATTTCTAATTTTGCATGAAACATTTTTTACACTTTTTCTTGAAAATTTTTGAATAAGACCGGGTGTAATATTTATAAGTATAAATGCCAAAATTTCTAATTTTCCATAAAAAATTTTTACAATTTTTCTTGAAAAAGTCAAAGGTGCATTTTATTTATATATTAAAGCTAGAAATTTTAATATATAACACTTTTTCCTCAAAAGGTTTGAACAAGTCACGGGTGTAGTTTTTATAAATATAAAAGCCGAGATTTCTAATTTTCCATAACAAAATTTTGTATACTTTTTCTTGCAGACTTTTTTATAAGACCGGGGGTAAGTTTTATAAATAATATAAAATCCAACAGAATTCTAATTTTCCACAAAAAATTTTTATAATCTTTTTTGAAATTTTTTGAAAAAGTCACAGGTGTATTTTATTTATATATTAAAGCTGAAATATCTAATTTTGTATACTTTTTCTTAAAAATTTGTTAATAAGACCGGGTGTAATTTTTATAAATATAAAAACCGAGATTTCTAGTTTTCCACACAAAATTTTTATAATCTTTTTTGAATAAGTCACAAGTGCATTTTATTTATATATTAAAAGCTGAAATTTCTAATTTTTAACACTTTTTCTTAAAAATGTTTAAATAAGTCACGGGTGTAATTTTTAAGAATATAAAATCCCAGATTTCTAATTTTCCATAAAAAATTTTTAAAATTTTTCTTGAAATTTTTTGAAAAAGTCACAGGTGCATTTTATATATATATTAAAGCTGAAATTTCTAATTTATAACACTTTTTTTCGAAAGGTTTGAATAAAAGCCGAGATTTCTAATTTTCCACAAAAAATTTTTATAATCTTTTTCGAAATTTTTTGAAAAAGTCACAGGTGTATTTTATTTATATATGAAAGCTGAAATTTCTAATTTTGTATACTTTTTCTTAAAAATGTTTAAATTAGTCACGGGTGTAATTTTTATAACTTTAAAATCCCTGATTTCTAATTTTCCATAAGAAATTTTTAAAATTTTTCTTGAAATTTTTTGAATATACTTAACTGTTACTGCAGGTGCATATTATTTATATATAAAAGCTGAAATTTTAAATTTTGTATACTTTTTCTTGAAAATTTTTGAATAAGACCGGCTGTAATTTTTATAAATATAAAATCTGAAATTTCTAATTTTCCATAAAAAAATTTTATAATTTTTTTGAAATTTTTTGAACAAGTAACAGGTGCATTTTATTTATATAATAAAACTGTAATTTCTAATTTTTTATACTTTTTCTTAAAAATTTGTTAACAAGACCGGGTGTAATATTAATATATACAAAAGCCGAGATTTCTAATTTTGCATGAAACATTTTTTATACTTTTTCTTGAAAATTTTTGAATAAGACCTACACCCGGTCTTATTCAAAAATTTTCAAGAAAAAGTATAAAAAATGTTTCATGCAAAATTAGAAGTTTCAGCTTAAGTATATAAATAAAATGCACCTGTGACTTATTCAAAAAATTTCAAGAAATATTATAAAGTTTTTTTATTTTTATTCATATTTTTATTTATAAATATAAATGCCAAAATTTCTAATTTTCCATAAAAAAATTTTATAATTTTTCGTGAAATTTTTTGAATAAGTAACAGGTGCATTTTATTTAGATATATAAACTGAAATTTCTAATTTTGCATGAAACATTTTTTACACTTTTTCTTGAAAATTTTTGAATAAGACCGGGTGTAATATTTATAAGTATAAATGCCAAAATTTCTAATTTTCCATAAAAAATTTTTACAATTTTTCTTGAAATTTTTTGAAAAAGTCAAAGGTGTACTTTATTTATATATAAAAGCTGAAATTTCAAATTTTGTATACTTTTTCTTGAAAATTTTTGAATAAAACCGGGTGTAATTTTTATAAATATAAAAGCCGAAATTTCTAATTTTCCACAAAAAAATTTTATAATCTTTCTTGAAAAAGTCAAAGGTGCATTTTATTTATATATTAAAGCTAGAA
Source organism: Epicampocera succincta (assembly GCA_932526305.1). NCBI lineage: Eukaryota > Metazoa > Arthropoda > Insecta > Diptera > Tachinidae > Epicampocera > Epicampocera succincta. The sequence goes on along the minus strand of OW052038.1, from coordinate 26,158,402 downwards.
TTTTTAATTTGTAACACTTTTTCCTCAAAAGGTTTGAATAAGTCACCTGTGTAATTTTTATAAATATAAAAGCCGAGATTTCTAATTTTCCATAAAAAAACTTTATAATTTTTCGTGAAATTTTTTGAATATGTCACAGGTGCATTTTATTTATATATTAAAGCTAAAATTTTTAATTTATACCACTTTTTCCTCAAAAGGTTTGAATAAGTCACGGGTGTAGTTTTTATAAATATAAAAGCCGAGATTTCTAATTTTCCATAACATATTTTGTATACTTTTTCTTGAAGACTTTTTAATAAGACCGGGTGTAAGTTTTATGAATATAAAAGCCGAGATTTCTAATTTTCCACAAAAAAATTTTATAATCTTTTTTGAAAAAGTCACAGGTGCATTTTATTTATATATTAAAGCTAGAATTTTTAATTTGTAACACTTTTTCCCCAAAAGGTTTGAATAAGTCACAGGTGTAGTTTTTATAAATATAAAAGCCGAGATTACTAATTTTGCATGAAAAATTTGTTATACTTTTTCTTGAAAATTTTTGAATAAGACCGGGTGTAATTTTTGTAAATATAAAAACCCAGATTTCTAATTTTCCACACAAAATTTTTTAATCTTTCTTGAAATTTTTTTAATAAGTCACATTTGCATTTTGTTTATATATTAAAGCTAAAATTTTTAATTTATAACACTTTTTCCTCAAAAGGTTTGAGTAAGTTATGGGTGTAGTTTTTATAAATATAAAAGCCGAGATTTCTAATTTTCCATAACAAATTTTGTATACTTCTTTTTGAAGCCTTTTTAATAAGACCGGGTGTAATTTTTGTAAATATAAAAGCCCAGATTTCTAATTTTCCACACAAAATTTTTTAATCTTTCATCAAATTTTTTCAATAAATCACAGGTGCATTTTATTTATGTTAAAGCTGAAATTTATAATTTATACCACTTTTTCCGCAAAAGGTTTGAATAAGTCACCTGTGTAATTTTTATAAATATGAAAGCCGAGATTTCTAATTTTCCATAACAAATTTTGTATACTTTTTCTTGAAATTTTTTGAATCAGACCGGGTGTAATTTTTATAAATATAAAACTCGAGATTTCTAATTTTCCACAAAAAAATTTTATAATCTTTTTTGAAAAAGTCATAGGTGCATTTTATTTATATATTAAAGCTAGAATTTTTAATTTGTAACACTTTTTCCTCAAAAGGTTTGAATAAGTCACCTGTGTAATTTTTATATATATAAAAGCCGAGATTTCTAATTTTCCATAACAAATTTTGTATACTTTTTCTTCAAGACTTTTTAATAAGACCGGGTGTAAGTTTTATGTATATAAAAGCCGAGATTTCTAATTTTCCACAAAAAAATTTTATAATCTTTTTTGAAATTTTTTGAAAAAGTCACAGGTGCATTTTATTTATATATTAAAGCTAGAATTTTTAATTTGTAACACTTTTTCCTCAAAAGGTTTGAATAAGTCACCTGTGTAATTTTTATAAATATAAAAGCCGAGATTTCTAATTTTCCATAACAAATTTTGTATAATTTTTCTTGAAGACTTTTTAATAAGACCGGGTGTAAGTTTTATGAATATAAAAGCCGAGATTTCTAATTTTCACACAAAATTTTTATAATCTTTTTTGAATAAGTCACAGGAGCATTTTATTTATATATTAAAGCTGAAATTTTTAATTTTTAACACTTTTTCTTCAAAATTTTTGAATACATCACGGGTGTAATTTTTATAAAAAGAAAAGCCGAGATTTCTAATTTTCCATAAAAAAACTTTATAATTTTTCGTGAAATTTTTTGAATAAGTCACAGGTGCATTTTATTTTAATATTAAAGCTGAAATTTCTAATTTTGCATGAAACATTTTTTACACTTTTTCTTGAAAATGTTTGAATAAAGCACACGTGTAATATTAATATATACAAAAGCCGAGATTTCTAATTTTGCATGAAACATTTTTTACACTTTTTCTTGAAAATGTTTGAATAAAGCACACGTGTAATATTAATATATACAAAAGCCGAGATATCTAATTTTGCATGAAAAATTTTATAATTTTTCTTGAAATTTTTTGAATAAGTCACAGGTGTAATTTTTATATATATAAAAGCCGAGATTACTAATTTTGCATGAAAAATTTTTTATACTTTTTCTTGAAAATTTTTGAATAAGACCGGGTGTAATATTTATAAATATAAATGCCGAAATTTCTAATTTTCCATAAAAAAATTTTATAATTTTTCGTGAAATTTTTTGAATAAGTAACAGGTGCATTTTATTTTAATATATATAATGAAATTTCTAATTTTGCATGAAACATTTTTTACACTTTTTCTTGAAAATGTTTGAATAAATTAAAATTTCTAATTCTCCATAAAAAATTTTTACAATTTTTCTTGAAATTTTTTGAAAAAGTCAAAGGTGTAATTATTATATACATAAAATTTTTATAATCTTTCATGATTTTTTTAATAAGTCACAGGTGCATTTAATTTATATAGTAAAGCTGAAATTTCTACTTTTGTATACTTTTTCTCGAAAATTTTTGAATAAGACCAGGTGTAATTTTAATAGTTGTAAAATCCGAGATTTCTAATTTTCCATAAAATATTTTTATAATTTTGCTTGAAATTTTTTGAATCTAATATTATCTATCTAACACTTTTTCTTCAAAAGGTTTGAATAAGTCTCGGGTGTAGTTTTTATAAATATAAAAGCCGAGATTTCTAATTTTCCATAACAAATTTGCTATACGTTTTCTTGAAGTCTTTTTAATAAGACCAGGTGTAATTTTTGTAAATATAGAAGCCGAAATTTCTAATTTTCCATAACAAATTTTGTATACTTTTTCTTGAAGAATTTTTAATAAGACCGGGTGTAAGTTTTATAAATATAAAAGCCGAGATTTCTAATTTTCCATAAAAAATTTTTATAATTTTTCTTGAAATTTTTTGAAAAAGTCACCAGTGCATTTTATTTATATATTAAAGCTAGAATTTTTAATTTATAACACTTTTTCCTCAAAAGGTTTGAATAAGTCACGGGTGTAGTTTTTATAAATATAAAAGCCGAGATTTCTAATTTTCCATAACAAATTTTGTATATTTTTTCTTGAAGACTTTTTAATAAGACCGGGCGTAAGTTTTATAAATAATATAAAAGCCGAGATATCTAATTTTCCACAAAAAATTTTTATAATATTTTTTGAATATGTCACAGGTGCATTTTATTTATATATTAAAGCTGAAATTTCTAATTTTTAACACTTTTTCTTCAAAATTTTGAATACATTACGGGTGTAATTTTTATAAAAAGAAAAGCCGAGATTTCTAATTTTCCATAAAAAAACTTTATAATTTTTCTTGAAATTTTTTGAATAAGTCACAGGTGCATTTTATTTATATACTTAAGCTGAAACTTCTAATTTTGCATGAAACATTTTTTACAATTTTTCTTGAAAATGTTTGAATAAGACCGGAAGTAATATTAATATATACAAAAGCCGAGATTTCTAATTTTGCATGAAAAATTTTTTATACTTTTTCTTGAAAATTTTTGAATAAGACCGGGTGTAATATTTATAAATATTAATGCCAAAATTTCTAATTTTCCATAAAAAAATTTTATAATTTTTCGTGAAATTTTTTGAATAAGTAACAGGTGCATTTTATTTAGATATATAAACTGAAATTTCTAATTTTGCATGAAACATTTTTTACACTTTTTCTTGAAAATGTTTGAATAAATTAAAATTTCTAATTCTCCATAAAAAATTTTTACAATTTTTCTTGAAATTTTTTGAAAAAGTCAAAGGTGTAATTTTTATATATATAAAAGCCGAGATTACTAATTTTGCATGAAAAATTTTATATACTTTTTCTTGAAAATTTTTGAATAAGACCCGGTGTAGTTTTTATAAATATAAAAGCCGAACATTCTAATTTTCCACAAAAAAATTTTATAATTTTTCTTGAAATTTTTTGAATAAGTAACAGGTGCATTATATATATATATTAAAACTGAAGTTTCTAATTTTTTATACTTTTTCTTAAAAATTTTTGAATAAGACCGGGTGAAATTTTTATAAATATAAAAGCCGAGATTTCTAGTTTTCCACACAAAATTTTTATAATCTTTTGGAATAAGTCACAAGTGCATTTTGTTTAGATATTTAAGCTGAAATTTCTAATTTTGCATGAAACATTTTTTACACTTTTTCTTGAAAATGTTTGAATAAAGCACACGTGTAATTTTAATTAATTAATTATACTTTTTCTTGAAGACTTTTTAATAAGACCGGGTGTAAGTTTTATAAATAATATAAGAGCCGAGATTTCTAATTTTCCATAAAAAAACTTTATAATTTTTCGTGAAATTTTTTGAATAAGTCACAGGTGCATTTTATTTATATATTTAAGCTGAAATTTCTAATTTTGCATGAAACATTTTTTACACTTTTTCTTGAAAATGTTTGAATAAAGCACACGTGTAATATTAATATATACAAAAGCCGAGATTTCTAATTTTGCATGAAAAATTTTATAATTTTTCGTGAAATTTTTTGAATAAGTAACAGGTGCATTTTATTTAGATATATAAGCTGAAATTTCTAATTTTGCATGAAACATTTTTTACACTTTTTCTTGAAAATGTTTGAATAAATCAAAATTTCTAATTCTCCATAAAAAAATTTTATAATTTTTCTTGAAATTTTTTGAAAAAGTCAAAGGTGTACTTTATTTATATATAAAAGCTGAAATTTCAAATTTTGTATACTTTTTCTTGAAAATTTTTGAATAAGACCGGGTGTAATTTTTATAAATATAAAAGCCGAAATTTCAAATTTTCCACAAAAAAATTTTATAATCTTTTGAAAAAGTCACAGGTGCATTTTATTTATATATTAAAGCTAGAATTTTTAATTTGTAACACTTTTTGCTCAAAAGGTTTGAATAAGTTACCTGTGTAATTTTTATAAATAAAAAAGCCGAGATTTCTAATTTTCCATAACAAATTTTGTATACTTTTTCTTGAAGACTTTTTAATAAGACCGGGTGTAAGTTTTATATATATAAAAGCCGAGATTTCTAATTTTCCATAAAAAATTTTTATAATTTTTCTTGAAATTTGTTGAATATGAATAATACAGGTGCATTTTATATATATATTTAATCTGAAATTTCTAATTTTGTATACGTTTTCTTAAAAATTTGTTAATAAGACCGGGGGTAATTTTTATATATATAAAAGCCGAGATTTCTAATTTTCCACAAAAAAATTTTATAATCTTTTTTGAAAAAGTCACAGGTGCATTTTATTTATATATTAAGTCTGAAATTTCCAATTTATAACATTTTTTCCTCAAAAGGTTTGAATAAGTCACGGTTGTAGTTTTTATATATAAAAGCCGAGATTTCTAATTTTCCATAACAAATTTGTATACTTTTTCTTAAAAATTTGTGTAAGACCGGGTGTAAGTTTTATAAATAGTATAAAAGCCGAGATTTCTAATTTTAAACACACATTTTTTATAATCTTTCATGACATTTTTGAATAAGTCACAGGTGCATTTTGTTTATATATTAAAACTGAAATTTCTAATTTTGTATACTTTTTCTTAATTATTTGTTAATAAGACCGGATGTAATTTTTATAAATATAAAAGCCGAGATTTCTAATTTTTCATCATAAATTTTGTATACTTTTTCTTGAAGACTTTTTAATAAGACCGGGTGTAAGTTTTATAAATAATATAAAAGCCGAGATTTCTAATTTCCACACAAAATTTTTAAAATCTTCTTTGAAATTTTTTGAAAAAGTCACAGGTGCATTTTATTTATATATTAAAGTTGAAATTTTTAGTTTATACTACTTTTTCCTCAAAATAAGTCACGGGTTTGAATAAGTCACGGGTGTAGTTTTAATAAATATAAAAGCCAAAATTTCTAATTTTCCATAACAAATTTTGTATACTTTTTTTTGAAGACTTTTTAATTAGACCGGGTGTAATTTTTGTAAATATAAAAGCCGAGATTTCTAATTTTCCACACAAAATTTTTTAATCTTTCTTAAAATTTTTTCAATAAATCACAGGTGCATTTTATTTATATTAAAGCTGAAATTTATAATTTATACCACTTTTTCCTCAAAAGGTTTGAATAAGTCACCTGTGTAATTTTTATAAATATGAAAGCCGAAATTTCTAATTTTCCATAACAAATTTTGTATACTTTTTCTTGAAATTTTTTGAATATACTTACTTGTTACTACAGGTGCATTTTATTTATATATTAAAGCTGAAATTTCTAATTTTGTATACTTTTTCTTAAAAATTTGTTAATAAGACCGGGTGTAATTTTTATAAATATAAAAGCCGAGATTTCTAATTTTCCACAAAAAATTTTTGTAATCTTTTTTGAAATTTTTTGAAAAAGTCACAGGTGCATTTTATTTATATATAACAGCTAAAATTTCTAATTTTGTATACTTTTTCTCGAATATTTTTGAATAAGACCGGGTGTAATTTTTATAAATATAAAAGCCGAGATTTCTAATTTTCCATAACTTTATAATTTTTCGTGAAATTTTTTGAATAAGTAACCACTTTTTCCTCAAAAGGTTTGAATAAGTCACGGGTGTAGTTTTTATAAATATAAAAGCCGAGATTTCTAATTTTCCATAACAAATTTTGTATACTTTTTCTTGAAGACTTTTTAATAAGACCGGGTGTAAGTTTTATGAATATAAAAGCCGAGATTTCTAATTTTCCATAAAAAATTTTTATAATTTTTCTCGAAATTTGTTGAATATACTTACCTGTTACTACAGGTGCATTTTATATATATATTTAATCTGAAATTTCTAATTTTGTATACGTTTTCTTAAAAATTTGTTAATAAGACCGGGGGTAATTTTTGTATATATAAAAGCCGAGATTTCTAATTTTCCACAAAAAAATTTTATAATCTTTTTTGAAAAAGTCACAGGTGCATTTTATTTATATATTAAGTCTGAAATTTCCAATTTATAACATTTTTTCCTCAAAAGGTTTGAATAAGTCACGGTTGTAGTTTTTATATATAAAAGCCGAGATTTCTAATTTTCCATAACAAATTTGTATACTTTTTCTTAAAAATTTCTGTAAGACCGGGTGTAAGTTTTATAAATAGTATAAAAGCCGAGATTTCTAATTTTAAACACACATTTTTTATAATCTTTCATGACATTTTTGAATAAGTAAAATATGCATTTTATTTATATATTAAAACTGAAATTTCTAATTTTGTATACTTTTTCTTAAACATTTGTTAATAAGACCGGATGTAATTTTTATAAATATAAAAGCCGAGATTTCTAATTTTTCATCATAAATTTTGTATACTTTTTCTTGAAGACTTTTTAATAAGACCGGGTGTAAGTTTTATAAACAATATAAAAGCCGAGATTTCTAATTTCCACACAAAATTTTTAAAATCCTCTTTGAAATTTTTTGAAAAAGTCACAGGTGCATTTTATTTATATATTAAAGCTGAAATTTTTAGTTTATACTACTTTTTCCTCAAAATAAGTCACGGGTTTGAATAAGTCACGGGTGTAGTTTTTATAAATATAAAAGCCAAAATTTCTAATTTTCCATAACAAATTTTGTATACTTTTTTTTGAAGACTTTTTAATTAGACCGGGTGTAATTTTTGTAAATATAAAAGCCGAGATTTCTAATTTTCCACACAAAATTTTTTAATCTTTCTTAAAATTTTTTCAATAAATCACAGGTGCATTTTATTTATATTAAAGCTGAAATTTATAATTTATACCACTTTTTCCTCAAAAGGTTTGAATAAGTCACCTGTGTAATTTTTATAAATATGAAAGCCGAGATTTCTAATTTTCCATAACAAATTTTGTATACTTTTTCTTGAAATTTTTTGAATATACTTGTTACTACAGGTGCATTTTATTTATATATTAAAGCTGAAATTTCTAATTTTGTATACTTTTTCTTAAAAAATTGTTAATAAGACCGGGTGTAATTTTTATAAATATAAAAGCCGAGATTTCTAATTTTCCACAAAAAATTTTTGTAATCTTTTTTGAAATTTTTTGAAAAAGTCACAGGTGCATTTTATTTATATATACAGCTAAAATTTCTAATTTTGTATACTTTTTCTCGAATATTTTTGAATAAGACCGGGTGTAATTTTTATAAATATAAAAGCCGAGATTTCTAATTTTCCATAACAAATTTTGTATACTTTTCTTGAAGACTTTTTAATAAGACCGGGTGTAAGTTTTATGAATATAAAAGCCGAGATTTCTAATTTTCCACAAAAAATTTTTATAATCTTTTTTTAAATTTTTTGAAAAAGTCATGGGTGCACTTGATTTATATATTAAAGCTGAAATTTCTAATTTATAACACTTTTTCCTCAAATGGTTTGAATAAGTCACGAGTGTAGTTTTTATAAATATAAAAGCCGAGATTTCTAATTTTCCATAACAAGTTTTGTATACTTTTTTTTGAAGACTGTTTAATAAGACCGGGTGTAATTTTTGTAAATATAAAAACCCAGATTTCTAACTTTCCACACAAAATTTTTTCATATTTCTTGAAATTTTTTCAATAAGTCACAGGTGCATTTTGTTTATATATTAAAGATAAAATTTTTAATTTATACCACTTTTTCCTCAAAAGGTTTGAATAAGTCACGGGTGTAGTTTTTATAAATACAAAAGCCGAGATTTCTAATTCTCCATAACAAATTTTGTATACTTTTTCTTGAAGACTTTTTAATAAGACCGGGTGTAAGTTTTATGAATATAAAAGCCGAGATTTCCAATTTTCCACACAAAATTTTTTTATTTTTTTTTTGAAATTTTTTGAAAAGTCTCAGGTGCATTTTATTTATATATTAAACCTGAAATTTCTACTTTATAACACTTTTTCCTCAAAAGGTTTGAATAAGTCACGGGTGTAGTTTTTATAAATATAAAAGCCGAGATTTCTAATTTTCCATAACAAATTTTGTATACTTTTTCTTGAAGACTTTTTAATAAGACCGGGTGTAAGTTTTATAAATATAAAAGCCGAGATTTCTAATTTTCCATAAAAAATTTTTATAATTGTTCTTGAAATTTTTTGAAAAAGTCACCAGTGCATTTTATTTATATATTAAAGCTAGAGTTTTTAATTTATAACACTTTTTCTTCAAAAGGTTTGAATAAGTCACGGGTGTAGTTTTTATAAATGTAAAAGCCGAGATTTCTAATTTTCTATAACAAATTTTGTATACTTTTTCTTGAAGACTTTTTAATAAGACCGGGTGTAAGTTTCTGAATATAAAAGCCGAGATTTCTAATTTTCACACAAAATTTTTATAATCTTTTTTGAATAAGTCACAGGAGCATTTTATTTATATATTAAAGCTGAAATTTCTAATTTTTAACACTTTTTCTTCAAAATTTTTGAATACATCACGGGTGTAATTTTTATTAAAAGAAAAGCCGAGATTTCTAAATTTCCATAAAAAAACTTTATAATTTTTCGTGAAATTTTTTGAATAAGTCACAGGTGCATTTTATTTATATATTAAAGCTGAAATATCTAATTTTGGATGAAACATTTTTTACACTTTTTCTTGAAAATGTTTGAATAAAGCACACGTGTAATATTAATATATACAAAAGCCGAGATTTCTAATTTTGCATGAAACATTTTTTACACTTTTTCTTGAAAATGTTTGAATAAAGCACACGTGTAATATTAATATACATATACAAAAGCCGAGATTTCTAATTTTGCATGAAAAATTTTATAATTTTTCTTGAAATTTTTTGAATAAGTCACAGGTGTAATTTTTATATATATAAAAGCCGAGATTACTAATTTTGCATGAAAAATTTTTTATACTTTTTCTTGAAAATATTTGAGTAAGACCGGGTGTATTATTTATAAATGCCGAGATTTCTAGTTTTCCACACAAAAGTTTTATAAATATATAACAAAAAAAAATTTTATTATTTTTTTGAATAAGTCACAAGTGCATTTTATTTAGATATTTAAGCTGAAATTTCTAATTTTGCATGAAACATTTTTTACACTTTTTCTTGAAAATGTTTGAATAAAGCACACGTGTAATTTTAATTAATTAATTATACTTTTTCTTGAAGACTTTTTAATAAGACCGGGTGTAAGTTTTATAAATAATATAAAAGCCGAGATTTCTAATTTTACGCAAAAAATTTTTATACTCTTTTTTGAAATTTTTTGAAAAAGTCACAGGTGCATTTTATTTATATATTAAAGCTGAACTTTCTAATATATAACAATTTTTTCTCAAAAAATTTGAATAAGTCACGGGTGTAGTTTTTATAAATATAAAAGCCGAGATTTCTAATTTTCCATAACAAATTTTGTATACTTCTTTTTGAAGCCTTTTTAATAAGACCGGGTGTAATTTTTGTAAATATAAAAACCCAGATTTCTAATTTTCCACCCAAAACTTTTTAATCTTTCTTCAAATTTTTTCAATAAATCACAGGTGCATTTTATTTATGTTAAAACTGAAATTTATAATTTATACCACTTTTTCCTCAAAAGGTTTGAATAAGTCACCTGTGTAATTTTTATAAATATAAAAGCCGAGATTTCTAATTTTCCATAACAAATTTTGTATACTTTTTCTTGAAGACTTTTTAATAAGACCGGGAGTAAGTTTTATAAATAATATAAAAGCCGAGATATCTAATTTTCCACAAAAAATTTTTATAATCTTTTTTGAATAAGTCACAGGTGCATTTTATTTATATATTAAAGCTGAAATTTCTAATTTTTAACACTTTTTCTTCAAAATTTTTGAATACATCACGGGTGTAATTTTTATAAAAAGAAAAGCCGAGATTTCTAATTTTCCATAAAAAAACTTTATAATTTTTCGTGAAATTTTTTGAATAAGTCACAGGTGCATTTTATTTATATATTTAAGCTGAAATTTCTAATTTTGCATGAAAGATTTTTTACACTTTTTCTTGAAAATGTTTGAATAAATCAAAATTTCTAATTCTCCATAAAAAATTTCTACAATTTTTCTTGAAATTTTTTGAAAAAGTCAAAGGTGTACTTTATTTATATATAAAAGCTGAAATTTCAAATTTTGTATACTTTTTCTTGAAAATTTTTTTAATAAGACCGGGTGTAAGTTTTATTAATATAAAAATCGAGATTTCTAATTTTCCACAAAAAAATTTTATAATCTTTTTTGAAATTTTTTGAAAAAGTCACAGGTGCATTTTATTTATATATTAAAGCTAGAATTTTTAATTTGTAACACTTTTTCTTTAAAAGGTTTGAATAAGTCACCTGTGTAATTTTTATAAATATAAAAGCCGAGATTTCTAATTTTCCATAACAAATTTTGTACAATTTTTCTTGAAGACTTTTTAATAAGACCGGGTGTAAGTTTTATGAATATAAAAGCGGAGATTTCTAATTTTCCACAAAAAAATTTTATAATCTTTTTTGAAATTTTTTGAAAAAGTCACAGGTGTATTTTATTTATATATTAAAGCTAGAATTTTTAATTTGTAATACTGTTTTCTCAAAAGGTTTGAATAAGTCACCTGTGTAATTTTTATAAATATAAAAGCCGAGATTTCTAATTTTCCATAACAAATTTTGTATACTTTTTCTTGAAGACTTTTTAATAAGACGGGGTGTAAGTTTTATGAATATAAAAGCCGAGATTTCTAATTTTCACACAAAATTTTTATAATCTTTTTTGAATAAGTCACAGGAGCATTTTATTTATATATTAAAATTGAAGTTTCTCATTTTGTATACTTTTTCTTAAAAATTTTTGTATAAGACCGGGTGAAATGTTTATAAATATAAAAGCCGAGATTTCTAGTTTTCCACACAAAATTTTTATAATCTTTTTGAATAAGTCACAAGTGCATTTTATTTAGATATTTAAGCTGAAATTTCTAATTTTGCATGAAACATTTTTTACACTTTTTCTTGAAAATGTTTGAATAAATCAAAATTTCTAATTCTCCATAAAAAATTTTTACAATTTTTCTTGAAATTTTTTGAAAAATTCAAAGGTGTACATTATTTATATATAAAAGCTGAAATTTCAAATTTTGTATACTTTTTCTTGAAAATTTTTGAATAGGACCGGGTGTAGTTTTTATAAATATAAAAGCCGAAATTTCTAATTTTCCACAAACAAAATTTTATAATTTGTCTTGAAATTTCTTTAATAAGTAACAGGTGCATTATATATATATATATTAAAACTGAAGTTTCTAATTTTGTATACTTTTTCTTAAAAATTTTTGAATAAGACCGGGTGTAATTTTTATAAATATAAAAGCCGAGATTTCTAGTTTTCCACACAAAATTTTTATAATCTTTTTGAATAAGTCACAAGTGCATTTTATTTAGTTATTTAAGCTGAAATTTCTAATTTTGCATGAAACATTTTTTACACTTTTTCTTGAAAATGTTTGAATAAATCAAAATTTCTAATTCTCCATAAAAAATTTTTACAATTTTTCTTGAAATTTTTTGAAAAAGTCAAAGGTGTACATTATTTATATATAAAAGCTGAAATTTCAAATTTTGTATACTTTTTCTTGAAAATTTTTGAATAGGACCGGGTGTAGTTTTTATAAATATAAAAGCCGAAATTTCTAATTTTCCACAAACAAAATTTTATAATTTGTCTTGAAATTTCTTTAATAAGTAACAGGTGCATTATATATATATATATTAAAACTGAAGTTTCTAATTTTGTATACTTTTTCTTAAAAATTTTTGAATAAGACCGGGTGTAATTTTTATAAATATAAAAGCCGAGATTTCTAGTTTTCCACACAAAATTTTTATAAATATATAACAAAAAAAATTTTATTATTTTTTTGAATAAGTCACAAGTGCATTTTATTTAGATATTTAAGCTGAAATTTCTAATTTTGCATGAAACATTTTTTACACTTTTTCTTGAAAATGTTTGAATAAAGCATACGTGTAATTTTAATTAATTAATTATACTTTTTCTTGAAAATTTTTGAATAAGACCGGGTGTAGTTTTTATAAATATAAAAGCCGAAATTTCTAATTTTCCACAAAAAAATTTTATAATTTTTCTTGAAATTTTTTGAATAAGTAACAGGTGCATTATATATATATATTAAAACTGAAGTTTCTAATTTTGTATACTTTTTCTTAAAAATTTTTGAATAAGACCGGGTGAAATTTTTATAAATATAAAAGCCGAGATTTCTAGTTTTCCACACAAAATTTTTATAATCTTTTTGAGTAAGTCACAAGTGCATTTTATTTAGATATTTAAGCTGAAATTTCTAATTTTGCATGAAACATTTTTTACACTCTTTCTTGAAAATGTTTGAATAAAGCACACGTGTAATTTTAATTAATTAATTATACTTTTTCTTGAAGACTTTAATAAGACCGGGTGTAAGTTTTATAAACAATATAAAAGCCGAGATTTCTAATTTTACGCAAAAAATTTTTATACTCTTTTTTGAAATTTTTTGAAAAAGTCACAGGTGCATTTTATTTATATATTAAAGCTGAACTTTCTAATATACAACAATTTTTCCTCAAAAGATTTGAATAAGTCACGGGTGTAGTTTTTATAAATATAAAATCCGAGATTTCTAATTTTCCATAACAAATTTTGTATACTTCTTTTTGAAGCCCTTTTAATAAGACCGGGTGTAATTTTTGTAAATATAAAAGCCCAGATTTCTAATTTTCCACACAAAATTTTTTAATCTTTCTTTAAATTTTTTCAATAAATCACAGGTGCATTTTATTTATGTTAAAGCTGAAATTTATAATTTATACCACTTTTTCCTCAAAAGGTTTGAATAAGTCACCTGTGTAATTTTTATAAATATAAAAGCCGAGATTTCTAATTTTCCATAACAAATTTTGTATACTTTTTCTTGAAGACTTTTTAATAAGACCGGGAGTAAGTTTTATAAATAATATAAAAGCCGAGATATCTAATTTTCCACAAAAAATTTTTATAATCTTTTTTGAATAAGTCACAGGTGCATTTTATTTATATATTTAAGCTGAAATTTCTAATTTTGCATAAAACATTTTTTACACTTTTTCTTGAAAATGTTTGAATAAAGCACACGCGTAATATTAATATATACAAAAGCCGAGATTTCTAATTTTGCATGAAAAATTTTATAATTTTTCGTGAAATTTTTTGAATAAGTCACAGGTGCATTTTATTTAGATATATAAGCTGAAATTTCTAATTTAGCATGAAACATTTTTTACACTTTTTCTTGAAAATATTTGAATAAATCAAAATTTCTAATTCTCCATAAAAAAATTTTACAATTTTTCTTGAAATTTTTTGAAAAAGTCAAAGGTGTACTTTATTTATATATAAAAGCTGAAATTTCAAATGTTGTATACTTTTTCTTGAAAATTTTTGAATAAGACCGGGTGTAATTTTTATAAATATAAAAGCCGAAATTTCTAATTTTCCATAACAAATTTTGTATACTTTTTCTTCAAGACTTTTTAATAAGACCGGGTGTAAGTTTTATGAATATAAAAGCCGAGATTTCTAATTTTCACACAAAATTTTTATAATCTTTTTTGAAATTTTTTGAAAAAGTCCCAAGTGCATTTTATTTATGTTAAAGCTGAAATTTATAATTTAAACCACTTTTTCCTCAAAAGGTTTGAATAAGTCATGGGTGTAGTTTTTATAAATATAAAAGCCGAGATTTCTAATTTTCCATAACAAATTTTGTATACTTTTTTTGAAGACTTTTTAATAAGACCGGGTGCAATTTTTGTAAATATAAAAAACCAGATTTCTAATTTTCCACACAAAATTGTTTAATCTTTCTTGAAATTTTTTCAATAAGTCACAGGTGCATTTTGTTTATATATTAAAGCTAAAATTTTTAATTTATACCACTTTTTCCTCAAAAGGTTTGAATAAGTCACGGGTGTAGTTTTTATAAATATAAAAGCCGAAATTTCTAATTTTCCATAACAAATTTTGTATACTTTTTTTTGAAGACTGTTTAATAAGACCGGGTGTAATTTTTGTAAATATAAAAGCCCAGATTTCTAATTTTCCACACAAAATTTTTTAATCTTTCTTCAAATTTTTTCAATAAATCACAGGTGCATTTTATTTATGTTAAAGCTGAAATTTATAATTTATACCACTTTTTCCTCAAAAGGTTTGAATAAGTCATGGGTGTAGTTTTTATAAATATAAAAGCCGAGATTTCTAATTTACCATAACAAATTTTGTATACTTTTTTTGAAGACTTTTTAATAAGACCGGGTGCAATTTTTGTAAATATAAAAAACCAGATTTCTAATTTTCCACACAAAATTGTTTAATCTTTCTTGAAATTTTTTCAATAAGTCACAGGTGCATTTTGTTTATATATTAAAGCTAAAATTTTTAATTTATACCACTTTTTCCTCAAAAGGTTTGAATAAGTCACGGGTGTAGTTTTTATAAATATAAAAGCCGAGATTTCTAATTTTCCATAACAAATTTTGTATACTTTTTCTTGAAGACTTTTTAATAAGACCGGGTGTAAGTTTTATAAATATAAAAGCCGAAATTTCTAATTTTCCACAAAAAAATTTTATAATCTTTTTGAAAAAGTCACAGGTGCATTTTATTTATATATTAAAGCTAGAATTTTTAATTTGTAACACTTTTTCCTCAAAAGGTTTGAATAAGTCACCTGTGTAATTTTTATAAATATAAAAGCCGAGATTTCTAATTTTCCATAACAAATTTTGTATACTTTTTCTTCAAGACTTTTTAATAAGACCGGGTGTAAGTTTTATGAATATAAAAGCCGAGATTTCTAATTTTCACACAAAATTTTTATAATCTTTTTTGAAATTTTTTGAAAAAGTCCCAAGTGCATTTTATTTATATATTAAAGCTGAAATTTCTAATATATAACAATTTTTCCTCAAAAGATTTGAATAAGTCACGGGTGTAGTTTTTATAAATATAAAAGCCGAGATTTCTAATTTTCCATAACAAATTTTGTATACTTTTTCTTGAAGACTTTTTAATAAGACCGGGTGTAAGTTTTATAAATATAAAAGCCGAAATTTCTAATTTTCCACAAAAAAATTTTATAATCTTTTTGAAAAAGTCACAGGTGCATTTTATTTA
This sequence comes from Epicampocera succincta, assembly GCA_932526305.1. Taxonomy (NCBI): domain Eukaryota; kingdom Metazoa; phylum Arthropoda; class Insecta; order Diptera; family Tachinidae; genus Epicampocera; species Epicampocera succincta. Next base: position 26,142,167 of record OW052038.1, on the reverse strand, counting down.
TATATTAAAGCTAGAATCTTTAATTTGTAACACTTTTTCCTCAAAAGGTTTGAATAAGTCACCTGTGTAATTTTTATAAATATAAAAGCTGAGATTTTTAATTTTCCATAACAAATTTTGTATACTTTTTCTTGAAGACTTTTTAATAAGACCGGGTGTAAGTTTCTGAATATAAAAGCCGAGATTTCTAATTTTCACTCAAAATTTTTATAACCTTTCTGAATAAGTCACAGGTGCATTTTATTTATATATTAAAGCTGAAATTTCTAATTTTTAACACTTTTTCTTCAAAATTTTTGAGTACATCACGGGTGTAATTTTTATAAAAAGAAAAGTCGAGATTTCTAAATTTCCATAAAAAAACTTTATAATTTTTCGTGAAATTTTTTGAATAAGTCACAGGTGCATTTTGTTTATATATTAAAGCTGAAATTTCTAATTTATAACACTTTTTCCTCAAAAGGTTTGAATAAGTCACGGGTGTAGTTTTTATAAATATAAAAGCCGAGATTTCTAATTTTCCATAACAAATTTTGTATACTTTTTTTTGAAGACTTTTTAATAAGACCGGGTGGAATTTTTGTAAATTTAAAAGCCCAGATTTCTAATTTTCCATACAAAATTTTTTAATCTTTCTTGAAATTTTTTCAATAAGTCACAGGTGCATTTTGTTTATATATTAAAGATAAAATTTTTAATTTATACCACTTTTATCTCAAAAGGTTTGAATAAGTCACGGGTGTAGTTTTTATAAATATAAAAGCCGAGATTTCTAATTTTCCATAACAAATTTTGTATACTTTTTCTTGAAGACTTTTTAATAAGACCGGGTGTAGGTTTTATGAATATAAAAGGCGAGATTTCTAATTTTCCACACAAAATTTTTATAATCTTTTTTGAAATTTTTTGAAAAAGTCACAGGTGCATTTTATTTATATATTAAAGCTAAAATTTCTAATTTATAACTTTTTTTCCTCAAAAGGTTTGAGTTAGTTAGGGGTGTAGTTTTTATAAATATAAAAGCCGAGATTTCTAATTTTCCATAACAAATTTTGTATACTTTTTCTTGAAGACTTTTTAATAAGACCGGGTGTAAGTTTCATAAATATAAAAGCCGAGATTTCTAATTTTCCATAAAAAATGTTTATAATTTTTCTTGAAATTTGTTGAAAAAGTCACAGGTACATTTTATTTATATATTAAAGCTGAAATTTCTAATTTATAACACTTTTTCCTCAAAAGGTTTGAGTAAGTTACGGGTGTAGTTTTTATAAATATAAAAGCCGAGATTTCTAATTTTCCATAAGAAATTTTGTATACTTTTTCTTGAAGACTTTTTAATAAGACTGGGTGTAAGTTTTATAAATATAAAAGCCGAGATTTCTAATTTTCCATAAAAAATTTTTATAATTTTTCTTGAAATTTTTTGAATATACTTACCTGTTACTACAGGTGCATTTTATGTATATATTTAATCTGAAATTTCTAATTTTGTATACGTTTTCTTAAAAATTTGTTAATAAGACCGGGGGTAATTTTTATATATATAAAAGCCGAGATTTCTAATTTTCCACAAAAAATTTTTATAATCTTTTTTGAAATTTTTTGAAAAAGTCACAGGTGCATTTTATTTATATATTAAAGCTGAAATTTCTAATTTATAACACTTTTTCCTCAAAAGGTTTGAGTAAGTTACGGGTGTAGTTTTTATAAATATAAAAGCCGAGATTTCTAATTTTCCATAACAAGTTTTGTATACTTTTTTTTGAAGACTTTTTAATAAGACCGGGTGTAATTTTTGTAAATATAAAAGCCGAGATTTCTAATTTTCCATAAAAAATTTTTATAATTTTTCTTGAAATTTGTTGAATATACTTACCTGTTACTACAGTTGCATTTTATATATATATTTAATCTGAAATTTCTAATTTTGTATACGTTTTCTTAAAAATTTGTTAATAAGACCGGGGGTAATTTTTATATATATAAAAGCCGAGATTTCTAATTTTCCACAAAAAAATTTTATAATCTTTTTTGAAAAAGTCACAGGTGCATTTTATTTATATATTAAGTCTGAAATTTCCAATTTATAACATTTTTTCCTCAAAAGGTTTGAATAAGTCATGGTTGTAGTTTTTATATAAAAAAGCCGAGATTTCTAATTTTCCATAACAAATTTGTATACTTTTTCTTAAAAATTTGTGTAAGACCGGGTGTAAGTTTTATAAATAGTATAAAAGCCGAGATTTCTTATTTTAAACACACATTTTTTATAATCTTTTATGACATTTTTGAATAAGTAAAATATGCATTTTATTTATAGATTAAAACTGAAATTTCTAATTTTGTATACATTTTCTTAAAAATTTGTTAATAAGACCGGGTGTAATTTTTATAAATATAAAAGGCGAGATTTCTAATTTTCCACAAAAAATTTTTGTAATCTTTTTTGAAATTTTTTGAAAAAGTCACAGGTGCATTTTATTTATATATAACAGCTAAAATTTCTAATTTTGTATACTTTTTCTCGAATATTTTTGAATAAGACCGGGTGTAATTTTTATAAATATAAAAGCCGAGATTTCTAATTTTCCATAACAAATTTTGTATACTTTTCTTGAAGACTTTTTAATAAGACCGGCTGTAAGTTTTATGAATATAAAAGTCGAGATTTCTAACTTCCCACAAAAAATGTTTATAATCTTTTTTTAAATTTTTTGAAAACGTCATGGGTGCACTTGATTTATATATTAAAGCTGAAATTTCTAATTTATAACACTTTTTCCTCAAAAGGTTTGAATAAGTCACGGGTGTAGTTTTTATAAATATAAAAGCCGAGATTTCTAATTTTCCATAACAAGTTTTGTATACTTTTTTTTGAAGACTTTTTAATAAGACCGGGTGTAATTTTTGTAAATATAAAAACCCAGATTTCTAACTTTCCACACAAAATTTTTTAATATTTCTTGAAATTTTTTCAATAAGTCACAGGTGCATTTTGTTTATATATTAAAGCTAAAATTTTTAATTTATACCACTTTTTCCTCAAAAGGTTTGAATAAGTCACGGGTGTAGTTTTAATAAATATAAAAGCCGAGATTTCTAATTTTCCATAACAAATTTTGTATACTTTTTCTTGAAGACTTTTTAATTAGACCGGGTGTAATTTTTGTAAATATAAAGGCCGAGATTTCTAATTTTCCACACAAAATTTTTTAATCTTTCTTAAAATTTTTTCAATAAATCACAGGTGCGTTTTATTTATATTAAAGCTGAAATTTATAATTTATACCACTTTTTCCTCAAAAGGTTTGAATAAGTCACCTGTGTAATTTTTATAAATATGAAAGCCGAGATTTCTAATTTTCCATAACAAATTTTGTCTACTTTTTCTTGAAATTTTTTGAATATACTTACTTGTTACTACAGGTGCATTTTATTTATATATTAAAGCTGAAATTTCTAATTTTGTATACTTTTTCTTAAAAATTTGTTAATAAGACCGGGTGTAATTTTTATAAATATAAAAGCCGAGATTTCTAATTTTCCACAAAAATTTTTTGTAATCTTTTTTGAAATTTTTTGAAAAAGTCACAGGTGCATTTTATTTATATATAACAGCTAAAATTTCTAATTTTGTATACTTTTTCTCGAATATTTTTGAATAAGACCGGGTGTAATTTTTATAAATATAAAAGCCGAGATTTCTAATTTTCCATAACAAATTTTGTATACTTTTCTTGAAGACTTTTTAATAAGACCGGGTGTAAGTTTTATGAATATAAAAGCCGAGATTTCTAATTTTCCACAAAAAATTTTTATAATCTTTTTTTAAATTTTTTGAAAAAGTCATGGGTGCACTTGATTTATATATTAAAGCTGAAATTTCTAATTTATAACACTTTTTCCTCAAATGGTTTGAATAAGTCACGAGTGTAGTTTTTATAAATATAAAAGCCGAGATTTCTAATTTTCCATAACAAGTTTTGTATACTTTTTTTTGAAGACTGTTTAATAAGACCGGGTGTAATTTTTGTAAATATAAAAACCCAGATTTCTAACTTTCCACACAAAATTTTTTCATATTTCTTGAAATTTTTTCAATAAGTCACAGGTGCATTTTGTTTATATATTAAAGATCAAATTTTTAATTTATACCACTTTTTCCTCAAAAGGTTTGAATAAGTCACGGGTGTAGTTTTTATAAATACAAAAGCCGAGATTTCTAATTCTCCATAACAAATTTTGTATACTTTTTCTTGAAGACTTTTTAATAAGACCGGGTGTAAGTTTTATGAATATAAAAGCCGAGATTTCCAATTTTCCACACAAAATTTTTTTATTTTTTTTTTGAAATTTTTTGAAAAGTCTCAGGTGCATTTTATTTATATATTAAACCTGAAATTTCTACTTTATAACACTTTTTCCTCAAAAGGTTTGAATAAGTCACGGGTGTAGTTTTTATAAATATAAAAGCCGAGATTTCTAATTTTCCATAACAAATTTTGTATACTTTTTCTTGAAGACTTTTTAATAAGACCGGGTGTAAGTTTTATAAATATAAAAGCCGAGATTTCTAATTTTCCATAAAAAATTTTATAATTTTTCTTGAAATTTTTTGAAAAAGTCACCAGTGCATTTTATTTATATATTAAAGCTAGAGTTTTTAATTTATAACACTTTTTCTTCAAAAGGTTTGAATAAGTCACGGGTGTAGTTTTTATAAATGTAAAAGCCGAGATTTCTAATTTTCTATAACAAATTTTGTATACTTTTTCTTGAAGACTTTTTAATAAGACCGGGTGTAAGTTTCTGAATATAAAAGCCGAGATTTCTAATTTTCACACAAAATTTTTATAATCTTTTTTGAATAAGTCACAGGAGCATTTTATTTATATATTAAAGCTGAAATTTCTAATTTTTAACACTTTTTCTTCAAAATTTTTGAATACATCACGGGTGTAATTTTTATTAAAAGAAAAGCCGAGATTTCTAAATTTCCATAAAAAAACTTTATAATTTTTCGTGAAATTTTTTGAATAAGTCACAGGTGCATTTTATTTATATATTAAAGCTGAAATATCTAATTTTGCATGAAACATTTTTTACACTTTTTCTTGAAAATGTTTGAATAAAGCACACGTGTAATATTAATATATACAAAAGCCGAGATTTCTAATTTTGCATGAAACATTTTTTACACTTTTTCTTGAAAATGTTTGAATAAAGCACACGTGTAATATTAATATACATATACAAAAGCCGAGATTTCTAATTTTGCATGAAAAATTTTATAATTTTTCTTGAAATTTTTTGAATAAGTCACAGGTGTAATTTTTATAAATATAAAAGCTGAGATTTCTAATTTTCCAAAACAAATTTTGTATACTTTTTCTTGAAGACTTTTTAATAAGACCGGGTGTAAGTTTTATGAATATAAAAGCCGAGGTTTCTAATTTTCCACACAAAATTTTTTTAATCCTTTTTGAAATTTTTTGAAAAAGTCACAGGTGCATTTTATTTATATATTAAACCTGAAATTTCTAATTTATAACACTTTTTCCTCAAAAGGTTTGAATAAGTCACAGGTGTAGTTTTTATAAATATAAAAGCCGAGATTTCTAATTTTCCATAACAAATTTTGTATACTTTTTCTTGAAGACTTTTTAATAAGACCGGGTGTAAGTTTTATAAATATAAAAGCCGAGATTTCTAATTTTCCATAAAAAATTTTTATAATTTTTCTTGAAATTTTTTGAAAAAGTCACCAGTGCATTTTATTTATATATTAAAGCTAGAAAGCTCTAATTTATAACACTTTTTCTTCAAAAGGTTTGAATAAGTCACCTGTGTAATTTTTATAAATATAAAAGCCGAGATTTCTAATTTTCCATAACAAATTTTGTATACTTTTTCTTCAAGACTTTTTAATAAGACCGGGTGTAAGTTTTATGAATATAAAAGCCGAGATTTCTAATTTTCACACAAAATTTTTATAATTTTTTTGAAATTTTTTGAAAAAGTCACAGGTGCATTTTATTTATATATAATACTGAAATTTCTAATTTATAACACTTTTTCCTCAAAAGGTTTGAATAAGTCACGGGTGTAGTTTTTATAAATATAAAAGCCGAGATTTCTAATTTTCCATAAAAAATTTTGTATACTTTTTCTTTAAGACTTTTTAATAAGACCGGGTGTAAGTTTTATGAATATAAAAGCCGAGATTTCTAACTTTCCACAAAAAATTTTTATAATCTTTTTTTAAATTTTTTGAAAAAGTCACCAGTGCATTTTATTTATATATTAAAGCTAGAAATTTTAATATATAACACTTTTTCTTGAAAAGGTTTGAATAAGTCACCTGTGTAATTTTTATAAATATAAAAGCCGAGATTTCTAATTTTCCATAACAAATTTTGTATACTTTTTCTTTAAGACTTTTTAATAAGACCGGGTGTAAGTTTTATGAATATAAAAGCCGAGATTTCTAATTTTCCACACAAAATTTTTTAATCTTTCTTAAAATTTTTTCAATAAATCACAGGTGCGTTTTATTTATATTAAAGCTGAAATTTATAATTTATAACACTTTTTCCTCAAAAGGTTTGAATAAGTCACGGGTGTAATTTTTATAAATATGAAAGCCGAGATTTCTAATTTTCCATAACAAATTTTGTCTACTTTTTCTTGAAATTTTTTGAATATACTTACTTGTTACTACAGGTGCATTTTATTTATATATTAAAGCTGAAATTTCTAATTTTGTATACTTTTTCTTAAAAATTTGTTAATAAGACCGGGTGTAATTTTTATAAATATAAAAGCCGAGATTTCTAATTTTCCACAAAAATTTTTTGTAATCTTTTTTGAAATTTTTTGAAAAAGTCACAGGTGCATTTTATTTATATATAACAGCTAAAATTTCTAATTTTGTATACTTTTTCTCGAATATTTTTGAATAAGACCGGGTGTAATTTTTATAAATATAAAAGCCGAGATTTCTAATTTTCCATAACAAATTTTGTATACTTTTCTTGAAGACTTTTTAATAAGACCGGGTGTAAGTTTTATGAATATAAAAGCCGAGATTTCTAATTTTCCACAAAAAATTTTTATAATCTTTTTTTAAATTTTTTGAAAAAGTCATGGGTGCACTTGATTTATATATTAAAGCTGAAATTTCTAATTTATAACACTTTTTCCTCAAATGGTTTGAATAAGTCACGAGTGTAGTTTTTATAAATATAAAAGCCGAGATTTCTAATTTTCCATAACAAGTTTTGTATACTTTTTTTTGAAGACTGTTTAATAAGACCGGGTGTAATTTTTGTAAATATAAAAACCCAGATTTCTAACTTTCCACACAAAATTTTTTCATATTTCTTGAAATTTTTTCAATAAGTCACAGGTGCATTTTGTTTATATATTAAAGATCAAATTTTTAATTTATACCACTTTTTCCTCAAAAGGTTTGAATAAGTCACGGGTGTAGTTTTTATAAATACAAAAGCCGAGATTTCTAATTCTCCATAACAAATTTTGTATACTTTTTCTTGAAGACTTTTTAATAAGACCGGGTGTAAGTTTTATGAATATAAAAGCCGAGATTTCCAATTTTCCACACAAAATTTTTTTATTTTTTTTTTGAAATTTTTTGAAAAGTCTCAGGTGCATTTTATTTATATATTAAACCTGAAATTTCTACTTTATAACACTTTTTCCTCAAAAGGTTTGAATAAGTCACGGGTGTAGTTTTTATAAATATAAAAGCCGAGATTTCTAATTTTCCATAACAAATTTTGTATACTTTTTCTTGAAGACTTTTTAATAAGACCGGGTGTAAGTTTTATAAATATAAAAGCCGAGATTTCTAATTTTCCATAAAAAATTTTATAATTTTTCTTGAAATTTTTTGAAAAAGTCACCAGTGCATTTTATTTATATATTAAAGCTAGAGTTTTTAATTTATAACACTTTTTCTTCAAAAGGTTTGAATAAGTCACGGGTGTAGTTTTTATAAATGTAAAAGCCGAGATTTCTAATTTTCTATAACAAATTTTGTATACTTTTTCTTGAAGACTTTTTAATAAGACCGGGTGTAAGTTTCTGAATATAAAAGCCGAGATTTCTAATTTTCACACAAAATTTTTATAATCTTTTTTGAATAAGTCACAGGAGCATTTTATTTATATATTAAAGCTGAAATTTCTAATTTTTAACACTTTTTCTTCAAAATTTTTGAATACATCACGGGTGTAATTTTTATTAAAAGAAAAGCCGAGATTTCTAAATTTCCATAAAAAAACTTTATAATTTTTCGTGAAATTTTTTGAATAAGTCACAGGTGCATTTTATTTATATATTAAAGCTGAAATATCTAATTTTGCATGAAACATTTTTTACACTTTTTCTTGAAAATGTTTGAATAAAGCACACGTGTAATATTAATATATACAAAAGCCGAGATTTCTAATTTTGCATGAAACATTTTTTACACTTTTTCTTGAAAATGTTTGAATAAAGCACACGTGTAATATTAATATACATATACAAAAGCCGAGATTTCTAATTTTGCATGAAAAATTTTATAATTTTTCTTGAAATTTTTTGAATAAGTCACAGGTGTAATTTTTATAAATATAAAAGCTGAGATTTCTAATTTTCCAAAACAAATTTTGTATACTTTTTCTTGAAGACTTTTTAATAAGACCGGGTGTAAGTTTTATGAATATAAAAGCCGAGGTTTCTAATTTTCCACACAAAATTTTTTTAATCCTTTTTGAAATTTTTTGAAAAAGTCACAGGTGCATTTTATTTATATATTAAACCTGAAATTTCTAATTTATAACACTTTTTCCTCAAAAGGTTTGAATAAGTCACAGGTGTAGTTTTTATAAATATAAAAGCCGAGATTTCTAATTTTCCATAACAAATTTTGTATACTTTTTCTTGAAGACTTTTTAATAAGACCGGGTGTAAGTTTTATAAATATAAAAGCCGAGATTTCTAATTTTCCATAAAAAATTTTTATAATTTTTCTTGAAATTTTTTGAAAAAGTCACCAGTGCATTTTATTTATATATTAAAGCTAGAAAGCTCTAATTTATAACACTTTTTCTTCAAAAGGTTTGAATAAGTCACCTGTGTAATTTTTATAAATATAAAAGCCGAGATTTCTAATTTTCCATAACAAATTTTGTATACTTTTTCTTCAAGACTTTTTAATAAGACCGGGTGTAAGTTTTATGAATATAAAAGCCGAGATTTCTAATTTTCACACAAAATTTTTATAATTTTTTTGAAATTTTTTGAAAAAGTCACAGGTGCATTTTATTTATATATAATACTGAAATTTCTAATTTATAACACTTTTTCCTCAAAAGGTTTGAATAAGTCACGGGTGTAGTTTTTATAAATATAAAAGCCGAGATTTCTAATTTTCCATAAAAAATTTTGTATACTTTTTCTTTAAGACTTTTTAATAAGACCGGGTGTAAGTTTTATGAATATAAAAGCCGAGATTTCTAACTTTCCACAAAAAATTTTTATAATCTTTTTTTAAATTTTTTGAAAAAGTCACCAGTGCATTTTATTTATATATTAAAGCTAGAAATTTTAATATATAACACTTTTTCTTGAAAAGGTTTGAATAAGTCACCTGTGTAATTTTTATAAATATAAAAGCCGAGATTTCTAATTTTCCATAACAAATTTTGTATACTTTTTCTTTAAGACTTTTTAATAAGACCGGGTGTAAGTTTTATGAATATAAAAGCCGAGATTTCTAATTTTCCACACAAAATTTTTTAATCTTTCTTAAAATTTTTTCAATAAATCACAGGTGCGTTTTATTTATATTAAAGCTGAAATTTATAATTTATAACACTTTTTCCTCAAAAGGTTTGAATAAGTCACGGGTGTAATTTTTATAAATATGAAAGCCGAGATTTCTAATTTTCCATAACAAATTTTGTCTACTTTTTCTTGAAATTTTTTGAATATACTTACTTGTTACTACAGGTGCATTTTATTTATATATTAAAGCTGAAATTTCTAATTTTGTATACTTTTTCTTAAAAATTTGTTAATAAGACCGGGTGTAATTTTTATAAATATAAAAGCCGAGATTTCTAATTTTCCACAAAAATTTTTTGTAATCTTTTTTGAAATTTTTTGAAAAAGTCACAGGTGCATTTTATTTATATATAACAGCTAAAATTTCTAATTTTGTATACTTTTTCTCGAATATTTTTGAATAAGACCGGGTGTAATTTTTATAAATATAAAAGCCGAGATTTCTAATTTTCCATAACAAATTTTGTATACTTTTCTTGAAGACTTTTTAATAAGACCGGGTGTAAGTTTTATGAATATAAAAGCCGAGATTTCTAATTTTCCACAAAAAATTTTTATAATCTTTTTTTAAATTTTTTGAAAAAGTCATGGGTGCACTTGATTTATATATTAAAGCTGAAATTTCTAATTTATAACACTTTTTCCTCAAATGGTTTGAATAAGTCACGAGTGTAGTTTTTATAAATATAAAAGCCGAGATTTCTAATTTTCCATAACAAGTTTTGTATACTTTTTTTTGAAGACTGTTTAATAAGACCGGGTGAATTTTTGTAAATATAAAAACCCAGATTTCTAACTTTCCACACAAAATTTTTTCATATTTCTTGAAATTTTTTCAATAAGTCACAGGTGCATTTTGTTTATATATTAAAGATTAAATTTTTAATTTATACCACTTTTTCCTCAAAAGGTTTGAATAAGTCACGGGTGTAGTTTTTATAAATACAAAAGCCGAGATTTCTAATTCTCCATAACAAATTTTGTATACTTTTTCTTGAAGACTTTTTAATAAGACCGGGTGTAAGTTTTATGAATATAAAAGCCGAGATTTCCAATTTTCCACACAAAATTTTTTTATTTTTTTTTTGAAATTTTTTGAAAAGTCTCAGGTGCATTTTATTTATATATTAAACCTGAAATTTCTACTTTATAACACTTTTTCCTCAAAAGGTTTGAATAAGTCACGGGTGTAGTTTTTATAAATATAAAAGCCGAGATTTCTAATTTTCCATAACAAATTTTGTATACTTTTTCTTGAAGACTTTTTAATAAGACCGGGTGTAAGTTTTATAAATATAAAAGCCGAGATTTCTAATTTTCCATAAAAAATTTTATAATTTTTCTTGAAATTTTTTGAAAAAGTCACCAGTGCATTTTATTTATATATTAAAGCTAGAGTTTTTAATTTATAACACTTTTTCTTCAAAAGGTTTGAATAAGTCACGGGTGTAGTTTTTATAAATGTAAAAGCCGAGATTTCTAATTTTCTATAACAAATTTTGTATACTTTTTCTTGAAGACTTTTTAATAAGACCGGGTGTAAGTTTCTGAATATAAAAGCCGAGATTTCTAATTTTCACACAAAATTTTTATAATCTTTTTTGAATAAGTCACAGGAGCATTTTATTTATATATTAAAGCTGAAATTTCTAATTTTTAACACTTTTTCTTCAAAATTTTTGAATACATCACGGGTGTAATTTTTATTAAAAGAAAAGCCGAGATTTCTAAATTTCCATAAAAAAACTTTATAATTTTTCGTGAAATTTTTTGAATAAGTCACAGGTGCATTTTATTTATATATTAAAGCTGAAATATCTAATTTTGCATGAAACATTTTTTACACTTTTTCTTGAAAATGTTTGAATAAAGCACACGTGTAATATTAATATATACAAAAGCCGAGATTTCTAATTTTGCATGAAACATTTTTTACACTTTTTCTTGAAAATGTTTGAATAAAGCACACGTGTAATATTAATATACATATACAAAAGCCGAGATTTCTAATTTTGCATGAAAAATTTTATAATTTTTCTTGAAATTTTTTGAATAAGTCACAGGTGTAATTTTTATAAATATAAAAGCTGAGATTTCTAATTTTCCAAAACAAATTTTGTATACTTTTTCTTGAAGACTTTTTAATAAGACCGGGTGTAAGTTTTATGAATATAAAAGCCGAGGTTTCTAATTTTCCACACAAAATTTTTTTAATCCTTTTTGAAATTTTTTGAAAAAGTCACAGGTGCATTTTATTTATATATTAAACCTGAAATTTCTAATTTATAACACTTTTTCCTCAAAAGGTTTGAATAAGTCACAGGTGTAGTTTTTATAAATATAAAAGCCGAGATTTCTAATTTTCCATAACAAATTTTGTATACTTTTTCTTGAAGACTTTTTAATAAGACCGGGTGTAAGTTTTATAAATATAAAAGCCGAGATTTCTAATTTTCCATAAAAAATTTTTATAATTTTTCTTGAAATTTTTTGAAAAAGTCACCAGTGCATTTTATTTATATATTAAAGCTAGAAAGCTCTAATTTATAACACTTTTTCTTCAAAAGGTTTGAATAAGTCACCTGTGTAATTTTTATAAATATAAAAGCCGAGATTTCTAATTTTCCATAACAAATTTTGTATACTTTTTCTTCAAGACTTTTTAATAAGACCGGGTGTAAGTTTTATGAATATAAAAGCCGAGATTTCTAATTTTCACACAAAATTTTTATAATTTTTTTGAAATTTTTTGAAAAAGTCACAGGTGCATTTTATTTATTTATAAAGCTGAAATTTCTAATTTATAACACTTTTTCCTCAAAAGGTTTGAATAAGTCACGGGTGTAGTTTTTATAAATATAAAAGCCGAGATTTCTAATTTTCCATAAAAAATTTTGTATACTTTTTCTTTAAGACTTTTTAATAAGACCGGGTGTAAGTTTTATGAATATAAAAGCCGAGATTTCTAACTTTCCACAAAAAATTTTTATAATCTTTTTTTAAATTTTTTGAAAAAGTCACCAGTGCATTTTATTTATATATTAAAGCTAGAAATTTTAATATATAACACTTTTTCTTGAAAAGGTTTGAATAAGTCACCTGTGTAATTTTTATAAATATAAAAGCCGAGATTTCTAATTTTCCATAACAAATTTTGTATACTTTTTCTTTAAGACTTTTTAATAAGACCGGGTGTAAGTTTTATGAATATAAAAGCCGAGATTTCTAATTTTCCACACAAAATTTTTTAATCTTTCTTAAAATTTTTTCAATAAATCACAGGTGCGTTTTATTTATATTAAAGCTGAAATTTATAATTTATAACACTTTTTCCTCAAAAGGTTTGAATAAGTCACCTGTGTAATTTTTATAAATATGAAAGCCGAGATTTCTAATTTTCCATAACAAATTTTGTCTACTTTTTCTTGAAATTTTTTGAATATACTTACTTGTTACTACAGGTGCATTTTATTTATATATTAAAGCTGAAATTTCTAATTTTGTATACTTTTTCTTAAAAATTTGTTAATAAGACCGGGTGTAATTTTTATAAATATAAAAGCCGAGATTTCTAATTTTCCACAAAAATTTTTTGTAATCTTTTTTGAAATTTTTTGAAAAAGTCACAGGTGCATTTTATTTATATATAACAGCTAAAATTTCTAATTTTGTATACTTTTTCTCGAATATTTTTGAATAAGACCGGGTGTAATTTTTATAAATATAAAAGCCGAGATTTCTAATTTTCCATAACAAATTTTGTATACTTTTCTTGAAGACTTTTTAATAAGACCGGGTGTAAGTTTTATGAATATAAAAGCCGAGATTTCTAATTTTCCACAAAAAATTTTTATAATCTTTTTTTAAATTTTTTGAAAAAGTCATGGGTGCACTTGATTTATATATTAAAGCTGAAATTTCTAATTTATAACACTTTTTCCTCAAATGGTTTGAATAAGTCACGAGTGTAGTTTTTATAAATATAAAAGCCGAGATTTCTAATTTTCCATAACAAGTTTTGTATACTTTTTTTTGAAGACTGTTTAATAAGACCGGGTGAATTTTTGTAAATATAAAAACCCAGATTTCTAACTTTCCACACAAAATTTTTTCATATTTCTTGAAATTTTTTCAATAAGTCACAGGTGCATTTTGTTTATATATTAAAGATCAAATTTTTAATTTATACCACTTTTTCCTCAAAAGGTTTGAATAAGTCACGGGTGTAGTTTTTATAAATACAAAAGCCGAGATTTCTAATTCTCCATAACAAATTTTGTATACTTTTTCTTGAAGACTTTTTAATAAGACCGGGTGTAAGTTTTATGAATATAAAAGCCGAGATTTCCAATTTTCCACACAAAATTTTTTTATTTTTTTTTTGAAATTTTTTGAAAAGTCTCAGGTGCATTTTATTTATATATTAAACCTGAAATTTCTACTTTATAACACTTTTTCCTCAAAAGGTTTGAATAAGTCACGGGTGTAGTTTTTATAAATATAAAAGCCGAGATTTCTAATTTTCCATAACAAATTTTGTATACTTTTTCTTGAAGACTTTTTAATAAGACCGGGTGTAAGTTTTATAAATATAAAAGCCGAGATTTCTAATTTTCCATAAAAAATTTTATAATTTTTCTTGAAATTTTTTGAAAAAGTCACCAGTGCATTTTATTTATATATTAAAGCTAGAGTTTTTAATTTATAACACTTTTTCTTCAAAAGGTTTGAATAAGTCACGGGTGTAGTTTTTATAAATGTAAAAGCCGAGATTTCTAATTTTCTATAACAAATTTTGTATACTTTTTCTTGAAGACTTTTTAATAAGACCGGGTGTAAGTTTCTGAATATAAAAGCCGAGATTTCTAATTTTCACACAAAATTTTTATAATCTTTTTTGAATAAGTCACAGGAGCATTTTATTTATATATTAAAGCTGAAATTTCTAATTTTTAACACTTTTTCTTCAAAATTTTTGAATACATCACGGGTGTAATTTTTATTAAAAGAAAAGCCGAGATTTCTAAATTTCCATAAAAAAACTTTATAATTTTTCGTGAAATTTTTTGAATAAGTCACAGGTGCATTTTATTTATATATTAAAGCTGAAATATCTAATTTTGCATGAAACATTTTTTACACTTTTTCTTGAAAATGTTTGAATAAAGCACACGTGTAATATTAATATATACAAAAGCCGAGATTTCTAATTTTGCATGAAACATTTTTTACACTTTTTCTTGAAAATGTTTGAATAAAGCACACGTGTAATATTAATATACATATACAAAAGCCGAGATTTCTAATTTTGCATGAAAAATTTTATAATTTTTCTTGAAATTTTTTGAATAAGTCACAGGTGTAATTTTTATAAATATAAAAGCTGAGATTTCTAATTTTCCAAAACAAATTTTGTATACTTTTTCTTGAAGACTTTTTAATAAGACCGGGTGTAAGTTTTATGAATATAAAAGCCGAGGTTTCTAATTTTCCACACAAAATTTTTTTAATCCTTTTTGAAATTTTTTGAAAAAGTCACAGGTGCATTTTATTTATATATTAAACCTGAAATTTCTAATTTATAACACTTTTTCCTCAAAAGGTTTGAATAAGTCACAGGTGTAGTTTTTATTAATATAAAAGCCGAGATTTCTAATTTTCCATAACAAATTTTGTATACTTTTTCTTGAAGACTTTTTAATAAGACCGGGTGTAAGTTTTATAAATATAAAAGCCGAGATTTCTAATTTTCCATAAAAAATTTTTATAATTTTTCTTGAAATTTTTTGAAAAAGTCACCAGTGCATTTTATTTATATATTAAAGCTAGAAAGCTCTAATTTATAACACTTTTTCTTCAAAAGGTTTGAATAAGTCACCTGTGTAATTTTTATAAATATAAAAGCCGAGATTTCTAATTTTCCATAACAAATTTTGTATACTTTTTCTTCAAGACTTTTTAATAAGACCGGGTGTAAGTTTTATGAATATAAAAGCCGAGATTTCTAATTTTCACACAAAATTTTTATAATTTTTTTGAAATTTTTTGAAAAAGTCACAGGTGCATTTTATTTATATATTAAAGCTGAAATTTCTAATTTATAACACTTTTTCCTCAAAAGGTTTGAATAAGTCACGGGTGTAGTTTTTATAAATATAAAAGCCGAGATTTCTAATTTTCCATAAAAAATTTTGTATACTTTTTTTGAAGACTTTTTAATAAGACCGGGTGTAAGTTTTATGAATATAAAAGCCGAGATTTCTAACTTTCCACAAAAAATTTTTATAATCTTTTTTTAAATTTTTTGAAAAAGTCACCAGTGCATTTTATTTATATATTAAAGCTAGAAATTTTAATATATAACACTTTTTCTTGAAAAGGTTTGAATAAGTCACCTGTGTAATTTTTATAAATATAAAAGCCGAGATTTCTAATTTTCCATAACAAATTTTGTATACTTTTTCTTTAAGACTTTTTAATAAGACCGGGTGTAAGTTTTATGAATATAAAAGCCGAGATTTCTAATTTTCACACAAAATTTTTATAATCTTTTTTGAAATTTTTGAAAAAGTCACAGGTGCATTTTATTTATATATTAAAGCTGAAATTTCTAATTTATAACACTTTTTCCTCAAAAGGTTTGAATAAGTCACGGGTGTAGTTTTTATAAATATAAAAGCCGAGATTTCTAATTTTCCACAAAAAATTTTGTATACTTTTTTTGAAGACTTTTTAATAAGACCGGGTGTAATTTTTGTAAATATAAAAGCCCAGATTTCTAATTTTCCACACAAAATTTTGTAATCTTTCTTGAAATTTTTTCAATAAGTCACAGGTGCATTTTGTTTATATATTAAAGCTAAAATTTTTAATTTATACCACTTTTTCCTCAAAAGGTTTGAATGAGTCACCTGTGTAATTTTTATAAATATAAAAGCCGAGATTTCTAACTTTCCACAAAAAATTTTTATAATCTTTTTTTAAACTTTTTGAAAAAGTCATGGGTGCACTTGATTTATATATTAAAGCTGCAATTTCTAATTTATAACACTTTTTCCTCAAAAGGTTTGAATAAGTCACGGGTGTAGTTTTTATGAATATAAAAGCCGAGATTTCTAATTTTCCATCAAAAAATTTTATAATTTTTCTTGAAATTTTTTGAATATACTTACTTGTTACTACAGGTGCATTTTATTTATATATTAAAGCTGAAATTTCTATTTTTGTATACTTTTTCTTAAAAATTTGTTAATAAGACCGGGTGTAATTTTTATAAATATAAAAGCCGAGATTTCTAATTTTCCACAAAAAATTTTTGTTATCTTTTATGAAATTTTTTGAAAAAGTCACAGGTGCATCTTATTTATATATAACAGCTAAAATTTCTAATTTTGTATACTTTTTCTCGAATATTTTTGAATAAGACCGGGTGTAATTTTTATAAATATAAAAGCCGAGATTTCTAATTTTCCACAAAAAATTTTTGTAATCTTTTTTGAAATTTTTTGAAAAAGTCACAGGTGCATTTTATTTATATATAACAGCTAAAATTTCTAATTTTGTATACTTTTTCTCGAATATTTTTGAATAAGACCGGGTGTAATTTTTATAAATATAAAAGCCGAGATTTCTAATTTTCCATAACAAATTTTGTATACTTTTCTTGAAGACTTTTTAATAAGACCGGGTGTAAGTTTTATGAATATAAAAGCCGAGATTTCTAACTTTCCACACAAAATTTTTATAATCTGTTTTGAAATTTTTTGAAAAAGTCATGGGTGCATTTGACTTATATATTAAAGCTGAAATTTCTAATTTATAACACTTTTTCCTCAAGAGGTTTGAAAAAGTCACGGGTGTAGTTTTTATAAATAAAAAAGCCGAGATTTCTTATTTTCCATAACAAATTTTGTATACTTTTTCTTCAAGACTTTTTAATAAGACCGGGTGTAAGTTTTATGAATATAAAAGCCGAGATTTCTAATTTTCCATAAAAAAATTTTATAATTTTTCTTGAAATTTTTTGAATATACTTACTTGTTACTACAGGTGCATTTTATTTATATATTAAAGCTGAAATTTATAATTTTGTATACTTTTTCTTAAAAATTTGTTAATAAGACCGGGTGTAATTTTTATAAATATAAAAGCCGAGATTTTTAATTTTCCACAAAAAATTTTTGTTATCTTTTATGAAATTTTTTGAAAAAGTCACAGGTGCATTTTATTTATATATAACAGCTAAAATTTCTAATTTTGTATACTTTTTCTCGAATATTTTTGAATAAGACCGGGTGTAATTTTTATAAATCTAAAAGCCGAGATTTCTAATTTTCCATAACAAATTTTGTATACTTTTCTTGAAGACTTTTTAATAAGACCGGGTGTAAGTTTTATGAATTTAAAAGCCGAGATTTCTAACTTTCCACACAAAATTTTTATAATTTTTCTTGAAATTTTTTGAAAAAGGCACAGGTGCATTTTATTTATATATTAAAGCTGAAATTTCTAATTTTGTATACTTTTTCTCGAAAATTTTTGAATAACACATTATGTAATTTTTATAAATATTAAGGCCGAGATTTCTAATTTTTCACAAACATTTTTATAATCTTTTTTGAAGTTTTTTGAAAAAGTCATGGGTGCATTTTATTTATATATAACAACTGAAATTTCTAATTTTGTATACTTTTTCTTAAAAATTTGTCAATAAGACCGGGTGTAATTTTTATAAATATAAAAGCCAAAATTTCTAATTTTCCGTAAAAAATTTTTATAATTTTTCTTGAAATTTTTTGAAAAAGGCACAGGTGCATTTTATTTATATATTAAAGCTGAAATTTCTAATTTTGTATACTTTTTCTCGAAAATTTTTGAATAACACATTATGTAATTTTTATAAATATTAAAGCCGAGATTTCTAATTTTTCACAAACATTTTTATAATCTTTTTTGAAATTTTTTGAAAAAGTCACAGGTGCATTTTATTTATATATTAAGTCTGAAATTTCCAACTTATAACATTTTTTCCTCAAAAGGTTTGAATAAGTCACGGGTGTAGTTTTTCTAAATATAAAAGCCGAGATTTCTAATTTTCCATAAAAAATTTTTATAATTTTTCTTGAAAATTTTTGATAAGTAACAGGTGCATTTTGTTTATATATTAAAGCTGAAATTTCTAATTTTTAACACTTTTTCTTCAATATGTTTTAATAAGTCACGGGTGTAATTTTTTAACATATAAAAGCCGAGATTTCTAATTTCCAAAAAAAAATATATATATGACTTTTCTTCAAAATGTTTAAATCATTCATAGGTGCAATTTTTATATATATAAAAGCCGAGTTTTTTAATTTTCCACACAAAATTTTTATAATCTTTCATGATTTTTTTAATAAGTCACAGGTGCATTTAATTTATATAGTAAAGCTGAAATTTCTACTATTGTATACTTTTTCTCGAAAATTTTTGAATAAGACCAGGTGTAATTTTAATAGATGTAAAATCCGAGATTTCTAATTTTCCATAAAATATTTTTATAATTTTGCTTGAAATTTTTTGAATCTAATTTATAACACTTTTTCCTCAAAAGGTTTCAATAAGTCTCGGGTGTAGTTTTTATAAATATAAAAGCCGAGATTTCTAATTTTCCATAACAAATTTGCTATACGTTTTCTTGAAGTCTTTGTAATAAGACCAGGTGTAATTTTTGTAAATATAGAAGCCGAAATTTCTAATTTTCCACACAAAATTTTTATAATTTTTCTTGAATTTTCTTGAAAAAGTCACAGGTGCATTTTATTTATATATTAAAGATAATTCATAGGGATGGCCTTCCGGCCGAATAATTTGTTTTTTCCCATCTCCTACCATTTTCGGAAAAAGGAGCAAAGTCGTTTTTAAAATTTCAAAAGCCCAAATTTGGAAATATGTCACCTATTTTCAAGAAAACACACTGTTAAGACTTTTGAATATTGGACATTCATAGAATTGGCCTGAGAGTATTCTCCAATAATTCTCTTTCTTCCATCTTCTACCATTTTCGGAAAAAGGAGCAAAGTCCTTTCTAAAATTTCAAAAGTTGAAATTTGGAAAAATGTCGCCAATTTACAAAAAAACACACTGTTAAGACTTCTGAATATTTGACAATCATATAAATGTTCTGAGAGTATTCTCCAATAATTCTTTTTCTTCCATCTTCCACCATTTTCGGAAAAAGGAGCAAAGTCCTTTTTAACATTTCAAAAGTCCAAATTTGGAAAAATGTCGCTTATTTTCAAAAAAATACACTGTTGCGACTTTTGAATATTGGACATTCATATGGATGGCCGGAATAGTGTTCCACAATAATTTTTTTTCGTAAAAATTTTCTATCATTTTCGGAAAAAGGAGCAAAGTCCTTTTTAAAATTTCAAAAGTCGAAATTTGGAAAAATGTCGCCTATTGTCAAAAAAAAACACACTTTTGAATATTGGACATTCATAGAAATGGCCTGAGAGTATTCTCCAATAATTCTTTTTCTTCCATCTTCTACCATTTTCAGAAAAAGGAGCAAAGTCCTTTCTAAAATTTCAAAAGTTGAAATTTGGAAAAATGTCGCCAATTTACAAAAAAACACACTGTTAAGACTTCTGAATATTTGACAATCATAGAAATGGCCTGAGAGTATTCTCCAATAAATCTTGGCCATTCATAGAAATGGCCTGAGAGTATTCTCCAATAATTCTTTTTCTTCCATCTTCCACCATTTTCGGAAAAAGGAGCAAAGTCTTTTCTAAAATTTCAAAAGTGGAATTTGGAAAAACGTCGCCTATTTTCAAAAAAACACACTTATAAATAGTGGACATTCATAGGGATGTTCTTCCGGCCAAATAATTTGTTTTTTCCCATCTCCTATCATTTTCGGAAAAAGGAGCAAAGTCTCTTTTAAAATTTCAAAAGTTGAAATTTGGAAAAATGTCGCCAATTTACAAAAAAACACACTGTTAAGACTTCTGAATATTGGACATTCATAGAAGTGGCCTGAGGAGTGTTCTCCAATAATTTTTTTCGCCCATCACACACCATTTTCGGAAAAAGGAGCAAAGTCCTTTTTAAAATTTCAAAAGTCCAAATTTGGAAAAATTTCGCCTATTTAAAAAAAAACAAACACTGTTCCGACTTTTGAATGTTGCACATTCATAGAAATGGCCGGAATAGTGTTCCCCAATAATTTTTTTTCGCAACTTGTCTACCATTTTCGGAAAAAGGAGCAAAGTCCTTTCTAAAATTTCAAAAGTCCAAATTTGGAAAAATGTCGCTTATTTTCAAAAAAATACACTGTTGCGACTTTTGAATATTGGACATTCATATGGATGGCCGGAATAGTGTTCCACAATAATTTTTTTTCGTAAAAATTTTCTATCATTTTCGGAAAAAGGAGCAAAGTCCTTTTTAAAATTTCAAAAGTCGAAATTTGGAAAAATGTCGCCTATTGTCAAAAAAAAACACACTTTTGAATATTGGACATTCATAGAAATGGCCTGAGAGTATTCTCCAATAATTCTTTTTCTTCCATCTTCTACCATTTTCAGAAAAAGGAGCAGAGTCCTTTTTAAAATTTCAAAAGTCAAAATTTGGACAAATGTCGCCTTATTTCAGAAAACACGCTGTTTAGACTTTTTAAATTTGGACATTCATAGGGATGGCCTGAGGAGTGTTCTCCAATAATTTTTTTCGCCGATCACCCACCATTTTCGGAAAAAAGAGCAAAGTCTTTTTTAAAATTTCAAAAGTCGAAATTTGAAAAAATGTCGCCTATTTTCAAAAAAAAAAACACACTTTTGCGACTTTTGAATATTGGACATTAATAGAAATGGCCGGAAGGGATTTCCCCAATAATGTTTTTTCGCCCATCTCCTCCCATTTTCGAAAAAAGGAGCAAAGTCCTTTTTAAAATTTCAAAAGTCGAAATTTGGAAATATGTTGCCTATTGTCAAAAAAAACACACTTTTGAATATTGGACATTCATAGGGATGGCCTACCGGCCAAATAGTTTGTTTTTTGCCATCTCCTACCATTTTCGAAGAAAGGAGCAAAGTCCTTTTTAACATTTCAAAAGTCCAAATTTGGAAAAATGTCTCCTATTAAAAAAAACACACAGTTAAGACTTTTGAATATTGGACATTCATAGGGATGGCCAGAGGAGTGTTCTCCAATAATTTTTTTTCGCCCATCTCCTACCATTTTCGGAAAGAGGAGCAAAGTCTTTTTTAAAATTTCAAAAGCCCAAATTTGGAAAAATGTAGCCTATTTTCAAAAAAAAACACACTTTTGCGACTTTTGAATATTGGAGATTCATAAAAATGGCCTGAGGAGTGTTCTCCAATAATTTTTTTCGCCCATCACCCAACATTTTCGAAAAAAGGAGCAAAGTCCTTTTTAAAATTTCAAAAGTCCAAATTTGGAAAAATTTCGCCTATTTTCAAAAAAAAAAAAAACACTGTTGCGACTTTTGAATGTTGGACATTCATAGAAATGGCCGGAATAGTGTTCCCCAATAATTTTTTTCGCAACTTGTCTACCATTTTCGGAAAAAAGAGCAAAGTCCTTTTCAATATATAAAAGTCGAAATTTGGAAAAATGTCGCCTATTTTCAATAAAACACACTGTTGCGACTTTTGAATATTGGAGATTCATAGAAATGGCCTGAAGAGTGTTCTCCAATAATTTTTTCGCCCATCACCCACCATTTTCGGAAAAAGGAGCAAAGTCTTTTTTAAAATTTCAAAAGCCCAAATTTGGAAAAATGTAGCCTATTTTCAAAAAAACAAACTGTTGCCACTTTTGAATATTGGACATTCACAGAAATAGCCTGAGAGCGTTTTCTAAAAATTTTTTTTCGCCCATCTCCTACCATTTTCGAAAAAAGGAGCAAAGTCCTTTTTAACATTTCAAAAGTCCAAATTTGGAAAAATGTCTCCTATTTAAAAAAAAACACACTGTTAAGACTTTTGAATATTGGACATTCATAGGGATGGCCGGAGGAGTGTTCTCCAATAATTCCTTTTCTTCCATCTTCTACCATTTTCGGAAAAAGGAGGAAAGTCCTTTCTAAACACACTTTTAAGACTTTTGAAATTTGGACATTCATAGAAATGGCCTGAAGAGTGTTCTCTAATAATTTTTTTTCGCCCATTACCCACCATTTTCGGAAAAAGGAGCAAAGTCTTTTTTAAAATTTCAAAAGTCGAAATTTGGAAAAATGTCGACTATTTTCAAAAAAAAAAACACACTTTTGCGACTTTTGAATATTGGACATTCATAGAAATGGCCGAAAGAGATTTGTCCAATAATTTTTTTTCGCCCATCACCTACCATTTTCGGAAAAAGGAGCAAAGTCGTTTTTAAAATTTCAAAAGCCCAAATTTGGAAATATGTCGCCTATTTTCAAAAAACCACACTGTTGCGACTTTTGAATATTGGGCATTCACAGAAATAGCCTGAGAGTGTTCTCTAATAATTTTTTTTTTCGCCCATCTCCTACCATTTTCGGATAAAGGAGCAAAGTCCTTTTTAACATTTCAAAAGTCCAAATTTGGAAAAATGTATCCTATTTAAAAAAACACACTGTTGCGACTTTTGAATATTGGACATTCATGGGGATGGCCGGAGGAGTGTTCTCCAATAATTTTTTTTCTTCCATCTTCTTCCATTTTCGGAAAAAGGAGCAAAGTGCTTTCTAAAATCTCAAAAGTTGAAATTTAGAAAAATGTCGCCAATATACAAAAAAACACACTGTTAGGACAATCATAAAAATGGCCTAAGAGTGTTCTCCAATAATTTTTTTCGCCCATCTCCTACCATTTTCGGAAAAAGGAACAAAGTTCTTTTTAAAATTTCAAAAGTCGAAATTTGGAAAAATGTCGCCAATTTTCAAAAACACACACTGTTGCGACTTTTGAATATTTGACAATAATAAAAATGGCCTAAGAGTGTTCTCCAATAATTTTTTTTCGCCCGTCTCTTACCATTTGCGGAAAAAGGAACAAAGTCCTTTTTAAAATTTCAAAAGTCGGAATTTGGACAAATGTCGCAAAAAGGAGCAAAGTCCTTTTTAAAATTTCAAAAGTCGAAATTTGAAAAATGTCGCCTATTTTCAAAAAAACACACTGTTGCGACTTTTGAATATTGGACATTCATAGGAATGGCCGCAATAGTGTTCCCCAATAATGTTTTTTCGCAAATTTTTTACCATTTTCGGAAAAAGGAGCAAAGTCCTTTTTAAATTTCAAAAGTCGAAATTTGGAAGAATGTCGCTTATTGTCAAAAAAACACACTTTTGAATATTGGACATTCATAGGAATGGCCGGAATAGTGTACCCCAATAATTTTTTTTTCGGCCAACTCTTACCATTTTCGGAAAAAGGAGCAAGTCCTTTTTAAAATTTCGAAAGTCCAAATTTGGAAAAATGTCGCCTATTTTCAAAAAAACATACTGTTAAGACTTTTGAAATTTGGACATTCATAGAAATGGCCTGAGGAGTGTTCTCTATAAATTTTTTTCGCCCATCACCCACCATTTTCGGAAAAAGGAGCAAAGTCTTTTTTAAAATTTCAAAAGTTGAAATTTGGAAAAATGTCGCCTATTTTCAAAAAAAAACACACTTTTGCGACTTTTGAATATTGGACATTCATAGAAATGGCCTAAGAGTGTTCTCCAATAATTTTTTTCGCCCATCTCCTACCATTTTCGGAAAAAGGAACAAAGTTCTTTTTAAAATTTCAAAAGTCGAAATTTGGATAAATGTCGCCAATTTTCAAAAACACACACTGTTGCGACTTTTGAATATTTGACAATAATAAAAATGGCCTAAGAGTGTTCTCCAATAATTTTTTTTCGCCCGTCTCTTACCATTTGCGGAAAAAGGAACAAAGTCCTTTTTAAAATTTCAAAAGTCGGAATTTGGACAAATGTCGCAAAAAGGAGCAAAGTCCTTTTTAAAATTTCAAAAGTCGAAATTTGAAAAATGTCGCCTATTTTCAAAAAAACACACTGTTGCGACTTTTGAATATTGGACATTCATAGGAATGGCCGCAATAGTGTTCCCCAATAATGTTTTTTCGCAAATTTTTTACCATTTTCGGAAAAAGGAGCAAAGTCCTTTTTAAATTTCACACTTTTGAATATTGGACATTCATAGGAATGGCCGGAATAGTGTACCCCAATAATTTTTTTTTCGGCCAACTCTTACCATTTTCGGAAAAAGGAGCAAGTCCTTTTTAAAATTTCGAAAGTCCAAATTTGGAAAAATGTCGCCTATTTTCAAAAAAACATACTGTTAAGACTTTTGAAATTTGGACATTCATAGAAATGGCCTGAGGAGTGTTCTCTATAAATTTTTTTCGCCCATCACCCACCATTTTCGGAAAAAGGAGCAAAGTCTTTTTTAAAATTTCAAAAGTTGAAATTTGGAAAAATGTCGCCTATTTTCAAAAAAAAACACACTTTTGCGACTTTTGAATATTGGACATTCATAGAAATGGCCGGAAGAGTGTTCTCCAATAATTTGTTTTCTACCATCTCCTACCATTTTCGGAAAAAGGAACAAAGTCCTTTTTAAAATTTCAAAAGTCGGAATTTGGACAAATGTCGCAAAAAGGAGCAAAGTCCTTTTAAAATTTCAAAAGTCGAAATTTGAAAAATGTCGCCTATTTTCAAAAAAACACACTGTTGCGACTTTTGAATATTGGACATTCATAGGAATGGCCGCAATAGTGTTCCCCAATAATTTTTTTTCGCAAATTTTTTACCATTTTCGGAAAAAGGAGCAAAGTCCTTTTTAAATTTCAAAAGTCGAAATTTGGAAGAATGTCGCTTATTGTCAAAAAAACACACTTTTGAATATTGGACATTCATAGGAATGGCCGGAATAGTGTACCCCAATAATTTTTTTTTCGGCCAACTCTTACCATTTTCGGAAAAAGGAGCAAGTCCTTTTTAAAATTTCGAAAGTCCAAATTTGGAAAAATGTCGCCTATTTTCAAAAAAACATACTGTTAAGACTTTTGAAATTTGGACATTCATAGAAATGGCCTGAGGAGTGTTCTCTATAAATTTTTTCGCCCATCACCCACCATTTTCGGAAAAAGGAGCAAAGTCTTTTTTAAAATTTCAAAAGTTGAAATTTGGAAAAATGTCGCCTATTTTCAAAAAAAAACACACTTTTGCGACTTTTGAATATTGGACATTCATAGAAATGGCCGGAAGAGTGTTCTCCAATAATTTGTTTTCGCCCATCTCCTAGCATTTTCGAAAAAAGGAGCAAAGTCCTTTTTAAAATTTCAAAAGTCGAAATTTGGAAAAATGTCGCCTATTTTCAAAAAAAACACACTTTTGAATATTGGACATTCATAGGGATGGCCTTCCGGCCAAATAATTTGTTTTTTCCCATCTCCTACTATTTTCGGATAAAGGAGCAAAGTCCTTTTTAACATTTCAAAAGTCGAAATTTGGAAAAATGTCTCCTATTTAAAAAAAAACACACTGTTGCAACTTTTGAATATTGGACATTCATAGGGATGGCCGGAGGAGTGTTCTCAAATAATTTGTTTTCTCCCATCTCCTACCATTATCGGAAAAAGAAGCAAAGTCCTTTCTCGAAATTTGGAAGAATGTCGTCTATTGTCAAAAAAACACACTTTTGAATATTGGACATTCATAGGAATGGCCGGAATAGTGTTCCCCAATAATTTTTTTTCGCAAATTTTCTACCATTTTCGGAAAAAGGAGCAGAGTCCTTTTTAAAATTTCAAAAGTCGAAATTTGGAAGAATCTCGCCTATTGTCAAAAAAACACACTTTTGAATATTGGACATTCATAGGAATGGCCAGAATAGTGTTCCCCAATAATTTTTTTTCGCAAATTTTCTACCATTTTCGGAAAAAGGAGCAAAGTCCTTTTTAAAATTTCAAAAGTCGAAATTTGGAAAAATGTCGCCTATTGTCAAAAAAACACACTTTTGAATATTGGACATTCATAGGAATGGCCAGAATAGTGTTCCCCAATAATTTTTTTTCGCAAATTTTCTACCATTTTCGGAAAAAGGAGCAGAGTCCTTTTTAAAATTTCAAAAGTCGAAATTTGGAAGAATCTCGCCTATTGTCAAAAAAACACACTTTTGAATATTGGACATTCATAGGAATGGCCAGAATAGTGTTCCCCAATAATTTTTTTTCGCAAATTTTCTACCATTTTCGGAAAAAGGAGCAAAGTCCTTTTTAAAATTTCAAAAGTCGGAATTTGGACAAATGTCGCAAAAAGGAGCAAAGTCCTTTTTAAAATTTCAAAAGTCGAAATTTGAAAAATGTCGCCTATTTTCAAAAAAACACACTGTTGCGACTTTTGAATATTGGACATTCATAGGAATGGCCGCAATAGTGTTCCCCAATAATGTTTTTTCGCAAATTTTTTACCATTTTCGGAAAAAGGAGCAAAGTCCTTTTTAAATTTCAAAAGTCGAAATTTGGAAGAATGTCGCTTATTGTCAAAAAAACACACTTTTGAATATTGGACATTCATAGGAATGGCCGGAATAGTGTACCCCAATAATTTTTTTTTCGGCCAACTCTTACCATTTTCGGAAAAAGGAGCAAGTCCTTTTTAAAATTTCGAAAGTCCAA
This sequence comes from Epicampocera succincta, assembly GCA_932526305.1. Lineage (NCBI taxonomy): Eukaryota > Metazoa > Arthropoda > Insecta > Diptera > Tachinidae > Epicampocera > Epicampocera succincta. The sequence goes on along the minus strand of OW052038.1, from coordinate 26,114,648 downwards.
ATTTGGAAAAATGTCGCCTATTTTCAAAAAAACATACTGTTTCGATTTTGAAATTTGGACATTCATAGAAATGGCCTGAGGAGTGTTCTCTATAAATTTTTATCGCCCATCTCCTAGCATTTTCGAAAAAAGGAGCAAAGTCCTTTTTAAAATTTCAAAAATCGAAATTTGGAAAAATGTCGCCTATTTTAAAAAAAAACACACTTTTGAATATTGGACATTCATAGGGATGGCCTTCCGGCCAAATAGTTTGTTTTTTCCCATCTCCTACTATTTTCGGATAAAGGAGCAAAGTCCTTTTTAACATTTCAAAAGTCGAAATTTGGAAAAATGTCTCCTATTTAAAAAAAAACACACTGTTGCAACTTTTGAATATTGGACATTCATAGGGATGGCCGGAGGAGTGTTCTCAAATAATTTGTTTTCTCCCATCTCCTACCATTATCGGAAAAAGAAGCAAAGTCCTTTCTCGAAATTTGGAAGAATGTCGTCTATTGTCAAAAAAACACACTTTTGAATATTGGACATTCATAGGAATGGCCGGAATAGTGTTCCCCAATAATTTTTTTTCGCAAATTTTCTACCATTTTCGGAAAAAGGAGCAGAGTCCTTTTTAAAATTTCAAAAGTCGAAATTTGGAAGAATCTCGCCTATTGTCAAAAAAACACACTTTTGAATATTGGACATTCATAGGAATGGCCAGAATAGTGTTCCCCAATAATTTTTTTTCGCAAATTTTCTACCATTTTCGGAAAAAGGAGCAAAGTCCTTTTTAAAATTTCAAAAGTCGAAATTTGGAAAAATGTCGCCTATTGTCAAAAAAACACACTTTTGAATATTGGACATTCATAGGAATGGCCGGAATAGTGTTCCCCAATAATTTTTTTCCGCAAATTTTCTACCATTTTCGGAAAAAGGAGCAAAGTCCTTTTTAAAATTTCAAAAGTCGAAATTTGGAAAAATGTCGCCTATTGTCAAAAAAACACACTTTTGAATATTGGACATTCATAGGAATGGCCGGAATAGTGTTCCCCAATAATTTTTTTTCGCAAATTTTCTACCATTTTCGGAAAAAGGAGCCGAGTCCTTTTTAAAATTTCAAAAGTCGAAATTTGGAAGAATGTCGCCTATTGTCAAAAAAACACACTTTTGAATATTGGACATTCATAGGAATGGCCGGAATAGTGTTCCCCAATAATTTTTTTTCGCAAATTTTCTACCATTTTCGGAAAAAGGAGCAGAGTCCTTTTTAAAATTTCAAAAGTCGAAATTTGGAAAAATATCGCCTATTGTCAAAAAAACACACTTTTGAATATTGGACATTCATAGGAATGGCCGGAATAGTGTTCCCAAATAATTTTTTTTCGCAAATTTTCTACCATTTTCGGAAAAAAGGAGCAAAGTCCTTTTTAAAATTTCAAAAGTCAAAATTTGGACAAATGTCGCCTTATTTCAAATAAACACACTATTGCGGCTTTTGAATATTGAACATTCATAGGGATGGCCTACCGGCCAAATAATTTGTTTTTTCCCATCTCCTACCATTTTCTGATAAAGGAGCAAAGTCCTTTTTAACATTTCAAAAGTCAAAATTTGGAAAAATGTCTCCTATTTAAAACAAACACACTGTTGCGACTTTTGAATATTGGACATTCATGGGGATGGCCCATATATTTCTCCAATAATTTTTTTTCGCCCATCTCCTACCATTTTCGGAAAAAGAGCAAAGTCCTTTTTAAAATTTCAAAAGTCGAAATTTGGGTAAATGTCGCCTATTTTCAAAAAAAACACACTTTTGCGACTATTGAATATTGGACATTCATAGAAATGGCCGGAATAGTGTTCCCCAATAATTTTTTTTCGCAACTCGTCTACCATTTTCGGAAAAAGGAGCAAAGTCCTTTTCAATATTTAAAAGTCGAACTTTGGAAAAATGTCGCCTATTTTCAAAAAAACAGACTGTTGCGACTTTTGAATATTGGAGATTCATAGAAATGGCCTGAGGAGTGTTCTTTAATAATTTTTTTTGCCCATCACCAAACATTTTCGGAAATAGGGGCAAAGTCCTTTTTAAAATTTCAAAAGTCGAAATTTGGAAAAACTTCGCCTATTTTCAAAAAAAACACTGTTGCGACTTTTGAATGTTGGACATTCATAGAAATGCCCTGAGGAGTGTTCTCCAATAATTTTTTTCGCCCATCACCCACCATTTTCGGAAAAAGCATCAAAGTCCTTTTTAAAATTTTAAAAGTCGAAATTTGGAAAAATGTCGCCTATTTTCAAAAAAACACACTGTTGCGACTTTTGAATATTGGACATTCATAAAAATGGCCGGAATAGTGTTCCCCAATAATGTTTTTTCGCAACTCGTCTACCATTTTCGGAAAAAGGAGCAAAGTCCTTTTTAAAATTTCAAAAGTCGAAATATGGAAGAATGTCACCTATTGTCAAAAAAACACACTTTTGAATATTGGGCATTCATTGGAATGGCCGGAATAGTGTTCCCCAATAATGTTTTTTCGCAACTCGTCTACCATTTTCGGAAAAAGGAGCAAAGTCCTTTTTAAAATTTTAAAAGTCGAAATTTGGAAAAATGTCGCCTATTTTCAAAAAAACACACTGTTGCGACTTTTGAATATTGGACATTCATAAAAATGGCCGGAATAGTGTTCCCCAATAATGTTTTTTCGCAAATTTTCTACCATTTTCGGAAAAAGGAGCAAAGTCCTTTTTAAAATTTCAAAAGTCGAAATATGGAAGAATGTCACCTATTGTCAAAAAAACACACTTTTGAATATTGGACATTCATAGGAATGGCCGGAATAGTGTTCCCCAATAATTTTTTTTCGCAAATTTTCTACCATTTTCGGAAAGAGGAGCAGAGTCCTTTTTAAAATTTCAAAAGTCGAAATATGGAAGAATGTCACCTATTGTCAAAAAAACACACTTTTGAATATTGGACATTCATAGGAATGGCCGGAATAGTGTTCCCCAATAATATTTTTTCGCAACTCGTCTACCATTTTCGGAAAAAGGAGCAAAGTCCTTTTTAAAATTTTAAAAGTCGAAATTTGGAAAAATGTCGCCTATTTTCAAAAAAACACACTGTTGCGACTTTTGAATATTGGACATTCATAAAAATGGCCGGAATAGTGTTCCCCAATAATGTTTTTTCGCAACTCGTCTACCATTTTCGGAAAAAGGAGCAAAGTCCTTTTTAAAATTTCAAAAGTCGAAATATGGAAGAATGTCACCTATTGTCAAAAAAACACACTTTTGAATATTGGACATTCATAGGAATGGCCGGAATAGTGTTCCCCAATAATTTTTTTTCGCAAATTTTCTACCATTTTCGGAAAAAGGAGCAGATTCCTTTTTAAAATTTCAAAAGTCCAAATTTGGAAAAATGTAGCCTATTTTCAAAAAAACACACTGTTGCGACTTTTGAATATTGGACATTCATAGAAATGGCCTGAGGAGTGTTCTCCAATAATGTTTTTCGCCCATCACCTACCATATTCGGAAAAAGGATCAAAGTCCTTTTTAAAATTTTAAAAGTCGAAATTTGGAAAAATGTCGCCTATTTTCAAAAAAACACACTGTTGCGACTTTTGAATATTGGACATTCATAAAAATGGCCGGAATAGTGTTCCCCAATAATGTTTTTTCGCAACTCGTCTACCATTTTCGGAAAAAGGAGCAAAGTCCTTTTTAAAATTTCAAAAGTCGAAATATGGAAGAATGTCACCTATTGTCAAAAAAACACACTTTTGAATATTGGACATTCATAGGAATGGCCGGAATAGTGTTCCCCAATAATTTTTTTTCGCAAATTTTCTACCATTTTCGGAAAAAGGAGCAGAGTCCTTTTTAAAATTTCAAAAGTCGAAATTTGGAAGAATGTCGCCTATTGTCAAAAAAAACACACTTTTGAATATTGGACATTCATAGGAATGGCCGGAATCGTGTTCTCCAATAAGTTTTTTTTCGCAAATTTTATACCATTTTCGGAAAAAGGAGCAAAGTCCTTTTTAAATTTCAAAAGTCGAAATTTGGAAGAATGTCGCCTATTGTCAAAAAACACACTTTTGAATATTGGACATTCATAGGAATGGCCGGAATAGTGTTCCCCAATAATTTTTTTTCGCAAATTTTCTACCATTTTCGGAAAAAGGAGCAGAGTCCTTTTTAAAATTTCAAAAGTCGAAAATTGGAAGAATGTCGCCTATTGTCAAAAGAACACACTTTTGAATATTGGACATTCATAAAAATGGCCGGAAGAGTGTTCCCCAATAATGTTTTTTTGCCCATCTCCTACAATTTTCGGAAAAAGGAGCAAAGCCCTTTTTAAAATTTCAAAAGTCGAAATTTGGAAGAATGTCGCCTATTGGCAAAAAAAAAACACACTTTTGAATATAGGACATTCATAGGAATGGCCGGAATAGTGTTCCCCAATAATTTTTTTCCGCAAATTTTCTACCATTTTCGGAAAAAGGAGCAAAGCCCTTTTTAAAATTTCAAAAGTCGAAATTTGGAAGAATGTCTCCTATTTAAAAAAAACACACTGTTGCGACTTTTGAATATTGGACATTCATAGGGATGGCCGGAGGAGTGTTCTCCAATAATTTTTTTTCGCCCATCTCCTACCATTTTCGGAAAAAGGATCAAAGTCCTTTTTAAAATTTTAAAAGTCGAAATTTGGAAAAATGTCGCCTATTTTCAAAAAAACACACTTTTGCGATTTTGAATATTGGACATTCATAGAAATGGCCGGAAGAGATTTCCCCAATAATGTTTTTCGCCAATCTTCTACCATTTTCGAAAAAAGGAGCAAAGTCCTTTCTAAAATTTCGCAAGTCGAAATTTGGAAAAATGTCGCCTATTTTCAAAAAAAAACACACTGTTGCGACTTTTGAATATTGGACATTCATAGAAGTGGCCTGAGAGTATTCTTCAATAATTCTTTTTCTTCCATTTTCTACCATTTTCGGAAAAAGGAGCAAAGCCCTTTTTAACATTTCAAAAGTCCAAATTTGGGAAAATGTAGCCTATTTTCAAAAAAACACACTGTTGCGACTTTTGAATATTGGACATTCATAGAAATGGCCTGAGGAGTGTTCTCCAATAATGTTTTTCGCCCATCACCTACCATATTTGGAAAAAGGATCAAAGTCCTTTTTAAAATTTCAAAAGTCGAAATATGGAAGAATGTCACCTATTGTCAAAAAAACACACTTTTGAATATTGGACATTCATAGGAATGGCCGGAATAGTGTTCCCCAATAATTTTTTTTCGCAAATTTTCTACCATTTTCGGAAAGAGGAGCAGAGTCCTTTTTAAAATTTCAAAAGTCGAAATTTGGAAGAATGTCGCCTATTGTCAAAAAAAACACACTTTTGAATATTGGACATTCATAGGAATGGCCGGAATCGTGTTCTCCAATAAGTTTTTTTTCGAAAATTTTTTACCATTTTCGGAAAAAGAAGCAAAGTCCTTTTTAAATTTCAAAAGTCGAAATTTGGAAGAATGTCGCCTATTGTCAAAAAAACACACTTTTGAATATTGGACATTCATAGGAATGGCCGGAATAGTGTTCCCCAATAATTTTTTTTCGCAAATTTTCTACCATTTTCGGAAAAAGGAGCAGAGTCCTTTTTAAAATTTCAAAAGTCGAAATTTGGAAGAATGCCGCCTATTGTCAAAAAAACACACTTTTGAATATTGGACATTCATAGAAATGGCCGGAAGAGTGTTCCCCAATAATGTTTTTTCGCCCATCTCCTACAATTTTCGGAAAAAGGAGCAAAGCCCTTTTTAAAATTTCAAAACTCGAAATTTGGAAGAATGTCGCCTATTGGCAAAAAAAACACACTTTTGAATATAGAACATTCATAGGAATGGCCGGAATAGTGTTCCCCAATAATTTTTTTCCGCAAATTTTCTACCATTTTCGGAAAAAGGAGCAAAGCCCTTTTTAAAATTTCAAAAGTCGAAATTTGGAAGAATGTCTCCTATTTAAAAAAATTACACTGTTGCGACTTTTGAATATTGGACATTCATAGGGATGGCCGGAGGAGTGTTCTCCAATAATTTTTTTTCGCCCATCTCCTACCATTTTCGGAAAAAGGAGCAAAGTCCTTTTTAAAATTTCAAAAGTCGAAATATGGAAGAATGTCGCCTATTTTCAAAAAACACACAGTTGCGACTTTTGAATATTGGACATTCATAGAAATGGCCGGAAGAGTGTTCCCCAATAATGTTTTTAAGCAAATTTACTACCATTTTCGGAAAATGGAGCAAAGTCCTTTTTAAAATGTCAAAAGTCGAAATATAGAAGAATGTCACCTATTGTCAAAAAAACACACTTTTGAATATTGGACAATCATAGGAATGGCCGCAATAGTGTTCCCCAATAATGTTTTTTCGCAAATTTTTTACCATTTTCGGAAAAAGGAGCAAAGTCCTTTTTAAATTTCAAAAGTCGAAATTTGGAAGAATGTCGCCTATTGTCAAAAAAACACACTTTTGAATATTGGACATTCATAGGAATGGCCGGAATAGTGTTCCCCAATAATTTTTTTTCGCAAATTTTCTACCATTTTCGGAAAAAGGAGCAAAGTCCTTTTTAAAATTTCAAAAGTCGAAATTTGGAAGAATGTCGCCTATTGTCAAAAAAACACACTTTTGAATATTGGACATTCATAGGAATGGCCGGAATAGTGTTCCCCAATAATTTTTTTTCGCAAATTTTCTACCATTTTCGGAAAAAGGAGCAAAGTCCTTTTTAAAATTTCAAAAGTCGAGATTTGGAAAAATGTCGCCTATTGTCAAAAAACACACTTTTGAATATTGGACATTCATAGGAATGGTCGGAATAGTGTTCCCCAATAATTTTTTTTCCCAAATTTTCTACAATTTCGGAAAAAGGAGCAAAGTCCTTTTTAAAATTTCAAAAGTCCAAATTTGGAAGAATGTCGCCTATTGTCAAAAAAACACACTTTTGAATATTGGACATTCATAGGAATGGCCGGAATAGTGTTCCCCAATAATTTTTTTTCGCAAATTTTCTACCATTTTCGGAAAAAGGAGCAGAGTCCTTTTTAAAATTTCAAAAGTCGAAATTTGGAAGAATGCCGCCTATTGTCAAAAAAACACACTTTTGAATATTGGACATTCATAGAAATGGCCGGAAGAGTGTTCCCCAATAATGTTTTTTCGCCCATCTCCTACAATTTTCGGAAAAAGGAGCAAAGCCCTTTTTAAAATTTCAAAACTCGAAATTTGGAAGAATGTCGCCTATTGGCAAAAAAAACACACTTTTGAATATAGAACATTCATAGGAATGGCCGGAATAGTGTTCCCCAATAATTTTTTTCCGCAAATTTTCTACCATTTTCGGAAAAAGGAGCAAAGCCCTTTTTAAAATTTCAAAAGTCGAAATTTGGAAGAATGTCTCCTATTTAAAAAAATTACACTGTTGCGACTTTTGAATATTGGACATTCATAGGGATGGCCGGAGGAGTGTTCTCCAATAATTTTTTTTCGCCCATCTCCTACCATTTTCGGAAAAAGGAGCAAAGTCCTTTTTAAAATTTCAAAAGTCGAAATATGGAAGAATGTCGCCTATTTTCAAAAAACACACAGTTGCGACTTTTGAATATTGGACATTCATAGAAATGGCCGGAAGAGTGTTCCCCAATAATGTTTTTAAGCAAATTTACTACCATTTTCGGAAAATGGAGCAAAGTCCTTTTTAAAATGTCAAAAGTCGAAATATAGAAGAATGTCACCTATTGTCAAAAAAACACACTTTTGAATATTGGACAATCATAGGAATGGCCGCAATAGTGTTCCCCAATAATGTTTTTTCGCAAATTTTTTACCATTTTCGGAAAAAGGAGCAAAGTCCTTTTTAAATTTCAAAAGTCGAAATTTGGAAGAATGTCGCCTATTGTCAAAAAAACACACTTTTGAATATTGGACATTCATAGGAATGGCCGGAATAGTGTTCCCCAATAATGTTTTTTCGCAAATTTTTTACCATTTTCGGAAAAAGGAGCAAAGTCCTTTTTAAATTTCAAAAGTCGAAATATGGAAGAATGTCACCTATTGTCAAAAAAACACACTTTTGAATATTGGACATTCATAGGAATGGCCGGAATAGTGTTCCCCAATAATTTTTTTTCGCAAATTTTCTACCATTTTCGGAAAGAGGAGCAGAGTCCTTTTTAAAATTTCAAAAGTCGAAATTTGGAAGAATGTCGCCTATTGTCAAAAAAAACACACTTTTGAATATTGGACATTCATAGGAATGGCCGGAATCGTGTTCTCCAATAAGTTTTTTTTCGAAAATTTTTTACCATTTTCGGAAAAAGAAGCAAAGTCCTTTTTAAATTTCAAAAGTCGAAATTTGGAAGAATGTCGCCTATTGTCAAAAAAACACACTTTTGAATATTGGACATTCATAGGAATGGCCGGAATAGTGTTCCCCAATAATTTTTTTTCGCAAATTTTCTACCATTTTCGGAAAAAGGAGCAGAGTCCTTTTTAAAATTTCAAAAGTCGAAATTTGGAAGAATGCCGCCTATTGTCAAAAAAACACACTTTTGAATATTGGACATTCATAGAAATGGCCGGAAGAGTGTTCCCCAATAATTTTTTTTCGCAAATTTTCTACCATTTTCGGAAAAAGGAGCAGAGTCCTTTTTAAAATTTCAAAAGTCGAAATTTGGAAGAATGCCGCCTATTGTCAAAAAAACACACTTTTGAATATTGGACATTCATAGAAATGGCCGGAAGAGTGTTCCCCAATAATGTTTTTTCGCAAATTTTTTACCATTTTCGGAAAAAGGAGCAAAGTCCTTTTTAAATTTCAAAAGTCGAAATTTGGAAGAATGTCGCCTATTGTCAAAAAAACACACTTTTGAATATTGGACATTCATAGGAATGGCCGGAATAGTGTTCCCCAATAATGTTTTTTCGCAAATTTTTTACCATTTTCGGAAAAAGGAGCAAAGTCCTTTTTAAATTTCAAAAGTCGAAATATGGAAGAATGTCGCCTATTGTCAAAAAAACACACTTTTGAATATTGGATATTCATAGGAATGGCCGGAGGAGTGTTCCCCAATAATTTTTTTTCGCAAATTTTCTACCATTTTCGGAAAAAGGAGCAGAGTCCTTTTTAAAATTTCAAAAGTCGAAATTTGGAAGAATGCCGCCTATTGTCAAAAAAACACACTTTTGAATATTGGACAATCATAGGAATGGCCGCAATAGTGTTCCCCAATAATGTTTTTTCGCAAATTTTTTACCATTTTCGGAAAAAGGAGCAAAGTCCTTTTTAAATTTCAAAAGTCGAAATTTGGAAGAATGTCGCCTATTGTCAAAAAAACACACTTTTGAATATTGGACATTCATAGGAATGGCCGGAATAGTGTTCCCCAATAATGTTTTTTCGCAAATTTTTTACCATTTTCGGAAAAAGGAGCAAAGTCCTTTTTAAATTTCAAAAGTCGAAATATGGAAGAATGTCGCCTATTGTCAAAAAAACACACTTTTGAATATTGGATATTCATAGGAATGGCCGGAGGAGTGTTCCCCAATAATTTTTTTTCGCAAATTTTCTACCATTTTCGGAAAAAGGAGCAGAGTCCTTTTTAAAATTTCAAAAGTCGAAATTTGGAAGAATGCCGCCTATTGTCAAAAAAACACACTTTTGAATATTGGATATTCATAGGAATGGCCGGAGGAGTGTTCCCCAATAATTTTTTTTCGCAAATTTTCTACCATTTTCGGAAAAAGGAGCAAAGTCCTTTTTAAAATTTCAAAAGTCGAAATTTGGAAGAATGTCTCCTATTTAAAAAAATTACACTGTTGCGACTTTTGAATATTGGACATTCATAGGGATGGCCGGAGGAGTGTTCTCCAATAATTTTTTTTCGCCCATCTCCTACCATTTTCGGAAAAAGGAGCAAAGTCCTTTTTAAAATTTCAAAAGTCGAAATATGGAAGAATGTCGCCTATTTTCAAAAAACACACAGTTGCGACTTTTGAATATTGGACATTCATAGAAATGGCCGGAAGAGTGTTCCCCAATAATGTTTTTAAGCAAATTTACTACCATTTTCGGAAAATGGAGCAAAGTCCTTTTTAAAATGTCAAAAGTCGAAATATAGAAGAATGTCACCTATTGTCAAAAAAACACACTTTTGAATATTGGACAATCATAGGAATCGCCGGAATCGTGTTCTCCAATAAGTTTTTTTTCGAAAATTTTTTACCATTTTCGGAAAAAGAAGCAAAGTCCTTTTTAAATTTCAAAAGTCGAAATTTGGAAGAATGTCGCCTATTGTCAAAAAAACACACTTTTGAATATTGGACATTCATAGGAATGGCCGGAATAGTGTTCCCCAATAATTTTTTTTCGCAAATTTTCTACCATTTTCGGAAAAAGGAGCAGAGTCCTTTTTAAAATTTCAAAAGTCGAAATTTGGAAGAATGCCGCCTATTGTCAAAAAAACACACTTTTGAATATTGGACATTCATAGAAATGGCCGGAAGAGTGTTCCCCAATAATGTTTTTTCGCCCATCTCCTACAATTTTCGGAAAAAGGAGCAAAGCCCTTTTTAAAATTTCAAAACTCGAAATTTGGAAGAATGTCGCCTATTGGCAAAAAAAACACACTTTTGAATATAGAACATTCATAGGAATGGCCGGAATAGTGTTCCCCAATAATTTTTTTCCGCAAATTTTCTACCATTTTCGGAAAAAGGAGCAAAGCCCTTTTTAAAATTTCAAAAGTCGAAATTTGGAAGAATGTCTCCTATTTAAAAAAATTACACTGTTGCGACTTTTGAATATTGGACATTCATAGGGATGGCCGGAGGAGTGTTCTCCAATAATTTTTTTTCGCCCATCTCCTACCATTTTCGGAAAAAGGAGCAAAGTCCTTTTTAAAATTTCAAAAGTCGAAATATGGAAGAATGTCGCCTATTTTCAAAAAACACACAGTTGCGACTTTTGAATATTGGACATTCATAGAAATGGCCGGAAGAGTGTTCCCCAATAATGTTTTTAAGCAAATTTACTACCATTTTCGGAAAATGGAGCAAAGTCCTTTTTAAAATGTCAAAAGTCGAAATATAGAAGAATGTCACCTATTGTCAAAAAAACACACTTTTGAATATTGGACAATCATAGGAATGGCCGCAATAGTGTTCCCCAATAATGTTTTTTCGCAAATTTTTTACCATTTTCGGAAAAAGGAGCAAAGTCCTTTTTAAATTTCAAAAGTCGAAATTTGGAAGAATGTCGCCTATTGTCAAAAAAACACACTTTTGAATATTGGACATTCATAGGAATGGCCGGAATAGTGTTCCCCAATAATGTTTTTTCGCAAATTTTTTACCATTTTCGGAAAAAGGAGCAAAGTCCTTTTTAAATTTCAAAAGTCGAAATATGGAAGAATGTCACCTATTGTCAAAAAAACACACTTTTGAATATTGGACATTCATAGGAATGGCCGGAATAGTGTTCCCCAATAATTTTTTTTCGCAAATTTTCTACCATTTTCGGAAAGAGGAGCAGAGTCCTTTTTAAAATTTCAAAAGTCGAAATTTGGAAGAATGTCGCCTATTGTCAAAAAAAACACACTTTTGAATATTGGACATTCATAGGAATGGCCGGAATCGTGTTCTCCAATAAGTTTTTTTTCGAAAATTTTTTACCATTTTCGGAAAAAGAAGCAAAGTCCTTTTTAAATTTCAAAAGTCGAAATTTGGAAGAATGTCGCCTATTGTCAAAAAAACACACTTTTGAATATTGGACATTCATAGGAATGGCCGGAATAGTGTTCCCCAATAATTTTTTTTCGCAAATTTTCTACCATTTTCGGAAAAAGGAGCAGAGTCCTTTTTAAAATTTCAAAAGTCGAAATTTGGAAGAATGCCGCCTATTGTCAAAAAAACACACTTTTGAATATTGGACATTCATAGAAATGGCCGGAAGAGTGTTCCCCAATAATGTTTTTTCGCCCATCTCCTACAATTTTCGGAAAAAGGAGCAAAGCCCTTTTTAAAATTTCAAAACTCGAAATTTGGAAGAATGTCGCCTATTGGCAAAAAAAACACACTTTTGAATATAGAACATTCATAGGAATGGCCGGAATAGTGTTCCCCAATAATTTTTTTCCGCAAATTTTCTACCATTTTCGGAAAAAGGAGCAAAGCCCTTTTTAAAATTTCAAAAGTCGAAATTTGGAAGAATGTCTCCTATTTAAAAAAATTACACTGTTGCGACTTTTGAATATTGGACATTCATAGGGATGGCCGGAGGAGTGTTCTCCAATAATTTTTTTTCGCCCATCTCCTACCATTTTCGGAAAAAGGAGCAAAGTCCTTTTTAAAATTTCAAAAGTCGAAATATGGAAGAATGTCACCTATTGTCAAAAAAACACACTTTTGAATATTGGACATTCATAGGAATGGCCGGAATAGTGTTCCCCAATAATATTTTTTCGCAACTCGTCTACCATTTTCGGAAAAAGGAGCAAAGTCCTTTTTAAAATTTTAAAAGTCGAAATTTGGAAAAATGTCGCCTATTTTCAAAAAAACACACTGTTGCGACTTTTGAATATTGGACATTCATAAAAATGGCCGGAATAGTGTTCCCCAATAATGTTTTTTCGCAACTCGTCTACCATTTTCGGAAAAAGGAGCAAAGTCCTTTTTAAAATTTCAAAAGTCGAAATATGGAAAAATGTCTCCTATTAAAAAAACCACACAGTTAAGACTTTTGAATATTGGACATTCATAGGGATGGCCAGAGGAGTGTTCTCCAATAATTTTTTTTCGCCCATCTCCTACCATTTTCGGAAAAAGGATCAAAGTCCTTTTTAAAATTTCAAAAGTCGAAATATGGAAGAATGTCACCTATTGTCAAAAAAACACACTTTTGAATATTGGACATTCATAAAAATGGCCGGAATAGTGTTCCCCAATAATGTTTTTTCGCAACTCGTCTACCATTTTCGGAAAAAGGAGCAAAGTCCTTTTTAAAATTTCAAAAGTCGAAATATGGAAAAATGTCTCCTATTAAAAAAAACACACAGTTAAGACTTTTGAATATTGGACATTCATAGGGATGGCCAGAGGAGTGTTCTCCAATAATTTTTTTTCGCCCATCTCCTACCATTTTCGGAAAAAGGAGCAAAGTCCTTTTTAAAATTTCAAAAGTCGAAATATGGAAGAATGTCACCTATTGTCAAAAAAACACACTTTTGAATATTGGACATTCATAGGAATGGCCGGAATAGTGTTCCCCAATAATATTTTTTCGCAACTCGTCTACCATTTTCGGAAAAAGGAGCAAAGTCCTTTTTAAAATTTCAAAAGTCGAAATATGGAAGAATGTCGCCTATTTTCAAAAAACACACAGTTGCGACTTTTGAATATTGGACATTCATAGAAATGGCCGGAAGAGTGTTCCCCAATAATGTTTTTAAGCAAATTTACTACCATTTTCGGAAAATGGAGCAAAGTCCTTTTTAAAATGTCAAAAGTCGAAATATAGAAGAATGTCACCTATTGTCAAAAAAACACACTTTTGAATATTGGACAATCATAGGAATGGCCGCAATAGTGTTCCCCAATAATGTTTTTTCGCAAATTTTTTACCATTTTCGGAAAAAGGAGCAAAGTCCTTTTTAAATTTCAAAAGTCGAAATTTGGAAGAATGTCGCCTATTGTCAAAAAAACACACTTTTGAATATTGGACATTCATAGGAATGGCCGGAATAGTGTTCCCCAATAATTTTTTTTCGCAAATTTTCTACCATTTTCGGAAAAAGGAGCAAAGTCCTTTTTAAAATTTCAAAAGTCGAAATTTGGAAGAATGCCGCCTATTGTCAAAAAAAACACACTTTTGAATATTGGACATTCATAGAAATGGCCGGAAGAGTGTTCCCCAATAATGTTTTTTCGCCCATCTCCTACAATTTTCGGAAAAAGGAGCAAAGCCCTTTTTAAAATTTCAAAACTCGAAATTTGGAAGAATGTCGCCTATTGGCAAAAAAAAACACACTTTTGAATATAGAACATTCATAGGAATGGCCGGAATAGTGTTCCCCAATAATTTTTTTCTGCAAATTTTCTACCATTTTCGGAAAAAGGAGCAAAGCCCTTTTTAAAATTTCAAAAGTCGAAATTTGGAAGAATGTCTCCTATTTAAAAAAATTACACTGTTGCGACTTTTGAATATTGGACATTCATAGGGATGGCCGGAGGAGTGTTCTCCAATAATTTTTTTTCGCCCATCTCCTACCATTTTCGGAAAAAGGAGCAAAGTCCTTTTTAAAATTTCAAAAGTCGAAATATGGAAGAATGTCGCCTATTTTCAAAAAACACACAGTTGCGACTTTTGAATATTGGACATTCATAGAAATGGCCGGAAGAGTGTTCCCCAATAATGTTTTTTCGCAAATTTTCTACCATTTTCGGAAAATGGAGCAAAGTCCTTTTTAAAATTTCAAAAGTCGAAATATAGAAGAATGTCACCTATTATCAAAAAAACACACTTTTGAATATTGGACAATCATAGGAATGGCCGCAATAGTGTTCCCCAATAATGTTTTTTCGCAAATTTTTTACCATTTTCGGAAAAAGGAGCAAAGTCCTTTTTAAATTTCAAAAGTCGAAATTTGGAAGAATGTCGCCTATTGTCAAAAAAACACACTTTTGAATATTGGACATTCATAGGAATGGTCGGAATAGTGTTCCCCAATAATTTTTTTTCGCAAATTTTCTACCATTTTCGGAAAAAGGAGCAAAGTCCTTTTTAAAATTTCAAAAGTCGAAATATGGAAGAATGTCGCCTATTGTCAAAAAAACACACTTTTGAATATTGGACATTCATAGAAATGGCCGGAAGAGTGTTCCCCAATAATGTTTTTTCGCCCATCTCCTACAATTTTCGGAAAAAGGAGCAAAGCCCTTTTTAAAATTTCAAAAGTCGAAATTTGGAAGAATGTCGCCTATTGTCAAAAAAACACACTTTTGAATATTGGACATTCATAGGAATGGCCGGAATAGTGTTCCCCAATAATTTTTTTTTGCAAATTTTCTACCATTTTCGGAAAAAGGAGCAAAGCCCTTTTTAACATTTCAAAAGTCCAAATTTGGAAAAATGTCTCCTATTTAAAAAAAACACACTGTTGCGACTTTTGAATATTGGACATTCATAGGGATGGCCGGAATAGTGTTCCCCAATAATTTTTTTCCGCAAATTTTCTACCATTTTCGGAAAAAGGAGCAAAGTCCTTTTTAAAATTTCAAAAGTCGAAATTTGGAAAAATGTCGCCTATTGTCAAAAAAACACACTTTTGAATATTGGACATTCATAGGAATGGCCGGAATAGTGTTCCCCAATAATTTTTTTTCGCAAATTTTCTACCATTTTCGGAAAAAGGAGCAAAATCCTTTTTAAAATTTCAAAAGTCAAAATTTGGACAAATGTCGCCTTATTTCAAAAAACACACTATTGCGGCTTTTGAATATTGAACATTCATAGGGATGGCCTACCGGCCAAATAATTTGTTTTTTCCCATCTCCTACCATTTTCTGATAAAGGAGCAAAGTCCTTTTTAACATTTCAAAAGTCCAAATTTGGAAAAATGTCTCCTATTTAAAAAAACCACACTGTTGCGACTTTTGAATATTGGACATTCACAGAAATAGCCTGAGAGTGTTCTCTAATAATTTTTTTTTTCGCCCATCTCCTACCATTTTCGGATAAAGGAGCAAAGTCCTTTTTAACATTTCAAAAGTCCAAATTTGGAAAAATGTCTCCTATTAAAAAAAACACACAGTTAAGACTTTTGAATATTGGACATTCATAGGGATGGCCAGAGGAGTGTTCTCCAATAATTTTTTTTCGCCCATCTCCTACCATTTTCGGAAAAAGGATCAAAGTCCTTTTTAAAATTTTAAAAGTCGAAATTTGGAAAAATGTCGCCTATTTTCAAAAAAACACACTTTTGCGATCTTGAATATTGGACATTCATAGAAATGGCCGGAAGAGATTTCCCCAATAATGTTTTTCGCCAATCTCCTACCATTTTCAAAAAAAGGAGCAAAGTCCTTTCTAAAATTTCGCAAGTCGAAATTTGGAAAAATGTCGCCTATTTTCAAAAAAAAACACACTGTTGCGACTTTTGAATATTGGACATTCATAGAAGTGGCCTGAGAGTATTCTCCAATAATTCTTTTTCTTCCATCTTTTACCATTTTCGGAAAAAGGAGCAAAGCCCTTTTTAACATTTCAAAAGTCCAAATTTGGAAAAATGTAGCCTATTTTCAAAAAAACACACTGTTGCGACCTTTGAATATTGGACATTTATAGAAATGGCCTGAGGAGTGTTCTCCAATAATGTTTTTCGCCCATCACCTACCATTTTTGGAAAAAGGATCAAAGTCCTTTTTAAAATTTTAAAAGTCGAAATTTGGAAAAATGTCGCCTATTTTCAAAAAAACACACTGTTGCGACTTTTGAATTTTGGACATTCATAGGAATGGCCGCAATAGTGTTCCCCAATAATGTTTTTTCGCAAATTTTTTACCATTTTCGGAAAAAGGAGCAAAGTCCTTTTTAAATTTCAAAAGTCGAAATTTGGAAGAATGTCGCCTATTGTCAAAAAAAACACACTTTTGAATATTGGACATTCATAGGAATGGCCGGAATAGTGTTCCCCAATAATTTTTTTTCGCAAATTTTCTACCATTTTCGGAAAAAGGAGCAGAGTCCTTTTTAAAATTTCAAAAGTCGAAATTTGGAAGAATGTCGCCTATTGTCAAAAAAACACACTTTTGAATATTGAACATTCATAGGAATGGCCGGAATAGTGTTCCCCAATAATTTTTTTCCGCAAATTTTCTACCATTTTCGGAAAAAGGAGCAAAGTCCTTTTTAAAATTTCAAAGGTCGAAATTTGGAAAAATGTCGCCTATTGTCAAAAAAACACACTTTTGAATATTGGACATTCATAGGAATGGCCGCAATAGTGTTCCCCAATAATTTTTTTTCGCAAATTTTCTACCATTTTCGGAAAAAGGTAAAAAAAGTCCTTTTTAAAATTTCAAAAGTCTAAATTTGGAAGAATGTCGCCTATTGTCAAAAAAACACACTTTTGAATATTGGACATTCATAGAAATGGCCGGAAGAGTGTTCTCCAATAATGTTTTTTCGCCTATCTCCTACAATTTTCGGAAAAGAGAGCAAAATATTTTTTCAAATTTCAAAAGTCGAAATTTGGAAAAATTTCGCCTATTTTCAAAAAAACACAATGTTGCGACTTTTGAATATTGGACATTCATAAAAATGGCCGGAAGAGTGTTCCCCAATAATGTTTTTTGTCCATCTCCTACAATTTTCGGAGAAAGGAGCAAAGTCCTTTTTAAAATTTCAAAAGTCGAAATTTGGAAGAATGTCGCCTATTGTCAAAAAAAAAACACACTTTTGAATATTGGACATTCATAGGAATGGCCGCAATAGTGTTCCCCAATAATGTTTTTTCACAAATTTTCTACCATTTTCGGAAAAAGGAGCAAAGTCCTTTTTAAAATTTCAAAAGTCGCAATTTGGAAGAATGTCGCCTATTGTCAAAAAACGCACTTTTGAATATTGGACATTCATAGGAATGGCCGGAATAGTATTCCCCAATAATTTTTTTTCGCAAATTTTCTACCATTTTCGGAAAAAGGTAAAAAAAGTCCTTTTTAAAATTTCAAAAGTTTAAATTTGGAAGAATGTCGCCTATTGTCAAAAAAACACACTTTTGAATATTGGACATTCATAGAAATGGCCGGAAGAGTGTTTCCCAATAAAGATTTTTCGCCTATCTCCTACAATTTTCGGAAAAAGGAGCAAAGTATTTTTTAAAATTTCAAAAGTCGAAATTTGGAAAAATTTCGCCTATTTTCAAAAAACACACTGTTGCGACTTTTGAATATTGGACATTCATAGAAATGGCCGGAAGAGTGTTCCCCAATAATGTTTTTCGCAAATTTTCTACCATTTTCGGAAAAAGGAGCAGAGTCCTTTTTAAAATTTCAAAAGTCGAAATTTGGAAGAATGTCGCCTATTGTCAAAAAAACACACTTTTGAATATTGGACATTCATAGAAATGGCCGGAAGAGTGTTCCCCAATAATGTTTTTTCGCCCATCTCCTACAATTTTCGGAAAAAGGAGCAAAGCGCTTTTTAAAATTTCAAAAGTCGAAATTTGGAAGAATGTCGCCTATTGTCAAAAAAAACACACTTTTGAATATTGGACATTCATAGGAATGGCCGCAATAGTGTTCCCCAATAATGTTTTTTCGCAAATTTTCTACCATTTTCGGAAAAAGGAGCAAAGTCCTTTTTAAAATTTCAAAAGTCGCAATTTGGAAGAATGTCGCCTATTGTCAAAAAACGCACTTTTGAATATTGGACATTCATAGGAATGGCCGCAATAGTGTTCCCCAATAATTTTTTTTCGCAAATTTTCTACCATTTTCGGAAAAAGGTAAAAAAAGTCCTTTTTAAAATTTCAAAAGTCTAAATTTGGAAGAATGTCGCCTATTGTCAAAAAAACACACTTTTGAATATTGGACATTCATAGAAATGGCCGGAAGAGTGTTCTCCAATAATGTTTTTTCGCCTATCTGCTACAATTTTCGGAAAAGAGAGCAAAATATTTTTTCAAATTTCAAAAGTCGAAATTTGGAAAAATTTCGCCTATTTTCAAAAAAACACAATGTTGCGACTTTTGAATATTGGACATTCATAGGAATGGCCGCAATAGTGTTCCCCAATAATTTATTTTCGCAAATTTTCTACCATTTTCGGAAAAAGGTAAAAAAAGTCCTTTTTAAAATTTCAAAAGTCGAAATTTGGAAGAATGTCGCCTATTGTCAAAAAAACACACTTTTGAATATTGGACATTCATAGAAATGGCCGGAAGAGTGTTCCCCAATAATGTTTTTTCGCCCATCTCCTACAATTTTCGGAAAAAGGTAAAAAAAGTCCTTTTTAAAATTTCAAAAGTCTAAATTTGGAAGAATGTCGCCTATTGTCAAAAAAACACACTTTTGAATATTGGACATTCATAGGAATGGCCGCAATAGTGTTCCCCAATAATTTTTTTTCGCAAATTTTCTACCATTTTCGGAAAAAGGAGCAGAGTCCTTTTTAAAATTTCAAAAGTCGAAATTTGGAAGAATGTCGCCTATTGTCAAAAAAACACACTTTTGAATATTGGACATTCATAGAAATGGCCGGAAGAGTGTTCCCCAATAATGTTTTTTCGCCTATCTCCTACAATTTTCGGAAAAAGGAGCAAAGCCCTTTTTAACATTTCAAAAGTCGAAATTTGGAAAAATTTCGCCTATTTTCAAAAAAACACAATGTTGCGACTTTTGAATATTGGACATTCATAGGAATGGCCGCAATAGTGTTCCCCAATAATTTTTTTTCGCAAATTTTCTACCATTTTCGGAAAAAGGTAAAAAAAGTCCTTTTTAAAATTTCAAAAGTCGAAATTTGGAAGAATGTCGCCTATTGTCAAAAAAACACACTTTTGAATATTGGACATTCATAGAAATGGCCGGAAGAGTGTTCCCCAATAATGTTTTTTCGCCCATCTCCTACAATTTTCGGAAAAAGGTAAAAAAAGTCCTTTTTAAAATTTCAAAAGTCTAAATTTGGAAGAATGTCGCCTATTGTCAAAAAAACACACTTTTGAATATTGGACATTCATAGGAATGGCCGCAATAGTGTTCCCCAATAATTTTTTTTCGCAAATTTTCTACCATTTTCGGAAAAAGGAGCAGAGTCCTTTTTAAAATTTCAAAAGTCGAAATTTGGAAGAATGTCGCCTATTGTCAAAAAAACACACTTTTGAATATTGGACATTCATAGAAATGGCCGGAAGAGTGTTCCCCAATAATGTTTTTTCGCCTATCTCCTACAATTTTCGGAAAAAGGAGCAAAGCCCTTTTTAACATTTCAAAAGTCCAAATTTGGAAAAATTTCGCCTATTTACAAAAAAACACACTGTTGTGACTTTTGAATATTGGACATTCATAGAAATGGCCTGAGGAGTGTTCTCCAATACTTTTTTTCGCTCATCACTTACCATTTTCGGAAAAAGGAGCAAAGTATTTTTTAAAATTTCAAAAGTCGAAATTTGGAAAAATTTCGCCTATTTTCAAAAAACACACTGTTGCGACTTTTGAATATTGGACATTCATAGAAATGGCCGGAAGAGTGTTCCCCAATAATGTTTTTTCGCAAATTTTCTACCATTTTCGGAAAAAGGAGCAAAGTCCTTTTTAAAATTTCAAAAGTCGAAATATGGAAGAATGTCGCCTATTGTCAAAAAAACACACTTTTGAATATTGGACATTCATAGGAATGGCCGGAATAGTGTTCCTAAATAATTTTTTTTCGCAAATTTTCTACCATTTTCGGAAAAGGAGCAAAGTCCTTTTTAAAATTTCAAAAGTCGAAATTTGGAAGAATGTCGCCTATTGTCAAAAAAATACACTTTTGAATATTAGACATTCATAGGAATGACCGGAATAGTGTTCCCCAATAATTTTTTTTTGCAAATTTTCTACCATTTTCGGAAAAAGGAGCAAAGTCCTTTTTAAAATTTCAAAAGTCGAAATTTGGAAGAATGTCGCCTATTGTCAAAAAAACACACTTTTGAATATTGGACATTCATAGGAATGGCCGGAATAGTGTTCCCCAATAATTTTTTTTCGCAAATTTTCTACCATTTTCGGAAAAAGGAGCAAAGTCCTTTTCAAAATTTCAAAAGTCGAAATTTGGAAGAATGTCGCCTATTGTCAAAAAAACACACTTTTGAATATTGGACATTCATAGGAATGGCCGGAATAGTGTTCCCCAATAATTTTTTTTCGCAAATTTTCTACCATTTTCGGAAAAAGGAGCAAAGTCCTTTTCAAAATTTCAAAAGTCGAAATTTGGAAGAATGTCGCCTATTGTCAAAAAAACACACTTTTGAATATTGGACATTCATAGAAATGGCCGGAAGAGTGTTCCCCAATAATGTTTTTTCGCCCATCTCCTACAATTTTCGGAAAAAGGTAAAAAAAGTCCTTTTTAAAATTTCAAAAGTCTAAATTTGGAAGAATGTTGCCTATTGTCAAAAAAACACACTTTTGAATATTGGACATTCATAGGAATGGCCGCAATAGTGTTCCCCAATAATTTTTTTTCGCAAATTTTCTACCATTTTCGGAAAAAGGAGCAGAGTCCTTTTCAAAATTTCAAAAGTCGAAATTTGGAAGAATGTCGCCTATTGTCAAAAAAACACACTTTTGAATATTGGACATTCATAGAAATGGCCGGAAGAGTGTTCCCCAATAATGTTTTTTCGCCTATCTCCTACAATTTTCGGAAAAAGGAGCAAAGCCCTTTTTAACATTTCAAAAGTCCAAATTTGGAAAAATTTCGCCTATTTACAAAAAAACACACTGTTGTGACTTTTGAATATTGGACATTCATAGAAATGGCCTGAGGAGTGTTCTCCAATACTTTTTTTCGCTCAGCACTTACCATTTTCGGAAAAAGGAGCAAAGTATTTTTTAAAATTTCAAAAGTCGAAATTTGGAAAAATTTCGCCTATTTTCAAAAAACACACTGTTGCGACTTTTGAATATTGGACATTCATAGAAATGGCCGGAAGAGTGTTCCCCAATAATGTTTTTTCGCAAATTTTCTACCATTTTCGGAAAAAGGAGCAAAGTCCTTTTTAAAATTTCAAAAGTCGAAATATGGAAGAATGTCGCCTATTGTCAAAAAAACACACTTTTGAATATTGGACATTCATAGGAATGGCCGGAATAGTGTTCCTAAATAATTTTTTTTCGCCAATTTTCTACCATTTTCGGAAAAAGGAGCAAAGTCCTTTTTAAAATTTCAAAAGTCGAAATTTGGAAGAATGTCGCCTATTGTCAAAAAAATACACTTTTGAATATTAGACATTCATAGGAATGGCCGGAATAGTGTTCCCCAATAATTTTTTTTTGCAAATTTTCTACCATTTTCGGAAAAAGGAGCAAAGTCCTTTTTAAAATTTCAAAAGTCGAAATTTGGAAGAATGTCGCCTATTGTCAAAAAAACACACTTTTGAATATTGGACATTCATAGGAATGGCCGGAATAGTGTTCCCCAATAATTTTTTTTCGCAAATTTTCTACCATTTTCGGAAAAAGGAACAAAGTCCTTTTCAAAATTTCAAAAGTCGAAATTTGGAAGAATGTCGCCTATTGTCAAAAAAACACACTTTTGAATATTGGACATTCATAGGAATGGCCGGAATAGTGTTCCCCAATAATTTTTTTTCGCAAATTTTCTACCATTTTCGGAAAAAGGAGCAAAGTCCTTTTCAAAATTTCAAAAGTCGAAATTTGGAAGAATGTCGCCTATTGTCAAAAAAACACACTTTTGAATATTGGACATTCATAGGAAGGGCCGGAATAGTGTTCTCCAATAATTTTTTTTCGCAAGTTTTCTACCATTTTCGGAAAAAGGAGCAAAGTCCTTTTTAAAATTTCAAAAGTCGAAATTTGGAAGAATGTCGCCTATTGTCAAAAAAACACACTTTTGAATATTGGACATTCATAGGAATGGCCGCAATAGTGTTCCCCAATAATTTTTTTTCGCAAATTTTTTACCATTTTCGGAAAAAGGAGCAAAGTCCTTTTTAAATTTCAAAAGTCGAAATTTGGAAGAATGTCGCCTATTGTCAAAAAAACACACTTTTGAATATTGGAAATTCATAGGAATGGCCGGAATAGTGTTCCCCAATAATATTTTTTCGCAAATTTTCTACCATTTTTGGAAAAAGGAGCAAAGTCCTTTTTAAAATTTCAAAAGTCAAAATTTGGAAGAATGTCGCCTATTGTCAAAAAAACACCTTTTTGAATATTGGACATTCATAGAAATGGCCGGAAGAGTGTTCCCCAATAATGTTTTTTCGCCCATCTCCTACAATTTTCGGAAAAAGGAGCAAAGCGCTTTTTAAAATTTCAAAAGTCGAAATTTGGAAGAATGTCGCCTATTGTCAAAAAAACACAGTTTTGAATATTGAACATTCATAGGAATGGCCGGAATAGTGTTCCCCAATAATTTTTTTCCGCAAATTTTCTACCATTTTCGGAAAAAGGAGCCAAGTCCTTTTTAAAATTTCAAAAGTCGAAATTTGAAAAAATGTCGCCTATTGTCAAAAAAACACACTTTTGAATATTGGACATTCATAGGAATGGCCGGAATAGTGTTCCCCAATAATTTTTTTTCGCAAATTTTCTACCATTTTCGGAAAAAGGAGCAGAGTCCTTTTTAAAATTTCAAAAGTCGAAATTTGGAAAAATTTCGCCTATTTTCAAAAAAACACAATGTTGCGACTTTTGAATATTGGACATTCATAGAAATGGCCGGAAGAGTGTTCCCTAATAATGTTTTTTGTCCATCTCCTACAATTTTCGGAGAAAGGAGCAAAGTCCTTTTTAAAATTTCAAAAGTCGAAAATTGGAAGAATGTCGCCTATTGTCAAAAACAAACACACTTTTGAATATTGGACATTCATAGGAATGGCCGCAATAGTGTTCCCCAATAATGTTTTTTCGCAAATTTTCTACCATTTTCGGAAAAAGGAGCAAAGTCCTTTTTAAAATTTCAAAAGTCGCAATTTGGAAGAATGTCGCCTATTGTCAAAAAACGCACTTTTGAATATTGGACATTCATAGGAATGGCCGGAATAGTGTTCCCCAATAATTTTTTTTCGCAAATTTTCTACCATTTTCGGAAAAAGGAGCAGAGTCCTTTTTAAAATTTCAAAAGTCGAAATTTGGAAAAATTTCGCCTATTTTCAAAAAAACACAATGTTGCGACTTTTGAATATTGGACATTCATAGAAATGGCCGGAAGAGTGTTCCCTAATAATGTTTTTTGTCCATCTCCTACAATTTTCGGAGAAAGGAGCAAAGTCCTTTTTAAAATTTCAAAAGTCGAAAATTGGAAGAATGTCGCCTATTGTCAAAAACAAACACACTTTTGAATATTGGACATTCATAGGAATGGCCGCAATAGTGTTCCCCAATAATGTTTTTTCGCAAATTTTCTACCATTTTCGGAAAAAGGAGCAAAGTCCTTTTTAAAATTTCAAAAGTCGCAATTTGGAAGAATGTCGCCTATTGTCAAAAAACGCACTTTTGAATATTGGACATTCATAGGAATGGCCGGAATAGTGTTCCCCAATAATTTTTTTTCGCAAATTTTCTACCATTTTCGGAAAAAGGAGCAAAGTCCTTTTTAAAATTTCAAAAGTCGCAATTTGGAAGAATGTCGCCTATTGTCAAAAAACGCACTTTTGAATATTGGACATTCATAGGAATGGCCGGAATAGTGTTCCCCAATAATTTTTTTTCGCAAATTTTCTACCATTTTCGGAAAAAGGAGCAAAGTCCTTTTTAAAATTTCAAAAGTCGCAATTTGGAAGAATGTCGCCTATTGTCAAAAAACGCACTTTTGAATATTGGACATTCATAGGAATGGCCGGAATAGTGTTCCCCAATAATGTTTTTTCGCAAATTTTCTACCATTTTCGGAAAAAGGAGCAAAGTCCTTTTTAAAATTTCAAAAGTCGAAAATTGGAAGAATGTCGCCTATTGTCAAGAACAAACACACTTTTGAATATTGGACATTCATAGGAATGGCCGCAATAGTGTTCCCCAATAATGTTTTTTCGCAAATTTTCTACCATTTTCGGAAAAAGGAGCAAAGTCCTTTTTAAAATTTCAAAAGTCGCAATTTGGAAGAATGTCGCCTATTGTCAAAAAACGCACTTTTGAATATTGGACATTCATAGGAATGGCCGGAATAGTGTTCCCCAATAATGTTTTTCGCATATCTCCTACAATATTCGGAAAAGGGAGCAAAATATTTTTTCAAATTTCAAAAGTCGAAATTTGGAAAAATTTCGCCTATTTTCAAAAAAAAAAACACAATGTTGCGACTTTTGAATATTGGACATTCATAGAAATGGCCGGAAGAGTGTTCCCCAATAATGTTTTTTCGCCCATCTCCTACAATTTTCGGAAAAAGGAGCAAAATATTTTTTCAAATTTCAAAAGTCGAAATTTGGAAAAATTTCGCCTATTTTCAAAAAAACACAATGTTGCGACTTTTGAATATTGGACATTCATAGAAATGGCCGGAAGAGTGTTCCCCAATAATGTTTTTTGTCCATCTCCTACAATTTTCGGAGAAAGGAGCAAAGTCCTTTTTAAAATTTCAAAAGTCGAAATTTGGAAGAATGTCGCCTATTGTCAAAAAAACACACTTTTGAATATTGGACATTCATAGAAATGGCCGGAAGAGTGGTCTCCAATAATGTTTTTCGCATATCTCCTACAATTTTCGGAAAAAGGAGCAAAATATTTTTTCAAATTTCAAAAGTCGAAATTTGGAAAAATTTCGCCTATTTTCAAAAAAACACAATGTTGCGACTTTTGAATATTGGACATTCATAGAAATGGCCGGAAGAGTGTTCCCCAATAATGTTTTTTCGCCCATCTCCTACAATTTTCGGAAAAAGGAGCAAAGCGCTTTTTAAAATTTCAAAAGTCGAAATTTGGAAGAATGTCGCCTATTGTCAAAAAAACACACTTTTGAATATTGAACATTCATAGGAATGGCCGGAATAGTGTTCCCCAATAATTTTTTTCCGCAAATTTTCTACCATTTTCGGAAAAAGGAGCAAAGTCCTTTTTAAAATTTCAAAAGTCGAAATTTGGAAGAATGTTGCTAATTGTCAAAAAAAAAACACACTTTTGAATATTGGACATTCATAGGAATGGCCGCAATAGTGTTCCCCAATAATGTTTTTTCGCAAATTTTCTACCATTTTCGGAAAAAGGAGCAAAGTCCTTTTTAAAATTTCAAAAGCCGCAATTGGAAGAATGTCGCCTATTGTCAAAAAACGCACTTTTGAATATTGGACATTCATAGGAATGGCCGGAATAGTGTTCCCCAATAATTTTTTTTCGCAAATTTTCTACCATTTTCGGAAAAAGGTAAAAAAAGTCCTTTTTAAAATTTCAAAAGTCTAAATTTGGAAGAATGTCGCCTATTATCAAAAAAACACACTTTTGAATATTGGACATTCATAGAAATGGCCGCAATAGTGTTCCCCAATAATTTTTTTTCGTAAATTTTCTACCATTTTCGGAAAAAGGAGCAGAGTCCTTTTTAAAATTTCAAAAGTCGAAATTTGGAAGAATGTCGCCTATTGTCAAAAAAACACACTTTTGAATATTGGACATTCATAGAAATGGCCGGAAGAGTGTTCCCCAATAATGTTTTTTCGCCCATTTCCTACAATTTTCGGAAAAAGGAGCAAAGCCCTTTTTAACATTTCAAAAGTCCAAATTTGGAAAAATTTCGCCTATTTACAAAAAAACACACTGTTGTGACTTTTGAATATTGGACATTCATAGAAATGGCCTGAGGAGTGTTCTCCAATACTTTTTTTCGCCCATCACCTACCATTTTCGGAAAAAGGAGCAAAGTATTTTTTAAAATTTCAAAAGTCGAAATTTGGAAAAATTTCGCCTATTTTCAAAAAACACACTGTTGCGACTTTTGAATATTGGACATTCATAGAAATGGCCGCAATAGTGTTCCCCAATAATGTTTTTTCGCAATTTTTTACCATTTTCGGAAAAAGGAGCAAAGTCCTTTTTAAATTTCAAAAGTCGAAATTTGGAAGAATGTCGCCTATTGTCAAAAAAACACACTTTTGAATATTGGACATTCATAGGAATGGCCGGAATAGTGTTCCCCAATAATTTTTTTTTCGCAAATTTTCTACCATTTTTGGAAAAAGGAGCAGAGTCCTTTTTAAAATTTCAAAAGTCGAAATTTGGAAGAATGTCGCCTATTGTCAAAAAAACACACTTTTGAATATTGAACATTCATAGGAATGACCGGAATAGTGTTCCCCAATAATTTTTTTCCGCAAATTTTCTACCATTTTCGGAAAAAGGAGCAAAGTCCTTTTTAAAATTTCAAAAGTCGAAATTTGGAAAAATGTCGCCTATTGTCAAAAAAACACACTTTTGAATATTGGACATTCATAGGAATGGCCGGAATAGTGTTCCCCAATAATTTTTTTTCGCAAATTTTCTACCATTTTCAGAAAAAGGTAAAAAAAGTCCTTTTTAAAATTTCAAAAGTCGAAATTTGGAAGAATGTCGCCTATTGTCAAAAAAACACACTTTTGAATATTGGACATTCATAGGAATGGCCGCAATAGTGTTCCCCAATAATGTTTTTTCGCAAATTTTCTACCATTTTCGGAAAAAGGAGCAAAGTCCTTTTTAAATTTCAAAAGTCGAAATTTGGAAGAATGTCGCCTATTGTCAAAAAAACACACTTTTGAATATTGGACATTCATAGGAATGGCCGGAATAGTGTTCCCCAATAATTTTTCTTCGCAAATTTTCTACCATTTTTGGAAAAAGGAGCAGAGTCCTTTTTAAAATTTCAAAAGCCGAAATTTGGAAGAATGTCGCCTATTGTCAAAAAAACACACTTTTGAATATTGGACATTCATAGAAATGGCCGGAAGAGTGTTCCCCAATAATGTTTTTTCGCCCATCTCCTACAATTTTCGGAAAAAGGAGCAAAGCGCTTTTTAAAATTTCAAAAGTCGAAATTTGGAAGAATTTCGCCTATTGTCAAAAAAACACACTTTTGAATATTGGACATTCATAGGAATGGCCGGAATAGTGTTCCCCAATAATTTTTTTTCCCAAATTTTTTACCATTTTCGGAAAAAGGAGTAAAGTCCTTTTTAAAATTTCAAAAGTCGAAATTTGGAAGAATGTCGCCTATTGTCAAAAAAACACACTTTTGAATATTGGACATTCATAGAAATGGCCGGAAGAGTGTTCCCCAATAATGTTTTTTCGCCCATCTCCTACAATTTTCTGAAAAAGGAGCAAAGTCCTTTTTAAAATTTCAAAAGTCGAAATTTGGAAAAATTTCGCCTATTTTCAAAAAAACACACTGTTGCGATTTTGAATATTGGACATTCATAGAAATGGCCTGAGGAGTGTTCTCCAATAATTTTTTTTGCCCATCACCTACAATTTTCGGAAAATGGAGCAAAGTATTTTTTAAAATTTCAAAAGTCGAAATTTGGAAAAATTTCGCCTATTTCAAAAAAAAACACACTGTTGCGGCTTTTGAATATTGGACACTCATAGAAATGGCCGGAAGAGTGTTCCCCAATAATGTTTTTTGTCCATCTCCTACAATTTTCGGAGAAAGGAGCAAAGTCCTTTTTAAAATTTCAAAAGTAGAAATTTGGAAAAATGTCGCCTATTGTCAAAAAAACACACTTTTGAATATTGAACATTCATAGGAATGGCCGGAATAGTGTTCCCCAATAATTTTTTTCGCAAATTTTCTACCATTTTCGGAAAAAGGAGCAAAGTCCTTTTTAAAATTTCAAAAGTCGAAATTTGGAAAAATGTCGCCTATTGTCAAAAAAACACACTTTTGAATATTGGACATTCATAGGAATGGCCGGAATAGTGTTCCCCAATAATTTTTTTTCGCAAATTTTCTACCATTTTCGGAAAAAGGAGCAAAGTCCTTTTTAAAATTTCAAAAGTCGAAATTTGGAAAAATGTCGCCTATTGTCAAAAAAACACACTTTTGAATATTGGACATTCATAGAAATGGCCGGAAGAGTGTTCCCCAATAATGTTTTTTCGCCCATCTCCTACAATTTTCGGAAAAAGGTGCAAAGTCCTTTTTAAAATTTCAAAAGTCGAAATTTGGAAGAATGTCGCCTATTGTCAAAAAAACACACTTTTGAATATTGAACATTCATAGGAATGGCCGGAATAGTGTTCCCCAATAATTTTTTTCCGCAAATTTTCTACCATTTTCGGAAAAAGGAGCAAAGTCCTTTTTAAAATTTCAAAAGTCGAAATTTGGAAAAATGTCGCCTATTGTCAAAAAAGACACACTTTTGAATATTGGACATTCATAGGAATGGCCGGAATAGTGTTCCCCAATAATTTTTTTTCGCAAATTTTCTACCATTTTCGGAAAAAGGAGCAGAGTCCTTTTTAAAATTTCAAAAGTCGAAATTTGGAAGAATGTCGCCTATTGTCAAAAAAGACACACTTTTGAATATTGGACATTCATAGGAATGGCCGGAATAGTGTTCCCCAATAATTTTTTTTCGCAAATTTTCTACCATTTTCGGAAAAAGGAGCAGAGTCCTTTTTAAAATTTCAAAAGTCGAAATTTGGAAGAATGTCGCCTATTGTCAAAAAAACACACTTTTGAATATTGGACATTCATAGAAATGGCCGGAAGAGTGTTCTCCAATAATGTTTTTCGCATATCTCCTGCAATTTTCGAAAAAAGGAGCAAAATATTTTTTCAAATTTCAAAAGTCGAAATTTGGAAAAATTTCGCCTATTTTCAAAAAAACACAATGTTGCGACTTTTGAATATTGGACATTCATAGAAATGGCCGGAAGAGTGTTCCCCAATAATGTTTTTTGTCCATCTCCTACAATTTTCGGAGAAAGGAGCAAAGTCCTTTTTAAAATTTCAAAAGTAGAAATTTGGAAAAATGTCGCCTATTGTCAAAAAAAACACACTTTTGAATATTGGACATTCATAGGAATGGCCGGAATAGTGTTCCCCAATAATTTTTTTTCGCAAATTTTCTACCATTTTCAGAAAAAGGTAAAAAAAGTCCTTTTTAAAATTTCAAAAGTCGAAATTTGGAAGAATGTCGCCTATTGTCAAAAAAACACACTTTTGAATATTGGACATTCATAGAAATGGCCGGAAGAGTGTTCTCCAATAATGTTTTTCGCATATCTCCTGCAATTTTCGAAAAAAGGAGCAAAATATTTTTTCAAATTTCAAAAGTCGAAATTTGGAAAAATTTCGCCTATTTTCAAAAAAACACAATGTTGCGACTTTTGAATATTGGACATTCATAGAAATGGCCGGAAGAGTGTTCCCCAATAATGTTTTTTGTCCATCTCCTACAATTTTCGGAGAAAGGAGCAAAGTCCTTTTTAAAATTTCAAAAGTAGAAATTTGGAAAAATGTCGCCTATTGTCAAAAAAAAACACACTTTTGAATATTGGACATTCATAGGAATGGCCGGAATAGTGTTCCCCAATAATTTTTTTTCGCAAATTTTCTACCATTTTCAGAAAAAGGTAAAAAAAGTCCTTTTTAAAATTTCAAAAGTCGAAATTTGGAAGAATGTCGCCTATTGTCAAAAAAACACACTTTTGAATATTGGACATTCATAGGAATGGCCGCAATAGTGTTCCCCAATAATGTTTTTTCGCAAATTTTCTACCATTTTCGGAAAAAGGAGCAAAGTCCTTTTTAAATTTCAAAAGTCGAAATTTGGAAGAATGTCGCCTATTGTCAAAAAAACACACTTTTGAATATTGGACATTCATAGGAATGGCCGGAATAGTGTTCCCCAATAATTTTTTTTCGCAAATTTTCTACCATTTTTGGAAAAAGGAGCAGAGTCCTTTTTAAAATTTCAAAAGTCGAAATTTGGAAGAATGTCGCCTATTGTCAAAAAAACACACTTTTGAATATTGGACATTCATAGAAATGGCCGGAAGAGTGTTCCCCAATAATGTTTTTTCGCCCATCTCCTACAATTTTCGGAAAAAGGAGCAAAGCGCTTTTTAAAATTTCAAAAGTCGAAATTTGGAAGAATGTCGCCTTTTGTCAAAAAAACACACTTTTGAATATTGAACATTCATAGGAATGGCCGGAATAGTGTTCCCCAATAATTTTTTTCCGCAAATTTTCTACCATTTTCGGAAAAAGGAGCAAAGTCCTTTTTAAAATTTCAAAAGTCGAAATTTGGAAAAATGTCGCCTATTGTCAAAAAAACACACTTTTGAATATTGGACATTCATAGGAATGGCCGGAATAGTGTTCCCCAATAATTTTTTTTCGCAAATTTTCTACCATTTTCGGAAAAAGGAGCAGAGTCCTTTTCAAAATTTCAAAAGTCGAAATTTGGAAGAATGTCGCCTATTGTCAAAAAAACACACTTTTGAATATTGGACATTCATAGAAATGGCCGGAAGAGTGTTCTCCAATAATGTTTTTCGCATATCTCCTGCAATTTTCGAAAAAAGGAGCAAAATATTTTTTCAAATTTCAAAAGTCGAAATTTGGAAAAATTTCGCCTATTTTCAAAAAAACACAATGTTGCGACTTTTGAATATTGGACATTCATAGAAATGGCCGGAAGAGTGTTCCCCAATAATGTTTTTTGTCCATCTCCTACAATTTTCGGAGAAAGGAGCAAAGTCCTTTTTAAAATTTCAAAAGTCGAATTTTGGAAGAATGTCGCCTATTGTCAAAAAAAAAACACACTTTTGAATATTGGACATTCATAGGAATGGCCGCAATAGTGTTCCCCAATAATGTTTTTTCGCAAATTTTCTACCATTTTCGGAAAAAGGAGCAAAGTCCTTTTTAAAATTTCAAAAGTCGCAATTTGGAAGAATGTCGCCTATTGTCAAAAAACGCACTTTTGAATATTGGACATTCATAGGAATGGCCGGAATAGTGTTCCCCAATAATTTTTTTTCGCAAATTTTTTACCATTGTCGGAAAAAGGTAAAAAAAGTCCTTTTTAAAATTTCAAAAGTCGAAATTTGGAAGAATGTCGCCTATTGTCAAAAAAACACACTTTTGAATATTGGACATTCATAGGAATGGCCGGAATAGTGTTCCCCAATAATTTTTTTTCGCAAATTTTCTACCATTTTCGGAAAAAGGTAAAAAAAGTCCTTTTTAAAATTTCAAAAGTCGAAATTTGGAAGAATGTCGCCTATTGTCAAAAAAACACACTTTTGAATATTGGACATTCATAGGAATGGCCGCAATAGTGTTCCCCAATAATTTTTTTCGCAAATTTTCTACCATTTTCGGAAAAAGGAGCAAAGTCCTTTTTAAAATTTCAAAAGTCGCAATTTGGAAGAATGTCGCCTATTGTCAAAAAACGCACTTTTGAATATTGGACATTCATAGGAAAGGCCGGAATAGTGTTCCCCGATAATTTTTTTCCAAATTTTCTACCATTTTCGGAAAAAGGAGCAGAGTCCTTTTCAAAATTTCAAAAGTCGAAATTTGGAAGAATGTCGCCTATTGTCAAAAAAACACACTTTTGAATATTGGACATTCATAGAAATGGCCGGAAGAGTGTTTCCCAATAATTTTTTTTCGCAAATTTTCTACCATTTTCGGAAAAAGGAGCAAAGTCCTTTTTAAAATTTCAAAAGTCGAAATTTGGAAGAATGTCGCCTATTGTCAAAAAAACACACTTTTGAATATTGGACATTCATAGAAATGGCCGGAAGAGTGTTTCCCAATAATTTTTTTTCGCAAATTTTCTACCATTTTCGGAAAAAGGAGCAAAGTCCTTTTTAAAATTTCAAAAGTCGCAATTTGGAAGAATGTCGCCTATTGTCAAAAAACGCACTTTTGAATATTGGACATTCATAGGAAAGGCCGGAATAGTGTTCCCCGATAATTTTTTTCGCAAATTTTCTACCATTTTCGGAAAAAGGAGCAGAGTCCTTTTCAAAATTTCAAAAGTCGAAATTTGGAAGAATGTCGCCTATTGTCAAAAAAACACACTTTTGAATATTGGACATTCATAGAAATGGCCGGAAGAGTGTTTCCCAATAATTTTTTTTCGCAAATTTTCTACCATTTTCGGAAAAAGGAGCAAAGTATTTTTTAAAATTTCAAAAGTCGAAATTTGGTAAAATTTCGCCTATTTTCAAAAAAACACACTTTTGAATATTGGACATTCATAGGAATGGCCGGAATAGTGTTCCCCAATAATTTTTTTTCGCAAATTTTCTACCATTTTCGGAAAAAGGAGCAAAGTCCTTTTTAAAATTTCAAAAGTCGAAATTTGGAAAAATGTCGCCTATTGTCAAAAAAACACACTTTTGAATATTGGACATTCATAGGAATGGCCGGAATAGTGTTCACCAATAATTTTTTTTCGCAAATTTTCTACCATTTTCGGAAAAAGGAGCAAAGTCCTTTTTAAAATTTCAAAAGTCGAAATTTGGAAAAATGTCGCCTATTGTCAAAAAAACACACTTTTGAATATTGGACATTCATAGGAATGGCCGGAATAGTGTTCCGCAATAATTTTTTTTCGCAAATTTTCTACCATTTTCGGAAAAAGGAGCAGAGTCCTTTTCAAAATTTCAAAAGTCGAAATTTGCAAAAATGTCGCCTATTGTCAAAAAACACACTTTTGAATATTGGACATTCATAGGAATGGCCGGAATAGTGTTCCCCAATAATTTTTTTTCGCAAATTTTCTACCATTTTCGGAAAAAGGGACAAAGTCCTTTCTAAAATTTCAAAACTTCAAAACACACTGTTGCGACTTTTGAATATTGGACATTCATAGAAATGGCCGGAAGAGTGTTCCACAATACTGTTTTTTGTCCATCTCCTACAATTATCGGAAAAAGGAGCAAAGTCCTTTTTAAAATTTCAAAAGTCGCAATTTCAAAAGTCGCAATTTGGAAGAATGTCGCCTATTGTCAAAAAAAACCCTTTTTTGAATATTGGACATTCATAGGAATGGCCGGAATAGTGTTCCCCAATAATTTTTTTTCGCAAATTTTCTACCATTTTCGGAAAAAGCAGCAAAGTCCTTTTTAAAATTTCAAAAGTCGAAATTTGGAAGAATGTCGCCTATTGTCAAAAAAACACACTTTTGAATATTGGACATTCATAGGAATGGCCGGGATAGTGTTCCCCAATAATGTTTTTTGTCCATCTCCCACAATTTTCGGAGAAAGGAGCAAAGTCCTTTTTAAAATTTCAAAAGTCAAAATTTGGAAGAATGTCGCCTATTGTCAAAAAACGCACTTTTGAATATTGGACATTCATAGGAATGGCCGGAATAGTGTTCCCCAATAATTTTTTTTCGCAAATTTTCTACCATTTTCGGAAAAAGGAGCAGAGTCCTTTTTAAAATTTCAAAAGTCGAAATTTGGAAGAATGTCGCCTATTGTCAAAAAAACACACTTTTGAATATTGGACATTCATAGAAATGGCCGGAAGAGTGTTCCCCAATAATGTTTTCTCGCCTATCTCCTACAATTTTCGGAAAAAGGAGCAAAATATTTTTTAAAATTTCAAAAGTCGAAATTTGGAAAAATTTCGCCTATTTTCAAAAAAACACAATGTTGCGACTTTAGAATATTGGACATTCATAGAAATGGCCGGAATAGTGTTCCCCAATAATGTTTTTTGTCCATCTCCTACAATTTTGGGAGAAAGGAGCAAAGTCCTTTTTAAAATTTCAAAAGTCGAAATTTGGAAGAATGTCGCCTATTGTCAAAAAAACACACTTTTGAATATTGGACATTCATAGGAATGGCCGCAATAGTGTTCCCCAATAATTTTTTTTCGCAAATTTTCTACCATTTTCGGAAAAAGGAGCAAAGTCCTTTTTAAAATTTCAAAAGTCGCAATTTGGAAGAATGTCGCCTATTGTCAAAAAACGCACTTTTGAATATTGGACATTCATAGGAATGGCCGGAATAGTGTTCCCCAATAATTTTTTTTCGCAAATTTTCTACCATTTTCGGAAAAAGGAGCAAAGTCCTTTTTAACATTTCAAAAGTCCAAATTTGGAAGAATGTCGCCTATTGTCAAAAAAACACACTTTTGAATATTGGACCGTCATAGGAATGGCCGCAATAGTGTTCCCCAATAATTTTTTTTCGCAAATTTTCTACCATTTTCGGAAAAAGGAACAAAGTCCTTTTTAAAATTTCAAAAGTCGCAATTTGGAAGAATGTCGCCTATTGTCAAAAAACGCACTTTTGAATATTGGACATTCATAGGAATGGCCGGAATAGTGTTCCCCAATAATTTTTTTTCGCAAATTTTCTACCATTTTCGGAAAAAGGAGCAGAGTCCTTTTTAAAATTTCAAAAGTCGAAATTTGGAAGAATGTCGCCTATTGTCAAAAAAAACACACTTTTGAATATTGGACATTCATAGAAATGGCTGGAAGAGTGTTTCCCAATAAAGATTTTTCGCCTATCTCCTACAATTTTCGGAAAAAGGAGCAAAGTATTTTTTAAAATTTCAAAAGTCGAAATTTGGTAAAATTTCGCCTATTTTCAAAAAAACACAATGTTGCGACTTTTGAATATTGGACATTCATAGAAATGGCCGGAATAGTGTTCCCCAATAATTTTTTTTTCGCAAATTTTCTACCATTTTCGGAAAAAGGAGCAAAGTCCTTTTTAAAATTTCAAAAGTCGAAATTTGGAAAAATTTCGCCTATTGTCAAAAAAACACACTTTTGAATATTGGACATTCATAGGAATGGCCGGAATAGTGTTCCCCAATAATTTTTTTTCGCAAATTTTCTACCATTTTCGGAAAAAGGGATAAAGTCCTTTCTAAAATTTCAAAACTTCAAAACACACTGTTGCGACTTTTGAATATTGGACATTCATAGAAATGGCCGGAATAGTGTTCCCCAATAATTTTTTTTTCGCAAATTTTCTACCATTTTCGGAAAAAGGAGCAAAGTCCTTTTTAAAATTTCAAAAGTCGAAATTTGGAAAAATTTCGCCTATTGTCAAAAAAACACACTTTTGAATATTGGACATTCATAGGAATGGCCGGAATAGTGTTCCCCAATAATTTTTTTTCGCAAATTTTCTACCATTTTCGGAAAAAGGAGCAAAGTCCTTTTTAAAATTTCAAAAGTCGAAATTTGGAAAAATTTCGCCTATTGTCAAAAAAACACACTTTTGAATATTGGACATTCATATAAATGGCCGGAATAGTGTTCCCCAATAATTTTTTTTTCGCAAATTTTCTGCCATTTTCGGAAAAAGGAGCAAAGTCCTTTTTAAAATTTCAAAAGTCGAAATTTGGAAAAATTTCGCCTATTGTCAAAAAAACACACTTTTGAATATTGGACATTCATAGGAATGGCCGGAATAGTGTTCCCCAATAATTTTTTTTCGCAAATTTTCTACCATTTTCGGAAAATGGAGCAAAGTCCTTTTTAAAATGTCAAAAGTCGAAATATAGAAGAATGTCACCTATTGTCAAAAAAACACACTTTTGAATATTGGACAATCATAGGAATGGCCGCAATAGTGTTCCCCAATAATGTTTTTTCGCAAATTTTTTACCATTTTCGGAAAAAGGAGCAAAGTCCTTTTTAAATTTCAAAAGTCGAAATTTGGAAGAATGTCGCCTATTGTCAAAAAAACACACTTTTGAATATTGGACATTCATAGGAATGGCCGGAATAGTGTTCCCCAATAAAGATTTTTCGCCTATCTCCTACAATTTTCGGAAAAAGGAGCAAAGTATTTTTTAAAATTTCAAAAGTCGAAATTTGGTAAAATTTCGCCTATTTTCAAAAAAACACAATGTTGCGACTTTTGAATATTGGACATTCATAGAAATGGCCGGAATAGTGTTCCCCAATAATTTTTTTTCGCAAATTTTCTACCATTATCGGAAAAAGGAGCAAAGTCCTTTTTAAATTTCAAAAGTCGAAATTTGGAAAAATTTCGCCTATTGTCAAAAAAACACACTTTTGAATATTGGACATTCATAGGAATGGCCGGAATAGTGTTCCCCAATAATTTTTTTTCGCAAATTTTCTACCATTTTCGGAAAAAGGAGCAGAGTCCTTTTTAAAATTTCAAAAGTCGAAATTTGGAAGAATGTCGCCTATTGTCAAAAAAACACACTTTTGAATATTGGACATTCATAGGAATGGCCGGAATAGTGTTCCCCAATAATTTTTTTTCGCAAATTTTCTACCATTTTCGGAAAAAGGAGCAGAGTCCTTTTTAAAATTTCAAAAGTCGAAATTTGGAAGAATGTCGCCTATTGTCAAAAAAAAACACACTTTTGAATATTGGACATTCATAGAAATGGCTGGAAGAGTGTTTCCCAATAAAGATTTTTCGCCTATCTCCTACAATTTTCGGAAAAAGGAGCAAAGTATTTTTTAAAATTTCAAAAGTCGAAATTTGGTAAAATTTCGCCTATTTTCAAAAAAACACAATGTTGCGACTTTTGAATATTGGACATTCATAGAAATGGCCGGAATAGTGTTCCCCAATAATTTTTTTTCGCAAATTTTCTACCATTATCGGAAAAAGGAGCAAAGTCCTTTTTAAATTTCAAAAGTCGAAATTTGGAAGAATGTCGCATATTGTCAAAAAAACACAGTTTTGAATATTGGACATTCATAGGAATGGCCGGAAGAGTGTTCCCCAATAATTTTTTTTCGCAAATTTTCTACCATTTTCGGAAAAAGGAGCAAAGTCCTTTTTAAATTTCAAAAGTCGAAATTTGGATGAATGTCGCCTATTGTCAAAAAACACACTTTTGAATATTGGACATTCATAGGAATGGCCGGAATAGTGTTCCCCAATAATTTTTTTTCGCAAATTTTCTACCATTTTCGGAAAAAGGGACAAAGTCCTTTCTAAAATTTCAAAACTTCAAAACACACTGTTGCGACTTTTGAATATTGGACATTCATAGAAATGGCCGGAAGAGTGTTCCCCAATACTGTTTTTTGTCCATCTCCTACAATTTTCGGAAAAAGGAGCAAAGTCCTTTTTAAAATTTCAAAAGTCGAAATTTGGAAGAATGTCGCCTATTGTCAAAAAAACACACTTTTGAATATTGGACATTCATAGGAATGGCCGGAATCGTGTTCTCCAATAATTTTTTCCCCAAATTTTCTACCATTTTCGGAAAAAGGAGCAAAGTCCTTTTTAAAATTTCAAAAGTCGCAATTTGGAAGAATGTCGCCTATTGTCAAAAAAACCCACTTTTGAATATTGGACATTCATAGGAATGGCCGGAGTAGTGTTCCCCAATAATTTTTTTTCGCAAATTTTCTACCATTTTCGGAAAAAGGAGCAAAGTCCTTTTTAAAATTTCAAAAGTCGAAATTTGGAAGAATGTCGCCTATTGTCAAAAAAACACACTTTTGCGACTTTTGAATATTGGAGATTCATAGAAATGGCCTGAGGAGTGTTCTCCAATAATTTTTTTCGCCCATCACCCACCATTTTCGAAAAAAGGAGCAAAGTCCTTTTTAAAATTTCAAAAGTCCAAATTTGGAAAAAATTTCGCCTATTTTCAAAAAAAAAAAAAAAACACTGTTGCGACTTTTGAATGTTGGACATTCATAGAAATGGCCGGAATAGTGTTCCCCAATAATTTTTTTCGCAACTTGTCTACCATTTTCGGAAAAAAGAGCAAAGTCCTTTTCAATATATAAAAGTCGAAATTTGGAAAAATGTCGCCTATTTTCAATAAAACACACTGTTGCGACTTTTGAATATAGGAGATTCATAGAAATGGCCTGAAGAGTGTTCTCCAATAATTTTTTTCGCCCATCACCCACCATTTTCGGAAAAAGGAGCAAAGTCGTTTTTAAAATTTCAAAAGCCCAAATTTTGAAAAATGTAGCCTATTTTCAAAAAAACAAACTGTTGCCACTTTTGAATATTGGACATTCACAGAAATAGCCTGAGAGCGTTTTCTAAAAATTTTTTTTCGCCCATCTCCTACCATTTTCGAAAAAAGGAGCAAAGTCCTTCTTAAAATTTCAAAAGTCGAAATTTGGAAATATTTCGCCTATTTACAAAAAAACACACTGTTGTGACTTTTGAATATTGGACATTCATAGAAATGGCCTGAGGAGTGTTCTCCAATTTTTTTTTTCGCCCATCACCTACCATTTTCGGAAAAAGGAGCAAAGTATTTTTTTAAATTTCAAAAGTCGAAATTTGGAAAAATTTCGCCTATTTTCAAAAAACACACTGTTGCGACTTTTGAATATTGGACATTCATAGAAATGGCCGGAAGAGTGTTTCCCAATAATGTTTTTTCGCAAATTTTCTACCATTTTCGGAAAAAGGAGCAAAGTCCTTTTTAAAATTTAAAAAGTCGAAATATGGAAGAATGTCGCCTATTGTCAAAAAAGACACACTTTTGAATATTGGACATTCATAGGAATGGCCGGAATAGTGTTCCCCAATAATGTTTATTCGCCCATCTCCTACAATTTTCAGAAAAAGGAGCAAAGTCCTTTTTAAAATTTCAGAAGTCGAAGTTTGGAAGAATGTCGCCTATTGTCATAAAAACACACTTTTGAATATTGGACATTCATAAAAATGGCCGGAAGAGTGTTCCCCAATAATGTTTTTTCGCCTATCTCCTTTAATTTTCGGATTTTCGGAAAAAGGAGCAAAGTCCTTCTTAAAATTTCAAAAGTCGAAATTTGGAAAAATTTCGCCTATTTACAAAAAAACACACTGTTGTGACTTTTGAATATTGGACATTCATAGAAATGGCCTGAGGAGTGTTCTCCAATACTTTTTTTTACCCATCACCTACCATTTTCGGAAAAAGGAGCAAAGTATTTTTTAAAATTTCAAAAGTCGAAATTTGGAAAAATTTCGCCTATTTTCAAAAAACACACTGTTGCGACTTTTGAATATTGGACATTCATAGAAATGGCCGGAAGAGTGTTTCCCAATAATGTTTTTTCGCAAATTTTCTACCATTTTCGGAAAAAGGAGCAAAGTCCTTTTTAAAATTTCAAAAGTCGAAATATGGAAGAATGTCGCCTATTGTCAAAAAAACACACTTTTGAATATTGGATATTCATAGAAATGGCCGGAAGAGTGTTCCCCAATAATGTTTTTTCGCAAATTTTCTACCATTTTCGGAAAAAGGAGCAAAGTCCTTTTTAAAAATTCAAAAGTCGAAATTTTGAAGAATTTCGCCTATTGTCAAAAAAACACACTTTTGAGTATTGGATATTAATAGGAATGGCCGGAATAGTGTTCCCCAATAATTTTTTTTCCCAAATTTTTTACCATTTTCGGAAAAAGGAGCAAAGTCCTTTTTAAATTTCAAAAGTCGAAATTTGGATGAATGTCGCCTATTGTCAAAAAACACACTTTTGAATATTGGACATTCATAGGAATGGCCGGAATAGTGTTCCCCAATAATTTTTTTTCGCAAATTTTCTACCATTTTCGGAAAAAGGGACAAAGTCCTTTCTAAAATTTCAAAACTTCAAAACACACTGTTGCGACTTTTGAATATTGGACATTCATAGAAATGGCCGGAAGAGTGTTCCCCAATACTGTTTTTTGTCCATCTCCTACAATTTTCGGAAAAAGGAGCAAAGTCCTTTTTAAAATTTCAAAAGTCGAAATTTGGAAGAATGTCGCCTATTGTCAAAAAAACCCACTTTTGAATATTGGACATTCATAGGAATGGCCGGAATAGTGTTCCCCAATAATTTTTTTTCGCAAATTTTCTACCATTTTCGGAAAAAGGAGCAAAGTCCTTTTTAAAATTTCAAAAGTCGAAATTTGGAAGAATGTCGTCTATTGTCAAAAAAACACACTTTTGCGACTTTTGAATATTGGAGATTCATAGAAATGGCCTGAGGAGTGTTCTCCAATAATTTTTTTCGCCCATCACCCACCATTTTCGAAAAAAGGAGCAAAGTCCTTTTTAAAATTTGAAAAGTCCAAATTTGGAAAAAATTTCGCCTATTTTCAAAAAAAAAAAAAAACACTGTTGCGACTTTTGAATGTT
Organism: Epicampocera succincta; assembly: GCA_932526305.1. Lineage (NCBI taxonomy): Eukaryota > Metazoa > Arthropoda > Insecta > Diptera > Tachinidae > Epicampocera > Epicampocera succincta. Next base: position 26,073,837 of record OW052038.1, on the reverse strand, counting down.
GGACATTCATAGAAATGGCCGGAATAGTGTTCCCCAATAATTTTTTTCGCAACTTGTCTACCATTTTCGGAAAAAAGAGCAAAGTCCTTTTCAATATATAAAAGTCGAAATTTGGAAAAATGTCGCCTATTTTCAATAAAACACACTGTTGCGACTTTTGAATATTGGAGATTCATAGAAATGGCCTGAAGAGTGTTCTCCAATAATTTTTTTCGCCCATCACCCACCATTTTCGGAAAAAGGAGCAAAGTCTTTTTTAAAATTTCAAAAGCCCAAATTTGGAAAAATGTAGCCTATTTTCAAAAAAACAAACTGTTGCCACTTTTGAATATTGGACATTCACAGAAATAGTCTGAGAGCGTTTTCTAAAAATTTTTTTTCGCCCATCTCCTACCATTTTCGAAAAAAGGAGCAAAGTCCTTCTTAAAATTTCAAAAGTCGAAATTTGGAAATATTTCGCCTATTTACAAAAAAACACACTGTTGTGACTTTTGAATATTGGACATTCATAGAAATGGCCTGAGGAGTGTTCTCCAATTTTTTTTTTCGCCCATCACCTACCATTTTCGGAAAAAGGAGCAAAGTATTTTTTAAAATTTCAAAAGTCGAAATTTGGAAAAATTTCGCCTATTTTCAAAAAACACACTGTTGCGACTTTTGAATATTGGACATTCATAGAAATGGCCGGAAGAGTGTTTCCCAATAATGTTTTTTCGCAAATTTTCTACCATTTTCGGAAAAAGGAGCAAAGTCCTTTTTAAAATTTAAAAAGTCGAAATATGGAAGAATGTCGCCTATTGTCAAAAAAGACACACTTTTGAATATTGGACATTCATAGGAATGGCCGGAATAGTGTTCCCCAATAATGTTTTTTCGCCCATCTCCTACAATTTTCAGAAAAAGGAGCAAAGTCCTTTTTAAAATTTCAGAAGTCGAAATTTGGAAGAATGTCGCCTATTGTCATAAAAACACACTTTTGAATATTGGACATTCATAAAAATGGCCGGAAGAGTGTTCCGCAATAATGTTTTTTCGCCTATCTCCTTTAATTTTCGGATTTTCGGAAAAAGGAGCAAAGTCCTTCTTAAAATTTCAAAAGTCGAAATTTGGAAAAATTTCGCCTATTTACAAAAAAACACACTGTTGTGACTTTTGAATATTGGACATTCATAGAAATGGTCTGAGGAGTGTTCTCCAATACTTTTTTTTACCCATCACCTACCATTTTCGGAAAAAGGAGCAAAGTATTTTTTAAAATTTCAAAAGTCGAAATTTGGAAAAATTTCGCCTATTTTCAAAAAACACACTGTTGCGACTTTTGAATATTGGACATTCATAGAAATGGCCGGAAGAGTGTTTCCCAATAATGTTTTTTCGCAAATTTTCTACCATTTTCGGAAAAAGGAGCAAAGTCCTTTTTAAAATTTCAAAAGTCGAAATTTGGAAGAATGTCGCCTATTGTCAAAAAAACACACTTTTGAATATTGGACATTCATAGGAATGGCCGGAGGAGTGTTCTCCAATAATTTTTTTTTGCAAATTTTCTACCATTTTCGGAAAAAGGAGCAAAGTCCTTTTTAAAATTTCAAAAGTCGAAATTTGGAAGAATGTCGCCTATTGTCAAAAAACACACTTTTGAATATTGGACATTCATAGAAATGGCCGGAAGAGTGTTCCCCAATAATTTTTTTTCGCAAATTTTCTACCATTTTCGGAAAAAGGAGCAAAGTCCTTTTTAAAAATTCAAAAGTCGAAATTTGGAAGAATGTCGCCTATTGTCAAAAAAACACACTTTTGAATATTGGATATTCATAGGAATGGCCGGAATAGTGTTCCCCAATAATTTTTTTTCCCAAATTTTTTACCATTTTCGGAAAAAGGAGCAAAGTCCTTTTTAAAATTTCAAAAGTCGAAATTTGGAAGAATGTCGCCTATTGTCAAAAAAACACACTTTTGAATATTGGACATTCATAGAAATGGCCGGAAGAGTGTTCCCCAATAATTTTTTTTCGCAAATTTTCTACCATTTTCGGAAAAAGGAGCAAAGTCCTTTTTAAAATTTCAAAAGTCGAAATTTGGAAAAATTTCGCCTATTGTCAAAAAAACACACTTTTGAATATTGGACATTCATAGGAATGGCCGGAATAGTGTTCCCCAATAATTTTTTTTCGCAAATTTTCTACCATTTTCGGAAAAAGGAGCAGAGTCCTTTTTAAAATTTCAAAAGTCGAAATTTGGAAGAATGTCGCCTATTGTCAAAAAAAACACACTTTTGAATATTGGACATTCATAGAAATGGCTGGAAGAGTGTTTCCCAATAAAGATTTTTCGCCTATCTCCTACAATTTTCGGAAAAAGGAGCAAAGTATTTTTTAAAATTTCAAAAGTCGAAATTTGGTAAAATTTCGCCTATTTTCAAAAAAACACAATGTTGCGACTTTTGAATATTGGACATTCATAGAAATGGCCGGAATAGTGTTCCCCAATAATTTTTTTTCGCAAATTTTCTACCATTATCGGAAAAAGGAGCAAAGTCCTTTTTAAATTTCAAAAGTCGAAATTTGGATGAATGTCGCCTATTGTCAAAAAACACACTTTTGAATATTGGACATTCATAGGAATGGCCGGAATAGTGTTCCCCAATAATTTTTTTTCGCAAATTTTCTACCATTTTCGGAAAAAGGGACAAAGTCCTTTCTAAAATTTCAAAACTTCAAAACACACTGTTGCGACTTTTGAATATTGGACATTCATAGAAATGGCCGGAAGAGTGTTCCCCAATACTGTTTTTTGTCCATCTCCTACAATTTTCGGAAAAAGGAGCAAAGTCCTTTTTAAAAATTCAAAAGTCGAAATTTGGAAGAATTTCGCCTATTGTCAAAAAAACACACTTTTGAATATTGGATATTCATAGGAATGGCCGGAATAGTGTTCCCCAATAATTTTTTTTCCCAAATTTTTTACCATTTTCGGAAAAAGGAGCAAAGTCCTTTTTAAAATTTCAAAAGTCGAAATTTGGAAGAATGTCGCCTATTGTCAAAACAACACACTTTTGAATATTGGACATTCATAGAAATGGCCGGAAGAGTGTTCCCCAATAATTTTTTTTCGCAAATTTTCTACCATTTTCGGAAAAAGGAGCAAAGTCCTTTTTAAAATTTCAAAAGTCGAAATTTGGAAAAATTTCGCCTATTGTCAAAAAAACACACTTTTGAATATTGGACATTCATAGGAATGGCCGGAATAGTGTTCCCCAATAATTTTTTTTCGCAAATTTTCTACCATTTTCGGAAAAAGGAGCAGAGTCCTTTTTAAAATTTCAAAAGTCGAAATTTGGAAGAATGTCGCCTATTGTCAAAAAAAACACACTTTTGAATATTGGACATTCATAGAAATGGCTGGAAGAGTGTTTCCCAATAAAGATTTTTCGCCTATCTCCTACAATTTTCGGAAAAAGGAGCAAAGTATTTTTTAAAATTTCAAAAGTCGAAATTTGGTAAAATTTCGCCTATTTTCAAAAAAACACAATGTTGCGACTTTTGAATATTGGACATTCATAGAAATGGCCGGAATAGTGTTCCCCAATAATTTTTTTTCGCAAATTTTCTACCATTATCGGAAAAAGGAGCAAAGTCCTTTTTAAATTTCAAAAGTCGAAATTTGGAAGAATGTCGCCGATTGTCAAAAAAACACACTTTTGAATATTGGACATTCATAGGAATGGCCGGAATAGTGTTCCCCAATAATTTTTTTTCGCAAATTTTCTACCATTTTCGGAAAAAGGAGCAAAGTCCTTTTTAAATTTCAAAAGTCGAAATTTGGATGAATGTCGCCTATTGTCAAAAAACACACTTTTGAATATTGGACATTCATAGGAATGGCCGGAATAGTGTTCCCCAATAATTTTTTTTCGCAAATTTTCTACCATTTTCGGAAAAAGGGACAAAGTCCTTTCTAAAATTTCAAAACTTCAAAACACACTGTTGCGACTTTTGAATATTGGACATTCATAGAAATGGCCGGAAGAGTGTTCCCCAATACTGTTTTTTGTCCATCTCCTACAATTTTCGGAAAAAGGAGCAAAGTCCTTTTTAAAATTTCAAAAGTCGAAATTTGGAAGAATGTCGCCTATTGTCAAAAAAACACACTTTTGAATATTGGACATTCATAGGAATGGCCGGAATCGTGTTCTCCAATAATTTTTTTCCCCAAATTTTCTACCATTTTCGGAAAAAGGAGCAAAGTCCTTTTTAAAATTTCAAAAGTCGCAATTTGGAAGAATGTCGCCTATTGTCAAAAAAACCCACTTTTGAATATTGGACATTCATAGAAATGGCCGGAATAGTGTTCCCCAATAATTTTTTTTCGCAAATTTTCTACCATTTTCGGAAAAAGGAGCAAAGTCCTTTTTAAAATTTCAAAAGTCGAAATTTGGAAGAATGTCGCCTATTGTCAAAAAAACACACTTTTGCGACTTTTGAATATTGGAGATTCATAGAAATGGCCTGAGGAGTGTTCTCCAATAATTTTTTTCGCCCATCACCCACCATTTTCGAAAAAAGGAGCAAAGTCCTTTTTAAAATTTCAAAAGTCGCAATTTGGAAGAATGTCGCCTATTGTCAAAAAAACCCACTTTTGAATATTGGACATTCATAGGAATGGCCGGAATAGTGTTCCCCAATAATTTTTTTTCGCAAATTTTCTACCATTTTCGGAAAAAGGAGCAAAGTCCTTTTTAAAATTTCAAAAGTCGAAATTTGGAAGAATGTCGCCTATTGTCAAAAAAACACACTTTTGCGACTTTTGAATATTGGAGATTCATAGAAATGGCCTGAGGAGTGTTCTCCAATAATTTTTTTCGCCCATCACCCACCATTTTCGAAAAAAGGAGCAAAGTCCTTTTTAAAATTTCAAAAGTCGAAATTTGGAAAAATGTCGCCTATTTTCAATAAAACACACTGTTGCGACTTTCGAATATTGGAGATTCATAGAAATGGCCTGAATAGTGTTCTCCAATAATTTTTTTCGCCCATCACCCACCATTTTCGGAAAAAGGAGCAACGTCGTTTTTAAAATTTCAAAAGCCCAAATTTGGAAAAATGTAGCCTATTTTCAAAAAAACAAACTGTTGCCACTTTTGAATATTGGACATTCACAGAAATAGCCTGAGAGCGTTTTCTAAAAATTTTTTTTCGCCCATCTCCTACCATTTTCGAAAAAAGGAGCAAAGTCCTTCTTAAAATTTCAAAAGTCGAAATTTGGAAATATTTCGCCTATTTACAAAAAAACACACTGTTGTGACTTTTGAATATTGGACATTCATAGAAATGGCCTGAGGAGTGTTCTCCAATTTTTTTTTTCGCCCATCACCTACCATTTTCGGAAAAAGGAGCAAAGTATTTTTTAAAATTTCAAAAGTCGAAATTTGGAAAAATTTCGCCTATTTTCAAAAAACACACTGTTGCGACTTTTGAATATTGGACATTCATAGAAATGGCCGGAAGAGTGTTTCCCAATAATGTTTTTTCGCAAATTTTCTACCATTTTCGGAAAAAGGAGCAAAGTCCTTTTTAAAATTTAAAAAGTCGAAATATGGAAGAATGTCGCCTATTGTCAAAAAAGACACACTTTTGAATATTGGACATTCATAGGAATGGCCGGAATAGTGTTCCCCAATAATGTTTTTTCGCCCATCTCCTACAATTTTCAGAAAAAGGAGCAAAGTCCTTTTTAAAATTTCAGAAGTCGAAATTTGGAAGAATATCGCCTATTGTCATAAAAACACACTTTTGAATATTGGACATTCATAAAAATGGCCGGAAGAGTGTTCCCCAATAATGTTTTTTCGCCTATCTCCTTTAATTTTCGGATTTTCGGAAAAAGGAGCAAAGTCCTTCTTAAAATTTCAAAAGTCGAAATTTGGAAAAATTTCGCCTATTTACAAAAAAACACACTGTTGTGACTTTTGAATATTGGACATTCATAGAAATGGTCTGAGGAGTGTTCTCCAATACTTTTTTTTACCCATCACCTACCATTTTCGGAAAAAGGAGCAAAGTATTTTTTAAAATTTCAAAAGTCGAAATTTGGAAAAATTTCGCCTATTTTCAAAAAACACACTGTTGCGACTTTTGAATATTGGACATTCATAGAAATGGCCGGAAGAGTGTTTCCCAATAATGTTTTTTCGCAAATTTTCTACCATTTTCGGAAAAAGGAGCAAAGTCCTTTTTAAAATTTCAAAAGTCGAAATTTGGAAGAATGTCGCCTATTGACAAAAAAACACACTTTTGAATATTGGACATTCATAGGAATGGCCTGAGGAGTGTTCTCCAATAATTTTTTTTTGCAAATTTTCTACCATTTTCGGAAAAAGGAGCAAAGTCCTTTTTAAAATTTCAATAGTCGAAATTTGGAAGAATGTCGCCTATTGTCAAAAAAACACACTTTTGAATATTGGACATTCATAGAAATGGCCGGAAGAGTGTTCCCCAATAATGTTTTTTCGCAAATTTTCTACCATTTTCGGAAAAAGGAGCAAAGTCCTTTTTAAAAATTCAAAAGTCGAAATTTGGAAGAATTTCGCCTATTGTCAAAAAAACACACTTTTGAATATTGGATATTCATAGGAATGGCCGGAATAGTGTTCCCCAATAATTTTTTTTCCCAAATTTTTTACCATTTTCGGAAAAAGGAGCAAAGTCCTTTTTAAAATTTCAAAAGTCGAAATTTGGAAGAATGTCGCCTATTGTCAAAAAACACACTTTTGAATATTGGACATTCATAGAAATGGCCGGAAGAGTGTTCCCCAATAATTTTTTTTCGCAAATTTTCTACCATTTTCGGAAAAAGGAGCAAAGTCCTTTTTAAAATTTCAAAAGTCGAAATTTGGAAAAATGTCGCCTATTTTCAATAAAACACACTGTTGCGACTTTTGAATATTGGAGATTCATAGAAATGGCCTGAATAGTGTTCTCCAATAATTTTTTTCGCCCATCACCCACCATTTTCGGAAAAAGGAGCAACGTCGTTTTTAAAATTTCAAAAGCCCAAATTTGGAAAAATGTAGCCTATTTTCAAAAAAACAAACTGTTGCCACTTTTGAATATTGGACATTCACAGAAATAGCCTGAGAGCGTTTTCTAAAAATTTTTTTTCGCCCATCTCCTACCATTTTCGAAAAAAGGAGCAAAGTCCTTCTTAAAATTTCAAAAGTCGAAATTTGGAAATATTTCGCCTATTGTCAAAAAAACACACTTTTGCGACTTTTGAATATTGGAGATTCATAGAAATGGCCTGAGGAGTGTTCTCCAATAATTTTTTTCGCCCATCACCCACCATTTTCGAAAAAAGGAGCAAAGTCCTTTTTAAAATTTCAAAAGTCGAAATTTGGAAAAATGTCGCCTATTTTCAATAAAACACACTGTTGCGACTTTTGAATATTGGAGATTCATAGAAATGGCCTGAATAGTGTTCTCCAATAATTTTTTTCGCCCATCACCCACCATTTTCGGAAAAAGGAGCAACGTCGTTTTTAAAATTTCAAAAGCCCAAATTTGGAAAAATGTAGCCTATTTTCAAAAAAACAAACTGTTGCCACTTTTGAATATTGGACATTCACAGAAATAGCCTGAGAGCGTTTTCTAAAAATTTTTTTTCGCCCATCTCCTACCATTTTCGAAAAAAGGAGCAAAGTCCTTCTTAAAATTTCAAAAGTCGAAATTTGGAAATATTTCGCCTATTTACAAAAAAACACACTGTTGTGACTTTTGAATATTGGACATTCATAGAAATGGCCTGAGGAGTGTTCTCCAATTTTTTTTTTCGCCCATCACCTACCATTTTCGGAAAAAGGAGCAAAGTATTTTTTAAAATTTCAAAAGTCGAAATTTGGAAAAATTTCGCCTATTTTCAAAAAACACACTGTTGCGACTTTTGAATATTGGACATTCATAGAAATGGCCGGAAGAGTGTTTCCCAATAATGTTTTTTCGCAAATTTTCTACCATTTTCGGAAAAAGGAGCAAAGTCCTTTTTAAAATTTAAAAAGTCGAAATATGGAAGAATGTCGCCTATTGTCAAAAAAGACACACTTTTGAATATTGGACATTCATAGGAATGGCCGGAATAGTGTTCCCCAATAATGTTTTTTCGCCCATCTCCTACAATTTTCAGAAAAAGGAGCAAAGTCCTTTTTAAAATTTCAGAAGTCGAAATTTGGAAGAATATCGCCTATTGTCATAAAAACACACTTTTGAATATTGGACATTCATAAAAATGGCCGGAAGAGTGTTCCCCAATAATGTTTTTTCGCCTATCTCCTTTAATTTTCGGATTTTCGGAAAAAGGAGCAAAGTCCTTCTTAAAATTTCAAAAGTCGAAATTTGGAAAAATTTCGCCTATTTACAAAAAAACACACTGTTGTGACTTTTGAATATTGGACATTCATAGAAATGGTCTGAGGAGTGTTCTCCAATACTTTTTTTTACCCATCACCTACCATTTTCGGAAAAAGGAGCAAAGTATTTTTTAAAATTTCAAAAGTCGAAATTTGGAAAAATTTCGCCTATTTTCAAAAAACACACTGTTGCGACTTTTGAATATTGGACATTCATAGAAATGGCCGGAAGAGTGTTTCCCAATAATGTTTTTTCGCAAATTTTCTACCATTTTCGGAAAAAGGAGCAAAGTCCTTTTTAAAATTTCAAAAGTCGAAATTTGGAAGAATGTCGCCTATTGACAAAAAAACACACTTTTGAATATTGGACATTCATAGGAATGGCCGGAGGAGTGTTCTCCAATAATTTTTTTTTGCAAATTTTCTACCATTTTCGGAAAAAGGAGCAAAGTCCTTTTTAAAATTTCAATAGTCGAAATTTGGAAGAATGTCGCCTATTGTCAAAAAAACACACTTTTGAATATTGGACATTCATAGAAATGGCCGGAAGAGTGTTCCCCAATAATGTTTTTTCGCAAATTTTCTACCATTTTCGGAAAAAGGAGCAAAGTCCTTTTTAAAAATTCAAAAGTCGAAATTTGGAAGAATTTCGCCTATTGTCAAAAAAACACACTTTTGAATATTGGATATTCATAGGAATGGCCGGAATAGTGTTCCCCAATAATTTTTTTTCCCAAATTTTTTACCATTTTCGGAAAAAGGAGCAAAGTCCTTTTTAAAATTTCAAAAGTCGAAATTTGGAAGAATGTCGCCTATTGTCAAAAAACACACTTTTGAATATTGGACATTCATAGAAATGGCCGGAAGAGTGTTCCCCAATAATTTTTTTTCGCAAATTTTCTACCATTTTCGGAAAAAGGAGCAAAGTCCTTTTTAAAATTTCAAAAGACGAAATTTGGAAAAATTTCGCCTATTGTCAAAAAAACACACTTTTGAATATTGGACATTCATAGGAATGGCCGGAATAGTGTTCCCCAATAATTTTTTTTCGCAAATTTTCTACCATTTTCGGAAAAAGGAGCAGAGTCCTTTTTAAAATTTCAAAAGTCGAAATTTGGAAGAATGTCGCCTATTGTCAAAAAAAAACACACTTTTGAATATTGGACATTCATAGAAATGGCTGGAAGAGTGTTTCCCAATAAAGATTTTTCGCCTATCTCCTACAATTTTCGGAAAAAGGAGCAAAGTATTTTTTAAAATTTCAAAAGTCGAAATTTGGTAAAATTTCGCCTATTTTCAAAAAAACACAATGTTGCGACTTTTGAATATTGGACATTCATAGAAATGGCCGGAATAGTGTTCCCCAATAATTTTTTTTCGCAAATTTTCTACCATTTTCGGAAAAAGGAGCAAAGTCCTTTTTAAAATTTCAAAAGTCGAAATTTGGAAGAATGTCGCCTATTGTCAAAAAAACACACTTTTGCGACTTTTGAATATTGGAGATTCATAGAAATGGCCTGAGGAGTGTTCTCCAATAATTTTTTTCGCCCATCACCCACCATTTTCGAAAAAAGGAGCAAAGTCCTTTTTAAAATTTCAAAAGTCCAAATTTGGAAAAAATTTCGCCTATTTTCAAAAAAAAAAAAACACTGTTGCGACTTTTGAATGTTGGACATTCATAGAAATGGCCGGAATAGTGTTCCCCAATAATTTTTTTCGCAACTTGTCTACCATTTTCGGAAAAAAGAGCAAAGTCCTTTTCAATATATAAAAGTCGAAATTTGGAAAAATGTCGCCTATTTTCAATAAAACACACTGTTGCGACTTTTGAATATTGGAGATTCATAGAAATGGCCTGAATAGTGTTCTCCAATAATTTTTTTCGCCCATCACCCACCATTTTCGGAAAAAGGAGCAACGTCGTTTTTAAAATTTCAAAAGCCCAAATTTGGAAAAATGTAGCCTATTTTCAAAAAAACAAACTGTTGCCACTTTTGAATATTGGACATTCACAGAAATAGCCTGAGAGCGTTTTCTAAAAATTTTTTTTCGCCCATCTCCTACCATTTTCGAAAAAAGGAGCAAAGTCCTTCTTAAAATTTCAAAAGTCGAAATTTGGAAATATTTCGCCTATTTACAAAAAAACACACTGTTGTGACTTTTGAATATTGGACATTCATAGAAATGGCCTGAGGAGTGTTCTCCAATTTTTTTTTTCGCCCATCACCTACCATTTTCGGAAAAAGGAGCAAAGTATTTTTTAAAATTTCAAAAGTCGAAATTTGGAAAAATTTCGCCTATTTTCAAAAAACACACTGTTGCGACTTTTGAATATTGGACATTCATAGAAATGGCCGGAAGAGTGTTTCCCAATAATGTTTTTTCGCAAATTTTCTACCATTTTCGGAAAAAGGAGCAAAGTCCTTTTTAAAATTTAAAAAGTCGAAATATGGAAGAATGTCGCCTATTGTCAAAAAAGACACACTTTTGAATATTGGACATTCATAGGAATGGCCGGAATAGTGTTCCCCAATAATGTTTTTTCGCCCATCTCCTACAATTTTCAGAAAAAGGAGCAAAGTCCTTTTTAAAATTTCAGAAGTCGAAATTTGGAAGAATATCGCCTATTGTCATAAAAACACACTTTTGAATATTGGACATTCATAAAAATGGCCGGAAGAGTGTTCCCCAATAATGTTTTTTCGCCTATCTCCTTTAATTTTCGGATTTTCGGAAAAAGGAGCAAAGTCCTTCTTAAAATTTCAAAAGTCGAAATTTGGAAAAATTTCGCCTATTTACAAAAAAACACACTGTTGTGACTTTTGAATATTGGACATTCATAGAAATGGTCTGAGGAGTGTTCTCCAATACTTTTTTTTACCCATCACCTACCATTTTCGGAAAAAGGAGCAAAGTATTTTTTAAAATTTCAAAAGTCGAAATTTGGAAAAATTTCGCCTATTTTCAAAAAACACACTGTTGCGACTTTTGAATATTGGACATTCATAGAAATGGCCGGAAGAGTGTTTCCCAATAATGTTTTTTCGCAAATTTTCTACCATTTTCGGAAAAAGGAGCAAAGTCCTTTTTAAAATTTCAAAAGTCGAAATTTGGAAGAATGTCGCCTATTGACAAAAAAACACACTTTTGAATATTGGACATTCATAGGAATGGCCGGAGGAGTGTTCTCCAATAATTTTTTTTTGCAAATTTTCTACCATTTTCGGAAAAAGGAGCAAAGTCCTTTTTAAAATTTCAATAGTCGAAATTTGGAAGAATGTCGCCTATTGTCAAAAAAACACACTTTTGAATATTGGACATTCATAGAAATGGCCGGAAGAGTGTTCCCCAATAATGTTTTTTCGCAAATTTTCTACCATTTTCGGAAAAAGGAGCAAAGTCCTTTTTAAAAATTCAAAAGTCGAAATTTGGAAGAATTTCGCCTATTGTCAAAAAAACACACTTTTGAATATTGGATATTCATAGGAATGGCCGGAATAGTGTTCCCCAATAATTTTTTTTCCCAAATTTTTTACCATTTTCGGAAAAAGGAGCAAAGTCCTTTTTAAAATTTCAAAAGTCGAAATTTGGAAGAATGTCGCCTATTGTCAAAAAACACACTTTTGAATATTGGACATTCATAGAAATGGCCGGAAGAGTGTTCCCCAATAATTTTTTTTCGCAAATTTTCTACCATTTTCGGAAAAAGGAGCAAAGTCCTTTTTAAAATTTCAAAAGACGAAATTTGGAAAAATTTCGCCTATTGTCAAAAAAACACACTTTTGAATATTGGACATTCATAGGAATGGCCGGAATAGTGTTCCCCAATAATTTTTTTTCGCAAATTTTCTACCATTTTCGGAAAAAGGAGCAGAGTCCTTTTTAAAATTTCAAAAGTCGAAATTTGGAAGAATGTCGCCTATTGTCAAAAAAAAACACACTTTTGAATATTGGACATTCATAGAAATGGCTGGAAGAGTGTTTCCCAATAAAGATTTTTCGCCTATCTCCTACAATTTTCGGAAAAAGGAGCAAAGTATTTTTTAAAATTTCAAAAGTCGAAATTTGGTAAAATTTCGCCTATTTTCAAAAAAACACAATGTTGCGACTTTTGAATATTGGACATTCATAGAAATGGCCGGAATAGTGTTCCCCAATAATTTTTTTTCGCAAATTTTCTACCATTTTCGGAAAAAGGAGCAAAGTCCTTTTTAAAATTTCAAAAGTCGAAATTTGGAAGAATGTCGCCTATTGTCAAAAAAACACACTTTTGCGACTTTTGAATATTGGAGATTCATAGAAATGGCCTGAGGAGTGTTCTCCAATAATTTTTTTCGCCCATCACCCACCATTTTCGAAAAAAGGAGCAAAGTCCTTTTTAAAATTTCAAAAGTCCAAATTTGGAAAAAATTTCGCCTATTTTCAAAAAAAAAAAAACACTGTTGCGACTTTTGAATGTTGGACATTCATAGAAATGGCCGGAATAGTGTTCCCCAATAATTTTTTTCGCAACTTGTCTACCATTTTCGGAAAAAAGAGCAAAGTCCTTTTCAATATATAAAAGTCGAAATTTGGAAAAATGTCGCCTATTTTCAATAAAACACACTGTTGCGACTTTTGAATATTGGAGATTCATAGAAATGGCCTGAATAGTGTTCTCCAATAATTTTTTTCGCCCATCACCCACCATTTTCGGAAAAAGGAGCAACGTCGTTTTTAAAATTTCAAAAGCCCAAATTTGGAAAAATGTAGCCTATTTTCAAAAAAACAAACTGTTGCCACTTTTGAATATTGGACATTCACAGAAATAGCCTGAGAGCGTTTTCTAAAAATTTTTTTTCGCCCATCTCCTACCATTTTCGAAAAAAGGAGCAAAGTCCTTCTTAAAATTTCAAAAGTCGAAATTTGGAAATATTTCGCCTATTTACAAAAAAACACACTGTTGTGACTTTTGAATATTGGACATTCATAGAAATGGCCTGAGGAGTGTTCTCCAATTTTTTTTTTTCGCCCATCACCTACCATTTTCGGAAAAAGGAGCAAAGTATTTTTTAAAATTTCAAAAGTCGAAATTTGGAAAAATTTCGCCTATTTTCAAAAAACACACTGTTGCGACTTTTGAATATTGGACATTCATAGAAATGGCCGGAAGAGTGTTTCCCAATAATGTTTTTTCGCAAATTTTCTACCATTTTCGGAAAAAGGAGCAAAGTCCTTTTTAAAATTTAAAAAGTCGAAATATGGAAGAATGTCGCCTATTGTCAAAAAAGACACACTTTTGAATATTGGACATTCATAGGAATGGCCGGAATAGTGTTCCCCAATAATGTTTTTTCGCCCATCTCCTACAATTTTCAGAAAAAGGAGCAAAGTCCTTTTTAAAATTTCAGAAGTCGAAATTTGGAAGAATGTCGCCTATTGTCATAAAAACACACTTTTGAATATTGGACATTCATAAAAATGGCCGGAAGAGTGTTCCCCAATAATGTTTTTTCGCCTATCTCCTTTAATTTTCGGATTTTCGGAAAAAGGAGCAAAGTCCTTCATAAAATTTCAAAAGTCGAAATTTGGAAAAATTTCGCCTATTTACAAAAAAACACACTGTTGTGACTTTTGAATATTGGACATTCATAGAAATGGTCTGAGGAGTGTTCTCCAATACTTTTTTTTACCCATCACCTACCATTTTCGGAAAAAGGAGCAAAGTATTTTTTAAAATTTCAAAAGTCGAAATTTGGAAAAATTTCGCCTATTTTCAAAAAACACACTGTTGCGACTTTTGAATATTAGACATTCATAGAAATGGCCGGAAGAGTGTTTCCCAATAATGTTTTTTCGCAAATTTTCTACCATTTTCGGAAAAAGGAGCAAAGTCCTTTTTAAAATTTCAAAAGTCGAAATTTGGAAGAATGTCGCCTATTGTCAAAAAAACACACTTTTGAATATTGGACATTCATAGAAATGGCCGGAAGAGTGTTCCCCAATAATGTTTTTTCGCAAATTTTCTACCATTTTCGGAAAAAGGAGCAAAGTCCTTTTTAAAAATTCAAAAGTCGAAATTTGGAAGAATTTCGCCTATTGTCAAAAAAACACACTTTTGAATATTGGATATTCATAGGAATGGCCGGAATAGTGTTCCCCAATAATTTTTTTTCCCAAATTTTTTACCATTTTCGGAAAAAGGAGCAAAGTCCTTTTTAAAATTTCAAAAGTCGAAATTTGGAAGAATGTCGCCTATTGTCAAAAAAACACACTTTTGAATATTGGACATTCATAGAAATGGCCGGAAGAGTGTTCCCCAATAATTTTTTTTCGCAAATTTTCTACCATTTTCGGAAAAAGGAGCAAAGTCCTTTTTAAAATTTCAAAAGTCGAAATTTGGAAAAATTTCGCCTATTGTCAAAAAAACACACTTTTGAATATTGGACATTCATAGGAATGGCCGGAATAGTGTTCCCCAATAATTTTTTTTCGCAAATTTTCTACCATTTTCGGAAAAAGGAGCAGAGTCCTTTTTAAAATTTCAAAAGTCGAAATTTGGAAGAATGTCGCCTATTGTCAAAAAAAACACACTTTTGAATATTGGACATTCATAGAAATGGCTGGAAGAGTGTTTCCCAATAAAGATTTTTCGCCTATCTCCTACAATTTTCGGAAAAAGGAGCAAAGTATTTTTTAAAATTTCAAAAGTCGAAATTTGGTAAAATTTCGCCTATTTTCAAAAAAACACAATGTTGCGACTTTTGAATATTGGACATTCATAGAAATGGCCGGAATAGTGTTCCCCAATAATTTTTTTTCGCAAATTTTCTACCATTATCGGAAAAAGGAGCAAAGTCCTTTTTAAATTTCAAAAGTCGAAATTTGGAAGAATGTCGCCGATTGTCAAAAAAACACACTTTTGAATATTGGACATTCATAGGAATGGCCGGAATCGTGTTCTACAATAATTTTTTTCCCCAAATTTTCTACCATTTTCGGAAAAAGGAGCAAAGTCCTTTTTAAAATTTCAAAAGTCGCAATTTGGAAGAATGTCGCCTATTGTCAAAAAAACCCACTTTTGAATATTGGACATTCATAGGAATGGCCGGAATAGTGTTCCCCAATAATTTTTTTTCGCAAATTTTCTACCATTATCGGAAAAAGGAGCAAAGTCCTTTTTAAATTTCAAAAGTCGAAATTTGGAAGAATGTCGCCGATTGTCAAAAAAACACACTTTTGAATATTGGACATTCATAGGAATGGCCGGAACAGTGTTCCCCAATAATTTTTTTTCGCAAATTTTCTACCATTATCGGAAAAAGGAGCAAAGTCCTTTTTAAATTTCAAAAGTCGAAATTTGGAAGAATGTCGCCGATTGTCAAAAAAACACACTTTTGAATATTGGACATTCATAGGAATGGCCGGAACAGTGTTCCCCAATAATTTTTTTTCGCAAATTTTCTACCATTTTCGGAAAAAGGAGCAAAGTCCTTTTTAAATTTCAAAAGTCGAAATTTGGAAGAATGTCGCCTATTGTCAAAAAAACCCACTTTTGAATATTGGACATTCATAGGAATGGCCGGAATAGTGTTCCCCAATAATTTTTTTTCGCAAATTTTCTACCATTTTCGGAAAAAGGGACAAAGTCCTTTCTAAAATTTCAAAACTTCAAAACACACTGTTGCGACTTTTGAATATTGGACATTCATAGAAATGGCCGGAAGAGTGTTCCCCAATACTGTTTTTTGTCCATCTCCTACAATTTTCGGAAAAAGGAGCAAAGTCCTTTTTAAAATTTCAAAAGTCGAAATTTGGAAGAATGTCGCCTATTGTCAAAAAAACACACTTTTGAATATTGGACATTCATAGGAATGGCCGGAATCGTGTTCTCCAATAATTTTTTTCCCCAAATTTTCTACCATTTTCGGAAAAAGGAGCAAAGTCCTTTTTAAAATTTCAAAAGTCGCAATTTGGAAGAATGTCGCCTATTGTCAAAAAAACCCACTTTTGAATATTGGACATTCATAGGAATGGCCGGAATAGTGTTCCCCAATAATTTTTTTTCGCAAATTTTCTACCATTTTCGGAAAAAGGAGCAAAGTCCTTTTTAAAATTTCAAAAGTCGAAATTTGGAAGAATGTCGCCTATTGTCAAAAAAACACACTTTTGCGACTTTTGAATATTGGAGATTCATAGAAATGGCCTGAGGAGTGTTCTCCAATAATTTTTTTCGCCCATCACCCACCATTTTCGAAAAAAGGAGCAAAGTCCTTTTTAAAATTTCAAAAGTCCAAATTTGGAAAAAATTTCGCCTATTTTCAAAAAAAAAAAAAAAACACTGTTGCGACTTTTGAATGTTGGACATTCATAGAAATGGCCGGAATAGTGTTCCCCAATAATTTTTTTCGCAACTTGTCTACCATTTTCGGAAAAAAGAGCAAAGTCCTTTTCAATATATAAAAGTCGAAATTTGGAAAAATGTCGCCTATTTTCAATAAAACACACTGTTGCGACTTTTGAATATTGGAGATTCATAGAAATGGCCTGAATAGTGTTCTCCAATAATTTTTTTCGCCCATCACCCACCATTTTCGGAAAAAGGAGCAACGTCGTTTTTAAAATTTCAAAAGCCCAAATTTGGAAAAATGTAGCCTATTTTCAAAAAAAGAAACTGTTGCCACTTTTGAATATTGGACATTCACAGAAATAGTCTGAGAGCGTTTTCTAAAAATTTTTTTTCGCCCATCTCCTACCATTTTCGAAAAAAGGAGCAAAGTCCTTCTTAAAATTTCAAAAGTCGAAATTTGGAAATATTTCGCCTATTTACAAAAAAACACACTGTTGTGACTTTTGAATATTGGACATTCATAGAAATGGCCTGAGGAGTGTTCTCCAATTTTTTTTTTCGCCCATCACCTACCATTTTCGGAAAAAGGAGCAAAGTATTTTTTAAAATTTCAAAAGTCGAAATTTGGAAAAATTTCGCCTATTTTCAAAAAACACACTGTTGCGACTTTTGAATATTGGACATTCATAGAAATGGCCGGAAGAGTGTTTCCCAATAATGTTTTTTCGCAAATTTTCTACCATTTTCGGAAAAAGGAGCAAAGTCCTTTTTAAAATTTAAAAAGTCGAAATATGGAAGAATGTCGCCTATTGTCAAAAAAGACACACTTTTGAATATTGGACATTCATAGGAATGGCCGGAATAGTGTTCCCCAATAATGTTTTTTCGCCCATCTCCTACAATTTTCAGAAAAAGGAGCAAAGTCCTTTTTAAAATTTCAGAAATCGAAGTTTGGAAGAATGTCGCCTATTGTCATAAAAACACACTTTTGAATATTGGACATTCATAAAAATGGCCGGAAGAGTGTTCCCCAATAATGTTTTTTCGCCTATCTCCTTTAATTTTCGGATTTTCGGAAAAAGGAGCAAAGTCCTTCTTAAAATTTCAAAAGTCGAAATTTGGAAAAATTTCGCCTATTTACAAAAAAACACACTGTTGTGACTTTTGAATATTGGACATTCATAGAAATGGCCTGAGGAGTGTTCGCCAATACCTTTTTTTTACCCATCACCTACCATTTTCGGAAAAAGGAGCAAAGTATTTTTTAAAATTTCAAAAGTCGAAATTTGGAAAAATTTCGCCTATTTTCAAAAAACACACTGTTGCGACTTTTGAATATTGGACATTCATAGAAATGGCTGGAAGAGTGTTTCCCAATAATGTTTTTTCGCAAATTTTCTACCATTTTCGGAAAAAGGAGCAAAGTCCTTTTTAAAATTTCAAAAGTCGAAATATGGAAGAATGTCGCCTATTGTCAAAAAAACACACTTTTGAATATTGGACATTCATAGGAATGGCCGGAGGAGTGTTCTCCAATAATTTTTTTTCGCAAATTTTCTACCATTTTCGGAAAAAGGAGCAAAGTCCTTTTTAAAATTTCAAAAGTCGAAATTTGGAAGAATGTCGCCTATTGTCAAAAAAACACACTTTTGAATATTGGACATTCATAGAAATGGCCGGAAGAGTGTTCCCCAATAATGTTTTTTCGCAAATTTTTTACCATTTTCGGAAAAAGGAGCAAAGTCCTTTTTAAAAATTCAAAAGTCGAAATTTGGAAGAATTTCGCCTATTGTCAAAAAAACACACTTTTGAGTATTGGATATTCATAGGAATGGCCGGAATAGTGTTCCCCAATAATTTTTTTTCCCAAATTTTTTACCATTTTCGGAAAAAGGAGCAAAGTCCTTTTTAAATTTCAAAAGTCGAAATTTGGATGAATGTCGCCTATTGTCAAAAAACACACTTTTGAATATTGGACATTCATAGGAATGGCCGGAATAGTGTTCCCCAATAATTTTTTTTCGCAAATTTTCTACCATTTTCGGAAAAAGGGACAAAGTCCTTTCTAAAATTTCAAAACTTCAAAACACACTGTTGCGACTTTTGAATATTGGACATTCATAGAAATGGCCGGAAGAGTGTTCCCCAATACTGTTTTTTGTCCATCTCCTACAATTTTCGAAAAAAGGAGCAAAGTCCTTTTTAAAATTTCAAAAGTCGAAATTTGGAAGAATGTCGCCTATTGTCAAAAAAACACACTTTTGAATATTGGACATTCATAGGAATGGCCGGAATCGTGTTCTCCAATAATTTTTTTCCCCAAATTTTCTACCATTTTCGGAAAAAGGAGCAAAGTCCTTTTTAAAATTTCAAAAGTCGCAATTTGGAAGAATGTCGCCTATTGTCAAAAAAACCCACTTTTGAATATTGGACATTCATAGGAATGGCCGGAATAGTGTTCCCCAATAATTTTTTTTCGCAAATTTTCTACCATTTTCGGAAAAAGAAGCAAAGTCCTTTTTAAAATTTCAAAAGTCGAAATTTGGAAGAATGTCGCCTATTGTCAAAAAAACACACTTTTGCGACTTTTGAATATTGGAGATTCATAGAAATGGCCTGAGGAGTGTTCTCCAATAATTTTTTTCGCCCATCACCCACCATTTTCGAAAAAAGGAGCAAAGTCCTTTTTAAAATTTCAAAAGTCCAAATTTGGAAAAAATTTCTCCTATTTTCAAAAAAAAACAAAACACTGTTGCGACTTTTGAATGTTGGACATTCATAGAAATGGCCGGAATAGTGTTCCCCAATAATTTTTTTCGCAACTTGTCTACCATTTTCGGAAAAAAGAGCAAAGTCCTTTTCAATATATAAAAGTCGAAATTTGGAAAAATGTCGCCTATTTTCAATAAAACACACTGTTGCGACTTTTGAATATTGGACATTCATAGAAATGGCCTGAGGAGTGTTCTCCAATTTTTTTTTTCGCCCATCACCTACCATTTTCGGAAAAAGGAGCAAAGTCCTTTTCAATATATAAAAGTCGAAATTTGGAAAAATGTAGCCTATTTTCAAAAAAACAAACTGTTGCCACTTTTGAATATTGGACATTCACAGAAATAGCCTGAGAGCGTTTTCTAAAAATTTTTTTTCGCCCATCTCCTACCATTTTCGAAAAAAGGAGCAAAGTCCTTCTTAAAATTTCAAAAGTCGAAATTTGGAAATATTTCGCCTATTTACAAAAAAACACACTGTTGTGACTTTTGAATATTGGACATTCATAGAAATGGCCTGAGGAGTGTTCTCCAATTTTTTTTTTCGCCCATCACCTACCATTTTCGGAAAAAGGAGCAAAGTATTTTTTAAAATTTCAAAAGTCGAAATTTGGAAAAATTTCGCCTATTTTCAAAAAACACACTGTTGCGACTTTTGAATATTGGACATTCATAGAAATGGCCGGAAGAGTGTTTCCCAATAATGTTTTTTCGCAAATTTTCTACCATTTTCGGAAAAAGGAGCAAAGTCCTTTTTAAAATTTAAAAAGTCGAAATATGGAAGAATGTCGCCTATTGTCAAAAAAGACACACTTTTGAATATTGGACATTCATAGGAATGGCCGGAATAGTGTTCCCCAATAATGTTTTTTCGCCCATCTCCTACAATTTTCAGAAAAAGGAGCAAAGTCCTTTTTAAAATTTCAGAAGTCGAAATTTGGAAGAATGTCGCCTATTGTCATAAAAACACACTTTTGAATATTGGACTTTCATAAAAATGGCCGGAAGAGTGTTCCCCAATAATGTTTTTTCGCCTATCTCCTTTAATTTTCGGATTTTCGGAAAAAGGAGCAAAGTCCTTCTTAAAATTTCAAAAGTCGAAATTTGGAAAAATTTCGCCTATTTACAAAAAAACACACTGTTGTGACTTTTGAATATTGGACATTCATAGAAATGGCCTGAGGAGTGTTCTCCAATACTTTTTTTTACCCATCACCTACCATTTTCGGAAAAAGGAGCAAAGTATTTTTTAAAATTTCAAAAGTCGAAATTTGGAAAAATTTCGCCTATTTTCAAAAAACACACTGTTGCGACTTTTGAATATTGGACATTCATAGAAATGGCCGGAAGAGTGTTTCCCAATAATGTTTTTTCGCAAATTTTCTACCATTTTCGGAAAAAGGAGCAAAGTCCTTTTTAAAATTTCAAAAGTCGAAATTTGGAAGAATGTCGCCTATTGTCAAAAAAACACACTTTTGAATATTGGACATTCATAGGAATGGCCGGAGGAGTGTTCTCCAATAATTTTTTTTCGCAAATTTTCTACCATTTTCGGAAAAAGGAGCAAAGTCCTTTTTAAAATTTCAAAAGTCGAAATTTGGAAGAATGTCGCCTATTGTCAAAAAAACACACTTTTAAATATTGGACATTGATAGGAATGGCCGGAATAGTGTTCTCCAATAATTTTTTTTCGCAAATTTTCTACCATTTTCGGAAAAAGGAGCAAAGTCCTTTTTAAAATTTCAAAAGTCGAAATTTGGAAGAATGTCGCCTATTGTCAAAAAAACACACTTTTGAATATTGGACATTCATAGAAATGGCCGGAGGAGTGTTCTCCAATAATTTTTTTTCGCAAATTTTCTACCATTTTCGGAAAAAGGAGCAAAGTCCTTTTTAAAATTTCAAAAGTCGCAATTTGGAAGAATGTCGCCTATTGTCAAAAAAACACACTTTTGAATAATGGACATTCATAGGAATGGCCGCAATAGTGTTCTCCAATAATTTTTTTTCGCAAATTTTCTACCATTTTCGGAAAAAGGAGCAAAGTCCTTTTTAAAATTTCAAAAGTCGAAATTTGGAAGAATGTCGCCTATTGTCAAAAAACACACTTTTGAATATTGGACATTCATAGAAATGGCCGGAGGAGTGTTCTCCAATAATTTTTTTTCGCAAATTTTCTACCATTTTCGGAAAAAGGAGCAAAGTCCTTTTTAAAATTTCAAAAGTCGAAATTTGGAAAAATTTCGCCTATTTTCAAAAAACACACTGTTGCGACTTTTGAATATTGGACATTCATAGAAATGGCCGGAAGAGTGTTCCCCAATAATGTTTTTTCGCAAATTTTTTACCATTTTCGGAGAAAGGAGCAAAGTCTTTTTTAAATTTCAAAAGTCGAAATTTTGAAGAATGTCGCCTATTGTCAAAAAAACACACTTTTAAATATTGGACATTGATAGGAATGGCCGGAATAGTGTTCTCCAATAATTTTTTTTCGCAAATTTTCTACCATTTTCGGAAAAAGGAGCAAAGTCCTTTTTAAAATTTCAAAAGTCGAAATTTGGAAGAATGTCGCCTATTGTCAAAAAAACACACTTTTGAATATTGGACATTCATAGAAATGGCCGGAGGAGTGTTCTCCAATAATTTTTTTTCGCAAATTTTCTACCATTTTCGGAAAAAGGAGCAAAGTCCTTTTTAAAATTTCAAAAGTCGCAATTTAGAAGAATGTCGCCTATTGTCAAAAAAACACACTTTTGAATAATGGACATTCATAGGAATGGCCGCAATAGTGTTCCCCCATAATGTTTTTTCGCAAATTTTTTACCATTTTCGGAAAAAGGAGCAAAGTCTTTTTTAAATTTCAAAAGTCGAAATTTTGAAGAATGTCGCCTATTGTCAAAAAAACACACTTTTAAATATTGGACATTGATAGGAATGGCCGGAATAGTGTTCTCCAATAATTTTTTTTCGCAAATTTTCTACCATTTTCGGAAAAAGGAGCAAAGTCCTTTTTAAAATTTCAAAAGTCGAAATTTGGAAGAATGTCGCCTATTGTCAAAAAAACACACTTTTGAATATTGGACATTCATAGAAATGGCCGGAAGAGTGTTCCCCAATAATGTTTTTTCGCAAATTTTCTACCATTTTCGGAAAAAGGAGCAAAGTCCTTTTTAAAAATTCAAAAGTCGAAATTTGGAAGAATTTCGCCTATTGTCAAAAAAACACACTTTTGAGTATTGGATATTCATAGGAATGGTCGGAGGAGTGTTCTCCAATAATTTTTTTTCGCAAATTTTCTACCATTTTCGGAAAAAGGAGCAAAGTCCTTTTTAAAATTTCAAAAGTCGAAATTTGGAAGAATGTCGCCTATTGTCAAAAAAACACACTTTTGAATATTGGACATTCATAGAAATGGCCGGAAGAGTGTTCCCCAATAATGTTTTTTCGCAAATTTTCTACCATTTTCGGAAAAAGGAGCAAAGTCCTTTTTAAAAATTCAAAAGTCGAAATTTGGAAGAATTTCGCCTATTGTCAAAAAAACACACTTTTGAATATTGGACATTCATAGGAATGGCCGGAATAGTGTTCCCCAATAATTTTTTTTCCCAAATTTTTTACCATTTTCGGAAAAAGGAGCAAAGTCCTTTTTAAAATTTCAAAAGTCGAAATTTGGAAGAATGTCGCCTATTGTCAAAAAAACACACTTTTTAATATTGGACATTCATAGGAATGGCCGGAATAGTGTTCCCCAATAAAGTTTTTTCGCCCATCTCCTACAATTTTCGGAAAAAGGAGCAAAGTCCTTTTTAAAATTTCAAAAGTCGAAATTTGGAAAAATTTCGCCTATTTTCAAAAAAACACACTGTTGCGATTTTGAATATTGGACATTCATAGAATTGGCCTGAGGAGTGTTCTCCAATAATTTTTTTTGCCCATCACCTACAATTTTCGGAAAATGGAGCAAAGTCCTTTTTAAAAATTCAAAAGTCGAAATTTGGAAGAATTTCGCCTATTGTCAAAAAAACACACTTTTGAATATTGGACATTCATAGGAATGGCCGGAATAGTGTTCCCCAATAATTTTTTTTCCCAAATTTTTTACCATTTTCGGAAAAAGGAGCAAAGTCCTTTTTAAAATTTCAAAAGTCGAAATTTGGAAGAATGTCGCCTATTGTCAAAAAAACACACTTTTGAATATTGGACATTCATAGAAATGGCCGGAAGAGTGTTCCCCAATAATGTTTTTTTGCCCATCTCCTACAATTTTCGGAAAAAGGAGCAAAGTCCTTTTTAAAATTTCAAAAGTCGAAATTTGGAAGAATGTCGCCTATTGTCAAAAAAACACACTTTTGAATACTGGACATTCATAGGAATGGCCGGAATAGTGTTCCCCAATAATTTTTTTTCGCAAACTTTTTACCATTTTCGGAAAAAGGTAAAAAAAGTCCTTTTTAAAATTTCAAAAGCCGAAATTTGGAAGAATGTCGCCTATTGTCAAAAAAACACACTTTTGAATATTGGACATTCATAGAAATGGCCGGAATAGTGTTCCCCAATAATTTTTTTTCGCAAATTTTCTACCATTTTCGGAAAAAGGAGCAAAGTCCTTTTTAAAATTTCAAAAGTCGAAATTTGGAAGAATGTCGCCTATTGTCACAAAAACACACTTTTGAATATTGGACATTCATAGAAATGGCCGGAAGAGTGTTCCCCAATAATGTTTTTTCGCCCATCTCCTACAATTTTCGGAAAATGGAGCAAAGTATTTTTTAAAATTTCAAAAGTCGAAATTTGGAAAAATTTCGCCTATTTCCAAAAAAACACACTGTTGCGGCTTTTGAATATTGGACACTCATAGAAATGGCCGGAAGAGTGTTCCCCAATAATGTTTTTTCGCCCATCTCCTACAATTTTCGGAAAATGGAGCAAAGTATTTTTTAAAATTTCAAAAGTCGAAATTTGGAAAAATTTCGCCTATTTCCAAAAAAACACACTGTTGCGACTTTTGAATATTGGACATTCATAGAAATGGCCGGAAGAGTGTTCTCCAATAATTTTTTTCGCCCATCACCCACCATTTTCGGAAAAAGGAGCAAAGTCTTTTTTAAAATTTCAAAAGCCCAAATTTGGAAAAATGTAGCCTATTTTCAAAAAAACAAACTGTTGCCACTTTTGAATATTGGACATTCACAGAAATAGCCTGAGAGCGTTTTCTAAAAATTTTTTTTCGCCCATCTCCTACCATTTTCGAAAAAAGGAGCAAAGTCCTTTTTAAAATTTCAAAAGTCGAAATTTGGAAGAATGTCGCCTATTGTCAAAAAAACACACTTTTGAATATTGGACATTCATAGAAATGGCCGGAAGAGTGTTCCCCAATAATGTTTTTTCGCCCATCTCCTACAATTTTCGGAAAAAGGAGCAAAGTCCTTTTTAAAATTTCAAAAGTCCAAATTTGGAAAAAATTTCTCCTATTTTCAAAAAAAAACAAAACACTGTTGCGACTTTTGAATGTTGGACATTCATAGAAATGGCCGGAATAGTGTTCCCCAATAATTTTTTTCGCAACTTGTCTACCATTTTCGGAAAAAAGAGCAAAGTCCTTTTCAATATATAAAAGTCGAAATTTGGAAAAATGTCGCCTATTTTCAATAAAACACACTGTTGCGACTTTTGAATATTGGAGATTCATAGAAATGGCCTGAAGAGTGTTCTCCAATAATTTTTTTCGCCCATCACCCACCATTTTCGGAAAAAGGAGCAAAGTCTTTTTTAAAATTTCAAAAGCTCAAATTTGGAAAAATGTAGCCTATTTTCAAAAAAACAAACTGTTGCCACTTTTGAATATTGGACATTCACAGAAATAGCCTGAGAGCGTTTTCTAAAAATTTTTTTTCGCCCATCTCCTACCATTTTCGAAAAAAGGAGCAAAGTCCTTCTTAAAATTTCAAAAGTCGAAATTTGGAAATATTTCGCCTATTTACAAAAAAACACACTGTTGTGACTTTTGAATATTGGACATTCATAGAAATGGCCTGAGGAGTGTTCTCCAATTTTTTTTTTCGCCCATCACCTACCATTTTCGGAAAAAGGAGCAAAGTATTTTTTAAAATTTCAAAAGTCGAAATTTGGAAAAATTTCGCCTATTTTCAAAAAACACACTGTTGCGACTTTTGAATATTGGACATTCATAGAAATGGCCGGAAGAGTGTTTCCCAATAATGTTTTTTCGCAAATTTTCTACCATTTTCGGAAAAAGGAGCAAAGTCCTTTTTAAAATTTAAAAAGTCGAAATATGGAAGAATGTCGCCTATTGTCAAAAAAGACACACTTTTGAATATTGAACATTCATAGGAATGGCCGGAATAGTGTTCCCCAATAATGTTTTTTCGCCCATCTCCTACAATTTTCAGAAAAAGGAGCAAAGTCCTTTTTAAAATTTCAGAAGTCGAAATTTGGAAGAATGTCGCCTATTGTCATAAAAACACACTTTTGAATATTGGACTTTCATAAAAATGGCCGGAAGAGTGTTCCCCAATAATGTTTTTTCGCCTATCTCCTTTAATTTTCGGATTTTCGGAAAAAGGAGCAAAGTCCTTCTTAAAATTTCAAAAGTCGAAATTTGGAAAAATTTCGCCTATTTACAAAAAAACACACTGTTGTGACTTTTGAATATTGGACATTCATAGAAATGGCCTGAGGAGTGTTCTCCAATACTTTTTTTTACCCATCACCTACCATTTTCGGAAAAAGGAGCAAAGTATTTTTTAAAATTTCAAAAGTCGAAATTTGGAAAAATTTCGCCTATTTTCAAAAAACACACTGTTGCGACTTTTGAATATTGGACATTCATAGAAATGGCCGGAAGAGTGTTTCCCAATAATGTTTTTTCGCAAATTTTCTACCATTTTCGGAAAAAGGAGCAAAGTCCTTTTTAAAATTTCAAAAGTCGAAATTTGGAAGAATGTCGCCTATTGTCAAAAAAACACACTTTTGAATATTGGACATTCATAGGAATGGCCGGAGGAGTGTTCTCCAATAATTTTTTTTCGCAAATTTTCTACCATTTTCGGAAAAAGGAGCAAAGTCCTTTTTAAAATTTCAAAAGTCGAAATTTGGAAGAATGTCGCCTATTGTCAAAAAAACACACTTTTGAATATTGGACATTCATAGAAATGGCCGGAAGAGTGTTCCCCAATAATGTTTTTTCGCAAATTTTTTACCATTTTCGGAAAAAGGAGCAAAGTCTTTTTTAAATTTCAAAAGTCGAAATTTTGAAGAATGTCGCCTATTGTCAAAAAAACACACTTTTGAATATTGGACATTGATAGGAATGGCCGGAATAGTGTTCTCCAATAATTTTTTTTCGCAAATTTTCTACCATTTTCGGAAAAAGGAGCAAAGTCCTTTTTAAAATTTCAAAAGTCGAAATTTGGAAGAATGTCGCCTATTGTCAAAAAAACACACTTTTGAATATTGGACATTCATAGAAATGGCCGGAGGAGTGTTCTCCAATAATTTTTTTTCGCAAATTTTCTACCATTTTCGGAAAAAGGAGCAAAGTCCTTTTTAAAATTTCAAAAGTCGCAATTTGGAAGAATGTCGCCTATTGTCAAAAAAACACACTTTTGAATAATGGACATTCATAGGAATGGCCGCAATAGTGTTCCCCCATAATGTTTTTTCGCAAATTTTTTACCATTTTCGGAAAAAGGAGCAAAGTCTTTTTTAAATTTCAAAAGTCGAAATTTTGAAGAATGTCGCCTATTGTCAAAAAAACACACTTTTAAATATTGGACATTGATAGGAATGGCCGGAATAGTGTTCTCCAATAATTTTTTTTCGCAAATTTTTTACCATTTTCGGAAAAAGGAGCAAAGTCCTTTTTAAAATTTCAAAAGTCGAAATTTGGAAGAATGTCGCCTATTGTCAAAAAAACACACTTTTGAATATTGGACATTCATAGAAATGGCCGGAAGAGTGTTCCCCAATAATGTATTTTCGCAAATTTTCTACCATTTTCGGAAAAAGGAGCAAAGTCCTTTTTAAAAATTCAAAAGTCGAAATTTGGAAGAATTTCGCCTATTGTCAAAAAAACACACTTTTGAATATTGGATATTCATAGGAATGGCCGGAGGAGTGTTCTCCAATAATTTTTTTTCGCAAATTTTCTACCATTTTCGGAAAAAGGAGCAAAGTCCTTTTTAAAATTTCAAAAGTCGAAATTTGGAAGAATGTCGCCTATTGTCAAAAAAACACACTTTTGAATATTGGACATTCATAGAAATGGCCGGAAGAGTGTTCCCCAATAATGTTTTTTCGCAAATTTTCTACCATTTTCGGAAAAAGGAGCAAAGTCCTTTTTAAAATTTCAAAAGTCGAAATTTGGAAGAATTTCGCCTATTGTCAAAAAAACACACTTTTGAATATTGGACATTCATAGGAATGGCCGGAATAGTGTTCCCCAATAATTTTTTTTCCCAAATTTTTTACCATTTTCGGAAAAAGGAGCAAAGTCCTTTTTAAAATTTCAAAAGTCGAAATTTGGAAGAATGTCGCCTATTGTCAAAAAAACACACTTTTGAATATTGGACATTCATAGAAATGGCCGGAAGAGTGTTCCCCAATAATGTTTTTTCGCCCATCTCCTACAATTTTCGGAAAAAGGAGCAAAGTCCTTTTTAAAATTTCAAAAGTCGAAATTTGGAAAAATTTCGCCTATATTCAAAAAAACACACTGTTGCGATTTTGAATATTGGACATTCATAGAAATGGCCTGAGGAGTGTTCTCCAATAATTTTTTTTTGCCCATCACCTACAATTTTCGGAAAATGGAGCAAAGTATTTTTTAAAATTTCAAAAGTGGAAATTTGGAATAATTTCGCCTATTTCAAAAAAAACACACTGTTGCGGCTTTTGAATATTGGACACTCATAGAAATGGCCGGAAGAGTGTTCCCCAATAATGTTTTTTCGCCCATCTCCTACAATTTTCGGAAAAAGGAGCAAAGTCCTTTTTAAAATTTCAAAAGTCGAAATTTGGAAGAATGTCGCCTATTGTCAAAAAAACACACTTTTGAATATTGGACATTCATAGGAATGGCCGGAATAGTGTTCCCCAATAATTTTTTTTCGCAAACTTTTTACCATTTTCGGAAAAAGGTAAAAAAAGTCCTTTTTAAAATTTCAAAAGCCGAAATTTGGAAGAATGTCGCCTATTGTCAAAAAAACACACTTTTGTATATTGGACATTCATAGAAATGGCCGGAATAGTGTTCCCCAATAATTTTTTTTCGCAAATTTTCTACCATTTTCGGAAAAAGGAGCAAAGTCCTTTTTAAAATTTCAAAAGTCGAAATTTGGAAGAATGTCGCCTATTGTCACAAAAACACACTTTTGAATATTGGACATTCATAGAAATGGCCGGAAGAGTGTTCCCCAATAATGTTTTTTCGCC
Source organism: Epicampocera succincta (assembly GCA_932526305.1). Lineage (NCBI taxonomy): Eukaryota > Metazoa > Arthropoda > Insecta > Diptera > Tachinidae > Epicampocera > Epicampocera succincta. The sequence goes on along the minus strand of OW052038.1, from coordinate 26,044,886 downwards.
CATCTCCTACAATTTTCGGAAAATGGAGCAAAGTATTTTTTAAAATTTCAAAAGTCGAAATTTGGAAAAATTTCGCCTATTTCCAAAAAAACACACTGTTGCGGCTTTTGAATATTGGACACTCATAGAAATGGCCGGAAGAGTGTTGCCCAATAATGTTTTTTCGCCCATCTCCTACAATTTTCGGAAAATGGAGCAAAGTATTTTTTAAAATTTCAAAAGTCGAAATTTGGAAAAATTTCGCCTATTTCCAAAAAAACACACTGTTGCGACTTTTGAATATTGGACATTCATAGAAATGGCCGGAAGAGTGTTTCCCAATAATGTTTTTTCGCAAATTTTCTACCATTTTCGGAAAAAGGAGCAAAGTCCTTTTTAAAATTTCAAAAGTCGAAATATGGAAGAATGTCGCCTATTGTCAAAAAAACACACTTTTGAATATTGGACCTTCATAGGAATGGCCGGAGGAGTGTTCTCCAATTTTTTTTTTTCGCAAATTTTCTACCATTTTCGGAAAAAGGAGCAAAGTCCTTTTTAAAATTTCAAAAGTCGAAATATGGAAGAATGTCGCCTATTGTCAAAAAAACACACTTTTGAATATTGGACATTCATAGGAATGGCCGGAGGAGTGTTCTCCAATAATTTTTTTTCGCAAATTTTCTACCATTTTCGGAAAAAGGAGCAAAGTCCTTTTTAAAATTTCAAAAGTCGAAATTTGGAAGAATGTCGCCTATTGTCACAAAAACACACTTTTGAATATTGGACATTCATAGAAATGGCCGGAAGAGTGTTCCCCAATAATTTTTTTTCGCAAAGGATCAAAGTCCTTTGGAAGAATGTCGCCTATTTTCAAAAAAACACACTTTTGAATATTGGACATTCATAGGAATGGCCGGAATCGTGTTCTCCAATAATTTTTTTTTCCCAAATTTTCTACCATTTTCGGAAAAAGGAGCAAATTCCTTTTTAAAATTTCAAAAGTCGCAATTTGGAAGAATGTCGCCTATTGTCAAAAAAACACACTTTTGAATAATGGACATTCATAGGAATGGCCGCAATAGTGTTCCCCCATAATGTTTTTTCGCAAATTTTTTACCATTTTCGGAAAAAGGAGCAAAGTCTTTTTTAAATTTCAAAAGTCGAAATTTTGAAGAATGTCGCCTATTGTCAAAAAAACACACTTTTGAATATTGGACATTGATAGGAATGGCCGGAATAGTGTTCCCCAATAATTTTTTTTCGCAAATTTTCTACCATTTTCGGAAAAAGGAGCAAAGTCCTTCTTAAAATTTCAAAAGTCGAAATTTGGAAAAATTTCGCCTATTTTCAAAAAAACACACTGTTGCGACTTTTGAATATTGGACATTCATAGAAATGGCCTGAGGAGTGTTATCCAATAATTTTTTTCGCCCATCGCCTACATTTTTCGGAAAAAGGAGCAAAGTCCTTTTTAAAATTTCAAAAGTCGAAATTTGGAAGAATGTCGCCTATTGTCAAAAAAACACACTTTTGAATATTGGACATTCATAGGAATGGCCGGAATAGTGTTCCCCAATAATTTTTTTTCGCAAATTTTCTACCATTTTCGGAAAAAGGAGCAAAGTCCTTTTTAAAATTTCAAAAGTCGAAATTTGGAAGAATGTCGCCTATTGTCAAAAAAACACACTTTTGAATATTGGACATTCATAGGAATGGCCGGAATAGTGTTCCCCAATAAAGTTTTTTCGCCCATCTCCTACAATTTTCGGAAAAAGGAGCAAAGTTCAAAATTTCAAAAGTCGAAATTTGGAAGAATGTCGCCTATTGTCATAAAAACACACTTTTGAATATTGGACATTCATAGAAATGGCCGGAAGAGTGTTCCCCAATAATGTTTTTTCGCCCATCTCCTACAATTTTCGGAAAAAGGAGCAAAGTCCTTTTTAAAATTTCAAAAGTCGAAATTTGGAAGAATTTCGCCTATTGTCAAAAAAACACACTTTTGAATATTGGACATTCATAGGAATGGCCGGAATAGTGTTCCCCAATAATTTTTTTTCCCAAATTTTTTACCATTTTCGGAAAAAGGAGCAAAGTCCTTTTTAAAATTTCAAAAGTCGAAATTTGGAAGAATGTCGCCTATTGTCAAAAAAACACACTTTTGAATATTGGACATTCATAGAAATGGCCGGAAGAGTGTTCCCCAATAATGTTTTTTCGCCCATCTCCTACAATTTTCGGAAAAAGGAGCAAAGTCCTTTTTAAAATTTCAAAAGTCGAAATTTGGAAAAATTTCGCCTATATTCAAAAAAACACACTGTTGCGATTTTGAATATTGGACATTCATAGAAATGGCCTGAGGAGTGTTCTCCAATAACTTTTTTTTGCCCATCACCTACAATTTTCGGAAAATGGAGCAAAGTATTTTTTAAAATTTCAAAAGTGGAAATTTGGAATAATTTCGCCTATTTCAAAAAAAACACACTGTTGCGGCTTTTGAATATTGGACACTCATAGAAATGGCCGGAAGAGTGTTCCCCAATAATGTTTTTTCGCCCATCTCCTACAATTTTCGGAAAAAGGAGCAAAGTCCTTTTTAAAATTTCAAAAGTCGAAATTTGGAAGAATGTCGCCTATTGTCAAAAAAACACACTTTTGAATATTGGACATTCATAGGAATGGCCGGAATAGTGTTCCCCAATAATTTTTTTTCGCAAACTTTTTACCATTTTCGGAAAAAGGTAAAAAAAGTCCTTTTTAAAATTTCAAAAGCCGAAATTTGGAAGAATGTCGCCTATTGTCAAAAAAACACACTTTTGTATATTGGACATTCATAGAAATGGCCGGAATAGTGTTCCCCAATAATTTTTTTTCGCAAATTTTCTACCATTTTCGGAAAAAGGAGCAAAGTCCTTTTTAAAATTTCAAAAGTCGAAATTTGGAAGAATGTCGCCTATTGTCACAAAAACACACTTTTGAATATTGGACATTCATAGAAATGGCCGGAAGAGTGTTCCCCAATAATGTTTTTTCGCCCATCTCCTACAATTTTCGGAAAATGGAGCAAAGTATTTTTTAAAATTTCAAAAGTCGAAATTTGGAAAAATTTCGCCTATTTCCAAAAAAACACACTGTTGCGGCTTTTGAATATTGGACACTCATAGAAATGGCCGGAAGAGTGTTGCCCAATAATGTTTTTTCGCCCATCTCCTACAATTTTCGGAAAATGGAGCAAAGTATTTTTTAAAATTTCAAAAGTCGAAATTTGGAAAAATTTCGCCTATTTCCAAAAAAACACACTGTTGCGACTTTTGAATATTGGACATTCATAGAAATGGCCGGAAGAGTGTTTCCCAATAATGTTTTTTCGCAAATTTTCTACCATTTTCGGAAAAAGGAGCAAAGTCCTTTTTAAAATTTCAAAAGTCGAAATATGGAAGAATGTCGCCTATTGTCAAAAAAACACACTTTTGAATATTGGACCTTCATAGGAATGGCCGGAGGAGTGTTCTCCAATAATTTTTTTTCGCAAATTTTCTACCATTTTCGGAAAAAGGAGCAAAGTCCTTTTTAAAATTTCAAAAGTCGAAATATGGAAGAATGTCGCCTATTGTCAAAAAAACACACTTTTGAATATTGGACATTCATAGGAATGGCCGGAGGAGTGTTCTCCAATAATTTTTTTTCGCAAATTTTCTACCATTTTCGGAAAAAGGAGCAAAGTCCTTTTTAAAATTTCAAAAGTCGAAATTTGGAAGAATGTCGCCTATTGTCACAAAAACACACTTTTGAATATTGGACATTCATAGAAATGGCCGGAAGAGTGTTCCCCAATAATTTTTTTTCGCAAAGGATCAAAGTCCTTTGGAAGAATGTCGCCTATTTTCAAAAAAACACACTTTTGAATATTGGACATTCATAGGAATGGCCGGAATCGTGTTCTCCAATAATTTTTTTTTCCCAAATTTTCTACCATTTTCGGAAAAAGGAGCAAATTCCTTTTTAAAATTTCAAAAGTCGCAATTTGGAAGAATGTCGCCTATTGTCAAAAAAACACACTTTTGAATAATGGACATTCATAGGAATGGCCGCAATAGTGTTCCCCCATAATGTTTTTTCGCAAATTTTTTACCATTTTCGGAAAAAGGAGCAAAGTCTTTTTTAAATTTCAAAAGTCGAAATTTTGAAGAATGTCGCCTATTGTCAAAAAAACACACTTTTGAATATTGGACATTCATAGGAATGGCCGGAATAGTGTTCCCCAATAATTTTTTTTCGCAAATTTTCTACCATTTTCGGAAAAAGGAGCAAAGTCCTTCTTAAAATTTCAAAAGTCGAAATTTGGAAAAATTTCGCCTATTTTCAAAAAAACACACTGTTGCGACTTTTGAATATTGGACATTCATAGAAATGGCCTGAGGAGTGTTATCCAATAATTTTTTTCGCCCATCGCCTACATTTTTCGGAAAAAGGAGCAAAGTCCTTTTTAAAATTTCAAAAGTCGAAATTTGGAAGAATGTCGCCTATTGTCAAAAAAACACACTTTTGAATATTGGACATTCATAGGAATGGCCGGAATAGTGTTCCCCAATAATTTTTTTTCGCAAATTTTCTACCATTTTCGGAAAAAGGAGCAAAGTCCTTTTTAAAATTTCAAAAGTCGAAATTTGGAAGAATGTCGCCTATTGTCAAAAAAACACACTTTTGAATATTGGACATTCATAGGAATGGCCGGAATAGTGTTCCCCAATAAAGTTTTTTTGCCCATCTCCTACAATTTTCGGAAAAAGGAGCAAAGTTCAAAATTTCAAAAGTCGAAATTTGGAAGAATGTCGCCTATTGTCATAAAAACACACTTTTGAATATTGGACATTCATAGAAATGGCCGGAAGAGTGTTCCCATTTAATGTTTTTTCGCCTATCTCCTTTAATTTTCGGATTTTCGGAAAAAGGAGCAAAGTCCTTCTTAAAATTTCAAAAGTCGAAATTTGGAAAAATTTCGCCTATTTTCAAAAAACACACTGTTGCGACTTTTGAATATTGGACATTCATAGGAATGGCCGGAGGAGTGTTCTCCAATAATTTTTTTTCGCAAATTTTCTACCATTTTCGGAAAAAGGAGCAAAGTCCTTTTTAAAATTTCAAAAGTCGAAATTTGGAAGAATGTCGCCTATTGTCAAAAAAACACACTTTTGAATATTGGAAATTCATAGAAATGGCCGGAAGAGTGTTCCCCAATAATGTTTTTTCGCAAATTTTCTACCATTTTCGGAAAAAGGAGCAAAGTCCTTTTTAAAAATTCAAAAGTCGAAATTTGGAAGAATTTCGCCTATTGTCAAAAAAACACACTTTTGAGTATTGGATATTCATAGGAATGGCCGGAATAGTGTTCCCCAATAATTTTTTTTCCCAAATTTTTTACCATTTTCGGAAAAAGGAGCAAAGTCCTTTTTAAATTTCAAAAGTCGAAATTTGGATGAATGTCGCCTATTGTCAAAAAACACACTTTTGAATATTGGACATTCATAGGAATGGCCGGAATAGTGTTCCCCAATAATTTTTTTCCCCAAATTTTCTACCATTTTCGGAAAAAGGAGCAAAGTCCTTTTTAAAATTTCAAAAGTCGCAATTTGGAAGAATGTCGCCTATTGTCAAAAAAACCCACTTTTGAATATTGGACATTCATAGGAATGGCCGGAATAGTGTTGCCCAATAATTTTTTTTCGCAAATTTTCTACCATTTTCGGAAAAAGAAGCAAAGTCCTTTTTAAAATTTCAAAAGTCGAAATTTGGAAGAATGTCGCCTATTGTCAAAAAAACACACTTTTGCGACTTTTGAATATTGGAGATTCATAGAAATGGCCTGAGGAGTGTTCTCCAATAATTTTTTTCGCCCATCACCCACCATTTTCGAAAAAAGGAGCAAAGTCCTTTTTAAAATTTCAAAAGTCCAAATTTGGAAAAAATTTCGCCTATTTTCAAAAAAAAAAAAAACACTGTTGCGACTTTTGAATGTTGGACATTCATAGAAATGGCCGGAATAGTGTTCCCCAATAATTTTTTTCGCAACTTGTCTACCATTTTCGGAAAAAAGAGCAAAGTCCTTTTCAATATATAAAAGTCGAAATTTGGAAAAATGTCGCCTATTTTCAATAAAACACACTGTTGCGACTTTTGAATATTGGAGATTCATAGAAATGGCCTGAAGAGTGTTCTCCAATAATTTTTTTCGCCCATCACCCACCATTTTCGGAAAAAGGAGCAAAGTCTTTTTTAAAATTTCAAAAGCCCAAATTTGGAAAAATGTAGCCTATTTTCAAAAAAACAAACTGTTGCCACTTTTGAATATTGGACATTCACAGAAATATCCTGAGAGCGTTTTCTAAAAATTTTTTTTCGCCCACCTCCTACCATTTTCGAAAAAAGGAGCAAAGTCCTTCTTAAAATTTCAAAAGTCGAAATTTGGAAATATTTCGCCTATTTACAAAAAAACACACTGTTGTGACTTTTGAATATTGGACATTCATAGAAATGGCCTGAGGAGTGTTCTCCAATTTTTTTTTTCGCCCATCACCTACCATTTTCGGAAAAAGGAGCAAAGTATTTTTTAAAATTTCAAAAGTCGAAATTTGGAAAAATTTCGCCTATTTTCAAAAAACACACTGTTGCGACTTTTGAATATTGGACATTCATAGAAATGGCCGGAAGAGTGTTTCCCAATAATGTTTTTTCGCAAATTTTCTACCATTTTCGGAAAAAGGAGCAAAGTCCTTTTTAAAATTTAAAAAGTCGAAATATGGAAGAATGTCGCCTATTGTCAAAAAAGACACACTTTTGAATATTGGACATTCATAGGAATGGCCGGAATAGTGTTCCCCAATAATGTTTTTTCGCCCATCTCCTACAATTTTCAGAAAAAGGAGCAAAGTCCTTTTTAAAATTCCAGAAGTCGAAATTTGGAAGAATGTCGCCTATTGTCAAAAAAAGACACTTTTGAATATTGGATATTCATAGGAATGGCCGGAATAGTGTTCCCCAATAATTTTTTTTCCCAAATTTTTTACCATTTTCGGAAAAAGGAGCAAAGTCCTTTTTAAAATTTCAAAAGTCGAAATTTGGAAGAATGTCGCCTATTGTCAAAAAAACACACTTTTGAATATTGGACATTCATAGGAATGGCCGGAGGAGTGTTCTCCAATAATTTTTTTTCGCAAATTTTTTACCATTTTCGGAAAAAGGAGCAAAGTCCTTTTTAAAATTTCAAAAGTCGAAATTTGGAAAAATTTCGCCTATTTACAAAAAAACACACTGTTGTGACTTTTGAATATTGGACATTCATAGAAATGGCCTGAGGAGTGTTCTCCAATACTTTTTTTTACCCATCACCTACCATTTTCGGAAAAAGGAGCAAAGTATTTTTTAAAATTTCAAAAGTCGAAATTTGGAAAAATTTCGCCTATTTTCAAAAAACACACTGTTGTGACTTTTGAATATTGGACATTCATAGAAATGGCCGGAAGAGTGTTTCCCAATAATGTTTTTTCGCAAATTTTCTACCATTTTCGGAAAAAGGAGCAAAGTCCTTTTTAAAATTTCAAAAGTCGAAATTTGGAAGAATGTCGCCTATTGTCAAAAAAACACACTTTTGAATATTGGACATTCATAGGAATGGCCGGAGGAGTGTTCTCCAATAATTTTTTTTCGCAAATTTTCTACCATTTTCGGAAAAAGGAGCAAAGTCCTTTTTAAAATTTCAAAAGTCGAAATTTGGAAGAATGTCGCCTATTGTCAAAAAACACACTTTTGAATATTGGACATTCATAGAAATGGCCGGAAGAGTGTTCCCCAATAATGTTTTTTCGCAAATTTTCTACCATTTTCGGAAAAAGGAGCAAAGTCCTTTTTAAACATTCAAAAGTCGAAATTTGGAAGAATTTCGCCTATTGTCAAAAAAACACACTTTTGAATATTGGATATTCATAGGAATGGCCGGAATAGTGTTCCCCAATAATTTTTTTTCCCAAATTTTTTACCATTTTCGGAAAAAGGAGCAAAGTCCTTTTTAAAATTTCAAAAGTCGAAATTTGGAAGAATGTCGCCTATTGTCACAAAAACACACTTTTGAATATTGGACATTCATAGAAATGGCCGGAAGAGTGTTCCCCAATAATGTTTTTTCGCCCATCTCCTACAATTTTCGGAAAAAGGAGCAAAGTCCTTTTTAAAATTTCAAAAGTCGAAATTTGGAAAAATTTCGCCTATTTTCAAAAAAACACACTGTTGCGATTTTGAATATTGGACATTCATAGAAATGGCCTGAGGAGTGTTCTCCAATATTTTTTTTTTCCCATCACCTACAATTTTCGGAAAATGGAGCAAAGTATTTTTTAAAATTTCAAAAGTCGAAATTTGAAAAAATTTCGCCTATTTCAAAAAAAACACACTGTTGCGGCTTTTGAATATTGGACACTCATAGAAATGGCCGGAAGAGTGTTCCCCAATAATGTTTTTTCGCCCATCTCCTACAATTTTCGGAAAATGGAGCAAAGTATTTTTTAAAATTTCAAAAGTCGAAATTTGGAAAAAATTCGCCTATTTCCAAAAAAACACACTGTTGCGACTTTTGAATATTGGACATTCATAGAAATGGCCGGAAGAGTGTTTCCCAATAATGTTTTTTCGCAAATTTTCTACCATTTTCGGAAAAAGGAGCAAAGTCCTTTTTAAAATTTCAAAAGTCGAAATATGGAAGAATGTCGCCTATTGTCAAAAAAACACACTTTTGAATATTGGACCTTCATAGGAATGGCCGGAGCAGTGTTCTCCAATAATTTTTTTTCGCAAATTTTCTACCATTTTCGGAAAAAGGATCAAAGTCCTTTTTAAAATTTCAAAAGTCGAAATATGGAAGAATGTCGCCTATTGTCAAAAAAACACACTTTTGAATATTGGACATTCATAGGAATGGCCGGAGGAGTGTTCTCCAATAATTTTTTTTCGCAAATTTTCTACCATTTTCGGAAAAAGGAGCAAAGTCCTTTTTAAAATTTCAAAAGTCGAAATTTGGAAGAATGTCGCCTATTGTCACAAAAACACACTTTTGAATATTGGACATTCATAGAAATGGCCGGAAGAGTGTTCCCCAATAATTTTTTTTCGCAAAGGATCAAAGTCCTTTGGAAGAATGTCGCCTATTTTCAAAAAAACACACTTTTGAATATTGGACATTCATAGGAATGGCCGGAATCGTGTTCTCCAATAATTTTTTTTTCCCAAATTTTCTACCAATTTCGGAAAAAGGAGCAAATTCCTTTTTAAAATTTCAAAAGTCGCAATTTGGAAGAATGTCGCCTATTGTCAAAAAAACACACTTTTGAATAATGGACATTCATAGGAATGGCCGCAATAGTGTTCCCCCATAATGTTTTTTCGCAAATTTTTTACCATTTTCGGAAAAAGGAGCAAAGTCTTTTTTAAATTTCAAAAGTCGAAATTTTGAAGAATGTCGCCTATTGTCAAAAAAACACACTTTTAAATATTGGACATTGATAGGAATGGCCGGAATAGTGTTCCCCAATAATTTTTTTTCGCAAATTTTCTACCATTTTCGGAAAAAGGAGCAAAGTCCTTCTTAAAATTTCAAAAGTCGAAATTTGGAAAAATTTCGGCTATTTTCAAAAAAACACACTGTTGCGACTTTTGAATATTGGACATTCATAGAAATGGCCTGAGGAGTGTTATCCAATAATTTTTTTCGCCCATCGCCTACATTTTTCGGAAAAAGGAGCAAAGTCCTTTTTAAAATTTCAAAAGTCGAAATTTGGAAGAATGTCGCCGATTGTCAAAAAAACACACTTTTGAATATTGGACATTCATAGGAATGGCCGGAATAGTGTTCCCCAATAATTTTTTTTCGCAAATTTTCTACCATTTTCGGAAAAAGGAGCAAAGTCCTTTTTAAAATTTCAAAAGTCGAAATTTGGAAGAATGTCGCCTATTGTCAAAAAAACACACTTTTGAATATTGGACATTCATAGGAATGGCCGGAATAGTGTTCCCCAATAAAGTTTTTTCGCCCATCTCCTACAATTTTCGGAAAAAGGAGCAAAGTTCTTTTTAAAATTTCAAAAGTCGAAATTTGGAAGAATGTCGCCTATTGTCATAAAAACACACTTTTGAATATTGGACATTCATAGAAATGGCCGGAAGAGTGTTCCCATTTAATGTTTTTTCGCCTATCTCCTTTAATTTTCGGATTTTCGGAAAAAGGAGCAAAGTCCTTCTTAAAATTTCAAAAGTCGAAATTTGGAAAAATTTCGCCAATTTACAAAAAAACACACTGTTGTGACTTTTGAATATTGGACATTCATAGAAATGGCCTGAGGAGTGTTCTCCAATACTTTTTTTCGCCCATCACCTATCATTTTCGGAAAAAGGAGCAAAGTATTTTTTAAAATTTCAAAAGTCGAAATTTGGAAAAATTACGCCTATTTTTAAAAAACACACTGTTGCGACTTTTGAATATTGGACATTCATAGAAATGGCCGGAAGAGTGTTCCCAATAATGTTTTTTCGCAAATTTTCTACCATTTTCGGAAAAAGGAGCAAAGTCCTTTTTAAAATTTCAAAAGTCGAAATATGGAAGAATGTCGCCTATTGTCAAAAAAACACACTTTTGAATATTGGACATTCATAGGAATGGCCGGAATAGTGTTCCCCAATATTTTTTTTTCGCAAATTTTCTACCATTTTCGGAAAAAGGAGCAAAGTCCTTTTTAAAATTTCAAAAGTCGAAATTTGTAAGAATGTCGCCTATTGTCAAAAAAACACACTTTTGAATAATGGACAGTCACAGGAATGGCCGCAATAGTGTTCCCCCATAATGTTTTTTCGCAAATTTTTTACCATTTTCGGAAAAAGGAGCAAAGTCTTTTTTAAATTTCAAAAGTCGAAATTTGGAAGAATGTAGCCTATTGTCAAAAAAACACACTTTTGAATATTGGACATTCATAGGAATGGCCGGAATAGTGTTCCCCAATAATTTTTTTTCGCAAATTTTCTACCATTTTCGGAAAAAGGAGCAAAGTCCTTCTTAAAATTTCAAAAGTCGAAATTTGGAAGAATGTCGCCTATTGTCAAAAAAACACACTTTTGAATATTGGACATTCATAGAAATGGCCGGAAGAGTGTTCCCCAATAATGTTTTTTCGCCCATCTCCTACAATTTTCGGAAAAAGGAGCAAAGTCCTTCTTAAAATTTCAAAAGTCGAAATTTGGAAAAATTTCGCCTATTTTCAAAAAAACAAACTGTTTCGATTTTGAATATTGGACATTCATAGAAATGGCCTGAGGAGTGTTCTCCAATAATTTTTTTCGCCCATCACCTACAATTTTCGGAAAAAGGAGCAAAGTATTCTTTAAAATTTCAAAAGTCGAAATTTGGAAAAATTTCGCCTATTTTCAAAAAACACGCTGTTGCGACTTTTGAATATTGGACATTCATAGAAATGGCCGGAAGAGTGTTCCCCAATAATGTTTTTTCGCCCATCTCCTACAATTTTCGGAAAAAGGAGCAAAGTCCTTTTTAAAATTTCAAAAGTCGAAATTTGGAAAAATTTCGCCTATTTCCAAAAAAACACACTGTTGCGGCTTTTGACTATTGGACATTCATAGAAATGGCCTGAGGAGTGTTCTCCAATACTTTTTTTTCGCCCATCACCTACCATTTTCTGAAAAAGGAGCAAAGTATTTTCTAAAATTTCAAAAGTCGAAATTTGGAAGAATGTCGCCTATTGTCAAAAAAACACACTTTTGAATATTGGACATTCATAGAAATGGCCGGAAGAGTGTTCCCCAATAATGTTTTTTCGCCCATCTCCTACAATTTTCGGAAAAAGGAGCAAAGTATTTTTTAAAATTTCAAAAGTCGAAATTTGGAAAAATTTCGCCTATTTTCAAAAAACACACTGTTGCGACTTTTGAATATTGGACATTCATAGAAATGGCCTGAGGAGTGTTATCCAATAATTTTTTTCGCCCATCACCTATCATTTTCGGAAAAAGGAGCAAAGTATTTTTTAAAATTTCAAAAGTCGAAATTTGGAAAAATTTCGCCTATTTTTAAAAAACACACTGTTGCGACTTTAGAATATTGGACATTCATAGAAATGGCCGGAAGAGTGTTTCCCAATAATGTTTTTTCGCAAATTTTCTACCATTTTCGGAAAAAGGAGCAAAGTCCTTTTTAAAATTTCAAAAGTCGAAATATGGAAGAATGTCGCCTATTGTCAAAAAAACACACTTTTGAATATTGGACATTCATAGGAATGGCCGGAATAGTGTTCCCCAATATTTTTTTTTCGCAAATTTTCTACCATTTTCGGAAAAAGGAGCAAAGTCCTTTTTAAAATTTCAAAAGTCGAAATTTGTAAGAATGTCGCCTATTGTCAAAAAAACACACTTTTGAATAATGGACAGTCACAGGAATGGCCGCAATAGTGTTCCCCCATAATGTTTTTTCGCAAATTTTTTACCATTTTCGGAAAAAGGAGCAAAGTCTTTTTTAAATTTCAAAAGTCGAAATTTGGAAGAATGTCGCCTATTGTCAAAAAAACACACTTTTGAATATTGGACATTCATAGGAATGGCCGGAATAGTGTTCCGCAATATTTTTTTTCGCAAATTTTCTACCATTTTCGGAAAAAGGAGCAAAGTCCTTCTTAAAATTTCAAAAGTCGAAATTTGGAAGAATGTCGCCTATTGTCAAAAAAACACACTTTTGAATATTGGACATTCATAGAAATGGCCGGAAGAGTGTTCCCCAATAATGTTTTTTCGCCCATCTCCTACAATTTTCGGAAAAAGGAGCAAAGTCCTTCTTAAAATTTCAAAAGTCGAAATTTGGAAAAATTTCGCCTATTTTCAAAAAAACAAACTGTTTCGATTTTGAATATTGGACATTCATAGAAATGGCCTGAGGAGTGTTCTCCAATAATTTTTTTCGCCCATCACCTACAATTTTCGGAAAAAGGAGCAAAGTATTTTTTAAAATTTCAAAAGTCGAAATTTGGAAAAATTTCGCCTATTTTCAAAAAACACGCTGTTGCGACTTTTGAATATTGGACATTCATAGAAATGGCCGGAAGAGTGTTCCCCAATAATGTTTTTTCGCCCATCTCCTACAATTTTCGGAAAAAGGAGCAAAGTCCTTTTTAAAATTTCAAAAGTCGAAATTTGGAAAAATTTCGCCTATTTCCAAAAAAACACACTGTTGCGGCTTTTGACTATTGGACATTCATAGAAATGGCCTGAGGAGTGTTCTCCAATACTTTTTTTTCGCCCATCACCTACCATTTTCTGAAAAAGGAGCAAAGTATTTTCTAAAATTTCAAAAGTCGAAATTTGGAAGAATGTCGCCTATTGTCAAAAAAACACACTTTTGAATATTGGACATTCATAGAAATGGCCGGAAGAGTGTTCCCCAATAATGTTTTTTCGCCCATCTCCTACAATTTTCGGAAAAAGGAGCAAAGTATTTTTTAAAATTTCAAAAGTCGAAATTTGGAAAAATTTCGCCTATTTTCAAAAAACACACTGTTGCGACTTTTGAATATTGGACATTCATAGAAATGGCCGGAAGAGTGTTTCCCAATAATGTTTTTTCGCAAATTTTCTACCATTTTCGGAAAAAGGAGCAAAGTCCTTTTTAAAATTTCAAAAGTCGAAATATGGAAGAATGTCGCCTATTGTCAAAAAAACACACTTTTGAATATTGGACATTCATAGGAATGGCCGGAATAGTGTTCCCCAATAATGTTTTTTCGCAAATTTTCTACCATTTTCGGAAAAAGGAGCAAAGTCCTTCTTAAAATTTCAAAAGTCGAAATTTGGAAAAATTTCGGCTATTTTCAAAAAAACACACTGTTGCGACTTTTGAATATTGGACATTCATAGAAATGGCCTGAGGAGTGTTATCCAATAATTTTTTTCGCCCATCGCCTACAATTTTCGGAAAAAGGAGCAAAGTCCTTTTTTAAATTTCAAAAGTCGAAATTTGGAAAAATGTCGCCTATTGTCAAAAAAACACACTTTTGAATATTGGACATTCATAGGAATGGCCGGAATAGTGTTCCGCAATATTTTTTTTCGCAAATTTTCTACCATTTTCGGAAAAAGGAGCAAAGTCCTTCTTAAAATTTCAAAAGTCGAAATTTGGAAGAATGTCGCCTATTGTCAAAAAAACACACTTTTGAATATTGGACATTCATAGAAATGGCCGGAAGAGTGTTCCCCAATAATGTTTTTTCGCCCATCTCCTACAATTTTCGGAAAAAGGAGCAAAGTCCTTCTTAAAATTTCAAAAGTCGAAATTTGGAAAAATTTCGCCTACTTTCAAAAAAACAAACTGTTTCGATTTTGAATATTGGACATTCATAGAAATGGCCTGAGGAGTGTTCTCCAATAATTTTTTTCGCCCATCACCTACAATTTTCGGAAAAAGGAGCAAAGTATTTTTTAAAATTTCAAAAGTCGAAATTTGGAAAAATTTCGCCTATTTTCAAAAAACACGCTGTTGCGACTTTTGAATATTGGACATTCATAGAAATGGCCGGAAGAGTGTTCCCCAATAATGTTTTTTCGCCCATCTCCTACAATTTTCGGAAAAAGGAGCAAAGTCCTTTTTAAAATTTCAAAAGTCGAAATTTGGAAAAATTTCGCCTATTTCCAAAAAAACACACTGTTGCGGCTTTTGACTATTGGACATTCATAGAAATGGCCTGAGGAGTGTTCTCCAATACTTTTTTTTCGCCCATCACCTACCATTTTCTGAAAAAGGAGCAAAGTATTTTTTAAAATTTCAAAAGTCGAAATTTGGAAGAATGTCGCCTATTGTCAAAAAAACACACTTTTGAATATTGGACATTCATAGGAATGGCCGGAATAGTGTTCCCCAATAATTTTTTTTCGCAAATTTTCTACCATTTTCGGAAAAAGGAGCAAAGTCCTTCTTAAAATTTCAAAAGTCGAAATTTGGAAAAATTTCGGCTATTTTCAAAAAAACACACTGTTGCGACTTTTGAATATTGGACATTCATAGAAATGGCCTGAGGAGTGTTATCCAATAATTTTTTTCGCCCATCGACTACAATTTTCGGAAAAAGGAGCAAAGTCCTTTTTAAAATTTCAAAAGTCGAAATTTGGAAAAATGTCGCCTATTGTCAAAAAAACACACTTTTGAATATTGGACATTCATAGGAATGGCCGGAATAGTGTTCCGCAATATTTTTTTTCGCAAATTTTCTACCATTTTCGGAAAAAGGAGCAAAGTCTTTCTTTAAATTTCAAAAGTCGAAATTTGGAAGAATGTCGCCTATTGTCAAAAAATCACACTTTTGAATATTGGACATTCATAGAAATGGCCGGAAGAGTGTTCCCCAATAATATTTTTTCGCCCATCTCCTACAATTTTCGGAAAAAGGAGCAAAGTCCTTCTTAAAATTTCAAAAGTCGAAATTTGGAAAAATTTCGCCTATTTTCAAAAAACACGCTGTTGCGACTTTTGAATATTGGACATTCATAGAAATGGCCGGAAGAGTGTTCCCCAATAATGTTTTTTCGCCCATCTCCTACAATTTTCGGAAAAAGGAGCAAAGTCCTTTTTAAAATTTCAAAAGTCGAAATTTGGAAAAATTTCGCCTATTTCCAAAAAAACACACTGTTGCGGCTTTTGACTATTGGACATTCATAGAAATGGCCGGAAGAGTGTTCCCCAATAATGTTTTTTCGCCCATCACCTACCATTTTCGGAAAAAGGAGCAAAGTATTTTTTAAAATTTCAAAAGTCGAAATTTGGAAAAATTTCGCCTATTTTCAAAAAACACGCTGTTGCGACTTTTGAATATTGGACATTCATAGAAATGGCCTGAGGAGTGTTCTCCAATACTTTTTTTCGCCCATCACCTACCATTTTCGGAAAAAGGAGCAAAGTATTTTTTAAAATTTCAAAAGTTGAAATTTGGAAAAATTTCGCCTATTTCCAAAAAAAAACACTCTTGCGGCTTTTGAATATTGGACATTCATAGAAATGGCCTGAGGAGTGTTCTCCAATACTTTTTTTCGCCCATCACCTACCATTTTCGGAAAAAGGAGCAAAGTATTTTTTAAAATTTCAAAAGTCGAAATTTGGAAAAATTTCGCCTATTTTCAAAAAACACGCTGTTGCGACTTTTGAATATTGGACATTCATAGGAATGGCCGGAATAGTGTTCCGCAATATTTTTTTTCGCAAATTTTCTACCATTTTCGGAAAAAGGAGCAAAGTCCTTCTTTAAATTTCAAAAGTCGAAATTTGGAAGAATGTCGCCTATTGTCATAAAAACACACTTTTGAATATTGGACATTCATAAAAATGGCCGGAAGAGTGTTCCCCAATTATGTTTTTTCGCCTATCTCCTTTAATTTTCGGATTTTCGGAAAAAGGAGCAAAGTCCTTCTTAAAATTTCAAAAGTCGAAATTTGGAAAAATTTCGCCTATTTACAAAAAAACACACTGTTGTGACTTTTGAATATTGGACATTCATAGAAATGGCCTGAGGAGTGTTCTCCAATACTTTTTTTCGCCCATCACCTACCATTTTCGGAAAAAGGAGCAAAGTATTTTTTAAAATTTCAAAAGTCGAAATTTGGAAAAATTTCGCCTATTTTCAAAAAACACACTGTTGCGACTTTTGAATATTGGACATTCATAGAAATGGCCGGAAGAGTGTTCCCCAATAATGTTTTTTCGCCCATCTCCTACAATTTTCGGAAAAAGGAGCAAAGCCCTTTTTAACATTTCAAAAGTCCAAATTTGGAAAAATTTCGCCTATTTACAAAAAAACACACTGTTGTGACTTTTGAATATTGGACATTCATAGAAATGGCCGGAAGAGTGTTCCCCAATAATGTTTTTTCGCAAATTTTCTACCATTTTCGGAAAAAGGAGCAAAGTCCTTTTTAAAAATTCAAAAGTCGAAATTTGGAAGAATGTCGCCTATTGTCAAAAAAACACATTTTTGAATATTGGATATTCATAGGAATGGCCGGAATAGTGTTCCCCAATAATTTTTTTTCCCAAATTTTCTACCATTTTCGGAAAAAGGAGCAAAGTCCTTTTTAAAATTTCAAAAGTCGAAATTTGGAAGAATGTCGCCTATTGTCAAAAAAACACACTTTTGAATATTGGACATTCATAGAAATGGCCGGAAGAGTGTTCCCCAATAATGTTTTTTCGCCCATCTCCTACAATTTTCGGAAAAAGGAGCAAAGTATTTTTTAAAATTTCAAAAGTCGAAATTTGGAAAAATGTCGCCTATTGTCAAAAAAACACACTTTTGAATATTGGACATTCATAGGAATGGCCGGAATAGTGTTCCGCAATATTTTTTTTCGCAAATTTTCTACCATTTTCGGAAAAAGGAGCAAAGTCCTTCTTAAAATTTCAAAAGTCGAAATTTGGAAGAATGTCGCCTATTGTCAAAAAAACACACTTTTGAATATTGGACATTCATAGAAATGGCCGGAAGAGTGTTCCCCAATAATGTTTTTTCGCCCATCTCCTACAATTTTCGGAAAAAGGAGCAAAGTCCTTCTTAAAATTTCAAAAGTCGAAATTTGGAAAAATTTCGCCTATTTTCAAAAAAACAAACTGTTTCGATTTTGAATATTGGACATTCATAGAAATGGCCTGAGGAGTGTTCTCCAATAATTTTTTTCGCCCATCACCTACAATTTTCGGAAAAAGGAGCAAAGTATTTTTTAAAATTTCAAAAGTCGAAATTTGGAAAAATTTCGCCTATTTTCAAAAAACACGCTGTTGCGACTTTTGAATATTGGACATTCATAGAAATGGCCGGAAGAGTGTTCCCCAATAATGTTTTTTCGCCCATCTCCTACAATTTTCGGAAAAAGGAGCAAAGTCCTTTTTAAAATTTAAAAAGTCGAAATTTGGAAAAATTTCGCCTATTTCCAAAAAAACACACTGTTGCGGCTTTTGACTATTGGACATTCATAGAAATGGCCTGAGGAGTGTTCTCCAATACTTTTTTTTCGCCCATCACCTACCATTTTCTGAAAAAGGAGCAAAGTATTTTTTAAAATTTCAAAAGTCGAAATTTGGAAGAATGTCGCCTATTGTCAAAAAAACACACTTTTGAATATTGGACATTCATAGGAATGGCCGGAATAGTGTTCCCCAATAATTTTTTTTCGCAAATTTTCTACCATTTTCGGAAAAAGGAGCAAAGTCCTTCTTAAAATTTCAAAAGTCGAAATTTGGAAAAATTTCGGCTATTTTCAAAAAAACACACTGTTGCGACTTTTGAATATTGGACATTCATAGAAATGGCCTGAGGAGTGTTATCCAATAATTTTTTTCGCCCATCGCCTACAATTTTCGGAAAAAGGAGCAAAGTCCTTTTTAAAATTTCAAAAGTCGAAATTTGGAAAAATGTCGCCTATTGTCAAAAAAACACACTTTTGAATATTGGACATTCATAGGAATGGCCGGAATAGTGTTCCGCAATATTTTTTTTCGCAAATTTTCTACCATTTTCGGAAAAAGGAGCAAAGTCCTTCTTTAAACTTCAAAAGTCGAAATTTGGAAGAATGTCGCCTATTGTCAAAAAAACACACTTTTGAATATTGGACATTCATAGAAATGGCCGGAAGAGTGTTCCCCAATAATGTTTTTTCGCCCATCTCCTACAATTTTCGGAAAAAGGATCAAAGTCCTTCTTAAAATTTCAAAAGTCGAAATTTGGAAAAATTTCGCCTATTTTCAAAAAACACGCTGTTGCGACTTTTGAATATTGGACATTCATAGAAATGGCCGGAAGAGTGTTCCCCAATAATGTTTTTTCGCCCATCTCCTACAATTTTCGGAAAAAGGAGCAAAGTCCTTTTTAAAATTTCAAAAGTCGAAATTTGGAAAAATTTCGCCTATTTCCAAAAAAACACACTGTTGCGGCTTTTGACTATTGGACATTCATAGAAATGGCCTGAGGAGTGTTCTCCAATACTTTTTTTCGCCCATCACCTACCATTTTCGGAAAAAGGAGCAAAGTATTTTTTAAAATTTCAAAAGTCGAAATTTGGAAAAATTTCGCCTATTTTCAAAAAACACGCTGTTGCTACTTTTGAATATTGGACATTCATAGGAATGGCCGGAATAGTGTTCCGCAATATTTTTTTTCGCAAATTTTCTACCATTTTCGGAAAAAGGAGCAAAGTCCTTCTTTAAATTTTAAAAGTCGAAATTTGGAAGAATGTCGCCTATTGTCATAAAAACACACTTTTGAATATTGGACATTCATAAAAATGGCCGGAAGAGTGTTCCCCAATAATGTTTTTTCGCCTATCTCCTTTAATTTTCGGATTTTCGGAAAAAGGAGCAAAGTCCTTCTTAAAATTTCAAAAGTCGAAATTTGGAAAAATTTCGCCTATTTACAAAAAAACACACTGTTGTGACTTTTGAATATTGGACATTCATAGAAATGGCCTGAGGAGTGTTCTCCAATACTTTTTTTCGCCCATCACCTACCATTTTCGGAAAAAGGAGCAAAGTATTTTTTAAAATTTCAAAAGTCGAAATTTGGAAAAATTTCGCCTATTTTCAAAAAACACGCTGTTGCGACTTTTGAATATTGGACATTCATAGAAATGGCCTGAGGAGTGTTCTCCAATACTTTTTTTCGCCCATCACCTACCATTTTCGGAAAAAGGAGCAAAGTATTTTTTAAAATTTCAAAAGTCGAAATTTGGAAAAATTTCGCCTATTTCCAAAAAAACACACTGTTGCGGCTTTTGAATATTGGACATTCATAGAAATGGCCTGAGGAGTGTTCTCCAATACTTTTTTTCGCCCATCACCTACCATTTTCGGAAAAAGGAGCAAAGTATTTTTTAAAATTTCAAAAGTCGAAATTTGGAAAAATTTCGCCTATTTTCAAAAAACACGCTGTTGCTACTTTTGAATATTGGACATTCATAGGAATGGCCGGAATAGTGTTCCGCAATATTTTTTTTCGCAAATTTTCTACCATTTTCGGAAAAAGGAGCAAAGTCCTTCTTTAAATTTTAAAAGTCGAAATTTGGAAGAATGTCGCCTATTGTCATAAAAACACACTTTTGAATATTGGACATTCATAAAAATGGCCGGAAGAGTGTTCCCCAATAATGTTTTTTCGCCTATCTCCTTTAATTTTCGGATTTTCGGAAAAAGGAGCAAAGTCCTTCTTAAAATTTCAAAAGTCGAAATTTGGAAGAATGTCGCCTATTGTCAAAAAACACACTGTTAAGACTGTTGAATATTGCACATTCATAGAAATGGCTTGAAGAGTGTTCCCTAATAATTTTTTTTCGCAAATTTTCTACCATTTTCGGAAAAAGGAGCAAAGTCCTTTTAAAAATTTCAAAAGTCGAAATTTGGAAGAATGTCGCCAATTTTCAAAAAAACTCACTGTTAAGACTGTTGAATATTGCACATTCATAGAAATGGCTTGAAGAGTGTTCCCCAATAATTTTTTTTCGCAAATTTTCTACCATTTTCGGAAAAAGGAGCAAAGTCCTTTTAAAAATTTCAAAAGTCGAAATTTGGAAGAATGTCGCCAATTTTCAAAAAAACTCACTGTTAAGACTGTTGAATATTGCACATTCATAGAAATGGCTTGAAGAGTGTTCCCTAATAATTTTTTTTCGCAAATTTTCTACCATTTTCGGAAAAAGGAGCAAAGTCCTTTTTAAAATTTCAAACGTCGAAATTTGGAAGAATGTCGCCTATTGTCAAAAAACACACTTTTGAATATTGGATATTCATAGGAATGGCCGGAATAGTGTTCCCCAATAAATTTTTTTCGCAAATTTTCTACCATTTTCTGAAAAAGGAGCAAAGTCCTTTTTAAAATTTCAAAAGTCGAAATTTGGAAGAATGTCGCCTATTGTCAAAAACACACTTTTGAATATTGGACATTCATAGGAATGGCCGGAATAGTGTTCCCCAATAATTTTTTTTCGCAAATTTTCTACCATTTTCGGAAAAAGGAGCAAAGTCCTTTTTAAAATTTCAAAAGTCGAAATTTGGAAGAATGTCGCCTATTGTCAAAAAAACACACTTTTGAATATTGGACATTCATAGGAATGGCCGGAATAGTGTTCCCCAATAATGTTTTTTCGCCTATCTCCTTTAATTTTCGGATTTTCGGAAAAAGGAGCAAAGTCCTTCTTAAAATTTCAAAAGTCGAAATTTGGAAAAATTTCGCCTATTTACAAAAAAACACACTGTTGTGACTTTTGAATATTGGACATTCATAGAAATGGCCTGAGGAGTGTTCTCCAATACTTTTTTTCGCCCATCACCTACCATTTTCGGAAAAAGGAGCAAAGTATTTTTTAAAATTTCAAAAGTCGAAATTTGGAAAAATTTCGCCTATTTTCAAAAAACACACTGTTGCGACTTTTGAATATTGGACATTCATAGAAATGGCCGGAAGAGTGTTCCCCAATAATGTTTTTTCGCCCATCTCCTACAATTTTCGGAAAAAGGAGCAAAGCCCTTTTTAACATTTCAAAAGTCCAAATTTGGAAAAATTTCGCCTATTTACAAAAAAACACACTGTTGTGACTTTTGAATATTGGACATTCATAGAAATGGCCGGAAGAGTGTTCCCCAATAATGTTTTTTCGCAAATTTTCTACCATTTTCGGAAAAAGGAGCAAAGTCCTTTTTAAAAATTCAAAAGTCGAAATTTGGAAGAATGTCGCCTATTGTCAAAAAAACACATTTTTGAATATTGGATATTCATAGGAATGGCCGGAATAGTGTTCCCCAATAATTTTTTTTCCCAAATTTTCTACCATTTTCGGAAAAAGGAGCAAAGTCCTTTTTAAAAATTCAAAAGTCGAAATTTGGAAGAATGTCGCCTATTGTCAAAAAAACACATTTTTGAATATTGGATATTCATAGAAATGGCCGGAAGAGTGTTTCCCAATAATGTTTTTTCGCAAATTTTCTACCATTTTCGGAAAAAGGAGCAAAGTCCTTTTTAAAATTTCAAAAGTCGAAATTTGGAAGAATGTCGCCTATTGTCAAAAAAACACACTTTTGAATATTGGACATTCATAGAAATGGCCGGAAGAGTGTTCCCCAATAATGTTTTTTCGCAAATTTTCTACCATTTTCGGAAAAAGGAGCAAAGTCCTTTTTAAAAATTCAAAAGTCGAAATTTGGAAGAATGTCGCCTATTGTCAAAAAAACACATTTTTGAATATTGGATATTCATAGAAATGGCCGGAAGAGTGTTTCCCAATAATGTTTTTTCGCAAATTTTCTACCATTTTCGGAAAAAGGAGCAAAGTCCTTTTTAAAATTTCAAAAGTCGAAATTTGGAAGAATGTCGCCTATTGTCAAAAAAACACACTTTTGAATATTGGACATTCATAGAAATGGCCGGAAGAGTGTTCCCCAATAATGTTTTTTCGCCCATCTCCTACAATTTTCGGAAAAAGGAGCAAAGTATTTTTTAAAATTTCAAAAGTCGAAATTTGGAAAAATTTCGCCTATTTTCAAAAAAGCACACTGTTGCGATTTTGAATATTGGACATTCATAAAATGGCCTGAGGAGTGTTCTCCAATAATTTTTTTGGCCCATCACCTACAATTTTCGGAAAAAGGAGCAAAGTATTTTTTAAAATTTCAAAAGTCGAAATTTGGAAAAATTTCGCCTATTTCCAAAAAAACACACTGTTGCGGCTTTTGAATATTGGACACTCATAGAAATGGCCGGAATAGTGTTCCCCAATAATGTTTTTTCGCCCATCTCCTACAATTTTCGGAAAAAGGAGCAAAGTCCTTTTTATAATTTCAAAAGTCGAAATTTGGAAGAATGTCGCCTATTGTCAAAAAAACACACTTTTGAATATTGGACATTCATAGGAATGGCCGGAATAGTGTTCCCCAATAATTTTTTTTCGCAAACTTTCTACCATTTTCGGAAAAAGGTTAAAAAAGTCCTTTTTAAAATTTCAAAAGTCGAAATTTGGAAGAATGTCGCCTATTGTCAAAAAAACACACTTTTGAATATTGGACATTCATAGGAATGGCCGGAATAGTGTTCCCCAATAATTTTTTTTTGCAAATTTTCTACCATTTTCGAAAAAAGGAGCAAAGTCCTTTTGAAATTTCAAAAGTCGAAATTTGGAAGAATGTCGCCTATTGTCAAAAAACACACTTTTGAATATTGGACATTCATAGGAATGGCCGGAATAGTGTTCCCCAATAATGTTTTTTCGCCCATCTCCTACAATTTTCGGAAAAAGGAGCAAAGTATTTTTTAAAATTTCAAAAGTCGAAATTTGGAAAAATGTCGCCTATTGTCAAAAAAACACACTTTTGAATATTGGACATTCATAGGAATGGCCGGAATAGTGTTCCGCAATATTTTTTTTCGCAAATTTTCTACCATTTTCGGAAAAAGGAGCAAAGTCCTTCTTAAAATTTCAAAAGTCGAAATTTGGAAGAATGTCGCCTATTGTCAAAAAAACACACTTTTGAATATTGGACATTCATAGAAATGGCCGGAAGAGTGTTCCCCAATAATGTTTTTTCGCCCATCTCCTACAATTTTCGGAAAAAGGAGCAAAGTCCTTCTTAAAATTTCAAAAGTCGAAATTTGGAAAAATTTCGCCTATTTTCAAAAAAACAAACTGTTTCGATTTTGAATATTGGACATTCATAGAAATGGCCTGAGGAGTGTTCTCCAATAATTTTTTTCGCCCATCACCTACAATTTTCGGAAAAAGGAGCAAAGTATTTTTTAAAATTTCAAAAGTCGAAATTTGGAAAAATTTCGCCTATTTTCAAAAAACACGCTGTTGCGACTTTTGAATATTGGACATTCATAGAAATGGCCGGAAGAGTGTTCCCCAATAATGTTTTTTCGCCCATCTCCTACAATTTTCGGAAAAAGGAGCAAAGTCCTTTTTAAAATTTAAAAAGTCGAAATTTGGAAAAATTTCGCCTATTTCCAAAAAAACACACTGTTGCGGCTTTTGACTATTGGACATTCATAGAAATGGCCTGAGGAGTGTTCTCCAATACTTTTTTTTCGCCCATCACCTACCATTTTCTGAAAAAGGAGCAAAGTATTTTTTAAAATTTCAAAAGTCGAAATTTGGAAGAATGTCGCCTATTGTCAAAAAAACACACTTTTGAATATTGGACATTCATAGGAATGGCCGGAATAGTGTTCCCCAA
Organism: Epicampocera succincta; assembly: GCA_932526305.1. Taxonomy (NCBI): domain Eukaryota; kingdom Metazoa; phylum Arthropoda; class Insecta; order Diptera; family Tachinidae; genus Epicampocera; species Epicampocera succincta. The sequence goes on along the minus strand of OW052038.1, from coordinate 26,020,618 downwards.
TAATTTTTTTTCGCAAATTTTCTACCATTTTCGGAAAAAGGAGCAAAGTCCTTCTTAAAATTTCAAAAGTCGAAATTTGGAAAAATTTCGGCTATTTTCAAAAAAACACACTGTTGCGACTTTTGAATATTGGACATTCATAGAAATGGCCTGAGGAGTGTTATCCAATAATTTTTTTCGCCCATCGCCTACAATTTTCGGAAAAAGGAGCAAAGTCCTTTTTAAAATTTCAAAAGTCGAAATTTGGAAAAATGTCGCCTATTGTCAAAAAAACACACTTTTGAATATTGGACATTCATAGGAATGGCCGGAATAGTGTTCCGCAATATTTTTTTTCGCAAATTTTCTACCATTTTCGGAAAAAGGAGCAAAGTCCTTCTTTAAACTTCAAAAGTCGAAATTTGGAAGAATGTCGCCTATTGTCAAAAAAACACACTTTTGAATATTGGACATTCATAGAAATGGCCGGAAGAGTGTTCCCCAATAATGTTTTTTCGCCCATCTCCTACAATTTTCGGAAAAAGGATCAAAGTCCTTCTTAAAATTTCAAAAGTCGAAATTTGGAAAAATTTCGCCTATTTTCAAAAAACACGCTGTTGCGACTTTTGAATATTGGACATTCATAGAAATGGCCGGAAGAGTGTTCCCCAATAATGTTTTTTCGCCCATCTCCTACAATTTTCGGAAAAAGGAGCAAAGTCCTTTTTAAAATTTCAAAAGTCGAAATTTGGAAAAATTTCGCCTATTTCCAAAAAAACACACTGTTGCGGCTTTTGACTATTGGACATTCATAGAAATGGCCTGAGGAGTGTTCTCCAATACTTTTTTTCGCCCATCACCTACCATTTTCGGAAAAAGGAGCAAAGTATTTTTTAAAATTTCAAAAGTCGAAATTTGGAAAAATTTCGCCTATTTTCAAAAAACACGCTGTTGCTACTTTTGAATATTGGACATTCATAGGAATGGCCGGAATAGTGTTCCGCAATATTTTTTTTCGCAAATTTTCTACCATTTTCGGAAAAAGGAGCAAAGTCCTTCTTTAAATTTTAAAAGTCGAAATTTGGAAGAATGTCGCCTATTGTCATAAAAACACACTTTTGAATATTGGACATTCATAAAAATGGCCGGAAGAGTGTTCCCCAATAATGTTTTTTCGCCTATCTCCTTTAATTTTCGGATTTTCGGAAAAAGGAGCAAAGTCCTTCTTAAAATTTCAAAAGTCGAAATTTGGAAAAATTTCGCCTATTTACAAAAAAACACACTGTTGTGACTTTTGAATATTGGACATTCATAGAAATGGCCTGAGGAGTGTTCTCCAATACTTTTTTTCGCCCATCACCTACCATTTTCGGAAAAAGGAGCAAAGTATTTTTTAAAATTTCAAAAGTCGAAATTTGGAAAAATTTCGCCTATTTTCAAAAAACACGCTGTTGCGACTTTTGAATATTGGACATTCATAGAAATGGCCTGAGGAGTGTTCTCCAATACTTTTTTTCGCCCATCACCTACCATTTTCGGAAAAAGGAGCAAAGTATTTTTTAAAATTTCAAAAGTCGAAATTTGGAAAAATTTCGCCTATTTCCAAAAAAACACACTGTTGCGGCTTTTGAATATTGGACATTCATAGAAATGGCCTGAGGAGTGTTCTCCAATACTTTTTTTCGCCCATCACCTACCATTTTCGGAAAAAGGAGCAAAGTATTTTTTAAAATTTCAAAAGTCGAAATTTGGAAAAATTTCGCCTATTTTCAAAAAACACGCTGTTGCTACTTTTGAATATTGGACATTCATAGGAATGGCCGGAATAGTGTTCCGCAATATTTTTTTTCGCAAATTTTCTACCATTTTCGGAAAAAGGAGCAAAGTCCTTCTTTAAATTTTAAAAGTCGAAATTTGGAAGAATGTCGCCTATTGTCATAAAAACACACTTTTGAATATTGGACATTCATAAAAATGGCCGGAAGAGTGTTCCCCAATAATGTTTTTTCGCCTATCTCCTTTAATTTTCGGATTTTCGGAAAAAGGAGCAAAGTCCTTCTTAAAATTTCAAAAGTCGAAATTTGGAAAAATTTCGCCTATTTACAAAAAAACACACTGTTGTGACTTTTGAATATTGGACATTCATAGAAATGGCCTGAGGAGTGTTCTCCAATACTTTTTTTCGCCCATCACCTACCATTTTCGGAAAAAGGAGCAAAGTATTTTTTAAAATTTCAAAAGTCGAAATTTGGAAAAATTTCGCCTATTTTCAAAAAACACACTGTTGCGACTTTTGAATATTGGACATTCATAGAAATGGCCGGAAGAGTGTTCCCCAATAATGTTTTTTCGCCCATCTCCTACAATTTTCGGAAAAAGGAGCAAAGCCCTTTTTAACATTTCAAAAGTCCAAATTTGGAAAAATTTCGCCTATTTACAAAAAAACACACTGTTGTGACTTTTGAATATTGGACATTCATAGAAATGGCCGGAAGAGTGTTCCCCAATAATGTTTTTTCGCAAATTTTCTACCATTTTCGGAAAAAGGAGCAAAGTCCTTTTTAAAAATTCAAAAGTCGAAATTTGGAAGAATGTCGCCTATTGTCAAAAAAACACATTTTTGAATATTGGATATTCATAGGAATGGCCGGAATAGTGTTCCCCAATAATTTTTTTTCCCAAATTTTCTACCATTTTCGGAAAAAGGAGCAAAGTCCTTTTTAAAAATTCAAAAGTCGAAATTTGGAAGAATGTCGCCTATTGTCAAAAAAACACATTTTTGAATATTGGATATTCATAGAAATGGCCGGAAGAGTGTTTCCCAATAATGTTTTTTCGCAAATTTTCTACCATTTTCGGAAAAAGGAGCAAAGTCCTTTTTAAAATTTCAAAAGTCGAAATTTGGAAGAATGTCGCCTATTGTCAAAAAAACACACTTTTGAATATTGGACATTCATAGAAATGGCCGGAAGAGTGTTCCCCAATAATGTTTTTTCGCAAATTTTCTACCATTTTCGGAAAAAGGAGCAAAGTCCTTTTTAAAAATTCAAAAGTCGAAATTTGGAAGAATGTCGCCTATTGTCAAAAAAACACATTTTTGAATATTGGATATTCATAGAAATGGCCGGAAGAGTGTTTCCCAATAATGTTTTTTCGCAAATTTTCTACCATTTTCGGAAAAAGGAGCAAAGTCCTTTTTAAAATTTCAAAAGTCGAAATTTGGAAGAATGTCGCCTATTGTCAAAAAAACACACTTTTGAATATTGGACATTCATAGAAATGGCCGGAAGAGTGTTCCCCAATAATGTTTTTTCGCCCATCTCCTACAATTTTCGGAAAAAGGAGCAAAGTATTTTTTAAAATTTCAAAAGTCGAAATTTGGAAAAATTTCGCCTATTTTCAAAAAAGCACACTGTTGCGATTTTGAATATTGGACATTCATAAAATGGCCTGAGGAGTGTTCTCCAATAATTTTTTTGGCCCATCACCTACAATTTTCGGAAAAAGGAGCAAAGTATTTTTTAAAATTTCAAAAGTCGAAATTTGGAAAAATTTCGCCTATTTCCAAAAAAACACACTGTTGCGGCTTTTGAATATTGGACACTCATAGAAATGGCCGGAATAGTGTTCCCCAATAATGTTTTTTCGCCCATCTCCTACAATTTTCGGAAAAAGGAGCAAAGTCCTTTTTATAATTTCAAAAGTCGAAATTTGGAAGAATGTCGCCTATTGTCAAAAAAACACACTTTTGAATATTGGACATTCATAGGAATGGCCGGAATAGTGTTCCCCAATAATTTTTTTTCGCAAACTTTCTACCATTTTCGGAAAAAGGTTAAAAAAGTCCTTTTTAAAATTTCAAAAGTCGAAATTTGGAAGAATGTCGCCTATTGTCAAAAAAACACACTTTTGAATATTGGACATTCATAGGAATGGCCGGAATAGTGTTCCCCAATAATTTTTTTTTGCAAATTTTCTACCATTTTCGAAAAAAGGAGCAAAGTCCTTTTGAAATTTCAAAAGTCGAAATTTGGAAGAATGTCGCCTATTGTCAAAAAACACACTTTTGAATATTGGACATTCATAGGAATGGCCGGAATAGTGTTCCCCAATAATGTTTTTTCGCCCATCTCCTACAATTTTCGGAAAAAGGAGCAAAGTCCTTCTTAAAATTTCAAAAGTCGAAATTTGGAAAAATTTCGCCTATTTTCAAAAAAACAAACTGTTTCGATTTTGAATATTGGACATTCATAGAAATGGCCTGAGGAGTGTTCTCCAATAATTTTTTTCGCCCATCACCTACAATTTTCGGAAAAAGGAGCAAAGTATTTTTTAAAATTTCAAAAGTCGAAATTTGGAAAAATTTCGCCTATTTCCAAAAAAACACACTGTTGCGGCTTTTGAATATTGGACATTCATAGAAATGGCCTGAGGAGTGTTCTCCAATACTTTTTTTCGCCCATCACCTACCATTTTCGGAAAAAGGAGCAAAGTATTTTTTAAAATTTCAAAAGTCGAAATTTGGAAAAATTTCGCCTATTTTCAAAAAACACACTGTTGCGGCTTTTGAATATTGGACACTCATAGAAATGGCCGGAATAGTGTTCCCCAATAATGTTTTTTCGCCCATCTCCTACAATTTTCGGAAAAAGGAGCAAAGTCCTTTTTATAATTTCAAAAGTCGAAATTTGGAAGAATGTCGCCTATTGTCAAAAAAACACACTTTTGAATATTGGACATTCATAGAAATGGCCGGAAGAGTGTTCCCCAATAATGTTTTTTCGCCCATCTCCTACAATTTTCGGAAAAAGGAGCAAAGTCCTTCTTAAAATTTCAAAAGTCGAAATTTGGAAAAATTTCGCCTATTTTCAAAAAAACAAACTGTTTCGATTTTGAATATTGGACATTCATAGAAATGGCCTGAGGAGTGTTCTCCAATAATTTTTTTCGCCCATCACCTACAATTTTCGGAAAAAGGAGCAAAGTATTTTTTAAAATTTCAAAAGTCGAAATTTGGAAAAATTTCGCCTATTTTCAAAAAACACGCTGTTGCGACTTTTGAATATTGGACATTCATAGAAATGGCCGGAAGAGTGTTCCCCAATAATGTTTTTTCGCCCATCTCCTACAATTTTCGGAAAAAGGAGCAAAGTCCTTTTTAAAATTTAAAAAGTCGAAATTTGGAAAAATTTCGCCTATTTCCAAAAAAACACACTGTTGCGGCTTTTGACTATTGGACATTCATAGAAATGGCCTGAGGAGTGTTCTCCAATACTTTTTTTTCGCCCATCACCTACCATTTTCTGAAAAAGGAGCAAAGTATTTTTTAAAATTTCAAAAGTCGAAATTTGGAAGAATGTCGCCTATTGTCAAAAAAACACACTTTTGAATATTGGACATTCATAGGAATGGCCGGAATAGTGTTCCCCAATAATTTTTTTTCGCAAATTTTCTACCATTTTCGGAAAAAGGAGCAAAGTCCTTCTTAAAATTTCAAAAGTCGAAATTTGGAAAAATTTCGGCTATTTTCAAAAAAACACACTGTTGCGACTTTTGAATATTGGACATTCATAGAAATGGCCTGAGGAGTGTTATCCAATAATTTTTTTCGCCCATCGCCTACAATTTTCGGAAAAAGGAGCAAAGTCCTTTTTAAAATTTCAAAAGTCGAAATTTGGAAAAATGTCGCCTATTGTCAAAAAAACACACTTTTGAATATTGGACATTCATAGGAATGGCCGGAATAGTGTTCCGCAATATTTTTTTTCGCAAATTTTCTACCATTTTCGGAAAAAGGAGCAAAGTCCTTCTTTAAATTTCAAAAGTCGAAATTTGGAAGAATGTCGCCTATTGTCAAAAAAACACACTTTTGAATATTGGACATTCATAGAAATGGCCGGAAGAGTGTTCCCCAATAATGTTTTTTCGCCCATCTCCTACAATTTTCGGAAAAAGGAGCAAAGTCCTTCTTAAAATTTCAAAAGTCGAAATTTGGAAAAATTTCGCCTATTTTCAAAAAACACGCTGCGTCGACTTTTGAATATTGGACATTCATAGAAATGGCCGGAAGAGTGTTCCCCAATAATGTTTTTTCGCCCATCTCCTACAATTTTCGGAAAAAGGAGCAAAGTCCTTTTTAAAATTTCAAAAGTCGAAATTTGGAAAAATTTCGCCTATTTTCAAAAAACACGCTGTTGCGACTTTTGAATATTGGACATTCATAGAAATGGCCTGAGGAGTGTTCTCCAATACTTTTTTTCGCCCATCACCTACCATTTTCGGAAAAAGGAGCAAAGTATTTTTTAAAATTTCAAAAGTCGAAATTTGGAAAAATTTCGCCTATTTCCAAAAAAACACACTGTTGCGGCTTTTGAATATTGGACATTCATAGAAATGGCCTGAGGAGTGTTCTCCAATACTTTTTTTCGCCCATCACCTACCATTTTCGGAAAAAGGAGCAAAGTATTTTTTAAAATTTCAAAAGTCGAAATTTGGAAAAATTTCGCCTATTTTCAAAAAACACGCTGTTGCGACTTTTGAATATTGGACATTCATAGGAATGGCCGGAATAGTGTTCCGCAATATTTTTTTTCGCAAATTTTCTACCATTTTCGGAAAAAGGAGCAAAGTCCTTCTTTAAATTTCAAAAGTCGAAATTTGGAAGAATGTCGCCTATTGTCATAAAAACACACTTTTGAATATTGGACATTCATAAAAATGGCCGGAAGAGTGTTCCCCAATAATGTTTTTTCGCCTATCTCCTTTAATTTTCGGATTTTCGGAAAAAGGAGCAAAGTCCTTCTTAAAATTTCAAAAGTCGAAATTTGGAAAAATTTCGCCTATTTACAAAAAAACACACTGTTGTGACTTTTGAATATTGGACATTCATAGAAATGGCCTGAGGAGTGTTCTCCAATACTTTTTTTCGCCCATCACCTACCATTTTCGGAAAAAGGAGCAAAGTATTTTTTAAAATTTCAAAAGTCGAAATTTGGAAAAATTTCGCCTATTTTCAAAAAACACACTGTTGCGACTTTTGAATATTGGACATTCATAGAAATGGCCGGAAGAGTGTTCCCCAATAATGTTTTTTCGCCCATCTCCTACAATTTTCGGAAAAAGGAGCAAAGCCCTTTTTAACATTTCAAAAGTCCAAATTTGGAAAAATTTCGCCTATTTACAAAAAAACACACTGTTGTGACTTTTGAATATTGGACATTCATAGAAATGGCCGGAAGAGTGTTCCCCAATAATGTTTTTTCGCAAATTTTCTACCATTTTCGGAAAAAGGAGCAAAGTCCTTTTTAAAAATTCAAAAGTCGAAATTTGGAAGAATGTCGCCTATTGTCAAAAAAACACATTTTTGAATATTGGATATTCATAGGAATGGCCGGAATAGTGTTCCCCAATAATTTTTTTTCCCAAATTTTCTACCATTTTCGGAAAAAGGAGCAAAGTCCTTTTTAAAATTTCAAAAGTCGAAATTTGGAAGAATGTCGCCTATTGTCAAAAAAACACACTTTTGAATATTGGACATTCATAGAAATGGCCGGAAGAGTGTTCCCCAATAATGTTTTTTCGCCCATCTCCTACAATTTTCGGAAAAAGGAGCAAAGTCCTTTTTAAAATTTCAAAAGTCGAAATTTGGAAGAATGTCGCCTATTGTCAAAAAAACACACTTTTGAATATTGGACATTCATAGAAATGGCCGGAAGAGTGTTCCCCAATAATGTTTTTTCGCAAATTTTCTACCATTTTCGGAAAAAGGAGCAAAGTCCTTTTTAAAATTTCAAAAGTCGAAATTTGGAAGAATTTCGCCTATTGTCAAAAAAACACACTTTTGAATATTGGACATTCATAGGAATGGCCGGAATAGTGTTCCCCAATAATTTTTTTTCCCAAATTTTTTACCATTTTCGGAAAAAGGAGCAAAGTCCTTTTTAAAATTTCAAAAGTCGAAATTTGGAAGAATGTCGCCTATTGTCAAAAAAACACACTTTTGAATATTGGACATTCATAGAAATGGCCGGAAGAGTGTTCCCCAATAATGTTTTTTCGCCCATCTCCTACAATTTTCGGAAAAAGGAGCAAAGTCCTTTTTAAAATTTCAAAAGTCGAAATTTGGAAAAATTTCGCCTATTTCCAAAAAAACACACTGTTGCGGCTTTTGAATATTGGACACTCATAGAAATGGCCGGAATAGTGTTCCCCAATAATGTTTTTTCGCCCATCTCCTACAATTTTCGGAAAAAGGAGCAAAGTCCTTTTTATAATTTCAAAAGTCGAAATTTGGAAGAATGTCGCCTATTGTCAAAAAACACACTTTTGAATATTGGACATTCATAGGAATGGCCGGAATAGTGTTCCCCAATAATTTTTTTTCGCAAACTTTCTACCATTTTCGGAAAAAGGTTAAAAAAGTCCTTTTTAAAATTTCAAAAGTCGAAATTTGGAAGAATGTCGCCTATTGTCAAAAAAACACACTTTTGAATATTGGACATTCATAGGAATGGCCGGAATAGTGTTCCCCAATAATTTTTTTTTGCAAATTTTCTACCATTTTCGAAAAAATGAGCAAAGTCCTTTTGAAATTTCAAAAGTCGAAATTTGGAAGAATGTCGCCTATTGTCAAAAAAACACACTTTTGAATATTGGACATTCATAGGAATGGCCGGAATAGTGTTCCCCAATAATGTTTTTTCGCCCATCTCCTACAATTTTCGGAAAAAGGAGCAAAGTCCTTCTTAAAATTTCAAAAGTCGAAATTTGGAAAAATTTCGCCTATTTTCAAAAAAACAAACTGTTTCGATTTTGAATATTGGACATTCATAGAAATGGCCTGAGGAGTGTTCTCCAATACTTTTTTTCGCCCATCACCTACCATTTTCGGAAAAAGGAGCAAAGTATTTTTTAAAATTTCAAAAGTCGAAATTTGGAAAAATTTCGCCTATTTCCAAAAAAACACACTGTTGCGGCTTTTGAATATTGGACATTCATAGAAATGGCCTGAGGAGTGTTCTCCAATACTTTTTTTCGCCCATCACCTACCATTTTCGGAAAAAGGAGCAAAGTATTTTTTAAAATTTCAAAAGTCGAAATTTGGAAAAATTTCGCCTATTTTCAAAAAACACGCTGTTGTGACTTTTGAATATTGGACATTCATAGAAATGGCCGGAAGAGTGTTCCCCAATAATGTTTTTTCGCCCATCTCCTACAATTTTCGAAAAAAGGAGCAAAGTCCTTTTTAAAATTTCAAAAGTCGAAATTTGGAAAAATTTCGCCTATTTCCAAAAAAACACACTGTTGCGGCTTTTGAATATTGGACATTAATAGAAATGGCCTGAGGAGTGTTCTCCAATACTTTTTTTCGCCCATCACCTACCATTTTCGGAAAAAGGAGCAAAGTATTTTTTAAAATTTCAAAAGTCGAAATTTGGAAAAATTTCGCCTATTTCCAAAAAAACACACTGTTGCGGCTTTTGAATATTGGACATTCATAGAAATGGCCTGAGGAGTGTTCTCCAATACTTTTTTTCGCCCATCACCTACCATTTTCGGAAAAAGGAGCAAAGTATTTTTTAAAATTTCAAAAGTCGAAATTTGGAAAAATTTCGCCTATTTCCAAAAAAACACACTGTTGCGGCTTTTGAATATTAGACACTCATAGAAATGGCCGGAATAGTGTTCCCCAATAATTTTTTTTCGCAAATTTTCTACCATTTTCGGAAAAAGGAGCAAAGTCCTTTTTAAAATTTCAAAAGTCGAAATTTGGAAGAATGTCGCCTATTGTCAAAAAAACACACTTTTGAATATTGGACATTCATAGGAATGGCCGGAATAGTGTTCCCCAAAAATTTTTTTTTTGCAAATTTTCTACCATTTTCGAAAAAAGGAGCAAAGTCCTTTTGAAATTTCAAAAGTCGAAATTTGGAAGAATGTCGCCTATTGTCAAAAAAACACACTTTTGAATATTGGACATTCATAGGAATGGCCGGAATAGTGTTCCCCAATAATTTTTTTTCGCAAATTTTCTACCATTTTCGGAAAAAGAAGCAGAGTCCTTTTTAAAATTTCAAAAGTCGAAATTTGGAAAAATTTCGCCTATTTTCAAAAAAACACACTGTTGCGACTTTTGAATATTGGACATTCATAGAAATGGCCTGAAGAGTGTTCCCCAATAATTTTTTTTTGCAAATTTTCTACCATTTTCGGAAAAAGGAGCAAAGTCCTTTATAAAATTGCAAAAGTCGGAATTTGGAAGAATGTCGCCTATTGTCAAAAAAACACACTTTTGAATATTGGACATTCATAGGAATGGCCGGAATAGTGTTCCCCAATAATTTTTTTTTGCAAATTTTCTACCATTTTCGAAAAAAGGAGCAAAGTCCTTTTGAAATTTCAAAAGTCGAAATTTGGAAGAATGTCGCCTATTGTCAAAAAAACACACTTTTGAATATTGGACATTCATAGGAATGGCCGGAATAGTGTTTCCCAATATTTTTTTTTGCAAATTTTCTACCATTTTCGGAAAAAGGAGCAAAGTCCTTTTTAAAATTTCAAACGTCGAAATTTGGAAATATTTCGCCTATTTTCAAAAAAACACACTGTTGCGACTTTTGAATATTGGACATTCATAGAAATGGCCGGAAGAGTGTTCCCCAATAATGTTTTTTCGCAAATTTTCTACCATTTTCGGAAAAAGAAGCAGAGTCCTTTTTAAAATTTCAAAAGTCGAAATTTGGAAAAATTTCGCCTATTTCCAAAAAAAACACACTGTTGCGGCTTTTGAATATTGGACACTCATAGAAATGGCCGGAAGAGTGTTCCCCAATAATGTTTTTTCGCCCATCTCCTACAATTTTCGGAAAATTGAGCAAAGTATTTTTTAAAATTTCAAAAGTCGAAATTTGGAAAAATTTCGCCTTTTTTCAAAAAAACACACTGTTGCGACTTTTGAATATTGGACATTCATAGAAATGGCCGGAAGAGTGTTTCCCAATAATGTTTTTTCGCAAATTTTCTACCATTTTCGGAAAAAGGAGCAAAGTCCTTTTTAAAATTTCAAAAGTCGAAATATGGAAGAATGTCGCCTATTGTCAAAAAAACACACTTTTGAATATTGGACATTCATAGGAATGGCCGGAGGAGTGTTCTCCAATAATTTTTTTTCGCAAATTTTCTACCATTTTCGGAAAAAGGAGCAAAGTCCTTTTTAAAATTTCAAAAGTCGAAATATGGAAGAATGTCGCCTATTGTCAAAAAAACACACTTTTGAATATTGGACATTCATAGGAATGGCCGGAGGAGTGTTCTCCAATAATTTTTTTTCGCAAATTTTCTACCATTTTCGGAAAAAGGAGCAAAGTCCTTTTTAAAATTTCAAAAGTCGAAATTTGGAAGAATGTCGCCTATTGTCACAAAAACACACTTTTGAATATTGGACATTCATTGAAATGGCCGGAAGAGTGTTCCCCAATAATGTTTTTTCGCCCATCTCCTACAATTTTCGGAAAATGGAGCAAAGTATTTTTTAAAATTTCAAAAGTCGAAATTTGGAAAAATTTCGCCTATTTCCAAAAAAACACACTGTTGCGACTTTTGAATATTGGACATTCATAGAAATGGCCGGAAGAGTGTTTCCCAATAATGTTTTTTCGCCCATCTCCTACAATTTTCGGAAAAAGGAGCAAAGTCCTTTTTAAAATTTCAAAAGTCGAAATATGGAAGAATGTCGCCTATTGTCAAAAAAACTCACTTTTGAATATTGGACATTCATAGGAATGGCCGGAGGAGTGTTCTCCAATAATTTTTTTTCGCAAATTTTCTACCATTTTCGGAAAAAGGAGCAAAGTCCTTTTTAAAATTTCAAAAGTCGAAATTTGGAAGAATGTCGCCTATTGTCAAAAAAACACACTTTTGAATATTGGACATTCATAGAAATGGCCGCAATAGTGTTCCCCAATAATTTTTTTTGCAAATTTTCTACCATTTTCGGAAAAAGGAGCAAAGTTCTTTTTAAAATTTCAAAAGTCGAAATTTGGAAGAATGTCGCCTATTGTCAAAAAACACACTTTTGAATATTGGACATTCATAGGAATGGCCGCAATAGTGTTCCCAATAATTTTTTTCGCAAATTTTCTACCATTTTCGGAAAAAGGAGCAAAGTCCTTTTTAAAATTTCAAAAGTCGAAATATGGAAGAATGTCGCCTATTGTCAAAAAAACACACTTTTGAATATTGGACATTCATAGGAATGGCCGCAATAGTGTTCCCCAATAATTTTTTTTCGCAAATTGTCTACCATTTTCGGAAAAAGGGACAAAGTCCTTCTTAAAATTTCAAAAGTCGAAATTTGGAAAAATTTCGCCTATTTACAAAAAAACACACTGTTGCGACTTTCGAATATTGGACATTCATAGAAATGGCCGGAAGAGTGTTCCCCAATACTGTTTTTTGTCCATCTCCTACAATTTTCGGAAAAAGGAGCAAAGTCCTTTTTAAAATTTCAAAAGTCGAAATTTGGAAGAATGTCGCCTATTGTCAAAAAAACACACTTTTGAATATTGGACATTCATAGGAATGGCCGGAATCGTGTTCTCCAATAATTTTTTTCCCCCAAATTTTCTACCATTTTCGGAAAAAGGAGCAAATTCCTTTTTAAAATTTCAAAAGTCGCAATTTGGAAGAATGTCGCCTATTGTCAAAAAAACCCACTTTTGAATATTGGACATTCAAAGGAATGGCCGGAATAGTGTTCCCCAATAATTTTTTTTCGCAAATTTTCTACCATTTTCGGAAAAAGGAGCAAAGTCCTTTTTAAAATTTCAAAAGTCGAAATTTGGAAGAATGTCGCCTATTGTCAAAAAAACACACTTTTGAATATTGGACATTCATAGGAATGGCCGGAATAGTGTTCCCCAATAATGTTTTTTCGCCCATCTAATACAATTTTCGGAAAAAGGAGCAAAGTCCTTTTTAAAATTTCAAAAGTCGAAATTTGGAAGAATGTCGCCTATTGTCATAAAAACACACTTTTGAATATTGGACATTCATAAAAATGGCCGGAAGAGTGTTCCCCAATAATGTTTTTTCGCCCATTTAATACAATTTTCGGAAAAAGGAGCAAAGTCCTTTTTAAAATTTCAAAAGTCGAAATTTGAAAGAATGTCGCCTATTGTCAAAAAAACACACTTTTGAATATTGGACATTCATAGGAATGGCCGGAATAGTGTTCCCCAATAATTTTTTTTCGCAAATTTTCTACCATTTTCGGAAAAAGGAGCAAAGTCCTTTTTAAAATTTCAAAAGTCGAAATTTGGAAGAATGTCGCCTATTGTCAAAAAACACACTTTTGAATATTGGACATTCATAGGAATGGCCGCAATAGTGTTCCCAATAATTTTTTTCGCAAATTTTCTACCATTTTCGGAAAAAGGAGCAAAGTCCTTTTTAAAATTTCAAAAGTCGAAATATGGAAGAATGTCGCCTATTGTCAAAAAAACACACTTTTGAATATTGGACATTCATAGGAATGGCCGCAATAGTGTTCCCCAATAATTTTTTTTCGCAAATTGTCTACCATTTTCGGAAAAAGGGACAAAGTCCTTTCTAAAATTTCAAAACTTCAAAACACACTGTTGCGACTTTCGAATATTGGACATTCATAGAAATGGCCGGAAGAGTGTTCCCCAATACTGTTTTTTGTCCATCTCCTACAATTTTCGGAAAAAGGAGCAAAGTCCTTTTTAAAATTTCAAAAGTCGAAATTTGGAAGAATGTCGCCTATTGTCAAAAAAAACACACTTTTGAATATTGGACATTCATAGGAATGGCCGGAATCGTGTTCTCCAATAATTTTTTTCCCCCAAATTTTCTACCATTTTCGGAAAAAGGAGCAAATTCCTTTTTAAAATTTCAAAAGTCGCAATTTGGAAGAATGTCGCCTATTGTCAAAAAAACCCACTTTTGAATATTGGACATTCAAAGGAATGGCCGGAATAGTGTTCCCCAATAATGTTTTTTCGCCCATCTAATACAATTTTCGGAAAAAGGAGCAAAGTCCTTTTTAAAATTTCAAAAGTCGAAATTTGGAAAAATTTCGCCTATTTACAAAAAAACACACTGTTGTGACTTTTGAATATTGGACATTCATAGAAATGGCCGGAGGAGTGTTCTCCAATACTTTTTTTCGCCCATCACCTACCATTTTCGGAAAAAGGAGCAAAGTATTTTTTAAAATTTCAAAAGTCGAAATTTGGAAAAATTTCGCCTATTTTCAAAAAACACACTGTTGCGACTTTTGAATATTGGACATTCATAGAAATGGCCGGAAGAGTGTTTCCCAATAATGTTTTTTCGCAAATTTTCTACCATTTTCGGAAAAAGGAGCAAAGTCCTTTTTAAAATTTCAAAAGTCGAAATATGGAAGAATGTCGCCTATTGTCAAAAAAACACACTTTTGAATATTGGACATTCATAGGAATGGCCGGAATAGTGTTCCCCAATAATTTTTTTTCGCAAATTTTCTACCATTTTCGGAAAAAGGAGCAAAGTCCTTTTTAAAATTTCAAAAGTCGAAATATGGAAGAATGTCGCCTATTGTCAAAAAAACACACTTTTGAATATTGGACATTCATAGGAATGGCCGCAATAGTGTTCCCCAATAATTTTTTTTCGCAAATTTTCTTCCATTTTCGGAAAAAGGAGCATACTCCTTTTTAAATTTCAAAAGTCGAAATTTGGATGAATGTCGCCTATTGTCAAAAAACACACTTTTGAATATTGGACATTCATAGGAATGGCCGGAATAGTGTTCCCCAATAATTTTTTTTCGCAAATTTTCTATCATTTTCGGATAAAGGGACAAAGTCCTTTCTAAAATTTAAAACTTCAAAACACACTGTTGCGACTTTTGAATATTGGACATTCATAGAAATGGCCGGAAGAGTGTTCCCCAATACTGTTTTTTGTCCATCTCCTACAATTTTCGGAAAAAGGATCAAAGTCCTTTTTAAAATTTCAAAAGTCGAAATTTGGAAGAATGTCGCCTATTTTCAAAAAAACACACTTTTGAATATTGGACATTCATAGGAATGGCCGGAATCGTGTTCTCCAATAATTTTTTTTTCCCAAATTTTCTACCATTTTCGGAAAAAGGAGCAAATTCCTTTTTAAAATTTCAAAAGTCGCAATTTGGAAGAATGTCGCCTATTGTCAAAAAAACACACTTTTGAATAATGGACATTCATAGGAATGGCCGCAATAGTGTTCCCCCATAATGTTTTTTCATTCTTCTTTCAATTTCAAAATTTCAAAAGTCGAAATATGGAAGAATGTCGCCTATTGTCAAAAAAACACACTTTTGAATATTGGACATTCATAGGAATGGCCGGAATCGTGTTCTCCAATAATTTTTTTTCCCAAATTTTCTACCATTTTCGGAAAAAGGAGCAAATTCCTTTTTAAAATTTCAAAAGTCGCAATTTGGAAGAATGTCGCCTATTGTCAAAAAAACACACTTTTGAATAATGGACATTCATAGGAATGGCCGCAATAGTGTTCCCCCATAATGTTTTTTCATTCTTCTTTCAATTTCAAAATTTCAAAAGTCGAAATATGGAAGAATGTCGCCTATTGTCAAAAAAACACACTTTTGAATATTGGACATTCATAGAAATGGCCGGAAGAGTGTTTCCCAATAATGTTTTTTCGCAAATTTTCTACCATTTTCGGAAAAAGGAGCAAAGTCCTTTTTAAAATTTCAAAAGTCGAAATATGGAAGAATGTCGCCTATTGTCAAAAAAAACTTACTTTTGAATATTGGACATTCATAGGAATGGCCGGAGGAGTGTTCTCCAATAATTTTTTTTCGCAAATTTTCTACCATTTTCGGAAAAAGGAGCAAAGTCCTTTTTAAAATTTCAAAAGTCGAAATTTGGAAGAATGTCGCCTATTGTCAAAAAAACACACTTTTGAATATTGGACATTCATAGAAATGGCCGGAAGAGAGTTCCCCAATAATTTTTTTTCGCAAATTTTCTACCATTTTCGGAAAAAGGAGCAAAGTCCTTTTTAAAATTTCAAAAGTCGAAATATGGAAGAATGTCGCCTATTGTCAAAAAAACACACTTTTGAATATTGGACATTCATAGGAATGGCCGCAATAGTGTTCCCCAATAATTTTTTTTCGCAAATTTTCTACCATTTTCGGAAAAAGGAGCAAAGTGCTTTTTAAAATTTCAAAAGTCGAAATTTGGAAGAATGTCGCCTATTGTCAAAAAAACACACTTTTGAATATTGGACATTCATAGGAATGGCCGCAATAGTGTTCCCCAATAATTTTTTTTCGCAAATTTTCTTCCATTTTCGGAAAAAGGAGCAAAGTCCTTTTTAAAATTTCAAAAGTCGAAATTTGGAAGAATGTCGCCTATTGTCAAAAAACACACTTTTGAATATTGGACATTCATAGGAATGGCCGCAATAGTGTTCCCCAATAATTTTTTTTCGCAAATTTTCTACCATTTTCGGAAAAAGGAGCAAAGTCCTTTTTAAAATTTCAAAAGTCGAAATTTGGAAGAATGTCGCCTATTGTCAAAAAACACACTTTTGAATATTGGACATTCATAGGAATGGCCGCAATAGTGTTCCCAATAATTTTTTTCGCAAATTTTCTTTCATTTTCGGAAAAAGGAGCAAAGTCCTTTTTAAAATTTCAAAAGTCGAAATATGGAAGAATGTCGCCTATTGTCAAAAAAACACACTTTTGAATATTGAACATTCATAGAAATGGCCGCAATAGTGTTCCCCAATAATTTTTTTTCGCAAATTGTCTACCATTTTCGGAAAAAGGGACAAAGTCCTTTCTAAAATTTCAAAACTTCAAAACACACTGTTGCGACTTTCGAATATTGGACATTCATAGAAATGGCCGGAAGAGTGTTCCCCAATACTGTTTTTTGTCCATCTCCTACAATTTTCGGAAAAAGGAGCAAAGTCCTTTTTAAAATTTCAAAAGTCGAAATTTGGAAGAATGTCGCCTATTGTCAAAAAAACACACTTTTGAATATTGGACATTCATAGGAATGGCCGGAATCGTGTTCTCCAATAATTTTTTTCCCCCAAATTTTCTACCATTTTCGGAAAAAGGAGCAAATTCCTTTTTAAAATTTCAAAAGTCGCAATTTGGAAGAATGTCGCCTATTGTCAAAAAAACCCACTTTTGAATATTGGACATTCAAAGGAATGGCCGGAATAGTGTTCCCCAATAATTTTTTTTCGCAAATTTTCTACCATTTTCGGAAAAAGGAGCAAAGTCCTTTTTAAAATTTCAAAAGTCGAAATTTGGAAGAATGTCGCCTATTGTCAAAAAAACACACTTTTGAATATTGGACATTCATAGGAATGGCCGGAATAGTGTTCCCCAATAATGTTTTTTCCCCCATCTAATACAATTTTCGGAAAAAGGAGCAAAGTCCTTTTTAAAATTTCAAAAGTCGAAATTTGGAAGAATGTCGCCTATTGTCATAAAAACACACTTTTGAATATTGGACATTCATAAAAATGGCCGGAAGAGTGTTCCCCAATAATAATTTTTCGCCTATCTCCTTTAATTTTCGGATTTTCGGAAAAAGGAGCAAAGTCCTTCTTAAAATTTCAAAAGTCGAAATTTGGAAAAATTTCGCCTATTTACAAAAAAACACACTGTTGTGACTTTTGAATATTGGACATTCATAGAAATGGCCGGAGGAGTGTTCTCCAATACTTTTTTTCGCCCATCACCTACCATTTTCGGAAAAAGGAGCAAAGTATTTTTTAAAATTTCAAAAGTCGAAATTTGGAAAAATTTCGCCTATTTTCAAAAAACACACTGTTGCGACTTTTGAATATTGGACATTCATAGAAATGGCCGGAAGAGTGTTTCCCAATAATGTTTTTTCGCAAATTTTCTACCATTTTCGGAAAAAGGAGCAAAGTCCTTTTTAAAATTTCAAAAGTCGAAATATGGAAGAATGTCGCCTATTGTCAAAAAAACACACTTTTGAATATTGGACATTCATAGGAATGGCCGGAATAGTGTTCCCCAATAATTTTTTTTCGCAAATTTTCTACCATTTTCGGAAAAAGGAGCAAAGTCCTTTTTAAAATTTCAAAAGTCGAAATATGGAAGAATGTCGCCTATTGTCAAAAAAACACACTTTTGAATATTGGACATTCATAGGAATGGCCGCAATAGTGTTCCCCAATAATTTTTTTTCGCAAATTTTCTTCCATTTTCGGAAAAAGGAGCATACTCCTTTTTAAATTTCAAAAGTCGAAATTTGGATGAATGTCGCCTATTGTCAAAAAACACACTTTTGAATATTGGACATTCATAGGAATGGCCGGAATAGTGTTCCCCAATAATTTTTTTTCGCAAATTTTCTACCATTTTCGGATAAAGGGACAAAGTCCTTTCTAAAATTTAAAACTTCAAAACACACTGTTGCGACTTTTGAATATTGGACATTCATAGAAATAGCCGGAAGAGTGTTCCCCAATACTGTTTTTTGTCCATCTCCTACAATTTTCGGAAAAAGGATCAAAGTCCTTTTTAAAATTTCAAAAGTCGAAATTTGGAAGAATGTCGCCTATTTTCAAAAAAACACACTTTTGAATATTGGACATTCATAGGAATGGCCGGAATCGTGTTCTCCAATAATTTTTTTTTCCCAAATTGTCTACCATTTTCGGAAAAAGGAGCAAATTCCTTTTTAAAATTTCAAAAGTCGCAATTTGGAAGAATGTCGCCTATTGTCAAAAAAACTCACTTTTGAATAATGGACATTCATAGGAATGGCCGCAATAGTGTTCCCCCATAATGTTTTTTCGCAAATTTTTTACCATTTTCGGAAAAAGGAGCAAAGTCTTTTTTAAATTTCAAAAGTCGAAATTTTGAAGAATGTCGCCTATTGTCAAAAAAACACACTTTTGAATATTGGACATTCATAGGAATGGCCGGAATAGTGTTCCCCAATAAAGTTTTTTCGCCCATCTCCTACAATTTTCGGAAAAAGGAGCAAAGTTCTTTTTAAAATTTCAAAAGTCGAAATTTGGAAGAATGTCGCCTATTGTCATAAAAACACACTTTTGAATATTGGACATTCATAGGAATGGCCGGAATAGTGTTCCCCAATAAAGTTTTTTCGCCCATCTCCTACAATTTTCGGAAAAAGGAGCAAAGTTCTTTTTAAAATTTCAAAAGTCGAAATTTGGAAGAATGTCGCCTATTGTCATAAAAACACACTTTTGAATATTGGACATTCATAGGAATGGCCGGAATAGTGTTCCCCAATAATTTTTTTTCGCAAATTTTCTACCATTTTCGGAAAAAGGATCAAAGTCCTTTTTAAAATTTCAAAAGTCGAAATTTGGAAGAATGTCGCCTATTTTCAAAAAAACACACTTTTGAATATTGGACATTCATAGGAATGGCCGGAATCGTGTTCTCCAATAATTTTTTTTTCCCAAATTTTCTACCATTTTCGGAAAAAGGAGCAAATTCCTTTTTAAAATTTCAAAAGTCGCAATTTGGAAGAATGTCGCCTATTGTCAAAAAAACCCACTTTTGAATATTGGACATTCAAAGGAATGGCCGGAATAGTGTTCCCGAATAATGTTTTTTCGCAAATTTTCTACCATTTTCGGAAAAAGGAGCAAAGTCCTTTTTAAAATTTCAAAAGTCGAAATATGGAAGAATGTCGCCTATTGTCAAAAAAACACACTTTTGAATATTGGACATTCATAGAAATGGCCGGAAGAGTGTTCCCCAATAATGTTTTTTCGCCCATCTCCTACAATTTTCGGAAAAAGGAGCAAAGTCCTTTTTAAAATTTCAAAAGTCGAAATTTGGAAAAATTTCGCCTATTTCCAAAAAAACACACTGTTGCGGCTTTTGACTATTGGACATTCATAGAAATGGCCTGAGGAGTGTTATCCAATAATTTTTTTCGCCCATCGCCTACAATTTTCGGAAAAAGGAGCAAAGTCCTTTTTAAAATTTCAAAAGTCGAAATTTGGAAGAATGTCGCCTATTGTCATAAAAACACACTTTTGAATATTGGACATTCATAAAAATGGCCGGAAGAGTGTTATCCAATAATTTTTTTCGCCCATCGCCTACAATTTTCGGAAAAAGGAGCAAAGTCCTTTTTAAAATTTCAAAAGTCGAAATATGGAAGAATGTCGCCTATTGTCAAAAAAACACACTTTTGAATATTGGACATTCATAGAAATGGCCGGAAGAGTGTTCCCCAATAATGTTTTTTCGCCCATCTCCTACAATTTTCGGAAAAAGGAGCAAAGTCCTTTTTAAAATTTCAAAAGTCGAAATTTGGAAAAATTTCGCCTATTTCCAAAAAAACACACTGTTGCGGCTTTTGACTATTGGACATTCATAGAAATGGCCTGAGGAGTGTTATCCAATAATTTTTTTCGCCCATCGCCTACAATTTTCGGAAAAAGGAGCAAAGTCCTTTTTAAAATTTCAAAAGTCGAAATTTGGAAGAATGTCGCCTATTGTCAAAAAAACACACTTTTGAATATTGGACATTCATAAAAATGGCCGGAAGAGTGTTCCCCAATAATAATTTTTCGCCTATCTCCTTTAATTTTCGGATTTTCGGAAAAAGGAGCAAAGTCCATCTTAAAATTTCAAAAGTCGAAATTTGGAAAAATTTCGCCTATTTACAAAAAAACACACTGTTGTGACTTTTGAATATTGGACATTCATAGAAATGGCCGGAGGAGTGTTCTCCAATACTTTTTTTCGCCCATCACCTACCATTTTCGGAAAAAGGAGCAAAGTATTTTTTAAAATTTCAAAAGTCGAAATTTGGAAAAATTTCGCCTATTTTCAAAAAACACACTGTTGCGACTTTTGAATATTGGACATTCATAGAAATGGCCGGAAGAGTGTTTCCCAATAATGTTTTTTCGCAAATTTTCTACCATTTTCGGAAAAAGGAGCAAAGTCCTTTTTAAAATTTCAAAAGTCGAAATATGGAAGAATGTCGCCTATTGTCAAAAAAACACACTTTTGAATATTGGACATTCATAGGAATGGCCGGAATAGTGTTCCCCAATAATTTTTTTTCGCAAATTTTCTACCATTTTCGGAAAAAGGAGCAAAGTCCTTTTTAAAATTTCAAAAGTCGAAATATGGAAGAATGTCGCCTATTGTCAAAAAAACACACTTTTGAATATTGGACATTCATAGGAATGGCCGCAATAGTGTTCCCCAATAATTTTTTTTCGCAAATTTTCTTCCATTTTCGGAAAAAGGAGCATACTCCTTTTTAAATTTCAAAAGTCGAAATTTGGATGAATGTCGCCTATTGTCAAAAAACACACTTTTGAATATTGGACATTCATAGGAATGGCCGGAATAGTGTTCCCCAATAATTTTTTTTCGCAAATTTTCTACCATTTTCGGATAAAGAGACAAAGTCCTTTCTAAAATTTAAAACTTCAAAACACACTGTTGCGACTTTTGAATATTGGACATTCATAGAAATGGCCGGAAGAGTGTTCCCCAATACTGTTTTTTGTCCATCTCCTACAATTTTCGGAAAAAGGATCAAAGTCCTTTTTAAAATTTCAAAAGTCGAAATTTGGAAGAATGTCGCCTATTTTCAAAAAAACACACTTTTGAATATTGGACATTCATAGGAATGGCCGGAATCGTGTTCTCCAATAATTTTTTTTTCCCAAATTGTCTACCATTTTCGGAAAAAGGAGCAAATTCCTTTTTAAAATTTCAAAAGTCGCAATTTGGAAGAATGTCGCCTATTGTCAAAAAAACTCACTTTTGAATAATGGACATTCATAGGAATGGCCGCAATAGTGTTCCCCCATAATGTTTTTTCGCAAATTTTTTACCATTTTCGGAAAAAGGAGCAAAGTCTTTTTTAAATTTCAAAAGTCGAAATTTTGAAGAATGTCGCCTATTGTCAAAAAAACACACTTTTGAATATTGGACATTCATAGGAATGGCCGGAATAGTGTTCCCCAATAAAGTTTTTTCGCCCATCTCCTACAATTTTCGGAAAAAGGAGCAAAGTTCTTTTTAAAATTTCAAAAGTCGAAATTTGGAAGAATGTCGCCTATTGTCATAAAAACACACTTTTGAATATTGGACATTCATAGAAATGGCCGGAAGAGAGTTCCCCAATAATTTTTTTTCGCAAATTTTCTACCATTTTCGGAAAAAGGAGCAAAGTCCTTTTTAAAATTTCAAAAGTCGAAATATGGAAGAATGTCGCCTATTGTCAAAAAAACACACTTTTGAATATTGGACATTCATAGGAATGGCCGCAATAGTGTTCCCCAATAATTTTTTTTCGCAAATTTTCTGCCATTTTCGGAAAAAGGAGCAAAGTGCTTTTTAAAATTTCAAAAGTCGAAATTTGGAAGAATGTCGCCTATTGTCAAAAAAACACACTTTTGAATATTGGACATTCATAGGAATGGCCGCAATAGTGTTCCCCAATAATTTTTTTTCGCAAATTTTCTTCCATTTTCGGAAAAAGGAGCAAAGTCCTTTTTAAAATTTCAAAAGTCGAAATTTGGAAGAATGTCGCCTATTGTCAAAAAACACACTTTTGAATATTGGACATTCATAGGAATGGCCGCAATAGTGTTCCCCAATAATTTTTTTTCGCAAATTTTCTACCATTTTCGGAAAAAGGAGCAAAGTCCTTTTTAAAATTTCAAAAGTCGAAATTTGGAAGAATGTCGCCTATTGTCAAAAAACACACTTTTGAATATTGGACATTCATAGGAATGGCCGCAATAGTGTTCCCAATAATTTTTTTCGCAAATTTTCTTTCATTTTCGGAAAAAGGAGCAAAGTCCTTTTTAAAATTTCAAAAGTCGAAATATGGAAGAATGTCGCCTATTGTCAAAAAAACACACTTTTGAATATTGAACATTCATAGAAATGGCCGCAATAGTGTTCCCCAATAATTTTTTTTCGCAAATTGTCTACCATTTTCGGAAAAAGGGACAAAGTCCTTTCTAAAATTTCAAAACTTCAAAACACACTGTTGCGACTTTCGAATATTGGACATTCATAGAAATGGCCGGAAGAGTGTTCCCCAATACTGTTTTTTGTCCATCTCCTACAATTTTCGGAAAAAGGAGCAAAGTCCTTTTTAAAATTTCAAAAGTCGAAATTTGGAAGAATGTCGCCTATTGTCAAAAAAACACACTTTTGAATATTGGACATTCATAGGAATGGCCGGAATCGTGTTCTCCAATAATTTTTTTCCCCCAAATTTTCTACCATTTTCGGAAAAAGGAGCAAATTCCTTTTTAAAATTTCAAAAGTCGCAATTTGGAAGAATGTCGCCTATTGTCAAAAAAACCCACTTTTGAATATTGGACATTCAAAGGAATGGCCGGAATAGTGTTCCCCAATAATTTTTTTTCGCAAATTTTCTACCATTTTCGGAAAAAGGAGCAAAGTCCTTTTTAAAATTTCAAAAGTCGAAATTTGGAAGAATGTCGCCTATTGTCAAAAAAACACACTTTTGAATATTGGACATTCATAGGAATGGCCGGAATAGTGTTCCCCAATAATGTTTTTTCCCCCATCTAATACAATTTTCGGAAAAAGGAGCAAAGTCCTTTTTAAAATTTCAAAAGTCGAAATTTGGAAGAATGTCGCCTATTGTCATAAAAACACACTTTTGAATATTGGACATTCATAAAAATGGCCGGAAGAGTGTTCCCCAATAATAATTTTTCGCCTATCTCCTTTAATTTTCGGATTTTCGGAAAAAGGAGCAAAGTCCTTCTTAAAATTTCAAAAGTCGAAATTTGGAAAAATTTCGCCAATTTACAAAAAAACGCACTGTTGTGACTTTTGAATATTGGACATTCATAGAAATGGCCTGAGGAGTGTTCTCCAATACTTTTTTTCGCCCATCACCTATCATTTTCGGAAAAAGGAGCAAAGTATTTTTTAAAATTTCAAAAGTCGAAATTTGGAAAAATTTCGCCTATTTTCAAAAAACACACTGTTGCGACTTTTGAATATTGGACATTCATAGAAATGGCCGGAAGAGTGTTTCCCAATAATGTTTTTTCGCAAATTTTCTACCATTTTCGGAAAAAGGAGCAAAGTCCTTTTTAAAATTTCAAAAGTCGAAATTTGGAAAAATTTCGGCTATTTTCAAAAAAACACACTGTTGCGACTTTTGAATATTGGACATTCATAGAAATGGCCTGAGGAGTGTTCTCCAATAATTTTTTTCGCCCATCGCCTACAATTTTCGGAAAAAGGAGCAAAGTCCTTTTTAAAATTTCAAAAGTCGAAATTTGGAAAAATGTCGCCTATTGTCAAAAAAACACACTTTTGAATATTGGACATTCAAAGGAATGGCCGGAATAGTGTTCCGCAATATTTTTTTTCGCAAATTTTCTACCATTTTCGGAAAAAGGAGCAAAGTCCTTCTTTAAATTTCAAAAGTCGAAATTTGGAAGAATGTCGCCTATTGTCAAAAAAACACACTTTTGAATATTGGACATTCATAGAAATGGCCGGAAGAGTGTTCCCCAATAATGTTTTTTCGCCCATCTCCTACAATTTTCGGAAAAAGGAGCAAAGTATTTTTTAAAATTTCAAAAGTCGAAATTTGGAAAAATTTCGCCTATTTTCAAAAAAGCACACTGTTGCGATTTTGAATATTGGACATTCATAAAAATGGCCTAAGGAGTGTTCTCCAATAATTTTTTTGGCCCATCACCTACAATTTTCGGAAAAAGGAGCAAAGTATTTTTTAAAATTTCAAAAGTCGAAATTTGGAAAAATTTCGCCTATTTCCAAAAAAACACACTGTTGCGGCTTTTGAATATTGGACACTCATAGAAATGGCCGGAATAGTGTTCCCCAATAATGTTTTTTCGCCCATCTCCTACAATTTTCGGAAAAAGGAGCAAAGTCCTTTTTAAAATTTCAAAAGTCGAAATTTGGAAGAATGTCGCCTATTGTCAAAAAAACACACTTTTGAATATTGGACATTCATAGGAATGGCCGGAATAGTGTTCCCCAATAATTTTTTTTCGCAAACTTTCTACTATTTTCGGAAAAAGGTTAAAAAAGTCCTTTTTAAAATTTCAAAAGTCGAAATTTGGAAGAATGTCGCCTATTGTCAAAAAAACACACTTTTGAATATTGGACATTCATAGGAATGGCCGGAATAGTGTTCCCCAATACTTTTTTTTTGCAAATTTTCTACCATTTTCGAAAAAAGGAGCAAAGTCCTTTTGAAATTTCAAAAGTCGAAATTTGGAAGAATGTCGCCTATTGTCAAAAAAACACACTTTTGAATATTGGACATTCATAGGAATGGCCGGAATAGTGTTCCCCAATAATGTTTTTTCGCCCATCTCCTACCATTTTCGGAAAAAGGAGCAAAGTATTTTTTAAAATTTCAAAAGTCGAAATTTGGAAAAATTTCGCCTATTTTCAAAAAAACAAACTGTTTCGATTTTGAATATTGGACATTCATAGAAATGGCCTGAGGAGTGTTCTCCAATAATTTTTTTGGCCCATCACCTACAATTTTCGGAAAAAGGAGCAAAGTATTTTTTAAAATTTCAAAAGTCGAAATTTGGAAAAATTTCGCCTATTTCCAAAAAAACACACTGTTGCGGCTTTTGAATATTGGACATTCATAGAAATGGCCTGAGGAGTGTTATCCAATAATTTTTTTCGCCCATCGCCTACAATTTTCGGAAAAAGGAGCAAAGTCCTTTTTAAAATTTCAAAAGTCGAAATTTGGAAGAATGTCGCCTATTGTCATAAAAACACACTTTTGAATATTGGACATTCATAAAAATGGCCGGAAGAGTGTTCCCCAATATTTTTTTTTCGCAAATTTTCTACCATTTTCGGAAAAAGGAGCAAAGTCCTTTTTAAAATTTCAAAAGTCGAAATTTGTAAGAATGTCGCCTATTGTCAAAAAAACACACTTTTGAATATTGGACATTCATAGAAATGGCCGGAAGAGTGTTCCCCAATAATGTTTTTTCGCCCATCTCCTACAATTTTCGGAAAAAGGAGCAAAGTCCTTTTTAAAATTTCAAAAGTCGAAATTTGGAAAAATTTCGCCTATTTCCAAAAAAACACACTGTTGCGGCTTTTGACTATTGGACATTCATAGAAATGGCCTGAGGAGTGTTATCCAATAATTTTTTTCGCCCATCGCCTACAATTTTCGGAAAAAGGAGCAAAGTCCTTTTTAAAATTTCAAAAGTCGAAATTTGGAAAAATGTCGCCTATTGTCAAAAAAACACACTTTTGAATATTGGACATTCATAGGAATGGCTGGAATAGTGTTCCCCAATAATTTTTTTTCGCAAATTTTCTACCATTTTCGGAAAAAGGAGCAAAGTCCTTCTTAAAATTTCAAAAGTCGAAATTTGGAAGAATGTCGCCTATTGTCAAAAAAACACACTTTTGAATATTGGACATTCATAGAAATGGCCGGAAGAGTGTTCCCCAATAATGTTTTTTCGCCCATCTCCTACAATTTTCGGAAAAAGGAGCAAAGTCCTTCTTAAAATTTCAAAAGTCGAAATTTGGAAAAATTTCGCCTATTTTCAAAAAAACAAACTGTTTCGATTTTGAATATTGGACATTCATAGAAATGGCCTGAGGAGTGTTCTCCAATAATTTTTTTCGCCCATCACCTACAATTTTCGGAAAAAGGAGCAAAGTATTTTTTAAAATTTCAAAAGTCGAAATTTGGAAAAATTTCGCCTATTTTCAAAAAACACGCTGTTGCGACTTTTGAATATTGGACATTCATAGAAATGGCCGGAAGAGTGTTCCCCAATAATGTTTTTTCGCCCATCTCCTACAATTTTCGGAAAAAGCAGCAAAGTCCTTTTTAAATTTCAAAAGTCGAAATTTGGAAGAATGTCGCCTATTGTCAAAAAAACACACTTTTGAATATTGGACATTCATAGAAATGGCCGGAATAGTGTTCCCCAATAATTTTTTTTCGCAAATTTTCTACCATTTTCGGAAAAAGGAGCAAAGTCCTTCTTAAAATTTCAAAAGTCGAAATTTGGAAAAATTTCGGCTATTTTCAAAAAAACACACTGTTGCGACTTTTGAATATTGGACATTCATAGAAATGGCCTGAGGAGTGTTCTCCAATAATTTTTTTCGCCCATCGCCTACAATTTTCGGAAAAAGGAGCAAAGTCCTTTTTAAAATTTCAAAAGTCGAAATTTGGAAAAATGTCACCTATTGTCAAAAAAACACACTTTTGAATATTGGACATTCAAAGGAATGGCCGGAATAGTGTTCCGCAATATTTTTTTTCGCAAATTTTCTACCATTTTCGGAAAAAGGAGCAAAGTCCTTCTTTAAATTTCAAAAGTCGAAATTTGGAAGAATGTCGCCTATTGTCAAAAAAACACACTTTTGAATATTGGACATTCATAGAAATGGCCGGAAGAGTGTTCCCCAATAATGTTTTTTCGCCCATCTCCTACAATTTTCGGAAAAAGGAGCAAAGTATTTTTTAAAATTTCAAAAGTCGAAATTTGGAAAAATTTCGCCTATTTTCAAAAAAGCACACTGTTGCGATTTTGAATATTGGACATTCATAAAAATGGCCTAAGGAGTGTTCTCCAATAATTTTTTTGGCCCATCACCTACAATTTTCGGAAAAAGGAGCAAAGTATTTTTTAAAATTTCAAAAGTCGAAATTTGGAAAAATTTCGCCTATTTCCAAAAAAACACACTGTTGCGGCTTTTGAATATTGGACACTCATAGAAATGGCCGGAATAGTGTTCCCCAATAATGTTTTTTCGCCCATCTCCTACAATTTTCGGAAAAAGGAGCAAAGTCCTTTTTAAAATTTCAAAAGTCGAAATTTGGAAGAATGTCGCCTATTGTCAAAAAAACACACTTTTGAATATTGGACATTCATAGGAATGGCCGGAATAGTGTTCCCCAATAATTTTTTTTCGCAAACTTTCTACTATTTTCGGAAAAAGGTTAAAAAAGTCCTTTTTAAAATTTCAAAAGTCGAAATTTGGAAGAATGTCGCCTATTGTCAAAAAAACACACTTTTGAATATTGGACATTCATAGGAATGGCCGGAATAGTGTTCCCCAATACTTTTTTTTTGCAAATTTTCTACCATTTTCGAAAAAAGGAGCAAAGTCCTTTTGAAATTTCAAAAGTCGAAATTTGGAAGAATGTCGCCTATTGTCAAAAAAACACACTTTTGAATATTGGACATTCATAGGAATGGCCGGAATAGTGTTCCCCAATAATGTTTTTTCGCCCATCTCCTACCATTTTCGGAAAAAGGAGCAAAGTATTTTTTAAAATTTCAAAAGTCGAAATTTGGAAAAATTTCGCCTATTTTCAAAAAAACAAACTGTTTCGATTTTGAATATTGGACATTCATAGAAATGGCCTGAGGAGTGTTCTCCAATAATTTTTTTGGCCCATCACCTACAATTTTCGGAAAAAGGAGCAAAGTATTTTTTAAAATTTCAAAAGTCGAAATTTGGAAAAATTTCGCCTATTTCCAAAAAAACACACTGTTGCGGCTTTTGAATATTGGACATTCATAGAAATGGCCTGAGGAGTGTTATCCAATAATTTTTTTCGCCCATCGCCTACAATTTTCGGAAAAAGGAGCAAAGTCCTTTTTAAAATTTCAAAAGTCGAAATTTGGAAAAATGTCGCCTATTGTCAAAAAAACACACTTTTGAATATTGGACATTCATAGGAATGGCCGCAATAGTGTTCCCCAATAATTTTTTTTCGCAAATTTTCTTCCATTTTCGGAAAAAGGAGCATACTCCTTTTTAAATTTCAAAAGTCGAAATTTGGATGAATGTCGCCTATTGTCAAAAAACACAATTTTGAATATTGGACATTCATAGGAATGGCCGGAATAGTGTTCCCCAATAATTTTTTTTCGCAAATTTTCTATCATTTTCGGATAAAGGGACAAAGTCCTTTCTAAAATTTAAAACTTCAAAACACACTGTTGCGACTTTTGAATATTGGACATTCATAGAAATGGCCGGAAGAGTGTTCCCCAATACTGTTTTTTGTCCATCTCCTACAATTTTCGGAAAAAGGATCAAAGTCCTTTTTAAAATTTCAAAAGTCGAAATTTGGAAGAATGTCGCCTATTTTCAAAAAAACACACTTTTGAATATTGGACATTCATAGGAATGGCCGGAATCGTGTTCTCCAATAATTTTTTTTTCCCAAATTTTCTACCATTTTCGGAAAAAGGAGCAAATTCCTTTTTAAAATTTCAAAAGTCGCAATTTGGAAGAATGTCGCCTATTGTCAAAAAAACACACTTTTGAATAATGGACATTCATAGGAATGGCCGCAATAGTGTTCCCCCATAATGTTTTTTCATTCTTCTTTCAATTTCAAAATTTCAAAAGTCGAAATATGGAAGAATGTCGCCTATTGTCAAAAAAACACACTTTTGAATATTGGACATTCATAGGAATGGCCGGAATCGTGTTCTCCAATAATTTTTTTTCCCAAATTTTCTACCATTTTCGGAAAAAGGAGCAAATTCCTTTTTAAAATTTCAAAAGTCGCAATTTGGAAGAATGTCGCCTATTGTCAAAAAAACACACTTTTGAATAATGGACATTCATAGGAATGGCCGCAATAGTGTTCCCCCATAATGTTTTTTCATTCTTCTTTCAATTTCAAAATTTCAAAAGTCGAAATATGGAAGAATGTCGCCTATTGTCAAAAAAACACACTTTTGAATATTGGACATTCATAGAAATGGCCGGAAGAGTGTTTCCCAATAATGTTTTTTCGCAAATTTTCTACCATTTTCGGAAAAAGGAGCAAAGTCCTTTTTAAAATTTCAAAAGTCGAAATATGGAAGAATGTCGCCTATTGTCAAAAAAAACTCACTTTTGAATATTGGACATTCATAGGAATGGCCGGAGGAGTGTTCTCCAATAATTTTTTTCGCAAATTTTCTACC
Organism: Epicampocera succincta; assembly: GCA_932526305.1. Lineage (NCBI taxonomy): Eukaryota > Metazoa > Arthropoda > Insecta > Diptera > Tachinidae > Epicampocera > Epicampocera succincta. The sequence continues at coordinate 25,990,594 of OW052038.1, read as the reverse complement.
ATTTTCGGAAAAAGGAGCAAAGTCCTTTTTAAAATTTCAAAAGTCGAAATTTGGAAGAATGTCGCCTATTGTCAAAAAAACACACTTTTGAATATTGGACATTCATAGAAATGGCCGGAAGAGAGTTCCCCAATAATTTTTTTTCGCAAATTTTCTACCATTTTCGGAAAAAGGAGCAAAGTCCTTTTTAAAATTTCAAAAGTCGAAATATGGAAGAATGTCGCCTATTGTCAAAAAAACACACTTTTGAATATTGGACATTCATAGGAATGGCCGCAATAGTGTTCCCCAATAATTTTTTTTCGCAAATTTTCTACCATTTTCGGAAAAAGGAGCAAAGTCCTTTTTAAAATTTCAAAAGTCGAAATTTGGAAGAATGTCGCCTATTGTCAAAAAAACACACTTTTGAATATTGGACATTCATAGGAATGGCCGCAATAGTGTTCCCCAATAATTTTTTTTCGCAAATTTTCTTCCATTTTCGGAAAAAGGAGCAAAGTCCTTTTTAAAATTTCAAAAGTCGAAATTTGGAAGAATGTCGCCTATTGTCAAAAAACACACTTTTGAATATTGGACATTCATAGGAATGGCCGTAATAGTGTTCCCCAATAATTTTTTTTCGCAAATTTTCTACCATTTTCGGAAAAAGGAGCAAAGTCCTTTTTAAAATTTCAAAAGTCGAAATTTGGAAGAATGTCGCCTATTGTCAAAAAACACACTTTTGAATATTGGACATTCATAGGAATGGCCGCAATAGTGTTCCCAATAATTTTTTTCGCAAATTTTCTACCATTTTCGGAAAAAGGAGCAAAGTCCTTTTTAAAATTTCAAAAGTCGAAATATGGAAGAATGTCGCCTATTGTCAAAAAAACACACTTTTGAATATTGGACATTCATAGAAATGGCCGCAATAGTGTTCCGCAATAATTTTTTTTCGCAAATTGTCTACCATTTTCGGAAAAAGGGACAAAGTCCTTTCTAAAATTTCAAAACTTCAAAACACACTGTTGCGACTTTCGAATATTGGACATTCATAGAAATGGCCGGAAGAGTGTTCCCCAATACTGTTTTTTGTCCATCTCCTACAATTTTCGGAAAAAGGAGCAAAGTCCTTTTTAAAATTTCAAAAGTCGAAATTTGGAAGAATGTCGCCTATTGTCAAAAAAACACACTTTTGAATATTGGACATTCATAGGAATGGCCGGAATCGTGTTCTCCAATAATTTTTTTCCCCCAAATTTTCTACCATTTTCGGAAAAAGGAGCAAATTCCTTTTTAAAATTTCAAAAGTCGCAATTTGGAAGAATGTCGCCTATTGTCAAAAAAACCCACTTTTGAATATTGGACATTCAAAGGAATGGCCGGAATAGTGTTCCCCAATAATTTTTTTTCGCAAATTTTCTACCATTTTCGGAAAAAGGAGCAAAGTCCTTTTTAAAATTTCAAAAGTCGAAATTTGGAAGAATGTCGCCTATTGTCAAAAAAACACACTTTTGAATATTGGACATTCATAGGAATGGCCGGAATAGTGTTCCCCAATAATGTTTTTTCGCCCATCTAATACAATTTTCGGAAAAAGGAGCAAAGTCCTTTTTAAAATTTCAAAAGTCGAAATTTGGAAGAATGTCGCCTATTGTCATAAAAACACACTTTTGAATATTGGACATTCATAAAAATGGCCGGAAGAGTGTTCCCCAATAATAATTTTTCGCCTATCTCCTTTAATTTTCGGATTTTCGGAAAAAGGAGCAAAGTCCTTCTTAAAATTTCAAAAGTCGAAATTTGGAAAAATTTCGCCTATTTACAAAAAAACACACTGTTGTGACTTTTGAATATTGGACATTCATAGAAATGGCCGGAGGAGTGTTCTGCAATACTTTTTTTCGCCCATCACCTACCATTTTCGGAAAAAGGAGCAAAGTATTTTTTAAAATTTCAAAAGTCGAAATTTGGAAAAATTTCGCCTATTTTCAAAAAACACACTGTTGCGACTTTTGAATATTGGACATTCATAGAAATGGCCGGAAGAGTGTTTCCCAATAATGTTTTTTCGCAAATTTTCTACCATTTTCGGAAAAAGGAGCAAAGTCCTTTTTAAAATTTCAAAAGTCGAAATATGGAAGAATGTCGCCTATTGTCAAAAAAACACACTTTTGAATATTGGACATTCATAGGAATGGCCGGAATAGTGTTCCCCAATAATTTTTTTTCGCAAATTTTCTACCATTTTCGGAAAAAGGAGCAAAGTCCTTTTTAAAATTTCAAAAGTCGAAATATGGAAGAATGTCGCCTATTGTCAAAAAAACACACTTTTGAATATTGGACATTCATAGGAATGGCCGCAATAGTGTTCCCCAATAATTTTTTTTCGCAAATTTTCTTCCATTTTCGGAAAAAGGAGCATACTCCTTTTTAAATTTCAAAAGTCGAAATTTGGATGAATGTCGCCTATTGTCAAAAAACACACTTTTGAATATTGGACATTCATAGGAATGGCCGGAATAGTGTTCCCCAATAATTTTTTTTCGCAAATTTTCTACCATTTTCGGATAAAGGGACAAAGTCCTTTCTAAAATTTAAAACTTCAAAACACACTGTTGCGACTTTTGAATATTGGACATTCATAGAAATGGCCGGAAGAGTGTTCCCCAATACTGTTTTTTGTCCATCTCCTACAATTTTCGGAAAAAGGATCAAAGTCCTTTTTAAAATTTCAAAAGTCGAAATTTGGAAGAATGTCGCCTATTTTCAAAAAAACACACTTTTGAATATTGGACATTCATAGGAATGGCCGGAATCGTGTTCTCCAATAATTTTTTTTTCCCAAATTTTCTACCATTTTCGGAAAAAGGAGCAAATTCCTTTTTAAAATTTCAAAAGTCGCAATTTGGAAGAATGTCGCCTATTGTCAAAAAAACACACTTTTGAATAATGGACATTCATAGGAATGGCCGCAATAGTGTTCCCCCATAATGTTTTTTCGCAAATTTTTTACCATTTTCGGAAAAAGGAGCAAAGTCTTTTTTAAATTTCAAAAGTCGAAATTTTGAAGAATGTCGCCTATTGTCAAAAAAACACACTTTTGAATATTGGACATTGATAGGAATGGCCGGAATAGTGTTCCCCAATAATTTTTTTTCGCAAATTTTCTACCATTTTCGGAAAAAGGAGCAAAGTCCTTCTTAAAATTTCAAAAGTCGAAATTTGGAAAAATTTCGGCTATTTTCAAAAAAACACACTGTTGCGACTTTTGAATATTGGACATTCATAGAAATGGCCTGAGGAGTGTTATCCAATAACTTTTTTCGCCCATCGCCTACATTTTTCGGAAAAAGGAGCAAAGACCTTTTTAAAATTTCAAAAGTCGAAATTTGGAAGAATGTCGCCGATTGTCAAAAAAACACACTTTTGAATATTGGACATTCATAGGAATGGCCGGAATAGTGTTCCCCAATAATTTTTTTTCGCAAATTTTCTACCATTTTCGGAAAAAGGAGCAAAGTCCTTTTTAAAATTTCAAAAGTCGAAATTTGGAAGAATGTCGCCTATTGTCAAAAAAACACACTTTTGAATATTGGACATTCATAGGAATGGCCGGAATAGTGTTCCCCAATAAAGTTTTTTCGCCCATCTCCTACAATTTTCGGAAAAAGGAGCAAAGTTCTTTTTAAAATTTCAAAAGTCGAAATTTGGAAGAATGTCGCCTATTGTCATAAAAACACACTTTTGAATATTGGACATTCATAGAAATGGCCGGAAGAGTGTTCCCATTTAATGTTTTTTCGCCTATCTCCTTTAATTTTCGGATTTTCGGAAAAAGGAGCAAAGTCCTTCTTAAAATTTCAAAAGTCGAAATTTGGAAAAATTTCGCCAATTTACAAAAAAACACACTGTTGTGACTTTTGAATATTGGACATTCATAGAAATGGCCTGAGGAGTGTTCTCCAATACTTTTTTTCGCCCATCACCTATCATTTTCGGAAAAAGGAGCAAAGTATTTTTTAAAATTTCAAAAGTCGAAATTTGGAAAAATTTCGCCTATTTTCAAAAAACACACTGTTGCGACTTTTGAATATTGGACATTCATAGAAATGGCCGGAAGAGTGTTTCCCAATAATGTTTTTTCGCAAATTTTCTACCATTTTCGGAAAAAGGAGCAAAGTCCTTTTTAAAATTTCAAAAGTCGAAATATGGAAGAATGTCGCCTATTGTCAAAAAAACACACTTTTGAATATTGGACATTCATAGGAATGGCCGGAATAGTGTTCCCCAATATTTTTTTTTCGCAAATTTTCTACCATTTTCGGAAAAAGGAGCAAAGTCCTTTTTAAAATTTCAAAAGTCGAAATTTGTAAGAATGTCGCCTATTGTCAAAAAAACACACTTTTGAATAATGGGCAGTCATAGGAATGGCCGCAATAGCGTTCCCCCATAATGTTTTTTCGCAAATTTTTTACCATTTTCGGGAAAAGGAGCAAAGTCCTTTTTAAATTTCAAAAGTCGAAATTTGGAAGAATGTCGCCTATTGTCAAAAAAACACACTTTTGAATATTCGATATTCATAGAAATGGCCGGAAGAGTGTTCCCCAACAATGTTTTTTCGCCCATCTAATACAATTTTCGGAAAAAGGAGCAAAGTCCTTCTTAAAATTTCAAAAGTCGAAATTTGGAAAAATTTCGGCTATTTTCAAAAAAACACACTGTTGCGACTTTTGAATATTGGACATTCATAGAAATGGCCTGAGGAGTGTTATCCAATAACTTTTTTCGCCCATCGCCTACATTTTTCGGAAAAAGGAGCAAAGACCTTTTTAAAATTTCAAAAGTCGAAATTTGGAAGAATGTCGCCGATTGTCAAAAAAACACACTTTTGAATATTGGACATTCATAGGAATGGCCGGAATAGTGTTCCCCAATAATTTTTTTTCGCAAATTTTCTACCATTTTCGGAAAAAGGAGCAAAGTCCTTTTTAAAATTTCAAAAGTCGAAATTTAGAAGAATGTCGCCTATTGTCAAAAAAACACACTTTTGAATATTGGACATTCATAGGAATGGCCGGAATAGTGTTCCCCAATAAAGTTTTTTCGCCCATCTCCTACAATTTTCGGAAAAAGGAGCAAAGTTCTTTTTAAAATTTCAAAAGTCGAAATTTGGAAGAATGTCGCCTATTGTCATAAAAACACACTTTTGAATATTGGACATTCATAGAAATGGCCGGAAGAGTGTTCCCATTTAATGTTTTTTCGCCTATCTCCTTTAATTTTCGGATTTTCGGAAAAAGGAGCAAAGTCCTTCTTAAAATTTCAAAAGTCGAAATTTGGAAAAATTTCGCCAATTTACAAAAAAACACACTGTTGTGACTTTTGAATATTGGACATTCATAGAAATGGCCTGAGGAGTGTTCTCCAATACTTTTTTTCGCCCATCACCTATCATTTTCGGAAAAAGGAGCAAAGTATTTTTTAAAATTTCAAAAGTCGAAATTTGGAAAAATTTCGCCTATTTTCAAAAAACACACTGTTGCGACTTTTGAATATTGGACATTCATAGAAATGGCCGGAAGAGTGTTTCCCAATAATGTTTTTTCGCAAATTTTCTACCATTTTCGGAAAAAGGAGCAAAGTCCTTTTTAAAATTTCAAAAGTCGAAATATGGAAGAATGTCGCCTATTGTCAAAAAAACACACTTTTGAATATTGGACATTCATAGGAATGGCCGGAATAGTGTTCCCCAATATTTTTTTTTCGCAAATTTTCTACCATTTTCGGAAAAAGGAGCAAAGTCCTTTTTAAAATTTCAAAAGTCGAAATTTGTAAGAATGTCGCCTATTGTCAAAAAAACACACTTTTGAATAATGGGCAGTCATAGGAATGGCCGCAATAGCGTTCCCCCATAATGTTTTTTCGCAAATTTTTTACCATTTTCGGAAAAAGGAGCAAAGTCCTTTTTAAATTTCAAAAGTCGAAATTTGGAAGAATGTCGCCTATTGTCAAAAAAACACACTTTTGAATATTGGACATTCATAGAAATGGCCGGAAGAGTGTTCCCCAATAATGTTTTTTCGCCCATCTCCTACAATTTTCGGAAAAAGGAGCAAAGTCCTTTTTAAATTTCAAAAGTCGAAATTTGGAAGAATGTCGCCTATTGTCAAAAAAACACACTTTTGAATATTGGACATTCATAGGAATGGCCGGAATAGTGTTCCCCAATAATTTTTTTTCGCAAATTTTCTACCATTTTCGGAAAAAGGAGCAAAGTCCTTCTTAAAATTTCAAAAGTCGAAATTTGGAAAAATTTCGGCTATTTTCAAAAAAACACACTGTTGCGACTTTTGAATATTGGACATTCATAGAAATGGCCTGAGGAGTGTTCTCCAATAATTTTTTTCGCCCATCGCCTACAATTTTCGGAAAAAGGAGCAAAGTCCTTTTTAAATTTCAAAAGTCGAAATTTGGAAGAATGTCGCCTATTGTCAAAAAAACACACTTTTGAATATTGGACATTCATAGAAATGGCCGGAAGAGTGTTCCCCAATAATGTTTTTTCGCCCATCTCCTACAATTTTCGGAAAAAGGAGCAAAGTCCTTTTTAAATTTCAAAAGTCGAAATTTGGAAGAATGTCGCCTATTGTCAAAAAAACACACTTTTGAATATTGGACATTCATAGGAATGGCCGGAATAGTGTTCCCCAATAATTTTTTTTCGCAAATTTTCTACCATTTTCGGAAAAAGGAGCAAAGTCCTTCTTAAAATTTCAAAAGTCGAAATTTGGAAAAATTTCGGCTATTTTCAAAAAAACACACTGTTGCGACTTTTGAATATTGGACATTCATAGAAATGGCCGGAAGAGTGTTCCCCAATACTGTTTTTTGTCCATCTCCTACAATTTTCGGAAAAAGGATCAAAGTCCTTTTTAAAATTTCAAAAGTCGAAATTTGGAAGAATGTCGCCTATTTTCAAAAAAACACACTTTTGAATATTGGACATTCATAGGAATGGCCGGAATCGTGTTCTCCAATAATTTTTTTTCCCAAATTTTCTACCATTTTCGGAAAAAGGAGCAAATTCCTTTTTAAAATTTCAAAAGTCGCAATTTGGAAGAATGTCGCCTATTGTCAAAAAAACACACTTTTGAATAATGGACATTCATAGGAATGGCCGCAATAGTGTTCCCCCATAATGTTTTTTCATTCTTCTTTCAATTTCAAAATTTCAAAAGTCGAAATATGGAAGAATGTCGCCTATTGTCAAAAAAACACACTTTTGAATATTGGACATTCATAGGAATGGCCGGAATCGTGTTCTCCAATAATTTTTTTTCCCAAATTTTCTACCATTTTCGGAAAAAGGAGCAAATTCCTTTTTAAAATTTCAAAAGTCGCAATTTGGAAGAATGTCGCCTATTGTCAAAAAAACACACTTTTGAATAATGGACATTCATAGGAATGGCCGCAATAGTGTTCCCCCATAATGTTTTTTCATTCTTCTTTCAATTTCAAAATTTCAAAAGTCGAAATATGGAAGAATGTCGCCTATTGTCAAAAAAACACACTTTTGAATATTGGACATTCATAGAAATGGCCGGAAGAGTGTTTCCCAATAATGTTTTTTCGCAAATTTTCTACCATTTTCGGAAAAAGGAGCAAAGTCCTTTTTAAAATTTCAAAAGTCGAAATATGGAAGAATGTCGCCTATTGTCAAAAAAAACTCACTTTTGAATATTGGACATTCATAGGAATGGCCGGAGGAGTGTTCTCCAATAATTTTTTTTCGCAAATTTTCTACCATTTTCGGAAAAAGGAGCAAAGTCCTTTTTAAAATTTCAAAAGTCGAAATTTGGAAGAATGTCGCCTATTGTCAAAAAAACACACTTTTGAATATTGGACATTCATAGAAATGGCCGGAAGAGAGTTCCCCAATAATTTTTTTTCGCAAATTTTCTACCATTTTCGGAAAAAGGAGCAAAGTCCTTTTTAAAATTTCAAAAGTCGAAATATGGAAGAATGTCGCCTATTGTCAAAAAAACACACTTTTGAATATTGGACATTCATAGGAATGGCCGCAATAGTGTTCCCCAATAATTTTTTTTCGCAAATTTTCTACCATTTTCGGAAAAAGGAGCAAAGTGCTTTTTAAAATTTCAAAAGTCGAAATTTGGAAGAATGTCGCCTATTGTCAAAAAAACACACTTTTGAATATTGGACATTCATAGGAATGGCCGCAATAGTGTTCCCCAATAATTTTTTTTCGCAAATTTTCTTCCATTTTCGGAAAAAGGAGCAAAGTCCTTTTTAAAATTTCAAAAGTCGAAATTTGGAAGAATGTCGCCTATTGTCAAAAAACACACTTTTGAACATTGGACATTCATAGGAATGGCCGTAATAGTGTTCCCCAATAATTTTTTTTCGCAAATTTTCTACCATTTTCGGAAAAAGGAGCAAAGTCCTTTTTAAAATTTCAAAAGTCGAAATTTGGAAGAATGTCGCCTATTGTCAAAAAACACACTTTTGAATATTGGACATTCATAGGAATGGCCGCAATAGTGTTCCCAATAATTTTTTTCGCAAATTTTCTACCATTTTCGGAAAAAGGAGCAAAGTCCTTTTTAAAATTTCAAAAGTCGAAATATGGAAGAATGTCGCCTATTGTCAAAAAAACACACTTTTGAATATTGGACGTTCATAGGAATGGCCGCAATAGTGTTCCCCAATAATTTTTTTTCGCAAATTGTCTACCATTTTCGGAAAAAGGGACAAAGTCCTTTCTAAAATTTCAAAACTTCAAAACACACTGTTGCGACTTTCGAATATTGGACATTCATAGAAATGGCCGGAAGAGTGTTCCCCAATACTGTTTTTTGTCCATCTCCTACAATTTTCGGAAAAAGGAGCAAAGTCCTTTTTAAAATTTCAAAAGTCGAAATTTGGAAGAATGTCGCCTATTGTCAAAAAAACACACTTTTGAATATTGGACATTCATAGGAATGGCCGGAATCGTGTTCTCCAATAATTTTTTTCCCCCAAATTTTCTACCATTTTCGGAAAAAGGAGCAAATTCCTTTTTAAAATTTCAAAAGTCGCAATTTGGAAGAATGTCGCCTATTGTCAAAAAAACCCACTTTTGAATATTGGACATTCAAAGGAATGGCCGGAATAGTGTTCCCCAATAATTTTTTTTCGCAAATTTTCTACCATTTTCGGAAAAAGGAGCAAAGTCCTTTTTAAAATTTCAAAAGTCGAAATTTGGAAGAATGTCGCCTATTGTCAAAAAAACACACTTTTGAATATTGGACATTCATAGGAATGGCCGGAATAGTGTTCCCCAATAATGTTTTTTCGCCCATCTAATACAATTTTCGGAAAAAGGAGCAAAGTCCTTTTTAAAATTTCAAAAGTCGAAATTTGGAAGAATGTCGCCTATTGTCATAAAAACACACTTTTGAATATTGGACATTCATAAAAATGGCCGGAAGAGTGTTCCCCAATAATAATTTTTCGCCTATCTCCTTTAATTTTCGGATTTTCGGAAAAAGGAGCAAAGTCCTTCTTAAAATTTCAAAAGTCGAAATTTGGAAAAATTTCGCCTATTTACAAAAAAACACACTGTTGTGACTTTTGAATATTGGACATTCATAGAAATGGCCGGAGGAGTGTTCTGCAATACTTTTTTTCGCCCATCACCTACCATTTTCGGAAAAAGGAGCAAAGTATTTTTTAAAATTTCAAAAGTCGAAATTTGGAAAAATTTCGCCTATTTTCAAAAAACACACTGTTGCGACTTTTGAATATTGGACATTCATAGAAATGGCCGGAAGAGTGTTTCCCAATAATGTTTTTTCGCAAATTTTCTACCATTTTCGGAAAAAGGAGCAAAGTCCTTTTTAAAATTTCAAAAGTCGAAATATGGAAGAATGTCGCCTATTGTCAAAAAAACACACTTTTGAATATTGGACATTCATAGGAATGGCCGGAATAGTGTTCCCCAATAATTTTTTTTCGCAAATTTTCTACCATTTTCGGAAAAAGGAGCAAAGTCCTTTTTAAAATTTCAAAAGTCGAAATATGGAAGAATGTCGCCTATTGTCAAAAAAACACACTTTTGAATATTGGACATTCATAGGAATGGCCGCAATAGTGTTCCCCAATAATTTTTTTTCGCAAATTTTCTTCCATTTTCGGAAAAAGGAGCATACTCCTTTTTAAATTTCAAAAGTCGAAATTTGGAAGAATGTCGCCGATTGTCAAAAAAACACACTTTTGAATATTGGACATTCATAGGAATGGCCGGAATAGTGTTCCCCAATAATTTTTTTTCGCAAATTTTCTACCATTTTCGGAAAAAGGAGCAAAGTCCTTTTTAAAATTTCAAAAGTCGAAATTTGGAAGAATGTCGCCTATTGTCAAAAAAACACACTTTTGAATATTGGACATTCATAGGAATGGCCGGAATAGTGTTCCCCAATAAAGTTTTTTCGCCCATCTCCTACAATTTTCGGAAAAAGGAGCAAAGTTCTTTTTAAAATTTCAAAAGTCGAAATTTGGAAGAATGTCGCCTATTGTCATAAAAACACACTTTTGAATATTGGACATTCATAGAAATGGCCGGAAGAGTGTTCCCATTTAATGTTTTTTCGCCTATCTCCTTTAATTTTCGGATTTTCGGAAAAAGGAGCAAAGTCCTTCTTAAAATTTCAAAAGTCGAAATTTAGAAAAATTTCGCCAATTTACAAAAAAACACACTGTTGTGACTTTTGAATATTGGACATTCATAGAAATGGCCTGAGGAGTGTTCTCCTATACTTTTTTTCGCCCATCACCTATCATTTTCGGAAAAAGGAGCAAAGTATTTTTTAAAATTTCAAAAGTCGAAATTTGGAAAAATTTCGCCTATTTTCAAAAAACACACTGTTGCGACTTTTGAATATTGGACATTCATAGAAATGGCCGGAAGAGTGTTTCCCAATAATGTTTTTTCGCAAATTTTCTACCATTTTCGGAAAAAGGAGCAAAGTCCTTTTTAAAATTTCAAAAGTCGAAATATGGAAGAATGTCGCCTATTGTCAAAAAAACACACTTTTGAATATTGGACATTCATAGGAATGGCCGGAATAGTGTTCCCCAATATTTTTTTTTCGCAAATTTTCTACCATTTTCGGAAAAAGGAGCAAAGTCCTTTTTAAAATTTCAAAAGTCGAAATTTGTAAGAATGTCGCCTATTGTCAAAAAAACACACTTTTGAATAATGGGCAGTCATAGGAATGGCCGCAATAGCGTTCCCCCATAATGTTTTTTCGCAAATTTTTTACCATTTTCGGAAAAAGGAGCAAAGTCCTTTTTAAATTTCAAAAGTCGAAATTTGGAAGAATGTCGCCTATTGTCAAAAAAACACACTTTTGAATATTGGACATTCATAGAAATGGCCGGAAGAGTGTTCCCCAATAATGTTTTTTCGCCCATCTCCTACAATTTTCGGAAAAAGGAGCAAAGTCCTTTTTAAATTTCAAAAGTCGAAATTTGGAAGAATGTCGCCTATTGTCAAAAAAACACACTTTTGAATATTGGACATTCATAGGAATGGCCGGAATAGTGTTCCCCAATAATTTTTTTTCGCAAATTTTCTACCATTTTCGGAAAAAGGAGCAAAGTCCTTCTTAAAATTTCAAAAGTCGAAATTTGGAAAAATTTCGGCTATTTTCAAAAAAACACACTGTTGCGACTTTTGAATATTGGACATTCATAGAAATGGCCTGAGGAGTGTTCTCCAATAATTTTTTTCGCCCATCGCCTACAATTTTCGGAAAAAGGAGCAAAGTCCTTTTTAAAATTTCAAAAGTCGAAATTTGGAAAAATGTCGCCTATTGTCAAAAAAACACACTTTTGAATATTGGACATTCATAGGAATGGCCGGAATAGTGTTCCGCAATATTTTTTTTCGCAAATTTTCTACCATTTTCGGAAAAAGGAGCAAAGTCCTTCTTTAAATTTCAAAAGTCGAAATTTGGAAGAATGTCGCCTATTGTCAAAAAAACACACTTTTGAATATTGGACATTCATAGAAATGGCCGTAAGAGTGTTCCCCAATAATGTTTTTTCGCTCATCTCCTACAATTTTCGGAAAAAGGAGCAAAGTATTTTTTAAAATTTCAAAAGTCGAAATTTGGAAAAATTTCGCCTATTTTCAAAAAAGCACACTGTTGCGGTTTTTAATATTGGACATTCATAGGCCTGAGGAGTGTTCTCCAATAATTTTTTTGGCCCATCACCTACAATTTTCGGAAAAAGGAGCAAAGTATTTTTTAAAATTTCAAAAGTCGAAATTTGGAAAAATTTCGCCTATTTCCAAAAAAACACACTGTTGCGGCTTTTGAATATTGGACACTCATAGAAATGGCCGGAATAGTGTTCCCCAATAATGTTTTTTCGCCCATCTCCTACAATTTTCGGAAAAAGGAGCAAAGTCCTTTTTAAAATTTCAAAAGTCGAAATTTGGAAGAATGTCGCCTATTGTCAAAAAAACACACTTTTGAATATTGGACATTCATAGGAATGGCCGGAATAGTGTTCCCCAATAATTTTTTTCGCAAACTTTCTACTATTTTCGGAAAAAGGTTAAAAAAGTCCTTTTTAAAATTTCAAAAGTCGAAATTTGGAAGAATGTCGCCTATTGTCAAAAAAACACACTTTTGAATATTGGACATTCATAGGAATGGCCGGAATAGTGTTCCCCAATACTTTTTTTTTGCAAATTTTCTACCATTTTCGAAAAAAGGAGCAAAGTCCTTTTGAAATTTCAAAAGTCGAAATTTGGAAGAATGTCGCCTATTGTCAAAAAAACACACTTTTGAATATTGGACATTCATAGGAATGGCCGGAATAGTGTTCCCCAATAATGTTTTTTCGCCCATCTCCTACCATTTTCGGAAAAAGTAGCAAAGTCCTTCTTAAAATTTCAAAAGTCGAAATTTGGAAAAATTTCGCCTATTTTCAAAAAAACAAACTGTTTCGATTTTGAATATTGGACATTCATAGAAATGGCCTGAGGAGTGTTCTCCAATAATTTTTTTGGCCCATCACCTACAATTTTCGGAAAAAGGAGCAAAGTATTTTTTAAAATTTCAAAAGTCGAAATTTGGAAAAATTTCGCCTATTTCCAAAAAAACACACTGTTGCGGCTTTTGAATATTGGACATTCATAGAAATGGCCTGAGGAGTGTTCTCCAATACTTTTTTTCGCCCATCACCTACCATTTTCGGAAAAAGGAGCAAAGTATTTTTTAAAATTTCAAAAGTCGAAATTTGGAAAAATTTCGCCTATTTTCAAAAAACACGCTGTTGCGACTTTTGAATATTGGACATTCATAGAAATGGCCGGAAGAGTGTTCCCCAATAATGTTTTTTCGCCCATCTCCTACAATTTTCGAAAAAAGGAGCAAAGTCCTTTTTAAAATTTCAAAAGTCGAAATTTGGAAAAATTTCGCCTATTTCCAAAAAAACACACTGTTGCGGCTTTTGACTATTGGACATTCATAGAAATGGCCTGAGGAGTGTTCTCCAATACTTTTTTTCGCCCATCACCTACCATTTTCTGAAAAAGGAGCAAAGTATTTTTTAAAATTTCAAAAGTCGAAATTTGGAAAAATTTCGCCTATTTCCAAAAAAACACACTGTTGCGGCTTTTGAATATTGGACATTCATAGAAATGGCCTGAGGAGTGTTCTCCAATACTTTTTTTCGCCCATCACCTACCATTTTCGGAAAAAGGAGCAAAGTATTTTTTAAAATTTCAAAAGTCGAAATTTGGAAAAAATTTCGCCTATTTTCAAAAAACACACTGTTGCGACTTTTGAATATTGGACATTCATAGAAATGGCCGGAAGAGTGTTCCCCAATAATGTTTTTTCGCCCATCTCCTACAATTTTCGGAAAAAGGAGCAAAGCCCTTTTTAACATTTCAAAAGTCCAAATTTGGAAAAATTTCGCCTATTTACAAAAAAACACACTGTTGTGACTTTTGAATATTGGACATTCATAGAAATGGCCTGAGGAGTGTTCTCCAATACTTTTTTTCGCCCATCACTTACCATTTTCGGAAAAAGGAGCAAAGTCCTTTTTAAAATTTCAAAAGTCGAAATTTGGAAAAATTTCGCCTATTTTTAAAAAACACACTGTTGCGACTTTTGAATATTGGACATTCATAGAAATGGCCGGAATAGTGTTCCCCAATAATTTTTTTTCCCAAATTTTCTACCATTTTCGGAAAAAGGAGCAAAGTCCTTTTTAAATTTCAAAAGTCGAAATTTGGAAGAATGTCGCCTATTGTCAAAAAAACACACTTTTGAATATTGGACATTCATAGAAATGGCCGGAAGAGTGTTCCCCAATAATGTTTTTTCGCCCATCTCCTACAATTTTCGGAAAAAGGAGCAAAGTCCTTTTTAAATTTCAAAAGTCGAAATTTGGAAGAATGTCGCCTATTGTCAAAAAAACACACTTTTGAATATTGGACATTCATAGGAATGGCCGGAATAGTGTTCCCCAATAATTTTTTTTCGCAAATTTTCTACCATTTTCGGAAAAAGGAGCAAAGTCCTTCTTAAAATTTCAAAAGTCGAAATTTGGAAAAATTTCGGCTATTTTCAAAAAAACACACTGTTGCGACTTTTGAATACTGGACATTCATAGAAATGGCCTGAGGAGTGTTCTCCAATAATTTTTTTCGCCCATCGCCTACAATTTTCGGAAAAAGGAGCAAAGTCCTTTTTAAAATTTCAAAAGTCGAAATTTGGAAAAATGTCGCCTATTGTCAAAAAAACACACTTTTGAATATTGGACATTCATAGGAATGGCCGGAATAGTGTTCCGCAATATTTTTTTTCGCAAATTTTCTACCATTTTCGGAAAAAGGAGCAAAGTCCTTCTTTAAATTTCAAAAGTCGAAATTTGGAAGAATGTCGCCTATTGTCAATAAAACACACTTTTGAATATTGGACATTCATAGAAATGGCCGGAAGAGTGTTCCCCAATAATGTTTTTTCGCCCATCTCCTACAATTTTCGGAAAAAGGAGCAAAGTATTTTTTAAAATTTCAAAAGTCGAAATTTGGAAAAATTTCGCCTATTTTCAAAAAAGCACACTGTTGCGGTTTTTAATATTGGACATTCATAGGCCTGAGGAGTGTTCTCCAATAATTTTTTTGGCCCATCACCTACAATTTTCGGAAAAAGGAGCAAAGTATTTTTTAAAATTTCAAAAGTCGAAATTTGGAAAAATTTCGCCTATTTCCAAAAAAACACACTGTTGCGGCTTTTGAATATTGGACACTCATAGAAATGGCCGGAATAGTGTTCCCCAATAATGTTTTTTCGCCCATCTCCTACAATTTTCGGAAAAAGGAGCAAAGTCCTTTTTAAAATTTCAAAAGTCGAAATTTGGAAGAATGTCGCCTATTGTCAAAAAAACACACTTTTGAATATTGGACATTCATAGGAATGGCCGGAATAGTGTTCCCCAATAATTTTTTTTCGCAAACTTTCTACTATTTTCGGAAAAAGGTTAAAAAAGTCCTTTTTAAAATTTCAAAAGTCGAAATTTGGAAGAATGTCGCCTATTGTCAAAAAAACACACTTTTGAATATTGGACATTCATAGGAATGGCCGGAATAGTGTTCCCCAATACTTTTTTTTTGCAAATTTTCTACCATTTTCGAAAAAAGGAGCAAAGTCCTTTTGAAATTTCAAAAGTCGAAATTTGGAAGAATGTCGCCTATTGTCAAAAAAACACACTTTTGAATATTGGACATTCATAGGAATGGCCGGAATAGTGTTCCCCAATAATGTTTTTTCGCCCATCTCCTACCATTTTCGGAAAAAGGAGCAAAGTCCTTCTTAAAATTTCAAAAGTCGAAATTTGGAAAAATTTCGCCTATTTTCAAAAAAACAAACTGTTTCGATTTTGAATATTGGACATTCATAGAAATGGCCTGAGGAGTGTTCTCCAATAATTTTTTTGGCCCATCACCTACAATTTTCGGAAAAAGGAGCAAAGTATTTTTTAAAATTTCAAAAGTCGAAATTTGGAAAAATTTCGCCTATTTCCAAAAAAACACACTGTTGCGGCTTTTGAATATTGGACATTCATAGAAATGGCCTGAGGAGTGTTCTCCAATACTTTTTTTCGCCCATCACCTACCATTTTCGGAAAAAGGAGCAAAGTATTTTTTAAAATTTCAAAAGTCGAAATTTGGAAAAATTTCGCCTATTTTCAAAAAACACGCTGTTGCGACTTTTGAATATTGGACATTCATAGAAATGGCCGGAAGAGTGTTCCCCAATAATGTTTTTTCGCCCATCTCCTACAATTTTCGAAAAAAGGAGCAAAGTCCTTTTTAAAATTTCAAAAGTCGAAATTTGGAAAAATTTCGCCTATTTCCAAAAAAACACACTGTTGCGGCTTTTGACTATTGGACATTCATAGAAATGGCCTGAGGAGTGTTCTCCAATACTTTTTTTCGCCCATCACCTACCATTTTCTGAAAAAGGAGCAAAGTATTTTTTAAAATTTCAAAAGTCGAAATTTGGAAAAATTTCGCCTATTTCCAAAAAAACACACTGTTGCGGCTTTTGAATATTGGACATTCATAGAAATGGCCTGAGGAGTGTTCTCCAATACTTTTTTTCGCCCATCACCTACCATTTTCGGAAAAAGGAGCAAAGTATTTTTTAAAATTTCAAAAGTCGAAATTTGGAAAAATTTCGCCTATTTTCAAAAAACACACTGTTGCGACTTTTGAATATTGGACATTCATAGAAATGGCCGGAAGAGTGTTCCCCAATAATGTTTTTTCGCCCATCTCCTACAATTTTCGGAAAAAGGAGCAAAGCCCTTTTTAACATTTCAAAAGTCCAAATTTGGAAAAATTTCGCCTATTTACAAAAAAACACACTGTTGTGACTTTTGAATATTGGACATTCATAGAAATGGCCTGAGGAGTGTTCTCCAATACTTTTTTTCGCCCATCACTTACCATTTTCGGAAAAAGGAGCAAAGTCCTTTTTAAAATTTCAAAAGTCGAAATTTGGAAAAATTTCGCCTATTTTTAAAAAACACACTGTTGCGACTTTTGAATATTGGACATTCATAGAAATGGCCGGAATAGTGTTCCCCAATAATTTTTTTTCCCAAATTTTCTACCATTTTCGGAAAAAGGAGCAAAGTCCTTTTTAAATTTCAAAAGTCGAAATTTGGAAGAATGTCGCCTATTGTCAAAAAAACACACTTTTGAATATTGGACATTCATAGGAATGGCCGGAATAGTGTTCCCCAATAATGTTTTTTCGCCCATCTCCTACAATTTTCGGAAAAAGGAGCAAAGTCCTTTTTAAATTTCAAAAGTCGAAATTTGGAAGAATGTCGCCTATTGTCAAAAAAACACACTTTTGAATATTGGACATTCATAGGAATGGCCGGAAGAGTGTTCCCCAATAATAATTTTTCGCCTATCTCCTTTAATTTTCGGATTTTCGGAAAAAGGAGCAAAGTCCTTCTTAAAATTTCAAAAGTCGAAATTTGGAAAAATTTCGCCTATTTACAAAAAAACACACTGTTGTGACTTTTGAATATTGGACATTCATAGAAATGGCCGGAGGAGTGTTCTGCAATACTTTTTTTCGCCCATCACCTACCATTTTCGGAAAAAGGAGCAAAGTATTTTTTAAAATTTCAAAAGTCGAAATTTGGAAAAATTTCGCCTATTTTCAAAAAACACACTGTTGCGACTTTTGAATATTGGACATTTATAGAAATGGCCGGAAGAGTGTTTCCCAATAATGTTTTTTCGCAAATTTTCTACCATTTTCGGAAAAAGGAGCAAAGTCCTTTTTAAAATTTCAAAAGTCGAAATATGGAAGAATGTCGCCTATTGTCAAAAAAACACACTTTTGAATATTGGACATTCATAGGAATGGCCGGAATAGTGTTCCCCAATAATTTTTTTTCGCAAATTTTCTACCATTTTCGGAAAAAGGAGCAAAGTCCTTTTTAAAATTTCAAAAGTCGAAATATGGAAGAATGTCGCCTATTGTCAAAAAAACACACTTTTGAATATTGGACATTCATAGGAATGGCCGCAATAGTGTTCCCCAATAATTTTTTTTCGCAAATTTTCTTCCATTTTCGGAAAAAGGAGCATACTCCTTTTTAAATTTCAAAAGTCGAAATTTGGATGAATGTCGCCTATTGTCAAAAAACACACTTTTGAATATTGGACATTCATAGGAATGGCCGGAATAGTGTTCCCCAATAATTTTTTTTCGCAAATTTTCTACCATTTTCGGATAAAGGGACAAAGTCCTTTCTAAAATTTAAAACTTCAAAACACACTGTTGCGACTTTTGAATATTGGACATTCATAGAAATGGCCGGAAGAGTGTTCCCCAATACTGTTTTTTGTCCATCTCCTACAATTTTCGGAAAAAGGATCAAAGTCCTTTTTAAAATTTCAAAAGTCGAAATTTGGAAGAATGTCGCCTATTTTCAAAAAAACACACTTTTGAATATTGGACATTCATAGGAATGGCCGGAATCGTGTTCTCCAATAATTTTTTTTTCCCAAATTTTCTACCATTTTCGGAAAAAGGAGCAAATTCCTTTTTAAAATTTCAAAAGTCGCAATTTGGAAGAATGTCGCCTATTGTCAAAAAAACACACTTTTGAATAATGGACATTCATAGGAATGGCCGCAATAGTGTTCCCCCATAATGTTTTTTCGCAAATTTTTTACCATTTTCGGAAAAAGGAGCAAAGTCTTTTTTAAATTTCAAAAGTCGAAATTTTGAAGAATGTCGCCTATTGTCAAAAAAACACACTTTTGAATATTGGACATTGATAGGAATGGCCGCAATAGTGTTCCCCCATAATGTTTTTTCGCAAATTTTTTACCATTTTCGGAAAAAGGAGCAAAGTCTTTTTTAAATTTCAAAAGTCGAAATTTGGAAGAATGTCGCCTATTTTCAAAAAAACACACTTTTGAATATTGGACATTCATAGGAATGGCCGGAATCGTGTTCTCCAATAATTTTTTTTTCCCAAATTTTCTACCATTTTCGGAAAAAGGAGCAAATTCCTTTTTAAAATTTCAAAAGTCGCAATTTGGAAGAATGTCGCCTATTGTCAAAAAAACACACTTTTGAATATTGGACATTCATAGGAATGGCCGGAGGAGTGTTCTCCAATAATTTTTTTTCGCAAATTTTTTACCATTTTCGGAAAAAGGAGCAAAGTCTTTTTTAAATTTCAAAAGTCGAAATTTGGAAGAATGTCGCCTATTGTCAAAAAAACACACTTTTGAATATTGGACATTCATAGAAATGGCCGGAAGAGTGTTCCCCAATAATGTTTTTTCGCCCATCTCCTACAATTTTCGGAAAAAGGAGCAAAGTCCTTTTTAAATTTCAAAAGTCGAAATTTGGAAGAATGTCGCCTATTGTCAAAAAAACACACTTTTGAATATTGGACATTCATAGGAATGGCCGGAATAGTGTTCCCCAATAATTTTTTTTCGCAAATTTTCTACCATTTTCGGAAAAAGGAGCAAAGTCCTTCTTAAAATTTCAAAAGTCGAAATTTGGAAAAATTTCGGCTATTTTCAAAAAAACACACTGTTGCGACTTTTGAATATTGGACATTCATAGAAATGGCCTGAGGAGTGTTATCCAATAACTTTTTTCGCCCATCGCCTACATTTTTCGGAAAAAGGAGCAAAGACCTTTTTAAAATTTCAAAAGTCGAAATTTGGAAGAATGTCGCCGATTGTCAAAAAAACACACTTTTGAATATTGGACATTCATAGGAATGGCCGGAATAGTGTTCCCCAATAATTTTTTTTCGCAAATTTTCTACCATTTTCGGAAAAAGGAGCAAAGTCCTTTTTAAAATTTCAAAAGTCGAAATTTGGAAGAATGTCGCCTATTGTCAAAAAAACACACTTTTGAATATTGGACATTCATAGGAATGGCCGGAATAGTGTTCCCCAATAAAGTTTTTTCGCCCATCTCCTACAATTTTCGAAAAAGGAGCAAAGTTCTTTTTAAAATTTCAAAAGTCGAAATTTGGAAGAATGTCGCCTATTGTCATAAAAACACACTTTTGAATATTGGACATTCATAGAAATGGCCGGAAGGGTGTTCCCATTTAATGTTTTTTCGCCTATCTCCTTTAATTTTCGGATTTTCGGAAAAAGGAGCAGGGTCCTTCTTAAAATTTCAAAAGTCGAAATTTGGAAAAATTTCGCCAATTTACAAAAAAACACACTGTTGTGACTTTTGAATATTGGACATTCATAGAAATGGCCTGAGGAGTGTTCTCCAATACTTTTTTTCGCCCATCACCTATCATTTTCGGAAAAAGGAGCAAAGTATTTTTTAAAATTTCAAAAGTCGAAATTTGGAAAAATTTCGCCTATTTTCAAAAAACACACTGTTGCGACTTTTGAATATTGGACATTCATAGAAATGGCCGGAAGAGTGTTTCCCAATAATGTTTTTTCGCAAATTTTCTACCATTTTCGGAAAAAGGAGCAAAGTCCTTTTTAAAATTTCAAAAGTCGAAATATGGAAGAATGTCGCCTATTGTCAAAAAAACACACTTTTGAATATTGGACATTCATAGGAATGGCCGGAATAGTGTTCCCCAATATTTTTTTTTCGCAAATTTTCTACCATTTTCGGAAAAAGGAGCAAAGTCCTTTTTAAAATTTCAAAAGTCGAAATTTGTAAGAATGTCGCCTATTGTCAAAAAAACACACTTTTGAATAATGGGCAGTCATAGGAATGGCCGCAATAGCGTTCCCCCATAATGTTTTTTCGCAAATTTTTTACCATTTTCGGAAAAAGGAGCAAAGTCTTTTTTAAATTTCAAAAGTCGAAATTTGGAAGAATGTCGCCTATTGTCAAAAAAACACACTTTTGAATATTGGACATTCATAGAAATGGCCGGAAGAGTGTTCCCCAATAATGTTTTTTCGCCCATCTCCTACAATTTTCGGAAAAAGGAGCAAAGTCCTTTTTAAATTTCAAAAGTCGAAATTTGGAAGAATGTCGCCTATTGTCAAAAAAACACACTTTTGAATATTGGACATTCATAGGAATGGCCGGAATAGTGTTCCCCAATAATTTTTTTTCGCAAATTTTCTACCATTTTCGGAAAAAGGAGCAAAGTCCTTCTTAAAATTTCAAAAGTCGAAATTTGGAAAAATTTCGGCTATTTTCAAAAAAACACACTGTTGCGACTTTTGAATATTGGACATTCATAGAAATGGCCTGAGGAGTGTTCTCCAATAATTTTTTTCGCCCATCGCCTACAATTTTCGGAAAAAGGAGCAAAGTCCTTTTTAAAATTTCAAAAGTCGAAATTTGGAAAAATGTCGCCTATTGTCAAAAAAACACACTTTTGAATATTGGACATTCATAGGAATGGCCGGAATAGTGTTCCGCAATATTTTTTTTCGCAAATTTTCTACCATTTTCGGAAAAAGGAGCAAAGTCCTTCTTTAAATTTCAAAAGTCGAAATTTGGAAGAATGTCGCCTATTGTCAAAAAAACACACTTTGGAATATTGGACATTCATAGAAATGGCCGGAAGAGTGTTCCCCAATAATGTTTTTTCGCCCATCTCCTACAATTTTCGGAAAAAGGAGCAAAGTATTTTTTAAAATTTCAAAAGTCGAAATTTAGAAAAAAATTTCGCCTATTTTCAAAAAAGCACACTGTTGCGATTTTGAATATTGGACATTCATAGGCCTGAGGAGTGTTCTCCAATAATTTTTTTGGCCCATCACCTACAATTTTCGGAAAAAGGAGCAAAGTATTTTTTAAAATTTCAAAAGTCGAAATTTGGAAAAATTTCGCCTATTTCCAAAAAAACACACTGTTGCGGCTTTTGAATATTGGACATTCATAGAAATGGCCTGAGGAGTGTTCTCCAATACTTTTTTTCGCCCATCACCTACCATTTTCGGAAAAAGGAGCAAAGTATTTTTTAAAATTTCAAAAGTCGAAATTTGGAAAAATTTCGCCTATTTTCAAAAAACACGCTGTTGCGACTTTTGAATATTGGACATTCATAGAAATGGCCGGAAGAGTGTTCCCCAATAATGTTTTTTCGCCCATCTCCTACAATTTTCGAAAAAAAGAGCAAAGTCCTTTTTAAAATTTCAAAAGTCGAAATTTGGAAAAATTTCGCCTATTTCCAAAAAAACACACTGTTGCGGCTTTTGACTATTGGACATTCATAGAAATGGCCTGAGGAGTGTTCTCCAATACTTTTTTTCGCCCATCACCTACCATTTTCTGAAAAAGGAGCAAAGTATTTTTTAAAATTTCAAAAGTCGAAATTTGGAAAAATTTCGCCTATTTCCAAAAAAACACACTGTTGCGGCTTTTGAATATTGGACATTCATAGAAATGGCCTGAGGAGTGTTCTCCAATACTTTTTTTCGCCCATCACCTACCATTTTCGGAAAAAGGAGCAAAGTATTTTTTAAAATTTCAAAAGTCGAAATTTGGAAAAATTTCGCCTATTTTCAAAAAACACACTGTTGCGACTTTTGAATATTGGACATTCATAGAAATGGCCGGAAGAGTGTTCCCCAATAATGTTTTTTCGCCCATCTCCTACAATTTTCGGAAAAAGGAGCAAAGCCCTTTTTAACATTTCAAAAGTCCAAATTTGGAAAAATTTCGCCTATTTACAAAAAAACACACTGTTGTGACTTTTGAATATTGGACATTCATAGAAATGGCCTGAGGAGTGTTCTCCAATACTTTTTTTCGCCCATCACTTACCATTTTCGGAAAAAGGAGCAAAGTCCTTTTTAAAATTTCAAAAGTCGAAATTTGGAAAAATTTCGCCTATTTTTAAAAAACACACTGTTGCGACTTTTGAATATTGGACATTCATAGAAATGGCCGGAATAGTGTTCCCCAATAATTTTTTTTCCCAAATTTTCTACCATTTTCGGAAAAAGGAGCAAAGTCCTTTTTAAAATTTCAAAAGTCGAAATTTGGAAGAATGTCGCCTATTGTCAAAAAAACACACTTTTGAATATTGGACATTCATAGAAATGGCCGGAAGAGTGTTCCCCAATAATGTTTTTTCGCCCATCTCCTACAATTTTCGGAAAAAGGAGCAGAGTATTTTTTAAAATTTCAAAAGTCGAAATTTGGAAAAATTTCGCCTATTTTCAAAAAAACACACTTTTGAATATTGGACATTCATAGAAATGGCCGGAAGAGTGTTCCCCAATAATGTTTTTTCGCCCATCTCCTACAATTTTCGGAAAAAGGAGCAAAGTATTTTTTAAAATTTCAAAAGTCGAAATTTGGAAAAATGTCGCCTATTGTCAAAAAAACACACTTTTGAATATTGGACATTCATAGAAATGGCCGGAAGAGTGTTCCCCAATAATGTTTTTTCGCCCATCTCCTACAATTTTCGGAAAAAGGAGCAGAGTATTTTTTAAAATTTCAAAAGTCGAAATTTGGAAAAATTTCGCCTATTTTCAAAAAAACACACTGTTGCGATTTTGAATATTGGACATTCATAGAAATGGCCTGAGGAGTGTTCTCCAATAATTTTTTTGGCTCATCACCTACAATTTTCGGAAAAAGGAGCAAAGTATTTTTTAAAATTTCAAAAGTCGAAATTTGGAAAAATTTCGCCTATTTCCAAAAAAACACACTGTTGCGGCTTTTGAATATTGGACACTCATAGAAATGGCCGGAATAGTGTTCCCCAATAATGTTTTTTCGCCCATCTCCTACAATTTTCGGAAAAAGGAGCAAAGTCCTTTTTAAAATTTCAAAAGTCGAAATTTGGAAGAATGTCGCCTATTGTCAAAAAAACACACTTTTGAATATTGGACATTCATAGGAATGGCCGGAATAGTGTTCCCCAATAATTTTTTTTCGCAAACTTTCTACCATTTTCGGAAAAAGGTTAAAAAAGTCCTTTTTAAAATTTCAAAAGTCGAAATTTGGAAGAATGTCGCCTATTGTCAAAAAAACACACTTTTGAATATTGGACATTCATAGGAATGGCCGAAATAGTGTTCCCCAATAATTTTTTTTTGCAAATTTTCTACCATTTTCGAAAAAAGGAGCAAAGTCCTTTTGAAATTTCAAAAGTCGAAATTTGGAAGAATGTCGCCTATTGTCAAAAAAACACACTTTTGAATATTGGACATTCATAGGAATGACCGGAATAGTGTTCCCCAATAATTTTTTTTCGCAAATTTTCTACCATTTTCGGAAAAAGAAGCAGAGTCCTTTTTAAAATTTCAAAAGTCGAAATTTGGAAAAATTTCGCCTATTTTCAAAAAAACACACTGTTGCGACTTTTGAATATTGGACATTCATAGAAATGGCCTGAAGAGTGTTCCCCAATAATTTTTTTTTGCAAATTTTCTACCATTTTCGGAAAAAGGAGCAAAGTCCTTTATAAAATTGCAAAAGTCGGAATTTGGAAGAATGTCGCCTATTGTCAAAAAAACACACTTTTGAATATTGGACATTCATAGGAATGGCCGGAATAGTGTTCCCCAATAATTTTTTTTTGCAAATTTTCTACCATTTTCGAAAAAAGGAGCAAAGTCCTTTTGAAATTTCAAAAGTCGAAATTTGGAAGAATGTCGCCTATTGTCAAAAAAAACACACTTTTGAATATTGGACATTCATAGGAATGGCCGGAATAGTGTTTCCCAATATTTTTTTTCGCAAATTTTCTACCATTTTCGGAAAAAGGAGCAAAGTCCTTTTTAAAATTTCAAAAGTCGAAATTTGGAAATATTTCGCCTATTTTCAAAAAAACACACTGTTGCGACTTTTGAATATTGGACATTCATAGAAATGGCCGGAAGAGTGTTCCCCAATAATGTTTTTTCGCAAATTTTCTACCATTTTCGGAAAAAGAAGCAGAGTCCTTTTTAAAATTTCAAAAGTCGAAATTTGGAAGAATGTCGCCTATTGTCAAAAAAACACACTTTTGAATATTGGACATTCATAGGAATGGCCGGAATAGTGTTCCCCAATAATTTTTTTTCGCAAATTTTCTACCATTTTCGGAAAAAGGAGCAAAGTCCTTTTTAAAATTTCAACAGTCGAAATTTGGAAAAATTTCGCCTATTGTCAAAAAACACAGTTTTGAATATTTGACATTCATAGAAATGGCCGGAAGAGTGTTCCCCAATAATGTTTTTTCGCAAATTTTCTACCATTTTCGGAAAAAGAAGCAGAGTCCCTTTTAAAATTTCAAAAGTCGAAATTTGGAAGAATGTCGCCTATTGTCAAAAAAACACACTTTTGAATATTGGACATTCATAGGAATGGCCGGAATAGTGTTCCCCAATAATTTTTTTTCCCAAATTTTCTACCATTTTCGGAAAAAGGAGCAAAGTCCTTTTTAAAATACAAAAGTCGAAATTTGGAAGAATGTCGCCTATTGTCAAAAAAACACACTTTTGAATATTGGACATTCATAGAAATGGCCGGAAGAGTGTTCCCCAATAATATTTTTTCGCAAATTTTCTACCATTTTCGGAAAAAGAAGCAGAGTCCTTTTTAAAATTTCAAAAGTCGAAATTTGGAAGAATGTCGCCTATTGTCAAAAAAACACACTTTTGAATATTGGACATTCATAGGAATGGCCGGAATAGTGTTCCCCAATAATTTTTTTTCCCAAATTTTCTACCATTTTCGGAAAAAGGAGCAAAGTCCTTTTTAAAATTTCAACAGTCGAAATTTGGAAAAATTTCGCCTATTGTCAAAAAACACAGTTTTGAATATTTGACATTCATAGGAATGGCCGGAATAGTGTTCCCCAATAATTTTGTTTCCCAAATTTTCTACCATTTTCGGAAAAAGGAGCAAAGTCCTTCTTAAAATTTCAAAAGTCGAAATTTGGAAAAATTTCGCCTATTGTCAAAAAAACACACTTTTGAATATTGGACATTCATAGGAATGGCCGGAATAGTGTTTCCCAATATTTTTTTTTCGCAAATTTTCTACCATTTTCGGAAAAAGGAGCAAAGTCCTTTATAAAATTGCAAAAGTCGGAATTTGGAAGAATGTCGCCTATTGTCAAAAAAACACACTTTTGAATATTGGACATTCATAGAAATGGCCGGAATAGTGTTCCCCAATAATTTTTTTTTGCAAATTTTGTACCATTTTCGAAAAAAGGAGCAGAGTCCTTTTGAAATTTCAAAAGTCGAAATTTGGAAGAATGTCGCCTATTGTCAAAAAAACACACTTTTGAATATTGGACATTCATAGGAATGGCCGGAATAGTGTTCCCCAATAATTTTTTTTCCCAAATTTTCTACCATTTTCGGAAAAAGGAGCAAAGTCCTTTTTAAAATTTCAAAAGTCGAAATTTGGAAAAATTTCGCCTATTGTCAAAAAACACAGTTTTGAATATTTGACATTCATAGAAATGGCCGGAAGAGTGTTCCCCAATAATGTTTTTTCGCAAATTTTCTACCATTTTCGGAAAAAGGAGCAGAGTCCTTTTTAAAATTTCAAAAGTCGAAATTTGGAAAAATTTCGCCTATTTTCAAAAAAACACACTGTTGCGACTTTTGAATATTGGACATTCATAGAAATGGACGGAAGAGTGTTCCCCAATAATTTTTTTTCGCAAATTTTCTACCATTTTCGGAAAAGGGAGCAAAGTCCTTTTTAAAATTTCAAAAGTCGAAATTTGGAAGAATGTCGCCTATTGTCAAAAAAACACACTTTTGAATATTGGACATTCATAGGAATGGCCGGAATAGTGTTCCCCAATAATTTTTTTTCGCAAATTTTCTACCATTTACGGAAAAAGGAGCAAAGTCCTTTTTAAAATTTCAAAAGTCGAAATTTGGAAGAATGTCGCCTATTGTCAAAAAACACACTTTTGAATATTGGACATTCATAGGAATGGCCGGAATAGTGTTCCCCAATAATTTTTTTTCGCAAAATTTCTACCATTTTCGGAAAAATGTTAAAAAAGTCCTTTTTAAAATTTCAAAAGTCGAAATTTGGAAGAATGTCGCCTATTGTCACAAAAACACACTTTTGAATATTGGACATTCATAGGAATGGCCGGAATAGTGTTCCCCAATAATTTTTTTTCGAAAATTTTCTACCATTTTCGGAAAAAGGAGCAAAGCCGTTTTTAAAAATTCAAAAGTCGAAATTTGGAAGAATGTCGCCTATTGTCAAAAAAACACACTTTTGAATATTGGACATTCATAGGAATGGCCGGAATAGTGTTCCCCAATAATTTTTTTTCGAAAATTTTCTACCATTTTCGGAAAAAGGAGCAAAGCCGTTTTTAAAAATTCAAAAGTCGAAATTTGGAAGAATGTCGCCTATTGTCAAAAAAACACACTTTTGAATATTGGATATTCATAGGAATGGCCGGAATAGTGTTCCCCAATAATTTTTTTCCCCAAATTTTCTACCATTTTCGGAAAAAGGAGCAAAGTCCTTTTTAAAATTTCAAAAGTCGAAATTTGGAAGAATGTCGCCTATTGTCAAAAAAACACACTTTTGAATATTGGACATTCATAGAAATGGCCGGAAGAGTGTTCCCCAATAATGTTTTTTCGCAAATTTTCTACCATTTTCGGAAAAAGAAGCAGAGTCCTTTTTAAAATTTCAAAAGTCGAAATTTGGAAGAATGTCGCCTATTGTCAAAAAAACACACTTTTGAATATTGGACATTCATAGGAATGGCCGGAATAGTGTTCCCCAATAATTTTTTTTCGCAAATTTTCTACCATTTTCGGAAAAAGGAGCAAAGTCCTTTTTAAAATACAAAAGTCGAAATTTGGAAGAATGTCGCCTATTGTCAAAAAAACACACTTTTGAATATTGGACATTCATAGAAATGGCCGGAAGAGTGTTCCCCAATAATATTTTTTCGCAAATTTTCTACCATTTTCGGAAAAAGAAGCAGAGTCCTTTTTAAAATTTCAAAAGTCGAAATTTGGAAGAATGTCGCCTATTGTCAAAAAAACACACTTTTGAATATTGGACATTCATAGGAATGGCCGGAATAGTGTTCCCCAATAATTTTTTTTCCCAAATTTTCTACCATTTTCGGAAAAAGGAGCAAAGTCCTTTTTAAAATTTCAACAGTCGAAATTTGGAAAAATTTCGCCTATTGTCAAAAAACACAGTTTTGAATATTTGACATTCATAGGAATGGCCGGAATAGTGTTCCCCAATAATTTTTTTTCCCAAATTTTCTACCATTTTCGGAAAAAGGAGCAAAGTCCTTCTTAAAATTTCAAAAGTCGAAATTTGGAAAAATTTCGCCTATTGTCAAAAAAACACACTTTTGAATATTGGACATTCATAGGAATGGCCGGAATAGTGTTTCCCAATATTTTTTTTTCGCAAATTTTCTACCATTTTCGGAAAAAGGAGCAAAGTCCTTTATAAAATTGCAAAAGTCGGAATTTGGAAGAATGTCGCCTATTGTCAAAAAAACACACTTTTGAATATTGGACATTCATAGGAATGGCCGGAATAGTGTTCCCCAATAATTTTTTTTTGCAAATTTTCTACCATTTTCGAAAAAAGGAGCAGAGTCCTTTTGAAATTTCAAAAGTCGAAATTTGGAAGAATGTCGCCTATTGTCAAAAAAACACACTTTTGAATATTGGACATTCATAGGAATGGCCGGAATAGTGTTCCCCAATAATTTTTTTTCCCAAATTTTCTACCATTTTCGGAAAAAGGAGCAAAGTCCTTTTTAAAATTTCAAAAGTCGAAATTTGGAAAAATTTCGCCTATTGTCAAAAAACACAGTTTTGAATATTTGACATTCATAGAAATGGCCGGAAGAGTGTTCCCCAATAATGTTTTTTCGCAAATTTTCTACCATTTTCGGAAAAGGGAGCAAAGTCCTTTTTAAAATTTCAAAAGTCGAAATTTGGAAGAATGTCGCCTATTGTCAAAAAAACACACTTTTGAATATTGGACATTCATAGGAATGGCCGGAATAGTGTTCCCCAATAATTTTTTTTCGCAAATTTTCTACCATTTACGGAAAAAGGAGCAAAGTCCTTTTTAAAATTTCAAAAGTCGAAATTTGGAAGAATGTCGCCTATTGTCAAAAAACACACTTTTGAATATTGGACATTCATAGGAATGGCCGGAATAGTGTTCCCCAATAATTTTTTTTCGCAAAATTTCTACCATTTTCGGAAAAATGTTAAAAAAGTCCTTTTTAAAATTTCAAAAGTCGAAATTTGGAAGAATGTTGCCTATTGTCACAAAAACACACTTTTGAATATTGGACATTCATAGGAATGGCCGGAATAGTGTTCCCCAATAATTTTTTTTCGAAAATTTTCTACCATTTTCGGAAAAAGGAGCAAAGCCGTTTTTAAAAATTCAAAAGTCGAAATTTGGAAGAATGTCGCCTATTGTCAAAAAAACACACTTTTGAATATTGGCAATTCATAGGAATGGCCGGAATAGTGTTCCCCAATAATTTTTTTTCGCAAATTTTCTACCATTTTCGGAAAAAGGAGCAAAGTCCTTTTTAAAATTTCAAAAGTCGAAATTTGGAAGAATGTCGCCTATTTTTAAAAAACACACTGTTGCGACTTTTTAATATTGGACATTCATAGAAATGGCCGGAAGAGTGTTCCCCAATAATGTTTTTTCGCAAATTTTCTACCATTTTCGGAAAAAGGAGCAAAGTCCTTTTTAAAAATTCAAAAGTCGAAATTTGGAAGAATGTCGCCTATTGTCAAAAAAACCCACTTTTGAATATTGGATATTCATAGGAATGGCCGGAATAGTGTTCCCCAATAATTTTTTTTCCCAAATTTTCTACCATTTTCGGAAAAAGGAGCAAAGTCCTTTTTAAAATTTCAAAAGTCGAAATTTGGAAGAATGTCGCCTATTGTCAAAAAAACACACTTTTGAATATTGGACATTCATAGAAATGGCCGGAAGAGTGTTCCCCAATAATGTTTTTTCGCCCATCTCCTACAATTTTCGGAAAAAGGAGCAAAGTATTTTTAAAAATTTCAAAAGTCGAAATTTGGAAAAATTTCGCCTATTTTCAAAAAAACACACTGTTGCGATTTTGAATATTGGACATTCATAGAAATGGCCTGAGGAGTGTTCTCCAATAATTTTTTTGGCCCATCACCTACAATTTTCGGAAAAAGGAGCAAAGTATTTTTTAAAATTTCAAAAGTCGAAATTTGGAAAAATTTCGCCTATTTCCAAAAAAACACACTGTTGCGGCTTTTGAATATTGGACACTCATAGAAATGGCCGGAATAGTGTTCCCCAATAATGTTTTTTCGCCCATCTCCTACAATTTTCGGAAAAAGGAGCAAAGTCCTTTTTAAAATTTCAAAAGTCGAAATTTGGAAGAATGTCGCCTATTGTCAAAAAAACACACTTTTGAATATTGGACATTCATAGGAATGGCCGGAATAGTGTTCCCCAATAATTTTTTTTCGCAAACTTTCTACCATTTTCGGAAAAAGGTTAAAAAAGTCCTTTTTAAAATTTCAAAAGTCGAAATTTGGAAGAATGTCGCCTATTGTCAAAAAAACACACTTTTGAATATTGGACATTCATAGAAATGGCCGGAAGAGTGTTCCCCAATAATTTTTTTTCGCAAATTTTCTACCATTTTCGGAAAAAGAAGCAGAGTCCTTTTTAAAATTTCAAAAGTCGAAATTTGGAAAAATTTCGCCTATTTTCAAAAAAACACACTGTTGCGACTTTTGAATATTGGACATTCATAGAAATGGCCGGAAGAGTGTTCCCCAATAATTTTTTTTCGCAAATTTTCTACCATTTTCGGAAAAAGGAGCAAAGTCCTTTATAAATTTGCAAAAGTCGAAATTTGGAAGAATGTCGCCTATTGTCAAAAAAACACACTTTTGAATATTGGACATTCATAGGAATGGCCGGAATAGTGTTCCCCAATAATTTTTTTTTGCAAATTTTCTACCATTTTCGAAAAAAGGAGCAAAGTCCTTTTGAAATTTCAAAAGTCGAAATTTGGAAGAATGTCGCCTATTGTCAAAAAAACACACTTTTGAATATTGGACATTCATAGGAATGGCCGGAATAGTGTTTCCCAATATTTTTTTTTCGCAAATTTTCTACCATTTTCGGAAAAAGGAGCAAAGTCCTTTTTAAAATTTCAAAAGTCGAAATTTGGAAATATTTCGCCTATTTTCAAAAAAACACACTGTTGCGACTTTTGAATATTGGACATTCATAGAAATGGCCGGAAGAGTGTTCCCCAATAATGTTTTTTCGCAAATTTTCTACCATTTTCGGAAAAAGAAGCAGAGTCCTTTTTAAAATTTCAAAAGTCGAAATTTGGAAGAATGTCGCCTATTGTCAAAAAAACACACTTTTGAATATTGGACATTCATAGGAATGGCCGGAATAGTGTTCCCCAATAATTTTTTTTCCCAAATTTTCTACCATTTTCGGAAAAAGGAGCAAAGTCCTTTTTAAAATTTCAAAAGTCGAAATTTGGAAAAATTTCGCCTATTGTCAAAAAACACACTTTTGAATATTTGACATTCATAGAAATGGCCGGAAGAGTGTTCCCCAATAAGGTTTTTTCGCCCATCTCCTACAATTTTCGGAAAAAGGAGCAAAGTCCTTCTTAAAATTTCAAAAGTCGAAATTTGGAAAAATGTCGCCTATTGTCAAAAAAACACACTTTTGAATATTGGACATTCATAGGAATGGCCGGAATAGTGTTTCCCAATATTTTTTTTTCGCAAATTTTCTACCATTTTCGGAAAAAGGAGCAAAGTCCTTTTTAAAATTTCAAAAGTCGAAATATGGAAGAATGTCGCCTATTGTCAAAAAAACACACTTTTGAATATTGGACATTCATAGGAATGGCCGGAATAGTGTTCCCCAATAATTTTTTTTCGCAAATTTTCCACCATTTACGGAAAAAGGAGCAAAGTCCTTTTTAAAATTTCAAAAGTCGAAATTTGGAAGAATGTCGCCTATTGTCAAAAAAACACACTTTTGAATATTGGACATTCATAGGAATGGCCGGAATAGTGTTCCCCAATAATTTTTTTTCGCAAATTTTCTACCATTTTCGGAAAAAGGTAAAAAAAGTCCTTTTTAAAATTTCAAAAGTCGAAATTTGGAAGAATGTCGCCTATTGTCAAAAAATCACACTTTTGAATATTGGACATTCATAGAATTGGCCGGAAGAGTGTTCCCCAATAATGTTTTTTCGCAATATTTCTACCATTTTCGGAAAAAGGAGCAGAGTCCTTTTTAAAATTTCAAAAGTCGAAATTTGGAAAAATTTCGCCTATTTTCAAAAAAACACACTGTTGCGACTTTTGAATATTGGACATTCATAG
The DNA here is from genome assembly GCA_932526305.1 of Epicampocera succincta. NCBI lineage: Eukaryota > Metazoa > Arthropoda > Insecta > Diptera > Tachinidae > Epicampocera > Epicampocera succincta. The sequence goes on along the minus strand of OW052038.1, from coordinate 25,958,169 downwards.
AAATGGACGGAAGAGTGTTCCCCAATAATTTTTTTTCGCAAATTTTCTACCATTTTCGGAAAAGGGAGCAAAGTCCTTTTTAAAATTTCAAAAGTCGAAATTTGGAAGAATGTCGCCTATTGTCAAAAAAACACACTTTTGAATATTGGATATTCATAGGAATGGCCGCAATAGTGTTCCCCAATAATTTTTTTTCGCAAATTTTCTACCATTTTCGGAAAAAGGAGCAAAGTCCTTTTTAAAATTTCAAAAGTCGAAATTTGGAAGAATGTCGCCTATTGTCACAAAAACACACTTTTGAATATTGGACATTCATAGGAATGGCCGGAATAGTGTTCCCCAATAATTTTTTTTCGAAAATTTTCTACCATTTTCGGAAAAAGGAGCAAAGCCGTTTTTAAAATTTCAAAAGTCGAAATTTGGAAGAATGTCGCCTATTGTCAAAAAAACACACTTTTGAATATTGGACATTCATAGGAATGGCCGGAATAGTGTTCCCCAATAATTTTTTTTCGAAAATTTTCTACCATTTTCGGAAAAAGGAGCAAAGCCGTTTTTAAAATTTCAAAACTCGAAATTTGGAAGAATGTCGCCTATTGTCAAAAAACACACTTTTGAATATTGGACATTCATAGAAATGGCCGGAATAGTGTTCCCCAATAATTTTTTTTTCGCAAATTTTCTACCATTTTCGGAAAAAGGAGCAAAGTCCTTTTTAAAATTTCAAAAGTCGCAATTTGGAAGAATGTCGCCTATTGTCAAAAAAACACACTTTTGAATAATGGACATTCATAGGAATGGCCGCAATAGTGTTCCCCCATAATGTTTTTTCGCAAATTTTCTACCATTTTCGGAAAAAGGAGCAAAGTCCTTTTTAAAATTTCAAAAGTCAAAATTTGGACAAATGTCGCCTATTGTCAAAAAACACACTTTTGAATATTGGACATTCATAGGAATGGCCGGAATCGTGTTCTCCAATAATTTTTTTTTCCCAAATTTTCTACCATTTTCGGAAAAAGGAGCAAATTCCTTTTTAAAATTTCAAAAGTCGCAATTTGGAAGAATGTCGCCTATTGTCAAAAAAACACACTTTTGAATAATGGACATTCATAGGAATGGCCGCAATAGTGTTCCCCCATAATGTTTTTTCGCAAATTTTCTACCATTTTCGGAAAAAGGAGCAAAGTCCTTCTTAAATTTCAAAAGTCAAAATTTGGACAAATGTCGCCTATTGTCAAAAAACACACTTTTGAATATTGGACATTCATAGGAATGGCCGGAATAGTGTTCCCCAATAATTTTTTTTCCCAAATTTTCTACCATTTTCGGAAAAAGGAGCAAAGTCCTTTTTAAAATTTCAAAAGTCGAAATTTGGAAGAATGTCGCCTATTGTCAAAAAAACACACTTTTGAATATTGGACATTCATAGAAATGGCCGGAAGAGTGTTCCCCAATAATGTTTTTTCGCAAATTTTCTACCATTTTCGGAAAAAGAAGCAGAGTCCTTTTTAAAATTTCAAAAGTCGAAATTTGGAAGAATGTCGCCTATTTTCAAAAAAACACACTTTTGAATATTGGACATTCATAGGAATGGCCGGAATAGTGTTCCCCAATAATTTTTTTTCCCAAATTTTCCACCATTTTCGGAAAAAGGAGCAAAGTCCTTTTTAAAATTTCAACAGTCGAAATTTGGAAAAATTTCGCCTATTGTCAAAAAACACAGTTTTGAATATTTGACATTCATAGGAATGGCCGGAATAGTGTTCCCCAATATTTTTTTTTCCCAAATTTTCTACCATTTTCGGAAAAAGGAGCAAAGTCCTTCTTAAAATTTCAAAAGTCGAAATTTGGAAAAATTTCGCCTATTGTAAAAAAAACACACTTTTGAATATTGGACATTCATAGGAATGGCCGGAATAGTGTTTCCCAATATTTTTTTTCGCAAATTTTCTACCATTTTCGGAAAAAGGTAAAAAAAGTCCTTTTTAAAATTTCAAAAGTCGAAATTTAGAAGAATGTCGCCTATTGTCAAAAAAACACACTTTTGAATATTGGACATTCATAGAAATGGCCGGAAGAGTGTTCCCCAATAATTTTTTTCGCAATATTTCTACCATTTTCGGAAAAAGGAGCAGAGTCCTTTTTAAAATTTCAAAAGTCGAAATTTGGAAAAATTTCGCCTATTTTCAAAAAAACACACTGTTGCGACTTTTTAATATTGGACATTCATAGAAATGGACGGAAGAGTGTTCCCCAATAATTTTTTTTCGCAAATTTTCTACCATTTTCGGAAAAGGGAGCAAAGTCCTTTTTAAAATTTCAAAAGTCGAAATTTGGAAGAATGTCGCCTATTGTCAAAAAAACACACTTTTGAATATTGGATATTCATAGGAATGGCCGGAATAGTGTTCCCCAATAATTTTTTTTCGTAAATTTTCTACCATTTTCGGAAAAAGGAGCAAAGTCCTTTTTAAAATTTCAAAAGTCGAAATTTGGAAGAATGTCGCCTATTGTCACAAAAACACACTTTTGAATATTGGACATTCATAGGAATGGCCGGAATAGTGTTCCCCAATAATTTTTTTTCGAAAATTTTCTACCATTTTCGGAAAAAGGAGCAAAGCCGTTTTTAAAATTTCAAAAGTCGAAATTTGGAAGAATGTCGCCTATTGTCAAAAAAACACACTTTTGCGACTTTTGAATATTGGAGATTCATAGGAATGGCCGGAATAGTGTTCCCCAATAATTTTTTTTCGAAAATTTTCTACCATTTTCGGAAAAAGGAGCAAAGCCGTTTTTAAAATTTCAAAACTCGAAATTTGGAAGAATGTCGCCTATTGTCAAAAAACACACTTTTGAATATTGGACATTCATAGAAATGGCCGGAATAGTGTTCCCCAATAATTTTTTTTTCGCAAATTTTCTACCATTTTCGGAAAAAGGAGCAAAGTCCTTTTTAAAATTTCAAAAGTCGCAATTTGGAAGAATGTCGCCTATTGTCAAAAAAACACACTTTTGAATAATGGACATTCATAGGAATGGCCGCAATAGTGTTCCCCCATAATGTTTTTTCGCAAATTTTCTACCATTTTCGGAAAAAGGAGCAAAGTCCTTTTTAAAATTTCAAAAGTCAAAATTTGGACAAATGTCGCCTATTGTCAAAAAACACACTTTTGAATATTGGACATTCATAGGAATGGCCGGAATCGTGTTCTCCAATAATTTTTTTTTCCCAAATTTTCTACCATTTTCGGAAAAAGGAGCAAATTCCTTTTTAAAATTTCAAAAGTCGCAATTTGGAAGAATGTCGCCTATTGTCAAAAAAACACACTTTTGAATAATGGACATTCATAGGAATGGCCGCAATAGTGTTCCCCCATAATGTTTTTTCGCAAATTTTCTACCATTTTCGGAAAAAGGAGCAAAGTCCTTTTTAAAATTTCAAAAGTCAAAATTTGGACAAATGTCGCCTATTGTCAAAAAACACACTTTTGAATATTGGACATTAATAGGAATGGCCGGAATAGTGTTCCCCAATAATTTTTTTTCCCAAATTTTCTACCATTTTCGGAAAAAGGAGCAAAGTCCTTTTTAAAATTTCAAAAGTCGAAATTTGGAAGAATGTCGCCTATTGTCAAAAAAACACACTTTTGAATATTGGACATTCATAGAAATGGCCGGAAGAGTGTTCCCCAATAATGTTTTTTCGCAAATTTTCTACCATTTTCGGAAAAAGAAGCAGAGTCCTTTTTAAAATTTCAAAAGTCGAAATTTGGAAGAATGTCGCCTATTTTCAAAAAAACACACTTTTGAATATTGGACATTCATAGGAATGGCCGGAATAGTGTTCCCCAATAATTTTTTTTCCCAAATTTTCCACAATTTTCGGAAAAAGGAGCAAAGTCCTTTTTAAAATTTCAACAGTCGAAATTTGGAAAAATTTCGCCTATTGTCAAAAAACACAGTTTTGAATATTTGACATTCATAGGAATGGCCGGAATAGTGTTCCCCAATATTTTTTTTTCCCAAATTTTCTACCATTTTCGGAAAAAGGAGCAAAGTCCTTCTTAAAATTTCAAAAGTCGAAATTTGGAAAAATTTCGCCTATTGTCAAAAAAACACACTTTTGAATATTGGACATTCATAGGAATGGCCGGAATAGTGTTTCCCAATATTTTTTTTCGCAAATTTTCTACCATTTTCGGAAAAAGGTAAAAAAAGTCCTTTTTAAAATTTCAAAAGTCGAAATTTAGAAGAATGTCGCCTATTGTCAAAAAAACACACTTTTGAATATTGGACATTCATAGAAATGGCCGGAAGAGTGTTCCCCAATAATTTTTTTTCGCAAATTTTCTACCATTTTCGGAAAAAGGAGCAGAGTCCTTTTTAAAATTTCAAAAGTCGAAATTTGGAAAAATTTCGCCTATTTTCAAAAAAACACACTGTTGCGACTTTTGAATATTGGACATTCATAGAAATGGACGGAAGAGTGTTCCCCAATAATTTTTTTTCGCAAATTTTCTACCATTTTCGGAAAAAGAAGCAGAGTCCTTTTTAAAATTTCAAAAGTCGAAATTTGGAAAAATTTCGCCTAGTGTTCCCCAATAATTTTTTTTTGCAAATTTTCTACCATTTTCGAAAAAAGGAGCAAAGTCCTTTTGAAATTTCAAAAGTCGAAATTTGGAAGAATGTCGCCTATTGTCAAAAAAACACACTTTTGAATATTGGACATTCATAGAAATGGCCGGAAGAGTGTTCCCCAATAATGTTTTTTCGCAAATTTTCTACCATTTTCGGAAAAAGAAGCAGAGTCCTTTTTAAAATTTCAAAAGTCGAAATTTGGAAAAATTTCGCCTATTTTCAAAAAAACACACTGTTGCGACTTTTGAATATTGGACATTCATAGAAATGGCCGGAAGAGTGTTCCCCAATAATTTTTTTTCGCAAATTTTCTACCATTTTCGGAAAAAGAAGCAGAGTCCTTTTTAAAATTTCAAAAGTCGAAATTTGGTTAAATTTCGCCTAGTGTTCCCCAATAATTTTTTTTTGCAAATTTTCTACCATTTTCGAAAAAAGGAGCAAAGTCCTTTTGAAATTTCAAAAGTCGAAATTTGGAAGAATGTCGCCTATTGTCAAAAAAACACACTTTTGAATATTGGACATTCATAGGAATGGCCGGAATAGTGTTCCCCAATAATTTTTTTTCGCAAATTTTCTACCATTTTCGGAAAAAGGTAAAAAAAGTCCTTTTTAAAATTTCAAAAGTCGAAATTTAGAAGAATGTCGCCTATTGTCAAAAAAACACACTTTTGAATATTGGACATTCATAGAAATGGCCGGAAGAGTGTTCCCCAATAATTTTTTTCGCAAATTTTCTACCATTTTCGGAAAAAGGAGCAGAGTCCTTTTTAAAATTTCAAAAGTCGAAATTTGGAAAAATTTCGCCTATTTTCAAAAACACACACTGTTGCGACTTTTGATTATTGGACATTCATAGAAATGGACGGAAGAGTGTTCCCCAATAATTTTTTTTCGCAAATTTTCTACCATTTTCGGAAAAGGGAGCAAAGTCCTTTTTAAAATTTCAAAAGTCGAAATTTGGAAGAATGTCGCCTATTGTCAAAAAACACACTTTTGAATATTGGATATTCATAGGAATGGCCGCAATAGTGTTCCCCAATAATTTTTTTTCGCAAATTTTCTACCATTTTCGGAAAAAGGAGCAAAGTCCTTTTTAAAATTTCAAAAGTCGAAATTTGGAAGAATGTCGCCTATTGTCACAAAAACACACTTTTGAATATTGGACATTCATAGGAATGGCCGGAATAGTGTTCCCCAATAATTTTTTTTCGAAAATTTTCTACCATTTTCGGAAAAAGGAGCAAAGCCGTTTTTAAAAATTCAAAAGTCGAAATTTGGAAGAATGTCGCCTATTGTCAAAAAAACACACTTTTGAATATTGGATATTCATAGGAATGGCCGGAATAGTGTTCCCCAATAATTTTTTTCCCAAATTTTCTACCATTTTCGGAAAAAGGAGCAAAGTCCTTTTTAAAATTTCAAAAGTCGAAATTTGGAAAAATGTCGCCTATTGTCAAAAAAACACACTTTTGAATATTGGACATTCATAGAAATGGCCGGAAGAGTGTTCCCCAATAATGTTTTTTCGCAAATTTTCTACCATTTTCGGAAAAAGGAGCAAAGTCCTTTTTAAAAATTCAAAAGTCGAAATTTGGAAGAATGTCGCCTATTGTCAAAAAAACACACTTTTGAATATTGGATATTCATAGGAATGGCCGGAATAGTGTTCCCCAATAATTTTTTTTCCCAAATTTTCTACCATTTTCGGAAAAAGGAGCAAAGTCCTTTTTAAAATTTCAAAAGTCGAAATTTTGAAGAATGTCGCCTATTGTCAAAAAAACACACTTTTGAATATTGGACATTCATAGAAATGGCCGGAAGAGTGTTCCCCAATAATGTTTTTTCGCCCATCTCCTACAATTTTCGGAAAAAGGAGCAAAGTATTTTTTAAAATTTCAAAAGTCCAAATTTGGAAAAATTTCGCCTATTTTAAAAAAAACACACTGTTGCGATTTTGAATATTGGACATTAATAGAAATGGCCTGAGGAGTGTTCTCCAATAATTTTTTTGGCCCATCACCTACAATTTTCGGAAAAAGGAGCAAAGTATTTTTTAAAATTTCAAAAGTCGAAATTTGGAAAAATTTCGCCTATTTCCAAAAAAACACACTGTTGCGGCTTTTGAATATTGGACACTCATAGAAATGGCCGGAATAGTGTTCCCCAATAATTTTTTTTCGCAAATTTTCTACCATTTACGGAAAAAGGAGCAAAGTCCTTTTTAAAATTTCAAAAGTCGAAATTTGGAAGAATGTCGCCTATTGTCAAAAAAACACACTTTTGAATATTGGACATTCATAGGAATGGCCGGAATAGTGTTCCCCAATAATTTTTTTTCGCAAACTTTCTACCATTTTCGGAAAAAGGTAAAAAAAGTCCTTTTTAAAATTTCAAAAGTCGAAATTTGGAAAAATGTCGCCTATTGTCAAAAAAACACACTTTTGAATATTGGACATTCATAGGAATGGCCGGAATAGTGTTCCCCAAGAATTTTTTTTCGCAAATTTTCTACCATTTTCGGAAAAAGGAGCAAAGTCCTTTTTAAAATTTCAAAAGTCGAAATTTGGAAAAATTTCGCCTATTTTCAAAAAAACACACTGTTGCGACTTTTGAATATTGGACATTCATAGAAATGGCCGGAAGAGTGTTCCCCAATAATTTTTTTTCCCAAATTTTCTACCATTTTCGGAAAAAGAAGCAGAGTCCTTTTTAAAATTTCAAAAGTCGAAATTTGGAAAAATTTCGCCTTGTGTTCCCCAATAATTTTTTTTTGCAAATTTTCTACCATTTTCGAAAAAAGGAGCAAAGTCCTTTTGAAATTTCAAAAGTCGAAATTTGGAAGAATGTCGCCTATTGTCAAAAAAACACACTTTTGAATATTGGACATTCATAGGAATGGCCGGAATAGTGTTCCCCAAGAATTTTTTTTCGCAAATTTTCTACCATTTTCGGAAAAAGGAGCAAAGTCCTTTTTAAAATTTCAAAAGTCGAAATTTGGAAAAATTTCGCCTATTTTCAAAAAAACACACTGTTGCGACTTTTGAATATTGGACATTCATAGAAATGGCCGGAAGAGTGTTCCCCAATAATTTTTTTTCCCAAATTTTCTACCATTTTCGGAAAAAGAAGCAGAGTCCTTTTTAAAATTTCAAAAGTCGAAATTTGGAAAAATTTCGCCTTGTGTTCCCCAATAATTTTTTTTTGCAAATTTTCTACCATTTTCGAAAAAAGGAGCAAAGTCCTTTTAAAATTTCAAAAGTCGAAATTTGGAAAAATGTCGCCTATTGTCAAAAAAACACACTTTTGAATATTGGACATTCATAGAAATGGCCGGAAGAGTGTTCCCCAATAATGTTTTTTCGCAAATTTTCTACCATTTTTGGAAAAAGGAGCAGAGTCCTTTTTAAAATTTCAAAAGTCGAAATTTGGAAAAATTTCGCCTATTTTCAAAAAAACACACTGTTGCGACTTTTGAATATTGGACATTCATAGAAATGGCCGGAAGAGTGTTCCCCAATAATTTTTTTTCCCAAATTTTCTACCATTTTCGGAAAAAGAAGCAGAGTCCTTTTTAAAATTTCAAAAGTCGAAATTTGGAAAAATTTCGCCTTGTGTTCCCCAATAATTTTTTTTTGCAAATTTTCTACCATTTTCGAAAAAAGGAGCAAAGTCCTTTTGAAATTTCAAAAGTCGAAATTTGGAAGAATGTCGCCTATTGTCAAAAAAACACACTTTTGAATATTGGACATTCATAGGAATGGCCGGAATAGTGTTCCCCCATAATTTTTTTTCGCAAATTTTCTACCATTTTCGGAAAAAGAAGCAGAGTCCATTTTAAAATTTCAAAAGTCGAAATTTGGAAAAATTTCGCCTATTTTCAAAAAAACACACTGTTGCGACTTTTGAATATTGGACATTCATAGAAATGGCCGGAAAAGTGTTCCCCAATAATTTTTTTTCGCAAATTTTCTACCATTTTCGGAAAAAGGAGCAAAGTCCTTTATAAAATTGCAAAAGTCGGAATTTGGAAGAATGTCGCCTATTGTCAAAAAAAACACACTTTTGAATATTGGACATTCATAGGAATGGCCGGAATAGTGTTCCCCAATAATTTTTTTTTGCAAATTTTCTACCATTTTCGAAAAAAGGAGCAGAGTCCTTTTGAAATTTCAAAAGTCGAAATTTGGAAGAATGTCGCCTATTGTCAAAAAAACACACTTTTGAATATTGGACATTCATAGGAATGGCCGGAATAGTGTTTCCCAATATTTTTTTTCGCAAATTTTCTACCATTTTCGGAAAAAGGAGCAAAGTCCTTTTTAAAATTTCAAAAGTCGAAATTTGGAAATATTTCGCCTATTTTCAAAAAAACACACTGTTGCGACTTTTGAATATTGGACATTCATAGAAATGGCCGGAAGAGTGTTCCCCAATAATGTTTTTTCGCAAATTTTCTACCATTTTCGGAAAAAGAAGCAGAGTCCTTTTTAAAATTTCAAAAGTCGAAATTTGGAAGAATGTCGCCTATTGTCAAAAAAACACACTTTTGAATATTGGACATTCATAGGAATGGCCGGAATAGTGTTCCCCAATAATTTTTTTCCCAAATTTTCTACCATTTTCGGAAAAAGGAGCAAAGTCCTTTTTAAAATTTCAAAAGTCGAAATTTGGAAAAATTTCGCCTATTGTCAAAAAACACAGTTTTGAATATTTGACATTCATAGAAATGGCCGGAAGAGTGTTCCCCAATAATGTTTTTTCGCCCATTTAATACAATTTTCGGAAAAAGGAGCAAAGTCCTTTTTAAAATTTCAAAAGTCGAAATTTGAAAGAATGTCGCCTATTGTCAAAAAAACACACTTTTGAATATTGGACATTCATAGGAATGGCCGGAATAGTGTTTCCCAATATTTTTTTTCGCAAATTTTCTACCATTTTCGGAAAAAGGAGCAAAGTCCTTTTTAAAATTTCAAAAGTTGAAATATGGAAGAATGTCGCCTATTGTCAAAAAAACACACTTTTGAATATTGGACATTCATAGGAATGGCCGGAATAGTGTTCCCCAATAATTTTTTTTCGCAAATTTTCTACCATTTACGGAAAAAGGAGCAAAGTCCTTTTTAAAATTTCAAAAGTCGAAATTTGGAAGAATGTCGCCTATTGTCAAAAAAACACACTTTTGAATATTGGACATTCATAGGAATGGCCGGAATAGTGTTCCCCAATAATTTTTTTTCGCAAACTTTCTACCATTTTCGGAAAAAGGTAAAAAAAGTCCTTTTTAAAATTTCAAAAGTCGAAATTTGGAAGAATGTCGCCTATTGTCAAAAAAACACACTTTTGAATATTGGACATTCATAGAAATGGCCGGAAGAGTGTTCCCCAATAATGTTTTTTCGCAAATTTTCTACCATTTTCGGAAAAAGGAGCAGAGTCCTTTTTAAAATTTCAAAAGTCGAAATTTGGAAAAATTTCGCCTATTTTCAAAAAAACACACTGTTGCGACTTTTGAATATTGGACATTCATAGAAATGGACGGAAGAGTGTTCCCCAATAATTTTTTTTCGCAAATTTTCTACCATTTTCGGAAAAGGGAGCAAAGTCCTTTTTAAAATTTCAAAAGTCGAAATTTGGAAGAATGTCGCCTATTGTCAAAAAAACACACTTTTGAATATTGGATATTCATAGGAATGGCCGCAATAGTGTTCCCCAATAATTTTTTTTCGCAAATTTTCTACCATTTTCGGAAAAAGGAGCAAAGTCCTTTTTAAAATTTCAAAAGTCGAAATTTGGAAGAATGTCGCCTATTGTCACAAAAACACACTTTTGAATATTGGACATTCATAGGAATGGCCGGAATAGTGTTCCCCAATAATTTTTTTTCGAAAATTTTCTACCATTTTCGGAAAAAGGAGCAAAGCCGTTTTTAAAAATTCAAAAGTCGAAATTTGGAAGAATGTCGCCTATTGTCAAAAAAACACACTTTTGAATATTGGATATTCATAGGAATGGCCGGAATAGTGTTCCCCAATAATTTTTTTTCCCAAATTTTCTACCATTTTCGGAAAAAGGAGCAAAGTCCTTTTTAAAATTTCAAAAGTCGAAATTTGGAAGAATGTCGCCTATTTTTAAAAAACACACTGTTGCGACTTTTGAATATTGGACATTCATAGAAATGGCCGGAAGAGTGTTCCCCAATAATGTTTTTTCGCAAATTTTCTACCATTTTCGGAAAAAGGAGCAAAGTCCTTTTTAAAAATTCAAAAGTCGAAATTTGGAAGAATGTCGCCTATTGTCAAAAAAACACACTTTTGAATATTGGATATTCATAGGAATGGCCGGAATAGTGTTCCCCAATAATTTTTTTTCCCAAATTTTCTACCATTTTCGGAAAAAGGAGCAAAGTCCTTTTTAAAAATTCAAAAGTCGAAATTTGGAAGAATGTCGCCTATTGTCAAAAAAACACACTTTTGAATATTGGACATTCATAGAAATGGCCGGAAGAGTGTTCCCCAATAATGTTTTTTCGCCCATCTCCTACAATTTTCGGAAAAAGGAGCAAAGTCCTTTTTAAAATTTCAAAAGTCGAAATTTGGAAGAATGTCGCCTATTTTTAAAAAACACACTGTTGCGACTTTTGAATATTGGACATTCATAGAAATGGCCGGAAGAGTGTTCCCCAATAATGTTTTTTCGCAAATTTTCTACCATTTTCGGAAAAAGGAGCAAAGTCCTTTTTAAAAATTCAAAAGTCGAAATTTGGAAGAATGTCGCCTATTGTCAAAAAAACACACTTTTGAATATTGGACATTCATAGGAATGGCCGGAATAGTGTTCCCCAATAATTTTTTTTCGCAAATTTTCTACCATTTTCGGAAAAGGGAGCAAAGTCCTTTTTAAAATTTCAAAAGTCGAAATTTGGAAGAATGTCGCCTATTGTCAAAAAAACACACTTTTGAATATTGGATATTCATAGGAATGGCCGCAATAGTGTTCCCCAATAATTTTTTTTCGCAAATTTTCTACCATTTTCGGAAAAAGGAGCAAAGTCCTTTTTAAAATTTCAAAAGTCGAAATTTGGAAGAATGTCGCCTATTGTCACAAAAACACACTTTTGAGTATTGGACATTCATAGGAATGGCCGGAATAGTGTTCCCCAATAATTTTTTTTCGAAAATTTTCTACCATTTTCGGAAAAAGGAGCAAAGCCGTTTTTAAAAATTCAAAAGTCGAAATTTGGAAGAATGTCGCCTATTGTCAAAAAAACACACTTTTGAATATTGGATATTCATAGGAATGGCCGGAATAGTGTTCCCCAATAATTTTTTTTCGCAAATTTTCTACCATTTTCGGAAAAAGGAGCAAAGTCCTTTTTAAAATTTCAAAAGTCGAAATTTGGAAGAATGTCGCCTATTTTTAAAAAACACACTGTTGCGACTTTTGAATATTGGACATTCATAGAAATGGCCGGAAGAGTGTTCCCCAATAATGTTTTTTCGCAAATTTTCTACCATTTTCGGAAAAAGGAGCAAAGTCCTTTTTAAAAATTCAAAAGTCGAAATTTGGAAGAATGTCGCCTATTGTCAAAAAAACACACTTTTGAATATTGGATATTCATAGGAATGGCCGCAATAGTGTTCCCCAATAATTTTTTTTCGCAAATTTTCTACCATTTTCGGAAAAAGGAGCAAAGTCCTTTTTAAAAATTCAAAAGTCGAAATTTGGAAGAATGTCGCCTATTGTCAAAAAAACACACTTTTGAATATTGGAAATTCATAGAAATGGCCGGAAGAGTGTTCCCCAATAATGTTTTTTCGCAAATTTTCTACCATTTTCGGAAAAAGGAGCAAAGTCCTTTTTAAAATTTCAAAAGTCGAAATTTGGAAGAATGTCGCCTATTTTTAAAAAACACACTGTTGCGACTTTTGAATATTGGACATTCATAGAAATGGCCGGAAGAGTGTTCCCCAATAATGTTTTTTCGCAAATTTTCTACCATTTTCGGAAAAAGGAGCAAAGTCCTTTTTAAAAATTCAAAAGTCGAAATTTGGAAGAATGTCGCCTATTGTCAAAAAAACACACTTTTGAATATTGGACATTCATAGAAATGGCCGGAAGAGTGTTCCCCAATAATGTTTTTTCGCCCATCTCCTACAATTTTCGGAAAAAGGAGCAAAGTATTTTTTAAAATTTCAAAAGTCGAAATTTGGAAAAATTTCGCCTATTTTCAAAAAAACACACTGTTGCGATTTTGAATATTGGACATTCATAGAAATGGCCTGAGGAGTGTTCTCCAATAATTTTTTTGGCCCATCACCTACAATTTTCGGAAAAAGGAGCAAAGTATTTTTTAAAATTTCAAAAGTCGAAATTTGGAAAAATTTCGCCTATTTCCAAAAAAACACACTGTTGCGGCTTTTGAATATTGGACACTCATAGAAATGGCCGGAATAGTGTTCCCCAATAATGTTTTTTCGCCCATCTCCTACAATTTTCGGAAAAAGGAGCAAAGTATTTTTTAAAATTTCAAAAGTCGAAATTTGGAAAAATTTCGCCTATTTCCAAAAAAACACACTGTTGCGGCTTTTGAATATTGGACACTCATAGAAATGGCCGGAATAGTGTTCCCCAATAATGTTTTTTCGCCCATCTCCTACAATTTTCGGAAAAAGGAGCAAAGTCCTTTTTAAAATATCAAAAGTCCAAATTTGGAAGAATGTCGCCTATTGTCAAAAAAACACACTTTTGAATATTGGACATTCATAGGAATGGCCGGAATAGTGTTCCCCAATAATTTTTTTTCGCAAACTTTCTACCATTTTCGGAAAAAGGTAAAAAAAGTCCTTTTTAAAATTTCAAAAGTCGAAATTTGGAAGAATGTCGCCTATTGTCAAAAAAACACACTTTTGAATATTGGACATTCATAGAAATGGCCGGAAGAGTGTTCCCCAATAATGTTTTTTCGCAAATTTTCTACCATTTTCGGAAAAAGGAGCAGAGTCCTTTTTAAAATTTCAAAAGTCGAAATTTGGAAAAATTTCGCCTATTTTCAAAAAAACACACTGTTGCGACTTTTGAATATTAGACATTCATAGAAATGGACGGAAGAGTGTTCCCCAATAATTTTTTTTCGCAAATTTTCTACCATTTTCGGAAAAGGGAGCAAAGTCCTTTTTAAAATTTCAAAAGTCGAAATTTGGAAGAATGTCGCCTATTGTCAAAAAAACACATTTTTGAATATTGGATATTCATAGGAATGGCCGCAATAGTGTTCCCCAATAATTTTTTTTCGCAAATTTTCTACCATTTTCGGAAAAAGGAGCAAAGTCCTTTTTAAAATTTCAAAAGTCGAAATTTGGAAGAATGTCGCCTATTGTCACAAAAACACACTTTTGAATATTGGACATTCATAGGAATGGCCGGAATAGTGTTCCCCAATAATTTTTTTTCGAAAATTTTCTACCATTTTCGGAAAAAGGAGCAAAGCCGTTTTTAAAAATTCAAAAGTCGAAATTTGGAAGAATGTCGCCTATTGTCAAAAAAACACACTTTTGAATATTGGATATTCATAGGAATGGCCGGAATAGTGTTCCCCAATAATTTTTTTTCCCAAATTTTCTACCATTTTCGGAAAAAGGAGCAAAGTCCTTTTTAAAATTTCAAAAGTCGAAATTTGGAAGAATGTCGCCTATTTTTAAAAAACACACTGTTGCGACTTTTGAATATTGGACATTCATAGAAATGGCCGGAAGAGTGTTCCCCAATAATGTTTTTTCGCAAATTTTCTACCATTTTCGGAAAAAGGAGCAAAGTCCTTTTTAAAAATTCAAAAGTCGAAATTTGGAAGAATGTCACCTATTGTCAAAAAAACACACTTTTGAATATTGGATATTCATAGGAATGGCCGGAATAGTGTTCCCCAATAATTTTTTTTCCCAAATTTTCTACCATTTTCGGAAAAAGGAGCAAAGTCCTCTTTAAAAATTCAAAAGTCGAAATTTGGAAGAATGTCGCCTATTGTAAAAAAAACACACTTTTGAATATTGGACATTCATAGAAATGGACGGAAGAGTGTTCCCCAATAATTTTTTTTCGCAAATTTTCTACCATTTTCGGAAAAAGGAGCAAAGTCCTTTTTAAAAATTCAAAAGTCGAAATTTGGAAGAATGTCGCCTATTGTCAAAAAAACACACTTTTGAATATTGGATATTCATAGGAATGGCCGCAATAGTGTTCCCCAATAATTTTTTTTCGCAAATTTTCTACCATTTTCGGAAAAAGGAGCAAAGTCCTTTTTAAAAATTCAAAAGTCGAAATTTGGAAGAATGTCGCCTATTGTCAAAAAAACACACTTTTGAATATTGGAAATTCATAGAAATGGCCGGAAGAGTGTTCCCCAATAATGTTTTTTCGCCCATTTCCTACAATTTTCGGAAAAAGGAGCAAAGTCCTTTTTAAAATTTCAAAAGTCGAAATTTGGAAGAATGTCGCCTATTTTTAAAAAACACACTGTTGCGACTTTTGAATATTGGACATTCATAGAAATGGCCGGAAGAGTGTTCCCCAATAATGTTTTTTCGCAAATTTTCTACCATTTTCGGAAAAAGGAGCAAAGTCCTTTTTAAAAATTCAAAAGTCGAAATTTGGAAGAATGTCGCCTATTGTCAAAAAAACACACTTTTGAATATTGGATATTCATAGGAATGGCCGCAATAGTGTTCCCCAATAATTTTTTTTCGCAAATTTTCTACCATTTTCGGAAAAAGGAGCAAAGTCCTTTTTAAAAATTCAAAAGTCGAAATTTGGAAGAATGTCGCCTATTGTCAAAGAAACACACTTTTGAATATTGGACATTCATAGGAATGGCCGGAATAGTGTTCCCCAATAATTTATTTTCGCAAATTTTCTACCATTTTCGGAAAAAGGAGCAAAGTCCTTTTTAAAAATTCAAAAGTCGAAATTTGGAAGAATGTCGCCTATTGTCAAAAAAACACACTTTTGAATATTGGACATTCATAGAAATGGCCGGAAGAGTGTTCCCCAATAATGTTTTTTCGCCCATCTCCTACAATTTTCGGAAAAAGGAGCAAAGTATTTTTTAAAATTTCAAAAGTCGAAATTTGGAAAAATTTCGCCTATTTTCAAAAAAACACACTGTTGCGATTTTGAATATTGGACATTAATAGAAATGGCCTGAGGAGTGTTCTCCAATAATTTTTTTGGCCCATCACCTACAATTTTCGGAAAAAGGAGCAAAGTATTTTTTAAAATATCAAAAGTCCAAATTTGGAAGAATGTCGCCTATTGTCAAAAAAACACACTTTTGAATATTGGACATTCATAGGAATGGCCGGAATAGTGTTCCCCAATAATTTTTTTTCGCAAACTTTCTACCATTTTCGGAAAAAGGTTAAAAAAGTCCTTTTTAAAATTTCAAAAGTCGAAATTTGGAAGAATGTCGCCTATTGTCAAAAAAACACACTTTTGAATATTGGACATTCATAGAAATGGCCGGAAGAGTGTTCCCCAATAATGTTTTTTCGCACATTTTCTACCATTTTCGGAAAAAGAAGCAGAGTCCTTTTTAAAATTTCAAAAGTCGAAATTTGGAAAAATTTCGCCTATTTTCAAAAAAAACCCACTGTTGCGACTTTTGAATATTGGACATTCATAGAAATGGCCGGAAGAGTGTTCCCCAATAATTTTTTTTCGCAAATTTTCTACCATTTTCGGAAAAAGGAGCAAAGTCCTTTATAAAATTGCAAAAGTCGAAATTTGGAAGAATGTCGCCTATTGTCAAAAAAACACACTTTTGAATATTGGACATTCATAGGAATGGCCGGAATAGTGTTCCCCAATAATTTTTTTTTGCAAATTTTCTACCATTTTCGAAAAAAGGAGCAAAGTCCTTTTGAAATTTCAAAAGTCGAAATTTGGAAGAATGTCGCCTATTGTCAAAAAAACACACTTTTGAATATTGGACATTCATAGGAATGGCCGGAATAGTGTTTCCCAATATTTTTTTTCGCAAATTTTCTACCATTTTCGGAAAAAGGAGCAAAGTCCTTTTTAAAATTTCAAAAGTCGAAATTTGAAAATATTTCGCCTATTTTCAAAAAAACACACTGTTGCGACTTTTGAATATTGGACATTCATAGAAATGGCCGGAAGAGTGTTCCCCAATAATGTTTTTTCGCAAATTTTCTACCATTTTCGGAAAAAGAAGCAGAGTCCTTTTTAAAATTTCAAAAGTCGAAATTTGGAAGAATGTCGCCTATTGTCAAAAAAACACACTTTTGAATATTGGACATTCATAGGAATGGCCGGAATAGTGTTCCCCAATAATTTTTTTTCGCAAATTTTCTACCATTTTCGGAAAAAGGTAAAAAAAGTCCTTTTTAAAATTTCAAAAGTCGAAATTTGGAAGAATGTCGCCTATTGTCAAAAAATCACACTTTTGAATATTGGACATTCATAGAAATGGCCGGAAGAGTGTTCCCCAATAATGTTTTTTCGCAAATTTTCTACCATTTTCGGAAAAAGGAGCAGAGTCCTTTTTAAAATTTCAAAAGTCGAAATTTGGAAAAATTTCGCCTATTTTCAAAAAAACACACTGTTGCGACTTTTGAATATTGGACATTCATAGAAATGGACGGAAGAGTGTTCCCCAATAATTTTTTTTCGCAAATTTTCTACCATTTTCGGAAAAGGGAGCAAAGTCCTTTTTAAAATTTCAAAAGTCGAAATTTGGAAGAATGTCTCCTATTGTCAAAAAAACACACTTTTGAATATTGGATATTCATAGGAATGGCCGCAATAGTGTTCCCCAATAATTTTTTTTCGAAAATTTTCTACCATTTTCGGAAAAAGGAGCAAAGCCGTTTTTAAAATTTCAAAAGTCGAAATTTGGAAGAATGTCGCCTATTGTCAAAAAAACACACTTTTGAATATTGGACATTCATAGAAATGGCCGGAATAGTGTTCCCCAATAATTTTTTTTCGCAAATTTTCTACCATTTTCGGAAAAAGGAGCAAAGCCGTTTTTAAAATTTCAAAAGTCGAAATTTGGAAGAATGTCGCCTATTGTTAAAAAAACACACTTTTGAATATTGGACATTCATAGAAATGGCCGGAATAGTGTTCCCCAATAATTTTTTTTCGCAAATTTTCTACCATTTTCGGAAAAGGGAGCAAAGTCCTTTTTAAAATTTCAAAAGTCGAAATTTGGAAGAATGTCGCCTATTGTCAAAAAATCACACTTTTGAATATTGGACATTCATAGAAATGGCCGGAAGAGTGTTCCCCAATAATGTTTTTTCGCAAATTTTCTACCATTTTCGGAAAAAGGAGCAGAGTTCTTTTTAAAATTTCAAAAGTCGAAATTTGGAAAAATTTCGCCTATTTTCAAAAAAACACACTGTTGCGACTTTTGAATATTGGACATTCATAGAAATGGACAGAAGAGTGTTCCCCAATAATTTTTTTTCGCAAATTTTCTACCATTTTCGGAAAAGGGAGCAAAGTCCTTTTTAAAATTTCAAAAGTCGAAATTTGGAAGAATGTCTCCTATTGTCAAAAAAACACACTTTTGAATATTGGATATTCATAGGAATGGCCGGAAGAGTGTTCCCCAATAATGTTTTTTCGCAAATTTTCTACCATTTTCGGAAAAAGGAGCAGAGTCCTTTTTAAAATTTCAAAAGTCGAAATTTGGAAAAATTTCGCCTATTTTCAAAAAAACACACTGTTGCGACTTTTGAATATTGGACATTCATAGAAATGGACGGAAGAGTGTTCCCCAATAATTTTTTTTCGCAAATTTTCTACCATTTTCGGAAAAAGGTAAAAAAAGTCCTTTTTAAAATTTCAAAAGTCGAAATTTGGAAGAATGTCGCCTATTGTCAAAAAATCACACTTTTGAATATTGGACATTCATAGAAATGGCCGGAAGAGTGTTCCCCAATAATTTTTTTTCGCAAATTTTCTACCATTTTCGGAAAAAGGAGCAAAGTCCTTTTTAAAATTTCAAAAGTCGAAATTTGGAAGAATGTCGCCTATTGTCAAAAAACACACTTTTGAATATTGGACATTCATAGAAATGGACGGAAGAGTGTTCCCCAATAATTTTTTTTCGCAAATTTTCGGAAAAAGGAGCAAAGTCCTTTTTAAAATTTCAAAAGTCGAAATTTGGAAGAATGTCGCCTATTGTCAAAAAAACACACTTTTGAATATTGGACATTCATAGGAATGGCCGGAATAGTGTTCCCCAATAATTTTTTTTCGAAAATTTTCTACCATTTTCGGAAAAAGGAGCAAAGCCGTTTTTAAAATTTCAAAAGTCGAAATTTGGAAGAATGTCGCCTATTGTCAAAAAAACACACTTTTGAATATTGGGCATTCATAGAAATGGCCGGAATAGTGTTCCCCAATAATTTTTTTTTCGCAAATTTTCCACCATTTTCGGAAAAAGGAGCAAAGTCCTTTTTAAAATTTCAAAAGTCAAAATTTGGACAAATGTCGCCTATTGTCAAAAAACACACTTTTGAATATTGGACATTCATAGAAATGGACGGAAGAGTGTTCCCCAATAATTTTTTTTCGCAAATTTTCGGAAAAAGGAGCAAAGTCCTTTTTAAAATTTCAAAAGTCGAAATTTGGAAGAATGTCGCCTATTGTCAAAAAAACACACTTTTGAATATTGGACATTCATAGGAATGGCCGGAATAGTGTTCCCCAATAATTTTTTTCGCAAATTTTCTACCATTTTCGGAAAAAGGAGCAAAGTCCTTTTTAAAATTTCAAAAGTCGAAATTTGGAAGAATGTCGCCTATTGTCAAAAAAAACACACTTTTGAATATTGGACATTCATAGGAATGGCCGGAATAGTGTTCCCCAATAATTTTTTTTCGCAAATTTTCTACCATTTTCGGAAAAAGGAGCAAAGTCCTTTTTAAAATTTCAAAAGTCGAAATTTGGAAGAATGTCGCCTATTGTCAAAAAAAACACACTTTTGAATATTGGACATTCATAGGAATGGCCGCAATAGTGTTCCCCAATAATTTTTTTTCGCAAATTTTCTACCATTTTCGGAAAAAGGAGCAAAGTCCTTTTTAAAATTTCAAAAGTCGAAATTTGGAAGAATGTCGCCTATTGTCAAAAAAACACACTTTTGAATATTGGACATTCATAGGAATGGCCGGAATAGTGTTCCCCAATAATTTTTTTTCGCAAATTTTCTACCATTTTCGGAAAAAGGAGCAAAGTCCTTTTTAAAATTTCAAAAGTCGAAATATGGAAGAATGTCGCCTATTGTCAAAAAAACACACTTTTGAATATTGGACATTCATAGGAATGGCCGGAAGAGTGTTCCCCAATAATTTTTTTTTCGCAAATTTTCTACCATTTACGGAAAAAGGAGCAAAGTCCTTTTTAAAATTTCAAAAGTCGAAATTTGGAAGAATGTCGCCTATTGTCAAAAAAACACACTTTTGATATTTGGACATTCATAGGAATGGCCGGAAGAGTGTTCCCCCATAATGTTTTTTCGCCCATCTCGTACTATTTTCGGAAAAAGGAGCAAAGTCCTTTTTAAAATTTCAAAAGTCGAAATTTGGCAAAATTTCGCCTATCGTCAAAAAACACAGTTTTGAATATTTGACATTCATAGAAATGGCCGGAAGAGATTTCCCCAATAATGTTTTTTCGCCCATCTCCTACAATTTTCGGAAAAATGAGCAAAGTCCTTTTTAAAATTTCAAAAGTCGAAATTTGGAAGAATGTCGCCTATTGTCAAAAAAACACACTTTTGAATATTGGACATTCATAGAAATGGCCGGAAGAGTGTTCCCCAATAATGTTTTTTCGCAAATTTTCTACCATTTTCGGAAAAAGAAGCAGAGTCCTTTTTAAAATTTCAAAAGTCGAAATTTGGAAGAATGTCGCCTATTGTCAAAAAACACACTTTTGAATATTGGACATTCATAGGAATGGCCGGAATAGTGTTCCCCAATAATTTTTTTTCCCAAATTTTCTACCATTTTCGGAAAAAGGAGCAAAGTCCTTTTTAAAATTTCAAAAGTCGAAATTTTGAAAAATTTCGCCTATTGTCAAAAAACACAGTTTTGAATATTTGACATTCATAGAAATGGCCGGAAGAGTGTTCCCCAATAATGTTTTTTCGCCCATCTCCTACAATTTTCGGAAAAAGGAGCAAAGTCCTTCTTAAAATTTCAAAAGTCGAAATTTGGAAAAATTTCGCCTCTTGTCAAAAAAACACACTTTTGAATATTGGACATTCATAGGAATGGCCGGAATAGTGTTTCCCAATATTTTTTTTTCGCAAATTTTCTACCATTTTCGGAAAAAGGAGCAAAGTCCTTTTTAAAATTTCAAAAGTCGAAATATGGAAGAATGTCGCCTATTGTCAAAAAAACACACTTTTGAATATTGGACATTCATAGGAATGGCCGGAATAGTGTTCCCCAATAATTTTTTTTCGCAAATTTTCTACCATTTACGGAAAAAGGAGCAAAGTCCTTTTTAAAATTTCAAAAGTCGAAATTTGGAAGAATGTCGCCTATTGTCAAAAAAACACACTTTTGAATATTGGACATTCATAGGAATGGCCGGAATAGTGTTCCCCAATAATTTTTTTTTGCAAATTTTATACCATTTTCGGAAAAAGGAGCAAAGTCCTTTTTAAAATTTCAAAAGTCAAAATTTGGAAGAATGTCGCCTATTGTCACAAAAACACACTTTTGAATATTGGACATTCATAGGAATGGCCGGAATAGTGTTCCCCAATAATTTTTTTTCGCAAATTTTCTACCATTTTCGGAAAAAGGAGCAAAGTCCTTTTTAAAATTTCAAAAGTCAAAATTTGGACAAATGTCGCCTATTGTCAAAAAAACACACTTTTGAATATTGGACATTCATAGAAATGGCCGGAATAGTGTTCCCCAATAATTTTTTTTCGCAAATTTTCTACCATTTTCGGAAAAAGGAGCAAAGCCGTTTTTAAAATTTCAAAAGTCGAAATTTGGAAGAATGTCGCCTATTGTCAAAAAAACACACTTTTGAATATTGGACATTCATAGGAATGGCCGGAATAGTGTTCCCCAATAATTTTTTTTCGCAAATTTTCTACCATTTACGGAAAAAGGAGCAAAGTCCTTTTTAAAATTTCAAAAGTCGAAATTTGGAAGAATGTCGCCTATTGTCAAAAAAACACACTTTTGAATATTGGACATTCATAGGAATGGCCGGAATAGTGTTCCCCAATAATTTTTTTTCGCAAATTTTCTACCATTTTCGGAAAAAGGTAAAAAAAGTCCTTTTTAAAATTTCAAAAGTCGAAATTTGGAAGAATGTCGCCTATTGTCAAAAAATCACACTTTTGAATATTGGACATTCATAGAAATGGCCGGAAGAGTGTTCCCCAATAATGTTTTTTCGCAAATTTTCTACCATTTTCGGAAAAAGGAGCAGAGTCCTTTTTAAAATTTCAAAAGTCGAAATTTGGAAAAATTTCGCCTATTTTCAAAAAAACACACTGTTGCGACTTTTGAATATTGGACATTCATAGAAATGGACGGAAGAGTGTTCCCCAATAATTTTTTTTCGCAAATTTTCTACCATTTTCGGAAAAGGGAGCAAAGTCCTTTTTAAAATTTCAAAAGTCGAAATTTGGAAGAATGTCTCCTATTGTCAAAAAAACACACTTTTGAATATTGGATATTCATAGGAATGGCCGCAATAGTGTTCCCCAATAATTTTTTTTCGAAAATTTTCTACCATTTTCGGAAAAAGGAGCAAAGCCGTTTTTAAAATTTCAAAAGTCGAAATTTGGAAGAATGTCGCCTATTGTCAAAAAAACACACTTTTGAATATTGGACATTCATAGAAATGGCCGGAATAGTGTTCCCCAATAATTTTTTTTCGCAAATTTTCTACCATTTTCGGAAAAAGGAGCAAAGCCGTTTTTAAAATTTCAAAAGTCGAAATTTGGAAGAATGTCGCCTATTGTCAAAAAAACACACTTTTGAATATTGGACATTCATAGAAATGGCCGGAATAGTGTTCCCCAATAATTTTTTTTCGCAAATTTTCTACCATTTTCGGAAAAGGGAGCAAAGTCCTTTTTAAAATTTCAAAAGTCGAAATTTGGAAGAATGTCGCCTATTGTCAAAAAATCACACTTTTGAATATTGGACATTCATAGAAATGGCCGGAAGAGTGTTCCCCAATAATGTTTTTTCGCAAATTTTCTACCATTTTCGGAAAAAGGAGCAGAGTCCTTTTTAAAATTTCAAAAGTCGAAATTTGGAAAAATTTCGCCTATTTTCAAAAAAACACACTGTTGCGACTTTTGAATATTGGACATTCATAGAAATGGACGGAAGAGTGTTCCCCAATAATTTTTTTTCGCAAATTTTCTACCATTTTCGGAAAAGGGAGCAAAGTCCTTTTTAAAATTTCAAAAGTCGAAATTTGGAAGAATGTCTCCTATTGTCAAAAAAACACACTTTTGAATATTGGATATTCATAGGAATGGCCGGAAGAGTGTTCCCCAATAATGTTTTTTCGCAAATTTTCTACCATTTTCGGAAAAAGGAGCAGAGTCCTTTTTAAAATTTCAAAAGTCGAAATTTGGAAAAATTTCGCCTATTTTCAAAAAAACACACTGTTGCGACTTTTGAATATTGGACATTCATAGAAATGGACGGAAGAGTGTTCCCCAATAATTTTTTTTCGCAAATTTTCTACCATTTTCGGAAAAAGGTAAAAAAAGTCCTTTTTAAAATTTCAAAAGTCGAAATTTCGAAGAATGTCGCCTATTGTCAAAAAATCACACTTTTGAATATTGGACATTCATAGAAATGGCCGGAAGAGTGTTCCCCAATAATTTTTTTTCGCAAATTTTCTACCATTTTCGGAAAAAGGAGCAAAGTCCTTTTTAAAATTTCAAAAGTCGAAATTTGGAAGAATGTCGCCTATTGTCAAAAAACACACTTTTGAATATTGGACATTCATAGAAATGGACGGAAGAGTGTTCCCCAATAATTTTTTTTCGCAAATTTTCGGAAAAAGGAGCAAAGTCCTTTTTAAAATTTCAAAAGTCGAAATTTGGAAGAATGTCGCCTATTGTCAAAAAAACACACTTTTGAATATTGGACATTCATAGGAATGGCCGGAATAGTGTTCCCCAATAATTTTTTTTCGAAAATTTTCTACCATTTTCGGAAAAAGGAGCAAAGCCGTTTTTAAAATTTCAAAAGTCGAAATTTGGAAGAATGTCGCCTATTGTCAAAAAAACACACTTTTGAATATTGGGCATTCATAGAAATGGCCGGAATAGTGTTCCCCAATAATTTTTTTTTCGCAAATTTTCCACCATTTTCGGAAAAAGGAGCAAAGTCCTTTTTAAAATTTCAAAAGTCAAAATTTGGACAAATGTCGCCTATTGTCAAAAAACACACTTTTGAATATTGGACATTCATAGAAATGGACGGAAGAGTGTTCCCCAATAATTTTTTTTCGCAAATTTTCGGAAAAAGGAGCAAAGTCCTTTTTAAAATTTCAAAAGTCGAAATTTGGAAGAATGTCGCCTATTGTCAAAAAAACACACTTTTGAATATTGGACATTCATAGGAATGGCCGGAATAGTGTTCCCCAATAATTTTTTTCGATAGTTTTCTACCATTTTCGGAAAAAGGAGCAAAGTCCTTTTTAATATTTCAAAAGTCGAAATTTGGAAGAATGTCGCCTATTGTCAAAAAAACACACTTTTGAATATTGGACATTCATAGGAATGGCCGGAATAGTGTTCCCCAATAATTTTTTTTCGCAAATTTTCTACCATTTACGGAAAAAGGAGCAAAGTCCTTTTTAAAATTTCAAAAGTCGAAATTTGGAAGAATGTCGCCTATTGTCAAAAAAACACACTTTTGAATATTGGACATTCATAGGAATGGCCGGAATAGTGTTCCCCAATAATTTTTTTTTGCAAATTTTATACCATTTTCGGAAAAAGGAGCAAAGTCCTTTTTAAAATTTCAAAAGTCAAAATTTGGAAGAATGTCGCCTATTGTCACAAAAACACACTTTTGAATATTGGACATTCATAGGAATGGCCGGAATAGTGTTCCCCAATAATTTTTTTTCGCAAATTTTCTACCATTTTCGGAAAAAGGAGCAAAGTCCTTTTTAAAATTTCAAAAGTCAAAATTTGGACAAATGTCGCCTATTGTCAAAAAAACACACTTTTGAATATTGGACATTCATAGAAATGGCCGGAATAGTGTTCCCCAATAAATTTTTTCGATAGTTTTCTACCATTTTCGGAAAAAGGAGCAAAGTCCTTTTTAAAATTTCAAAAGTCGAAATTTGGAAAAATGTCGCCAATTTTCAAAAAAACTCACTGTTAAGACTGTTGAATATTGGACATTCGTAGAAATGGCCGCAATAGTGTTCCCCAATAATGTTTTTTCGCCCATCTAGTACAATTTTCGGAAAAAGGAGCAAAGTCCTTTTTAAAATTTCAAAAGTCGAAATTTGGAAGAATGTCGCCTATTGTCAAAAAAACACACTTTTGAATATTGGACATTCATAGGAATGGCCGGAATAGTGTTCCCCAATAATTTTTTTCGCAAATTTTCTACCATTTTCGGAAAAAGGAGCAAAGTCCTTTTTAAAATTTCAAAAGTCGAAATTTGGAAGAATGTCGCCTATTGTCAAAAAAAACACACTTTTGAATATTGGACATTCATAGGAATGGCCGGAATAGTGTTCCCCAATAATTTTTTTTCGCAAATTTTCTACCATTTTCGGAAAAAGGAGCAAAGTCCTTTTTAAAATTTCAAAAGTCGAAATTTGGAAGAATGTCGCCTATTGTCAAAAAAAACACACTTTTGAATATTGGACATTCATAGGAATGGCCGCAATAGTGTTCCCCAATAATTTTTTTTCGCAAATTTTCTACCATTTTCGGAAAAAGGAGCAAAGTCCTTTTTAAAATTTCAAAAGTCGAAATTTGGAAGAATGTCGCCTATTGTCAAAAAAACACACTTTTGAATATTGGACATTCATAGGAATGGCCGGAATAGTGTTCCCCAATAATTTTTTTTCGCAAATTTTCTACCATTTTCGGAAAAAGGAGCAAAGTCCTTTTTAAAATTTCAAAAGTCGAAATATGGAAGAATGTCGCCTATTGTCAAAAAAACACACTTTTGAATATTGGACATTCATAGGAATGGCCGGAAGAGTGTTCCCCAATAATTTTTTTTTCGCAAATTTTCTACCATTTACGGAAAAAGGAGCAAAGTCCTTTTTAAAATTTCAAAAGTCGAAATTTGGAAGAATGTCGCCTATTGTCAAAAAAACACACTTTTGATATTTGGACATTCATAGGAATGGCCGGAAGAGTGTTCCCCAATAATGTTTTTTCGCCCATCTCGTACTATTTTCGGAAAAAGGAGCAAAGTCCTTTTTAAAATTTCAAAAGTCGAAATTTGGCAAAATTTCGCCTATCGTCAAAAAACACAGTTTTGAATATTTGACATTCATAGAAATGGCCGGAAGAGATTTCCCCAATAATGTTTTTTCGCCCATCTCCTACAATTTTCGGAAAAATGAGCAAAGTCCTTTTTAAAATTTCAAAAGTCGAAATTTGGAAGAATGTCGCCTATTGTCAAAAAAACACACTTTTGAATATTGGACATTCATAGAAATGGCCGGAAGAGTGTTCCCCAATAATGTTTTTTCGCAAATTTTCTACCATTTTCGGAAAAAGAAGCAGAGTCCTTTTTAAAATTTCAAAAGTCGAAATTTGGAAGAATGTCGCCTATTGTCAAAAAACACACTTTTGAATATTGGACATTCATAGGAATGGCCGGAATAGTGTTCCCCAATAATTTTTTTTCCCAAATTTTCTACCATTTTCGGAAAAAGGAGCAAAGTCCTTTTTAAAATTTCAAAAGTCGAAATTTTGAAAAATTTCGCCTATTGTCAAAAAACACAGTTTTGAATATTTGACATTCATAGAAATGGCCGAAAGAGTGTTCCCCAATAATGTTTTTTCGCCCATCTCCTACAATTTTCGGAAAAAGGAGCAAAGTCCTTCTTAAAATTTCAAAAGTCGAAATTTGGAAAAATTTCGCCTCTTGTCAAAAAAACACACTTTTGAATATTGGACATTCATAGGAATGGCCGGAATAGTGTTTCCCAATATTTTTTTTTCGCAAATTTTCTACCATTTTCGGAAAAAGGAGCAAAGTCCTTTTTAAAATTTCAAAAGTCGAAATATGGAAGAATGTCGCCTATTGTCAAAAAAACACACTTTTGAATATTGGACATTCATAGGAATGGCCGGAATAGTGTTCCCCAATAATTTTTTTTCGCAAATTTTCTACCATTTACGGAAAAAGGAGCAAAGTCCTTTTTAAAATTTCAAAAGTCGAAATTTGGAAGAATGTCGCCTATTGTCAAAAAAACACACTTTTGAATATTGGACATTCATAGGAATGGCCGGAATAGTGTTCCCCAATAATTTTTTTTTGCAAATTTTATACCATTTTCGGAAAAAGGAGCAAAGTCCTTTTTAAAATTTCAAAAGTCGAAATTTGGAAGAATGTCGCCTATTGTCAAAAAAACACACTTTTGAATATTGGACATTCATAGGAATGGCCGGAATAGTGTTCCCCAATAATTTTTTTTCGCAAATTTTCTACCATTTTCGGAAAAAGGAGCAAAGTCCTTTTTAAAATTTCAAAAGTCAAAATTTGGACAAATGTCGCCTATTGTCAAAAAACACACTTTTGAACATTGGACATTCATAGAAATGGACGGAAGAGTGTTCCCCAATAATTTTTTTTCTACCATTTTCGGAAAAAGGAGCAAAGTCCTTTTTAAAATTTCAAAAGTCGAAATTTGGAAGAATGTCGCCTATTGTCAAAAAAACACACTTTTGAATATTGGACATTCATAGGAATGGCCGGAATAGTGTTCCCCAATAATTTTTTTTCGCAAATTTTCTACCATTTTCGGAAAAAGGAGCAAAGTCCTTTTTAAAATTTCAAAAGTCGAAATTTGGAAGAATGTCGCCTATTGTCAAAAAAACACACTTTTGAATATTGACATTCATAGGAATGGCCGGAATAGTGTTCCCCAATAATTTTGTTTCCCAAATTTTCTACCATTTTCGGAAAAAGGAGCAAAGTCCTTTTTAAAATTTCAAAAGTCGAAATATGGAAGAATGTCGCCTATTGTCAAAAAAACACACTTTTGAATATTGGACATTCATAGGAATGGCCGGAATAGTGTTCCCCAATAATTTTTTTTCGCAAATTTTCTACCATTTTCGGAAAAAGGAGCAAAGTCCTTTTTAAAATTTCAAAAGTCGAAATTTGGAAAAATTTCGCCTATTTTCAAAAAAACACACTGTTGCGATTTTGAATATTGGACATTCATAGAAATGGCCTGAGGAGTGTTCTCCAATAATTTTTTCGCCCATCACCTACAATTTTCGGAAAAAGGAGCAAAGTCCTTTTTAAAATTTCAAAAGTCGAAATTTGGAAAAATTTCGCCTATTTCCAAAAAAACACACTGTTGCGGCTTTTGAATATTGGACACTCATAGAAATGGCCGGAATAGTGTTCCCCAATAATTTTTTTTCGCCCATCTCCTACAATTTTCGGAAAAAGGAGCAAAGTATTTTTTAAAATTTCAAAAGTCGAAATTTGGAAAAATTTCGCCTATTTTCAAAAAAACACACTGTTGCGATTTTGAATATTGGACATTCATAGAAATGGCCTGAGGAGTGTTCTCCAATAATTTTTTTGGCCCATCACCTACAATTTTCGGAAAAAGGAGCAAAGTATTTTTTAAAATTTCAAAAGTCGAAATTTGGAAAAATTGCGCCTATTTTCAAAAAAACACACTGTTGCGATTTTGAATATTGGACATTCATAGAAATGGCCTGAGGAGTGTTCTCCAATAATTTTTTTGGCCCATCACCTACAATTTTCGGAAAAAGGAGCAAAGTATTTTTTAAAATTTCAAAAGTCGAAATTTGGAAAAATTTCGCCTATTTCCAAAAAAACACACTGTTGCGGCTTTTGAATATTGGACACTCATAGAAATGGCCGGAATAGTGTTCCCCAATAATGTTTTTTCGCCCATCTCCTACAATTTTCGGAAAAAGGAGCAAAGTCCTATTTAAAATTTCAAAAGTCGAAATTTGGAAGAATGTCGCCTATTGTCAAAAAAACACACTTTTGAATATTGGACATTCATAGGAATGGCCGGAATAGTGTTCCCCAATAATTTTTTTCGCAAACTTTCTACCATTTTCGGAAAAATGTTAAAAAAGTCCTTTTTAAAATTTCAAAAGTCGAAATTTGGAAGAATGTCGCCTATTGTCAAAAAAACACACTTTTGAATATTGGACATTCATAGAAATGGCCGGAAGAGTGTTCCCCAATAATGTTTTTTCGCCCATCTCCTACAATTTTCGGAAAAGGAGCAAAGTCCTTTTTAAAATTTCAAAAGTCGAAATTTGGAAGAATGTCGCCTATTGTCAAAAAAATACACTTTTGAATATTGGATATTCATAGGAATGGCCGGAATAGTGTTCCCCAATAATTTTTTTCATAAATTTTCTACCATTTTCGGAAAAAGGAGCAAAGTCCTTTTTAAAATTTCAAAAGTCGAAATTTGGAAAAATTTCGCCTATTGTCAAAAAACACACTTTTGAATATTGGACATTCATAGGAATGGCCGGAATAGTGTTCCGAAATAATTTTTTTTTCGCAAATTTTCTACCATTTGCGGAAAAAGGAGCAAAGTCCTTTTTAAAATTTCAAAAGTCGAAATATGGAAGAATGTCGCCTATTGTCAAAAAAACACACTTTTGAATATTGGACATTCATAGGAATGGCCGGAATAGTGTTCCCCAATAATTTTTTTTCGCAAATTTTCTACTATTTTCGGAAAAAGGAGCAAAGTCCTTTTTAAAATTTCAAAAGTTGAAATTTGCAAAATTGTCGCCAATTTTAAAAAAAACACACTGATAAGACTTTTGAATATTGGACATTCATAGAAATGGCCGGAAAAGTGTTTTCCAATAATGTTTTTTCGCTTATCTCCTACAATTTTCGGAAAAAGGAGGAAAGTCCTTTTTAAAATTTCAAAAGTCGAAATTTGGAAGAATGTCGCCTACTGTCAAAAAACACACTTTTGAATATTGGACATTCATAGGAATGGCCGGAATAGTGTTGCCCAATAATTTTTTTTCGCAAATTTTCTACCATTTTCGGCAAAAGGAGCAAAGTCCTTTTTAAAATTTCAAAAGTTGAAATTTGCAAAAATGTCGCCAATTTAAAAAAAACACACTGATAAGACTTTTGAATATTGGACATTCATAGAAATGGCCGGAAGAGTGTTTTCCAATAATGTTTTTTCGCTTTTCTCCTACAATTTTCGGAAAAAGGAGCAAAGTCCTTTTTAAAATTTCAAAAGTCGAAATTTGGAAGAATGTCGCCTATTGTCAAAAAAACACACTTTTGAATATTGGACATTCATAGGAATGGCCGGAATAGTGTTGCCCAATAATTTTTTTCGCAAATTTTCTACCATTTTCGGAAAAAGGAGCAAAGTCCTTTTTAAAATTTCAAAAGTTGAAATTTGCAAAAATGTCGCCAATTTAAAAAAAAACACACTGATAAGACTTTTGAATATTGGACATTCATAGAAATGGCCGGAAGAGTGTTTTCCAATAATTTTTTTTCGCAAATTTTCTACCATTTTCGGAAAAAGGCGCAAAGTCCTTTTTAAAATTTCAAAAGTCGAAATTTGGAAGAATGCCGCCTATTGTAAAAAAACACACTTTTGAATATTGGACATTCATAGGAATGGCCGGAATAGTGTTCCCCAATAATTTTTTTTCGCAAATTTTCTACCATTTTCGAAAAAGGAGCAAAGTCCTTTTTAAAATTTCAAAAGTTGAAATTTGCAAAAATGTCGCCAATTTTAAAAAAAAACATACTGATAAGTCTTTTGAATATTAGACATTCATTGAAATGGCCGGAAGAGTGTTCTCCAATAATGTTTTTTCTCTTATCTCCTACAATTTAAAATTTCAAAGATCCAAATTTGGAAGAATGTCGCCTATTGTCAAAAAAACACACTTTTGAATATTGGACATTCATAGGAATGGCCGGAATAGTGTTCCCCAATAACTTTTTTTTCGCAAATTTTCTACCATTTTCGGAAAAAGGAGCAAAGTCCTTTTTAAAATTTCAAAAGTTGAAATTTGCAAAATAGTCGCCAATTTAAAAAAAACACACTGATAAGACTTTTGAATTTTGGACATTCATATAAATGGCCGGAAGAGTGTTTTCCACTAATGTTTTTTCGCTTATCTCCTACAATATTCGGAAAAAGGAGCAAAGTCCTTTTTAAAATTTCAAATATCGAAATTTGGAAGAATGTCGCCTATTGTCAAAAAAACACACTTTTGAATATTGGACATTCATAGGAATGGCCGGAATAGTGTTCCCCAATAATTTTTTTTCGCAAATTTTCTACCATTTTCGGAAAAAGGAGCAAAGTCCTTTTTAAAATTTCAAAAGTCGAAATTTGGAAGAATGTCGCCTATTGTCAAAAAAACACACTTTTGAATATTGGACATTCATAGGAATGGCCGGAATAGTGTTCCCCAATAATTTTTTTTCGCAAATTTTCTACCATTTTCGGAAAAAGGCGCAAAGTCCTTTTTAAAATTTCAAAAGTCGAAATTTGGAAGAATGCCGCCTATTGTCAAAAAAACACACTTTTGAATATTGGACATTCATAGGAATGGCCGGAATAGTGTTCCCCAATAATTTTTTTTCGCAAATTTTCTACCATTTTCGGAAAAAGGTAAAAAAAGTCCTTTTTAAAATTTCAAAAGTCGAAATTTGGAAGAATGTCGCCTATTGTCAAAAAAACACACTTTTGAATATTGGACATTCATAGAAATGGCCGGAAGAGTGTTTCCCAATAATGTTTTTTCGCAAATTTTCTACCATTTTCGAAAAAAGGAGCAGAGTCCTTTTTAAAATTTCAAAAGTCGAAATTTGGAAAAATTTCGCCTATTTTCAAAAAATCACACTGTTGCTACTTTGAATATTGGACATTCATAGAAATGGACGGAAGAGTGTTCTCCAATAATTTTTTTTCGCAAATTTTCTACCATTTTCGGAAAAAGGAGCAAAGTCCTTTTTAAAATTTCAAAAGTCGAAATTTGGAAGAATGTCGCCTATTGTCAAAAAAACACACTTTTGAATATTGGACATTCATAGGAATGGCCGCAATAGTGTTCCCCAATAATTTTTTTTCGCAAATTTTCTACCATTTTCGGAAAAAGGAGCAAAGTCCTTTTTAAAATTTCAAAAGTCGAAATTTGGAAGAATGTCGCCTATTGTCACAAAAACACACTTTTGAATATTGGACATTCATAGGAATGGCCGGAATAGTGTTCCCCAATATTTTTTTTTCGCAAATTTTCTACCATTTTCGGAAAAAGGAGCAAAGTCCTTTTTAAAATTTCAAAAGTCGAAATTTGGAAAAATGTCGCCTATTGTCAAAAAAACACACTTTTGAATATTGGACATTCATAGAAATGGACGGAAGAGTGTTCCCCAATAATTTTTTTTCGCAAATTTTCAAAAGCCGAAATTTGGAAGAATGTCGCCTATTGTCAAAAAAACACACTTTTGAATATTGGACATTCATAGGAATGGCCGGAATAGTGTTCCCCAATAATTTTTTTTCGCAAATTTTCTACCATTTTCGGAAAAAGGAGCAAAGTCCTTTTTAAAATTTCAAAAGTCGAAATATGGAAGAATGTCGCCTATTGTCAAAAAAAACACACTTTTGAATATTGGACATTCATAGGAATGGCCGGAAGAGTGTTCCCCAATAATTTTTTTTTCGCAATTTTTCTACCATTTTCGGAAAAAGGAGCAAAGTCCTTTTTAAAATTTCAAAAGTCGAAATTTGGAAGAATGTCGCCTATTGTCAAAAAAACACACTTTTGATATTTGGACATTCATAGAAATGGCTGGAAGAGATTTCCCCAATAATGTTTTTTCGCCCATCTCCTACAATTTTCGGAAAAATGAGCAAAGTCCTTCTTAAAATTTCAAAAGTCGAAATTTGGAAAAATTTCGCCTATTGTCAAAAAAACACACTTTTGAATATTGGACATTCATAGGAATGGCCGGAATAGTGTTCCGAAATAATTTTTTTTTCGCAAATTTTCTACCATTTTCGGAAAAAGGAGCAAAGTCCTTTTTAAAATTTCAAAAGTCGAAATATGGAAGAATGTCGCCTATTGTCAAAAAAACACACTTTTGAATATTGGACATTCATAGGAATGGCCGGAATAGTGTTCCCCAATAATTTTTTTTCGCAAATTTTCTACCATTTACGGAAAAAGGAGCAAAGTCCTTTTTAAAATTTCAAAAGTCGAAATATGGAAGAATGTCGCCTATTGTCAAAAAAACACACTTTTGAATATTGGATATTCATAGGAATGACCGGAATAGTGTTCCCCAATAATTTTTTTCCCAAATTTTCTACCATTTTCGGAAAAAGGAGCAAAGTCCTTTTTAAAATTTCAAAAGTCGAAATATGGAAGAATGTCGCCTATTGTCAAAAAAAAACACACTTTTGAATATTGGACATTCATAGGAATGGCCGGAATAGTGTTCCCCAATAATTTTTTTTCGCAAATTTTCTACCATTTTCGGAAAAAGGTAAAAAAAGTCCTTTTTAAAATTTCAAAAGTCGAAATATGGAAGAATGTCGCCTATTGTCAAAAAAAAAACACACTTTTGAATATTGGACATTCATAGGAATGGCCGGAATAGTGTTCCCCAATAATTTTTTTTCGCAAATTTTCTACCATTTTCGGAAAAAGGAGCAAAGTCCTTTTTAAAATTTCAAAAGTCGAAATTTGGAAGAATGTCGCCTATTGTCAAAAAAACACACTTTTGATATTTGGACATTCATAGGAATGGCCGGAAGAGTGTTCCCCAATAATGTTTTTTCGCCCATCTCGTACTATTTTCGGAAAAAGGAGCAAAGTCCTTTTTAAAATTTCAAAAGTCGAAATTTGGAAAAATTTCGCCTATTGTCAAAAAACACAGTTTTGAATATTTGACATTCATAGAAATGGCCGGAAGAGATTTCCCCAATAATGTTTTTTCGCCCATCTCCTACAATTTTCGGAAAAATGAGCAAAGTCCTTCTTAAAATTTCAAAAGTCGAAATTTGGAAAAATTTCGCCTATTGTCAAAAAAACACACTTTTGAATATTGGACATTCATGGGAATGGCCGGAATAGTGTTCCGAAATAATTTTTTTTTCGAAAATTTTCTACCATTTTCGGAAAAAGGAGCAAAGTCCTTTTTAAAATTTGTCGCCTATTGTCAAAAAACACACTTTTGAATATTGGACATTCATAGGAATGGCCGGAATAGTGTTCCGCAATAATTTTTTTTCGCAAATTTTCTACCATTTTCAGAAAAAGGAGCAGAGTCCTTTTTAAAATTTCAAAAGTCGAAATTTGGAAAAATGTCGCCTATTGTCAAAAAAACACACTTTTGAATATTGGACATTCATAGGAATGGCCGGAATAGTGTTCCCCAAGAATTTTTTTTCGCAAATTTTCTACCATTTTCGGAAAAAGGAGCAAAGTCCTTTTTAAAATTTCAAAAGTCGAAATTTGGAAAAATGTCGCCTATTGTCAAAAAAACACACTTTTGAATATTGGACATTCATAGGAATGGCCGGAATAGTGTTCCGCAATAATTTTTTTTCGCAAATTTTCTACCATTTTCGGAAAAAGGAGCAGAGTCCTTTTTAAAATTTCAAAAGTCGGAATTTGGAAGAATGTCGCCTATTGTCAAAAAAACACACTTTTGAATATTGGACATTCATAGGAATGGCCGGAATAGTGTTCCCCAATAATTTTTTTTCGCAAATTTTCTACCATTATCGGAAAAAGGAGCAAAGTCCTTTTTAAATTTCAAAAGTCGAAATTTGGAAGAATGTCGCATATTGTCAAAAAAACACAGTTTTGAATATTGGACATTCATAGGAATGGCCGGAATAGTGTTCCCCAATAATTTTTTTTCGCAAATTTTCTACCATTTTCGGAAAAAGGAGCAAAGTCCTTTTTAAATTTCAAAAGTCGAAATTTGGATGAATGTCGCCTATTGTCAAAAAACACACTTTTGAATATTGGACATTCATAGGAATGGCCGGAATAGTGTTCCCCAATAATTTTTTTTCGCAAATTTTCTACCATTTACGGAAAAAGGAGCAAAGTCCTTTTTAAAATTTCAAAAGTCGAAATATGGAAGAATGTCGCCTATTGTCAAAAAAACACACTTTTGAATATTGGACATTCATAGGAATGGCCGGAATAGTGTTCCCCAATAATTTTTTTTCGCAAATTTTCTACCATTTACGGAAAAAGGAGCAAAGTCCTTTTTAAAATTTCAAAAGTCGAAATATGGAAGAATGTCGCCTATTGTCAAAAAAACACACTTTTGAATATTGGATATTCATAGGAATGGCCGGAATAGTGTTCCCCAATAATTTTTTTTCCCAAATTTTCTACCATTTTCGGAAAAAGGAGCAAAGTCCTTTTAAAATTTCAAAAGTCGAAATTTGGAAGAATGTCGCCTATTGTCAAAAAAACACACTTTTGAATATTGGACATTCATAGGAATGGCCGGAATAGTGTTCCCCAATAATTTTTTTTCGCAAATTTTCTACCATTTTCGGAAAAAGGTAAAAAAAGTCCTTTTTAAAATTTCAAAAGTCGAAATTTGGAAGAATGTCGCCTATTGTCAAAAAAACACACTTTTGAATATTGGACATTCATAGAAATAGCCGGAAGAGTGTTCCCCAATAATGTTTTTTCGCAAATTTTCTACCATTTTCGGAAAAAGGAGCAGAGTCCTTTTTAAAATTTCAAAAGTCGAAATTTGGAAGAATGTCGCATATTGTCAAAAAAACACACTTTTGAATATTGGACATTCATAGGAATGGCCGGAATAGTGTTCCCCAATAATTTTTTTTCGCAAATTTTCTACCATTTACGGAAAAAGGAGCAAAGTCCTTTTTAAAATTTCAAAAGTCGAAATATGGAAGAATGTCGCCTATTGTCAAAAAAACACACTTTTGAATATTGGACATTCATAGGAATGGCCGGAATAGTGTTCCCCAATAATTTTTTTTCGCAAATTTTCTACCATTTTCGGAAAAAGGAGCAAAGTCCTTTTTAAAATTTCAAAAGTCGAAATATGGAAGAATGTCGCCTATTGTCAAAAAAACACACTTTTGAATATTGGACATTCATAGGAATGGCCGGAATAGTGTTCCCCAATAATTTTTTTTCGCAAATTTTCTACCATTTACGGAAAAAGGAGCAAAGTCCTTTTTAAAATTTCAAAAGTCGAAATATGGAAGAATGTCGCCTATTGTCAAAAAAACACACTTTTGAATATTGGATATTCATAGGAATGGCCGGAATAGTGTTCCCCAATAATTTTTTTTCCCAAATTTTCTACCATTTTCGGAAAAAGGAGCAAAGTCCTTTTAAAATTTCAAAAGTCGAAATTTGGAAGAATGTCGCCTATTGTCAAAAAAACACACTTTTGAATATTGGACATTCATAGGAATGGCCGGAATAGTGTTCCCCAATAATTTTTTTTTCGAAAATTTTCTACCATTTTCGGAAAAAGGAGCAAAGTCCTTTTTAAAATTTGTCGCCTATTGTCAAAAAACACACTTTTGAATATTGGACATTCATAGGAATGGCCGGAATAGTGTTCCGCAATAATTTTTTTTCGCAAATTTTCTACCATTTTCAGAAAAAGGAGCAGAGTCCTTTTTAAAATTTCAAAAGTCGAAATTTGGAAAAATGTCGCCTATTGTCAAAAAAACACACTTTTGAATATTGGACATTCATAGGAATGGCCGGAATAGTGTTCCCCAAGAATTTTTTTTCGCAAATTTTCTACCATTTTCGGAAAAAGGAGCAAAGTCCTTTTTAAAATTTCAAAAGTCGAAATTTGGAAAAATGTCGCCTATTGTCAAAAAAACACACTTTTGAATATTGGACATTCATAGGAATGGCCGGAATAGTGTTCCGCAATAATTTTTTTTCGCAAATTTTCTACCATTTTCGGAAAAAGGAGCAGAGTCCTTTTTAAAATTTCAAAAGTCGGAATTTGGAAGAATGTCGCCTATTGTCAAAAAAACACACTTTTGAATATTGGACATTCATAGGAATGGCCGGAATAGTGTTCCCCAATAATTTTTTTTCGCAAATTTTCTACCATTATCGGAAAAAGGAGCAAAGTCCTTTTTAAATTTCAAAAGTCGAAATTTGGAAGAATGTCGCATATTGTCAAAAAAACACAGTTTTGAATATTGGACATTCATAGGAATGGCCGGAATAGTGTTCCCCAATAATTTTTTTTCGCAAATTTTCTACCATTTTCGGAAAAAGGAGCAAAGTCCTTTTTAAATTTCAAAAGTCGAAATTTGGATGAATGTCGCCTATTGTCAAAAAACACACTTTTGAATATTGGACATTCATAGGAATGGCCGGAATAGTGTTCCCCAATAATTTTTTTTCGCAAATTTTCTACCATTTACGGAAAAAGGAGCAAAGTCCTTTTTAAAATTTCAAAAGTCGAAATATGGAAGAATGTCGCCTATTGTCAAAAAAACACACTTTTGAATATTGGACATTCATAGGAATGGCCGGAATAGTGTTCCCCAATAATTTTTTTTCGCAAATTTTCTACCATTTACGGAAAAAGGAGCAAAGTCCTTTTTAAAATTTCAAAAGTCGAAATATGGAAGAATGTCGCCTATTGTCAAAAAAACACACTTTTGAATATTGGATATTCATAGGAATGGCCGGAATAGTGTTCCCCAATAATTTTTTTTCCCAAATTTTCTACCATTTTCGGAAAAAGGAGCAAAGTCCTTTTAAAATTTCAAAAGTCGAAATTTGGAAGAATGTCGCCTATTGTCAAAAAAACACACTTTTGAATATTGGACATTCATAGGAATGGCCGGAATAGTGTTCCCCAATAATTTTTTTTCGCAAATTTTCTACCATTTTCGGAAAAAGGTAAAAAAAGTCCTTTTTAAAATTTCAAAAGTCGAAATTTGGAAGAATGTCGCCTATTGTCAAAAAAACACACTTTTGAATATTGGACATTCATAGAAATAGCCGGAAGAGTGTTCCCCAATAATGTTTTTTCGCAAATTTTCTACCATTTTCGGAAAAAGGAGCAGAGTCCTTTTTAAAATTTCAAAAGTCGAAATTTGGAAGAATGTCGCATATTGTCAAAAAAACACACTTTTGAATATTGGACATTCATAGGAATGGCCGGAATAGTGTTCCCCAATAATTTTTTTTCGCAAATTTTCTACCATTTACGGAAAAAGGAGCAAAGTCCTTTTTAAAATTTCAAAAGTCGAAATATGGAAGAATGTCGCCTATTGTCAAAAAAACACACTTTTGAATATTGGACATTCATAGGAATGGCCGGAATAGTGTTCCCCAATAATTTTTTTTCGCAAATTTTCTACCATTTTCGGAAAAAGGAGCAAAGTCCTTTTTAAAATTTCAAAAGTCGAAATATGGAAGAATGTCGCCTATTGTCAAAAAAACACACTTTTGAATATTGGACATTCATAGGAATGGCCGGAATAGTGTTCCCCAATAATTTTTTTTCGCAAATTTTCTACCATTTACGGAAAAAGGAGCAAAGTCCTTTTTAAAATTTCAAAAGTCGAAATATGGAAGAATGTCGCCTATTGTCAAAAAAACACACTTTTGAATATTGGATATTCATAGGAATGGCCGGAATAGTGTTCCCCAATAATTTTTTTTCCCAAATTTTCTACCATTTTCGGAAAAAGGAGCAAAGTCCTTTTAAAATTTCAAAAGTCGAAATTTGGAAGAATGTCGCCTATTGTCAAAAAAACACACTTTTGAATATTGGACATTCATAGGAATGGCCGGAATAGTGTTCCCCAATAATTTTTTTTCGCAAATTTTCTACCATTTTCGGAAAAAGGTAAAAAAAGTCCTTTTTAAAATTTCAAAAGTCGAAATTTGGAAGAATGTCGCCTATTGTCAAAAAAACACACTTTTGAATATTGGACATTCATAGAAATAGCCGGAAGAGTGTTCCCCAATAATGTATTTTCGCAAATTTTCTACCATTTTCGGAAAAAGGAGCAGAGTCCTTTTTAAAATTTCAAAAGTCGAAATTTGGAAGAATGTCGCCTATTGTCAAAAAAACACACTTTTGAATATTGGATATTCATAGGAATAGCCGGAATAGTGTTCCCCAATAATTTTTTTCCCAAATTTTCTACCATTTTTGGAAAAAGGAGCAAAGTCCTTTTTAAAATTTCAAAAGTCGAAATTTGGAAGAATGTCGCCTATTGTCAAAAAAACACACTTTTGAATATTGGACATTCATAGGAATGGCCGGAATAGTGTTCCCCAATAATTTTTTTTCGCAAATTTTCTACCATTTTCGGAAAAAGGTAAAAAAAGTCCTTTTTAAAATTTCAAAAGTCGAAATTTGGAAGAATGTCGCCTATTGCCAAAAAAACACACTTTTGAATATTGGACATTCATAGGAATGGCCGGAATAGTGTTCCGAAATAATTTTTTTTCCGCAAATTTTCTACCATTTTCGGAAAAAGGAGCAAAGTCCTTTTTAAAATTTCAAAAGTCGAAATATGGAAGAATGTCGCCTATTTTCAAAAAAACACACTTTTGAATATTGGACGTTCATAGGAATGGCCGGAATAGTGTTCCCCAATATATTTTTTTCGCAAATTTTCTACCATTTTCGGAAAAAGGAGCAAAGTCCTTTTTAAAATTTCAAAAGTCGAAATATGGAAGAATGTCGCCTATTGTCAAAAAAACACACTTTTGAATATTGGATATTCATAGGAATGGCCGGAATAGTGTTCCCCAATAATTTTTTTTCCCAAATTTTCTACCATTTTCGGAAAAAGGAGCAAAGTCCTTTTTAAAATTTCAAAAGTCGAAATATGGAAGAATGTCGCCTATTTTCAAAAAAACACACTTTTGAATATTGGACATTCATAGGAATGGCCGGAATAGTGTTCCCCAATATATTTTTTTCGCAAATTTTCTACCATATTCGGAAAAAGGAGCAAAGTCCTTTTTAAAATTTCAAAAGTCGAAATATGGAAGAATGTCGCCTATTGTCAAAAAAAAACACAATTTTGAATATTGGACATTCATAGGAATGGCCGGAATAGTGTTCCCCAATAATTTTGTTTCGCAAATTTTCTACCATTTTCGGAAAAAGGAGCAAAGTCCTTTTTAAAATTTCAAAAGTCGAAATTTGGAAGAATGTCGCCTATTGTCAAAAAAACACACTTTTGAATATTGGACATTCATAGGAATGGCCGCAATAGTGTTCCCCAATAATTTTGTTTCGCAAATTTTCTACCATTTTCGGAAAAAGGAGCAAAGTCCTTTTTAAAATTTCAAAAGTCGAAATTTGGAAGAATGTCGCCTATTGTCAAAAAAACACACTTTTGAATATTGGACATTCATAGGAATGGCCGCAATAGTGTTCCCCAATAATTTTTTTTCGCAAATTTTCTACCATTTTCGGAAAAAGGTAAAAAAAGTCCTTTTTAAAATTTCAAAAGTCGAAATTTGGAAGAATGTCGCCTATTGCCAAAAAAACACACTTTTGAATATTGGACATTCATAGGAATGGCCGGAATAGTGTTCCGAAATAATTTTTTTTCCGCAAATTTTCTACCATTTTC
Organism: Epicampocera succincta; assembly: GCA_932526305.1. Taxonomy (NCBI): domain Eukaryota; kingdom Metazoa; phylum Arthropoda; class Insecta; order Diptera; family Tachinidae; genus Epicampocera; species Epicampocera succincta. The sequence goes on along the minus strand of OW052038.1, from coordinate 25,917,624 downwards.
GGAAAAAGGAGCAAAGTCCTTTTTAAAATTTCAAAAGTCGAAATATGGAAGAATGTCGCCTATTTTTAAAAAAAACACACTTTTGAATATTGGACGTTCATAGGAATGGCCGGAATAGTGTTCCCCAATATATTTTTTTCGCAAATTTTCTACCATTTTCGGAAAAAGGAGCAAAGTCCTTTTTAAAATTTCAAAAGTCGAAATATGGAAGAATGTCGCCTATTGTCAAAAAAACACACTTTTGAATATTGGATATTCATAGGAATGGCCGGAATAGTGTTCCCCAATAATTTTGTTTCGCAAATTTTCTACCATTTTCGGAAAAAGGAGCAAAGTCCTTTTTAAAATTTCAAAAGTCGAAATATGGAAGAATGTCGCCTATTTTCAAAAAAACACACTTTTGAATATTGGACGTTCATAGGAATGGCCGGAATAGTGTTCCCCAATATATTTTTTTCGCAAATTTTCTACCATTTTCGGAAAAAGGAGCAAAGTCCTTTTTAAAATTTCAAAAGTCGAAATATGGAAGAATGTCGCCTATTGTCAAAAAAACACACTTTTGAATATTGGATATTCATAGGAATGGCCGGAATAGTGTTCCCCAATAATTTTTTTTCCCAAATTTTCTACCATTTTCGGAAAAAGGAGCAAAGTCCTTTTTAAAATTTCAAAAGTCGAAATATGGAAGAATGTCGCCTATTTTCAAAAAAACACACTTTTGAATATTGGACATTCATAGGAATGGCCGCAATAGTGTTCCCCAATAATTTTTTTTCGCAAATTTTCTACCATTTTCGGAAAAAGGAGCAAAGTCCTTTTTAAAATTTCAAAAGTCGAAATTTGGAAGAATGTCGCCTATTGTCAAAAAAACACACTTTTGAATATTGGACATTCATAGGAATGGCCGGAATAGTGTTCCCCAATAATTTTTTTTCGCAAATTTTCTACCATTTTCGGAAAAAGGAGCAAAGTCCTTTTTAAAATTTCAAAAGTCGAAATATGGAAGAATGTCGCCTATTGTCAAAAAAAACACACTTTTGAATATTGGACATTCATAGGAATGGCCGGAAGAGTGTTCCCCAATAATTTTTTTTTTCGCAAATTTTCTACCATTTACGGAAAAAGGAGCAAAGTCCTTTTTAAAATTTCAAAAGTCGAAATTTGGAAGAATGTCGCCTATTGTCAAAAAAACACACTTTTGAATATTGGACATTCATAGGAATGGCCGGAATAGTGTTCCCCAATATTTTTTTTTCACAAATTTTCTACCATTTTCGGAAAAAGGAGCAAAGTCCTTTTTAAAATTTCAAAAGTCGAAATTTGGAAGAATGTCGCCTATTGTCAAAAAAACACACTTTTGAATATTGGACATTCATAGGAATGGCCGGAATAGTGTTCCCCAATAATTTTTTTTCGCAAATTTTCTACCATTTTCGGAAAAAGGTAAAAAAAGTCCTTTTTAAAATTTCAAAAGTCGAAATTTGGAAGAATGTCGCCTATTGTCAAAAAAACACAGTTTTGAATATTGGACATTCATAGAAATGGCCGGAAGAGTGTTCCCCAATAATGTTTTTTCGCAAATTTTCTACCATTTTCGGAAAAAGAAGCAGAGTCCTTTTTAAAATTTCAAAAGTCGAAATTTGGAAGAATGTCGCCTATTGTCAAAAAAACACACTTTTGAATATTGGACATTCATAGGAATGGCCGGAATAGTGTTCCCCAATAATTTTTTTCCCAAATTTTTTACCATTTTTGGAAAAAGGAGCAAAGTCCTTTTTAAAATTTCAAAAGTCGAAATTTGGAAGAATGTCGCCTATTGTCAAAAAAACACACTTTTGAATATTGGACATTCATAGGAATGGCCGGAATAGTGTTCCCCAATAATTTTTTTTCGCAAATTTTCTACCATTTTCGGAAAAAGGTAAAAAAAGTCCTTTTTAAAATTTCAAAAGTCGAAATTTGGAAGAATGTCGCCTATTGTCAAAAAAACACACTTTTGAATATTGGACATTCATACGAATGGCCGGAATAGTGTTCCCCAATAATTTTTTTTCGCAAATTTTCTACCATTTTCGGAAAAAGGTAAAAAAAGTCCTTTTTAAAATTTCAAAAGTCGAAATTTGGAAGAATGTCGCCTATTGTCAAAAAAACACACTTTTGAATATTGGACACTCATAGAAATGGCCGGAAGAGTGTTCCCCAATAATGTTTTTTCGCAAATTTTCTACCATTTTCGGAAAAAGGTAAAAAAAAGTCCTTTTTAAAATTTCAAAAGTCGAAATTTGGAAGAATGTCGCCTATTGTCAAAAAAACACACTTTTGAATATTGGGCATTCATAGAAATGGCCGGAAGAGTGTTTCCCATAATGTTTTTTCGCAAATTTTCTACCATTTTCGGAAAAAGGTAAAAAAAGTCCTTTTTAAAATTTCAAAAGTCGAAATTTGGAAGAATGTCGCCTATTGTCAAAAAAACACACTTTTGAATATTGGACATTCATAGGAATGGCCGGAATAGTGTTCCCCAATAATTTTTTTTCGCAAATTTTCTACCATTTTCGGAAAAAGGAGCAAAGTCCTTTTTAAAATTTCAAAAGTCGAAATTTGGAAGAATGTCGCCTATTGTCAAAAAAACACACTTTTGAATATTGGACATTCATACGAATGGCCGGAATAGTGTTCCCCAATAATTTTTTTTCGCAAATTTTCTACCATTTTCGGAAAAAGGTAAAAAAAGTCCTTTTTAAAATTTCAAAAGTCGAAATTTGGAAGAATGTCGCCTATTGTCAAAAAAACACACTTTTGAATATTGGACACTCATAGAAATGGCCGGAAGAGTGTTCCCCAATAATGTTTTTTCGCAAATTTTCTACCATTTTCGGAAAAGGTAAAAAAAAGTCCTTTTTAAAATTTCAAAAGTCGAAATTTGGAAGAATGTCGCCTATTGTCAAAAAAACACACTTTTGAATATTGGGCATTCATAGAAATGGCCGGAAGAGTGTTTCCCATAATGTTTTTTCGCAAATTTTCTACCATTTTCGGAAAAAGGTAAAAAAAGTCCTTTTTAAAATTTCAAAAGTCGAAATTTGGAAGAATGTCGCCTATTGTCAAAAAAACACACTTTTGAATATTGGACATTCATAGGAATGGCCGGAATAGTGTTCCCCAATAATTTTTTTTCGCAAATTTTCTACCATTTTCGGAAAAAGGAGCAAAGTCCTTTTTAAAATTTCAAAAGTCGAAATTTGGAAGAATGTCGCCTATTGTCAAAAAAACACACTTTTGAATATTGGACATTCATAGGAATGGCCGGAATAGTGTTCCCCAATAATTTATTTTCGCAAATTTTCTACCATTTTCGGAAAAAAGAGCAAAGTCCTTTTTAAAATTTCAAAAGTCGAAATATGGAAGAATGTCGCCTATTGTCAAAAAAACACACTTTTGAATATTGGACATTCATAGGAATGGCCGGAAGAGTGTTCCCCAATAATTTTTTTTTCGCAAATTTTCTACCATTTACGGAAAAAGGAGCAAAGTCCTTTTTAAAATTTCAAAAGTCGAAATTTGGAAGAATGTCGCCTATTGTCAAAAAAACACACTTTTGATATTTGGACATTCATAGGAATGGCCGGAAGAGTGTTCCCCAATAATGTTTTTTCGCCCATCTCGTACTATTTTCGGAAAAAGGAGCAAAGTCCTTTTTAAAATTTCAAAAGTCGAAATTTGGAAAAATTTCGCCTATTGTCAAAAAACACAGTTTTGAATATTTGACATTCATAGAAATGGCCGGAAGAGATTTCCCCAATAATGTTTTTTCGCCCATCTCCTACAATTTTCGGAAAAATGAGCAAAGTCCTTCTTAAAATTTCAAAAGTCGAAATTTGGAAAAATTTCGCCTATTGTCAAAAAAACACACTTTTGAATATTGGACATTCATAGGAATGGCCGGAATAGTGTTCAGAAATAATTTTTTTTCGCAAATTTTCTACCATTTTCGGAAAAAGGAGCAAAGTCCTTTTTAAGATTTCAAAAGTCGAAATTTGGAAGAATGTCGCCTATTGTCAAAAAAACACACTTTTGAATATTGGATATTCATAGAAATGGCCGGAATAGTGTTCCCCAACAATTTTTTTCCCAAATTTTCTACCATTTTCGGAAAAATGAGCAAAGTCCTTTTTAAAATTTCAAAAGTCGAAATTTGGAAGAATGTCGCCTATTGTCAAAAAAACACACTTTTGAATATTGGACATTCATAGGAATGGCCGGAATAGTGTTCCCAAATAATTTTTTTTCGCAAATTTTCTACCATTTTCGGAAAAAGGTAAAAAAAGTCCTTTTTAAAATTTCAAAAGTCGAAATTTGGAAGAATGTCGCCTATTGTCAAAAAAACACACTTTTGAATATTGGACATTCATAGAAATGGCCGGAATAGTGTTCCCCAATAATTTTTTTTTCGCAAATTTTCTACCACTTTCGGAAAAAGGAGCAGAGTCCTTTTTAAAATTTCAAAAGTCGAAATTTGGAAGAATGTCGCCTATTGTCAAAAAAAACACACTTTTGAATATTGGACATTCATAGAAATGGCCAGAAGAGTGTTCCCCAATAATGTTTTTTCGCAAATTTTCTACCATTTTCGGAAAAAGGTAAAAAAAGTCCTTTTTAAAATTTCAAAAGTCGAAATTTGGAAGAATGTCGCCTATTGTCAAAAAAACACACTTTTGAATATTGGACATTCATAGGAATGGCCGGAATAGTGTTCCCCAATAATTTTTTTTCGCAAATTTTCTACCATTTTCGGAAAAAGGTAAAAAAAGTCCTTTTTAAAATTTCAAAAGTCGAAATTTGGAAGAATGTCGCCTATTGTCAAAAAAACACACTTTTGAATATTGGACATTCATACGAATGGCCGGAATAGTGTTCCCCAATAATTTTTTTTCGCAAATTTTCTACCATTTTCGGAAAAAGGTAAAAAAAGTCCTTTTTAAAATTTCAAAAGTCGAAATTTGGAAGAATGTCGCCTATTGTCAAAAAAAAACACACTTTTGAATATTGGACACTCATAGAAATGGCCGGAAGAGTGTTCCCCAATAATGTTTTTTCGCAAATTTTCTACCATTTTCGGAAAAAGGTAAAAAAAAGTCCTTTTTAAAATTTCAAAAGTCGAAATTTGGAAGAATGTCGCCTATTGTCAAAAAAACACACTTTTGAATATTGGGCATTCATAGAAATGGCCGGAAGAGTGTTTCCCATAATGTTTTTTCGCAAATTTTCTACCATTTTCGGAAAAAGGTAAAAAAAGTCCTTTTTAAAATTTCAAAAGTCGAAATTTGGAAGAATGTCGCCTATTGTCAAAAAAACACACTTTTGAATATTGGACATTCATAGGAATGGCCGGAATAGTGTTCCCCAATAATTTTTTTTCGCAAATTTTCTACCATTTTCGGAAAAAGGAGCAAAGTCCTTTTTAAAATTTCAAAAGTCGAAATTTGGAAGAATGTCGCCTATTGTCAAAAAAACACACTTTTGAATATTGGACATTCATAGGAATGGCCGGAATAGTGTTCCCCAATAATTTTTTTTCGCAAATTTTCTACCATTTTCGGAAAAAGGAGCAAAGTCCTTTTTAAGATTTCAAAAGTCGAAATTTGGAAGAATGTCGCCTATTGTCAAAAAAACACACTTTTGAATATTGGACATTCATACGAATGGCCGGAATAGTGTTCCCCAATAATTTTTTTTCGCAAATTTTCTACCATTTTCGGAAAAAGGTAAAAAAAGTCCTTTTTAAAATTTCAAAAGTCGAAATTTGGAAGAATGTCGCCTATTGTCAAAAAAACACAGTTTTGAATATTGGACATTCATAGAAATGGCCGGAAGAGTGTTCCCCAATAATGTTTTTTCGCAAATTTTCTACCATTTTCGGAAAAAGAAGCAGAGTCCTTTTTAAAATTTCAAAAGTCGAAATTTGGAAGAATGTCGCCTATTGTCAAAAAAACACACTTTTGAATATTGGACATTCATAGGAATGGCCGGAATAGTGTTCCCCAATAATTTTTTTCCCAAATTTTTTACCATTTTTGGAAAAAGGAGCAAAGTCCTTTTTAAAATTTCAAAAGTCGAAATTTGGAAGAATGTCGCCTATTGTCAAAAAAACACACTTTTGAATATTGGACATTCATAGGAATGGCCGGAATAGTGTTCCCCAATAATTTTTTTTCGCAAATTTTCTACCATTTTCGGAAAAAGGTAAAAAAAGTCCTTTTTAAAATTTCAAAAGTCGAAATTTGGAAGAATGTCGCCTATTGTCAAAAAAACACACTTTTGAATATTGGACATTCATACGAATGGCCGGAATAGTGTTCCCCAATAATTTTTTTTCGCAAATTTTCTACCATTTTCGGAAAAAGGTAAAAAAAGTCCTTTTTAAAATTTCAAAAGTCGAAATTTGGAAGAATGTCGCCTATTGTCAAAAAAACACACTTTTGAATATTGGACACTCATAGAAATGGCCGGAAGAGTGTTCCCCAATAATGTTTTTTCGCAAATTTTCTACCATTTTCGGAAAAAGGTAAAAAAAAGTCCTTTTTAAAATTTCAAAAGTCGAAATTTGGAAGAATGTCGCCTATTGTCAAAAAAAAACACTTTTGAATATTGGGCATTCATAGAAATGGCCGGAAGAGTGTTTCCCATAATGTTTTTTCGCAAATTTTCTACCATTTTCGGAAAAAGGTAAAAAAAGTCCTTTTTAAAATTTCAAAAGTCGAAATTTGGAAGAATGTCGCCTATTGTCAAAAAAACACACTTTTGAATATTGGACATTCATAGGAATGGCCGGAATAGTGTTCCCCAATAATTTTTTTTCGCAAATTTTCTACCATTTTCGGAAAAAGGAGCAAAGTCCTTTTTAAAATTTCAAAAGTCGAAATTTGGAAGAATGTCGCCTATTGTCAAAAAAACACACTTTTGAATATTGGACATTCATACGAATGGCCGGAATAGTGTTCCCCAATAATTTTTTTTCGCAAATTTTCTACCATTTTCGGAAAAAGGTAAAAAAAAGTCCTTTTTAAAATTTCAAAAGTCGAAATTTGGAAGAATGTCGCCTATTGTCAAAAAAACACACTTTTGAATATTGGACACTCATAGAAATGGCCGGAAGAGTGTTCCCCAATAATGTTTTTTCGCAAATTTTCTACCATTTTCGGAAAAGGTAAAAAAAAGTCCTTTTTAAAATTTCAAAAGTCGAAATTTGGAAGAATGTCGCCTATTGTCAAAAAAACACACTTTTGAATATTGGGCATTCATAGAAATGGCCGGAAGAGTGTTTCCCATAATGTTTTTTCGCAAATTTTCTACCATTTTCGGAAAAAGGTAAAAAAAGTCCTTTTTAAAATTTCAAAAGTCGAAATTTGGAAGAATGTCGCCTATTGTCAAAAAAACACACTTTTGAATATTGGACATTCATAGGAATGGCCGGAATAGTGTTCCCCAATAATTTTTTTTCGCAAATTTTCTACCATTTTCGGAAAAAGGAGCAAAGTCCTTTTTAAAATTTCAAAAGTCGAAATTTGGAAGAATGTCGCCTATTGTCAAAAAAACACACTTTTGAATATTGGACATTCATAGGAATGGCCGGAATAGTGTTCCCCAATAATTTATTTTCGCAAATTTTCTACCATTTTCGGAAAAAAGAGCAAAGTCCTTTTTAAAATTTCAAAAGTCGAAATATGGAAGAATGTCGCCTATTGTCAAAAAAACACACTTTTGAATATTGGACATTCATAGGAATGGCCGGAAGAGTGTTCCCCAATAATTTTTTTTTCGCAAATTTTCTACCATTTACGGAAAAAGGAGCAAAGTCCTTTTTAAAATTTCAAAAGTCGAAATTTGGAAGAATGTCGCCTATTGTCAAAAAAACACACTTTTGATATTTGGACATTCATAGGAATGGCCGGAAGAGTGTTCCCCAATAATGTTTTTTCGCCCATCTCGTACTATTTCCGGAAAAAGGAGCAAAGTCCTTTTTAAAATTTCAAAAGTCGAAATTTGGAAAAATTTCGCCTATTGTCAAAAAACACAGTTTTGAATATTTGACATTCATAGAAATGGCCGGAAGAGATTTCCCCAATAATGTTTTTTCGCCCATCTCCTACAATTTTCGGAAAAATGAGCAAAGTCCTTCTTAAAATTTCAAAAGTCGAAATTTGGAAAAATTTCGCCTATTGTCAAAAAAACACACTTTTGAATATTGGACATTCATAGGAATGGCCGGAATAGTGTTCAGAAATAATTTTTTTTCGCAAATTTTCTACCATTTTCGGAAAAAGGAGCAAAGTCCTTTTTAAGATTTCAAAAGTCGAAATTTGGAAGAATGTCGCCTATTGTCAAAAAAACACACTTTTGAATATTGGATATTCATAGGAATGGCCGGAATAGTGTTCCCCAACAATTTTTTTCCCAAATTTTCTACCATTTTCGGAAAAATGAGCAAAGTCCTTTTTAAAATTTCAAAAGTCGAAATTTGGAAGAATGTCGCCTATTGTCAAAAAAACACACTTTTGAATATTGGACATTCATAGGAATGGCCGGAATAGTGTTCCCAAATAATTTTTTTTCGCAAATTTTCTACCATTTTCGGAAAAAGGTAAAAAAAGTCCTTTTTAAAATTTCAAAAGTCGAAATTTGGAAGAATGTCGCCTATTGTCAAAAAAACACACTTTTGAATATTGGACATTCATAGAAATGGCCGGAATAGTGTTCCCCAATAATTTTTTTTTCGCAAATTTTCTACCACTTTCGGAAAAAGGAGCAGAGTCCTTTTTAAAATTTCAAAAGTCGAAATTTGGAAGAATGTCGCCTATTGTCAAAAAAAACACACTTTTGAATATTGGACATTCATAGAAATGGCCAGAAGAGTGTTCCCCAATAATGTTTTTTCGCAAATTTTCTACCATTTTCGGAAAAAGGTAAAAAAAGTCCTTTTTAAAATTTCAAAAGTCGAAATTTGGAAGAATGTCGCCTATTGTCAAAAAAACACACTTTTGAATATTGGACATTCATAGGAATGGCCGGAATAGTGTTCCCCAATAATTTTTTTTCGCAAATTTTCTACCATTTTCGGAAAAAGGTAAAAAAAGTCCTTTTTAAAATTTCAAAAGTCGAAATTTGGAAGAATGTCGCCTATTGTCAAAAAAACACACTTTTGAATATTGGACATTCATACGAATGGCCGGAATAGTGTTCCCCAATAATTTTTTTTCGCAAATTTTCTACCATTTTCGGAAAAAGGTAAAAAAAGTCCTTTTTAAAATTTCAAAAGTCGAAATTTGGAAGAATGTCGCCTATTGTCAAAAAAACACACTTTTGAATATTGGACACTCATAGAAATGGCCGGAAGAGTGTTCCCCAATAATGTTTTTTCGCAAATTTTCTACCATTTTCGGAAAAAGGTAAAAAAAAGTCCTTTTTAAAATTTCAAAAGTCGAAATTTGGAAGAATGTCGCCTATTGTCAAAAAAACACACTTTTGAATATTGGGCATTCATAGAAATGGCCGGAAGAGTGTTTCCCATAATGTTTTTTCGCAAATTTTCTACCATTTTCGGAAAAAGGTAAAAAAAGTCCTTTTTAAAATTTCAAAAGTCGAAATTTGGAAGAATGTCGCCTATTGTCAAAAAAACACACTTTTGAATATTGGACATTCATAGGAATGGCCGGAATAGTGTTCCCCAATAATTTTTTTTCGCAAATTTTCTACCATTTTCGGAAAAAGGTAAAAAAAGTCCTTTTTAAAATTTCAAAAGTCGAAATTTGGAAGAATGTCGCCTATTGTCAAAAAAACACACTTTTGAATATTGGACATTCATAGGAATGGCCGGAATAGTGTTCCCCAATAATTTTTTTTCGCAAATTTTCTACCATTTTCGGAAAAAGGAGCAAAGTCCTTTTTAAAATTTCAAAAGTCGAAATTTGGAAGAATGTCGCCTATTGTCAAAAAAACACACTTTTGAATATTGGACATTCATAGGAATGGCCGGAATAGTGTTCCCCAATAATTTATTTTCGCAAATTTTCTACCATTTTCGGAAAAAGGAGCAAAGTCCTTTTTAAAATTTCAAAAGTCGAAATATGGAAGAATGTCGCCTATTGTCAAAAAAACACACTTTTGAATATTGGACATTCATAGGAATGGCCGGAAGAGTGTTCCCCAATAATTTTTTTTTCGCAAATTTTCTACCATTTACGGAAAAAGGAGCAAAGTCCTTTTTAAAATTTCAAAAGTCGAAATTTGGAAGAATGTCGCCTATTGTCAAAAAAACACACTTTTGATATTTGGACATTCATAGGAATGGCCGGAAGAGTGTTCCCCAATAATGTTTTTTCGCCCATCTCGTACTATTTTCGGAAAAAGGAGCAAAGTCCTTTTTAAAATTTCAAAAGTCGAAATTTGGAAAAATTTCGCCTATTGTCAAAAAACACAGTTTTGAATATTTGACATTCATAGAAATGGCCGGAAGAGATTTCCCCAATAATGTTTTTTCGCCCATCTCCTACAATTTTCGGAAAAATGAGCAAAGTCCTTCTTAAAATTTCAAAAGTCGAAATTTGGAAAAATTTCGCCTATTGTCAAAAAAACACACTTTTAAATATTGGACATTCATAGGAATGGCCGGAATAGTGTTCAGAAATAATTTTTTTTCGCAAATTTTCTACCATTTTCGGAAAAAGGAGCAAAGTCCTTTTTAAGATTTCAAAAGTCGAAATTTGGAAGAATGTCGCCTATTGTCAAAAAAACACACTTTTGAATATTGGATATTCATAGGAATGGCCGGAATAGTGTTCCCCAACAATTTTTTTCCCAAATTTTCTACCATTTTCGGAAAAATGAGCAAAGTCCTTTTTAAAATTTCAAAAGTCGAAATTTGGAAGAATGTCGCCTATTGTCAAAAAAACACACTTTTGAATATTGGACATTCATAGGAATGGCCGGAATAGTGTTCCCAAATAATTTTTTTTCGCAAATTTTCTACCATTTTCGGAAAAAGGTAAAAAAAGTCCTTTTTAAAATTTCAAAAGTCGAAATTTGGAAGAATGTCGCCTATTGTCAAAAAAACACACTTTTGAATATTGGACATTCATAGAAATGGCCGGAATAGTGTTCCCCAATAATTTTTTTTTCGCAAATTTTCTACCACTTTCGGAAAAAGGAGCAGAGTCCTTTTTAAAATTTCAAAAGTCGAAATTTGGAAGAATGTCGCCTATTGTCAAAAAAAACACACTTTTGAATATTGGACATTCATAGAAATGGCCAGAAGAGTGTTCCCCAATAATGTTTTTTCGCAAATTTTCTACCATTTTCGGAAAAAGGTAAAAAAAGTCCTTTTTAAAATTTCAAAAGTCGAAATTTGGAAGAATGTCGCCTATTGTCAAAAAAACACACTTTTGAATATTGGACATTCATAGGAATGGCCGGAATAGTGTTCCCCAATAATTTTTTTTCGCAAATTTTCTACCATTTTCGGAAAAAGGTAAAAAAAGTCCTTTTTAAAATTTCAAAAGTCGAAATTTGGAAGAATGTCGCCTATTGTCAAAAAAACACACTTTTGAATATTGGACATTCATAGAAATGACCGGAAGAGTGTTCCCCAATAATGTTTTTTCGCAAATTTTCTACCATTTTCGGAAAAAGGTAAAAAAAGTCCTTTTTAAAATTTCAAAAGTCGAAATTTGGAAGAATGTCGCCTATTGTCAAAAAAACACACTTTTGAATATTGGACATTCATAGAAATGGCCGGAAGAGTGTTCCCCAATAATGTTTTTTCGCAAATTTTCTACCATTTTCGGAAAAAGGAGCAGAGTCCTTTTTAAAATTTCAAAAGTCGAAATTTGGAAGAATGTCGCCTATTGTCAAAAAAACACACTTTTGAATATTGGACATTCATAGAAATGGCCGGAAGAATGTTCCCCAATAATGTTTTTTCGCAAATTTTCTACCATTTTCGGAAAAAGGTAAAAGAAGTCCTTTTTAAAATTTCAAAGTCGAAATTTGGAAGAATGTCGCCTATTGTCAAAAAAACACACTTTTGAATATTGGACATTCATAGGAATGGCCGGAATAGTGTTCCCCAATAATTTTTTTTCGCAAATTTTCTACCATTTTCGGAAAAAGGAGCAAAGTCCTTTTTAAAATTTCAAAAGTCGAAATTTGGAGGAATGTCGCCTATTGTCAAAAAAACACACTTTTGAATATTGGACATTCATAGAAATGGCCAGAAGAGTGTTCCCCAATAATGTTTTTTCGCAAATTTTCTACCACTTTCGGAAAAAGGAGCAGAGTCCTTTTTAAAATTTCAAAAGTCGAAATTTGGAAGAATGTCGCCTATTGTCAAAAAAACACACTTTTGAATATTAGACATTCATAGAAATGGCCGAAAGAGTGTTCTCCAATAATGTTTTCCGCTTATCTCCTACAACTTTCGGAAAAAGGTAAAAAAAGTCCTTTTTAAAATTTCAAAAGTCGAAATTTGGAAGAATGTCGCCTATTGTCAAAAAAACACACTTTTGAATATTGGACATTCATAGGAATGGCCGGAATAGTGTTCCCCAATAATTTTTTTTCGCAAATTTTCTACCATTTTCGGAAAAAGGTAAAAAAAGTCCTTTTTAAAATTTCAAAAGTCGAAATTTGGAAGAATGTCGCCTATTGTCAAAAAAACACACTTTTGAATATTGGACATTCATAGAAATGGCCGGAAGAGTGTTCCCCAATAATGTTTTTTCGCAAATTTTCTACCATTTTCGGAAAAAGGTAAAAAAAGTCCTTTTTAAAATTTCAAAAGTCGAAATTTGGAAGAATGTCGCCTATTGTCAAAAAAACACACTTTTGAATATTGGACATTCATAGAAATGGCCGGAAGAGTGTTCCCCAATAATGTTTTTTCGCAAATTTTCTACCATTTTCGGAAAAAGGTAAAAAAAGTCCTTTTTAAAATTTCAAAAGTCGAAATTTGGAAGAATGTCGCCTATTGTCAAAAAAACACACTTTTGAATATTGGACATTCATAGAAATGGCCGGAAGAGTGTTCCCCAATAATGTTTTTTCGCAAATTTTCTACCATTTTCGGAAAAAGGTAAAAAAAGTCCTTTTTAAAATTTCAAAAGTCGAAATTTGGAAGAATGTCGCCTATTGTCAAAAAAACACACTTTTGAATATTGGACATTCATAGAAATGGCCGGAATAGTGTTCCCCAATAATTTTTTTTCGCAAATTTTCTACCATTTTCGGAAAAAGGTAAAAAAAGTCCTTTTTAAAATTTCAAAAGTCGAAATTTGGAAGAATGTCGCCTATTGTCAAAAAAACACACTTTTGAATATTGGACATTCATAGAAATGGCCGGAAGAGTGTTCCTCAATAATGTTTTTTCGCAAATTTTCTACCATTTTCGGAAAAAGGTAAAAAAAGTCCTTTTTAAAATTTCAAAAGTCGAAATTTGGAAGAATGTCGCCTATTGTCAAAAAAACACACTTTTGAATATTGAACATTCATAGAAATGGCCGGAATAGTGTTCCCCAATAATTTTTTTTCGCAAATTTTCTACCATTTTCGGAAAAAGGTAAAAAAAGTCCTTTTTAAAATTTCAAAAGTCGAAATTTGGAAGAATGTCGCCTATTGTCCAAAAAAACACACTTTTGAATATTGGACATTCATATAAATGGCCGGAAGAGTGTTCCCCATAATGTTTTTTCGCAAATTTTCTACCATTTTCGGAAAAAGGTAAAAAAAGTCCTTTTTAAAATTTCAAAAGTCGAAATTTGGAAGAATGTCGCCTATTGTCAAAAAAACACACTTTTGAATATTGGACATTCATAGGAATGGCCGGAATAGTGTTCCCCAATAATTTTTTTTCGCAAATTTTCTACCATTTTCGGAAAAAGGTAAAAAAAGTCCTTTTAAAAATTTCAAAAGTCGAAATTTGGAAGAATGTCGCCTATTGTCAAAAAAACACACTTTTGAATATTGGACATTCATAGAAATGGCCGGAAGAGTGTTCCCCAATAATGTTTTTTCGCAAATTTTCTACCATTTTCGGAAAAAGGTAAAAAAAGTCCTTTTTAAAATTTCAAAAGTCGAAATTTGGAAGAATGTCGCCTATTACCAAAAAAACACACTTTTGAATATTGGACATTCATAGGAATGGCCGGAATAGTGTTCCCCAATAATTTTTTTTCCCAAATTTTTTACCATTTTCGGAAAAAGGTAAAAAAAGTCCTTTTTAAAATTTCAAAAGTCGAAATTTGGAAGAATGTCGCCTATTGTCAAAAAAACACACTTTTGAATATTGGACATTCATAGGAATGGCCGGAATAGTGTTCCCCAATAATTTTTTTTCGCAAATTTTCTACCATTTTCGGAAAAAGGTAAAAAAAGTCCTTTTTAAAATTTCAAAAGTTGAAATTTGGAAGAATGTCGCCTATTGTCAAAAAAACACACTTTTGAATATTGGACATTCATAGAAATGGCCGGAATAGTGTTCCCCAATAATTTTTTTTTCGCAAATTTTCTACCATTTTCGGAAAAAGGTAAAAAAAGTCCTTTTTAAAATTTCAAAAGTCGAAATTTGGAAGAATGTCGCCTATTTTCAAAAAACACACTTTTGAATATTGGACATTCATAGAAATGGCCGGAAGAGTGTTCCCCAATAATGTTTTTTCGCAAATTTTCTACCATTTTCGGAAAAAGGTAAAAAAAGTCCTTTTTAAAATTTCAAAAGTCGAAATTTGGAAGAATGTCGCCTATTGTCAAAAAAACACACTTTTGAATATTGGACATTCATAGAAATGGCCGGAAGAGTATTCCCCAATAATGTTTTTTCGCAAATTTTCTACCATTTTCGGAAAAAGGTAAAAAAAGTCCTTTTTAAAATTTCAAAAGTCGAAATTTGGAAGAATGTCGCCTATTGTCAAAAAAACACACTTTTGAATATTGGACATTCATAGAAATGGCCGGAAGAGTGTTCCCCAATAATGTTTTTTCGCAAATTTTCTACCATTTTCGGAAAAAGGTAAAAAAAGTCCTTTTTAAAATTTCAAAAGTCGAAATTTGGAAGAATGTCGCCTATTGTCAAAAAAACACACTTTTGAATATTAGACATTCATAGGAATGGCCGGAATAGTGTTCCCCAATAATTTTTTTTCGCAAATTTTCTACCATTTTCGGAAAAAGGTAAGAAAAGTCCTTTTTAAAATTTCAAAAGTCGAAATTTGGAAGAATGTCGCCTATTGTCAAAAAACACACTTTTGAATATTGGACATTCATAGAAATGGCCGGAAGAGTGTTCCCCAATAATGTTTTTTCGCAAATTTTCTACCATTTTCGGAAAAAGGTAAAAAAAGTCCTTTTTAAAATTTCAAAAGTCGAAATTTGGAAGAATGTCGCCTATTGTCAAAAAAACACACTTTTGAATATTGGACATTCATAGGAATGGCCGGAATAGTGTTCCCCAATAATTTTTTTTCCCAAATTTTCTACCATTTTCGGAAAAAGGTAAAAAAAGTCCTTTTTAAAATTTCAAAAGTCGAAATTTGGAAGAATGTCGCCTATTGTCAAAAAAACACACTTTTGAATATTGGACACTCATAGAAATGGCCGGAAGAGTGTTCCCCAATAATGCTTTTTCGCAAATTTTCTACCATTTTCGGAAAAAGGTAAAAAAAGTCCTTTTTAAAATTTCAAAAGTCGAAATTTGGAAGAATGTCGCCTATTGTCAAAAAAACACACTTTTGAATGTTGGACATTCATAGAAATGGCCGGAAGAGTGTTCCCCAATAATGTTTTTTCGCAAATTTTCTACCATTTTCGGAAAAAGGTAAAAAAAAGTCCTTTTTAAAATTTCAAAAGTCGAAATTTGGAAGTATGTCGCCTATTGTCAAAAAAACACACTTTTGAATATTGGACATTCATAGAAATGACCGGAAGAGTGTTCCCCAATAATGTTTTTTCGCAAATTTTCTACCATTTTCGGAAAAAGGTAAAAAAAGTCCTTTTTAAAATTTCAAAAGTCGAAATTTGGAAGAATGTCGCCTATTGTCAAAAAAACACACTTTTGAATATTGGACATTCATAGAAATGGCCGGAAGAGTGTTCCCCAATAATGTTTTTTCGCAAATTTTCTACCATTTTCGGAAAAAGGAGCAGAGTCCTTTTTAAAATTTCAAAAGTCGAAATTTGGAAGAATGTCGCCTATTGTCAAAAAAACACACTTTTGAATATTGGACATTCATAGGAATGGCCGGAATAGTGTTCCCCAATAATTTTTTTTCGCAAATTTTCTACCATTTTCGGAAAAAGGTAAAAAAAAGTCCTTTTTAAAATTTCAAAAGTCGAAATTTGGAAGAATGTCGCCTATTGTCAAAAAAACACACTTTTGAATATTGGACATTCATAGAAATGGCCGGAATAGTGTTCCCCAATAATTTTTTTCGCAAATTTTCTACCATTTTCGGAAAAAGGTAAAAAAAGTCCTTTTTAAAATTTCAAAAGTCGAAATTTGGAAGAATGTCGCCTATTGTCAAAAAAACACACTTTTGAATATTGGACATTCATAGAAATGGCCGGAAGAGTGTTCCCCAATAATGTTTTTTCGCAAATTTTCTACCATTTTCGGAAAAAGGTAAAAAAAAGTCCTTTTTAAAATTTCAAAAGTCGAAATTTGGAAGAATGTCGCCTATTGTCAAAAAAACACACTTTTGAATATTGGACATTCATAGAAATGGCCGGAAGAGTGTTCCCCAATAATGTTTTTTCGCAAATTTTCTACCATTTTCGGAAAAAGGTAAAAAAAGTCCTTTTTAAAATTTCAAAAGTCGAAATTTGGAAGAATGTCGCCTATTGTCAAAAAAACACACTTTTGAATATTGGACATTCATAGGAATGGCCGGAATAGTGTTCCCCAATAATTTTTTTTTCGCAAATTTTCTACCATTTTCGGAAAAAGGTAAAAAAAGTCCTTTTTAAAATTTCAAAAGTGGAAATTTGGAAGAATGTCGCCTATTGTCAAAAAAACACACTTTTGAATATTGGACATTCATAGAAATGGCCGGAAGAGTGTTCCCCAATAATATTTTTTCGCAAATTTTCTACCATTTTCGGAAAAAGGTATAAAAAGTCCTTTTTAAAATTTCAAAAGTCGAAATTTGGAAGAATGTCGCCTATTGTCAAAAAAACACACTTTTGAATATTGGACATTCATAGGAATGGCCGGAATAGTGTTCCCCAATAATTTTTTTTCGCAAATTTTCTACCATTTTCGGAAAAAGGTAAAAAAAGCCCTTTTTAAAATTTCAAAAGTCGAAATTTGGAAGAATGTCGCCTATTGTCAAAAAAACACACTTTTGAATATTGGCCATTCATAGGAATGGCCGGAATAGTGTTCCCCAATAATTTTTTTTTCGCAAATTTTCTACCATTTTCGGAAAAAGGTAAAAAAAGTCCTTTTTAAAATTTCAAAAGTCGAAATTTGGAAGAATGTCGCCTATTGTCAAAAAAACACACTTTTGAATGTTGGACATTCATAGAAATGGCCGGAAGAGTGTTCCCCAATAATGTTTTTTCGCAAATTTTCTACCATTTTCGGAAAAAGGTAAAAAAAAGTCCTTTTTAAAATTTCAAAAGTCGAAATTTGGAAGAATGTCGCCTATTGTCAAAAAAACAGACTTTTGAATATTGGACATTCATAGAAATGGCCGGAAGAGTGTTCCCCAATAATGTTTTTTCGCAAATTTTCTACCATTTTCGGAAAAAGGAGCAAAGTCCTTTTTAAAATTTCAAAAGCCGAAATTTGGAAAAATGTCGCCAATTTTCAAAAAAACTCACTGTTAAGACTGTTGAATATTGGACATTCATAGAAAAGGCCGGAAGAGTGTTCCCCAATAATGTTTTTTCGCAAATTTTCTACCATTTTCGGAAAAAGGTAAAAAAAAGTCCTTTTTAAAATTTCAAAAGTCGAAATTTGGAAGAATGTCGCCTATTGTCAAAAAAACACACTTTTGAATATTGGACATTCATAGAAATGGCCGGAAGAGTGTTCCCCAATAATGTTTTTTCGCAAATTTTCTACCATTTTCGGAAAAAGGTAAAAAAAGTCCTTTTTAAAATTTCAAAAGTCGAAATTTGGAAGAATGTCGCCTATTGTCAAAAAAACAGACTTTTGAATATTGGACATTCATAGAAATGGCCGGAAGAGTGTTCCCCAATAATGTTTTTTCGCAAATTTTCTACCATTTTCGGAAAAAGGAACAAAGTCCTTTAAAATTTCAAAAGTCGAAATTTGGAAGAAAGTCGCCTATTGTCAAAAAAACACACTTTTGAATATTGGACATTCATAGGAATGGCCGGAATAGTGTTCCCCAATAATTTTTTTTCGGAAATTTTCTACCATTTTCGGAAAAAGGAACAAAGTCCTTTAAAATTTCAAAAGTCGAAATTTGGAAGAATGTCGCCTATTGTCAAAAAAACACACTTTTGAATATTGGACATTCATAGGAATGGCCGGAATAGTGTTCCCCAATAATTTTTTTTCGCAAATTTTCTACCATTTTCGGAGAAAGGAGCAAAGTCCTTTAAAATTTCTATTGTCAAAAAAACACACTTTTGAATATTGGACATTCATAGGAATGGCCGGAATAGTGTTCCCCAATAATTTTTTTTCGCAAATTTTCTACCATTTTCGGAAAAAGGAGCAAAGTCCTTTTTAAAATTTCAAAAGTCGAAATATGGAAGAATGTCGCCGATTGTCAAAAACACACTTTTGAATATTGGACATTCATAGGAATGGCCAGAATAGTGTTCCCCAATAATTTTTTTTCGCAAATTTTCTACCATTTTCGGAAAAAGGAACAAAGTTTTTTAAAATTTCAAAAGTCGAAATTTGGAAGAATGTCGCCTATCGTCAAAAAAACACACTTTTGAATATTGGACATTCATAGGAATGGCCGGAATAGTGTTCCCCAATAATTTTTTTTCGCAAATTTTCTACCATTTTCGGAAAAAGGAGCAAAGTCCTTTTTAAAATTTCAAAAGTCAAAATTTAGAAGAATGTCGCCTATTTTCAAAAAAACACACTGTTGCGACTTTTGAATATTGGACATTCATAGGAATGGCCGGAATAGTGTTCCCCAATAATTTTTTTTCGCAAATTTTCTACCATTTTCGGAAAAAGGAGCAAAGTCCTTTTTAAAATTTCAAAAGTCGAAATTTGGAAGAATGTCGCCGATTGTCAAAAACACACTTTTGAATATTGGACATTCATAGGAATGGCCGGAATAGTGTTCCCCAATAATTTTTTTTCGCAAATTTTCTACCATTTTCGGAAAAAGGAACAAAGTCCTTTAAAATTTCAAAAGTCGAAATTTGGAAGAATGTCGCCTATTGTCAAAAAAAACACACTTTTGAATATTGGACATTCATAGGAATGGCCGGAATAGTGTTCCCCAATAATTTTTTTTCGCAAATTTTCTACCATTTTCGGAGAAAGGAGCAAAGTCCTTTAAAATTTCGAAAGTCGAAATTTGAAAGAATGTCGCCGATTGTCAAAAAAACACACTTTTGAATATTGGACATTCGTAGGAATGGCCGGAATAGTGTTCCCCAATAATTTTTTTTCGCAAATTTTCTACCATTTTCGGAAAAAGGAGCAAAGTCCTTTTTAAAATTTCAAAAGTCGAAATTTGGAAGAATGTCGCCGATTGTCAAAAACACACTTTTGAATATTGGACATTCATAGGAATGGCCGGAATAGTGTTCCCCAATAATTTTTTTTCGCAAATTTTCTACCATTTTCGGAAAAAGGAACAAAGTCCTTTAAAATTTCAAAAGTCGAAATTTGGAAGAATGTCGCCTATTGTCAAAAAAACACACTTTTGAATATTGGACATTCATAGGAATGGCCGGAATAGTGTTCCCCAATAATTTTTTTTCGCAAATTTTCTACCATTTTCGGAGAAAGGAGCAAAGTCCTTTAAAATTTCGAAAGTCGAAATTTGGAAGAATGTCGCCTATTGTCAAAAAAACACACTTTTGAATATTGGACATTCATAGGAATGGCCGGAATAGTGTTCCCCAATATTTTTTTTTCACAAATTTTCTACCATTTTCGGAAAAAGGAGCAAAGTCCTTTTTAAAATTTCAAAAGTCGAAATTTGGAAAAATTTCGCCTATTGTCAAAAAAACACACTTTTGAATATTGGCAATTCATAGGAATGGCCGGAATAGTGTTCCCCAATAATTTTTTTTCGCAAATTTTCTACCATTTTCGGAAAAAGGAGGAAATTCCTTTTTAAAATTTCAAAAGTCGAAATTTGGAAAAATTTCGCCTATTTTCAAAAAAACACACTGTTGCGACTTTTGAATTTTGGATATTCATAGAAATGGCCGCAATAGTGTTCCCCAATAATTTTTTTTTCGCAAATTTTCTACCATTTTCGGAAAAAGGAGCAAAGTCCTTTTTAAAATTTCAAAAGTCGAAATATGGAAGAATTTCGCCTATTGTCAAAAAAACACACTTTTGAATATTGGACATTCATAGAAATGGCCGCAATAGTGTTCCCCAATAATTTTTTTTTCGCAAATTTTCTACCATTTTCGGAAAACGGAGCAAAGTCCTTTTTAAAATTTCAAAAGTCGAAATATGGAAGATTGTCGCCTATTGTCAAAAAAACACACTTTTGAATATTGGATATTCATAGGAATGGCCGGAATAGTGTTCCCCAATAATTTGTTTTCGCAAATTTTCTACCATTTTCGGAAAAAGGAGCAAAGTCCTTTTTAAAATTTCAAAAGTCGAAATTTGGAAGAATGTCGCCTATTGTCAAAAAAACACACTTTTGAATATTGGACATTCATAGGAATGGCCGCAATAGTGTTCCCCAATAATTTTTTTTCGCAAATTTTCTACCATTTTCGGAAAAAGGAGCAAAGTCCTTTTTAAAATTTCAAAAGTCGAAATTTGGAAGAATGTCGCCTATTGTCAAAAAAACACACTTTTGAATATTGGACATTCATAGGAATGGCCGCAATAGTGTTCCCCAATAATTTTTTTTCGCAAATTTTCTACCATTTTCGGAAAAAGGAGCAAAGTCCTTTTTAAAATTTCAAAAGTCGAAATTTGGAAGAATGTCGCCTATTGTCAAAAAAACACACTTTTGAATATTGGACATTCATAGGAATGGCCGGAATAGTGTTCCCCAATAATTTTTTTTCGCAAATTTTCTACCATTTTCGGAGAAAGGAGCAAAGTCCTTTAAAATTTCGAAAGTCGAAATTTGGAAGAATGTCGCCTATTGTCAAAAAAACACACTTTTGAATATTGGACATTCATAGGAATGGCCGGAATAGTGTTCCCCAATATTTTTTTTTCACAAATTTTCTACCATTTTCGGAAAAAGGAGCAAAGTCCTTTTTAAAATTTCAAAAGTCGAAATTTGGAAAAATTTCGCCTATTGTCAAAAAAACACACTTTTGAATATTGGCAATTCATAGGAATGGCCGGAATAGTGTTCCCCAATAATTTTTTTTCGCAAATTTTCTACCATTTTCGGAAAAAGGAGCAAAGTCCTTTTTAAAATTTCAAAAGTCGAAATTTGGAAGAATGTCGCCTATTTTCAAAAAAACACACTGTTGCGACTTTTGAATATTGGACATTCATAGGAATGGCCGGAATAGTGTTCCCCAATAATTTTTTTTCGCAAATTTTCTACCATTTTCGGAAAAAGGAGCAAAGTCCTTTAAAATTCCAAAAGTCGAAATTTGGAAGAATGTCGCTTATTGTCAAAAAAACACACTTTTGAATATTTGACATTCATAGGAATGGCCGGAATAGTGTTCCCCAATAATGTTTTTTCGCAAATTTTCTACCATTTTCGGAAAAAGGAGCAAAGTCCTTTTTAAAATTTCAAAAGTCGAAATTTGGAAGAATGTCGCTTATTGTCAAAAAAACACACTTTTGAATATTGGACATTCATAGGAATGGCCGGAATAGTGTTCCCCAATAATTTTTTTTCGCAAATTTTCTACCATTTTCGGAAAAAGGAGGAAATTCCTTTTTAAAATTTCAAAAGTCGAAATTTGGAAAAATTTCGCCTATTTTCAAAAAAACACACTGTTGCGACTTTTGAATTTTGGACATTCATAGAAATGGCCGCAATAGTGTTCCCCATAATTTTTTTTTCGCAAATTTTCTACCATTTTCGGAAAAAGGAGCAAAGTCCTTTTTAAAATTTCAAAAGTCGAAATATGGAAGAATTTCGCCTATTGTCAAAAAAACACACTTTTGAATATTGGACATTCATAGAAATGGCCGCAATAGTGTTCCCCAATAATTTTTTTTTCGCAAATTTTCTACCATTTTCGGAAAAAGGAGCAAAGTCCTTTTTAAAATTTCAAAAGTCGAAATATGGAAGATTGTCGCCTATTGTCAAAAAAACACACTTTTGAATATTGGACATTCATAGGAATGGCCGGAATAGTGTTCCCCAATAATTTTTTTTCGCAAATTTTCTACCATTTTCGGAAAAAGGAGCAAAGTCCTTTTTAAAATTTCAAAAGTCGAAATTTGGAACAATGTCGCCTATTGTCAAAAAAACACACTTTTGAATATTGGACATTCATAGGAATGGCCGGAATAGTGTTCCCCAATAATTTTTTCGCAAATTTTCTACCATTTTCGGAAAAAGGAGCAAAGTCCTTTAAAATTCCAAAAGTCGAAATTTGGAAGAATGTCGCTTATTGTCAAAAAAACACACTTTTGAATATTGGACATTCATAGGAATGGCCGGAATAGTGTTCCCCAATATTTTTTTTCACAAATTTTCTACCATTTTCGGAAAAAGGGGCAAAGTCCTTTTTAAAATTTCAAAAGTCGAAATTTGGAAAAATGTCGCCTATTGTCAAAAAAACACACTTTTGAATATTTGACATTCATAGGAATGGCCGGAATAGTGTTCCCCAATAATGTTTTTTCGCAAATTTTCTACCATTTTCGGAAAAAGGAGCAAAGTCCTTTTTAAAATTTCAAAAGTCGAAATTTGGAAAAATTTCGCCTATTGTCAAAAAAACACACTTTTGAATATTGGCAATTCATAGGAATGGCCGGAATAGTGTTCCCCAATAATTTTTTTTCGCAAATTTTCTACCATTTTCGGAAAAAGGAGCAAAGTCCTTTTTAAAATTTCAAAAGTCGAAATTTGGAAGAATGTCGCCTATTTTCAAAAAAACACACTGTTGCGACTTTTGAATATTGGACATTCATAGGAATGGCCGGAATAGTGTTCCCCAATATTTTTTTTCACAAATTTTCTACCATTTTCGGAAAGAGGAGCAAAGTCCTTTTTAAAATTTCAAAAGTCGAAATTTGGAAAAATGTCGCCTATTGTCAAAAAAACACACTTTTGAATATTGGACATTCATAGGAATGGCCGGAGTAGTGTTCCCCAATAATGTTTTTTCGCAAATTTTCTACCATTTTCGGAAAAAGGAGCAAAGTCCTTTTTAAAATTTCAAAAGTCGAAATTTGGAAGAATGTCGCCTATTGTCAAAAAAACACACCTTTGAATATTGGATATTCATAGGAATGGCCGGAATAGTGTTCCCCAATAATTTTTTTTTGCAAATTTTCTACCATTTTCGGAAAAAGGAGGAAATTCCTTTTTAAAATTTCAAAAGTCGAAATTTGGAAAAATTTCGCCTATTTTCAAAAAAACACACTGTTGCGTTTTTTGAACTTTAGACATTCATAGAAATGGCCGCAATAGTGTTCCCCAATAATTTTTTTTTCGCAAATTTTCTACCATTTTCGGAAAAAGGAGCAAAGTCCTTTTTAAAATTTCAAAAGTCGAAATATGGAAAAATTTCGCCTATTGTCAAAAAAACACACTTTTGAATATTGGACATTCATAGAAATGGCCGCAATAGTGTTCCCCAATAATTTTTTTTCCCAAATTTTCTACCATTTTCGGAAAAAGGAGCAAAGTCCTTTTTAAAATTTCAAAAGTCGAAATATGGAAGATTGTCGCCTATTGTCAAAAAAACACACTTTTGAATATTGGACATTCATAGGAATGGCCGGAATAGTGTTCCCCAATAATTTTTTTTCGCAAATTTTCTACCATTTTCGGAAAAAGGAGCAAAGTCCTTTTTAAAATTTCAAAAGTCGAAATTTGGAAGAATGTCGCCTATTGTCAAAAAAACACACTTTTGAATATTGGACATTCATAGGAATGGCCGGAATAGTGTTCCCCAATATTTTTTTTTCGCAAATTTTCTACCATTTTCGGAAAAAGGAGCAAAGTCCTTTTTAAAATTTCAAAAGTCGAAATTTGGAAGAATGTCGCCTATTGTCAAAAAAAACACACTTTTGAATATTGGATATTCATAGGAATGGCCGGAATAGTGTTCCCCAATAATTTTTTTTCGCAAATTTTCTACCATTTTCGGAAAAAGGAGCAAAGTCCTTTTTAAAATTTCAAAAGTCGAAATATGGAAGAATGTCGCCTATTGTCAAAAAAACACACTTTTGAATATTGGACATTCATAGGAATGGCCGGAATAGTGTTCCCCAATAATTTTTTTTCGCAAATTGTCTACCATTTTCGAAAAAAGGAGCAAAGTCCTTTTTAAAATTTCAAAAGTCAAAATTTTGAAGAATGTCGCCTATTTTCAAAAAAACACACTTTTGAATATTTGACATTTATAGAAATGGCCGGAAGAGTGTTCCCCAATAATGTTTTTTCGCCCATCTCCTACAATTTTCGGAAAAAGGAGCAAAGTCCTTTTTAAAATTTCAAAAGTCGAAGTATGGAAGAATGTCGCCTATTGTCAAAAAAACACACTTTTGAATATTGGACATTCATAGGAATGGCCGGAATAGTGTTCCCCAATAATTTTTTTTCGCAAATTTTCTACCATTTTCGGAAAAAGCAGCAAAGTCCTTTTTAAAATTTCAAAAGTCAAAATTTAGAAGAATGTCGCCTATTTTCAAAAAAACACACTGTTGCGACTTTTGAATATTGGACATTCATAGGAATGGCCGGAATAGTATTCCCCAATAATTTTTTTTTTCAAATTTTCTACCATTTTCGGAAAAAGGAGCAAAGTCCTTTTTAAAATTTCAAAAGTCGAAACTTGGAAGAATGTCGCCTATTGTCAAAAAAACATACTTTTGAATATTGGACATTCATAGGAATGGCCGCAATAGTGTTCCCCAATAATTTTTTTTCGCAAATTTTCTACCATTTTCGGAAAAAGGTAAAAAAAGTCCTTTTTAAAATTTCAAAAGTCGAAATTTGGAAGAATGTCGCCTATTGTCAAAAAAACATACTTTTGAATATTGGACATTCATAGGAATGGCCGCAATAGTGTTCCCCAATAATTTTTTTTCGCAAATTTTCTACCATTTTCGGAAAAAGGAGCAAAGTCCTTTTTAAAATTTCAAAAGTCGAAATTTGGAAGAATGTGGCCTATTGTCACAAAAACACACTTTTGAATATTAGACATTCATAGGAATGGCCGGAATAGTGTTCCCCAATATTTTTTTTTCGCAAATTTTCTACCATTTTCGGAAAAAGGAGCAAAGTCCTTTTTAAAATTTCAAAAGTCGAAATTTGGAAAAATGTCGCCTATTGTCAAAAAAACACACTTTTGAATATTGGACATTCATAGAAATGGACGGAAGAGTGTTCCCCAATAATTTTTTTTCGCAAATTTTCGGAAAAAGGAGCAAAGTCCTTTTTAAAATTTCAAAAGTCGAAATTTGGAAGAATGTCGCCTATTGTCAAAAAAACACACTTTTGAATATTGGACATTCATAGGAATGGCCGCAATAGTGTTCCCCAATAATTTTCGGAAAAAGGAGCAAAGTCCTTTTTAAATTTCAAAAGTCGAAATTTGGAAGAATGTCGCCTATTGTCAAAAAAACACACTTTTGAATATTGGACATTCATAGGAATGGCCGGAATAGTGTTCCCCAATAATTTTTTTTCGCAAATTTTCTACCATTTTCGGAAAAAGCAGCAAAGTCCTTTTTAAAATTTCAAAAGTCAAAATTTAGAAGAATGTCGCCTATTTTCAAAAAAACACACTGTTGCGACTTTTGAATATTGGACATTCATAGGAATGGCCGGAATAGTATTCCCCAATAATTTTTTTTTTCAAATTTTCTACCATTTTCGGAAAAAGGAGCAAAGTCCTTTTTAAAATTTCAAAAGTCGAAACTTGGAAGAATGTCGCCTATTGTCAAAAAAACATACTTTTGAATATTGGACATTCATAGGAATGGCCGCAATAGTGTTCCCCAATAATTTTTTTTCCCAAATTTTCTACCATTTTCGGAAAAAGGAGCAAAGTCCTTTTTAAAATTTCAAAAGTCGAAATTTGGAAGAATGTCGCCTATTGTCACAAAAACACACTTTTGAATATTAGACATTCATAGGAATGGCCGGAATAGTGTTCCCCAATATTTTTTTTTCGCAAATTTTCTACCATTTTCGGAAAAAGGAGCAAAGTCCTTTTTAAAATTTCAAAAGTCGAAATTTGGAAAAATGTCGCCTATTGTCAAAAAAACACACTTTTGAATATTGGACATTCATAGAAATGGCCGCAATAGTGTTCCCCAATAATTTTCGGAAAAAGGAGCAAAGTCCTTTTTAAATTTCAAAAGTCGAAATTTGGAAGAATGTCGCCTATTGTCAAAAAAACACACTTTTGAATATTGGACACTCATAGAAATGGCCGGAAGAGTGTTCCCCAATAATGTTTTTTCGCAAATTTTCTACCATTTTCGGAAAAAGGTAAAAAAAGTCCTTTTTAAAATTTCAAAAGTCGAAATTTGGAAGAATGTCGCCTATTGTCAAAAAAACATACTTTTGAATATTGGACATTCATAGGAATGGCCGCAATAGTGTTCCCCAATAATTTTTTTTCCCAAATTTTCTACCATTTTCGGAAAAAGGAGCAAAGTCCTTTTTAAAATTTCAAAAGTCGAAATTTGGAAGAATGTCGCCTATTGTCACAAAAACACACTTTTGAATATTAGACATTCATAGGAATGGCCGGAATAGTGTTCCCCAATAATTTTTTTTCGCAAATTTTCTACCATTTTCGGAAAAAGCAGCAAAGTCCTTTTTAAAATTTCAAAAGTCAAAATTTAGAAGAATGTCGCCTATTTTCAAAAAAACACACTTTTGAATATTGGACATTCATAGGAATGGCCGGAATAGTGTTCCCCAATAATTTTTTTTCGGAAATTTTCTACCATTTTCGGAAAAAGGAACAAAGTCCTTTAAAATTTCAAAAGTCGAAATTTGGAAGAATGTCGCCTATTGTCAAAAAAACACACTTTTGAATATTGGACATTCATAGGAATGGCCGGAATAGTGTTCCCCAATAATGTTTTTTCGCAAATTTTCTACCATTTTCGGAAAAAGGTAAAAAAAGTCCTTTTTAAAATTTCAAAAGTCGAAATTTGGAAGAATGTCGCCTATTGTCAAAAAAACACACTTTTGAATATTGGGCATTCATAGAAATGGCCGGAAGAGTGTTTCCCATAATGTTTTTTCGCAAATTTTCTACCATTTTCGGAAAAAGGTAAAAAAAGTCCTTTTTAAAATTTCAAAAGTCGAAATTTGGAAGAATGTCGCCTATTGTCAAAAAAACACACTTTTGAATATTGGACATTCATAGGAATGGCCGGAATAGTGTTCCCCAATAATTTTTTTTCGCAAATTTTCTACCATTTTCGGAAAAAGGAGCAAAGTCCTTTTTAAAATTTCAAAAGTCGAAATTTGGAAAAATGTCGCCTATTGTCAAAAAAAACACACTTTTGAATATTGGACATTCATAGGAATGGCCGGAATAGTATTCCCCAATAATTTTTTTTTTCAAATTTTCTACCATTTTCGGAAAAAGGAGCAAAGTCCTTTTTAAAATTTCAAAAGTCGAAACTTGGAAGAATGTCGCCTATTGTCAAAAAAACATACTTTTGAATATTGGACATTCATAGGAATGGCCGGAATAGTGTTCCCCAATAATTTTTTTTCGCAAATTTTCTACCATTTTCGGAAAAAGGAGCAAAGTCCTTTTTAAAATTTCAAAAGTCGAAATTTGGAAGAATGTCGCCTATTGTCACAAAAACACACTTTTGAATAT
Source organism: Epicampocera succincta (assembly GCA_932526305.1). Classification (NCBI taxonomy): domain Eukaryota; kingdom Metazoa; phylum Arthropoda; class Insecta; order Diptera; family Tachinidae; genus Epicampocera; species Epicampocera succincta. The sequence continues at coordinate 25,889,433 of OW052038.1, read as the reverse complement.
TAGACATTCATAGGAATGGCCGGAATAGTGTTCCCCAATATTTTTTTTCGCAAATTTTCTACCATTTTCGGAAAAAGGAGCAAAGTCCTTTTTAAAATTTCAAAAGTCGAAATTCTTAGCCATCATTCCAATGTCCTAGCCATCAATTTATTAGACGATAGCAACGAAGTGCGTAGGTTAAAAAGGGTACATGTACTTGACCTACCTTTTAGAAAATAATATTTAAGATGTATATATTTATGTAAATAGTATAGCAGTTGACAACTGTTGTTTACTGAGCTGTTATTTTAGTTATTTTATGTTTTTAATTGTTATTAAATTTGCTTATTATTTTAAATTTTGTAAAATAGATTGCAAATAAAACAGATTATTACAAAAAAAAAAAAAAAAAAAAGTCGAAATTTGGAAAAATGTCGCCTATTGTCAAAAAAACACACTTTTGAATATTGGACATTCATAGAAATGGACGGAAGAGTGTTTCCCAATAATTTTTTTTCGCAAATTTTCGGAAAAAGGAGCAAAGTCCTTTTTAAAATTTCAAAAGTCGAAATTTGGAAGAATGTCGCCTATTGTCAAAAAAACACACTTTTGAATATTGGACATTCATAGGAATGGCCGCAATAGTGTTCCCCAATAATTTTCGGAAAAAGGAGCAAAGTCCTTTTTAAATTTCAAAAGTCGAAATTTGGAAGAATGTCGCCTATTGTCAAAAAAAACACACTTTTGAATATTGGACATTCATAGGAATGGCCGGAATAGTGTTCCCCAATATTTTTTTTCGCAAATTTTCTACCATTTTCGGAAAAAGGAGCAAAGTCCTTTTTAAAATTTCAAAAGTCGAAATTTGGAAAAATGTCGCCTATTGTCAAAAAAACACACTTTTGAATATTGGACATTCATAGGAATGGCCGGAATAGTGTTCCCCAATAATGTTTTTTCGCAAATTTTCTACCATTTTCGGAAAAAGGAGCAAAGTCCTTTTTAAAATTTCAAAAGTCGAAATTTGGAAAAATGTCGCCTATTGTCAAAAAACACACGTTTGAATATTGGACATTCATAGAAATGGCCGGAAGAGTGTTCCCCAATAATGTTTTTTCGCCCATCTCGTACAATTTTCGGAAAAAGGAGCAAAGTCCTTTTTAAAAATTCAAAAGTCTAAATTTGGAAGAATGTCGCCTATTGTCAAAAAAACGCACTTTTGAATATTGGACATTCATAGGAATGGCCGGAATAGTGTTCCCCAATAATTTTTTTTCGCAAATTTTCTACTATTTTCGGAAAAAGGAGCAAAGTCCTTTTAAAATTTCAAAAGTCGAAATTTGGAAGAATGTCGCCGATTGTCAAAAAAACACACTTTTGAATATTGGACATTCATAGGAATGGCCGGAATAGTGTTCCCCAATAATTTTGTTTAGCAAATTTTCTACCATTTTCGGAAAAAGGAACAAAGTCCTTTAAAATTTCAAAAGTCGAAATTTGGAAGAATGTCGCCTATTGTCAAAAAAACACACTTTTGAATATTGGACATTCATAGGAATGGCCGGAATAGTGTTCCCCAATAATTTTTTTTCGCAAATTTTCTACCATTTTCGGAAAAAGGAGCAAAGTCCTTTTTAAAATTTCAAAAGTCGAAATTTGGAAGAATGTCGCCTATTGTCAAAAAACACACTTTTGAATATTGGACATTCATAGAAATGGCCGGAAGAGTGTTCCCCAATAATGTTTTTTCGCCCATCTCGTACAATTTTCGGAAAAAGGAGCAAAGTCCTTTTTAAAAATTCAAAAGTCGAAATTTGGAAGAATGTCGCCTATTGTCAAAAAAACGCACTTTGAATATTGGACATTCATAGGAATGGCCGGAATAGTGTTCCCCAATAATTTTTTTTCGCAAATTTTCTACCATTTTCGGAAAAAGGAGCAAAGTCCTTTTTAAATTTCAAAAGTCGAAATTTAGAAGAATGTCGCCTATTGTCAAAAAAACACACTTTTGAATATTGGACATTCATAGGAATGGCCGGAATAGTGTTCCCCAATAATTTTTTTTCGCAAATTTTCTACCATTTTCGGAAAAAGGAGCAAAGTCCTTTTTAAAATTTCAAAAGTCGAAATTTGGAAGAATGTCGCCTATTGTCAAAAAAAACACACTTTTGAATATTGGACATTCATAGGAATGGCCGGAATAGTGTTCCCCAATATTTTTTTTTTCAAAAATTTTCTACCATTTTCGGAAAAAGGAGCAAAGTCCTTTCTAAAATTTCAAAAGTTGAAATTTGGAAAAATGTCGCCAATTTTAAAAAAAAAACACCCTGTTAAGACTTTTGAATATTGGACATTCATAAAAATGGCCGGAAGAGTGTTCCCCAATAATGTTTTTTTGCCCATCTCCTACAATTTTCGGAAAAAGGAGCAAAGTCCTTTTTAAAATTTCAAAAGTCGAAATTTGGAAAAATTTCGCCTATTTCCAAAAAAACACACTGTTGCGGCTTTTGAATATTGGACATTAATAGGAATGGCCGGAAGAGTGTTCCCCAATAATGTTTTTTTGCCCATCTCCTACAATTTTCGGAAAAAGGAGCAAAGTCCTTTTTAAAATTTCAAAAGTCGAAATTTGGAAGAATGTCGCCTATTGTCAAAAAACACACTTTTGAATATTGGACATTAATAAGAATGGCCGGAAGAGTGTTCCCCAATAATTTTTTTTCGCAAATTTTCTACCATTTTCGGAAAAAGGAGCAAAGTCCTTTTTAAAATTTCATAAGTCGAAATTTGGAAGAATGTCGCCTATTGTCAAAAAAACACACTTTTGAATATTGGACATTCATAGAAATGGCCGGAATAGTGTTCATCAATAATTTTTTTCGAAAATTTTCTACCATTTTCGGTAAAAGGAGCAAAGTCCTTTTTAAAATTTCAAAAGTCGAAATTTGGAAAAATGTCGCCAATTTTCAAAAAAACTGACTGTTAAGACTGTTGAATATTGGACATTCATAGAAATGGCCGGAAGAGTGTTCCCCAATAATGTTTTTCGCCCATCTCGTACAATTTTCGGAAAAAGGAGCAAAGTCCTTTTTAAAATTTCAAAAGTCGAAATTTGGAAGAATGTCGCCAATTTTCAAAAAAAACACACTGTTAAGACTTTTGAATATTAGACATTCATAGGAATGGCCGCAATAGTGTTCCCTAATAATTTTTTTTCGCAAATTTTCTACCATTTTCGGAAAAAGGAGCAAAGTCCTTTTTAAATTTCAAAAGTCGAAATTTGGAAGAATGTCGCCTATTGTAAAAAAAAACACACTTTTTAATATTGGACATTCATAGGAATGGCCGGAATAGTGTTCCGCAATAATTTTTTTTCGCAAATTTTCTACCATTTTCGGAAAAAGGAGCAAAGTCCTATTTAAAATTTCAAAAGTCGAAATTTGGAAGAATGTCGCCTATTGTAAAAAAAAACACACTTTTTAATATTGGACATTCATAGGAATGGCCGGAATAGTGTTCCCCAATAATTTTTTTTTCCCAAATTTTCTACCATTTTCGGAAAAAGGAGCAAAGTCCTTTAAAATTTCAAAAGTCGAAATTTGGAAGAATGTCGCCTATTGTCAAAAAAACACACTTTTGAATATTGGACATTCATAGGAATGGCCGGAATAGTGTTCCCCAATAATTTTTTTTCGCAAATTTTCTACCATTTTCGGAAAAAGGAGCAAAGTCCTTTTTAAAATTTCAAAAGTCAAAATTTAGAAGAATGTCGCCTATTGTCAAAAAAACACACTTTTGAATATTGGATATTCATAGGAATGGCCGGAATAGTGTTCCCCAATAATCTTTTTTCGCAAATTTTCTACTATTTTCGGAAAAAGGTAAAAAAAGTCCTTTTTAAAATTTCAAAAGTCGAAATTTGGAAGAATGTCGCCTATTGTCAAAAAAACACACTTTTGAATATTGGGCATTCATAGAAATGGCCGGAAGAGTGTTTCCCATAATGTTTTTTCGCAAATTTTCTACCATTTTCGGAAAAAGGTAAAAAAAGTCCTTTTTAAAATTTCAAAAGTCGAAATTTGGAAGAATGTCGCCTATTGTCAAAAAAACACACTTTTGAATATTGGACATTCATAGGAATGGCCGGAATAGTGTTCCCCAATAATTTTTTTTCGCAAATTTTCTACCATTTTCGGAAAAAGCAGCAAAGTCCTTTTTAAAATTTCAAAAGTCAAAATTTAGAAGAATGTCGCCTATTTTCAAAAAAACACACTGTTGCGACTTTTGAATATTGGACATTCATAGGAATGGCCGGAATAGTATTCCCCAATAATTTTTTTTTTCAAATTTTCTACCATTTTCGGAAAAAGGAGCAAAGTCCTTTTTAAAATTTCAAAAGTCGAAACTTGGAAGAATGTCGCCTATTGTCAAAAAAACATACTTTTGAATATTGGACATTCATAGCAATGGCCGCAATAGTGTTCCCCAATAATTTTTTTTCGCAAATTTTCTACCATTTTCGGAAAAAGGAGCAAAGTCCTTTTTAAAATTTCAAAAGTCGAAATTTGGAAGAATGTCGCCTATTGTCACAAAAACACACTTTTGAATATTAGACATTCATAGGAATGGCCGGAATAGTGTTCCCCAATATTTTTTTTCGCAAATTTTCTACCATTTTCGGAAAAAGGAGCAAAGTCCTTTTTAAAATTTCCAAAGTCGAAATTTGGAAAAATGTCGCCTATTGTCAAAAAAACACACTTTTGAATATTGGACATTCATAGAAATGGACGGAAGAGTGTTCCCCAATAATTTTTTTTCGCAAATTTTCGGAAAAAGGAGCAAAGTCCTTTTTAAAATTTCAAAAGTCGAAATTTGGAAGAATGTCGCCTATTGTCAAAAAAACACACTTTTGAATATTGGACATTCATAGGAATGGCCGCAATAGTGTTCCCCAATAATTTTCGGAAAAAGGAGCAAAGTCCTTTTTAAATTTCAAAAGTCGAAATTTGGAAGAATGTCGCCTATTGTCAAAAAAAACACACTTTTGAATATTGGACATTCATAGGAATGGCCGGAATAGTGTTCCCCAATATTTTTTTTCGCAAATTTTCTACCATTTTCGGAAAAAGGAGCAAAGTCCTTTTTAAAATTTCAAAAGTCGAAATTTGGAAAAATGTCGCCTATTGTCAAAAAAACACACTTTTGAATATTGGACATTCATAGGAATGGCCGGAATAGTGTTCCCCAATAATGTTTTTTCGCAAATTTTCTACCATTTTCGGAAAAAGGAGCAAAGTCCTTTTTAAAATTTCAAAAGTCGAAATTTGGAAAAATGTCGCCTATTGTCAAAAAACACACGTTTGAATATTGGACATTCATAGAAATGGCCGGAAGAGTGTTCCCCAATAATGTTTTTTCGCCCATCTCGTACAATTTTCGGAAAAAGGAGCAAAGTCCTTTTTAAAAATTCAAAAGTCTAAATTTGGAAGAATGTCGCCTATTGTCAAAAAAACGCACTTTTGAATATTGGACATTCATAGGAATGGCCGGAATAGTGTTCCCCAATAATTTTTTTTCGCAAATTTTCTACTATTTTCGGAAAAAGGAGCAAAGTCCTTTTAAAATTTCAAAAGTCGAAATTTGGAAGAATGTCGCCGATTGTCAAAAAAAAACACTTTTGAATATTGGACATTCATAGGAATGGCCGGAATAGTGTTCCCCAATAATTTTGTTTAGCAAATTTTCTACCATTTTCGGAAAAAGGAACAAAGTCCTTTAAAATTTCAAAAGTCGAAATTTGGAAGAATGTCGCCTATTGTCAAAAAAACACACTTTTGAATATTGGACATTCATAGGAATGGCCGGAATAGTGTTCCCCAATAATTTTTTTTCGCAAATTTTCTACCATTTTCGGAAAAAGGAGCAAAGTCCTTTTTAAAATTTCAAAAGTCAAAACTTGGAAGAATGTCGCCTATTGTCAAAAAACACACTTTTGAATATTGGACATTCATAGAAATGGCCGGAAGAGTGTTCCCCAATAATGTTTTTTCGCCCATCTCGTACAATTTTCGGAAAAAGGAGCAAAGTCCTTTTTAAAAATTCAAAAGTCGAAATTTGGAAGAATGTCGCCTATTGTCAAAAAAACGCACTTTGAATATTGGACATTCATAGGAATGGCCGGAATAGTGTTCCCCAATAATTTTTTTTCGCAAATTTTATACCATTTTCGGAAAAAGGAGCAAAGTCCTTTTTAAATTTCAAAAGTCGAAATTTAGAAGAATGTCGCCTATTGTCAAAAAAACACACTTTTGAATATTGGACATTCATAGGAATGGCCGGAATAGTGTTCCCCAATAATTTTTTTTCGCAAATTTTCTACCATTTTCGGAAAAAGGAGCAAAGTCCTTTTTAATATTTCAAAAGTCGAAATTTGGAAGAATGTCGCCTATTGTCAAAAAAAACACACTTTTGAATATTGGACATTCATAGGAATGGCCGGAATAGTGTTCCCCAATATTTTTTTTTTCACAAATTTTCTACCATTTTCGGAAAAAGGAGCAAAGTCCTTTCTAAAATTTCAAAAGTTGAAATTTGGAAAAATGTCGCCAATTTTAAAAAAAAAACACCCTGTTAAGACTTTTGAATATTGGACATTCATAAAAATGGCCGGAAGAGTGTTCCCCAATAATGTTTTTTTGCCCATCTCCTACAATTTTCGGAAAAAGGAGCAAAGTCCTTTTTAAAATTTCAAAAGTCGAAATTTGGAAAAATTTCGCCTATTTCCAAAAAAACACACTGTTGCGGCTTTTGAATATTGGACATTAATAGGAATGGCCGGAAGAGTGTTCCCCAATAATGTTTTTTTTGCCCATCTCCTACAATTTTCGGAAAAAGGAGCAAAGTCCTTTTTAAAATTTCAAAAGTCGAAATTTGGAAGAATGTCGCCTATTGTCAAAAAACACACTTTTGAATATTGGACATTAATAAGAATGGCCGGAAGAGTGTTCCCCAATAATTTTTTTTCGCAAATTTTCTACCATTTTCGGAAAAAGGAGCAAAGTCCTTTTTAAAATTTCAAAAGTCGAAATTTGGAAGAATGTCGCCTATTGTCAAAAAAACACACTTTTGAATATTGGACATTCATAGAAATGGCCGGAATAGTGTTCATCAATAATTTTTTTCGAAAATTTTCTACCATTTTCGGTAAAAGGAGCAAAGTCCTTTTTAAAATTTCAAAAGTCGAAATTTGGAAAAATGTCGCCAATTTTCAAAAAAACTGACTGTTAAGACTGTTGAATATTGGACATTCATAGAAATGGCCGGAAGAGTGTTCCCCAATAATGTTTTTCGCCCATCTCGTACAATTTTCGGAAAAAGGAGCAAAGTCCTTTTTAAAATTTCAAAAGTCGAAATTTGGAAGAATGTCGCCAATTTTCAAAAAAAACACACTGTTAAGACTTTTGAATATTAGACATTCATAGGAATGGCCGCAATAGTGTTCCCTAATAATTTTTTTTCGCAAATTTTCTACCATTTTCGGAAAAAGGAGCAAAGTCCTTTTTAAATTTCAAAAGTCGAAATTTGGAAGAATGTCGCCTATTGTAAAAAAAAACACACTTTTTAATATTGGACATTCATAGGAATGGCCGGAATAGTGTTCCGCAATAATTTTTTTTCGCAAATTTTCTACCATTTTCGGAAAAAGGAGCAAAGTCCTATTTAAAATTTCAAAAGTCGAAATTTGGAAGAATGTCGCCTATTGTAAAAAAAACACACTTTTTAATATTGGACATTTATAGGAATGGCCGGAATAGTGTTCCCCAATAATTTTTTTTTCCCAAATTTTCTACCATTTTCGGAAAAAGGAGCAAAGTCCTTTAAAATTTCAAAAGTCGAAATTTGGAAGAATGTCGCCTATTGTCAAAAAAACACACTTTTGAATATTGGACATTCATAGGAATGGCCGGAGTAGTGTTCCCCAATAATTTTTTTTCGCAAATATTCTACCATTTTCGGAAAAAGGAGCAAAGTCCTTTCTAAAATTTCAAAAGTTGAAATTTGGAAAAATGTCGCCAATTTTCAAAAAAAACACACTGTTAAGACTTTTGAATATTAGACATTCATAGAAATGGCCGCAATAGTGTTCCCTAATAATTTTTTTTCGCAAATTTTCTACCATTTTCGGAAAAAGGAGCAAAGTCCTTTTTAAATTTCAAAAGTCGAAATTTGGAAGAATGTCGCCTATTGTAAAAAAAACACACTTTTTAATATTGGACATTCATAGGAATGGCCGGAATAGTGTTCCGCAATAATTTTTTTTCGCAAATATTCTACCATTTTCGGAAAAAGGAGCAAAGTCCTTTTTAAAATTTCAAAAGTCGAAATTTGGAAGAATGTCGCCTATTGTCAAAAAAAACACACTTTTGAATATTGGACATTCATAGGAATGGCCGGAATAGTGTTCCGCAATAATTTGTTTTCGCAAATTTTCTACCATTTTCGGAAAAAGGAGCAAAGTCGTTTAAAATTTCAAAAGTCGAAATTTGGAAGAATGTCGCTTATTGTCAAAAAAACACACTTTTGAATATTGGAGATTCATAGGAATGGCCGGAATAGTGTTCCCCAATAATTTTTTTTCGCAAATTTTCTACCATTTTCGGAAAAAGGAGCTAAGTCCTTTTTAAAATTTCAAAAGTCGAAATTTGGAAAAATGTCGCCTATTGTCAAAAAAACACACTTTTGAATATTGGACATTCATAGAAATGGACGGAAGAGTGTTCCCCAGTAATTTTTTTTCCCAAATTTTCTACCATTTTCGGAAAAAGGAGCAAAGTCCTTTTTAAAATTTCAAAAGTCGAAATTTGGAAGAATGTCGCCTATTGTCAAAAAAACACACTTTTGAATATTGGACATTCATAGGAATGGCCGGAATAGTGTTCCCCAATATTTTTTTTTCGCAAATTTTCTACTATTTTCGGAAAAAGGAGCAAAGTCCTTTTTAAAATTTCAAAAGTCGAAATTTGGAAAAATGTCGCCTATTGTCAAAAAAAACACACTTTTGAATATTGGACATTCATAGGAATGGCCGGAATAGTGTTCCCCAATAATTTTTTTTCGCAAATTTTCTACCATTTTCGGAAAAAGGAGCAAAGTCCTTTTTAAAATTTCAAAAGTCGAAATTTGGAAGAATGTCGCCTATTGTCAAAAAAACACACTTTTGAATATTTGACATTCATAGGAATGGCCGGAATAGTGTTCCCCAATAATTTTTTTTCGCAAATTTTCTACCATTTTCGGAAAAAGGAGCAAAGTCCTTTTTAAAATTTCAAAAGTCGAAATTTGGAAGAATGTCGCCTATTGTCAAAAAAACACACTTTTGAATATTTGACATTCATAGGAATGGCCGGAATAGTGTTCCCCAATAATTTTTTTTCGCAAATTTTCTACCATTTTCGGAAAAAGGAGCAAAGTCGTTTAAAATTTCAAAAGTCGAAATTTGGAAGAATGTCGCTTATTGTCAAAAAAACACACTTTTGAATATTGGAGATTCATAGGAATGGCCGGAATAGTGTTCCCCAATAATTTTTTTTCGCAAATTTTCTACCATTTTCGGAAAAAGGAGCTAAGTCCTTTTTAAATTTCAAAAGTCGAAATTTGGAAGAATGTCGCCTATTGTAAAAAAAACACACTTTTTAATATTGGACATTCATAGGAATGGCCGGAATAGTGTTCCCCAATAATTTGTTTTCGCAAATTTTCTACCATTTTCGGAAAAAGGAGCAAAGTCCTTTTTAAAATTTCAAAAGTCGAAATTTGGAAAAATGTCGCCTATTGTCAAAAAAACACACTTTTGAATATTGGACATTCATAGAAATGGACGGAAGAGTGTTCCCCAATAATTTTTTTTCCCAAATTTTCTACCATTTTCGGAAAAAGGAGCAAAGTCCTTTTTAAAATTTCAAAAGTCGAAATTTGGAAGAATGTCGCCTATTGTCAAAAAAACACACTTTTGAATATTGGACATTCATAGGAATGGCCGGAATAGTGTTCCCCAATATTTTTTTTTCGCAAATTTTCTACCATTTTCGGAAAAAGGAGCAAAGTCCTTTTTAAAATTTCAAAAGTCGAAATTTGGAAAAATGTCGCCTATTGTCAAAAAAAACACACTTTTGAATATTGGATATTCATAGGAATGGCCGGAATAGTGTTCCCCAATAATTTTTTTTCGCAAATTTTCTACCATTTTCGGAAAAAGGAGCAAAGTCCTTTTTAAAATTTCAAAAGTCGAAATTTGGAAGAATGTCGCCTATTGTCAAAAAAACACACTTTTGAATATTTGACATTCATAGGAATGGCCGGAATAGTGTTCCCCAATAATTTTTTATCGCAAATTTTCTACCATTTTCGGAAAAAGGAGCAAAGTCCTTTCTAAAATTTCAAAAGTTGAAATTTGGAAAAATAACGCCTATTGTCAAAAAAAAACACACTTTTGAATATTGGACATTCATAGGAATGGCCGGAATAGTGTTCCCCAATAATTTTTTATCGCAAATTTTCTACCATTTTCGGAAAAAGGAGCAAAGTCCTTTTTAAAACTTCAAAAGTCGAAATTTGGAAGAATGTCGCCAATTTACAAAAAAACACACTGTTAAGACTTCTGAATATTTGACAATCATAGAAATGTTCTGAGAGTATTCTCCAATAATTCTTTTTCTTCCATCTTCCACCATTTTCGAAAAAAGGAGCAAAGTCCTTTTTAAAATTTCAAAAGTCGAAATTTGGAAAAATGTCGCCTATTGTCAAAAAAACACACTTTTGAATATTGGACATTCATAGAAATGGACGGAAGAGTGTTTTCCAATAATTTTTTTTCCCAAATTTTCTACCATTTTCGGAAAAAGGAGCAAAGTCCTTTTTAAAATTTCAAAAGTCGAAATTTGGAAGAATGTCGCCTATTGTCAAAAAAACACACTTTTGAATATTGGACATTCATAGGAATGGCCGGAATAGTGTTCCCCAATATTTTTTTTTCGCAAATTTTCTACCATTTTCGGAAAAAGGAGCAAAGTCCTTTTTAAAATTTCAAAAGTCGAAATTTGGAAGAATGTCGCATATTGTCAAAAAACACTTTTGAATATTGGACATTCATAGGAATGGCCGGAATAGTGTTTCCCAATATTTTTTTTTCCCAAATTTTCTACCATTTTCGGAAAAAGGAGCAAAGTCCTTTTTAAAATTTCAAAAGTCGAAATTTGGAAGAATGTCGCCTATTGTCAAAAAAACACACTTTTGAATATTGGACATTCATAGGAATGGCCGGAATAGTGTTCCCCAATAATTTTTTTTCGCAAATTTTCTACCATTTTCGGAAAAAGGAGCAAAGTCCTTTTTAAAATTTCAAAAGTCGAAATTTGGAAGAATGTCGCCTATTGTCAAAAAAACACACTTTTGAATATTGGATATTCATAGGAATGGCCGGAATAAGGTTCCACAATAATTTTTTTTCGCAAATTTTCTACCATTTTCGGAAAAAGGAGCAAAGTCCTTTTTAAAATTTCAAAAGTCGAAATTTGGAAGAACGTCGCTTATTGTCAAAAAACACACTTTTGAATATTGGACATTCATAGAAATGGCCGGAATAGTGTTCCCCAATAATTTTTTTTCCAAATTTTCTACCATTTTCGGAAAAAGGAGCAAAGTCCTTTTTAAAATTTCAAAAGTCGAAATTTGGAAGAATGTCGCCTATTGTCAAAAAAACACACTTTTGAATATTGGACATTCGTAGGAATGGCCGGAATAGTGTTCCCCAATAATTTTTTTTCGCAAATTTTTCTACCATTTTCGGAAAAAGGAGCAAAGTCCTTTTTAAAATTTCAAAAGTCGAAATTTGGAAGAATGTCGCCTATTGTCAAAAACACACTTTTGAATATTGGACATTCATAGGAATGGCCGGAATAGTGTTCCCCAATAATTTTTTTTCGCAAATTTTCTACCATTTTCGGAAAAAGGAGCAAAGTCCTTTTTAAAATTTCAAAAGTCGAAATTTGGAAGAATGTCGCCTATTGTCAAAAAAACACACTTTTGAATATTGGACATTCATAGGAATGGCCGGAATAGTGTTCCCCAATAATTTTTTTTCGCAAATTTTCTACCATTTTCGGAAAAAGGAGCAAAGTCCTTTCTAAAATTTAAAAAGTTTAAATTTGGAAAAATGTCGCCAATTTTCAAAAAAAAACACCCTGTTAAGACTTTTGAATATTGGACATTCATAAAAATGGCCGGAAGAGTGTTCCCCAATAATGTTTTTTCGCCCATCTCCTACAATTTTCGGAAAAAGGAGCAAAGTCCTTTTTAAAATTTCAAAAGTCGAAATTTGGAAGAATGTCGCCTATTGTCAAAAAAAACACACTTTTGAATATTGAACATTCATAGGAATGGCCGGAATAGTGTTCCCCAATAATTTTTTTCGCAAGTTTTCTACCATTTTCGGAAAAAGGAGCAAAGTCCTTTTTAATATTTCAAAAGTCGAAATTTGGAAGAATGTCGCCTATTGTCAAAAAAAAACACACTTTTGAATATTGGACATTCATAGGAATGGCCGGAATAGTGTTCCCCAATAATTTTTTTTCCCAAATTTTCTACCATTTTCGGAAAAAGGAGCAAAGTCCTTTTTAAAATTTCAAAAGTCGAAATTTGGAAGAATGTCGCGTATTGTCAAAAAAACACACTTTTGAATATTGGACATTCATAGGAATGGCCGGAAGAATGTTCCCCAATAATGTTTTTTCGCCCAGCTCGTACAATTTTCGGAAAAAGGAGCAAAGTCCTTTTTAAAATTTCAAAAGTCGGAATTTGGAAGAATGTCGCCTATTGTCAAAAAACACACTTTTGAATATTGGACATTAATAGGAATGGCCGGAAGAGTGTTCCCCAATAATTTTGTTTCGCAAATTTTCTACCATTTTCGGAAAAAGGAGCAAAGTCCTTTTTAAAATTTCAAAAGTCGAAATTTGGAAGAATGTCGCCTATTGTCAAAAAAACACACTTTTGAATATTGGACATTCATAGAAATGGCCGGAATAGTGGTCATCAATAATTTTTTTCGAAAATTTTCTACCATTTTCGGTAAAAGGAGCAAAGTCCTTTTTAAAATTTCAAAAGTCGAAATTTGGAAAAATGTCGCCAATTTTCAAAAAAACTGACTGTTAAGACTGTTGAATATTGGACATTCATAAAAATGGCCGGAAGAGTGTTCCCCAATAATGTTTTTTCGTCCATCTCGTACAATTTTCGGAAAAAGGAGCAAAGTCCTTTTTAAAATTTCAAAAGTTGAAATTTGGAAAAATGTCGCCTATTGTCAAAAAACACACTTTTGAATATTGGACATTCATAGAAATGGCCGGAAGAGTGTTCCCCAATAATGTTTTTTCGCCCATCTCGTACAATTTTCGGAAAAAGGAGCAAAGTCCTTTTTAAAATTTCAAAAGTTGAAATTTGGAAAAATGTCGCCTATTGTCAAAAAAACACACTTTTGAATATTGGACATTCATAGAAATGGACGGAAGAGTGTTCCCCAATAATTTTTTTTCGAAAATTTTCGGAAAAAGGAGCAAAGTCCTTTTTAAAATTTCAAAAGTCGAAATTTGGAAGAATGTCGCCAATTTACAAAAAAACACACTGTTAAGACTTCTGAATATTTGACAATCATAGAAATGTTCTGAGAGTATTCTCCAATAATTCTTTTTCTTCCATCTTCCACCATTTTCGAAAAAAGGAGCAAAGTCCTTTTTAACATTTCAAAAGTCCAAATTTGGAAAAATGTCGCTTATTTTCAAAAAAATACACTGTTGCGACTTTTTGAATATTGGACATTCATAGGAATGGCCGGAGTAGTGTTCCCCAATAATTTTTTTTCGCAAGTTTTCTACCATTTTCGGAAAAAGGAGCAAAGTCCTTTTTAAAAATTCAAAAGTCGAAATTTGGAAGAATGTCGCCTATTGTCAAAAAACACACTTTTGAATATTGGACATTTATAGGAATGGCCGGAAGAGTGTTCCCCAAAAATGTTTTTTCGCCCAGCTCGTACAATTTTCGGAAAAAGGAGCAAAGTCCTTTTTAAAATTTCAAAAGTCGAAATTTGGAAGAATGTCGCCTATTGTCAAAAAAACACACTTTTGAATATTGGACATTCATAGAAATGGCCGGAATAGTGTTCCCCAATAATTTTTTTCGAAAATTTTCTACCATTTTCGGTAAAAGGAGCAAAGTCCTTTTTTATATTTCAAAAGTCGAAATTTGGAAGAATGTCGCCTATTGTCAAAAAAACACACTTTTGAATATTGGACATTCATAGGAATGGCCGGAATAGTGTTCCCCAATAATTTTTTTTCGCAAATTTTCTACCATTTTTGGAAAAAGGAGCAAAGTCCTTTTTAAAATTTCAAAAGTCGAAATTTGGAAGAATGTCGCCTATTGTCAAAAAAACACACTTTTGAATATTGGATATTCATAGGAATGGCCGGAATAGTGTTCCCCAATAATTTTTTTCCGCAAATTTTCTACCATTTTCGGAAAAAGGAGCAAAGTCCTTTTTAAAATTTCAAAAGTCGAAATTTGGAAGAATGTCGCCAATTTTCAAAAAAACTCACTGTTAAGACTGTTGAATATTGCACATTCATAGAAATGGCCGGAAGAGTGTTTCCTAATAATTTTTTTTCGCAAATTTTTTACCATTTTCGGAAAAAGGAGCAAAGTCCTTTTTAAAATTTCAAACGTCGAAATTTGGAAGAATGTCGCCTATTGTCAAAAAAACACACTTTTGAATATTGGATATTCATAGGAATGGCCGGAATAGTGTTCCCCAATAATTTTTTTTCGCAAATTTTCTACCATTTTCGGAAAAAGGAGCAAAGTCCTTTTTAAAATTTCAAAAGTCGAAATTTGGAAAAATGTCGCCTATTGTCAAAAAACACACTTTTGAATATTGGACATTCATAGGAATGGCCGGAATAGTGTTCCCCAATAATTTTTTTTCGCAAATTTTCTACCATTTTCGGAAAAAGGAGCAAAGTCCTTTTAAAAATTTCAAAAGTCGAAATTTGGAAGAATGTCGCCAATTTTCAAAAAAACTCACTGTTAAGACTGTTGAATATTGCACATTCATAGAAATGGCTTGAAGAGTGTTCCCTAATAATTTTTTTTCGCAAATTTTCTACCATTTTCGGAAAAAGGAGCAAAGTCCTTTTTAAAATTTCAAACGTCGAAATTTGGAAGAATGTCGCCTATTGTCAAAAAACACACTTTTGAATATTGGATATTCATAGGAATGGCCGGAATAGTGTTCCCCAATAAATTTTTTTCGCAAATTTTCTACCATTTTCTGAAAAAGGAGCAAAGTCCTTTTTAAAATTTCAAAAGTCGAAATTTGGAAGAATGTCGCCTATTGTCAAAAACACACTTTTGAATATTGGACATTCATAGGAATGGCCGGAATAGTGTTCCCCAATAATTTTTTTTCGCAAATTTTCTACCATTTTCGGAAAAAGGAGCAAAGTCCTTTTTAAAATTTCAAAAGTCGAAATTTGGAAGAATGTCGCCTATTGTCAAAAAAACACACTTTTGAATATTGGACATTCATAGGAATGGCCGGAATAGTGTTCCCCAATAATTTTTTTTCGCAAATTTTCTACCATTTTCGGAAAAAGGAGCAAAGTTCTTTTTAAAATTTCAAAAGTCGAAATTTGGAAAAATGTCGCCTATTGTCAAAAAACACACTTTTGAATATTGGACATTCATAGGAATGGCCGGAATAGTGTTTCCCAAAAATTTTTTTTCCCAAATTTTCTACCATATTCGGAAAAAGGAGCAAAGTCCTTTTTAAAATTTCAAAAGTCGAAATTTGGAAGAATGTCGCCTATTGTCAAAAAAACACACTTTTGAATATTGGATATTCATAGGAATGGCCGGAATAGTGTTCCCCAATAATTTTTTTTCGCAAATTTTCTACCATATTCGGAAAAAGGAGCAAAGTCCTTTTTAAAATTTCAAAAGTCGAAATTTGGAAAAATGTCGCCTATTGTCAAAAAACACACTTTTGAATATTGGACATTCATAGGAATGGCCGGAATAGTGTTCCCCAATAATTTTTTTCGCAAATTTTCTACCATTTTCGGAAAAAGGAGCAAAGTCCTTTTTAAAATTTCAAACGTCGAAATTTGGAAAAATGTCGCCAATTTTCAAAAAAACTCACTGTTAAGACTGTTGAATATTGGACATTCATAGAATAGGCCGAAAGAGTGTTCCCCAATAATGTTTTTTCGCCCATCTCGTACAATTTTCGGAAAAAGGAGCAAAGTCCTTTTTAAAATTTCAAAAGTCGAAATTTGGAAGAATGTCGCCTATTGTCAAAAAAACACACTTTTGAATATTGGACATTCATAGGAATGGCCGGAGTAGTGTTCCCCAATAATTTTTTTCCGCAAATTTTCTACCATTTTCGGAAAAAGGAGCAAAGTCCTTTTTAAAATTTCAAAAGTCGAAATTTGGAAGAACGTCGCTTATTGTCAAAAAACACACTTTTGAATATTGGACATTCATAGAAATGGCCGGAATAGTGTTCCCCAATAATTTTTTTTCCAAATTTTCTACCATTTTCGGAAAAAGGAGCAAAGTCCTTTTTAAAATTTCAAAAGTCGAAATTTGGAAGAATGTCGCCTATTGTCAAAAAAACACACTTTTGAATATTGGACATTCGTAGGAATGGCCGGAATAGTGTTCCCCAATAATTTTTTTTCGCAAATTTTTCTACCATTTTCGGAAAAAGGAGCAAAGTCCTTTTTAAAATTTCAAAAGTCGAAATTTGGAAGAATGTCGCCTATTGTCAAAAACACACTTTTGAATATTGGACATTCATAGGAATGGCCGGAATAGTGTTCCCCAATAATTTTTTTTCGCAAATTTTCTACCATTTTCGGAAAAAGGAGCAAAGTCCTTTTTAAAATTTCAAAAGTCGAAATTTGGAAGAATGTCGCCTATTGTCAAAAAAACACACTTTTGAATATTGGACATTCATAGGAATGGCCGGAATAGTGTTCCCCAATAATTTTTTTTCGCAAATTTTCTACCATTTTCGGAAAAAGGAGCAAAGTCCTTTCTAAAATTTAAAAAGTTTAAATTTGGAAAAATGTCGCCAATTTTCAAAAAAAAACACCCTGTTAAGACTTTTGAATATTGGACATTCATAAAAATGGCCGGAAGAGTGTTCCCCAATAATGTTTTTTCGCCCATCTCCTACAATTTTCGGAAAAAGGAGCAAAGTCCTTTTTAAAATTTCAAAAGTCGAAATTTGGAAGAATGTCGCCTATTGTCAAAAAAAACACACTTTTGAATATTGAACATTCATAGGAATGGCCGGAATAGTGTTCCCCAATAATTTTTTTCGCAAGTTTTCTACCATTTTCGGAAAAAGGAGCAAAGTCCTTTTTAATATTTCAAAAGTCGAAATTTGGAAGAATGTCGCCTATTGTCAAAAAAAAACACACTTTTGAATATTGGACATTCATAGGAATGGCCGGAATAGTGTTCCCCAATAATTTTTTTTCCCAAATTTTCTACCATTTTCGGAAAAAGGAGCAAAGTCCTTTTTAAAATTTCAAAAGTCGAAATTTGGAAGAATGTCGCGTATTGTCAAAAAAACACACTTTTGAATATTGGACATTCATAGGAATGGCCGGAAGAATGTTCCCCAATAATGTTTTTTCGCCCAGCTCGTACAATTTTCGGAAAAAGGAGCAAAGTCCTTTTTAAAATTTCAAAAGTCGGAATTTGGAAGAATGTCGCCTATTGTCAAAAAACACACTTTTGAATATTGGACATTAATAGGAATGGCCGGAAGAGTGTTCCCCAATAATTTTGTTTCGCAAATTTTCTACCATTTTCGGAAAAAGGAGCAAAGTCCTTTTTAAAATTTCAAAAGTCGAAATTTGGAAGAATGTCGCCTATTGTCAAAAAAACACACTTTTGAATATTGGACATTCATAGAAATGGCCGGAATAGTGGTCATCAATAATTTTTTTCGAAAATTTTCTACCATTTTCGGTAAAAGGAGCAAAGTCCTTTTTAAAATTTCAAAAGTCGAAATTTGGAAAAATGTCGCCAATTTTCAAAAAAACTGACTGTTAAGACTGTTGAATATTGGACATTCATAAAAATGGCCGGAAGAGTGTTCCCCAATAATGTTTTTTCGTCCATCTCGTACAATTTTCGGAAAAAGGAGCAAAGTCCTTTTTAAAATTTCAAAAGTTGAAATTTGGAAAAATGTCGCCTATTGTCAAAAAACACACTTTTGAATATTGGACATTCATAGAAATGGCCGGAAGAGTGTTCCCCAATAATGTTTTTTCGCCCATCTCGTACAATTTTCGGAAAAAGGAGCAAAGTCCTTTTTAAAATTTCAAAAGTTGAAATTTGGAAAAATGTCGCCTATTGTCAAAAAAACACACTTTTGAATATTGGACATTCATAGAAATGGACGGAAGAGTGTTCCCCAATAATTTTTTTTCGAAAATTTTCGGAAAAAGGAGCAAAGTCCTTTTTAAAATTTCAAAAGTCGAAATTTGGAAGAATGTCGCCAATTTACAAAAAAACACACTGTTAAGACTTCTGAATATTTGACAATCATAGAAATGTTCTGAGAGTATTCTCCAATAATTCTTTTTCTTCCATCTTCCACCATTTTCGAAAAAAGGAGCAAAGTCCTTTTTAACATTTCAAAAGTCCAAATTTGGAAAAATGTCGCTTATTTTCAAAAAAATACACTGTTGCGACTTTTTGAATATTGGACATTCATAGGAATGGCCGGAGTAGTGTTCCCCAATAATTTTTTTTCGCAAGTTTTCTACCATTTTCGGAAAAAGGAGCAAAGTCCTTTTTAAAAATTCAAAAGTCGAAATTTGGAAGAATGTCGCCTATTGTCAAAAAACACACTTTTGAATATTGGACATTTATAGGAATGGCCGGAAGAGTGTTCCCCAAAAATGTTTTTTCGCCCAGCTCGTACAATTTTCGGAAAAAGGAGCAAAGTCCTTTTTAAAATTTCAAAAGTCGAAATTTGGAAGAATGTCGCCTATTGTCAAAAAAACACACTTTTGAATATTGGACATTCATAGAAATGGCCGGAATAGTGTTCCCCAATAATTTTTTTCGAAAATTTTCTACCATTTTCGGTAAAAGGAGCAAAGTCCTTTTTTATATTTCAAAAGTCGAAATTTGGAAGAATGTCGCCTATTGTCAAAAAAACACACTTTTGAATATTGGACATTCATAGGAATGGCCGGAATAGTGTTCCCCAATAATTTTTTTTCGCAAATTTTCTACCATTTTTGGAAAAAGGAGCAAAGTCCTTTTTAAAATTTCAAAAGTCGAAATTTGGAAGAATGTCGCCTATTGTCAAAAAAACACACTTTTGAATATTGGATATTCATAGGAATGGCCGGAATAGTGTTCCCCAATAATTTTTTTCCGCAAATTTTCTACCATTTTCGGAAAAAGGAGCAAAGTCCTTTTTAAAATTTCAAAAGTCGAAATTTGGAAGAATGTCGCCAATTTTCAAAAAAACTCACTGTTAAGACTGTTGAATATTGCACATTCATAGAAATGGCCGGAAGAGTGTTTCCTAATAATTTTTTTTCGCAAATTTTTTACCATTTTCGGAAAAAGGAGCAAAGTCCTTTTTAAAATTTCAAACGTCGAAATTTGGAAGAATGTCGCCTATTGTCAAAAAAACACACTTTTGAATATTGGATATTCATAGGAATGGCCGGAATAGTGTTCCCCAATAATTTTTTTTCGCAAATTTTCTACCATTTTCGGAAAAAGGAGCAAAGTCCTTTTTAAAATTTCAAAAGTCGAAATTTGGAAAAATGTCGCCTATTGTCAAAAAACACACTTTTGAATATTGGACATTCATAGGAATGGCCGGAATAGTGTTCCCCAATAATTTTTTTTCGCAAATTTTCTACCATTTTCGGAAAAAGGAGCAAAGTCCTTTTAAAAATTTCAAAAGTCGAAATTTGGAAGAATGTCGCCAATTTTCAAAAAAACTCACTGTTAAGACTGTTGAATATTGCACATTCATAGAAATGGCTTGAAGAGTGTTCCCTAATAATTTTTTTTCGCAAATTTTCTACCATTTTCGGAAAAAGGAGCAAAGTCCTTTTTAAAATTTCAAACGTCGAAATTTGGAAGAATGTCGCCTATTGTCAAAAAACACACTTTTGAATATTGGATATTCATAGGAATGGCCGGAATAGTGTTCCCCAATAAATTTTTTTCGCAAATTTTCTACCATTTTCTGAAAAAGGAGCAAAGTCCTTTTTAAAATTTCAAAAGTCGAAATTTGGAAGAATGTCGCCTATTGTCAAAAACACACTTTTGAATATTGGACATTCATAGGAATGGCCGGAATAGTGTTCCCCAATAATTTTTTTTCGCAAATTTTCTACCATTTTCGGAAAAAGGAGCAAAGTCCTTTTTAAAATTTCAAAAGTCGAAATTTGGAAGAATGTCGCCTATTGTCAAAAAAACACACTTTTGAATATTGGACATTCATAGGAATGGCCGGAATAGTGTTCCCCAATAATTTTTTTTCGCAAATTTTCTACCATTTTCGGAAAAAGGAGCAAAGTTCTTTTTAAAATTTCAAAAGTCGAAATTTGGAAAAATGTCGCCTATTGTCAAAAAACACACTTTTGAATATTGGACATTCATAGGAATGGCCGGAATAGTGTTTCCCAAAAATTTTTTTTCCCAAATTTTCTACCATATTCGGAAAAAGGAGCAAAGTCCTTTTTAAAATTTCAAAAGTCGAAATTTGGAAGAATGTCGCCTATTGTCAAAAAAACACACTTTTGAATATTGGATATTCATAGGAATGGCCGGAATAGTGTTCCCCAATAATTTTTTTTCGCAAATTTTCTACCATATTCGGAAAAAGGAGCAAAGTCCTTTTTAAAATTTCAAAAGTCGAAATTTGGAAAAATGTCGCCTATTGTCAAAAAACACACTTTTGAATATTGGACATTCATAGGAATGGCCGGAATAGTGTTCCCCAATAATTTTTTTCGCAAATTTTCTACCATTTTCGGAAAAAGGAGCAAAGTCCTTTTTAAAATTTCAAACGTCGAAATTTGGAAAAATGTCGCCAATTTTCAAAAAAACTCACTGTTAAGACTGTTGAATATTGGACATTCATAGAATAGGCCGAAAGAGTGTTCCCCAATAATGTTTTTTCGCCCATCTCGTACAATTTTCGGAAAAAGGAGCAAAGTCCTTTTTAAAATTTCAAAAGTCGAAATTTGGAAGAATGTCGCCTATTGTCAAAAAAACACACTTTTGAATATTGGACATTCATAGGAATGGCCGGAGTAGTGTTCCCCAATAATTTTTTTCCGCAAATTTTCTACCATTTTCGGAAAAAGGAGCAAAGTCCTTTTTAAAATTTCAAAAGTCGAAATTTGGAAGAATGTCGCCTATTGTCAAAAAACACACTTTTGAATATTGGATATTCATAGTAATGGCCGGAAGAGTGTTCCCCAATAATTTTTTTCGCAAGTTTTCTACCATTTTCGGAAAAAGGAGCAAAGTCCTTTTGAAAATTTCAAAAGTCGAAATTTGGAAGAATGTCGCCAATTTTCAAAAAAACTCACTGTTAAGACTGTTGAATATTGCACATTCATAGAAATGGCCGGAATAGTGTTCCCTAATAATTTTTTTTCGCAAATTTTCTACCATATTCGGAAAAAGGAGCAAAGTCCTTTTTAAAATTTCAAACGTCGAAATTTGGAAGAATGTCGCCTATTGTCAAAAAACACACTTTTGAATATTGGATATTCATAGTAATGGCCGGAAGAGTGTTCCCCAATAATTTTTTTCGCAAGTTTTCTACCATTTTCGGAAAAAGGAGCAAAGTCCTTTTTAAAATTTCAAAAGTCGAAATTTGGAAAAATGTCGCCTATTGTCAAAAAACACACTTTTGAATATTGGACATTCATAGGAATGGCCGGAATAGTGTTTCCCAAAAATTTTTTTTCGCAAATTTTCTACCATATTCGGAAAAAGGAGCAAAGTCCTTTTTAAAATTTCAAAAGTCGAAATTTGGAAGAATGTCGCCTATTGTCAAAAAAACACACTTTTGAATATTGGATATTCATAGGAATGGCCGGAATAGTGTTCCCAAAAATTTTTTTTCGCAAATTTTCTACCATATTCGGAAAAAGGAGCAAAGTCCTTTTTAAAATTTCAAAAGTCGAAATTTGGAAGAATGTCGCCTATTGTCAAAAAAACACACTTTTGAATATTGGATATTCATAGGAATGGCTGGAATAGTGTTCCCCAATAATTTTTTTTCGCAAATTTTCTACCATTTTCGGAAAAAGGAGCAAAGTTCTTTTTAAAATTTCAAAAGTCGAAATTTGGAAAAATGTCGCCTATTGTCAAAAAACACACTTTTGAATATTGGATATTCATAGGAATGGCTGGAATAGTGTTCCCCAATAATTTTTTTTCGCAAATTTTCTACCATTTTCGGAAAAAGGAGCAAAGTTCTTTTTAAAATTTCAAAAGTCGAAATTTGGAAAAATGTCGCCTATTGTCAAAAAACACACTTTTGAATATTGGACATTCATAGGAATGGCCGGAATAGTGTTTCCCAAAAATTTTTTTTCGCAAATTTTCTACCATATTCGGAAAAAGGAGCAAAGTCCTTTTTAAAATTTCAAAAGTCGAAATTTGGAAGAATGTCGCCTATTGTCAAAAAAACACACTTTTGAATATTGGATATTCATAGGAATGGCTGGAATAGTGTTCCCCAATAATTTTTTTTCGCAAATTTTCTACCATTTTCGGAAAAAGGAGCAAAGTTCTTTTTAAAATTTCAAAAGTCGAAATTTGGAAAAATGTCGCCTATTGTCAAAAAACACACTTTTGAATATTGGATATTCATAGGAATGGCTGGAATAGTGTTCCCCAATAATTTTTTTTCGCAAATTTTCTACCATTTTCGGAAAAAGGAGCAAAGTCCTTTTTAAAATTTCAAAAGTCGAAATTTGGAAGAATGTCGCCTATTGTCAAAAAAACACACTTTTGAATATTGGATATTCATAGGAATGGCCGGAATAGTGTTCCCAAAAATTTTTTTTCGCAAATTTTCTACCATATTCGGAAAAAGGAGCAAAGTCCTTTTTAAAATTTCAAAAGTCGAAATTTGGAAGAATGTCGCCTATTGTCAAAAAAACACACTTTTGAATATTGGACATTCATAGGAATGGCCGGAATAGTGTTCCCCAATAATTTTTTTTCGCAAATTTTCTACCATTTTCGGAGAAAGGAGCAAAGTCCTTTAAAATTTCAAAAGTCGAAATTTGAAAGAATGTCGCCGATTGTCAAAAAAACACACTTTTGAATATTGGACATTCATAGGAATGGCCGGTATAGTGTTCCCCAATAATTTTTTTCGCAAGTTTTCTACCATTTTCGGAAAAAGGAGCAAAGTCCTTTTTAAAATTTCAAAAGTCGAAATTTGGAAGAATGTCGCCTATTGTCAAAAAAACACACTTTTCAATATTGGATATTCATAGGAATGGCCGGTATAGTGTTCCCCAATAATTTTTTTCGCAAGTTTTCTACCATTTTCGGAAAAAGGAGCAAAGTCCTTTATAAAATTTCAAAAGTCGAAATTTGGAAGAATGTCGCCTATTGTCAAAAAAACACACTTTTGAATATTGGACATTCATAGGAATGGCCGGTATAGTGTTCCCCAATAATTTTTTTCGCAAGTTTTCTACCATTTTCGGAAAAAGGAGCAAAGTCCTTTTTAAAATTTCAAAAGTCGAAATTTGGAAGAATGTCGCCTATTGTCAAAAAAAACACACTTTTGATATTTGGACATTCATAGAAATGGCCGGAAGAGTGTTCCCCAATAATGTTTTTTCGCCCAGCTCGTACAATTTTCGGAAAAAGGAGCAAAGTCCTTTTTAAAATTTCAAAAGTCGGAATATGGAAGAATGTCGCCTATTGTCAAAAAACACATTTTTGAATATTGGACATTCATAGGAATGGCCGGTATAGTGTTCCCCAATAATTTTTTTCGCAAATTTTCTACCATTTTCGCAAAAAGGAGCAAAGTCCTTTTTAAAATTTCAAAAGTCGAAATTCGGAAGAATGTCGCTTATTGTCAAAAAAACACACTTTTGAATATTGGACATTCATAGGAATGGCCGGAATAGTGTTTCCCAATATTTTTTTTTCGCAAATTTTCTACCATTTTCGAAAAGAGGAGCAAAGTCCTTTTTAAAATTTCAAAAGTCGAAATTTGGAAGAATGTCGCCTATTGTCAAAAAAACACACTTTTGAATATTGGATATTCATAGGAATGGCCGGAATAGTGTTCCCCAATAACTTTTTCGCAAATTTTCTACCATTTTCGGAAAAAGGAGCAAAGTCCTTTTTAAAATTTCAAACGTCGAAATTTGGAAAAATGTCGCCAATTTTCAAAAAAACACACTGTTAAGACGTTTGAATATTGGACATTCATAGAAATGGCCGGAAGAGTGTTCCCGAATAATTTTTTTTCGCAAATTTTCTACCATTTTCGGAAAAGGAGCAAAGTCCTTTTTAAAATTTCAAACGTCGAAATTTGGAAAAATGTCGCCAATTTTCAAAAAAACACACTGTTAAGACGTTTGAATATTGGACATTCATAGAAATGGCCGGAAGAGTGTTCCCGAATAATTTTTTTTCGCAAATTTTCTACCATTTTCGGAAAAGGAGCAAAGTCCTTTTTAAAATTTCAAAAGTCGAAATTCGGAAGAATGTCGCCTATTGTCAAAAAACACATTTTTGAATATTGGACATTCATAGGAATGGCCGGAATAGTGTTCCCCAATAATTTTTTTCGCAAATTTTCTACCATTTTCGGAAAAAGGAGCAAAGTCCTTTTTAAAATTTCAAAAGTCGAAATTCGGAAGAATGTCGCTTATTGTCAAAAAAAACACACTTTTGAATATTGGACATTCATAGGAATGGCCGGAATAGTGTTTCCCAATATTTTTTTTTCGCAAATTTTCTACCATTTTCGAAAAAAGGAGCAAAGTCCTTTTTAAAATTTCAAACGTCGAAATTTGGAAAAATGTCGCCTATTGTCAAAAAAACACACTTTTGAATATTGGACATTCATAGGAATGGCCGGAATAGTGTTCCCCAATAATTTTTTTCGCAAATTTTCTACCATTTTCGGAAAAAGGAGCAAAGTCCTTTTTAAAATTTCAAACGTCGAAATTTGGAAAAATGTCGCCAATTTTCAAAAAAACACACTGTTAAGACGTTTGAATATTGGACATTCATAGAAATGGCCGGAAGAGTGTTCCCGAATAATTTTTTTTCGCAAATTTTCTACCATTTTCGGAAAAGGAGCAAAGTCCTTTTTAAAATTTCAAACGTCGAAATTTGGAAAAATGTCGCCAATTTTCAAAAAAACTCACTGTTTAGACTGTTGAATATTGGACATTCATAGAAATGGCCGAAAGAGTGTTCCCCAATAATGTTTTTTCGCCCATCTCGTACAATTTTCGGAAAAAGGACCACAGTCCTCTTTTAAATTTCAAAAGCCGAAATTTGGAAGAATGTCGCCTATTGTCAAAAAAACACACTTTTGAATATTGGACATTCATAGTAATGGCCGGAAGAGTGTTCCCCAATAATTTTTTTCGCAAGTTTTCTACCATTTTCGGAAAAAGGAGCAAAGTCCTTTTTAAAATTTCAAAAGTCGAAATTTGGAAGAATGTCGCCTATTGTCAAAAAACACACTTTTGAGAATTGGACATTCATAGAAATGGCCGGAAGAGTGTTCCCCAATAATTTTTTTTGCAAATTTTCTACCATTTTCGGAAAAAGGAGCAAAGTCCTCTTTTAAATTTCAAAAGCCGAAATTTGGAAGAATGTCGCCTATTGTCAAAAAAACACACTTTTGAATATTGGACATTCATAGTAATGGCCGGAAGAGTGTTCCCCAATAATTTTTTTCGCAAGTTTTCTACCATTTTCGGAAAAAGGAGCAAAGTCCTTTTAAAAATTTCAAAAGTCGAAATTTGGAAGAATGTCGCCTATTGTCAAAAAAACACACTTTTGAATATTGGATATTCATAAGAATGGCCGGAATAGTGTTCCCCAATAATGTTTTTTCGCCCATCTCCTACAATTTTCGGAAAAAGGAGCAAAGTCCTTTTTAAAATTTCAAAAGTCGAAATTTGGAAGAATGTCGCCTATTGTCAAAAAAACACACTTTTGAATATTGGACATTAATAGGAATGGCCGGAATAGTGTTCCCCAATAATTTTTTTTTTTGCAAATTTTCTACCATTTTCGGAAAAAGCAGCAAAGTCCTTTTTAAAATTTCAAAAGTCGAAATTTGGAAGAATGTCGCCTATTGTCAAAAAACACACTTTTGAATATTGGACATTCATAGAAATGGCCGGAAGAGTGTTCCCCAATAATTTTTTTTTTGCAAATTTTCTACCATTTTCGGAAAAAGGAGCAAAGTCCTTTTTAAAATTTCAAAAGTCGAAATTTGGAAGAATGTCGCCTATTGTCAAAAAAACACACTTTTGAATATTGGATATTCATAGGAATGGCCGGAAGAGTGTTCCCTAATAATTTTTTTTCGCAAATTTTCTACCATTTTCGAAAAAGGAGCAAAGTCCTTTTTAAAATTTCAAACGTCGAAATTTGGAAGAATGTCGCCTATTGTCAAAAAACACACTTTTGAATATTGGATATTCATAGGAATGGCCGGAATAGTGTTCCCCAATAATTTTTTTTCGCAAATTTTCTACCATTTTCGGAAAAAGGAGCAAAGTCCGTTTTAAAATTTCAAACGTCGAAATTTGGAAAAATGTCGCCTATTGTCAAAAAAACACACTTTTGAATATTGGACATTCATAGGAATGGCCGGAATAGTGTTCCCCAATAATTTTTTTCGCAAATTTTCTACCATTTTCGGAAAAAGGAGCAAAGTCCTTTTTAAAATTTCAAACGTCGAAATTTGGAAAAATGTCGCCAATTTTCAAAAAAACACACTGTTAAGACGTTTGAATATTGGACATTCATAGAAATGGCCGGAAGAGTGTTCCCGAATAATTTTTTTTCGCAAATTTTCTACCATTTTCGGAAAAGGAGCAAAGTCCTTTTTAAAATTTCAAACGTCGAAATTTGGAAAAATGTCGCCAATTTTCAAAAAAACTCACTGTTAAGACTGTTGAATATTGGACATTCATAGAAATGGCCGAAAGAGTGTTCCCCAATAATGTTTTTTCGCCCATCTCGTACAATTTTCGGAAAAAGGAGCAAAGTCCTTTTTAAAATTTCAAAAGTCGAAATTTGGAAGAATGTCGCCTATTGTCAAAAAAAACACACTTTTGAATATTGGACATTTATAGGAATGGTCGGTATAGTGTTCCCCAATAATTTTTTTCGCAAGTTTTCTACCATTTTCGGAAAAAGGAGCAAAGTCCTTTTTAAAATTTCAAAAGTCGAAATTTGGAAGAATGTCGCCTATTGTCAAAAAAAACACACTTTTGAATATTGGACATTAATAGGAATGGCCGGAAGAGTGTTCCCCAATAATGTTTTTTCGCCCATCTTCTACAATTTTCGGAAAAAGGAGCAAAGTCCTTTTTAAAATTTCAAAAGTCGAAATTTGGAAGAATGTCGCCTATTGTCAAAAAAACACACTTTTGAATATTGGATATTCATAGGAATGGCCGGAATAGTGTTCCCCAATAATTTTTTTTTGCAAATTTTGTACCATTTTCGGAAAAAGGAGCAAAGTCCTTTCTCAAATTTCAAAAGTTGAAATATGGAAAAATGTCGCCAATTTTCAAAAAAAACACACTGTTAAGACTTTTGAATATTGGACATTCATAAAAATGGCCGGAATAGTGTTCCCCAATAATGTTTTTTTGCCCATCTCCTACAATTTTCGGAAAAAGGAGCACAGTCCTCTTTAAAATTTCAAAAGCCGAAATTTGGAAGAATGTCGCCTATTGTCAAAAAAACACACTTTTGAATATTGGACATTCATAGTAATGGCCGGAAGAGTGTTCCCCAATAATTTTTTTTCCCAAATTTTCTACAATTTCGGAAAAAGGAGCAAAGTCCTTTTTAATATTTCAAAAGTCGAAATTTGGAAGAATGTCGCCTATTGTCAAAAAAACACACTTTTGAATATTGGACATTCATAGGAATGGCCGGAAGAGTGTTCCCCAATTATTTTTTTTCGCAAATTTTCTACCATTTTCGGAAAAAGGAGCAAAGTCCTTTTTAAAATTTCAAAAGTCGAAATTTGGAAGAATGTCGCCTATTGTCAAAAAAACACACTTTTGAATATTTGACATTCATAGGAATGGCCGGAATAGTGTTCCGCAATAATTTTTTTCGCAAATTTTCTACCATTTTCGGAAAAAGGAGCAAAGTCGTTTAAAATTTCAAAAGTCGAAATTTGGAAGAATGTCGCCTATTGTCAAAAAAACACACTTTTGAATATTGGAGATTCATAGGAATGGCCGGAATAGTGTTCCCCAATAATTTTTTTCCCCAAATTTTCTACCATTTTCGGAAAAAGGAGCAAAGTCCTTTTTAAAATTTCAAAAGTTGAAATTTGGAAAAATGTCGCCAATTTTCAAAAAAACACACTGTTGCGACTTTTGAATATTGGACATTCATAGGAATGCCCGGAATAGTATTCCCAAATAATTTTTTTTTGCAAATTTTCTACCATTTTCGGAAAAAGGAGCAAAGTCCTTTTTAAAATTTCAAACGTCGAAATTTGGAAAAATGTCGCCAATTTTCAAAAAATTTCACTGTTAAGACAGTTGAATATTGGACATTCATAGAAATAGCCGAAAGAGTGTTCCCCACTAATGTTTTTTCGCCCATCTCGTACAATTTTCGGAAAAAGGAGCAAAGTCCTTTTTAAAATTTCAAAAGTCGAAATTTGGAAGAATGTCGCCTATTGTCAAAAAAACACACTTTTGAATATTGGACATTCATAGGAATGGCCGGTATAGTGTTCCCCAATAATTTTTTTCGCAAGTTTTCTACCATTTTCGGAAAAAGGAGCAAAGTCCTTTTTAAAATTTCAAAAGTCGAAAATTGGAAAAATGTCGCCAATTTTCAAAAAAACTCACTGTTAAGACTGTTGAATATTGGACATTCATAGAAAAGGCCGGAAGAGTGTTCCCCAATAATGTTTTTTCGCCCAGCTCGTACAATTTTCGGAAAAAGGAGCAAAAACCTTTTTAAAATTTTAAAAGTCGGAATTTGGAAGAATGTCGCCTATTGTCAAAAAAAAACACACTTTTGAATATTGGACATTCATAGGAATGGCCGGAATAGTGTTCCCCAATAATTTTTTTTCGCAAATTTTCTACCATTTTCGGAAAAAGGAGCAAAGTCCTTTTTAAAATTTCAAAAGTCGAAATTTGGAAGAATGTCGCCTATTGTCAAAAAAACACACTTCTGAATATTGGATATTCATAGGAATGGCCGGAATAGTGTTCCCCAATAATTTTTTTTCGCAAATTTTCTACCATTTTCGGAAAAAGGAGCAAAGTCCTTTTAAAATTTCAAAAGTCGAAATTTGGAAAAATGTCGCCTATTGTCAAAAAAACACACTTTTGAATATTGGACATTCATAGGAATGGCCGGAATAGTGTTCCCCAATAATTTTTTTTCGCAAATTTTCTACCATTTTCGGAAAAAGGAGCAAAGTCCTTTTTAAAATTTCAAAAGTCGAAATTTGGAAGAATGTCGCCTATTGTCAAAAAACACACTTTTGAATATTGGATATTCATAGAAATGGCCGGAATAGTGTTCCCCAATAATTTTTTTTCGCAAATTTTCTACCATTTTCGGAAAAAGGAGCAAAGTCCTTTTTAAAATTTCAAAAGTCGAAATTTGGAAGAATGTCGCCTATTGTCAAAAAACACACTTTTGAATATTGGACATTCATAGAAATGGCCGGAAGAGTGTTCCCCAATAATTTTTTTTCGCAAATTTTCTACCATTTTCGGAAAAAGGAGCAAAGTCCTTTTCAAAATTTCAAAAGTCGAAATTTGGAAGAATGTCGCCTATTGTCAAAAAACACACTTTTGAATATTGGACATTCATAGAAATGGCCGGAAGAGTGTTCCCCAATAATTTTTTTTCGCAAATTTTCTACCATTTTCGGAAAAAGGAGCAAAGTCCTTTTCAAAATTTCAAAAGTCGAAATTTGGAAGAATGTCGCCTATTGTCAAAAAAACACACTTTTGAATATTGGACATTCATAGGAATGGCCGGAATAGTGTTCCCCATTAATTTTTTTTGCAAATTTTCTACCATTTTCGGAAAAAGGAGCAAAGTCCTTTCTAAAATTTCAAAAGTTGAAATTTGGAAAAATGTCGCCAATTTTCAAAAAAAAACACACTGTTAAGACTTTTGAATATTGGACATTCATAAAAATTGCCGGAAGAGTGTACCCCAATAATGTTTTTTCGCCCATATCGTACAATTTTCGGAAAAAGGAGCAAAGTCATTTTTAAAATTTCAAAAGTCGAAATTTGGAAGAATGTCGCCTATTGTCAAAAAAAACACTTTTGAATATTGGACATTAATAGGAATGGCCGGAAGAGTGTTCCCCAATAATGTTTTTTCGCCCATCTCCTACAATTTTCGGAAAAAGGAGCAAAGTCCTTTTTAAAATTTCAAAAGTCGAAATATGGAAGAATGTCGCCTATTGTCAAAAAAACACACTTTTGAATATTGGACATTCATAGGAATGCCCGGAATAGTATTCCCAAATAATTTTTTTTTGCAAATTTTCTACCATTTTCGGAAAAAGGAGCAAAGTCCTTTTTAAAATTTCAAACGTCGAAATTTGGAAAAATGTCGCCAATTTTCAAAAAATTTCACTGTTAAGACTGTTGAATATTGGACATTCATAGAAATAGCCGAAAGAGTGTTCCCCACTAATGTTTTTTCGCCCATCTCGTACAATTTTCGGAAAAAGGAGCAAAGTCCTTTTTAAAATTTCAAAAGTCGAAATTTGGAAGAATGTCGCCTATTGTCAAAAAAACACACTTTTGAATATTGGACATTCATAGGAATGGCCGGTATAGTGTTCCCCAATAATTTTTTTCGCAAGTTTTCTACCATTTTCGGAAAAAGGAGCAAAGTCCTTTTTAAAATTTCAAAAGTCGAAATTTGGAAAAATGTCGCCAATTTTCAAAAAAACTCACTGTTAAGACTGTTGAATATTGGACATTCATAGAAAAGGCCGGAAGAGTGTTCCCCAATAATGTTTTTTCGCCCAGCTCGTACAATTTTCGGAAAAAGGAGCAAAAACCTTTTTAAAATTTCAAAAGTCGGAATTTGGAAGAATGTCGCCTATTGTCAAAAAAACACACTTTTGAATATTGGACATTCATAGGAATGGCCGGAATAGTGTTCCCCAATAATTTTTTTTCGCAAATTTTCTACCATTTTCGGAAAAAGGAGCAAAGTCCTTTTTAAAATTTCAAAAGTCGAAATTTGGAAGAATGTCGCCTATTGTCAAAAAAACACACTTCTGAATATTGGATATTCATAGGAATGGCCGGAATAGTGTTCCCCAATAATTTTTTTTCGCAAATTTTCTACCATTTTCGGAAAAAGGAGCAAAGTCCTTTTTAAAATTTCAAAAGTTGAAATTTGGAAAAATGTCGCCTATTGTCAAAAAAACACACTTTTGAATATTGGACATTCATAGGAATGGCCGGAATAGTGTTCTTCAGTAATTTTTTTTCGCAAATTTTCTACCATTTTCGGAAAAAGGAGCAAAAACCTTTTTAAAATTTCAAAAGTCGGAATTTGGAAGAATGTCGCCTATTGTCAAAAAAACACACTTTTGAATATTGGACATTCATAGGAATGGCCGGAATAGTGTTCCCCAATAATTTTTTTTCGCAAATTTTCTACCATTTTCGGAAAAAGGAGCAAAGTCCTTTTTAAAATTTCAAAAGTCGAAATTTGGAAGAATGTCGCCTATTGTCAAAAAAACACACTTCTGAATATTGGATATTCATAGGAATGGCCGGAATAGTGTTCCCCAATAATTTTTTTTCGCAAATTTTCTACCATTTTCGGAAAAAGGAGCAAAGTCCTTTTTAAAATTTCAAAAGTTGAAATTTGGAAAAATGTCGCCTATTGTCAAAAAAACACACTTTTGAATATTGGACATTCATAGGAATGGCCGGAATAGTGTTCCCCAATAATTTTTTTTCGCAAATTTTCTACCATTTTCGGAAAAAGGAGCAAAGTCCTTTTTAAAATTTCAAACGTCGAAATTTGGAAGAATGTCGCCTATTGTCAAAAAACACACTTTTGAATATTGGATATTCATAGAAATGGCCGGAATAGTGTTCCCCAATAATTTTTTTTCGCAAATTTTCTACCATTTTCGGAAAAAGGAGCAAAGTCCTTTTTAAAATTTCAAAAGTCGAAATTTGGAAGAATGTCGCCTATTGTCAAAAAACACACTTTTGAATATTGGACATTCATAGAAATGGCCGGAAGAGTGTTCCCCAATAATTTTTTTTCGCAAATTTTCTACCATTTTCGGAAAAAGGAGCAAAGTCCTTTTCAAAATTTCAAAAGTCGAAATTTGGAAGAATGTCGCCTATTGTCAAAAAAACACACTTTTGAATATTGGACATTCATAGGAATGGCCGGAATAGTGTTCCCCAATAATTTTTTTCCCCAAATTTTCTACCATTTCCGGAAAAAGGAGCAAAGTCCTTTCTAAAATTTCAAAAGTTGAAATTTGGAAATATGTCGCCAATTTTCAAAAAAAAACACACTGTTAAGACTTTTGAATATTGGACATTCATAAAAATTGCCGGAAGAGTGTACCCCAATAATGTTTTTTCGCCCATATCGTACAATTTTCGGAAAAAGGAGCAAAGTCATTTTTAAAATTTCAAAAGTCGAAATTTGGAAGAATGTCGCCTATTGTCAAAAAAAAACACTTTTGAATATTGGACATTAATAGGAATGGCCGGAAGAGTGTTCCCCAATAATGTTTTTTCGCCCATCTCCTACAATTTTCGGAAAAAGGAGCAAAGTCCTTTTTAAAATTTCAAAAGTCGAAATATGGAAGAATGTCGCCTATTGTCAAAAAAACACACTTTTGAATATTGGACATTCATAGGAATGGCCGGAATAGTGTTCCCCAATAATTTTTTTCGCAAATTTTCTACCATTTTCGGAAAAAGGAGCAAAGTCCTTTTTAAAATTTCAAACGTCGAAATTTGGAAAAATGTCGCCAATTTTCAAAAAAACTCACTGTTAAGACTGTTGAATATTGGACATTCATAGAAATGGCCGAAAGAGTGTTCCCCAATAATGTTTTTTCGCCCATCTCGTACAATTTTCGGAAAAAGGAGCAAAGTCCTTTTTAAAATTTCAAAAGTCGAAATTTGGAAAAATGTCGCCTATTGTCAAAAAAACACACTTTTGAATATTAGATATTCATAGGAATGGCCGGAATAGTGTTCCCCAATAATTTTTTTTCGCAAATTTTTTACCATTTTCGGAAAAAGGAGCAAAGTTCTTTTTAAAATTTCAAAAGTCGAAATTTGGAAGAATGTCGCCTATTGTCAAAAAAAAACACACTTTTGAATATTGGACATTCATAGGAATGGCCGGAATAGTGTTCCCCAATAATTCTTTTTCGCAAATTTTCTACCATTTTCGGAAAAAAGAGCAAAGTCCTTTTTAAAATTTCAAAAGTCGAAATTTGGAAGAATGTCGCCTATTTTCAAAAAAACACATTGTTGCGACTTTTGAATATTGAACATTCATAGGAATGACCGGAATAGTATTCCCCAATAATTTTTTTTCGCAAATTTTCTACCATTTTCGGAAAAAGGAGCAAAGTCCTTTTTAAAATTTCAAAAGTCGAAATTTGGAAGAATGTCGCTTATTGTCAAAAAAACACACTTTTGCGACTTTTGAATATTGGACATTCATAGGAATGGCCGGAATAGTGTTCCCCAATAATATTTTTTCGCAAATTTTCTACTATTTTCGGAAAAAGGAGCAAAGTCCTTTTTAAAATTTCAAAAGTCGAAATTTGGAAGAATGTCGCCGATTGTCAAAAAAACACACTTTTGAATATTGGACATTCGTAGGAATGGCCGGAAGAGTGTTTCCCAATAATGTTTTTTCGCCCAGCTCGTACAATTTTCGGAAAAAGGAGCAAAGTCTTTTTTAAAATTTCAAAAGTCGGAATTTGGAAGAATGTCGCCTATTTTCAAAAAAACACACTGTTGCGACTTTTGAATATGCGACATTCATAGGAATGGCCGGAGTAGTGTTCCCCAATAATTTTTTTTCGCAAATTTTCTACCATTTTCGGAAAAAGGAGCAAAGTCCTTTTTAAAATTTCAAAAGTCGAAATTTGGAAGAATGTCGCCTATTTTCAAAAAAAACACACTGTTGCGACTTTTGAATATTGGACATTCATAGGAATGGCCGGAATAGTGTTCCCCAATAATTTTTTTTCGCAAATTTTCTACCATTTTCGGAAAAAGGAGCAAAATCCTTTTTAAAATTTCAAAAGTCGAAATTTGGAAGAATGTCGCCTATTTTCAAAAAAACACACTGTTGCGACTTTTGAATATTGGACATTCATAGGAATGGCCGGAATAGTGTTCGCCAATAATTTTTTTTCGCAAATTTTCTACCATTTTCGGAAAAAGGAGCAAAGTCCTTTTTAAAATTTCAAACGTCGAAATTTGGAAAAATGTCGCCAATTTTCAAAAAAACACACTTTTGAATATTGGACATTCATAGGAATGGCCGGAATAGTGTTCCCCAATAATTTTTTTTCGCAAATTTTCTACCATTTTCGGAAAAAGGAGCAAAGTCCTTTTTAAAATTTCAAAAGTCGAAATTTGGAAGAATGTCGCCTATTTTCAAAAAAACACACTGTTGCGACTTTTGAATATTGGACATTCATAGGAATGGCCGGAATAGTGTTCCCCAATAATTTTTTTTCGCAAATTTTCTACCATTTTCGGAAAAAGGAGCAAAATCCTTTTTAAAATTTCAAAAGTCGAAATTTGGAAGAATGTCGCCTATTTTCAAAAAAACACACTGTTGCGACTTTTGAATATTGGACATTCATAGGAATGGCCGGAATAGTGTTCCCCAATAATTTTTTTTCGCAAATTTTCTACCATTTTCGGAAAAAGGAGCAAAATCCTTTTTAAAATTTCAAAAGTCGAAATTTGGAAGAATGTCGCCTATTTTCAAAAAAACACACTGTTGCGACTTTTGAATATTGGGCATTCATAGGAATGGCCGGAAGAGTGTTCCCCAATAATGCTTTTTCGCCCAGCTCGTACAATTTTCGGAAAAAGGAGCAAAGTCCTTTTCAAAATTTCAAAAGTCGGAATTTGGAAGAATGTCGCCTATTGTCAAAAAAACACACTTTTGAATATTGGACATTCATAGGAATGGCCGGAATAGTGTTCCCCAATAATTTTTTCCCCCAAATTTTCTACCATTTCCGGAAAAAGGAGCAAAGTCCTTTCTAAAATTTCAAAAGTTGAAATTTGGAAAAATGTCGCCAATTTTCAAAAAAAAAACACACTGTTTAGACTTTTGAATATTGGACATTCATACAAATGGCCGGAAGAGTGTACCCCAATAATGTTTTTTCGCCCATATCGTACAATTTTCGGAAAAAGGAGCAAAGTCATTTTTAAAATTTCAAAAGTCGAAATTTGGAAGAATGTCGCCTATTGTCAAAAAACACACTTTTGAATATTGGACATTAATAGGAATGGCCGGAAGAGTGTTCCCCAATAATGTTTTTTCGCCCATCTCCTACAATTTTCGGAAAAAGGAGCAAAGTCCTTTTTAAAATTTCAAAAGTCGAAATATGGAAGAATGTCGCCTATTGTCAAAAAAACACACTTTTGAATATTGGACATTCATAGGAATGGCCGGAATAGTGTTCCCCAATAATTTTTTTCGCAAATTTTCTACCATTTTCGGAAAAAGGAGCAAAGTCCTTTTTAAAATTTCAAACGTCGAAATTTGGAAAAATGTCGCCAATTTTCAAAAAAACTCACTGTTAAGACTGTTGAATATTGGACATTCATAGAAATGGCCGAAAGAGTGTTCCCCAATAATGTTTTTTCGCCCATCTCGTACAATTTTCGGAAAAAGGAGCAAAGTCCTTTTTAAAATTTCAAAAGTCGAAATTTGGAAGAATGTCGCCTATTGTCAAAAAAACACACTTTTGAATATTAGATATTCATAGGAATGGCCGGAATAGTGTTCCCCAATAATTTTTTTTTCCCAAATTTTTTACCATTTTCGGAAAAAGGAGCAAAGTCCGTTTTAAAATTTCAAAAGTCGAAATTTGGAAGAATGTCGCCTATTGTCAAAAAAAACACACTTTTGAATATTGGACATTCATAGGAATGGCCGGAATAGTGTTCCCCAATAATTCTTTTTCGCAAATTTTTTACCATTTTCGGAAAAAAGAGCAAAGTCCTTTTTAAAATTTCAAAAGTCGAAATTTGGAAGAATGTCGCCTATTTTCAAAAAAACACACTTTTGCTACTTTTGAATATTGAACATTCATAGGAATGGCCGGAATAGTGTTCCCCAATAATTTTTTTTCGCAAATTTTCTACCATTTTCGGAAAAAGGAGCAAAGTCCTTTTTAAAATTTCAAAAGTCGAAATTTGGAAGAATGTCGCCGATTGTCAAAAAAACACACTTTTGAATATTGGACATTCATAGGAATGGCCGGAAGAGTGTTTCCCAATAATGTTTTTTCGCCCAGCTCGTACAATTTTCGGAAAAAGGAGCAAAGTCTTTTTTAAAATTTCAAAAGTCGGAATTTGGAAGAATGTCGCCTATTTTCAAAAAAACACACTGTTGCGACTTTTGAATATTGGACATTCATAGGAATGGCCGGAATAGTGTTCCCCAATAATTTTTTTTCGCAAATTTTCTACCATTTTCGGAAAAAGGAGCAAAGTCCTTTTTAAAATTTCAAAAGTCGAAATTTGGAAGAATGTCGCCTATTTTCAAAAAAACACACTGTTGCGACTTTTGAATATTGGACATTCATAGGAATGGCCGGAATAGTGTTCCCCAATAATTTTTTTTCGCAAATTTTCTACCATTTTCGGAAAAAGGAGCAAAATCCTTTTTAAAATTTCAAAAGTCGAAATTTGGAAGAATGTCGCCTATTTTCAAAAAAACACACTGTTGCGACTTTTGAATATTGGGCATTCATAGGAATGGCCGGAATAGTGTTCCGCAATAATTTTTTTCGCAAATTTTCTACCATTTTCGGAAAAAGGAGCAAAGTCCTTTTTAAAATTTCAAAAGTCGAAATTTGGAAGAATGTCGCCTATTGTCAAAAAAACACACTTTTGAATATTGGACATTCATAGGAATGGCCGGAATAGTGTTCCCCAATAATTTTTTTTCGCAAACTTTCTACCATTTTCGGAAAAAGGAGCAAAGTCCTTTTTAAAATTTCAAAAGTCGAAATTTGGAAGAATGTCGCCTATTGTCAAAAAAAACACACTTTTGAATATTGGACATTCATAGGAATGGCCGGAATAGTGTTCCGCAATAATTTTTTTCGCAAATTTTCTACCATTTTCGGAAAAAGGAGCAAAGTCCTTTTTAAAATTTCAAAAGTCGAAATTTGGAAGAATGTCGCTTATTGTAAAAAAAACACACTTTTGATATTTGGACATTCATAGGAATGGCCGGAATAGTGTTCCCCAATAATTTTTTTTCGCAAATTTTCTACCATTTTCGGAAAAAGGAGCAAAGTCCTTTTTAAAATTTCAAAAGTCGAAATTTGGAAGAATGTCGCCTATTGTCAAAAAAACACACTTTTGAATATTGGATATTCATAGGAATGGCCGGAATAGCGGTCCCCAATAATTTTTTTTCCCAAATTTTCTACCATTTTCGGAAAAAGGAGCAAAGTCCTTTTTAAAATTTCAAAAGTCGAAATTTGGAAGAATGTCGCCTATTGTCAAAAAAACACACTTTTGAATATTGGACATTCATAGAAATGGCCGGAAGAGTGTTCCCCAATAATTTTTTTTCGCAAATTTTCTACCATTTTCGGAAAAAGGAGCAAAGTCCTTTTTAAAATTTCAAAAGTCGAAATTTGGAAAAATGTCGCCTATTGTCAAAAAAACACACTTTTGAATATTGGACATTCATAGGAATGGCCGGAATAGTGTTCCCCAATAATTTTTTTCGCAAGTTTTCTACCATTTTCGGAAAAAGGAGCAAAGT
Organism: Epicampocera succincta; assembly: GCA_932526305.1. Lineage (NCBI taxonomy): Eukaryota > Metazoa > Arthropoda > Insecta > Diptera > Tachinidae > Epicampocera > Epicampocera succincta. The sequence continues at coordinate 25,851,036 of OW052038.1, read as the reverse complement.
CCTTTTTAATATTTCAAAAGTCGAAATTTGGAAGAATGTCGCCTATTGTCAAAAAAACACACTTTTGAATATTGGACATTCATAGGAATGGCCGGAATAGTGTTCCCCAATAATTTTTTTTCGCAAATTTTCTACCATTTTCGGAAAAAGGAGCAAAGTCCTTTTTAAAATTTCAAAAGTCGAAATTTGGAAGAATGTCGCCTATTGTCAAAAAAAAACACACTTTTGAATATTGGACATTCATAGGAAAGGCCGGAATAGTGTTCCGCAATAATTTTTTTCGCAAATTTTCTACCATTTTCGGAAAAAGGAGCAAAGTCCTTTTTAAAATTTCAAAAGTCGAAATTTTGAAAAATGTCGCCTATTTTCAAAAAAACACACTTAAGAATATTGGACATTCATAGGGATGGCCGGAAAAGTGTTCCCAAATAATGTTTTTTCGCCAATCTCCTACCATTTTCGAAAAAAGGAGCAAAGTCCTTTTTAAAATTTCAAAAGTCGAAATTTGGAAAAATGTCGCCTATTGTCAAAAAAACACACTTTTGAATATTGGACATTCATAGGGATGGCCTTCCGGCCAAATAATTTGTTTTTTCCCATCTCCTACCATTTTCGGAAAAAGGAGCAAAGTCCTTTTTAAAATTTCAAAAGCCGAAATTTGGAAAAATGTCGCCTATTTTCAAAAAAACACACTGTTGCGACTTTTGAACGTTGGACATTCATAGGAATGGCCGGAATAGTGTTCCCCAATAATTTTTTTTCGCAAATTTTCTACCATTTTCAGAAAAAGGGACAAAGTCCTTTTTAAAATTTCAAAAGTCGAAATTTGGAAAAATGTCGCCTATTTTCAAAAAAACATACTTTTGAATATTGGACATTCATAGAAATGGTCGGAAGAGTGTTCCTCAATAATGTTTTTTTTCGCAAATTTTCTACCATTTTCGGAAAAAGGAGCAAAGTCCTTTTTAAAATTTCAAAAGTCGAAATTTGGAAGAATGTCGCCTATTGTCAAAAAAAACACACTTTTGAATATTGGACATTCATAGGAATGGCCGGAATAGTGTTCCCCAATAATTTTTTTTCGCAAATTTTCTACCATTTTCGGAAAAAGGAGCAAAGTCCTTTTTAAAATTTCAAAAGTCGAAATTTGGAAGAATGTCGCCTATTTTCAAAAAAACACACTGTTGCGACTTTTGAATATTGGACATTCATAGGAATGGCCGGAATAGTGTTCCCCAATAATTTTTTTTCGCAAATTTTCTACCATTTTCGGAAAAAGGAGCAAAATCCTTTTTAAAATTTCAAAAGTCGAAATTTGGAAGAATGTCGCCTATTTTCAAAAAAACACACTGTTGCGACTTTTGAATATTGGGCATTCATAGGAATGGCCGGAATAGTGTTCCGCAATAATTTTTTTCGCAAATTTTCTACCATTTTCGGAAAAAGGAGCAAAGTCCTTTTTAAAATTTCAAAAGTCGAAATTTGGAAGAATGTCGCCTATTGTCAAAAAAACACACTTTTGAATATTGGACATTCATAGGAATGGCCGGAATAGTGTTCCCCAATAATTTTTTTTCGCAAACTTTCTACCATTTTCGGAAAAAGGAGCAAAGTCCTTTTTAAAATTTCAAAAGTCGAAATTTGGAAGAATGTCGCCTATTGTCAAAAAAACACACTTTTGAATATTGGACATTCATAGGAATGGCCGGAATAGTGTTCCGCAATAATTTTTTTCGCAAATTTTCTACCATTTTCGGAAAAAGGAGCAAAGTCCTTTTTAAAATTTCAAAAGTCGAAATTTGGAAGAATGTCGCTTATTGTGAAAAAAACACACTTTTGATATTTGGACATTCATAGGAATGGCCGGAATAGTGTTCCCCAATAATTTTTTTTCGCAAATTTTCTACCATTTTCGGAAAAAGGAGCAAAGTCCTTTTTAAAATTTCAAAAGTCGAAATTTGGAAGAATGTCGCCTATTGTCAAAAAAACACACTTTTGAATATTGGATATTCATAGGAATAGCCGGAATAGTGGTCCCCAATAATTTTTTTTCCCAAATTTTCTACCATTTTCGGAAAAAGGAGCAAAGTCCTTTTTAAAATTTCAAAAGTCGAAATTTGGAAGAATGTCGCCTATTGTCAAAAAAACACACTTTTGAATATTGGACATTCATAGAAATGGCCGGAAGAGTGTTCCCCAATAATTTTTTTTCGCAAATTTTCTACCATTTTCGGAAAAAGGAGCAAAGTCCTTTTTAAAATTTCAAAAGTCGAAATTTGGAAAAATGTCGCCTATTGTCAAAAAAACACACTTTTGAATATTGGACATTCATAGGAATGGCCGGAATAGTGTTCCCCAATAATTTTTTTCGCAAGTTTTCTACCATTTTCGGAAAAAGGAGCAAAGTCCTTTTTAATATTTCAAAAGTCGAAATTTGGAAGAATGTCGCCTATTGTCAAAAAAACACACTTTTGAATATTGGACATTCATAGGAATGGCCGGAATAGTGTTCCCCAATAATTTTTTTTCGCAAATTTTCTACCATTTTCGGAAAAAGGAGCAAAGTCCTTTTTAAAATTTCAAAAGTCGAAATTTGGAAGAATGTCGCCTATTGTCAAAAAAAAACACACTTTTGAATATTGGACATTCATAGGAATGGCCGGAATAGTGTTCCGCAATAATTTTTTTCGCAAATTTTCTACCATTTTCGGAAAAAGGAGCAAAGTCCTTTTTAAAATTTCAAAAGTCGAAATTTTGAAAAATGTCGCCTATTTTCAAAAAAACACACTTAAGAATATTGGACATTCATAGGGATGGCCGGAAAAGTGTTCCCAAATAATGTTTTTTCGCCAATCTCCTACCATTTTCGAAAAAAGGAGCAAAGTCCTTTTTAAAATTTCAAAAGTCGAAATTTGGAAAAATGTCGCCTATTGTCAAAAAAACACACTTTTGAATATTGGACATTCATAGGGATGGCCTTCCGGCCAAATAATTTGTTTTTTCCCATCTCCTACCATTTTCGGAAAAAGGAGCAAAGTCCTTTTTAAAATTTCAAAAGCCGAAATTTGGAAAAATGTCGCCTATTTTCAAAAAAACACACTGTTGCGACTTTTGAACGTTGGACATTCATAGGAATGGCCGGAATAGTGTTCCCCAATAATTTTTTTTCGCAAATTTTCTACCATTTTCAGAAAAAGGGACAAAGTCCTTTTTAAAATTTCAAAAGTCGAAATTTGGAAAAATGTCGCCTATTTTCAAAAAAACATACTTTTGAATATTGGACATTCATAGAAATGGTCGGAAGAGTGTTCCTCAATAATGTTTTTTTTCGCAAATTTTCTACCATTTTCGGAAAAAGGAGCAAAGTCCTTTTTAAAATTTCAAAAGTCGAAATTTGGAAGAATGTCGCCTATTGTCAAAAAAAACACACTTTTGAATATTGGACATTCATAGGGATGGCCTTCCGGCCAAATAATTTGTTTTTTCCCATCTCCTACCATTTTCGGAAAAAGGAGCAAAGTCCTTTTTAAAATTTCAAAAGCCGAAATTTGGAAAAATGTCGCCTATTTTCAAAAAAACACACTGTTGCGACTTTTGAATATTGGACATTCATAGGAATGGCCGGAATAGTGTTCCCCAATAATTTTTTTTCGCAAATTTTCTACCATTTTCGGAAAAAGGAGCAAAATCCTTTTTAAAATTTCAAAAGTCGAAATTTGGAAGAATGTCGCCTATTTTCAAAAAAACACACTGTTGCGACTTTTGAATATTGGGCATTCATAGGAATGGCCGGAATAGTGTTCCGCAATAATTTTTTTCGCAAATTTTCTACCATTTTCGGAAAAAGGAGCAAAGTCCTTTTTAAAATTTCAAAAGTCGAAATTTGGAAGAATGTCGCCTATTGTCAAAAAAACACACTTTTGAATATTGGACATTCATAGGAATGGCCGGAATAGTGTTCCCCAATAATTTTTTTTCGCAAACTTTCTACCATTTTCGGAAAAAGGAGCAAAGTCCTTTTTAAAATTTCAAAAGTCGAAATTTGGAAGAATGTCGCCTATTGTCAAAAAAAACACACTTTTGAATATTGGACATTCATAGGAATGGCCGGAATAGTGTTCCGCAATAATTTTTTTTCGCAAATTTTCAACCATTTTCGGAAAAAGGAGCAAAGTCCTTTTTAAAATTTCAAAAGTCGAAATTTGGAAGAATGTCGCTTATTGTAAAAAAAACACACTTTTGATATTTGGACATTCATAGGAATGGCCGGAATAGTGTTCCCCAATAATTTTTTTTCGCAAATTTTCTACCATTTTCGGAAAAAGGAGCAAAGTCCTTTTTAAAATTTCAAAAGTCGAAATTTGGAAGAATGTCGCCTATTGTCAAAAAAACACACTTTTGAATATTGGATATTCATAGGAATGGCCGGAATAGCGGTCCCCAATAATTTTTTTTCCCAAATTTTCTACCATTTTCGGAAAAAGGAGCAAAGTCCTTTTTAAAATTTCAAAAGTCGAAATTTGGAAGAATGTCGCCTATTGTCAAAAAAACACACTTTTGAATATTGGACATTCATAGAAATGGCCGGAAGAGTGTTCCCCAATAATTTTTTTTCGCAAATTTTCTACCATTTTCGGAAAAAGGAGCAAAGTCCTTTTTAAAATTTCAAAAGCCGAAATTTGGAAAAATGTCGCCTATTTTCAAAAAAACACACTGTTGCGACTTTTGAATATTGGGCATTCATAGGAATGGCCGGAATAGTGTTCCGCAATAATTTTTTTCGCAAATTTTCTACCATTTTCGGAAAAAGGAGCAAAGTCCTTTTTAAAATTTCAAAAGTCGAAATTTGGAAGAATGTCGCCTATTGTCAAAAAAACACACTTTTGAATATTGGACATTCATAGGAATGGCCGGAATAGTGTTCCCCAATAATTTTTTTTCGCAAACTTTCTACCATTTTCGGAAAAAGGAGCAAAGTCCTTTTTAAAATTTCAAAAGTCGAAATTTGGAAGAATGTCGCCTATTGTCAAAAAAAACAAACTTTTGAATATTGGACATTCATAGGAATGGCCGGAATAGTGTTCCGCAATAATTTTTTTCGCAAATTTTCTACCATTTTCGGAAAAAGGAGCAAAGTCCTTTTTAAAATTTCAAAAGTCGAAATTTGGAAGAATGTCGCTTATTGTAAAAAAAACACACTTTTGATATTTGGACATTCATAGGAATGGCCGGAATAGTGTTCCCCAATAATTTTTTTTCGCAAATTTTCTACCATTTTCGGAAAAAGGAGCAAAGTCCTTTTTAAAATTTCAAAAGTCGAAATTTGGAAGAATGTCGCCTATTGTCAAAAAAACACACTTTTGAATATTGGATATTCATAGGAATGGCCGGAATAGTGTTCCCCAATAATTTTTTTTCCCAAATTTTCTACCATTTTCGGAAAAAGGAGCAAAGTCCTTTTTAAAATTTCAAAAGTCGAAATTTGGAAGAATGTCGCTTATTGTAAAAAAAACACACTTTTGATATTTGGACATTCATAGGAATGGCCGGAATAGTGTTCCCCAATAATTTTTTTTCGCAAATTTTCTACCATTTTCGGAAAAAGGAGCAAAGTCCTTTTTAAAATTTCAAAAGTCGAAATTTGGAAGAATGTCGCTTATTGTAAAAAAAACACACTTTTGATATTTGGACATTCATAGGAATGGCCGGAATAGTGTTCCCCAATAATTTTTTTTCGCAAATTTTCTACCATTTTCGGAAAAAGGAGCAAAGTCCTTTTTAAAATTTCAAAAGTCGAAATTTGGAAGAATGTCGCCTATTGTCAAAAAAACACACTTTTGAATATTGGATATTCATAGGAATGGCCGGAATAGTGTTCCCCAATAATTTTTTTTCCCAAATTTTCTACCATTTTCGGAAAAAGGAGCAAAGTCCTTTTTAAAATTTCAAAAGTCGAAATTTGGAAGAATGTCGCCTATTGTCAAAAAAAACAAACTTTTGAATATTGGACATTCATAGGAATGGCCGGAATAGTGTTCCGCAATAATTTTTTTCGCAAATTTTCTACCATTTTCGGAAAAAGGAGCAAAGTCCTTTTTAAAATTTCAAAAGTCGAAATTTGGAAGAATGTCGCTTATTGTAAAAAAAACACACTTTTGATATTTGGACATTCATAGGAATGGCCGGAATAGTGTTCCCCAATAATTTTTTTTCGCAAATTTTCTACCATTTTCGGAAAAAGGAGCAAAGTCCTTTTTAAAATTTCAAAAGTCGAAATTTGGAAGAATGTCGCCTATTGTCAAAAAAACACACTTTTGAATATTGGATATTCATAGGAATGGCCGGAATAGCGGTCCCCAATAATTTTTTTTCCCAAATTTTCTACCATTTTCGGAAAAAGGAGCAAAGTCCTTTTTAAAATTTCAAAAGTCGAAATTTGGAAAAATGTCGCCTATTGTCAAAAAAACACACTTTTGAATATTGGACATTCATAGGAATGGCCGGAATAGTGTTCCCCAATAATTTTTTTCGCAAGTTTTCTACCATTTTCGGAAAAAGGAGCAAAGTCCTTTTTAATATTTCAAAAGTCGAAATTTGGAAGAATGTCGCCTATTGTCAAAAAAACACACTTTTGAATATTGGACATTCATAGGAATGGCCGGAATAGTGTTCCCCAATAATTTTTTTTCGCAAATTTTCTACCATTTTCGGAAAAAGGAGCAAAGTCCTTTTTAAAATTTCAAAAGTCGAAATTTGGAAAAATGTCGCCTATTGTCAAAAAAACACACTTTTGAATATTGGACATTCATAGGAATGGCCGGAATAGTGTTCCCCAATAATTTTTTTTCGCAAATTTTCTACCATTTTCGGAAAAAGGAGCAAAGTCCTTTTTAAAATTTCAAAAGTCGAAATTTTGAAAAATGTCGCCTATTTTCAAAAAAACACACTTAAGAATATTGGACATTCATAGGGATGGCCGGAAAAGTGTTCCCAAATAATGTTTTTTCGCCAATCTCCTACCATTTTCGAAAAAAGGAGCAAAGTCCTTTTTAAAATTTCAAAAGTCGAAATTTGGAAAAATGTCGCCTATTGTCAAAAAAACACACTTTTGAATATTGGACATTCATAGGGATGGCCTTCCGGCCAAATAATTTGTTTTTTCCCATCTCCTACCATTTTCGGAAAAAGGAGCAAAGTCCTTTTTAAAATTTCAAAAGCCGAAATTTGGAAAAATGTCGCCTATTTTCAAAAAAACACACTGTTGCGACTTTTGAACGTTGGACATTCATAGGAATGGCCGGAATAGTGTTCCCCAATAATTTTTTTTCGCAAATTTTCTACCATTTTCAGAAAAAGGGACAAAGTCCTTTTTAAAATTTCAAAAGTCGAAATTTGGAAAAATGTCGCCTATTTTCAAAAAAACATACTTTTGAATATTGGACATTCATAGAAATGGTCGGAAGAGTGTTCCTCAATAATGTTTTTTTTCGCAAATTTTCTACCATTTTCGGAAAAAGGAGCAAAGTCCTTTTTAAAATTTCAAAAGTCGAAATTTGGAAGAATGTCGCCTATTGTCAAAAAAAACACACTTTTGAATATTGGACATTCATAGGGATGGCCTTCCGGCCAAATAATTTGTTTTTTCCCATCTCCTACCATTTTCGGAAAAAGGAGCAAAGTCCTTTTTAAAATTTCAAAAGTCGAAATTTGGAAAAATGTCGCCTATTTTCAAAAAAACACACTGTTGCGACTTTTGAATATTGGACATTCATAGGAATGGCCGGAATAGTGTTCCCCAATAATTTTTTTTCGCAAATTTTCTACCATTTTCGGAAAAAGGAGCAAAATCCTTTTTAAAATTTCAAAAGTCGAAATTTGGAAGAATGTCGCCTATTTTCAAAAAAACACACTGTTGCGACTTTTGAATATTGGGCATTCATAGGAATGGCCGGAATAGTGTTCCGCAATAATTTTTTTCGCAAATTTTCTACCATTTTCGGAAAAAGGAGCAAAGTCCTTTTTAAAATTTCAAAAGTCGAAATTTGGAAGAATGTCGCCTATTGTCAAAAAAACACACTTTTGAATATTGGACATTCATAGGAATGGCCGGAATAGTGTTCCCCAATAATTTTTTTTCGCAAACTTTCTACCATTTTCGGAAAAAGGAGCAAAGTCCTTTTTAAAATTTCAAAAGTCGAAATTTGGAAGAATGTCGCCTATTGTCAAAAAAAACACACTTTTGAATATTGGACATTCATAGGAATGGCCGGAATAGTGTTCCGCAATAATTTTTTTCGCAAATTTTCTACCATTTTCGGAAAAAGGAGCAAAGTCCTTTTTAAAATTTCAAAAGTCGAAATTTGGAAGAATGTCGCTTATTGTAAAAAAAACACACTTTTGATATTTGGACATTCATAGGAATGGCCGGAATAGTGTTCCCCAATAATTTTTTTTCGCAAATTTTCTACCATTTTCGGAAAAAGGAGCAAAGTCCTTTTTAAAATTTCAAAAGTCGAAATTTGGAAGAATGTCGCCTATTGTCAAAAAAACACACTTTTGAATATTGGATATTCATAGGAATGGCCGGAATAGCGGTCCCCAATAATTTTTTTTCCCAAATTTTCTACCATTTTCGGAAAAAGGAGCAAAGTCCTTTTTAAAATTTCAAAAGTCGAAATTTGGAAGAATGTCGCCTATTGTCAAAAAAACACACTTTTGAATATTGGACATTCATAGAAATGGCCGGAAGAGTGTTCCCCAATAATTTTTTTTCGCAAATTTTCTACCATTTTCGGAAAAAGGAGCAAAGTCCTTTTTAAAATTTCAAAAGTCGAAATTTGGAAAAATGTCGCCTATTGTCAAAAAAACACACTTTTGAATATTGGACATTCATAGGAATGGCCGGTATAGTGTTCCCCAATAATTTTTTTCGCAAGTTTTCTACCATTTTCGGAAAAAGGAGCAAAGTCCTTTTTAATATTTCAAAAGTCGAAATTTGGAAGAATGTCGCCTATTGTCAAAAAAACACACTTTTGAATATTGGACATTCATAGGAATGGCCGGAATAGTGTTCCCCAATAATTTTTTTTCGCAAATTTTCTACCATTTTCGGAAAAAGGAGCAAAGTCCTTTTTAAAATTTCAAAAGTCGAAATTTGGAAGAATGTCGCCTATTGTCAAAAAAAAACACACTTTTGAATATTGGACATTCATAGGAATGGCCGGAATAGTGTTCCGCAATAATTTTTTTCGTAAATTTTCTACCATTTTCGGAAAAAGGAGCAAAGTCCTTTTTAAAATTTCAAAAGTCGAAATTTTGAAAAATGTCGCCTATTTTCAAAAAAACACACTTAAGAATATTGGACATTCATAGGGATGGCCGGAAAAGTGTTCCCATATAATGTTTTTTCGCCAATCTCCTACCATTTTCGAAAAAAGGAGCAAAGTCCTTTTTAAAATTTCAAAAGTCGAAATTTGGAAAAATGTCGCCTATTGTCAAAAAAACACACTTTTGAATATTGGACATTCATAGGAATGGCCGGAATAGTGTTCCCCAATAATTTTTTTCGTAAATTTTCTACCATTTTCGAAAAAAGGAGCAAAGTCCTTTTTAAAATTTCAAAAGTCGAAATTTGGAAGAATGTCGCCTATTGTCAAAAAAAAACACACTTTTGAATATTGGACATTCATAGGAATGGCCGGAATAGTGTTCCGCAATAATTTTTTTCGTAAATTTTCTACCATTTTCGGAAAAAGGAGCAAAGTCCTTTTTAAAATTTCAAAAGTCGAAATTTGGAAAAATGTCGCCTATTTTCAAAAAAACACACTTAAGAATATTGGAGATTCATAGGGATGGCCGGAAAAGTGTTCCCATATAATGTTTTTTCGCCAATCTCCTACCATTTTCGAAAAAAGGAGCAAAGTCCTTTTTAAAATTTCAAAAGCCGAAATTTGGAAAAATGTCGCCTATTTTCAAAAAAACACACTGTTGCGACTTTTGAACGTTGGACATTCATAGGAATGGCCGGAATAGTGTTCCCCAATAATTTTTTTTCGCAAATTTTCTACCATTTTCAGAAAAAGGGACAAAGTCCTTTTTAAAATTTCAAAAGTCGAAATTTGGAAAAATGTTGCCTATTTTCAAAAAAACATACTTTTGAATATTGGACATTCATAGAAATGGTCGGAAGAGTGTTCCTCAATAATGTTTTTTTTCGCAAATTTTCTACCATTTTCGGAAAAAGGAGCAAAGTCCTTTTTAAAATTTCAAAAGTCGAAATTTGGAAAAATGTCGCCTATTTTCAAAAAAACACACTGATGCGACTTTTGAATATTGGACATTCATAGGAATGGCCAGAATAGTGTTCCCCAATAATTTTTTTTCCCAAATTTTCTACCATTTTCGGAAAAAGGAGCAAAGTCCTTTTCAAAATTTCAAAAGTCGAAATTTGGAAGAATGTCGCCTATTTTCAAAAAAACACACTGTTGCGACTTTTGAATATTGGACATTCATAGGAATGGCCGGAATAGTGTTCCCCAATAATTTTTTTTCGCAAATTTTCTACCATTTTCGGAAAAAGGAGCAAAGTCCTTTTTAACATTTCAAAAGTCCAAATTTGGAAAAATATAGCCTATTTTCAAAATAACACACTGTTGCGACTTTTGAATATTGGACATTCATAGGAATGGCCGGAATAGTGTTCCCCAATAATTTTTTTCGCAAATTTTCTACCATTTTCGGAAAAAGGAGCAAAGTCCTCTTTAAAATTTCAAAAGTCGAAATTTGGAAAAATGTCGCCAATTTTTAAAAAAAACTCACTGTTAAGACTGTTGAATATTGCAAATTCATAGAAATGGCCGAAAGAGTGTTCCCCAATAATGTTTTTTCGCCCATCTCGTACAATTTTCGGAAAAAGGAGCAAAGTCCTTTTTAAAATTTCAAAAGTCGAAATTTGGAAGAATGTCGCCTATTGTCAAAAAAACACACTTTTGAATATTGGACATTCATAGGAATGGGCGGAATAGTGTTCCCCAATAATGGTTTTTCGCAAATTTTCTACCATTTTCGGAAAAAGGAGCAAAGTCCTTTTTAAAATTTCAAAAGTCGAAATTTGGAAGAATGTCGCCGATTGTCAAAAAAACACACTTTTGAATATTGGACATTCATAGGAATGGCCGGAATAGTGTTCCCCAATAATTTTTTTTCGCAAATTTTCTACCATTTTCGGAAAAAGGAGCACAGTCCTTTTTAAAATTTCAAAAGTCGAAATTTGGAAGAATGTCGCCTATTGTCAAAAAACACACTTTTGAATATTGGACATTCATAGAAATGGCCGGAAGAGTGTTCCCCAATAATTTTTTTTCGCAAATTTTCTACCATTTTCGGAAAAAGGAGCAAAGTCCTTTTTAAAATTTCAAAAGTCGAAATTTGGAAGAATGTCGCCTATTGTCAAAAAAAACACACTTTTGATATTTGGACATTCATAGGAATGGCCGGAAGAGTGTTCCCCAATAATTTTTTTCGCAAGTTTTCTACCATTTTCGGAAAAAGGAGCAAAGTCCTTTTTAAAATTTCAAAAGTCGAAATTTGGAAGAATGTCGCCTATTGTCAAAAAAACACACTTTTGAATATTGGACATTCATAGTAATGGCCGGAATAGTGTTCCTAAATAATTTTTTTTCGCAAATTTTCTACCATTTTCGGAAAAAGGAGCAAAGTCCTTTCTAATATTTCAAAAGTTGAAATTTGGAAGAATGTCGCCTATTGTCAAAAAAAAACACACTTTTGAATATTGGACATTCATAGGAATGCCCGGAATAGTATTCCCAAATAATTTTTTTTTGCAAATTTTCTACCATTTTCGGAAAAAGGAGCAAAGTCCTTTTTAAAATTTCAAAAGTCGAAATTTGGAAGAATGTCGCCTATTGTCAAAAAAACACACTTTTGAATATTGGACATTCATAGGAATGGCCGGAATAGTGTTCCCCAATAATTTTTTCGCAAATTTTCTACCATTTTCGGAAAAAGGAGCAAAGTCCTTTTTAAAATTTCAGAAGTCGAAATTTGGAAGCATGTCACCTATTTTCAAAAAAACACACTGTTGCGACTTTTGAATATTGGACATTCATAGGAATGGCCGGAATAGTGTTCCGCAATAATTTTTTTCGCAAATTTTCTACCATTTTCGGAAAAAGGAGCAAAGTCCTTTTTAAAATTTCAAAAGTCGAAATTTGGAAGAATGTCGCTTATTGTAAAAAAACCCACTTTTGATATTTGGACATTCATAGGAATGGTCGGAAGAGTGTTCCCCAATAATTTTTTTTCGCCCATCTCGTACAATTTTCGGAAAAAGGAGCAAAGTCCTTTTTAAAATTTCAAAAGTCGAAATTTGGAAGAAAGTCGCCTATTGTCAAAAAACACACTTTTGAATATTGGACATTAATAGGAATGGCCGGAAGAGTGTTCCCCAATAATGTTTTTTCGCCCATCTCGTACAATTTTCGGAAAAAGGAGCAAAGTCCTTTTTAAAATTTCAAAAGTCGAAATTTGGAAGAATGTCGCCTATTGTTAAAAAAACACACTTTTGAATATTGGACATTCATAGAAATGGCCGGAGTAGTGTTCCCCAATAATTTTTTTTCGCAAATTTTCTACCATTTTCGGAAAAAGGAGCAAAGTCCTTTTTAAAATTTCAAAAGTCGAAATTTGGAAAAATGTCGCCAATTTTCAAAAAAACTCACTGTTAAGACTGTTGAATATTGGACATTCATAGAAATGGCCGGAAGAGTGTTCCCCAATAATTTTTTTCGCCCATCTCGTACAATTTTCGGAAAAAGGAGCAAAGTCCTTTTTAAAATTTCAAAAGTCGAAATTTGGAAGAATGTCGCCTATTGTCAAAAAAACACACTTTTGAATATTGGACATTCATAGAAATGGCCGGAAGAGTGTTCCCCAATAATTTTTTTTCGCAAATTTTCTACCATTTTCGGAAAAAGGAGCAAAGTCCTTTTTAAAATTTCAAAAGTCGAAATTTGGAAGAATGTCGCCTATTGTCAAAAAACACACTTTTGAATATTGGACATTCATAGGAATGGCCGGAATAGTGTTCCCCAATAATTTTTTTCGCAAGTTTTCTACCATTTTCGGAAAAAGGAGCAAAGTCCTTTTTAATATTTCAAAAGTCGAAATTTGGAAGAATGTCGCCTATTGTCAAAAAACACACTTTTGAATATTGGACATTCATAGGAATGGCCGCAATAGTGTTCCCCAATAATTTTTTTTCGCAAATTTTCTACTATTTTCGGAAAAAGGAGCAAAGTCCTTTTTAAAATTTCAAAAGTCGAAATTTGGAAGAATGTCACCTATTGTCAAAATAAAACACACTTTTGAATATTGGACATTCATAGGAATGGCCGGAATAGTGTTCCGCAATAATTTTTTTCGCAAATTTTCTACCATTTTCGGAAAAAGGAGCAAAGTCCTTTTTAAAATTTCAAAAGTCGAAATTTGGAAGAATGTCGCCTATTGTCAAAAAAACACACTTTTGAATATTGGACATTTATAGGAATGGCCGGAATAGTGTTCCCCAATAATTTTTTTTCGCAAATTTTCTACCATTTTCGGAAAAAGGAGCAAAGTCCTTTTTAAAATTTCAAAAGTCGAAATTTGGAAGAATGTCGCCTATTTTCAAAAAAACACATTGTTGCGACTTTTGAATATTGGACATTCATAGGAATGGCCGGAATAGTATTCCCCAATAATTTTTTTCGCAAATTTTCTACCATTTTCGGAAAAAGGAGCGAAGTCCTTTTTAAAATTTCAAAAGTCGAAATTTGGAAGAATGTCGCTTATTGTAAAAAAAACCCACTTTTTATATTTGGACATTCATAGGAATGGTCGGAAGAGTGTTCCCCAATAATTTTTTTTCGCCCATCTCGTACAATTTTCGGAAAAAGGAGCAAAGTCCTTTTTAAAATTTCAAAAGTCGAAATTTGGAAAAATGTCGCCTATATTCAAAAAAACATACTTTTGAATATTGGACATTCATAGAAATGGCCGGAGTAGTGTTCCCCAATAATTTTTTTCGCAAATTTTCTACCATTTTCGGAAAAAGGAGCAAAGTCCTTTTTAAAATTTCAAAAGTCGAAATTTGGAAAAATGTCGCCAATTTTAAAAAAAACTCACTGTTAAGACTGTTGAATATTGGACATTCATAGAAATGGCCGGAAGAGTGTTCCCCAATAATGTGTTTCGCCCATCTCGTACAATTTTCGGAAAAAGGAGCAAAGTCCTTTTTAAAATTTCAAAAGTCGAAATTTGGAAGAATGTCGCCTATGGTCAAAAAAAACACTTTTGAATATTGGACATAAATAGGAATGGCCGGAAGAGTGTTCCCCAATAATGTTTTTTCGCCCATCTCGTACAATTTTCGGAAAAAGGAGCAAAGTCCTTTTTAAAATTTCAAAAGTCGAAATTTGGAAGAAAGTCGCTTATTGTCAAAAAAACACACTTTTGATATTTGGACATTCATAGGAATGGCCCGAAGAGTGTTCCCCAATAATGTTTTTTCGCCCATCTCGTACAATTTTCGGAAAAAGGAGCAAAGTCCTTTTTAAAATTTCAAAAGTCGAAATTTGGAAGAATGTCGCCTATTGTCAAAAAAACACACTTTTGAATATTGGACATTCATAAGAATGGCCGGAATAGTGTTCCCCAACAATTTTTTTTTGCAAGTTTTCTACCATTTTCGAAAAAAGGAGCAAAGTCCTTTTTAAAATTTTAAAATTCGAAATTTGGAAAAATGTCGCCTATTGTCAAAAAAACTCACTGTTAAGACTGTTGAATATTGGACATTCATAGAAAAGGCCGGAAGAGTGTTCCTTAATAATGTTTTTTCGCCCATCTAGTAATATTTTCGGAAGAAGGAGCAAAGTCCTTTTTAAAATTTCAAAAGTCGAAATTTGGAAGAATGTCGCCTATTGTCAAAAAAACACACTATTGAATATTGGACATTCATAGGAATGGCCGGAATAGTGTTCCCCAATAATGTTTTTTCGCCAATCTCCTACCATTTTCGGAAAAAGGAGCAAAGTCCTTTTTAAAATTTCAAAAGTCGAAATTTGGAAAAATGTCGCCAATTTCCAAAAAAAAACTCACTGTTAAGACTGTTGAAAATTGGACATTCATAGAAATGGCCGGAAGAGTGTTCCCCAATAATGTTTTTTCGCCCATCTCGTACAATTTTCGGAAAAAGGAGCAAAGTCCTTTTTAAAATTTCAAAAGTCGAAATTTGGAAGACTGTCGCTTATTGTCAAAAAAAAACACACTTTTGATATTTGGACATTCATAGGAATGGCCGGAAGAGTGTTCCCCAATAATGTTTTTTCGCCCATCTCGTACAATTTTCGGAAAAAGGAGCAAAGTCCTTTTTAAAACTTCAAAAGTCGAAATTTGGAAGAATGTCGCCTATTGTCAAAAAACACACTTTTGATATTTGGACATTCATAGGAATGGCCGGAAGAGTGTTCCCCAATAATGTTTTTTCGCCCATCTCGTACAATTTTCGGAAAAAGGAGCAAAGTCCTTTTTAAAATTTCAAAAGTCGAAATTTGGAAGAATGTCGCCTATGGTCAAAAAAAACACTTTTGAATATTGGACATAAATAGGAATGGCCGGAAGAGTGTTCCCCAATAATGTTTTTTCGCCCATCTCGTACAATTTTCGGAAAAAGGAGCAAAGTCCTTTTTAAAATTTCAAAAGTCGAAATTTGGAAGAAAGTCGCTTATTGTCAAAAAAACACACTTTTGATATTTGGACATTCATAGGAATGGCCCGAAGAGTGTTCCCCAATAATGTTTTTTCGCCCATCTCGTACAATTTTCGGAAAAAGGAGCAAAGTCCTTTTTAAAATTTCAAAAGTCGAAATTTGGAAGAATGTCGCCTATTGCCAAAAAAACACACTTTTGAATATTGGACATTCATAGGAATGGCCGGAATAGTGTTCCCCATTAATTTTTTTTGCAAATTTTCTACCATTTTCGGAAAAAGGAGCAAAGTCCTTTTTAAAATTTCAAAAGTCGAAATATGGAAGAATGTCGCCTATTGTCAAAAAAACACACTTTTGAATATTGGACATTCATAGGAATGGCCGGAATAGTGTTCCCCAATAATTTTTTTTCGCAAATTTTCTACCATTTTCAGAAAAAGGAGCAAAGTCCTTTTTATTCTATTATATAAATAAATATTTTTATTTTATTATATAAAATTTCAAAAGTCGAAATTTGGAAGAATGTCGCCTATTGTTCAAAAAACACACTTTTGAATATTGGACATTCATAGAAATGGCCGGAAGAGTGTTCACCAATAATGTTTTTTCGCTTATCTCCTACAATTTTCGGAAAAAGGAGCAAAGTCCTTTTTAAAATTTCAAAAGTCCAAATTTGGAAGAACGTCGCCTATTGTCAAAAAAACCCATTTTTGAATATTGGACATTCATAGGAATGGCCGGAATAGTGTTCCCCAATAATTTTTTTTCGCAAATTTATTACCATTTTCGGAAAAAGGAGCAAAGTCCTTTTTAAAATTTCAAAAGTCGAAATATGGAAGAATGTCGCCTATTGTCAAAAAAACACACTTTTGAATATTGGACATTCATAGGAATGGCCGGAATAGTGTTCCCCAATAATTTTTTTTCGCAAATTTTCTACCATTTTCGGAAAAAGGAGCAAAGTCCTTTTTAAAATTTCAAAAGTCGAAATTTGGAAGAATGTCGCCTATTGTTCAAAAAACACACTTTTGAATATTGGACATTAATAGAAATGGCCGGAAGAGTGTTCACCAATAATGTTTTTTCGCCCATCTCGTACAATTTTCGGAAAAAGGAGCAAAGTCCTTTTTAAAATTT
Organism: Epicampocera succincta; assembly: GCA_932526305.1. Taxonomy (NCBI): domain Eukaryota; kingdom Metazoa; phylum Arthropoda; class Insecta; order Diptera; family Tachinidae; genus Epicampocera; species Epicampocera succincta. Next base: position 25,834,133 of record OW052038.1, on the reverse strand, counting down.
CAAAAGTCGAAATTTGGAAGAATGTCGCCTATTGCCAAAAAAACACACTTTTGAATATTGGACATTCATAGGAATGGCCGGAATAGTGTTCCCCATTAATTTTTTTTGCAAATTTTCTACCATTTTCGGAAAAAGGAGCAAAGTCCTTTTTAAAATTTCAAAAGTCGAAATATGGAAGAATGTCGCCTATTGTCAAAAAAACACACTTTTGAATATTGGACATTCATAGGAATGGCCGGAATAGTGTTCCCCAATAATTTTTTTTCGCAAATTTTCTACCATTTTCGGAAAAAGGAACAAAGTCCTTTTTAAAATTTCAAAAGTCGAAATTTGGAAGAATGTCGCCTATTGTCAAAAAACACACTTTTGAATATTGGACATTCATAGGAATGGCCGGAATAGTTTTCCCCAATAATTTTTTTTCGCAAATTTTCTACCATTTTCGGAAAAAGGAGCAAAGTCCTTTTTAAAATTTCAAAAGTCGAAATTTGGAAGAATGTCGCCTATTGTCAAAAAACACTTTTGAATATTGGACATTCATAGGAATGGCCGGAATAGTGTTCCCCAATAATTTGTTTTCGCAAATTTTCTACCATTTTCGGAAAGAGGAGCAGTCCTTTTTAAAATTTCATAAGTCGAAATTTGGAAGAATGTCGCATATTGTCATAAAAACACACTTTTGAATATTGGACATTCATAGGAATGGCCGGAAGAGTGTTCCCCAATAATTTTTTTTCGCAAATTTTCTACCATTTTCGGAAAAAGGAGCAAAGTCCTTTTTAAAATTTCAAAAGTCGAAATTTGGAAGAATGTCGCCTATTGTCAAAAAACCACACTTTTGAATATTGGACATTCATAGGAATGGCCGGAATAGTGTTCCCCAATAATTTTTTTTCCCAAATTTTCTACCATTTTCGGAAAAAGGAGCAAAGTCCTTTTTAAAATTTCAAAAGTCGAAATTTGGAAGAATGTCGCCTATTGTCAAAAAAACACACTTTTGAATATTGGACATTCATAGGAATGGCCGGAATAGTGTTCCCCAATAATTTTTTTTCGCAAATTTTCTACCATTTTCGGAAAAAGGAGCAAAGTCCTTTTTAAAATTTCAAAAGTCGAAATTTGGAAGAATGTCGCATATTGTCATAAAAACACACTTTTGAATATTGGGCATTCATAGGAATGGCCGGAATAGTGTTCCCCAATAATTTTTTTTCGCAAATTTTCTACCATTTTCGGAAAAAGGAGCAAAGTCCTTTTTAAAATTTCAAAAGTCGAAATTTGGAAGAATGTCGCCTATTGCCAAAAAAACACACTTTTGAATATTGGACATAAATAGGAATGGCCGGAAGAGTGTTCCCCAATAATGTTTTTTCGCCCATCTCGTACAATTTTCGGAAAAAGGAGCAAAGTCCTTTTTAAAATTTCATAAGTCGAAATTTGGAAGAATGTCGCATATTGTCATAAAAACACACTTTTGAATATTGGACATTCATAGGAATGGCCGGAATAGTTTTCCCCAATAATTTTTTTTCGCAAATTTTCTACCATTTTCGGAAAAAGGAGCAAAGTCCTTTTTAAAATTTCAAAAGTCGAAATTTGGAAGAATGTCGCCTATTGTCAAAAAACACTTTTGAATATTGGACATTCATAGGAATGGCCGGAATAGTGTTCCCCAATAATTTGTTTTCGCAAATTTTCTACCATTTTCGGAAAGAGGAGCAGTCCTTTTTAAAATTTCATAAGTCGAAATTTGGAAGAATGTCGCATATTGTCATAAAAACACACTTTTGAATATTGGACATTCATAGGAATGGCCGGAATAGTGTTCCCCAATAATTTTTTTTCCCAAATTTTCTACCATTTTCGGAAAAAGGAGCAAAGTCCTTTTTAAAATTTCAAAAGTCGAAATTTGGAAGAATGTCGCCTATTGTCAAAAAACCACACTTTTGAATATTGGACATTCATAGGAATGGCCGGAATAGTGTTCCCCAATAATTTTTTTTGCCAAATTTTCTACCATTTTCGGAAAAAGGAGCAAAGTCCTTTTTAAAATTTCAAAAGTCGAAATTTGGAAGAATGTCGCCTATTGTCAAAAAAACACACTTTTGAATATTGGACATTCATAGGAATGGCCGGAATAGTGTTCCCCAATAATTTTTTTTCGCAAATTTTCTACCATTTTCGGAAAAAGGAGCAAAGTCCTTTTTAAAATTTCAAAAGTCGAAATTTGGAAGAATGTCGCATATTGTCATAAAAACACACTTTTGAATATTGGACATTCATAGGAATGGCCGGAATAGTGTTCCCCAATAATTTTTTTTCGCAAATTTTCTACCATTTTCGGAAAAAGGAGCAAAGTCCTTTTTAAAATTTCAAAAGTCGAAATTTGGAAGAATGTCGCCTATTGCCAAAAAAACACACTTTTGAATATTGGAAATTCATAGGAATGGCCGGAATAGTGTTCCTCAATAATTTTTTTTCGCAAATTTTCTACCATTTTCGGAAAAAGGAGCAAAGTCCTTTTTAAAATTTCAAAAGTCGAAATTTGGAAGAATGTCGCATATTGTCATAAAAACACACTTTTGAATATTGGACATTCATAGGAATGGCCGGAATAGTGTTCCCCAATAATTTTTTTTCGCAAATTTTCTACCATTTTCGGAAAAAGGAGCAAAGTCCTTTTTAAAATTTCAAAAGTCCAAATTTGGAAGAATGTCGCCTATTGCCAAAAAAACACACTTTTGAATATTGGAAATTCATAGGAATGGCCGGAATAGTGTTCCTCAATAATTTTTTTTCGCAAATTTTCTACCATTTTCGGAAAAAGGAGCAAAGTCCTTTTTAAAATTTCATAAGTCGAAATTTGGAAGAATGTCGCATATTGTCATAAAAACACACTTTTGAATATTGGACATTCATAGGAATGGCCGGAAGAGTGTTCCCCAATAATTTTTTTTCGCAAATTTTCTACCATTTTCGGAAAAAGGAGCAAAGTCCTTTTTAAAATTTCAAAAGTCGAAATTTGGAAGAATGTCGCCTATTGTCAAAAAACCACACTTTTGAATATTGGACATTCATAGGAATGGCCGGAATAGTGTTCCCCAATAATTTTTTTTCCCAAATTTTCTACCATTTTCGGAAAAAGGAGCAAAGTCCTTTTTAAAATTTCAAAAGTCGAAATTTGGAAGAATGTCGCCTATTGTCAAAAAACACACTTTTGAATATTGGACATTAATAGGAATGGCCGGAAGAGTGTTCCCCAATAATGTTTTTTCGCCCATCTCGTACAATTTTCGGAAAACGGAGCAAAGTCCTTTTTAAAATTTCAAAAGTCGAAATTTGGAAAAATGTCGCCTATATTCAAAAAAACATACTTTTGAATATTGGACATTCATAGAAATGGCCGGAGTAGTGTTCCCCAATAATTTTTTTCGCAAATTTTCTACCATTTTCGGAAAAAGGAGCAAAGTCCTTTTTAAAATTTCAAAAGTCGAAATTTGGAAAAATGTCGCCAATTTTAAAAAAAACTCACTGTTAAGACTGTTGAATATTGGACATTCATAGAAATGGCCGGAAGAGTGTTCCCCAATAATGTGTTTCGCCCATCTCGTACAATTTTCGGAAAAAGGAGCAAGGTCCTTTTTAAAATTTCAAAAGTCGAAATTTGGAAGAATGTCGCCTATTGTCAAAAAAAACACACTTTTGAATATTGGACATTCATAGGAATGGCCAGAATAGTGTTCCCCAATAATTTTTTTCGCAAATTTTCTACCATTTTCGGAAAAAGGAGCAAAGTCCTTTTTAAAATTTCAAACGTCGAAATTTGGAAAAATGTCGCCAATTTTCCAAAAAAACTCACTGTTAAGACTATTGAATATTGGACATTCATAGGAATGGCCGAAAGAGTGTTCCTAAATAATTTTTTTCGCAAGTTTTTTACCATTTTCGGAAAAAGGAGCAAAGTCCTTTTTAAAATTTCAAAAGTCGAAATTTGGAAGAATGTCGCCTATTGTCAAAAAAACACACTTTTGAATATTGGACATTCATAAGAATGGCCGGAATAGTGTTCCCCAACAATTTTTTTTTGCAAGTTTTCTACCATTTTCGGAAAAAGGAGCAAAGTCCTTTTTAAAATTTCAAAATTCGAAATTTGGAAAAATGTCGCCTATTGTCAAAAAAACTCACTGTTAAGACTGTTGAATATTGGACATTCATAGAAAAGGCCGGAAGAGTGTTCCTTAATAATGTTTTTTCGCCCATCTAGTACAATTTTCGGAAGAAGGAGCAAAGTCCTTTTTAAAATTTCAAAAGTCGAAATTTGGAAGAATGTCGCCTATTGTCAAAAAAACACACTATTGAATATTGGACATTCATAGGATTGGCCGGAATAGTGTTCCCCAATAATGTTTTTTCGCCAATCTCCTACCATTTTCGGAAAAAGGAGCAAAGTCCTTTTTAAAATTTCAAAAGTCGAAATTTGGAAAAATGTCGCCAATTTCCAAAAAAAAACTCACTGTTAAGACTGTTGAATATTGGACATTCATAGAAATGGCCGGAAGAGTGTTCCCCAATAATGTTTTTTCGCCCATCTCGTACAATTTTCGGAAAAAGGAGCAAAGTCCTTTTTAAAATTTCAAAAGTCGAAATTTGGAAGACTGTCGCTTATTGTCAAAAAAAACACACTTTTGATATTTGGACATTCATAGGAATGGCCGGAAGAGTGTTCCCCAATAATGTTTTTTCGCCCATCTCGTACAATTTTCGGAAAAAGGAGCAAAGTCCTTTTTAAAACTTCAAAAGTCGAAATTTGGAAGAATGTCGCCTATTGTCAAAAAACACACTTTTGATATTTGGACATTCATAGGAATGGCCGGAAGAGTGTTCCCCAATAATGTTTTTCGCCCATCTCGTACAATTTTCGGAAAAAGGAGCAAAGTCCTTTTTAAAATTTCAAAAGTCGAAATTTGGAAGAATGTCGCCTATTGTCAAAAAAAACACTTTTGAATATTGGACATTAATAGGAATGGCCGGAAGAGTGTTCCCCAATAATGTTTTTTCGCCCATCTCGTACAATTTTCGGAAAAAGGAGCAAAGTCCTTTTTAAAATTTCAAAAGTCGAAATTTGGAAGAAAGTCGCTTATTGTCAAAAAAACACACTTTTGATATTTGGACATTCATAGGAATGGCCGGAATAGTGTTCCCCAATAATGTTTTTTCGCCCATCTCGTACAATTTTCGGAAAAAGGAGCAAAGTCCTTTTTAAAATTTCAAAAGTCGAAATTTGGAAGAATGTCGCCTATTGCCAAAAAAACACACTTTTGAATATTGGACATTCATAGGAATGGCCGGAATAGTGTTCCCCATTAATTTTTTTTGCAAATTTTCTACCATTTTCGGAAAAAGGAGCAAAGTCCTTTTTAAAATTTCAAAAGTCGAAATTTGGAAGAATGTCGCCTATTGTCAAAAAAACACACTTTTGAATATTGGACATTCATAGGAATGGCCGGAATAGTGTTCCCCAATAATTTTTTTTCGCAAATTTTCTACCATTTTCGGAAAAAGGAGCAAAGTCCTTTTTAAAATTTCAAAAGTCGAAATTTGGAAGAATGTCGCCTATTGTCAAAAAACACACTTTTGAATATTGGACATTCATAGGAATGGCCGGAATAGTTTTCCCCAATAATTTTTTTTCGCAAATTTTCTACCATTTTCGGAAAAAGGAGCAAAGTCCTTTTTAAAATTTCAAAAGTCGAAATTTGGAAGAATGTCGCCTATTGTCAAAAAACACTTTTGAATATTGGACATTTATAGGAATGGCCGGAATAGTGTTCCCCAATAATTTGTTTTCGCAAATTTTCTACCATTTTCGGAAAGAGGAGCAGTCCTTTTTAAAATTTCATAAGTCGAAATTTGGAAGAATGTCGCATATTGTCATAAAAACACAGTTTTGAATATTGGACATTCATAGGAATGGCCGGAAGAGTGTTCCCCAATAATTTTTTTTCGCAAATTTTCTACCATTTTCGGAAAAAGGAGCAAAGTCCTTTTTAAAATTTCAAAAGTCGAAATTTGGAAGAATGTCGCCTATTGTCAAAAAACCACACTTTTGAATATTGGACATTCATAGGAATGGCCGGAATAGTGTTCCCCAATAATTTTTTTTCCCAAATTTTCTACCATTTTCGGAAAAAGGAGCAAAGTCCTTTTTAAAATTTCAAAAGTCGAAATTTGGAAGAATGTCGCCTATTGTCAAAAAAACACACTTTTGAATATTGGACATTCATAGGAATGGCCGGAATAGTGTTCCCCAATAATTTTTTTTCGCAAATTTTCTACCATTTTCGGAAAAAGGAGCAAAGTCCTTTTTAAAATTTCAAAAGTCGAAATTTGGAAGAATGTCGCATATTGTCATAAAAACACACTTTTGAATATTGGACATTCATAGGAATGGCCGGAATAGTGTTCCCCAATAATTTTTTTTCGCAAATTTTCTACCATTTTCGGAAAAAGGAGCAAAGTCCTTTTTAAAATTTCAAAAGTCGAAATTTGGAAGAATGTCGCCTATTGTCAAAAAACACACTTTTGAATATTGGACATTCATAGGAATGGCCGGAATAGTGTTCCTCAATAATTTTTTTTCGCAAATTTTCTACCATTTTCGGAAAAAGGAGCAAAGTCCTTTTTAAAATTTCAAAAGTCGAAATTTGGAAGAATGTCGCATATTGTCATAAAAACACACTTTTGAATATTGGACATTCATAGGAATGGCCGGAATAGTGTTCCCCATTAATTTTTTTTGCAAATTTTCTACCATTTTCGGAAAAAGGAGCAAAGTCCTTTTTAAAATTTCAAAAGTCGAAATTTGGAAGAATGTCGCCTATTGTCAAAAAAACACACTTTTGAATATTGGACATTCATAGGAATGGCCGGAATAGTGTTCCCCAATAATTTTTTTCGCAAATTTTCTACCATTTTCGGAAAAAGGAGCAAAGTCCTTTTTAAAATTTCAAAAGTCGAAATTTGGAAGAATGTCGCATATTGTCAAAAAACACTTTTGAATATTGGACATTCATAGGAATGGCCGGAATAGTGTTCCCCAATAATTTTTTTCCCCAAATTTTCTACCAATTTCGGAAAAAGGAGCAAAGTCCTTTTTAAAATTTCAAAAGCCTATTGTCAAAAAAACACACTTTTGAATATTGGACATTCATAGGAATGGCCGCAATAGTGTTCCCCAATAATTTTTTTTCGCAAATTTTCTACCATTTTCGGAAAAAGGAGCAAAGTGCTTTTTAAAATTTCAAAAGTCGAAATTTGGAAGAATGTCGCCTATTGTCAAAAAAACACACTTTTGAATATTGGACATTCATAGGAATGGCCGGAATAGTGTTCCCCAATAATTTTTTTCGCAAATTTTCAACCATTTTTGGAAAAAGGAGCAAAGTCCTTTTCAAAATTTTAAAAGTCGAAATTTGGAAGAATGTCGCCTATTGTCAAAAAACACACTTTTGAATATTGAACATTCATAGGAATGGCCGGAATAGTGTTCCCCAATAATTTGTTTTCGCAAATTTTCTACCATTTTCGAAAAAAGGAGCAGTCCTTTTTATAATTTCATGAGTCGAAATTTGGAAGAATGTCGCATATTGTCATAAAACACACTTTTGAATATTGGACATTCATAGGAATGGCCGGAATAGTGTTCCCCAATAATTTTTTTTCGCAAATTTTCTACCATTTTCGGAAAAAGGAGCAAAGTCCTTTTTAAAATTTCAAAAGTCCAAATTTGGAAGAATGTCGCCTATTGTCAAAAAAACACACTTTTGAATATTGGACATTCATAGGAATGGCCGGAATAGTGTTCCCCAATAATTTTTTTTCGCAAATTTTCTACCATTTTCGGAAAAAGGAGCAAAGTCCTTTTTAGAATTTCAAAAGTCGAAATTTGGAAGAATGTCGCATATTGTCATAAAAACACACTTTTGAATATTGGACATTCATAGGAATGGCCGGAATAGTGTTCCCCAATAATTTTTTTTCGCAAATTTTCTACCATTTTCGGAAAAAGGAGCAAAGTCCTTTTTAAAATTTCAAAAGTCGAAATTTGGAAGAATGTCGCCTATTGTCAAAAAAACACACTTTTGAATATTGGACATTCATAGGAATGGCCGCAATAGTGTTCCCCAATAATTTTTTTTCGCAAATTTTCTACCATTTTCGGAAAAAGGAGCAAAGTGCTTTTTAAAATTTCAAAAGTCGAAATTTGGAAGAATGTCGCCTATTGTCAAAAAAACACACTTTTGAATATTGGACATTCATAGGAATGGCCGGAATAGTGTTCCCCAATAATTTTTTTCGCAAATTTTCAACCATTTTTGGAAAAAGGAGCAAAGTCCTTTTCAAAATTTTAAAAGTCGAAATTTGGAAGAATGTCGCCTATTGTCAAAAAACACACTTTTGAATATTGATTATTCATAGGAATGGCCGGAATAGTGTTCCCCAATAATTTGTTTTCGCAAATTTTCTACCATTTTCGAAAAAAGGAGCAGTCCTTTTTATAATTTCATGAGTCGAAATTTGGAAGAATGTCGCATATTGTCATAAAACACACTTTTGAATATTGGACATTCATAGGAATGGCCGGAATAGTGTTCCCCAATAATTTTTTTTCGCAAATTTTCTACCATTTTCGGAAAAAGGAGCAAAGTCCTTTTTAAAATTTCAAAAGTCCAAATTTGGAAGAATGTCGCCTATTGTCAAAAAAACACACTTTTGAATATTGGACATTCATAGGAATGGCCGGAATAGTGTTCCCCAATAATTTTTTTTCGCAAATTTTCTACCATTTTCGGAAAAAGGAGCAAAGTCCTTTTTAGAATTTCAAAAGTCGAAATTTGGAAGAATGTCGCATATTGTCATAAAAACACACTTTTGAATATTGGACATTCATAGGAATGGCCGGAATAGTGTTCCCCAATAATTTTTTTTCGCAAATTTTCTACCATTTTCGGAAAAAGGAGCAAAGTCCTTTTTAAAATTTCAAAAGTCGAAATTTGGAAGAATGTCGCCTATTGTCAAAAAAACACACTTTTGAATATTGGACATTCATAGGAATGGCCGGAATAGTGTTCACCAATAATTTTTTTTCGCAAATTTTCTACCATTTTCGGAAAAAGGAGCAAAGTCCTTTTTAAAATTTCAAAAGTCCAAATTTGGAAGAATGTCGCCTATTGTCAAAAAAGCACACTTTTGAATATTGGACATTCATAGGAATGGCCGGAATAGTGTTCTCCAATAATTTTTTTTCGCTTATCTCCTACAATTTTCGGAAAAAGGAGCAAAGTCCTTTTATAATTTCAAAAGTCGAAATTTGGAAGAATGTCGCCTATTGTCAAAAAACACACTTTTGAATATTGGAAATTCATAGGAATGGCCGGAATAGTGTTCCCCAATAATTTTTTTTCGCAAATTTTCTACCATTTTCGGAAAAAGGAGCAGTCCTTTTTAAAATTTCATAAGTCGAAATTTGGAAGAATGTCGCCTATTGTCATAAAAACACACTTTTGAATATTGGACATTCATAGGAATGGCCGGAATAGTGTTCCCCAATAATTTGTTTTCGCAAATTTTTACCATTTTCGGAAAAAGGAGCTGTCCTTTTTAAAATTTCATAAGTCGAAATTTGGAAGAATGTCGCATATTGTCATAAAAACACACTTTTGAATATTGAACATTCATAGGAATGGCCGGAATAGTGTTCCCCAATAATTTGTTTTCGCAAATTTTCTACCATTTTCGGAAAAAGGAGCAGTCCTTTTTAAAATTTCATAAGTCGAAATTTGGAAGAATGTCGCCTATTGTCAAAAAACACACTTTTGAATATTGGAAATTCATAGGAATGGCCGGAATAGTGTTCCCCAATAATTTTTTTTCGCAAATTTTCTACCATTTTCGGAAAAAGGAGCAGTCCTTTTTAAAATTTCATAAGTCGAAATTTGGAAGAATGTCGCCTATTGTCATAAAAACACACTTTTGAATATTGGACATTCATAGGAATGGCCGGAATAGTGTTCCCCAATAATTTGTTTTCGCAAATTTTTACCATTTTCGGAAAAAGGAGCTGTCCTTTTTAAAATTTCATAAGTCGAAATTTGGAAGAATGTCGCATATTGTCATAAAAACACACTTTTGAATATTGAACATTCATAGGAATGGCCGGAATAGTGTTCCCCAATAATTTGTTTTCGCAAATTTTCTACCATTTTCGGAAAAAGGAGCAGTCCTTTTTAAAATTTCATAAGTCGAAATTTGGAAGAATGTCGCCTATTGTCATAAAAACACACTTTTGAATATTGGACATTCATAGGAATGGCCGGAATAGTGTTCCCCAATAATTTGTTTTCGCAAATTTTTACCATTTTCGGAAAAAGGAGCTGTCCTTTTTAAAATTTCATAAGTCGAAATTTGGAAGAATGTCGCATATTGTCATAAAAACACACTTTTGAATATTGAACATTCATAGGAATGGCCGGAATAGTGTTCTCCAATAATTTTTTTTCGCAAATTTTCTACCATTTTCGGAAAAAGGAGCAGTCCTTTTTAAAATTTCATAAGTCGAAATTTGGAAGAATGTCGCCTATTGTCAAAAAACACACTTTTGAATATTGGAAATTCATAGGAATGGCCGGAATAGTGTTCCCCAATAATTTTTTTTCGCAAATTTTCTACCATTTTCGGAAAAAGGAGCAGTCCTTTTTAAAATTTCATAAGTCGAAATTTGGAAGAATGTCGCCTATTGTCATAAAAACACACTTTTGAATATTGGACATTCATAGGAATGGCCGGAATAGTGTTCCCCAATAATTTGTTTTCGCAAATTTTTACCATTTTCGGAAAAAGGAGCTGTCCTTTTTAAAATTTCATAAGTCGAAATTTGGAAGAATGTCGCATATTGTCATAAAAACACACTTTTGAATATTGAACATTCATAGGAATGGCCGGAATAGTGTTCCCCAATAATTTGTTTTCGCAAATTTTCTACCATTTTCGGAAAAAGGAGCAGTCCTTTTTAAAATTTCATAAGTCGAAATTTGGAAGAATGTCGCCTATTGTCAAAAAACACACTTTTGAATATTGGAAATTCATAGGAATGGCCGGAATAGTGTTCCCCAATAATTTTTTTTCGCAAATTTTCTACCATTTTCGGAAAAAGGAGCAGTCCTTTTTAAAATTTCATAAGTCGAAATTTGGAAGAATGTCGCATATTGTCATAAAAACACACTTTTGAATATTGAACATTCATAGGAATGGCCGGAATAGTGTTCCCCAATAATTTGTTTTCGCAAATTTTTACCATTTTCGGAAAAAGGAGCTGTCCTTTTTAAAATTTCATAAGTCGAAATTTGGAAGAATGTCGCATATTGTCATAAAAACACACTTTTGAATATTGGACATTCATAGGAATGGCCGGAATAGTGTTCCCCAATAATTTTTTTTCGCAAATTTTCTACCTTTTTCGGAAAAAGGAGCAAAGTCCTTTTTAAAATTTCAAGAGTCGAAATTTGGAAGAATGTCGCCTATTGTCAAAAAAACACCCTTTTGAATATTGGACATCCATAGGAATGGCAGGAATAGTATTCCCCAATAATTTTTTTTCGCAAATTTTCTACCATTTTCGGAAAAAGGAGCAAAGTCCTTTTTAAAATTTCAAAAGTCGAAATTTGGAAGAATGTCGCCTATTGTCAAAAAACACACTTTTGAATATTGGACATTCATAGGAATGGCCGGAATAGTGTTCCCCAATAATTTTTTTTCGCAAATTTTCTACCATTTTCGGAAAAAGGAGCAAAGTCCTTTTTAAAATTTCAAAAGTCGAAATTTGGAAGAATGTCGCCTATTGCCAAAAAAACACATTTTTGAATATTGGACATTCATAGGAATGGCCGGAATAGTGTTCCCCATTAATTTTTTTTGCAAATTTTCTACCATTTTCGGAAAAAGGAGCAAAGTCCTTTTTAAAATTTCAAAAGTCGAAATTTGGAAGAATGTCGCCTATTGTCAAAAAAACACACTTTTGAATATTGGACATTCATAGGAATGGCCGGAATAGTGTTCCCCAATAATTTTTTTTCGCAAATTTTCTACCATTTTCGGAAAAAGGAGCAAAGTCCTTTTTAAAATTTCAAAAGTCGAAATTTGGAAGAATGTCGCCTATTGCCAAAAAAAACACATTTTTGAATATTGGACATTCATAGGAATGGCCGGAATAGTGTTCCCCATTAATTTTTTTTGCAAATTTTCTACCATTTTCGGAAAAAGGAGCAAAGTCCTTTTTAAAATTTCAAAAGTCGAAATTTGGAAGAATGTCGCCTATTGTCAAAAAAAAACACACTTTTGAATATTGGACATTCATAGGAATGGCCGGAATAGTGTTCTCCAATAATTTTTTTTCGCTTATCTCCTACAATTTTCGGAAAAAGGAGCAAAGTCCTTTTATAATTTCAAAAGTCGAAATTTGGAAGAATGTCGCCTATTGTCAAAAAACACACTTTTGAATATTGGAAATTCATAGGAATGGCCGGAATAGTGTTCCCCAATAATTTTTTTTCGCAAATTTTCTACCATTTTCGGAAAAAGGAGCAAACTCCTTTTTAAAATTTCAAAAGTCGAAATTTGGAAGAATGTCGCCTATTGTCAAAAAAACACACTTTTGAATATTGAACATCCATAGGAATGGCCGGAATAGTGTTCCCCAATGAATTTGTTTTCGCAAATTTTCTACCATTTTCGGAAAAAGGAGCAGTCCTTTTTAAAATTTCATAAGTCGAAATTTGGAAGAATGTCGCATATTGTCATAAAAACACACTTTTGAATATTGGACATTCATAGGAATGGCCGGAATAGTGTTCCCCAATAATTTTTTTTCGCAAATTTTCTACCATTTTCGGAAAAAGGAGCAAAGTCCTTTTTAAAATTTCAAAAGTCGAAATTTGGAAGAATGTCGCCTATTATCAAAAGAACACACTTTTGAATATTGGACATTCATAGGAATGGCCGGAATAGTGTTCCCCAATAATTTGTTTTCGCAAATTTTCTACCATTTTCGGAAAAAGGAGCTGTCCTTTTTAAAATTTCATAAGTCGAAATTTGGAAGAATGTCGCATATTGTCATAAAAACACACTTTTGAATATTGAACATTCATAGGAATGGCCGGAATAGTGTTCCCCAATAATTTGTTTTCGCAAATTTTTACCATTTTCGGAAAAAGGAGCTGTCCTTTTTAAAATTTCATAAGTCGAAATTTGGAAGAATGTCGCATATTGTCATAAAAACACACTTTTGAATATTGGACATTCATAGGAATGGCCGGAATAGTGTTCCCCAATAATTTTTTTTCGCAAATTTTCTACCATTTTCGGAAAAAGGAGCAAAGTCCTTTTTAAAATTTCAAGAGTCGAAATTTGGAAGAATGTCGCCTATTGTCAAAAAAACACCCTTTTGAATATTGGACATTCATAGGAATGGCAGGAATAGTATTCCCCAATAATTTTTTTTCGCAAATTTTCTACCATTTTCGGAAAAAGGAGCAAAGTCCTTTTTAAAATTTCAAAAGTCGAAATTTGGAAGAATGTCGCCTATTGTCAAAAAACACACTTTTGAATATTGGACATTCATAGGAATGGCCGGAATAGTGTTCCCCAATAATTTTTTTTCGCAAATTTTCTACCATTTTCGGAAAAAGGAGCAAAGTCCTTTTTAAAATTTCAAAAGTCGAAATTTGGAAGAATGTCGCCTATTGCCAAAAAAACACATTTTTGAATATTGGACATTCATAGGAATGGCCGGAATAGTGTTCCCCATTAATTTTTTTTGCAAATTTTCTACCATTTTCGGAAAAAGGAGCAAAGTCCTTTTTAAAATTTCAAAAGTCGAAATTTGGAAGAATGTCGCCTATTGTCAAAAAAACACACTTTTGAATATTGGACATTCATAGGAATGGCCGGAATAGTGTTCCCCAATAATTTTTTTTCGAAAATTTTCTACCATTTTCGGAAAAAGGAGCAAAGTCCTTTTTAAAATTTCAAAAGTCGAAATTTGGAAGAATGTCGCCTATTGTCAAAAAACACACTTTTGAATATTGGAAATTCATAGGAATGGCCGGAATAGTGTTCCCCAATAATTTTTTTTCGCAAATTTTCTACCATTTTCGGAAAAAGGAGCAAACTCCTTTTTAAAATTTCAAAAGTCGAAATTTGGAAGAATGTCGCCTATTGTCAAAAAAACACACTTTTGAATATTGAACATTCATAGGAATGGCCGGAATAGTGTTCCCCAATAATTTGTTTTCGCAAATTTTCTACCATTTTCGGAAAAAGGAGCAGTCCTTTTTAAAATTTCATAAGTCGAAATTTGGAAGAATGTCGCATATTGTCATAAAAACACACTTTTGAATATTGGACATTCATAGGAATGGCCGGAATAGTGTTCCCCAATAATTTTTTTTCGCAAATTTTCTACCATTTTCGGAAAAAGGAGCAAAGTCCTTTTTAAAATTTCAAAAGTCGAAATTTGGAAGAATGTCGCCTATTATCAAAAGAACACACTTTTGAATATTGGACATTCATAGGAATGGCCGGAATAGTGTTCCCCAATAATTTGTTTTCGCAAATTTTCTACCATTTTCGGAAAAAGGAGCTGTCCTTTTTAAAATTTCATAAGTCGAAATTTGGAAGAATGTCGCATATTGTCATAAAAACACACTTTTGAATATTGAACATTCATAGGAATGGCCGGAATAGTGTTCCCCAATAATTTGTTTTCGCAAATTTTTACCATTTTCGGAAAAAGGAGCTGTCCTTTTTAAAATTTCATAAGTCGAAATTTGGAAGAATGTCGCATATTGTCATAAAAACACACTTTTGAATATTGGACATTCATAGGAATGGCCGGAATAGTGTTCCCCAATAATTTTTTTTCGCAAATTTTCTACCATTTTCGGAAAAAGGAGCAAAGTCCTTTTTAAAATTTCAAGAGTCGAAATTTGGAAGAATGTCGCCTATTGTCAAAAAAACACCCTTTTGAATATTGGACATTCATAGGAATGGCAGGAATAGTATTCCCCAATAATTTTTTTTCGCAAATTTTCTACCATTTTCGGAAAAAGGAGCAAAGTCCTTTTTAAAATTTCAAAAGTCGAAATTTGGAAGAATGTCGCCTATTGTCAAAAAACACACTTTTGAATATTGGACATTCATAGGAATGGCCGGAATAGTGTTCCCCAATAATTTTTTTTCGCAAATTTTCTACCATTTTCGGAAAAAGGAGCAAAGTCCTTTTTAAAATTTCAAAAGTCGAAATTTGGAAGAATGTCGCCTATTGCCAAAAAAACACATTTTTGAATATTGGACATTCATAGGAATGGCCGGAATAGTGTTCCCCATTAATTTTTTTTGCAAATTTTCTACCATTTTCGGAAAAAGGAGCAAAGTCCTTTTTAAAATTTCAAAAGTCGAAATTTGGAAGAATGTCGCCTATTGTCAAAAAAACACACTTTTGAATATTGAACATTCATAGGAATGGCCGGAATAGTGTTCCCCAATAATTTTTTTTCGAAAATTTTCTACCATTTTCGGAAAAAGGAGCAAAGTCCTTTTTAAAATTTCAAAAGTCGAAATTTGGAAGAATGTCGCCTATTGTCAAAAAACACACTTTTGAATATTGGACATTCATAGGAATGGCCGGAATAGTGTTCCCCAATAATTTTTTTTCGCAAATTTTCTACCATTTTCGGAAAAAGGAGCAAAGTCCTTTTTAAAATTTCAAAAGTCGAAATTTGGAAGAATGTCGCCTATTGCCAAAAAAAACACATTTTTGAATATTGGACATTCATAGGAATGGCCGGAATAGTGTTCCCCATTAATTTTTTTTGCAAATTTTCTACCATTTTCGGAAAAAGGAGCAAAGTCCTTTTTAAAATTTCAAAAGTCGAAATTTGGAAGAATGTCGCCTATTGTCAAAAAAAAACACACTTTTGAATATTGGACATTCATAGGAATGGCCGGAATAGTGTTCTCCAATAATTTTTTTTCGCTTATCTCCTACAATTTTCGGAAAAAGGAGCAAAGTCCTTTTATAATTTCAAAAGTCGAAATTTGGAAGAATGTCGCCTATTGCCAAAAAAAACACATTTTTGAATATTGGACATTCATAGGAATGGCCGGAATAGTGTTCCCCATTAATTTTTTTTGCAAATTTTCTACCATTTTCGGAAAAAGGAGCAAAGTCCTTTTTAAAATTTCAAGAGTCGAAATTTGGAAGAATGTCGCCTATTGTCAAAAAAACACCCTTTTGAATATTGGACATCCATAGGAATGGCAGGAATAGTATTCCCCAATAATTTTTTTTCGCAAATTTTCTACCATTTTCGGAAAAAGGAGCAAAGTCCTTTTTAAAATTTCAAAAGTCGAAATTTGGAAGAATGTCGCCTATTGTCAAAAAACACACTTTTGAATATTGGACATTCATAGGAATGGCCGGAATAGTGTTCCCCAATAATTTTTTTTCGCAAATTTTCTACCATTTTCGGAAAAAGGAGCAAAGTCCTTTTTAAAATTTCAAAAGTCGAAATTTGGAAGAATGTCGCCTATTGCCAAAAAAACACATTTTTGAATATTGGACATTCATAGGAATGGCCGGAATAGTGTTCCCCATTAATTTTTTTTGCAAATTTTCTACCATTCTCGGAAAAAGGAGCAAAGTCCTTTTTAAAATTTCAAAAGTCGAAATTTGGAAGAATGTCGCCTATTGTCAAAAAAACACACTTTTGAATATTGGACATTCATAGGAATGGCCGGAATAGTGTTCCCCAATAATTTTTTTTCGCAAATTTTCTACCATTTTCGGAAAAAGGAGCAAAGTCCTTTTTAAAATTTCAAAAGTCGAAATTTGGAAGAATGTCGCCTATTGCCAAAAAAAACACATTTTTGAATATTGGACATTCATAGGAATGGCCGGAATAGTGTTCCCCATTAATTTTTTTTGCAAATTTTCTACCATTTTCGGAAAAAGGAGCAAAGTCCTTTTTAAAATTTCAAAAGTCGAAATTTGGAAGAATGTCGCCTATTGTCAAAAAAAAACACACTTTTGAATATTGGACATTCATAGGAATGGCCGGAATAGTGTTCTCCAATAATTTTTTTTCGCTTATCTCCTACAATTTTCGGAAAAAGGAGCAAAGTCCTTTTATAATTTCAAAAGTCGAAATTTGGAAGAATGTCGCCTATTGTCAAAAAACACACTTTTGAATATTGGAAATTCATAGGAATGGCCGGAATAGTGTTCCCCAATAATTTTTTTTCGCAAATTTTCTACCATTTTCGGAAAAAGGAGCAAACTCCTTTTTAAAATTTCAAAAGTCGAAATTTGGAAGAATGTCGCCTATTGTCAAAAAAACACACTTTTGAATATTGAACATTCATAGGAATGGCCGGAATAGTGTTCCCCAATAATTTGTTTTCGCAAATTTTCTACCATTTTCGGAAAAAGGAGCAGTCCTTTTTAAAATTTCATAAGTCGAAATTTGGAAGAATGTCGCATATTGTCATAAAAACACACTTTTGAATATTGGACATTCATAGGAATGGCCGGAATAGTGTTCCCCAATAATTTTTTTTCGCAAATTTTCTACCATTTTCGGAAAAAGGAGCAAAGTCCTTTTTAAAATTTCAAAATTCGAAATTTGGAAGAATGTCGCCTATTATCAAAAGAACACACTTTTGAATATTGGACATTCATAGGAATGGCCGGAATAGTGTTCCCCAATAATTTGTTTTCGCAAATTTTCTACCATTTTCGGAAAAAGGAGCTGTCCTTTTTAAAATTTCATAAGTCGAAATTTGGAAGAATGTCGCATATTGTCATAAAAACACACTTTTGAATATTGAACATTCATAGGAATGGCCGGAATAGTGTTCCCCAATAATTTGTTTTCGCAAATTTTTACCATTTTCGGAAAAAGGAGCTGTCCTTTTTAAAATTTCATAAGTCGAAATTTGGAAGAATGTCGCATATTGTCATAAAAACACACTTTTGAATATTGGACATTCATAGGAATGGCCGGAATAGTGTTCCCCAATAATTTTTTTTCGCAAATTTTCTACCATTTTCGGAAAAAGGAGCAAAGTCCTTTTTAAAATTTCAAGAGTCGAAATTTGGAAGAATGTCGCCTATTGTCAAAAAAACACCCTTTTGAATATTGGACATTCATAGGAATGGCAGGAATAGTATTCCCCAATAATTTTTTTTCGCAAATTTTCTACCATTTTCGGAAAAAGGAGCAAAGTCCTTTTTAAAATTTCAAAAGTCGAAATTTGGAAGAATGTCGCCTATTGTCAAAAAACACACTTTTGAATATTGGACATTCATAGGAATGGCCGGAATAGTGTTCCCCAATAATTTTTTTTCGCAAATTTTCTACCATTTTCGGAAAAAGGAGCAAAGTCCTTTTTAAAATTTCAAAAGTCGAAATTTGGAAGAATGTCGCCTATTGCCAAAAAAACACATTTTTGAATATTGGACATTCATAGGAATGGCCGGAATAGTGTTCCCCATTAATTTTTTTTGCAAATTTTCTACCATTTTCGGAAAAAGGAGCAAAGTCCTTTTTAAAATTTCAAAAGTCGAAATTTGGAAGAATGTCGCCTATTGTCAAAAAAACACACTTTTTAATATTGGACATTCATAGGAATGGCCGGAATAGTGTTCCCCAATAATTTTTTTTCGAAAATTTTCTACCATTTTCGGAAAAAGGAGCAAAGTCCTTTTTAAAATTTCAAAAGTCGAAATTTGGAAGAATGTCGCCTATTGTCAAAAAACACACTTTTGAATATTGGACATTCATAGGAATGGCCGGAATAGTGTTCCCCAATAATTTTTTTTCGCAAATTTTCTACCATTTTCGGAAAAAGGAGCAAAGTCCTTTTTAAAATTTCAAAAGTCGAAATTTGGAAGAATGTCGAATATTGCCAAAAAAACACATTTTTGAATATTTGACATTCATAGGAATGGCCGGAATAGTGTTCCCCATTAATTTTTTTTGCAAATTTTCTACCATTTACGGAAAAAGGAGCAAAGTCCTTTTTAAAATTTCAAAAGTCGAAATTTGGAAGAATGTCGCCTATTGTCAAAAAAACACACTTTTGAATATTGGACATTCATAGGAATGGCCGGAATAGTGTTCCCCAATAATTTTTTTTCGCAAATTTTCTACCATTTTCGGAAAAAGGAGCAAAGTCCTTTTTAAAATTTCAAAAGTCGAAATTTGGAAGAATGTCGCCTATTGCCAAAAAAAACACATTTTTGAATATTGGACATTCATAGGAATGGCCAGAATAGTGTTCCCCATTAATTTTTTTTGCAAATTTTCTACCATTTTCGGAAAAAGGAGCAAAGTCCTTTTTAAAATTTCAAAAGTCGAAATTTGGAAGAATGTCGCCTATTGTCAAAAAAACACACTTTTGAATATTGGACATTCATAGGAATGGCCGGAATAGTGTTCCCCAATAATTTTTTTTCGCAAATTTTCTACCATTTTCGGAAAAAGGAGCAGTCCTTTTTAAAATTTCATAAGTCGAAATTTGGAAGAATGTCGCCTATTGTCATAAAAACACACTTTTGAATATTGGACATTCATAGGAATGGCCGGAATAGTGTTCCCCAATAATTTTTTTTCGCAAATTTTCTACAATTTTCGGAAAAAGGAGCAAACTCCTTTTTAAAATTTCAAAAGTCGAAATTTGGAAGAATGTCGCCTATTGTCAAAAAAACACACTTTTGAATATTGAACATTCATAGGAATGGCCGGAATAGTGTTCCCCAATAATTTGTTTTCGCAAATTTTCTACCATTTTCGGAAAAAGGAGCAGTCCTTTTTAAAATTTCATAAGTCGAAATTTGGAAGAATGTCGCCTATTGTCATAAAAACACACTTTTGAATATTGGACATTCATAGGAATGGCCGGAATAGTGTTCCCCAATAATTTTTTTTCGCAAATTTTCTACCATTTTCGGAAAAAGGAGCAAAGTCCTTTTTAAAATTTCAAAAGTCGAAATTTGGAAGAATGTCGCCTATTATCAAAAGAACACACTTTTGAATATTGGACATTCATAGGAATGGCCGGAATAGTGTTCCCCAATAATTTGTTTTCGCAAATTTTCTACCATTTTCGGAAAAAGGAGCAGTCCTTTTTAAAATTTCATAAGTCGAAATTTGGAAGAATGTCGCCTATTGTCAAAAAAACACACTTTTGAATATTGGACATTCATAGGAATGGCCGGAATAGTGTTCCCCAATAATTTTTTTTCGCAAATTTTCTACCATTTTCGGAAAAAGGAGCAAAGTCCTTTTTAAAATTTCAAAAGTCGAAATTTAGAAGAATGTCGCCTATTATCAAAAGAACACACTTTTGAATATTGGACATTCATAGGAATGGCCGGAATAGTGTTCCCCAATAATTTGTTTTCGCAAATTTTCTACCATTTTCGGAAAAAGGAGCAGTCCTTTTTAAAATTTCATAAGTCGAAATTTGGAAGAATGTCGCCTATTGTCAAAAAAACACAATTTTGAATATTGGACATTCATAGGAATGGCCGGAATAGTGTTCCCCAATAATTTTTTTTCGAAAATTTTCTACCATTTTCGGAAAAAGGAGCAAAGTCCTTTTTAAAATTTCAAAAGTCGAAATTTGGAAGAATGTCGCCTATTGTCAAAAAACACACTTTTGAATATTGGACATTCATAGGAATGGCCGGAATAGTGTTCCCCAATAATTTTTTTTCGAAAATTTTCTACCATTTTCGGAAAAAGGAGCAAAGTCCTTTTTAAAATTTCAAAAGTCGAAATTTGGAAGAATGTCGCCTATTGTCAAAAAACACACTTTTGAATATTGGACATTCATAGGAATGGCCGGAATAGTGTTCCCCAATAATTTGTTTTCGCAAATTTTCTACCATTTTCGGAAAAAGGAGCAAAGTCCTTTTTAAAATTTCAAAAGTCGAAATTTGGAAGAATGTCGCCTATTATCAAAAGAACACACTTTTGAATATTGGACATTCATAGGAATGGCCGGAATAGTGTTCCCCAATAATTTTTTTTCCCAAATTTTCTACCATTTTCGGAAAAAGGAGCTGTCCTTTTTAAAATTTCAAAAGTCGAAATTTGGAAGAATGTCGCCTATTGTCAAAAAACACACTTTTGAATATTGGACATTCATAGGAATGGCCGGAATAGTGTTCCCCAATAATTTTTTTTCGCAAATTTTCTACCATTTTCGGAAAAAGGAGCAAACTCCTTTTTAAAATTTCAAAAGTCGAAATTTGGAAGAATGTCGCCTATTGTCAAAAAAACACACTTTTGAATATTGAACATTCATAGGAATGGCCGGAATAGTGTTCCCCAATAATTTGTTTTCGCAAATTTTCTACCATTTTCGGAAAAAGGAGCAGTCCTTTTTAAAATTTCATAAGTCGAAATTTGGAAGAATGTCGCCTATTGTCATAAAAACACACTTTTGAATATTGGACATTCATAGGAATGGCCGGAATAGTGTTCCCCAATAATTTTTTTTCGCAAATTTTCTACCATTTTCGGAAAAAGGAGCAAAGTCCTTTTTAAAATTTCAAAAGTCGAAATTTGGAAGAATGTCGCCTATTATCAAAAGAACACACTTTTGAATATTGGACATTCATAGGAATGGCCGGAATAGTGTTCCCCAATAATTTGTTTTCGCAAATTTTCTACCATTTTCGGAAAAAGGAGCTGTCCTTTTTAAAATTTCATAAGTCGAAATTTGGAAGAATGTCGCATATTGTCATAAAAACACACTTTTGAATATTGAACATTCATAGGAATGGCCGGAATAGTGTTCCCCAATAATTTGTTTTCGCAAATTTTTACCATTTTCGGAAAAAGGAGCTGTCCTTTTTAAAATTTCATAAGTCGAAATTTGGAAGAATGTCGCATATTGTCATAAAAACACACTTTTGAATATTGGACATTCATAGGAATGGCCGGAATAGTGTTCCCCAATAATTTTTTTTCGCAAATTTTCTACCATTTTCGGAAAAAGGAGCAAAGTCCTTTTTAAAATTTCAAGAGTCGAAATTTGGAAGAATGTCGCCTATTGTCAAAAAAACACCCTTTTGAATATTGGACATTCATAGGAATGGCAGGAATAGTATTCCCCAATAATTTTTTTTCGCAAATTTTCTACCATTTTCGGAAAAAGGAGCAAAGTCCTTTTTAAAATTTCAAAAGTCGAAATTTGGAAGAATGTCGCCTATTGTCAAAAAACACACTTTTGAATATTGGACATTCATAGGAATGGCCGGAATAGTGTTCCCCAATAATTTTTTTTCGCAAATTTTCTACCATTTTCGGAAAAAGGAGCAAAGTCCTTTTTAAAATTTCAAAAGTCGAAATTTGGAAGAATGTCGCCTATTATCAAAAGAACACACTTTTGAATATTGGACATTCATAGGAATGGCCGGAATAGTGTTCCCCAATAATTTGTTTTCGCAAATTTTCTACCATTTTCGGAAAAAGGAGCTGTCCTTTTTAAAATTTCAAAAGTCGAAATTTGGAAGAATGTCGCCTATTGTCAAAAAACACACTTTTGAATATTGGACATTCATAGGAATGGCCGGAATAGTGTTCCCCAATAATTTTTTTTCGCAAATTTTCTACCATTTTCGGAAAAAGGAGCAAACTCCTTTTTAAAATTTCAAAAGTCGAAATTTGGAAGAATGTCGCCTATTGTCAAAAAAACACACTTTTGAATATTGAACATTCATAGGAATGGCCGGAATAGTGTTCCCCAATAATTTGTTTTCGCAAATTTTCTACCATTTTCGGAAAAAGGAGCAAAGTCCTTTTTAAAATTTCAAAAGTCGAAATTTGGAAGAATGTCGCCTATTATCAAAAGAACACACTTTTGAATATTGGACATTCATAGGAATGGCCGGAATAGTGTTCCCCAATAATTTGTTTTCGCAAATTTTCTACCATTTTCGGAAAAAGGAGCTGTCCTTTTTAAAATTTCATAAGTCGAAATTTGGAAGAATGTCGCATATTGTCATAAAAACACACTTTTGAATATTGAACATTCATAGGAATGGCCGGAATAGTGTTCCCCAATAATTTGTTTTCGCAAATTTTTACCATTTTCGGAAAAAGGAGCTGTCCTTTTTAAAATTTCATAAGTCGAAATTTGGAAGAATGTCGCATATTGTCATAAAAACACACTTTTGAATATTGGACATTCATAGGAATGGCCGGAATAGTGTTCCCCAATAATTTTTTTTCGC
The DNA here is from genome assembly GCA_932526305.1 of Epicampocera succincta. Taxonomy (NCBI): domain Eukaryota; kingdom Metazoa; phylum Arthropoda; class Insecta; order Diptera; family Tachinidae; genus Epicampocera; species Epicampocera succincta. Next base: position 25,810,771 of record OW052038.1, on the reverse strand, counting down.
AAATTTTCTACCATTTTCGGAAAAAGGAGCAAAGTCCTTTTTAAAATTTCAAGAGTCGAAATTTGGAAGAATGTCGCCTATTGTCAAAAAAACACCCTTTTGAATATTGGACATTCATAGGAATGGCAGGAATAGTATTCCCCAATAATTTTTTTTCGCAAATTTTCTACCATTTTCGGAAAAAGGAGCAAAGTCCTTTTTAAAATTTCAAAAGTCGAAATTTGGAAGAATGTCGCCTATTGTCAAAAAACACACTTTTGAATATTGGACATTCATAGGAATGGCCGGAATAGTGTTCCCCAATAATTTTTTTTCGCAAATTTTCTACCATTTTCGGAAAAAGGAGCAAAGTCCTTTTTAAAATTTCAAAAGTCGAAATTTGGAAGAATGTCGCCTATTGCCAAAAAAACACATTTTTGAATATTGAACATTCATAGGAATGGCCGGAATAGTGTTCCCCATTAATTTTTTTTGCAAATTTTCTACCATTTTCGGAAAAAGGAGCAAAGTCCTTTTTAAAATTTCAAAAGTCGAAATTTGGAAGAATGTCGCCTATTGTCAAAAAAACACACTTTTGAATATTGGACATTCATAGGAATGGCCGGAATAGTGTTCCCCAATAATTTTTTTTCCCAAATTTTCTACCATTTTCGGAAAAAGGAGCAAAGTCCTTTTTAAAATTTCAAAAGTCGAAATTTGGAAGAATGTCGCCTATTGTCAAAAAACACACTTTTGAATATTGGACATTCATAGGAATGGCCGGAATAGTGTTCCCCAATAATTTTTTTTCGCAAATTTTCTACCATTTTCGGAAAAAGGAGCAAAGTCCTTTTTAAAATTTCAAAAGTCGAAATTTGGAAGAATGTCGCCTATTGCCAAAAAAACACATTTTTGAATATTGGACATTCATAGGAATGGCCGGAATAGTGTTCCCCATTAATTTTTTTTGCAAATTTTCTACCATTTTCGGAAAAAGGAGCAAAGTCCTTTTTAAAATTTCAAAAGTCGAAATTTGGAAGAATGTCGCCTATTGTCAAAAAACACACTTTTGAATATTGGACATTCATAGGAATGGCCGGAATAGTGTTCCCCAATAATTTTTTTTCGCAAATTTTCTACCATTTTCGGAAAAAGGAGCAAAGTCCTTTTTAAAATTTCAAAAGTCGAAATTTGGAAGAATGTCGCCTATTGCCAAAAAAACACATTTTTGAATATTGGACATTCATAGGAATGGCCGGAATAGTGTTCCCCATTAATTTTTTTTGCAAATTTTCTACCATTTTCGGAAAAAGGAGCAAAGTCCTTTTTAAAATTTCAAAAGTCGAAATTTGGAAGAATGTCGCCTATTGTCAAAAAAACACACTTTTTAATATTGGACATTCATAGGAATGGCCGGAATAGTGTTCCCCAATAATTTTTTTTCCCAAATTTTCTACCATTTTCGGAAAAAGGAGCAAAGTCCTTTTTAAAATTTCAAAAGTCGAAATTTGGAAGAATGTCGCCTATTGTCAAAAAACACACTTTTGAATATTGGACATTCATAGGAATGGCCGGAATAGTGTTCCCCAATAATTTTTTTTCGCAAATTTTCTACCATTTTCGGAAAAAGGAGCAAAGTCCTTTTTAAAATTTCAAAAGTCGAAATTTGGAAGAATGTCGCCTATTGCCAAAAAAACACATTTTTGAATATTGGACATTCATAGGAATGGCCGGAATAGTGTTCCCCATTAATTTTTTTTGCAAATTTTCTACCATTTTCGGAAAAAGGAGCAAAGTCCTTTTTAAAATTTCAAAAGTCGAAATTTGGAAGAATGTCGCCTATTGTCAAAAAAACACACTTTTGAATATTGGACATTCATAGGAATGGCCGGAATAGTGTTCCCCAATAATTTTTTTTCGCAAATTTTCTACCATTTTCGGAAAAAGGAGCAAAGTCCTTTTTAAAATTTCAAAAGTCGAAATTTGGAAGAATGTCGCCTATTGTCAAAAAACACACTTTTGAATATTGGACATTCATAGGAATGGCCGGAATAGTGTTCCCCAATAATTTTTTTCCCAAATTTTCTACCATTTTCGGAAAAAGGAGCAAAGTCCTTTTTAAAATTTCAAAAGTCGAAATTTGGAAGAATGTCGCCTATTGTCAAAAAACACTTTTGAATATTGGACATTCATAGGAATGGCCGGAATAGTGTTCCCCAATAATTTTTTTTCGCAAATTTGATACCATTTTCGGAAAAAGGAGCAAAGTCCTTTTCAAAATTTTAAAAGTCGAAATTTGGAAGAATGTCGCCTATTGTCAAAAAACACACTTTTGAATATTGAACATTCATAGGAATGGCCGGAATAGTGTTCCCCAATAATTTGTTTTCGCAAATTTTCTACCATTTTCGGAAAGAGGAGCAGTCCTTTTTAAAATTTCATAAGTCGAAATTTGGAAGAATGTCGCATATTGTCATAAAACACACTTTTGAATATTGGACATTCATAGGAATGGCCGGAATAGTGTTCCCCAATAATTTTTTTTCGCAAATTTTCTACCATTTTCGGAAAAAGGAGCAAAGTCCTTTTTAAAATTTCAAAAGTCGAAATTTGGAAGAATGTCGCATATTGTCATAAAAACACACTTTTGAATATTGGACATTCATAGGAATGGCCGGAATAGTGTTCCCCAATAATTTTTTTTCGCAAATTTTCCACCATTTTCGGAAAAAGGAGCAAAGTCCTTTTTAAAATTTCAAAAGTCCAAATTTGGAAGAATGTCGCCTATTGTCAAAAAAGCACACTTTTGAATATTGGACATTCATAGGAATGGCCGGAATAGTGTTCTCCAATAATTTGTTTTCGCAAATTTTCTACCATTTTCGGAAAAAGGAGCAGTCCTTTTTAAAATTTCATAAGTCGAAATTTGGAAGAATGTCGCATATTGTCATAAAAACACACTTTTGAATATTGGACATTCATAGGAATGGCCGGAATAGTGTTCCCCAATAATTTTTTTTCCCAAATTTTCTACCATTTTCGGAAAAAGGAGCAGTCCTTTTTAAAATTTCATAAGTCGAAATTTGGAAGAATGTCGCATATTGTCATAAAAACACACTTTTGAATATTGGACATTCATAGGAATGGCCGGAATAGTGTTCCCCAATAATTTTTTTTCGCAAATTTTCTACCATTTTCGGAAAAAGGAGCAAAGTCCTTTTTAAAATTTCAAAAGTCGAAATTTGGAAGAATGTCGCCTATTATCAAAAGAACACACTTTTGAATATTGTCCATTCATAGGAATGGCCGGAATAGTGTTCCCCAATAATTTGTTTTCGCAAATTTTCTACCATTTTCGGAAAAAGGAGCTGTCCTTTTTAAAATTTCAAAAGTCGAAATTTGGAAGAATGTCGCCTATTGTCAAAAAACACACTTTTGAATATTGGACATTCATAGGAATGGCCGGAATAGTGTTCCCCAATAATTTGTTTTCGCAAATTTTTACCATTTTCGGAAAAAGGAGCTGTCCTTTTTAAAATTTCATAAGTCGAAATTTGGAAGAATGTCGCATATTGTCATAAAAACACACTTTTGAATATTGGACATTCATAGGAATGGCCGGAATAGTGTTCCCCAATAATTTTTTTTCGCAAATTTTCTACCATTTTCGGAAAAAGGAGCAAAGTCCTTTTTAAAATTTCAAGAGTCGAAATTTGGAAGAATGTCGCCTATTGTCAAAAAAAAACACCCTTTTGAATATTGGACATTCATAGGAATGGCAGGAATAGTATTCCCCAATAATTTTTTTTCGCAAATTTTCTACCATTTTCGGAAAAAGGAGCAAAGTCCTTTTTAAAATTTCAAAAGTCGAAATTTGGAAGAATGTCGCCTTTTATCAAAAGAACACACTTTTGAATATTGGACATTCATAGGAATGGCCGGAATAGTGTTCCCCAATATTTTTTTTTCGCAAATTTTCTACCATTTTCGGAAAAAGGAGCAAAGTCCTTTTTAAAATTTCAAAAGTCGAAATTTGGAAGAATGTCGCCTATTGTCAAAAAAACACACTTTTGAATATTGGACATTCATAGGAATGGCCGGAATAGTGTTCCCCAATAATTTTTTTTCGCAAATTTTCTACCATTTTCGGAAAAAGGAGCAAAGTCCTTTTTAAAGTTTCAAAAGTCGAAATTTGGAAGAATGTCGCCTATTGTCAAAAAACACACTTTTGAATATTGGACATTCATAGGAATGGCCGGAATAGTGTTCCCCAATAATTTTTTTTCGCAAATTTTCTACCATTTTCGGAAAAAGGAGCAAAGTCCTTTTTAAAATTTCAAAAGTCGAAATTTGGAAGAATGTCGCCTATTGTCAAAAAACACTTTTGAATATTGGACATTCATAGGAATGGCCGGAATAGTGTTCCCCAATAATTTTTTTTCGCAAATTTGATACCATTTTCGGAAAAAGGAGCAAAGTCCTTTTCAAAATTTTAAAAGTCGAAATTTGGAAGAATGTCGCCTATTGTCAAAAAACACACTTTTGAATATTGAACATTCATAGGAATGGCCGGAATAGTGTTCCCCAATAATTTGTTTTCGCAAATTTTCTACCATTTTCAGAAAGAGGAGCAGTCCTTTTTAAAATTTCATAAGTCGAAATTTGGAAGAATGTCGCATATTGTCATAAAAACACACTTTTGAATATTGGACATTCATAGGAATGGCCGGAATAGTGTTCCCCAATAATTTTTTTTCGCAAATTTTCTACCATTTTCGGAAAAAGGAGCAAAGTCCTTTTTAAAATTTCAAAAGTCGAAATTTGGAAGAATGTCGCCTATTGTCAAAAAACCACACTTTTGAATATTGGACATTCATAGGAATGGCCGGAATAGTGTTCCCCAATAATTTTTTTTCCCAAATTTTCTACCATTTTCGGAAAAAGGAGCAAAGTCCTTTTTAAAATTTCAAAAGTCGAAATTTGGAAGAATGTCGCATATTGTCATAAAAACACACTTTTGAATATTGGACATTCATAGGAATGGCCGGAATAGTGTTCCCCAATAATTTTTTTTCGCAAATTTTCTACCATTTTCGGAAAAAGGAGCAAAGTCCTTTTTAAAATTTCAAAAGTCGAAATTTGGAAGAATGTCGCCTATTGTCAAAAAACACACTTTTGAATATTGGACATTCATAGGAATGGCCGGAATAGTGTTCCCCAATAATTTTTTTTCGCAAATTTTCTACCATTTTCGGAAAAAGGAGCAAAGTCCTTTTTAAAATTTCAAAAGTCGAAATTTGGAAGAATGTCGCATATTGTCATAAAAACACACTTTTGAATATTGGACATTCATAGGAATGGCCGGAATAGTGTTCCCCAATAATTTTTTTTCCCAAATTTTCTACCATTTTCGGAAAAAGGAGCAAAGTCCTTTTTAAAATTTCAAAAGTCGAAATTTGGAAGAATGTCGCATATTGTCATAAAAACACACTTTTGAATATTGGACATTCATAGGAATGGCCGGAATAGTGTTCCCCAATAATTTTTTTTCGCAAATTTTCTACCATTTTCGGAAAAAGGAGCAAAGTCCTTTTTAAAATTTCAAAAGTCGAAATTTGGAAGAATGTCGCCTATTGCCAAAAAAACACACTTTTGAATATTGGAAATTCATAGGAATGGCCGGAATAGTGTTCCTCAATAATTTTTTTTCGCAAATTTTCTACCATTTTCGGAAAAAGGAGCAAAGTCCTTTTTAAAATTTCAAAAGTCGAAATTTGGAAGAATGTCGCATATTGTCATAAAAACACACTTTTGAATATTGGACATTCATAGGAATGGCCGGAATAGTGTTCCCCAATAATTTTTTTTCGCAAATTTTCTACCATTTTCGGAAAAAGGAGCAAAGTCCTTTTTAAAATTTCAAAAGTCGAAATTTGGAAGAATGTCGCCTATTGTCAAAAAACACACTTTTGAATATTGGACATTCATAGGAATGGCCGGAATAGTGTTCCCCAATAATTTTTTTTCGCAAATTTTCTACCATTTTCGGAAAAAGGAGCAAAGTCCTTTTTAAAATTTCAAAAGTCGAAATTTGGAAGAATGTCGCCTATTGCCAAAAAAACACATTTTTGAATATTGGACATTCATAGGAATGGCCGGAATAGTGTTCCCCATTAATTTTTTTTGCAAATTTTCTACCATTTTCGGAAAAAGGAGCAAAGTCCTTTTTAAAATTTCAAAAGTCGAAATTTGGAAGAATGTCGCCTATTGTCAAAAAAACACACTTTTTAATATTGGACATTCATAGGAATGGCCGGAATAGTGTTCCCCAATAATTTTTTTTCCCAAATTTTCTACCATTTTCGGAAAAAGGAGCAAAGTCCTTTTTAAAATTTCAAAAGTCGAAATTTGGAAGAATGTCGCCTATTGTCAAAAAACACACTTTTGAATATTGGACATTCATAGGAATGGCCGGAATAGTGTTCCCCAATAATTTTTTTTCGCAAATTTTCTACCATTTTCGGAAAAAGGAGCAAAGTCCTTTTTAAAATTTCAAAAGTCGAAATTTGGAAGAATGTCGCCTATTGCCAAAAAAACACATTTTTGAATATTGGACATTCATAGGAATGGCCGGAATAGTGTTCCCCATTAATTTTTTTTGCAAATTTTCTACCATTTTCGGAAAAAGGAGCAAAGTCCTTTTTAAAATTTCAAAAGTCGAAATTTGGAAGAATGTCGCCTATTGTCAAAAAAACACACTTTTGAATATTGGACATTCATACGAATGGCCGGAATAGTGTTCCCCAATAATTTTTTTTCGCAAATTTTCTACCATTTTCGGAAAAAGGAGCAAAGTCCTTTTTAAAATTTCAAAAGTCGAAATTTGGAAGAATGTCGCCTATTGTCAAAAAACACACTTTTGAATATTGGACATTCATAGGAATGGCCGGAATAGTGTTCCCCAATAATTTTTTTTCCCAAATTTTCTACCATTTTCGGAAAAAGGAGCAAAGTCCTTTTTAAAATTTCAAAAGTCGAAATTTGGAAGAATGTCGCCTATTGTCAAAAAACACTTTTGAATATTGGACATTCATAGGAATGGCCGGAATAGTGTTCCCCAATAATTTTTTTTCGCAAATTTGATACCATTTTCGGAAAAAGGAGCAAAGTCCTTTTCAAAATTTTAAAAGTCGAAATTTGGAAGAATGTCGCCTATTGTCAAAAAACACACTTTTGAATATTGAACATTCATAGGAATGGCCGGAATAGTGTTCCCCAATAATTTGTTTTCGCAAATTTTCTACCATTTTCGGAAAGAGGAGCAGTCCTTTTTAAAATTTCATAAGTCGAAATTTGGAAGAATGTCGCATATTGTCATAAAAACACACTTTTGAATATTGGACATTCATAGGAATGGCCGGAATAGTGTTCCCCAATAATTTTTTTTCGCAAATTTTCTACCATTTTCGGAAAAAGGAGCAAAGTCCTTTTTAAAATTTCAAAAGTCGAAATTTGGAAGAATGTCGCATATTGTCATAAAAACACACTTTTGAATATTGGACATTCATAGGAATGGCCGGAATAGTGTTCCCCAATAATTTTTTTTCGCAAATTTTCTACCATTTTCGGAAAAAGGAGCAAAGTCCTTTTTAAAATTTCAAAAGTCCAAATTTGGAAGAATGTCGCCTATTGTCAAAAAAGCACACTTTTGAATATTGGACATTCATAGGAATGGCCGGAATAGTGTTCTCCAATAATTTGTTTTCGCAAATTTTCTACCATTTTCGGAAAAAGGAGCAGTCCTTTTTAAAATTTCATAAGTCGAAATTTGGAAGAATGTCGCATATTGTCATAAAAACACACTTTTGAATATTGGACATTCATAGGAATGGCCGGAATAGTGTTCCTCAATAATTTTTTTTCGCAAATTTTCTACCATTTTCGGAAAAAGGAGCAGTCCTTTTTAAAATTTCATAAGTCGAAATTTGGAAGAATGTCGCATATTGTCATAAAAACACACTTTTGAATATTGGACATTCATAGGAATGGCCGGAATAGTGTTCCCCAATAATTTTTTTTCGCAAATTTTCTACCATTTTCGGAAAAAGGAGCTGTCCTTTTTAAAATTTCATAAGTCGAAATTTGGAAGAATGTCGCATATTGTCATAAAAACACACTTTTGAATATTGGACATTCATAGGAATGGCCGGAATAGTGTTCCCCAATAATTTGTTTTCGCAAATTTTTACCATTTTCGGAAAAAGGAGCTGTCCTTTTTAAAATTTCATAAGTCGAAATTTGGAAGAATGTCGCATATTGTCATAAAAACACACTTTTGAATATTGGACATTCATAGGAATGGCCGGAATAGTGTTCCCCAATAATTTTTTTTCGCAAATTTTCTACCATTTTCGGAAAAAGGAGCAAAGTCCTTTTTAAAATTTCAAGAGTCGAAATTTGGAAGAATGTCGCCTATTGTCAAAAAAAAACACCCTTTTGAATATTGGACATTCATAGGAATGGCAGGAATAGTATTCCCCAATAATTTTTTTTCGCAAATTTTCTACCATTTTCGGAAAAAGGAGCAAAGTCCTTTTTAAAATTTCAAAAGTCGAAATTTGGAAGAATGTCGCCTTTTATCAAAAGAACACACTTTTGAATATTGGACATTCATAGGAATGGCCGGAATAGTGTTCCCCAATATTTTTTTTTCGCAAATTTTCTACCATTTTCGGAAAAAGGAGCAAAGTCCTTTTTAAAATTTCAAAAGTCGAAATTTGGAAGAATGTCGCCTATTGTCAAAAAAACACACTTTTGAATATTGGACATTCATAGGAATGGCCGGAATAGTGTTCCCCAATAATTTTTTTCGCAAATTTTCTACCATTTTCGGAAAAAGGAGCAAAGTCCTTTTTAAAGTTTCAAAAGTCGAAATTTGGAAGAATGTCGCCTATTGTCAAAAAACACACTTTTGAATATTGGACATTCATAGGAATGGCCGGAATAGTGTTCCCCAATAATTTTTTTTCGCAAATTTTCTACCATTTTCGGAAAAAGGAGCAAAGTCCTTTTTAAAATTTCAAAAGTCGAAATTTGGAAGAATGTCGCCTATTGTCAAAAAACACTTTTGAATATTGGACATTCATAGGAATGGCCGGAATAGTGTTCCCCAATAATTTTTTTTCGCAAATTTGATACCATTTTCGGAAAAAGGAGCAAAGTCCTTTTCAAAATTTCAAAAGTCGAAATTTGGAAGAATGTCGCCTATTGTCAAAAAACACACTTTTGAATATTGAACATTCATAGGAATGGCCGGAATAGTGTTCCCCAATAATTTGTTTTCGCAAATTTTCTACCATTTTCGGAAAGAGGAGCAGTCCTTTTTAAAATTTCATAAGTCGAAATTTGGAAGAATGTCGCATATTGTCATAAAAACACACTTTTGAATATTGGACATTCATAGGAATGGCCGGAATAGTGTTCCCCAATAATTTTTTTTCGCAAATTTTCTACCATTTTCGGAAAAAGGAGCAAAGTCCTTTTTAAAATTTCAAAAGTCGAAATTTGGAAGAATGTCGCCTATTGTCAAAAAACCACACTTTTGAATATTGGACATTCATAGGAATGGCCGGAATAGTGTTCCCCAATAATTTTTTTTCGCAAATTTTCTACCATTTTCGGAAAAAGGAGCAAAGTCCTTTTTAAAATTTCAAAAGTCGAAATTTGGAAGAATGTCGCATATTGTCATAAAAACACACTTTTGAATATTGGACATTCATAGGAATGGCCGGAATAGTGTTCCCCAATAATTTTTTTTCGCAAATTTTCTACCATTTTCGGAAAAAGGAGCAAAGTCCTTTTTAAAATTTCAAAAGTCGAAATTTGGAAGAATGTCGCCTATTCTCAAAAAACACACTTTTGAATATTGGACATTCATAGGAATGGCCGGAATAGTGTTCCCCAATAATTTTTTTTCGCAAATTTTCTACCATTTTCGGAAAAAGGAGCAAAGTCCTTTTTAAAATTTCAAAAGTCGAAATTTGGAAGAATGTCGCATATTGTCATAAAAACACACTTTTGAATATTGGACATTCATAGGAATGGCCGGAATAGTGTTCCCCAATAATTTTTTTTCGCAAATTTTCTACCATTTTCGGAAAAAGGAGCAAAGTCCTTTTTAAAATTTCAAAAGTCGAAATTTGGAAGAATGTCGCATATTGTCAAAAAACACACTTTTGAATATTGGACATTCATAGGAATGGCCGGAATAGTGTTCCCCAATAATTTTTTTTCGCAAATTTTCTACCATTTTCGGAAAAAGGAGCAAAGTCCTTTTTAAAATTTCAAAAGTCGAAATTTGGAAGAATGTCGCCTATTATCAAAAAAACACACTTTTGAATATTGGACATTCATAGGAATGGCCGGAATAGTGTTCCCCAATAATTTTTTTTCGCAAATTTTCTACCATTTTCGGAAAAAGGAGCAAAGTCCTTTTTAAAATTTCAAAAGTCGAAATTTGGAAGAATGTCGCCTATTGTCAAAAAAACACACTTTTGAATATTGGACATTCATAGGAATGGCCGGAATAGTGTTCCCCAATAATTTTTTTTCGCAAATTTTCTACCATTTTCGGAAAAAGGAGCAAAGTCCTTTTTAAAATTTCAAAAGTCGAAATTTGGAAGAATGTCGCCTATTGTCAAAAAACACACTTTTGAATATTGGACATTCCTAGGAATGGCCGGAATAGTGTTCCCCAATAATTTTTTTTCGCAAATTTTCTACCATTTTCGGAAAAAGGAGCAAAGTCCTTTTTAAAATTTCAAAAGTCGAAATTTGGAAGAATGTCGCCTATTGTCAAAAAACACTTTTGAATATTGGACATTCATAGGAATGGCCGGAATAGTGTTCCCCAATAATTTTTTTTCGCAAATTTGATACCATTTTCGGAAAAAGGAGCAGTCCTTTTTAAAATTTCATAAGTCGAAATTTGGAAGAATGTCGCATATTGTCATAAAACACACTTTTGAATATAGGACATTCATAGGAATGGCCGGAATAGTGTTCCCCAATAATTTTTTTTCGCAAATTTTCTACCATTTTCGGAAAAAGGAGCAAAGTCCTTTTTAAAGTTTCAAAAGTCGAAATTTGGAAGAATGTCGCATATTGTCAAAAAAACACACTTTTGAATATTGGAAATTCATAGGAATGGCCGGAATAGTGTTCCCCAATAATTTTTTTCGCAAATTTTCTACCATTTTCGGAAAAAGGAGCAAAGTCCTTTTTAAAATTTCAAAAGTCGAAATTTGGAAGAATGTCGCCTATTATCAAAAAAACACACTTTTGAATATTGGACATTCGTAGGAATGGCCGGAATAGTGTTCCCCAATAATTTTTTTCGCAAATTTTCTACCATTTTCGGAAAAAGGAGCAAAGTCCTTTTTAAAATTTCAAAAGTCGAAATTTGGAAGAATGTCGCATATTGTCATAAAAACACACTTTTGAATATTGGACATTCATAGGAATGGCCGGAATAGTGTTCCCCAATAATTTTTTTTCGCAAATTTTCTACCATTTTCGGAAAAAGGAGCAAAGTCCTTTTTAAAATTTCAAAAGTCCAAATTTGGAAGAATGTCGCCTATTGTCAAAAAAACACACTTTTGAATATTGGACATTCATAGGAATGGCCGGAATAGTGTTCCCCAATAATTTTTTTTTGCAAATTTTCTACCATTTTCGGAAAAAGGAGCAAAGTCCTTTTTAAAATTTCAAAAGTCGAAATTTGGAAGAATGTCGCCTATTGCCAAAAAAACACACTTTTGAATATTGGACATTCATAGGAATGGCCGGAATAGTGTTCCCCATTAATTTTTTTTGCAAATTTTCTACCATTTTCGGAAAAAGGAGCAAAGTCCTTTTTAAAATTTCAAAAGTCCAAATTTGGAAGAATGTCGCCTATTGTCAAAAAAACACACTTTTGAATATTGGACATTCATAGGAATGGCCGGAATAGTGTTCCCCAATAATTTTTTTTCGCAAATTTTCTACCATTTTCGGAAAAAGGAGCAAAGTCCTTTTTAAAATTTCAAAAGTCGAAATTTGGAAGAATGTCGCCTATTGTCAAAAAACACACTTTTGAATATTGGACATTCATAGGAATGGTCGGAATAGTGTTCCCCAATAATTTTTTTTCCCAAATTTTCTACAATTTCGGAAAAAGGAGCAAAGTCCTTTTTAAAATTTCAAAAGTCGAAATTTGGAAGAATGTCGCCTATTGTCAAAAAACACTTTTGAATATTGGACATTCATAGGAATGGCCGGAATAGTGTTCCCCAATAATTTTTTTTCGCAAATTTGATACCATTTTCGGAAAAAGGAGCAAAGTCCTTTTCAAAATTTTAAAAGTCGAAATTTGGAAGAATGTCGCCTATTGTCAAAAAACACACTTTTGAATATTGAACATTCATAGGAATGGCCGGAATAGTGTTCCCCAATAATTTGTTTTCGCAAATTTTCTACCATTTTCGGAAAGAGGAGCAGTCCTTTTTAAAATTTCATAAGTCGAAATTTGGAAGAATGTCGCATATTGTCATAAAAACACACTTTTGAATATTGGACATCATAGGAATGGCCGGAATAGTGTTCCCCAATAATTTTTTTTCGCAAATTTTCTACCATTTTCGGAAAAAGGAGCAAAGTCCTTTTTAAAATTTCAAAAGTCGAAATTTGGAAGAATGTCGCCTATTGTCAAAAAACCACACTTTTGAATATTGGACATTCATAGGAATGGCCGGAATAGTGTTCCCCAATAATTTTTTTTCGCAAATTTTCTACCATTTTCGGAAAAAGGAGCAAAGTCCTTTTTAAAATTTCAAAAGTCGAAATTTGGAAGAATGTCGCATATTGTCATAAAAACACACTTTTGAATATTGGACATTCATAGGAATGGCCGGAATAGTGTTCCCCAATAATTTTTTTTCGCAAATTTTCTACCATTTTCGGAAAAAGGAGCAAAGTCCTTTTTAAAATTTCAAAAGTCGAAATATGGAAGAATGTCGCCTATTGTCAAAAAAACACACTTTTGAATATTGGACATTCATAGGAATGGCCGGAATAGTGTTCCCCAATAATTTTTTTTCGCAAATTTTCTACCATTTTCGGAAAAAGGAGCAAAGTCCTTTTTAAAATTTCATAAGTCGAAATTTGGAAGAATGTCGCATATTGTCATAAAAACACACTTTTGAATATTGGACATTCATAGGAATGGCCGGAATAGTGTTCCCCAATAATTTTTTTCGCAAATTTTCTACCATTTTCGGAAAAAGGAGCAAAGTCCTTTTTAAAATTTCATAAGTCGAAATTTGGAAGAATGTCGCATATTGTCATAAAAACACACTTTTGAATATTGGACATTCATAGGAATGGCCGGAATAGTGTTCCCCAATAATTTTTTTTCGCAAATTTTCTACCATTTTCGGAAAAAGGAGCAAAGTCCTTTTTAAAATTTCAAAAGTCGAAATTTGGAAGAATGTCGCCTATTGTCAAAAAAACACACTTTTGAATATTGGACATTCATAGGAATGGCCGGAATAGTGTTTCCCAATAATTTTTTTTTGCAAATTTTCTACCATTTTCGGAAAAAGGAGCAAAGTCCTTTTTAAAATTTCAAAAGTCGAAATTTGGAAGAACGTCGCATATTGTCATAAAAACATACTTTTGAATATTGGACATTCATAGGAATGGCCGGAATAGTGTTCCCCAATAATTTTTTTTCGCAAATTTTCTACCATTTTCGGAAAAAGGAGCAAAGTCCTTTTTAAAATTTCAAAAGTCGAAATTTGGAAGAATGTCGCCTATTGTCATAAAACACACTTTTGAATATTGGACATTCATAGGAATGGCCGGAATAGTGTTCCCCAATAATTTTGTTTTGCAAATTTTCTACCATTTTCGGAAAAAGGAGCAAAGTCCTTTTTAAAATTTCAAAAGTCGAAATTTGGAAGAACGTCGCATATTGTCATAAAAACACACTTTTGAATATTGGACATTCATAGGAATGGCCGGAATAGTGTTCCCCATTAATTTTTTTTGCAAATTTTCTACCATTTTCGGAAAAAGGAGCAAAGTCCTTTTTAAAATTTCAAAAGTCGAAATTTGGAAGAATGTCGCCTATTGTAAAAAAACACACTTTTGAATATTGAACATTCATAGGAATGGCCGGAGTAGTGTTCCCCAATAATTTTTTTTTGCAAATTTTCTACCATTTTCGGAAAAAGGAGCAAAGTCCTTTTTAAAATTTCAAAAGTCGAAATTTGAAAGAACGTCGCATATTGTCATAAAAACACACTTTTGAATATTGGACATTCATAGGAATGGCCGGAATAGTGTTCCCCAATAATTTTTTTTCGCAAATTTTCTACCATTTTCGGAAAAAGGAGCAAAGTCCTTTTTAAAATTTCAAAAGTCGAAATTTGGAAGAATGTCGCCTATTGTCAAAAAACACACTTTTGAATATTGAACATTCATAGGAATGGCCGGAATAGTGTTCCCCAATAATTTTTTTTTGCAAATTTTCTACCATTTTCGGAAAAAGGAGCAAAGTCCTTTTTAAAATTTCAAAAGTCGAAATTTGGAAGAACGTCGCATATTGTCATAAAAACACACTTTTGAATATTGGACATTCATAGGAATGGCCGGAATAGTGTTCCCCGAAAATTTTTTTTCGCAAATTTTCTACCATTTTCGGAAAAAGGAGCAAAGTCCTTTTTAAAATTTCAAAAGTCGAAATTTGGAAGAATGTCGCCTATTTTCAAAAAAACACACTGTTGCGACTTTTGAATATTGGACATTCATAGGAATGGCCGGAATAGTGTTCCGCAATAATTTTTTTCGCAAATTTTCTACCATTTTCGGAAAAAGGAGCAAAGTCCTTTTTAAAATTTCAAAAGTCGAAATTTGGAAGAATGTCGCCTATTGTCAAAAAACACACTTTTGAATATTGAACATTCATAGGAATGGCCGGAATAGTGTTCCCCAATAATTTTTTTTTGCAAATTTTTTACCATTTTCGGAAAAAGGAGCAAAGTCCTTTTTAAAATTTCAAAAGTCGAAATTTGGAAGAACGTCGCATATTGTCATAAAAACACACTTTTGAATATTGGACATTCATAGGAATGGCCGGAATAGTGTTCCCCAATAATTTTTTTTCGCAAATTTTCTACCATTTTCGGAAAAAGGAGCAAAGTCCTTTTTAAAATTTCAAAAGTCGAAATTTGGAAGAATGTCGCCTATTGTCAAAAAACCACACTTTTGAATATTGGACATTCATAGGAATGGCCGGAATAGTGTTCCCCAATAATTTTTTTTCGCAAATTTTCTACCATTTTCGGAAAAAGGAGCAAAGTCCTTTTTAAAATTTCAAAAGTCGAAATTTGGAAGAATGTCGCATATTGTCATAAAAACACACTTTTGAATATTGGACATTCATAGGAATGGCCGGAATAGTGTTCCCCAATAATTTTTTTTCGCAAATTTTCTACCATTTTCGGAAAAAGGAGCAAAGTCCTTTTTAAAATTTCAAAAGTCGAAATTTGGAAGAATGTCGCCTATTGTCAAAAAACACACTTTTGAATATTGGACATTCATAGGAATGGCCGGAATAGTGTTCCCCAATAATTTTTTTTCGCAAATTTTCTACCATTTTCGGAAAAAGGAGCAAAGTCCTTTTTAAAATTTCATAAGTCGAAATTTGGAAGAATGTCGCATATTGTCATAAAAACACACTTTTGAATATTGGACATTCATAGGAATGGCCGGAATAGTGTTCCCCAATAATTTTTTTTCGCAAATTTTCTACCATTTTCGGAAAAAGGAGCAAAGTCCTTTTCAAAATTTTAAAAGTCGAAATTTGGAAGAATGTCGCATATTGTCATAAAAACACACTTTTGAATATTGGACATTCATAGGAATGGCCGGAATAGTGTTCCCCAATAATTTTTTTTCGCAAATTTTCTACCATTTTCGGAAAAAGGAGCAAAGTCCTTTTCAAAATTTTAAAAGTCGAAATTTGGAAGAATGTCGCCTATTGTCAAAAAACACACTTTTGAATATTGGACATTCATAGGAATGGCCGGAATAGTGTTCCCCAATAATTTTTTTTCGCAAATTTTCTACCATTTTCGGAAAAAGGAGCAAAGTCCTTTTTAAAATTTCAAAAGTCGAAATTTGGAAGAATGTCGCCTATTGTCAAAAAACACACTTTTGAATATTGGACATTCATAGGAATGGCCGGAATAGTGTTCCCCAATAATTTTTTTTCGCAAATTTTCTACCATTTTCGGAAAAAGGAGCAAAGTCCTTTTTAAAATTTCATAAGTCGAAATTTGGAAGAATGTCGCATATTGTCATAAAAACACACTTTTGAATATTGGACATTCATAGGAATGGCCGGAATAGTGTTCCCCAATAATTTTTTTTCGCAAATTTTCTACCATTTTCGGAAAAAGGAGCAAAGTCCTTTTTAAAATTTCATAAGTCGAAATTTGGAAGAATGTCGCATATTGTCATAAAAACACACTTTTGAATATTGGACATTCATAGGAATGGCCGGAATAGTGTTCCCCAATAATTTGTTTTCGCAAATTTTCTACCATTTTCGAAAAAAGGAGCAGTCCTTTTTAAAATTTCATAAGTCGAAATTTGGAAGAATGTCGCATATTGTCATAAAACACACTTTTGAATATTGGACATTCATAGGAATGGCCGGTATAGTGTTCCCCAATAATTTTTTTTCGCAAATTTTCTACCATTTTCGGAAAAAGGAGCAAAGTCCTTTTTAAAATTTCAAAAGTCGAAATTTGGAAGAATGTCGCCTATTGTCAAAAAAACACACTTTTGAATATTGGACATTCATAGAAATGGCCGGAATAGTGTTCCCCAATAATTTTTTTTCGCAAATTTTCTACCATTTTCGGAAAAAGGAGCAAAGTCCTTTTTAAAATTTCAAAAGTCGAAATTTGGAAGAATGTCGCATATTGTCATAAAAACACACTTTTGAATATTGGACATTCATAGGAATGGCCGGAATAGTGTTCCCCAATAATTTTTTTTTCGCAAATTTTCTACCATTTTCGGAAAAAGGAGCAAAGTCCTTTTTAAAATTTCAAAAGTCGAAATTTGGAAGAATGTCGCATATTGTCATAAAAACACACTTTTGAATATTGGACATCATAGGAATGGCCGGAATAGTGTTCCCCAATAATTTTTTTTTCGCAAATTTTCTACCATTTTCGGAAAAAGGAGCAAAGTCCTTTTTAAAATTTCAAAAGTCGAAATTTGGAAGAATGTCGCATATTGTCATAAAAACACACTTTTGAATATTGGACATCATAGGAATGGCCGGAATAGTGTTCCCCAATAATTTTTTTTTGCAAATTTTCTACCATTTTCGGAAAAAGGAGCAAAGTCCTTTTTAAAATTTCAAAAGTCGAAATTTGGAAGAATGTCGCCTATTGCCAAAAAAACACACTTTTGAATATTGGACATTCATAGGAATGGCCGGAATAGTGTTCCCCATTAATTTTTTTTGCAAATTTTCTACCATTTTCGGAAAAAGGAGCAAAGTCCTTTTTAAAATTTCAAAAGTCCAAATTTGGAAGAATGTCGCCTATTGTCAAAAAAACACACTTTTGAATATTGGACATTCATAGGAATGGCCGGAATAGTGTTCCCCAATAATTTTTTTTCGCAAATTTTCTACCATTTTCGGAAAAAGGAGCAAAGTCCTTTTTAAAATTTCAAAAGTCGAAATTTGGAAGAATGTCGCCTATTGTCAAAAAACACACTTTTGAATATTGGACATTCATAGGAATGGTCGGAATAGTGTTCCCCAATAATTTTTTTTCCCAAATTTTCTACAATTTCGGAAAAAGGAGCAAAGTCCTTTTTAAAATTTCAAAAGTCGAAATTTGGAAGAATGTCGCCTATTGTCAAAAAACACTTTTGAATATTGGACATTCATAGGAATGGCCGGAATAGTGTTCCCCAATAATTTTTTTTCGCAAATTTGATACCATTTTCGGAAAAAGGAGCAAAGTCCTTTTCAAAATTTTAAAAGTCGAAATTTGGAAGAATGTCGCCTATTGTCAAAAAACACACTTTTGAATATTGAACATTCATAGGAATGGCCGGAATAGTGTTCCCCAATAATTTGTTTTCGCAAATTTTCTACCATTTTCGGAAAGAGGAGCAGTCCTTTTTAAAATTTCATAAGTCGAAATTTGGAAGAATGTCGCATATTGTCATAAAAACACACTTTTGAATATTGGACATCATAGGAATGGCCGGAATAGTGTTCCCCAATAATTTTTTTTCGCAAATTTTCTACCATTTTCGGAAAAAGGAGCAAAGTCCTTTTTAAAATTTCAAAAGTCGAAATTTGGAAGAATGTCGCCTATTGTCAAAAAACCACACTTTTGAATATTGGACATTCATAGGAATGGCCGGAATAGTGTTCCCCAATAATTTTTTTTCGCAAATTTTCTACCATTTTCGGAAAAAGGAGCAAAGTCCTTTTTAAAATTTCAAAAGTCGAAATTTGGAAGAATGTCGCATATTGTCATAAAAACACACTTTTGAATATTGGACATTCATAGGAATGGCCGGAATAGTGTTCCCCAATAATTTTTTTTCGCAAATTTTCTACCATTTTCGGAAAAAGGAGCAAAGTCCTTTTTAAAATTTCAAAAGTCGAAATATGGAAGAATGTCGCCTATTGTCAAAAAAACACACTTTTGAATATTGGACATTCATAGGAATGGCCGGAATAGTGTTCCCCAATAATTTTTTTTCGCAAATTTTCTACCATTTTCGGAAAAAGGAGCAAAGTCCTTTTTAAAATTTCATAAGTCGAAATTTGGAAGAATGTCGCATATTGTCATAAAAACACACTTTTGAATATTGGACATTCATAGGAATGGCCGGAATAGTGTTCCCCAATAATTTTTTTCGCAAATTTTCTACCATTTTCGGAAAAAGGAGCAAAGTCCTTTTTAAAATTTCATAAGTCGAAATTTGGAAGAATGTCGCATATTGTCATAAAAACACACTTTTGAATATTGGACATTCATAGGAATGGCCGGAATAGTGTTCCCCAATAATTTTTTTTCGCAAATTTTCTACCATTTTCGGAAAAAGGAGCAAAGTCCTTTTTAAAATTTCAAAAGTCGAAATTTGGAAGAATGTCGCCTATTGTCAAAAAAACACACTTTTGAATATTGGACATTCATAGGAATGGCCGGAATAGTGTTTCCCAATAATTTTTTTTTGCAAATTTTCTACCATTTTCGGAAAAAGGAGCAAAGTCCTTTTTAAAATTTCAAAAGTCGAAATTTGGAAGAACGTCGCATATTGTCATAAAAACATACTTTTGAATATTGGACATTCATAGGAATGGCCGGAATAGTGTTCCCCAATAATTTTTTTTCGCAAATTTTCTACCATTTTCGGAAAAAGGAGCAAAGTCCTTTTTAAAATTTCAAAAGTCGAAATTTGGAAGAATGTCGCCTATTGTCATAAAACACACTTTTGAATATTGGACATTCATAGGAATGGCCGGAATAGTGTTCCCCAATAATTTTGTTTTGCAAATTTTCTACCATTTTCGGAAAAAGGAGCAAAGTCCTTTTTAAAATTTCAAAAGTCGAAATTTGGAAGAACGTCGCATATTGTCATAAAAACACACTTTTGAATATTGGACATTCATAGGAATGGCCGGAATAGTGTTCCCCATTAATTTTTTTTGCAAATTTTCTACCATTTTCGGAAAAAGGAGCAAAGTCCTTTTTAAAATTTCAAAAGTCGAAATTTGGAAGAATGTCGCCTATTGTAAAAAAACACACTTTTGAATATTGAACATTCATAGGAATGGCCGGAGTAGTGTTCCCCAATAATTTTTTTTTGCAAATTTTCTACCATTTTCGGAAAAAGGAGCAAAGTCCTTTTTAAAATTTCAAAAGTCGAAATTTGAAAGAACGTCGCATATTGTCATAAAAACACACTTTTGAATATTGGACATTCATAGGAATGGCCGGAATAGTGTTCCCCAATAATTTTTTTTCGCAAATTTTCTACCATTTTCGGAAAAAGGAGCAAAGTCCTTTTTAAAATTTCAAAAGTCGAAATTTGGAAGAATGTCGCCTATTGTCAAAAAACACACTTTTGAATATTGAACATTCATAGGAATGGCCGGAATAGTGTTCCCCAATAATTTTTTTTTGCAAATTTTCTACCATTTTCGGAAAAAGGAGCAAAGTCCTTTTTAAAATTTCAAAAGTCGAAATTTGGAAGAACGTCGCATATTGTCATAAAAACACACTTTTGAATATTGGACATTCATAGGAATGGCCGGAATAGTGTTCCCCGAAAATTTTTTTTCGCAAATTTTCTACCATTTTCGGAAAAAGGAGCAAAGTCCTTTTTAAAATTTCAAAAGTCGAAATTTGGAAGAATGTCGCCTATTTTCAAAAAAACACACTGTTGCGACTTTTGAATATTGGACATTCATAGGAATGGCCGGAATAGTGTTCCGCAATAATTTTTTTCGCAAATTTTCTACCATTTTCGGAAAAAGGAGCAAAGTCCTTTTTAAAATTTCAAAAGTCGAAATTTGGAAGAATGTCGCCTATTGTCAAAAAACACACTTTTGAATATTGAACATTCATAGGAATGGCCGGAATAGTGTTCCCCAATAATTTTTTTTTGCAAATTTTTTACCATTTTCGGAAAAAGGAGCAAAGTCCTTTTTAAAATTTCAAAAGTCGAAATTTGGAAGAACGTCGCATATTGTCATAAAAACACACTTTTGAATATTGGACATTCATAGGAATGGCCGGAATAGTGTTCCCCAATAATTTTTTTTCGCAAATTTTCTACCATTTTCGGAAAAAGGAGCAAAGTCCTTTTTAAAATTTCAAAAGTCGAAATTTGGAAGAATGTCGCCTATTGTCAAAAAACCACACTTTTGAATATTGGACATTCATAGGAATGGCCGGAATAGTGTTCCCCAATAATTTTTTTTCGCAAATTTTCTACCATTTTCGGAAAAAGGAGCAAAGTCCTTTTTAAAATTTCAAAAGTCGAAATTTGGAAGAATGTCGCATATTGTCATAAAAACACACTTTTGAATATTGGACATTCATAGGAATGGCCGGAATAGTGTTCCCCAATAATTTTTTTTCGCAAATTTTCTACCATTTTCGGAAAAAGGAGCAAAGTCCTTTTTAAAATTTCAAAAGTCGAAATTTGGAAGAATGTCGCCTATTGTCAAAAAACACACTTTTGAATATTGGACATTCATAGGAATGGCCGGAATAGTGTTCCCCAATAATTTTTTTTCGCAAATTTTCTACCATTTTCGGAAAAAGGAGCAAAGTCCTTTTTAAAATTTCATAAGTCGAAATTTGGAAGAATGTCGCATATTGTCATAAAAACACACTTTTGAATATTGGACATTCATAGGAATGGCCGGAATAGTGTTCCCCAATAATTTTTTTTCGCAAATTTTCTACCATTTTCGGAAAAAGGAGCAAAGTCCTTTTTAAAATTTCAAAAGTCGAAATTTGGAAGAATGTCGCCTATTGTCAAAAAACACACTTTTGAATATTGGACATTCATAGGAATGGCCGGAATAGTGTTCCCCAATAATTTGTTTTCGCAAATTTTCTACCATTTTCGAAAAAAGGAGCAGTCCTTTTTAAAATTTCATAAGTCGAAATTTGGAAGAATGTCGCATATTGTCATAAAACACACTTTTGAATATTGGACATTCATAGGAATGGCCGGTATAGTGTTCCCCAATAATTTTTTTTCGCAAATTTTCTACCATTTTCGGAAAAAGGAGCAAAGTCCTTTTTAAAATTTCAAAAGTCGAAATTTGGAAGAATGTCGCCTATTGTCAAAAAAACACACTTTTGAATATTGGACATTCATAGAAATGGCCGGAATAGTGTTCCCCAATAATTTTTTTTCGCAAATTTTCTACCATTTTCGGAAAAAGGAGCAAAGTCCTTTTTAAAATTTCAAAAGTCGAAATTTGGAAGAATGTCGCATATTGTCATAAAAACACACTTTTGAATATTGGACATTCATAGGAATGGCCGGAATAGTGTTCCCCAATAATTTTTTTTTCGCAAATTTTCTACCATTTTCGGAAAAAGGAGCAAAGTCCTTTTTAAAATTTCAAAAGTCGAAATTTGGAAGAATGTCGCATATTGTCATAAAAACACACTTTTGAATATTGGACATCATAGGAATGGCCGGAATAGTGTTCCCCAATAATTTTTTTTCGCAAATTTTCTACCATTTTCGGAAAAAGGAGCAAAGTCCTTTTTAAAATTTCAAAAGTCGAAATTTGGAAGAATGTCGCCTATTGTCAAAAAACCACACTTTTGAATATTGGACATTCATAGGAATGGCCGGAATAGTGTTCCCCAATAATTTTTTTTCGCAAATTTTCTACCATTTTCGGAAAAAGGAGCAAAGTCCTTTTTAAAATTTCAAAAGTCGAAATTTGGAAGAATGTCGCATATTGTCATAAAAACACACTTTTGAATATTGGACATTCATAGGAATGGCCGGAATAGTGTTCCCCAATAATTTTTTTTCGCAAATTTTCTACCATTTTCGGAAAAAGGAGCAAAGTCCTTTTTAAAATTTCAAAAGTCGAAATTTGGAAGAATGTCGCCTATTGTCAAAAAACACACTTTTGAATATTGGACATTCATAGGAATGGCCGGAATAGTGTTCCCCAATAATTTTTTTTCGCAAATTTTCTACCATTTTCGGAAAAAGGTAAAAAAAGTCCTTTTTAAAATTTCAAAAGTCGAAATTTGGAAGAATGTCGCCTATTGTCAAAAAAACACACTTTTGAATATTGGACATTCATAGGAATGGCCGCAATAGTGTTCCCCAATAATTTTTTTTCGCAAATTTTCTACCATTTTCGGAAAAAGGAGCAAAGTCCTTTTTAAAATTTCAAAAGTCGAAATTTGGAAGAATGTCGCCTATTGTCAAAAAAACACACTTGAATATTGGACATTCATAGGAATGGCCGGAATAGTGTTCCCCAATAATTTTTTTTCGCAAATTTTCTACCATTTTCGGAAAAAGGAGCAATGTCCTTTTTAAAATTTCAAAAGTCGAAATTGGAAGAATGTCGCCTATTGCCAAAAAAACACACTTTTGAATATTGGAAATTCATAGGAATGGCCGGAATAGTGTTCCTCAATAATTTTTTTTCGCAAATTTTCTACCATTTTCGGAAAAAGGAGCAAAGTCCTTTTTAAAATTTCAAAAGTCGAGATTTGGAAAAATGTCGCATATTGTCATAAAAACACACTTTTGAATATTGGACATTCATAGGAATGGCCGGAATAGTGTTCCCCATTAATTTTTTTTGCAAATTTTTTACCATTTTCGGAAAAAGGAGCAAAGTCCTTTTTAAAATTTCAAAAGTCGAAATTTGGAAGAATGTCGCCTATTGTCAAAAAAACACACTTTTGAATATTGGACATTCATAGGAATGGCCGGAATAGTGTTCCCCAATAATTTTTTTTCGCAAATTTTCTACCATTTTCGGAAAAAGGAGCAGTCCTTTTTAAAATTTCATAAGTCGAAATTTGGAAGAATGTCGCATATTGTCAAAAAACACTTTTGAATATTGGACATTCATAGGAATGGCCGGAATAGTGTTCCCCAATAATTTTTTTTCGCAAATTTTCAACCATTTTCGGAAAAAGGAGCAAAGTCCTTTTCAAAATTTTAAAAGTCGAAATTTGGAAGAATGTCGCCTATTGTCAAAAAAACACACTTTTGAATATTAAACATTCATAGGAATGGCCGGAATAGTGTTCCCCAATAATTTGTTTTCGCAAATTTTCTACCATTTTCGAAAAAAGGAGCAGTCCTTTTTAAAATTTCATAAGTCGAAATTTGGAAGAATGTCGCATATTGTCATAAAACACACTTTTGAATATTGGACATTCATAGGAATGGGCGGAATAGTGTTCCCCAATAATTTTTTTTTGCAAATTTTCTACCATTTTCGGAAAAAGGAGCAAAGTCCTTTTTAAAATTTCAAAAGTCGAAATTTGGAAGAATGTCGCATATTGTCAAAAAAACACACTTTTGAATATTGGACATTCATAGGAATGGCCGGAATAGTGTTCCCCAATAATTTTTTTTCGCAAATTTTCTACCATTTTCGGAAAAAGGAGCAAAGTCCTTTTTAAAATTTCAAAAGTCGAAATTTGGAAGAATGTCGCCTATTGTCAAAAAAACACACTTTTGAATATTGGACATTCATAGGAATGGCCGGAATAGTGTTCCCCAATAATTTTTTTTCGCAAATTTTCTACCATTTTCGGAAAAAGGAGCAAAGTCCTTTTTAAAATTTCAAAAGTCGAAATTTGGAAGAATGTCGCCTATCGTCAAAAAAAACACATAGGAATGGCCGGAATAGTGTTCGCAATAACTTTTTTTTCGCAAATTTTTTACCATTTTTGGAAAAAGGAGCAAAGTCCTTTTTAAAATTTCAAAAGTCGAAATTTGGAAGAATGTCGCCTATTGTCAAAAAAACACACTTTTGAATATTGGACATTCATAGGAATGGCCGGAATAGTGTTCCCCAATTTTTTTTTTTCGTAAATTTTCTACCATTTTCGGAAAAAGGAGCAGAGTCCTTTTTAAAATTTCAAAAGTTGAAATTTGGAAAAATGTCGCCAATTTTCAAAAAAACACACTGTTAAGACTTTTGAATATTGGACATTCATAGAAATGGCCGGAAGAGTGTTCTCCAATAATGTTTTTTCGCTTATCTCCTACAATTTTCGGAAAAAGGAGCAAAGTCCTTTTTAAAATTTCAAAAGTCGAAATTTGGAAGAATGTCGCCTATTGTCAAAAAAACACACTTTTGAATATTGCACATTCATAGGAATGGCCGGAATAGTGTTCCCCAATAATTTTTGTTCGCAAATTTTCTACCATTTTCGGAAAAAGGAGCAAAGTCCTTTTTAAAATTTCAAAAGTCGAAATTTGGAAGAATGTCGCCTATTGTCAAAAAACACACTTTTGAATATTGGACATTCATAGGAATGGCCGGAATAGTGTTCCCCAATAATTTTTTTTCGCAAATTTTCTGCCATTTTCGGAATAAGGAGCAAAGTCCTTTTTAAAATTTCAAAAGTCGAAATTTGGAAGAATGTCGCCTATCGTCAAAAAAAAACACATAGGAATGGTCGGAATAGTGTTCCCAATAACTTTTTTTTCGCAAATTTTTTACCATTTTTGGAAAAAGGAGCAAAGTCCTTTTAAAAATTTCAAAAGTCGAAATTTGGAAGAATGTCGCCTTAGAGTGAACATTTTTTTTTTTTTTTTGAATAACATGTTATTCGCCCCCTAATTTTTTTCTTTTGGGCACAAATAACATATTTCCAAAACTGTAGACTGTTTGGTCAACGTTAAGGCGTGGCACATGCGCCCTCAAGTTGACAAGAAGGGATTTTGCACAATTTAATAAGAAAAAAGTTATAACTTCATTATTATTTATCAAAATTTATGTTAAGTATCGATATTATATTTAATTTTGACTATTATTTTAATGCGTGCCCCTAAAAAGGCGTGGCACCTTATATAATTTAAGTAATATATACGAAAATATGTAGTTTTTGCTTCAAAATATGATGGAATCTTACATATGTATGTAAAATTTATTTCCTAAAAGTCATTAAATAAATGCCGGCAAGTTAAAATAAAACACAAATAGATTAGTGTTCCATGAGATCTGATTTATTAATACCTTTATAGTTTTTTCGATAATCAGTTACAATTTGTAAGATAAATTGTTTTTCTTCTTCATTTATTGATAATGAATTATTATATTCTTCCATTAATTTAACATTTCGTTCGGCAGTATCGTTAACTACCCTCATTTTACTGACGATATTTACGCCCTGTATATAGCTTGGCTCGTTCTGCCATTGGGAGGGTTCTTTTTGGAAAAAATCGGTTGCAATCGAAAAACGTTCAAAGAAGTGAAGTGTATTTTTGGTTACGAAGTCCTCAATTGATTTTGATTGTAAGTCCTGTATATCAGTAATCAGCCGCTTGCTCTCATTTTCTGACTCTACACGAAGTCTCTTTATCATACGAGTTTTTGTTTCAGAAGTAATGGTTTCATCAAAAAACGAAAAACCTACTGTTTCTGTTGCTAAATACCATAAATGGTTACGGAATATTCCCAAAGTTGCATTGCTTACGTTTTCGTTGACATTTTTGTAGGCGAAAAGAGATTTAATAAAAAGAAGGTCTTGATTAGGCGCTTTGGCAGCTATTGGCGCTTCTATCCAGACTTTTACATAAATTTTCACAATAAATAAACAAGCATCGCGTATGGCGGCTATTTCATCTTACGACATGACAAACTCTTCTCTGAATAAAAACATTTTTAATGAATAAATCGCCTTGGCCATCCAACGAGCGTGATGATATGCTCCTGGTGACTTGAATTTATAATTCCTATCGTGCTCCCCAAGAAATATTAGGCTTAATTCCAGAAGCTCCTTATAATCAGCCCTAGGCTGTTTTATTTTTAAATATTGGCGGAAAAACGTGGCTAGATCTTCTAATTCGAAAACGCTAATATGCTGACTTACCTTCTCGTCATCAACTCCAAATTTAAAATTTTCTTGGTTTATCATCGTCCAGGACCCTTTAAACTTTTGGAAAATTGACAAAGTTGGTCCACTTGAAGACAAATTTCTTTTTTCAAATACGCTCTTTAATACAATTTCGTAGATGTGGTGACGACAGGGCAAGTACAAAAGATCTTTTCCTAATTCCTGTTCCAATATCACGCAAGCACCTTGAAGTCTTCCCGTGTTTGTTGCTGTTGTATCAAAACACAGGGCCTGAACTTTGTCTGTCAAATTCCACTCTTTTAATAATTGGATTATTGCTTCAGCCTGTTGCCTTCCTGTACCAGCCTGTAATGCAGGAACTCCAAGTAGATGCTCTGTCTCTGTAGATGTAATAACAACTGGCAATCTGTCTACTTTTTCCTTTCCAGTTAATGATGGTAACAGCTTTCCATCCCAATGTACTGTAATGGTTTGCGGTAAAATGTTTGAAATTTTTCCTTTAAATTTATAGCTGTTTCAGATCGAATTTGTTTACGGCAATTTCGAATTGTAGTTTTACTTATTGCTAACTGACTTAAATCATGGCCCAATGCTTCAGCAGTGGCTATGAGAATTCGAACAGCATCTCTGTCGCTAACTTTACACTTGTCCAGAGTCGCAACAAGCTTGGGTGTTATAAAGTTTTTCATTTTACGTTTCTTTCCCACATTTCCAGTAGATGTTTGTTGAAAATTGTCTTGAAGCTCATCACTGTCTATTTCAGTCAATTGTCCTTCATCATCTGAGTAGTCCTGACTTGCAACCAAATTTTGAGATTGCTCCTGGTGATACTTTTCTTGCCTTATCAGTTCTCTTTCTTCACGCATATTTCTTCTTTTCTCTCTTTCAAAAAGTGCTCGATCGCTTCCAATCATACCACCTGGTCTGCCTTTTTTCCGTTGATTAAGTAGAAATAGTCTATCTTCTTCGATTTGAATAATACTTAACGCATCACCATGAGCGATATCAAACAAATCGTCTAATTCTTCCACAAAATCGTGCTCAGGTTTCTCCTGTAGAGCTGTACGGCGCTTACAAGTTTTCTGAAGTGTCTTCCACTGATGATATAGAGCTTCCACTTTCTGAACGCTACGAATATTCTGGCTTGTGGGAATACGTGCTTTATCCCAGAGTACTTCTGCTTCTTTAATTACAAGATATGCACTCGGACGAAGATTGAGCTTAATTTTCCGCATATTGTAAAAAAGAACTTTTAATATTTGCCCTTTTGATGGTAACTTGCACCCAATGATTTGACTTTCGTCGTGCCCAAGCAGAAATAACTTTTCATTTGCTCTTGTTTCCATTGCTGTTTGAGTTACATTAATAATATTAAATATGTTATTATATTTTGAAAATATCGAGCACTTTGTTGTTTAAACTTACCAATTTTATAAACCTTATCTTTCAATCAAATCAAATTAATATTTTCACATTTGCATGTATAACAACACATTATCAACGCTCTTTTTTAGCTTAACAAAAGCACATGTGTACTAGATACCCTTATTCCAGTATTGCTACTTCTATGAAAATATAAGTTTGCTTGATCGCAACTAATTAGCACAGAGCTGCATTTGTTAGTACCAGTTTAAAATTTTAACTTGCCACGCCCCAATTTGCCGGCATTTATTTAATGACTTTTAGGAAATAAATTTTACATACATATGTAAGATTCCATCATATTTTGAAGCAAAAACTACATATTTTCGTATATATTACTTAAATTATATAAGGTGCCACGCCTTTTTAGGCGCACGCATTAAAATAATAGTCAAAACTAAATATAATATCGATACTTAACATAAATTTTGATAAATAATAATGAAGTTATAACTTTTTTCTTATTAAATTGTGCAAAATCCCTTCTTGTCAACTTGAGGGCGCATGTGCCACGCCTTAACGTTGACCAAACAGTCTACAGTTTTGGAAATATGTTATTTGTGCCCAAAAGAAAAAAATTAGGGGGCGAACCACCTCCTACAAAAAACAAAAATAATTCCATATAAATATTGTCCACTCTAATGTCGCCTATTGTCAAAAAAACACGCTTTTGAATATTGAACATTCATAGGAATGGCCGGAATAGTGTTCCCCAATAATTTGTTTTCGCAAATTTTCTACCATTTTCGAAAAAAGGAGCAGTCCTTTTTAAAATTTCATAAGTCGAAATTTGGAAGAATGTCGCATATTGTCATAAAACACACTTTTGAATATTGGACATTCATAGGAATGGCCGGAATAGTGTTCCCCAATAATTTTTTTTCGCAAATTTTCAACCATTTTCGGAAAAAGGAGCAAAGTCCTTTTCAAAATTTTAAAAGTCGAAATTTGGAAGAATGTCGCCAATTGTCAAAAAAACACACTTTTGAATATTGAACATTCATAGGAATGGCCGGAATAGTGTTCCCCAATAATTTTTTTTCGCAAATTTTCTACCATTTTCGAAAAAAGGAGCAGTCCTTTTTAAAATTTCATAAGTCGAAATTTGGAAGAATGTCGCATATTGTCATAAAACACACTTTTGAATATTGGACATTCATAGGAATGGCCGGAATAGTGTTCCCCAATAATTTTTTTTCGCAAATTTTCTACCATTTTCGGAAAAAGGAGCAAAGTCCTTTTTAAAATTTCAAAAGTCGAAATTTGGAAGAATGTCGCATATTGTCAAAAAACACACTTTTGAATATTGGACATTCATAGGAATGGCCGGAATAGTGTTCCCCAATAATTTTTTTTCGCAAATTTTCTACCATTTTCGGAAAAAGGAGCAAAGTCCTTTTTAAAATTTCAAAAGTCGAAATTTGGAAGAATGTCGCCTATTGTCAAAAAAACACACTTTTGAATATTGGACATTCATAGGAATGGCCGGAATAGTGTTCCCCAATAATTTTTTTTCGCAAATTTTCTACCATTTTCGGAAAAAGGAGCAAAGTCCTTTTTAAAATTTCAAAAGTCGAAATTTGGAAGAATGTCGCATATTGTCATAAAACACACTTTCGAATATTGGACATTCATAGGAATGGCCGGAATAGTGTTCCCCAATAATTTTTTTTCGCAAATTTTCTACCATTTTCGGAAAAAGGAGCAAAGTCCTTTTTAAAATTTCAAAAGTCCAAATTTGGAAGAATGTCGCCTATTGTCAAAAAAACACACTTTTGAATATTGGACATTCATAGGAATGGCCGGAATAGTGTTCCCCAATAATTTTTTTTCGCAAATTTTCTACCATTTTCGGAAAAAGGAGCAAAGTCCTTTTTAAAATTTCAAAAGTCGAAATTTGGAAGAATGTCGCATATTGTCATAAAAACACACTTTTGAATATTGGACATTCATAGGAATGGCCGGAATAGTGTTCCCCAATATTTTTTTTTCGCAAATTTTCTACCATTTTCGGAAAAAGGAGCAAAGTCCTTTTTAAAATTTCAAAAGTCGAAATTTGGAAGAATGTCGCATATTGTCATAAAAACACACTTTTGAATATTGGACATTCATAGGAATGGCCGGAATAGTGTTCCCCAATAATTTTTTTTTTCGCAAATTTTCTACCATTTTCGGAAAAAGGAGCAAAGTCCTTTTTAAAATTTCAAAAGTCGAAATTTGGAAGAATGTCGCATATTGTCATAAAAACACACTTTTGAATATTGGACCTTCATAGGAATGGCCGGAATAGTGTTCCCCAATAATTTTTTTTCGCAAATTTTCTACCATTTTCGAAAAAAGGAGCAAAGTCCTTTTTAAAATTTCAAAAGTCCAAATTTGGAAGAATGTCGCATATTGTCATAAAAACACACTTTTGAATATTGGACATTCATAGGAATGGCCGGAATAGTGTTCCCCAATAATTTTTTTTCGCAAATTTTCTACCATTTTCGGAAAAAGGAGCAAAGTCCTTTTTAAAATTTCAAAAGTCGAAATTTGGAAGAATGTCGCATATTGTCATAAAAACACACTTTTGAATATTGGACATTCATAGGAATGGCCGGAATAGTGTTCCCCAATAATTTTTTTTTTGCAAATTTTCTACCATTTTCGGAAAAAGGAGCAAAGTCCTTTTTAAAATTTCAAAAGTCGAAATTTGGAAGAATGTCGCATATTGTCATAAAAACACACTTTTGAATATTGGACATTCATAGGAATGGCGGGAATAGTGTTCCCCAATTTTTTTTTTTCGTAAATTTTCTACCATTTTCGGAAAAAGGAGCAGAGTCCTTTTTAAAATTTCAAAAGTTGAAATTTGGAAAAATGTCGCCAATTTTCAAAAAAACAATACTGTTAAGACTTTTGAATATTGGACATTCATAGAAATGGCCGGAAGAGTGTTCTCCAATAGTGTTTTTTCGCTTATCTCCTACAATTTTCGGAAAAAGGAGCAAAGTCCTTTTTAAAATTTCAAAAGTCGAAATTTGGAAGAATGTCGCCTATTGTCAAAAAAACACACTTTTGAATATTGGACATTCATAGGAATGGCCGGAATAGTGTTCCCCAATAATTTTTTTTCGCAAATTTTCTGCCATTTTCGGAAAAAGGAGCAAAGTCCTTTTTAAAATTTCAAAAGTCGAAATTTGGAAGAATGTCGCCTATCGTCAAAAAAAACACATAGGAATGGCCGGAATAGTTTTCGCAATAACTTTTTTTTCGCAAATTTTTTACCATTTTTGGAAAAAGGAGCAAAGTCCTTTTTAAAATTTCAAAAGTCGAAATTTGGAAGAATGTCGCCTATTGTCAAAAAAACACACTTTTGAATATTGGACATTCATAGGAATGGCCGGAATAGTGTTCCCCAATTTTTTTTTTTCGTAAATTTTCTACCATTTTCGGAAAAAGGAGCAGAGTCCTTTTTAAAATTTCAAAAGTTGAAATTTGGAAAAATGTCGCCAATTTTCAAAAAAACACACTGTTAAGACTTTTGAATATTGGACATTCATAGAAATGGCCGGAAGAGTGTTCTCCAATAATGTTTTTTCGCTTATCTCCTACAATTTTCGGAAAAAGGAGCAAAGTCCTTTTTAAAATTTCAAAAGTCGAAATTTGGAAGAATGTCGCCTGTTGTCAAAAAAACACACTTTTGAATATTGCACATTCATAGGAATGGCCGGAATAGTGTTCCCCAATAATTTTTTTTCGCAAATTTTTTACCATTATTGGAAAAAGGAGCAAAGTCCTTTTAAAAATTTCAAAAGTCGAAATTTGGAAGAATGTCGCCTATTGTCAAAAAAACACACTTTTGAATATTGGACATTCATAGGAATGGCCGGAATAGTGTTCCCCAATTTTTTTTTTTCGTAAATTTTCTACCATTTTCGGAAAAAGGAGCAGAGTCCTTTTTAAAATTTCAAAAGTTGAAATTTGAAAAAATGTCGCCAATTTTCAAAAAAACACACTGTTAAGACTTTTGAATATTGGACATTCATAGAAATAGCCGGAAGAGTGTTCTCCAATAATGTTTTTTCGCTTATCTCCTACAATTTTCGGAAAAAGGAGCAAAGTCCTTTTTAAAATTTCAAAAGTCGAAATTTGGAAGAATGTCGCCTATTGTCAAAAAAAAACACATAGGAATGGCCGGAATAGTGTTCCCCAAAAATTTTTTTTCGCAAATTTTCTACCATTTTCGGAAAAGGGAGCAAAGTCCTTTTTAAAATTTCAAAAGTCGAAATTTGGAAGAATGTCGCCTATTGTCAAAAAAAACACACTTTTGAATATTGGACATTCATAGAAATGGCCGGAATAGTGTTCCCCAATAATTTTTTTTCGCAAATTTTCTACCATTTTCGGAAAAGGGAGCAAAGTCCTTTCTAAAATTTCAAAAGTTGAAATTTGGAAAAATGTCGCCAATTTTCAAAAAAACACACTGTTAAGACTTTTGAATATTAAACATTCATAGAAATGGCCGAAAGAGTGTTCTCCAATAGTGTTTTTTCGCTTATCTCCTACAATTTTCGGAAAAAGAAGCAAAGTCCTTTTTAAAGTTCAAAAGTCGAAATTTGGAAGAATGTCGCCTATTGTCAAAAAAACACACTTTTGAATATTGGACGTTGATAGGAATGGCCGGAATAGTGTTCCCCAATAATTTTTTTCGCAAATTTTCTACCATTTTCGAAAAAAGGAGTAAAGTCCTTTTTAAAATTTCAAAAGTCGAAATTTGGAAGAATGTCGCATATTGTCATAAAAACACACTTTTGAATATTGGACATTCATAGGAATGGCCGGAATAGTGTTTCCCAATAATTTTTTTTCGCAAATTTTCTACCATTTTCGGAAAAAGGAGCAGAGTCCTTTTTAAAATTTCAAAAGTTGAAATTTGGAAATATTTCGCCAATTTTCAAAAAAACACACTGTTAAGACTTTTGAATATTAAACATTCATAGAAATGGCCGGAAGAGTGTTCTCCAATAATGTTTTTTCGCTTATCTCCTACAATTTTCGGAAAAAGGAGCAAAGTCCTTTTTAAAATTTCAAAAGTCGAAATTTGGAAGAATGTCGCCTATTGTCAAAAAAACACACTTTTGAATATTGGAAATTCATAGGAATGGCCGGAATAGTGTTCCTCAATTATTTTTTTTCGCAAATTTTTTACCATTTTCGGAAAAAGGAGCAAAGTCCTTTTTAAAATTTCAAAAGTCGAAATTTGGAAGAATGTCGCCTATTGTAAAAAAAACACATAAGAATGGCCGGAATAGTGTTCCAAATTATTTTTTTTCACAAATTTTCTACCATTTTCGGAAAAAGGAGCAAAGTCCTTTTTAAAATTTCAAAAGTCGAAATTTGGAAGAATGTCGCCTATTGTCAAAAGACACACTTTTGAATATTGGACATTCATAGGAATGGCCGGAATAGTGTTCCCCAATAATTTTTTTTCGCAAATTTTCTACCATTTTCGGAAAAAGGAGCAAAGTCCTTTTTAAAATTTCAAAAGTCGAAATTTGGAAGAATGTCGCCTATTGTCAAAAAACACACTTTTGAATATTGGACATTCATAGGAATGGCCGGAATAGTGTTCCCCAATAATTTTTTTTCGCAAATTTTCTGCCATTTTCGGAAAAAGGAGCAAAGTCCTTTTTAAAATTTCAAAAGTCGAAATTTGGAAGAATGTCGCCTATTGTCAAAAAACACACTTTTGAATATTGGACATTCATAGGAATGGCCGGAATAGTGTTCCCCAATAATTTTTTTTCGCAAATTTTCTGCCATTTTCGGAAAAAGGAGCAAAGTCCTTTTTAAAATTTCAAAAGTCGAAATTTGGAAGAATGTCGCATATTGTCATAAAAACACACTTTTGAATATTGGACATTCATAGGAATGGCCGGAATAGTGTTCCCCAATAATTTTTTTTCGCAAATTTTCTACCATTTTCGGAAAAAAGAGCAAAGTCCTTTTTAAAATTTCATAAGTCGAAATTTGGAAGAATGTCGCCTATTGTCAAAAAAAACACAATTTTGAATATTGGACATTCATAGGAATGGCCGGAATAGTGTTCCCCAATAATTTTTTTTCGCAAATTTTCTACCATTTTCGGAAAAAGGAGCAAAGTCCTTTTTAAAATTTCAAAAGTCGAAATTTGGAAGAATGTCGCCTATTGTCAAAAAACACACTTTTGAATATTGGACATTCATAGGAATGGCCGTAAGAGTGTTCTCCAATAATGTTTTTTCGCTTATCTCCTACAATTTTCGGAAAAAGGAGCAAAGTCCTTTTTAAAATTTCAAAAGTCGAAATTTGGAAGAATGTCGCCTATTGTCAAAAAACACTTTTGAATATTGGACATTCATAGGAATGGCCGGAATAGTGTTCCCCAATAATTTTTTTTCGCAAATTTTCTACCATTTTCGGAAAAAGGAGCAAAGTCCTTTTCAAAATTTTAAAAGTCGAAATTTGGAAGAATGTCGCCTATTGTCAAAAAAAACACACTTTTGAATATTGAACATTCATAGGAATGGCCGGAATAGTGTTCCCCAATAATTTTTTTTGCAAATTTTCTACCATTTTCGGAAAAAGGAGCAAAGTCCTTTTAAAATTTCAAAAGTCCAAATTTGGAAGAATGTCGCCTATTGTCAAAAAAAGACACTTTTGAATATTGGACATTCATAGGAATGGCCGGAATAGTGTTCCCCAATAATTTGTTTTCGCAAATTTTCTACCATTTTCGGAAAAAGGAGCAAAGTCCTTTTTAAAATTTCAAAAGTCGAAATTTGGAAGAATGTCGCCTATTGTCAAAAAAACACACTTTTGAATATTGGACATTCATAGGAATGGCCGGAATAGAATTCCCCAATAATTTTTTTTCGCAAATTTTCTACCATTTTCCGAAAAGGGAGCAAAGTCCTTTCTAAAATTTCAAAAGTTGAAATTTGGAAAAATGTCGCCAATTTTCAAAAAAACACACTGTTAAGACTTTTGAATATAAAACATTCATAGAAATGGCCGGAAGAGTGTTCTCCAATAGTGTTTTTTCGCTTATCTCCTACAATTTTCGGAAAAAGGAGCAAAGTCCTTTTTAAAATTTCAAAAGTCGAAATTTGGAAGAATGTCGCCTACTGCCAAAAAAACACACTTTTGAATATTGGAAATTCATAGGAATGGCCGGAATAGTGTTCCCCAATAATTTTTTTTCGCAAATTTTCTACCATTTTCGGAAAAAGGAGCAAAGTCCTTTTTAAAATTTCAAAAGTCGAAATTTGGAAGAATGTCGCCTATTGTCAAAAAACACACTTTTGAATATTGGACATTCATAGGAATGGCCGGAATAGTGTTCCCCAATAATTTTTTTTCACAAATTTTCTACCATTTTCGGAAAAAGGAGCAGTCCTTTTTAAAATTTCAAAAGTCGAAATTTGGAAGAATGTCGCCTATTGTCAAAAAAACACACTTTTGAATATTGGACATTCATAGGAATGGCCGGAATAGTGTTCCCCAATAATTTTTTTTCGCAAATTTTCTACCATTTTCGGAAAAATGAGCAAAGTCCTTTCTAAAATTTCAAAAGTTGAAATTTGGAAAAATGTCGCCAATTTTCAAAAAAATACACTGTTAAGACTTTTGAATATTGGACATTCATAGAAATGGCCGGAAGAGTGTTGTCCAATAATGTTTTTTCGCTTATCTCCTACAATTTTCGGAAAAAGGAGCAAACTCCTTTTTAAAATTTCAAAAGTCGAAATTTGGAAGAATGTCGCCTATTGTCAAAAAACACACTTTTGAATATTGGACATTCATAGGAATGGCCGGAATAGTGTTCCCCAATAATTTTTTTTCACAAATTTTCTACCATTTTCGGAAAAAGGAGCAAAGTCCTTTTTAAAATTTCAAAAGTCGAAATTTGGAAGAATGTCGCCTATTGTCAAAAAAAACACATAGGAATGGCCGGAATAGTGTTCCCAATAATTTTTTTCGCAAATTTTCTACCATTTTTGGTAAAAGGAGCAAAGTCCTTTTAAAATTTCAAAAGTCGAAATTTGGAAAAATGTCGCCTATTTTCAAAAAAACACACTTTTGAATATTGGACATTCATAGGAATGGCAGGAATAGTGTTCCCCAATAATGTTTTTTCGCTTATCTCCTACAATTTTCGGAAAAAGGAGCAAAGTCCTTTTTAAAATTTCAAAAGTCGAAATTTGGAAGAATGTTGCCTATTGTCAAAAAAACACACTTTTGAATATTGGACATTCATAGGAATGGCCGGAATAGTGTTCCCCAATAATTTTTTTTCCCAAGTTTTCTACCATTTTCGGAAAAAGGAGCAAAGTCCTTTTTAAAATTTAAAAAGTCGAAATTTGGAAGAATGTCGCCTATTGTCAAAAAAGCACACTTTTGAATATTGGACATCCATAGGAATGGCCGGAATAGTGTTCCCCAATAATTTTTTTTCGCAAATTTTCTACCATTTTCGGAAAAAGAAGCAAAGTCCTTTTTAAAATTTCAAAAGTCGAAATTTGGAAGAATGTCGCCTATTGTCAAAAAAACAAACTTTTGAATATTGGACATTCATAGGAATGGCCGGAAGAGTGTTCTCCAATAGTGTTTTTTCGCTTATCTCCTACAATTTTCGGAAAAAGGAGCAAAGTCCTTTTTAAAATTTCAAAAGTCGAAATTTGGAAGAATGTCGCCTATTCTCAAAAAAACACACTTTTGAATATTGGACATTCATAGGAATGGCCGGAAAAAATGTTCCCCAATAATTTTTTTTCGCAAATTTTCTACCATTTTCGGAAAAGGAAGCAAAGTCCTTTTTAAAATTTTAAAAGTCGAAATTTGGAAGAATGTTGCCTATTGTCAAAACAAACGCACTGTTAAGTCTTTTGAATATTGGACATTCATAGAAATGGCCGGAAGAGTGTTCTCCAATAGTGGTTTTTCGCTTATCTCCTACAATTTTCGGAAAAAGGAGCAAAGTCCTTTTTAAAATTTCAAAAGTCAAAATTTGGAAGAATGTCGCCTATTGTCAAAAAAACACACTTTTGAATATTGGACATTCATAGGAATGGCCGGAAAAAATGTTCCCCAATAATTTTTTTTCGCAAATTTTCTACCATTTTCGGAAAAGGGAGCAAAGTCCCTTTTTAAAATTTCAAAAGTCGAAATTTGGAAGAATGTCGCCTATTGTCAAAAAAACACAGTTTTGAATATTGGACATTCATAGGAATGGCCGGAATAGTGTTCCCCAATAATTTTTTTTCGCAAATTTATTACCATTTTCGGAAAAAGGAGCAAAGTCCTTCTTAAAATTTCAAAAGTTGAAATTTGGAAAAATGTCGCCAATTTTCAAAAAAACACACTGTTAAGGCTTTTGAATATTGGACATTTATAGAAATCGCAGGAAGAGTGTTCTCCAATAATGTTTTTTCGCAAATTTTCTACCATTTTCGGAAAAGGAAGCAAAGTCCTTTTTAAAATTTTAAAAGTCGAAATTTGGAAGAATGTTGCCTATTGTCAAAACAAACGCACTGTTAAGTCTTTTGAATATTGGACATTCCTAGAAATGGCCGGAATAGTGTTCCCCAATAATTTTTTTTCGCAAATTTTCTACCATTTTCAGAAAAAGGAGCAAAGTCCTTTTTATTCTATTATATAAATAAATATTTTTATTTTATTATATAAAATTTCAAAAGTCGAAATTTGGAAGAATGTCGCCTATTGTTCAAAAAACACACTTTTGAATATTGGACATTCATAGAAATGGCCGGAAGAGTGTTCACCAATAATGTTTTTTCGCTTATCTCCTACAATTTTCGGAAAAAGGAGCAAAGTCCTTTTTAAAATTTCAAAAGTCCAAATTTGGAAGAACGTCGCCTATTGTCAAAAAAACCCATTTTTGAATATTGGACATTCATAGGAATGGCCGGAATAGTGTTCCCCAATAATTTTTTTTCGCAAATTTATTACCATTTTCGGAAAAAGGAGCAAAGTCCTTCTTAAAATTTCAAAAGTTGAAATTTGGAAAAATGTCGCCAATTTTCAAAAAAACACACTGTTAAGGCTTTTGAATATTGGACATTTATAGAAATCGCAGGAAGAGTGTTCTCCAATAATGTTTTTTCGCTTATATCCTACAATTTTTGGAAAAAGGAGCAAAGTCCTTTTTAAAATTTCAAAAGTCGAAATTTGGAAGAATGTCGCAAATGTCCCAAAAAACACACTTTTGAATATTGGACATTCATAGGAATGGCCGGAATAGTGTTCCCCAATAATTTTTTTTGCAAATTTTCTACCATTTTCGGAAAAAGGAGCAAAGTCCTTTTAAAATTTCAAAAGTCCAAATTTGGAAGAATGTCGCCTATTGTCAAAAAAAGACACTTTTGAATATTGGACATTCATAGGAATGGCCGGAATAGTGTTCCCCAATAATTTTTTTTGCAAATTTTCTACCATTTTCGGAAAAAGGAGCAAAGTCCTTTTAAAATTTCAAAAGTCGAAATTTGGAAGAATGTCGCCTATTGTCAAAAAAAACACACTTTTGAATATTGAACATTCATAGGAATGGCCGGAATAGTGTTCCCCAATAATTTTTTTTGCAAATTTTCTACCATTTTCGGAAAAAGGAGCAAAGTCCTTTTAAAATTTCAAAAGTCCAAATTTGGAAGAATGTCGCCTATTGTCAAAAAAAGACACTTTTGAATATTGGACATTCATAGGAATGGCCGGAATAGTGTTCCCCAATAATTTGTTTTCGCAAATTTTCTACCATTTTCGGAAAAAGGAGCAAAGTCCTTTTTAAAATTTCAAAAGTCGAAATTTGGAAGAATGTCGCCTATTGTCAAAAAAACACACTTTTGAATATTGGACATTCATAGGAATGGCCGGAATAGAATTCCCCAATAATTTTTTTTCGCAAATTTTCTA
Source organism: Epicampocera succincta (assembly GCA_932526305.1). NCBI lineage: Eukaryota > Metazoa > Arthropoda > Insecta > Diptera > Tachinidae > Epicampocera > Epicampocera succincta. The sequence continues at coordinate 25,771,727 of OW052038.1, read as the reverse complement.
CCATTTTCCGAAAAGGGAGCAAAGTCCTTTCTAAAATTTCAAAAGTTGAAATTTGGAAAAATGTCGCCAATTTTCAAAAAAACACATTGTTAAGACTTTTGAATATAAAACATTCATAGAAATGGCCGGAAGAGTGTTCTCCAATAGTGTTTTTTCGCTTATCTCCTACAATTTTCGGAAAAAGGAGCAAAGTCCTTTTTAAAATTTCAAAAGTCGAAATTTGGAAGAATGTCGCCTACTGCCAAAAAAACACACTTTTGAATATTGGAAATTCATAGGAATGGCCGGAATAGTGTTCCCCAATAATTTTTTTTCGCAAATTTTCTACCATTTTCGGAAAAAGGAGCAAAGTCCTTTTTAAAATTTCAAAAGTCGAAATTTGGAAGAATGTCGCCTATTGTCAAAAAACACACTTTTGAATATTGGACATTCATAGGAATGGCCGGAATAGTGTTCCCCAATAATTTTTTTTCACAAATTTTCTACCATTTTCGGAAAAAGGAGCAGTCCTTTTTAAAATTTCAAAAGTCGAAATTTGGAAGAATGTCGCCTATTGTCAAAAAAACACACTTTTGAATATTGGACATTCATAGGAATGGCCGGAATAGTGTTCCCCAATAATTTTTTTTCGCAAATTTTCTACCATTTTCGGAAAAATGAGCAAAGTCCTTTCTAAAATTTCAAAAGTTGAAATTTGGAAAAATGTCGCCAATTTTCAAAAAAATACACTGTTAAGACTTTTGAATATTGGACATTCATAGAAATGGCCGGAAGAGTGTTGTCCAATAATGTTTTTTCGCTTATCTCCTACAATTTTCGGAAAAAGGAGCAAACTCCTTTTTAAAATTTCAAAAGTCGAAATTTGGAAGAATGTCGCCTATTGTCAAAAAACACACTTTTGAATATTGGACATTCATAGGAATGGCCGGAATAGTGTTCCCCAATAATTTTTTTTCACAAATTTTCTACCATTTTCGGAAAAAGGAGCAAAGTCCTTTTTAAAATTTCAAAAGTCGAAATTTGGAAGAATGTCGCCTATTGTCAAAAAAAACACATAGGAATGGCCGGAATAGTGTTCCCAATAATTTTTTTCGCAAATTTTTTACCATTTTTGGTAAAAGGAGCAAAGTCCTTTTAAAATTTCAAAAGTCGAAATTTGGAAAAATGTCGCCTATTTTCAAAAAAACACACTTTTGAATATTGGACATTCATAGGAATGGCAGGAATAGTGTTCCCCAATAATGTTTTTTCGCTTATCTCCTACAATTTTCGGAAAAAGGAGCAAAGTCCTTTTTAAAATTTCAAAAGTCGAAATTTGGAAGAATGTTGCCTATTGTCAAAAAAACACACTTTTGAATATTGGACATTCATAGGAATGGCCGGAATAGTGTTCCCCAATAATTTTTTTTTTCGCAAATTTTCTACCATTTTCGGAAAAAGGAGCAAAGTCCTTTTTAAAATTTCAAAAGTCGAAATTTGGAAGAATGTCGCATATTGTCATAAAAACACACTTTTGAATATTGGACCTTCATAGGAATGGCCGGAATAGTGTTCCCCAATAATTTTTTTTCGCAAATTTTCTACCATTTTCGAAAAAAGGAGCAAAGTCCTTTTTAAAATTTCAAAAGTCCAAATTTGGAAGAATGTCGCATATTGTCATAAAAACACACTTTTGAATATTGGACATTCATAGGAATGGCCGGAATAGTGTTCCCCAATAATTTTTTTTCGCAAATTTTCTACCATTTTCGGAAAAAGGAGCAAAGTCCTTTTTAAAATTTCAAAAGTCGAAATTTGGAAGAATGTCGCATATTGTCATAAAAACACACTTTTGAATATTGGACATTCATAGGAATGGCCGGAATAGTGTTCCCCAATAATTTTTTTTTTGCAAATTTTCTACCATTTTCGGAAAAAGGAGCAAAGTCCTTTTTAAAATTTCAAAAGTCGAAATTTGGAAGAATGTCGCATATTGTCATAAAAACACACTTTTGAATATTGGACATTCATAGGAATGGCGGGAATAGTGTTCCCCAATTTTTTTTTTTCGTAAATTTTCTACCATTTTCGGAAAAAGGAGCAGAGTCCTTTTTAAAATTTCAAAAGTTGAAATTTGGAAAAATGTCGCCAGTTTTCAAAAAAACAATACTGTTAAGACTTTTGAATATTGGACATTCATAGAAATGGCCGGAAGAGTGTTCTCCAATAGTGTTTTTTCGCTTATCTCCTACAATTTTCGGAAAAAGGAGCAAAGTCCTTTTTAAAATTTCAAAAGTCGAAATTTGGAAGAATGTCGCCTATTGTCAAAAAAACACACTTTTGAATATTGGACATTCATAGGAATGGCCGGAATAGTGTTCCCCAATAATTTTTTTTCGCAAATTTTCTGCCATTTTCGGAAAAAGGAGCAAAGTCCTTTTTAAAATTTCAAAAGTCGAAATTTGGAAGAATGTCGCCTATCGTCAAAAAAAACACATAGGAATGGCCGGAATAGTTTTCGCAATAACTTTTTTTTCGCAAATTTTTTACCATTTTTGGAAAAAGGAGCAAAGTCCTTTTTAAAATTTCAAAAGTCGAAATTTGGAAGAATGTCGCCTATTGTCAAAAAAACACACTTTTGAATATTGGACATTCATAGGAATGGCCGGAATAGTGTTCCCCAATTTTTTTTTTTCGTAAATTTTCTACCATTTTCGGAAAAAGGAGCAGAGTCCTTTTTAAAATTTCAAAAGTTGAAATTTGGAAAAATGTCGCCAATTTTCAAAAAAACACACTGTTAAGACTTTTGAATATTGGACATTCATAGAAATGGCCGGAAGAGTGTTCTCCAATAATGTTTTTTCGCTTATCTCCTACAATTTTCGGAAAAAGGAGCAAAGTCCTTTTTAAAATTTCAAAAGTCGAAATTTGGAAGAATGTCGCCTGTTGTCAAAAAAACACACTTTTGAATATTGCACATTCATAGGAATGGCCGGAATAGTGTTCCCCAATAATTTTTTTTCGCAAATTTTTTACCATTTTTGGAAAAAGGAGCAAAGTCCTTTTAAAAATTTCAAAAGTCGAAATTTGGAAGAATGTCGCCTATTGTCAAAAAAACACACTTTTGAATATTGGACATTCATAGGAATGGCCGGAATAGTGTTCCCCAATTTTTTTTTTTCGTAAATTTTCTACCATTTTCGGAAAAAGGAGCAGAGTCCTTTTTAAAATTTCAAAAGTTGAAATTTGAAAAAATGTCGCCAATTTTCAAAAAAACACACTGTTAAGACTTTTGAATATTGGACATTCATAGAAATAGCCGGAAGAGTGTTCTCCAATAATGTTTTTTCGCTTATCTCCTACAATTTTCGGAAAAAGGAGCAAAGTCCTTTTTAAAATTTCAAAAGTCGAAATTTGGAAGAATGTCGCCTATTGTCAAAAAAAAACACATAGGAATGGCCGGAAAAGTGTTCTCCAAAAATTTTTTTTCGCAAATTTTCTACCATTTTCGGAAAAGGGAGCAAAGTCCTTTTTAAAATTTCAAAAGTCGAAATTTGGAAGAATGTCGCCTATTGTCAAAAAAAACACACTTTTGAATATTGGACATTCATAGAAATGGCCGGAATAGTGTTCCCCAATAATTTTTTTTCGCAAATTTTCTACCATTTTCGGAAAAGGGAGCAAAGTCCTTTCTAAAATTTCAAAAGTTGAAATTTGGAAAAATGTCGCCAATTTTCAAAAAAACACACTGTTAAGACTTTTGAATATTAAACATACATAGAAATGGCCGAAAGAGTGTTCTCCAATAGTGTTTTTTCGCTTATCTCCTACAATTTTCGGAAAAAGAAGCAAAGTCCTTTTTAAAGTTCAAAAGTCGAAATTTGGAAGAATGTCGCCTATTGTCAAAAAAACACACTTTTGAATATTGGACGTTGATAGGAATGGCCGGAATAGTGTTCCCCAATAATTTTTTTCGCAAATTTTCTACCATTTTCGAAAAAAGGAGTAAAGTCCTTTTTAAAATTTCAAAAGTCGAAATTTGGAAGAATGTCGCATATTGTCATAAAAACACACTTTTGAATATTGGACATTCATAGGAATGGCCGGAATAGTGTTTCCCAATAATTTTTGTTCGCAAATTTTCTACCATTTTCGGAAAAAGGAGCAGAGTCCTTTTTAAAATTTCAAAAGTTGAAATTTGGAAATATTTCGCCAATTTTCAAAAAAACACACTGTTAAGACTTTTGAATATTAAACATTCATAGAAATGGCCGGAAGAGTGTTCTCCAATAATGTTTTTTCGCTTATCTCCTACAATTTTCGGAAAAAGGAGCAAAGTCCTTTTTAAAATTTCAAAAGTCGAAATTTGGAAGAATGTCGCCTATTGTCAAAAAAACACACTTTTGAATATTGGAAATTCATAGGAATGGCCGGAATAGTGTTCCTCAATTATTTTTTTTCGCAAATTTTCTACCATTTTCGGAAAAAGGAGCAAAGTCCTTTTTAAAATTTCAAAAGTCGAAATTTGGAAGAATGTCGCCTATTGTAAAAAAAACACATAAGAATGGCCGGAATAGTGTTCCAAATTATTTTTTTTCACAAATTTTCTACCATTTTCGGAAAAAGGAGCAAAGTCCTTTTTAAAATTTCAAAAGTCGAAATTTGGAAGAATGTCGCCTATTGTCAAAAGACACACTTTTGAATATTGGACATTCATAGGAATGGCCGGAATAGTGTTCCCCAATAATTTTTTTTCGCAAATTTTCTACCATTTTCGGAAAAAGGAGCAAAGTCCTTTTTAAAATTTCAAAAGTCGAAATTTGGAAGAATGTCGCCTATTGTCAAAAAACACACTTTTGAATATTGGACATTCATAGGAATGGCCGGAATAGTGTTCCCCAATAATTTTTTTTCGCAAATTTTCTGCCATTTTCGGAAAAAGGAGCAAAGTCCTTTTTAAAATTTCAAAAGTCGAAATTTGGAAGAATGTCGCCTATTGTCAAAAAACACACTTTTGAATATTGGACATTCATAGGAATGGCCGGAATAGTGTTCCCCAATAATTTTTCTTCGCAAATTTTCTGCCATTTTCGGAAAAAGGAGCAAAGTCCTTTTTAAAATTTCAAAAGTCGAAATTTGGAAGAATGTCGCATATTGTCATAAAAACACACTTTTGAATATTGGACATTCATAGGAATGGCCGGAATAGTGTTCCCCAATAATTTTTTTTCGCAAATTTTCTACCATTTTCGGAAAAAAGAGCAAAGTCCTTTTTAAAATTTCATAAGTCGAAATTTGGAAGAATGTCGCCTATTGTCAAAAAAAACACAATTTTGAATATTGGACATTCATAGGAATGGCCGGAATAGTGTTCCCCAATAATTTTTTTTCGCAAATTTTCTACCATTTTCGGAAAAAGGAGCAAAGTCCTTTTTAAAATTTCAAAAGTCGAAATTTGGAAGAATGTCGCCTATTGTCAAAAAACACACTTTTGAATATTGGACATTCATAGGAATGGCCGTAAGAGTGTTCTCCAATAATGTTTTTTCGCTTATCTCCTACAATTTTCGGAAAAAGGAGCAAAGTCCTTTTTAAAATTTCAAAAGTCGAAATTTGGAAGAATGTCGCCTATTGTCAAAAAACACTTTTGAATATTGGACATTCATAGGAATGGCCGGAATAGTGTTCCCCAATAATTTTTTTTCGCAAATTTTCTACCATTTTCGGAAAAAGGAGCAAAGTCCTTTTCAAAATTTTAAAAGTCGAAATTTGGAAGAATGTCGCCTATTGTCAAAAAAAACACACTTTTGAATATTGAACATTCATAGGAATGGCCGGAATAGTGTTCCCCAATAATTTTTTTTGCAAATTTTCTACCATTTTCGGAAAAAGGAGCAAAGTCCTTTTAAAATTTCAAAAGTCCAAATTTGGAAGAATGTCGCCTATTGTCAAAAAAAGACACTTTTGAATATTGGACATTCATAGGAATGGCCGGAATAGTGTTCCCCAATAATTTGTTTTCGCAAATTTTCTACCATTTTCGGAAAAAGGAGCAAAGTCCTTTTTAAAATTTCAAAAGTCGAAATTTGGAAGAATGTCGCCTATTGTCAAAAAAACACACTTTTGAATATTGGACATTCATAGGAATGGCCGGAATAGAATTCCCCAATAATTTTTTTTCGCAAATTTTCTACCATTTTCCGAAAAGGGAGCAAAGTCCTTTCTAAAATTTCAAAAGTTGAAATTTGGAAAAATGTCGCCAATTTTCAAAAAAACACACTGTTAAGACTTTTGAATATAAAACATTCATAGAAATGGCCGGAAGAGTGTTCTCCAATAGTGTTTTTTCGCTTATCTCCTACAATTTTCGGAAAAAGGAGCAAAGTCCTTTTTAAAATTTCAAAAGTCGAAATTTGGAAGAATGTCGCCTACTGCCAAAAAAACACACTTTTGAATATTGGAAATTCATAGGAATGGCCGGAATAGTGTTCCCCAATAATTTTTTTTCGCAAATTTTCTACCATTTTCGGAAAAAGGAGCAAAGTCCTTTTTAAAATTTCAAAAGTCGAAATTTGGAAGAATGTCGCCTATTGTCAAAAAACACACTTTTGAATATTGGACATTCATAGGAATGGCCGGAATAGTGTTCCCCAATAATTTTTTTTCACAAATTTTCTACCATTTTCGGAAAAAGGAGCAGTCCTTTTTAAAATTTCAAAAGTCGAAATTTGGAAGAATGTCGCCTATTGTCAAAAAAACACACTTTTGAATATTGGACATTCATAGGAATGGCCGGAATAGTGTTCCCCAATAATTTTTTTTCGCAAATTTTCTACCATTTTCGGAAAAATGAGCAAAGTCCTTTCTAAAATTTCAAAAGTTGAAATTTGGAAAAATGTCGCCAATTTTCAAAAAAATACACTGTTAAGACTTTTGAATATTGGACATTCATAGAAATGGCCGGAAGAGTGTTGTCCAATAATGTTTTTTCGCTTATCTCCTACAATTTTCGGAAAAAGGACCAAACTCCTTTTTAAAATTTCAAAAGTCGAAATTTGGAAGAATGTCGCCTATTGTCAAAAAACACACTTTTGAATATTGGACATTCATAGGAATGGCCGGAATAGTGTTCCCCAATAATTTTTTTTCACAAATTTTCTACAATTTTCGGAAAAAGGAGCAAAGTCCTTTTTAAAATTTCAAAAGTCGAAATTTGGAAGAATGTCGCCTATTGTCAAAAAAAACACATAGGAATGGCCGGAATAGTGTTCCCAATAATTTTTTTCGCAAATTTTTTACCATTTTTGGTAAAAGGAGCAAAGTCCTTTTAAAATTTCAAAAGTCGAAATTTGGAAAAATGTCGCCTATTTTCAAAAAAACACACTTTTGAATATTGGACATTCATAGGAATGGCAGGAATAGTGTTCCCCAATAATGTTTTTTCGCTTATCTCCTACAATTTTCGGAAAAAGGAGCAAAGTCCTTTTTAAAATTTCAAAAGTCGAAATTTGGAAGAATGTTGCCTATTGTCAAAAAAACACACTTTTGAATATTGGACATTCATAGGAATGGCCGGAATAGTGTTCCCCAATAATTTTTTTTCCCAAGTTTTCTACCATTTTCGGAAAAAGGAGCAAAGTCCTTTTTAAAATTTAAAAAGTCGAAATTTGGAAGAATGTCGCCTATTGTCAAAAAAGCACACTTTTGAATATTGGACATCCATAGGAATGGCCGGAATAGTGTTCCCCAATAATTTTTTTTCGCAAATTTTCTACCATTTTCGGAAAAAGAAGCAAAGTCCTTTTTAAAATTTCAAAAGTCGAAATTTGGAAGAATGTCGCCTATTGTCAAAAAAACAAACTTTTGAATATTGGACATTCATAGGAATGGCCGGAAGAGTGTTCTCCAATAGTGTTTTTTCGCTTATCTCCTACAATTTTCGGAAAAAGGAGCAAAGTCCTTTTTAAAATTTCAAAAGTCGAAATTTGGAAGAATGTCGCCTATTCTCAAAAAAACACACTTTTGAATATTGGACATTCATAGGAATGGCCGGAAAAAATGTTCCCCAATAATTTTTTTTCGCAAATTTTCTACCATTTTCGGAAAAGGAAGCAAAGTCCTTTTTAAAATTTTAAAAGTCGAAATTTGGAAGAATGTTGCCTATTGTCAAAACAAACGCACTGTTAAGTCTTTTGAATATTGGACATTCATAGAAATGGCCGGAAGAGTGTTCTCCAATAGTGGTTTTTCGCTTATCTCCTACAATTTTCGGAAAAAGGAGCACAGTCCTTTTTAAAATTTCAAAAGTCAAAATTTGGAAGAATGTCGCCTATTGTCAAAAAAACACAGTTTTGAATATTGGACATTCATAGGAATGGCCGGAAAAAATGTTCCCCAATAATTTTTTTTCGCAAATTTTCTACCATTTTCGGAAAAGGGAGCAAAGTCCCTTTTTAAAATTTCAAAAGTCGAAATTTGGAAGAATGTCGCCTATTCTCAAAAAAACACACTTTTGAATATTGGACATTCATAGGAATGGCCGGAAAAAATGTTCCCCAATAATTTTTTTTCGCAAATTTTCTACCATTTTCGGAAAAGGAAGCAAAGTCCTTTTTAAAATTTTAAAAGTCGAAATTTGGAAGAATGTTGCCTATTGTCAAAACAAACGCACTGTTAAGTCTTTTGAATATTGGACATTCATAGAAATGGCCGGAAGAGTGTTCTCCAATAGTGGTTTTTCGCTTATCTCCTACAATTTTCGGAAAAAGGAGCAAAGTCCTTTTTAAAATTTCAAAAGTCAAAATTTGGAAGAATGTCGCCTATTGTCAAAAAAACACAGTTTTGAATATTGGACATTCATAGGAATGGCCGGAAAAAATGTTCCCCAATAATTTTTTTTCGCAAATTTTCTACCATTTTCGGAAAAGGGAGCAAAGTCCCTTTTTAAAATTTCAAAAGTCGAAATTTGGAAGAATGTCGCCTATTGTCAAAAAAACACAGTTTTGAATATTGGACATTCATAGGAATGGCCGGAATAGTGTTCCCCAATAATTTTTTTTCGCAAATTTATTACCATTTTCGGAAAAAGGAGCAAAGTCCTTCTTAAAATTTCAAAAGTTGAAATTTGGAAAAATGTCGCCAATTTTCAAAAAAACACACTGTTAAGGCTTTTGAATATTGGACATTTATAGAAATCGCAGGAAGAGTGTTCTCCAATAATGTTTTTTCGCAAATTTTCTACCATTTTCGGAAAAGGAAGCAAAGTCCTTTTTAAAATTTTAAAAGTCGAAATTTGGAAGAATGTTGCCTATTGTCAAAACAAACGCACTGTTAAGTCTTTTGAATATTGGACATTCCTAGAAATGGCCGGAATAGTGTTCCCCAATAATTTTTTTTCGCAAATTTTCTACCATTTTCAGAAAAAGGAGCAAAGTCCTTTTTATTCTATTATATAAATAAATATTTTTATTTTATTATATAAAATTTCAAAAGTCGAAATTTGGAAGAATGTCGCCTATTGTTCAAAAAACACACTTTTGAATATTGGACATTCATAGAAATGGCCGGAAGAGTGTTCACCAATAATGTTTTTTCGCTTATCTCCTACAATTTTCGGAAAAAGGAGCAAAGTCCTTTTTAAAATTTCAAAAGTCCAAATTTGGAAGAACGTCGCCTATTGTCAAAAAAACCCATTTTTGAATATTGGACATTCATAGGAATGGCCGGAATAGTGTTCCCCAATAATTTTTTTTCGCAAATTTATTACCATTTTCGGAAAAAGGAGCAAAGTCCTTCTTAAAATTTCAAAAGTTGAAATTTGGAAAAATGTCGCCAATTTTCAAAAAAACACACTGTTAAGGCTTTTGAATATTGGACATTTATAGAAATCGCAGGAAGAGTGTTCTCCAATAATGTTTTTTCGCTTATATCCTACAATTTTTGGAAAAAGGAGCAAAGTCCTTTTTAAAATTTCAAAAGTCGAAATTTGGAAGAATGTCGCAAATGTCCCAAAAAACACACTTTTGAATATTGGACATTCATAGGAATGGCCGGAATAGTGTTCCCCAATAATTTTTTTTGCAAATTTTCTACCATTTTCGGAAAAAGGAGCAAAGTCCTTTTAAAATTTCAAAAGTCCAAATTTGGAAGAATGTCGCCTATTGTCAAAAAAAGACACTTTTGAATATTGGACATTCATAGGAATGGCCGGAATAGTGTTCCCCAATAATTTTTTTTGCAAATTTTCTACCATTTTCGGAAAAAGGAGCAAAGTCCTTTTAAAATTTCAAAAGTCGAAATTTGGAAGAATGTCGCCTATTGTCAAAAAAAACACACTTTTGAATATTGAACATTCATAGGAATGGCCGGAATAGTGTTCCCCAATAATTTTTTTTGCAAATTTTCTACCATTTTCGGAAAAAGGAGCAAAGTCCTTTTAAAATTTCAAAAGTCCAAATTTGGAAGAATGTCGCCTATTGTCAAAAAAAGACACTTTTGAATATTGGACATTCATAGGAATGGCCGGAATAGTGTTCCCCAATAATTTGTTTTCGCAAATTTTCTACCATTTTCGGAAAAAGGAGCAAAGTCCTTTTTAAAATTTCAAAAGTCGAAATTTGGAAGAATGTCGCCTATTGTCAAAAAAACACACTTTTGAATATTGGACATTCATAGGAATGGCCGGAATAGAATTCCCCAATAATTTTTTTTCGCAAATTTTCTACCATTTTCCGAAAAGGGAGCAAAGTCCTTTCTAAAATTTCAAAAGTTGAAATTTGGAAAAATGTCGCCAATTTTCAAAAAAACACACTGTTAAGACTTTTGAATATAAAACATTCATAGAAATGGCCGGAAGAGTGTTCTCCAATAGTGTTTTTTCGCTTATCTCCTACAATTTTCGGAAAAAGGAGCAAAGTCCTTTTTAAAATTTCAAAAGTCGAAATTTGGAAGAATGTCGCCTACTGCCAAAAAAACACACTTTTGAATATTGGAAATTCATAGGAATGGCCGGAATAGTGTTCCCCAATAATTTTTTTTCGCAAATTTTCTACCATTTTCGGAAAAAGGAGCAAAGTCCTTTTTAAAATTTCAAAAGTCGAAATTTGGAAGAATGTCGCCTATTGTCAAAAAACACACTTTTGAATATTGGACATTCATAGGAATGGCCGGAATAGTGTTCCCCAATAATTTTTTTTCACAAATTTTCTACCATTTTCGGAAAAAGGAGCAGTCCTTTTTAAAATTTCAAAAGTCGAAATTTGGAAGAATGTCGCCTATTGTCAAAAAAACACACTTTTGAATATTGGACATTCATAGGAATGGCCGGAATAGTGTTCCCCAATAATTTTTTTTCGCAAATTTTCTACCATTTTCGGAAAAATGAGCAAAGTTCTTTCTAAAATTTCAAAAGTTGAAATTTGGAAAAATGTCGCCAATTTTCAAAAAAATACACTGTTAAGACTTTTGAATATTGGACATTCATAGAAATGGCCGGAAGAGTGTTGTCCAATAATGTTTTTTCGCTTATCTCCTACAATTTTCGGAAAAAGGAGCAAACTCCTTTTTAAAATTTCAAAAGTCGAAATTTGGAAGAATGTCGCCTATTGTCAAAAAACACACTTTTGAATATTGGACATTCATAGGAATGGCCGGAATAATGTTCCCCAATAATTTTTTTTCACAAATTTTCTACCATTTTCGGAAAAAGGAGCAAAGTCCTTTTTAAAATTTCAAAAGTCGAAATTTGGAAGAATGTCGCCTATTGTCAAAAAAAACACATAGGAATGGCCGGAATAGTGTTCCCAATAATTTTTTTCGCAAATTTTTTACCATTTTTGGTAAAAGGAGCAAAGTCCTTTTAAAATTTCAAAAGTCGAAATTTGGAAAAATGTCGCCTATTTTCAAAAAAACACACTTTTGAATATTGGACATTCATAGGAATGGCAGGAATAGTGTTCCCCAATAATGTTTTTTCGCTTATCTCCTACAATTTTCGGAAAAAGGAGCAAAGTCCTTTTTAAAATTTCAAAAGTCGAAATTTGGAAGAATGTTGCCTATTGTCAAAAAAACACACTTTTGAATATTGGACATTCATAGGAATGGCCGGAATAGTGTTCCCCAATAATTTTTTTTCCCAAGTTTTCTACCATTTTCGGAAAAAGGAGCAAAGTCCTTTTTAAAATTTAAAAAGTCGAAATTTGGAAGAATGTCGCCTATTGTCAAAAAAGCACACTTTTGAATATTGGACATCCATAGGAATGGCCGGAATAGTGTTCCCCAATAATTTTTTTTCGCAAATTTTCTACCATTTTCGGAAAAAGAAGCAAAGTCCTTTTTAAAATTTCAAAAGTCGAAATTTGGAAGAATGTCGCCTATTGTCAAAAAAACAAACTTTTGAATATTGGACATTCATAGGAATGGCCGGAAGAGTGTTCTCCAATAGTGTTTTTTCGCTTATCTCCTACAATTTTCGGAAAAAGGAGCAAAGTCCTTTTTAAAATTTCAAAAGTCGAAATTTGGAAGAATGTCGCCTATTCTCAAAAAAACACACTTTTGAATATTAGACATTCATAGGAATGGCCGGAAAAAATGTTCCCCAATAATTTTTTTTCGCAAATTTTCTACCATTTTCGGAAAAGGAAGCAAAGTCCTTTTTAAAATTTTAAAAGTCGAAATTTGGAAGAATGTTGCCTATTGTCAAAACAAACGCACTGTTAAATCTTTTGAATATTGGACATTCATAGAAATGGCCGGAAGAGTGTTCTCCAATAGTGGTTTTTCGCTTATCTCCTACAATTTTCGGAAAAAGGAGCAAAGTCCTTTTTAAAATTTCAAAAGTCAAAATTTGGAAGAATGTCGCCTATTGTCAAAAAAACACACTTTTGAATATTGGACATTCATAGGAATGGCCGGAAAAAATGTTCCCCAATAATTTTTTTTCGCAAATTTTCTACCATTTTCGGAAAAGGGAGCAAAGTCCCTTTTTAAAATTTCAAAAGTCGAAATTTGGAAGAATGTCGCCTATTGTCAAAAAAACACAGTTTTGAATATTGGACATTCATAGGAATGGCCGGAATAGTGTTCCCCAATAATTTTTTTTCGCAAATTTATTACCATTTTCGGAAAAAGGAGCAAAGTCCTTCTTAAAATTTCAAAAGTTGAAATTTGGAAAAATGTCGCCAATTTTCAAAAAAACACACTGTTAAGGCTTTTGAATATTGGACATTTATAGAAATCGCAGGAAGAGTGTTCTCCAATAATGTTTTTTCGCAAATTTTCTACCATTTTCGGAAAAGGAAGCAAAGTCCTTTTTAAAATTTTAAAAGTCGAAATTTGGAAGAATGTTGCCTATTGTCAAAACAAACGCACTGTTAAGTCTTTTGAATATTGGACATTCCTAGAAATGGCCGGAATAGTGTTCCCCAATAATTTTTTTTCGCAAATTTTCTACCATTTTCAGAAAAAGGAGCAAAGTCCTTTTTATTCTATTATATAAATAAATATTTTTATTTTATTATATAAAATTTCAAAAGTCGAAATTTGGAAGAATGTCGCCTATTGTTCAAAAAACACACTTTTGAATATTGGACATTCATAGAAATGGCCGGAAGAGTGTTCACCAATAATGTTTTTTCGCTTATCTCCTACAATTTTCGGAAAAAGGAGCAAAGTCCTTTTTAAAATTTCAAAAGTCCAAATTTGGAAGAACGTCGCCTATTGTCAAAAAAACCCATTTTTGAATATTGGACATTCATAGGAATGGCCGGAATAGTGTTCCCCAATAATTTTTTTTCGCAAATTTATTACCATTTTCGGAAAAAGGAGCAAAGTCCTTCTTAAAATTTCAAAAGTTGAAATTTGGAAAAATGTCGCCAATTTTCAAAAAAACACACTGTTAAGGCTTTTGAATATTGGACATTTATAGAAATCGCAGGAAGAGTGTTCTCCAATAATGTTTTTTCGCTTATATCCTACAATTTTTGGAAAAAGGAGCAAAGTCCTTTTTAAAATTTCAAAAGTCGAAATTTGGAAGAATGTCGCAAATGTCCCAAAAAACACACTTTTGAATATTGGACATTCATAGGAATAGCCGGAATAGTGGTCCCCAATAATTTTTTTTTGCAAATTTTTTACCATTTTCGGAAAAAGGAGCAAAGTCCTTTCTAAAATTTCAAAAGTCCAAATTTGGAAGAATGTCGCCTATTGTCAAAAAAACACACTTTTGAATATTGGACATTCATAGGAATGGCTGGAATAGTGTTCCCCAATAATTTTTTTCCCCAAATTTTCTACCATTTTCGGAAAAAGGAGCAAAGTCCTTTTTAAAATTTCAAAAGTCGAAATTTGGAAGAATGTCGCCTATTGTCAAAAAAACACACTTTTGAATATTGGACATTCATAGGAATGGCTGGAATAGTGTTCCCCAATAATTTTTTTTCGCAAATTTTCTACCATTTTCAGAAAAAGGAGCAAAGTCCTTTTTATTCTATTATATAAATAAATATTTTTATTTTATTATATAAAATTTCAAAAGTCGAAATTTGGAAGAATGTCGCCTATTGTTCAAAAATCACACTTTTGAATATTGGACATTCATAGAAATGGCCGGAAGAGTGTTCACCAATAATGTTTTTTCGCTTATCTCCTACAATTTTCGGAAAAAGGAGCAAAGTCCTTTTTAAAATTTTAAAAGTCCAAATTTGGAAGAACGTCGCCTATTGTCAAAAAAACCCACTTTTGAATATTGGACATTCATAGGAATGGGCGGAATAGTGTTCCCTAATAATTTTTTTTTTTAAATTTTCTACCAATTTCCGAAAAAGGAGCAAAGTCCTTTTTAAAATTTCAAAAGTCCAAATTTGGAAGAACGTCGCCTATTGTCAAAAAAACCCACTTTTGAATATTGGACATTCATAGGAATGGGCGGAATAGTGTTCCCTAATAATTTTTTTTTTTAAATTTTCTACCAATTTCCGAAAAAGGAGCAAAGTCCTTTTTAAAATTTCAAAAGTCGAAATTTGGAAAAATGTCGCCTATTGTCAAAAAAACACACTTTTGAATATTGGACATTCATAGGAATGGCCGGAATAGTGTTCCCCAATAATTTTTTTTCGCAAATTTTTTACCATTTTCGGAAAAAGGAGCAAAGTCCTTTCTAAAATTTCAAAAGTCGAAATTTGGAAGAATGTCGCCTATTGTCAAAAAAACACACTTTTGAATATTGGACATTCATAGGAATGGCTGGAATAGTGTTCCCCAATAATTTTTTTCCCCAAATTTTCTACCATTTTCGGAAAAAGGAGCAAAGTCCTTTTTAAAATTTCAAAAGTCGAAATTTGGAAGAATGTCGCCTATTGTCAAAAAACACACTTTTGAATATTGGACATAATTTCAAAAGTTGAAATTTGGAAAAATGTCGCCAATTTTAAAAAAAACACACTGATAAGACTTTTGAATATTGGACATTCATAGAAATGGCCGGAATAGTGTTCCCCAATAATTTTTTTCGCAAATTTCCTATCATTTTCGGAAAAAGGAGCAAAGTCCTTTTTAAAATTTCAAAAGTCCAAATTTGGAAGAATGTCGCCTATTGTCAAAAAAAAACACACTTTTGAATATTGGACATTCATAGGAATGGCTGGAATAGTGTTCCCCAATCATTTTTTTCCCCAAATTTTCTACCATTTTCGGAAAAAGGAGCAAAGTCCTTTTTAAAATTTCAAAAGTCGAAATTTGGAAGAATGTCGCCTATTGTCTAAAAACACACTTTTGAATATTGGACATTCATAGGAATGGCCGGAATAGTGTTCCCCAATAATTTTTTTTCGCAAATTTTCTACCATTTTCGGAAAAAGGAGCAAAGTCCTTTTTAAAATTTCAAAAGTTGAAATTTGGAAAAATGTCGCCAATTTAAAAAAAACACACTGTTAAGACTTTTGAATATTAGACATTCATAAAAATGGCCGGAATAGTGTTCCCCAATAATTTTTTTCCCCAAATTTTCTACCATTTTCGGAAAAAGGAGCAAAGTCCTTTTTAAAATTTCAAAAGTCGAAATTTGGAAGAATGTCGCCTATTGTCAAAAAAACACACTTTTGAATATTGGACATTCATAGGAATGGCCGGAAGAGTGTTCTCCAATAATGTTTTTTCGCTTATCTCCTACAATTTTCGGAAAAAGGAGCAAAGTCCTTTTTAAAATTTAAAAAGTCGAAATTTGGAAGAATGTCGCCTATTGTCAAAAAAACACACTTTTGAATATTGGACATTCATAGGAATGGCCGGAATAGTGTTCTCCAAAAATTTTTTTTCCCAAATTTTCTACCATTTTCGGAAAAAGGAGCAAAGTCCTTTTTAAAATTTCAAAAGTCGAAATTTGGAAGAATGTCGCCTATTTTCAAAAAAACACACTTTTGAATATTTGACATTCATAGGAATGGCAGGAATTGTGTTCCCCAATAATTTTTTTCGCAAATTTTCTACCATTTTCGGAAAAAGGAGCAAAGTCCTTTCTAAAATTTCAAAAGTTGAAATTTGGAAAAATGTCGCCAATTTTAAAAAAAACACACTGTTAAGACTTTGGAATATTAGACATTCATAGAAATGGCCGGAAGAGTGTTCTCCAATAATGTTTTTTCGCTTATCTCCTACAACTTTCGGAAAAAGGAGCAAAGTCCTTTCTAAAATTTCAAAAGTCCTAATTTGGAAGAATGTCGCCTATTGTCAAAAAAACACACTTTTGAATATTGGACATTCATAGGAATGGCTGGAATAGTGTTCCCCAATAATTTTTTTCCCCAAATTTTCTACCATTTTCGGAAAAAGGAGCAAAGTCCTTTTTAAAATTTCAAAAGTCGATATTTGGAAGAATGTCGCCTATTGTCAAAAAAACACACTTTTGAATATTGGACATTCATAGGAATGGCTGGAATAGTGTTCCCCAATAATTTTTTTTCGCAAATTTTCTACCATTTTCAGAAAAAGGAGCAAAGTCCTTTTTATTCTATTATATAAATAAATATTTTTATTTTATTATATAAAATTTCAAAAGTCGAAATTTGGAAGAATGTCGCCTATTGTTCAAAAAACACACTTTTGAATATTGGACATTCATAGAAATGGCCGGAAGAGTGTTCACCAATAATGTTTTTTCGCTTATCTCCTACAATTTTCGGAAAAAGGAGCAAAGTCCTTTTTAAAATTTCAAAAGTCCAAATTTGGAAGAACGTCGCCTATTGTCAAAAAAAAAAAACACTTTTGAATATTGGACATTCATAGGAATGGGCGGAATAGTGTTCCCTAATAATTTTTTTTTAAATTATCTACCAATTTCCGAAAAATGAGCAAAGTCCTTTTTAAAATTTCAAAAGTCCAAATTTGGAAGAACGTCGCCTATTGTCAAAAAAACCCACTTTTGAATATTGGACATTCATAGGAATGGGCGGAATAGTGTTCCCTAATAATTTTTTTTTTTTAATTTTCTACCAATTTCCGAAAAAGGAGCAAAGTCCTTTTTAAAATTTCAAAAGTCGAAATTTGGAAGAACGTCGCCTATTGTCAAAAAAACCCACTTTTGAATATTGGACATTCATAGGAATGGGCGGAATAGTGTTCCCTAATAATTTTTTTTTTTTTAATTTTCTACCAATTTCCGAAAAAGGAGCAAAGTCCTTTTTAAAATTTCAAAAGTCGAAATTTGGAAGAATGTCGCCTATTGTCTAAAAACACACTTTTGAATATTGGACATTCATATGAATGGCCGGAATAGTGTTCCCCAATAATTTTTTTCCCCAAATTTTCTACCATTTTCGGAAAAAGGAGCAGAGTCCTTTTTAAAATTTCAAAAGTCGAAATTTGGAAAAATGTCGCCAATTTAAAAAAAAAACACACTGTTAAGACTTTTGAATATTAGACATTCATAAAAATGGCCGGAATAGTGTTCCCCAATAATTTTTTTCCCCAAATTTTCTACCATTTTCGGAAAAAGGAGCAAAGTCCTTTTTAAAATTTCAAAAGTCGAAATTTGGAAGAATGTCGCCTATTGTCAAAAAAACACACTTTTGAATATTGGACATTCATAGGAATGGCCGGAAGAGTGTTCTCCAATAATGTTTTTTCGCTAATCTCCTACAATTTTCGGAAAAAGGAGCAAAGTCCTTTTTAAACTTTCAAAAGTCGAAATTTGGAAGAATGTCGCCTATTGTCAAAAAAACACACTTTTGAATATTGGACATTCATAGGAATGGCCGGAATAGTGTTGCCCAATAATTTTTTTTCGCAAATTTTCTACCATTTTCGGAAAAAGGAGCAAAGTCCTTTTTAAAATTTCAAAAGTCGAAATTTGGAAGAATGTCGCCTATTTTCAAAAAAACACACTTTTGAATATTGGACATTCATAGGAATGGCTGGAATAGTGTTCCCCAATAATTTTTTCCCCAAATTTTCTACCATTTTCGGAAAAAGGAGCAAAGTCCTTTTTAAAATTTCAAAAGTCGATATTTGGAAGAATGTCGCCTATTGTCAAAAAACACACTTTTGAATATTGGACATTCATAGGAATGGCTGGAATAGTGTTCCCCAATAATTTTTTTTCGCAAATTTTCTACCATTTTCAGAAAAAGGAGCAAAGTCCTTTTTATTCTATTATATAAATAAATATTTTTATTTTATTATATAAAATTTCAAAAGTCGAAATTTGGAAGAATGTCGCCTATTGTTCAAAAAACACACTTTTGAATATTGGACATTCATAGAAATGGCCGGAAGAGTGTTCACCAATAATGTTTTTTCGCTTATCTCCTACAATTTTCGGAAAAAGGAGCAAAGTCCTTTTTAAAATTTCAAAAGTCCAAATTTGGAAGAACGTCGCCTATTGTCAAAAAAAAAAAACACTTTTGAATATTGGACATTCATAGGAATGGGCGGAATAGTGTTCCCTAATAATTTTTTTTTTAAATTATCTACCAATTTCCGAAAAATGAGCAAAGTCCTTTTTAAAATTTCAAAAGTCCAAATTTGGAAGAACGTCGCCTATTGTCAAAAAAACCCACTTTTGAATATTGGACATTCATAGGAATGGGCGGAATAGTGTTCCCTAATAATTTTTTTTTTTTAATTTTCTACCAATTTCCGAAAAAGGAGCAAAGTCCTTTTTAAAATTTCAAAAGTCGAAATTTGGAAAAATGTCGCCTATTGTCAAAAAAACACACTTTTGAATATTGGACATTCATAGGAATGGCCGGAATAGTGTTCCCCGATAATTTTTTTTCGCAAATTTTTTACCATTTTTGGAAAAAGGAGCAAAGTCCTTTCTAAAATTTCAAAAGTCCAA
The DNA here is from genome assembly GCA_932526305.1 of Epicampocera succincta. Lineage (NCBI taxonomy): Eukaryota > Metazoa > Arthropoda > Insecta > Diptera > Tachinidae > Epicampocera > Epicampocera succincta. The sequence goes on along the minus strand of OW052038.1, from coordinate 25,752,418 downwards.
ATTTGGAAGAATGTCGCCTATTGTCAAAAAAACACACTTTTGAATATTGGACATTCATAGGAATGGCTGGAATAGTGTTCCCCAATAATTTTTTTCCCCAAATTTTCTACCATTTTCGGAAAAAGGAGCAAAGCCCTTTTTAAAATTTCAAAAGTCGAAATTTGGAAGAATGTCGCCTATTGTCAAAAAACACACTTTTGAATATTGGACATAATTTCAAAAGTTGAAATTTGGAAAAATGTCGCCAATTTAAAAAAAAACACACTGATAAGACTTTTGAATATTGGACATTCATAAAAATGGCCGGAATAGTGTTCCCCAATAATTTTTTTCGCAAATTTCCTACCATTTTCGGAAAAAGGAGCAAAGTCCTTTTTAAAATTTCAAAAGTCCAAATTTGGAAGAACGTCGCCTATTGTAAAAAAAAAAACACTTTTGAATATTGGACATTCATAGGAATGGGCGGAATAGTGTTCCCTAATAATTTTTTTTTTTTAAATTATCTACCAATTTCCGAAAAAGGAGCAAAGTCCTTTTTAAAATTTCAAAAGTCCAAATTTGGAAGAACGTCGCCTATTGTCAAAAAAACCCACTTTTCAATATTGGACATTCATAGGAATGGGCGGAATAGTGTTCCCTAATAATTTTTTTTTTTTTAATTTTCTACCAATTTCCGAAAAAGGAGCAAAGTCCTTTTTAAAATTTCAAAAGTCGAAATTTGGAAGAATGTCGCCTATTGTCTAAAAACACACTTTTGAATATTGGACATTCATATGAATGGCCGGAATAGTGTTCCCCAATAATTTTTTTCCCCAAATTTTCTACCATTTTCGGAAAAAGGAGCAGAGTCCTTTTTAAAATTTCAAAAGTCGAAATTTGGAAAAATGTCGCCAATTTAAAAAAAAAAACACACTGTTAAGACTTTTGAATATTAGACATTCATAAAAATGGCCGGAATAGTGTTCCCCAATAATTTTTTTCCCCAAATTTTCTACCATTTTCGGAAAAAGGAGCAAAGTCCTTTTTAAAATTTCAAAAGTCGAAATTTGGAAGAATGTCGCCTATTGTCAAAAAAACACACTTTTGAATATTGGACATTCATACGAATGGCCGGAAGAGTGTTCTCCAATAATGTTTTTTCGCTAATCTCCTACAATTTTCGGAAAAAGGAGCAAAGTCATTTCTAAAATTTCAAAAGTCCAAATTTGGAAGAATGTCGCCTATTGTCAAAAAAACACACTTTTGAATATAAGACATTCATAGGAATGGCAGGAATTGTGTTCCCCAATAATTTTTTTCGCAAATTTTCTACCATTTTCGGAAAAAGGAGCAAAGTCCTTTCTAAAATTTCAAAAGTTGATATTTGGAAAAATGTCGCCAATTTTAAAAAAAACACACTGTTAAGACTTTTGAATATTAGACATTCATAGAAATGGCCGGAAGAGTGTTCTCCAATAATGTTTTTTCGCTTATCTCCTACAACTTTCGGAAAAAGGAGCAAAGTCATTTCTAAAATTTCAAAAGTCCAAATTTGGAAGAATGTCGCCTATTGTCAAAAAAACACACTTTTGAATATAAGACATTCATAGGAATGGCTGGAATAGTGTTCCCCAATAATTTTTTTCCCCAAATTTTCTACCATTTTCGGAAAAAGGAGCAAAGTCCTTTTTAAAATTTCAAAAGTCGAAATTTGGAAGAATGTCGCCTATTGTCAAAAAAACACACTTTTGAATATTGGACATTCATAGGAATGGCTGGAATAGTGTTCCCCAATAATTTTTTTTCGCAAATTTTCTACCATTTTCAGAAAAAGGAGCAAAGTCCTTTTTATTCTATTATATAAATAAATATTTTTATTTTATTATATAAAATTTCAAAAGTCGAAATTTGGAAGAATGTCGCCTATTGTTCAAAAAACACACTTTTGAATATTGGACATTCATAGAAATGGCCGGAAGAGTGTTCACCAATAACGTTTTTTCGCTTATCTCCTACAATTTTCGGAAAAAGGAACAAAGTCCTTTTTAAAATTTCAAAAGTCCAAATTTGGAAGAACGTCGCCTATTGTCAAAAAAACCCACTTTTGAATATTGGACATTCATAGGAATGGGCGGAATAGTGTTCCCTAATAATTTTTTTTTTTAAATTTTCTACCAATTTCCGAAAAAGGAGCAAAGTCCTTTTTAAAATTTCAAAAGTCGAAATTTGGAAAAATGTCGCCAATTTTAAAAAAAACACACTGTTAAGACTTTTGAATATTAGACATTCATAGAAATGGCCGGAATAGTGTTCCCCAATAATTTTTTTCCCCAAATTTTTTACCATTTTCGGAAAAAGGAGCAAAGTCCTTTTTAAAATTTCAAAAGTCGAAATTTGGAAGAATGTCGCCTATTGTCAAAAAAACACACTTTTGAATATTGGACATTCATAGGAATGGCTGGAATAGTGTTCCCCAATAATTTTTTTTCGCAAATTTTCTACCATTTTCGGAAAAAGGAGCAAAGTCCTTTTTAAAATTTCAAAAGTCGAAATTTGGAAGAATGTCGCCTATTGTCAAAAAAACACACTTTTGAATACTTGACATTCATAGGAATGGCAGGAATTGTGTTCCCCAATACTTTTTTTCGCAAATTTTCTACCATTTTCGGAAAAAGGAGCAAAGTCCTTTCTAAAATTTCAAAAGTTGAAATTTGGAAAAATGTCGCCAATTTAAAAAAAAACACACTGTTAAGACTTTTGAATATTAGACATTCATAGAAATGGCCGGAAGAGTGTTCTCCAATAATGTTTTTTCGCTTATCTCCTACAACTTTCGGAAAAAGGAGCAAAGTCCTTTTTAAAATTTCAAAAGTCGAAATTTGGAAGAATGTCGCCTATTGTCAAAAAACACACTTTTGAATATTGGACATTCATAGGAATGGCCGGAATAGTGTTCCCCAATAATTTTTTTCCCCAAATTTTCTACCATTTTCGGAAAAAGGAGCAAAGTCCTTTTTAAAATTTCAAAAGTCGAAATTTGGAAAAATGTCGCCAATTTTAAAAAAAACACACTGTTAAGACTTTTGAATATTGGACATTCATAGAAATGGCCGGAAGAGTGTTCTCCAATAATGTTTTTTCGCTTATCTCCTACAATTTTCGGAAAAAGGAGCAAAGTCCTTTTTAAAATTTAAAAAGTCGAAATTTGGAAGAATGTCGCCTATTGTCAAAAAAACACACTTTTGAATATTGGACATTCATAGGAATGGCCGGAATAGTGTTCCCCAATAATTTTTTTTCGCAAATTTTCTACCATTTTCGGAAAAAGGAGCAAAGTCCTTTTTAAAATTTTAAAAGTCGAAATTTGGAAGAATGTCGCCTATTGTCAAAAAAACACACTTTTGAATATTGGACATTCATAGGAATGGCCGGAAGAGTGTTCTCCAATAATGTTTTTTCGCTTATCTCCTACAATTTTCGGAAAAAGGAGCAAAGTCCTTTTTAAAATATAAAAAGTCGAAATTTGGAAGAATGTCGCCTATTGTCAAAAAAACACACTTTTGAATATTGGACATTCATAGGAATGGCCGGAAGAGTGTTCTCCAATAATTTTTTTCGCTTATCTCCTACAATTTTCGGAAAAAGGAGCAAAGTCCTTTTTAAAATTTAAAAAGTCGAAATTTGGAAAAATGTCGCCTATTGTCAAAAAAAAACACACTTTTGAATATTGGACATTCATAGGAATGGCCGGAATAGTGTTCTCCAATAATTTTTTTTCGCAAATTTTCTACCATTTTCGGAAAAAGGAGCAAAGTCCTTTTCAAAATTTCAAAAGTCGAAATTTGGAAGAATGTCGCCTATTTTCAAAAAACACACTTTTGAATATTTGACATTCATAGGAATGGCAGGAATTGTGTTCCCCAATAATTTTTTTCGCAAATTTTCTACCATTTTCGGAAAAAGGAGCAAAGTCCTTTCTAAAATTTCAAAAGTTGAAATTTGGAAAAATGTCGCGAATTTAAAAAAAAACACACTGTTAAGACTTTTGAATATTAGACATTCATAGAAATGGCCGGAAGAGTGTTCTCCAATAATGTTTTTCGCTTATCTCCTAAAACTTTCGGAAAAAGGAGCAAAGTCCTTTTTAAAATTTCAAAAGTCGAAATTTGGAAGAATGTCGCCTATTGTCAAAAAAACACACTTTTGAATATTGGACATTCATAGGAATGGCCGGAATAGTGTTCCCCAATAATTTTTTTTCCCAAATTTTCTACCATTTTCGGAAAAAGGAGCAAAGTCTTTTTTAAAATTTCAAAAGTTGAAATTTGCAAAAATGTCGCCAATTTTAAAAAAACACACTGATAAGACTTTTGAATATTGGACATTCATAGAAATGGCCGGAATAGTGTTCCCCAATAATTTTTTTCCCCAAATTTTCTACCATTTTCGGAAAAAGGAGCAAAGTCCTTTTTAAAATTTCAAAAGTCGAAATTTGGAAGAATGTCGCCTATTGTCAAAAAACACACTTTTGAATATTGGACATTCATAGGAATGGCCGGAAGAGAGTTCTCCAATAATGTTTTTTCGCTTATCTCCTACAATTTTCGGAAAAAGGAACAAAGTCCTTTTTAAAATTTCAAAAGTCCAAATTTGGAAGAATGTCGCCTATTGTTCAAAAAAACACACTTTTGAATATTGGACGTTCATAGGAATGGCCGGAATAGTGTTCTCCAATAATTTTTTTTCGCAAATTTTCTACCATTTTCGGAAAAAGAAGCAAAGTCCTTTTTAAAATTTCAAAAGTCGAAATTTGGAAGAATGTCGCCTATTTTCAAAAAAACACACTTTTGAATATTTGACATTCATAGGAATGGCAGGAATTGTGTTCCCCAATAATTTTTTTCGCAAATTTTCTACCATTTTCGGAAAAAGGAGCAAAGTCCTTTCTAAAATTTCAAAAGTTGAAATTTGGAAAAATGTCGCCAATTTTAAAAAAAACACACTGTTAAGACTTTTGAATATTAGACATTCATAGAAATGGCCGGAAGAGTGTTTTCCAATAATGTTTTTCGCTTATCTCCTACAACTTTCGGAAAAAGGAGCAAAGTCCTTTTTAAAATTTCAAAAGTCGAAATTTGGAAGAATGTCGCCTATTGTCAAAAAAACACACTTTTGAATATTGGACATTCATAGAAATGGCCGGAATAGTGTTCCCCAATAATTTTTTTTCGCAAATTTTCTACCATTTTCGGAAAAAGGAGCAAAGTCCTTTTAAAAATTTCAAAAGTTTAAATTTGCAAAAATGTCGCCAATTTTAAAAAAACACACTGATAAGACTTTTGAATATTGGACATTCATAGAAATGGCCGGAAGAGTGTTTTCCAATAATGTTTTTTAGCAAATTTCCTACCATTTTCGGAAAAAGGAGCAAAGTCCTTTCTAAAATTTCAAAAGTTGAAATTTGGAAGAATGTCGCAAATGTCCCAAAAAACACACTTTTGAATATTGGACATTCATAGGAATAGCCGGAATAGTGGTCCCCAATAATTTTTTTTCGCAAATTTTCTACCATTTTCAGAAAAAGGAGCAAAGTCCTTTTTATTCTATTATATAAATAAATATTTTTATTTTATTATATAAAATTTCAAAAGTCGAAATTTGGAAGAATGTCGCCTATTGTCAAAAAAACACACTTTTGAATATTGGACATTCATAGGAATGGGCGGAATAGTGTTCCCTAATAATTTTTTTTTTTAAATTTTCTACCAATTTCCGAAAAAGGAGCAAAGTCCTTTTTAAAATTTCAAAACTCGAAATTTGGAAGAATGTCGCCTATTGTCAAAAAAACCCACTTTTGAATATTGGACATTCATAGGAATGGGTGGAATAGTGTTCCCTAATAATTTTTTTTTTTAAATTTTCTACCAATTTCCGAAAAAGGAGCAAAGTCCTTTTTAAAATTTCAAAAGTCCAAATTTGGAAGAACGTCGCCTATTGTCAAAAAAACCTACTTTTGAATATTGGACATTCATAGGAATGGGCGGAATAGTGTTCCCTAATAATTTTTTTTTTTAATTTTCTACCAATTTCCGAAAAGGAGCAAAGTCCTTTTTAAAATTTCAAAAGTCGAAATTTGGAAAAATGTCGCCAATTTAAAAAAAAACACACTGTTAAGACTTTTGAATATTAGACATTCATAGAAATGGCCGGAATAGTGTTCCCCAATAATTTTTTTCCCCAAATTTTCTACCATTTTCGGAAAAAGGAGCAAAGTCCTTTTTAAAATTTCAAAAGTCGAAATTTGGAAGAATGTCGCCTATTGTCAAAAAAACCCACTTTTGAATTTTGGACATTCATAGGAATGGCCGGAAGAGTGTTCTCCAATAATGTTTTTTCGCTTATCTCCTACAATTTTCGGAAAAAGGAGCAAAGTCCTTTTTAAAATTTAAAAAGTCGAAATTTGGAAGAATGTCGCCTATTGTCAAAAAAACACACTTTTGAATATTGGACATTCATAGGAATGGCCGGAATAGTGTTCTCCAATAATTTTTTTTCGCAAATTTTCTACCATTTTCGGAAAAAGGAGCAAAGTCCTTTTTAAAATTTCAAAAGTCGAAATTTGGAAGAATGTCGCCTATTTTCAAAAAAACACACTTTTGGATATTTGACATTCATAGGAATGGCAGGAATTGTGTTCCCCAATAATTTTTTTCGCAAATTTTCTACCATTTTCGGAAAAAGGACCAAAGTCCTTTCTAAAATTTCAAAAGTTGAAATTTGGAAAAATGTCGCCTATTGTCAAAAAACACACTTTTGAATATTGGACATTCATAGGAATGGCCGGAAGAGTGTTCTCCAATAATGTTTTTTCGCTTATCTCCTACAACTTTCGGAAAAAGGAGCAAAGTCCTTTTTAAAATTTCAAAAGTCGAAATTTGGAAGAATGTCGCCTATTGTCAAAAAACACACTTTTGAATATTGGACATTCATAGGAATGGCCGGAATAGCGTTCCCCAATAATTTTTTTCCACAAATTTTCTACCATTTTCGGAAAAAGGAGCAAAGTCCTTTTTAAAATTTCAAAAGTCGAAATTTGGAAAAATGTCGCCAATTTAAAAAAAAACACACTGTTAAGACTTTTGAATATTAGACATTCATAGAAATGGCCGGAAGAGTGTTCTCCAATAATGTTTTTTCGCTTATCTGCTACAACTTTCGGAAAAAGGAGCAAAGTCCTTTTTAAAATTTCAAAAGTCGAAATTTGGAAGAATGTCGCCTATTGTCAAAAAAACACACTTTTGAATATTGGACATTCATAGGAATGGCCGGAATAGTGTTCCCCAATAATTTTTTTCCCCAAATTTTCTACCATTTTCGGAAAAAGGAGCAAAGTCCTTTTTAAAATTTCAAAAGTCGAAATTTGGAAAAATGTCGCCAATTTTAAAAAAAACACACTGTTAAGACTTTTGAATATTAGACATTCATAGAAATGGCCGGAAGAGTGTTCTCCAATAATGTTTTTTCGCTTATCTCCTACAATTTTCGGAAAAAGGAGCAAAGTCCTTTTTAAAATTTAAAAAGTCGAAATTTGGAAAAATGTCGCCTATTGTCAAAAAAACACACTTTTGAATATTGGAAATTCATAGGAATGGCCGGAATAGTGTTCCCCAATAATTTTTTTTCGCAAATTTTCTACCATTTTCGGAAAAAGGAGCAAAGTCCTTTTTAAAATTTCAAAAGTCGAAATTTGGAAGAATGTCGCCTATTGTCAAAAAAACACACTTTTGAATATTGGACATTCATAGGAATGGCCGGAAGAGTGTTCTCCAATAATGTTTTTTCGCTTATCTCCTACAATTTTCGGAAAAAGGAGCAAAGTCCTTTTTAAAATTTCAAAAGTCGAAATTTGGAAGAATGTCGCCTATTGTCAAAAAAACACACTTTTGAATATTGGACATTCATAGGAATGGCCGGAATAGTGTTCCCCAATAATTTTTTTTCGCAAATTTTCTACCATTTTCGGAAAAAGGAGCAAAGTCCTTTTTAAAATTTCAAAAGTCGAAATTTGGAAGAATGTCGCCTATTGTCAAAAAACACACTTTTGAATATTGGACATTCATAGGAATGGCCGGAATAGCGTTCCCCAATAATTTTTTTCCACAAATTTTCTACCATTTTCGGAAAAAGGAGCAAAGTCCTTTTTAAAATTTCAAAAGTCGAAATTTGGAAAAATGTCGCCAATTTAAAAAAAAACACACTGTTAAGACTTTTGAATATTAGACATTCATAGAAATGGCCGGAAGAGTGTTCTCCAATAATGTTTTTTCGCTTATCTCCAACAATTTTCGGAAAAAGGAGCAAAGTCCTTTTTAAAATTTCAAAAGTCGAAATTTGGAAGAATGTCGCCTATTGTCAAAAAAACACACTTTTGAATATTGGACATTCATAGGAATGGCCGGAATAGTGTTCCCCAATAATTTTTTTTTTTAAATTTTCTACCAATTTCCGAAAAAGGAGCAAAGTCCTTTTTAAAATTTCAAAAGTCGAAATTTGGAAAAATGTCGCCAATTTTAAAAAAAACACACTGTTAAGACTTTTGAATATTAGACATTCATAGAAATGGCCGGAAGAGTGTTCTCCAATAATGTTTTTTCGCTTATCTCCTACAACTTTCGGAAAAAGGAGCAAAGTCCTTTTTAAAATTTCAAAAGTCCAAATTTGGAAGAATGTCGCCTATTGTCAAAAAAGCACACTTTTGAATATTGGACATTCATAGGAATGGCCGGAATAGTGTTCCCCAATAATTTTTTTCCCCAAATTTTCTACCATTTTCGGAAAAAGGAGCAAAGTCCTTTTTAAAATTTCAAAAGTCGAAATTTGGAAAAATGTCGCCAATTTTAAAAAAAACACACTGTTAAGACTTTTGAATATTAGACATTCATAGAAATGGCCGGAAGAGTGTTCTCCAATAATGTTTTTTCGCTTATCTCCTACAATTTTCGGAAAAAGGAGCAGAGTCCTTTTTAAAATTTAAAAAGTCGAAATTTGCAAAAATGTCGCCTATTGTCAAAAAAACACACTTTTGAATATTGGACATTCATAGGAATGGCCGGAATAGTGTTCCCCAATAATTTTTTTTCGCAAATTTTCTACCATTTTTGAAAAAAGGAGCAAAGTCCTTTTTAAAATTTCAAAAGTCGAAATTTGGAAGAATGTCGCCTATTGTCAAAAAAACACACTTTTGAATATTGGACATTCATAGGAATGGCCGGAAGAGTGTTCTCCAATAATGTTTTTTCGCTTATCTCCTACAATTTTCGGAAAAAGGAGCAAAGTCCTTTTTAAAATTTAAAAAGTCGAAATTTGGAAGAATGTCGCCTATTGTCAAAAAAACACACTTTTGAATATTGGACATTCTTAGGAATGGCCGGAAGAGTGTTCTCCAATAATGTTTTTTCGCTTATCTCCTACAATTTTCGGAAAAAGGAGCAAAGTCCTTTTTAAAATTTAAAAAGTCGAAATTTGGAAGAATGTCGCCTATTGTCAAAAAAACACACTTTTGAATATTGGAAATTCATAGGAATGGCCGGAATAGTGTTCTCCAATAATTTTTTTTTGCAAATTTTCTACCATTTTCGGAAAAAGGAGCAAAGTCCTTTTTAAAATTTCAAAAGTCGAAATTTGGAAGAATGTCGCCTATTTTCAAAAAAACACACTTTTGAATATTTGACATTCATAGGAATGGCAGGAATTGTGTTCCCCAATAATTTTTTTCGCAAATTTTCTACCATTTTCGGAAAAAGGAGCAAAGTCCTTTCTAAAATTTCAAAAGTTGAAATTTGGAAAAATGTCGCCAATTTTAAAAAAAAACACACTGTTAAGACTTTTGAATATTAGACATTCATAGAAATGGCCGGAAGAGTGTTCTCCAATAATGTTTTTCGCTTATCTCCTACAACTTTCGGGAAAAGGAGCAAAGTCCTTTTTAAAATTTCAAAAGTCGAAATTTGGAAGAATGTCGCCTATTGTCAAAAAAACACACTTTTGAATATTGCACATTCATAGGAATGGCCGGAATAGTATTCCCCAATAATTTTTTTTCGCAAATTTTCTACCATTTTCGGAAAAAGGAGCAAAGTCCTTTTTAAAATTTCAAAAGTTGAAATTTGCAAAAATGTCGCCAATTTTAAAAAAACACACTGATAAGACTTTTGAATATTGGACATTCATAGAAATGGCCGGAAGAGTATTTTCCAATAATGTTTTTTCGCAAATTTCCTACCATTTTCGGAAAAAGGAGCAAAGTCCTTTCTAAAATTTCAAAAGTTGAAATTTGGAAGAATGTCGCAAATGTCCCAAAAAACACACTTTTGAATATTGGACATTCATAGGAATAGCCGGAATAGTGGTCCCCAATAATTTTTTTTCGCAAATTTTCTACCACTTTCAGAAAAAGGAGCAAAGTCCTTTTTATTCTATTATATAAATAAATATTTTTATTTTATTATATAAAATTTCAAAAGTCGAAATTTGGAAGAATGTCGCCTATTGTCAAAAAAACACACTTTTGATTATTGGACATTCATAGGAATGGGCGGAATAGTGTTCCCAAATAATTTTTTTTTTTAAATTTTCTACCAATTTCCGAAAAAGGAGCAAAGTCCTTTTTAAAATTTCAAAAGTCGAAATTTGGAAGAACGTCGCCTATTGTCAAAAAAACTCCCTTTTTAATATTGGACATTCATAGGAATGGCCGGAATAGTGTTCCCCAATAATTTTTTTTCGCAAATTTATTACCATTTTCGGAAAAAGGAGCAAAGTCCTTCTTAAGATTTCAAAAGTTGAAATTTGGAAAAATGTCGCCAATTTTAAAAAAAACACACTGTTAAGGCTTTTGAATGTTGGACATTTATAGAAATCGCCGGAAGAGTGTTCTCCAATAATGTTTTTTTGCTTATATCCTACAATTTTTGGAAAAAGGAGCAATGTCCTTTTTAAAATTTCAAAAGTCGAAATTTGGAAGAATGTCGCAAATGTCCCAAAAAACACACTTTTGAATATTGGACATTCATAGGAATAGCCGGAATAGTGGTTCCCAATAATTTTTTTTCGCAAATTTTCTACCATTTTCAGAAAAAGGAGCAAAGTCCTTTTTATTCTATTATATAAATAAATATTTTTATTTTATTATATAAAATTTCAAAAGTCGAAATTTGGAAGAATGTCGCCTATTGTCAAAAAAACACACTTTTGAATATTGGACATTCATAGGAATGGGCGGAATAGTGTTCCCTAATAATTTTTTTTTTTTAAATTTTCTACCAATTTCCGAAAAAGGAGCAAAGTCCTTTTTAAAATTTCAAAAGTCGAAATTTGGAAAAATGTCGCCTATTGTCAAAAAAACACACTTTTGAATATTGGACATTCATAGGAATGGCCGGAATAGTGTTCCCCAATAATTTTTTTTTCGCAAATTTTTTACCATTTTCGGAAAAAGGAGCAAAGTCCTTTCTAAAATTTCAAAAGTCCAAATTTGGAAGAATGTCGCCTATTGTCAAAAAAAACACACTTTTGAATATTGGACATTCATAGGAATGGCTGGAATAGTGTTCCCCAATAATTTTTTTCCCCAAATTTTCTACCATTTTCGGAAAAAGGAGCAAAGTCCTTTTTAAAATTTCAAAAGTCGAAATTTGGAAGAATGTCGCCTATTGTCAAAAAACACACGTTTGAATATTGGACATAATTTCAAAAGTTGAAATTTGGAAAAATGTCGCCAATTTAAAAAAAAACACACTGATAAGACTTTTGAATATTGGACATTCATAGAAATGGCCGGAATAGTGTTCCCCAATAATTTTTTTTCGCAAATTTCTTACCATTTTCGGAAAAAGGAGCAAAGTCCTTTTTAAAAATTCAAAAGTCGAAATTTGGAAGAATGTCGCCTATTGTCAAAAAACACACTTTTGAATATTGGACATTCATAGGAATGGCCGGAATAGTGTTCCCCAATAATTTTTTTTCGCAAATTTTCTACCATTTTCGGAAAAACGAGCAAAGTCCTTTTTAAAATTTCAAAAGTCGAAATTTGGAAGAATGTCGCCTATTGTCAAAAAAACACACTTTTGAATATTGGACATTCATAGGAATGGCCGGAAGAGTGTTCTCCAATAATGTTTTTTCGCTTATCTCCTACAATTTTCGGAAAAAGGAGCAAAGTCCTTTTTAAAATTTCAAAAGTCGAAATTTGGAAGAATGTCGCCTATTGTCAAAAAAACACACTTTTGAATATTGGACATTCATAGGAATAACCGGAAGAGTGTTCTCCAATAATGTTTTTTCGCTTATCTCCTACAATTTTCGGAAAAAGGAGCAAAGTCCTTTTTAAAATTTAAAAAGTCGAAATTTGGAAGAATGTCGCCTATTGTCAAAAAAACACACTTTTGAATATTGGACATTCATAGGAATGGCAGGAATTGTGTTCCCCAATAATTTTTTTCGCAAATTTTCTACCATTTTCGGAAAAAGGAGCAAAGTCCTTTCTAAAATTTCAAAAGTTGAAATTTGGAAAAATGTCGCCAATTTAAAAAAAAACACACTGTTAAGACTTTTGAATATTGGACATTCATAGGAATGGCCGGAATAGTGTTCCCCAATAATTTTTTTTCCCAAATTTTCTACCATTTTCGGAAAAAGGAGCAAAGTCCTTTTTAAAATTTCAGAAGTCGAAATTTGGAAGAATGTCGCCTATTGTCAAAAAAACACACTTTTGAATATTGGACATTCATAGGAATGGCCGGAAGAGTGTTCTCCAATAATGTTTTTTCGCTTATCTCCTACCATTTTCGGAAAAAGGAGCAAAGTCCTTTCTAAAATTTCAAAAGTTGAAATGTGGAAGAATGTCGCAAATGTCCCAAAAAACACATTTTTGAATATTGGACATTCATAGGAATAGCCGGAATAGTGGTCCCCAATAATTTTTTTTCGCAAATTTTCTACCATTTTCAGAAAAAGGAGCAAAGTCCTTTTTATTCTATTATATAAATAAATATTTTTATTTTATTATATAAAATTTCAAAAGTCGAAATTTGGAAGAATGTCGCCTAGTGTCAAAAAAACACACTTTTGAATATTGGACATTCATAGGAATGGGCGGAATAGTGTTCCCTAATAATTTTTTTTTTTTAATTTTCTACCAATTTCCGAAAAAGGAGCAAAGTCCTTTTTAAAATTTCAAAAGTCGAAATTTGGAAGAATGTCGCCTATTGTCAAAAAACCCCACTTTTGAATATTGGACATTCATAGGAATGGCCGGAATAATGTTCCCCAATAATTTTTTTTTGCAAATTTATTACCATTTTCGGAAAAAGGAGCAAAATCCTTCTTAAAATTTCAAAAGTTGAAATTTGGAAAAATGTCGCCAAAATTGGACATTCATAGGAATGGCCGGAATAGTGTTCTCCAATAATTTTTTTTCCCAAATTTTCTACCATTTTCGGAAAAAGGAGCAAAGTCCTTTTTAAAATTTCAGAAGTCGAAATTTGGAAGAATGTCGCCTATTGTCAAAAAAACACACTTCTGAATATTGGACATTCATAGGAATAGCCGGAATAGTGGTCCCCAATAATTTTTTTTCGCAAATTTTCTACCATTTTCAGAAAAAGGATCAAAGTTCTTTTTATTCTATTATATAAATAAATATTTTTATTTTATTATATAAAATTTCAAAAGTCGAAATTTGGAAGAATGTCGCCTATTGTCAAAAAAACACACTTTTGAATATTGGACATTCATAGGAATGGCAGGAATTGTGTTCCCCAATAATTTTTTTCGCAAATTTTCTACCATTTACGGAAAAAGGAGCAAAGTCCTTTCTAAAATTTCATAAGTTGAAATTTGGAAAAATGTCGCCAATTTAAAAAAAAACACACTGTTAAGACTTTTGAATATTGGACATTCATAGGAATGGCCGGAATAGTGTTCCCCAATAATTTTTTTTCGCAAATTTATTACCATTTTCGGAAAAAGGAGCAAAGTCCTTCTTAAAATTTCAAAAGTTGAAATTTGGAAAAATGTCGCCAAAATTGGACATTCATAGGAATGGCCGGAATAGTGTTCCCCAATAATTTTTTTTCCCAAATTTTCTACCATTTTCGGAAAAAGGCGCAAAGTCCTTTTTAAAATTTCAGAAGTCGAAATTTGGAAGAATGTCGCCTATTGTCAAAAAAACACACTTTTGAATATTGGACATTCATAGGAATGGCCGGAAGAGTGTTCTCCAATAATGTTTTTTCGCTTATCTCCTACAATTTTCGGAAAAAGGAGCAAAGTCCTTTTTAAAATATAAAAAGTTGAAATTTGGAAAAATGTCGCCAATTTTAAAAAAAACACACTGTTAAGACTTTTGAATATTGGACATTCATAGGAATGGCCGGAATAGTGTTCCCCAATAATTTTTTTTCGCAAATTTATTACCATTTTCGGAAAAAGGAGCAAAGTCCTTCTTAAAATTTCAAAAGTTGAAATTTGGAAAAATGTCGCCAAAATTGGACATTCATAGGAATGGCCGGAATAGTGTTCCCCAATAATTTTTTTTCGCAAATTTTCTACCATTTTCGGAAAAAGGAGCAAAGTCCTTTTTAAAATTTCAAAAGTCGAAATTTGGAAGAATGTCGCCTATTTTCAAAAAAACACACTTTTGAATATTTGACATTCATAGGAATGGCAGGAATTGTGTTCCCCAATAATTTTTTTCGCAAATTTTCTACCATTTTCGGAAAAGGAGCAAAGTCCTTTCTAAAATTTCAAAAGTTGAAATTTGGAAAAATGTCGCCAATTTTAAAAAAAACACACTGTTAAGACTTTTGAATATTAGACATTCATAGAAATGGCCGGAAGAGTGTTCTCCAATAATGTTTTTCGCTTATCTCCTACAACTTTCGGAAAAAGGAGCAAAGTCCTTTTTAAAATTTCAAAAGTCGAAATTTGGAAGAATGTCGCTGTTGCGGGTGAAGCGGCCCAAGCTCAAGATAGCCAATGTAGATTATAAACACAAGTGTAAGAATTTTAGAAAACTTTAATTCTTTATTCTTACTCTTTAATATGTTAAAATTCTTTTATGTATGGCTACTCCAAGCGAAGCTTCGTAATCCTTATGACCTGAACGAATGAATCTCTTAAATCTATGTAGGTGTTTTATATACTTATGTATGTGGTCTCGATTAAATATGGCCTCATAATTATACCGCGTGGAAAGTTAAAAGGAATAATTGAACATTTTGCCATGCTCATCTCTCTACATATCGATAACAGTAATGTCATATCAGCGATTTATGAGTGGCGGTAACAGTAATGTCATATTAGCGATTTATGAGTGGCGGTAACAGTAATGTCATATTAGCGATTTATGAGTGGCGGTAACACTCCCCCACAGTATGGCGAGATTTCGAAGACTTACTCTACTTTCTTTCAGCCACGTCTAAAACCGCTAATTTTGCAGCAGGTCTTTCTAAAACGCCACAAACTGTCAAAACTTTTGCCTTTCGTACTTGTCCATCTTCGGATTTGGCAACTTCGATGACCTTTCCTTTTGGCCACACGTTTCTCGGGTTATTTGTTGTCGTCGCAGCTGCGCCATAAAAATCTTTACGCATGGCAGTCTTCATCGCGTATATAAATCTGATGGAACATTTGTTCGATGTCACCACAGATTGCAATTTGCCTTTGCCGAAAACGAAAAAGAATAGCTGCAAGAGAAGACAGCAAATCTGGCCCTTTGAGCAGCATAGAGTTAAGTGAAATACCATTTGCCTTCGCGGCCGCATCCCAAACTATTCTTGTTTTATTCGGTTTGTTTTTGTTAAATACCGGAAACATTGGTAAATACCATACATTTTGTTTATCATCTTCATTGTTTACTTTGGCTATGTAATTTCTTTCAAAATATTCAGAAATTGTTTTTTCGAAATGTTCAAACAACTCTTTATTTTTTCTTAGAGTTTTTTCGAGACAAATCAGTCGTCTCTTCGCCATATCAAAGCTTTGTGGAAGTGTAATATTGTCATATCGCCACAGCAAAGCTGACTCGTAATGGCCATCGCATCTTTGTTTCGTATATGTTTCTAGCAAACTTAATGCCCTTTGGTCATCTTTTCCAAGAGCTGGAGTATAGTTACTTATCCCTGCTAACTCAGTTGTATAAAACTGTTTGAGTAAGTGAGTAAGAATTTGGTCGTTTTCACCTTTACACTCGCAAGAGTAAAAATTATATTGAATTTGGGCCTTTTCTCCAACACTGGAGTTGCCACATATTAGCCAGCCGAGGCGAGTATGTAAAGCGACGGGTTCGTTTTTCTTGCCTTCTTTAACACGAGTTGGCACACATAATTTCAAGTTATTTAATCCTAAAAGTACATCTGGTACAGCATTTTCAAAATCGGCGATGGGTAGCCCTTTAAGGTGCGGACATTTTTTACGTAACTTTTTATAATTAAAGCTCTGACTCGGAAGCGATAGTTGTTTAACCGTACGAACAGAAATAGAAAATTCAGTTTTATTCATACCTGAAATTTTCATTGAGACTATTTTTGAGTCTTCTTCGTTGCGACCTATTTCACCTGTCCATTTCAAGCATAGAGGTTGTGACTCACCATTTAAATCTAGTTTATTAATTAATTGTTCATTTACCAGACTTACAGACGAACCCTCGTCTATAAATGCAAAAGTATTAAAACAGACTGCTGTCGACCAGTCATATGTGGCACTAAACAAGGGCCATTCTTCAGGAGTGCCGGTAAAAATTGGAAGCTCTTTTGGTACTGACTGCCGCGTGCTTATTTGTTGTTGCGAAAGCCTGTGAGAAGGTAATATAACAGGTTGGAGGTTTGATGGGTTCATGGAAAACGTTGAATCCATGTAACCAAATTGTACAGGTGTCTCTAATGTGTGATTTTCTGCATTTACGTTGTCTGAATTATTACATAAATTTGCCGTTGTCGGCTGCTGACGGTTCGTTGTTGGGTCATTAATAAATGAAGACATGTTATTAACGAATGACGTAGTTGTACATACGGGCGGAGTTATTGTTTTTGTCGTATAAACTAAGTCATTACTTACGTTTTGGCAATATGGTTTAGTAGTGTTAGGCATTTCTTGCGTTGTTGTGGCTTGTGGTACAAATGTGTAAGGTGGCGTTTCAAACTGACGAGCTGCGGAAACTATATTTTGGTGTGCGGTTGCAATAGCCGAAGTAGGGAGTTGGATTTGATTATTTAACCACTCATGTACAGATCTGACAGCTGAGTGTTTATTAACTGATTGTGCGTCCTCGAAGTCATCTACTGCTTGTTCGAGAATTTGGTATTTCTTTTTAATGAAATCTCTTTCAAGTTGTGTCTCTTCTTCTAGACGTCGTAGCTCAAGAGCTTGTCGGCGGGAGCGGGAAGCGGCCGAAGAGCCACTACGAATGGAAGAGGCAGAATCGATCGTGATTTGATGTTGTACCGTACAATTTTGGCAACTCCACGTAGGTTGGTCTTGATTGCTGCTGAGATTGACACATGGTAAATGAAAATTAAGATGGCACTTGCTGCATTTTATAAATTTTTCGTTGTCTGTGGACTTGTTGCAAATGTGACAGTTGTTCAGTGCAGGACTTAACTGAGTTGGTCGTTGACGACTTAGTGGTTGACCCTGTGAGGGAGTGGAAGGTTGCATTCTGTTAGGACTTACGTTTTAACACCCAAGATGATTCCTTCAAACGATCCGATGAGGCACATAAAAGAATTTTAATGTTGCGGGTGAAGCGGCCCAAGCTCAAGATAGCCAATGTAGATTATAAACACAAGTGTAAGAATTTTAGAAAACTTTAATTCTTTATTCTTACTCTTTAATATGTTAAAATTCTTTTATGTATGGCTACTCCAAGCGAAGCTTCGTAATCTTTATGACCTGAACGAATGAATCTCTTAAATCTATGTAGGTGTTTTATATACTTATGTATGTGGTCTCGATTAAATATGGCCTCATAATTATACCGCGTGGAAAGTTAAAAGGAATAATTGAACATTTTGCCATGCTCATCTCTCTACATATCGATAACAGTAATGTCATATCAGCGATTTATGAGTGGCGGTAACAGTAATGTCATATTAGCGATTTATGAGTGGCGGTAACAGTAATGTCATATTAGCGATTTATGAGTGGCGGTAACAGTCGCCTATTGTCAAAAAAACACACTTTTGAATATTGGACATTCATAGGAATGGCCGGAATAGTGTTCCCCAATAATTTTTTTTCGCAAATTTTCTACCATTTTCGGAAAAAGGAGCAAAGTCCTTTTTAAAATTTCAAAAGTTGAAATTTGCAAAAATGTCGCCAATTTTAAAAAAACACACTGATAAGACTTTTGAATATTGGACATTCATAGAAATGGCCGGAAGAGTGTTTTCCAATAATGTTTTTTCGCAAATTTCCTACCATTTTCGGAAAAAGGAGCAAAGTCCTTTCTAAAATTTCAAAAGTTGAAATTTGGAAGAATGTCGCAAATGTCCCAAAAAACACACTTTTGAATATTGGACATTCATAGGAATAGCCGGAATAGTGGTCCCCAATAATTTTTTTTCGCAAATTTTCTACCATTTTCAGAAAAAGGAGCAAAGTCCTTTTTATTCTATTATATAAATAAATATTTTTATTTTATTATATAAAATTTCAAAAGTCGAAATTTGGAAGAATGTCGCCTATTGTCAAAAAAACACACTTTTGAATATTGGACATTCATAGGAATGGGCGGAATAGTGTTCCCTAATAATTTTTTTTTTTAAATTTTCTACCAATTTCCGAAAAAGAAGCAAAGTCCTTTTTAAAATTTCAAAAGTCGAAATTTGGAAGAATGTCGCCTATTGTCAAAAAAAACACACTTTTGAATATTGGACATTCATAGGAATGGCCGGAAGAGTGTTCCCCAATAATTTTTTTTCGCAAATTTTTTACCATTTTCGAAAAAAGGAGCAAAGTCCTTCTTAAAATTTCAAAAGTCGAAATTTGGAAGAATGTCGCCTATTGTAAAAAAACACACTTTTGAATATTGGACATTCATAGGAATGGCCGGAAGAGTGTTCTCCAATAATGTTTTTTCGCTTATATCCTACAATTTTTGGAAAAAGGAGCAAAGTCCTTTTTAAAATTTCAAAAGTCGAAATTTGGAAGAATGTCGCCTATTGTCAAAAAAACACACTTTTGAATATTAGACATTCATAGAAATGGCCGGAAGAGTGTTCTCCAATAATGTTTTTCGCTTATCTCCTACAACTTTCGGAAAAAAGAGCAAAGTCCTTTTTAAAATTTCAAAAGTCGAAATTTGGAAGAATGTCGCCTATTGTCAAAAAAACACACTTTTGAATATTGGACATTCATAGGAATGGCCGGAATAGTGTTCCCCAATAATTTTTTTTCCCAAATTTATTACCATTTTCGGAAAAAGGAGCAAAGTCCTTCTTAAAATTTCAAAAGTTGAAATTTGGAAAAATGTCGCCAATTTTAAAAAAAACACACTTTTGAATATTAGACATTTATAGAAATCGCCGGAAGAGTGTTCTCCAATAATGTTTTTTCGCTTATATCCTACAATTTTTGGAAAAAGGAGCAAAGTCCTTTTTAAAATTTCAAAATTCGAAATTTGGAAGAATGTCGCAAATGTCCCAAAAAACACACTTTTGAATATTGGACATTCTTAGGAATAGCCGGAATAGTGGTCCCCAATAATTTTTTTTCGCAAATTTTCTACCATTTTCAGAAAAAGGAGCAAAGTCCTTTTTATTCTATTATATAAATAAATATTTTTATTTTATTATATAAAATTTCAAAAGTCGAAATTTGGAAGAATGTCGCCTATTGTCAAAAAAACACACTTTTGAATATTGGACATTCATAGGAATGGGCGGAATAGTGTTCCCAAATAATTTTTTTTTTTAAATTTTCTACCAATTTCCGAAAAAGGAGCAAAGTCCTTTTTAAAATTTCAAAAGTCGAAATTTGGAAAAATGTCGCCTATTGTCAAAAAAAACACACTTTTGAATATTGGACATTCATAGGAATAGCCGGAATAGTGGTCCCCAATAATTTTTTTTCGCAAATTTTCTACCATTTTCAGAAAAAGGAGCAAAGTCCTTTTTATTCTATTATATAAATAAATATTTTTATTTTATTATATAAAATTTCAAAAGTCGAAATTTGGAAGAATGTCGCCTATTGTCAAAAAAACACACTTTTGAATATTGCACATTCATAGGAATGGGCGGAATAGTGTTCCCTAATAAATTTTTTTTTTTAAATTTTCTACCAATTTCCGAAAAAGGAGCAAAGTCCTTTTTAAAATTTCAAAAGTCGAAATTTGGAAGAATGTCGCCTATTGTAAAAAAACACACTTTTGAATATTGGACATTCATAGGAATGGCCGGAAGAGTGTTCTCCAATAATGTTTTTTCGCTTATCTCCTACAATTTTCGGAAAAAGGAGCAAAGTCCTTTTTAAAATTTAAAAAGTCGAACTTTGGAAGAATGTCGCCTATTGTCAAAAAAACACACTTTTGAATATTGGACATTCATAGGAATGGCCGGAAGAGTGTTCTCCAATAATGTTTTTTCGCTTATCTCCTACAATTTTCGGAAAAAGGAGCAAAGTCCTTTTTAAAATTTAAAAAGTCGAAATTTGGAAGAATGTCGCCTATTGTCAAAAAAACACACTTTTGAATATTGGACATTCATAGGAATGGCCGGAATAGTGTTCTCCAATAATGTTTTTTCGCTTATCTCCTACAATTTTCGGAAAAAGGAGCAAAGTCCTTTCTAAAATTTCAAAAGTTGAAATTTGGAAAAATGTCGCCAATTTTAAAAAAAGCACACTGTTAAGACTTTTGAATATTAGACATTCATAGAAATGGCCGGAAGAGTGTTCTCCAATAATGTTTTTTCGTTTATCTCCTACAACTTTCGGAAAAAGGAGCAAAGTCCTTTTTATTCTATTATATAAATAAATATTTTTATTTTATTATATAAAATTTCAAAAGTCGAAATTTGGAAGAATGTCGCCTATTGTCAAAAAAACACACTTTTGAATATTGGACATTCATAGGAATGGGCGGAATAGTGTTCCCAAATAATTTTTTTTTTTAAATTTTCTACCAATTTCCGAAAAAGGAGCAAAGTCCTTTTTAAAATTTCAAAAGTCGAAATTTGGAAAAATGTCGCCTATTGTCAAAAAAAACACACTTTTGAATATTGGACATTCATAGGAATGGCCGGAATAGTGTTCCCCAATAATTTTTTTTCGCAAATTTTTTACCATTTTCGAAAAAAGGAGCAAAGTCCTTTCTAAAATTTCAAAAGTCCAAATTTGGAAGAATGTCGCCTATTGTCAAAAAAAACACACTTTTGAATATTGGACATTCATAGGAATGGCTGGAATAGTGTTCCCCAATAATTTTTTTCCCCAAATTTTCTACCATTTTCGGAAAAAGGAGCAAAGTCCTTTTTAAAATTTCAAAAGTCGAAATTTGGAAGAATGTCGCCTATTGTCAAAAAACACACTTTTGAATATAGGACATAATTTCAAAAGTTGAAATTTGGAAAAATGTCGCCAATTTTAAAAAAAACACACTGATAAGACTTTTGAATATTGGACATTCATAGAAATGGCCGGAATAGTGTTCCCCAATAATTTTTTTCGCAAATTTCCTACCATTTTCGGAAAAAGGAGTAAGTCCTTTTTAAAATTTCAAAAGTCCAAATTTGGAAGAATGTCGCCTATTGTCAAAAAAAACACACTTTTGAATATTGGACATTCATAGGAATGGCTGGAATAGTGTTTCCCAATAATTTTTTTCCCCAAATTTTCTACCATTTTCGGAAAAAGGAGCAAAGTCCTTTTTAAAATTTCAAAAGTCGAAATTTGGAAGAATGTCGCCTATTGTCAAAAACACACTTTTGAATATTGGACATTCATAGGAATGGCCGGAATAGTGTTCCCCAATAATTTTTTTCGCCAAATTTTCTACCATTTTCGGAAAAAGGAGCAAAGTCCTTTTTAAAATTTCAAAAGTCGAAATTTGGAAAAATGTCACCAATTTCCAAAAAAAACACTGTTAAGACTTTTGAATATTAGACATTCATAGAAATGGCCGGAAGAGTGTTCTCCAATAATGTTTTTTCGCTTATCTCCTACAATTTAAAATTGCAAAAGTCCAAATTTGGAAGAATGTCGCCTATTGTCAAAAAAAAAAACACTTTTGAATATTGGACATTCATAGGAATGGCCGGAATAGTGTTCCCCAATAATTTTTTTTCGCAAATTTTCAACCATTTTCGGAAAAAGGAGCAAAGTCCTTTTTAAAATTTCAAAAGTCGAAATTTGGAAGAATGTCGCCTATTGTCAAAAAAACACACTTTTGAATTTAGGACATTCATAGGAATGGCCGGAAGAGTGTTCTCCAATAATGTTTTTTCGCTTATCTCCTACAATTTTCGGAAAAAGGAGCAAAGTCCTTTTTAAAATTTCAAAAGTCGAAATTTGGAAGAATGTCGCAAATGTCCCAAAAAACACACTTTTGAATATTGGACATTCATAGGAATGGCCGGAAGAGTGTTCTCCAATAATGTTTTTTCGCTTATCTCCTACAATTTTCGGAAAAAGGAGCAAAGTCCTTTTTAAAATTTAAAAAGTCGAAATTTGGAAGAATGTCGCCTATTGTCAAAAAAACACACTTTTGAATATTGGACATTCATAGGAATGGCAGGAATTGTGTTCCCCAATAATTTTTTTCGCAAATTTTCTACCATTTTCGGAAAAAGGAGCAAAGTCCTTTCTAAAATTTCATAAGTTGAAATTTGGAAAAATGTCGCCAATTTTAAAAAAAACACACTGTTAAGACTTTTGAATATTGGACATTCATAGGAATGGCCGGAATAGTGTTCCCCAATAATTTTTTTTCGCAAATTTATTACCATTTTCGGAAAAAGGAGCAAAGTCCTTCTTAAAATTTCAAAAGTTGAAATTTGGAAAAATGTCGCCAAAATTGGACATTCATAGGAATGGCCGGAATAGTGTTCCCCAATAATTTTTTTTCCCAAATTTTCTACCATTTTCGGAAAAAGGAGCAAAGTCCTTTTTAAAATTTCAGAAGTCGAAATTTGGAAGAATGTCGCCTATTGTCAAAAAAACACACTTTTGAATATTGGACATTCATAGGAATGGCCGGAAGAGTGTTCTCCAATAATGTTTTTTCGCTTATCTCCTACAATTTTCGGAAAAAGGAGCAAAGTCCTTTTTAAAATATAAAAAGTCGAAATTTGGAAGAATGTCGCCTATTGTCAAAAAAACACACTTTTGAATATTGGACATTCATAGGAATGGCCGGAAGAGTGTTCTCCAATAATGTTTTTTCGCTTATCTCACACCATTTTCGGAAAAAGGAGCAAAGTCCTTTCTAAAATTTCAAAAGTTGAAATTTGGAAGAATGTCGCAAATGTCCCAAAAAACACACTTTTGAATATTGGACATTCATAGGAATAGCCGGAATAGTGGTCCCCAATAATTTTTTTTCGCAAATTTTCTACCATTTTCAGAAAAAGGAGCAAAGTCCTTTTTATTCTATTATATAAATAAATATTTTTATTTTATTATATAAAATTTCAAAAGTCGAAATTTGGAAGAATGTCGCCTATTGTCAAAAAAACACACTTTTGAATATTGCACATTCATAGGAATGGGCGGAATAGTGTTCCCTAATAAATTTTTTTTTTTAAATTTTCTACCAATTTCCGAAAAAGGAGCAAAGTCCTTTTTAAAATTTCAAAAGTCGAAATTTGGAAGAATGTCGCCTATTGTAAAAAAACACACTTTTGAATATTGGACATTCATAGGAATGGCCGGAAGAGTGTTCTCCAATAATGTTTTTTCGCTTATCTCCTACAATTTTCGGAAAAAGGAGCAAAGTCCTTTTTAAAATTTAAAAAGTCGAACTTTGGAAGAATGTCGCCTATTGTCAAAAAAACACACTTTTGAATATTGGACATTCATAGGAATGGCCGGAAGAGTGTTCTCCAATAATGTTTTTTCGCTTATCTCCTACAATTTTCGGAAAAAGGAGCAAAGTCCTTTTTAAAATTTAAAAAGTCGAAATTTGGAAGAATGTCGCCTATTGTCAAAAAAACACACTTTTGAATATTGGACATTCATAGGAATGGCCGGAATAGTGTTCTCCAATAATGTTTTTTCGCTTATCTCCTACAATTTTCGGAAAAAGGAGCAAAGTCCTTTCTAAAATTTCAAAAGTTGAAATTTGGAAAAATGTCGCCAATTTTAAAAAAAGCACACTGTTAAGACTTTTGAATATTAGACATTCATAGAAATGGCCGGAAGAGTGTTCTCCAATAATGTTTTTTCGTTTATCTCCTACAACTTTCAGAAAAAGGAGCAAAGTCCTTTTTAAAATTTCAAAAGTCGAAATTGGGAAGAATGTCGCCTATTGTCAAAAAAACACACTTTTGAATATTGGACATTCATAGGAATGGCCGGAATAGTGTTCCCCAATAATTTTTTTTCTCAAATTTTTTACCATTTTCGGAAAAAGGAGCAAAGTCCTTTTTAAAATTTCAAAAGTCGAAATTTGGAAGAATGTCGCCTATTGTCAAAAAAACACACTTTTGAATATTGGACATTCATAGGAATGGTCGGAATAGTGTTCCCCAATAATTTTTTTTCGCAAATTTTCTACCATTTTCGGAAAAAGGAGCAAAGTCCTTTTTAAAATTTCAAAAGTTGAAATTTGGAAAAATGTCGCCAATTTTAAAAAAAACACACTGATAAGACTTTTGAATATTGGACATTCATAGAAATGGCCGGAAGAGTGTTTTCCAATAATGTTTTTTCGCTTATCTCCTACAATTTTCGGAAAAAGGAGCAAAGTCCTTTTTAAAATTTAAAAAGTCGAACTTTGGAAGAATGTCGCCTATTGTCAAAAAAACACACTTTTGAATATTGGACATTCATAGGAATGGCCGGAAGAGTGTTCTCCAATAATGTTTTTTCGCTTATCTCCTACAATTTTCGGAAAAAGGAGCAAAGTCCTTTTTAATATTTAAAAAGTCGAAATTTGGAAAAATGTCGCCTATTGTCAAAAAAACACTCTTTTGAATATTGGACATTCATAGGAATGGCCGGAATAGTGTTCCCCAATAATTTTTTTTCGCAAATTTTCTACAATTTTTGGAAAAAGGAGCAAAGTCCTTTTTAAAATTTCAAAAGTCGAAATTTGGAAGAATGTCGCCAATTGTCAAAAAAACACACTTTTGAATATTGGACATTCATAGGAATGGTCGGAATAGTGTTCCCCAATAATTTTTTTTCGCAAATTTTCTACCATTTTCGGAAAAAGGAGCAAAGTCCTTTTTAAAATTTCAAAAGTTGAAATTTGGAAAAATGTCGCCAATTTTAAAAAAAACACACTGATAAGACTTTTGAATATTGGACATTCATAGAAATGGCCGGAAGAGTGTTTTCCAATAATGTTTTTTCGCTTATCTCCTACAATTTTCGGAAAAAGGAGCAAAGTCCTTTTTAAAATTTCAAAAGTTGAAATTTGGAAAAATGTCGCCAATTTTAAAAAAAACACACTGTTAAGACTTTTGAATATTAGACATTCATAGAAATGGCCGGAAGAGTGTTCTCCAATAATGTTTTTTCGCTTATCTCCTACAATTTAAAATTTCAAAAGTCCAAATTTGGAAGAATGTCGCCTATTGTCAAAAAAACACACTTTTGAATATTGGACATTCATAGGAATGGCCGGAATAGTGTTCCCCAATAATTTTTTTTCGCAAATTTTCTACCATTTTCGGAAAAAGGAGCAAAGTCCTTTTTAAAATTTCAAAAGTCGAAATTTGGAAGAATGTCGCCTATTGTCAAAAAAACACACTTTTGAATATTGGACATTCATAGAAATGGCCGGAAGAGTGTTCTCCAATAATGTTTTTTCGCTTATCTCCTACAATTTTCGGAAAAAGGAGCAAAGTCCTTTTTAAAATTTCAAAAGTCGAAATTTGGAAGAATGTCGCCAATTTAAAAAAAAAACACACTGTTAAAACTTTTGAATATTAGACATTCATAGAAATGGCCGGAAGAGTGTTCTCCAATAATGTTTTTTCGCTTATCTCCTACAACTTTCGGAAAAAGGAGCAAAGTCCTTTTTAAAATTTCAAAAGTCGAAATTTGGAAGAATGTCGCCTATTGTCAAAAAACACACTTTTGAATATTGGACATTCATAGGAATGGCCGGAATAGTGTTCCCCAATAATTTTTTTTCGCAAATTTTCTACCATTTTCGGAAAAAGGAGCAAAGTCCTTTTTAAAATTTCAAAAGTCGAAATTTGGAAGAATGTCGCCTATTGCCAAAAAACACACTTTTGAATATTGGACATTCATAGGAATGGCCGGAATAGTGTTCTCCAATAATTTTTTTTCGCAAATTTTCTACCATTTTCGGAAAAAGGAGCAAAGTCCTTTTTAAAATTTCAAAAGTCGAAATTTGGAAGAATGTCGCCTATTTTCAAAAAAACACACTTTTGAATATTGGACATTCATAGGAATGGCAGGAATTGTGTTCCCCAATAATTTTTTTCGCAAATGTTCTACCATTTTCGGAAAAAGGAGCAAAGTCCTTTTTAAAATTTCAAAAGCCGAAATTTGGAAGAATGGCTCCTATTGTCAAAAAAAACACACTTTTGAATATTGGACATTCATAGGAATGGCCGGAATAGTGTTCCCCAATAACTTTTTTTCGCAAATTTTCTACCATTTTCGGAAAAAGGAGCAAAGTCCTTTTTAAAATTTCAAAAGTTGAAATTTGCAAAAATGTCGCCAATTTTAAAAAAAACACACTGATCAGACTTTTGAATATTGGACATTCATAGAAATGGCCGGAAGAGTGTTTTCCAATAATGTTTTTTCGCTTTTCTCCTACAATTTTCGGAAAAAGGAGCAAAGTCCTTTTTAAAATTTCAAAAGTCGAAATTTGGAAGAATGTCGCCTATTGTCAAAAAAACACACTTTTGAATATTGGACATTCATAGGAATGGCCGGAATAGTGTTCCCCAATAATTTTTTTTCGCAAATTTTCTACCATTTTCGGAAAAAGGCGCAAAGTCCTTTTTAAAATTTCAAAAGTCGAAATTTGGAAGAATGTCGCCTATTGTCAAAAAAACACACTTTTGAATATTGGACATTCATAGGAATGGCCGGAATAGTGTTCCCCAATAATTTTTTTTCGCAAATTTTCTACCATTTTCGGAAAAAGGAGCAAAGTCCTTTTTAAAATTTCAAAAGTTGAAATTTGCAAAAATGTCGCCAATTTTAAAAAAAACACACTGATAAGTCTTTTGAATATTAGACATTCATAGAAATGGCCGGAAGAGTGTTCTCCAATAATGTTTTTTCTCTTATCTCCTACAATTTAAAATTTCAAAAGTCCAAATTTGGAAGAATGTCGCCTATTGTCAAAAAAACACACTTTCGAATATTGGACATTCATAGAAATGGCCGGAAGAGTGTTTTCCAATAATGTTTTTTCGCTTATCTCCTACAATTTTCGGAAAAAGGAGCAAAGTCCTTTTTAAAATTTCAAAAGTCGAAATTTGGAAGAATGTCGCCTATTGTCAAAAAAACACACTTTTGAATATTGGACATTCATAGAAATGGCCGGAAGAGTGTTTTCCAATAATGTTTTTTCGCTTATCTCCTACAATTTTCGGAAAAAGGAGCAAAGTCCTTTTTAAAATTTCAAAAGTCGAAATTTGGAAGAATGTCGCCTATTGTCAAAAAAACACACTTTTGAATATTGGACATTCATAAGAATGGCAGGAATTGTGTTCCCCAATATTTTTTTTCGCAAATTTTCTATCATTTTCGGAAAAAGGAGCAAAGTCCTTTTTAAAATTTCAAAAGCCGAAATTTGGAAGAATGGCTCCTATTGTCAAAAAAAAACACACTTTTGAATATTGGACATTCATAGGAATGGCCGGAATAGTGTTCCCCAATAACTTTTTTTCGCAAATTTTCTACCATTTTCGGAAAAAGGAGCAAAGTCCTTTTTAAAATTTCAAAAGTCGAAATTTGGAAGAATGTCGCCTATTTTCAAAAAAACACACTTTTGAATATTGGACATTCATAGGAATGGCCGGAATAGTGTTCCCCAATAATTTTTTTTCGCAAATTTTCTACCATTTTCGGAAAAAGGAGCAAAGTCCTTTTTAAAATTTCAAAAGTCGAAATTTGGAAGAATGTCGCCTATTGTCAAAAAAACACACTTTTGAATATTGGACATTCATAGGAATGGCCGGAATAGTGTTCTCCAATAATTTTTTTTCGCAAATTTTCTACCATTTTCGGAAAAAGGAGCAAAGTCCTTTTTAAAATTTCAAAAGTCGAAATTTGGAAGAATGTCGCCTATTTTCAAAAAAACACACTTTTGAATATTGGACATTCATAGGAATGGCAGGAATTGTGTTCCCCAATAATTTTTTTCGCAAATGTTCTACCATTTTCGGAAAAAGGAGCAAAGTCCTTTTTAAAATTTCAAAAGTCGAAATTTGGAAGAATGTCGCCTATTGTCAAAAAAACACACTGTTAAGACTTTTGAATATTGGACATTCATAGAAATGGCCGAAAGAGTGTTCCCCAATAATTTTTTTTTCGCAAATTTTCCACCATTTTCGGAAAAAGGAGCAAAGTCCTTTTTAAAATTTCAAAAGCCGAAATTTGGAAGAATGGCTCCTATTGTCAAAAAAAACACACTTTTGAATATTGGACATTCATACGAATGGCCGGAATAGTGTTCCCCAATAACTTTTTTTCGCAAATTTTCTACCATTTTCAGAAAAAGGAGCAAAGTCCTTTTTAAAATTTCAAAAGTTGAAATTTGCAAAAATGTCGCCAATTTTAAAAAAAACACACTGATCAGACTTTTGAATATTGGACATTCATAGAAATGGCCGGAAGAGTGTTTTCCAATAATGTTTTTTCGCTTTTCTCCTACAATTTTCGGAAAAAGGAGCAAAGTCCTTTTTAAAATTTCAAAAGTCGAAATTTGGAAGAATGTCGCCTATTGTCAAAAAAACACACTTTTGAATATTGGACATTCATAGGAATGGCCGGAATAGTGTTCCCCAATAATTTTTTTTCGCAAATTTTCTACCATTTTCGGAAAAAGGCGCAAAGTCCTTTTTAAAATTTCAAAAGTCGAAATTTGGAAGAATGTCGCCTATTGTCAAAAAAACACACTTTTGAATATTGGACATTCATAGGAATGGCCGGAATAGTGTTCCCCAATAATTTTTTTTCGCAAATTTTCTACCATTTTCGGAAAAAGGAGCAAAGTCCTTTTTAAAATTTCAAAAGTTGAAATTTGCAAAAATGTCGCCAATTTTAAAAAAAACACACTGATAAGTCTTTTGAATATTAGACATTCATAGAAATGGCCGGAAGAGTGTTCTCCAATAATGTTTTTTCTCTTATCTCCTAGAATTTAAAATTTCAAAAGTCCAAATTTGGAAGAATGTCGCCTATTGTCAAAAAAACACACTTTTGAATATTGGACATTCATAGAAATGGCCGGAAGAGTGTTTTCCAATAATGTTTTTTCGCTTATCTCCTACAATTTTCGGAAAAAGGAGCAAAGTCCTTTTTAAAATTTCAAAAGTCGAAATTTGGAAGAATGTCGCCTATTGTCAAAAAAACACACTTTTGAATATTGGACATTCATAGAAATGGCCGGAAGAGTGTTTTCCAATAATGTTTTTTCGCTTATCTCCTACAATTTTCGGAAAAAGGAGCAAAGTCCTTTTTAAAATTTCAAAAGTCGAAATTTGGAAGAATGTCGCCTATTGTCAAAAAAACACACTTTTGAATATTGGACATTCATAGGAATGGCCGGAATAGTGTTCTCCAATAATTTTTTTTCGCAAATTTTCTACCATTTTCGGAAAAAGGCGCAAAGTCCTTTTTAAAATTTCAAAAGCCGAAATTTGGAAGAATGTCGCCTATTGTCAAAAAAACACACTTTTGAATATTGGACATTCATAGGAATGGCCGGAATAGTGTTCTCCAATAATTTTTTTTCGCAAATTTTCTACCATTTTCGGAAAAAGGCGCAAAGTCCTTTTTAAAATTTCAAAAGCCGAAATTTGGAAGAATGTCGCCTATTGTCAAAAAAACACACTTTTGAATATTGGACATTCATAGAAATGGCCGGAAGAGTGTTTTCCAATAATGTTTTTTCGCTTATCTCCTACAATTTTCGGAAAAAGGAGCAAAGTCCTTTTTAAAATTTCAAAAGTCGAAATTTGGAAGAATGTCGCCTATTGTCAAAAAAACACACTTTTGAATATTGGACATTCATAGGAATGGCCGGAATAGTGTTCTCCAATAATTTTTTTTCGCAAATTTTCTACAATTTTCGGAAAAAGGCGCAAAGTCCTTTTTAAAATTTCAAAAGCCGAAATTTGGAAGAATGTCGCCTATTGTCAAAAAAACACACTTTTGAATATTGGACATTCATAGGAATGGCCGGAATAGTGTTCTCCAATAATTTTTTTTCGCAAATTTTCTACCATTTTCGGAAAAAGGCGCAAAGTCCTTTTTAAAATTTCAAAAGCCGAAATTTGGAAGAATGTCGCCTATTGTCAAAAAAACACACTTTTGAATATTGGACATTCATAGGAATGGCCGGAATAGTGTTCTCCAATAATTTTTTTTCGCAAATTTTCTACCATTTTCGGAAAAAGGCGCAAAGTCCTTTTTAAAATTTCAAAAGCCGAAATTTGGAAGAATGTCGCCTATTGTCAAAAAAACACACTTTTGAATATTGGACATTCATAGGAATGGCCGGAATAGTGTTCTCCAATAATTTTTTTTCGCAAATTTTCTACCATTTTCGGAAAAAGGCGCAAAGTCCTTTTTAAAATTTCAAAAGCCGAAATTTGGAAGAATCTCGCCTATTGTCAAAAAAAAAAACACTTTTGAATATTGGACATTCATAGGAATGGCCGGAATAGTGTTCTCCAATAATTTTTTTTCGCAAATTTTCTACCATTTTCGGAAAAAGGCGCAAAGTCCTTTTTAAAATTTCAAAAGCCGAAATTTGGAAGAATTTCGCCTATTGTCAAAAAAACACACTTTTGAATATTGGACATTCATAGGAATGGTCGGAATAGTGTTCCCCAATAATTTTTTTTCGCAAATTTTTTTACCATTTTCGGAAAAAGGAGCAAAGTCCTTTTTAAAATTTCAAAAGTCGAAATTTGGAAGAATGTCGCCTATTGTCAAAAAAACACACTTTTGAATATTGGACATTCATAGGAATGGCCGGAATAGTGTTCCCCAATAATTTTTTTTCGCAAATTTTCTACCATTTTCGGAAAAAGGCGCAAAGTCCTTTTTAAAATTTCAAAAGCCGAAATTTGGAAGAATGTCGCCTATTGTCAAAAAAACACACTTTTGAATATTGGACATTCATAGGAATGGCCGGAATAGTGTTCCCCAATAATTTTTTTTTTTGCAAATTTTCTACCATTTTCGGAAAAAGGAGCAAAGTCCTTTTTAAAATTTAAAAAGTCGAAATTTGGAAGCATGTCGCCTATTGTCAAAAAAACACACTTTTGAATATTTGACATTCATAGGAATGGCCGGAATAGTGTTCCCCAATAATTTTTTTTCGCAAATTTTCTACCATTTTCGGAAAAAGGAGCAAAGTCCTTTTTAAAATTTCAAAAGTCGAAATTTGGAAGAATGTCGCCTATTGACAAAAAAACACATATTTGAATATTGGACATTCATAGGAATGGCCGGAAGAGTGTTCTCCAATAATGTTTTTTCGCTTATCTCCTACAATTTTCGGAAAAAGGAGCAAAGTCCTTTTTAAAATTTAAAAAGTCGAAATTTGGAAGAATGTCGCCTATTGTCAAAAAAACACACTTTTGAATATTGGACATTCATAGGAATGGGCGGAAATGTGTTCCCCAATAATTTTTTTCGCAAATTTTCTACCATTTTCGGAAAAAGGAGCAAAGTCCTTTTTAAAATTTAAAAAGTCGAAATTTGGAAGCATGTCGCCTATTGTCAAAAAAACACACTTTTGAATATTGGACATTAATAGGAATGGCCGGAATAGTGTTCTCCAATAGTTTTTTTTCGCAAATTTTCTACCATTTTCGGAAAAAGGAGCAAAGTCCTTTAAAATTTCAAAAGTCGAAATTTGGAAGAATGTCGCCTATTGTCAAAAAAACACACTTTTGAATATTGGACATTCATAGGAATGGTCGGAATAGTGTTCCCCAATAATTTTTTTTCGCAAATTTTTTTACCATTTTCGGAAAAAGGAGCAAAGTCCTTTTTAAAATTTAAAAAGTTGAAATTTGCAAAAATGTCGCCAATTTAAAAACAAACACACTGATAAGACTTTTGAATATTGGACATTCATAGAAATGGCCGGAAGAGTGTTTTCCAATAATGTTTTTTCGCTTATCACCTATAATTTTCGGAAAAAGGAGCAAAGTCCTTTTTAAAATTTCAAAAGTCGAAATTTGGAAGAATGTCGCCTATTGTCAAAAAAACACACTTTTGAATATTGGACATTCATAGGAATGGCCGGAATAGTGTTCCCCAATAATTTTTTTTCGCAAATTTTCTACCATTTTCGGAAAAAGGAGCAAAGTCCTTTTTAAAATTTCAAAAGTCGAAATTTGGAAGAATGTCGCCTATTGTCAAAAAAACACACTTTTGAATATTGGACATTCATAGGAATGGCCGGAATAGTGTTCTCCAATAATTTTTTTTCGCAAATTTTCTACCATTTTCGGAAAAAGGAGCAAAGTCCTTTTTAAAATTTCAAAAGTCGAAATTTGGAAGAATGTCGCCTATTTTCAAAAAAACACACTTTTGAATATTGGACATTCATAGGAATGGCAGGAATTGTGTTCCCCAATAATTTTTTTCGCAAATGTTCTACCATTTTCGGAAAAAGGAGCAAAGTCCTTTTTAAAATTTCAAAAGTCGAAATTTGGAAGAATGTCGCCTATTGTCAAAAAAACACACTTTTGAATATTGGACATTCATAGGAATGGCCGGAATAGTGTTCTCCTATAATTTTTTTTCGCAAATTTTCTACCATTTTCGGAAAAAGGAGCAAAGTCCTTTTTAAAATTTCAAAAGTTGAAGTTTGCAAAAATGTCGCCAATTTAAAAAAAAACACACTGATAAGACTTTTGAATATTGGACATTCATAGAAATGGCCGGAAGAGTGTTTTCCAATAATGTTTTTTCGCTTTTCTCCTACAATTTTTGGAAAAAGGAGCAAAGTCCTTTTTAAAATTTCAAAAGTCGAAATTTGGAAGAATGTCGCCTATTGTCAAAAAAACACACTTTTGAATATTGGACATTCATAGGAATGGCCGGAATAGTGTTCTCCAATAATTTTTTTTCGCAAATTTTCTACCATTTTCGGAAAAAGGAGCAAAGTCCTTTTTAAAATTTAAAAAGTCGAAATTTGGAAGCATGTCGCCTATTGTCAAAAAAACACACTTTTGAATATTGGACATTCATAGGAATGGCCGGAATAGTGTTCTCCAATAATTTTTTTTCGCAAATTTTCTACCATTTTCGGAATAAGGAGCAAAGTCCTTTTTAAAATTTCAAAAGTTGAAATTTGCAAAAATTTCGCCAATTTAAAAAAAAACACACTGATAAGTCTTTTGAATATTAGACATTCATAGAAATGGCCGGAAGAGTGTTTTCCAATAATGTTTTTTCGCTTATCTCCTACAATTTTCGGAAAAAGGAGCAAAGTCCTTTTTAAACTTTCAAAAGTCGAAATTTGGAAGAATGTCGCCTATTGTCAAAAAAACACACTTTTGAATATTGGACATTCATAGGAATGGCCGGAATAGTGTTGCCCAATAATTTTTTTTCGCAAATTTTCTACCATTTTCGGAAAAAGGAGCAAAGTCCTTTTTAAAATTTCAAAAGTCGAAATTTGGAAGAATGTCGCCTATTTTCAAAAAAACACACTTTTGAATATTGGACATTCATAGGAATGGCAGGAATTGTGTTCCCCAATAATTTTTTTCGCAAATTTTCTACCATTTTCGGAAAAAGGAGCAAAGTCCTTTCTAAAATTTCAAAAGTTGAAATTTGGAAAAATGTCGCCAATTTAAAAAAAAAACACACTGTTAAAACTTTTGAATATTAGACATTCATAGAAATGGCCGGAAGAGTGTTTTCCAATAATGTTTTTTCGCTTATCTCCTACAATTTTCGGAAAAAGGAGCAAAGTCCTTTTTAAACTTTCAAAAGTCGAAATTTGGAAGAATGTCGCCTATTGTCAAAAAAACACACTTTTGAATATTGGACATTCATAGGAATGGCCGGAATAGTGTTCTCCAATAATTTTTTTTCGCAAATTTTTTACCATTTTCGGAAAAAGGAGCAAAGTCCTTTCTAAAATTTCAAAAGTTGAAATTTGGAAAAATGTCGCCAATTTAAAAAAAAAACACACTGTTAAAACTTTTGAATATTAGACATTCATAGAAATGGCCGGAAGAGTGTTCTCCAATAATGTTTTTTCGCTTATCTCCTACAACTTTCGGAAAAAGGAGCAAAGTCCTTTTTAAAATTTCAAAAGTCGAAATTTGGAAGAATGTCGCCTATTGTCAAAAAACACACTTTTGAATATTGGACATTCATAGGAATGGCCGGAATAGTGTTCTCCAATAATTTTTTTTCGCAAATTTTTTACCATTTTCGGAAAAAGGAGCAAAGTCCTTTTTAAAATTTCAAAAGTCGAAATTTGGAAGAATGTCGCCTATTTTCAAAAAAACACACTTTTGAATATTGGACATTCATAGGAATGGCAGGAATTGTGTTCCCCAATAATTTTTTTCGCAAATGTTCTACAATTTTCGGAAAAAGGAGCAAAGTCCTTTTTAAAATTTAAAAAGTCGAAATTTGGAAGAATGTCGCCTATTGTCAAAAAAACACCCTTTTGAATATTGGACATTCATAAGAATGGCAGGAATTGTGTTCCCCAATATTTTTGTTCGCAAATTTTCTATCATTTTCGGAAAAAGGAGCAAAGTCCTTTTTAAAATTTCAAAAGCCGAAATTTGGAAGAATGTCGCCTATTGTCAAAAAAAACACACTTTTGAATATTGGACATTCATAGGAATGGCCGGAATAGTGTTCCCCAATAACTTTTTTTTGCAAATTTTCTACCATTTTCGGAAAAAGGAGCAAAGTCCTTTTTAAAATTTCAAAAGTTGAAATTTGGAAGAATGTCGCCTATTGTCAAAAAAACACACTTTTGAATATTGGACATTCATAGGAATGGTCGGAATAGTGTTCCCCAATAATTTTTTTTCGCAAATTTTCTACCATTTTCGGAAAAAGGAGCAAAGTCCTTTTTAAAATTTCAAAAGTCGAAATTTGGAAGAATGTCGCCTATTGTCAAAAAAACACACTTTTGAATATTGGACATTCATAGGAATGGCCGGAATAGTGTTCTCCAATAATTTTTTTTCGCAAATTTTCTACCATTTTCGGAAAAAGGAGCAAAGTCCTTTTTAAAATTTCAAAAGTCGAAATTTGGAAGAATGTCGCCTATTGTCAAAAAAACACACTTTTGAATATTGGACATTCATAGGAATGGCCGGAATAGTGTTCCCCAATAATTTTTTTTCTCAAATTTTCTACCATTTTCGGAAAAAGGAGCAAAGTCCTTTTTAAAACTTCAAAAGTCTAAATTTGGAGGAATGTCGACTATTGTCAAAAAAACACACTTTTGAATATTGGACATTCATAGGAATGGCCGGAAGAGTGTTCTCCAATAATGTTTTTTCGCTTATCTCCTACAATTTTCGGAAAAAGGAGCAAAGTTTTTTTTTAAAATTTAAAAAGTCGAAATTTGGAAGAATGTCGCCTATTTTCAAAAAAACACACTTTTGAATATTGGACATTCATAGGAATGGCAGGAATTGTGTTCCCCAATAATTTTTTTCGCAAATTTTCTACCATTTTCGGAAAAAGGAGCAAAGTCCTTTCTAAAATTTCAAAAGTTGAAATTTGGAAAAATGTCGCCAATTTAAAAAAAAAACACACTGTTAAAACTTTTGAATATTAGACATTCATAGAAATGGCCGGAAGAGTGTTCTCCAATAATGTTTTTTCGCTTATCTCCTACAACTTTCGGAAAAAGGAGCAAAGTCCTTTTTAAAATTTCAAAAGTCGAAATTTGGAAGAATGTCGCCTATTGTCAAAAAACACACTTTTGAATATTGGACATTCATAGGAATGGCCGGAATAGTGTTCCCCAATAATTTTTTTTCGCAAATTTTCTACCATTTTCGGAAAAAGGAGCAAAGTCCTTTTTAAAATTTCAAAAGTCGAAATTTGGAAGAATGTCGCCTATTGTCAAAAAAACACACTTTTGAATATTGGACATTCATAGGAATGGCCGGAATAGTGTTCTCCAATAATTTTTTTTCGCAAATTTTCTACCATTTTCGGAAAAAGGAGCAAAGTCCTTTTTAAAATTTCAAAAGTCGAAATTTGGAAGAATGTCGCCTATTTTCAAAAAAACACACTTTTGAA
Source organism: Epicampocera succincta (assembly GCA_932526305.1). Lineage (NCBI taxonomy): Eukaryota > Metazoa > Arthropoda > Insecta > Diptera > Tachinidae > Epicampocera > Epicampocera succincta. Next base: position 25,715,749 of record OW052038.1, on the reverse strand, counting down.
TATTGGACATTCATAGGAATGGCAGGAATTGTGTTCCCCAATAATTTTTTTCCCAAATGTTCTACAATTTTCGGAAAAAGGAGCAAAGTCCTTTTTAAAATTTCAAAAGTCGAAATTTGGAAGAATGTCGCCTATTTTCAAAAAAACACGCTTTTAAATATTGGACATTCATAAGAATGGCAGGAATTGTGTTCCCCAATATTTTTTTTCGCAAATTTTCTATCATTTTCGGAAAAAGGAGCAAAGTCCTTTTTAAAATTTCAAAAGCCGAAATTTGGAAGAATGTCGCCTATTGTCAAAAAAAACACACTTTTGAATATTGGACATTCATAGGAATGGCCGGAATAGTGTTCCCCAATAACTTTTTTTCGCAAATTTTCTACCATTTTCGGAAAAAGGCGCAAAGTCCTTTTTAAAATTTCAAAAGTCGAAATTTGGAAGAATGTCGCCTATTTTCAAAAAAACACACTTTTGAATATTGGACATTCATAGGAATGGCAGGAATTGTGTTCCCCAATAATTTTTTTAGCAAATGTTCTACCATTTTCGGAAAAAGGAGCAAAGTCCTTTTTAAAATTTCAAAAGTTGAAATTTGCAAAAATGTCGCCAATTTTAAAAAAAACACACTGATAAGTCTTTTGAATATTAGACATTCATAGAAATGGCCGGAAGAGTGTTCTCCAATAATGTTTTTTCTCTTATCTCCTACAATTTAAAATTTCAAAAGTCCAAATTTGGAAGAATGTCGCCTATTGTCAAAAAAACACACTTTTGAATATTGGACATTCATAGGAATGGCAGGAAATGTGTTCCCCAATAATTTTTTTCGCAAATTTTCTACCATTTTCGGAAAAAGGAGCAAAGTCCTTTTTAAAATTTAAAAAGTCGAAATTTGGAAGCATGTCGCCTATTGTCAAAAAAACACACTTTTGAATATTGGACATTCATAGGAATGGCCGGAATAGTGTTCCCCAATAATTTTTTTTCGCAAATTTTCTACCATTTTCGGAAAAAGGAGCAAAGTCCTTTTTAAAATTTCAAAAGTCGAAATTTGGAAGAATGTCGCCTATTGTCAAAAAAACACATATTTGTATATTGGACATTCATAGGAATGACCGGAAGAGTGTTCTCCAATAATGTTTTTTCGCTTATCTCCTACAATTTTCGGAAAAAGGAGCAAAGTCCTTTTTAAAATTTCAAAAGTCGAAATTTGGAAGAATGTCGCCTATTGTCAAAAAAACACACTTTTGAATATTGGACATTCATAGGAATGGCAGGAAATGTGTTCCCCAATAATTTTTTTCGCAAATTTTCTACCATTTTCGGAAAAAGGAGCAAAGTCCTTTTTAAAATTTCAAAAGTCGAAATTTGGAAGAATGTCGCCTATTGTCAAAAAAACACATATTTGTATATTGGACATTCATAGGAATGGCCGGAAGAGTGTTTTCCAATAATGTTTTTTCGCTTATCGCCTATAATTTTCGGAAAAAGGAGCAAAGTCCTTTTTAAAATTTCAAAAGTCGAAATTTGGAAGAATGTCGCCTATTGTCAAAAAAACACACTTTTGAATATTGGACATTCATAGGAATGGCCGGAATAGTGTTCCCCAATAATTTTTTTTCTCAAATTTTCTACCATTTTCGGAAAAAGGAGCAAAGTCCTTTTTAAAACTTCAAAAGTCGAAATTTGGAAGAATGTCGACTATTGTCAAAAAAACACACTTTTGAATATTGGACATTCATAGGAATGGCCGGAAGAGTGTTCTCCAATAATGTTTTTTCGCTTATCTCCTACAATTTTCGGAAAAAGGAGCAAAGTCCTTTTTAAAATTTAAAAAGTCGATATTTGGAAGAATGTCGCCTATTTTCAAAAAAACACACTTTTGAATATTGAACATTCATAGGAATGGCAGGAATTGTGTTCCCCAATAATTTTTTTCGCAAATTTTCTACCATTTTCGGAAAAAGGAGCAAAGTCCTTTCTAAAATTTCAAAAGTTGAAATTTGCAAAAATGTCGCCAATTTAAAAAAAAACACACTGATAAGACTTTTGAATATTAGACATTCATAGAAATGGCCGGAAGAGTGTTCTCCAATAATGTTTTTTCGCTTATCTCCTACAACTTTCGGAAAAAGGAGCAAAGTCCTTTTTAAAATTTCAAAAGTCGAAATTTGGAAGAATGTCGCCTATTGTCAAAAAACACACTTTTGAATATTGGACATTCATAGGAATGGCCGGAATAGTGTTCCCCAATAATTTTTTTTCGCAAATTTTCTACCATTTTCGGAAAAAGGAGCAAAGTCCTTTTTAAAATTTCAAAAGTCGAAATTTGGAAGAATGTCGCCTATTGTCAAAAAAACACACTTTTGAATATTGGACATTCATAGGAATGGCCGGAATAGTGTTCTCCAATAATTTTTTTTCGCAAATTTTCTACCATTTTCGGAAAAAGGAGCAAAGTCCTTTTTAAAATTTCAAAAGTCGAAATTTGGAAGAATGTCGCCTATTTTCAAAAAAACACACTTTTGAATATTGGACATTCATAGGAATGGCAGGAATTGTGTTCCCCAATAATTTTTTTCGCAAATGTTCTACCATTTTCGGAAAAAGGAGCAAAGTCCTTTTTAAAATTTCAAAAGTCGAAATTTGGAAGAATGTCGCCTATTGTCAAAAAAACACACTTTTGAATATTGGACATTCATAGGAATGGCCGGAATAGTGTTGCCCAATAATTTTTTTTCGCAAATTTTCTACCATTTTCGGAAAAAGGAGCAAAGTCCTTTTTAAAATTTCAAAAGTCGAAATTTGGAAGAATGTCGCCTATTGTCAAAAAAACACTCTTTTGAATATTGGACATTCATAGGAATGGCCGGAATAGTGTTCTCCAATAATTTTTTTCGCAAATTTTCTACCATTTTCGGAAAAAGGAGCAAAGTCCTTTTTAAAATTTCAAAAGTCGAAATTTGGAAGAATGTCGCCTATTTTCAAAAAAACACACTTTTGAATATTGGACATTCATAGGAATGGCAGGAATTGTGTTCCCCAATAATTTTTTTCGCAAATTTTCTACCATTTTCGGAAAAAGGAGCAAAGTCCTTCTTAAAATTTCAAAAGTCGAAATTTGGAAGAATGTCGCCTATTTTCAAAAAAACACACTTTTGAATATTGGACATTCATAGGAATGGCCGGAAGAATGTTCTTCAATAATGTTTTTTCGCTTTTCTCCTACAATTTTCGGAAAAAGGAGCAAAGTCCTTTTTAAAATTTCAAAAGTCGAAATTTGGAAGAATGTCGCCTATTGTCAAAAAAACACATATTTGAATATTGGACATTCATAGGAATGGCCGGAAGAATGTTCTTCAATAATGTTTTTTCGCTTATCTCCTACAATTTTCGGAAAAAGGAGCAAAGTCCTTTTTAAAATTTAAAAAGTCGAAATTTGGAAGAATGTCGCCTATTGTCAAAAAAACACACTTTTGAATATTGGACATTCATAGGAATGGCAGGAATTGTGTTCCCCAATAATTTTTTTCGCAAATTTTCTACCATTTTCGGAAAAAGGAGCAAAGTCCTTCTTAAAATTTCAAAAGTCGAAATTTGGAAGAATGTCGCCTATTTTCAAAAAAACACACTTTTGAATATTGGACATTCATAGGAATGGCCGGAATAGTGTTCTCCAATAATTTTTTTTCGCAAATTTTCTACCATTTTCGGAAAAAGGAGCAAAGTCCTTTTTAAAATTTCAAAAGTCGAAATTTGGAAGAATGTCGCCTATTTTCAAAAAAACACACTTTTGAATATTGGACATTCATAGGAATGGCAGGAATTGTGTTCCCCAATAATTTTTTTCGCAAATGTTCTACCATTTTCGGAAAAAGGAGCAAAGTCCTTTTTAAAATTTCAAAAGTCGAAATTTGGAAGAATGTCGCCTATTGTCAAAAAAACACTCTTTTGAATATTGGACATTCATAGGAATGGCCGGAATAGTGTTGCCCAATAATTTTTTTTCGCAAATTTTCTACCATTTTCGAAAAAAGGAGCAAAGTCCTTTTTAAAATTTCAAAAGTTGAAATTTGCAAAAATGTCGCCAATTTTAAAAAAAACACACTGATAAGACTTTTGAATATTGAACATTCATAGAAATGGCCGGAAGAGTGTTTTCCAATAATGTTTTTTCGCTTTTCTCCTACAATTTTCGGAAAAAGGAGCAAAGTCCTTTTTAAAATTTCAAAAGTCGAAATTTGGAAGAATGTCGCCTATTGTCAAAAAAACACATATTTGAATATTGGACATTCATAGGAATGGCCGGAAGAATGTTCTCCAATAATGTTTTTTCGCTTATCTCCTACAATTTTCGGAAAAAGGAGCAAAGTCCTTTTTAAAATTTAAAAAGTCGAAATTTGGAAGAATGTCGCCTATTGTCAAAAAAACACACTTTTGAATATTGGACATTCATAGGAATGGCAGGAATTGTGTTCCCCAATAATTTTTTTCGCAAATTTTCTACCATTTTCGGAAAAAGGAGCAAAGTCCTTCTTAAAATTTAAAAAGTCGAAATTTGGAATATTGTCAAAAAAACACACTTTTGAATATTGGACATTCATAGGAATGGCCGGAATAGTGTTCCCCAATAATTTTTTTTCTCAAATTTTCTACCATTTTCGGAAAAAGGAGCAAAGTCCTTTTTAAAACTTCAAAAGTCGAAATTTGGAAGAATGTCGACTATTGTCAAAAAAACACACTTTTGAATATTGGACATTCATAGGAATGGCCGGAAGAGTGTTCTCCAATAATGTTTTTTCGCTTATCTCCTACAACTTTCGGAAAAAGGAGCAAAGTCCTTTTTAAAATTTCAAAAGTCGAAATTTGGAAGAATGTCACCTATTATCAAAAAAACACACTTTTGAATATTGGACATTCATAGGAATGGCAGGAATTGTGTTCCTTAATAATTTTTTTCGCAAATTTTCTACCATTTTCGGAAAAAGGAGCAAAGTCCTTTCTAAAATTTCAAAAGTTGAAATTTGGAAAAATGTCGCCAATTTAAAAAAAAAACACACTGTTAAAACTTTTGAATATTAGACATTCATAGAAATGGCCGGAAGAGTGTTCTCCAATAATGTTTTTTCGCTTATCTCCTACAACTTTCGGAAAAAGGAGCAAAGTCCTTTTTAAAATTTCAAAAGTCGAAATTTGGAAGAATGTCGCCTATTGTCAAAAAACACACTTTTGAATATTGGACATTCATAGGAATGGCCGGAATAGTGTTCCCCAATATTTTTTTTTCGCAAATTTTCTACCATTTTCGGAAAAAGGAGCAAAGTCCTTTTTAAAATTTCAAAAGTCGAAATTTGGAAGAATGTCGCCTATTGTCAAAAAAACACACTTTTGAATATTGGACATTCATAGGAATGGCCGGAATAGTGTTCTCCAATAATTTTTTTTCGCAAATTTTCTACCATTTTCGGAAAAAGGAGCAAAGTCCTTTTTAAAATTTCAAAAGTCGAAATTAGGAAGAATGTCGCCTATTTTCAAAAAAACACACTTTTGAATATTGGACATTCATAGGAATGGCAGGAATTGTGTTCCCCAATAATTTTTTTCGCAAATGTTCTACCATTTTCGGAAAAAGGAGCAAAGTCCTTTTTAAAATTTAAAAAGTCGAAATTTGGAAGAATGTCGCCTATTTTCAAAAAAACACACTTTTGAATATTGGACATTCATAAGAATGGCAGGAATTGTGTTCCCCAATATTTTTTTTCGCAAATTTTCTATCATTTTCGGAAAAAGGAGCAAAGTCCTTTTTAAAATTTCAAAAGCCAAAATTTGGAAGAATGTCGCCTATTGTCAAAAAAAACACACTTTTGAATATTGGACATTCATAGGAATGGCCGGAATAGTGTTCCCCAATAACTCTTTTTCGCAAATTTTCTACCATTTTCGGAAAAAGGAGTAAAGTCCTTTTTAAAATTTCAAAAGTCGAAATTTGCAAAAATGTCGCCAATTTAAAAAAAAACACACTGATCAGACTTTTGAATATTGGACATTCATAGAAATGGCCGGAATAGTGTTCCCCAATAATTTTTTTTCGCTTTTCTCCTACAATTTTCGGAAAAAGGAGCAAAGTCCTTTTTAAAATTTCAAAAGTCGAAATTTGGAAGAATGTCGCCTATTGTCAAAAAAACACACTTTTGAATATTGGACATTCATAGGAATGGCCGGAATAGTGTTCCCCAATAATTTTTTTTCGCAAATTTTCTACCATTTTCGGAAAAAGGCGCAAAGTCCTTTTTAAAATTTCAAAAGTCGAAATTTGGAAGAATGTCGCCTATTGTCAAAAAAACACACTTTTGAATATTGGACATTCATAGGAATGGCCGGAATAGTGTTCCCCAATAATTTTTTTTCGCAAATTTTCTACCATTTTCGGAAAAAGGAGCAAAGTCCTTTTTAAAATTTCAAAAGTTGAAATTTGCAAAAATGTCGCCAATTTAAAAAAAAACACACTGATAAGTCTTTTGAATATTAGACATTCATAGAAATGGCCGGAAGAGTGTTCTCCAATAATGTTTTTTCTCTTATCTCCTACAATTTAAAATTTCAAAAGTCCAAATTTGGAAGAATGTCGCCTATTGTCAAAAAAACACACTTTTGAATATTGGACATTCATAGAAATGGCCGGAAGAGTGTTTTCCAATAATGTTTTTTCGCTTATCTCCTACAATTTTCGGAAAAAGGAGCAAAGTCCTTTTTAAAATTTCAAAAGTCGAAATTTGGAAGAATGTCGCCTATTGTCAAAAAAACACACTTTTGAATATTGGACATTCATAGAAATGGCCGGAAGAGTGTTTTCCAATAATGTTTTTTCGCTTATCTCCTACAATTTTCGGAAAAAGGAGCAAAGTCCTTTTTAAAATTTCAAAAGTCGAAATTTGGAAGAATGTCGCCTATTGTCAAAAAAACACACTTTTGAATATTGGACATTTATAGGAATGGCCGGAATAGTGTTCCCCAATAATTTTTTTTCGCAAATTTTCTACCATTTTCGGAAAAAGGCGCAAAGTCCTTTTTAAAATTTCAAAAGCCGAAATTTGGAAGAATGTCGCCTATTGTCAAAAAAACACACTTTTGAATATTGGACATTCATAGGAATGGCCGGAATAGTGTTCCCCAATAATTTTTTTTCGCAAATTTTCTACCATTTTCGGAAAAAGGAGCAAAGTCCTTTTTAAAATTTAAAAAGTCGAAATTTGGAAGCATGTCGCCTATTGTCAAAAAAACACACTTTTGAATATTGGACATTCATAGGAATGGCCGGAATAGTGTTCCCCAATAATTTTTTTTCGCAAATTTTCTACCATTTTCGGAAAAAGGAGCAAAGTCCTTTTTAAAATTTCAAAAGTCGAAATTTGGAAGAATGTCGCCTATTGTCAAAAAAACACATATTTGAATATTGGACATTCATAGGAATGGCCGGAAGAGTGTTCTCCAATAATGTTTTTTCGCTTATCTCCTACAATTTTCGGAAAAAGGAGCAAAGTCCTTTTTAAAATTTCAAAAGTCGAAATTTGGAAGAATGTCGCCTATTGTCAAAAAAACACACTTTTGAATATTGGACATTCATAGGAATGGCCGGAATAGTGTTCCCCAATAATTTTTTTTCGCAAATTTTGTACCATTTTCGGAAAAAGGAGCAAAGTCCTTTTTAAAATTTCAAAAGTCGAAATTTGGAAGAATGTCGCCTATTGTCAAAAAAAAACACACTTTTGAATATTGGACATTCATAGGAATGGCCGGAATAGTGTTCCCCAATAATTTCTTTCCCCAAATTTTCTACCATTTTCGGAAAAAGGAGCAAAGTCCTTTTTAAAATTTCAAAAGTCGAAATTTGGAAGAATGTCGCCTATTGTCAAAAAAACACACTTTTGAATATTGGACATTCATAGGAATGGCCGGAATAGTGTTCCCCAATAATTTTTTTTCGCAAATTTTGTACCATTTTCGGAAAAAGGAGCAAAGTCCTTTTTAAAATTTCAAAAGTCGAAATTTGGAAGAATGTCGCCTATTGTCAAAAAAAACGCACTTTGGAATATTGGACATTCATAGGAATGGCCGGAATAGTGTTCCCCAATAATTTTTTTTCGCAAATTTTCTACCGTTTTCGGAAAAAGGAGCAAAGTCCTTTTTAAAATTTCAAAAGTCGAAATTTGGAAGAATGTCGCCTATTGTCAAAAAAACGCACTTTGGAATATTGGACATTCATAGGAATGGCCGGAATAGTGTTCCCCAATAATTTTTTTCGCAAATTTTCTACCATTTTCGGAAAAAGGAGCAAAGTCCTTTTTAAAATTTCAAAAGTCGAAATATGGAAGAATGTCGCCTATTGTCAAAAAAACGCACTTTGGAATATTGGACATTCATAGGAATGGCCGGGATAGTGTTTTCCAAAAATTTTTTTCGCAAATTTTCTACCATTTTCGGAAAAAGGAGCAAAGTCCTTTTTAAAATTTCAAAAGTCGAAATTTGGAAGAATGTCGCCTATTGTCAAAAAAACACACTTTTGAATATTGGACATTCATAGGAATGGCCGGAATAGTGTTCCCCAATAATTTTTTTTCGCAAATTTTCTACCATTTTCGGAAAAAGGAGCAAAGTCCTTTTTAAAATTTCAAAAGTCGAAATTTGGAAGAATGTCGCCTATTGTCAAAAAAACACACTTTTGAATATTGGACATTCATAGGAATGGCCGGAATAGTGTTCCCCAATAATTTTTTTTCGCAAATTTTCTACCATTTTCGGAAAAAGAAGCAAAGTCCTTTCTAAAATTTCAAAAGTTGAAATTTGGAAAAATGTCGCCAATTTTCTAAAAAACACACTGTTAAGACTTTTGAATATTGGACATTCATAGGAATGGCCGGAATAGTGTTCCCCAATAATTTTTTTTCCCAAATTTTGTACCATTTTCGGAAAAAGGAGCAAAGTCCTTTTTAAAATTTCAAAAGCCGAAATTTGGAAGAATGTCGCCTATTGTCAAAAAAACGCACTTTGGAATATTGGACATTCATAGGAATGGCCGGGATAGTGTTTTCCAAAAATTTTTTTCGCAAATTTTCTACCATTTTCGGAAAAAGGAGCAAAGTCCTTTTTAAAATTTCAAAAGTCGAAATTTGGAAGAATGTCGCCTATTGTCAAAAAAACACACTTTTGAATATTGGACATTCATAGGAATGGCCGGAAGAGTGTTCTCCAATAATGTTTTTTCGCTTATCTCCTACAATTTTCGGAAAAAGGAGCAAAGTCCTTTTTAAAATTTCAAAAGTCGAAATTTGGAAGAATGTCGCCTATTGTCAAAAAAACACACTTTTGAATATTGGACATTCATAGGAATGGCCGGAAGAGTGTTCTCCAATAATTTTTTTTCGCTTATCTCCTACAATTTTCGGAAAAAGGAGCAAAGTCCTTTTTAAAATTTAAAAAGTCGAAATTTGGAAGCATGTCGCCTATTGTCAAAAAAACACACTTTTGAATATTGGACATTCATAGGAATGGCCGGAATAGTGTTCTCCAATAATTTTTTTTCGCAAATTTTCTACCATTTTCGGAAAAAGGAGCAAAGTCCTTTTTAAAACTTCAAAAGTCGAAATTTGGAAGAATGTCGACTATTGTCAAAAAAACACACTTTTGAATATTGGACATTCATAGGAATGGCCGGAAGAGTGTTCTCCAATAATGTTTTTTCGCTTATCTCCTACAATTTTCGGAAAAAGGAGCAAAGTCCTTTTTAAAATTAAAAAAGTCGATATTTGGAAGAATGTCGCCTATTTTCAAAAAAACACACTTTTGAATATTGAACATTCATAGGAATGGCAGGAATTGTGTTCCCCAATAATTTTTTTCCCAAATTTTCTACCATTTTCGGAAAAAGGAGCAAAGTCCTTTCTAAAATTTCAAAAGTTGAAATTTGCAAAAATGTCGCCAATTTAAAAAAAAACACACTGATAAGACTTTTGAATATTAGACATTCATAGAAATGGCCGGAAGAGTGTTCTCCAATAATGTTTTTTCGCTTATCTCCTACAACTTTCGGAAAAAGGAGCAAAGTCCTTTTTAAAATTTCAAAAGTCGAAATTTGGAAGAATGTCGCCTATTGTCAAAAAACACACTTTTGAATATTGGACATTCATAGGAATGGCCGGAATAGTGTTCCCCAATAATTTTTTTTCGCAAATTTTCTACCATTTTCGGAAAAAGGAGCAAAGTCCTTTTTAAAATTTCAAAAGTCGAAATTTGGAAGAATGTCGCCTATTGTCAAAAAAACACACTTTTGAATATTGGACATTCATAGGAATGGCCGGAATAGTGTTCTCCAATAATTTTTTTTCGCAAATTTTCTACCATTTTCGGAAAAAGGAGCAAAGTCCTTTTTAAAATTTCAAAAGTCGAAATTTGCAAAAATGTCGCCAATTTTAAAAAAAACACACTGATAAGACTTTTGAATATTGAACATTCATAGGAATGGCCGGAAGAATGTTCTCCAATAATGTTTTTTCGCTTATCTCCTTCAATTTTCGGAAAAAGGAGCAAAGTCCTTTTTAAAATTTAAAAAGTCGAAATTTGGAAGAATGTCGCCTATTGTCAAAAAAAACACACTTTTGAATATTGGACATTCATAGGAATGGCAGGAATTGTGTTCCCCAATAATTTTTTTCGCAAATTTTCTACCATTTTCGGAAAAAGGAGCAAAGTCCTTTTTAAAATTTAAAAAGTCGAAATTTGGAAGCATGTCGCCTATTGTCAAAAAAACACACTTTTGAATATTGGACATTCATAGGAATGGCCGGAATAGTGTTCTCCAATAATGTTTTTTCGCTTATCTCCTACAATTTTCGGAAAAAGGAGCAAAGTCCTTTTTAAAATTTCAAAAGTTGAAATTTGCAAAAATGTCGCCAATTTAAAAAAAAACACACAGATAAGTCTTTTGAATATTAGACATTCATAGGAATGGCCGGAAGAATGTTCTCCAATAATGTTTTTTCGCTTATCTCCTTCAATTTTCGGAAAAAGGAGCAAAGTCCTTTTTAAAATTTAAAAAGTCGAAATTTGGAAGCATGTCGCCTATTGTCAAAAAAACACACTTTTGAATATTGGACATTCATAGGAATGGCCGGAATAGTGTTCCCCAATAATTTTTTTTCGCAAATATTCTACCATTTTCGGAAAAAGGAGCAAAGTCCTTTTTAAAATTTCAAAAGTCGAAATTTGGAAGAATGTCGCCTATTGTCAAAAAAACACATATTTGAATATTGGACATTCATAGGAATGGCCGGAATAGTGTTCTCCAATAATGTTTTTTCGCTTATCTCCTACAATTTTCGGAAAAAGGAGCAAAGTCCTTTTTAAAATTTCAAAAGTCGAAATTTGGAAGAATGTCGCCTATTGTCAAAAAAACACACTTTTGAATATTGGACATTCATAGGAATGGCAGGAATTGTGTTCCCCAATAATTTGTTTCGCAAATTTTCTACCATTTTCGGAAAAAGGAGCAAAGTCCTTTTTAAAATTTAAAAAGTCGAAATTTGGAAGCATGTCGCCTATTGTCAAAAAAACACACTTTTGAATATTGGACATTCATAGGAATGGCCGGAATAGTGTTCTCCAATAATTTTTTTTCGCAAATTTTCTACCATTTTCGGAAAAAGGAGCAAAGTCCTTTTTAAAATTTCAAAAGTCGAAATTTGGAAGAATGTCGCCTATTGTCAAAAAAACACACTTTTGAATATTGGACATTCATAGGAATGGTCGGAATAGTGTTCCCCAATAATTTTTTTTCGCAAATTTTTTTACCATTTTCGGAAAAAGGAGCAAAGCCCTTTTTAAAATTTAAAAAGTTGAAATTTGCAAAAATGTCGCCAATTTTAAAAAAAACACACTGATAAGACTTTTGAATATTGGACATTCATAGAAATGGCCGGAAGAGTGTTTTCCAATAATGTTTTTTCGCTTATCTCCTACAATTTTCGGAAAAAGGAGCAAAGTCCTTTTTAAAATTTCAAAAGTCGAAATTTGGAAGAATGTCGCCTATTGTCAAAAAAACACACTTTTGAATATTGGACATTCATAGGAATGGCCGGAATAGTGTTCCCCAATAATTTTTTTTCTCAAATTTTCTACCATTTTCGGAAAAAGGAGCAAAGTCCTTTTTAAAATTTCAAAAGTCGAAATTTGGAAGAATGTCGCCTATTGTCAAAAAAACACACTTTTGAATATTGGACATTCATAGGAATGGCCGGAAGAGTGTTCTCCAATAATGTTTTTTCGCTTATCTCCTACAATTTTCGGAAAAAGGAGCAAAGTCCTTTTTAAAATTTCAAAAGTCGAAATTTGGAAGAATGTCGCCTATTTTCGGAAAAAGGAGCAAAGTCCTTTTTAAAATTTCAAAAGTCGAAATTTGGAAGAATGTCGCCTATTGTCAAAAAAACACACTTCTGAATTTTGCACATTCATAGGAATGGCCGGAAGAGTGTTCTCCAATAATGTTTTTTCGCTTATCTCCTACAATTTTCGGAAAAAGGAGCAAAGTCCTTTTTAAAATTTAAAAAGTCGAAATTTGGAAGCATGTCGCCTATTGTAAAAAAACACTTTTGAATATTGGACATTCATAGGAATGGCCGGAATAGTGTTCTCCAATAATTTTTTTTCGCAAATTTTCTACCATTTTCGGAAAAAGGAGCAAAGTCCTTTTTAAAATTTCAAAAGTCGAAATTTGGAAGAATGTCGCCTATTGTCAAAAAAACACACTTTTGAATATTGGACATTCATAGGAATGGTCGGAATAGTGTTCCCCAATAATTTTTTTTCGCAAATTTTTTTACCATTTTCGGAAAAAGGAGCAAAGTCCATTTTAAAATTTAAAAAGTTGAAATTTGCAAAAATGTCGCCAATTTAAAAAAGAGCACACTGATAAGACTTTTGAATATTGGACATTCATAGAAATGGCCGGAAGAGTGTTTTCCAATAATGTTTTTTTGCTTATCACCTACAATTTTCGGAAAAAGGAGCAAAGTCCTTTTTAAAATTTCAAAAGTCGAAATTTGGAAGAATGTCGCCTATTTTCAAAAAAACACACTTTTGAATATTGGACATTCATAGGAATGGCAGGAATTGTGTTCCCCAATAACTTTTTTCGCAAATGTTCTACCATTTTCGGAAAAAGGAGCAAAGTCCTTTTTAAAACTTCAAAAGTCGAAATTTGGAAGAATGTCGACTATTGTCAAAAAAACACACTTTTGAATATTGGACATTCATAGGAATGGCCGGAAGAGTGTTCTCCAATAATGTTTTTTCGCTTATCTCCTACAATTTTCGGAAAAAGGAGCAAAGTCCTTTTTAAAATTTAAAAAGTCGAAATTTGGAAGAATGTCGCCTATGTTCAAAAAAACACACTTTTGAATATTGGACATTCATAGGAATGGCAGGAATTGTGTTCCCCAATAATTTTTTTCGCAAATTTTCTACCATTTTCGGAAAAAGGAGCAAAGTCCTTTCTAAAATTTCAAAAGTTGAATTTTGCAAAAATGTCGCCAATTTAAAAAAAAACACACTGATAAGACTTTTGAATATTAGACATTCATAGAAATGGCCGGAAGAGTGTTCTCCAATAATGTTTTTTCGCTTATCTCCTACAACTTTCGGAAAAAGGAGCAAAGTCCTTTTTAAAATTTCAAAAGTCGAAATTTGGAAGAATGTCGCCTATTGTCAAAAAAACACACTTTTGAATATTTGACATTCATAGGAATGGCCGGAATAGTGTTCTCCAATAATTTTTTTTCGCAAATTTTCTACCATTTTCGGAAAAAGGAGCAAAGTCCTTTTTAAAATTTCAAAAGTCGAAATTTGGAAGAATGTCGCCTATTTTCAAAAAAACACACTTTTGAATATTGGACATTCATAGGAATGGCAGGAATTGTGTTCCCCAATAACTTTTTTCGCAAATGTTCTACCATTTTCGGAAAAAGGAGCAAAGTCCTTTTTAAAATTTCAAAAGTCGAAATTTGGAAGAATGTCGCCTATTGTCAAAAAAACACACTTTTGAATATTGGACATTCATAGGAATGGCCGGAATAGTGTTCTCCTATAATTTTTTTCGCAAATTTTCTACCATTTTCGGAAAAAGGAGCAAAGTCCTTTTTAAAATTTCAAAAGTTGAAATTTGCAAAAATGTCCCCAATTTTAAAAAAAACACACTGATAAGACTTTTGAATATTGGACATTCATAGAAATGGCCGGAAGAGTGTTTTCCAATAATGTTTTTTCGCTTTTCTCCTACAATTTTCGGAAAAAGGAGCAAAGTCCTTTTTAAAATTTCAAAAGTCGAAATTTGGAAGAATGTCGCCTATTGTCAAAAAAACACACTTTTGAATATTGGACATTCATAGGAATGGCCGGAATAGTGTTGCCCAATAATTTTTTTTCGCAAATTTTCTACCATTTTCGGAAAAAGGAGCAAAGTCCTTTTTAAAATTTCAAAAGTTGAAATTTGCAAAAATGTCGCCAATTTTAAAAAAAAGACACTGATAAGACTTTTGAATATTGAACATTCATAGAAATGGCCGGAAGAGTGTTTTCCAATAATGTTTTTTCGCTTTTCTCCTACAATTTTCGGAAAAAGGAGCAAAGTCCTTTTTAAAATTTCAAAAGTCGAAATTTGGAAGAATGTCGCCTATTGTCAAAAAAACACATATTTGAATATTGGACATTCATAGGAAGGGCCGGAAGAGTGTTCTCCAATAATGTTTTTTCGCTTATCTCCTACAATTTTCGGAAAAAGGAGCAAAGTCCTTTTTAAAATTTAAAAAGTCGAAATTTGGAAGAATGTCGCCTATTGTCAAAAAAACACATATTTGAATATTGGACATTCATAGGAATGGCCGGAAGAGTGTTCTCCAATAATGTTTTTTCGCTTATCTCCTACAATTTTCGGAAAAAGGAGCAAAGTCCTTTTTAAAATTTAAAAAGTCGAAATTTGGAAGAATGTCGCCTATTGTCAAAAAAACACATTTTTGAATATTGGACATTCATAGGAATGGCAGGAATTGTGTTCCCCAATAATTTTTTTCGCAAATTTTCTACCATTTTCGGAAAAAGGAGCAAAGTCCTTTTTAAAATTTAAAAAGTCGAAATTTGGAAGCATGTCGCCTATTGTCAAAAAAACACACTTTTGAATATTGGACATTCATAGGAATGGCCGGAATAGTGTTCTCCAATAATTTTTTTTCGCAAATTTTCTACCATTTTCGGAAAAAGGAGCAAAGTCCTTTTTAAAATTTCAAAAGTCGAAATTTGGAAGAATGTCGCCTATTGTCAAAAAAACACACTTTTGAATATTGGACATTCATAGGAATGGCCGGAAGAGTGTTCTCCAATAATATTTTTTCGCTTATCTCCTACAATTTTCGGAAAAAGGAGCAAAGTCCTTTTTAAAATTTCAAAAGTCGAAATTTGGAAGAATGTCGCCTATTTTCGGAAAAAGGAGCAAAATCCTTTTTAAAATTTCAAAAGTCGAAATTTGGAAGAATGTCGCCTATTGTCAAAAAAACACACTTCTGAATTTTGCACATTCATAGGAATGGCCGGAAGAGTGTTCTCCAATAATGTTTTTTCGCTTATCTCCTACAATTTTCGGAAAAAGGAGCAAAGTCCTTTTTAAAATTTAAAAAGTCGAAATTTGGAAGCATGTCGCCTATTGTCAAAAAAACACTTTTGAATATTGGACATTCATAGGAATGGCCGGAATACTGTTCTCCAATAATTTTTTTTCGCAAATTTTCTACCATTTTCGGAAAAAGGAGCAAAGTCCTTTTTAAAATTTCAAAAGTCGAAATTTGGAAGAATGTCGCCAATTTAAAAAAAAACACACTGATAAGACTTTTGAATATTGGACATTCATAAAAATGGCCGGAAGAGTGTTCCCTAATAATGTTTTTTCGCCCATCTCCTACAATTTTCGGAAAAAGGAGCAAAGTCCTCTTTAAAATTTCAAAAGTCGAAATTTGGAAGAATGTCGCCTATTGTCAAAAAAAACACACTTTTGAATATTGGACATTCATAGGAATGGCCGGAAGAGTGTTCTCCAATAATGTTTTTTCGCTTATCTCCTACAATTTTCGGAAAAAGGAGCAAAGTCCTTTTTAAAATTTCAAAAGTCCAAATTTGGAAGAATGTCGCCTATTGTCAAAAAAAACACACTTTTAAATATTGGACATTCATAGGAATGGCCGGAATAGTGTTCCCCAATAATTTTTTTTCGCAAATTTTCTACCATTTTCGGAAAAAGGAGTGAAGTCCTTTTTAAAATTTCAAAAGTCGAAATTTGGAAGAATGTCGCCTATTTTCGGAAAAAGGAGCAAAGTCCTTTTTAAAATTTCAAAAATCGAAATTTGGAAGAATGTCGCCTATTGTCAAAAAAACACACTTCTGAATTTTGGACATTCATAGGAATGGCCGGAAGAGTGTTCTCCAATAATGTTTTTTCGCTTATCTCCTACAATTTAAAATTTCAAAAGTCCAAATTTGGAAGAATGTCGCCTATTGTCCAAAAAACACACTTTTGAATATTGGACATTCATAGGAATGGCCGGAATAGTGTTGCCCAATAATTTTTTTTCGCAAATTTTCTACCATTTTCGGAAAAAGGAGCAAAGTCCTTTTTAAAATTTCAAAAGTTGAAATTTGCAAAAATGTCGCCAATTTAAAAAAGAACACACTGATAAGACTTTTGAATATTGGACATTCATAGAAATGGCCGGAAGAGTGTTTTCCAATAATGTTTTTTCGCTTATCACCTACAATTTTCGGAAAAAGGAGCAAAGTCCTTTTTAAAATTTCAAAAGTCGAAATTTGGAAGAATGTCGCCTATTGTCAAAAAAACACACTTTTGAATATTGGACATTCATAGGAATGGCCGGAATAGTGTTCCCCAATAATTTTTTTTCTCAAATTTTCTACCATTTTCGGAAAAAGGAGCAAAGTCCTTTTTAAAACTTCAAAAGTCGAAATTTGGAAGAATGTCGACTATTGTCAAAAAAACACACTTTTGAATATTGGACATTCATAGGAATGGCCGGAAGAGTGTTCTCCAATAATGTTTTTTCGCTTATCTCCTACAATTTTCGGAAAAAGGAGCAAAGTCCTTTTTAAAATTTCAAAAGTTGAAATTTGCAAAAATGTCGCCAATTTAAAAAAGAACACACTGATAAGACTTTTGAATATTGGACATTCATAGAAATGGCCGGAAGAGTGTTTTCCAATAATGTTTTTTCGCTTATCACCTACAATTTTCGGAAAAAGGAGCAAAGTCCTTTTTAAAATTTCAAAAGTCGAAATTTGGAAGAATGTCGCCTATTGTCAAAAAAACACACTTTTGAATATTGGACATTCATAGGAATGGCAGGAATTGTGTTCCCCAATAATTTTTTTCGCAAATTTTCTACCATTTTCGGAAAAAGGAGCAAAGTCCTTTCTAAAATTTCAAAAGTTGAATTTTGCAAAAATGTCGCCAATTTAAAAAAAAACACACTGATAAGACTTTTGAATATTAGACATTCATAGAAATGGCCGGAAGAGTGTTCTCCAATAATGTTTTTTCGCTTATCTCCTACAACTTTCGGAAAAAGGAGCAAAGTCCTTTTTAAAATTTCAAAAGTCGAAATTTGGAAGAATGTCGCCTATTGTCAAAAAACACACTTTTGAATATTGGACATGCATAGGAATGGCCGGAATAGTGTTCCCCAATAATTTTTTTTCGCAAATTTTCTACCATTTTCGGAAAAAGGAGCAAAGTCCTTTTTAAAATTTCAAAAGTCGAAATTTGGAAGAATGTCGCCTATTGTCAAAAAAACACACTTTTGAATATTGGACATTCATAGGAATGGCCGGAATAGTGTTCTCCAATAATTTTTTTTCGCAAATTTTCTACCATTTTCGGAAAAAGGAGCAAAGTCCTTTTTAAAATTTCAAAAGTCGAAATTTGGAAGAATGTCGCCTATTGTCAAAAAAACACACTTTTGAATATTGGACATTCATAGGAATGGCCGGAATAGTGTTCTTCTATAATTTTTTTTCGCAAATTTTCTTCCATTTTCGGAAAAAGGAGCAAAGTCCTTTTTAAAATTTCAAAAGTTGAAATTTGCAAAAATGTCGCCAATTTAAAAAAAAAAACACACTGATAAGACTTTTGAATATTGGACATTCATAGAAATGGCCGGAAGAGTGTTTTCCAATACTGTTTTTTCGCTTTTCTCCTACAATTTTCGGAAAAAGGAGCAAAGTCCTTTTTAAAATTTCAAAAGTCGAAATTTGGAAGAATGTCGCCTATTGTCAAAAAAACACACTTTTGAATATTTGACATTCATAGGAATGGCCGGAATAGTGTTCTCCAATAATTTTTTTTCGCAAATTTTTTACCATTTTCGGAAAAAGGAGCAAAGTCCTTTTTAAAATTTCAAAAGTTGAAATTTGCAAAAATGTCGCCAATTTTAAAAAAACACACTGATAAGACTTTTGAATATTGAACATTCATAGAAATGGCCGGAAGAGTGTTTTCCAATAATGTTTTTTCGCTTTTCTCCTACAATTTTCGGAAAAAGGAGCAAAGTCCTTTTTAAAATTTCAAAAGTCGAAATTTGGAAGAATGTCGCCTATTGTCAAAAAAACACATATTTGAATATTGGACATTCATAGGAATGGCCGGAAGAGTGTTCTCCAATAATGTTTTTTCGCTTATCTCCTACAATTTTCGGAAAAAGGAGCAAAGTCCTTTTTAAAATTTCAAAAGTCCAAATTTGGAAGAATGTCGCCTATTGTCAAAAAAACACACTTTTGAATATTGGACATTCATAGGAATGGCAGGAATTGTGTTCCCCAATAATTTTTTTCGCAAATTTTCTACCATTTTCGGAAAAAGGAGCAAAGTCCTTTTTAAAATTTAAAAAGTCGAAATTTGGAAGCATGTCGCCTATTGTCAAAAAAACACACTTTTGAATATTGGACATTCATAGGAATGGCCGGAATAGTGTTCTCCAATAATTTTTTTTCGCAAATTTTCTACCATTTTCGGAAAAAGGAGCAAAGTCCTTTTTAAAATTTCAAAAGTCGAAATTTGAAAGAATGTCGCCTATTGTCAAAAAAACACACTTTTGAATATTGGACATTCATAGGAATGGTCGGAATAGTGTTCCCCAATAATTTTTTTTCGCAAATTTTTTTACCATTTTCGGAAAAAGGAGCAAAGTCCTTTTTAAAATTTAAAAAGTTGAAATTTGCAAAAATGTCGCCAATTTTAAAAAAACACACTGATAAGACTTTTGAATATTGGACATTCATAGAAATGGCCGGAAGAGTGTTTTCCAATAATGTTTTTTCGCTTATCTCCTACAATTTTCGGAAAAAGGAGCAAAGTCCTTTTTAAAATTTCAAAAGTCCAAATTTGGAAGAATGTCGCCTATTGTCAAAAAAACACACTTTTGAATATTGGACATTCATAGGAATGGCCGGAATAGTGTTCCCCAATAATTTTTTTTCGCAAATTTTCTACCATTTTCGGAAAAAGGAGCAAAGTCCTTTTTAAAATTTCAAAAGTCGAAATTTGGAAGAATGTCGCATATTGTCAAAACAACACACTTTTGAATATTGGACATTCATAGGAATGGCCGGAATAGTGTTCCCCAATAATTTTTTTTCGCAAATTTTCTACCATTTTCGGAAAAAGGAGCAAAGTCCTTTTTAAAATTTCAAAAGTCGAAATTTGGAAGAATGTCGCCTATTGTCAAAAAAACACACTTTTGAATATTGAACATTCATAGGAATGGCCGGAATAGTGTTCCCCAATAATTTTTTTTCGCAAATTTTCTACCATTTTCGGAAAAAGGAGCAAAGTCCTTTTTAAAATTTCAAAAGTCGAAATTTGGAAGAATGTCGCCTATTGTCAAAAAAACACAATTTTGAATATTGGACATTCATAGAAATGGCCGGAAGAGTGTTCCCCAATAATGTTTTTCGCAAATTTTCTACCATTTTCGGAAAAAGGAGCAAAGTCCTTTTTAAAATTTAAAAAGTCGAAATTTGGAAGCATGTCGCCTATTGTCAAAAAAACACACTTTTGAATATTGGACATTCATAGGAATGGCCGGAATAGTGTTCTCCAATAATTTTTTTTTGCAAATTTTCTACCATTTTCGGAAAAAGGAGCAAAGTCCTTTTTAAAATTTCAAAAGTCGAAATTTGGAAGAATGTCGCCTATTGTCAAAAAAACACACTTTTGAATATTGGACATTCATAGGAATGGTCGGAATAGTGTTCCCCAATAATTTTTTTTCGCAAATTTTTTTACCATTTTCGGAAAAAGGAGCAAAGTCCTTTTTAAAATTTAAAAAGTTGAAATTTGCAAAAATGTCGCCAATTTTAAAAAAACACACTGATAAGACTTTTAAATATTGGACATTCATAGAAATGGCCGGAAGAGTGTTTTCCAATAATGTTTTTTCGCTTATCTCCTACAATTTTCGGAAAAAGGAGCAAAGTCCTTTTTAAAATTTCAAAAGTCCAAATTTGGAAGAATGTCGCCTATTGTCAAAAAAACACACTTTTGAATATTGGACATTCATAGGAATGGCCGGAATAGTGTTCCCCAATAATTTTCTTTCGCCAACTTTCTACCATTTTCGGAAAAAGGAGCAAAGTCCTTTTTAAAATTTCAAAAGTCGAAATTTGGAAGAATGTCGCCTATTGTCAAAAAAACACACTTTTGAATATTGGACATTCATAGGAATGGCCGGAATAGTGTTCCCCAATAATTTTTTTTCGCAAATTTTCTACCATTTTCGGAAAAAGGAGCAAAGTCCTTTTTAAAATTTCAAATGTCGAAATTTGGAAGAATGTCGCCTATTGTCAAAAAAAACACACTTTTGAACATTGGACATTCATAGAAATGGCCGGAATAGTGTTCCCCAATAATTTTTTTCGCAAATTTTCTACCATTTTCGGAAAAAGGAGCAAAGTCTTTTTAAAATTTCAAAAGTCGAAATTTGGAAGAATGTCGCCTATTGTCAAAAAAACACACTTTTGAATATTGGACATTCATAGGAATGGCCGGAATAGTGTTCCCCAATAATTTTTTTTCGCAAATTTTCTACCATTTTCGGAAAAAGGAGCAAAGTCCTTTTTAAAATTTCAAAAGTCGAAATTTGGAAGAATGTCGCCTATTGTCAAAAAAACACACTTTTGAATATTGGACATTCATAGGAATGGCCGGAATAGTGTTCCCCAATAATTTTTTTTCGCAAATTTTCTACCATTTTCGGAAAAAGGAGCAAAGTCCTTTTTAAAATTTCAAAAGTCGAAATTTGGAAGAATGTCGCCTATTGTCAAAAAAACACACTTTTGAATATTGGACATTCATAGAATGGCAGGAATTGTGTTCCCCAATAATTTTTTTCGCAAATTTTCTACCATTTTCGGAAAAAGGAGCAAAGTCCTTTTTAAAATTTAAAAAGTCGAAATTTGGAAGCATGTCGCCTATTGTCAAAAAAACACACTTTTGAATATTGGACATTCATAGGAATGGCCGGAATAGTGTTCTCAATAATTTTTTTTCGCAAATTTTCTACCATTTTCGGAAAAAGGAGCAAAGTCCTTTTTAAATTTCAAAAGTCGAAATTTGGAAGAATGTCGCCTATTGTCAAAAAAACACACTTTTGAATATTGGACATTCATAGGAATGGCCGGAAGAGTGTTCTCCAATAATGTTTTTTCGCTTATCTCCTACAATTTTCGGAAAAAGGAGCAAAGTCCTTTTTAAAATTTCTAAAGTCGAAATTTGGAAGAATGTCGCCTATTTTCGGAAAAAGGAGCAAAGTCCTTTTTAAAATTTCAAAAGTCGAAATTTGGAAGAATGTCGCCTATTGTCAAAAAAACACACTTCTGAATTTTGCACATTCATAGGAATGGCCGGAAGAGTGTTCTCCAATAATGTTTTTTCGCTTATCTCCTACAATTTTCGGAAAAAGGAGCAAAGTCCTTTTTAAAATTTAAAAAGTCGAAATTTGGAAGCATGTCGCCTATTGTCAAAAAAACACTTTTGAATATTGGACATTCATAGGAATGGCCGGAATACTGTTCTCCAATAATTTTTTCCCCAAATTTTCTACCATTTTCGGAAAAAGGAGCAAAGTCCTTTTTAAAATTTCAAAGTCGAAATTTGGAAGAATGTCGCCAATTTAAAAAAAAACACACTGATAAGACTTTTGAATATTGGACATTCATAAAAATGGCCGGAAGAGTGTTCCCTAATAATGTTTTTTCGCCCATCTCCTACAATTTTCGGAAAAAGGAGCAAAGTCCTCTTTAAAATTTCAAAAGTCGAAATTTGGAAGAATGTCGCCTATTGTCAAAAAAAACACACTTTTTAATATTGGACATTCATAGGAATGGCCGGAAGAGTGTTCTCCAATAATGTTTTCGCTTATCTCCTACAATTTTCGGAAAAAGGAGCAAAGTCCTTTTTAAAATTTCAAAAGTCCAAATTTGGAAGAATGTCGCCTATTGTCAAAAAAAACACACTTTTAAATATTGGACATTCATAGGAATGGCCGGAATAGTGTTCCCCAATAATTTTTTTTCGCAAATTTTCTACCATTTTCGGAAAAGGAGTGAAGTCCTTTTTAAAATTTCAAAAGTCGAAATTTGGAAGAATGTCGCCTATTTTCGGAAAAAGGAGCAAAGTCCTTTTTAAAAATTTCAAAAGTCGAAATTTGGAAGAATGTCGGCCTATTGTCAAAAAACACACTTCTGAATTTGGACATTCATAGGAATGGCCGGAAGAGTGTTCTCCAATAATGTTTTTTCGCTTATCTCCTACAATTTTCGGAAAAAGGAGCAAAGTCCTTTTTAAAATTTCAAAAGTCGAAATTGGAAGAATGTCGCCTATTTTCGGAAAAAGGAGCAAAGTCCTTTTTAAAATTTCAAAAGTCGAAATTTGGAAGAATGTCGCCTATTGTCAAAAAAACACACTTCTGAATTTTGCACATTCATAGGAATGGCCGGAAGAGTGTTCTCCAATAATGTTTTTTCGCTTATCTCCTACAATTTTCGGAAAAAGGAGCAAAGTCCTTTTTAAATTTAAAAGTCGAAATTTGGAAGCATGTCGCCTATTGTCAAAAAAACACTTTTTGAATATTGGACATTCATAGGAATGGCCGGAATACTGTTCTCCAATAATTTTTTTTCGCAAATTTTCTACCATTTTCGGAAAAAGGAGCAAAGTCCTTTTTAAAATTTCAAAGTCGAAATTTGGAAGAATGTCGCCAATTTAAAAAAAAACACACTGATAGACTTTTGAATATTGGACAATTCATAAAAATGCCGGAAGAGTGTTCCCTAATAATGTTTTTTCGCCCATCTCCTACAATTTTCGGAAAAAGGAGCAAAGTCCTCTTTAAAATTTCAAAGTCGAAATTTGGAAGAATGTCGCCTATTGTCAAAAAAACACACTTTTTAATATTGGACATTCATAGGAATGGCCGGAAGAGTGTTCTCCAATAATGTTTTTTCGCTTATCTCCTACAATTTTCGGAAAAAGGAGCAAAGTCCTTTTTAAAATTTCAAAGTCCCAAATTTGGAAGAATGTCGCCTATTGTCAAAAAAAACACACTTTTAAATATTGGACATTCATAGGAATGGCCGGAATAGTGTTCCCCAATAATTTTTTTCGCAAATTTTCTACCATTTTCAGAAAAAGGAGTGAAGTCCTTTTTAAAATTTCAAAAGTCGAAATTTGGAAGAATGTCGCCTATTTTCGGAAAAAGGAGCAAAGTCCTTTTTAAATTTCAAAAAGTCGAAATTTGGAAGAATGTCGCCTATTGTCAAAAAAACACACTTCTGAATTTTGGACATTCATAGGAATGGCCGGAAGAGTGTTCTCCAATAATGTTTTTTTCGCTTATCTCCTACAATTTAAAATTTCAAAGTCCAAATTGGAAGAATGTCGCCTATTGTCCAAAAAACACACTTTTGAATATTGGACATTCATTGGACATTCATAGGAATGGTCGGAATAGTGTTCCCCAATAATTTTTTTTCGCAAATTTTTTTACCATTTTCGGAAAAAGGAGCAAAGTCCTTTTTAAAATTTCAAAAGTTGAAATTTGCAAAAATGTCGCCAATTTTAAAAAAACACACTGATAAGACTTTTGAATATTGGACATTCATAAAAATGGCCGGAAGAGTGTTTTCCAATAATGTTTTTTCGCTTATCTCCTACAATTTTCGGAAAAAGGAGCAAAGTCCTTTTTAAAATTTCAAAAGTCGAAATTTGGAAGAATGTCGCATATTGTCAAAACAACACACTTTTGAATATTGGACATTCATAGGAATGGCCGGAATAGTGTTCCCCAATAATTTTTTTTCGCAAATTTTCTACCATTTTCGGAAAAAGGAGCAAAGTCCTTTTTAAAATTTCAAAAGTCGAAATTTGGAAGAATGTCGCCTATTGTCAAAAAAACACACTTTTGAATATTGGACATTCATAGGAATGGCCGGAATAGTGTTCCCCAATAATTTTTTTTCGCAAATTTTCTACCATTTTCGGAAAAAGGAGCAAAGTCCTTTTTAAAATTTCAAAAGTCGAAATTTGAAAGAATGTCGCCTATTGTCAAAAAAACACACTTTTGAATATTGGACATTCATAGGAATGGTCGGAATAGTGTTCCCCAATAATTTTTTTTCGCAAATTTTTTTACCATTTTCGGAAAAAGGAGCAAAGTCCTTTTTAAAATTTAAAAAGTTGAAATTTGCAAAAATGTCGCCAATTTTAAAAAAACACACTGATAAGACTTTTGAATATTGGACATTCATAGAAATGGCCGGAAGAGTGTTTTCCAATAATGTTTTTTCGCTTATCTCCTACAATTTTCGGAAAAAGGAGCAAAGTCCTTTTTAAAATTTCAAAAGTCCAAATTTGGAAGAATGTCGCCTATTGTCAAAAAAACACACTTTTGAATATTGGACATTCATAGGAATGGCCGGAATAGTGTTCCCCAATAATTTTTTTTCGCAAATTTTCTACCATTTTCGGAAAAAGGAGCAAAGTCCTTTTTAAAATTTCAAAAGTCGAAATTTGGAAGAATGTCGCATATTGTCAAAACAACACACTTTTGAATATTGGACATTCATAGGAATGGCCGGAATAGTGTTCCCCAATAATTTTTTTTCGCAAATTTTCTACCATTTTCGGAAAAAGGAGCAAAGTCCTTTTTAAAATTTCAAAAGTCGAAATTTGGAAGAATGTCGCCTATTGTCAAAAAAACACACTTTTGAATATTGGACATTCATAGGAATGGCCGAAATAGTGTTCCCCAATAATTTTTTTTCGCAAATTTTCTACCATTTTCGGAAAAAGGAGCAAAGTCCTTTTTAAAATTTCAAAAGTCGAAATTTGGAAGAATGTCGCCTATTGTCAAAAAAACACACTTTTGAATATTGGACATTCATAGAAATGGCCGGAAGAGTGTTCCCCAATAATGTTTTTCGCAAATTTTCTACCATTTTCGGAAAAAGGAGCAAAGTCCTTTTTAAAATTGAAAAAGTCGAAATTTGGAAGCATGTCGCCTATTGTCAAAAAAACACACTTTTGAATATTGGACATTCATAGGAATGGCCGGAATAGTGTTCTCCAATAATTTTTTTTTGCAAATTTTCTACCATTTTCGGAAAAAGGAGCAAAGTCCTTTTTAAAATTTCAAAAGTCGAAATTTGGAAGAATGTCGCCTATTGTCAAAAAAACACACTTTTGAATATTGGACATTCATAGGAATGGCCGGAATAGTGTTCCCCAATAATTTTTTTTCGCAAATTTTTTTTTCATTTTCGGAAAAAGGAGCAAAGTCCTTTTTAAAATTTAAAAAGTTGAAATTTGCAAAAATGTCGCCAATTTTAAAAAAACACACTGATAAGACTTTTGAATATTGGACATTCATAGAAATGGCCGGAAGAGTGTTTTCCAATAATGTTTTTTCGCTTATCTCCTACAATTTTCGGAAAAAGAAGCAAAGTCCTTTTTAAAATTTCAAAAGTCCAAATTTGGAAGAATGTCGCCTATTGTCAAAAAAACACACTTTTGAATATTGGACATTCATAGGAATGGCCGGAGTAGTGTTCCCCAATAATTTTCTTTCGCCAACTTTCTACCATTTTCGGAAAAAGGAGCAAAGTCCTTTTTAAAATTTCAAAAGTCGAAATTTGGAAGAATGTCGCCTATTGTCAAAAAAACACACTTTTGAACATTGGACATTCATAGAAATGGCCGGAATAGTGTTCCCCAATAATTTTTTTTCGCAAATTTTCTACCATTTTCGGAAAAAGGAGCAAAGTCCTTTTTAAAATTTCAAAAGTCGAAATTTGGAAGAATGTCGCCTATTGTCAAAAAAACACACTTTTGAATATTGGACATTCATAGGAATGGCCGGAATAGTGTTCCCCAATAATTTTTTTTCGCAAATTTTCTACCATTTTCGGAAAAAGGAGCAAAGTCCTTTTTAAAATTTCAAAAGTCGAAATTTGGAAGAATGTCGCCTATTGTCAAAAAAACACACTTTTGAATATTGGACATTCATAGGAATGGCAGGAATTGTGTTCCCCAATAATTTTTTTCGCAAATTTTCTACCATTTTCGGAAAAAGGAGCAAAGTCCTTTTTAAAATTTAAAAAGTCGAAATTTGGAAGCATGTCGCCTATTGTCAAAAAAACACACTTTTGAATATTGGACATTCATAGGAATGGCCGGAATAGTGTTCTCCAATAATTTTTTTTCGCAAATTTTCTACCATTTTCGGAAAAAGGAGCAAAGTCCTTTTTAAAATTTCAAAAGTCGAAATTTGGAAGAATGTCGCCTATTGTCAAAAAAACACACTTTTGAATATTGGACATTCATAGGAATGGCCGGAAGAGTGTTCTCCAATAATGTTTTTTCGCTTATCTCCTACAATTTTCGGAAAAAGGAGCAAAGTCCTTTTTAAAATTTCAAAAGTCGAAATTTGGAAGAATGTCGCCTATTTTCGGAAAAAGGAGCAAAGTCCTTTTTAAAATTTCAAAAGTCGAAATTTGGAAGAATGTCGCCTATTGTCAAAAAAACACACTTCTGAATTTTGCACATTCATAGGAATGGCCGGAAGAGTGTTCTCCAATAATGTTTTTTCGCTTATCTCCTACAATTTTCGGAAAAAGGAGCAAAGTCCTTTTTAAAATTTAAAAAGTCGAAATTTGGAAGCATGTCGCCTATTGTCAAAAAAACACTTTTGAATATTGGACATTCATAGGAATGGCCGGAATACTGTTCTCCAATAATTTTTTTTCGCAAATTTTCTACCATTTTCGGAAAAAGGAGCAAAGTCCTTTTTAAAATTTCAAAAGTCGAAATTTGGAAGAATGTCGCCAATTTAAAAAAAAACACACTGATAAGACTTTTGAATATTGGACATTCATAAAAATGGCCGGAAGAGTGTTCCCTAATAATGTTTTTTCGCCCATCTCCTACAATTTTCGGAAAAAGGAGCAAAGTCCTCTTTAAAATTTCAAAAGTCGAAATTTGGAAGAATGTCGCCTATTGTCAAAAAAAACACACTTTTTAATATTGGACATTCATAGGAATGGCCGGAAGAGTGTTCTCCAATAATGTTTTTTCGCTTATCTCCTACAATTTTCGGAAAAAGGAGCAAAGTCCTTTTTAAAATTTCAAAAGTCCAAATTTGGAAGAATGTCGCCTATTGTCAAAAAAAACACACTTTTAAATATTGGACATTCATAGGAATGGCCGGAATAGTGTTCCCCAATAATTTTTTTTCGCAAATTTTCTACCATTTTCGGAAAAAGGAGTGAAGTCCTTTTTAAAATTTCAAAAGTCGAAATTTGGAAGAATGTCGCTATTTTCGGAAAAAGGAGCAAAGTCCTTTTTAAAATTTCAAAAGTCGAAATTTGGAAGAATGTCGCCTATTGTCAAAAAAACACACTTCTGAATTTTGGACATTCATAGGAATGGCCGGAAGAGTGTTCTCCAATAATGTTTTTTCGCTTATCTCCTACAATTTAAAATTTCAAAAGTCCAAATTTGGAAGAATGTCGCCTATTGTCCAAAAAACACACTTTTGAATATTGGACATTCATAGGAATGGCCGGAATAGTGTTGCCCAATAA
Source organism: Epicampocera succincta (assembly GCA_932526305.1). Taxonomy (NCBI): domain Eukaryota; kingdom Metazoa; phylum Arthropoda; class Insecta; order Diptera; family Tachinidae; genus Epicampocera; species Epicampocera succincta. Next base: position 25,687,510 of record OW052038.1, on the reverse strand, counting down.
TTTTTTTTCGCAAATTTTCTACCATTTTCGGAAAAAGGAGCAAAGTCCTTTTTAAAATTTCAAAAGTTGAAATTTGCAAAAATGTCGCCAATTTAAAAAAGAACACACTGATAAGACTTTTGAATATTGGACATACATAGAAATGGCCGGAAGAGTGTTTTCCAATAATGTTTTTTCGCTTATCACCTACAATTTTCGGAAAAAGGAGCAAAGTCCTTTTTAATATTTCAAAAGTCGAAATTTGGAAGAATGTCGCCTATTGTCAAAAAAACACACTTTTGAATATTGGACATTCATAGGAATGGCCGGAATAGTGTTCCCCAATAATTTTTTTTCTCAAATATCTACCATTTTCGGAAAAAGGAGCAAAGTCCTTTTTAAAACTTCAAAAGTCGAAATTTGGAAGAATGTCGACTATTGTCAAAAAAAACACACTTTTGAATATTGGACATTCATAGGAATGGCCGGAAGAGTGTTCTCCAATAATGTTTTTTCGCTTATCTCCTACAATTTTCGGAAAAAGGAGCAAAGTCCTTTTTAAAATTTCAAAAGTTGAAATTTGCAAAAATGTCGCCAATTTAAAAAAGAACACACTGATAAGACTTTTGAATATTGGACATTCATAGAAATGGCCGGAAGAGTGTTTTCCAATAATGTTTTTTCGCTTATCACCTACAATTTTCGGAAAAAGGAGCAAAGTCCTTTTTAAAATTTCAAAAGTCGAAATTTGGAAGAATGTCGCCTATTGTCAAAAAAACACACTTTTGAATATTGGACATTCATAGGAATGGCAGGAATTGTGTTCCCCAATAATTTTTTTCGCAAATTTTCTACCATTTTCGGAAAAAGGAGCAAAGTCCTTTCTAAAATTTCAAAAGTTGAATTTTGCAAAAATGTCGCCAATTTAAAAAAAAACACACTGATAAGACTTTTGAATATTAGACATTCATAGAAATGGCCGGAAGAGTGTTCTCCAATAATGTTTTTTCGCTTATCTCCTACAACTTTCGGAAAAAGGAGCAAAGTCCTTTTTAAAATTTCAAAAGTCGAAATTTGGAAGAATGTCGCCTATTGTCAAAAAACACACTTTTGAATATTGGACATGCATAGGAATGGCCGGAATAGTGTTCCCCAATAATTTTTTTTCGCAAATTTTCTACCATTTTCGGAAAAAGGAGCAAAGTCCTTTTTAAAATTTCAAAAGTCGAAATTTGGAAGAATGTCGCCTATTGTCAAAAAAACACACTTTTGAATATTGGACATTCATAGGAATGGCCGGAATAGTGTTCTCCAATAATTTTTTTTCGCAAATTTTCTACCATTTTCGGAAAAAGGAGCAAAGTCCTTTTTAAAATTTCAAAAGTCGAAATTTGGAAGAATGTCGCCTATTGTCAAAAAAACACACTTTTGAATATTGGACATTCATAGGAATGGCCGGAATAGTGTTGCCCAATAATTTTTTTTCGCAAATTTTCTACCATTTTCGGAAAAAGGAGCAAAGTCCTTTTTAAAATTTCAAAAGTTGAAATTTGCAAAAATGTCGCCAATTTAAAAAAAAACACACTGATAAGACTTTTGAATATTGAACATTCATAGAAATGGCCGGAAGAGTGTTTTCCAATAATGTTTTTTCGCTTTTCTCCTACAATTTTCGGAAAAAGGAGCAAAGTCCTTTTTAAAATTTCAAAAGTCGAAATTTGGAAGAATGTCGCCTATTGTCAAAAAAACACATATTTGAATATTGGACATTCATAGAAATGGCCGGAAGAGTGTTCTCCAATAATGTTTTTTCGCTTATCTCCTACAATTTTCGGAAAAAGGAGCAAAGTCCTTTTTAAAATTTAAAAAGTCGAAATTTGGAAGAATGTCGCCTATTGTCAAAAAAACACACTTTTGAATATTGGACATTCATAGGAATGGCAGGAATTGTGTTCCCCAATAATTTTTTTCGCAAATTTTCTACCATTTTCGGAAAAAGGAGCAAAGTCCTTTTTAAAATTTCAAAAGTCGAAATTTGGAAGCATGTCGCCTATTGTCAAAAAAACACACTTTTGAATATTGGACATTCATAGGAATGGCCGGAATAGTGTTCTCCAATAATTTTTTTTTGCAAATTTTCTACCATTTTCGGAAAAAGGAGCAAAGTCCTTTTTAAAATTTCAAAAGTCGAAATTTGGAAGAATGTCGCCTATTGTCAAAAAAACACACTTTTGAATATTGGACATTCATAGGAATGGTCGGAATAGTGTTCCCCAATAATTTTTTTTCGCAAATTTTTTTACCATTTTCGGAAAAAGGAGCAAAGTCCTTTTTAAAATTTAAAAAGTTGAAATTTGCAAAAATGTCGCCAATTTTAAAAAAACACACTGATAAGACTTTTGAATATTGGACATTCATAGAAATGGCCGGAAGAGTGTTTTCCAATAATGTTTTTTCGCTTATCTCCTACAATTTTCGGAAAAAGGAGCAAAGTCCTTTTTAAAATTTCAAAAGTCCAAATTTGGAAGAATGTCGCCTATTGTCAAAAAAACACACTTTTGAATATTGGACATTCATAGGAATGGCCGGAAGAGTGTTTTCCAATAATGTTTTTTCGCTTATCTCCTACAATTTTCGGAAAAAGGAGCAAAGTCCTTTTTAAAATTTCAAAAGTCGAAATTTGGAAGAATGTCGCCTATTTTCGAAAAAGGAGCAAAGTCCTTTTTAAAATTTCAAAACTCGAAATTTGCAAAAATGTCGCCAATTTTAAAAAAAACACACTGATAAGACTTTTGAATATTGGACATTCATAGAAATGGCCGGAAGAGTGTTTTCCAATAATGTTTTTTCGCTTATCTCCTACAATTTTCGGAAAAAGGAGCAAAGTCCTTTTTAAAATTTCAAAAGTCCAAATTTGGAAGCATGTCGCCTATTGTCAAAAAAACACACTTTTGAATATTGGACATTCATAGGAATGGCCGGAATAGTGTTCTCCAATAATTTTTTTTCGCAAATTTTCTACCATTTTCGGAAAAAGGAGCAAAGTCCTTTTTAAAATTTCAAAAGTCGAAATTTGGAAGAATGTCGCCTATTGTCAAAAAAACACACTTTTGAATATTGGACATTCATAGGAATGGTCGGAATAGTGTTCCCCAATAATTTTTTTTCGCAAATTTTTTTACCATTTTCGGAAAAAGGAGCAAAGTCCTTTTTAAAATTTAAAAAGTTGAAATTTGCAAAAATGTCGCCAATTAAAAAAAAAACACACTGATAAGACTTTTGAATATTAGACATTCATAGAAATGGCCGGAAGAGTGTTCTCCAATAATGTTTTTTCGCTTATCTCCTACAATTTAAAATTTCAAAAGTCCAAATTTGGAAGAATGTCGCCTATTGTCAAAAAAACACACTTTTGAATATTGGACATTCATAGGAATGGCCGGAATAGTGTTCCCCAATAATTTTTTTTCGCAAATTTTCTACCATTTTCGGAAAAAGGAGCAAAGTCCTTTTTAAAATTTCAAAAGTCGAAATTTGGAAGAATGTCGCGTATTGTCAAAAAAACACACTTTTGAATATTGGACATTCATAGGAATGGCCGGAAGAGTGTTCTCCAATAATGTTTTTTCGCTTATCTCCTACAATTTTCGGAAAAAGGAGCAAAGTCCTTTTTAAAATTTCAAAAGTCGAAATTTGGAAGAATGTCGCCTATTGTCAAAAAAACACACTTTTGAATATTGGATATTCATAGGAATGGCCGGAATAGTGTTCCCCAATAATTTTTTTTTCCAAATTTTCTACCATTTTCGGAAAAAGGAGCAAAGTCCTTTTTAAAATTTCAAAAGTCGAAATTTGGAAGAATGTCGCCTATTGTCAAAAAAACACACTTCTGAATTTTGCACATTCATAGGAATGGCCGGAAGAGTGTTCTCCAATAATGTTTTTTCGCTTATCTCCTATAATTTTCGGAAAAAGGAGCAAAGTCCTTTTTAAAATTTAAAAAGTCGAAATTTGGAAGCATGTCGCCTATTGTCAAAAAAACACTTTTGAATATTGGACATTCATAGGAATGGCCGGAATAGTGTTCTCCAATAATTTTTTTTCGCAAATTTTCTACCATTTTCGGAAAAAGGAGCAAAGTCCTTTTTAAAATTTCAAAAGTCGAAATTTGGAAGAATGTCGCCTATTGTCAAAAAAACACACTTTTGAATATTGGACATTCATAGGAATGGCCGGAAGAGTGTTCTCCAATAATGTTTTTTCGCTTATCTCCTACAATTTTCGGAAAAAGGAGCAAAGTCCTTTTTTGAAATTTCAAAAGTCCAAATTTGGAAGAATGTCGCCTATTGTCAAAAAAACACACTTTTGAATATTGGACATTCATAGGAATGGCCGGAAGAGTGTTCTCCAATAATGTTTTTTCGCTTATCTCCTACAATTTTCGGAAAAAGGAGCAAAGTCCTTTTTAAAATTTCAAAAGTCCAAATTTGGAAGAATGTCGCCTATTGTCAAAAAAAAACACACTTTTGAATATTGGACATTCATAGGAATGGCCGGAATAGTGTTCCCCAATAATTTTTTTTCGCAAATTTTCTACCATTTTCGGAAAAAGGAGTGAAGTCCTTTTTAAAATTTCAAAAGTCGAAATTTGGAAGAATGTCGCCTATTGTCAAAAAAACACACTTCTGAATTTTGGACATTCATAGGAATGGCCGGAAGAGTGTTCTCCAATAATGTTTTTTCGCTTATCTCCTACAATTTAAAATTTCAAAAGTCCAAATTTGGAAGAATGTCGCCTATTGTCCAAAAAACACACTTTTGAATATTGGACATTCATAGGAATGGCCGGAATAGTGTTCTCCAATAATGTTTTTTCGCTTATATCCTACAATTTTCGGAAAAAGGAGCAAAGTCCTCTTTAAAATTTCAAAAGTCGAAATTTGGAAGAATGTCGCCTATTGTCAAAAAAACATACTTTTGAATATTAGACATTCATAGAAATGGCCGAAAGAATGTTCTCCAATAATGTTTTTTCGCTTATCTCCTACAATTTAAAATTTCAAAAGTCCAAATTTGGAAGAATGTCGCCTATTGTCAAAAAAACACACTTTTGAATATTGGACATTCATAGGAATGGCCGGAATAGTGTTCCCCAATAATTTTTTTTCGCAAATTTTCTACCATTTTCGGAAAAAGGAGCAAAGTCCTTTTTAAAATTTCAAAAGTTGAAATTTGCAAAAATGTCGCCAATTTTAAAAAAAACACACTGATAAGACTTTTGAATATTGGACATTCATAGAAATGGCCGGAAGAGTGTTTTCCAATAATGTTTTTTCGCTTTTCTCCTACAATTATCGGAAAAAGGAGCAAAGTCCTTTTTAAAATTTCAAAAGTCGAAATTTGGAAGAATGTCGCCTATTGTCAAAAAAACACACTTTTGAATATTGGACATTCATAGGAATGGCCGGAAGAGTGTTCTCCAATAATGTTTTTTCGCTTATCTCCTACAATTTTCGGAAAAAGGAGCAAAGTCCTTTTTAAAATTTAAAAAGTCCAAATTTGGAAGAATGTCGCCTATTGTCAAAAAAACACACTTTTGAATATTGGACATTCATAGGAATGGCCGGAATAGTGTTCCCCAATAATTTTTTTTCGCAAATTTTCTACCATTTTCGGAAAAAAGAGCAAAGTCCTTTTTAAAATTTCAAAAGTCGAAATTTGGAAGAATGTCGCCTATTTTCAAAAAAACACACTTTTGAATATTGGACATTCATAGGAATTGCAGGAATTGTGTTCCCCAATAATTTTTTTCGCAAATTTTCTACCATTTTCGGAAAAAGGAGCAAAGTCCTTTTTAAAATTTCAATAGTCGAAATTTGGAAGAATGTCGCCTATTGTCAAAAAAACACACTTTTGAATATTGGACATTCATAGGAATGGCCGGAATAGTGTTCCCCAATAATTTTTTTTCGCAAATTTTCTACTATTTTCGGAAAAAGGAGCAAAGTCCTTTTTAAAATTTCAAAAGTTGAAATTTGCAAAAATGTCGCCAATTTTAAAAAAAACACACTGATAAGACTTTTGAATATTGGACATTCATAGAAATGGCCGGAAAAGTGTTTTCCAATAATGTTTTTTCGCTTATCTCCTACAATTTTCGGAAAAAGGAGGAAAGTCCTTTTTAAAATTTCAAAAGTCGAAATTTGGAAGAATGTCGCCTACTGTCAAAAAACACACTTTTGAATATTGGACATTCATAGGAATGGCCGGAATAGTGTTGCCCAATAATTTTTTTTCGCAAATTTTCTACCATTTTCGGCAAAAGGAGCAAAGTCCTTTTTAAAATTTCAAAAGTTGAAATTTGCAAAAATGTCGCCAATTTAAAAAAAACACACTGATAAGACTTTTGAATATTGGACATTCATAGAAATGGCCGGAAGAGTGTTTTCCAATAATGTTTTTTCGCTTTTCTCCTACAATTTACGGAAAAAGGAGCAAAGTCCTTTTTAAAATTTCAAAAGTCGAAATTTGGAAGAATGTCGCCTATTGTCAAAAAAACACACTTTTGAATATTGGACATTCATAGGAATGGCCGGAATAGTGTTGCCCAATAATTTTTTTCGCAAATTTTCTACCATTTTCGGAAAAAGGAGCAAAGTCCTTTTTAAAATTTCAAAAGTTGAAATTTGCAAAAATGTCGCCAATTTAAAAAAAAACACACTGATAAGATTTTTGAATATTGGACATTCATAGAAATGGCCGGAAGAGTGTTTTCCAATAATTTTTTTTCGCAAATTTTCTACCATTTTCGGAAAAAGGCGCAAAGTCCTTTTTAAAATTTCAAAAGTCGAAATTTGGAAGAATGCCGCCTATTGTAAAAAAACACACTTTTGAATATTGGACATTCATAGGAATGGCCGGAATAGTGTTCCCCAATAATTTTTTTTCGCAAATTTTCTACCATTTTCGAAAAAGGAGCAAAGTCCTTTTTAAAATTTCAAAAGTTGAAATTTGCAAAAATGTCGCCAATTTTAAAAAAAAACATACTGATAAGTCTTTTGAATATTAGACATTCATTGAAATGGCCGGAAGAGTGTTCTCCAATAATGTTTTTTCTCTTATCTCCTACAATTTAAAATTTCAAAGATCCAAATTTGGAAGAATGTCGCCTATTGTCAAAAAAACACACTTTTGAATATTGGACATTCATAGGAATGGCCGGAATAGTGTTCCCCAATAACTTTTTTTTCGCAAATTTTCTACCATTTTCGGAAAAAGGAGCAAAGTCCTTTTTAAAATTTCAAAAGTTGAAATTTGCAAAATAGTCGCCAATTTAAAAAAAAAACACTGATAAGACTTTTGAATTTTGGACATTCATATAAATGGCCGGAAGAGTGTTTTCCACTAATGTTTTTTCGCTTATCTCCTACAATATTCGGAAAAAGGAGCAAAGTCCTTTTTAAAATTTCAAATATCGAAATTTGGAAGAATGTCGCCTATTGTCAAAAAAACACACTTTTGAATATTGGACATTCATAGGAATGGCCGGAATAGTGTTCCCCAATAATTTTTTTTCGCAAATTTTCTACCATTTTCGGAAAAAGGAGCAAAGTCCTTTTTAAAATTTCAAAAGTCGAAATTTGGAAGAATGTCGCCTATTGTCAAAAAAACACACTTTTGAATATTGGACATTCATAGGAATGGCCGGAATAGTGTTCCCCAATAATTTTTTTTCGCAAATTTTCTACCATTTTCGGAAAAAGGCGCAAAGTCCTTTTTAAAATTTCAAAAGTCGAAATTTGGAAGAATGCCGCCTATTGTCAAAAAAACACACTTTTGAATATTGGACATTCATAGGAATGGCCGGAATAGTGTTCCCCAATAATTTTTTTTCGCAAATTTTCTACCATTTTCGGAAAAAGAAGCAAAGTCCTTTTTAAAATTTCAAAAGTTGAAATTTGCAAAAATGTCGCCAATTTTAAAAAAAACACACTGATAAGTCTTTTGAATATTAGACATTCATTGAAATGGCCGGAAGAGTGTTCTCCAATAATGTTTTTTCTCTTATCTCCTACAATTTAAAATTTCAAAAGTCCAAATTTGGAAGAATGTCGCCTATTGTCAAAAAAACACACTTTTGAATATTGGACATTCATAGGAATGGCCGGAATAGTGTTCCCCAATAATTTTTTTTCGCAAATTTTCTCCCATTTTCGGAAAAAGGAGCAAAGTCCTTTTTAAAATTTCAAAAGTCGAAATTTGGAAGAATGTCGCCTATTGACAAAAAAACACATATTTGAATATTGGACATTCATAGGAATGGCCGGAAGAGTGTTCTCCAATAATGTTTTTTCGCTTATCTCCTACAATTTTCGGAAAAAGGAGCAAAGTCCTTTTTAAAATTTAAAAAGTCGAAATTTGGAAGAATGTCGCCTATTGTCAAAAAAACACACTTTTGAATATTGGACATTCATAGGAATGGTCGGAATAGTGTTCCCCAATAATTTTTTTTCGCAAATTTTTTTACCATTTTCGGAAAAAGGAGCAAAGTCCTTTTTAAAATTTCAAAAGTCGAAATTTGAAGAATGTCGCCTATTTTCAAAAAAACACACTGATAAGACTTTTGAATATTGGACATTCATAGAAATGGCCGGAAGAGTGTTTTCCAATAATGTTTTTTCGCTTATCTCCTACAATATTCGGAAAAAGGAGCAAAGTCCTTTTTAAAATTTCAAATATCGAAATTTGGAAGAATGTCGCCTATTGTCAAAAAAACACACTTTTGAATATTGGACATTCATAGGAATGGCCGGAATAGTGTTCCCCAATAACTTTTTTTCGCAAATTTTCTACCATTTTCGGAAAAAGGAGCAAAGTCCTTTTTAAAATTTCAAAAGTCCAAATTTGGAAGAATGTCGCCTATTGTCAAAAAAACACACTTTTGAATATTGGACATTCATAGGAATGGCCGGAATAGTGTTCCCCAATAACTTTTTTTCGCAAATTTTCTACCATTTTCGGAAAAAGGAGCAAAGTCCTTTTTAAAATTTAAAAAGTCGAAATTTGGAAGAATGTCGCCTATTTTCAAAAAAACACACTTTTGAATATTGGACATTCATAGGAATGGCAGAGATTGTGTTCCCCAATATTTTTTTTCGCAAATTTTCTATCATTTTCGGAAAAAGGAGCAAAGTCCTTTTTAAAATTTCAAAAGTCGAAATTTGGAAGAATGTCGCCTATTGTCAAAAAAACACACTTTTGAATATTGGACATTCATAGGAATGGCCGGAATAGTGTTCCCCAATAACTTTTTTTTCGCAAATTTTCTACCATTTTCGGAAAAAGGAGCAAAGTCCTTTTTAAAATTTCAAAAGTTGAAATTTGCAAAATAGTCGCCAATTTAAAAAAAACACACTGATAAGACTTTTGAATTTTGGACATTCATATAAATGGCCGGAAGAGTGTTTTCCACTAATGTTTTTTCGCTTATCTCCTACAATATTCGGAAAAAGGAGCAAAGTCCTTTTTAAAATTTCAAATATCGAAATTTGGAAGAATGTCGCCTATTGTCAAAAAAACACACTTTTGAATATTGGACATTCATAGGAATGGCCGGAATAGTGTTCCCCAATAATTTTTTTTCGCAAATTTTCTACCATTTTCGGAAAAAGGAGCAAAGTCCTTTTTAAAATTTCAAAAGTCGAAATTTGGAAGAATGTCGCCTATTGTCAAAAAAACACACTTTTGAATATTGGACATTCATAGGAATGGCCGGAATAGTGTTCCCCAATAATTTTTTTTCGCAAATTTTCTACCATTTTCGGAAAAAGGCGCAAAGTCCTTTTTAAAATTTCAAAAGTCGAAATTTGGAAGAATGCCGCCTATTGTCAAAAAAACACACTTTTGAATATTGGACATTCATAGGAATGGCCGGAATAGTGTTCCCCAATAATTTTTTTTCGCAAATTTTCTACCATTTTCGGAAAAAGAAGCAAAGTCCTTTTTAAAATTTCAAAAGTTGAAATTTGCAAAAATGTCGCCAATTTTAAAAAAAACACACTGATAAGTCTTTTGAATATTAGACATTCATTGAAATGGCCGGAAGAGTGTTCTCCAATAATGTTTTTTCTCTTATCTCCTACAATTTAAAATTTCAAAAGTCCAAATTTGGAAGAATGTCGCCTATTGTCAAAAAAACACACTTTTGAATATTGGACATTCATAGGAATGGCCGGAATAGTGTTCCCCAATAATTTTTTTTCGCAAATTTTCTACCATTTTCGGAAAAAGGAGCAAAGTCCTTTTTAAAATTTCAAAAGTCGAAATTTGGAAGAATGTCGCCTATTGACAAAAAAACACATATTTGAATATTGGACATTCATAGGAATGGCCGGAAGAGTGTTCTCCAATAATGTTTTTTCGCTTATCTCCTACAATTTTCGGAAAAAGGAGCAAAGTCCTTTTTAAAATTTAAAAAGTCGAAATTTGGAAGAATGTCGCCTATTGTCAAAAAAACACACTTTTGAATATTGGACATTCATAGGAATGGTCGGAATAGTGTTCCCCAATAATTTTTTTTCGCAAATTTTTTTACCATTTTCGGAAAAAGGAGCAAAGTCCTTTTTAAAATTTCAAAAGTCGAAATTTGAAGAATGTCGCCTATTTTCAAAAAAACACACTGATAAGACTTTTGAATATTGGACATTCATAGAAATGGCCGGAAGAGTGTTTTCCAATAATGTTTTTTCGCTTATCTCCTACAATATTCGGAAAAAGGAGCAAAGTCCTTTTTAAAATTTCAAATATCGAAATTTGGAAGAATGTCGCCTATTGTCAAAAAAACACACTTTTGAATATTGGACATTCATAGGAATGGCCGGAATAGTGTTCCCCAATAATTTTTTTTCGCAAATTTTCTACCATTTTCGGAAAAAGGAGCAAAGTCCTTTTTAAAATTTCAAAAGTCCAAATTTGGAAGAATGTCGCCTATTGTCAAAAAAACACACTTTTGAATATTGGACATTCATAGGAATGGCCGGAATAGTGTTCCCCAATAACTTTTTTTCGCAAATTTTCTACCATTTTCGGAAAAAGGAGCAAAGTCCTTTTTAAAATTTAAAAAGTCGAAATTTGGAAGAATGTCGCCTATTTTCAAAAAAACACACTTTTGAATATTGGACATTCATAGGAATGGCAGAGATTGTGTTCCCCAATATTTTTTTTCGCAAATTTTCTATCATTTTCGGAAAAAGGAGCAAAGTCCTTTTTAAAATTTCAAAAGTCGAAATTTGGAAGAATGTCGCCTATTGTCAAAAAAACACACTTTTGAATATTGGACATTCATAGGAATGGCCGGAATAGTGTTCCCCAATAATTTTTTTTCGCAAATTTTCTACCATTTTCGGAAAAAGGAGCAAAGTCCTTTTTAAAATTTCAAAAGTCGAAATTTGGAAGAATGTCGCCTATTGACAAAAAAACACATATTTGAATATTGGACATTCATAGGAATGGCCGGAAGAGTGTTCTCCAATAATGTTTTTTCGCTTATCTCCTACAATTTTCGGAAAAAGGAGCAAAGTCCTTTTTAAAATTTCAAAAGTCGAAATTTGGAAGAATGTCGCCTATTGTCAAAAAAACACACTTTTGAATATTGGACATTCATAGGAATGGCCGGAATAGTGTTCCCCAATAATTTTTTTTCGCAAATTTTCTACCATTTTCGGAAAAAGGAGCAAAGTCCTTTTTAAAATTTCAAAAGTTGAAATTTGCAAAAATGTCGCCAATTAAAAAAAAAACACACTGATAAGACTTTTGAATATTAGACATTCATAGAAATGGCCGGAAGAGTGTTCTCCAATAATGTTTTTTCGCTTATCTCCTACAATTTAAAATTTCAAAAGTCCAAATTTGGAAGAATGTCGCCTATTGTCAAAAAAACACACTTTTGAATATTGGACATTCATAGGAATGGCCGAAATAGTGTCCCCAATAATTTTTTTTCGAAAATTTTCTACCATTTTGGGAAAGAGGAGCAAAGTCCTTTTTAAAATTTCAAAAGTCGAAATTTGGAAGAATGTCGCCTATTGTCAAAAAAACACACTTTTGAATATTGGACATTCATAGGAATGGCCGGAATAGTGTTCCGCAATAATTGTTTTTCGCAAATTTTTTACCATTTTCGGAAAAAGGAGCAAAGTCCTTTTTAAAATTTCAAAAGCCGAAATTTGGAAGAATGTCGCCTATTGTCAAAAAAACACACTTTTGAATATTGGACATTCATAGGAATGGTCGGAATAGTGTTCCGCAATAATTGTTTTTCGCAAATTTTTTACCATTTTCGGAAAAAGGAGCAAAGTCCTTTTTAAAATTTCAAAAGTCCAAATTTGGAAGAATGTCGCCTATTGTCAAAAAAAAACACACTTTTGAATATTGGACATTCATAGGAATGGCCGGAATAGTTTTCCCCAATAATTTTTTTTCGCAAATTTTCTACCATTTTCGGAAAAAGGAGTGAAGTCCTTTTTAAAATTTCAAAAGTTGAAATTTGGAAAAATGTCGCCAATTTAAAAAAAAACACACTGATAAGACTTTTGAATATTAGACATTCATAGAAATGGCCGGAAGAGTGTTCTCCAATAATGTTTTTTCGCTTATCTCCTCCAATTAAAAATTTAAAAAGTCGAAATTTGGAAGAATGTCGCCTATTGTCAAAAAAACACACTTTTGAATATTGGACATTAATAGGAATGGCCGGAATAGTGTTCTCCAATAATTTGTATTCGCAAATTTTCTACCATTTTCGGAAAAAGGAGCAAAGTCCTTTCTAAAATTTCAAAAGTTGAAATTTGGAAGAATGTCGCCTATTTTCAAAAAAACACACTTTTGAATATTGGACATTCATAGGAATGGCAGGAATTGTGTTCCCCAATAATTTTTTTTCGCAAATTTTTTACCATTTTAGGAAAAAGGAGCAAAGTCCTTTCTAAAATTTCAAAAGTTGAAATTTGGAAAAATGTCGCCAATTTTAAAAAAAAAACACACTGTTAAGACTTTTGAATATTAGACATTCATAGAAATGGCCTGAAGAGTGTTCTCCAATAATGTTTTTCGCTTATCTCCTACAATTTAAAATTTCAAAAGTCCAAATTTGGAAGAATGTCGCCTATTGTCAAAAAAACACACTTTTGAATATTGGACATTCATAGGAATGGCCGGAATAGTGTTCCCCAATAATTTTTTTTCGCAAATTTTCTAACATTTTCGGAAAAAGGAGCAAAGTCCTTTTTAAAATTTCAAAAGTCGAAATTTGGAAGAATGTCGCCTATTGTCAAAAAAACACACTTTTGAATATTGGACATTCATAGGAATGGCCGGAAGAGTGTTCTCCAACAATGTTTTTTCGCTTATCTCCTACAATTTTCGGAAAAAGCAGCAAAGTCCTTTTTAAAATTTATAAAGTCGAAATTTGGAATATTGTAAAAAAAAAACACTTTTGAATATTGGACATTCATAGGAATGGCCGGAATAGTGTTCTCCAATAATTTTTTTTTTTGCAAATTTTCTACCATTTTCGGAAAAAGGAGCAAAGTCCTTTTTAAAATTTCAAAAGTCGAAATTTGGAAGAATGTCGCCTATTGTCAAAAAAACACACTTTTGAATATAGGACATTCATAGGAATGGCCGGAAGAGTGTTCTCCAATAATTTTTTTTCGCTTATCTCCTACAATTTTCGGAAAAAGGAGCAAAGTCCTTTTTAAAATTTAAAAAGTCGAAATTTGGAATATTGTCAAAAAAAACACACTTTTGAATATTGGACATTCATAGGAATGGCCGGAATAGTGTTCTCCAATAATTTTTTTTCGCAAATTTTCTACCATTTTCGGAATAAGGAGCAAAGTCCTTTTTAAAATTTCAAAAGTCTAAATTTGGAAGAATGTCGCCTATTTTCAAAAAAACACACTTTTGAATATTGGACATTCATAGGAATGGCAGGAATTGTGTTCCCCAATAATTTTTTTCGCAAATTTTCTACCATTTTCGGAAAAAGGAGTAAAGTCCTTTCTAAAATTTCAAAAGTTGAAATTTGGAAAAATGTCGCCAATTTAAAAAAAAAAACACACTGTTAAGACTTTTGAATATTAGACATTCATAGAAATGGCCGGAAGAGTGTTCTCCAATAATGTTTTTTCGCTTATCTCCTACAACTTTCGGAAAAAGGAGCAAAGTCCTTTTTAAAATTTCAAAAGTCGAAATTTGGAAGAATGTCGCCTATTGTCAAAAAACACACTTTTGAATATTAAACATTCAAGGAATGGCCGGAATAGTGTTCTCCAATAATTTTTTTTCGCAAATTTTCTACCATTTTCGGAAAAAGGAGCAAAGTCCTTTTTAAAATTTCAAAAGTCGAAATTTGGAAGAATGTCGCCTATTTTCAAAAAGACACACTTTTGAATATTGGACATTCATAGGAATGGCAGGAATTGTGTTCCCCAATAATTTTTTTCGCAAATTTTCTACCATTTTCGGAAAAAGGAGCAAAGTCCTTTCTAAAATTTCAAAAGTTGAAATTTGGAAAAATGGCGCCAATTTAAAAAAAAAACACACTGATAAGATTTTTGAATATTAGACATTCATAGAAATGGCCGGAAGAGTGTTCTCCAATAATGTTTTTTCGCTTATCTCCTCCAAATAAAAATTTAAAAAGTCGAAATTTGGAAAAATGTCGCCTATTGTCAAAAAAACACACTTTTGAATATTGGACATTAATAGGAATGGCCGGAATAGTGTTCTCCAATAATTTGTATTCGCAAATTTTCTACCATTTTCGAAAAAAGGAGCAAAGTCCTTTTTAAAATTTCAAAAGTCGAAATTTGGAAGAATGTCGCCTATTTTCAAAAAAAACACACTTTTGAATATTGGACATTCATAGGAATGGCAGGAATTGTGTTCCCCAATAATTTTTTTCGCAAATTTTCTACCATTTTCGGAAAAAGGAGCAAAGTCCTTTTTAAAATTTAAAAAGTCGAAATTTGGAAGAATGTCGCCTATTTTAAAAAAAACACACTTTTGAATATTGGACATTCATAGGAATGGCAGGAATTGTGTTCCCCAATAATTTTTTTCGCAAATTTTCTACCATTTTAGGAAAAAGGAGCAAAGTCCTTTCTAAAATTTCAAAAGTTGAAATTTGGAAAAATGTCGCCAATTTTAAAAAAAACACACTGTTAAGACTTTTGAGTATTAGACATTCATAGAAATGGCCGGAAGAGTGTTCTCCAATAATGTTTTTTCGCTTATCTCCTACAACTTTCGGAAAAAGGAGCAAAGTCCTTTTTACAATTTCAAAAGTCCAAATTTGGAAGAATGTCGCCTATTGTCAAAAAAACACACTTTTGAATATTGGACATTCATAGGAATGGCCGGAAGAGTGTTCTCCAATAATTTTTTTTCGCTTATCTCCTACAATTTTCGGAAAAAGGAGCAAAGTCCTTTTTAAAATTTCAAAAGTAGAAATTTGAAAGAATGTCGCCTATTTTCAAAAAAACACACTTTTGAATATTGGACATTCATAGGAATGGCCGGAATTGTGTTCCCCAATAATTTTTTTTCGCAAATTTTCTACCATTTTCGGAAAAAGGAGCAAAGTCCTTTTTAAAATTTCAAAAGTCGAAATTTGGAAGAATGTCGCCTATTGTCAAAAAAACACACTTTTGAATATTGGATATTCATAGGAATGGCCGGAAGAGTGTTCCCCAATAATTTTTTTTCGCAAATTTTCTACCATTTTCGGAAAAAGGAGCAAAGTCCTTTTTAAAATTTCAAAAGTCGAAATTTGGAAGAATGTCGCCTATTGTCAAAAAAAACACACTTTTGAATATTGGATATTCATAGGAATGGCCGGAATAGTGTTCCCCAATAATTTTTTTTCGCAAATTTTCTACCATTTTCGGAAAAAGGAGTCCTTTTTAAAATTTAAAAAGTCGAAATTTGGAAGCATGTCGCCTATTGTCAAAAAAACACACTTTTGAATATTGGACATTCATAGGAATGGCCGGAATAGTGTTCCCCAATAATTTTTTTTCGCAAATTTTCTACCATTTTCGGAAAAAGGAGCAAAGTCCTTTTTAAAATTTCAAAAGTCGAAATTTGGAAGAATGTCGCCTATTGTCAAAAAAACACACTTTTGAATATTGGACATTCATAGGAATGGCAGGAAGAGTGTTCTCCAAATTTGGAAGAATGTCGCCTATTGTCAAAAAAACACACTTTTGAATATTGGACATTCATAGGAATGGCCGGAATAGTGTTCCCCAATAACTTTTTTTCGCAAATTTTCTACCATTTTCGGAAAAAGGAGCAAAGTCCTTTTTAAAATTTAAAAAGTCGAAATTTGGAAGAATGTCGCCTATTTTCAAAAAAACACACTTTTGAATATTGGACATTCATAGGAATGGCAGAGATTGTGTTCCCCAATATTTTTTTTTCGCAAATTTTCTATCATTTTCGGAAAAAGGAGCAAAGTCCTTTTTAAAATTTCAAAAGTCGAAATTTGGAAGAATGTCGCCTATTGTCAAAAAAACACACTTTTGAATATTGGACATTCATAGGAATGGCCGGAATAGTGTTCCCCAATAACTTTTTTTTCGCAAATTTTCTACCATTTTCGGAAAAAGGAGCAAAGTCCTTTTTAAAATTTCAAAAGTTGAAATTTGCAAAATAGTCGCCAATTTAAAAAAAACACACTGATAAGACTTTTGAATTTTGGACATTCATATAAATGGCCGGAAGAGTGTTTTCCACTAATGTTTTTTCGCTTATCTCCTACAATATTCGGAAAAAGGAGCAAAGTCCTTTTTAAAATTTCAAATATCGAAATTTGGAAGAATGTCGCCTATTGTCAAAAAAACACACTTTTGAATATTGGACATTCATAGGAATGGCCGGAATAGTGTTCCCCAATAATTTTTTTTCGCAAATTTTCTACCATTTTCGGAAAAAGGAGCAAAGTCCTTTTTAAAATTTCAAAAGTCGAAATTTGGAAGAATGTCGCCTATTGTCAAAAAAACACACTTTTGAATATTGGACATTCATAGGAATGGCCGGAATAGTGTTCCCCAATAATTTTTTTTCGCAAATTTTCTACCATTTTCGGAAAAAGGCGCAAAGTCCTTTTTAAAATTTCAAAAGTCGAAATTTGGAAGAATGCCGCCTATTGTCAAAAAAACACACTTTTGAATATTGGACATTCATAGGAATGGCCGGAATAGTGTTCCCCAATAATTTTTTTTCGCAAATTTTCTACCATTTTCGGAAAAAGAAGCAAAGTCCTTTTTAAAATTTCAAAAGTTGAAATTTGCAAAAATGTCGCCAATTTTAAAAAAAACACACTGATAAGTCTTTTGAATATTAGACATTCATTGAAATGGCCGGAAGAGTGTTCTCCAATAATGTTTTTTCTCTTATCTCCTACAATTTAAAATTTCAAAAGTCCAAATTTGGAAGAATGTCGCCTATTGTCAAAAAAACACACTTTTGAATATTGGACATTCATAGGAATGGCCGGAATAGTGTTCGCCAATAATTTTTTTTCGCAAATTTTCTACCATTTTCGGAAAAAGGAGCAAAGTCCTTTTTAAAATTTCAAAAGTCGAAATTTGGAAGAATGTCGCCTATTGACAAAAAAACACATATTTGAATATTGGACATTCATAGGAATGGCCGGAAGAGTGTTCTCCAATAATGTTTTTTCGCTTATCTCCTACAATTTTCGGAAAAAGGAGCAAAGTCCTTTTTAAAATTTAAAAAGTCGAAATTTGGAAGAATGTCGCCTATTGTCAAAAAAACACACTTTTGAATATTGGACATTCATAGGAATGGTCGGAATAGTGTTCCCCAATAATTTTTTTTCGCAAATTTTTTTACCATTTTCGGAAAAAGGAGCAAAGTCCTTTTTAAAATTTCAAAAGTCGAAATTTGAAGAATGTCGCCTATTTTCAAAAAAACACACTGATAAGACTTTTGAATATTGGACATTCATAGAAATGGCCGGAAGAGTGTTTTCCAATAATGTTTTTTCGCTTATCTCCTACAATATTCGGAAAAAGGAGCAAAGTCCTTTTTAAAATTTCAAATATCGAAATTTGGAAGAATGTCGCCTATTGTCAAAAAAACACACTTTTGAATATTGGACATTCATAGGAATGGCCGGAATAGTGTTCCCCAATAATTTTTTTTCGCAAATTTTCTACCATTTTCGGAAAAAGGAGCAAAGTCCTTTTTAAAATTTCAAAAGTCCAAATTTGGAAGAATGTCGCCTATTGTCAAAAAAACACACTTTTGAATATTGGACATTCATAGGAATGGCCGGAATAGTGTTCCCCAATAACTTTTTTTCGCAAATTTTCTACCATTTTCGGAAAAAGGAGCAAAGTCCTTTTTAAAATTTAAAAAGTCGAAATTTGGAAGAATGTCGCCTATTTTCAAAAAAACACACTTTTGAATATTGGACATTCATAGGAATGGCAGAGATTGTGTTCCCCAATATTTTTTTTCGCAAATTTTCTATCATTTTCGGAAAAAGGAGCAAAGTCCTTTTTAAAATTTCAAAAGTCGAAATTTGGAAGAATGTCGCCTATTGTCAAAAAAACACACTTTTGAATATTGGACATTCATAGGAATGGCCGGAATAGTGTTCCCCAATAATTTTTTTTCGCAAATTTTCTACCATTTTCGGAAAAAGGAGCAAAGTCCTTTTTAAAATTTCAAAAGTCGAAATTTGGAAGAATGTCGCCTATTGACAAAAAAACACATATTTGAATATTGGACATTCATAGGAATGGCCGGAAGAGTGTTCTCCAATAATGTTTTTTCGCTTATCTCCTACAATTTTCGGAAAAAGGAGCAAAGTCCTTTTTAAAATTTCAAAAGTCGAAATTTGGAAGAATGTCGCCTATTGTCAAAAAAACACACTTTTGAATATTGGACATTCATAGGAATGGCCGGAATAGTGTTCCCCAATAATTTTTTTTCGCAAATTTTCTACCATTTTCGAAAAAAGGAGCAGTCCTTTTTAAAATTTCATAAGTCGAAATTTGGAAGAATGTCGCATATTGTCATAAAACACACTTTTGAATATTGGACATTCATAGGAATGGCCGGAATAGTGTTCCCCAATAATTTTTTTTCGCAAATTTTCTACCATTTTCGGAAAAAGGAGCAAAGTCCTTTTTAAAATTTCAAAAGTCGAAATTTGGAAGAATGTCGCATATTGTCAAAAAACACACTTTTGAATATTGGACATTCATAGGAATGGCCGGAATAGTGTTCCCCAATAATTTTTTTTCGCAAATTTTCTACCATTTTCGGAAAAAGGAGCAAAGTCCTTTTTAAAATTTCAAAAGTCGAAATTTGGAAGAATGTCGCCTATTGTCAAAAAAACACACTTTTGAATATTGGACATTCATAGGAATGGCCGGAATAGTGTTCCCCAATAATTTTTTTTCGCAAATTTTCTACCATTTTCGGAAAAAGGAGCAAAGTCCTTTTTAAAATTTCAAAAGTTGAAATTTGCAAAAATGTCGCCAATTAAAAAAAAAACACACTGATAAGACTTTTGAATATTAGACATTCATAGAAATGGCCGGAAGAGTGTTCTCCAATAATGTTTTTTCGCTTATCTCCTACAATTTAAAATTTCAAAAGTCCAAATTTGGAAGAATGTCGCCTATTGTCAAAAAAACACACTTTTGAATATTGGACATTCATAGGAATGGCCGAAATAGTGTCCCCAATAATTTTTTTTCGAAAATTTTCTACCATTTTGGGAAAGAGGAGCAAAGTCCTTTTTAAAATTTCAAAAGTCGAAATTTGGAAGAATGTCGCCTATTGTCAAAAAAACACACTTTTGAATATTGGACATTCATAGGAATGGCCGGAATAGTGTTCCGCAATAATTGTTTTTCGCAAATTTTTTACCATTTTCGGAAAAAGGAGCAAAGTCCTTTTTAAAATTTCAAAAGCCGAAATTTGGAAGAATGTCGCCTATTGTCAAAAAAACACACTTTTGAATATTGGACATTCATAGGAATGGTCGGAATAGTGTTCCGCAATAATTGTTTTTCGCAAATTTTTTACCATTTTCGGAAAAAGGAGCAAAGTCCTTTTTAAAATTTCAAAAGTCCAAATTTGGAAGAATGTCGCCTATTGTCAAAAAAAAACACACTTTTGAATATTGGACATTCATAGGAATGGCCGGAATAGTTTTCCCCAATAATTTTTTTTCGCAAATTTTCTACCATTTTCGGAAAAAGGAGTGAAGTCCTTTTTAAAATTTCAAAAGTTGAAATTTGGAAAAATGTCGCCAATTTAAAAAAAAACACACTGATAAGACTTTTGAATATTAGACATTCATAGAAATGGCCGGAAGAGTGTTCTCCAATAATGTTTTTTCGCTTATCTCCTCCAATTAAAAATTTAAAAAGTCGAAATTTGGAAGAATGTCGCCTATTGTCAAAAAAACACACTTTTGAATATTGGACATTAATAGGAATGGCCGGAATAGTGTTCTCCAATAATTTGTATTCGCAAATTTTCTACCATTTTCGGAAAAAGGAGCAAAGTCCTTTCTAAAATTTCAAAAGTTGAAATTTGGAAGAATGTCGCCTATTTTCAAAAAAACACACTTTTGAATATTGGACATTCATAGGAATGGCAGGAATTGTGTTCCCCAATAATTTTTTTTCGCAAATTTTCTACCATTTTAGGAAAAAGGAGCAAAGTCCTTTCTAAAATTTCAAAAGTTGAAATTTGGAAAAATGTCGCCAATTTAAAAAAAAAAACACACTGTTAAGACTTTTGAATATTAGACATTCATAGAAATGGCCTGAAGAGTGTTCTCCAATAATGTTTTTCGCTTATCTCCTACAATTTAAAATTTCAAAAGTCCAAATTTGGAAGAATGTCGCCTATTGTCAAAAAAACACACTTTTGAATATTGGACATTCATAGGAATGGCCGGAATAGTGTTCCCCAATAATTTTTTTTCGCAAATTTTCTACCATTTTCGGAAAAAGGAGCAAAGTCCTTTTTAAAATTTCAAAAGTCGAAATTTGGAAGAATGTCGCCTATTGTCAAAAAAACACACTTTTGAATATTGGACATTCATAGGAATGGCCGGAAGAGTGTTCTCCAATAATGTTTTTTCGCTTATCTCCTACAATTTTCGGAAAAAGCAGCAAAGTCCTTTTTAAAATTTATAAAGTCGAAATTTGGAATATTGTAAAAAAAAAACACTTTTGAATATTGGACATTCATAGGAATGGCCGAAATAGTGTCCCCAATAATTTTTTTTCGAAAATTTTCTACCATTTTGGGAAAGAGGAGCAAAGTCCTTTTTAAAATTTCAAAAGTCGAAATTTGGAAGAATGTCGCCTATTGTCAAAAAAACACACTTTTGAATATTGGACATTCATAGGAATGGCCGGAATAGTGTCCCCAATAATTTTTTTTCGAAAATTTTCTACCATTTTGGGAAAGAGGAGCAAAGTCCTTTTTAAAATTTCAAAAGTCGAAATTTGGAAGAATGTCGCCTATTGTCAAAAAAACACACTTTTGAATATTGGACATTCATAGGAATGGCCGGAATAGTGTTCCGCAATAATTGTTTTTCGCAAATTTTCTACCATTTTCGGAAAAAGGAGCAAAGTCCTTTTTAAAATTTCAAAAGTCGAAATTTGGAAGAATGTCGCCTATTGACAAAAAAACACATATTTGAATATTGGACATTCATAGGAATGGCCGGAATAGTGTTCCCCAATAATTTTTTTTCGCAAATTTTCTACCATTTTCGGAAAAAGAAGCAAAGTCCTTTTTAAAATTTCAAAAGTTGAAATTTGCAAAAATGTCGCCAATTTTAAAAAAAACACACTGATAAGTCTTTTGAATATTAGACATTCATTGAAATGGCCGGAAGAGTGTTCTCCAATAATGTTTTTTCTCTTATCTCCTACAATTTAAAATTTCAAAAGTCCAAATTTGGAAGAATGTCGCCTATTGTCAAAAAAACACACTTTTGAATATTGGACATTCATAGGAATGGCCGGAATAGTGTTCCCCAATAATTTTTTTTCGCAAATTTTCTACTATTTCCGGAAAAAGGAGCAAAGTCCTTTTTAAAATTTCAAAAGTCGAAATTTGGAAGAATGTCGCCTATTGACAAAAAAACACATATTTGAATATTGGACATTCATAGGAATGGCCGGAAGAGTGTTCTCCAATAATGTTTTTTCGCTTATCTCCTACAATTTTCGGAAAAAGGAGCAAAGTCCTTTTTAAAATTTCAAAAGTCGAAATTTGGAAGAATGTCGCCTATTGACAAAAAAACACATATTTGAATATTGGACATTCATAGGAATGGCCGGAAGAGTGTTCTCCAATAATGTTTTTTCGCTTATCTCCTACAATTTTCGGAAAAAGGAGCAAAGTCCTTTTTAAAATTTCAAAAGTCGAAATTTGAAGAATGTCGCCTATTTTCAAAAAAACACACTGATAAGACTTTTGAATATTGGACATTCATAGAAATGGCCGGAAGAGTGTTTTCCAATAATGTTTTTTCGCTTATCTCCTACAATATTCGGAAAAAGGAGCAAAGTCCTTTTTAAAATTTCAAATATCGAAATTTGGAAGAATGTCGCCTATTGTCAAAAAAACACACTTTTGAATATTGGACATTCATAGGAATGGCCGGAATAGTGTTCCCCAATAATTTTTTTTCGCAAATTTTCTACCATTTTCGGAAAAAGGAGCAAAGTCCTTTTTAAAATTTCAAAAGTCCAAATTTGGAAGAATGTCGCCTATTGTCAAAAAAACACACTTTTGAATATTGGACATTCATAGGAATGGCCGGAATAGTGTTCCCCAATAACTTTTTTTCGCAAATTTTCTACCATTTTCGGAAAAAGGAGCAAAGTCCTTTTTAAAATTTAAAAAGTCGAAATTTGGAAGAATGTCGCCTATTTTCAAAAAAACACACTTTTGAATATTGGACATTCATAGGAATGGCAGAGATTGTGTTCCCCAATATTTTTTTTCGCAAATTTTCTATCATTTTCGGAAAAAGGAGCAAAGTCCTTTTTAAAATTTCAAAAGTCGAAATTTGGAAGAATGTCGCCTATTGTCAAAAAAACACACTTTTGAATATTGGACATTCATAGGAATGGCCGGAATAGTGTTCCCCAATAATTTTTTTTCGCAAATTTTCTACCATTTTCGGAAAAAGGAGCAAAGTCCTTTTTAAAATTTCAAAAGTCGAAATTTGGAAGAATGTCGCCTATTGACAAAAAAACACATATTTGAATATTGGACATTCATAGGAATGGCCGGAAGAGTGTTCTCCAATAATGTTTTTTCGCTTATCTCCTACAATTTTCGGAAAAAGGAGCAAAGTCCTTTTTAAAATTTCAAAAGTCGAAATTTGGAAGAATGTCGCCTATTGTCAAAAAAACACACTTTTGAATATTGGACATTCATAGGAATGGCCGGAATAGTGTTCCCCAATAATTTTTTTTCGCAAATTTTCTACCATTTTCGGAAAAAGGAGCAAAGTCCTTTTTAAAATTTCAAAAGTTGAAATTTGCAAAAATGTCGCCAATTAAAAAAAAAACACACTGATAAGACTTTTGAATATTAGACATTCATAGAAATGGCCGGAAGAGTGTTCTCCAATAATGTTTTTTCGCTTATCTCCTACAATTTAAAATTTCAAAAGTCCAAATTTGGAAGAATGTCGCCTATTGTCAAAAAAACACACTTTTGAATATTGGACATTCATAGGAATGGCCGAAATAGTGTCCCCAATAATTTTTTTTCGAAAATTTTCTACCATTTTGGGAAAGAGGAGCAAAGTCCTTTTTAAAATTTCAAAAGTCGAAATTTGGAAGAATGTCGCCTATTGTCAAAAAAACACACTTTTGAATATTGGACATTCATAGGAATGGCCGGAATAGTGTTCCGCAATAATTGTTTTTCGCAAATTTTTTACCATTTTCGGAAAAAGGAGCAAAGTCCTTTTTAAAATTTCAAAAGCCGAAATTTGGAAGAATGTCGCCTATTGTCAAAAAAACACACTTTTGAATATTGGACATTCATAGGAATGGTCGGAATAGTGTTCCGCAATAATTGTTTTTCGCAAATTTTTTACCATTTTCGGAAAAAGGAGCAAAGTCCTTTTTAAAATTTCAAAAGTCCAAATTTGGAAGAATGTCGCCTATTGTCAAAAAAAAACACACTTTTGAATATTGGACATTCATAGGAATGGCCGGAATAGTTTTCCCCAATAATTTTTTTTCGCAAATTTTCTACCATTTTCGGAAAAAGGAGTGAAGTCCTTTTTAAAATTTCAAAAGTTGAAATTTGGAAAAATGTCGCCAATTTAAAAAAAAACACACTGATAAGACTTTTGAATATTAGACATTCATAGAAATGGCCGGAAGAGTGTTCTCCAATAATGTTTTTTCGCTTATCTCCTCCAATTAAAAATTTAAAAAGTCGAAATTTGGAAGAATGTCGCCTATTGTCAAAAAAACACACTTTTGAATATTGGACATTAATAGGAATGGCCGGAATAGTGTTCTCCAATAATTTGTATTCGCAAATTTTCTACCATTTTCGGAAAAAGGAGCAAAGTCCTTTCTAAAATTTCAAAAGTTGAAATTTGGAAGAATGTCGCCTATTTTCAAAAAAACACACTTTTGAATATTGGACATTCATAGGAATGGCAGGAATTGTGTTCCCCAATAATTTTTTTTCGCAAATTTTCTACCATTTTAGGAAAAAGGAGCAAAGTCCTTTCTAAAATTTCAAAAGTTGAAATTTGGAAAAATGTCGCCAATTTAAAAAAAAAAACACACTGTTAAGACTTTTGAATATTAGACATTCATAGAAATGGCCTGAAGAGTGTTCTCCAATAATGTTTTTCGCTTATCTCCTACAATTTAAAATTTCAAAAGTCCAAATTTGGAAGAATGTCGCCTATTGTCAAAAAAACACACTTTTGAATATTGGACATTCATAGGAATGGCCGGAATAGTGTTCCCCAATAATTTTTTTTCGCAAATTTTCTACCATTTTCGGAAAAAGGAGCAAAGTCCTTTTTAAAATTTCAAAAGTCGAAATTTGGAAGAATGTCGCCTATTGTCAAAAAAACACACTTTTGAATATTGGACATTCATAGGAATGGCCGGAAGAGTGTTCTCCAATAATGTTTTTTCGCTTATCTCCTACAATTTTCGGAAAAAGCAGCAAAGTCCTTTTTAAAATTTATAAAGTCGAAATTTGGAATATTGTAAAAAAAAAACACTTTTGAATATTGGACATTCATAGGAATGGCCGGAATAGTGTTCTCCAATAATTTTTTTTTTTGCAAATTTTCTACCATTTTCGGAAAAAGGAGCAAAGTCCTTTTTAAAATTTCAAAAGTCGAAATTTGGAAGAATGTCGCCTATTGTCAAAAAAACACACTTTTGAATATAGGACATTCATAGGAATGGCCGGAAGAGTGTTCTCCAATAATTTTTTTTCGCTTATCTCCTACAATTTTCGGAAAAAGGAGCAAAGTCCTTTTTAAAATTTAAAAAGTCGAAATTTGGAATATTGTCAAAAAAAACACACTTTTGAATATTGGACATTCATAGGAATGGCCGGAATAGTGTTCTCCAATAATTTTTTTTCGCAAATTTTCTACCATTTTCGGAATAAGGAGCAAAGTCCTTTTTAAAATTTCAAAAGTCTAAATTTGGAAGAATGTCGCCTATTTTCAAAAAAACACACTTTTGAATATTGGACATTCATAGGAATGGCAGGAATTGTGTTCCCCAATAATTTTTTTCGCAAATTTTCTACCATTTTCGGAAAAAGGAGTAAAGTCCTTTCTAAAATTTCAAAAGTTGAAATTTGGAAAAATGTCGCCAATTTAAAAAAAAAAACACACTGTTAAGACTTTTGAATATTAGACATTCATAGAAATGGCCGGAAGAGTGTTCTCCAATAATGTTTTTTCGCTTATCTCCTACAACTTTCGGAAAAAGGAGCAAAGTCCTTTTTAAAATTTCAAAAGTCGAAATTTGGAAGAATGTCGCCTATTGTCAAAAAACACACTTTTGAATATTAAACATTCAAGGAATGGCCGGAATAGTGTTCTCCAATAATTTTTTTTCGCAAATTTTCTACCATTTTCGGAAAAAGGAGCAAAGTCCTTTTTAAAATTTCAAAAGTCGAAATTTGGAAGAATGTCGTCTATTTTCAAAAAGACACACTTTTGAATATTGGACATTCATAGGAATGGCAGGAATTGTGTTCCCCAATAATTTTTTTCGCAAATTTTCTACCATTTTCGGAAAAAGGAGCAAAGTCCTTTCTAAA
Organism: Epicampocera succincta; assembly: GCA_932526305.1. Classification (NCBI taxonomy): domain Eukaryota; kingdom Metazoa; phylum Arthropoda; class Insecta; order Diptera; family Tachinidae; genus Epicampocera; species Epicampocera succincta. The sequence continues at coordinate 25,661,116 of OW052038.1, read as the reverse complement.
ATTTCAAAAGTTGAAATTTGGAAAAATGTCGCCAATTTAAAAAAAAAACACACTGATAAGATTTTTGAATATTAGACATTCATAGAAATGGCCGGAAGAGTGTTCTCCAATAATGTTTTTTCGCTTATCTCCTCCAAATAAAAATTTAAAAAGTCGAAATTTGGAAAAATGTCGCCTATTGTCAAAAAAACACACTTTTGAATATTGGACATTAATAGGAATGGCCGGAATAGTGTTCTCCAATAATTTGTATTCGCAAATTTTCTACCATTTTCGAAAAAAGGAGCAAAGTCCTTTTTAAAATTTCAAAAGTCGAAATTTGGAAGAATGTCGCCTATTTTCAAAAAAAACACACTTTTGAATATTGGACATTCATAGGAATGGCAGGAATTGTGTTCCCCAATAATTTTTTTCGCAAATTTTCTACCATTTTCGGAAAAAGGAGCAAAGTCCTTTTTAAAATTTAAAAAGTCGAAATTTGGAAGAATGTCGCCTATTTTAAAAAAAACACACTTTTGAATATTGGACATTCATAGGAATGGCAGGAATTGTGTTCCCCAATAATTTTTTTCGCAAATTTTCTACCATTTTAGGAAAAAGGAGCAAAGTCCTTTCTAAAATTTCAAAAGTTGAAATTTGGAAAAATGTCGCCAATTTTAAAAAAAACACACTGTTAAGACTTTTGAGTATTAGACATTCATAGAAATGGCCGGAAGAGTGTTCTCCAATAATGTTTTTTCGCTTATCTCCTACAACTTTCGGAAAAAGGAGCAAAGTCCTTTTTAAAATTTCAAAAGTCCAAATTTGGAAGAATGTCGCCTATTGTCAAAAAAACACACTTTTGAATATTGGACATTCATAGGAATGGCCGGAAGAGTGTTCTCCAATAATGTTTTTTCGCTTATCTCCTACAATTTTCGGAAAAAGGAGCAAAGTCCTTTTTAAAATTTCAAAAGTAGAAATTTGAAAGAATGTCGCCTATTTTCAAAAAAACACACTTTTGAATATTGGACATTCATAGGAATGGCCGGAATTGTGTTCCCCAATAATTTTTTTTCGCAAAATTTCTACCATTTTCGGAAAAAGGAGCAAAGTCCTTTTTAAAATTTCAAAAGTCGAAATTTGGAAGAATGTCGCCTATTGTCAAAAAAACACACTTTTGAATATTGGATATTCATAGGAATGGCCGGAAGAGTGTTCCCCAATAATTTTTTTTCGCAAATTTTCTACCATTTTCGGAAAAAGGAGCAAAGTCCTTTTTAAAATTTCAAAAGTCGAAATTTGGAAGAATGTCGCCTATTGTCAAAAAAAACACACTTTTGAATATTGGACATTCATAGGAATGGCCGGAATAGTGTTCCCCAATAATTTTTTTTCGCAAATTTTCTACCATTTTCGGAAAAAGGAGTCCTTTTTAAAATTTAAAAAGTCGAAATTTGGAAGCATGTCGCCTATTGTCAAAAAAACACACTTTTGAATATTGGACATTCATAGGAATGGCCGGAATAGTGTTCCCCAATAATTTTTTTTCGCAAATTTTCTACCATTTTCGGAAAAAGGAGCAAAGTCCTTTTTAAAATTTCAAAAGTCGAAATTTGGAAGAATGTCGCCTATTGTCAAAAAAACACACTTTTGAATATTGGACATTCATAGGAATGGCAGGAATTGTGTTCCCCAATAATTTTTTTCGCAAATTTTCTACCATTTTCGGAAAAAGGAGCAAAGTCCTTTCTTAAATTTCAAAAGTTGAAATTTGGAAAAATGTCGCTAATTTTAAAAAAAACACACTGTTAAGACTTTTGAATATTAGACATTCATAAAAATGGCCGCAAGAGTGTTCTCCAATAATGTTTTTTCGCTTATCTCCTACAACTTTCGGAAAAAGGAGCAAAGTCCTTTTTAAAATTTCAAAAGTCTAAATTTGGAAGAATGTCGCCTATTGTCAAAAAAACACACTCTTGAATATTGGACATTCATAGGAATGGCCGGACTAGTGTTCCCCAATAATTTTTTTTCGCAAATTTTCTACCATTTTCGGAAAAAGGAGCAAAGTCCTTTTTAAAATTTCAAAAGTCGAAATTTGGAAGAATGTCGCCTATTGTCAAAAAAACACACTTTTGAATATTGGACATTCATAGGAATGGCCGGAATAGTGTTCCCCAATAATTTTTTTTCGCAAATTTTCTACCATTTTCGGAAAAAGGAGCAAAGTCCTTTTTAAAATTTCAAAAGTCGAAATTTGGAAGAATGTCGCCTATTGTCAAAAAAACACACTTTTGAATATTGAACATTCATAGGAATGGTCGGAATAGTGTTCCGCAATAATTGTTTTTCCCAAATTTTTTACCATTTTCGGAAAAAGGAGCAAAGTCCTTTTTAAAATTTCAAAAGTCCAAATTTGGAAGAATGTCGCCTATTGTCAAAAAAAAAAACACACTTTTGAATATTGGACATTCATAGGAATGGCCGGAATAGTTTTCCCCAATAATTTTTTTTCGCAAATTTTCTACCATTTTCGGAAAAAGGAGTGAAGTCCTTTTTAAAATTTCAAAAGTTGAAATTTGCAAAAATGTCGCCAATTTAAAAAAAAAACACACTGATAAGACTTTTGAATATTAGACATTCATAGAAATGGCCGGAAGAGTGTTCTCCAATAATGTTTTTTCGCTTATCTCCTCCAATTAAAAATTTAAAAAGTCGAAATTTGGAAGAATGTCGCCTATTGTCAAAAAAACACACTTTTGAATATTGGACATTAATAGGAATGGCCGGAATAGTGTTCTCCAATAATTTGTATTCGCAAATTTTCTACCGTTTTCGGAAAAAGGAGCAAAGTCCTTTCTAAAATTTCAAAAGTTGAAATTTGGAAGAATGTCGCCTATTTTCAAAAAAACACACTTTTGAATATTGGACATTCATAGGAATGGCAGGAATTGTGTTCCCCAATAATTTTTTTCGCAAATTTTCTACCATTTTAGGAAAAAGGAGCAAAGTCCTTTCTAAAATTTCAAAAGTTGAAATTTGGAAAAATGTCGCCAATTTTAAAAAAAACACACTGTTAAGACTTTTGAATATTAGACATTCATAGAAATGGCCGGAAGAGTGTTCTCCAATAATGTTTTTTCGCTTATCTCCTACAATTTAAAATTTCAAAAGTCCAAATTTGGAAGAATGTCGCCTATTGTCAAAAAAACACACTTTTGAATATTGGACATTCATAGGAATGGCCGGAATAGTGTTCCCCAATAATTTTTTTTCGCAAATTTTCTACCATTTTCGGAAAAAGGAGCAAAGTCCTTTTTAAAATTTCAAAAGTCGAAATTTGGAAGAATGTCGCCTATTGTCAAAAAAACACACTTTTGAATATTGGACATTCATAGGAATGGCCGGAAGAGTGTTCTCCAATAATGTTTTTTCGCTTATCTCCTACAATTTTCGGAAAAAGGAGCAAAGTCCTTTTTAAAATTTAAAAAGTCGAAATTTGGAATATTGTAAAAAAAAAACACTTTTGAATATTGGACATTCATAGGAATGGCCGGAATAGTATTCTCCAATAATTTATTTTTTGCAAATTTTCTACCATTTTCGGAAAAAGGAGCAAAGTCCTTTTTAAAATTTCAAAAGTCGAAATTTGGAAAAATGTCGCCTATTGTCAAAAAAACACACTTTTGAATATAGGACATTCATAGGAATGGCCGGAAGAGTGTTCTCCAATAATTTTTTTTCGCTTATCTCCTACAATTTTCGGAAAAAGGAGCAAAGTCCTTTTTAAAATTTAAAAAGTCGAAATTTGGAATATTGTCAAAAAAACACACTTTTGAATATTGGACATTCATAGGAATGGCCGGAATAGTGTTCTCCAATAATTTTTTTTCGCAAATTTTCTACCATTTTCGGAAAAAGGAGCAAAGTCCTTTTTAAAATTTCAAAAGTCTAAATTTGGAAGAATGTCGCCTATTTTCAAAAAAACACACTTTTGAATATTGGACATTCATAGGAATGGCAGGAATTGTGTTCCCCAATAATTTTTTTCGCAAATTTTCTACCATTTTCGGAAAAAGGAGTAAAGTCCTTTCTAAAATTTCAAAAGTTGAAATTTGGAAAAATGTCGCCAATTTAAAAAAAAAACACACTGTTAAGACTTTTGAATATTAGACATTCATAGAAATGGCCGGAAGAGTGTTCTCCAATAATGTTTTTTCGCTTATCTCCTACAACTTTCGGAAAAAGGAGCAAAGTCCTTTTTAAAATTTAAAAAGTCGAAATTTGGAATATTGTCAAAAAAACACACTTTTGAATATAGGACATTCATAGGAATGGCCGGAAGAGTGTTCTCCAATAATTTTTTTTCGCTTATCTCCTACAATTTTCGGAAAAAGGAGCAAAGTCCTTTTTAAAATTTAAAAAGTCGAAATTTGGAATATTGTCAAAAAAACACACTTTTGAATATAGGACATTCATAGGAATGGCCGGAAGAGTGTTCTCCAATAATTTTTTTTCGCTTATCTCCTACAATTTTCGGAAAAAGGAGCAAAGTCCTTTTTAAAATTTAAAAAGTCGAAATTTGGAATATTGTCAAAAAAACACACTTTTGAATATTGGACATTCATAGGAATGGCCGGAATAGTGTTCTCCAATAATTTTTTTTCGCAAATTTTCTACCATTTTCGGAAAAAGGAGCAAAGTCCTTTTTAAAATTTCAAAAGTCTAAATTTGGAAGAATGTCGCCTATTTTCAAAAAAACACACTTTTGAATATTGGACATTCATAGGAATGGCAGGAATTGTGTTCCCCAATAATTTTTTTCGCAAATTTTCTACCATTTTCGGAAAAAGGAGTAAAGTCCTTTCTAAAATTTCAAAAGTTGAAATTTGGAAAAATGTCGCCAATTTAAAAAAAAAACACACTGTTAAGACTTTTGAATATTAGACATTCATAGAAATGGCCGGAAGAGTGTTCTCCAATAATGTTTTTTCGCTTATCTCCTACAACTTTCGGAAAAAGGAGCAAAGTCCTTTTTAAAATTTCAAAAGTCGAAATTTGGAAGAATGTCGCCTATTGTCAAAAAACACACTTTTGAATATTGGACATTCAAGGAATGGCCGGAATAGTGTTCTCCAATAATTTTTTTTCGCAAATTTTCTACCATTTTCGGAAAAAGGAGCAAAGTCCCTTTTAAAATTTCAAAAGTCGAAATTTGGAAGAATGTCGCCTATTTTCAAAAAGACACACTTTTGAATATTGGACATTCATAGGAATGGTCGGAATAGTGTTCCGCAATAATTGTTTTTCGCAAATTTTTTACCATTTTCGGAAAAAGGAGCAAAGTCCTTTTTAAAATTTCAAAAGTCCAAATTTGGAAGAATGTCGCCTATTGTCAAAAAAAAACACACTTTTGAATATTGGACATTCATAGGAATGGCCGGAATAGTTTTCCCCAATAATTTTTTTCGCAAATTTTCTACCATTTTCGGAAAAAGGAGTGAAGTCCTTTTTAAAATTTCAAAAGTTGAAATTTGCAAAAATGTCGCCAATTTAAAAAAAAACACACTGATAAGACTTTTGAATATTAGACATTCATAGAAATGGCCGGAAAAGTGTTCTCCAATAATGTTTTTTCGCTTATCTCCTACAATTTAAAATTTCAAAAGTCCAAATTTGGAAGAATGTCGCCTATTGTCAAAAAAACACACTTTTGAATATTGGACATTCATAGGAATGGCCGGAAGAGTGTTCTCCAATAATGTTTTTTCGCTTATCTCCTACAATTTTCGGAAAAAGGAGCAAAGTCCTTTTTAAAATTTCAAAAGTCGAAATTTGGAAGAATGTCGCCTATTGTCAAAAAAAACACACTTTTGAATATTGGACATTCATAGGAATGGCCGGAAGAGTGTTCTCCAATAATTTTTTTTCGCTTATCTCCTACAATTTTCGGAAAAAGGAGCAAAGTCCTTTTTAAAATTTAAAAAGTCGAAATTTGGAATATTGTCAAAAAAACACACTTTTGAATATTGGACATTCATAAGAATGACCGGAATAGTGTTCTCCAATAATTTTTTTTCACAAATTTTCTACCATTTTCGGAAAAAGGAGCAAAGTCCTTTTTAAAATTCAAAAGTCTAAATTTGGAAGAATGTCGCCAATTTTCAAAAAAACACACTTTTGAATATTGGACATTCATAGGAATGGCAGGAATTGTGTTCCCCAATAATTTTTTTCGCAAATGTTCTACCATTTTCGGAAAAAGGAGTAAAGTCCTTTCTAAAATTTCAAAAGTTAAAATTTGGAAAAATGTCGCCAATTTAAAAAAAAAACACACTGTTAAGACTTTTGAATATTAGACATTCATAGAAATGGCCGGAAGAGTGTTCTCCAATAATATTTTTTCGCTTATCTCCTACAACTTTTGGAAAAAGGAGCAAAGTCCTTTTTAAAATTTCAAAAGTCGAAATTTGGAAGAATGTCGCCTATTGTCAAAAAACACACTTTTGAATATTGGACATTCAAGGAATGGCCGGAATAGTGTTCTCCAATAATTTTTTTTCGCAAATTTTCTACCATTTTCGGAAAAAGGAGCAAAGTCCTTTTTAAAATTTCAAAAGTCGACATTTGGAAGAATGTCGCCTATTTTCAAAAAGACACACTTTTGAATATTGGACATTCATAGGAATGGCAGGAATTGTGTTCCCCAATAATTTTTTTCGCAAATTTTCTACCATTTTCGGAAAAAGGAGCAAAGTCCTTTCTAAAATTTCAAAAGTTGAAATTTGGAAAAATGTCGCCAATTTAAAAAAAAAACACACTGATAAGATTTTTGAATATTAGACATTCATAGAAATGGCCGGAAGAGTGTTCTCCAATAATGTTTTTTCGCTTATCTCCTCCAATTAAAAATTTAAAAAGTCGAAATTTGGAAGAATGTCGCCTATTGTCAAAATAACACACTTTTGAATATTGGACATTAATAGGAATGGCCGGAATAGTGTTCTCCAATAATTTGTATTCGCAAATTTTCTACCATTTTCGGAAAAAGGAGCAAAGTCCTTTTTAAAATTTAAAAAGTCGAAATTTGGAAGAATGTCGCCTATTTTCAAAAAAACACACTTTTGAATATTGGACATTCATAGGAATGGCAGGAATTGTGTTCCCCAATAATTTTTTTCGCAAATGTTCTACCATTTTCGGAAAAAGGAGTAAAGTCCTTTCTAAAATTTCAAAAGTTGAAATTTGGAAAAATGTCGCCAATTTAAAAAAAAAACACACTGTTAAGACTTTTGAATATTAGACATTCATAGAAATGGCCGGAAGAGTGTTCTCCAATAATATTTTTTCGCTTATCTCCTACAACTTTTGGAAAAAGGAGCAAAGTCCTTTTTAAAATTTCAAAAGTCGAAATTTGGAAGAATGTCGCCTATTTTCAAAAAGACACACTTTTGAATATTGGACATTCATAGGAATGGTCGGAATAGTGTTCCGCAATAATTGTTTTTCGCAAATTTTCTACCATTTTCGGAAAAAGGAGTGAAGTCCTTTTTAAAATTTCAAAAGTTGAAATTTGGAAAAATGTCGCCAATTTAAAAAAAAAACACACTGTTAAGACTTTTGAATATTAGACATTCATAGAAATGGCCGGAAGAGTGTTCTCCAATAATGTTTTTTCGCTTATCTCCTACAATTTTCGGAAAAAGGAGCAAAGTCCTTTTTAAAATTTCAAAAGTCGAAATTTGGAAAAATGTCGCCTATTGTCAAAAAAACACACTTTTGAATATAGGACATTCATAGGAATGGCCGGAAGAGTGTTATCCAATAATTTTTTTTCGCTTATCTCCTACAATTTTCGGAAAAAGGAGCAAAGTCCTTTTTAAAATTTAAAAAGTCGAAATTTGGAATATTGTCAAAAAAACACACTTTTGAATATTGGACATTCATAGGAATGGCCGGAATAGTGTTCTCCAATAATTTTTTTTCGCAAATTTTCTACCATTTTCGGAAAAAGGAGCAAAGTCCTTTTTAAAATTTCAAAAGTCTAAATTTGGAAGAATGTCGCCTATTTTCAAAAAAACACACTTTTGAATATTGGACATTCATAGGAATGGCAGGAATTGTGTTCCCCAATAATTTTTTTCGCAAATTTTCTACCATTTTCGGAAAAAGGAGTAAAGTCCTTTCTAAAATTTCAAAAGTTGAAATTTGGAAAAATGTCGCCAATTTAAAAAAAAAACACACTGTTAAGACTTTTGAATATTAGACATTCATAGAAATGGCCGGAAGAGTGTTCTCCAATAATGTTTTTTCGCTTATCTCCTACAACTTTCGGAAAAAGGAGCAAAGTCCTTTTTAAAATTTAAAAAGTCGAAATTTGGAATATTGTCAAAAAAACACACTTTTGAATATAGGACATTCATAGGAATGGCCGGAAGAGTGTTCTCCAATAATTTTTTTTCGCTTATCTCCTACAATTTTCGGAAAAAGGAGCAAAGTCCTTTTTAAAATTTAAAAAGTCGAAATTTGGAATATTGTCAAAAAAACACACTTTTGAATATAGGACATTCATAGGAATGGCCGGAAGAGTGTTCTCCAATAATTTTTTTTCGCTTATCTCCTACAATTTTCGGAAAAAGGAGCAAAGTCCTTTTTAAAATTTAAAAAGTCGAAATTTGGAATATTGTCAAAAAAACACACTTTTGAATATTGGACATTCATAGGAATGGCCGGAATAGTGTTCTCCAATAATTTTTTTTCGCAAATTTTTTACCATTTTCGGAAAAAGGAGCAAAGTCCTTTTTAAAATTTCAAAAGTCTAAATTTGGAAGAATGTCGCCTATTTTCAAAAAAACACACTTTTGAATATTGGACATTCATAGGAATGGCAGGAATTGTGTTCCCCAATAATTTTTTTCGCAAATTTTCTACCATTTTCGGAAAAAGGAGTAAAGTCCTTTCTAAAATTTCAAAAGTTGAAATTTGGAAAAATGTCGCCAATTTAAAAAAAAAACACACTGTTAAGACTTTTGAATATTAGACATTCATAGAAATGGCCGGAAGAGTGTTCTCCAATAATGTTTTTTCGCTTATCTCCTACAACTTTCGGAAAAAGGAGCAAAGTCCTTTTTAAAATTTCAAAAGTCGAAATTTGGAAGAATGTCGCCTATTGTCAAAAAACACACTTTTGAATATTGGACATTCAAGGAATGGCCGGAATAGTGTTCTCCAATAATTTTTTTTCGCAAATTTTCTACCATTTTCGGAAAAAGGAGCAAAGTCCCTTTTAAAATTTCAAAAGTCGAAATTTGGAAGAATGTCGCCTATTTTCAAAAAGACACACTTTTGAATATTGGACATTCATAGGAATGGTCGGAATAGTGTTCCGCAATAATTGTTTTTCGCAAATTTTTTACCATTTTCGGAAAAAGGAGCAAAGTCCTTTTTAAAATTTCAAAAGTCCAAATTTGGAAGAATGTCGCCTATTGTCAAAAAAAAAACACACTTTTGAATATTGGACATTCATAGGAATGGCCGGAATAGTTTTCCCCAATAATTTTTTTCGCAAATTTTCTACCATTTTCGGAAAAAGGAGTGAAGTCCTTTTTAAAATTTCAAAAGTTGAAATTTGCAAAAATGTCGCCAATTTAAAAAAAAACACACTGATAAGACTTTTGAATATTAGACATTCATAGAAATGGCAGGAAAAGTGTTCTCCAATAATGTTTTTTCGCTTATCTCCTACAATTTAAAATTTCAAAAGTCCAAATTTGGAAGAATGTCGCCTATTGTCAAAAAAACACACTTTTGAATATTGGACATTCATAGGAATGGCCGGAAGAGTGTTCTCCAATAATGTTTTTTCGCTTATCTCCTACAATTTTCGGAAAAAGGAGCAAAGTCCTTTTTAAAATTTCAAAAGTTGAAATTTGGAAGAATGTCGCCTATTGTCAAAAAAACACACTTTTGAATATTGGACATTCATAGGAATGGCCGGAAGAGTGTTCTCCAATAATTTTTTTTCGCTTATCTCCTACAATTTTCGGAAAAAGGAGCAAAGTCCTTTTTAAAATTTAAAAAGTCGAAATTTGGAATATTGTCAAAAAAACACACTTTTGAATATTGGACATTCATAAGAATGACCGGAATAGTGTTCTCCAATAATTTTTTTTCGCAAATTTTCTACCATTTTCGGAAAAAGGAGCAAAGTCCTTTTTAAAATTTCAAAAGTCTAAATTTGGAAGAATGTCGCCAATTTTCAAAAAAACACACTTTTGAATATTGGACATTCATAGGAATGGCAGGAATTGTGTTCCCCAATAATTTTTTTCGCAAATGTTCTACCATTTTCGGAAAAAGGAGTAAAGTCCTTTCTAAAATTTCAAAAGTTAAAATTTGGAAAAATGTCGCCAATTTAAAAAAAAAACACACTGTTAAGACTTTTGAATATTAGACATTCATAGAAATGGCCGGAAGAGTGTTCTCCAATAATATTTTTTCGCTTATCTCCTACAACTTTTGGAAAAAGGAGCAAAGTCCTTTTTAAAATTTCAAAAGTCGAAATTTGGAAGAATGTCGCCTATTGTCAAAAAACACACTTTTGAATATTGGACATTCAAGGAATGGCCGGAATAGTGTTCTCCAATAATTTTTTTTCGCAAATTTTCTACCATTTTCGGAAAAAGGAGCAAAGTCCTTTTTAAAATTTCAAAAGTCGACATTTGGAAGAATGTCGCCTATTTTCAAAAAGACACACTTTTGAATATTGGACATTCATAGGAATGGCAGGAATTGTGTTCCCCAATAATTTTTTTCGCAAATTTTCTACCATTTTCGGAAAAAGGAGCAAAGTCCTTTCTAAAATTTCAAAAGTTGAAATTTGGAAAAATGTCGCCAATTTAAAAAAAAAACACACTGATAAGATTTTTGAATATTAGACATTCATAGAAATGGCCGGAAGAGTGTTCTCCAATAATGTTTTTTCGCTTATCTCCTCCAATTAAAAATTTAAAAAGTCGAAATTTGGAAGAATGTCGCCTATTGTCAAAATAACACACTTTTGAATATTGGACATTAATAGGAATGGCCGGAATAGTGTTCTCCAATAATTTGTATTCGCAAATTTTCTACCATTTTCGGAAAAAGGAGCAAAGTCCTTTTTAAAATTTAAAAAGTCGAAATTTGGAAGAATGTCGCCTATTTTCAAAAAAACACACTTTTGAATATTGGACATTCATAGGAATGGCAGGAATTGTGTTCCCCAATAATTTTTTTCGCAAATGTTCTACCATTTTCGGAAAAAGGAGTAAAGTCCTTTCTAAAATTTCAAAAGTTGAAATTTGGAAAAATGTCGCCAATTTAAAAAAAAAACACACTGTTAAGACTTTTGAATATTAGACATTCATAGAAATGGCCGGAAGAGTGTTCTCCAATAATATTTTTTCGCTTATCTCCTACAACTTTTGGAAAAAGGAGCAAAGTCCTTTTTAAAATTTCAAAAGTCCAAATTTGGAAGAATGTCGCCTATTGTCAAAAAAAAAACACACTTTTGAATATTGGACATTCATAGGAATGGCCGGAATAGTTTTCCCCAATAATTTTTTTCGCAAATTTTCTACCATTTTCGGAAAAAGGAGTGAAGTCCTTTTTAAAATTTCAAAAGTTGAAATTTGCAAAAATGTCGCCAATTTAAAAAAAAACACACTGATAAGACTTTTGAATATTAGACATTCATAGAAATGGCAGGAAAAGTGTTCTCCAATAATGTTTTTTCGCTTATCTCCTACAATTTAAAATTTCAAAAGTCCAAATTTGGAAGAATGTCGCCTATTGTCAAAAAAACACACTTTTGAATATTGGACATTCATAGGAATGGCCGGAAGAGTGTTCTCCAATAATGTTTTTTCGCTTATCTCCTACAATTTTCGGAAAAAGGAGCAAAGTCCTTTTTAAAATTTCAAAAGTTGAAATTTGGAAGAATGTCGCCTATTGTCAAAAAAACACACTTTTGAATATTGGACATTCATAGGAATGGCCGGAAGAGTGTTCTCCAATAATTTTTTTTCGCTTATCTCCTACAATTTTCGGAAAAAGGAGCAAAGTCCTTTTTAAAATTTAAAAAGTCGAAATTTGGAATATTGTCAAAAAAACACACTTTTGAATATTGGACATTCATAAGAATGACCGGAATAGTGTTCTCCAATAATTTTTTTTCGCAAATTTTCTACCATTTTCGGAAAAAGGAGCAAAGTCCTTTTTAAAATTTCAAAAGTCTAAATTTGGAAGAATGTCGCCAATTTTCAAAAAAACACACTTTTGAATATTGGACATTCATAGGAATGGCAGGAATTGTGTTCCCCAATAATTTTTTTCGCAAATGTTCTACCATTTTCGGAAAAAGGAGTAAAGTCCTTTCTAAAATTTCAAAAGTTAAAATTTGGAAAAATGTCGCCAATTTAAAAAAAAAACACACTGTTAAGACTTTTGAATATTAGACATTCATAGAAATGGCCGGAAGAGTGTTCTCCAATAATATTTTTTCGCTTATCTCCTACAACTTTTGGAAAAAGGAGCAAAGTCCTTTTTAAAATTTCAAAAGTCGAAATTTGGAAGAATGTCGCCTATTGTCAAAAAACACACTTTTGAATATTGGACATTCAAGGAATGGCCGGAATAGTGTTCTCCAATAATTTTTTTTCGCAAATTTTCTACCATTTTCGGAAAAAGGAGCAAAGTCCTTTTTAAAATTTCAAAAGTCGACATTTGGAAGAATGTCGCCTATTTTCAAAAAGACACACTTTTGAATATTGGACATTCATAGGAATGGCAGGAATTGTGTTCCCCAATAATTTTTTTCGCAAATTTTCTACCATTTTCGGAAAAAGGAGCAAAGTCCTTTCTAAAATTTCAAAAGTTGAAATTTGGAAAAATGTCGCCAATTTAAAAAAAAAACACACTGATAAGATTTTTGAATATTAGACATTCATAGAAATGGCCGGAAGAGTGTTCTCCAATAATGTTTTTTCGCTTATCTCCTCCAATTAAAAATTTAAAAAGTCGAAATTTGGAAGAATGTCGCCTATTGTCAAAATAACACACTTTTGAATATTGGACATTAATAGGAATGGCCGGAATAGTGTTCTCCAATAATTTGTATTCGCAAATTTTCTACCATTTTCGGAAAAAGGAGCAAAGTCCTTTTTAAAATTTAAAAAGTCGAAATTTGGAAGAATGTCGCCTATTTTCAAAAAAACACACTTTTGAATATTGGACATTCATAGGAATGGCAGGAATTGTGTTCCCCAATAATTTTTTTCGCAAATGTTCTACCATTTTCGGAAAAAGGAGTAAAGTCCTTTCTAAAATTTCAAAAGTTGAAATTTGGAAAAATGTCGCCAATTTAAAAAAAAAACACACTGTTAAGACTTTTGAATATTAGACATTCATAGAAATGGCCGGAAGAGTGTTCTCCAATAATATTTTTTCGCTTATCTCCTACAACTTTTGGAAAAAGGAGCAAAGTCCTTTTTAAAATTTCAAAAGTCGAAATTTGGAAGAATGTCGCCTATTTTCAAAAAGACACACTTTTGAATATTGGACATTCATAGGAATGGTCGGAATAGTGTTCCGCAATAATTGTTTTTCGCAAATTTTCTACCATTTTCGGAAAAAGGAGTGAAGTCCTTTTTAAAATTTCAAAAGTTGAAATTTGGAAAAATGTCGCCAATTTAAAAAAAAAACACACTGTTAAGACTTTTGAATATTAGACATTCATAGAAATGGCCGGAAGAGTGTTCTCCAATAATGTTTTTTCGCTTATCTCCTACAATTTTCGGAAAAAGGAGCAAAGTCCTTTTTAAAATTTAAAAAGTCGAAATTTGGAATATTGTAAAAAAAAAACACTTTTGAATATTGGACATTCATAGGAATGGCCGGAATAGTATTCTCCAATAATTTTTTTTTTGCAAATTTTCTACCATTTTCGGAAAAAGGAGCAAAGTCCTTTTTAAAATTTCAAAAGTCGAAATTTGGAAAAATGTCGCCTATTGTCAAAAAAACACACTTTTGAATATAGGACATTCATAGGAATGGCCGGAAGAGTGTTCTCCAATAATTTTTTTTCGCTTATCTCCTACAATTTTCGGAAAAAGGAGCAAAGTCCTTTTTAAAATTTAAAAAGTCGAAATTTGGAATATTGTCAAAAAAACACACTTTTGAATATTGGACATTCATAGGAATGGCCGGAATAGTGTTCTCCAATAATTTTTTTTCGCAAATTTTCTACCATTTTCGGAAAAAGGAGCAAAGTCCTTTTTAAAATTTCAAAAGTCTAAATTTGGAAGAATGTCGCCTATTTTCAAAAAAACACACTTTTGAATATTGGACATTCATAGGAATGGCAGGAATTGTGTTCCCCAATAATTTTTTTCGCAAATTTTCTACCATTTTCGGAAAAAGGAGTAAAGTCCTTTCTAAAATTTCAAAAGTTGAAATTTGGAAAAATGTCGCCAATTTAAAAAAAAAAACACACTGTTAAGACTTTTGAATATTAGACATTCATAGAAATGGCCGGAAGAGTGTTCTCCAATAATGTTTTTTCGCTTATCTCCTACAACTTTCGGAAAAAGGAGCAAAGTCCTTTTTAAAATTTAAAAAGTCGAAATTTGGAATATTGTCAAAAAAACACACTTTTGAATATAGGACATTCATAGGAATGGCCGGAAGAGTGTTCTCCAATAATTTTTTTTCGCTTATCTCCTACAATTTTCGGAAAAAGGAGCAAAGTCCTTTTTAAAATTTAAAAAGTCGAAATTTGGAATATTGTCAAAAAAACACACTTTTGAATATAGGACATTCATAGGAATGGCCGGAAGAGTGTTCTCCAATAATTTTTTTTCGCTTATCTCCTACAATTTTCGGAAAAAGGAGCAAAGTCCTTTTTAAAATTTAAAAAGTCGAAATTTGGAATATTTGTCAAAAAAACACACTTTTGAATATTGGACATTCATAGGAATGGCCGGAATAGTGTTCTCCAATAATTTTTTTTCGCAAATTTTCTACCATTTTCGGAAAAAGGAGCAAAGTCCTTTTTAAAATTTCAAAAGTCTAAATTTGGTAGAATGTCGCCTATTTTCAAAAAAACACACTTTTGAATATTGGACATTCATAGGAATGGCAGGAATTGTGTTCCCCAATAATTTTTTTCGCAAATTTTCTACCATTTTCGGAAAAAGGAGTAAAGTCCTTTCTAAAATTTCAAAAGTTGAAATTTGGAAAAATGTCGCCAATTTAAAAAAAAAACACACTGTTAAGACTTTTGAATATTAGACATTCATAGAAATGGCCGGAAGAGTGTTCTCCAATAATGTTTTTTCGCTTATCTCCTACAACTTTCGGAAAAAGGAGCAAAGTCCTTTTTAAAATTTCAAAAGTCGAAATTTGGAAGAATGTCGCCTATTGTCAAAAAACACACTTTTGAATATTGGACATTCAAGGAATGGCCGGAATAGTGTTCTCCAATAATTTTTTTTCGCAAATTTTCTACCATTTTCGGAAAAAGGAGCAAAGTCCCTTTTAAAATTTCAAAAGTCGAAATTTGGAAGAATGTCGCCTATTTTCAAAAAGACACACTTTTGAATATTGGACATTCATAGGAATGGTCGGAATAGTGTTCCGCAATAATTGTTTTTCGCAAATTTTTTACCATTTTCGGAAAAAGGAGCAAAGTCCTTTTTAAAATTTCAAAAGTCCAAATTTGGAAGAATGTCGCCTATTGTCAAAAAAAACACACTTTTGAATATTGGACATTCATAGGAATGGCCGGAATAGTTTTCCCCAATAATTTTTTTCGCAAATTTTCTACCATTTTCGGAAAAAGGAGTGAAGTCCTTTTTAAAATTTCAAAAGTTGAAATTTGCAAAAATGTCGCCAATTTAAAAAAAAACACACTGATAAGACTTTTGAATATTAGACATTCATAGAAATGGCCGGAAAAGTGTTCTCCAATAATGTTTTTTCGCTTATCTCCTACAATTTAAAATTTCAAAAGTCCAAATTTGGAAGAATGTCGCCTATTGTCAAAAAAACACACTTTTGAATATTGGACATTCATAGGAATGGCCGGAAGAGTGTTCTCCAATAATGTTTTTTCGCTTATCTCCTACAATTTTCGGAAAAAGGAGCAAAGTCCTTTTTAAAATTTCAAAAGTCGAAATTTGGAAGAATGTCGCCTATTGTCAAAAAAACACACTTTTGAATATTGGACATTCATAGGAATGGCCGGAAGAGTGTTCTCCAATAATTTTTTTTCGCTTATCTCCTACAATTTTCGGAAAAAGGAGCAAAGTCCTTTTTAAAATTTAAAAAGTCGAAATTTGGAATATTGTCAAAAAAACACACTTTTGAATATTGGACATTCATAAGAATGACCGGAATAGTGTTCTCCAATAATTTTTTTTCGCAAATTTTCTACCATTTTCGGAAAAAGGAGCAAAGTCCTTTTTAAAATTTCAAAAGTCTAAATTTGGAAGAATGTCGCCAATTTTCAAAAAAACACACTTTTGAATATTGGACATTCATAGGAATGGCAGGAATTGTGTTCCCCAATAATTTTTTTCGCAAATGTTCTACCATTTTCGGAAAAAGGAGTAAAGTCCTTTCTAAAATTTCAAAAGTTGAAATTTGGAAAAATGTCGCCAATTTAAAAAAAAAACACACTGTTAAGACTTTTGAATATTAGACATTCATAGAAATGGCCGGAAGAGTGTTCTCCAATAATATTTTTTCGCTTATCTCCTACAACTTTTGGAAAAAGGAGCAAAGTCCTTTTTAAAATTTCAAAAGTCGAAATTTGGAAGAATGTCGCCTATTGTCAAAAAACACACTTTTGAATATTGGACATTCAAGGAATGGCCGGAATAGTGTTCTCCAATAATTTTTTTTCGCAAATTTTCTACCATTTTCGGAAAAAGGAGCAAAGTCCTTTTCAAAATTTCAAAAGTCGACATTTGGAAGAATGTCGCCTATTTTCAAAAAGACACACTTTTGAATATTGGACATTCATAGGAATGGCAGGAATTGTGTTCCCCAATAATTTTTTTCGCAAATTTTCTACCATTTTCGGAAAAAGGAGCAAAGTCCTTTCTAAAATTTCAAAAGTTGAAATTTGGAAAAATGTCGCCAATTTAAAAAAAAAACACACTGATAAGATTTTTGAATATTAGACATTCATAGAAATGGCCGGAAGAGTGTTCTCCAATAATGTTTTTTCGCTTATCTCCTCCAATTAAAAATTTAAAAAGTCGAAATTTGGAAGAATGTCGCCTATTGTCAAAATAACACACTTTTGAATATTGGACATTAATAGGAATGGCCGGAATAGTGTTCTCCAATAATTTGTATTCGCAAATTTTCTACCATTTTCGGAAAAAGGAGCAAAGTCCTTTTTAAAATTTAAAAAGTCGAAATTTGGAAGAATGTCGCCTATTTTCAAAAAAACACACTTTTGAATATTGGACATTCATAGGAATGGCAGGAATTGTGTTCCCCAATAATTTTTTTCGCAAATTTTCTACCATTTTAGGAAAAAGGAGCAAAGTCCTTTCTAAAATTTCAAAAGTTGAAATTTGGAAAAATGTCGCCAATTTAAAAAAAAACACACTGTTAAGACTTTTGAGTATTAGACATTCATAGAAATGGCCGGAAGAGTGTTCTCCAATAATGTTTTTTCGCTTATCTCCTACAACTTTCGGAAAAAGGAGCAAAGTCCTTTTTAAAATTTCAAAAGTCCAAATTTGGAAGAATGTCGCCTATTGTCAAAAAAACACACTTTTGAATACTAGACATTCATAGGAATGGCCGGAATAGTGTTCCCCAATAATTTTTTTTCTCAAATTTTCTACCATTTTCGGAAAAAGGAGCAAAGTCCTTTTTAAAATTTCAAAAGTCGAAATTTGGAAGAATGTCGGCTATTGTCAAAAAAACACACTTTTGAATATTGGACATTCATAGGAATGGCCGGACTAGTGTTCCCCAATAATTTTTTTCGCAAATTTTCGACCATTTTTGGAAAACGGAGCAAAGTCCTTTTTAAAATTTCAAAAGTCGAAATTTGGAAGAATGTCGCCTATTGTAAAAAAAAACACACTTTTGAATATAAGACATTCATAGGAATGGCCGGAATAGTGTTCCCCAATAATTTTTTTTCGCAAATTTTCTACCATTTTCGGAAAAAGGAGCAAAGTCCTTTTTAAAATTTCAAAAGTCGAAATTTGGAAGAATGTCGCCTATTGTCAAAAAAACACACTTTTGAATATTGGACATTCATAGGAATGGCCGGAATAGTGTTCATCAATAATTTTTTTTCGCAAATTTTCTACCATTTTCGGAAAAAGGAGTGAAGTCCTTTTTAAAATTTCAAAAGTTGAAATTTGCAAAAATGTCGCCAATTAAAAAAAAAACACACTGATAAGACTTTTGAATATTAGACATTCATAGAAATGGCCGGAAGAGTGTTCTCCAATAATGTTTTTTCGCTTATCTCCTATAATTTAAAATTTCAAAAGTCCAAATTTGGAAGAATGTCGCCTATTGTCAAAAAAACACACTTTTGAATATTGGACATTCATAGGAATGGCCGGAATAGTGTTCCCCAATAATTTTTTTTCGCAAATTTTCTACCATTTTCGGAAAAAGGAGCAAAGTCCTTTTTAAAATTTCAAAAGTTGAAATTTGCAAAAATGTCGCCAATTTAAAAAAAACACACTGATAATACTTTTGAATATTAGACATTCATAGAAATGGCTGGAAGAGTGTTTTCCAATAATGTTTTTTCGCTTATCTCCTACAATTTAAAATTTCAAAAGTCCAAATTTGGAAGAATGTCGCCTATTGTCAAAAAAACACACGTTTGAATATTGGACATTCATAGGAATGGCCGGAATAGTGTTCCCCAATAATTTTTTTTCGCAAATTTTCTACCATTTTCGGAAAAAGGAGCAAAGTCCTTTTTAAAATTTCAAAAGTTGAAATTGGCAAAAATGTCGCCAATTTAAAAAAAAACACACTGATAAGACTTTTGAATATTAGACATTCATAGAAATGGCCGGAAGAGTGTTCTCCAATAATGTTTTTTCGCTTATCTCCTACAATTTAAAATTTCAAAAGTCGAAATTTGGAAGAATGTCGCCTATTGTCAAAAAAACACACTTTTGAATATTGGACATTCATAGGAATGGCCGGAATAGTGTTCCCCAATAATTTTTTTTCGCAAATTTTCTACCATTTTCGGAAAAAGGAGCAAAGTCCTTTTTTAAATTTCAAAAGTCGAAATTTGGAAGAATGTCTCCTATTGTCAAAAAAACACACTTTTGAATATTGGACATTCATAGGAATGGCAGGAATTGTGTTCCCCAATAATTTTTTTCGCAAATTTTCTACCATTTTCGGAAAAAGGAGCAAAGTCCTTTCTTAAATTTCAAAAATTGAAATTTGGAAAAATGTCGCCAATTTAAAAAAAAACACACTGTTAAGACTTTTGAATATTAGACATTCATAGAAATGGCCGCAAGAGTGTTCTCCAATAATGTTTTTTCGCTTATCTCCTACAACTTTCGGAAAAAGGAGCAAAGTCCTTTTTAAAATTTCAAAAGTCCAAATTTGGAAGAATGTCGCCTATTGTCAAAAAAACACACTTTTGAATACTAGACATTCATAGGAATGGCCGGAATAGTGTTCCCCAATAATTTTTTTTCTCAAATTTTCTACCATTTTCGGAAAAAGGAGCAAAGTCCTTTTTAAAATTTCAAAAGTCGAAATTTGGAAGAATGTCTCCTATTGTCAAAAAAACACACTTTTGAATATTGGACATTCATAGGAATGGCCGGACTAGTGTTCCCCAATAATTTTTTTTCGCAAATTTTCTACCATTTTCGGAAAAAGGAGCAAAGTCCTTTTTAAAATTTCAAAAGTCGAAATTTGGAAGAATGTCGCCTATTGTCAAAAAAACACACTTCTGAATATTGGACATTCATAGGAATGGCCGGAATACTGTTCCCCAATAATTTTTTTTCGCAAATTTTCTACCATTTTCGGAAAAAGGAGCAAAGTCCTTTTTAAAATTTCAAAAGTTGAAATTTGCAAAAATGTCGCCAATTTAAAAAAAAACACACTAATAAGTCTTTTGAATATTAGACATTCATAGAAATGGCCGGAAGTGTGTTCTCCAATAATGTTTTTTCGCTTATCTCCTACAATTTAAAATTTCAAAAGTCCAAATTTGGAAGAATGTCGCCTATTGTCAAAAAAACACACTTTTGAATATTGGACATTCATAGGAATGGCCGGAATAGTGTTCCCCAATAATTTTTTTTCGCAAATTTTCTACCATTTTCGGAAAAAGGAGCAAAGTCCTTTTTAAAATTTCAAAAGTTGAAATTTGCAAAAATGTCGCCAATTTTAAAAAAAACACACTAATAAGTCTTTTGAATATTAGACATTCATAGAAATGGCCGAAAGTGTGTTCTCCAATAATGTTTTTTCGCTTATCTCCTACAATTTAAAATTTCAAAAATCCAAATTTGGAAGAATGTCGCCTATTGTCAAAAAAACACACTTTTGAATATTGGACATTCATAGGAATGGCCGGAATAGTGTTCCCCAATAACTTTTTTTCGAAAATTTTCTACCATTTTCGGAAAGAGGAGCAAAGTCCTTTTTAAAATTTCAAAAGTCGAAATTTAGAAGAATGTCGCCTATTGTCAAAAAAACACACTTTTGAATATTGGACATTCATAGGAATGGTCGGAATAGTGTTCCGCAATAATTGTTTTTCGCAAATTTTCTACCATTTTCGGAAAAAGGAGCAAAGTCCTTTTTAAAATTTCAAAAGTCCAAATTTGGAAGAATGTCGCCTATTGTCAAAAAAAACACACTTTTGAATATTGGACATTCATAGGAATGGCCGGAATAGTTTTCCCCAATAATTTTTTTTCGCAAATTTTCTACCATTTTCGGAAAAAGGAGTGAAGTCCTTTTTAAAATTTCAACTTTTGAAA
Organism: Epicampocera succincta; assembly: GCA_932526305.1. NCBI lineage: Eukaryota > Metazoa > Arthropoda > Insecta > Diptera > Tachinidae > Epicampocera > Epicampocera succincta. Next base: position 25,640,081 of record OW052038.1, on the reverse strand, counting down.
TTTGCAAAAATGTCGCCAATTTTAAAAAAAACACACTAATAAGTCTTTTGAATATTGGACATTCATAGAAATGGCCGGAAGAGTGTTCTCCAATAATGTTTTTTCGCTTATCTCCTACAATTTAAAATTTCAAAAGTCCAAATTTGGAAGAATGTCGCCTATTGTCAAAAAAACACACTTTTGAATATTGGACATTCATAGGAATGGCCGGAATAGTGTTCCCCAATAATTTTTTTTCGCAAATTTTCTACCATTTTCAGAAAAAGGAGCAAATTGTTTTTTAAAATTTCAAAAGTTGAAATTTGCAAAAATGTCGCCAATTTAAAAAAAAACACACTAATAAGTCTTTTGAATATTAGACATTCATAGAAATGGCCGGAAGTGTGTTCTCCAATAATGTTTTTTCGCTTATCTCCTACAATTTAAAATTTCAAAAGTCCAAATTTGGAAGAATGTCGCCTATTGTCAAAAAAACACACTTTTGAATATTGGACATTCATAGGAATGGCCGGAATAGTGTTCCCCAATAATTTTTTTTCGAAAATTTTTTACCATTTTCGGAAAGAGGAGCAAAGTCCTTTTTAAAATTTCAAAAGTCGAAATTTAGAAGAATGTCGCCTATTGTCAAAAAAACACACTTTTGAATATTGGACATTCATAGGAATGGTCGGAATAGTGTTCCGCAATAATTGTTTTTCGCAAATTTTTTACCATTTTCGGAAAAAGGAGCAAAGTCCTTTTTAAAATTTCAAAAGTCCAAATTTGGAAGAATGTCGCCTATTGTCAAAAAAACACACTTTTGAATATTGGACATTCATAGGAATGGCCGGAATAGTTTTCCCCAATAATTTTTTTTCGCAAATTTTCTACCATTTTCGGAAAAAGGAGTGAAGTCCTTTTTAAAATTTCAAAAGTTGAAATTTGCAAAAATGTCGCCAATTTAAAAAAAAACACACTGATAAGACTTTTGAATATTAGACATTCATAGAAATGGCCGGAAGAGTGTTCTCCAATAATGTTTTTTCGCTTATCTCCTACAATTTAAAATTTCAAAAGTCCAAATTTGGAAGAATGTCGCCTATTGTCAAAAAAACACACTTTTGAATATTGGACATTCATAGGAATGGCCGGAATAGTGTTCCCCAATAATTTTTTTTCGCAAATTTTCTACCATTTTCGGAAAAAGGAGCAAAGTCCTTTTTAAAATTTCAAAAGTCGAAATTTGGAAGAATGTCGCCTATTGTCAAAAAAACACACTTTTGAATATTGGACATTCATAGGAATGGCCGGAAGAGTGTTCTCCAATAATGTTTTTTCACTTATCTCCTACAATTTTCGGAAAAAGGAGCAAAGTCCTTTTTAAAATTTCAAAAGTTTGGAAATTTGGAAGAATGTCGCCTATTGTCAAAAAAACACACTTTTGAATATTGGACATTCATAGGAATGGCCGGAAGAGTGTTCTCCAATAATTTTTTTTCGCTTATCTCCTACAATTTTCGGAAAAAGGAGCAAAGTCCTTTTTAAAATTTAAAAAGTCGAAATTTGGAATATTGTCAAAAAAACACACTTTTGAATATTGGACATTCATAGGAATGGCCGGAATAGTGTTCTCCAATAATTTTTTTTCGCAAATTTTCTACCATTTTCGGAAAAAGGAGTAAAGTCCTTTCTAAAATTTCAAAAGTTGAAATTTGGAAAAATGTCGCCAATTTAAAAAAAACACACTGATAATACTTTTGAATATTAGACATTCATAGAAATGGCTGGAAGAGTGTTTTCCAATAATGTTTTTTCGCTTATCTCCTACAATTTAAAATTTCAAAAGTCCAAATTTGGAAGAATGTCGCCTATTGTCAAAAAAACACACGTTTGAATATTGGACATTCATAGGAATGGCCGGAATAGTGTTCCCCAATAATTTTTTTTCGCAAATTTTCTACCATTTTCGGAAAAAGGAGCAAAGTCCTTTTTAAAATTTCAAAAGTCCAAATTTGGAAGAATGTCGCCTATTGTCAAAAAAACACACTTTTGAATATTGGACATTCATAGGAATGGCCGGAAGAGTGTTCTCCAATAATTTTTTTTCGCTTATCTCCTACAATTTTCGGAAAAAGGAGCAAAGTCCTTTTTAAAATTTAAAAAGTCGAAATTTGGAATATTGTCAAAAAAACACACTTTTGAATATTGGACATTCATAGGAATGGCCGGAATAGTGTTCCCCAATAATTTTTTTTCGCAAATTTTCTACCATTTTCGGAAAAAGGAGCAAAGTCCTTTTTAAAATTTCAAAAGTTGAAATTTGCAAAAATGTCGCCAATTTAAAAAAAACACACTGATAATACTTTTGAATATTAGACATTCATAGAAATGGCTGGAAGAGTGTTTTCCAATAATGTTTTTTCGCTTATCTCCTACAATTTAAAATTTCAAAAGTCCAAATTTGGAAGAATGTCGCCTATTGTCAAAAAAACACACGTTTGAATATTGGACATTCATAGGAATGGCCGGAATAGTGTTCCCCAATAATTTTTTTTCGCAAATTTTCTACCATTTTCGGAAAAAGGAGCAAAGTCCTTTTTAAAATTTCAAAAGTTGAAATTGGCAAAAATGTCGCCAATTTAAAAAAAAACACACTGATAAGACTTTTGAATATTAGACATTCATAGAAATGGCCGGAAGAGTGTTCTCCAATAATGTTTTTTCGCTTATCTCCTACAATTTAAAATTTCAAAAGTCGAAATTTGGAAGAATGTCGCCTATTGTCAAAAAAACACACTTTTGAATATTGGACATTCATAGGAATGGCCGGAATAGTGTTCCCCAATAATTTTTTTTCGCAAATTTTCTACCATTTTCGGAAAAAGGAGCAAAGTCCTTTTTTAAATTTCAAAAGTCGAAATTTGGAAGAATGTCTCCTATTGTCAAAAAAACACACTTTTGAATATTGGACATTCATAGGAATGGCAGGAATTGTGTTCCCCAATAATTTTTTTCGCAAATTTTCTACCATTTTCGGAAAAAGGAGCAAAGTCCTTTCTTAAATTTCAAAAATTGAAATTTGGAAAAATGTCGCCAATTTAAAAAAAAACACACTGTTAAGACTTTTGAATATTAGACATTCATAGAAATGGCCGCAAGAGTGTTCTCCAATAATGTTTTTTCGCTTATCTCCTACAACTTTCGGAAAAAGGAGCAAAGTCCTTTTTAAAATTTCAAAAGTCCAAATTTGGAAGAATGTCGCCTATTGTCAAAAAAACACACTTTTGAATACTAGACATTCATAGGAATGGCCGGAATAGTGTTCCCCAATAATTTTTTTTCTCAAATTTTCTACCATTTTCGGAAAAAGGAGCAAAGTCCTTTTTAAAATTTCAAAAGTCGAAATTTGGAAGAATGTCTCCTATTGTCAAAAAAACACACTTTTGAATATTGGACATTCATAGGAATGGCCGGACTAGTGTTCCCCAATAATTTTTTTTCGCAAATTTTCTACCATTTTCGGAAAAAGGAGCAAAGTCCTTTTTAAAATTTCAAAAGTCGAAATTTGGAAGAATGTCGCCTATTGTCAAAAAAACACACTTCTGAATATTGGACATTCATAGGAATGGCCGGAATACTGTTCCCCAATAATTTTTTTTCGCAAATTTTCTACCATTTTCGGAAAAAGGAGCAAAGTCCTTTTTAAAATTTCAAAAGTTGAAATTTGCAAAAATGTCGCCAATTTAAAAAAAAACACACTAATAAGTCTTTTGAATATTAGACATTCATAGAAATGGCCGGAAGTGTGTTCTCCAATAATGTTTTTTCGCTTATCTCCTACAATTTAAAATTTCAAAAGTCCAAATTTGGAAGAATGTCGCCTATTGTCAAAAAAACACACTTTTGAATATTGGACATTCATAGGAATGGCCGGAATAGTGTTCCCCAATAATTTTTTTTCGCAAATTTTCTACCATTTTCGGAAAAAGGAGCAAAGTCCTTTTTAAAATTTCAAAAGTTGAAATTTGCAAAAATGTCGCCAATTTTAAAAAAAACACACTAATAAGTCTTTTGAATATTAGACATTCATAGAAATGGCCGAAAGTGTGTTCTCCAATAATGTTTTTTCGCTTATCTCCTACAATTTAAAATTTCAAAAATCCAAATTTGGAAGAATGTCGCCTATTGTCAAAAAAACACACTTTTGAATATTGGACATTCATAGGAATGGCCGGAATAGTGTTCCCCAATAACTTTTTTTCGAAAATTTTCTACCATTTTCGGAAAGAGGAGCAAAGTCCTTTTTAAAATTTCAAAAGTCGAAATTTAGAAGAATGTCGCCTATTGTCAAAAAAACACACTTTTGAATATTGGACATTCATAGGAATGGTCGGAATAGTGTTCCGCAATAATTGTTTTTCGCAAATTTTCTACCATTTTCGGAAAAAGGAGCAAAGTCCTTTTTAAAATTTCAAAAGTCCAAATTTGGAAGAATGTCGCCTATTGTCAAAAAAAACACACTTTTGAATATTGGACATTCATAGGAATGGCCGGAATAGTTTTCCCCAATAATTTTTTTTCGCAAATTTTCTACCATTTTCGGAAAAAGGAGTGAAGTCCTTTTTAAAATTTCAACTTTTGAAATTTGCAAAAATGTCGCCAATTTTAAAAAAAACACACTAATAAGTCTTTTGAATATTGGACATTCATAGAAATGGCCGGAAGAGTGTTCTCCAATAATGTTTTTTCGCTTATCTCCTACAATTTAAAATTTCAAAAGTCCAAATTTGGAAGAATGTCGCCTATTGTCAAAAAAACACACTTTTGAATATTGGACATTCATAGGAATGGCCGGAATAGTGTTCCCCAATAATTTTTTTTCGCAAATTTTCTACCATTTTCAGAAAAAGGAGCAAATTGTTTTTTAAAATTTCAAAAGTTGAAATTTGCAAAAATGTCGCCAATTTAAAAAAAAACACACTAATAAGTCTTTTGAATATTAGACATTCATAGAAATGGCCGGAAGTGTGTTCTCCAATAATGTTTTTTCGCTTATCTCCTACAATTTAAAATTTCAAAAGTCCAAATTTGGAAGAATGTCGCCTATTGTCAAAAAAACACACTTTTGAATATTGGACATTCATAGGAATGGCCGGAATAGTGTTCCCCAATAATTTTTTTTCGAAAATTTTTTACCATTTTCGGAAAGAGGAGCAAAGTCCTTTTTAAAATTTCAAAAGTCGAAATTTAGAAGAATGTCGCCTATTGTCAAAAAAACACACTTTTGAATATTGGACATTCATAGGAATGGTCGGAATAGTGTTCCGCAATAATTGTTTTTCGCAAATTTTTTACCATTTTCGGAAAAAGGAGCAAAGTCCTTTTTAAAATTTCAAAAGTCCAAATTTGGAAGAATGTCGCCTATTGTCAAAAAAACACACTTTTGAATATTGGACATTCATAGGAATGGCCGGAATAGTTTTCCCCAATAATTTTTTTTCGCAAATTTTCTACCATTTTCGGAAAAAGGAGTGAAGTCCTTTTTAAAATTTCAAAAGTTGAAATTTGCAAAAATGTCGCCAATTTAAAAAAAAACACACTGATAAGACTTTTGAATATTAGACATTCATAGAAATGGCCGGAAGAGTGTTCTCCAATAATGTTTTTTCGCTTATCTCCTACAATTTAAAATTTCAAAAGTCCAAATTTGGAAGAATGTCGCCTATTGTCAAAAAAACACACTTTTGAATATTGGACATTCATAGGAATGGCCGGAATAGTGTTCCCCAATAATTTTTTTTCGCAAATTTTCTACCATTTTCGGAAAAAGGAGCAAAGTCCTTTTTAAAATTTCAAAAGTCGAAATTTGGAAGAATGTCGCCTATTGTCAAAAAAACACACTTTTGAATATTGGACATTCATAGGAATGGCCGGAAGAGTGTTCTCCAATAATGTTTTTTCACTTATCTCCTACAATTTTCGGAAAAAGGAGCAAAGTCCTTTTTAAAATTTCAAAAGTTTGGAAATTTGGAAGAATGTCGCCTATTGTCAAAAAAACACACTTTTGAATATTGGACATTCATAGGAATGGCCGGAAGAGTGTTCTCCAATAATTTTTTTTCGCTTATCTCCTACAATTTTCGGAAAAAGGAGCAAAGTCCTTTTTAAAATTTAAAAAGTCGAAATTTGGAATATTGTCAAAAAAACACACTTTTGAATATTGGACATTCATAGGAATGGCCGGAATAGTGTTCTCCAATAATTTTTTTTCGCAAATTTTCTACCATTTTCGGAAAAAGGAGTAAAGTCCTTTCTAAAATTTCAAAAGTTGAAATTTGGAAAAATGTCGCCAATTTAAAAAAAAACACACTGTTAAGACTTTTGAATATTAGACATTCATAGAAATGGCCGGAAGAGTGTTCTCCAATAATGTTTTTTCGCTTATCTCCTCCAATTAAAAATTTAAAAAGTCGAAATTTGGAAGAATGTCGCCTATTGTCAAAAAAACACACTTTTGAATATTGGACATTAATAGGAATGGCCGGAATAGTGTTCTCCAATAATTTGTATTCGCAAATTTTCTACCATTTTCGGAAAAAGGAGCAAAGTCCTTTTTAAAATTTCAAAAGTCGAAATTTGGAAGAATGTCGCCTATTGTCAAAAAAACACACTTTTGAATATTGGACATTCATAGGAATGGTCGGAATAGTGTTCCGCAATAATTGTTTTTCGCAAATTTTTTACCATTTTCGGAAAAAGGAGCAAAGTCCTTTTTAAAATTTCAAAAGTCCAAATTTGGAAGAATGTCGCCTATTGTCAAAAAAACACACTTTTGAATATTGGACATTCATAGGAATGGTCGGAATAGTGTTCCGCAATAATTGTTTTTCGCAAATTTTTTACCATTTTCGGAAAAAGGAGCAAAGTCCTTTTTAAAATTTCAAAAGTCCAAATTTGGAAGAATGTCGCCTATTGTCAAAAAAACACACTTTTGAATATTGGACATTCATAGGAATGGCCGGAATAGTTTTCCCCAATAATTTTTTTTCGCAAATTTTCTACCATTTTCGGAAAAAGGAGTGAAGTCCTTTTTAAAATTTCAAAAGTTGAAATTTGCAAAAATGTCGCCAATTTAAAAAAAAACACACTGATAAGACTTTTGAATATTAGACATTCATAGAAATGGCCGGAAGAGTGTTCTCCAATAATGTTTTTTCGCTTATCTCCTACAATTTAAAATTTCAAAAGTCGAAATTTGGAAGAATGTCGCCTATTGTCAAAAAAACACACTTTTGAATATTGGACATTAATAGGAATGGCAGGAATTGTGTTCCCCAATAATTTTTTTCGCAAATTTTCTACCATTTTCGGAAAAAGGAGTAAAGTCCTTTCTAAAATTTCAAAAGTTGAAATTTGGAAAAATGTCGCCAATTTAAAAAAAAACACACTGTTAAGACTTTTGAATATTAGACATTCATAGAAATGGCCGGAATAGTGTTCTCCAATAATTTTTTTTCGCAAATTTTTTACCATTTTCGGAAAAAGGAGCAAAGTCCTTTTTAAAATTTCAAAAGTCGAAATTTGGAAGAATGTCGCCTATTGTCAAAAAACACACTTTTGAATATTGGACATTCAAGGAATGGCCGGAATAGTGTTCTCCAATAATTTTTTTTCGCAAATTTTCTACCATTTTCGGAAAAAGGAGCAAAGTCCTTTTTAAAATTTCAAAAGTCGAAATTTGGAAGAATGTCGCCTATTTTCAAAAAGACACACTTTTGAATATTGGACATTCATAGGAATGGCAGGAATTGTGTACCCCAATAATTTTTTTCGCAAATTTTCTACCATTTTCGGAAAAAGGAGCAAAGTCCTTTCTAAAATTTCAAAAGTTGAAATTTGGAAAAATGTCGCCAATTTAAAAAAAAAACACACTGATAAGATTTTTGAATAATAGACATTCATAGAAATGGCCGGAAGAGTGTTCTCCAATAATGTTTTTTCGCTTATCTCCTCCAATTAAAAATTTAAAAAGTCGAAATTTGGAAGAATGTCGCCTATTGTCAAAAAAACACACTTTTGAATATTGGACATTAATAGGAATGGCCGGAATAGTGTTCTCCAATAATTTGTATTCGCAAATTTTCTACCATTTTCGGAAAAAGGAGCAAAGTCCTTTTTAAAATTTCAAAAGTCGAAATTTGGAAGAATGTCGCCTATTTTCAAAAAAAACACACTTTTGAATATTGGACATTCATAGGAATGGCAGGAATTGTGTTCCCCAATAATTTTTTTCGCAAATTTTCTACCATTTTCGGAAAAAGGAGTAAAGTCCTTTCTAAAATTTTAAAAGTTGAAATTTGGAAAAATGTCGCCAATTTAAAAAAAAAACACACTGATAAGATTTTTGAATATTAGACATTCATAGAAATGGCCGGAAGAGTGTTCTCCAATAATGTTTTTTCGCTTATCTCCTCCAATTAAAAATTTAAAAAGTCGAAATTTGGAAGAATGTCGCCTATTGTCAAAAAAACACACTTTTGAATATTGGACATTAATAGGAATGGCCGGAATAGTGTTCTCCAATAATTTGTATTTCCAAATTTTCTACCATTTTCGGAAAAAGGAGCAAAGTCCTTTTTAAAATTTCAAAAGTCGAAATTTGGAAGAATGTCGCCTATTGTCAAAAAACACACTTTTGAATATTGGACATTCAAGGAATGGCCGGAATAGTGTTCTCCAATAATTTTTTTTCGCTTATCTCCTACAATTTTCGGAAAAAGGAGCAAAGTCCTTTTTAAAATTTAAAAAGTCGAAATTTGGAATATTGTCAAAAAAACACACTTTTGAATATTGGACATTCATAGGAATGGCCGGAATAGTGTTCTCCAATAATTTTTTTTCGCAAATTTTCTACCATTTTCGGAAAAAGGAGCAAAGTCCTTTTTAAAATTTCAAATGTCGAAATTTGGAAGAATGTCGCCTATTTTCAAAAAAAACACACTTTTGAATATTGGACATTCATAGGAATGGCAGGAATTGTGTTCCCCAATAATTTTTTTCGCAAATTTTCTACCATTTTCGGAAAAAGGAGTAAAGTCCTTTCTAAAATTTTAAAAGTTGAAATTTGGAAAAATGTCGCCAATTTAAAAAAAAAACACACTGATAAGATTTTTGAATATTAGACATTCATAGAAATGGCCGGAAGAGTGTTCTCCAATAATGTTTTTTCGCTTATCTCCTCCAATTAAAAATTTAAAAAGTCGAAATTTGGAAGAATGTCGCCTATTGTCAAAAAAACACACTTTTGAATATTGGACATTAATAGGAATGGCCGGAATAGTGTTCTCCAATAATTTGTATTTCCAAATTTTCTACCATTTTCGGAAAAAGGAGCAAAGTCCTTTTTAAAATTTCAAAAGTCGAAATTTGGAAGAATGTCGCCTATTGTCAAAAAACACACTTTTGAATATTGGACATTCAAGGAATGGCCGGAATAGTGTTCTCCAATAATTTTTTTTCGCTTATCTCCTACAATTTTCGGAAAAAGGAGCAAAGTCCTTTTTAAAATTTAAAAAGTCGAAATTTGGAATATTGTCAAAAAAACACACTTTTGAATATTGGACATTAATAGGAATGGCCGGAATAGTGTTCTCCAATAATTTGTATTTCCAAATTTTCTACCATTTTCGGAAAAAGGAGCAAAGTCCTTTTTAAAATTTCAAAAGTCGAAATTTGGAAGAATGTCGCCTATTGTCAAAAAACACACTTTTGAATATTGGACATTCATAGGAATGGCCGGAATAGTGTTCCCCAATAATTTTTTTCGCAAATTTTCTACCATTTTCGGAAAAAGGAGCAAAGTCCTTTTTAAAATTTCAAAAGTCTAAATTTGGAAGAATGTCGCCAATTTTCAAAAAAACACACTTTTGAATATTGGACATTCATAGGAATGGCAGGAATTGTGTTCCCCAATAATTTTTTTCGCATATTTTCTACCATTTTCGGAAAAAGGAGTAAAGTCCTTTCTAAAATTTCAAAAGTTGAAATTTGGAAAAATGTCGCCAATTTAAAAAAAAAACACACTGTTAAGACTTTTGAATATTAGACATTCATAGAAATGGCCGGAAGAGTGTTCTCCAATAATATTTTTTCGCTTATCTCCTACAACTTTCGGAAAAAGGAGCAAAGTCCTTTTTGAAATTTCAAAAGTCGAAATTTGGAAGAATGTCGCCTATTGTCAAAAAACACACTTTTGAATATTGGACATTCAAGGAATGGCCGGAATAGTGTTCTCCAATAATTTTTTTTTGCAAATTTTTTACCATTTTCGGAAAAAGGAGCAAAGTCCTTTTTAAAATTTCAAAAGTCGAAATTTGGAAGAATGTCGCCTATTTTCAAAAAGACACACTTTTGAATATTGGACATTCATAGGAATGGCAGGAATTGTGTTCCCCAATAATTTTTTTCGCAAATTTTCTATCATTTTCGGAAAAAGGAGCAAAGTCCTTTCTAAAATTTCAAAAGTTGAAATTTGGAAAAATGTCGCCAATTTAAAAAAAAACACACTGATAAGATTTTTGAATATTAGACATTCATAGAAATGGCCGGAAGAGTGTTCTCCAATAATGTTTTTTCGCTTATCTCCTCCAAATAAAAATTTAAAAAGTCGAAATTTGGAAGAATGTCGCCTATTGTCAAAAAAACACACTTTTGAATATTGGACATTAATAGGAATGGCCGGAATAGTGTTCTCCAATAATTTTTTTCGCAAATTTTCTACCATTTTAGGAAAAAGGAGCAAAGTCCTTTCTAAAATTTCAAAAGTTGAAATTTGGAAAAATGTCGCCAATTTTAAAAAAAAACACACTGTTAAGACTTTTGAGTATTAGACATTTATAGAAATGGCGGGAAGAGTGTTCTCCAATAATGTTTTTTCGCTTATCTCCTACAACTTTCGGAAAAAGGAGCAAAGTCCTTTTTAAAATTTAAAAAGTCGAAATTTGGAAGAATGTCGCCTATTGTCAAAAAAACACACTTTTGAATATTGGACATTCATAGGAATGGCAGGAATTGTGTTCCCCAATAATTTTTTTCGCAAATTTCCACCATTTTAGGAAAAAGGAGCAAAGTCCTTTCTAAAATTTCAAAAGTTGAAATTTGGAAAAATGTCGCCAATTTAAAAAAAAACACACTGTTAAGACTTTTGAGTATTAGACATTTATAGAAATGGCCGGAAGAGTCTTCTCCAATAATGTTTTTTCGCTTATCTCCTACAACTTTCGGAAAAAGGAGCAGAGTCCTTTTTAAAATTTCAAAAGTCCAAATTTGGAAGAATGTCGCCTATTGTCAAAAAAACACACTTTTGAATACTAGACATTCATAGGAATGGCCGGAATAGTGTTCCCCAATAATTTTTTTTCTCAAATTTTCTACCATTTTCGGAAAAAGGAGCAAAGTCCTTTTTAAAATTTCAAAAGTCGAAATTTGGAAGAATGTCGCGTATTGTCAAAAAAACACACTTTTGAATATTGGACATTCATAGGAATGGTCGGAATAGTGTTCCCCAATAATTTTTTTTCGCAAATTTTCTACCATTTTCGGATAAAGGAGCAAAGTCCTTTTTAAAATTTCAAAAGTCGAAATTTGGAAGAATGTCGCCTATTGTCAATAAAACACACTTTTGAATATTGGACATTCATAGGAATGGCCGGAATAGTGTTCCCCAATAATTTTTTTTCGCAAATTTTCTACCATTTTCGGAAAAAGGAGCAAAGTCCTTTTTAAAATTTCAAAACTTGAAATTTGCAGAAATGTCGCCATTTTAAAAAAAAACACACTGATAAGACTTTTGAATATTAGACATTCATAGAAATGGCCGGAAGAGTGTTCTCCAATAATGTTTTTTCGCTTATCTCCTACAATTTAAAATTTCAAAAGTCCAAATTTGGAAGAATGTCGCCTATTGTCAAAAAAAGACACTTTTGAATATTGGACATTCATAGGAATGGCCGGAATAGTGTTCCCCAATAATTTTTTTTCGCAAATTTTCTACCATTTTCGGAAAAAGGAGCAAAGTCCTTTTTAAAATTTCAAAAGTCGAAATTTGGAATATTGTTAAAAAAACACACTTTTGAATATTGGACATTCATAGGAATGGCCGGAATAGTGTTCTCCAATAATTTTTTTCGCAAATTTTCTACCATTTTCGGAAAAAGGAGCAAAGTCCTTTTTAAAATTTCAAAAGTCGAAATTTGGAAGAATGTCGCCTATTTTCAAAAAGACACACTTTTGAATATTGGACATTCATAGGAATGGCAGGAATTGTGTTCCCCAATAATTTTTTTCGCAAATTTTCTACCATTTTCGGAAAAAGGAGCAAAGTCCTTTCTAAAATTTCAAAAGTTGAAATTTGGAAAAATGTCGCCAATTTTAAAATAAACACACTGTTAAGACTTTTGAATATTAGACATTCATAGAAATGGCCGGAAGAGTGTTCTCCAATAATGTTTTTTCGCTTATTTCCTCCAATTAAAAATTTAAAAAGTCGAAATTTGGAAGTATGTCGCCTATTGTCAAAAAAACACACTTTTGAATATTGGACATTCATAGGAATGGCCGGAATAGTGTTCTCCAATAATTTGTATTCGCAAATTTTCTACAATTTTCGGAAAAAGGAGCAAAGTCCTTTTTAAAATTTCAAAAGTCGAAATTTGGAAGAATATCGCCTATTTTCAAAAAAAACACACTTTTGAATATTGGACATTCATAGGAATGGCAGGAATTGTGTTCCCCAATAATTTTTTTCGCAAATTTTCTACCATTTTCGGAAAAAGGAGCAAAGTCCTTTTTAAAATTTCAAAAGTCGAAATTTGGAAGAATGTCGCCTATTGTCAAAAAAACACACTTTTGAATATTGGACATTCATAGGAATGGCCGGAATAGTGTTCCCCAATAATTTTTTTTCGCAAATTCTCTACCATTTTCGGAAAAAGGAGCAAAGTCCTTTTTAAAATTTCAAAAGTCGAAATTTGGAAGAATGTCGCCTATTGTCAAAAAAACACACTTTTGAATATTGGACATTCATAGGAATGGCCAGAATAGTGTTCCCCAATAATTTTTTTTCGCAAATTCTCTACCATTTTCGGAAAAAGAGCAAAGTCCTTTTTAAAATTTCAAAAGTCGAAATTTGGAAGAATGTCGCCTATTGTCAAAAAAACACACTTTTTAATATTGGACATTCATAGAAATGGCCGGAATAGTGTTCCCCAATAATTTTTTTTCGCAAATTCTCTACCATTTTCGGAAAAAGGAGCAAAGTCCTTTTTAAAATTTCAAAAGTCGAAATTTGGAAGAATGTCGCCTATTTTCAAAAAAAACACACTTTTGAATATTGGACATTAATAGGAATGGCAGGAATTGTGTTCCCCAATAATTTTTTTCGCAAATTTTCTACAATTTTCGGAAAAAGGAGCAAAGTCCTTTTTAAAATTTCAAAAGTCGAAATTTGGAAGAATGTCGCCTATTGTCAAAAAAACACACTTTTGAATATTGGACATTCATAGGAATGGCCGGAATAGTGTTCCCCAATAATTTTTTTTCGAAAATTGCTAAAAGTCGAAATTTGCAAAAATGTCGCCAATTTTAAAAAAAACACACTGATAAGTCTTTTGAATATTAGACATTCATAGAAATGGCCGGAAGAGTGTTCTCCAATAATGTTTTTTCGCTTATCTCCTACAATTTAAAATTTCAAAAGTCCAAATTTGGAAGAATGTCGCCTATTGTCAAAAAACACACTTTTGAATATTGGACATTCATAGGAATGGCCGGAATAGTGTTCCCCAATAATTTTTTTTCGCAAATTTTCTACCATTTTCGGAAAAAGGAGCAAAGTCCTTTTTAAAATTTCAAAAGTCGAAATTTGGAAGAATGTCGCCTATTGTCAAAAAAACACACTTTTGAATATTGGACATTCATAGGAATGGCCGGAAGAGTGTTCTCCAATAATGTTTTTTAGCTTATCTCCTACAATTTTCAGCAAAAGGAGCAAAGTCCTTTTTAAAATTTAAAAAGTCGAAATTTGGAATATTGTCAAAAAAACAAACTTTTGAATATTGGACATTCATAGGAATGGCCGGAAGAGTGTTCTCCAATAATGTTTTTTTGCTTATCTCCTCCAATTAAAAATTTAAAAAGTCGAAATTTGGAAGAATGTCGCCTATTGTCAAAAAAACACACTTTTGAATATTGGACATTCATAGGAATGGCCGGAATAGTGTTCCCCAATATTTTTTTTTCGCTTATCTCCTACAATTTTCGGAAAAAGGAGCAAAGTCCTTTTTAAAATTTCAAAAGTCGAAATTTGGAAGAATGTCGCCTATTTTCAAAAAGACACACTTTTGAATATTGGACATTCATAGGAATGGCAGGAATTGTGTTCCCCAATAATTTTTTTCGCAAATTTTCTACCATTTTCGGAAAAAGGAGCAAAGTCCTTTCTAATATTTCAAAAGTTGAAATTTGGAAAAATGTCGCCAATTTAAAAAAAAAACACACTGTTAAGACTTTTTGAATATTAGACATTCATAGAAATGGCCGGAAGAGTGTTCTCCAATAATATTTTTTCGCTTATCTCCTACAACTTTCGGAAAAAGGAGCAAAGTCCTTTTTAAAATTTAAAAAGTCGAAATTTGGAAGAATGTCGCCTATTTTCAAAAAAACACACTTTTGAATATTGGACATTCATAGGAATGGCAGGAATTGTGTTCCCCAATAATTTTTTTCGCAAATTTTCTACCATTTTAGGAAAAAGGAGCAAAGTCCATTCTAAAATTTCAAAAGTTGAAATTTGGAAAAATGTCGCCAATTTAAAAAAAAACACACTGTTAAGACTTTTGAGTATTAGACATTTATAGAAATGGCCGGAAGAGTGTTCTCCAATAATGTTTTTTCGCTTATCTCCTACAACTTTCGGAAAAAGGAGCAAAGTCCTTTTTAAAATTTCAAAAGTCCAAATTTGGAAGAATGTCGCCTATTGTCAAAAAAACACACTTTTGAATACTAGACATTCATAGGAATGGCCGGAATAGTGTTCCCAGATAATTTTTTTTCTCAAATTTTCTACCATTTTCGGAAAAAGGAGCAAAGTCCTTTTTAAAATTTCAAAAGTCGAAATTTGGAAGAATATCGCGTATTGTCAAAAAAACACACTTTTGAATATTGGACATTCATAGGAATGGTCGGAATAGTGTTCCCCAATAATTTTTTTTTTCGCAAATTTTCTACCATTTTCGGAAAAAGGAGCAAAGTCCTTTTTAAAATTTCAAAAGTCGAAATTTGGAAGAATGTCGCCTATTGTCAAAAAAACACACTTTTGAATATTGGACATTCATAGGAATGGCCGGAATAGTGTTCCCCAATAATTTTTTTTCGCAAATTTTCTACCATTTTCGGAAAAAGGAGCAAAGGCCTTTTTAAAATTTCAAAAGTTGAAATTTGCAAAAATGTCGCCATTTAAAAAAAAACACACTGATAAGACTTTTGAATATTAGACATTCATAGAAATGGCCGGAAGAGTGTTCTCCAATAATGTTTTTTCGCTTATCTCCTACAATTTAAAATTTCAAAAGTCCAAATTTGGAAGAATGTCGCCTATTGTCAAAAAAACACACTTTTGAATATTGGACATTCATAGGAATGGCCGGAATAGTGTTCCCCAATAATTTTTTTTTCGCAAATTTTCTACCATTTTCGGAAAAAGGAGCAAAGTCCTTTTTAAAATTTCAAAAGTTGAAATTTGCAAAAATGTCGCCAATTTAAAAAAAAAACACACTGATAAGACTTTTCAATATTAGACATTCATAGAAATGGCCGGAATAGTGTTCCCCAATAATTTTTTTTCGCAAATTTTCTACCATTTTCGGAAAAAGGAGCAAAGTCCTTTTTAAAATTTAAAAAGTCGAAATTTGAAGAATGTCGCCTATTTTCAAAAAAACACACTTTTGAATATTGGACATTCATAGGAATGGCAGGAATTGTGTTCCCCAATAATTTTTTTTCGCAAATTTTCTACCATTTTCGGAAAAAGGAGCAAAGTCCTTTCTAATATTTCAAAAGTTGAAATTTGGAAAAATGTCGCCAATTTAAAAAAAAAAACACACTGTTAAGACTTTTTGAATATTAGACATTCATAGAAATGGCCGGAAGAGTGTTCTCCAATAATGTTTTTTCGCTTATCTCCTACAATTTAAAATTTCAAAAGTCCAAATTTGGAAGAATGTCGCCTATTGTCAAAAAACACACTTTTGAATATTGGACATTCATAGGAATGGCCGGAATAGTGTTCCCCAATAATTTTTTTTCGCAAATTGCAAAAAGTCGAAATTTGCAAAAATGTCGCCAATTTTAAAAAAAACACACTGATAAGTCTTTTGAATATTAGACATTCATAGAAATGGCCGGAAGAGTGTTCTCCAATAATGTTTTTTCGCTTATCTCCTACAATTTAAAATTTCAAAAGTCCAAATTTGGAAGAATGTCGCCTATTGTCAAAAAACACACTTTTGAATATTGGACATTCATAGGAATGGCCGGAATAGTGTTCCCCAATAATTTTTTTTCGCAAATTTTCTACCATTTTCGGAAAAAGGAGCAAAGTCCTTTTTAAAATTTCAAAAGTCGAAATTTGGAAGAATGTCGCCTATTGTCAAAAAAACACACTTTTGAATATTGGACATTCATAGGAATGGCCGGAAGAGTGTTCTCCAATAATGTTTTTTAGCTTATCTCCTACAATTTTCAGCAAAAGGAGCAAAGTCCTTTTTAAAATTTAAAAAGTCGAAATTTGGAATATTGTCAAAAAAACACACTTTTGAATATTGGACATTCATAGGAATGGCCGGAAGAGTGTTCTCCAATAATGTTTTTTCGCTTATCTCCTCCAATTAAAAATTTAAAAAGTCGAAATTTGGAAGAATGTCGCCTATTGTCAAAAAAACACACTTTTGAATATTGGACATTCATAGGAATGGCCGGAATAGTGTTCCCCAATAATTTTTTTTCGCAAATTTTCTACCATTTTCGGAAAAAGGAGCAAAGTCCTTTTTAAAATTTAAAAAGACGTGTTGAAATTTGCAAAAATGTCGCCAATTTAAAAAAAAACACACTGATAAGACTTTTGAATATTGGACATTCATAGGAATGGCCGGAAGAGTGTTCTCCAATAATTTTTTTTCGCTTATCTCCTGCAATTTTCGGAAAAAGGAGCAAAGTCCTTTTTAAAATTTCAAAAGTCGAAATTTGGAAGAATGTCGCCTATTTTCAAAAAGACACACTTTTGAATATTGGACATTCATAGGAATGGCAGGAATTGTGTTCCCCAATAATTTTTTTCGCAAATTTTCTACCATTTTCGGAAAAAGGAGCAAAGTCCTTTCTAATATTTCAAAAGTTGAAATTTGGAAAAATGTCGCCAATTTAAAAAAAAAACACACTGTTAAGACTTTTTGAATATTAGACATTCATAGAAATGGCCGGAAGAGTGTTCTCCAATAATATTTTTTCGCTTATCTCCTACAACTTTGGGAAAAAGGAGCAAAGTCCTTTTTAAAATTTAAAAAGTCGAAATTTGGAAGAATGTCGCCTATTTTCAAAAAAACACACTTTTGAATATTGGACATTCATAGGAATGGCAGGAATTGTGTTCCCCAATAATTTTTTTCGCAAATTTTCTACCATTTTAGGAAAAAGGAGCAAAGTCCTTTCTAAAATTTCAAAAGTTGAAATTTGGAAAAATGTCGCCAATTTAAAAAAAAACACACTGTTAAGACTTTTGAGTATTAGACATTTATAGAAATGGCCGGAAGAGTGTTCTCCAATAATGTTTTTTCGCTTATCTCCTACAACTTTCGGAAAAAGGAGCAAAGTCCTTTTTAAAATTTCAAAAGTCCAAATTTGGAAGAATGTCGCCTATTGTCAAAAAAACACACTTTTGAATATTGGACATTCATAGGAATGGCCGGAAGAGTGTTCTCCAATAATGTTTTTTAGCTTATCTCCTACAATTTTCAGCAAAAGGAGCAAAGTCCTTTTTAAAATTTAAAAAGTCGAAATTTGGAATATTGTCAAAAAAACACACTTTTGAATATTGGACATTCATAGGAATGGCCGGAAGAGTGTTCTCCAATAATGTTTTTTCGCTTATCTCCTCCAATTAAAAATTTAAAAAGTCGAAATTTGGAAGAATGTCGCCTATTGTCAAAAAAACACACTTTTGAATATTGGACATTCATAGGAATGGCCGGAATAGTGTTCCCCAATAATTTTTTTTCGCAAATTTTCTACCATTTTCGGAAAAAGGAGCAAAGTCCTTTTTAAAATTTAAAAAGACGTGTTGAAATTTGCAAAAATGTCGCCAATTTAAAAAAAAACACACTGATAAGACTTTTGAATATTGGACATTCATAGGAATGGCCGGAAGAGTGTTCTCCAATAATTTTTTTTCGCTTATCTCCTGCAATTTTCGGAAAAAGGAGCAAAGTCCTTTTTAAAATTTCAAAAGTCGAAATTTGGAAGAATGTCGCCTATTTTCAAAAAGACACACTTTTGAATATTGGACATTCATAGGAATGGCAGGAATTGTGTTCCCCAATAATTTTTTTCGCAAATTTTCTACCATTTTCGGAAAAAGGAGCAAAGTCCTTTCTAATATTTCAAAAGTTGAAATTTGGAAAAATGTCGCCAATTTAAAAAAAAAACACACTGTTAAGACTTTTTGAATATTAGACATTCATAGAAATGGCCGGAAGAGTGTTCTCCAATAATATTTTTTCGCTTATCTCCTACAACTTTCGGAAAAAGGAGCAAAGTCCTTTTTAAAATTTCAAAAGTCCAAATTTGGAAGAATGTCGCCTATTGTCAAAAAAACACACTTTTGAATACTAGACATTCATAGGAATGGCCGGAATAGTGTTCCCAGATAATTTTTTTTCTCAAATTTTCTACCATTTGCGGAAAAAGGAGCAAAGTCCTTTTTAAAATTTCAAAAGTCGAAATTTGGAAGAATTTCGCGTATTGTCAAAAAAACACACTTTTGAATATTGGACATTCATAGGAATGGTCGGAATAGTGTTCCCCAATAATTTTTTTTCGCAAATTTTCTACCATTTTCGGAAAAAGGAGCAAAGTCCTTTTTAAAATTTCAAAAGTCGAAATTTGGAAGAATGTCGCCTATTGTCAAAAAAACACACTTTTGAATATTGGACATTCGTAGGAATGGCCGGAATAGTGTTCCCCAATAATTTTTTTTCGCAAATTGCAAAAAGTCGAAATTTGCAAAAATGTCGCCAATTTTAAAAAAAACACACTGATAAGTCTTTTGAATATTAGACATTCATAGAAATGGCCGGAAGAGTGTTCTCCAATAATGTTTTTTCGCTTATCTCCTACAATTTAAAATTTCAAAAGTCCAAATTTGGAAGAATGTCGCCTATTGTCAAAAAACACACTTTTGAATATTGGACATTCATAGGAATGGCCGGAATAGTGTTCCCCAATAATTTTTTTTCGCAAATTTTCTACCATTTTCGGAAAAAGGAGCAAAGTCCTTTTTAAAATTTCAAAAGTCGAAATTTGGAAGAATGTCGCCTATTGTCAAAAAAACACACTTTTGAATATTGGACATTCATAGGAATGGCCGGAAGAGTGTTCTCCAATAATGTTTTTTAGCTTATCTCCTACAATTTTCAGCAAAAGGAGCAAAGTCCTTTTTAAAATTTAAAAAGTCGAAATTTGGAATATTGTCAAAAAAACACACTTTTGAATATTGGACATTCATAGGAATGGCCGGAAGAGTGTTCTCCAATAATGTTTTTTCGCTTATCTCCTCCAATTAAAAATTTAAAAAGTCGAAATTTGGAAGAATGTCGCCTATTGTCAAAAAAACACACTTTTGAATATTGGACATTCATAGGAATGGCCGGAATAGTGTTCCCCAATAATTTTTTTTCGCAAATTTTCTACCATTTTCGGAAAAAGGAGCAAAGTCCTTTTTAAAATTTAAAAAGACGTGTTGAAATTTGCAAAAATGTCGCCAATTTAAAAAAAAACACACTGATAAGACTTTTGAATATTGGACATTCATAGGAATGGCCGGAAGAGTGTTCTCCAATAATTTTTTTTCGCTTATCTCCTGCAATTTTCGGAAAAAGGAGCAAAGTCCTTTTTAAAATTTCAAAAGTCGAAATTTGGAAGAATGTCGCCTATTTTCAAAAAGACACACTTTTGAATATTGGACATTCATAGGAATGGCAGGAATTGTGTTCCCCAATAATTTTTTTCGCAAATTTTCTACCATTTTCGGAAAAAGGAGCAAAGTCCTTTCTAATATTTCAAAAGTTGAAATTTGGAAAAATGTCGCCAATTTAAAAAAAAACACACTGTTAAGACTTTTTGAATATTAGACATTCATAGAAATGGCCGGAAGAGTGTTCTCCAATAATATTTTTTCGCTTATCTCCTACAACTTTCGGAAAAAGGAGCAAAGTCCTTTTTAAAATTTAAAAAGTCGAAATTTGGAAGAATGTCGCCTATTTTCAAAAAAACACACTTTTGAATATTGGACATTCATAGGAATGGCAGGAATTGTGTTCCCCAATAATTTTTTTCGCAAATTTTCTACCATTTTAGGAAAAAGGAGCAAAGTCCTTTCTAAAATTTCAAAAGTTGAAATTTGGAAAAATGTCGCCAATTTAAAAAAAAACACACTGTTAAGACTTTTGAGTATTAGACATTTATAGAAATGGCCGGAAGAGTGTTCTCCAATAATGTTTTTTCGCTTATCTCCTACAACTTTCGGAAAAAGGAGCAAAGTCCTTTTTAAAATTTCAAAAGTCCAAATTTGGAAGAATGTCGCCTATTGTCAAAAAAACACACTTTTGAATATTGGACATTCATAGGAATGGCCGGAAGAGTGTTCTCCAATAATGTTTTTTAGCTTATCTCCTACAATTTTCAGCAAAAGGAGCAAAGTCCTTTTTAAAATTTAAAAAGTCGAAATTTGGAATATTGTCAAAAAAACACACTTTTGAATATTGGACATTCATAGGAATGGCCGGAAGAGTGTTCTCCAATAATGTTTTTTCGCTTATCTCCTCCAATTAAAAATTTAAAAAGTCGAAATTTGGAAGAATGTCGCCTATTGTCAAAAAAACACACTTTTGAATATTGGACATTCATAGGAATGGCCGGAATAGTGTTCCCCAATAATTTTTTTTCGCAAATTTTCTACCATTTTCGGAAAAAGGAGCAAAGTCCTTTTTAAAATTTAAAAAGACGTGTTGAAATTTGCAAAAATGTCGCCAATTTAAAAAAAAACACACTGATAAGACTTTTGAATATTGGACATTCATAGGAATGGCCGGAAGAGTGTTCTCCAATAATTTTTTTTCGCTTATCTCCTGCAATTTTCGGAAAAAGGAGCAAAGTCCTTTTTAAAATTTCAAAAGTCGAAATTTGGAAGAATGTCGCCTATTTTCAAAAAGACACACTTTTGAATATTGGACATTCATAGGAATGGCAGGAATTGTGTTCCCCAATAATTTTTTTTTGCAAATTTTCTACCATTTTCGGAAAAAGGAGCAAAGTCCTTTCTAATATTTCAAAAGTTGAAATTTGGAAAAATGTCGCCAATTTAAAAAAAAAACACACTGTTAAGACTTTTTGAATATTAGACATTCATAGAAATGGCCGGAAGAGTGTTCTCCAATAATATTTTTTCGCTTATCTCCTACAACTTTCGGAAAAAGGAGCAAAGTCCTTTTTAAAATTTCAAAAGTCCAAATTTGGAAGAATGTCGCCTATTGTCAAAAAAACACACTTTTGAATACTAGACATTCATAGGAATGGCCGGAATAGTGTTCCCAGATAATTTTTTTTCTCAAATTTTCTACCATTTGCGGAAAAAGGAGCAAAGTCCTTTTTAAAATTTCAAAAGTCGAAATTTGGAAGAATGTCGCGTATTGTCAAAAAAACACACTTTTGAATATTGGACATTCATAGGAATGGTCGGAATAGTGTTCCCCAATAATTTTTTTTCGCAAATTTTCTACCATTTTCGGAAAAAGGAGCAAAGTCCTTTTTAAAATTTCAAAAGTCGAAATTTGGAAGAATGCCGCCTATTGTCAAAAAAACACACTTTTGAATATTGGACATTCGTAGGAATGGCCGGAATAGTGTTCCCCAATAATTTTTTTTCGCAAATTTTCTACCATTTTCGGAAAAAGGAGCAAAGTCCTTTTTAAAATTTCAAAAGTTGAAATTTGCAAAAATGTCGCCATTTAAAAAAAAAACACACTGATAAGACTTTTGAATATTAGACATTCATAGAAATGGCCGGAAGAGTGTTCTCCAATAATGTTTTTTCGCTTATCTCCTACAATTTAAAATTTCAAAAGTCCAAATTTGGAAGAATGTCGCCTATTGTCAAAAAAACACACTTTTGAATATTGGACATTCATAGGAATGGCCGGAATAGTGTTCCCCAATAATTTTTTTTCGCAAATTTTCTACCATTTTCGGAAAAAGGAGCAAAGTCCTTTTTAAAATTTCAAAAGTTGAAATTTGCAAAAATGTCGCCAATTTAAAAAAAAACACACTGATAAGACTTTTGAATATTAGACATTCATAGAAATGGCCGGAAGAGTGTTCTCCAATAATGTTTTTTCGCTTATCTCCTACAATTTAAAATTTCAAAAGTCCAAATTTGGAAGAATGTCGCCTATTGTCAAAAAACACACTTTTGAATATTGGACATTCATAGGAATGGCCGGAATAGTGTTCCCCAATAATTTTTTTTCGCAAATTTTCTACCATTTTCGGAAAAAGGAGCAAAGTCCTTTTTAAAATTTCAAAAGTCGAAATTTGGAAGAATGTCGCCTATTGTCAAAAAAACACACTTTTGAATATTGGACAATCATAGGAATGGCCGGAAGAGTGTTCTCCAATAAATTTTTTTCGCTTATCTCCTACAATTTGCGGAAAAAGGAGCAAAGTCCTTTTTAAAATTTAAAAAGTCGAAATTTGGAATATTGTTAAAAAAACACACTTTTGAATATTGGACATTCATAGGAATGGCCGGAATAGTGTTCTCCAATAATTTTTTTTCGCAAATTTTCTACCATTTTCGGAAAAAGGAGCAAAGTCCTTTTTAAAATTTCAAAAGTCGAAATTTGGAAGAATGTCGCCTATTTTAAAAAAGACACACTTTTGAATATTGGACATTCATAGGAATGGCAGGAATTGTGTTCCCCAATAATTTTTTTCGCAAATTTTCTACCATTTTCGGAAAAAGGAGCAAAGTCCTCTTTAAAATTTCAAAAGTCGAAATTTGGAAGAATGTCGCCTATTGTCAAAAAAGCACACTTTTGAATATTGGATATTCATAGGAATGGCCGGAATAGTGTTCCCCAATAATTTTTTTTCGCAAATTTTCTACCATTTTCGGAAAAAGGAGCAAAGTCCTCTTTAAAATTTCAAAAGTCGAAATTTGGAAGAATGTCGCCTATTGTCAAAAAAACACACTGGTATTACTTTTGAATATTGGACATTCATAGGAATGGCCGGAATAGTGTTCCCCAATAATTTTTTTTCGCAAATTTTCTACCATTTTCGGAAAAAGGAGCAAAGTCCTTTTTAAAATTTCAAAAGTCGAAATTTGGAAGAATGTCGCCTATTGTCAAAAAAACACACTTTTGAATATTGGACATTCATAGGAATGGCCGGAATAGTGTTCCCCAATAATTTTTTTCCCCAAATTTTCTACAATTTTCGAAAAAAGGAGCAAAGTCGTTTTTAAAATTTCAAAAGTCCAAATTTGGAAGAATGTCGCCTTTTGTCAAAGAAACACACTGTTACGACTTTTGAATAATGGACATTCATAGGAATGGCCGGAATAGTGTTCCCCAATAATTTTTTTTCGCAAATTTTCTACCATTTTCGGAAAAAGGAGCAAAGTCCTTTTTAAAATTTCAAAAGTCGAAAATTGGAAGAATGTCGCTATTGTCAAAAAAACACACTTTTGAATATTGGACATTCATAGGAATGGCCGGAATAGTGTTCCCCAATAATTTTTTTTTGCAAATTTTCTACCATTTTCGGAAAAAGGAGCAAAGTCCTTTTTAAAATTTCAAAAGTCGAAATTTGGAAGAATGTCGCTATTGTCAAAAAAACACACTTTTGAATATTGGACATTCATAGGAATGGCCGGAATAGTGTTTCCCAATAATTTTTTTCGCAAATTTTCTACCATTTTCGAAAAAAGGAGCAAAGTCCTTTTTAAAATTTCAAAAGTCCAAATTTGGAAGAATGTCGCCTATTGTCAAAAAAACACACTTTTGAATATTGGACATTCATAGGAATGGCCGGAATAGTGTTCCCCAATAATTTTTTTTCGCAAATTTTCTACCATTTTCGGAAAGAGGAGCAAAGTCCTTTTTAAAATTTCAAAAGTCGAAATTTGAAAGAATGTCGCTATTGTCAAAAAAACACACTTTTGAATATTGGACATTCATAGGAATGGCCGGAATAGTGTTCCCCAATAATTTTTTTTCGCAAATTTTCTACCATTTTCGGAAAAAGGAGCAAAGTCCTTTTTAAAATTTAAAAAGACGTGTTGAAATTTGCAAAAATGTCGCCAATTTAAAAAAAAACACACTGATAAGACTTTTGAATATTGGACATTCATAGGAATGGCCGGAAGAGTGTTCTCCAATAATTTTTTTTCGCTTATCTCCTGCAATTTTCGGAAAAAGGAGCAAAGTCCTTTTTAAAATTTCAAAAGTCGAAATTTGGAAGAATGTCGCCTATTTTCAAAAAGACACACTTTTGAATATTGGACATTCATAGGAATGGCAGGAATTGTGTTCCCCAATAATTTTTTTCGCAAATTTTCTACCATTTTCGGAAAAAGGAGCAAAGTCCTTTCTAATATTTCAAAAGTTGAAATTTGGAAAAATGTCGCCAATTTAAAAAAAAACACACTGTTAAGACTTTTTGAATATTAGACATTCATAGAAATGGCCGGAAGAGTGTTCTCCAATAATATTTTTTCGCTTATCTCCTACAACTTTCGGAAAAAGGAGCAAAGTCCTTTTTAAAATTTAAAAAGTCGAAATTTGGAAGAATGTCGCCTATTTTCAAAAAAACACACTTTTGAATATTGGACATTCATAGGAATGGCAGGAATTGTGTTCCCCAATAATTTTTTTCGCAAATTTTCTACCATTTTAGGAAAAAGGAGCAAAGTCCTTTCTAAAATTTCAAAAGTTGAAATTTGGAAAAATGTCGCCAATTTAAAAAAAAACACACTGTTAAGACTTTTGAGTATTAGACATTTATAGAAATGGCCGGAAGAGTGTTCTCCAATAATGTTTTTTCGCTTATCTCCTACAACTTTCGGAAAAAGGAGCAAAGTCCTTTTTAAAATTTCAAAAGTCCAAATTTGGAAGAATGTCGCCTATTGTCAAAAAAACACACTTTTGAATATTGGACATTCATAGGAATGGCCGGAAGAGTGTTCTCCAATAATGTTTTTTAGCTTATCTCCTACAATTTTCAGCAAAAGGAGCAAAGTCCTTTTTAAAATTTAAAAAGTCGAAATTTGGAATATTGTCAAAAAAACACACTTTTGAATATTGGACATTCATAGGAATGGCCGGAAGAGTGTTCTCCAATAATGTTTTTTCGCTTATCTCCTCCAATTAAAAATTTAAAAAGTCGAAATTTGGAAGAATGTCGCCTATTGTCAAAAAAACACACTTTTGAATATTGGACATTCATAGGAATGGCCGGAATAGTGTTCCCCAATAATTTTTTTTCGCAAATTTTCTACCATTTTCGGAAAAAGGAGCAAAGTCCTTTTTAAAATTTAAAAAGACGTGTTGAAATTTGCAAAAATGTCGCCAATTTAAAAAAAAACACACTGATAAGACTTTTGAATATTGGACATTCATAGGAATGGCCGGAAGAGTGTTCTCCAATAATTTTTTTTCGCTTATCTCCTGCAATTTTCGGAAAAAGGAGCAAAGTCCTTTTTAAAATTTCAAAAGTCGAAATTTGGAAGAATGTCGCCTATTTTCAAAAAGACACACTTTTGAATATTGGACATTCATAGGAATGGCAGGAATTGTGTTCCCCAATAATTTTTTTTTGCAAATTTTCTACCATTTTCGGAAAAAGGAGCAAAGTCCTTTCTAATATTTCAAAAGTTGAAATTTGGAAAAATGTCGCCAATTTAAAAAAAAAACACACTGTTAAGACTTTTTGAATATTAGACATTCATAGAAATGGCCGGAAGAGTGTTCTCCAATAATATTTTTTCGCTTATCTCCTACAACTTTCGGAAAAAGGAGCAAAGTCCTTTTTAAAATTTCAAAAGTCCAAATTTGGAAGAATGTCGCCTATTGTCAAAAAAACACACTTTTGAATACTAGACATTCATAGGAATGGCCGGAATAGTGTTCCCAGATAATTTTTTTTCTCAAATTTTCTACCATTTGCGGAAAAAGGAGCAAAGTCCTTTTTAAAATTTCAAAAGTCGAAATTTGGAAGAATGTCGCGTATTGTCAAAAAAACACACTTTTGAATATTGGACATTCATAGGAATGGTCGGAATAGTGTTCCCCAATAATTTTTTTTCGCAAATTTTCTACCATTTTCGGAAAAAGGAGCAAAGTCCTTTTTAAAATTTCAAAAGTCGAAATTTGGAAGAATGCCGCCTATTGTCAAAAAAACACACTTTTGAATATTGGACATTCGTAGGAATGGCCGGAATAGTGTTCCCCAATAATTTTTTTTCGCAAATTTTCTACCATTTTCGGAAAAAGGAGCAAAGTCCTTTTTAAAATTTCAAAAGTTGAAATTTGCAAAAATGTCGCCATTTAAAAAAAAAACACACTGATAAGACTTTTGAATATTAGACATTCATAGAAATGGCCGGAAGAGTGTTCTCCAATAATGTTTTTTCGCTTATCTCCTACAATTTAAAATTTCAAAAGTCCAAATTTGGAAGAATGTCGCCTATTGTCAAAAAAACACACTTTTGAATATTGGACATTCATAGGAATGGCCGGAATAGTGTTCCCCAATAATTTTTTTTCGCAAATTTTCTACCATTTTCGGAAAAAGGAGCAAAGTCCTTTTTAAAATTTCAAAAGTTGAAATTTGCAAAAATGTCGCCAATTTAAAAAAAAACACACTGATAAGACTTTTGAATATTAGACATTCATAGAAATGGCCGGAAGAGTGTTCTCCAATAATGTTTTTTCGCTTATCTCCTACAATTTAAAATTTCAAAAGTCCAAATTTGGAAGAATGTCGCCTATTGTCAAAAAACACACTTTTGAATATTGGACATTCATAGGAATGGCCGGAATAGTGTTCCCCAATAATTTTTTTTCGCAAATTTTCTACCATTTTCGGAAAAAGGAGCAAAGTCCTTTTTAAAATTTCAAAAGTCGAAATTTGGAAGAATGTCGCCTATTGTCAAAAAAACACACTTTTGAATATTGGACAATCATAGGAATGGCCGGAAGAGTGTTCTCCAATAAATTTTTTTCGCTTATCTCCTACAATTTGCGGAAAAAGGAGCAAAGTCCTTTTTAAAATTTAAAAAGTCGAAATTTGGAATATTGTTAAAAAAACACACTTTTGAATATTGGACATTCATAGGAATGGCCGGAATAGTGTTCTCCAATAATTTTTTTTCGCAAATTTTCTACCATTTTCGGAAAAAGGAGCAAAGTCCTTTTTAAAATTTCAAAAGTCGAAATTTGGAAGAATGTCGCCTATTTTAAAAAAGACACACTTTTGAATATTGGACATTCATAGGAATGGCAGGAATTGTGTTCCCCAATAATTTTTTTCGCAAATTTTCTACCATTTTCGGAAAAAGGAGCAAAGTCCTTTCTAAAATTTCAAAAGTTGAAATTTGGAAAAATGTCGCCAATTTAAAAAAAAAAACACACTGTTAAGACTTTTGAATATTAGACATTCATAGAAATGGCCGGAAGAGTGTTCTCCAATAATGTTTTTTCGCTTATCTCCTACAACTTTCGGAAAAAGGAGCAAAGTCCTTTTTAAAATTTCAAAAGTCGAAATTTGGAAGAATGTCGCCTATTGTCAAAAAACACACTTTTGAATATTGGACATTCATAGGAATGGCCGGAATAGTGTTCTCCAATAATTTTTTTTCGCAAATTTTCTACCATTTTCGGAAAAAGGAGCAAAGTCCTTTTTAAAATTTCAAAAGTCGAAATTTGGAAAAATGTCGCCAATTTAAAAAAAAAACACACTGTTAAGACTTTTGAATATTAGACATTCATAGAAATGGCCGGAAGAGTGTTCTCCAATAATGTTTTTTCGCTTATTTCCTCCAATTAAAAATTTAAAAAGTCGAAATTTGGAAGAATGTCGCCTATTGTCAAAAAAACACACTTTTGAATATTGGACATTCATAGGAATGGCCGGAATAGTGTTCTCCAATAATTTTTTTTCGCAAATTTTCTACAATTTTCGGAAAAAGGAGCAAAGTCCTTTTTAAAATTTCAAAAGTCGAAATTTGGAAGAATGTCGCCTATTTTCAAAAAAACACACTGATAAGTCTTTTGAATATTAGACATTCATAGAAATGGCCGGAAGAGTGTTCTCCAATAATGTTTTTTCGCTTATTTCCTCCAATTAAAAATTTAAAAAGTCCAAATTTGGAAGAATGTCGCCTATTGTCAAAAAAACACACTTTTGAATATTGGACATTCATAGGAATGGCCGGAATAGTGTTCTCCAATAATTTGTATTCGCAAATTTTCTACAATTTTCGGAAAAAGGAGCAAAGTCCTTTTTAAAATTTCAAAAGTCGAAATTTGGAAGAATGTCGCCTATTGTCAAAAAAACACACTTTTGAATATTGGACATTCATAGGAATGGCCGGAATAGTGTTCCCCAATAATTTTTTTTCGCAAATTTTTTACCATTTTCGAAAAAGGAGCAAAGTCCTTTTTAAAATTTCAAAAGTTGAAATTTGGAAAAATGTCGCCAATATAAAAAAAAAACACACTGATAAGTCTTTTGAATATTAGACATTCATAGAAATGGCCGGAAGAGTGTTCTCCAATAATGTTTTTCGCTTATCTCCTACAACTTTCGAAAAAAGGAGCAGTCCTTTTTAAAATTTCAAAAGTCGAAATTTGGAAGAATGTCGCCTACTGTCAAAAAACACACTTTTGAATATTGGACATTCATAGGAATGGCCGGAATAGTGTTCCCCAATAATTTTTTTTCCCAAATTTTCTACCATTTTCGAAAAAGGAGCAAAGTCCTTTCTAAAATTTCAAAAGTTGAAATTTGGAAAAATGTCGCCAATTTTAAAAAAAACACACTGATAAGACTTTTGAATATTGGACATTCATAGAAATGGCCGGAAGAGTGTTTTCCAATAATGTTTTTTCGCTTATCTCCTACAATTTTCGGAAAAAGGAGGCAAGTCCTTTTTAAAATTTCAAAAGTCGAAATTTGGAAGAATGTCGCCTACTGTCAAAAAACACACTTTTGAATATTGGACATTCATAGGAATGGCCGGAATAGTGTTCCCCAATAATTTTTTTTCGCAAATTTTCTACAATTTTCGGAAAAAGGAGCAAAGTCCTTTTTAAAATTTCAAAAGTCGAAATTTGGAAGAATGTCGCCTATTGTCAAAAAACACACTTTTAAATATTGAACATTCATAGGAATGGCCGGAAGAATGTTCTCCAATAATTTTTTTTCGCAAATTTTCTACAATTTTCGGAAAAAGGAGCAAAGTCCTTTTTAAAATTTCAAAAGTCGAAATTTGGAAGAATGTCGCCTATTGTCAAAAAACACACTTTTGAATATTGGACATTCATAGGAATGGTCGGAATAGTGTTCTCCAATAATTTTTTTTGCAAATTTTCTACAATTTTCGGAAAAAGGAGCAAAGTCCTTTTTAAAATTTCAAAAGTCGAAATTTGGAAGAATGTCGCCTATTGTCAAAAAAACACACTTTTGAATATTGGACATTCATAGGAATGGCCGGAATACTGTTCCCCAATAATGTTTTTTCGCTTATCTCCTACAATTTTCGGAAAAAGGAGCAAAGTCTTTTTTAAAATTTAAAAAGTCGAAATTTGGAAGAATGTCGCCTATTTTCAAAAATACACACTTTTGAATATTGGACATTCATAGGAATGGCAGGAATTGTGTTCTTCAATAATTTTTTTCGCAAATTTTCTACCATTTTCGGAAAAAGGAGCAAAGTCCTTTCTAAAATTTCAAAAGTTGAAATTTGGAAAAATGTCGCCAATTTTAAAATAAACACACTGTTAAGACTTTTGAATATTAGACATTCATAGAAATGGCCGGAAGAGTGTTCTCCAATAATGTTTTTTCGCTTCTCTCCTACAATTAAAAATTTAAAAAGTCGAAATTTCGAAGAATGTCGCCTATTGTCAAAAAACACACTTTTGAATATTGGACATTCATAGGAATGGCCGGAATAGTGTTCCCCAATAATTTTTTTTCGCAAATTTTCTACCATTTTCGGAAAAAGGAGCAAAGTCCTTTTTAAAATTTCAAAAGTCGAAATTTGGAAGAATGTCGCCAATTTTAAAATAAACACACTGTTAAGACTTTTGAATATTAGACATTCAAAGAAATGGCCGGAAGAGTGTTCTCCAATAATGTTTTTTCTCTTATCTCCTACAATTTAAAATTTCAAAAGTCCAAATTTGGAAGAATGTCGCCTATTGTCAAAAAAACACACTTTTGAATATTGGACATTCATAGGAATGGCCGGAATAGTGTTCCCCAATAATTTTTTTTCGCAAATTTTCTACCATTTTCGGAAAAAGGAGCAAAGTCCTTTTTAAAATTTCAAAAGTCGAAATTTGGAAGAATGTCGCCTATTTTCAAAAAAACACACTTTTGAATATTGGACATTCATAGGAATGGCAGGAATTGTGTTCCCCAATAATTTTTTTCGCAAATTTTCTACCATTTTCGGAAAAAGGAGCAAAGTCCTTTCTAAAATTTCAAAAGTTGAAATTTGGAAAAATGTCGCCAATTATAAAATAAACACACTGTTAATACTTTTGAATATTAGACATTCATAGAAATGGCCGGAAGAGTGTTTTCCAATAATGTTTTTTCTCTTATCTCCTACAATTTAAAATTTCAAAAGTCCAAATTTGGAAGAATGTCGCCTATTGTCAAAAAAACACACTTTTGAATATTGGCCATTCATAGGAATGGCCGGAATAGTGTTCCCCAAAAATTTTTTTTCGCAAATTTTCTACCATTTTCGGAAAAAGGAGCAAAGTCCTTTTTAAAATTTCAAAAGTCGAAATTTGGAAGAATGTCGCCTATTGACAAAAAAACACATATTTGAATATTGGACATTCATAGGAATGGCCGGAAGAGTGTTCTCCAATAATGTTTTTTCGCTTATCTCCTACAATTTTCGGAAAAAGGAGCAAAGTCCTCTTTAAAATTTAAAAAGTCGAAATTTGGAAGAATGTCGCCTATTTTCAAAAAAACACACTTTTGAATATTGGACATTCATAGGAATGGCAGGAATTGTGTTCCCCAATAATTTTTTTCGCAAATTTTCTACCATTTTCGGAAAAAGGAGCAAAGTCCTTTCTAAAATTTCAAAAGTTGAAATTTGGAAAAATGTCGCCAATTTAAAAAAAAAAACACACTGTTAAGACATTTGAATATTAGACATTCATAGAAATGGCCGGAAGAGTGTTCTCCAATAATGTTTTTTCGCTTATCTCCTACAACTTTCGGAAAAAGGAGCAAAGTCCTTTTTAAAATTTCAAAAGTCCAAATTTGGAAGAATGTCGCCTATTGTCAAAAAAACACACTTTTGAATATTGGACATTCATAGGAATGGCCGGAATAGTGTTCCCCAATAATTTTTTTTCGCAAATTTTCTACCATTTTCGGAAAAAGGAGCAAAGTCCTTTTTAAAATTTCAAAAGTTGAAATTTGCAAAAATGTCGCCAATTTAAAAAAAACACACTGATAAGTCTTTTGAATATTAGACATTCATAGAAATGGCCGGAAGAGTGTTCTCCAATAATGTTTTTTCGCTTATCTCCTACAATTTAAAATTTCAAAAGTCGAAATTTGGAAGAATGTCGCCTATTGTCAAAAAAACACACTTTTGAATATTGGACATTCATAGGAATGGCCGGAATAGTTTGGCGACATTCTTCCAAATTTCGACTTTTGAAATTTTAAAAAGGACTTTGCTCCTTTTTCCGAAAATGGTAGAAAATTTGCGAAAAAAAATTATTGGGGAACACTATTCCGGCCATTCCTATGAATGTCCAATATTCAAAAGTGTGTTTTTTGACAATAGGCGACATTCTTCCAAATTTCGACTTTTGAAATTTTAAAAAGGACTTTGCTCCTTTTTCCGAAAGTTGTAGGAGATAAGCGAAAAAACATTATTGGAGAACACTATTCCGGCCATTCCTATGAATGTCCAATATTCAAAAGTGTGTTTTTTTGACAATAGGCGACATTCTTCCAAATTTCGACTTTTGAAATTTTAAAAAGGACTTTGCTCCTTTTTCCGAAAATGGTAGAAAATTTGCGAAAAAAAATTATTGGGGAACACTATTCCGGCCATTCCTATGAATGTCCAATATTCAAAAGTGTGTTTTTTTTTTAAGTGTTCCCCAATAATTTTTTTTCGCAAATTTTTTACCATTTTCGGAAAAAGGAGCAAAGTCCTTTTTAAAATTTCAAAAGTCGAAATTTGGAAGAGTGTCGCCTATTGTCAAAAAAACACACTTTTGAATATTGGACATTCATAGGAATGGCCGGAAGAGTGTTCTCCAATAATGTTTTTTCGCTTATCTCCTACAATTTTCGGAAAAAGGAGCAAAGTCCTTTTTAAAATTTAAAAAGTCGAAATTTAGAAGAATGTCGCCTATTTTCAAAAAAACACACTTTTGAATATTGGACATTCATAGGAATGGCAGGAATTGTGTTCCCCAATAATTTTTTTCGCAAATTTTCTACCATTTTCGGAAAAAGGAGCAAAGTCCTTTCTAAAATTTCAAAAGTTGAAATTTGGAAAAATGTCGCCAATTTTAAAAAAAAAACACACTGTTAAGACATTTGAATATTAGACATTCATAGAAATGGCCGGAAGAGTGTTCTCCAATAATGTTTTTTCGCTTATCTCCTACCATTTTCGGAAAAAGGAGCAAAGTCCTTTTTAAATTTCAAAAGTCGAAATTTGGAAGAATGTCGCCTATTTTCAAAAAGACACACTTTTAAATATTGGACATTCATAGGAATGGCAGGAATTGTGTTCCCCAATAATTTTTTTCGCAAATTTTCTACCATTTTCGGAAAAAGGAGCAAAGTCCTTTCTAAAATTTCAAAAGTTGAAATTTGGAAAAATGTCGCCAATTTTAAAAAAAACACACTGTTAAGACTTTTGAATATTAGACATTCATAGAAATGGCCGGAAGAGTGTTCTCCAATAATGTTTTTTCGCTTATCTCCTACAACTTTCGGAAAAAGGAGCAAAGTCCTTTTTAAAATTTCAAAAGTCGAAATTTGGAAGAATGTCGCCTATTGTCAAAAAACACACTTTTGAATATTGGACATTCATAGGAATGGCCGGAATAGTGTTCCCCAATAATTTTTTTTCGCAAATTTTCTACCATTTTCGGAAAAAGGAGCAAAGTCCTTTTTAAAATTTCAAAAGTCGAAATTTGGAAGAATGTCGCCAAACTATTCCGGCCATTCCTATGAATGTCCAATATTCAAAAGTGTGTTTTTTTGACAATAGGCGACATTCTTCCAAATTTCGACTTTTGAAATTTTAAAAAGGACTTTGCTCCTTTTTCCGAAAATGGTAGAAAATTTGCGAAAAAAAATTATTGGGGAACACTATTCCGGCCATTCCTATGAATGTCCAATATTCAAAAGTGTGTTTTTTTGACAATAGGCGACACTCTTCCAAATTTCGACTTTTGAAATTTTAATAAGGACTTTGCTCCTTTTTCCGAAAATGGTAGAAAATTTGCGAAAAAAAATTATTGGGGAACACTATTCCGGCCATTCCTATGAATGTCCAATATTCAAAAGTGTGTTTTTTTGACAATAGGCGACACTTTTCCAAATTTCGACTTTTGAAATTTTAAAAAGGACTTTGCTCCTTTTTCCGAAAATGGTAAAAAATTTGCGAAAAAAAATTATTGGGGAACACTTAAAAAAAAACACACTTTTGAATATTGGACATTCATAGGAATGGCCGGAATAGTGTTCCCCAATAATTTTTTTTCGCAAATTTTCTACCATTTTCGGAAAAAGGAGCAAAGTCCTTTTTAAAATTTCAAAAGTCGAAATTTGGAAGAATGTCGCCTATTGTCAAAAAAACACACTTTTGAATATTGGACATTCATAGGAATGGCCGGAATAGTGTTCCCCAATAATTTTTTTTCGCAAATTTTCTACCATTTTCGGAAAAAGGAGCAAAGTCCTTTTTAAAATTTCAAAAGTCGAAATTTGAAAGAGTGTCGCCTATTGTCAAAAAAACACACTTTTGAATATTGGACATTCATAGGAATGCCCGGAATAGTGTTCCCCAATAATTTGTTTTCGCAAATTTTCTACCATTTTCGGAAAAAGGAGCAAAGTCCTTTTTAAAATTTCAAAAGTCGAAATTTGGAAGAATGTCGCCTATTGTCAAAAAACACACTTTTGAATATTGGACATTCATAGGAATGGCCGCAATAGTGTTCCCCAATAATTTTTTTTCGCAAATTTTCTACTATTTTCGGAAAAAGGAGCAAAGTCCTTTTTAAAATATCAAAAGTCGAAATTTGGAAGAATGTCACCTATTGTCAAAATAAAACACACTTTTGAATATTGGACATTCATAGGAATGGCCGGAATAGTGTTCCGCAATAATTTTTTTCGCAAATTTTCTACCATTTTCGGAAAAAGGAGCAAAGTCCTTTTTAAAATTTCAAAAGTCGAAATTTGGAAGAATGTCGCCTATTGTCAAAAAAACACACTTTTGAATATTGGACATTCATAGGAATGGCCGGAATAGTGTTCCCCAATAATTTTTTTTCGCAAATTTTCTACCATTTTCGGAAAAAGGAGCAAAGTCCTTTTTAAAATTTCAAAAGTCGAAATTTGGAAGAATGTCGCCTATTGTCAAAAAAAACACACTTTTGAATATTGGACATTCATAGGAATAGCCGGAATAGTGTTCCCCAATAATTTTTTTTCGCAAATTTTTTACCATTTTCGGAAAAAGGAGCAAAGTCCTTTTTAAAATTTCAAAAGTCGAAATTTGGAAGAGTGTCGCCTATTGTCAAAAAAACACACTTTTGAATATTGGACATTCTTAGGAATGGCCGGAATAGTGTTCCCCAATAATTTTTTTTCGCAAATTTTCTACCATTTTCGGAAAAAGGAGCAAAGTCCTTTTTAAAATTTCAAAAGTCGAAATTTGGAAGAGTGTCGCCTATTGTCAAAAAAACACACTTTTGAATATTGGACATTCATAGGAATGGCCGGAATAGTGTTCCCCAATAATTTTTTTCGCAAATTTTCTACCATTTTCGGAAAAAGGAGCAAAGTCCTTTCTAAAATTTCAAAAGTTGAAATTTGGAAAAATGTCGCCAATTTTAAAAAAAACACACTGTTAAGACTTTTGAATATTAGACATTCATAGAAATGGCCGGAAGAGTGTTCTCCAATAATGTTTTTTCGCTTATCTCCTACAACTTTCGGAAAAAGGAGCAGTCCTTTTTAAAATTTCAAAAGTCGAAATTTGGAAGAATGTCGCCTATTGTCAAAAAACACACTTTTGAATATTGGACATTCATAGGAATGGCCGGAATAGTGTTCCCCAATAATTTTTTTTTGCAAATTTTCTACCATTTTCGGAAAAAGGAGCGAAGTCCTTTTTAAAATTTCAAAAGTCGAAATTTGGAAGAATGCCGCCAAACTATTCCGGCCATTCCTATGAATGTCCAATATTCAAAAGTGTGTTTTTTTGACAATAGGCGACATTCTTCCAAATTTCGACTTTTGAAATTTTAAAAAGGACTTTGCTCCTTTTTCCGAAAATGGTAGAAAATTTGCGAAAAAAAATTATTGGGGAACACTATTCCGGCCATTCCTATGAATGTCCAATATTCAAAAGTGTGTTTTTTTGACAATAGGCGACACTCTTCCAAATTTCGACTTTTGAAATTTTAAAAAGGACTTTGCTCCTTTTTCCGAAAATGGTAGAAAATTTGCGAAAAAAATTATTGGGGAACACTATTCCGGCCATTCCTATGAATGTCCAATATTCAAAAGTGTGTTTTTTTGACAAAAGGCGACACTCTTCCAAATTTCGACTTTTGAAATTTTAAAAAGGACTTTGCTCCTTTTTCCGAAAATGGTAAAAAATTTGCGAAAAAAAATTATTGGGGAACACTATTCCGGCTATTCCTATGAATGCCCAATATTCAAAAGTGTGTTTTTTTTGACAATAGGCGACATTCTTCCAAATTTCGACTTTTGAAATTTTAAAAAGGACTTTGCTCCTTTTTCCGAAAATGGTAGAAAATTTGCGAAAAAAAATTATTGGGGAACACTATTCCGGCCATTCCTATGAATGTCCAATATTAAAAAGTGTGTTTTTTTGACAATAGGCGACATTCTTCCAAATTTCGACTTTTGAAATTTTAAAAAGGACTTTGCTCCTTTTTCCGAAAATGGTAGAAAATTTGCGAAAAAAATTATTGCGGAACACTATTCCGGCCATTCCTATGAATGTCCAATATTCAAAAGTGTGTTTTTTTTTAAAAATAGGCGACATTCTTCCAAATTTCGACTTTTGAAATATTAAAAAGGACTTTGCTCCTTTTTCCGAAAATGGTAGAAAATTTGCGAAAACAAATTATTGGGGAACACTATTCCGGGCATTCCTATGAATGTCCAATATTCAAAAGTGTGTTTTTTTGACAATAGGCGACACTCTTCCAAATTTCGACTTTTGAAATTTTAAAAAGGACTTTGCTCCTTTTTCCGAAAATGGTAGAAAATTTGCGAAAAAAAATTATTGGGGAACACTATTCCGGCCATTCCTATGAATGTCCAATATTCAAAAGTGTGTTTTTTTTTAAAAATAGGCGACATTCTTCCAAATTTCGACTTTTGAAATTTTAAAAAGGACTTTGCTCCTTTTTCCGAAAATGGTGGAAAATTTGCGAAAAAAAATTATTGGTGAACACTATTCTGGCCATTCCTATGAATGTCCAATATTCAAAAGTGTGTTTTTTTGACAATAGGCGACATTCTTCCAAATTTCGACTTTTGAAATTTTAAAAAGGACTTTGCTCCTTTTTCCGAAAATGGTAGAAAATTTGCAAAAAAAAATTATTGGGGAACACTATTCCGGCTATTCCTATGAATGTCCAATATTCAAAAGTGTGTTTTTTTTGACAATAGGCGACATTCTTCCAAATTTCGACTTTTGAAATTTTAAAAAGGACTTTGCTCCTTTTTCCGAAAATGGTAAAAAATTTGCGAAAAAAAATTATTGGGGAACACTATTCCGGCTATTCCTATGAATGTCCAATATTCAAAAGTGTGTTTTTTTTGACAATAGGCGACATTCTTCCAAATTTCGACTTTTGAAATTTTAAAAAGGACTTTGCTCCTTTTTCCGAAAATGGTGGAAAATTTGCGAAAAAAAATTATTGGGGAACACTATTCCGGCTATTCCTATGAATGTCCAATATTCAAAAGTGTGTTTTTTTGACAATAGGCGACATTCTTCCAAATTTCGACTTTTGAAATTTTAAAAAGGACTTTGCTCCTTTTTCCGAAAATGGTAGAAAATTTGGGAAAACAAATTATTGGGGAACACTATTCCGGGCATTCCTATGAATGTCCAATATTCAAAAGTGTGTTTTTTTGACAATAGGCGACACTCTTCCAAATTTCGACTTTTGAAATTTTAAAAAGGACTTTGCTCCTTTTTCCGAAAATGGTAGAAAATTTGCGAAAAAAAATTATTGGGGAACACTATTCCGGCTATTCCTATGAATGTCCAATATTCAAAAGTGTGTTTTTTTTGACAATAGGCGACATTCTTCCAAATTTCGACTTTTGAAATTTTAAAAAGGACTTTGCTCCTTTTTCCGAAAATGGTGGAAAATTTGCGAAAAAAAATTATTGGGGAACACTATTCCGGCCATTCCTATGAATGTCCAATATTCAAAAGTGTGTTTTTTTGACAATAGGCGACATTCTTCCAAATTTCGACTTTTGAAATTTTAAAAAGGACTTTGCTCCTTTTTCCGAAAATGGTAGAAAATTTGCGAAAAAAATTATTGGGGAACATTATTCCGGCCATTCCTATGAATGTCCAATATTCAAAAGTGTGTTTTTTTGACAATAGGCGACATTCTTCCAAATTTCGACTTTTGAAATTTTAAAAAGGACTTTGCTCCTTTTTCCGAAAATGGTAGAAAATTTGCGAAAAAAAATTATCTGGGAACACTATTCCGGCCATTCCTATGAATGTCCAATATTCAAAAGTGTGTTTTTTTGACAATAGGCGACATTCTTCCAAATTTCGACTTTTGAAATTTTAAAAAGG
Source organism: Epicampocera succincta (assembly GCA_932526305.1). Taxonomy (NCBI): domain Eukaryota; kingdom Metazoa; phylum Arthropoda; class Insecta; order Diptera; family Tachinidae; genus Epicampocera; species Epicampocera succincta. The sequence continues at coordinate 25,601,395 of OW052038.1, read as the reverse complement.
ACTTTGCTCCTTTTTCCGAAAATGGTGGAAAATTTGCGAAAAAAAATTATTGGGGAACACTATTCCAGGCATTCCTATGAATGTCCAATATTCAAAAGTGTGTTTTTTTGACAATAGGCGACATTCTTCCAAATTTCGACTTTTGAAATTTTAAAAAGGACTTTGCTCCTTTTTCCGAAAATGGTAGAAAATTTGCGAAAAAAAATTATTGGGGAACACTATTCCGGCCATTCCTATGAATGTCCAATATTCAAAAGTGTGTTTTTTTGACAATAGGCGACATTCTTCCAAATTTCGACTTTTGAAATTTTAAAAAGGACTTTACTCCTTTTTCCGAAAATGGTAGAAAATTTGCGAAAAAAAATTATTGGGGAACACTATTCCGGCCATTCCTATGAATGTCCAATATTCAAAAGTGTGTTTTTTTGACAATAGGCGACATTTTTCCAAATTTCGACTTTTGAAATTTTAAAAAGGACTTTGCTCCTTTTTCCGAAAATGGTAGAAAATTTGCGAAAAAAAATTATTGGGGAACACTATTCCGGCCATTCCTATGAATGTCCAATATTCAAAAGTGTGTTTTTTTGACAATAGGCGACATTCTTCCAAATTTCGACTTTTGAAATTTTAAAAAGGACTTTGCTCCTTTTTCCGAAAATGGTAGAAAATTTGCGAAAAAAAATTATTGGGGAACACTATTCCGGCCATTCCTATGAATGTCCAATATTCAAAAGTGTGTTTTTTTTGACAATAGGCGGCATTCTTCCAAATTTCGACTTTTGAAATTTTAAAAAGGACTTTGCTCCTTTTTCCGAAAATGGTGGAAAATTTGCGAAAAAAAATTATTGGGGAACACTATTCCGGCCATTCCTATGAATGTCCAATATTCAAAAGTGTGTTTTTTTGACAATAGGCGACATTCTTCCAAATTTCGACTTTTGAAATTTTAAAAAGGACTTTGCTCCTTTTTCCGAAAATGGTAAAAAATTTGCGAAAAAAAATTATTGGGGAACACTATTCCGGCCATTCCTATGAATGTCCAATATTCAAAAGTGTGTTTTTTTGACAATAGGCGACACTCTTCCAAATTTCGACTTTTGAAATTTTAAAAAGGACTTTGCTCCTTTTTCCGAAAATGGTAGAAAATTTGGGAAAACAAATTATTGGGGAACACTATTCCGGGCATTCCTATGAATGTCCAATATTCAAAAGTGTGTTTTTTTGACAATAGGCGACACTCTTCCAAATTTCGACTTTTGAAATTTTAAAAAGGACTTTGCTCCTTTTTACGAAAATGGTGGAAAATTTGCGAAAAAAAATTATTGGGGAACACTATTCCGGCCATTCCTATGAATGTCCAATATTCAAAAGTGTGTTTTTTTGTTATTATAATTATTGGGGAACACTATTCCGGCCATTCCTATGAATGTCCAATATTCAAAAGTGTGTTTTTCTGACAATAGGCGACATTCTTCCAAATTTCGACTTTTGAAATTTTAAAAAGGACTTTGCTCCTTTTTCCGAAAATGGTAGAAAATTTGCGAAAAAAAATTATTGGGGAACACTATTCCGGCCATTCCTATGAATGTCCAATATTCAAAAGTGTGTTTTTTTGACAATAGGCGACATTCTTCCAAATTTCGACTTTTGAAATTTTAAAAAGGACTTTGCTCCTTTTTCCGAAAATGGTAGAAAATTTGCGAAAAAAAATTATTGGGGAACACTATTCCGGCCATTCCTATGAATGTCCAATATTCAAAAGTGTGTTTTTTTTGACAATAGGCGACATTCTTCCAAATTTCGACTTTTGAAATTTTAAAAAGGACTTTGCTCCTTTTTCCGAAAATGGTGGAAAATTTGCGAAAAAAAATTATTGGGGAACACTATTCCGGCCATTCCTATTAATGTCCAATATTCAAAAGTGTGTTTTTTGACAATAGGCGACATTCTTCCAAATTTCGACTTTTGAAATTTTAAAAAGGACTTTGCTCCTTTTTCCGAAAATGGTAGAAAATTTGCGAAAAAAAATTATTGGGGAACACTATTCCGGCCATTCCTATGAATGTCCAATATTCAAAAGTGTGTTTTTTTTGACAATAGGCGACATTCTTCCAAATTTCGACTTTTGAAATTTTAAAAAGGACTTTGCTCCTTTTTCCGAAAATGGTGGAAAATTTGCGAAAAAAAATTATTGGGGAACACTATTCCGGCCATTCCTATGAATGTCCAATATTCAAAAGTGTGTTTTTTTGACAATAGGCGACATTCTTCCAAATTTCGGCTTTTGAAATTTTAAAAAGGACTTTGCTCCTTTTTCCGAAAATGGTAAAAAATTTGCGAAAAAAAATTATTGGGGAACACTATTCCGGCCATTCCTATGAATGTCCAATATTCAAAAGTGTGTTTTTTTGACAATAGGCGACACTCTTCCAAATTTCGACTTTTGAAATTTTAAAAAGGACTTTGCTCCTTTTTCCGAAAATGGTGGAAACTTTGCGAAAAAAAATTATTGGGGAACACTATTCCGGCCATTCCTATGAATGTCCAATATTCAAAAGTGTGTTTTTCTGACAATAGGCGACATTCTTCCAAATTTCGACTTTTGAAATTTTAAAAAGGACTTTGCTCCTTTTTCCGAAAATGGTGGAAAATTTGCGAAAAAAAATTATTGGGGAACACTATTCCGGCCATTCCTATGAATATCCAATATTCAAAAGTGTGTTTTTTTGACAATAGGCGACATTCTTCCAAATTTCGACTTTTGAAATATTAAAAAGGACTTTGCTCCTTTTTCCGAAAATGGTAGAAAATTTGCGAAAAAAAATTATTGGGGAACACTATTCCGGCCATTCCTATGAATGTCCAATATTCAAAAGTGTGTTTTTTTGTTATTATAATTATTGGGGAACACTATTCCGGCCATTCCTATGAATGTCCAATATTCAAAAGTGTGTTTTTCTGACAATAGGCGACATTCTTCCAAATTTCGACTTTTGAAATTTTAAAAAGGACTTTGCTCCTTTTTCCGAAAATGGTAGAAAATTTGCGAAAAAAAATTATTGGGGAACACTATTCCGGCCATTCCTATGAATGTCCAATATTCAAAAGTGTGTTTTTTGACAATAGGCGACATTCTTCCAAATTTCGACTTTTGAAATATTAAAAAGGACTTTGCTCCTTTTTCCGAAAATGGTAGAAAATTTGCGAAAACAAATTATTGGGGAACACTATTCCGGGCATTCCTATGAATGTCCAATATTCAAAAGTGTGTTTTTTTGACAATAGGCGACACTCTTCCAAATTTCGACTTTTGAAATTTTAAAAAGGACTTTGCTCCTTTTTCCGAAAATGGTAGAAAATTTGCGAAAAAAAATTATTGGGGAACACTATTCCGGCCATTCCTATGAATGTCCAATATTCAAAAGTGTGTTTTTTTGACAATAGGCGACATTCTTCCAAATTTCGACTTTTGAAATTTTAAAAAGGACTTTGCTCCTTTTTCCGAAAATGGTAGAAAATTTGTGAAAAAAAATTATTGGGGAACACTATTCCGGCCATTCCTATGAATGTCCAATATTCAAAAGTGTGTTTTTTTTTAAAAATAGGCGACATTCTTCCAAATTTCGACTTTTGAAATTTTAAAAAGGACTTTGCTCCTTTTTCCGAAAATGGTGGAAAATTTGCGAAAAAAAATTATTGGTGAACACTATTCCGGCCATTCCTATGAATGTCCAATATTCAAAAGTGTGTTTTTTTGACAATAGGCGACATTCTTCCAAATTTCGACTTTTGAAATTTTAAAAAGGACTTTGCTCCTTTTTCCGAAAATGGTAGAAAATTTGCAAAAAAAAATTATTGGGGAACACTATTCCGGCTATTCCTATGAATGTCCAATATTCAAAAGTGTGTTTTTTTTGACAATAGGCGACATTCTTCCAAATTTCGACTTTTGAAATTTTAAAAAGGACTTTGCTCCTTTTTCCGAAAATGGTAAAAAATTTGCGAAAAAAAATTATTGGGGAACACTATTCCGGCTATTCCTATGAATGTCCAATATTCAAAAGTGTGTTTTTCTTGACAATAGGCGACATTCTTCCAAATTTCGACTTTTGAAATTTTAAAAAGGACTTTGCTCCTTTTTCCGAAAATGGTGGAAAATTTGCGAAAAAAAATTATTGGGGAACACTATTCCGGCTATTCCTATGAATGTCCAATATTCAAAAGTGTGTTTTTTTGACAATAGGCGACATTCTTCCAAATTTCGACTTTTGAAATTTTAAAAAGGACTTTGCTCCTTTTTCCGAAAATGGTAGAAAATTTGGGAAAACAAATTATTGGGGAACACTATTCCGGGCATTCCTATGAATGTCCAATATTCAAAAGTGTGTTTTTTTGACAATAGGCGACACTCTTCCAAATTTCGACTTTTGAAATTTTAAAAAGGACTTTGCTCCTTTTTCCGAAAATGGTAGAAAATTTGCGAAAAAAAATTATTGGGGAACACTATTCCGGCTATTCCTATGAATGTCCAATATTCAAAAGTGTGTTTTTTTTGACAATAGGCGACATTCTTCCAAATTTCGACTTTTGAAATTTTAAAAAGGACTTTGCTCCTTTTTCCGAAAATGGTGGAAAATTTGCGAAAAAAAATTATTGGGGAACACTATTCCGGCCATTCCTATGAATGTCCAATATTCAAAAGTGTGTTTTTTTGACAATAGGCGACATTCTTCCAAATTTCGACTTTTGAAATTTTAAAAAGGACTTTGCTCCTTTTTCCGAAAATGGTAGAAAATTTGCGAAAAAAATTATTGGGGAACATTATTCCGGCCATTCCTATGAATGTCCAATATTCAAAAGTGTGTTTTTTTGACAATAGGCGACATTCTTCCAAATTTCGACTTTTGAAATTTTAAAAAGGACTTTGCTCCTTTTTCCGAAAATGGTAGAAAATTTGCGAAAAAAAATTATTGGAGAACACTATTCCGGCCATTCCTATGAATGTCCAATATTCAAAAGTGTGTTTTTTTGACAATATTCCAAATTTCGACTTTTTAAATTTTAAAAAGGACTTTGCTCCTTTTTCCGAAAATGGTGGAAAATTTGCGAAAAAAAATTATTGGGGAACACTATTCCGGCCATTCCTATGAATGTCCAATATTCAAAAGTGTGTTTTTTTGACAATAGGCGACATTTTTCCAAATTTCGACTTTTGAAATTTTAAAAAGGACTTTGCTCCTTTTTCCGAAAATGGTAGAAAATTTGCGAAAAAAAATTATTGGGGAACACTATTCCGGCCATTCCTATGAATGTCCAATATTCAAAAGTGTGTTTTTTTGACAATAGGCGACATTTTTCCAAATTTCGACTTTTGAAATTTTAAAAAGGACTTTGCTCCTTTTTCCGAAAATGGTAGAAAATTTGCGAAAAAAAATTATTGGGGAACACTATTCCGGCCATTCCTATGAATGTCCAATATTCAAAAGTGTGTTTTTTTGACAATAGGCGACATTCTTCCAAATTTCGACTTTTGAAATTTTAAAAAGGACTTTGCTCCTTTTTCCGAAAATGGTAGAAAATTTGCGAAAAAAAATTATTGGGGAACACTATTCCGGCCATTCCTATGAATGTCCAATATTCAAAAGTGTGTTTTTTTGACAATAGGCGACATTCTTCCAAATTTCGACTTTTGAAATTTTAAAAAGGACTTTACTCCTTTTTCCGAAAATGGTAGAAAATTTGCGAAAAAAAATTATTGGGGAACACTATTCCGGCCATTCCTATGAATGTCCAATATTCAAAAGTGTGTTTTTTTGACAATAGGCGACATTTTTCCAAATTTCGACTTTTGAAATTTTAAAAAGGACTTTGCTCCTTTTTCCGAAAATGGTAGAAAATTTGCGAAAAAAAATTATTGGGGAACACTATTCCGGCCATTCCTATGAATGTCCAATATTCAAAAGTGTGTTTTTTTGACAATAGGCGACATTCTTCCAAATTTCGACTTTTGAAATTTTAAAAAGGACTTTGCTCCTTTTTCCGAAAATGGTAGAAAATTTGCGAAAAAAAATTATTGGGGAACACTATTCCGGCCATTCCTATGAATGTCCAATATTCAAAAGTGTGTTTTTTTTGACAATAGGCGGCATTCTTCCAAATTTCGACTTTTGAAATTTTAAAAAGGACTTTGCTCCTTTTTCCGAAAATGGTGGAAAATTTGCGAAAAAAAATTATTGGGGAACACTATTTCGGCCATTCCTATGAATGTCCAATATTCAAAAGTGTGTTTTTTTGACAATAGGCGACATTCTTCCAAATTTCGACTTTTGAAATTTTAAAAAGGACTTTGCTCCTTTTTCCGAAAATGGTAAAAAATTTGCGAAAAAAAATTATTGGGGAACACTATTCCGGCCATTCCTATGAATGTCCAATATTCAAAAGTGTGTTTTTTTGACAATAGGCGACACTCTTCCAAATTTCGACTTTTGAAATTTTAAAAAGGACTTTGCTCCTTTTTCCGAAAATGCTAGAAAATTTGGGAAAACAAATTATTGGGGAACACTATTCCGGGCATTCCTATGAATGTCCAATATTCAAAAGTGTGTTTTTTTGACAATAGGCGACACTCTTCCAAATTTCGACTTTTGAAATTTTAAAAAGGACTTTGCTCCTTTTTCCGAAAATGGTGGAAAATTTGCGAAAAAAAATTATTGGGGAACACTATTCCGGCCATTCCTATGAATGTCCAATATTCAAAAGTGTGTTTTTTTGACACTAGGCGACATTCTTCCAAATTTCGACTTTTGAAATTTTAAAAAGGACTTTACTCCTTTTTCCGAAAATGGTAGAAAATTTGCGAAAAAAAATTATTGGGGAACACTATTCCGGCCATTCCTATGAATGTCCAATATTCAAAAGTGTGTTTTTTTGACAATAGGCGACATTTTTCCAAATTTCGACTTTTGAAATTTTAAAAAGGACTTTGCTCCTTTTTCCGAAAATGGTAGAAAATTTGCGAAAAAAAATTATTGGGGAACACTATTCCGGCCATTCCTATGAATGTCCAATATTCAAAAGTGTGTTTTTTTGACAATAGGCGACATTCTTCCAAATTTCGACTTTTGAAATTTTAAAAAGGACTTTGCTCCTTTTTCCGAAAATGGTAGAAAATTTGCGAAAAAAAATTATTGGGGAACACTATTCCGGCCATTCCTATGAATGTCCAATATTCAAAAGTGTGTTTTTTTTGACAATAGGCGGCATTCTTCCAAATTTCGACTTTTGAAATTTTAAAAAGGACTTTGCTCCTTTTTCCGAAAATGGTGGAAAATTTGCGAAAACAAATTATTGGGGAACACTATTCCGGCCATTCCTATGAATGTCCAATATTCAAAAGTGTGTTTTTTTGACAATAGGCGACATTCTTCCAAATTTCGACTTTTGAAATTTTAAAAAGGACTTTGCTCCTTTTTCCGAAAATGGTAAAAAATTTGCGAAAAAAAATTATTGGGGAACACTATTCCGGCCATTCCTATGAATGTCCAATATTCAAAAGTGTGTTTTTTTGACAATAGGCGACACTCTTCCAAATTTCGACTTTTGAAATTTTAAAAAGGACTTTGCTCCTTTTTCCGAAAATGGTAAAAAATTTGGGAAAACAAATTATTGGGGAACACTATTCCGGGCATTCCTATGAATGTCCAATATTCAAAAGTGTGTTTTTTTGACAATAGGCGACACTCTTCCAAATTTCGACTTTTGAAATTTTAAAAAGGACTTTGCTCCTTTTTACGAAAATGGTGGAAAATTTGCGAAAAAAAATTATTGGGGAACACTATTCCGGCCATTCCTATGAATGTCCAATATTCAAAAGTGTGTTTTTTTGTTATTATAATTATTGGGGAACACTATTCCGGCCATTCCTATGAATGTCCAATATTCAAAAGTGTGTTTTTCTGACAATAGGCGACATTCTTCCAAATTTCGACTTTTGAAATTTTAAAAAGGACTTTGCTCCTTTTTCCAAAAATGGTAGGAAATTTGCGAAAAAAAATTATTGGGGAACACTATTCCGGCCATTCCTATGAATGTCCAATATTCAAAAGTGTGTTTTTTTGACAATAGGCGACATTCTTCCAAATTTCGACTTTTGAAATTTTAAAAAGGACTTTGCTCCTTTTTCCGAAAATGGTAGAAAATTTGCGAAAAAAAATTATTGGGGAACACTATTCCGGCCATTCCTATGAATGTCCAATATTCAAAAGTGTGTTTTTTTTGACAATAGGCAACATTCTTCCAAATTTCGACTTTTGAAATTTTAAAAAGGACTTTGCTCCTTTTTCCGAAAATGGTGGAAAATTTGCGAAAAAAAATTATTGGGGAACACTATTCCGGCCATTCCTATGAATGTCCAATATTCAAAAGTGTGTTTTTTTGACAATAGGCGACATTCTTCCAAATTTCGACTTTTGAAATTTTAAAAAGGACTTTGCTCCTTTTTCCGAAAATGGTAGAAAATTTGCGAAAAAAAATTATTGGGGAACACTATTCCGGCCATTCCTATGAATGTCCAATATTCAAAAGTGTGTTTTTTTTGACAATAGGCGACATTCTTCCAAATTTCGACTTTTGAAATTTTAAAAAGGACTTTGCTCCTTTTTCCGAAAATGGTGGAAAATTTGCGAAAAAAAATTATTGGGGAACACTATTCCGGCCATTCCTATGAATGTCCAATATTCAAAAGTGTGTTTTTTTGACAATAGGCGACATTCTTCCAAATTTCGACTTTTGAAATTTTAAAAAGGACTTTGCTCCTTTTTCCGAAAATGGTAAAAAATTTGCGAAAAAAAATTATTGGGGAACACTATTCCGGCCATTCCTATGAATGTCCAATATTCAAAAGTGTGTTTTTTGACAATAGGCGACACTCTTCCAAATTTCGACTTTTGAAATTTTAAAAAGGACTTTGCTCCTTTTTCCGAAAATGGTGGAAACTTTGCGAAAAAAAATTATTGGGGAACACTATTCCGGCCATTCCTATGAATGTCCAATATTCAAAAGTGTGTTTTTCTGACAATAGGCGACATTCTTCCAAATTTCGACTTTTGAAATTTTAAAAAGGACTTTGCTCCTTTTTCCGAAAATGGTAGAAAATTTGGGGAAAAAAATTATTGGGGAACACTATTCCGGCCATTCCTATGAATATCCAATATTCAAAAGTGTGTTTTTTTGACAATAGGCGACATTCTTCCAAATTTCGACTTTTGAAATATTAAAAAGGACTTTGCTCCTTTTTCCGAAAATGGTAGAAAATTTGCGAAAAAAAATTATTGGGGAACACTATTCCGGCCATTCCTATGAATGTCCAATATTCAAAAGTGTGTTTTTTTGTTATTATAATTATTGGGGAACACTATTCCGGCCATTCCTATGAATGTCCAATATTCAAAAGTGTGTTTTTCTGACAATAGGCGACATTCTTCCAAATTTCGACTTTTGAAATTTTAAAAAGGACTTTGCTCCTTTTTCCGAAAATGGTAGAAAATTTGCGAAAAAAAATTATTGGGGAACACTATTCCGGCCATTCCTATGAATGTCCAATATTCAAAAGTGTGTTTTTTGACAATAGGCGACATTCTTCCAAATTTCGACTTTTGAAATATTAAAAAGGACTTTGCTCCTTTTTCCGAAAATGGTAGAAAATTTGCGAAAACAAATTATTGGGGAACACTATTCCGGGCATTCCTATGAATGTCCAATATTCAAAAGTGTGTTTTTTTGACAATAGGCGACACTCTTCCAAATTTCGACTTTTGAAATTTTAAAAAGGACTTTGCTCCTTTTTCCGAAAATGGTAGAAAATTTGCGAAAAAAAATTATTGGGGAACACTATTCCGGCCATTCCTATGAATGTCCAATATTCAAAAGTGTGTTTTTTTGACAATAGGCGACATTCTTCCAAATTTCGACTTTTGAAATTTTAAAAAGGACTTTGCTCCTTTTTCCGAAAATGGTAGAAAATTTGTGAAAAAAAATTATTGGGGAACACTATTCCGGCCATTCCTATGAATGTCCAATATTCAAAAGTGTGTTTTTTTTTAAAAATAGGCGACATTCTTCCAAATTTCGACTTTTGAAATTTTAAAAAGGACTTTGCTCCTTTTTCCGAAAATGGTGGAAAATTTGCGAAAAAAAATTATTGGGGAACACTATTCCGGCTATTCCTATGAATGTCCAATATTCAAAAGTGTGTTTTTTTTGACAATAGGCGACATTCTTCCAAATTTCGACTTTTGAAATTTTAAAAAGGACTTTGCTCCTTTTTCCGAAAATGGTAAAAAATTTGCGAAAAAAAATTATTGGGGAACACTATTCCGGCTATTCCTATGAATGTCCAATATTCAAAAGTGTGTTTTTTTTGACAATAGGCGACATTCTTCCAAATTTCGACTTTTGAAATTTTAAAAAGGACTTTGCTCCTTTTTCCGAAAATGGTGGAAAATTTGCGAAAAAAAATTATTGGGGAACACTATTCCGGCTATTCCTATGAATGTCCAATATTCAAAAGTGTGTTTTTTTGACAATAGGCGACATTCTTCCAAATTTCGACTTTTGAAATTTTAAAAAGGACTTTGCTCCTTTTTCCGAAAATGGTAGAAAATTTGGGAAAACAAATTATTGGGGAACACTATTCCGGGCATTCCTATGAATGTCCAATATTCAAAAGTGTGTTTTTTTGACAATAGGCGACACTCTTCCAAATTTCGACTTTTGAAATTTTAAAAAGGACTTTGCTCCTTTTTCCGAAAATGGTAGAAAATTTGCGAAAAAAAATTATTGGGGAACACTATTCCGGCTATTCCTATGAATGTCCAATATTCAAAAGTGTGTTTTTTTTGACAATAGGCGACATTCTTCCAAATTTCGACTTTTGAAATTTTAAAAAGGACTTTGCTCCTTTTTCCGAAAATGGTGGAAAATTTGCGAAAAAAAATTATTGGGGAACACTATTCCGGCCATTCCTATGAATGTCCAATATTCAAAAGTGTGTTTTTTTGACAATAGGCGACATTCTTCCAAATTTCGACTTTTGAAATTTTAAAAAGGACTTTGCTCCTTTTTCCGAAAATGGTAGAAAATTTGCGAAAAAAATTATTGGGGAACATTATTCCGGCCATTCCTATGAATGTCCAATATTCAAAAGTGTGTTTTTTTGACAATAGGCGACATTCTTCCAAATTTCGACTTTTGAAATTTTAAAAAGGACTTTGCTCCTTTTTCCGAAAATGGTAGAAAATTTGCGAAAAAAAATTATCTGGGAACACTATTCCGGCCATTCCTATGAATGTCCAATATTCAAAAGTGTGTTTTTTTGACAATAGGCGACATTCTTCCAAATTTCGACTTTTGAAATTTTAAAAAGGACTTTGCTCCTTTTTCCGAAAATGGTGGAAAATTTGCGAAAAAAAATTATTGGGGAACACTATTCCGGCCATTCCTATGAATGTCCAATATTCAAAAGTGTGTTTTTTTGACAATAGGCGACATTTTTCCAAATTTCGACTTTTGAAATTTTAAAAAGGACTTTGCTCCTTTTTCCGAAAATGGTAGAAAATTTGCGAAAAAAAATTATTGGGGAACACTATTCCGGCCATTCCTATGAATGTCCAATATTCAAAAGTGTGTTTTTTTGACAATAGGCGACATTTTTCCAAATTTCGACTTTTGAAATTTTAAAAAGGACTTTGCTCCTTTTTCCGAAAATGGTAGAAAATTTGCGAAAAAAAATTATTGGGGAACACTATTCCGGCCATTCCTATGAATGTCCAATATTCAAAAGTGTGTTTTTTTGACAATAGGCGACATTCTTCCAAATTTCGACTTTTGAAATTTTAAAAAGGACTTTGCTCCTTTTTCCGAAAATGGTAGAAAATTTGCGAAAAAAAATTATTGGGGAACACTATTCCGGCCATTCCTATGAATGTCCAATATTCAAAAGTGTGTTTTTTTGACAATAGGCGACATTCTTCCAAATTTCGACTTTTGAAATTTTAAAAAGGACTTTACTCCTTTTTCCGAAAATGGTAGAAAATTTGCGAAAAAAAATTATTGGGGAACACTATTCCGGCCATTCCTATGAATGTCCAATATTCAAAAGTGTGTTTTTTTGACAATAGGCGACATTTTTCCAAATTTCGACTTTTGAAATTTTAAAAAGGACTTTGCTCCTTTTTCCGAAAATGGTAGAAAATTTGCGAAAAAAAATTATTGGGGAACACTATTCCGGCCATTCCTATGAATGTCCAATATTCAAAAGTGTGTTTTTTTGACAATAGGCGACATTCTTCCAAATTTCGACTTTTGAAATTTTAAAAAGGACTTTGCTCCTTTTTCCGAAAATGGTAGAAAATTTGCGAAAAAAAATTATTGGGGAACACTATTCCGGCCATTCCTATGAATGTCCAATATTCAAAAGTGTGTTTTTTTTGACAATAGGCGGCATTCTTCCAAATTTCGACTTTTGAAATTTTAAAAAGGACTTTGCTCCTTTTTCCGAAAATGGTGGAAAATTTGCGAAAAAAAATTATTGGGGAACACTATTCCGGCCATTCCTATGAATGTCCAATATTCAAAAGTGTGTTTTTTTGACAATAGGCGACATTCTTCCAAATTTCGACTTTTGAAATTTTAAAAAGGACTTTGCTCCTTTTTCCGAAAATGGTAAAAAATTTGCGAAAAAAAATTATTGGGGAACACTATTCCGGCCATTCCTATGAATGTCCAATATTCAAAAGTGTGTTTTTTTGACAATAGGCGACACTCTTCCAAATTTCGACTTTTGAAATTTTAAAAAGGACTTTGCTCCTTTTTCCGAAAATGGTAGAAAATTTGGGAAAACAAATTATTGGGGAACACTATTCCGGGCATTCCTATGAATGTCCAATATTCAAAAGTGTGTTTTTTTGACAATAGGCGACACTCTTCCAAATTTCGACTTTTGAAATTTTAAAAAGGACTTTGCTCCTTTTTCCGAAAATGGTGGAAAATTTGCGAAAAAAAATTATTGGGGAACACTATTCCGGCCATTCCTATGAATGTCCAATATTCAAAAGTGTGTTTTTTTGTTTTTATAATTATTGGGGAACACTATTCCGGCCATTCCTATGAATGTCCAATATTCAAAAGTGTGTTTTTCTGACAATAGGCGACATTCTTCCAAATTTCGACTTTTGAAATTTTAAAAAGGACTTTGCTCCTTTTTCCGAAAATGGTAGAAAATTTGCGAAAAAAAATTATTGGGGAACACTATTCCGGCCATTCCTATGAATGTCCAATATTCAAAAGTGTGTTTTTTTGACAATAGGCGACATTCTTCCAAATTTCGACTTTTGAAATTTTAAAAAGGACTTTGCTCCTTTTTCCGAAAATGGTAGAAAATTTGCGAAAAAAAATTATTGGGGAACACTATTCCGGCCATTCCTATGAATGTCCAATATTCAAAAGTGTGTTTTTTTTGACAATAGGCGACATTCTTCCAAATTTCGACTTTTGAAATTTTAAAAAGGACTTTGCTCCTTTTTCCGAAAATGGTGGAAAATTTGCGAAAAAAAATTATTGGGGAACACTATTCCGGCCATTCCTATGAATGTCCAATATTCAAAAGTGTGTTTTTTTGACAATAGGCGACATTCTTCCAAATTTCGACTTTTGAAATTTTAAAAAGGACTTTGCTCCTTTTTCCGAAAATGGTAGAAAATTTGCGAAAAAAAATTATTGGGGAACACTATTCCGGGCATTCCTATGAATGTCCAATATTCAAAAGTGTGTTTTTTTTGACAATAGGCGACATTCTTCCAAATTTCGACTTTTGAAATTTTAAAAAGGACTTTGCTCCTTTTTCCGAAAATGGTGGAAACTTTGCGAAAAAAAATTATTGGGGAACACTATTCCGGCCATTCCTATGAATGTCCAATATTCAAAAGTGTGTTTTTTTGACAATAGGCGACATTCTTCCAAATTTCGACTTTTGAAATTTTAAAGAGGACTTTGGTCCTTTTTCTGAAAATGGTAGAAAATTTGCAAAAAAAAATTATTGGGGAACACTATTCCGGCCATTCCTATGAATATCCAATATTCAAAAGTGTGTTTTTTTACAATAGGCGACATTCTTCCAAATTTCGACTTTTGAAATTTTAAAAAGGACTTTGCTCCTTTTTCCGAAAATGGTAGAAAATTTGCGAAAAAAAATTATTGGGGAACACTATACCGGCCATTCCTATGAATGTCCAATATTCAAAGGTGTGTTTTTTTTGCCAATAGGCGACATTCTTCCAAATTTCGACTTTTGAAATTTTAAAACGGACTTTGCTCCTTTTTCCGAAAATAGTAGAAAACTTGCGAAAAAAAATTATTGGGGAACACTATTCCGGCCACTCCTATGTGTTTTTTTGACAATAGGCGACATTCTTCCAAATTTCGACTTTTAAAATTTTAAAAAGGACTTTGCTCCTTTTTTTGAAAATGGTAGAAAATTTGCGAAAAAAAATTATTGGGGAACACTAGTCCGGCCATTCCTATGAATATCCAATATTCAAAAGTGTGTTTTTTTGACAATAGGCGACATTCTTCCAAATTTCGACTTTTGAAATTTTAAAAAGGACTTTGCTCCTTATTCCGAAAATGGTAGAAAATTTGCAAAAAAAAATTATTGGGGAACACTATTCCGGCCATTCCTATGAATGTCCAATATTCAAAAGTGTGTTTTTTTGACAATAGGCGACATTCTTCCAAATTTCGACTTTTGAAATTTTAAAGAGGACTTTGCTCCTTATTCCGAAAATGGTAGAAAATTTGCGAAAAAAAATTATCTGGGAACACTATTCCGGCCATTCCTATGAATGTCCAATATTCAAAAGTGTGTTTTTTTGACAATAGGCGACATTCTTCCAAATTTCGACTTTTGAAATTTTAAAAAGGACTTTGCTCCTTTTTCCGAAAATGGTAGAAAATTTTCAAAAAAAATTATTGGGGAACACTATTCCGGCCATTCCTATGAATGTCCAATATTCAAAAGTGTGTTTTTTTGACAATAGGCGACATTCTTCCAAATTTCGACTTTTGAAATTTTAAAGAGGACTTTGCTCCTTTTTCCGAAAATGGTAGAAAATTTGCGAAAAAAAATTATTGGGGAACACTATTCCGGCCATTCCTATGAATATCCAATATTCAAAAGTGTGTTTTTTTTGACAATAGGCGACATTCTTCCAAATTTCGACTTTTGAAATTTTAAAAACGACTTTGCTCCTTTTTCCGAAAATGGTGGAAAATTTGCGAAAAAAAATTATTGGGGAGCACTATTCCGGCCATTCCTATGAATGTCCAATATTCAAAAGTGTGTTTTTTTGACAATAGGCGACATTCTTCCAAATTTCGACTTTTGAAATTTTAAAAAGGACTTTGCTCCTTTTTCCGAAAATGGTAGAAAATTTGCGAAAAAAATTATTGGGGAACACTATTCCGGCCATTCCTATGAATATCCAATATTCAAAAGTGTGTTTTTTTTGACAATAGGCGACATTCTTCCAAATTTCGACTTTTGAAATTTTAGAAAGGACTTTGCTCCTTTTTCCGAAAATGGTAGAAAATTTGCGAAAAAAAATTATTGGGGAACACTATTCCGGCCATTCCTATGAATTTCCAATATTCAAAAGTGTGTTTTTTTGACAATAGGCGACATTCTTCCAAATTTCGACTTTTGAAATTTTAAAAAGGACTTTGCTCGTTTTTCCGAAAATGGTAGAAAATTTGCGAAAAAAAATTATTGGGGAACACTATTCCGGCCATTCCTATGAATATCCAATATTCAAAAGTTTGTTTTTTTTGACAATAGGCGACATTCTTCCAAATTTCGACTTTTGAAATTTTAAAAACGACTTTGCTCCTTTTTCCGAAAATGGTGGAAAATTTGCGAAAAAAAATTATTGGGGAACACTATTCCGGCCATTCCTATGAATGTCCAATATTCAAAAGTGTGTTTTTTTGACAATAGGCGACATTCTTCCAAATTTCGACTCTTGAAATTTTAAAAAGGACCTTGCTCCTTTTTCCGAAAATGGTAGAAAATTTGCGAAAAAAAATTATCTGGGAACACTACTCCGGCCATTCCTATGAATGTCCAATATTCAAAAGTGTGTTTTTTTGACAATAGGCGACATTCTTCCAAATTTCGATTTTTGAAATTTTAAAAAGGACTTTGCTCCTTTTTCCGAAAATGGTAGAAAACTTGCGAAAAAAAATTATCTGGGAACACTACTCCGGCCATTCCTATGAATGTCCAATATTAAAAAGTGTGTTTTTTTGACAATAGGCGACATTCTTCCAAATTTGGACTTTTGAAATTTTAAAAAGGACTTTGCTCCTTTTTCCGAAAATGGTAGAAAATTTGGGAAAAAAAATTATTGGGGAACACTATTCCGGCCATTCCTATGAATGTCCAATATTCAAAAGTGTGTTTTTCTGACAATAGGCGACATTCTTCCAAATTTCGACTTTTGAAATTTTAAAAAGGACTTTGCTCCTTTTTCCGAAAATGGTGGAAACTTTGCGAAAAAAAATTATTGGGGAACACTATTCCGGCCATTCCTATGAATGTCCAATATTCAAAAGTGTGTTTTTTTGACAATAGGCGACATTCTTCCAAATTTCGACTTTTGAAATTTTAAAGAGGACTTTGGTCCTTTTTCCGAAAATGGTAGAAAATTTGCAAAAAAAAATTATTGGGGAACACTATTCCGGCCATTCCTATGAATATCCAATATTCAAAAGTGTGTTTTTTTACAATAGGCGACATTCTTCCAAATTTCGACTTTTGAAATTTTAAAAAGGACTTTGCTCCTTTTTCCGAAAATGGTAGAAAATTTGCGAAAAAAAATTATTGGGGAACACTATACCGACCATTCCTATGAATGTCCAATATTCAAAGGTGTGTTTTTTTTGCCAATAGGCGACATTCTTCCAAATTTCGACTTTTGAAATTTTAAAACGGACTTTGCTCCTTTTTCCGAAAATAGTAGAAAACTTGCGAAAAAAAATTATTGGGGAACACTATTCCGGCCACTCCTATGTGTTTTTTTGACAATAGGCGACATTCTTCCAAATTTCGACTTTTAAAATTTTAAAAAGGACTTTGCTCCTTTTTTTGAAAATGGTAGAAAATTTGCGAAAAAAAATTATTGGGGAACACTAGTCCGGCCATTCCTATGAATATCCAATATTCAAAAGTGTGTTTTTTTGACAATAGGCGACATTCTTCCAAATTTCGACTTTTGAAATTTTAAAAAGGACTTTGCTCCTTATTCCGAAAATGGTAGAAAATTTGCAAAAAAAAATTATTGGGGAACACTATTCCGGCCATTCCTATGAATGTCCAATATTCAAAAGTGTGTTTTTTTGACAATAGGCGACATTCTTCCAAATTTCGATTTTTGAAATTTTAAAAAGGACCTTGCTCCTTTTTCCGAAAATGGTAGAAAATTTGCGAAAAAAAATTATTGGGGAACACTATTCCGGCCATTCCTATGAATGTCCAATATTCAAAAGTGTGTTTTTTTGACAATAGGCGACATTTTTCCAAATTTGGACTTTTTAAATTTTAAAAAGGACTTTGCTCCTTTTTCCGAAAATGGTAGAAAACTTGCGAAAAAAAATTATTGGGGAACACTATTCCGGCCATTCCTATGAATATCCAATATTCAAAACTGTGTTTTTTTGACAATAGGCGACATTCTTCCAAATTTCGACTTTTGAAATTTTAAAAAGGACTTTGCTCCTTTTTCCGAAAATGGTAGATAATTTGCAAAAAAAAATTATTGGGGAACACTATTCCGGCCATTCCTATGAATGTCCAATATTCAAAATTGTGTTTTTTTGACAATAGGCGACATTCTTCCAAATTTGGACTTTTGAAATTTTAAAAAGGACTTTGCTCCTTTTTCCGAAAATGGTAGAAAATTTGCGAAAAAAAATTATTGGGGAACACTATTCCGGCCATTCCTATGAATGTCCAATATTCAAAAGTGTGTTTTTTTGACAATAGGCGACATTCTTCCAAATTTGGACTTTTGAAATTTTAAAAAGGACTTTGCTCCTTTTTCCGAAAATGGTAGAAAATTTGGGAAAAAAAATTATTGGGGAACACTATTCCGGCCATTCCTATGAATGTCCAATATTCAAAAGTGTGTTTTTCTGACAATAGGCGACATTCTTCCAAATTTCGACTTTTGAAATTTTAAAAAGGACTTTGCTCCTTTTTCCGAAAATGGTGGAAACTTTGCGAAAAAAAATTATTGGGGAACACTATACCGGCCATTCCTATGAATGTCCAATATTCAAAGGTGTGTTTTTTTTGCCAATAGGCGACATTCTTCCAAATTTCGACTTTTGAAATTTTAAAACGGACTTTGCTCCTTTTTCCGAAAATAGTAGAAAACTTGCGAAAAAAAATTATTGGGGAACACTATTCCGGCCACTCCTATGTGTTTTTTTGACAATAGGCGACATTCTTCCAAATTTCGACTTTTAAAATTTTAAAAAGGACTTTGCTCCTTTTTTTGAAAATGGTAGAAAATTTGCGAAAAAAAATTATTGGGGAACACTAGTCCGGCCATTCCTATGAATATCCAATATTCAAAAGTGTGTTTTTTTGACAATAGGCGACATTCTTCCAAATTTCGACTTTTGAAATTTTAAAAAGGACTTTGCTCCTTATTCCGAAAATGGTAGAAAATTTGCAAAAAAAAATTATTGGGGAACACTATTCCGGCCATTCCTATGAATGTCCAATATTCAAAAGTGTGTTTTTTTGACAATAGGCGACATTCTTCCAAATTTCGATTTTTGAAATTTTAAAAAGGACCTTGCTCCTTTTTCCGAAAATGGTAGAAAATTTGCGAAAAAAAATTATTGGGGAACACTATTCCGGCCATTCCTATGAATGTCCAATATTCAAAAGTGTGTTTTTTTGACAATAGGCGACATTTTTCCAAATTTGGACTTTTGAAATTTTAAAAAGGACTTTGCTCCTTTTTCCGAAAATGGTAGAAAATTTGCGAAAAAAAATTATTGGGGAACACTATTCCGGCCATTCCTATGAATATCCAATATTCAAAAGTGTGTTTTTTTGACAATAGGCGACATTCTTCCAAATTTCGACTTTTGAAATTTTAAAAAGGACTTTGCTCCTTTTTCCGAAAATGGTAGAAAATTTGCGAAAAAAATTTTTGGGGAACACTATTCCGGCCATTCCTATGAATATCCAATATTCAAAAGTGTGTTTTTTTGACAACAGGCGACATTCTTCCAAATTTCGACTTTTGAAATTTTAAAAAGGACTTTGCTCCTTTTTCCGAAAATGGTAGAAAATTTGCGAAAAAAAATTATTGGGGAACACTATTCCGGCCATTCCTATGAATATCCAATATTCAAAAGTGTGTTTTTTTGACAATAGGCGACATTCTTCCAAATTTCGACTTTTGAAATTTTAAAAAGGACTTTGCTCCTTATTCCGAAAATGGTAGAAAATTTGCGAAAAAAAATTATTGGGGAACACTATTCCGGCCATTCCTATGAATGTCCAATATTCAAAAGTGTGTTTTTTTGACAATAGGCGACATTCTTCCAAATTTCGACTTTTGAAATTTTAAAAAGGACTTTGCTCCTTATTCCGAAAATGGTAGAAAATTTGCAAAAAAAAATTATTGGGGAACACTATTCCGGCCATTCCTATGAATATCCAATATTCAAAAGTGTGTTTTTTTGACAATAGGCGACATTCTTCCAAATTTCGACTTTTGAAATTTTAAAAAGGACTTTGCTCCTTTTTCCGAAAATAGTAGAAAATTTGCGAAAAAAAATTATTGGGGAACACTATTCCGGCCATTCCTATGAATATCCAATATTCAAAAGTGTGTTTTTTTGACAATAGGCGACATTCTTCCAAATTTCGACTTTTGAAATTTTAAAAAGGACTTTGCTCCTTTTTCCGAAAATGGTAAAAAATTTGCGAAAAAAAATTATTGGGGAACACTATTCCGGCCATTCCTATGAATGTCCAATATTAAAAAGTGTGTTTTTTTGACAATAGGCGACATTCTTCCAAATTTCGACTTTTGAAATTTTAAAAAGGACTTTGCTTCTTTTTCCGAAAATGGTAGAAAATGTGCAAAAAAAATTTTTGGGGAACACTATTCCGGCCATTCCTATGAATATCCAATATTCAAAAGTGTGTTTTTTTTGACAATAGGCGACATTCTTCCAAATTTCGACTTTTGAAATTTTAAAAAGGACTTTGCTCCTTTTTCCGAAAATGGTAGAAAATTTGCGAAAAAAATTTTTGGGGAACACTATTCCGGCCATTCCTATGAATATCCAATATTCAAAAGTGTGTTTTTTTGACAATAGGCGACATTCTTCCAAATTTCGACTTTTGAAATTTTAAAAAGGACTTTGCTCCTTTTTCCGAAAATGGTAGAAAATTTGCGAAAAAAAATTATTGGGGAACACTATTCCGGCCATTCCTATGAATATCCAATATTCAAAAGTGTGTTTTTTTGACAATAGGCGACATTCTTCCAAATTTCGACTTTTGAAATTTTAAAAAGGACTTTGCTCCTTTTTCCGAAAATAGTAGAAAATTTGCGAAAAAAAATTATTGGGGAACACTATTCCGGCCATTCCTATGAATATCCAATATTCAAAAGTGTGTTTTTTTGACAATAGGCGACATTCTTCCAAATTTCGACTTTTGAAATTTTAAAAAGGACTTTGCTCCTTTTTCCGAAAATGGTAAAAAATTTGCGAAAAAAAATTATTGGGGAACACTATTCCGGCCATTCCTATGAATGTCCAATATTAAAAAGTGTGTTTTTTTGACAATAGGCGACATTCTTCCAAATTTCGACTTTTGAAATTTTAAAAAGGACTTTGCTTCTTTTTCCGAAAATGGTAGAAAATGTGCAAAAAAAATTATTGGGGAACACTATTCCGGCCATTCCTATTAATGTCCAATATTCAAAAGTGTGTTTTTTTTTGACAATAGGCGACATTCTTCCAAATTTCGACTTTTGAAATTTTAAAAAGGACTTTGCTCCTTTTTCCGAAAATGGTAGAAAATTTGCGAAAAAAAATTATTGGGGAACACTATTCCGGCCACTCCTATGTGTTTTTTTGACAATAGGCGACATTCTTCCAAATTTCGACTTTTAAAATTTTAAAAAGGACTTTGCTCCTTTTTTTGAAAATGGTAGAAAATTTGCGAAAAAAAATTATTGGGGAACACTAGTCCGGCCATTCCTATGAATATCCAATATTCAAAAGTGTGTTTTTTTGACAATAGGCGACATTCTTCCAAATTTCGACTTTTGAAATTTTAAAAAGGACTTTGCTCCTTATTCCGAAAATGGTAGAAAATTTGCAAAAAAAAATTGTTGGGGAACACTATTCCGGCCATTCCTATGAATGTCCAATATTCAAAAGTGTGTTTTTTTGACAATAGGCGACATTCTTCCAAATTTCGACTTTTGAAATTTTAAAAAGGACTTTGCTCCTTTTTCCGAAAATGGTAGAAAATTTGCGAAAAAAAATTATTGGGGAACACTATTCCGGCCATTCCTATGAATGTCCAATATTCAAAAGTGTGTTTTTTTGACAATAGGCGACATTCTTCCAAATTTCGACTTTTAAAATTTTAAAAAGGACTTTTCTCCTTATTCCGAAAATGGTAGAAAATTTGCGAAAAAAAATTATTGGGGAACACTATTCCGGCCATTCCTCTGAATGTCCAATATTCAAAAGTGTGTTTTTTTGACAATAGGCGACATTCTTCCAAATTTGGACTTTTGAAATTTTAAAAAGGACTTTGCCCCTTTTTCTGAAAATGGTAGAAAATTTGCGAAAAAAAATTATTGGGGAACACTATTCCGGCCATTCCTATGAATATCCAATATTCAAAAGTGTGTTTTTTTGACAATAGGCGACATTCTTCCAAATTTCGATATTTGAAATTTTAAAAAGGACCTTGCTCCTTTTTCCGAAAATGGTAGAAAATTTGCGAAAAAAAATTATTGGGGAACACTATTCCGGCCATTCCTATGAATGTCCAATATTCAAAAGTGTGTTTTTTTGACAATAGGCGACATTTTTCCAAATTTGGACTTTTTAAATTTTAAAAAGGACTTTGCTCCTTTTTCCGAAAGTGGTAGAAAATTTGCGAAAAAAAATTATTGGGGAACACTATTCCGGCCATTCCTATGAATATCAAATATTCAAAAGTGTGTTTTTTTGACAATAGGCGACATTCTTCCAAATTTCGACTTTTGAAATTTTAAAAAGGACTTTGCTCCTTTTTCCGAAAATGGTAGAAAATTTGCGAAAAAAATTTTTGGGGAACACTATTCCGGCCATTCCTATGAATATCCAATATTCAAAAGTGTGTTTTTTTGACAATAGGCGACATTCTTCCAAATTTCGACTTTTGAAATTTTAAAAAAGACTTTGCTCCTTATTCCGAGAAAATTTGCGAAAAAAAATTATTGGGGAACACTATTCCGGCCATTCCTATGAATGTCCAATATTCAAAAGTGTGTTTTTTTGACAATAGGCGACATTCTTCCCAATTTCGACTTTTGAAATTTTAAAGAGGACTTTGCTCCTTTTTCCGAAAATGGTAGAAAATTTGCGAAAAAAAATTATCTGGGAACACTATTCCGGCCATTCCTATGAATGTCCAATATTCAAAAGTGTGTTTTTTTGACAATAGGCGACATTCTTCCAAATTTCGACTTTTGAAATTTTAAAAAGGACTTTGCTCCTTTTTCCGAAAATGGTAGAAAATTTGCGAAAAAAATTTTTGGGGAACACTATTCCGGCCATTCCTATGAATATCCAATATTCAAAAGTGTGTTTTTTTGACAATAGGCGACATTCTTCCAAATTTCGACTTTTGAAATTTTAAAAAGGACTTTGCTCCTTCTTCCGAAAATGGTAGAAAATTTGCAAAAAAAATTTTTGGGGAACACTATTCCGGCCATTCCTATGAATATCCAATATTCAAAAGTGTGTTTTTTTGACAATAGGCGACATTCTTCCAAATTTCGACTTTTGAAATTTTAAAAAGGACTTTGCTCCTTTTTCCGAAAATGGTAGAAAATTTGCGAAAAAAAATTATTGGGGAACACTATTCCGGCCATTCCTATGAATATCCAATATTCAAAAGTGTGTTTTTTTGACAATAGGCGACATTCTTCCAAATTTCGACTTTTGAAATTTTAAAAAGGACTTTGCTCCTTTTTCCGAAAATGGTAGAAAATTTGCGAAAAAAAATTATTGGGGAACACTATTCCGGCCATTCCTATGAATGTCCAATATTCAAAAGTGTGTTTTTTTGACAATAGGCGACATTCTTCCAAATTTCGACTTTTGAAATTTTAAAAAGGACTTTGCTCCTTTTTCCGAAAATGGTAGAAAATTTGCGAAAAAAAATTATTGGGGAACACTATTCCGGCCATTCCTATGAATATCCAATATTCAAAAGTGTGTTTTTTTGACAATAGGCGACATTCTTCCAAATTTCGACTTTTGAAATTTTAAAAAGGACTTTGCTCCTTTTTCCGAAAATAGTAGAAAATTTGCGAAAAAAAAATTATTGGGGAACACTATTCCGGCCATTCCTATGGATATCCAATATTCAAAAGTGTGTTTTTTTGACAATAGGCGACATTCTTCCAAATTTCGACTTTTGAAATATTAAAAAGGACTTTGCTCCTTTTTCCGAAAATGGTAAAAAATTTGCGAAAAAAAATTATTGGGGAACACTATTCCGGCCATTCCTATGAATGTCCAATATTAAAAAGTGTGTTTTTTTGACAATAGGCGACATTCTTCCAAATTTCGACTTTTGAAATTTTAAAAAGGACTTTGCTTCTTTTTCCGAAAATGGTAGAAAATGTGCAAAAAAAATTTTTGGGGAACACTATTCCGGCCATTCCTATGAATATCCAATATTCAAAAGTGTGTTTTTTTTGACAATAGGCGACATTCTTCCAAATTTCGACTTTTGAAATTTTAAAAAGGACTTTGCTCCTTTTTCCGAAAATGGTAGAAAATTTGCGAAAAAAATTATTGGGGAACACTATTCCGGCCATTCCTATGAATATCCAATATTCAAAAGTGTGTTTTTTTGACAATAGGCGACATTCTTCCAAATTTCGACTTTTGAAATATTAAAAAGGACTTTGCTCCTTTTTCCGAAAATGGTAAAAAATTTGCGAAAAAAAATTATTGGGGAACACTATTCTGGCCATTCCTATGAATGTCCAATATTAAAAAGTGTGTTTTTTTGACAATAGGCGACATTCTTCCAAATTTCGACTTTTGAAATTTTAAAAAGGACTTTGCTTCTTTTTCCGAAAATGGTAGAAAATGTGCAAAAAAAATTTTTGGGGAACACTATTCCGGCCATTCCTATGAATATCCAATATTCAAAAGTGTGTTTTTTTTGACAATAGGCGACATTCTTCCAAATTTCGACTTTTGAAATTTTAAAAAGGACTTTGCTCCTTTTTCCGAAAATGGTAGAAAATTTGCGAAAAAAAATTATTGGGGAACACTATTCCGGCCATTCCTATGAATATCCAATATTCAAAAGTGTGTTTTTTTGACAATAGGCGACTATCTTCCAAATTTCGACTTTTGAAATTTTAAAAAGGACTTTGCTCCTTTTTCCGAAAATGGTAGAAAATTTGCGAAAAAAAATTATTGGGGAACACTATTCCGGCCATTCCTATGAATATCCAATATTCAAAAGTGTGTTTTTTTGACAATAGGCGACATTCTTCCAAATTTCGACTTTTGAAATTTTAAAAAGGACTTTGCTCCTTTTTCCGAAAATGGTAGAAAATTTGCGAAAAAAAATTATTGGGGAACACTATTCCGGCCATTCCTATGGATATCCAATATTCAAAAGTGTGTTTTTTTGACAATAGGCGACATTCTTCCAAATTTCGACTTTTGAAATTTTAAAAAGGACTTTGCTCCTTTTTCCGAAAATGGTAGAAAATTTGCAAAAAAAATTTTTGGGGAACACTATTCCGGCCATTCCTATGAATATCCAATATTCAAAAGTGTGTTTTTTTGACAATAGGCGACATTCTTCCAAATTTCGACTTTTGAAATTTTAAAAAGGACTTGGCTCCTTTTTCCGAAAATTGTAGAAAATTTGCGAAAAAAAATTATTGGGGAACACTATTCCGGCCATTCCTATGAATATCCAATATTCAAAAGTGTGTTTTTTTGACAATAGGCGACATTCTTCCAAATTTCGACTTTTGAAATTTTAAAAAGGACTTTGCTCCTTTTTCCGAAAATGGTAGAAAATTTGCGAAAAAAAATTATTGGGGAACACTATTCCGGCCATTCCTATGAATGTCCAATATTCAAAAGTGTGTTTTTTTGACAATAGGCGACATTCTTCCAAATTTCGACTTTTGAAATTTTAAAAAGGACTTTGCTCCTTTTTCCGAAAATGGTAGAAAATTTGCGAAAAAAAATTATTGGGGAACACTATTCCGGCCATTCCTATGAATATCCAATATTCAAAAGTGTGTTTTTTTGACAATAGGCGACATTCTTCCAAATTTCGACTTTTGAAATTTTAAAAAGGACTTTGCTCCTTTTTCCGAAAATGGTAGAAAATTTGCGAAAAAAAATTATTGGGGAACACTATTCCGGCCATTCCTATGAATATCCAATATTCAAAAGTGTGTTTTTTTGACAATAGGCGACATTCTTCCAAATTTCGACTTTTGAAATTTTAAAAAGGACTTTGCTCCTTTTTCCGAAAATGGTAGAAAATTTGCGAAAAAAAATTATTGGGGAACACTATTCCGGCCATTCCTATGAATATCCAATATTCAAAAGTGTGTTTTTTTGACAATAGGCGACATTCTTCCAAATTTCGACTTTTGAAATTTTAAAAAGGACTTTGCTCCTTTTTCCGAAAATGGTAGAAAATTTGCGAAAAAAAATTATTGGGGAACACTATTCCGGCCATTCCTATGGATATCCAATATTCAAAAGTGTGTTTTTTTGACAATAGGCGACATTCTTCCAAATTTCGACTTTTGAAATTTTAAAAAGGACTTTGCTCCTTTTTCCGAAAATGGTAGAAAATTTGCAAAAAAAATTTTTGGGGAACACTATTCCGGCCATTCCTATGAATATCCAATATTCAAAAGTGTGTTTTTTTGACAATAGGCGACATTCTTCCAAATTTCGACTTTTGAAATTTTAAAAAGGACTTTGCTCCTTTTTCCGAAAATAGTAGAAAATTTGCGAAAAAAAATTATTGGGGAACACTATTCCGGCCATTCCTATGAATATCCAATATTCAAAAGTGTGTTTTTTTGACAATAGGCGACATTCTTCCAAATTTCGACTTTTGAAATTTTAAAAAGGACTTTGCTCCTTTTTCCGAAAATGGTAGAAAATTTGCGAAAAAAAATTATTGGGGAACACTATTCCGGCCATTCCTATGAATGTCCAATATTAAAAAGTGTGTTTTTTTGACAATAGGCGACATTCTTCCAAATTTCGACTTTTGAAATTTTAAAAAGGACTTTGCTTCTTTTTCCGAAAATGGTAGAAAATGTGCAAAAAAAATTTTTGGGGAACACTATTCCGGCCATTCCTATGAATATCCAATATTCAAAAGTGTGTTTTTTTTGACAATAGGCGACATTCTTCCAAATTTCGACTTTTGAAATTTTAAAAAGGACTTTGCTCCTTTTTCCGAAAATGGTAGAAAATTTGCGAAAAAAAATTATTGGGGAACACTATTCCGGCCATTCCTATGAATATCCAATATTCAAAAGTGTGTTTTTTTGACAATAGGCGACATTCTTCCAAATTTCGACTTTTGAAATTTTAAAAAGGACTTTGCTCCTTTTTCCGAAAATGGTAGAAAATTTGCGAAAAAAAATTATTGGGGAACACTATTCCGGCCATTCCTATGGATATCCAATATTCAAAAGTGTGTTTTTTTGACAATAGGCGACATTCTTCCAAATTTCGACTTTTGAAATTTTAAAAAGGACTTTGCTCCTTTTTCCGAAAATGGTAGAAAATTTGCAAAAAAAATTTTTGGGGAACACTATTCCGGCCATTCCTATGAATATCCAATATTCAAAAGTGTGTTTTTTTGACAATAGGCGACATTCTTCCAAATTTCGACTTTTGAAATTTTAAAAAGGACTTTGCTCCTTTTTCCGAAAATTGTAGAAAATTTGCGAAAAAAAATTATTGGGGAACACTATTCCGGCCATTCCTATGAATATCCAATATTCAAAAGTGTGTTTTTTTGACAATAGGCGACATTCTTCCAAATTTCGACTTTTGAAATTTTAAAAAGGACTTTGCTCCTTTTTCCGAAAATGGTAGAAAATTTGCGAAAAAAAATTATTGGGGAACACTATTCCGGCCATTCCTATGAATGTCCAATATTCAAAAGTGTGTTTTTTTGACAATAGGCGACATTCTTCCAAATTTCGACTTTTGAAATTTTAAAAAGGACTTTGCTCCTTTTTCCGAAAATAGTAGAAAATTTGCGAAAAAAAATTATTGGGGAACACTATTCCGGCCATTCCTATGAATGCCCAATATTCAAAAGTGTGTTTTTTTGACAATAGGCGACATTCTTCCAAATTTCGACTTTTGAAATTTTAAAAAGGACTTTGCTCCTTTTTCCGAAAATGGTAGAAAATTTGCGAAAAAAAATTATTGGGGAACACTATTCCGGCCATTCCTATGAATATCCAATATTCAAAAGTGTGTTTTTTTGACAATAGGCGACATTCTTCCAAATTTCGACTTTTGAAATTTTAAAAAGGACTTTGCTCCTTTTTCCGAAAATAGTAGAAAATTTGCGAAAAAAAATTATTGGGGAACACTATTCCGGCCATTCCTATGAATATCCAATATTCAAAAGTGTGTTTTTTTGACAATAGGCGACATTCTTCCAAATTTCGACTTTTGAAATTTTAAAAAGGACTTTGCTCCTTTTTCCGAAAATGGTAGAAAATTTGCGAAAAAAAATTATTGGGGAACACTATTCCGGCCATTCCTATGAATGTCCAATATTAAAAAGTGTGTTTTTTTGACAATAGGCGACATTCTTCCAAATTTCGACTTTTGAAATTTTAAAAAGGACTTTGCTTCTTTTTCCGAAAATGGTAGAAAATGTGCAAAAAAAATTTTTGGGGAACACTATTCCGGCCATTCCTATGAATATCCAATATTCAAAAGTGTGTTTTTTTTGACAATAGGCGACATTCTTCCAAATTTCGACTTTTGAAATTTTAAAAAGGACTTTGCTCCTTTTTCCGAAAATGGTAGAAAATTTGCGAAAAAAAATTATTGGGGAACACTATTCCGGCCATTCCTATGAATATCCAATATTCAAAAGTGTGTTTTTTTGACAATAGGCGACATTCTTCCAAATTTCGACTTTTGAAATTTTAAAAAGGACTTTGCTCCTTTTTCCGAAAATGGTAGAAAATTTGCGAAAAAAAATTATTGGGGAACACTATTCCGGCCATTCCTATGAATATCCAATATTCAAAAGTGTGTTTTTTTGACAATAGGCGACATTCTTCCAAATTTCGACTTTTGAAATTTTAAAAAGGACTTTGCTCCTTTTTCCGAAAATGGTAGAAAATTTGCGAAAAAAAATTATTGGGGAACACTATTCCGGCCATTCCTATGGATATCCAATATTCAAAAGTGTGTTTTTTTGACAATAGGCGACATTCTTCCAAATTTCGACTTTTGAAATTTTAAAAAGGACTTTGCTCCTTATTCCGAAAATGGTAGAAAATTTGCAAAAAAAATTTTTGGGGAACACTATTCCGGCCATTCCTATGAATATCCAATATTCAAAAGTGTTTTTTTTGACAATAGGCGACATTCTTCCAAATTTCGACTTTTGAAATTTTAAAAAGGACTTTGCTCCTTTTTCCGAAAATTGTAGAAAATTTGCGAAAAAAAATTATTGGGGAACACTATTCCGGCCATTCCTATGAATATCCAATATTCAAAAGTGTGTTTTTTTGACAATAGGCGACATTCTTCCAAATTTCGACTTTTGAAATTTTAAAAAGGACTTTGCTCCTTTTTCCGAAAATGGTAGAAAATTTGCGAAAAAAAATTATTGGGGAACACTATTCCGGTCATTCCTATGAATGTCCAATATTAAAAAGTGTGTTTTTTTGACAATAGGCGACATTCTTCCAAATTTTGACTTTTGAAATTTTAAAAAGGACTTTGCTTCTTTTTCCGAAAATGGTAGAAAATGTGCAAAAAAAATTTTTGGGGAACACTATTCCGGCCATTCCTATGAATATCCAATATTCAAAAGTGTGTTTTTTTTGACAATAGGCGACATTCTTCCAAATTTCGACTTTTGAAATTTTAAAAAGGACTTTGCTCCTTTTTCCGAAAATGGTAGAAAATTTGCGAAAAAAAATTATTGGGGAACACTATTCCGGCCATTCCTATGAATATCCAATATTCAAAAGTGTGTTTTTTTGACAATAGGCGACATTCTTCCAAATTTCGACTTTTGAAATTTTAAAAAGGACTTTGCTCCTTTTTCCGAAAATTGTAGAAAATTTGCGAAAAAAAATTATTGGGGAACACTATTCCGGCCATTCCTATGAATATCCAATATTCAAAAGTGTGTTTTTTTGACAATAGGCGACATTCTTCCAAATTTCGACTTTTGAAATTTTAAAAAGGACTTTGCTCCTTTTTCCGAAAATGGTAGAAAATTTGCGAAAAAAAATTATTGGGGAACACTATTCCGGCCATTCCTATGAATGTCCAATATTCAAAAGTGTGTTTTTTTGACAATAGGCGACATTCTTCCAAATTTCGACTTTTGAAATTTTAAAAAGGACTTTGCTCCTTTTTCCGAAAATGGTAGAAAATTTGCGAAAAAAATTATTGGGGAACACTATTCCGGCCATTCCTATGAATGTCCAATATTAAAAAGTGTGTTTTTTTGACAATAGGCGACATTCTTCCAAATTTCGACTTTTGAAATTTTAAAAAGGACTTTGCTCCTTTTTCCGAAAATGGTAGAAAATTTGCGAAAAAAAATTATTGGGGAACACTATTCCGGCCATTCCTATGAATATCCAATATTCAAAAGTGTGTTTTTTTGAAAATAGGCGACATTCTTCCAAATTTCGACTTTTGAAATTTTAAAAAGGACTTTGCTCCTTTTTCCGAAAATAGTAGAAAATTTGCGAAAAAAAATTATTGGGGAACACTATTCCGGCCATTCCTATGAATATCCAATATTCAAAAGTGTGTTTTTTTGACAATAGGCGACATTCTTCCAAATTTCGACTTTTGAAATTTTAAAAAGGACTTTGCTCCTTTTTCCGAAAATGGTAAAAAATTTGCGAAAAAAAATTATTGGGGAACACTATTCCGGCCATTCCTATGAATGTCCAATATTAAAAAGTGTGTTTTTTTGACAATAGGCGACATTCTTCCAAATTTCGACTTTTGAAATTTTAAAAAGGACTTTGCTTCTTTTTCCGAAAATGGTAGAAAATGTGCAAAAAAAATTTTTGGGGAACACTATTCCGGCCATTCCTATGAATATCCAATATTCAAAAGTGTGTTTTTTTTGACAATAGGCGACATTCTTCCAAATTTCGACTTTTGAAATTTTAAAAAGGACTTTGCTCCTTTTTCCGAAAATGGTAGAAAATTTGCGAAAAAAAATTATTGGGGAACACTATTCCGGCCATTCCTATGAATATCCAATATTCAAAAGTGTGTTTTTTTGACAATAGGCGACATTCTTCCAAATTTCGACTTTTGAAATTTTAAAAAGGACTTTGCTCCTTTTTCCGAAAATGGTAGAAAATTTGCGAAAAAAAATTATTGGGGAACACTATTCCGGCCATTCCTATGAATATCCAATATTCAAAAGTGTGTTTTTTTGACAATAGGCGACATTCTTCCAAATTTCGACTTTTGAAATTTTAAAAAGGACTTTGCTCCTTTTTCCGAAAATGGTAGAAAATTTGCGAAAAAAAATTATTGGGGAACACTATTCCGGCCATTCCTATGGATATCCAATATTCAAAAGTGTGTTTTTTTGACAATAGGCGACATTCTTCCAAATTTCGACTTTTGAAATTTTAAAAAGGACTTTGCTCCTTTTTCCGAAAATGGTAGAAAATTTGCAAAAAAAATTTTTGGGGAACACTATTCCGGCCATTCCTATGAATATCTAATATTCAAAAGTGTGTTTTTTTGACAATAGGCGACATTCTTCCAAATTTCGACTTTTGAAATTTTAAAAAGGACTTTGCTCCTTTTTCCGAAAATTGTAGAAAATTTGCGAAAAAAAATTATTGGGGAACACTATTCCGGCCATTCCTATGAATATCCAATATTCAAAAGTGTGTTTTTTTGACAATAGGCGACATTCTTCCAAATTTCGACTTTTGAAATTTTAAAAAGGACTTTGCTCCTTTTTCCGAAAATGGTAGAAAATTTGCGAAAAAAAATTATTGGGGAACACTATTCCGGCCATTCCTATGAATGTCCAATATTCAAAAGTGTGTTTTTTTGACAATAGGCGACATTCTTCCAAATTTCGACTTTTGAAATTTTAAAAAGGACTTTGCTCCTTTTTCCGAAAATGGTAGAAAATTTGCGAAAAAAATTTATTGGGGAACACTATTCCGGCCATTCCTATGAATGTCCAATATTAAAAAGTGTGTTTTTTTGACAATAGGCGACATTCTTCCAAATTTCGACTTTTGAAATTTTAAAAAGGACTTTGCTCCTTTTTCCGAAAATGGTAGAAAATTTGCGAAAAAAAATTATTGGGGAACACTATTCCGGCCATTCCTATGAATATCCAATATTCAAAAGTGTGTTTTTTTGACAATAGGCGACATTCTTCCAAATTTCGACTTTTGAAATTTTAAAAAGGACTTTGCTCCTTTTTCCGAAAATGGTAAAAAATTTGCGAAAAAAAATTATTGGGGAACACTATTCCGGCCATTCCTATGAATGTCCAATATTAAAAAGTGTGTTTTTTTGACAATAGGCGACATTCTTCCAAATTTCGACTTTTGAAATTTTAAAAAGGACTTTGCTTCTTTTTCCGAAAATGGTAGAAAATGTGCAAAAAAAATTTTTGGGGAACACTATTCCGGCCATTCCTATGAATATGCAATATTCAAAAGTGTGTTTTTTTTGACAATAGGCGACATTCTTCCAAATTTCGACTTTTGAAATTTTAAAAAGGACTTTGCTCCTTTTTCCGAAAATGGTAGAAAATTTGCGAAAAAAAATTATTGGGGAACACTATTCCGGCCATTCCTATGAATATCCAATATTCAAAAGTGTGTTTTTTTGACAATAGGCGACTATCTTCCAAATTTCGACTTTTGAAATTTTAAAAAGGACTTTGCTCCTTTTTCCGAAAATGGTAGAAAATTTGCGAAAAAAAATTATTGGGGAACACTATTCCGGCCATTCCTATGAATATCCAATATTCAAAAGTGTGTTTTTTTGACAATAGGCGACATTCTTCCAAATTTCGACTTTTGAAATTTTAAAAAGGACTTTGCTCCTTTTTCCGAAAATGGTAGAAAATTTGCGAAAAAAAATTATTGGGGAACACTATTCCGGCCATTCCTATGGATATCCAATATTCAAAAGTGTGTTTTTTTGACAATAGGCGACATTCTTCCAAATTTCGACTTTTGAAATTTTAAAAAGGACTTTGCTCCTTTTTCCGAAAATGGTAGAAAATTTGCAAAAAAAATTTTTGGGGAACACTATTCCGGCCATTCCTATGAATATCCAATATTCAAAAGTGTGTTTTTTTGACAATAGGCGACATTCTTCCAAATTTCGACTTTTGAAATTTTAAAAAGGACTTTGCTCCTTTTTCCGAAAATTGTAGAAAATTTGCGAAAAAAAATTATTGGGGAACACTATTCCGGCCATTCCTATGAATGTCCAATATTCAAAAGTGTGTTTTTTTGACAATAGGCGACATTCTTCCAAATTTCGACTTTTGAAATTTTAAAAAGGACTTTGCTCCTTTTTCCGAAAATGGTAGAAAATTTGCGAAAAAAAATTATTGGGGAACACTATTCCGGCCATTCCTATGAATGTCCAATATTAAAAAGTGTGTTTTTTTGGCAATAGGCGACATTCTTCCAAATTTCGACTTTTGAAATTTTAAAAAGGACTTTGCTCCTTTTTCCGAAAATGGTAGAAAATTTGCGAAAAAAAATTATTGGGGAACACTATTCCGGCCATTCCTATGAATATCCAATATTCAAAAGTGTGTTTTTTTGACAATAGGCGACATTCTTCCAAATTTCGACTTTTGAAATTTTAAAAAGGACTTTGCTCCTTTTTCCGAAAATAGTAGAAAATTTGCGAAAAAAAATTATTGGGGAACACTATTCCGGCCATTCCTATGAATATCCAATATTCAAAAGTGTGTTTTTTTGACAATAGGCGACATTCTTCCAAATTTCGACTTTTGAAATTTTAAAAAGGACTTTGCTCCTTTTTCCGAAAATGGTAAAAAATTTGCGAAAAAAAATTATTGGGGAACACTATTCCGGCCATTCCTATGAATGTCCAATATTAAAAAGTGTGTTTTTTTGACAATAGGCGACATTCTTCCAAATTTCGACTTTTGAAATTTTAAAAAGGACTTTGCTTCTTTTTCCGAAAATGGTAGAAAATGTGCAAAAAAAATTTTTGGGGAACACTATTCCGGCCATTCCTATGAATATCCAATATTCAAAAGTTTTTTTTTTGACAATAGGCGACATTCTTCCAAATTTCGACTTTTGAAATTTTAAAAAGGACTTTGCTCCTTTTTCCGAAAATGGTAGAAAATTTGCGAAAAAAAATTATTGGGGAACACTATTCCGGCCATTCCTATGAATATCCAATATTCAAAAGTGTGTTTTTTTGACAATAGGCGACTATCTTCCAAATTTCGACTTTTGAAATTTTAAAAAGGACTTTGCTCCTTTTTCCGAAAATGGTAGAAAATTTGAAAAAAAAAATTTTTGCGGAACACTATTCCGGCCATTCCTATGAATGTCCAATATTAAAAAGTGTGTTTTTTTGACAATAGGCGACATTCTTCCAAATTTCGACTTTTGAAATTTTAAAAAGGACTTTGCTTCTTTTTCCGAAAATGGTAGAAAATTTGCGAAAAAAAATTATTGGGGAACACTATTCCGGCCATTCCTATGAATGTCCAATATTAAAAAGTGTGTTTTTTTGACAATAGGCGACATTCTTCCAAATTTCGACTTTTGAAATTTTAAAAAGGACTTTGCTCCTTTTTCCGAAAATGGTAGAAAATTTGCGAAAAAAAATTATTGGGGAACACTATTCCGGCCATTCCTATGAATGTCCAATATTAAAAAGTGTGTTTTTTTGACAATAGGCGACATTCTTCCAAATTTCGACTTTTGAAATTTTAAAAAGGACTTTGCTCCTTTTTCCGAAAATGGTAGAAAATTTGCAAAAAAAAATTTTTGGGGAACACTATTCCGGCCATTCCTATGAATGTCCAATATTAAAAAGTGTGTTTTTTTGACAATAGGCGACATTCTTCCAAATTTCGACTTTTGAAATTTTAAAAAGGACTTTGCTCCTTTTTCCGAAAATGGTAGAAAATTTGCGAAAAAAAATTATTGGGGAACACTATTTCGGCCATTCCTATGAATATCCAATATTCAAAAGTGTGTTTTATTGACAATAGGCGACATTCTTCCAAATTTCGACTTTTGAAATTTTAAAAAGGACTTTGCTCCTTTTTCCAAAAATGGTAGAAAATTTGCAAAAAAAATTTTTGGGAAACACTATTCTGGCCATTCCTATGAATATCCAATATTCAAAAGTGTGTTTTTTTGACAATAGGCGACATTCTTCCAAATTTCGACTTTTGAAATTTTAAAAAGGACTTTGCCCCTTTTTCCGAAAATGGTAGAAAATTTGCAAAAAAAATTTTTGGGGAACACTATTCCGGCCATTCCTATGAATATCCAATATTCAAAAGTGTGTTTTTTTGACAATAGGCG
Organism: Epicampocera succincta; assembly: GCA_932526305.1. Taxonomy (NCBI): domain Eukaryota; kingdom Metazoa; phylum Arthropoda; class Insecta; order Diptera; family Tachinidae; genus Epicampocera; species Epicampocera succincta. The sequence continues at coordinate 25,566,191 of OW052038.1, read as the reverse complement.
ACATTCTTCCAAATTTCGACTTTTGAAATTTTAAAAAGGACTTTGCTCCTTTTTCCAAAAATGGTAGAAAATTTGCAAAAAAAATTTTTGGGAAACACTATTCTGGCCATTCCTATGAATATCCAATATTCAAAAGTGTGTTTTTTTGACAATAGGCGACATTCTTCCAAATTTCGACTTTTGAAATTTTAAAAAGGACTTTGCCCCTTTTTCCGAAAATGGTAGAAAATTTGCAAAAAAAATTTTTGGGGAACACTATTCCGGCCATTCCTATGAATATCCAATATTCAAAAGTGTGTTTTTTTGACAATAGGCGACATTCTTCCAAATTTCGACTTTTGAAATTTTAAAAAGGACTTTGCTCCTTTTTCCGAAAATGGTAGAAAATTTGCGAAAAAAATTTTTGGGGAACACTATTCCGGCCATTCCTATGAATATCCAATATTCAAAAGTGTGTTTTTTTGACAATAGGCGACATTCTTCCAAATTTCGACTTTTGAAATTTTAAAAAGGACTTTGCTCCTTTTTCCGAAAATGGTAGAAAATTTGCGAAAAAAAATTATTGGGGAACACTATTCCGGCCATTCCTATGGATATCCAATATTCAAAAGTGTGTTTTTTTGACAATAGGCGACATTCCTCCAAATTTCGACTTTTGAAATTTTAAAAAGGACTTTGCTCCTTTTTCCGAAAATGGTAGAAAATTTGCAAAAAAAATTTTTGGGGAACACTATTCCGGCCATTCCTATGAATATCCAATATTCAAAAGTGTGTTTTTTTGACAATAGGCGACATTCTTCCAAATTTCGACTTTTGAAATTTTAAAAAGGACTTTGCTCCTTTTTCCGAAAATGGTAGAAAATTTGCGAAAAAAAATTATTGGGGAACACTATTCCGGCCATTCCTATGGATATCCAATATTCAAAAGTGTGTTTTTTTGACAATAGGCGACATTCTTCCAAATTTCGACTTTTGAAATTTTAAAAAGGACTTTGCTCCTTTTTCCGAAAATGGTAAAAAATTTGCGAAAAAAAATTATTGGGGAACACTATTCCGGCCATTCCTATGAATGTCCAATATTAAAAAGTGTGTTTTTTGACAATAGGCGACATTCTTCCAAATTTCGACTTTTGAAATTTTAAAAAGGACTTTGCTCCTTTTTCCGAAAATGGTAGAAAATTTGCGAAAAAAAATTTTTGGGGAACACTATTCCGGCCATTCCTATGAATATCCAATATTCAAAAGTGTGTTTTTTTTGACAATAGGCGACATTCTTCCAAATTTCGACTTTTGAAATTTTAAAAAGGACTTTGCTCCTTTTTCCGAAAATGGTAGAAAATTTGCAAAAAAAAATTTTTGCGGAACACTATTCCGGCCATTCCTATGAATGTCCAATATTAAAAAGTGTGTTTTTTTGACAATAGGCGACATTCTTCCAAATTTCGACTTTTTAAATTTTAAAAAGGACTTTGCTCCTTTTTCCGAAAATGGTAGAAAATTTGCGAAAAAAAATTATTGGGGAACACTATTCCGGCCATTCCTATGAATGTCCAATATTAAAAAGTGTGTTTTTTTGACAATAGGCGACATTCTTCCAAATTTCGACTTTTGAAATTTTAAAAAGGACTTTGCTCCTTTTTCCGAAAATGGTAAAAAATTTGCGAAAAAAAATTATTGGGGAACACTATTCCGGCCATTCCTATGAATGTCCAATATTAAAAAGTGTGTTTTTTGACAATAGGCGACATTCTTCCAAATTTCGACTTTTGAAATTTTAAAAAGGACTTTGCTCCTTTTTCCGAAAATGGTAGAAAATTTGCGAAAAAAAATTTTTGGGGAACACTATTCCGGCCATTCCTATGAATATCCAATATTCAAAAGTGTGTTTTTTTTGACAATAGGCGACATTCTTCCAAATTTCGACTTTTGAAATTTTAAAAAGGACTTTGCTCCTTTTTCCGAAAATGGTAGAAAATTTGGGAAAAAAAATTATTGGGGAACACTATTCCGGCCATTCCTATGAATATCCAATATTCAAAAGTGTGGTTTTTTGACAATAGGCGACATTCTTCCAAATTTCGACTTTTGAAATTTTAAAAAGGACTTTGCTCCTTTTTCCGAAAATGGTAAAAAATTTGCGAAAAAAAATTATTGGGGAACACTATTCCGGCCATTCCTATGAATGTCCAATATTAAAAAGTGTGTTTTTTTGACAATAGGCGACATTCTTCCAAATTTCGACTTTTGAAATTTTAAAAAGGACTTTGCTCCTTTTTCCAAAAATGGTAGAAAATTTGCAAAAAAAATTTTTGGGAAACACTATTCTGGCCATTCCTATGAATATCCAATATTCAAAAGTGTGTTTTTTTGACAATAGGCGACATTCTTCCAAATTTCGACTTTTGAAATTTTAAAAAGGACTTTGCTCCTTTTTCCGAAAATGGTAGAAAATTTGCGAAAAAAAATTATTGGGGAACACTATTCCGGCCATTCCTATGAATATCCAATATTCAAAAGTGTGTTTTTTTGACAATAGGCGACATTCTTCCAAATTTCGACTTTTGAAATTTTAAAAAGGACTTTGCTCCTTTTTCCGAAAATGGTAGAAAATTTGCGAAAAAAAATTATTGGGGAACACTATTCCGGCCATTCCTATGAATGTCCAATATTAAAAAGTGTGTTTTTTTGACAATAGGCGACATTCTTCCAAATTTCGACTTTTGAAATTTTAAAAAGGACTTTGCTCCTTTTTCCGAAAATGGTAGAAAATTTGCAAAAAAAAAATTTTTGGGGAACACTATTCCGGCCATTCCTATGAATGTCCAATATTAAAAAGGGTGTTTTTTTGACAATAGGCGACATTCTTCCAAATTTCGACTTTTGAAATTTTAAAAAGGACTTTGCTCCTTTTTCCGAAAATGGTAGAAAATTTGGGAAAAAAAATTATTGGGGAACACTATTCCGGCCATTCCTATGAATATCCAATATTCAAAAGTGTGTTTTTTTGACAATAGGCGACATTCTTCCAAATTTCGACTTTTGAAATTTTAAAAAGGACTTTGCTCCTTTTTCCGAAAATGGTAAAAAATTTGCGAAAAAAAATTATTGGGGAACACTATTCCAGCCATTCCTATGAATGTCCAATATTAAAAAGTGTGTTTTTTTGACAATAGGCGACATTCTTCCAAATTTCGACTTTTGAAATTTTAAAAAGGACTTTGCTCCTTTTTCCGAAAATGGTAGAAAATTTGGAAAAAAAAATTATTGGGGAACACTATTCCGGCCATTCCTATGAATATCCAATATTCAAAAGTGTGTTTTTTTGACAATAGGCGACATTCTTCCAAATTTCGACTTTTGAAATTTTAAAAAGGACTTTGCTCCTTTTTCCGAAAATGGTAAAAAATTTGCGAAAAAAAATTATTGGGGAACACTATTCCGGCCATTCCTATGAATGTCCAATATTAAAAAGTGTGTTTTTTTGACAATAGGCGACATTCTTCCAAATTTCGACTTTTGAAATTTTAAAAAGGACTTTGCTCCTTTTTCCGAAAATGGTACAAAATTTGCGAAAAAAAATTATTGGGGAACACTATTCCAGCCATTCCTATGAATGTCCAATATTAAAAAGTGTGTTTTTTTGACAATAGGCGACATTCTTCCAAATTTCGACTTTTGAAATTTTAAAAAGGACTTTGCTCCTTTTTCCGAAAATGGTAGAAAATTTGGAAAAAAAAATTATTGGGGAACACTATTCCGGCCATTCCTATGAATATCCAATATTCAAAAGTGTGTTTTTTTGACAATAGGCGACATTCTTCCAAATTTCGACTTTTGAAATTTTAAAAAGGACTTTGCTCCTTTTTCCGAAAATGGTAAAAAATTTGCGAAAAAAAATTATTGGGGAACACTATTCCGGCCATTCCTATGAATGTCCAATATTAAAAAGTGTGTTTTTTTGACAATAGGCGACATTCTTCCAAATTTCGACTTTTGAAATTTTAAAAAGGACTTTGCTCCTTTTTCCAAAAATGGTAGAAAATTTGCGAAAAAAAATTTTTGGGAAACACTATTCTGGCCATTCCTATGAATATCCAATATTCAAAAGTGTGTTTTTTTGACAATAGGCGACATTCTTCCAAATTTCGACTTTTGAAATTTTAAAAAGGACTTTGCTCCTTTTTCCGAAAATGGTAGAAAATTTGCGAAAAAAAATTATTGGGGAACACTATTCCGGCCATTCCTATGAATATCCAATATTCAAAAGTGTGTTTTTTTTTGACAATAGGCGACATTCTTTCAAATTTCGACTTTTGAAATTTTAAAAAGGACTTTGCTCCTTTTTCCGAAAATGGTAAAAAATTTGGGAAAAAAAATTATTGGGGAACACTATTCCGGCCATTCCTATGAATGTCCAATATTAAAAAGTGTGTTTTTTTGACAATAGGCGACATTCTTCCAAATTTCGACTTTTGAAATTTTAAAAAGGACTTTGCTCCTATTTCCGAAAATGGTAGAAAATTTGCAAAAAAAATTTTTGGGGAACACTATTCCGGCCATTCCTATGAATTTCCAATATTCAAAAGTGTGTTTTTTGACAATAGGCGACATTCTTCCAAATTTCGACTTTTGAAATTTTAAAAAGGACTTTGCTCCTTTTTCCGAAAATGGCAGAAAATTTGCAAAAAAAAATTATTGGGGAACACTATTCCGGCCATTCCTATGAATATCCAATATTCAAAAGTGTGTTTTTTTGACAATAGGCGACATTCTTCCAAATTTCGACTTTTGAAATTTTAAAAAGGACTTTGCTCCTTTTTCCGAAAATGGTAGAAAATTTGCAAAAAAATTTTTGGGGAACACTATTCCGGCCATTCCTATGAATATCCAATATTCAAAAGTGTGTTTTTTTGACAATAGGCGACATTCTTCCAAATTTCGACTTTTGAAATTTTAAAAAGGACTTTGCTCCTTTTTCCGAAAATGGTAGAAAATTTGCGAAAAAAAATTATTGGGGAACACTATTCCGGCCATTCCTATGAATATCCAATATTCAAAAGTGTGTTTTTTTGACAATAGGCGACATTCTTCCAAATTTCGACTTTTGAAATTTTAAAAAGGACTTTGCTCCTTTTTCCGAAAATGGTAGAAAATTTGCGAAAAAAATTATTGGGGAACACTATTCCGGCCATTCCTATGAATGTCCAATATTAAAAAGTGTGTTTTTTTGACAATAGGCGACATTCTTCCAAATTTCGACTTTTGAAATTTTAAAAAGGACTGTGCTCCTTTTTCCGAAAATGGTGGAAAATTTGCGAAAAAAAATTATTGGGGAAAACTATTCCGGCCATTCCTATGAATGTCCAATATTAAAAAGTGTGTTTTTTTGACAATAGGCGACATTCTTCCAAATTTCGACTTTTGAAATTTTAAAAAGGACTGTGCTCCTTTTTCCGAAAATGGTGGAAAATTTGCGAAAAAAAATTATTGGGGAACACTATTCCGGCCATTCCTATGAATGTCCAATATTAAAAAGTGTGTTTTTTTGACAATAGGCGACATTCTTCCAAATTTCGACTTTTGAAATTTTAAAAAGGACTTTGCTCCTTTTTCCGAAAATGGTAGAAAATTTGCGAAAAAAATTATTGGGGAACACTATTCCGGCCATTCCTATGAATATCCAATATTCAAAAGTGAGTTTTTTTACAATAGGCGACATTCTTCCAAATTTCGACTTTTGTAATTTTAAAAAGGACTTTGCTCCTTTTTCCGAAAATGGTAAAAAATTTGCGAAAAAAAATTATTGGGGAACACTATTCCGGCCATTCCTATGAATGTCCAATATTAAAAAGTGTGTTTTTTTGACAATGGGCGACATTCTTCCAAATTTCGACTTTTGAAATTTTAAAAAGGACTTTGCTCCTTTTTCCGAAAATGGTAGAAAATTTCAAAAAAAAATTTTTGGGGAACACTATTCCGGCCATTCCTATGAATATCCAATATTCAAAAGTGTGTTTTTTGACAATAGGCGACATTCTTCCAAATTTCGACTTTTGAAATTTTAAAAAGGACTTTGCTCCTTTTTCCGAAAATGGTAGAAAATTTGCGAAAAAATTATTGGGGAACACTATTCCGGCCATTCCTATGAATTTCCAATATTCAAAAGTGTGTTTTTTTGACAATAGGCGACATTCTTCCAAATTTCGACTTTTGAAATTTTAAAAAGGACTTTGCTCCTTTTTCCGAAAATGGTAGAAAATTTGCAAAAAAAAATTATTGGGGAACACTATTCCGGCCATTCCTATGAATTTCCAATATTCAAAAGTGTGTTTTTTTGACAATAGGCGACATTCTTCCAAATTTCGACTTTTGAAATTTTAAAAAGGACTTTGCTCCTTTTTCCGAAAATGGTAGAAAATTTGCGAAAAAAAATTATTGAAAAACACTATTCCGGTCATTCCTATGAATGTCCAATATTCAAAAGTGTGTTTTTTTGACAATAGGCGACATTCTTCCAAATTTCGACTTTTGAAATTTTAAAAAGGACTTTGCTCCTTTTTCCGAAAATTGTAGGAGATAAGCGAAAAAACACTATTGGAGAACACTCTTCCGGCCATTTCTATGAATGTTTAATTTTCAAAAGTCTTAACAGTGTGTTTTTTTGAAAATTGGCGACATTTTTCCAAATTTCAACTTTTGAAATTTTAGAAAGGACTTTGCTCCCTTTTCCGAAAATGGTAGAAAATTTGCGAAAAAAAATTATTGGGGAACCCTATCCCGCAATTTCTATGAATGTCCAATATTCAAAAGTGTGTTTTTTTGACAATAGGCGACATTCTTCCAAATTTCGACTTTTGAAATTTTAAAAAGGACTTTGCTCTTCCGAAAATGGTAGAAAATTTGCGAAAAAAATTATTGGGGAACACTATTCCGGCCATTCCTATGAATGTCCAATATTAAAAAGTGTGTTTTTTTGACAATAGGCGACATTCTTCCAAATTTCGACTTTTGAAATTTTAAAAAGGACTTTGCTCCTTTTTCCGAAAATAGTAGAAAATTTGCGAAAAAAAATTATTGGGGAACACTATTCCGGCCATTCCTATGAATGTCCAATATTAAAAAGTGTGTTTGTTTGACAATAGGCGACATTCTTCCAAATTTCGACTTTTGAAATTTTAGAAAGGACTTTGCTCCCTTTCCGAAAATGGTAAAAAATTTGCGAATAAAAATTATTGGGGAACACTATTCCGGCCATTCCTATGAATGTCCAATATTAAAAAGTGTGTTTTTTTGACAATAGGCGACATTCTTCCAAATTTCGACTTTTGAAATTTTAAAAAGGACTTTGCTCCTTTTTCCGAAAATGGTGGAAAATTTGCGAAAAAAAATTATTGGGGAACACTATTCCGGCCATTCCTATGAATGTCCAATATTAAAAAGTGTGTTTTTTTGACAATAGGCAACATTCTTCCAAATTTCGACTTTTGAAATTTTAAAAAGGACTTTCCTCCTTTTTCCGAAAATAGTAGAAAATTTGCGAAAAAAAATTTTTTGGGGAACACTATTCCGGCCATTCCTATGAATGTCCAATATTAAAAAGTGTGTTTGTTTGACAATAGGCGACATTCTTCCAAATTTCAACTTTTGAAATTTTAGAAAGGACTTTGCTCCCTTTTCCGAAAATGGTAGAAAATTTGCGAAAAAAAATTATTGGGGAACACTATTCCGGCCATTCCTATGAATGTCCAATATTAAAAAGTGTGTTTTTTTGACAATAGGCGACATTCTTCCAAATTTCGACTTTTGAAATTTTAAAAAGGACTTTGCTCCTTTTTCCGAAAATGGTAGAAAATTTGCGAAAAAAATTATTGGGGAACACTATTCCGGCCATTCCTATGAATATCCAATATTCAAAAGTGTGTTTTTTTGACAATAGGCGACATTCTTCCAAATTTCGACTTTTGAAATTTTAAAAAGGACTTTGCTCCTTTTTCCGAAAATATAGAAAATTTGCAAAAAAAATTATTGGGGAACACTATTCCGGCCATTCCTATGAATGTCCAATATTAAAAAAGGACTTTGCTCCTTTTTCCGAAAATATAGAAAATTTGCGAAAAAAAATTATTGGGGAACACTATTCCGGCCATTCCTATGAATGTCCAATATTAAAAAGTGTGTTTGTTTGACAATAGGCGACATTCTTCCAAATTTCGACTTTTGAAATTTTAAAAAGGACTTTGCTCCTTTTTCCGAAAATGGTGGAAAATTTGCGAAAAAAAATTATTGGGGAACACTATTCCGGCCATTCCTATGAATGTCCAATATTAAAAAGTGTGTTTGTTTGACAATAGGCGACATTCTTCCAAATTTCGACTTTTGAAATTTTAAAAAGGACTTTGCTCCTTTTTCCGAAAATGGTAGAAAATTTGCGAAAAAAAATTATTGGGGAACACTATTCCGGCCATTCCTATGAATGTCCAATATTAAAAAGTGTGTTTTTTTGACAATAGGCGACATTCTTCCAAATTTCGACTTTTGAAATTTTAAAAAGGACTTTGCTCCTTTTTCCGAAAATGGTAGAAAATTTGCGAAAAAAATTATTGGGGAACACTATTCCGGCCATTCCTATGAATGTCCAATATTCAAAAGTGTGTTTTTTTGACAATAGGCGACATTCTTCCAAATTTCGACTTTTGAAATTTTAAAAAGGACTTTGCTCTTTATTCCGAAAATGGTAGAAAATTTGCAAAAAAAAATTATTGGGGAACACTATTCCGGCCATTCCTATGTGTTTTTTTTGACAATAGGCGACATTCTTCCAAATTTCGACTTTTGAAATTTTAAAAAGGACTTTGCTCCTTTTTCTGAAAATTGTAGGAGATAAGCGAAAAAACATTATTGGAGAACCATCTTCCGGCAATTCCTATGAATGTCCAATATTCAAAAGTCTTAACAGTGTGTTTTTTTGAAAATTGGCGACATTTTTCCAAATTTCAACTTTTGAAATTTTAGAAAGGACTTTGCTCCTTTTTCCGAAAATGGTAGAAAATTTGCTAAAAAAAATTATTGGGGAACACTATTCCGGCCATTTCTATGAATGTCCAATATTCAAAAGTCTTAACAGTGTGTTTTTTTGAAAATTGGCGACATTTTTCCAAATTTCAACTTTTGAAATTTTAGAAAGGACTTTGCTCCTTTTTCCGAAAATGGTAGAAAATTTGCGAAAAAAAATTATTGGGGAACACTATTCCGGCCATTCCTATGTGTTTTTTTGACAATAGGCGACATTCTTTCAAATTTCGACTTTTGAAATTGTAAAAAGGACTTTGCTCCTTTTTCCGAAAATGGTAGAAAATTTGCGAAAAAAAATTATTGGGGAACACTATTCCGGCCTTTCCTATGAATGTCCAATATTCAAAAGTGTGTTTTTTTGACAATAGGCGACACTCTTCCAAATTTCGACTTTGAAATTGTAAAAAGGACTTTGCTCCTTTTTCCGAAAATTGTTGGAGATAAGCGAAAAAACATTATTGGAGAACCATCTTCCGGCAATTCCTATGAATGTCCAATATTCAAAAGTCTTAACAGTGTGTTTTTTTGAAAATTGGCGACATTTTTCCAAATTTCAACTTTTGAAATTTTAGAAAGGACTTTGCTCCTTTTTAGAAAATGGTAGAAAATTTGCGAAAAAAATTGTTGGGGAACACTATTCCGGCCATTCCTATGAATATCCAATATTCAAAAGTGTGTTTTTTTGACAATAGGCGACATTCTTCCAAATTTCGACTTTTGAAATTTTAAAAAGGACTTTGCTCCTTTTTCCGAAAATGGTAGAAAATTTGCGAAAAAAATTGTTGGGGAACACTATTCCGGCCATTCCTATGAATATCCAATATTCAAAAGTGTGTTTTTTTGACAATAGGCGACATTCTTCCAAATTTCGACTTTTGAAATTTTAAAAAGGACTTTGCTCCTTTTTCCGAAAATGGTAGGAAATTTGCGAAAAAAAATTATTGGGGAACACTTTTCCGGCCATTCCTATGTGTTTTTTTTTGACAATAGGCGACATTCTTCCAAATTTCGACTTTTGAAATTTTCAAAAGGACTTTGCTCCTTTTTCCGAAAATTGTAGGAGATAAGCGAAAATGGTAGAAAACATTATTGGAGAACACTTTTCCTGCCATTTCTATGAATGTCCAATATTCAAAAGTCTTAACAGTGTGTTTTTTTGACAATAGGCGACATTCTTCCAAATTTCGACTTTTGAAATTTTAAAAAGGACTTTGCTCCTTTTTCCGAAAATGGTAGAAAATTTGCGAAAAAAAATTATTGGGGAACACTATTCCGGCCATTCCTATGTGTTTTTTTTGGCAATAGGCGACATTCTTCCAAATTTCGACTTTTGAAATTTTAAAACGGACTTTGCTCCTTTTTCCGAAAATGGTAGAAAATTTGCGAAAAAAAATTATTGGGGAACACTATTCCGGCCATTCCTATGAATGTCCAATATTCAAAAGTGTGTTTTTTTGACAATAGGCGACATTCTTCCAAATTTCGACTTTTGAAATTTTAAACGGACTTTGCTCTTTATTCCGAAAATGGTAGAAAATTTGCAAAAAAAAATTATTGGGGAACACTATTCCGGCCATTCCTATGTGTTTTTTTTGACAATAGGCGACATTGTTCCAAATTTCGACTTTTGAAATTTTAAAAAGGACTTTGCTCCTTTTTCCGAAAATTGTAGGAGATAAGCGAAAATGGTAGAAAACATTATTGGAGAACACTTTTCCGGCCATTTCTATGAATGTCCAATATTCAAAAGTCTTAACAGTGTGTTTTTTTGACAATAGGTGACATTTTTCCAAATTTCAACTTTTGAATTTTAGAAAGGACTTTGCTCCTTTTTCCGAAAATGGTAGAAAATTTGCGAAAAAAAATTATTGGGGAACACTATTCCGGCCATTCCTATGAATGTCCAATATTAAAAAGTGTGTTTTTTTGACAATAGGCGACATTCTTCCAAATTTCGACTTTTGAAATTTTAAAAAGGACTTTGCTCCTTTTTCCGAAAATGGTAGAAAATTTGCGAAAAAAAATTATTGGGGAACACTATTCCGGCCATTCCTATGTGTTTTTTTTTGACAATAGGCGACATTCTTCCAAATTTCGACTTTTGAAATTTTAAAAAGGACTTTGCTCCTTTTTCTGAAAATTGTAGGAGATAAGCGAAAAAAAATTATTGGGGAACACTATTCCGGCCATTCCTATGAATGTCCAATATTCAAAAGTGTGTTTTTTTGACAATAGGCGACATTCTTCCAAATTTGGACTTTTGAAATTTTAAAAAGGACTTTGCTCCTTTTTCCGAAAATGGTAGAAAATTTGCGAAAAAAAATTATTGGGGAACACTATTCCGGCCATTCCTATGTGTTTTTTTTTGACAATAGGCGACATTCTTCCAAATTTCGACTTTTGAAATTTTAAAAAGGACTTTGCTCCTTTTTCCGAAAATGGTAGAAAATTTGCGAAAAAAATTATTGGGGAACACTATTCCGGCCATTCCTATGAATGTCCAATATTCAAAAGTGTGTTTTTTTGACAATAGGCGACATTCTTCCAAATTTCGACTTTTGAAATTTTAAAAAGGACTTTGCTCTTTATTCCGAAAATGGTAGAAAATTTGCAAAAAAAAATTATTGGGGAACACTATTCCGGCCATTCCTATGTGTTTTTTTTGACAATAGGCGACATTCTTCCAAATTTCGACTTTTGAAATTTTAAAAAGGACTTTGCTCCTTTTTCTGAAAATTGTAGGAGATAAGCGAAAAAACATTATTGGAGAACCATCTTCCGGCAATTCCTATGAATGTCCAATATTCAAAAGTCTTAACAGTGTGTTTTTTTGAAAATTGGCGACATTTTTCCAAATTTCAACTTTTGAAATTTTAGAAAGGACTTTGCTCCTTTTTCCGAAAATGGTAGAAAATTTGCTAAAAAAAATTATTGGGGAACACTATTCCGGCCATTTCTATGAATGTCCAATATTCAAAAGTCTTAACAGTGTGTTTTTTTGAAAATTGGCGACATTTTTCCAAATTTCAACTTTTGAAATTTTAGAAAGGACTTTGCTCCTTTTTCCGAAAATGGTAGAAAATTTGCGAAAAAAAATTATTGGGGAACACTATTCCGGCCATTCCTATGTGTTTTTTTGACAATAGGCGACATTCTTTCAAATTTCGACTTTTGAAATTGTAAAAAGGACTTTGCTCCTTTTTCCGAAAATGGTAGAAAATTTGCGAAAAAAAATTATTGGGGAACACTATTCCGGCCTTTCCTATGAATGTCCAATATTCAAAAGTGTGTTTTTTTGACAATAGGCGACACTCTTCCAAATTTCGACTTTGAAATTGTAAAAAGGACTTTGCTCCTTTTTCCGAAAATTGTTGGAGATAAGCGAAAAAACATTATTGGAGAACCATCTTCCGGCAATTCCTATGAATGTCCAATATTCAAAAGTCTTAACAGTGTGTTTTTTTGAAAATTGGCGACATTTTTCCAAATTTCAACTTTTGAAATTTTAGAAAGGACTTTGCTCCTTTTTAGAAAATGGTAGAAAATTTGCGAAAAAAATTGTTGGGGAACACTATTCCGGCCATTCCTATGAATATCCAATATTCAAAAGTGTGTTTTTTTGACAATAGGCGACATTCTTCCAAATTTCGACTTTTGAAATTTTAAAAAGGACTTTGCTCCTTTTTCCGAAAATGGTAGAAAATTTGCGAAAAAAATTGTTGGGGAACACTATTCCGGCCATTCCTATGAATATCCAATATTCAAAAGTGTGTTTTTTTGACAATAGGCGACATTCTTCCAAATTTCGACTTTTGAAATTTTAAAAAGGACTTTGCTCCTTTTTCCGAAAATGGTAGGAAATTTGCGAAAAAAAATTATTGGGGAACACTTTTCCGGCCATTCCTATGTGTTTTTTTTTGACAATAGGCGACATTCTTCCAAATTTCGACTTTTGAAATTTTCAAAAGGACTTTGCTCCTTTTTCCGAAAATTGTAGGAGATAAGCGAAAATGGTAGAAAACATTATTGGAGAACACTTTTCCTGCCATTTCTATGAATGTCCAATATTCAAAAGTCTTAACAGTGTGTTTTTTTGACAATAGGCGACATTCTTCCAAATTTCGACTTTTGAAATTTTAAAAAGGACTTTGCTCCTTTTTCCGAAAATGGTAGAAAATTTGCGAAAAAAAATTATTGGGGAACACTATTCCGGCCATTCCTATGTGTTTTTTTTGGCAATAGGCGACATTCTTCCAAATTTCGACTTTTGAAATTTTAAAACGGACTTTGCTCCTTTTTCCGAAAATGGTAGAAAATTTGCGAAAAAAAATTATTGGGGAACACTATTCCGGCCATTCCTATGAATGTCCAATATTCAAAAGTGTGTTTTTTTGACAATAGGCGACATTCTTCCAAATTTCGACTTTTGAAATTTTAAACGGACTTTGCTCTTTATTCCGAAAATGGTAGAAAATTTGCAAAAAAAAATTATTGGGGAACACTATTCCGGCCATTCCTATGTGTTTTTTTTGACAATAGGCGACATTCTTCCAAATTTCGACTTTTGAAATTTTAAAAAGGACTTTGCTCCTTTTTCCGAAAATTGTAGGAGATAAGCGAAAATGGTAGAAAACATTATTGGAGAACACTTTTCCGGCCATTTCTATGAATGTCCAATATTCAAAAGTCTTAACAGTGTGTTTTTTTGACAATAGGTGACATTTTTCCAAATTTCAACTTTTGAATTTTAGAAAGGACATTGCTCCTTTTTCCGAAAATGGTAGAAAATTTGCGAAAAAAAATTATTGGGGAACACTATTCCGGCCATTCCTATGAATGTCCAATATTAAAAAGTGTGTTTTTTTGACAATAGGCGACATTCTTCCAAATTTCGACTTTTGAAATTTTAAAAAGGACTTTGCTCCTTTTTCCGAAAATGGTAGAAAATTTGCGAAAAAAAATTATTGGGGAACACTATTCCGGCCATTCCTATGTGTTTTTTTTTGACAATAGGCGACATTCTTCCAAATTTCGACTTTTGAAATTTTAAAACGGACTTTGCTCCTTTCCGAAAATGGTAGAAAATTTGCGAAAAAAAATTATTGGGGAACACTATTCCGGCCATTCCTATGAATGTCCAATATTCAAAAGTGTGTTTTTTGACAATAGGCGACATTCTTCCAAATTTCGACTTTTGAAATTTTAAAAAGGACTTTGCTCCTTTTTCCAAAAATGGTAGAAAATTTGCGAAAAAAAATTATTGGGGAACACTATTCCGGCCATTCCTATGAATGTCCAATATTCAAAAGTGTGTTTTTTTGACAATAGGCGACATTCTTCCAAATTTCGACTTTTGAAATTTTAAAAAGGACTTTGCTCCTTTTTCCGAAAATGGTAGAAAATTTGCGAAAAAAAATTATTGGGGAACACTATTCCGGCCATTCCTATGAATATCCAATATTCAAAAATGTGTTTTTTTGACAATAGGCGACATTCTTCCAAATTTCGACTTTTGAAATTTTAAAAAGGACTTTGCTCCTTTTTCCGAAAATGGTAGAAAATTTGCGAAAAAAAATTATTGGGGAACACTATTCCGGCCATTCCTATGAATGTCCAGTATTCGAAAGTGTGTTTTTTTGACAATAGGCGACATTCTTCCAAATTTTGACTTTTGAAATTTTAAAAAGGACTTTGCTCCTTTTTTCGAAAATGGTAGAAAATTTGCGAAAAAAAATTATTGGGGAACACTATTTCGGCCATTCCTATGAATCCAATATTCAAAAGTGTGTTTTTTTGACAATAGGCGACATTCTTCCAAATTTCGACTTTTGAAATTTTAAAAAGGACTTTGCTCCTTTTTCCGAAAATGGTAAAAAATTTGCGAAAAAAAATTATTGGGGAACACTATTCCGGCCATTCCTATGAATGTCCAATATTCAAAAGTGTGTTTTTTTGACAATAGGCGACATTCTTCCAAATTTCGACTTTTGAAATTTTAAAAAGGAATTTGCTCCTTTTTCCGAAAATGGTAGAAAATTTGCGAAAAAAATTTTTGGGGAACACTATTCCGGCCATTCCTATGAATATCCAATATTCAAAAGTGTGTTTTTTTGACAATAGGCGACATTCTTCCAAATTTCGACTTTTGAAATTTTAAAAAGGACTTTGCTCCTTTTTCCGAAAATGGTAGAAAATTTGCGAAAAAAAATTATTGGGGAACACTATTCCGGCCATTCCTATAAATGTCCAATATTCAAAAGTGTGTTTTTTTGACAATAGGCGACATTCTTCCAAATTTCGACTTTTGAAATTTTAAAAAGGACTTTGCTCCTTTTTCCGAAAATGGTAGAAAATTTGCGAAAAAAAATTATTGGGGAACACTATTCCGGCCATTCCTATGAATGTCCAATATTCAAAAGTGTGTTTTTTTTGACAATAGGCGACATTCTTCCAAATTTCGGCTTTTGAAATTTTAAAAAAGACTTTGCTCCTTTTTCCAAAATGGTAGAAAATTTGCGAAAAAAAATTATTGGGAAACACTATTCCGGCCATTCCTATGAATATCCAATATTCAAAAGTGTGTTTTTTTGACAATAGGCGACATTCTTCCAAATTTCGACTTTTGAAATTTTAAAAAGGACTTTGCTCCTTTTTCCGAAAATGGTAAAAAATTTGCGAAAAAAAATTATTGGGGAACACTATTTCGGCCATTCCTATGAATGTCCAATATTCAAAAGTGTTTTTTTTTTGACAATAGGCGACATTCTTCCAAATTTCGACTTTTGAAATTTTACAAAGGACTTTGCTCCTTTTTCCGAAAATGGTAGAAAATTTGCGAAAAAAAATTATTGGGGAACACTATTCCGGCCATTCCTATGAATATCCAATATTCGAAAGTGTGTTTTTTTGACAATAGGCGACATTCTTCCAAATTTCGACTTTTGAAATTTTAAAAAGGACTTTGCTCCTTTTTTCAAAAATGGTAGAAAATTTGCGAAAAAAAATTATTGGGGAACACTATTCCGGCCATTCCTATGAATATCCAATATTCAAAAGTGTGTTTTTTTGACAATAGGCGACATTCTTCCAAATTTCGACTTTTGAAATTTTAAAAAGGACTTTGCTCCTTTTTCCGAAAATGGTAGAAAACTTGCGAAAAAAAATTATTGGGGAACACTATTCCGGCCATTCCTATTAATGTCCAATATTAAAAAGTGTGTTTTTTTGACAATAGGCGGCATTCTTCCAAATTTCGACTTTTGAAATTTTAAAAGGGACTTTGCTCCTTTTTCCGAAAATGGTAGAAAATTTGCGAAAAAAATTTTTGGGGAACACTATTCCGGCCATTCCTATGAATATCCAATATTCAAAAGTGTGTTTTTTTGACAATAGGCGACATTCTTCCAAATTTCGACTTTTGAAATTTTAAAAAGAACTTTGCTCCTTTTTCCAAAAATGGTAGAAAATTTGCGAAAAAAAATTATTGGTGAACACTATTCCGGCCATTCCTATGAATGTCCAATATTCAAAAGTGTGTTTTTTTGACAATAGGCGACATTCTTCCAAATTTCGACTTTTGAAATTTTAAAAAGTACTTTGCTCCTTTTGGTGGAAAACTTGCGAAAAAAAATTTATTGGGGAACACTATTCCGGCCATTCCTATGAATGTCCAATATTCAAAAGTGTGTTTTTTTGACAATAGGCGACATTCTTCCAAATTTCGACTTTTGAAATTTTAAAAAGGACTTTGCTCCTTTTTCCGAAAATAGTAGAAAATTTGCAAAAAAAATTATTGGGGAACACTATTCCGGCCATTCCTATGAATGTCCAATATTCAAAAGTGTGTTTTTTTGAAAATACGCGACATTCTTCCAAATTTGGACTTTTGAAATTTTAAAAAGGACTTTGCTCCTTTTTCTGAAAATGGTAGAAAATTTGCGAAAAAAAATTATTGGGGAACACTATTCCGGCCATTCCTATGTGTTTTTTTTGACAATAGGCGACATTCTTCCAAATTTCGACTTTTGAAATTTTAGAAAGGACTTTGCTCCTTTTTAGAAAATGGTAGAAAATTTGCGAAAAAAATTATTGGGGAACACTATTCCGGCCATTCCTATGAATATCCAATATTCAAAAGTGTGTTTTTTTGACAATAGGCGACATTCTTCCAAATTTCGACTTTTGAAATTGTAAAAAGGACTTTGCTCCTTTTTCCGAAAATTGTAGGAGATAAGCGAAAAAACATTATTGGAGAACACTCTTCCGGCCATTCCTATGAATGTCCAATATTCAAAAGTCTTAACAGTGTTTTGTTTTGAAAATTGGCGACATTTTTCCAAATTTCAACTTTTGAAATTTTAAAAAGGA
The DNA here is from genome assembly GCA_932526305.1 of Epicampocera succincta. NCBI lineage: Eukaryota > Metazoa > Arthropoda > Insecta > Diptera > Tachinidae > Epicampocera > Epicampocera succincta. The sequence goes on along the minus strand of OW052038.1, from coordinate 25,548,752 downwards.
CTTTGCTCCTTTTTCCGAAAATGGTAGAAAATTTGCGAAAAAAAATTATTGGGGAACACTATTCCGGCCATTCCTATGAATATCCAATATTCAAAAGTGTGTTTTTTTGACAATAGGCGACATTCTTCCAAATTTCGACTTTTGAAATTTTAAAAAGGACTTTGCTCCTTTTTCCGAAAATGGTAGAAAATTTGCGAAAAAAAATTATTGGGGAACACTATTCCGGCCATTCCTATGAATATCCAATATTCAAAAATGTGTTTTTTGACAATAGGCGACATTCTTCCAAATTTCGACTTTTGAAATTTTAAAAAGGACTTTGCTCCTTTTTCCGAAAATGGTAGAAAATTTGCGAAAAAAAATTATTGGGGAACACTATTCCGGCCATTCCTATGTGTTTTTTTTTTTGACAATAGGCGACATTCTTCCGAATTTCGACTTTTGAAATTTTAAAAAGGACTTTGCTCCTTTTTCCGAAAATTGTAGGAGATAAACGAAAATGGTAGAAAACATTATTGGAGAATACTTTTCCGGCCATTTCTATGAATGTCCAATATTCAAAAGTCTTAACAGTGTGTTTTTTTGACAATAGGCGACATTCTTCCAAATTTCGACTTTTGAAATTTTAAAAAGTACTTTGCTCCTTTTGGTGGAAAATTTGCGAAAAAAAATTATTGGGGAACACTATTCCGGCCATTCCTATGAATGTCCAATATTCAAAAGTGTGTTTTTTTGACAATAGGCGACATTCTTCCAAATTTCGACTTTTGAAATTTTAAAGAGGACTTTGCTCCTTTTTCCGAAAATGGTAGAAAATTTGCGAAAAAAAATTATTGGGGAACACTATTCCGGCCATTCCTATGAATATCCAATATTCAAAAGTGTGTTTTTTTTGACAATAGGCGACATTCTTCCAAATTTCGACTTTTGAAATTTTAAAAAGGACTTTGCTCCTTTTTCCGAAAATGGTAGACAATTTGCGAAAAAAAATTATTGGGGAACACTATTCCGGCCATTCCTATTAATGTCTAATATTCAAAAGTGTGTTTTTTTGACAATAGGCGACATTCTTCCAAATTTCGACTTTTGAAATTTTAAAAAGGACTTTGCTCCTTTTTCCGAAAATGGTAGAAAATTTGGGAAAAAAAAATTATTGGGGAACACTATTCCGGCCATTCCTATGAATGTCCAATATTCAAAAGTGTGTTTTTTTGAAAATAGGCGACATTCTTCCAAATTTGGACTTTTGAAATTTTAAAAAGGACTTTGCTCCTTTTTCCGAAAATGGTAGAAAATTTGTGAAAAAAAATTATTGGGGAACACTATTCCGGCCATTCCTATGTGTTTTTTTTGACAATAGGCGACATTCTTCCAAATTTCGACTTTTGAAATTTTAGAAAGGACTTTGCTCCTTTTTAGAAAATGGTAGAAAATTTGCGAAAAAAATTATTGGGGAACACTATTCCGGCCATTCCTATGAATATCCAATATTCAAAAGTGTGTTTTTTTGACAATAGGCGACATTCTTCCAAATTTCGACTTTTGAAATTGTAAAAAGGACTTTGCTCCTTTTTCCGAAAATTGTAGGAGATAAGCGAAAAAACATTATTGGAGAACACTCTTCCGGCCATTCCTATGAATGTCCAATATTCAAAAGTCTTAACAGTGTGTTTTTTTGAAAATTGGCGACATTTTTCCAAATTTCAACTTTTGAAATTTTAAAAAGGACTTTGCTCCTTTTTCCGAAAATGGTAGAAAATTTGCGAAAAAAAATTATTGGGGAACACTATTCCGGCCATTCCTATGAATATCCAATATTCAAAAGTGTGTTTTTTTGACAATAGGCGACATTCTTCCAAATTTCGATTTTTGAAATTTTAAAAAGGACTTTGCTTCTTTTTCCGAAAATGGTAGAAAATTTGCGAAAAAAAATTATTGGGGAACACTATTCCGGCCATTCCTATGAATGTCCAATATTAAAAAGTGTGTTTTTTTGACAATAGGCGACATTCTTCCAAATTTCGACTTTTGAAATTTTAAAAAGGACTTTGCTCCTTTTTCCGAAAATGGTAGAAAATTTGCGAAAAAAAATTATTGGGGAACACTATTCCGGCCATTCCTATGTGTTTTTTTTTGACAATAGGCGACATTCTTCCAAATTTCGACTTTTGAAATTTTAAAAAGGACTTTGCTCCTTTTTCCGAAAATGGTAGAAAATTTGCGAAAAAAAATTATTGGGGAACACTATTCCGGCCATTCCTATGAATATCCAATATTCAAAAATGTGTTTTTTTGACAATAGGCGACATTCTTCCAAATTTCGACTTTTGAAATTTTAAAAAGGACTTTGCTCCTTTTTCCGAAAATGGTAGAAAATTTGCGAAAAAAAATTATTGGGGAACACTATTCCGGCCATTCCTATGTGTTTTTTTTTGACAATAGGCGACATTCTTCCAAATTTCGACTTTTGAAATTTTAAAAAGGACTTTGCTCCTTTTTCCGAAAATGGTAGAAAATTTGCGAAAAAAAATTATTGGGGAACACTATTCCGGCCATTCCTATGAATATCCAATATTCAAAAATGTGTTTTTTTGACAATAGGCGACATTCTTCCAAATTTCGACTTTTGAAATTTTAAAAAGGACTTTGCTCCTTTTTCCGAAAATGGTAGAAAATTTGCGAAAAAAAATTATTGGGGAACACTATTCCGGCCATTCCTATGTGTTTTTTTTTGACAATAGGCGACATTCTTCCGAATTTCGACTTTTGAAATTTTAAAAAGGACTTTGCTCCTTTTTCCGAAAATTGTAGGAGATAAACGAAAATGGTAGAAAACATTATTGGAGAACACTTTTCCGGCCATTTCTATGAATGTCCAATATTCAAAAGTCTTAACAGTGTGTTTTTTTGACAATAGGCGACATTTTTCCAAATTTCAACTTTTGAATTTTAGAAAGGACTTTGCTCCTTTTTCCGAAAATGGTAGAAAATTTGCGAAAAAAAATTATTGGGGAACACTATTCCGGCCATTCCTATGAATGTCCAATATTAAAAAGTGTGTTTTTTTGACAATAGGCGACATTCTTCCAAATTTCGACTTTTGAAATTTTAAAAAGGACTTTGCTCCTTTTTCCGAAAATGGTAGAAAATTTGCGAAAAAAAATTATTGGGGAACACTATTCCGGCCATTCCTATGTGTTTTTTTTGACAATAGGCGACATTCTTCCAAATTTCGACTTTTGAAATTTTAAAACGGACTTTGCTCCTTTTTCCGAAAATGGTAGAAAACTTGCAAAAAAAAATTATTGGGGAACACTATTCCGGCCATTCCTATGAATGTCCAATATTCAAAAGTATGTTTTTATGACAATAGGCGACATTCTTCCAAACTTCGACTTTTGAAATTTTAAAAAGGACTTTGCTCATTTTTCCGAAAATGGTAGAAAATTTGCGAAAAAAAATTATTGGGGAACACTATTCCGGCCATTCCTATGAATGTCCAATATTCAAAAGTGTGTTTTTTTGACAATAGGCGACATCTTCCAAATTTCGACTTTTGAAATTTTAAAAAAGACTTTGCTCCTTTTTCCGAAAATGGTAGAAAATTTGCGAAAAAAAATTATTGGGGAACACTATTCCGGCCATTCCTATGAACGTCCAATATTCAAAAGTGTGTTTTTTTGACAATAGGCGACATTCTTCCAAATTTCGACTTTTGAAATTTTAAAAAGGACTTTGCTCCTTTTTCCGAAAATTGTAGGAGATAAGCGAAAAAACATTATTGGAGAACACTCCTCCGGCCATTTCTATGAATGTCCAATATTCAAAAGTCTTAACAGTGTGTTTTTTTTAAAATTGGCGACATTTTTCCAAATTTCAACTTTTGAAATTTTAAAAAGGACTTGGTCCTTTTTCCGAAAATGGTAGAAAATTTGCGAAAAAAACTTATTGGGGAACACTATTCCGGCCATTCCTATGAATGTCCAATATTCAAAAGTGTGTTTTTTTGACAATAGGCGACATCTTTCAAATTTCGACTTTTGAAATTTTAAAAAGGACTTTGCTCCTTTTTCCGAAAATGGTAGAAAACTTGCGAAAAACAATTATTGGGGAACACTATTCCGGCCATTCCTATGAATGTCCAATATTCAAAAGTGTGTTTTTTTGACAATAGGCGACATTCTTCCAAATTTGGACTTTTGAAATTTTAAAAAGGACTTTGCTCCTTTTTCCGAAAATTGTAGGAGATAAGCGAAAAAACATTATTGGAGAACACTCTTCCGGCCATTTCTATGAATGTCCAATATTCAAAAGTGTGTTTTTTTGACAATAGGCGACATTCTTCCAAATTTCGACTTTTGAAATTTTAAAAAGGACTTTGCTCCTTTTTCCGATAATGGTAGAAAATTTGCGAAAAAACATTATTGGGGAACACTATTCCGGCCATTTCTATGAATGTCCAATATTCAAAAGTGTGTTTTTTTGACAATAGGCGACATCTTTCAAATTTCGACTTTTGAAATTTTAAAAAGGACTTTGCTCCTTTTTCCGAAAATGGTAGAAAACTTGCGAAAAAAAATTATTGGGGAACACTATTCCGGCCATTCCTATGAATGCCCAATATTCAAAAGTGTGTTTTTTTGACAATAGGCGACATCTTTCAAATTTCGACTTTTGAAATTTTAAAAAGGACTTTGCTCCTTTTTCCGAAAATGGTAGAAAACTTGCGAAAAAAAATTATTGGGGAACACTATTCTGGCCATTCCTATGAATGTCCAATATTCAAAAGTGTGTTTTTTTTGACAATAGGCGACATTCTTCCAAATTTGGACTTTTGAAATTTTAAAAAGGACTTTGCTCCTTTTTCCGATAATGGTAGAAAATTTGCGAAAAAAAATTATTGGGGAACACTATTCCGGCCATTTCTATGAATGTCCAATATTCAAAAGTGTGTTTTTTTGACAATAGGCGACATTCTTCCAAATTTCGACTTTTGAAATTTTAAAAAGGACTTTGCTCCTTTTTCCGAAAATGGTAGAAAATTTGCGAAAAAAATTTATTGGGGAACACTATTCCGGCCATTCCTATGAATGTCCAATATTCAAAAGTGTGTTTTTTTGACAATAGGCGACATTCTTCCAAATTTCGACTTTTGAAATTTTAAAAAAAACTTTGCTCCTTTTTCCGAAAATGGTAGAAAATTTGCGAAAAAAAATTATTGGGGAACACTATTCCGGCCATTCCTATGAATGTCCAATATTCAAAAGTGTGTTTTTTGACAATAGGCGACATCTTTCATATTTCGACTTTTGAAATTTTAAAAAGGACTTTGCTCCTTTTTCCGAAAATTGTAGGAGATAAGCGAAAAAACATTATTGGAGAACACTCCTGCGGCCATTTCTATGAATGTCCAATATTCAAAAGTCTTAACAGTGTGTTTTTTTGAAAATTGGCGACATTTTTCCAAATTTCAACTTTTGAAATTTTAAAAAGGACTTTGCTCCTTTTTCCGAAAATGGTAGAAAATTTGCGAAAAAAAACTTATTGGGGAACACTATTCCGGCCATTCCTATGAATGTCCAATATTCAAAAGTGTGTTTTTTTGACAATAGGCGACATCTTTCAAATTTCGACTTTTGAAATTTTAAAAAGGACTTTGCTTCTTTTTCCGATAATGGTAGAAAATTTGCGAAAAAAAAATTATTGGGGAACACTATTCCGGCCATTCCTATGAATGTCCAATATTCAAAAGTGTGTTTTTTTTGACAATAGGCGACATTCTTCCAAATTTGGACTTTTGAAATTTTAAAAAGGACTTTGCTCCTTTTTCCGAAAATTGTAGGAGATAAGCGAAAAAACATTATTGGAGAACACTCTTCCGGCCATTTCTATGAATGTCCAATATTCAAAAGTCTTAACAGTGTGTTTTTTGAAAATTGGCGACATTTTTCCAAATTTCAACTTTTGAAATTTTAAAAAGGACTTTGCTCCTTTTTCCGAAAATGGTAGAAAATTTGCGAAAAAAACTTTTTGGGGAACACTATTCCGGCCATTCCTATGAATGTCCAATATTCAAAAGTGTGTTTTTTTGACAATAGGCGACATTCTTCCAAATTTCGACTTTTGAAATTTTAAAAAGGACTTTGCTCCTTTTTCCGAAAATGGTAGAAAATTTGCGAAAAAAAATTATTGGGGAACACTATTCCGGCCATTCCTATGAATGCCCAATATTCAAAAGTGTGTTTTTTTGACAATAGGCGACATCTTTTAAATTTCGACTTTTGAAATTTTAAAAAGGACTTTGCTCCTTTTTCCGAAAATGGTAGAAAACTTGCGAAAAAAAATTATTGGGGAACACTATTCCGGCCATTCCTATGAATATCCAATATTCAAAAGTGTGTTTTTTTGACAATAGGCGACATTCTTCCAAATTTCGACTTTTGAAATTTTAAAAAGGACTTTGCTCCTTTTTCCGAAAATGGTAGAAAATTTGCGAAAAAAAATTATTGGGGAACACTATTCCGGCCATTCCTATGGATATCCAATATTCAAAAGTGTGTTTTTTTGACAATAGGCGACATTCTTCCAAATCCCGACTTTTGAAATTTTAAAAAGGACTTTGCTCCTTTTTCCGAAAATGGTAGAAAATTTGCAAAAAAAATTTTTGGGGAACACTATTCCGGCCATTCCTATGAATATCCAATATTCAAAAGTGTGTTTTTTTGACAATAGGCGACATTCTTCCAAATTTCGACTTTTGAAATTTTAAAAAGGACTTTGCTCCTTTTTCCGAAAATGGTAGAAAATTTGCGAAAAAAAATTATTGGGGAACACTATTCCGGCCATTCCTATGAATGTCCAATATTCAAAAGTGTGTTTTTTTGACAATAGGCGACATTCTTCCAAATTTCGACTTTTGAAATTTTAAAAAGGACTTTGCTCCTTTTTCCGAAAATGGTAGAAAATTTGCGAAAAAAAATTATTGGGGAACACTATTCCGGCCATTCCTATGAATGTCCAATATTAAAAAGTGTGTTTTTTTGACAATAGGCGACATTCTTCCAAATTTCGACTTTTGAAATTTTAAAAAGAACTTTGCTCCTTTTTCCGAAAATAGTAGAAAATTTGCGAAAAAAAATTATTGGGGAACACTATTCCGGCCATTCCTATGAATATCCAATATTCAAAAGTGTGTTTTTTTGACAATAGGCGACATTCTTCCAAATTTCGACTTTTGAAATTTTAAAAAGGACTTTGCTCCTTTTTCCGAAAATGGTAGAAAATTTGCGAAAAAAAAATTATTGGGGAACACTATTCCGGCCATTCCTATGAATGTCCAATATTCAAAAGTGTGTTTTTTTGACAATAGGCGACATTCTTCCAAATTTCGACTTTTGAAATTTTAAAAAGGACTTTGCTCCTTTTTCCGAAAATGGTAGAAAATTTGCGAAAAAAAATTATTGGGGAACACTATTCCGGCCATTCCTATGAATGTCCAATATTAAAAAGTGTGTTTTTTTGACAATAGGCGACATTCTTCCAAATTTAGACTTTTGAAATTTTAAAAAGGACTTTGCTCCTTTTTCCGAAAATGGTAGAAAATTTGCGAAAAAAAATTATTGGGGAACACTATTCCGGCCATTCCTATGAATATCCAATATTCAAAAGTGTGTTTTTTTGACAATAGGCGACATTCTTCCAAATTTCGACTTTTGAAATTTTAAAAAGGACTTTGCTCCTTTTTCCGAAAATAGTAGAAAATTTGCGAAAAAAAATTATTGGGGAACACTATTCCGGCCATTCCTATGAATATCCAATATTCAAAAGTGTGTTTTTTTGACAATAGGCGACATTCTTCCAAATTTCGACTTTTGAAATTTTAAAAAGGACTTTGCTTCTTTTTCCGAAAATGGTAGAAAATGTGCAAAAAAAATTTTTGGGGAACACTATTCCGGCCATTCCTATGAATATCCAATATTCAAAAGTGTGTTTTTTTTGACAATAGGCGACATTCTTCCAAATTTCGACTTTTGAAATTTTAAAAAGGACTTTGCTCCTTTTTCCGAAAATGGTAGAAAATTTGCGAAAAAAAATTATTGGGGAACACTATTCCGGCCATTCCTATGAATATCCAATATTCAAAAGTGTGTTTTTTTGACAATAGGCGACATTCTTCCAAATTTCGACTTTTGAAATTTTAAAAAGGACTTTGCTTCTTTTTCCGAAAATGGTAGAAAATGTGCAAAAAAAATTTTTGGGGAACACTATTCCGGCCATTCCTATGAATATCCAATATTCAAAAGTGTGTTTTTTTTGACAATAGGCGACATTCTTCCAAATTTCGACTTTTGAAATTTTAAAAAGGACTTTGCTCCTTTTTCCGAAAATGGTAGAAAATTTGCGAAAAAAAATTATTGGGGAACACTATTCCGGCCATTCCTATGGATATCCAATATTCAAAAGTGTGTTTTTTTGACAATAGGCGACATTCTTCCAAATTTCGACTTTTGAAATTTTAAAAAGGACTTTGCTCCTTTTTCCGAAAATGGTAGAAAATTTGCAAAAAAAATTTTTGGGGAACACTATTCCGGCCATTCCTATGAATATCCAATATTCAAAAGTGTGTTTTTTTGACAATAGGCGACATTCTTCCAAATTTCGACTTTTGAAATTTTAAAAAGGACTTTGCTCCTTTTTCCGAAAATTGTAGAAAATTTGCGAAAAAAAATTATTGGGGAACACTATTCCGGCCATTCCTATGAATATCCAATATTCAAAAGTGTGTTTTTTTGACAATAGGCGACATTCTTCCAAATTTCGACTTTTGAAATTTTAAAAAGGACTTTGCTCCTTTTTCCGAAAATGGTAGAAAATTTGGGAAAAAAAATTATTGGGGAACACTATTCCGGCCATTCCTATGAATGTCCAATATTCAAAAGTGTGTTTTTTTGACAATAGGCGACATTCTTCCAAATTTCGACTTTTGAAGTTTTAAAAAGGACTTTGCTCCTTTTTCCGAAAATGGTAGAAAATTTGCGAAAAAAAATTATTGGGGAACACTATTCCGGCCATTCCTATGAATGTCCAATATTAAAAAGTGTGTTTTTTTGACAATAGGCGACATTCTTCCAAATTTCGACTTTTGAAATTTTAAAAAGGACTTTGCTCCTTTTTCCGAAAATAGTAGAAAATTTGCGAAAAAAACTTTTTGGGGAACACTATTCCGGCCATTCCTATGAATGTCCAATATTCAAAAGTGTGTTTTTTTGACAATAGGCGACATTCTTCCAAATTTCGACTTTTGAAATTTTAAAAAGGACTTTGCTCCTTTTTCCGAAAATGGTAGAAAATTTGCGAAAAAAAATTATTGGGGAACACTATTCCGGCCATTCCTATGAATGCCCAATATTCAAAAGTGTGTTTTTTTGACAATAGGCGACATCTTTCAAATTTCGACTTTTGAAATTTTAAAAAGGACTTTGCTTCTTTTTCCGATAATGGTAGAAAATTTGCGAAAAAAAAATTATTGGGGAACACTACTCCGGCCATTCCTATGAATGTCCAATATTCAAAAGTGTGTTTTTTTTGACAATAGGCGACATTCTTCCAAATTTGGACTTTTGAAATTTTAAAAAGGACTTTGCTCCTTTTTCCGAAAATTGTAGGAGATAAGCGAAAAAACATTATTGGAGAACACTCTTCCGGCCATTTCTATGAATGTCCAATATTCAAAAGTCTTAACAGTGTGTTTTTTGAAAATTGGCGACATTTTTCCAAATTTCAACTTTTGAAATTTTAAAAAGGACTTTGCTCCTTTTTCCGAAAATGGTAGAAAATTTGCGAAAAAAAACTTATTGGGGAACACTATTCCGGCCATTCCTATGAATGTCCAATATTCAAAAGTGTGTTTTTTTGACAATAGGCGACATCTTTCAAATTTCGACTTTTGAAATTTTAAAAAGGACTTTGCTCCTTTTTCCGAAAATAGTAGAAAATTTGCGAAAAAAACTTTTTGGGGAACACTATTCCGGCCATTCCTATGAATGTCCAATATTCAAAAGTGTGTTTTTTTGACAATAGGCGACATTCTTCCAAATTTCGACTTTTGAAATTTTAAAAAGGACTTTGCTCCTTTTTCCGAAAATGGTAGAAAATTTGCGAAAAAAAATTATTGGGGAACACTATTCCGGCCATTCCTATGAATGCCCAATATTCAAAAGTGTGTTTTTTTGACAATAGGCGACATCTTTCAAATTTCGACTTTTGAAATTTTAAAAAGGACTTTGCTTCTTTTTCCGATAATGGTAGAAAATTTGCGAAAAAAAAATTATTGGGGAACACTATTCCGGCCATTCCTATGAATGTCCAATATTCAAAAGTGTGTTTTTTTGACAATAGGCGACATTCTTCCAAATTTCGACTTTTGAAATTTTAAAAAGGACTTTGCTCCTTTTTCCGAAAATGGTAGAAAATTTGCGAAAAAAAATTATTGGGGAACACTATTCCGGCCATTCCTATGAATGTCCAATATTAAAAAGTGTGTTTTTTTGACAATAGGCGACATTCTTCCAAATTTCGACTTTTGAAATTTTAAAAAGAACTTTGCTCCTTTTTCCGAAAATAGTAGAAAATTTGCGAAAAAAAATTATTGGGGAACACTATTCCGGCCATTCCTATGAATATCCAATATTCAAAAGTGTGTTTTTTTGACAATAGGCGACATTCTTCCAAATTTCGACTTTTGAAATTTTAAAAAGGACTTTGCTCCTTTTTCCGAAAATGGTAAAAAATTTGCGAAAAAAAATTATTGGGGAACACTATTCCGGCCATTCCTATGAATGTCCAATATTAAAAAGTGTGTTTTTTTGACAATAGGCGATATTCTTCCAAATTTCGACTTTTGAAATTTTAAAAAGGACTTTGCTTCTTTTTCCGAAAATGGTAGAAAATTTGCGAAAAAAAATTATTGGGGAACACTATTCCGGCCATTCCTATGAATATCCAATATTCAAAAGTGTGTTTTTTTGACAATAGGCGACATTCTTCCAAATTTCGACTTTTGAAATTTTAAAAAGGACTTTGCTTCTTTTTCCGAAAATGGTAGAAAATGTGCAAAAAAAATTTTTGGGGAACACTATTCCGGCCATTCCTATGAATATCCAATATTCAAAAGTGTGTTTTTTTTGACAATAGGCGACATTCTTCCAAATTTCGACTTTTGAAATTTTAAAAAGGACTTTGCTCCTTTTTCCGAAAATGGTAGAAAATTTGCGAAAAAAAATTATTGGGGAACACTATTCCGGCCATTCCTATGGATATCCAATATTCAAAAGTGTGTTTTTTTGACAATAGGCGACATTCTTCCAAATTTCGACTTTTGAAATTTTAAAAAGGACTTTGCTCCTTTTTCCGAAAATGGTAGAAAATTTGCAAAAAAAATTTTTGGGGAACACTATTCCGGCCATTCCTATGAATATCCAATATTCAAAAGTGTGTTTTTTTGACAATAGGCGACATTCTTCCAAATTTCGACTTTTGAAATTTTAAAAAGGACTTTGCTCCTTTTTCCGAAAATTGTAGAAAATTTGCGAAAAAAAATTATTGGGGAACACTATTCCGGCCATTCCTATGAATATCCAATATTCAAAAGTGTGTTTTTTTGACAATAGGCGACATTCTTCCAAATTTCGACTTTTGAAATTTTAAAAAGGACTTTGCTCCTTTTTCCGAAAATGGTAGAAAATTTGGGAAAAAAAGTTATTGGGGAACACTATTCCGGCCATTCCTATGAATGTCCAATATTCAAAAGTGTGTTTTTTTGACAATAGGCGACATTCTTCCAAATTTCGACTTTTGAAGTTTTAAAAAGGACTTTGCTCCTTTTTCCGAAAATGGTAGAAAATTTGCGAAAAAAAATTATTGGGGAACACTATTCCGGCCATTCCTATGAATGTCCAATATTCAAAAGTGTGTTTTTTTGACAATAGGCGACATTCTTCCAAATTTCGACTTTTGAAATTTTAAAAAGGACTTTGCTCCTTTTTCCGAAAATAGTAGAAAATTTGCCAAAAAAACTTTTTGGGGAACACTATTCCGGCCATTCCTATGAATGTCCAATATTCAAAAGTGTGTTTTTTTGACAATAGGCGACATTCTTCCAAATTTCGACTTTTGAAATTTTAAAAAGGACTTTGCTTCTTTTTCCGAAAATGGTAGAAAATGTGCAAAAAAAATTTTTGGGGAACACTATTCCGGCCATTCCTATGAATATCCAATATTCAAAAGTGTGTTTTTTTTGACAATAGGCGACATTCTTCCAAATTTCGACTTTTGAAATTTTAAAAAGGACTTTGCTCCTTTTTCCGAAAATGGTAGAAAATTTGCGAAAAAAAATTATTGGGGAACACTATTCCGGCCATTCCTATGAATAACCAATATTCAAAAGTGTGTTTTTTTGACAATAGGCGACATTCTTCCAAATTTCGACTTTTGAAATTTTAAAAAGGACTTTGCTCCTTTTTCCGAAAATAGTAGAAAATTTGCGAAAAAAACTTTTTGGGGAACACTATTCCGGCCATTCCTATGAATGTCCAATATTCAAAAGTGTGTTTTTTTGACAATAGGCGACATTCTTCCAAATTTCGACTTTTGAAATTTTAAAAAGGACTTTGCTCCTTTTTCCGAAAATGGTAGAAAATTTGCCAAAAAAACTTTTTGGGGAACACTATTCCGGCCATTCCTATGAATGTCCAATATTCAAAAGTGTGTTTTTTTGACAATAGGCGACATTCTTCCAAATTTCGACTTTTGAAATTTTAAAAAGGACTTTGCTCCTTTTTCCGAAAATTGTAGAAAATTTGCGAAAAAAAATTATTGGGGAACACTATTCCGGCCATTCCTATGAATATCCAATATTCAAAAGTGTGTTTTTTTGACAATAGGCGACATTCTTCCAAATTTCGACTTTTGAAATTTTAAAAAGGACTTTGCTCCTTTTTCCGAAAATGGTAGAAAATTTAGGAAAAAAAGTTATTGGGGAACACTATTCCGGCCATTCCTATGAATGTCCAATATTCAAAAGTGTGTTTTTTTGACAATAGGCGACATTCTTCCAAATTTCGACTTTTGAAATTTTAAAAAGGACTTTGCTTCTTTTTCCGATAATGGTAAAAAATTTGCGAAAAAAAATTATTGGGGAACACTATTCCGGCCATTCCTATGAATGTCCAATATTAAAAAGTGTGTTTTTTTGACAATAGGCGATATTCTTCCAAATTTCGACTTTTGAAATTTTAAAAAGGACTTTGCTCCTTTTTCCGAAAATGGTAGAAAATTTGGGAAAAAAAATTATTGGGGAACACTATTCCGGCCATTCCTATGAATGTCCAATATTCAAAAGTGTGTTTTTTTGACAATAGGCGACATTCTTCCAAATTTCGACTTTTGAAGTTTTAAAAAGGACTTTGCTCCTTTTTCCGAAAATGGTAGAAAATTTGCGAAAAAAAATTATTGGGGAACACTATTCCGGCCATTCCTATGAATGTCCAATATTAAAAAGTGTGTTTTTTTGACAATAGGCGACATTCTTCCAAATTTCGACTTTTGAAATTTTAAAAAGGACTTTGCTCCTTTTTCCGAAAATAGTAGAAAATTTGCGAAAAAAACTTTTTGGGGAACACTATTCCGGCCATTCCTATGAATGTCCAATATTCAAAAGTGTGTTTTTTTGACAATAGGCGACATTCTTCCAAATTTCGACTTTTGAAATTTTAAAAAGGACTTTGCTCCTTTTTCCGAAAATGGTAGAAAATTTGCGAAAAAAAATTATTGGGGAACACTATTCCGGCCATTCCTATGAATGCCCAATATTCAAAAGTGTGTTTTTTTGACAATAGGCGACATCTTTCAAATTTCGACTTTTGAAATTTTAAAAAGGACTTTGCTTCTTTTTCCGATAATGGTAGAAAATTTGCGAAAAAAAATTATTGGGGAACACTATTCCGGCCATTCCTATGAATGTCCAATATTAAAAAGTGTGTTTTTTTGACAATAGGCGACATTCTTCCAAATTTCGACTTTTGAAATTTTAAAAAGGACTTTGCTCCTTTTTCCGAAAATAGTAGAAAATTTGCGAAAAAAACTTTTTGGGGAACACTATTCCGGCCATTCCTATGAATGTCCAATATTCAAAAGTGTGTTTTTTTGACAATAGGCGACATTCTTCCAAATTTCGACTTTTGAAATTTTAAAAAGGACTTTGCTCCTTTTTCCGAAAATGGTAGAAAATTTGCGAAAAAAAACTTATTGGGGAACACTATTCCGGCCATTCCTATGAATGTCCAATATTCAAAAGTGTGTTTTTTTGACAATAGGCGACATCTTTCAAATTTCGACTTTTGAAATTTTAAAAAGGACTTTGCTCCTTTTTCCGAAAATAGTAGAAAATTTGCGAAAAAAACTTTTTGGGGAACACTATTCCGGCCATTCCTATGAATGTCCAATATTCAAAAGTGTGTTTTTTTGACAATAGGCGACATTCTTCCAAATTTCGACTTTTGAAATTTTAAAAAGGACTTTGCTCCTTTTTCCGAAAATGGTAGAAAATTTGCGAAAAAAAATTATTGGGGAACACTATTCCGGCCATTCCTATGAATGCCCAATATTCAAAAGTGTGTTTTTTTGACAATAGGCGACATCTTTCAAATTTCGACTTTTGAAATTTTAAAAAGGACTTTGCTTCTTTTTCCGATAATGGTAGAAAATTTGCGAAAAAAAAATTATTGGGGAACACTATTCCGGCCATTCCTATGAATGTCCAATATTCAAAAGTGTGTTTTTTTGACAATAGGCGACATTCTTCCAAATTTCGACTTTTGAAATTTTAAAAAGGACTTTGCTCCTTTTTCCGAAAATGGTAGAAAATTTGCGAAAAAAAATTATTGGGGAACACTATTCCGGCCATTCCTATGAATGTCCAATATTAAAAAGTGTGTTTTTTTGACAATAGGCGACATTCTTCCAAATTTCGACTTTTGAAATTTTAAAAAGAACTTTGCTCCTTTTTCCGAAAATAGTAGAAAATTTGCGAAAAAAAAATTATTGGGGAACACTATTCCGGCCATTCCTATGAATGTCCAATATTAAAAAGTGTGTTTTTTTGACAATAGGCGATATTCTTCCAAATTTCGACTTTTGAAATTTTAAAAAGGACTTTGCTCCTTTTTCCGAAAATGGTAAAAAATTTGCGAAAAAAAATTATTGGGGAACACTATTCCGGCCATTCCTATGGATATCCAATATTCAAAAGTGTGTTTTTTTGACAATAGGCGACATTCTTCCAAATTTCGACTTTTGAAATTTTAAAAAGGACTTTGCTCCTTTTTCCGAAAATGGTAGAAAATTTGCAAAAAAAATTTTTGGGGAACACTATTCCGGCCATTCCTATGAATATCCAATATTCAAAAGTGTGTTTTTTTGACAATAGGCGACATTCTTCCAAATTTCGACTTTTGAAATTTTAAAAAGGACTTTGCTCCTTTTTCCGAAAATTGTAGAAAATTTGCGAAAAAAAATTATTGGGGAACACTATTCCGGCCATTCCTATGAATATCCAATATTCAAAAGTGTGTTTTTTTGACAATAGGCGACATTCTTCCAAATTTCGACTTTTGAAATTTTAAAAAGGACTTTGCTCCTTTTTCCGAAAATGGTAGAAAATTTGGGAAAAAAAATTATTGGGGAACACTATTCCGGCCATTCCTATGAATGTCCAATATTCAAAAGTGTGTTTTTTTGACAATAGGCGACATTCTTCCAAATTTCGACTTTTGAAGTTTTAAAAAGGACTTTGCTCCTTTTTCCGAAAATGGTAGAAAATTTGCGAAAAAAAATTATTGGGGAACACTATTCCGGCCATTCCTATGAATGTACAATATTAAAAAGTGTGTTTTTTTGACAATAGGCGACATTCTTCCAAATTTCGACTTTTGAAATTTTAAAAAGGACTTTGCTCCTTTTTCCGAAAATAGTAGAAAATTTGCGAAAAAAACTTTTTGGGGAACACTATTCCGGCCATTCCTATGAATGTCCAATATTCAAAAGTGTGTTTTTTTGACAATAGGCGACATTCTTCCAAATTTCGACTTTTGAAATTTTAAAAAGGACTTTGCTCCTTTTTCCGAAAATGGTAGAAAATTTGCGAAAAAAAATTATTGGGGAACACTATTCCGGCCATTCCTATGAATGCCCAATATTCAAAAGTGTGTTTTTTTGACAATAGGCGACATCTTTCAAATTTCGACTTTTGAAATTTTAAAAAGGACTTTGCTTCTTTTTCCGATAATGGTAGAAAATTTGCGAAAAAAAAATTATTGGGGAACACTATTCCGGCCATTCCTATGAATGTCCAATATTCAAAAGTGTGTTTTTTTTGACAATAGGCGACATTCTTCCAAATTTGGACTTTTGAAATTTTAAAAAGGACTTTGCTCCTTTTTCCGAAAATTGTAGGAGATAAGCGAAAAAACATTATTGGAGAACACTCTTCCGGCCATTTCTATGAATGTCCAATATTCAAAAGTCTTAACAGTGTGTTTTTTGAAAATTGGCGACATTTTTCCAAATTTCAACTTTTGAAATTTTAAAAAGGACTTTGCTCCTTTTTCCGAAAATGGTAGAAAATTTGCGAAAAAAAACTTATTGGGGAACACTATTCCGGCCATTCCTATGAATGTCCAATATTCAAAAGTGTGTTTTTTTGACAATAGGCGACATCTTTCAAATTTCGACTTTTGAAATTTTAAAAAGGACTTTGCTCCTTTTTCCGAAAATAGTAGAAAATTTGCGAAAAAAACTTTTTGGGGAACACTATTCCGGCCATTCCTATGAATGTCCAATATTCAAAAGTGTGTTTTTTTGACAATAGGCGACATTCTTCCAAATTTCGACTTTTGAAATTTTAAAAAGGACTTTGCTCCTTTTTCCGAAAATGGTAGAAAATTTGCGAAAAAAAATTATTGGGGAACACTATTCCGGCCATTCCTATGAATGCCCAATATTCAAAAGTGTGTTTTTTTGACAATAGGCGACATCTTTCAAATTTCGACTTTTGAAATTTTAAAAAGGACTTTGCTTCTTTTTCCGATAATGGTAGAAAATTTGCGAAAAAAAAATTATTGGGGAACACTATTCCGGCCATTCCTATGAATGTCCAATATTCAAAAGTGTGTTTTTTTGACAATAGGCGACATTCTTCCAAATTTCGACTTTTGAAATTTTAAAAAGGACTTTGCTCCTTTTTCCGAAAATGGTAGAAAATTTGCGAAAAAAAATTATTGGGGAACACTATTCCGGCCATTCCTATGAATGTCCAATATTAAAAAGTGTGTTTTTTTGACAATAGGCGACATTCTTCCAAATTTCGACTTTTGAAATTTTAAAAAGAACTTTGCTCCTTTTTCCGAAAATAGTAGAAAATTTGCGAAAAAAAATTATTGGGGAACACTATTCCGGCCATTCCTATGAATATCCAATATTCAAAAGTGTGTTTTTTTTGACAATAGGCGACATTCTTCCAAATTTCGACTTTTGAAATTTTAAAAAGGACTTTGCTCCTTTTTCCGAAAATGGTAGAAAATTTGCGAAAAAAAATTATTGGGGAACACTATTCCGGCCATTCCTATGAATATCCAATATTCAAAAGTGTGTTTTTTTGACAATAGGCGACATTCTTCCAAATTTCGACTTTTGAAATTTTAAAAAGGACTTTGCTTCTTTTTCCGAAAATGGTAGAAAATGTGCAAAAAAAATTTTTGGGGAACACTATTCCGGCCATTCCTATGAATATCCAATATTCAAAAGTGTGTTTTTTTTGACAATAGGCGACATTCTTCCAAATTTCGACTTTTGAAATTTTAAAAAGGACTTTGCTCCTTTTTCCGAAAATGGTAGAAAATTTGCGAAAAAAAATTATTGGGGAACACTATTCCGGCCATTCCTATGGATATCCAATATTCAAAAGTGTGTTTTTTTGACAATAGGCGACATTCTTCCAAATTTCGACTTTTGAAATTTTAAAAAGGACTTTGCTCCTTTTTCCGAAAATGGTAGAAAATTTGCAAAAAAAATTTTTGGGGAACACTATTCCGGCCATTCCTATGAATATCCAATATTCAAAAGTGTGTTTTTTTTGACAATAGGCGACATTCTTCCAAATTTCGACTTTTGAAATTTTAAAAAGGACTTTGCTCCTTTTTCCGAAAATTGTAGAAAATTTGCGAAAAAAAATTATTGGGGAACACTATTCCGGCCATTCCTATGAATATCCAATATTCAAAAGTGTGTTTTTTTGACAATAGGCGACATTCTTCCAAATTTCGACTTTTGAAATTTTAAAAAGGACTTTGCTCCTTTTTCCGAAAATGGTAGAAAATTTGGGAAAAAAAATTATTGGGGAACACTATTCCGGCCATTCCTATGAATGTCCAATATTCAAAAGTGTGTTTTTTTGACAATAGGCGACATTCTTCCAAATTTCGACTTTTGAAGTTTTAAAAAGGACTTTGCTCCTTTTTCCGAAAATGGTAGAAAATTTGCGAAAAAAAATTATTGGGGAACACTATTCCGGCCATTCCTATGAATGTCCAATATTAAAAAGTGTGTTTTTTTGACAATAGGCGACATTCTTCCAAATTTCGACTTTTGAAATTTTAAAAAGGACTTTGCTCCTTTTTCCGAAAATAGTAGAAAATTTGCGAAAAAAAATTATTGGGGAACACTATTCCGGCCATTCCTATGAATATCCAATATTCAAAAGTGTGTTTTTTTGACAATAGCGACATTCTTCCAAATTTCGACTTTTGAAATTTTAAAGAGGACTTTGCTCCTTTTTCCGAAAATAGTAGAAAATTTGCGAAAAAAAATTATTGGGGAACACTATTCCGGCCATTCCTATGAATGTCCAATATTCAAAAGTGTGTTTTTTTGACAATAGGCGACATTCTTCCAAATTTCGACTTTTGAAATTTTAAAAAGGACTTTGCTCCTTTTTCCGAAAATGGTAAAAAATTTGCGAAAAAAAATTATTGGGGAACACTATTCCGGCCATTCCTATGAATGTCCAATATTCAAAAGTGTGTTTTTTGGACAATAGCGACATTCTTCCAAATTTCGACTTTTGAAATTTTAAAAAGGGCTTTGCTCCTTTTTCCGAAAATGGTAGAAAATTTGCGAAAAAAAATGATTGGGGAACACTATTCCTGCCATTCCTATGAATGTCCAATATTCAAAAGTGTGTTTTTTGACAATAGGCGACATTCTTCCAAATTTCGACTTTTGAAATTTTAAAAAGGACTTTGCTCCTTTTTCCGAAAATGGTAAAAAATTTGCGAAAAAAAATTATTGGGGAACACTATTCCGGCCATTCCTATGAATGTCCAATATTAAAAAGTGTGTTTTTTTGACAATAGGCGATATTCTTCCAAATTTCGACTTTTGAAATTTTAAAAAGGACTTTGCTTCTTTTTCCGAAAATGGTAGAAAATGTGCAAAAAAAATTTTTGGGGAACACTATTCCGGCCATTCCTATGAATATCCAATATTCAAAAGTGTGTTTTTTTTGACAATAGGCGACATTCTTCCAAATTTCGACTTTTGAAATTTTAAAAAGGACTTTGCTCCTTTTTCCGAAAATGGTAGAAAATTTGCGAAAAAAAATTATTGGGGAACACTATTCCGGCCATTCCTATAAATATCCAATATTCAAAAGTGTGTTTTTTTGACAATAGGCGACATTCTTCCAAATTTCGACTTTTGAAATTTTAAAAAGGACTTTGCTTCTTTTTCCGAAAATGGTAGAAAATGTGCAAAAAAAATTTTTGGGGAACACTATTCCGGCCATTCCTATGAATATCCAATATTCAAAAGTGTGTTTTTTTTGACAATAGGCGACATTCTTCCAAATTTCGACTTTTGAAATTTTAAAAAGGACTTTGCTCCTTTTTCCGAAAATGGTAGAAAATTTGCGAAAAAAAATTATTGGGGAACACTATTCCGGCCATTCCTATGGATATCCAATATTCAAAAGTGTGTTTTTTTGACAATAGGCGACATTCTTCCAAATTTCGACTTTTGAAATTTTAAAAAGGACTTTGCTCCTTTTTCCGAAAATGGTAAAAAATTTGCGAAAAAAAATTATTGGGGAACACTATTCCGGCCATTCCTATGAATGTCCAATATTAAAAAGTGTGTTTTTTTGACAATAGGCGATATTCTTCCAAATTTCGACTTTTGAAATTTTAAAAAGGACTTTGCTTCTTTTTCCGAAAATGGTAGAAAATGTGCAAAAAAAATTTTTGGGGAACACTATTCCGGCCATTCCTATGAATATCCAATATTCAAAAGTGTGTTTTTTTTGACAATAGGCGACATTCTTCCAAATTTCGACTTTTGAAATTTTAAAAAGGACTTTGCTCCTTTTTCCGAAAATGGTAGAAAATTTGCGAAAAAAAATTATTGGGGAACACTATTCCGGCCATTCCTATGAATATCCAATATTCAAAAGTGTGTTTTTTTGACAATAGGCGACATTCTTCCAAATTTCGACTTTTGAAATTTTAAAAAGGACTTTGCTCCTTTTTCCGAAAATTGTAGAAAATTTGCGAAAAAAAATTATTGGGGAACACTATTCCGGCCATTCCTATGAATATCCAATATTCAAAAGTGTGTTTTTTTGACAATAGGCGACATTCTTCCAAATTTCGACTTTTGAAATTTTAAAAAGGACTTTGCTCCTTTTTCCGAAAATGGTAGAAAATTTGGGAAAAAAAATTATTGGGGAACACTATTCCGGCCATTCCTATGAATGTCCAATATTCAAAAGTGTGTTTTTTTGACAATAGGCGACATTCTTCCAAATTTCGACTTTTGAAGTTTTAAAAAGGACTTTGCTCCTTTTTCCGAAAATGGTAGAAAATTTGCGAAAAAAAAGTTATTGGGGAACACTATTCCGGCCATTCCTATGAATGTCCAATATTAAAAAGTGTGTTTTTTTGACAATAGGCGACATTCTTCCAAATTTCGACTTTTGAAATTTTAAAAAGGACTTTGCTCCTTTTTCCGAAAATAGTAGAAAATTTGCGAAAAAAAATTATTGGGGAACACTATTCCGGCCATTCCTATGAATATCCAATATTCAAAAGTGTGTTTTTTTGACAATAGGCGACATTCTTCCAAATTTCGACTTTTGAAATTTTAAAAAGGACTTGCTCCTTTTTCCGAAAATGGTAAAAAATTTCCGAAAAAAAATTATTGGGGAACACTATTCCGGCCATTCCTATGAATATCCAATATTCAAAAGTGTGTTTTTTTGACAATAGGCGACATTCTTCCAAATTTCGACTTTTGAAATTTTAAAAAGGACTTTGCTTCTTTTTCCGAAAATGGTAGAAAATGTGCAAAAAAAATTTTTGGGGAACACTATTCCGGCCATTCCTATGAATATCCAATATTCAAAAGTGTGTTTTTTTTGACAATAGGCGACATTCTTCCAAATTTCGACTTTTGAAATTTTAAAAAGGACTTTGCTCCTTTTTCCGAAAATGGTAGAAAATTTGCGAAAAAAAATTATTGGGGAACACTATTCCGGCCATTCCTATGAATGTCCAATATTCAAAAGTGTGTTTTTTTTGACAATAGGCGACATTCTTCCAAATTTCGACTTTTGAAATTTTAAAAAGGACTTTGCTTCTTTTTCCGAAAATGGTAGAAAATGTGCAAAAAAAATTTTTGGGGAACACTATTCCGGCCATTCCTATGAATATCCAATATTCAAAAGTGTGTTTTTTTTGACAATAGGCGACATTCTTCCAAATTTCGACTTTTGAAATTTTAAAAAGGACTTTGCTCCTTTTTCCGAAAATGGTAGAAAATTTGCGAAAAAAAATTATTGGGGAACACTATTCCGGCCATTCCTATGAATATCCAATATTCAAAAGTGTGTTTTTTTGACAATAGGCGACATTCTTCCAAATTTCGACTTTTGAAATTTTAAAAAGGACTTTGCTCCTTTTTCCGAAAATTGTAGAAAATTTGCGAAAAAAAATTATTGGGGAACACTATTCCGGCCATTCCTATGAATATCCAATATTCAAAAGTGTGTTTTTTTGACAATAGGCGACATTCTTCCAAATTTCGACTTTTGAAATTTTAAAAAGGACTTTGCTCCTTTTTCCGAAAATGGTAGAAAATTTGGGAAAAAAAATTATTGGGGAACACTATTCCGGCCATTCCTATGAATGTCCAATATTCAAAAGTGTGTTTTTTTGACAATAGGCGACATTCTTCCAAATTTCGACTTTTGAAGTTTTAAAAAGGACTTTGCTCCTTTTTCCGAAAATGGTAGAAAATTTGCGAAAAAAAAGTTATTGGGGAACACTATTCCGGCCATTCCTATGAATGTCCAATATTAAAAAGTGTGTTTTTTTGACAATAGGCGACATTCTTCCAAATTTCGACTTTTGAAATTTTAAAAAGGACTTTGCTCCTTTTTCCGAAAATAGTAGAAAATTTGCGAAAAAAAATTATTGGGGAACACTATTCCGGCCATTCCTATGAATATCCAATATTCAAAAGTGTGTTTTTTTGACAATAGGCGACATTCTTCCAAATTTCGACTTTTGAAATTTTAAAAAGGACTTGCTCCTTTTTCCGAAAATGGTAAAAAATTTCCGAAAAAAAATTATTGGGGAACACTATTCCGGCCATTCCTATGAATATCCAATATTCAAAAGTGTGTTTTTTTGACAATAGGCGACATTCTTCCAAATTTCGACTTTTGAAATTTTAAAAAGGACTTTGCTTCTTTTTCCGAAAATGGTAGAAAATGTGCAAAAAAAATTTTTGGGGAACACTATTCCGGCCATTCCTATGAATATCCAATATTCAAAAGTGTGTTTTTTTTGACAATAGGCGACATTCTTCCAAATTTCGACTTTTGAAATTTTAAAAAGGACTTTGCTCCTTTTTCCGAAAATGGTAGAAAATTTGCGAAAAAAAATTATTGGGGAACACTATTCCGGCCATTCCTATGAATAACCAATATTCAAAAGTGTGTTTTTTTGACAATAGGCGACATTCTTCCAAATTTCGACTTTTGAAATTTTAAAAAGGACTTTGCTCCTTTTTCCGAAAATGGTAGAAAATTTGCGAAAAAAAAATTATTGGGGAACACTATTCCGGCCATTCCTATGGATATCCAATATTCAAAAGTGTGTTTTTTTGACAATAGGCGACATTCTTCCAAATTTCGACTTTTGAAATTTTAAAAAGGACTTTGCTCCTTTTTCCGAAAATGGTAGAAAATTTGCAAAAAAAATTTTTGGGGAACACTATTCCGGCCATTCCTATGAATATCCAATATTCAAAAGTGTGTTTTTTTGACAATAGGCGACATTCTTCCAAATTTCGACTTTTGAAATTTTAAAAAGGACTTTGCTCCTTTTTCCGAAAATTGTAGAAAATTTGCGAAAAAAAATTATTGGGGAACACTATTCCGGCCATTCCTATGAATATCCAATATTCAAAAGTGTGTTTTTTTGACAATAGGCGACATTCTTCCAAATTTCGACTTTTGAAATTTTAAAAAGGACTTTGCTCCTTTTTCCGAAAATGGTAGAAAATTTGCGAAAAAAAATTATTGGGGAACACTATTCCGGCCATTCCTATGAATGTCCAATATTCAAAAGTGTGTTTTTTTGACAATAGGCGACATTCTTCCAAATTTCGACTTTTGAAATTTTAAAAAGGACTTTGCTCCTTTTTCCGAAAATGGTAGAAAATTTGCGAAAAAAAATTATTGGGGAACACTATTCCGGCCATTCCTATGAATGTCCAATATTAAAAAGTGTGTTTTTTTGACAATAGGCGACATTCTTCCAAATTTCGACTTTTGAAATTTTAAAAAGGACTTTGCTCCTTTTTCCGAAAATGGTAGAAAATTTGCGAAAAAAAATTATTGGGGAACACTATTCCGGCCATTCCTATGAATATCCAATATTCAAAAGTGTGTTTTTTTGACAATAGGCGACATTCTTCCAAATTTCGACTTTTGAAATTTTAAAAAGGACTTTGCTCCTTTTTCCGAAAATAGTGGAAAATTTGCGAAAAAAAATTATTGGGGAACACTATTCCGGCCATTCCTATGAATATCCAATATTCAAAAGTGTGTTTTTTTGACAATAGGCGACATTCTTCCAAATTTCGACTTTTGAAATTTTAAAAAGGACTTTGCTCCTTTTTCCGAAAATGGTAAAAAATTTGCGAAAAAAAATTATTGGGGAACACTATTCCGGCCATTCCTATGAATGTCCAATATTAAAAAGTGTGTTTTTTTGACAATAGGCGACATTCTTCCAAATTTCGACTTTTGAAATTTTAAAAAGGACTTTGCTTCTTTTTCCGAAAATGGTAGAAAATGTGCAAAAAAAATTTTTGGGGAACACTATTCCGGCCATTCCTATGAATATCCAATATTCAAAAGTGTGTTTTTTTTTACAATAGGCGACATTCTTCCAAATTTCGACTTTTGAAATTTTAAAAAGGACTTTGCTCCTTTTTCCGAAAATGGTAGAATATTTGCGAAAAAAAATTATTGGGGAACACTATTCCGGCCATTCCTATGAATATCCAATATTCAAAAGTGTGTTTTTTTGACAATAGGCGACTTTCTTCCAAATTTCGACTTTTGAAATTTTAAAAAGGACTTTGCTCCTTTTTCCGAAAATGGTAGAAATTTTGCGTAAAAAAAATTATTGGGGAACACTATTCCGGCCATTCCTATGAATATCCAATATTCAAAAGTGTGTTTTTTTGACAATAGGCGACATTCTTCCAAATTTCGACTTTTGAAATTTTAAAAAGGACTTTGCTCCTTTTTCCGAAAATGGTAGAAAATTTGCGAAAAAAAATTATTGGGGAACACTATTCCGGCCATTCCTATGGATATCCAATATTCAAAAGTGTGTTTTTTTGACAATAGGCGACATGCTTCCAAATTTCGACTTTTGAAATTTTAAAAAGGACTTTGCTCCTTTTTCCGAAAATTGTAGAAAATTTGCGAAAAAAAATTATTGGGGAACACTATTCCGGCCATTCCTATGAATATCCAATATTCAAAAGTGTGTTTTTTTGACAATAGGCGACATTCTTCCAAATTTCGACTTTTGAAATTTTAAAAAGGACTTTGCTCCTTTTTCCGAAAATGGTAAAAAATTTGCGAAAAAAAATTATTGGGGAACACTATTCCGGCCATTCCTATGAATGTCCAATATTAAAAAGTGTGTTTTTTTGACAATAGGCGACATTCTTCCAAATTTCGACTTTTGAAATTTTAAAAAGGACTTTGCTCCTTTTTCCGAAAATGGTAGAAAATTTGCGAAAAAAAATTATTGGGGAACACTATTCCGGCCATTCCTATGAATATCCAATATTCAAAAGTGTGTTTTTTTGACAATAGGCGACATTCTTCCAAATTTCGACTTTTGAAATTTTAAAAAGGACTTTGCTCCTTTTTCCGAAAATGGTAGAAAATTTGCGAAAAAAAATTATTGGGGAACACTATTCCGGCCATTCCTATGGATATCCAATATTCAAAAGTGTGTTTTTTTGACAATAGGCGACATTCTTCCAAATTTCGACTTTTGAAATTTTAAAAAGGACTTTGCTCCTTTTTCCGAAAATGGTAGAAAATGTGCAAAAAAAATTTTTGGGGAACAATATTCCGGCCATTCCTATGAATATCCAATATTCAAAAGTGTGTTTTTTTGACAATAGGCGACATTCTTCCAAATTTCGACTTTTGAAATTTTAAAAAGGACTTTGCTCCTTTTTCCGAAAATGGTAGAATATTTGCGAAAAAAAATTATTGGGGAACACTATTCCGGCCATTCCTATGAATATCCAATATTCAAAAGTGTGTTTTTTTGACAATAGGCGACTTTCTTCCAAATTTCGACTTTTGAAATTTTAAAAAGGACTTTGCTCCTTTTTCCGAAAATGGTAGAAATTTTGCGTAAAAAAAATTATTGGGGAACACTATTCCGGCCATTCCTATGAATATCCAATATTCAAAAGTGTGTTTTTTTGACAATAGGCGACATTCTTCCAAATTTCGACTTTTGAAATTTTAAAAAGGACTTTGCTCCTTTTTCCGAAAATGGTAGAAAATTTGCGAAAAAAAATTATTGGGGAACACTATTCCGGCCATTCCTATGGATATCCAATATTCAAAAGTGTGTTTTTTTGACAATAGGCGACATGCTTCCAAATTTCGACTTTTGAAATTTTAAAAAGGACTTTGCTCCTTTTTCCGAAAATTGTAGAAAATTTGCGAAAAAAAATTATTGGGGAACACTATTCCGGCCATTCCTATGAATATCCAATATTCAAAAGTGTGTTTTTTTGACAATAGGCGACATTCTTCCAAATTTCGACTTTTGAAATTTTAAAAAGGACTTTGCTCCTTTTTCCGAAAATGGTAAAAAATTTGCGAAAAAAAATTATTGGGGAACACTATTCCGGCCATTCCTATGAATGTCCAATATTCAAAAGTGTGTTTTTTTGACAATAGGCGACATTCTTCCAAATTTCGACTTTTGAAATTTTAAAAAGGACTTTGCTCCTTTTTCCGAAAATGGTAGAAAATTTGCAAAAAAAATTTATTGGGGAACACTATTCCGGCCATTCCTATGAATGTCCAATATTAAAAAGTGTGTTTTTTTGACAATAGGCGACATTCTTCCAAATTTCGACTTTTGAAATTTTAAAAAGGACTTTGCTCCTTTTTCCGAAAATGGTAGAAAATTTGCGAAAAAAAATTATTGGGGAACACTATTCCGGCCATTCCTATGAATATCCAATATTCAAAAGTGTGTTTTTTTGACAATAGGCGACATTCTTCCAAATTTCGACTTTTGAAATTTTAAAAAGGACTTTGCTCCTTTTTCCGAAAATGGTAGAAAATTTGCGAAAAAAAATTATTGGGGAACACTATTCCGGCCATTCCTATGGATATCCAATATTCAAAAGTGTGTTTTTTTGACAATAGGCGACATTCTTCCAAATTTCGACTTTTGAAATTTTAAAAAGGACTTTGCTCCTTTTTCCGAAAATGGTAGAAAATGTGCAAAAAAAATTTTTGGGGAACAATATTCCGGCCATTCCTATGAATATCCAATATTCAAAAGTGTGTTTTTTTGACAATAGGCGACATTCTTCCAAATTTCGACTTTTGAAATTTTAAAAAGGACTTTGCTCCTTTTTCCGAAAATTGTAGAAAATTTGCGAAAAAAAATTATTGGGGAACACTATTCCGGCCATTCCTATGAATATCCAATATTCAAAAGTGTGTTTTTTTGACAATAGGCGACATTCTTCCAAATTTCGACTTTTGAAATTTTAAAAAGGACTTTGCTCCTTTTTCCGAAAATGGTAGAAAATTTGCGAAAAAAAATTATTGGGGAACACTATTCCGGCCATTCCTATGAATGTCCAATATTAAAAAGTGTGTTTTTTTGACAATAGGCGACATTCTTCCAAATTTCGACTTTTGAAATTTTAAAAAGGACTTTGCTCCTTTTTCCGAAAATGGTAGAAAATTTGCGAAAAAAAATTATTGGGGAACACTATTCCGGCCATTCCTATGAATGTCCAATATTCAAAAGTGTGTTTTTTTGACAATAGGCGACATTCTTCCAAATTTCGACTTTTGAAATTTTAAAAAGGACTTTGCTCCTTTTTCCGAAAATGGTAGAAAATTTGCGAAAAAAAATTATTGGGGAACACTATTCCGGCCATTCCTATGAATGTCCAATATTAAAAAGTGTGTTTTTTTGACAATAGGCGACATTCTTCCAAATTTCGACTTTTGAAATTTTAAAAAGGACTTTGCTCCTTTTTCCGAAAATGGTAGAAAATTTGCGAAAAAAAATTATTGGGGAACACTATTCCGGCCATTCCTATGAATATCCAATATTCAAAAGTGTGTTTTTTTGACAATAGGCGACATTCTTCCAAATTTCGACTTTTGAAATTTTAAAAAGGACTTTGCTCCTTTTTTCGAAAATAGTGGAAAATTTGCGAAAAAAAATTATTGGGGAACACTATTCCGGCCATTCCTATGAATATCCAATATTCAAAAGTGTGTTTTTTTGACAATAGGCGACATTCTTCCAAATTTCGACTTTTGAAATTTTAAAAAGGACTTTGCTCCTTTTTCCGAAAATAGTGGAAAATTTGCGAAAAAAAATTATTGGGGAACACTATTCCGGCCATTCCTATGAATATCCAATATTCAAAAGTGTGTTTTTTTGACAATAGGCGACATTCTTCCAAATTTCGACTTTTGAAATTTTAAAAAGGACTTTGCTCCTTTTTCCGAAAATGGTAAAAAATTTGCGAAAAAAAATTATTGGGGAACACTATTCCGGCCATTCCTATGAATGTCCAATATTAAAAAGTGTGTTTTTTTGACAATAGGCGACATTCTTCCAAATTTCGACTTTTGAAATTTTAAAAAGGACTTTGCTTCTTTTTCCGAAAATGGTAGAAAATGTGCAAAAAAAATTTTTGGGGAACACTATTCCGGCCATTCCTATGAATATCCAATATTCAAAAGTGTGTTTTTTTGACAATAGGCGACATTCTTCCAAATTTCGACTTTTGAAATTTTAAAAAGGACTTTGCTCCTTTTTCCGAAAATGGTAGAAAATTTGCGAAAAAAAATTATTGGGGAACACTATTCCGGCCATTCCTATGAATATCCAATATTCAAAAGTGTGTTTTTTTGACAATAGGCGACTTTCTTCCAAATTTCGACTTTTGAAATTTTAAAAAGGACTTTGGTCCTTTTTCCGAAAATGGTAGAAATTTTGCGAAAAAAAATTATTGGGGAACACTATTCCGGCCATTCCTATGAATATCCAATATTCAAAAGTGTGTTTTTTTGACAATAGGCGACATTCTTCCAAATTTCGACTTTTGAAATTTTAAAAAGGACTTTGCTCCTTTTTCCGAAAATCGTAGAAAATTTGCGAAAAAAAATTATTGGGGAACACTATTCCGGCCATTCCTATGGATATCCAATATTCAAAAGTGTGTTTTTTTGACAATAGGCGACATGCTTCCAAATTTCGACTTTTGAAATTTTAAAAAGGACTTTGCTCCTTTTTCCGAAAATGGTAGAAAATTTGCAAAAAAAATTTTTGGGGAACACTATTCCGGCCATTCCTATGAATATCCAATATTCAAAAGTGTGTTTTTTTGACAATAGGCGACATTCTTCCAAATTTGGACTTTTGAAATTTTAAAAAGGACTTTGCTCCTTTTTCCGAAAATTGTAGAAAATTTGCGAAAAAAAATTATTGGGGAACACTATTCCGGCCATTCCTATGAATATCCAATATTCAAAAGTGTGTTTTTTTGACAATAGGCGACATTCTTCCAAATTTCGACTTTTGAAATTTTAAAAAGGACTTTGCTCCTTTTTCCGAAAATGGTAAAAAATTTGCGAAAAAAAATTATTGGGGAACACTATTCCGGCCATTCCTATGAATGTCCAATATTCAAAAGTGTGTTTTTTTGACAATAGGCGACATTCTTCCAAATTTCGACTTTTGAAATTTTAAAAAGGACTTTGCTCCTTTTTCCGAAAATGGTAGAAAATTTGCGAAAAAAATTTATTGGGGAACACTATTCCGGCCATTCCTATGAATGTCCAATATTAAAAAGTGTGTTTTTTTGACAATAGGCGACATTCTTCCAAATTTCGACTTTTGAAATTTTAAAAAGGACTTTGCTCCTTTTTCCGAAAATGGTAGAAAATTTGCGAAAAAAAATTATTGGGGAACACTATTCCGGCCATTCCTATGAATATCCAATATTCAAAAGTGTGTTTTTTTGACAATAGGCGACATTCTTCCAAATTTCGACTTTTGAAATTTTAAAAAGGACTTTGCTCCTTTTTCCGAAAATGGTAGAAAATTTGCGAAAAAAAATTATTGGGGAACACTATTCCGGCCATTCCTATGGATATCCAATATTCAAAAGTGTGTTTTTTTGACAATAGGCGACATTCTTCCAAATTTCGACTTTTGAAATTTTAAAAAGGACTTTGCTCCTTTTTCCGAAAATGGTAGAAAATTTGCAAAAAAAATTTTTGGGGAACAATATTCCGGCCATTCCTATGAATATCCAATATTCAAAAGTGTGTTTTTTTGACAATAGGCGACATTCTTCCAAATTTCGACTTTTGAAATTTTAAAAAGGACTTTGCTCCTTTTTCCGAAAATTGTAGAAAATTTGCGAAAAAAAATTATTGGGGAACACTATTCCGGCCATTCCTATGAATATCCAATATTCAAAAGTGTGTTTTTTTGACAATAGGCGACATTCTTCCAAATTTCGACTTTTGAAATTTTAAAAAGGACTTTGCTCCTTTTTCCGAAAATGGTAGAAAATTTGCGAAAAAAAATTATTGGGGAACACTATTCCGGCCATTCCTATGAATGTCCAATATTAAAAAGTGTGTTTTTTTGACAATAGGCGACATTCTTCCAAATTTCGACTTTTGAAATTTTAAAAAGGACTTTGCTTCTTTTTCCGAAAATGGTAGAAAATTTGCGAAAAAAAATTATTGGGGAACACTATTCCGGCCATTCCTATGAATATCCAATATTCAAAAGTGTGTTTTTTTGACAATAGGCGACATTCTTCCAAATTTCGACTTTTGAAATTTTAAAAAGGACTTTACTCCTTTTTCCGAAAATAGTAGAAAATTTGCGAAAAAAAATTATTGGGGAACACTATTCCGGCCATTCCTATGAATATCCAATATTCAAAAGTGTGTTTTTTTTTTTGACAATAGGCGACATTCTTCCAAATTTCGACTTTTGAAATTTTAAAAAGGACTTTGCTCCTTTTTCCGAAAATGGTAAAAAATTTGCAAAAAAAATTATTGGGGAACACTATTCCGGCCATTCCTATGAATGTCCAATATTAAAAAGTGTGTTTTTTTGACAATAGGCGACATTCTTCCAAATTTCGACTTTTGAAATTTTAAAAAGGACTTTGCTTCTTTTTCCGAAAATGGTAGAAAATGTGCAAAAAAAATTTTTGGGGAACACTATTCCGGCCATTCCTATGAATATCCAATATTCAAAAGTTTATTTTTTTTTGACAATAGGCGACATTCTTCCAAATTTCGACTTTTGAAATTTTAAAAAGGACTTTGCTCCTTTTTCCGAAAATGGTAGAAAATTTGCGAAAAAAAATTATTGGGGAACACTATTCCGGCCATTCCTATGAATATCCAATATTCAAAAGTGTGTTTTTTTGACAATAGGCGACATTCTTCCAAATTTCGACTTTTGAAATTTTAAAAAGGACTTTGCTCCTTTTTCCGAAAATGGTAGAAAATTTGCAAAAAAAAATTTTTGCGGAACACTATTCCGGCCATTCCTATGAATGTCCAATATTAAAAAGTGTGTTTTTTTGACAATAGGCGACATTCTTCCAAATTTCGACTTTTGAAATTTTAAAAAGGACTTTGCTCCTTTTTCCGAAAATGGTAGAAAATTTGCGAAAAAAAATTATTGGGGAACACTATTCCGGCCATTCCTATGAATGTCCAATATTCAAAAGTGTGTTTTTTTGACAATAGGCGACATTCTTCCAAATTTCGACTTTTGAAATTTTAAAAAGGACTTTGCTCCTTTTTCCGAAAATGGTAGAAAATTTGCAAAAAAAAATTATTGGGGAACACTATTCCGGCCATTCCTATGAATGTCCAATATTAAAAAGTGTGTTTTTTTGACAATAGGCGACATTCTTCCAAATTTCGACTTTTGAAATTTTAAAAAGGACTTTGCTCCTTTTTCCGAAAATGGTAGAAAATTTGCGAAAAAAAATTATTGGGGAACACTATTCCGGCCATTCCTATGAATATCCAATATTCAAAAGTGTGTTTTTTTGACAATAGGCGACATTCTTCCAAATTTCGACTTTTGAAATTTTAAAAAGGACTTTGCTCCTTTTTCCGAAAATGGTAGAAAATTTGAAAAAAAAAATTTTTGGGGAACACTATTCCGGCCATTCCTATGAATATCCAATATTCAAAAGTGTGTTTTTTGACAATAGGCGACATTCTTCCAAATTTCGACTTTTGAAATTTTAAAAAGGACTTTGCTCCTTTTTCCGAAAATGGTAGAAAATTTGCGAAAAAAAATTATTGGGGAACACTATTCCGGCCATTCCTATGGATATCCAATATTCAAAAGTGTGTTTTTTTGACAATAGGCGACATTCTTCCAAATTTCGACTTTTGAAATTTTAAAAAGGACTTTGCTCCTTTTTCCGAAAATGGTAGAAAATTTGCAAAAAAAATTTTTGGGGAACACTATTCCGGCCATTCCTATGAATATCCAATATTCAAAAGTGTGTTTTTTTGACAATAGGCGACATTCTTCCAAATTTCGACTTTTGAAATTTTAAAAAGGACTTTGCTCCTTTTTCCGAAAATGGTAGTTCCGAAAATGGTAGAAAATTTGCGAAAAAAAATTATTGGGGAACACTATTCCGGCCATTCCTATGAATGTCCAATATTAAAAAGTGTGTTTTTTTGACAATAGGCGACATTCTTCCAAATTTCGACTTTTGAAATTTTAAAAAGGACTTTGCTCCTTTTTCCGAAAATGGTAGAAAATTTGCGAAAAAAATTATTGGGGAACACTATTCCGGCCATTCCTATGAATATCCAATATTCAAAAGTGTGTTTTTTTGACAATAGGCGACATTCTTCCAAATTTCGACTTTTGAAATTTTAAAAAGGACTTTGCTCCTTTTTCCGAAAATATAGAAAATTTGCGAAAAAAAATTATTGGGGAACACTATTCCGGCCATTCCTATGAATGTCCAATATTAAAAAGTGTGTTTGTTTGACAATAGGCGACATTCTTCCAAATTTCGACTTTTGAAATTTTAAAAAGGACTTTGCTCCTTTTTCCGAAAATGGTGGAAAATTTGCGAAAAAAAATTATTGGGGAACACTATTCCGGCCATTCCTATGAATGTCCAATATTAAAAAGTGTGTTTGTTTGACAATAGGCGACATTCTTCCAAATTTCGACTTTTGAAATTTTAAAAAGGACTTTGCTCCTTTTTCCGAAAATGGTAGAAAATTTGCGAAAAAAATTATTGGGGAACACTATTCCGGCCATTCCTATGAATGTCCAATATTCAAAAGTGTGTTTTTTTGACAATAGGCGACATTCTTCCAAATTTCGACTTTTGAAATTTTAAAAAGGACTTTGCTCTTTATTCCGAAAATGGTAGAAAATTTGCAAAAAAAAATTATTGGGGAACACTATTCCGGCCATTCCTATGTGTTTTTTTTTTGACAATAGGCGACATTCTTCCAAATTTCGACTTTTGAAATTTTAAAAAGGACTTTGCTCCTTTTTCCGAAAATTGTAGGAGATAAGCGAAAAAACATTATTGGAGAACCATCTTCCGGCAATTCCTATGAATGTCCAATATTCAAAAGTCTTAACAGTGTGTTTTTTGAAAATTGGCGACATTTTTCCAAATTTCAACTTTTGAAATTTTAGAAAGGACTTTGCTCCTTTTTCCGAAAATGGTAGAAAATTTGCGAAAAAAAATTATTGGGGAACACTATTCCGGCCATTCCTATGTGTTTTTTTTGACAATAGGCGACATTCTTCCAAATTTCGACTTTTGAAATTGTAACAAGGACTTTGCTCCTTTTTCCGAAAATGGTAGAAAATTTGCGAAAAAAAATTATTGGGGAACACTATTCCGGCCATTCCTATGGATATCCAATATTCAAAAGTGTGTTTTTTTGACAATAGGCGACATTCTTCCAAATTTCGACTTTTGAAATTTTAAAAAGGACTTTGCTCCTTTTTCCGAAAATGGTAGAAAATTTGCTAAAAAAAATTATTGGGGAACACTATTCCGGCCATTCCTATGTGTTTTTTTTGACAATAGGCGACATTCTTCCAAATTTCGACTTTTGAAATTGTAACAAGGACTTTGCTCCTTTTTCCGAAAATGGTAGAAAATTTGCGAAAAAAAATTATTGGGGAACACTATTCCGGCCATTCCTATGGATATCCAATATTCAAAAGTGTGTTTTTTTGACAATAGGCGACATTCTTCCAAATTTCGACTTTTGAAATTTTAAAAAGGACTTTGCTCCTTTTTCCGAAAATGGTAGAAAATTTGCTAAAAAAAATTATTGGGGAACACTATTCCGGCCATTTCTATGAATGTCCAATATTCAAAAGTCTTAACAGTGTGTTTTTTTGAAAATTGGCGACATTTTTCCAAATTTCAACTTTTGAAATTTTAGAAAGGACTTTGCTCCTTTTTCCGAAAATGGTAGAAAATTTGCGAAAAAAAATTATTGGGGAACACTATTCCGGCCATTCCTATGTGTTTTTTTTGGCAATAGGCGACATTCTTCCAAATTTCGACTTTTGAAATTTTAAAACGGACATTGCTCCTTTTTCCGAAAATGGTAGAAAATTTGCGAAAAAAAATTATTGGGGAACACTATTCCGGCCATTCCTATGAATGTCCAATATTCAAAAGTGTGTTTTTTTGACAATAGGCGACATTCTTCCAAATTTCGACTTTTGAAATTTTAAAAAGGACTTTGCTCCTTTTTCCGAAAATGGTAGTTCCGAAAATGGTAGAAAATTTGCGAAAAAAAATTATTGGGGAACACTATTCCGGCCATTCCTATGAATGTCCAATATTAAAAAGTGTGTTTTTTTGACAATAGGCGACATTCTTCCAAATTTCGACTTTTGAAATTTTAAAAAGGACTTTGCTCCTTTTTCCGAAAATGGTAGAAAATTTGCGAAAAAAATTATTGGGGAACACTATTCCGGCCATTCCTATGAATATCCAATATTCAAAAGTGTGTTTTTTTGACAATAGGCGACATTCTTCCAAATTTCGACTTTTGAAATTTTAAAAAGGACTTTGCTCCTTTTTCCGAAAATATAGAAAATTTGCGAAAAAAAATTATTGGGGAACACTATTCCGGCCATTCCTATGAATGTCCAATATTAAAAAGTGTGTTTGTTTGACAATAGGCGACATTCTTCCAAATTTCGACTTTTGAAATTTTAAAAAGGACTTTGCTCCTTTTTCCGAAAATGGTGGAAAATTTGCGAAAAAAAATTATTGGGGAACACTATTCCGGCCATTCCTATGAATGTCCAATATTAAAAAGTGTGTTTGTTTGACAATAGGCGACATTCTTCCAAATTTCGACTTTTGAAATTTTAAAAAGGACTTTGCTCCTTTTTCCGAAAATGGTAGAAAATTTGCGAAAAAAAATTATTGGGGAACACTATTCCGGCCATTCCTATGTGTTTTTTTTGACAATAGGCGACATTCTTCCAAATTTCGACTTTTGAAATTGTAACAAGGACTTTGCTCCTTTTTCCGAAAATGGTAGAAAATTTGCGAAAAAAAATTATTGGGGAACACTATTCCGGCCATTCCTATGAATGTCCAATATTCAAAAGTGTGGTTTTTTGACAATAGGCGACATTCTTCCAAATTTCGACTTTTGAAATTTTAAAAAGGACTTTGCTCCTTTTTCCGAAAATGGTAGAAAATTTGCTAAAAAAAATTATTGGGGAACACTATTCCGGCCATTTCTATGAATGTCCAATATTCAAAAGTCTTAACAGTGTGTTTTTTTGAAAATTGGCGACATTTTTCCAAATTTCAACTTTTGAAATTTTAGAAAGGACTTTGCTCCTTTTTCCGAAAATGGTAGAAAATTTGCGAAAAAAAATTATTGGGGAACACTATTCCGGCCATTCCTATGAATGTCCAATATTCAAAAGTGTGTTTTTTTGACAATAGGCGACATTCTTCCAAATTTCGACTTTTGAAATTTTAAACGGACTTTGCTCTTTATTCCGAAAATGGTAGAAAATTTGCAAAAAAAAATTATTGGGGAACACTATTCCGGCCATTCCTATGTGTTTTTTTTTGACAATAGGCGACATTCTTCCAAATTTCGACTTTTGAAATTTTAAAAAGGACTTTGCTCCTTTTTCCGAAAATTGTAGGAGATAAGGTAAATGGTAGAAAACATTATTGGAGAACACTTTTCCGGCCATTTCTATGAATGTCCAATATTCAAAAGTCTTAACAGTGTGTTTTTTTGACAATAGGCGACATTTTTCCAAATTTCAACTTTTGAATTTTAGAAAGGACTTTGCTCCTTTTTCCGAAAATGGTAGAAAATTTGCGAAAAAAAATTATTGGGGAACACTATTCCGGCCATTCCTATGAATGTCCAATATTAAAAAGTGTGTTTTTTTGACAATAGGCGACATTCTTCCAAATTTCGACTTTTGAAATTTTAAAAAGGACTTTGCTCCTTTTTCCGAAAATGGTAGAAAATTTGCGAAAAAAAATTATTGGGGAACACTATTCCGGCCATTCCTATGTGTTTTTTTTTGACAATAGGCGACATTCTTCCAAATTTTGACTTTTGAAATTTTAAAAAGGACTTTGCTCCTTTTTTCGAAAATGGTAGAAAATTTGCGAAAAAAAATTATTGGGGAACACTATTCCGGCCATTCCTATGAATATCCAATATTCAAAAGTCTTAACAGTGTGTTTTTTTGACAATAGGCGACATTTTTCCAAATTTCAACTTTTGAATTTTAGAAAGGACTTTGCTCCTTTTTCCGAAAATGGTAGAAAATTTGCGAAAAAAAATTATTGGGGAACACTATTCCGGCCATTCCTATGAATGTCCAATATTCAAAAGTGTGTTTTTTTGACAATAGGCGACATTCTTCCAAATTTCGACTTTTGAAATTTTAAAAAGGACTTTGCTCCTTTTTCCGAAAATGGTAGAAAATTTGGGAAAAAAAATTATTGGGGAACACTATTCCGGCCATTCCTATGAATGTCCAATATTCAAAAGTGTGTTTTTTTGACAATAGGCGACATTCTTCCAAATTTCGACTTTTGAAATTTTAAAAAGGACTTTGCTCCTTTTTCCGAAAATAGTAGAAAATTTGCGAAAAAAACTTTTTGGGGAACACTATTCCGGCCATTCCTATGAATGTCCAATATTAAAAAGTGTGTTTTTTTGACAATAGGCGACATTCTTCCAAATTTCGACTTTTGAAATTTTAAAAAGGACTTTGCTCCTTTTTCCGAAAATGGTAGAAAATTTGCGAAAAAAAATTATTGGGGAACACTATTCCGGCCATTCCTATGAATGTCCAATATTCAAAAGTGTGTTTTTTTGACAATAGGCGACATTCTTCCAAATTTCGACTTTTGAAATTTTAAAAAGGACTTTGCTCCTTTTTCCGAAAATGGTAGAAAATTTGCTAAAAAAAATTTTTGGGGAACACTATTCCGGCCATTCCTATGAATGTCCAATATTAAAAAGTGTGTTTTTTTGACAATAGGCGACATTCTTCCAAATTTCGACTTTTGAAATTTTAAAAAGGACTTTGCTCCTTTTTCCGAAAATGGTAGAAAATTTGCGAAAAAAAATTATTGGGGAACACTATTCCGGCCATTCCTATGAATGTCCAATATTCAAAAGTGTGTTTTTTTGACAATAGGCGACATTCTTCCAAATTTCGACTTTTGAAATTTTAAAAAGGACTTTGCTCCTTTTTCCAAAAATGGTAGAAAATTTGCGAAAAAAAATTATTGGGGAACACTATTCCGGCCATTCCTATGAATGTCCAATATTAAAAAGTGTGTTTTTTTGACAATAGGCGACATTCTTCCAAATTTCGACTTTTGAAATTTTAAAAAGGACTTTGCTCCTTTTTCCGAAAATGGTAGAAAATTTGCGAAAAAAAATTATTGGGGAACACTATTCCGGCCATTCCTATGTGTTTTTTTTGACAATAGGCGGCATTCTTCCAAATTTCGACTTTGGAAATTTTAAAAAGGACTTTGCTCCTTTTTCCGAAAATTGTAGGAGATAAGCGAAAATGGTAGAAAACATTATTGAAGAACACTTTTCCGGCCATTTCTATGAATGTCCAATATTCAAAAGTGTTAACAGTGTGTTTTTTTGAAAATTGGCGATATTTTTCCAAATTTCAACTTTTGAAATTTTAGAAAGGACTTTGCTCCTTTTTCCGAAAATGGTAGAAAATTTGCGAAAAAAAATTATTGGGGAACACTATTTCGGCCATTCCTATGAGTGTCCAATATTCAAAAGTGTGTTTTTTTGACAATAGGCGACATTCTTCCAAATTTCGACTTTTGAAATTTTAAAAAGGACTTTGCTCCTTTTTCCGAAAATGGTAGTTCCGAAAATGGTAGAAAATTTGCGAAAAAAAATTATTGGGGAACACTATTCCGGCCATTCCTATGAATGTCCAATATTCAAAAGTGTGTTTTTTTGACAATAGGCGACATTCTTCCAAATTTCGACTTTTGAAATTTTAAAAAGGACTTTGCTCCTTTTTCCGAAAATGGTAGTTCCGAAAATGGTAGAAAATTTGCGAAAAAAAATTATTGGGGAACACTATTCCGGCCATTCCTATGAATGTCCAATATTCAAAAGTGTGTTTTTTTGACAATAGGCGACATTCTTCCAAATTTCGACTTTTGAAATTTTAAAAAGGACTTTGCTCCTTTTTCCGAAAATGGTAGAAAATTTGCGAAAAAAATTATTGGGGAACACTATTCCGGCCATTCCTATGAATGTCCAATATTCAAAAGTGTGTTTTTTTGACAATAGGCGACATTCTTCCAAATTTCGACTTTTGAAATTTTAAAAAGGACTTTGCTCTTTATTCCGAAAATGGTAGAAAATTTGCAAAAAAAAATTATTGGGGAACACTATTCCGGCCATTCCTATGTGTTTTTTTTGACAATAGGCGACATTCTTCCAAATTTCGACTTTTGAAATTTTAAAAAGGACTTTGCTCCTTTTTCCGAAAATTGTAGGAGATAAGCGAAAAAACATTATTGGAGAACCATCTTCCGGCAATTCCTATGAATGTCCAATATTCAAAAGTCTTAACAGTGTGTTTTTTTGAAAATTGGCGACATTTTTCCAAATTTCAACTTTTGAAATTTTAGAAAGGACTTTGCTCCTTTTTCCGAAAATGGTAGAAAATTTGCGAAAAAAAATTATTGGGGAACACTATTCCGGCCATTCCTATGTGTTTTTTTTGACAATAGGCGACATTCTTCCAAATTTCGACTTTTGAAATTGTAACAAGGACTTTGCTCCTTTTTCCGAAAATGGTAGAAAATTTGCGAAAAAAAATTATTGGGGAACACTATTCCGGCCATTCCTATGAATATCCAATATTCAAAAGTGTGTTTTTTTGACAATAGGCGACATTCTTCCAAATTTCGACTTTTGAAATTTTAAAAAGGACTTTGCTCCTTTTTCCGAAAATGGTAGAAAATTTGCGAAAAAAAATTATTGGGGAACACTATTCCGGCCATTCCTATGAATGTCCAATATTAAAAAGTGTGTTTTTTTGACAATAGGCGACATTCTTCCAAATTTCGACTTTTGAAATTTTAAAAAGGACTTTGCTCCTTTTTCCGAAAATGGTAGAAAATTTGCGAAAAGAATTATTGGGGAACACTATTCCGGCCATTCCTATGAATATCCAATATTCAAAAGTGTGTTTTTTTGACAATAGGCGACATTCTTCCAAATTTCGACTTTTGAAATTTTAAAAAGGACTTTGCTCCTTTTTCCGAAAATATAGAAAATTTGCGAAAAAAAATTATTGGGGAACACTATTCCGGCCATTCCTATGAATGTCCAATATTAAAAAGTGTGTTTGTTTGACAATAGGCGACATTCTTCCAAATTTCGACTTTTGAAATTTTAAAAAGGACTTTGCTCCTTTTTCCGAAAATGGTGGAAAATTTGCGAAAAAAAATTATTGGGGAACACTATTCCGGCCATTCCTATGAATGTCCAATATTAAAAAGTGTGTTTTTTTGACAATAGGCGACATTCTTCCAAATTTCGACTTTTGAAATTTTAAAAAGGACTTTGCTCCTTTTTCCGAAAATGGTAGAAAATTTGCGAAAAAAATTATTGGGGAACACTATTCCGGCCATTCCTATGAATGTCCAATATTCAAAAGTGTGTTTTTTTGACAATAGGCGACATTCTTCCAAATTTCGACTTTTGAAATTTTAAAAAGGACTTTGCTCCTTTTTCCGAAAATGGTAGAAAATTTGCGAAAAAAATTATTGGGGAACACTATTCCGGCCATTCCTATGAATGTCCAATATTCAAAAGTGTGTTTTTTTGACAATAGGCGACATTCTTCCAAATTTCGACTTTTGAAATTTTAAAAAGGACTTTGCTCCTTTTTCCGAAAATGGTAGAAAATTTGCGAAAAAAATTATTGGGGAACACTATTCCGGCCATTCCTATGAATGTCCAATATTCAAAAGTGTGTTTTTTTGACAATAGGCGACATTCTTCCAAATTTCGACTTTTGAAATTTTAAAAAGGACTTTGCTCTTTATTCCGAAAATGGTAGAAAATTTGCAAAAAAAAATTATTGGGGAACACTATTCCGGCCTTCCTATGTGTTTTTTTTGACAATAGGCGACATTCTTCCAAATTTCGACTTTTGAAATTTTAAAAAGGACTTTGCTCCTTTTTCCGAAAATGGTAGAAAATTTGCGAAAAAAATTATTGGGGAACACTATTCCGGCCATTCCTATGAATGTCCAATATTAAAAAGTGTGTTTTTTTGACAATAGGCGACATTCTTCCAAATTTCGACTTTTGAAATTTTAAAAAGGACTTTGCTCCTTTTTCCGAAAATAGTAGAAAATTTGCGAAAAGAATTATTGGGGAACACTATTCCGGCCATTCCTATGAATATCCAATATTCAAAAGTGTGTTTTTTTGACAATAGGCGACATTCTTCCAAATTTCGACTTTTGAAATTTTAAAAAGGACTTTGCTCCTTTTTCCGAAAATATAGAAAATTTGCGAAAAAAAATTATTGGGGAACACTATTCCGGCCATTCCTATGAATGTCCAATATTAAAAAGTGTGTTTGTTTGACAATAGGCGACATTCTTCCAAATTTCGACTTTTGAAATTTTAAAAAGGACTTTGCTCCTTTTTCCGAAAATGGTGGAAAATTTGCGAAAAAAAATTATTGGGGAACACTATTCCGGCCATTCCTATGAATGTCCAATATTAAAAAGTGTGTTTTTTTGACAATAGGCGACATTCTTCCAAATTTCGACTTTTGAAATTTTAAAAAGGACTTTGCTCCTTTTTCCGAAAATGGTAGAAAATTTGCGAAAAAAATTATTGGGGAACACTATTCCGGCCATTCCTATGAATGTCCAATATTCAAAAGTGTGTTTTTTTGACAATAGGCGACATTCTTCCAAATTTCGACTTTTGAAATTTTAAAAAGGACTTTGCTCCTTTTTCCGAAAATGGTAGAAAATTTGCGAAAAAAATTATTGGGGAACACTATTCCGGCCATTCCTATGAATGTCCAATATTCAAAAGTGTGTTTTTTTGACAATAGGCGACATTCTTCCAAATTTCGACTTTTGAAATTTTAAAAAGGACTTTGCTCCTTTTTCCGAAAATGGTAGAAAATTTGCGAAAAAAATTATTGGGGAACACTATTCCGGCCATTCCTATGAATGTCCAATATTCAAAAGTGTGTTTTTTTGACAATAGGCGACATTCTTCCAAATTTCGACTTTTGAAATTTTAAAAAGGACTTTGCTCTTTATTCCGAAAATGGTAGAAAATTTGCAAAAAAAAATTATTGGGGAACACTATTCCGGCCTTCCTATGTGTTTTTTTTGACAATAGGCGACATTCTTCCAAATTTCGACTTTTGAAATTTTAAAAAGGACTTTGCTCCTTTTTCCGAAAATTGTAGGAGATAAGCGAAAATGGTAGAAAACATTATTGGAGAACACTTTTCCGGCCATTTCTATGAATGTCCAATATTCAAAAGTCTTAACAGTGTGTTTTTTTGACAATAGGCGACATTTTTCCAAATTTCAACTTTTGAAATTTTAGAAAGGACTTTGCTCCTTTTTCCGAAAATTGTAGGAGATAAGCGAAAAAACATTATTGGAGAACCATCTTCCGGCAATTCCTATGAATGTCCAATATTCAAAAGTCTTAACAGTGTGTTTTTTTGAAAATTGGCGACATTTTTCCAAATTTCAACTTTTGAAATTTTAGAAAGGACTTTGCTCCTTTTTCCGAAAATGGTAGAAAATTTGCGAAAAAAAATTATTGGGGAACACTATTCCGGCCATTCCTATGTGTTTTTTTTGACAATAGGCGACATTCTTCCAAATTTCGACTTTTGAAATTTTAAAAAGGACTTTGCTCCTTTTTCCGAAAATGGTAGAAAATTTGCTAAAAAAAATTATTGGGGAACACTATTCCGGCCATTTCTATGAATGTCCAATATTCAAAAGTCTTAACAGTGTGTTTTTTTGAAAATTGGCGACATTTTTCCAAATTTCAACTTTTGAAATTTTAGAAAGGACTTTGCTCCTTTTTCCGAAAATGGTAGAAAATTTGCGAAAAAAAATTATTGGGGAACACTATTCCGGCCATTCCTATGTGTTTTTTTTGACAATAGGCGACATTCTTCCAAATTTCGACTTTTGAAATTGTAACAAGGACTTTGCTCCTTTTTCCGAAAATGGTAGAAAATTTGCGAAAAAAAATTATTGGGGAACACTATTCCGGCCATTCCTATGAATGTCCAATATTCAAAAGTGTGGTTTTTTGACAATAGGCGACATTCTTCCAAATTTCGACTTTTGAAATTTTAAAAAGGACTTTGCTCCTTTTTCCGAAAATGGTAGAAAATTTGCTAAAAAAAATTATTGGGGAACACTATTCCGGCCATTTCTATGAATGTCCAATATTCAAAAGTCTTAACAGTGTGTTTTTTTGAAAATTGGCGACATTTTTCCAAATTTCAACTTTTGAAATTTTAGAAAGGACTTTGCTCCTTTTTCCGAAAATGGTAGAAAATTTGCGAAAAAAAATTATTGGGGAACACTATTCCGGCCATTCCTATGTGTTTTTTTTGGCAATAGGCGACATTCTTCCAAATTTCGACTTTTGAAATTTTAAAACGGACTTTGCTCCTTTTTCCGAAAATGGTAGAAAATTTGCGAAAAAAAATTATTGGGGAACACTATTCCGGCCATTCCTATGAATGTCCAATATTCAAAAGTGTGTTTTTTTGACAATAGGCGACATTCTTCCAAATTTCGACTTTTGAAATTTTAACCGGACTTTGCTCTTTATTCCGAAAATGGTAGAAAATTTGCAAAAAAAAATTATTGGGGAACACTATTCCGGCCATTCCTATGTGTTTTTTTTGACAATAGGCGACATTCTTCCAAATTTCGACTTTTGAAATTTTAAAAAGGACTTTGAACCTTTTTCCGAAAATTGTAGGAGATAAGCGAAAATGGTAGAAAACATTATTGGAGAACACTTTTCCGGCCATTTCTATGAATGTCCAATATTCAAAAGTCTTAACAGTGTGTTTTTTTGACAATAGGCGACATTTTTCCAAATTTCAACTTTTGAATTTTAGAAAGGACTTTGCTCCTTTTTCCGAAAATGGTAGAAAATTTGCGAAAAAAAATTATTGGGGAACACTATTCCGGCCATTCCTATGTGTTTTTTTTTTTGACAATAGGCGACATTCTTCCAAATTTTGACTTTTGAAATTTTAAAAAGGACTTTGCTCCTTTTTTCGAAAATGGTAGAAAATTTGCGAAAAAAAATTATTGGGGAACACTATTCCGGCCATTCCTATGAATATCCAATATTCAAAAGTATTA
Source organism: Epicampocera succincta (assembly GCA_932526305.1). Classification (NCBI taxonomy): domain Eukaryota; kingdom Metazoa; phylum Arthropoda; class Insecta; order Diptera; family Tachinidae; genus Epicampocera; species Epicampocera succincta. The sequence continues at coordinate 25,504,814 of OW052038.1, read as the reverse complement.
ACAGTGTGTTTTTTTGACAATAGGCGACATTTTTCCAAATTTCAACTTTTGAATTTTAGAAAGGACTTTGCTCCTTTTTCCGAAAATGGTAGAAAATTTGCGAAAAAAAATTATTGGGGAACACTATTCCGGCCATTCCTATGAATGTCCAATATTCAAAAGTGTGTTTTTTTGACAATAGGCGACATTCTTCCAAATTTCGACTTTTGAAATTTTAAAAAGGACTTTGCTCCTTTTTCCGAAAATGGTAGAAAATTTGCGAAAAAAAATTATTGGGGAACACTATTCCGGCCATTCCTATGTGTTTTTTTTGACAATAGGCGGCATTCTTCCAAATTTCGACTTTTGAAATTTTAAAAAGGACTTTGCTCCTTTTTCCGAAAATTGTAGGAGATAAGCGAAAATGGTAGAAAACATTATTGAAGAACACTTTTCCGGCCATTTCTATGAATGTCCAATATTCAAAAGTCTTAACAGTTGGTTTTTTTGAAAATTGGCGATATTTTTCCAAATTTCAACTTTTGAAATTTTAGAAAGGACTTTGCTCCTTTTTCCGAAAATGGTAGAAAATTTGCGAAAAAAAATTATTGGGGAACACTATTTCGGCCATTCCTATGAGTGTCCAATATTCAAAAGTGTGTTTTTTTGACAATAGGCGACATTCTTCCAAATTTCGACTTTTGAAATTTTAAAAAGGACTTTGCTCCTTTTTCCGAAAATGGTAGAAAATTTGCGAAAAAAATTTTTGGGGAACACTATTCCGGCCATTCCTATGAATGTCCAATATTCGAAAGTGTGTTTTTTTGACAATAGGCGACATTCTTCCAAATTTTGACTTTTGAAATTTTAAAAAGGACTTTGCTCCTTTTTTCGAAAATGGTAGAAAATTTGCGAAAAAGAATTATTGGGGAACACTATTCCGGCCATTCCTATGAATATCCAATATTCAAAAGTGTGTTTTTTTGACAATAGGCGACATTCTTCCAAATTTCGACTTTTGAAATTTTAAAAAGGACTTTGCTCCTTTTTCCGAAAATGGTAAAAAATTTGCGAAAAAAAATTATTGGGGAACACTATTCCGGCCATTCCTATGAATGTCCAATATTCAAAAGTGTGTTTTTTTGACAATAGGCGACATTCTTCCAAATTTCGACTTTTGAAATTTTAAAAAGGACTTTGCTCCTTTTTCCGAAAATGGTAGAAAATTTGCGAAAAAAATTTTTGGGGAACACTATTCCGGCCATTCCTATGAATATCCAATATTCAAAAGTGTGTTTTTTTGACAATAGGCGACATTCTTCCAAATTTCGACTTTTGAAATTTTAAAAAGGACTTTGCTCCTTTTTCCGAAAATGGTAGAAAATTTGCGAAAAAAATTATTGGGGAACACTATTCCGGCCATTCCTATAAATGTCCAATATTCAAAAGTGTGTTTTTTTTACAATAGGCGACATTCTTCCAAATTTCGACTTTTGAAATTTTAAAAAGGACTTTGCTCCTTTTTCCGAAAATGGTAGAAAATTTGCGAAAAAAAATTATTGGGGAACACTATTCCGGCCATTCCTATGAATGTCCAATATTCAAAAGTGTGTTTTTTTGACAATAGGCGACATTCTTCCAAATTTCGACTTTTGAAATTTTAAAAAGGACTTTGCTCCTTTTTTCGAAAATAGTAGAAAATTTGCGAAAAAAAATTATTGGGGAACACTATTCCGGCCATTCCTATGAGTGTCCAATATTCAAAAGTGTGTTTTTTTGACAATAGGCGACATTCTTCCAAATTTCGACTTTTGAAATTTTAAAAAGGACTTTGCTCCTTTTTCCGAAAATGGTAGAAAATTTGCGAAAAAAATTTTTGGGGAACACTATTCCGGCCATTCCTATGAATGTCCAATATTCGAAAGTGTGTTTTTTTGACAATAGGCGACATTCTTCCAAATTTTGACTTTTGAAATTTTAAAAAGGACTTTGCTCCTTTTTTCGAAAATGGTAGAAAATTTGCGAAAAAAAATTATTGGGGAACACTATTCCGGCCATTCCTATGAATATCCAATATTCAAAAGTGTGTTTTTTTGACAATAGGCGACATTCTTCCAAATTTCGACTTTTGAAATTTTAAAAAGGACTTTGCTCCTTTTTCCGAAAATGGTAGAAAATTTGCGAAAAAAACTTATTGGGGAACACTATTCCGGCCATTCCTATGAATGTCCAATATTAAAAAGTGTGTTTTTTTGACAATAGGCGACATTCTTCCAAATTTCGACTTTTGAAATTTTAAAAAGGACTTTGCTCCTTTTTCCGAAAATTGTAGGAGATAAGCGAAAAAACATTATTGGAGAACACTCCTCCGGCCATTTCTATGAATGTCCAATATTCAAAAGTCTTAACAGTGTGTTTTTTTGAAAATTGGCGACATTTTTCCAAATTTCAACTTTTGAAATTTTAAAAAGGACTTTGCTCCTTTTTCCGAAAATGGTAGAAAATTTGCGAAAAAAACTTATTGGGGAACACTATTCCGGCCATTCCTATGAATGTCCAATATTCAAAAGTGTGTTTTTTTGACAATAGGCGACATCTTTCAAATTTCGACTTTTGAAATTTTAAAAAGGACTTTGCTCCTTTTTCCGAAAATGGTAGAAAACTTGCGAAAAAAAATTATTGGGGAACACTATTCCGGCCATTCCTATGAATGTCCAATATTCAAAAGTGTGTTTTTTTGACAATAGGCGACATTCTTCCAAATTTGGACTTTTGAAATTTTAAAAAGGACTTTGCTCCTTTTTCCGAAAATTGTAGGAGATAAGCGAAAAAAAATTATTGGAGAACACTCTTCCGGCCATTTCTATGAATGTCCAATATTCAAAAGTGTGTTTTTTTGACAATAGGCGACATTCTTCCAAATTTCGACTTTTGAAATTTTAAAAAGGACTTTGCTCCTTTTTCCGAAAATGGTAGAAAACTTGCGAAAAAAAATTATTGGGGAACACTATTCTGGCCATTCCTATGAATGTCCAATATTCAAAAGTGTGTTTTTTTTGACAATAGGCGACATTCTTCCAAATTTCGACTTTTGAAATTTTAAAAAGGACTTTGCTCCTTTTTCTGAAAATGGTAGAAAATTTGCGAAAAAAAATTATTGGGGAACACTATTCCGGCCATTCCTATGAATGTCCAATATTCAAAAGTGTGTTTTTTTGACAATAGGCGACATTCTTCCAAATTTCGACTTTTGAAATTTTAAAAAGGACTTTGCTCCTTTTTCCGAAAATGGTAGAAAATTTGCGAAAAAAAATTATTGGGGAACACTATTCCGGCCATTCCTATGAATGTCCAATATTCAAAAGTGTGTTTTTTTGACAATAGGCGACATTCTTCCAAATTTCGACTTTTGAAATTTTAAAAAAGACTTTGCTCCTTTTTCCGAAAATGGTAGAAAATTTGCGAAAAAAAATTATTGGGGAACACTATTCCGGCCATTCCTATGAATATCCAATATTCAAAAGTGTGTTTTTTTGACAATAGGCGACATCTTTCAAATTTCGACTTTTGAAATTTTAAAAAGGACTTTGCTCCTTTTTCCGAAAATTGTAGGAGATAAGCGAAAAAACATTATTGGAGAACACTCTTCCGGCCATTTCTATGAATGTCCAATATTCAAAAGTCTTAACAGTGTGTTTTTTGACAATAGGCAACATTCTTCCAAATTTCAACTTTTGAAATTTTAAAAAGGACTTTGCTCCTTTTTCCGAAAATGGTAGAAAATTTGCGAAAAAAAATTATTGGGGAACACTATTCTGGCCATTCCTATGAATGTCCAATATTCAAAAGTGTGTTTTTTTGACAATAGGCGACATACTTCCAAATTTGGACTTTTGAAATTTTAAAAAGGACTTTGCTCCTTTTTCCGAAAATGGTAGAAAATTTGCGAAAAAAATTTTTGGGGAACACTATTCCGGCCATTCCTATGAATATCCAATATTCAAAAGTGTGTTTTTTGACAATAGGCGACATTCTTCCAAATTTCGACTTTTGAAATTTTAAAAAGGACTTTGCTCCTTTTTCCGAAAATGGTAGAAAATTTGAGAAAAAAAATTATTGGGGAACACTATTCCGGCCATTCCTATGAATATCCAATATTCAAAAGTGTGTTTTTTTGACAATAGGCGACTTTCTTCCAAATTTCGACTTTTGAAATTTTAAAAAGGACTTTGCTCCTTTTTCCGAAAATGGTAGAAAATTTGCGAAAAAAATTTTTGGGGAACACTATTCCGGCCATTCCTATGAATATCCAATATTCAAAAGTGTGTTTTTTGACAATAGGCGACATTCTTCCAAATTTCGACTTTTGAAATTTTAAAAAGGACTTTGCTCCTTTTTCCGAAAATGGTAGAAAATTTGAGAAAAAAAATTATTGGGGAACACTATTCCGGCCATTCCTATGAATATCCAATATTCAAAAGTGTGTTTTTTTGACAATAGGCGACATACTTCCAAATTTGGACTTTTGAAATTTTAAAAAGGACTTTGCTCCTTTTTCCGAAAATGGTAGAAAATTTGCGAAAAAAATTTTTGGGGAACACTATTCCGGCCATTCCTATGAATATCCAATATTCAAAAGTGTGTTTTTTTGACAATAGGCGACATCTTTCAAATTTCGACTTTTGAAATTTTAAAAAGGACTTTGCTCCTTTTTCCGAAAATTGTAGGAGATAAGCGAAAAAACATTATTGGAGAACACTCTTCCGGCCATTTCTATGAATGTCCAATATTCAAAAGTCTTAACAGTGTGTTTTTTGACAATAGGCAACATTCTTCCAAATTTCAACTTTTGAAATTTTAAAAAGGACTTTGCTCCTTTTTCCGAAAATGGTAGAAAATTTGCGAAAAAAAATTATTGGGGAACACTATTCTGGCCATTCCTATGAATGTCCAATATTCAAAAGTGTGTTTTTTTGACAATAGGCGACATACTTCCAAATTTGGACTTTTGAAATTTTAAAAAGGACTTTGCTCCTTTTTCCGAAAATGGTAGAAAATTTGCGAAAAAAATTTTTGGGGAACACTATTCCGGCCATTCCTATGAATATCCAATATTCAAAAGTGTGTTTTTTGACAATAGGCGACATTCTTCCAAATTTCGACTTTTGAAATTTTAAAAAGGACTTTGCTCCTTTTTCCGAAAATGGTAGAAAATTTGAGAAAAAAAATTATTGGGGAACACTATTCCGGCCATTCCTATGAATATCCAATATTCAAAAGTGTGTTTTTTTGACAATAGGCGACTTTCTTCCAAATTTCGACTTTTGAAATTTTAAAAAGGACTTTGCTCCTTTTTCCGAAAATGGTAGAAAATTTGCAAAAAAAAATTATTGGGGAACACTATTCCGGCCATTCCTATGGATATCCAATATTCAAAAGTGTGTTTTTTTGACAATAGGCGACATTCTTCCAAATTTCGACTTTTGAAATTTTAAAAAGGACTTTGCTCCTTTTTCCGAAAATGGTAGAAAATTTGCAAAAAAAATTTTTGGGGAACACTATTCCGGCCATTCCTATGAATATCCAATATTCAAAAGTGTGTTTTTTTGACAATAGGCGACATTCTTCCAAATTTCGACTTTTGAAATTTTAAGAAGGACTTTGCTCCTTTTTCCGAAAATTGTAGAAAATTTGCGAAAAAAAATTATTGGGGAACACTATTCCGGCCATTCCTATGAATATCCAATATTCAAAAGTGTGTTTTTTTGACAATAGGCGACATTCTTCCAAATTTCGACTTTTGAAATTTTAAAAAGGACTTTGCTCCTTTTTCCGAAAATGGTAGAAAATTTGCGAAAAAAAATTATTGGGGAACACTATTCCGGCCATTCCTATGAATATCCAATATTCAAAAGTGTGTTTTTTTGACAATAGGCAACATTCTTCCAAATTTCAACTTTTGAAATTTTAAAAAGGACTTTGCTCCTTTTTCCGAAAATGGTAGAAAATTTGCGAAAAAAAATTATTGGGGAACACTATTCTGGCCATTCCTATGAATGTCCAATATTCAAAAGTGTGTTTTTTTGACAATAGGCGACATACTTCCAAATTTGGACTTTTGAAATTTTAAAAAGGACTTTGCTCCTTTTTCCGAAAATGGTAGAAAATTTGCGAAAAAAATTTTTGGGGAACACTATTCCGGCCATTCCTATGAATATCCAATATTCAAAAGTGTGTTTTTTGACAATAGGCGACATTCTTCCAAATTTCGACTTTTGAAATTTTAAAAAGGACTTTGCTCCTTTTTCCGAAAATGGTAGAAAATTTGAGAAAAAAAATTATTGGGGAACACTATTCCGGCCATTCCTATGAATATCCAATATTCAAAAGTGTGTTTTTTTGACAATAGGCGACTTTCTTCCAAATTTCGACTTTTGAAATTTTAAAAAGGACTTTGCTCCTTTTTCCGAAAATGGTAGAAAATTTGCAAAAAAAAATTATTGGGGAACACTATTCCGGCCATTCCTATGGATATCCAATATTCAAAAGTGTGTTTTTTTGACAATAGGCGACATTCTTCCAAATTTCGACTTTTGAAATTTTAAAAAGGACTTTGCTCCTTTTTCCGAAAATGGTAGAAAATTTGCAAAAAAAATTTTTGGGGAACACTATTCCGGCCATTCCTATGAATATCCAATATTCAAAAGTGTGTTTTTTTGACAATAGGCGACATTCTTCCAAATTTCGACTTTTGAAATTTTAAGAAGGACTTTGCTCCTTTTTCCGAAAATTGTAGAAAATTTGCGAAAAAAAATTATTGGGGAACACTATTCCGGCCATTCCTATGAATATCCAATATTCAAAAGTGTGTTTTTTTGACAATAGGCGACATTCTTCCAAATTTCGACTTTTGAAATTTTAAAAAGGACTTTGCTCCTTTTTCCGAAAATGGTAGAAAATTTGCGAAAAAAAATTATTGGGGAACACTATTCCGGCCATTCCTATGAATATCCAATATTCAAAAGTGTGTTTTTTTGACAATAGGCGACATTCTTCCAAATTTCGACTTTTGAAATTTTAAAAAGGACTTTGCTCCTTTTTCCGAAAATAGTAGAAAATTTGCGAAAAAAAATTATTGGGGAACACTATTCCGGCCATTCCTATGAATATCCAATATTCAAAAGTGTGTTTTTTTGACAATAGGCGACATTCTTCCAAATTTCGACTTTTGAAATATTAAAAAGGACTTTGCTCCTTTTTCCGAAAATGGTAAAAAATTTGCGAAAAAAAATTATTGGGGAACACTATTCCGGCCATTCCTATGAATGTCCAATATTAAAAAGTGTGTTTTTTTGACAATAGGCGACATTCTTCCAAATTTCGACTTTTGAAATTTTAAAAAGGACTTTGCTTCTTTTTCCGAAAATGGTAGAAAATGTGCAAAAAAAATTTTTGGGGAACACTATTCCGGCCATTCCTATGAATATCCAATATTCAAAAGTGTGTTTTTTTTGACAATAGGCGACATTCTTCCAAATTTCGACTTTTGAAATTTTAAAAAGGACTTTGCTCCTTTTTCCGAAAATGGTAGAAAATTTGCGAAAAAAAATTATTGGGGAACACTATTCCGGCCATTCCTATGAATATCCAATATTCAAAAGTGTGTTTTTTTGACAATAGGCGACTATCTTCCAAATTTCGACTTTTGAAATTTTAAAAAGGACTTTGCTCCTTTTTCCGAAAATGGTAGAAAATTTGCGAAAAAAAATTATTGGGGAACACTATTCCGGCCATTCCTATGAATATCCAATATTCAAAAGTGTGTTTTTTTGACAATAGGCGACATTCTTCCAAATTTCGACTTTTGAAATTTTAAAAAGGACTTTGCTCCTTTTTCCGAAAATGGTAGAAAATTTGCGAAAAAAAATTATTGGGGAACACTATTCCGGCCATTCCTATGAATGTCCAATATTCAAAAGTGTGTTTTTTTGACAATAGGCGACATTCTTCCAAATTTCGACTTTTGAAATTTTAAAAAGGACTTTGCTCCTTTTTCCGAAAATAGTAGAAAATTTGCGAAAAAAAATTATTGGGGAACACTATTCCGGCCATTCCTATGAATATCCAATATTCAAAAGTGTGTTTTTTTGACAATAGGCGACATTCTTCCAAATTTCGACTTTTGAAATTTTAAAAAGGACTTTGCTCCTTTTTCCGAAAATGGTAAAAAATTTGCGAAAAAAAATTATTGGGGAACACTATTCCGGCCATTCCTATGAATGTCCAATATTAAAAAGTGTGTTTTTTTGACAATAGGCGATATTCTTCCAAATTTCGACTTTTGAAATTTTAAAAAGGACTTTGCTTCTTTTTCCGAAAATGGTAAAAAATGTGCAAAAAAAATTTTTGGGGAACACTATTCCGGCCATTCCTATGAATATCCAATATTCAAAAGTGTGTTTTTTTTTGACAATAGGCGACATTCTTCCAAATTTCGACTTTTGAAATTTTAAAAAGGACTTTGCTCCTTTTTCCGAAAATGGTAGAAAATTTGCGAAAAAAAATTATTGGGGAACACTATTCCGGCCATTCCTATGAATATCCAATATTCAAAAGTGTGTTTTTTTGACAATAGGCGACATTCTTCCAAATTTCGACTTTTGAAATTTTAAAAAGGACTTTGCTTCTTTTTCCGAAAATGGTAGAAAATGTGCAAAAAAAATTTTTGGGGAACACTATTCCGGCCATTCCTATGAATATCCAATATTCAAAAGTGTGTTTTTTTTGACAATAGGCGACATTCTTCCAAATTTCGACTTTTGAAATTTTAAAAAGGACTTTGCTCCTTTTTCCGAAAATGGTAGAAAATTTGCGAAAAAAAATTATTGGGGAACACTATTCCGGCCATTCCTATGAATATCCAATATTCAAAAGTGTGTTTTTTTGACAATAGGCGACATTCTTCCAAATTTCGACTTTTGAAATTTTAAAAAGGACTTTGCTCCTTTTTCCGAAAATGGTAGAAAATTTGCGAAAAAAAATTATTGGGGAACACTATTCCGGCCATTCCTATGAATATCCAATATTCAAAATTGTGTTTTTTTGACAATAGGCGACATTCTTCCAAATTTCGACTTTTGAAATTTTAAAAAGGACTTTGCTCCTTTTTCCGAAAATGGTAGAAAATTTGCGAAAAAAAATTATTGGGGAACACTATTCCGGCCATTCCTATGGATATCCAATATTCAAAAGTGTGTTTTTTTGACAATAGGCGACATTCTTCCAAATTTCGACTTTTGAAATTTTAAAAAGGACTTTGCTCCTTTTTCCGAAAATGGTAGAAAATTTGCGAAAAAAAATTATTGGGGAACACTATTCCGGCCATTCCTATGAATGTCCAATATTCAAAAGTGTGTTTTTTTGACAATAGGCGACATTCTTCCAAATTTCGACTTTTGAAATTTTAAAAAGGACTTTGCTCCTTTTTCCGAAAATGGTAGAAAATTTGCGAAAAAAAATTATTGGGGAACACTATTCCGGCCATTCCTATGAATGTCCAATATTCAAAAGTGTGTTTTTTTGACAATAGGCGACATTCTTCCAAATTTCGACTTTTGAAATTTTAAAAAGGACTTTGCTTCTTTTTCCGAAAATGGTAGAAAATGTGCAAAAAAAATTTTTGGGGAACACTATTCCGGCCATTCCTATGGATATCCAATATTCAAAAGTGTGTTTTTTTGACAATAGGCGACATTCTTCCAAATTTAGACTATTGAAATTTTAAAAAGGACTTTGCTCCTTTTTCCGAAAATGGTAGAAAATTTGCGAAAAAAAATTATTGGGGAACACTATTCCGGCCATTCCTATGAATATCCAATATTCAAAAGTGTGTTTTTTTGACAATAGGCGACATTCTTCCAAATTTCGACTTTTGAAATTTTAAAAAGGACTTTGCTCCTTTTTCCGAAAATAGTAGAAAATTTGCGAAAAAAAATTATTGGGGAACACTATTCCGGCCATTCCTATGAATATCCAATATTCAAAAGTGTGTTTTTTTGACAATAGGCGACATTCTTCCAAATTTCGACTTTTGAAATTTTAAAAAGGACTTTGCTCCTTTTTCCGAAAATGGTAAAAAATTTGCGAAAAAAAATTATTGGGGAACACTATTCCGGCCATTCCTATGAATGTCCAATATTAAAAAGTGTGTTTTTTTGACAATAGGCGATATTCTTCCAAATTTCGACTTTTGAAATTTTAAAAAGGACTTTGCTTCTTTTTCCGAAAATGGTAGAAAATGTGCAAAAAAAATTTTTGGGGAACACTATTCCGGCCATTCCTATGAATATCCAATATTCAAAAGTGTGTTTTTTTTGACAATAGGCGACATTCTTCCAAATTTCGACTTTTGAAATTTTAAAAAGGACTTTGCTCCTTTTTCCGAAAATGGTAGAAAATTTGCGAAAAAAAATTATTGGGGAACACTATTCCGGCCATTCCTATGAATATCCAATATTCAAAAGTGTGTTTTTTTGACAATAGGCGACATTCTTCCAAATTTCGACTTTTGAAATTTTAAAAAGGACTTTGCTTCTTTTTCCGAAAATGGTAGAAAATGTGCAAAAAAAATTTTTGGGGAACACTATTCCGGCCATTCCTATGAATATCCAATATTCAAAAGTGTGTTTTTTTTGACAATAGGCGACATTCTTCCAAATTTCGACTTTTGAAATTTTAAAAAGGACTTTGCTCCTTTTTCCGAAAATGGTAGAAAATTTGCGAAAAAAAATTATTGGGGAACACTATTCCGGCCATTCCTATGAATATCCAATATTCAAAAGTGTGTTTTTTTACAATAGGCGACATTCTTCCAAATTTCGACTTTTGAAATTTTAAAAAGGACTTTGCTCCTTTTTCCGAAAATGGTAGAAAATTTGCGAAAAAAAATTATTGGGGAACACTATTCCGGCCATTCCTATGAATATCCAATATTCAAAAGTGTGTTTTTTTTGACAATAGGCGACATTCTTCCAAATTTCGACTTTTGAAATTTTAAAAAGGACTTTGCTCCTTTTTCCGAAAATGGTAGAAAATTTGCGAAAAAAAATTATTGGGGAACACTATTCCGGCCATTCCTATGAATATCCAATATTCAAAAGTGTGTTTTTTTTGACAATAGGCGACATTCTTCCAAATTTCGACTTTTGAAATTTTAAAAAGGACTTTGCTCCTTTTTCCGAAAATGGTAGAAAATTTGCGAAAAAAAATTATTGGGGAACACTATTCCGGCCATTCCTATGAATATCCAATATTCAAAAGTGTGTTTTTTTGACAATAGGCGACATTCTTCCAAATTTCGACTTTTGAAATTTTAAAAAGGACTTTGCTCCTTTTTCCGAAAATGGTAGAAATTTTGCGAAAAAAAATTATTGGGGAACACTATTCCGGCCATTCCTATGAATATCCAATATTCAAAAGTGTGTTTTTTTGACAATAGGCGACATTCTTCCAAATTTCGACTTTTGAAATTTTAAAAAGGACTTTGCTCCTTTTTCCGAAAATGGTAGAAAATTTGCGAAAAAAAATTATTGGGGAACACTATTCCGGCCATTCCTATGGATATCCAATATTCAAAAGTGTGTTTTTTTGACAATAGGCGACATTCTTCCAAATTTCGACTTTTGAAATTTTAAAAAGGACTTTGCTCCTTTTTCCGAAAATGGTAAAAAATTTGCGAAAAAAAATTATTGGGGAACACTATTCCGGCCATTCCTATGAATGTCCAATATTAAAAAGTGTGTTTTTTTGACAATAGGCGACATTCTTCCAAATTTCGACTTTTGAAATTTTAAAAAGGACTTTGCTTCTTTTTCCGAAAATGGTAGAAAATGTGCAAAAAAAATTTTTGGGGAACACTATTCCGGCCATTCCTATGAATATCCAATATTCAAAAGTGTGTTTTTTTTTACAATAGGCGACATTCTTCCAAATTTCGACTTTTGAAATATTAAAAAGGACTTTGCTCCTTTTTCCGAAAATGGTAAAAAATTTGCGAAAAAAAATTATTGGGGAACACTATTCCGGCCATTCCTATGAATGTCCAATATTAAAAAGTGTGTTTTTTTGACAATAGGCGACATTCTTCCAAATTTCGACTTTTGAAATTTTAAAAAGGACTTTGCTTCTTTTTCCGAAAATGGTAGAAAATGTGCAAAAAAAATTTTTGGGGAACACTATTCCGGCCATTCCTATGAATATCCAATATTCAAAAGTGTGTTTTTTTTTGACAATAGGCGACATTCTTCCAAATTTCGACTTTTGAAATTTTAAAAAGGACTTTGCTCCTTTTTCCGAAAATGGTAGAAAATTTGCGAAAAAAAATTATTGGGGAACACTATTCCGGCCATTCCTATGAATATCCAATATTCAAAAGTGTGTTTTTTTGACAATAGGCGACATTCTTCCAAATTTCGACTTTTGAAATTTTAAAAAGGACTTTGCTCCTTTTTCCGAAAATGGTAGAAAATTTGCGAAAAAAAATTATTGGGGAACACTATTCCGGCCATTCCTATGAATGTCCAATATTCAAAAGTGTGTTTTTTTGACAATAGGCGACATTCTTCCAAATTTCGACTTTTGAAATTTTAAAAAGGACTTTGCTCCTTTTTCCGAAAATGGTAGAAAATTTGCGAAAAAAAATTATTGGGGAACACTATTCCGGCCATTCCTATGAATGTCCAATATTAAAAAGTGTGTTTTTTTGACAATAGGCGACATTCTTCCAAATTTAGACTTTTGAAATTTTAAAAAGGACTTTGCTCCTTTTTCCGAAAATGGTAGAAAATTTGCGAAAAAAAATTATTGGGGAACACTATTCCGGCCATTCCTATGAATATCCAATATTCAAAAGTGTGTTTTTTTGACAATAGGCGACATTCTTCCAAATTTCGACTTTTGAAATTTTAAAAAGGACTTTGCTCCTTTTTCCGAAAATAGTAGAAAATTTGCGAAAAAAAATTATTGGGGAACACTATTCCGGCCATTCCTATGAATATCCAATATTCAAAAGTGTGTTTTTTTGACAATAGGCGACATTCTTCCAAATTTCGACTTTTGAAATTTTAAAAAGGACTTTGCTCCTTTTTCCGAAAATGGTAAAAAATTTGCGAAAAAAAATTATTGGGGAACACTATTCCGGCCATTCCTATGAATATCCAATATTCAAAAGTGTGTTTTTTTTTACAATAGGCGACATTCTTCCAAATTTCGACTTTTGAAATTTTAAAAAGGACTTTGCTCCTTTTTCCGAAAATGGTAGAAAATTTGCGAAAAAAAATTATTGGGGAACACTATTCCGGCCATTCCTATGAATATCCAATATTCAAAAGTGTGTTTTTTTGACAATAGGCGACATTCTTCCAAATTTCGACTTTTGAAATTTTAAAAAGGACTTTGCTCCTTTTTCCGAAAATGGTAGAAATTTTGCGAAAAAAAATTATTGGGGAACACTATTCCGGCCATTCCTATGAATATCCAATATTCAAAAGTGTGTTTTTTGACAATAGGCGACATTCTTCCAAATTTCGACTTTTGAAATTTTAAAAAGGACTTTGCTCCTTTTTCCGAAAATGGTAGAAAATTTGCGAAAAAAAATTATTGGGGAACACTATTCCGGCCATTCCTATGGATATCCAATATTCAAAAGTGTGTTTTTTTGACAATAGGCGACATTCTTCCAAATTTCGACTTTTGAAATTTTAAAAAGGACTTTGCTCCTTTTTCCGAAAATGGTAAAAAATTTGCGAAAAAAAATTATTGGGGAACACTATTCCGGCCATTCCTATGAATGTCCAATATTCAAAAGTGTGTTTTTTTGACAATAGGCGACATTCTTCCAAATTTCGACTTTTGAAATTTTAAAAAGGACTTTGCTCCTTTTTCCGAAAATGGTAGAAAATTTGCGAAAAAAAATTATTGGGGAACACTATTCCGGCCATTCCTATGAATGTCCAATATTCAAAAGTGTGTTTTTTTGACAATAGGCGACATTCTTCCAAATTTCGACTTTTGAAATTTTAAAAAGGACTTTGCTTCTTTTTCCGAAAATGGTAGAAAATGTGCAAAAAAAATTTTTGGGGAACACTATTCCGGCCATTCCTATGGATATCCAATATTCAAAAGTGTGTTTTTTTGACAATAGGCGACATTCTTCCAAATTTAGACTTTTGAAATTTTAAAAAGGACTTTGCTCCTTTTTCCGAAAATGGTAGAAAATTTGCGAAAAAAAATTATTGGGGAACACTATTCCGGCCATTCCTATGAATATCCAATATTAAAAAGTGTGTTTTTTTGACAATAGGCGATATTCTTCCAAATTTCGACTTTTGAAATTTTAAAAAGGACTTTGCTTCTTTTTCCGAAAATGGTAGAAAATGTGCAAAAAAAATTTTTGGGGAACACTATTCCGGCCATTCCTATGAATATCCAATATTCAAAAGTGTGTTTTTTTTGACAATAGGCGACATTCTTCCAAATTTCGACTTTTGAAATTTTAAAAAGGACTTTGCTCCTTTTTCCGAAAATGGTAGAAAATTTGCGAAAAAAAATTATTGGGGAACACTATTCCGGCCATTCCTATGAATATCCAATATTCAAAAGTGTGTTTTTTTGACAATAGGCGACATTCTTCCAAATTTCGACTTTTGAAATTTTAAAAAGGACTTTGCTTCTTTTTCCGAAAATGGTAGAAAATTTGCGAAAAAAAATTATTGGGGAACACTATTCCGGCCATTCCTATGAATATCCAATATTAAAAAGTGTGTTTTTTTGACAATAGGCGATATTCTTCCAAATTTCGACTTTTGAAATTTTAAAAAGGACTTTGCTTCTTTTTCCGAAAATGGTAGAAAATGTGCAAAAAAAATTTTTGGGGAACACTATTCCGGCCATTCCTATGAATATCCAATATTCAAAAGTGTGTTTTTTTTGACAATAGGCGACATTCTTCCAAATTTCGACTTTTGAAATTTTAAAAAGGACTTTGCTCCTTTTTCCGAAAATGGTAGAAAATTTGCGAAAAAAAATTATTGGGGAACACTATTCCGGCCATTCCTATGAATATCCAATATTCAAAAGTGTGTTTTTTTGACAATAGGCGACATTCTTCCAAATTTCGACTTTTGAAATTTTAAAAAGGACTTTGCTTCTTTTTCCGAAAATGGTAGAAAATGTGCAAAAAAAATTTTTGGGGAACACTATTCCGGCCATTCCTATGAATATCCAATATTCAAAAGTGTGTTTTTTTTGACAATAGGCGACATTCTTCCAAATTTCGACTTTTGAAATTTTAAAAAGGACTTTGCTCCTTTTTCCGAAAATGGTAGAAAATTTGCGAAAAAAAATTATTGGGGAACACTATTCCGGCCATTCCTATGAATATCCAATATTCAAAAGTGTGTTTTTTTGACAATAGGCGACATTCTTCCAAATTTCGACTTTTGAAATTTTAAAAAGGACTTTGCTCCTTTTTCCGAAAATGGTAGAAAATTTGCGAAAAAAAATTATTGGGGAACACTATTCCGGCCATTCCTATGAATATCCAATATTCAAAAGTGTGTTTTTTTGACAATAGGCGACATTCTTCCAAATTTCGACTTTTGAAATTTTAAAAAGGACTTTGCTCCTTTTTCCGAAAATGGTAGAAAATTTGCGAAAAAAAATTATTGGGGAACACTATTCCGGCCATTCCTATGGATATCCAATATTCAAAAGTGTGTTTTTTTGACAATAGGCGACATTCTTCCAAATTTCGACTTTTGAAATTTTAAAAAGGACTTTGCTCCTTTTTCCGAAAATGGTAGAAAATTTGCGAAAAAAAATTATTGGGGAACACTATTCCGGCCATTCCTATGAATGTCCAATATTCAAAAGTGTGTTTTTTTGACAATAGGCGACATTCTTCCAAATTTCGACTTTTGAAATTTTAAAAAGGACTTTGCTCCTTTTTCCGAAAATGGTAGAAAATTTGCGAAAAAAAATTATTGGGGAACACTATTCCGGCCATTCCTATGAATGTCCAATATTAAAAAGTGTGTTTTTTTGACAATAGGCGACATTCTTCCAAATTTCGACTTTTGAAATTTTAAAAAGGACTTTGCTTCTTTTTCCGAAAATGGTAGAAAATGTGCAAAAAAAATTTTTGGGGAACACTATTCCGGCCATTCCTATGAATATACAATATTCAAAAGTGTGTTTTTTTTGACAATAGGCGACATTCTTCCAAATTTCGACTTTTGAAATTTTAAAAAGGACTTTGCTCCTTTTTCCGAAAATGGTAGAAAATTTGCAAAAAAAAATTATTGGGGAACACTATTCCGGCCATTCCTATGAATATCCAATATTAAAAAGTGTGTTTTTTTGACAATAGGCGACATTCTTCCAAATTTCGACTTTTGAAATTTTAAAAAGGACTTTGCTCCTTTTTCCGAAAATGGTAGAAAATTTGCGAAAAAAAATTATTGGGGAACACTATTCCGGCCATTCCTATGGATATCCAATATTCAAAAGTGTGTTTTTTTGACAATAGGCGACATTCTTCCAAATTTCGACTTTTGAAATTTTAAAAAGGACTTTGCTCCTTTTTCCGAAAATGGTAGAAAATTTGCAAAAAAAATTTTTGGGGAACACTATTCCGGCCATTCCTATGAATATCCAATATTCAAAAGTGTGTTTTTTTGACAATAGGCGACATTCTTCCAAATTTCGACTTTTGAAATTTTAAAAAGGACTTTGCTCCTTTTTCCGAAAATTGTAGAAAATTTGCGAAAAAAAATTATTGGGGAACACTATTCCGGCCATTCCTATGAATATCCAATATTCAAAAGTGTGTTTTTTTGACAATAGGCGACATTCTTCCAAATTTCGACTTTTGAAATTTTAAAAAGGACTTTGCTCCTTTTTCCAAAAATGGTAGAAAATTTGCGAAAAAAAATTATTGGGGAACACTATTCCGGCCATTCCTATGAATGTCCAATATTCAAAAGTGTGTTTTTTTGACAATAGGCGACATTCTTCCAAATTTCGACTTTTGAAATTTTAAAAAGGACTTTGCTCCTTTTTCCGAAAATGGTAGAAAATTTGCGAAAAAAAATTATTGGGGAACACTATTCCGGCCATTCCTATGAATATCCAATATTCAAAAGTGTGTTTTTTTGACAATACGCGACATTCTTCCAAATTTCGACTTTTGAAATTTTAAAAAGGACTTTGCTCCTTTTTCCGAAAATTGTAGAAAATTTGCGAAAAAAAATTATTGGGGAACACTATTCCGGCCATTCCTATGAATATCCAATATTCAAAAGTGTGTTTTTTTGACAATAGGCGACATTCTTCCAAATTTCGACTTTTGAAATTTTAAAAAGGACTTTGCTCCTTTTTCCAAAAATGGTAGAAAATTTGCGAAAAAAAATTATTGGGGAACACTATTCCGGCCATTCCTATGAATGTCCAATATTCAAAAGTGTGTTTTTTTGACAATAGGCGACATTCTTCCAAATTTCGACTTTTGAAATTTTAAAAAGGACTTTGCTCCTTTTTCCGAAAATGGTAGAAAATTTGCGAAAAAAAATTATTGGGGAACACTATTCCGGCCATTCCTATGAATGTCCAATATTAAAAAGTGTGTTTTTTTGACAATAGGCGACATTCTTCCAAATTTCGACTTTTGAAATTTTAAAAAGGACTTTGCTCCTTTTTCCGAAAATGGTAGAAAATTTGCGAAAAAAAATTATTGGGGAACACTATTCCGGCCATTCCTATGAATATCCAATATTCAAAAGTGTGTTTTTTTTTACAATAGGCGACATTCTTCCAAATTTCGACTTTTGAAATTTTAAAAAGGACTTTGCTCCTTTTTCCGAAAATGGTAGAAAATTTGCGAAAAAAAGTTATTGGGGAACACTATTCCGGCCATTCCTATGAATATCCAATATTCAAAAGTGTGTTTTTTTGACAATACGCGACATTCTTCCAAATTTCGACTTTTGAAATTTTAAAAAGGACTTTGCTCCTTTTTCCGAAAATGGTAGAAATTTTGCGAAAAAAAATTATTGGGGAACACTATTCCGGCCATTCCTATGGATATCCAATATTCAAAAGTGTGTTTTTTTGACAATAGGCGACATTCTTACAAATTTCGACTTTTGAAATTTTAAAAAGGACTTTGCTCCTTTTTCCGAAAATGGTAGAAAATTTGCAAAAAAAATTTTTGGGGAACACTATTCCGGCCATTCCTATGAATATCCAATATTCAAAAGTGTGTTTTTTTGACAATAGGCGACATTCTTCCAAATTTCGACTTTTGAAATTTTAAAAAGGACTTTGCTCCTTTTTCCGAAAATTGTAGAAAATTTGCGAAAAAAAATTATTGGGGAACACTATTCCGGCCATTCCTATGAATATCCAATATTCAAAAGTGTGTTTTTTTGACAATAGGCGACATTCTTCCAAATTTCGACTTTTGAAATTTTAAAAAGGACTTTGCTCCTTTTTCCGAAAATGGTAGAAAATTTGCAAAAAAAATTATTGGGGAACACTATTCCGGCCATTCCTATGAATATCCAATATTCAAAAGTGTGTTTTTTTGACAATAGGCGACATTCTTCCAAATTTCGACTTTTGAAATTTTAAAAAGGACTTTGCTCCTTTTTCCGAAAATAGTAGAAAATTTGCGAAAAAAAATTATTGGGGAACACTATTCCGGCCATTCCTATGAATATCCAATATTCAAAAGTGTGTTTTTTTGACAATAGGCGACATTCTTCCAAATTTCGACTTTTGAAATTTTAAAAAGGACTTTGCTCCTTTTTCCGAAAATGGTAGAAAATTTGCGAAAAAAAATTATTGGGGAACACTATTCCGGCCATTCCTATGAATGTCCAATATTAAAAAGTGTGTTTTTTTGACAATAGGCGACATTCTTCCAAATTTCGACTTTTGAAATTTTAAAAAGGACTTTGCTTCTTTTTCCGAAAATGGTAGAAAATGTGTAAAAAAAATTTTTGGGGAACACTATTCCGGCCATTCCTATGAATATCCAATATTCAAAAGTGTGTTTTTTTGACAATAGGCGACATTCTTCCAAATTTCGACTTTTGAAATTTTAAAAAGGACTTTGCTCCTTTTTCCGAAAATGGTAGAAAATTTGCGAAAAAAAATTATTGGGGAACACTATTCCGGCCATTCCTATGAATGTCCAATATTAAAAAGTGTGTTTTTTTGACAATAGGCGACATTCTTCCAAATTTCGACTTTTGAAATTTTAAAAAGGACTTTGCTTCTTTTTCCGAAAATGGTAGAAAATGTGTAAAAAAAATTTTTGGGGAACACTATTCCGGCCATTCCTATGAATATCCAATATTCAAAAGTGTGTTTTTTTTTACAATAGGCGACATTCTTCCAAATTTCGACTTTTGAAATTTTAAAAAGGACTTTGCTCCTTTTTCCGAAAATGGTAGAAAATTTGCGAAAAAAAATTATTGGGGAACACTATTCCGGCCATTCCTATGGATATCCAATATTCAATAGTGTGTTTTTTTGACAATAGGCGACATTCTTCCAAATTTCGACTTTTGAAATTTTAAAAAGGACTTTGCTCCTTTTTCCGAAAATGGTAGAAAATTTGCAAAAAAAATTTTTGGGGAACACTATTCCGGCCATTCCTATGAATATCCAATATTCAAAAGTGTGTTTTTTTGACAATAGGCGACATTCTTCCAAATTTCGACTTTTGAAATTTTAAAAAGGACTTTGCTCCTTTTTCCGAAAATTGTAGAAAATTTGCGAAAAAAAATTATTGGGGAACACTATTCCGGCCATTCCTATGAATGTCCAATATTAAAAAGTGTGTTTTTTTGACAATAGGCGACATTCTTCCAAATTTCGACTTTTGAAATTTTAAAAAGGACTTTGCTCCTTTTTCCGAAAATGGTAGAAAATTTGCGAAAAAAAATTATTGGGGAACACTATTCCGGCCATTCCTATGAATGTCCAATATTAAAAAGTGTGTTTTTTTGACAATAGGCGACATTCTTCCAAATTTCGACTTTTGAAATTTTAAAAAGGACTTTGCTCCTTTTTCCGAAAATGGTAGAAAATTTGCGAAAAAAAATTATTGGGGAACACTATTCCGGCCATTCCTATGAATGTCCAATATTAAAAAGTGTGTTTTTTTGACAATAGGCGACATTCTTCCAAATTTCGACTTTTGAAATTTTAAAAAGGACTTTGCTTCTTTTTCCGAAAATGGTAGAAAATGTGTAAAAAAAATTTTTGGGGAACACTATTCCGGCCATTCCTATGAATATCCAATATTCAAAAGTGTGTTTTTTTTTACAATAGGCGACATTCTTCCAAATTTCGACTTTTGAAATTTTAAAAAGGACTTTGCTCCTTTTTCCGAAAATGGTAGAAAATTTGCGAAAAAAAATTATTGGGGAACACTATTCCGGCCATTCCTATGGATATCCAATATTCAATAGTGTGTTTTTTTGACAATAGGCGACATTCTTCCAAATTTCGACTTTTGAAATTTTAAAAAGGACTTTGCTCCTTTTTCCGAAAATGGTAGAAAATTTGCAAAAAAAATTTTTGGGGAACACTATTCCGGCCATTCCTATGAATATCCAATATTCAAAAGTGTGTTTTTTTTTTTACAATAGGCGACATTCTTCCAAATTTCGACTTTTGAAATTTTAAAAAGGACTTTGCTCCTTTTTCCGAAAATGGTAGAAAATTTGCGAAAAAAAATTATTGGGGAACACTATTCCGGCCATTCCTATGAATATCCAATATTCAAAAGTGTGTTTTTTTGACAATACGCGACATTCTTCCAAATTTCGACTTTTGAAATTTTAAAAAGGACTTTGCTCCTTTTTCCGAAAATTGTAGAAAATTTGCGAAAAAAAATTATTGGGGAACACTATTCCGGCCATTCCTATGAATATCCAATATTCAAAAGTGTGTTTTTTTGACAATAGGCGACATTCTTCCAAATTTCGACTTTTGAAATTTTAAAAAGGACTTTGCTCCTTTTTCCAAAAATGGTAGAAAATTTGCGAAAAAAAATTATTGGGGAACACTATTCCGGCCATTCCTATGAATGTCCAATATTCAAAAGTGTGTTTTTTTGACAATAGGCGACATTCTTCCAAATTTCGACTTTTGAAATTTTAAAAAGGACTTTGCTCCTTTTTCCGAAAATGGTAGAAAATTTGCGAAAAAAAATTATTGGGGAACACTATTCCGGCCATTCCTATGAATGTCCAATATTAAAAAGTGTGTTTTTTTGACAATAGGCGACATTCTTCCAAATTTCGACTTTTGAAATTTTAAAAAGGACTTTGCTCCTTTTTCCGAAAATGGTAGAAAATTTGCGAAAAAAAATTATTGGGGAACACTATTCCGGCCATTCCTATGAATATCCAATATTCAAAAGTGTGTTTTTTTTTACAATAGGCGACATTCTTCCAAATTTCGACTTTTGAAATTTTAAAAAGGACTTTGCTCCTTTTTCCGAAAATGGTAGAAAATTTGCGAAAAAAAATTATTGGGGAACACTATTCCGGCCATTCCTATGAATATCCAATATTCAAAAGTGTGTTTTTTTGACAATACGCGACATTCTTCCAAATTTCGACTTTTGAAATTTTAAAAAGGACTTTGCTCCTTTTTCCGAAAATGGTAGAAATTTTGCGAAAAAAAATTATTGGGGAACACTATTCCGGCCATTCCTATGGATATCCAATATTCAAAAGTGTGTTTTTTTGACAATAGGCGACATTCTTCCAAATTTCGACTTTTGAAATTTTAAAAAGGACTTTGCTCCTTTTTCCGAAAATGGTAGAAAATTTGCAAAAAAAATTTTTGGGGAACACTATTCCGGCCATTCCTATGAATATCCAATATTCAAAAGTGTGTTTTTTTGACAATAGGCGACATTCTTCCAAATTTCGACTTTTGAAATTTTAAAAAGGACTTTGCTCCTTTTTCCGAAAATTGTAGAAAATTTGCGAAAAAAAATTATTGGGGAACACTATTCCGGCCATTCCTATGAATATCCAATATTCAAAAGTGTGTTTTTTTGACAATAGGCGACATTCTTCCAAATTTCGACTTTTGAAATTTTAAAAAGGACTTTGCTCCTTTTTCCGAAAATGGTAGAAAATTTGCGAAAAAAAATTATTGGGGAACACTATTCCGGCCATTCCTATGAATATCCAATATTCAAAAGTGTGTTTTTTTGACAATAGGCGACATTCTTCCAAATTTCGACTTTTGAAATTTTAAAAAGGACTTTGCTCCTTTTTCCGAAAATAGTAGAAAATTTGCGAAAAAAAATTATTGGGGAACACTATTCCGGCCATTCCTATGAATATCCAATATTCAAAAGTGTGTTTTTTTGACAATAGGCGACATTCTTCCAAATTTCGACTTTTGAAATTTTAAAAAGGACTTTGCTCCTTTTTCCGAAAATGGTAGAAAATTTGCGAAAAAAAATTATTGGGGAACACTATTCCGGCCATTCCTATGAATGTCCAATATTAAAAAGTGTGTTTTTTTGACAATAGGCGACATTCTTCCAAATTTCGACTTTTGAAATTTTAAAAAGGACTTTGCTTCTTTTTCCGAAAATGGTAGAAAATGTGTAAAAAAAATTTTTGGGGAACACTATTCCGGCCATTCCTATGAATATCCAATATTCAAAAGTGTGTTTTTTTTTACAATAGGCGACATTCTTCCAAATTTCGACTTTTGAAATTTTAAAAAGGACTTTGCTCCTTTTTCCGAAAATGGTAGAAAATTTGCGAAAAAAAATTATTGGGGAACACTATTCCGGCCATTCCTATGGATATCCAATATTCAATAGTGTGTTTTTTTGACAATAGGCGACATTCTTCCAAATTTCGACTTTTGAAATTTTAAAAAGGACTTTGCTCCTTTTTCCGAAAATGGTAGAAAATTTGCAAAAAAAATTTTTGGGGAACACTATTCCGGCCATTCCTATGAATATCCAATATTCAAAAGTGTGTTTTTTTGACAATAGGCGACATTCTTCCAAATTTCGACTTTTGAAATTTTAAAAAGGACTTTGCTCCTTTTTCCGAAAATTGTAGAAAATTTGCGAAAAAAAATTATTGGGGAACACTATTCCGGCCATTCCTATGAATGTCCAATATTAAAAAGTGTGTTTTTTTGACAATAGGCGACATTCTTCCAAATTTCGACTTTTGAAATTTTAAAAAGGACTTTGCTCCTTTTTCCGAAAATGGTAGAAAATTTGCGAAAAAAAATTATTGGGGAACACTATTCCGGCCATTCCTATGAATGTCCAATATTAAAAAGTGTGTTTTTTTGACAATAGGCGACATTCTTCCAAATTTCGACTTTTGAAATTTTAAAAAGGACTTTGCTCCTTTTTCCGAAAATGGTAGAAAATTTGCGAAAAAAAATTATTGGGGAACACTATTCCGGCCATTCCTATGAATGTCCAATATTAAAAAGTGTGTTTTTTTTGACAATAGGCGACATTCTTCCAAATTTCGACTTTTGAAATTTTAAAAAGGACTTTGCTTCTTTTTCCGAAAATGGTAGAAAATGTGTAAAAAAAATTTTTGGGGAACACTATTCCGGCCATTCCTATGAATATCCAATATTCAAAAGTGTGTTTTTTTTTACAATAGGCGACATTCTTCCAAATTTCGACTTTTGAAATTTTAAAAAGGACTTTGCTCCTTTTTCCGAAAATGGTAGAAAATTTGCGAAAAAAAATTATTGGGGAACACTATTCCGGCCATTCCTATGGATATCCAATATTCAATAGTGTGTTTTTTTGACAATAGGCGACATTCTTCCAAATTTCGACTTTTGAAATTTTAAAAAGGACTTTGCTCCTTTTTCCGAAAATGGTAGAAAATTTGCAAAAAAAATTTTTGGGGAACACTATTCCGGCCATTCCTATGAATATCCAATTCTCAAAAGTGTGTTTTTTTGACAATAGGCGACATTCTTCCAAATTTCGACTTTTGAAATTTTAAAAAGGACTTTGCTCCTTTTTCCGAAAATTGTAGAAAATTTGCGAAAAAAAATTATTGGGGAACACTATTCCGGCCATTCCTATGAATGTCCAATATTAAAAAGTGTGTTTTTTTGACAATAGGCGACATTCTTCCAAATTTCGACTTTTGAAATTTTAAAAAGGACTTTGCTCCTTTTTCCGAAAATGGTAGAAAATTTGCGAAAAAAAATTATTGGGGAACACTATTCCGGCCATTCCTATGAATATCCAATATTCAAAAGTGTGTTTTTTTGACAATAGGCGACATTCTTCCAAATTTCGACTTTTGAAATTTTAAAAAGGACTTTGCTCCTTTTTCCGAAAATGGTAGAAAATTTGCGAAAAAAAATTATTGGGGAACACTATTCCGGCCATTCCTATGAATGTCCAATATTAAAAAGTGTGTTTTTTTGACAATAGGCGACATTCTTCCAAATTTCGACTTTTGAAATTTTAAAAAGGACTTTGCTCCTTTTTCCGAAAATGGTAGAAAATTTGCGAAAAAAAATTATTGGGGAACACTATTCCGGCCATTCCTATGAATGTCCAATATTAAAAAGTGTGTTTTTTTGACAATAGGCGACATTCTTCCAAATTTCGACTTTTGAAATTTTAAAAAGGACTTTGCTCCTTTTTCCGAAAATGGTAGAAAATTTGCGAAAAAAAATTATTGGGGAACACTATTCCGGCCATTCCTATGAATGTCCAATATTAAAAAGTGTGTTTTTTTGACAATAGGCGACATTCTTCCAAATTTCGACTTTTGAAATTTTAAAAAGGACTTTGCTCCTTTTTCCGAAAATGGTAGAAAATTTGCGAAAAAAAATTATTGGGGAACACTATTCCGGCCATTCCTATGAATATCCAATATTCAAAAGTGTGTTTTTTTGACAATAGGCGACATTCTTCCAAATTTCGACTTTTGAAATTTTAAAAAGGACTTTGCTCCTTTTTCCGAAAATGGTAGAAAATTTGCAAAAAAAATTTTTGCGGAACACTATTCCGGCCATTCCTATGAATGTCCAATATTAAAAAGTGTGTTTTTTTGACAATAGGCGACATTCTTCCAAATTTCGACTTTTGAAATTTTAAAAAGGACTTTGCTCCTTTTTCCGAAAATGGTATAAAATTTGCGAAAAAAAATTATTGGGGAACACTATTCCGGCCATTCCTATGAATGTCCAATATTAAAAAGTGTGTTTTTTTGACAATAGGCGACATTCTTCCAAATTTCGACTTTTGAAATTTTAAAAAGGACTTTGCTCCTTTTTCCGAAAATGGTAGAAAATTTGCGAAAAAAAATTATTGGGGAACACTATTCCGGCCATTCCTATGAATGTCCAATATTCAAAAGTGTGTTTTTTTGACAATAGGCGACATTCTTCCAAATTTCGACTTTTGAAATTTTAAAAAGGACTTTGCTCCTTTTTCCGAAAATGGTAGAAAATTTGCAAAAAAAACTTTTTGGGGAACACTATTCCGGCCATTCCTATGAATGTCCAATATTAAAAAGTGTGTTTTTTTGACAATAGGCGACATTCTTCCAAATTTCGACTTTTGAAATTTTAAAAAGGACTTTGCTCCTTTTTCCGAAAATGGTAGAAAATTTGCGAAAAAAAATTATTGGGGAACACTATTCCGGCCATTCCTATGAATATCCAATATTCAAAAGTGTGTTTTTTTGACAATAGGCGACATTCTTCCAAATTTCGACTTTTGAAATTTTAAAAAGGACTTTGCTCCTTTTTCCGAAAATGGTAAAAAATTTGCGAAAAAAAATTATTGGGGAACACTATTCCGGCCATTCCTATGAATGTCCAATATTAAAAAGTGTGTTTTTTTGACAATAGGCGACATTCTTCCAAATTTCGACTTTTGAAATTTTAAAAAGGACTTTGCTCCTTTTTCCAAAAATGGTAGAAAATTTGCAAAAAAAATTTTTGGGAAACACTATTCCGGCCATTCCTATGAATATCCAATATTCAAAAGTGTGTTTTTTTGACAATAGGCGACATTCTTCCAAATTTCGACTTTTGAAATTTTAAAAAGGACTTTGCTCCTTTTTCCGAAAATGGTAGAAAATTTGCAAAAAAAATTTTTGGGGAACACTATTCCGGCCATTCCTATGAATATCCAATATTCAAAAGTGTGTTTTTTGACAATAGGCGACATTCTTCCAAATTTCGACTTTTGAAATTTTAAAAAGGACTTTGGTCCTTTTTCCGAAAATGGCAGAAAATTTGCAAAAAAAAATTATTGGGGAACACTATTCCGGCCATTCCTATGAATATCCAATATTCAAAAGTGTGTTTTTTTGACAATAGGCGACATTCTTCCAAATTTCGACTTTTGAAATTTTAAAAAGGACTTTGCTCCTTTTTCCGAAAATGGTAGAAAATTTGCAAAAAAATTTTTGGGGAACACTATTCCGGCCATTCCTATGAATATCCAATATTCAAAAGTGTGTTTTTTTTGACAATAGGCGACATTCTTCCAAATTTCGACTTTTGAAATTTTAAAAAGGACTTTGCTCCTTTTTCCGAAAATGGTAGAAAATTTGCGAAAAAAAATTATTGGGGAACACTATTCCGGCCATTCCTATGAATGTCCAATATTAAAAAGTGTGTTTTTTTGACAATAGGCGACATTCTTCCAAATTTCGACTTTTGAAATTTTAAAAAGGACTTTGCTCCTTTTTCCGAAAATGGTAGAAAATTTGCGAAAAAAAATTATTGGGGAACACTATTCCGGCCATTCCTATGAATATCCAATATTCAAAAGTGTGTTTTTTTGACAATAGGCGACTATCTTCCAAATTTCGACTTTTGAAATTTTAAAAAGGACTTTGCTCCTTTTTCCGAAAATGGTAGAAAATTTGCGAAAAAAAATTATTGGGGAACACTATTCCGGCCATTCCTATGAATATCCAATATTCAAAAGTGTGTTTTTTTGACAATAGGCGACATTCTTCCAAATTTCGACTTTTGAAATTTTAAAAAGGACTTTGCTCCTTTTTCCGAAAATGGTAGAAAATTTGCGAAAAAAAATTATTGGGGAACACTATTCCGGCCATTCCTATGAATGTCCAATATTAAAAAGTGTGTTTTTTTGACAATAGGCGACATTCTTCCAAATTTCGACTTTTGAAATTTTAAAAAGGACTTTGCTCCTTTTTCCGAAAATGGTAGAAAATGGTAGAAAATGGTATAAAATTTGCGAAAAAAAATTATTGGGGAACACTATTCCGGCCATTCCTATGAATGTCCAATATTAAAAAGTGTGTTTTTTTGACAATAGGCGACATTCTTCCAAATTTCGACTTTTGAAATTTTAAAAAGGACTTTGCTCCTTTTTCCGAAAATGGTAGAAAATTTGCGAAAAAAAATTATTGGGGAACACTATTCCGGCCATTCCTATGAATGTCCAATATTCAAAAGTGTGTTTTTTTGACAATAGGCGACATTCTTCCAAATTTCGACTTTTGAAATTTTAAAAAGGACTTTGCTCCTTTTTCCGAAAATGGTAGAAAATTTGCAAAAAAAACTTTTTGGGGAACACTATTCCGGCCATTCCTATGAATGTCCAATATTAAAAAGTGTGTTTTTTTGACAATAGGCGACATTCTTCCAAATTTCGACTTTTGAAATTTTAAAAAGGACTTTGCTCCTTTTTCCGAAAATGGTAGAAAATTTGCGAAAAAAAATTATTGGGGAACACTATTCCGGCCATTCCTATGAATATCCAATATTCAAAAGTGTGTTTTTTTGACAATAGGCGACATTCTTCCAAATTTCGACTTTTGAAATTTTAAAAAGGACTTTGCTCCTTTTTCCGAAAATGGTAGAAAATTTGCGAAAAAAAATTATTGGGGAACCCTATCCCGCAATTTCTATGAATGTCCAATATTCAAAAGTGTGTTTTTTTGACAATAGGCGACATTCTTCCAAATTTCGACTTTTGAAATTTTAAAAAGGACTTTGCTCCTTTTTCCGAAAATGGTAAAAAATTTGCGAAAAAAAATTATTGGGGAACACTATTCCGGCCATTCCTATGAATGTCCAATATTAAAAAGTGTGTTTTTTTGACAATAGGCGACATTCTTCCAAATTTCGACTTTTGAAATTTTAAAAAGGACTTTGCTTCTTTTTCCGAAAATGGTAGAAAATGTGCAAAAAAAATTTTTGGGGAACACTATTCCGGCCATTCCTATGAATATCCAATATTCAAAAGTGTGTTTTTTTTGACAATAGGCGACATTCTTCCAAATTTCGACTTTTGAAATTTTAAAAAGGACTTTGCTCCTTTTTCCGAAAATGGTAGAAAATTTGCGAAAAAAAATTATTGGGGAACACTATTCCGGCCATTCCTATGAATGTCCAATATTAAAAAGTGTGTTTTTTTGACAATAGGCGACATTCTTCCAAATTTCGACTTTTGAAATTTTAAAAAGGACTTTGCTCCTTTTTCCGAAAATGGTAGAAAATTTGCGAAAAAAAATTATTGGGGAACACTATTCCGGCCATTCCTATGAATATCCAATATTCAAAAGTGTGTTTTTTTGACAATAGGCGACTATCTTCCAAATTTCGACTTTTGAAATTTTAAAAAGGACTTTGCTCCTTTTTCCGAAAATGGTAGAAAATTTGCGAAAAAAAATTATTGGGGAACACTATTCCGGCCATTCCTATGAATATCCAATATTCAAAAGTGTGTTTTTTTGACAATAGGCGACATTCTTCCAAATTTCGACTTTTGAAATTTTAAAAAGGACTTTGCTCCTTTTTCCGAAAATGGTAGAAAATTTGCGAAAAAAAATTATTGGGGAACACTATTCCGGCCATTCCTATGAATGTCCAATATTAAAAAGTGTGTTTTTTTGACAATAGGCGACATTCTTCCAAATTTCGACTTTTGAAATTTTAAAAAGGACTTTGCTCCTTTTTCCGAAAATGGTAGAAAATTTGCGAAAAAAAATTATTGGGGAACACTATTCCGGCCATTCCTATGAATATCCAATATTCAAAAGTGTGTTTTTTTGACAATAGGCGACATTCTTCCAAATTTCGACTTTTGAAATTTTAAAAAGGACTTTGCTCCTTTTTCCGAAAATGGTAAAAAATTTGCGAAAAAAAATTATTGGGGAACACTTATCCGGCCATTCCTATGAATATCCAATATTCAAAAGTGTGTTTTTTGACAATAGGCGACATTCTTCCAAATTTCGACTTTTGAAATTTTAAAAAGGACTTTGCTCCTTTTTCCGAAAATGGTAGAAAATTTGCAAAAAAATTTTTGGGGAACACTATTCCGGCCATTCCTATGAATATCCAATATTCAAAAGTGTGTGTTTTTGACAATAGGCGACATTCTTCCAAATTTCGACTTTTGAAATTTTAAAAAGGACTTTGCTCCTTTTTCCGAAAATGGTAGAAAATTTGCGAAAAAAAATTATTGGAGAACACTATTCCGGCCATTCCTATGAATATCCAATATTCAAAAGTGTGTTTTTTGACAATAGGCGACATTCTTCCAAATTTCGACTTTTGAAATTTTAAAAAGGACTTTGCTCCTTTTTCCGAAAATGGTAGAAAATTTGCGAAAAAAAATTATTGGGGAACACTATTCCGGCCATTCCTATGAATATCCAATATTCAAAAGTGTGTTTTTTTGACAATAGGCGACATTCTTCCAAATTTCGACTTTTGAAATTTTAAAAAGGACTTTGCTCCTTTTTCCGAAAATAGTAGAAAATTTGCGAAAAAAGATTATTGGGGAACACTATTCCGGCCATTCCTATGAATATTCAATATTCAAAAGTGTGTTTTTTTGACAATAGGCGACATTCTTCCAAATTTCGACTTTTGAAATTTTAAAAAGGACTTTGCTCCTTTTTCCCAAAATGGTAAAAAATTTGCGAAAAAAAATTATTGGGGAACACTATTCCGGCCATTCCTATGAATGTCCAATATTAAAAAGTGTGTTTTTTTGACAATAGGCGACATTCTTCCAAATTTCGACTTTTGAAATTTTAAAAAGGACTTTGCTTCTTTTTCCGAAAATGGTAGAAAATGTGCAAAAAAAATTTTTGGGGAACACTATTCCGGCCATTCCTATGAATATCCAATATTCAAAAGTGTGTTTTTTTTGACAATAGGCGACATTCTTCCAAATTTCGACTTTTGAAATTTTAAAAAGGACTTTGCTCCTTTTTCCGAAAATGGTAGAAAATTTGCGAAAAAAAATTATTGGGGAACACTATTCCGGCCATTCCTATGAATATCCAATATTCAAAAGTGTGTTTTTTTGACAATAGGCGACTATCTTCCAAATTTCGACTTTTGAAATTTTAAAAAGGACTTTGCTCCTTTTTCCGAAAATGGTAGAAAATTTGCGAAAAAAAATTATTGGGGAACACTATTCCGGCCATTCCTATGAATATCCAATATTCAAAAGTGTGTTTTTTTGACAATAGGCGACATTCTTCCAAATTTCGACTTTTGAAATTTTAAAAAGGACTTTGCTCCTTTTTCCGAAAATGGTAGAAAATTTGCGAAAAAAAATTATTGGGGAACACTATTCCGGCCATTCCTATGAATATCCAATATTCAAAAGTGTGTTTTTTTGACAATAGGCGACATTCTTCCAAATTTCGACTTTTGAAATTTTAAAAAGGACTTTGCTCCTTTTTCCGAAAATGGTAGAAAATTTGCGAAAAAAAATTATTGGGGAACACTATTCCGGCCATTCCTATGGATATCCAATATTCAAAAGTGTGTTTTTTTGACAATAGGCGACATTCCTCCAAATTTCGGTTTTTGAAATTTTAAAAAGGACTTTGCTCCTTTTTCCGAAAATGGTAGAAAATTTGCAAAAAAAATTTTTGGGGAACACTATTCCGGCCATTCCTATGAATATCCAATATTCAAAAGTGTGTTTTTTTGACAATAGGCGACATTCTTCCAAATTTCGACTTTTGAAATTTTAAAAAGGGCTTTGCTCCTTTTTCCGAAAATGGTACAAAATTTGCGAAAAAAAATTATTGGGGAACACTATTCCGGCCATTCCTATGAATGTCCAATATTCAAAAGTGTGCTTTTTGACAATAGGCGACATTCTTCCAAATTTCGACTTTTGAAATTTTAAAAAGGACTTTGCTCCTTTTTCCGAAAATGGTAGAAAATTTGCGAAAAAAAATTATTGGGGAACACTATTCCGGCCATTCCTATGGATATCCAATATTCAAAAGTGTGTTTTTTTGACAATAGGCGACATTCTTCCAAATTTCGACTTTTGAAATTTTAAAAAGGACTTTGCTCCTTTTTCCGAAAATGGTAGAAAATTTGCAAAAAAAATTTTTGGGGAACACTATTCCGGCCATTCCTATGAATATCCAATATTCAAAAGTGTGTTTTTTTGACAATAGGCGACATTCTTCCAAATTTCGACTTTTGAAATTTTAAAAAGGACTTTGCTCCTTTTTCCGAAAATGGTAGAAAATTTGCAAAAAAAAATTATTGGGGAACACTATTCCGGCCATTCCTATGAATGTCCAATATTAAAAAGTGTGTTTTTTTGACAATAGGCGACTTTCTTCCAAATTTCGACTTTTGAAATTTTAAAAAGGACTTTGCTCCTTTTTCCGAAAATGGTAGAAAATTTGCAAAAAAAAATTTTTGCGGAACACTATTCCGGCCATTCCTATGAATGTCCAATATTAAAAAGTGTGTTTTTTTGACAATAGGCGACATTCTTCCAAATTTCGACTTTTGAAATTTTAAAAAGGACTTTGCTCCTTTTTCCGAAAATGGTAGAAAATTTGCGAAAAAAAATTATTGGGGAACACTATTCCGGCCATTCCTATGAATGTCCAATATTAAAAAGTGTGTTTTTTTGACAATAGGCGACATTCTTCCAAATTTCGACTTTTGAAATTTTAAAAAGGACTTTGCTCCTTATTCCGAAAATGGTAAAAAATTTGCGAAAAAAAATTATTGGGGAACACTATTCCGGCCATTCCTATGAATGTCCAATATTAAAAAGTGTGTTTTTTTGACAATAGGCGACATTCTTCCAAATTTCGACTTTTGAAATTTTAAAAAGGACTTTGCTCCTTTTTCCAAAAATGGTAGAAAATGTCCGAAAAAAAATTATTGGGGAACACTATTCCGGCCATTCCTATGAATGTCCAATATTAAAAAGTGTGTTTTTTTGACAATAGGCGACATTCTTCCAAATTTCGACTTTTGAAATTTTAAAAAGGACTTTGCTCCTTTTTCCGAAAATGGTAAAAAATTTGCGAAAAAAAATTATTGGGGAACACTATTCCGGCCATTCCTATGAATGTCCAATATTAAAAAGTGTGTTTTTTTGACAATAGGCGACATTCTTCCAAATTTCGACTTTTGAAATTTTAAAAAGGACTTTGCTCCTTTTTCCGAAAATGGTAGAAAATTTGCGAAAAAAAATTATTGGGGAACACTATTCCGGCCATTCCTATGAATATCCAATATTCAAAAGTGTGTTTTTTTGACAATAGGCAACATTCTTCCAAATTTCGACTTTTGAAATTTTAAAAAGGACTTTCCTCCTTTTTCCGAAAATAGTAGAAAATTTGCGAAAAAAAATTTTTTGGGGAACACTATTCCTGCCATTCCTATGAATGTCCAATATTAAAAAGTGTGTTTGTTTGACAATAGGCGACATTCTTCCAAATTTCAACTTTTGAAATTTTAGAAAGGACTTTGCTCCCTTTTCCGAAAATGGTAGAAAATTTGCGAAAAAAAATTATTGGGGAACACTATTCCGGCCATTCCTATGAATGTCCAATATTAAAAAGTGTGTTTTTTTGACAATAGGCGACATTCTTCCAAATTTCGACTTTTGAAATTTTAAAAAGGACTTTGCTCCTTTTTCCGAAAATGGTAGAAAATTTGCGAAAAAAATTATTGGGGAACACTATTCCGGCCATTCCTATGAATATCCAATATTCAAAAGTGTGTTTTTTTGACAATAGGCGACATTCTTCCAAATTTCGACTTTTGAAATTTTAAAAAGGACTTTGCTCCTATTTCCGAAAATGGTAGAAAATTTGCAAAAAAAATTTTTGGGGAACACTATTCCGGCCATTCCTATGAATATCCAATATTCAAAAGTGTGTTTTTTGACAATAGGCGACATTCTTCCAAATTTCGACTTTTGAAATTTTAAAAAGGACTTTGCTCCTTTTTCCGAAAATGGTAGAAAATTTGCGAAAAAAAATTATTGGGGAACACTATTCCGGCCATTCCTATGAATATCCAATATTCAAAAGTGTGTTTTTTTGACAATAGGCGACATTCTTCCAAATTTCGACTTTTGAAATTTTAAAAAGGACTTTGCTCCTTTTTCCGAAAATGGTGGAAAATTTGCGAAAAAAAATTATTGGGGAACACTATTCCGGCCATTCCTATGAATGTCCAATATTAAAAAGTGTGTTTTTTTGACAATAGGCGACATTCTTCCAAATTTCGACTTTTGAAATTTTAAAAAGCACTTTGCTCCTTTTGGTGGAAAATTTGCGAAAAAAAATTATTGGGGAACACTATTCCGGCCATTCCTATGAATGTCCAATATTCAAAAGTGTGTTTTTTTGACAATAGGCGACATTCTTCCAAATTTCGACTTTTGAAATTTTAAAAAGGACTTTGCTCCTTTTTCCGAAAATGGTAGAAAACTTGCGAAAAAAAAATTATTGGGGAACACTATTCCGGCCATTCCTATGAATTTCCAATATTCAAAAGTGTGTTTTTTTGACAATAGGCGACATTCTTCCAAATTTCGACTTTTGAAATTTTAAAAAGGACTTTGCTCCTTTTTCCGAAAATGGTAGAAAATTTGCAAAAAAATATTATTGGGGAACACTATTCCGGCCATTCCTATGAATTTCCAATATTCAAAAGTGTGTTTTTTGACAATAGGCGACATTCTTAAAAATTTCGACTTTTGAAATTTTAAAAAGGACTTTGCTCCTTTTTCCGAAAATGGTAGAAAATTTGCGAAAAAATTATTGGGGAACACTATTCCGGCCATTCCTATGAATTTCCAATATTCAAAAGTGTGTTTTTTTGACAATAGGCGACATTCTTCCAAATTTCGACTTTTGAAATTTTAAAAAGGACTTTGCTCCTTTTTCCGAAAATGGTAGAAAATTTGCAAAAAAAAATTATTGGGGAACACTATTCCGGCCATTCCTATGAATTTCCAATATTCAAAAGTGTGTTTTTTTGACAATAGGCGACATTCTTCCAAATTTCAACTTTTGAAATTTTAGAAAGGACTTTGCTCCCTTTTCCGAAAATGGTAGAAAATTTGCGAAAAAAAATTATTGGGGAACACTATTCCGGCCATTCCTATGAATGTCCAATATTAAAAAGTGTGTTTTTTTGACAATAGGCGACATTCTTCCAAATTTCGACTTTTGAAATTTTAAAAAGGACTTTGCTCCTTTTTCCGAAAATGGTAGAAAATTTGCGAAAAAAATTATTGGGGAACACTATTCCGGCCATTCCTATGAATATCCAATATTCAAAAGTGTGTTTTTTTGACAATAGGCGACATTCTTCCAAATTTCGACTTTTGAAATTTTAAAAAGGACTTTGCTCCTTTTTCCAAAAATGGTAGAAAATGTGCGAAAAAAAATTATTGGGGAACACTATTCCGGCCATTCCTATGAATGTCCAATATTAAAAAGTGTGTTTTTTTGACAATAGGCGACATTCTTCCAAATTTCGACTTTTGAAATTTTAAAAAGGACTTTGCTCCTTTTTCCAAAAATGGTAGAAAATTTGCAAAAAAAATTTTTGGGAAACACTATTCTGGCCATTCCTATGAATATCCAATATTCAAAAGTGTGTTTTTTTGACAATAGGCGACATTCTTCCAAATTTCGACTTTTGAAATTTTAAAAAGGACTTTGCTCCTTTTTCCGAAAATGGTAGAAAATTTGCGAAAAAAAATTATTGGGGAACACTATTCCGGCCATTCCTATGAATGTCCAATATTAAAAAGTGTGTTTTTTTGACAATAGGCAACATTCTTCCAAATTTCGACTTTTGAAATTTTAAAAAGGACTTTCCTCCTTTTTCCGAAAATAGTAGAAAATTTGCGAAAAAAAATTTTTTGGGGAACACTATTCCGGCCATTCCTATGAATGTCCAATATTAAAAAGTGTGTTTGTTTGACAATAGGCGACATTCTTCCAAATTTCAACTTTTGAAATTTTAGAAAGGACTTTGCTCCCTTTTCCGAAAATGGTAGAAAATTTGCGAAAAAAAATTATTGGGGAACACTATTCCGGCCATTCCTATGAATGTCCAATATTAAAAAGTGTGTTTTTTTGACAATAGGCGACATTCTTCCAAATTTCGACTTTTGAAATTTTAAAAAGGACTTTGCTCCTTTTTCCGAAAATGGTAGAAAATTTGCGAAAAAAATTATTGGGGAACACTATTCCGGCCATTCCTATGAATATCCAATATTCAAAAGTGTGTTTTTTTGACAATAGGCGACATTCTTCCAAATTTCGACTTTTGAAATTTTAAAAAGGACTTTGCTCCTTTTTCCAAAAATGGTAGAAAATGTGCGAAAAAAAATTATTGGGGAACACTATTCCGGCCATTCCTATGAATGTCCAATATTAAAAAGTGTGTTTTTTTGACAATAGGCGACATTCTTCCAAATTTCGACTTTTGAAATTTTAAAAAGGACTTTGCTCCTTTTTCCAAAAATGGTAGAAAATGTGCGAAAAAAAATTATTGGGGAACACTATTCCGGCCATTCCTATGAATGTCCAATATTAAAAAGTGTGTTTTTTTGACAATAGGCGACATTCTTCCAAATTTCGACTTTTGAAATTTTAAAAAGGACTTTGCTCCTTTTTCCAAAAATGGTAGAAAATTTGCAAAAAAAATTTTTGGGAAACACTATTCTGGCCATTCCTATGAATATCCAATATTCAAAAGTGTGTTTTTTTGACAATAGGCGACATTCTTCCAAATTTCGACTTTTGAAATTTTAAAAAGGACTTTGCTCCTTTTTCCGAAAATGGTAGAAAATTTGCAAAAAAAAATTTTTGGGGAACACTATTCCGGCCATTCCTATGAATGTCCAATATTAAAAAGTGTGTTTTTTTGACAATAGGCGACATTCTTCCAAATTTCGACTTTTGAAATTTTAAAAAGGACTTTGCTCCTTTTTCCGAAAATGGTAGAAAATTTGGGAAAAAAAATTATTGGGGAACACTATTCCGGCCATTCCTATGAATATCCAATATTCAAAAGTGTGTTTTTTTGACAATAGGCGACATTCTTCCAAATTTCGACTTTTGAAATTTTAAAAAGGACTTTGCTCCTTTTTCCAAAAATGGTAGAAAATTTGCAAAAAAAATTTTTGGGAAACACTATTCTGGCCATTCCTATGAATATCCAATATTCAAAAGTGTGTTTTTTTGACAATAGGCGACATTCTTCC
The DNA here is from genome assembly GCA_932526305.1 of Epicampocera succincta. NCBI lineage: Eukaryota > Metazoa > Arthropoda > Insecta > Diptera > Tachinidae > Epicampocera > Epicampocera succincta. The sequence goes on along the minus strand of OW052038.1, from coordinate 25,468,216 downwards.
AAATTTCGACTTTTGAAATTTTAAAAAGGACTTTGCTCCTTTTTCCGAAAATGGTAGAAAATTTGGGAAAAAAAATTATTGGGGAACACTATTCCGGCCATTCCTATGAATATCCAATATTCAAAAGTGTGTTTTTTTGACAATAGGCGACATTCTTCCAAATTTCGACTTTTGAAATTTTAAAAAGGACTTTGCTCCTTTTTCCAAAAATGGTAGAAAATTTGCAAAAAAAATTTTTGGGAAACACTATTCTGGCCATTCCTATGAATATCCAATATTCAAAAGTGTGTTTTTTTGACAATAGGCGACATTCTTCCAAATTTCGACTTTTGAAATTTTAAAAAGGACTTTGCTCCTTTTTCCGAAAATGGTAGAAAATTTGCAAAAAAAAATTTTTGGGGAACACTATTCCGGCCATTCCTATGAATGTCCAATATTCAAAAGTGTGCTTTTTGACAATAGGCGACATTCTTCCAAATTTCGACTTTTGAAATTTTAAAAAGGACTTTGCTCCTTTTTCCGAAAATGGTAGAAAATTTGCGAAAAAAAATTATTGGGGAACACTATTCCGGCCATTCCTATGGATATCCAATATTCAAAAGTGTGTTTTTTTGACAATAGGCGACATTCTTCCAAATTTCGACTTTTGAAATTTTAAAAAGGACTTTGCTCCTTTTTCCGAAAATGGTAGAAAATTTGCAAAAAAAATTTTTGGGGAACACTATTCCGGCCATTCCTATGAATATCCAATATTCAAAAGTGTGTTTTTTTGACAATAGGCGACATTCTTCCAAATTTCGACTTTTGAAATTTTAAAAAGGACTTTGCTCCTTTTTCCGAAAATGGTAGAAAATTTGCAAAAAAAAATTATTGGGGAACACTATTCCGGCCATTCCTATGAATGTCCAATATTAAAATGTGTTTTTTTGACAATAGGCGACTTTCTTCCAAATTTCGACTTTTGAAATTTTAAAAAGGACTTTGCTCCTTTTTCCGAAAATGGTAGAAAATTTGCGAAAAAAAATTATTGGGGAACACTATTCCGGCCATTCCTATGAATATCCAATATTCAAAAGTGTGTTTTTTTGACAATAGGCGACATTCTTCCAAATTTCGACTTTTGAAATTTTAAAAAGGACTTTGCTCCTTTTTCCGAAAATGGTAGAAAATTTGCAAAAAAAAATTATTGGGGAACACTATTCCGGCCATTCCTATGAATGTCCAATATTAAAAAGTGTGTTTTTTTGACAATAGGCAACATTCTTCCAAATTTCGACTTTTGAAATTTTAAAAAGGACTTTCCTCCTTTTTCCGAAAATAGTAGAAAATTTGCGAAAAAAAATTTTTTGGGGAACACTATTCCGGCCATTCCTATGAATGTCCAATATTAAAAAGTGTGTTTGTTTGACAATAGGCGACATTCTTCCAAATTTCAACTTTTGAAATTTTAGAAAGGACTTTGCTCCCTTTTCCGAAAATGGTAGAAAATTTGCGAAAAAAAATTATTGGGGAACACTATTCCGGCCATTCCTATGAATGTCCAATATTAAAAAGTGTGTTTTTTTGACAATAGGCGACATTCTTCCAAATTTCGACTTTTGAAATTTTAAAAAGGACTTTGCTCCTTTTTCCGAAAATGGTAGAAAATTTGCGAAAAAAATTATTGGGGAACACTATTCCGGCCATTCCTATGAATATCCAATATTCAAAAGTGTGTTTTTTTGACAATAGGCGACATTCTTCCAAATTTCGACTTTTGAAATTTTAAAAAGGACTTTGCTCCTTTTTCCAAAAATGGTAGAAAATTTGCGAAAAAAATTATTGGGGAACACTATTCCGGCCATTCCTATGAATATCCAATATTCAAAAGTGTGTTTTTTTGACAATAGGCGACATTCTTCCAAATTTCGACTTTTGAAATTTTAAAAAGGACTTTGCTCCTTTTTCCAAAAATGGTAGAAAATGTGCGAAAAAAAATTATTGGGGAACACTATTCCGGCCATTCCTATGAATGTCCAATATTAAAAAGTGTGTTTTTTTGACAATAGGCGACATTCTTCCAAATTTCGACTTTTGAAATTTTAAAAAGGACTTTGCTCCTTTTTCCAAAAATGGTAGAAAATTTGCAAAAAAAATTTTTGGGAAACACTATTCTGGCCATTCCTATGAATATCCAATATTCAAAAGTGTGTTTTTTTGACAATAGGCGAAATTCTTCCAAATTTCGACTTTTGAACTTTTAAAAAGGACTTTGCTCCTTTTTCCGAAAATGGTAGAAAATTTGCGAAAAAAAATTATTGGGGAACACTATTCCGGCCATTCCTATGGATATCCAATATTCAAAAGTGTGTTTTTTTGACAATAGGCGACATTCTTCCAAATTTCGACTTTTGAAATTTTAAAAAGGACTTTGCTCCTTTTTCCGAAAATGGTAGAAAATTTGCAAAAAAAATTTTTGGGGAACACTATTCCGGCCATTCCTATGAATATCCAATATTCAAAAGTGTGTTTTTTTGACAATAGGCGACATTCTTCCAAATTTCGACTTTTGAAATTTTAAAAAGGACTTTGCTCCTTTTTCCGAAAATGGTAGAAAATTTGCAAAAAAAAATTATTGGGGAACACTATTCCGGCCATTCCTATGAATGTCCAATATTAAAATGTGTGTTTTTTTGACAATAGGCGACTTTCTTCCAAATTTCGACTTTTGAAATTTTAAAAAGGACTTTGCTCCTTTTTCCGAAAATGGTAGAAAATTTGCGAAAAAAAATTATTGGGGAACACTATTCCGGCCATTCCTATGAATATCCAATATTCAAAAGTGTGTTTTTTTGACAATAGGCGACATTCTTCCAAATTTCGACTTTTGAAATTTTAAAAAGGACTTTGCTCCTTTTTCCAAAAATGGTAGAAAATGTCTGAAAAAAAATTATTGGGGAACACTATTCCGGCCATTCCTATGAATGTCCAATATTAAAAAGTGTGTTTTTTTGACAATAGGCGACATTCTTCCAAATTTCGACTTTTGAAATTTTAAAAAGGACTTTGCTCCTTTTTCCGAAAATGGTAAAAAATTTGCGAAAAAAAATTATTGGGGAACACTATTCCGGCCATTCCTATGAATGTCCAATATTAAAAAGTGTGTTTTTTTGACAATAGGCGACATTCTTCCAAATTTCGACTTTTGAAATTTTAAAAAGGACTTTGCTCCTTTTTCCAAAAATGGTAGAAAATTTGCAAAAAAAATTTTTGGGAAACACTATTCTGGCCATTCCTATGAATATCCAATATTCAAAAGTGTGTTTTTTTGACAATAGGCGACATTCTTCCAAATTTCGACTTTTGAAATTTTAAAAAGGACTTTGCTCCTTTTTCCGAAAATAGTAGAAAATTTGCGAAAAAAAATTATTGGGGAACACTATTCCGGCCATTCCTATGAATATCCAATATTCAAAAGTGTGTTTTTTTGACAATAGGCGACATTCTTCCAAATTTCGACTTTTGAAATTTTAAAAAGGACTTTGCTCCTTTTTCCGAAAATGGTAAAAAATTTGCGAAAAAAAATTATTGGGGAACACTATTCCGGCCATTCCTATGAATATCCAATATTCAAAAGTGTGTTTTTTTTTACAATAGGCGACATTCTTCCAAATTTCGACTTTTGAAATTTTAAAAAGGACTTTGCTCCTTTTTCCGAAAATGGTAGAAAATTTGCGAAAAAAAATTATTGGGGAACACTATTCCGGCCATTCCTATGAATATCCAATATTCAAAAGTGTGTTTTTTTGACAATAGGCGACATTCTTCCAAATTTCGACTTTTGAAATTTTAAAAAGGACTTTGCTCCTTTTTCCGAAAATGGTAGAAATTTTGCGAAAAAAAATTATTGGGGAACACTATTCCGGCCATTCCTATGAATATCCAATATTCAAAAGTGTGTTTTTTTGACAATAGGCGACATTCTTCCAAATTTCGACTTTTGAAATTTTAAAAAGGACTTTGCTCCTTTTTCCGAAAATGGTAGAAAATTTGCGAAAAAAAATTATTGGGGAACACTATTCCGGCCATTCCTATGAATATCCAATATTCAAAAGTGTGTTTTTTTGACAATAGGCGACATTCTTCCAAATTTCGACTTTTGAAATTTTAAAAAGGACTTTGCTCCTTTTTCCGAAAATGGTAGAAAATTTGCAAAAAAAAATTATTGGGGAACACTATTTCGGCCATTCCTATGAATATCCAATATTCAAAAGTGTGTTTTTTTGACAATAGGCGACATTCTTCCAAATTTCGACTTTTGAAATTTTAAAAAGGACTTTGCTCCTTTTTCCGAAAATGGTAGAAAATTTGCGAAAAAAAATTATTGGGGAACACTATTCCGGCCATTCCTATGAATATCCAATATTCAAAAGTGTGTTTTTTTTGACAATAGGCGACATTCTTCCAAATTTCGACTTTTGAAATTTTAAAAAGGACTTTGCTCCTTTTTCCGAAAATGGTAAAAAATTTGCGAAAAAAAATTATTGGGGAACACTATTCCGGCCATTCCTATGAATGTCCAATATTAAAAAGTGTGTTTTTTTGACAATAGGCGACATTCTTCCAAATTTCGACTTTTGAAATTTTAAAAAGGACTTTGCTCCTATTTCCGAAAATGGTAGAAAATTTGCAAAAAAAATTTTTGGGGAACACTATTCCGGCCATTCCTATGAATATCCAATATTCAAAAGTGTGTTTTTTGACAATAGGCGACATTCTTCCAAATTTCGACTTTTGAAATTTTAAAAAGGACTTTGCTCCTTTTTCCGAAAATGGTAGAAAATTTGCAAAAAAAAATTATTGGGGAACACTATTCCGGCCATTCCTATGAATTTCCAATATTCAAAAGTGTGTTTTTTGACAATAGGCGACATTCTTCCAAATTTCGACTTTTGAAATTTTAAAAAGGACTTTGCTCCTTTTTCCGAAAATGGTAGAAAATTTGCAAAAAAATTTTTGGGGAACACTATTCCGGCCATTCCTATGAATATCCAATATTCAAAAGTGTGTTTTTTTGACAATAGGCGACATTCTTCCAAATTTCGACTTTTGAAATTTTAAAAAGGACTTTGCTCCTTTTTCCGAAAATGGTAGAAAATTTGCAAAAAAAAATTATTGGGGAACACTATTCCGGCCATTCCTATGAATTTCCAATATTCAAAAGTGTGTTTTTTTGACAATAGGCGACATTCTTCCAAATTTCGACTTTTGAAATTTTAAAAAGGACTTTGCTCCTTTTTCCGAAAATGGTAGAAAATTTGCAAAAAAAAATTATTGGGGAACACTATTCCGGCCATTCCTATGAATTTCCAATATTCAAAAGTGTGTTTTTTTGACAATAGGCGACATTCTTCCAAATTTCGACTTTTGAAATTTTAAAAAGGACTTTGCTCCTTTTTCCGAAAATGGTAGAAAATTTGCGAAAAAAAATTATTGAAAAACACTATTCCGGTCATTCCTATGAATGTCCAATATTCAAAAGTGTGTTTTTTTGACAATAGGCGACATTCTTCCAAATTTCGACTTTTGAAATTTTAAAAAGGACTTTGCTCCTTTTTCCGAAAATTGTAGGAGATAAGCGAAAAAACACTATTGGAGAACACTCTTCCGGCCATTTCTATGAATGTTTAATTTTCAAAAGTCTTAACAGTGTGTTTTTTTGAAAATTGGCGACATTTTTCCAAATTTCAACTTTTGAAATTTTAGAAAGGACTTTGCTCCCTTTTCCGAAAATGGTAGAAAATTTGCGAAAAAAAATTATTGGGGAACCCTATTCCGGCCATTCCTATGAATGTCCAATATTAAAAAGTGTGTTTGTTTGACAATAGGCGACATTCTTCCAAATTTCGACTTTTGAAATTTTAGAAAGGACTTTGCTCCCTTTCCGAAAATGGTAGAAAATTTACGAAAAAAAATTATTGGGGAACACTATTCCGGCCATTCCTATGAATGTCCAATATTAAAAAGTGTGTTTTTTTGACAATAGGCGACATTCTTCCAAATTTCGACTTTTGAAATTTTAAAAAGGACTTTGCTCCTTTTTCCGAAAATGGTGGAAAATTTACGAAAAAAAATTATTGGGGAACACTATTCCGGCCATTCCTATGAATGTCCAATATTAAAAAGTGTGTTTTTTTGACAATAGGCAACATTCTTCCAAATTTCGACTTTTGAAATTTTAAAAAGGACTTTCCTCCTTTTTCCGAAAATAGTAGAAAATTTGCGAAAAAAAATTTTTTGGGGAACACTATTCCGGCCATTCCTATGAATGTCCAATATTAAAAAGTGTGTTTGTTTGACAATAGGCGACATTCTTCCAAATTTCAACTTTTGAAATTTTAGAAAGGACTTTGCTCCCTTTTCCGAAAATGGTAGAAAATTTGCGAAAAAAAATTATTGGGGAACACTATTCCGGCCATTCCTATGAATGTCCAATATTCAAAAGTGTGTTTTTTTGACAATAGGCGACATTCTTCCAAATTTCGACTTTTGAAATTTTAAAAAGGACTTTGCTCCTTTTTCCGAAAATGGTAGAAAATTTGCGAAAAAAATTATTGGGGAACACTATTCCGGCCATTCCTATGAATATCCAATATTCAAAAGTGTGTTTTTTTGACAATAGGCGACATTCTTCCAAATTTCGACTTTTGAAATTTTAAAAAGGACTTTGCTCCTTTTTCCAAAAATGGTAGAAAATGTGCGAAAAAAAATTATTGGGGAACACTATTCCGGCCATTCCTATGAATGTCCAATATTAAAAAGTGTGTTTTTTGACAATAGGCGACATTCTTCCAAATTTCGACTTTTGAAATTTTAAAAAGGACTTTGCTCCTTTTTCCAAATATGGTAGAAAATTTGCAAAAAAAATTTTTGGGAAACACTATTCTGGCCATTCCTATGAATATCCAATATTCAAAAGTGTGTTTTTTTGACAATAGGCGACATTCTTCCAAATTTCGACTTTTGAAATTTTAAAAAGGACTTTGCTCCTTTTTCCGAAAACGGTAGAAAATTTGCGAAAAAAAATTATTGGGGAACACTATTCCGGCCATTCCTATGAATATCCAATATTCAAAAGTGTGTTTTTTTGACAATAGGCGACATTCTTCCAAATTTCGACTTTTGAAATTTTAAAAAGGACTTTGCTCCTTTTTCCGAAAATGGTAGAAAATTTGCAAAAAAAAATTTTTGGGGAACACTATTCCGGCCATTCCTATGAATGTCCAATATTAAAAAGTGTGTTTTTTTGACAATAGGCGACATTCTTCCAAATTTCGACTTTTGAAATTTTAAAAAGGACTTTGCTCCTTTTTCCGAAAATGGTAGAAAATTTGGGAAAAAAAATTATTGGGGAACACTATTCCGGCCATTCCTATGAATATCCAATATTCAAAAGTGTGTTTTTTTGACAATAGGCGACATTCTTCCAAATTTCGACTTTTGAAATTTTAAAAAGGACTTTGCTCCTTTTTCCAAAAATGGTAGAAAATTTGCAAAAAAAATTTTTGGGAAACACTATTCTGGCCATTCCTATGAATATCCAATATTCAAAAGTGTGTTTTTTTGACAATAGGCGACATTCTTCCAAATTTCGACTTTTGAAATTTTAAAAAGGACTTTGCTCCTTTTTCCGAAAATGGTAGAAAATTTGCGAAAAAAAATTATTGGGGAACACTATTCCGGCCATTCCTATGAATATCCAATATTCAAAAGTGTGTTTTTTTGACAATAGGCGACATTCTTCCAAATTTCGACTTTTGAAATTTTAAAAAGGACTTTGCTCCTTTTTCCGAAAATGGTAAAAAATTTGCGAAAAAAAATTATTGGGGAACACTATTCCGGCCATTCCTATGAATGTCCAATATTAAAAAGTGTGTTTTTTTGACAATAGGCGACATTCTTCCAAATTTCGACTTTTGAAATTTTAAAAAGGACTTTGCTCCTTTTTCCGAAAATGGTAGAAAATTTGGGGAAAAAAATTATTGGGGAACACTATTCCGGCCATTCCTATGAATATCCAATATTCAAAAGTGTGTTTTTTTGACAATAGGCGACATTCTTCCAAATTTCGACTTTTGAAATTTTAAAAAGGACTTTGCTCCTTTTTCCAAAAATGGTAGAAAATTTGCAAAAAAAATTTTTGGGAAACACTATTCTGGCCATTCCTATGAATATCCAATATTCAAAAGTGTGTTTTTTTGACAATAGGCGACATTCTTCCAAATTTCGACTTTTGAAATTTTAAAAAGGACTTTGCTCCTTTTTCCGAAAATGGTAGAAAATTTGCGAAAAAAAATTATTGGGGAACACTATTCCGGCCATTCCTATGAATGTCCAATATTAAAAAGTGTGTTTTTTTGACAATAGGCGACATTCTTCCAAATTTCGACTTTTGAAATTTTAAAAAGGACTTTGCTCCTTTTTCCAAAAATGGTAGAAAATTTGCAAAAAAAATTTTTGGGAAACACTATTCTGGCCATTCCTATGAATATCCAATATTCAAAAGTGTGTTTTTTTGACAATAGGCGACATTCTTCCAAATTTCGACTTTTGAAATTTTAAAAAGGACTTTGCTCCTTTTTCCGAAAATGGTAGAAAATTTGCGAAAAAAAATTATTGGGGAACACTATTCCGGCCATTCCTATGAATATCCAATATTCAAAAGTGTGTTTTTTTGACAATTTGAAATGGCGACATTCTTCCAAATTTCGACTTTTGAAATTTTAAAAAGGACTTTGCTCCTTTTTCCGAAAATGGTAGAAAATTTGCAAAAAAAATTTTTGGGAAACACTATTCTGGCCATTCCTATGAATATCCAATATTCAAAAGTGTGTTTTTTTGACAATAGGCGACATTCTTCCAAATTTCGACTTTTGAAATTTTAAAAAGGACTTTGCTCCTTTTTCCGAAAATGGTAGAAAATTTGCAAAAAAAATTTTTGGGAAACACTATTCTGGCCATTCCTATGAATATCCAATATTCAAAAGTGTGTTTTTTTGACAATAGGCGACATTCTTCCAAATTTCGACTTTTGAAATTTTAAAAAGGACTTTGCTCCTTTTTCCGAAAATGGTAGAAAATTTGCGAAAAAAAATTATTGGGGAACACTATTCCGGCCATTCCTATGAATATCCAATATTCAAAAGTGTGTTTTTTTGACAATTTGAAATGGCGACATTCTTCCAAATTTCGACTTTTGAAATTTTAAAAAGGACTTTGCTCCTTTTTCCGAAAATGGTAGAAAATTTGCAAAAAAAATTTTTGGGGAACACTATTCCGGCCATTCCTATGAATATCCAATATTCAAAAGTGTGTTTTTTTGACAATTTGAAATGGCGACATTCTTCCAAATTTCGACTTTTGAAATTTTAAAAAGGACTTTGCTCCTTTTTCCGAAAATGGTAGAAAATTTGCAAAAAAAATTATTGGGGAACACTATTTCGGCCATTCCTATGAATATCCAATATTCAAAAGTGTGTTTTTTTGACAATAGGCGACATTCTTCCAAATTTCGACTTTTGAAATTTTAAAAAGGACTTTGCTCCTTTTTCCGAAAATGGTAGAAAATTTGCGAAAAAAAATTATTGGGGAACACTATTCCGGCCATTCCTATGAATGTCCAATATTAAAAAGTGTGTTTTTTTGACAATAGGCGACATTCTTCCAAATTTCGACTTTTGAAATTTTAAAAAGGACTTTGCTCCTATTTCCGAAAATGGTAGAAAATTTGCAAAAAAAATTTTTGGGGAACACTATTCCGGCCATTCCTATGAATATCCAATATTCAAAAGTGTGTTTTTTGACAATAGGCGACATTCTTCCAAATTTCGACTTTTGAAATTTTAAAAAGGACTTTGCTCCTTTTTCCAAAAATGGTAGAAAATTTGCAAAAAAAATTTTTGGGAAACACTATTCTGGCCATTCCTATGAATATCCAATATTCAAAAGTGTGTTTTTTTGACAATAGGCGACATTCTTCCAAATTTCGACTTTTGAAATTTTAAAAAGGACTTTGCTCCTTTTTCCGAAAATGGTAGAAAATTTGCGAAAAAAAATTATTGGGGAACACTATTCCGGCCATTCCTATGAATGTCCAATATTAAAAAGTGTGTTTTTTTGACAATAGGCGACATTCTTCCAAATTTCGACTTTTGAAATTTTAAAAAGGACTTTGCTCCTTTTTCCAAAAATGGTAGAAAATTTGCAAAAAAAATTTTTGGGAAACACTATTCTGGCCATTCCTATGAATATCCAATATTCAAAAGTGTGTTTTTTTGACAATAGGCGACATTCTTCCAAATTTCGACTTTTGAAATTTTAAAAAGGACTTTGCTCCTTTTTCCGAAAATGGTAGAAAATTTGCGAAAAAAAATTATTGGGGAACACTATTCCGGCCATTCCTATGAATATCCAATATTCAAAAGTGTGTTTTTTTGACAATTTGAAATGGCGACATTCTTCCAAATTTCGACTTTTGAAATTTTAAAAAGGACTTTGCTCCTTTTTCCGAAAATGGTAGAAAATTTGCAAAAAAAATTTTTGGGGAACACTATTCCGGCCATTCCTATGAATATCCAATATTCAAAAGTGTGTTTTTTTGACAATAGGCGACATTCTTCCAAATTTCGACTTTTGAAATTTTAAAAAGGACTTTGCTCCTTTTTCCGAAAATGGTAGAAAATTTGCAAAAAAAATTTTTGGGAAACACTATTCTGGCCATTCCTATGAATATCCAATATTCAAAAGTGTGTTTTTTTGACAATAGGCGACATTCTTCCAAATTTCGACTTTTGAAATTTTAAAAAGGACTTTGCTCCTTTTTCCGAAAATGGTAGAAAATTTGCGAAAAAAAATTATTGGGGAACACTATTCCGGCCATTCCTATGAATATCCAATATTCAAAAGTGTGTTTTTTTGACAATTTGAAATGGCGACATTCTTCCAAATTTCGACTTTTGAAATTTTAAAAAGGACTTTGCTCCTTTTTCCGAAAATGGTAGAAAATTTGCAAAAAAAATTTTTGGGGAACACTATTCCGGCCATTCCTATGAATATCCAATATTCAAAAGTGTGTTTTTTTGACAATTTGAAATGGCGACATTCTTCCAAATTTCGACTTTTGAAATTTTAAAAAGGACTTTGCTCCTTTTTCCGAAAATGGTAGAAAATTTGCAAAAAAAAATTATTGGGGAACACTATTTCGGCCATTCCTATGAATATCCAATATTCAAAAGTGTGTTTTTTTGACAATAGGCGACATTCTTCCAAATTTCGACTTTTGAAATTTTAAAAAGGACTTTGCTCCTTTTTCCGAAAATGGTAGAAAATTTGCGAAAAAAAATTATTGGGGAACACTATTCCGGCCATTCCTATGAATGTCCAATATTAAAAAGTGTGTTTTTTTGACAATAGGCGACATTCTTCCAAATTTCGACTTTTGAAATTTTAAAAAGGACTTTGCTCCTATTTCCGAAAATGGTAGAAAATTTGCAAAAAAAATTTTTGGGGAACACTATTCCGGCCATTCCTATGAATATCCAATATTCAAAAGTGTGTTTTTTGACAATAGGCGACATTCTTCCAAATTTCGACTTTTGAAATTTTAAAAAGGACTTTGCTCCTTTTTCCGAAAATGGTAGAAAATTTGCAAAAAAATTTTTGGGGAACACTATTCCGGCCATTCCTATGAATATCCAATATTCAAAAGTGTGTTTTTTTGACAATAGGCGACATTCTTCCAAATTTCGACTTTTGAAATTTTAAAAAGGACTTTGCTCCTTTTTCCGAAAATGGTAGAAAATTTGCAAAAAAAAATTATTGGGGAACACTATTCCGGCCATTCCTATGAATATCCAATATTCAAAAGTGTGTTTTTTTGACAATAGGCGACATTCTTCCAAATTTCGACTTTTGAAATTTTAAAAAGGACTTTGCTCCTTTTTCCGAAAATGGTAGAAAATTTGCAAAAAAATTTTTGGGGAACACTATTCCGGCCATTCCTATGAATATCCAATATTCAAAAGTGTGTTTTTTTGACAATAGGCGACATTCTTCCAAATTTCGACTTTTGAAATTTTAAAAAGGACTTTGCTCCTTTTTCCGAAAATGGTAGAAAATTTGCGAAAAAAAATTATTGGGGAACACTATTCCGGCCATTCCTATGAATATCCAACATTCAAAAGTGTGTTTTTTTGACAATAGGCGACATTCTTCCAAATTTCGACTTTTGAAATTTTAAAAAGGACTTTGCTCCTTTTTCCGAAAATGGTAGAAAATTTGCGAAAAAAAATTATTGGGGAACACTATTCCGGCCATTCCTATGAATATCCAATATTCAAAAGTGTGTTTTTTGACAATAGGCGACATTCTTCCAAATTTCGACTTTTGAAATTTTAAAAAGGACTTTGCTCCTTTTTCCGAAAATGGCAGAAAATTTGCAAAAAAAAATTATTGGGGAACACTATTCCGGCCATTCCTATGAATATCCAATATTCAAAAGTGTGTTTTTTTGACAATAGGCGACATTCTTCCAAATTTCGACTTTTGAAATTTTAAAAAGGACTTTGCTCCTTTTTCCGAAAATGGTAGAAAATTTGCAAAAAAATTTTTGGGGAACACTATTCCGGCCATTCCTATGAATATCCAATATTCAAAAGTGTGTTTTTTTGACAATAGGCGACATTCTTCCAAATTTCGACTTTTGAAATTTTAAAAAGGACTTTGCTCCTTTTTCCGAAAATGGTAGTAAATTTGCGAAAAAAAATTATTGGGGAACACTATTCCGGCCATTCCTATGAATATCCAATATTCAAAAGTGTGTTTTTTTGACAATAGGCGACATTCTTCCAAATTTCGACTTTTGAAATTTTAAAAAGGACTTTGCTCCTTTTTCCGAAAATGGTAAAAAATTTGCGAAAAAAAATTATTGGGGAACACTATTCCGGCCATTCCTATGAATGTCCAATATTAAAAAGTGTGTTTTTTTTGACAATAGGCGACATTCTTCCAAATTTCGACTTTTGAAATTTTAAAAAGGACTTTGCTCCTTTTTCCGAAAATGGTAGAAAATTTGCAAAAAAAATTTTTGGGAAACACTATTCTGGCCATTCCTATGAATATCCAATATTCAAAAGTGTGTTTTTTTGACAATAGGCGACATTCTTCCAAATTTCGACTTTTGAAATTTTAAAAAGGACTTTGCTCCTTTTTCCGAAAATGGTAGAAAATTTGCGAAAAAAAATTATTGGGGAACACTATTCCGGCCATTCCTATGAATATCCAATATTCAAAAGTGTGTTTTTTTGACAATAGGCGACATTCTTCCAAATTTCGACTTTTGAAATTTTAAAAAGGACTTTGCTCCTTTTTCCGAAAATGGTAAAAAATTTGCGAAAAAAAATTATTGGGGAACACTATTCCGGCCATTCCTATGAATGTCCAATATTAAAAAGTGTGTTTTTTTGACAATAGGCGACATTCTTCCAAATTTCGACTTTTGAAATTTTAAAAAGGACTTTGCTCCTTTTTCCGAAAATGGTAGAAAATTTGGGGAAAAAAATTATTGGGGAACACTATTCCGGCCATTCCTATGAATATCCAATATTCAAAAGTGTGTTTTTTTGACAATAGGCGACATTCTTCCAAATTTCGACTTTTGAAATTTTAAAAAGGACTTTGCTCCTTTTTCCAAAAATGGTAGAAAATTTGCAAAAAAAATTTTTGGGAAACACTATTCTGGCCATTCCTATGAATATCCAATATTCAAAAGTGTGTTTTTTTGACAATAGGCGACATTCTTCCAAATTTCGACTTTTGAAATTTTAAAAAGGACTTTGCTCCTTTTTCCGAAAATGGTAGAAAATTTGCGAAAAAAAATTATTGGGGAACACTATTCCGGCCATTCCTATGAATATCCAATATTCAAAAGTGTGTTTTTTTGACAATAGGCGACATTCTTCCAAATTTCGACTTTTGAAATTTTAAAAAGGACTTTGCTCCTTTTTCCGAAAATGGTAAAAAATTTGCGAAAAAAAATTATTGGGGAACACTATTCCGGCCATTCCTATGAATGTCCAATATTAAAAAGTGTGTTTTTTTGACAATAGGCGACATTCTTCCAAATTTCGACTTTTGAAATTTTAAAAAGGACTTTGCTCCTTTTTCCGAAAATGGTAGAAAATTTGCGAAAAAAAATTATTGGGGAACACTATTCCGGCCATTCCTATGAATATCCAATATTCAAAAGTGTGTTTTTTTGACAATAGGCGACATTCTTCCAAATTTCGACTTTTGAAATTTTAAAAAGGACTTTGCTCCTTTTTCCGAAAATGGTAGAAAATTTGGGGAAAAAAATTATTGGGGAACACTATTCCGGCCATTCCTATGAATATCCAATATTCAAAAGTGTGTTTTTTTGACAATTTGAAATGGCGACATTCTTCCAAATTTCGACTTTTGAAATTTTAAAAAGGACTTTGCTCCTTTTTCCGAAAATGGTAGAAAATTTGCAAAAAAAAATTATTGGGGAACACTATTTCGGCCATTCCTATGAATATCCAATATTCAAAAGTGTGTTTTTTTGACAATAGGCGACATTCTTCCAAATTTCGACTTTTGAAATTTTAAAAAGGACTTTGCTCCTTTTTCCGAAAATGGTAGAAAATTTGCGAAAAAAAATTATTGGGGAACACTATTCCGGCCATTCCTATGAATGTCCAATATTAAAAAGTGTGTTTTTTTGACAATAGGCGACATTCTTCCAAATTTCGACTTTTGAAATTTTAAAAAGGACTTTGCTCCTATTTCCGAAAATGGTAGAAAATTTGCAAAAAAAATGTTTGGGGAACACTATTCCGGCCATTCCTATGAATATCCAATATTCAAAAGTGTGTTTTTTGACAATAGGCGACATTCTTCGAAATTTCGACTTTTGAAATTTTAAAAAGGACTTTGCTCCTTTTTCCAAAAATGGTAGAAAATTTGCGAAAAAAAATTATTGGGGAACACTATTCCGGCCATTCCTATGAATATCCAATATTCAAAAGTGTGTTTTTTTGACAATTTGAAATGGCGACATTCTTCCAAATTTCGACTTTTGAAATTTTAAAAAGGACTTTGCTCCTTTTTCCGAAAATGGTAGAAAATTTGCAAAAAAAAATTATTGGGGAACACTATTTCGGCCATTCCTATGAATATCCAATATTCAAAAGTGTGTTTTTTTGACAATAGGCGACATTCTTCCAAATTTCGACTTTTGAAATTTTAAAAAGGACTTTGCTCCTTTTTCCGAAAATGGTAGAAAATTTGCGAAAAAAAATTATTGGGGAACACTATTCCGGCCATTCCTATGAATGTCCAATATTAAAAAGTGTGTTTTTTTGACAATAGGCGACATTCTTCCAAATTTCGACTTTTGAAATTTTAAAAAGGACTTTGCTCCTATTTCCGAAAATGGTAGAAAATTTGCAAAAAAAATGTTTGGGGAACACTATTCCGGCCATTCCTATGAATATCCAATATTCAAAAGTGTGTTTTTTGACAATAGGCGACATTCTTCGAAATTTCGACTTTTGAAATTTTAAAAAGGACTTTGCTCCTTTTTCCAAAAATGGTAGAAAATTTGCAAAAAAAAATTATTGGGGAACACTATTCCGGCCATTCCTATGAATATCCAATATTCAAAAGTGTGTTTTTTTGACAATAGGCGACATTCTTCCAAATTTCGACTTTTGAAATTTTAAAAAGGACTTTGCTCCTTTTTCCGAAAATGGTAGAAAATTTGCGAAAAAAAATTATTGGGGAACACTATTCCGGCCATTCCTATGAATGTCCAATATTAAAAAGTGTGTTTTTTTGACAATAGGCGACATTCTTCCAAATTTCGACTTTTGAAATTTTAAAAAGGACTTTGCTCCTTTTTCCAAAAATGGTAGAAAATTTGCGAAAAAAAATTATTGGGGAACACTATTCTGGCCATTCCTATGAATATCCAATATTCAAAAGTGTGTTTTTTTGACAATAGGCGACATTCTTCCAAATTTCGACTTTTGAAATTTTAAAAAGGACTTTGCTCCTTTTTCCGAAAATGGTAGAAAATTTGCAAAAAAAATTTTTGGGGAACACTATTCCGGCCATTCCTATGAATATCCAATATTCAAAAGTGTGTTTTTTTGACAATAGGCGACATTCTTCCAAATTTCGACTTTTGAAATTTTAAAAAGGACTTTGCTCCTTTTTCCGAAAATGGTAGAAAATTTGCAAAAAAAATTTTTGGGAAACACTATTCTGGCCATTCCTATGAATATCCAATATTCAAAAGTGTGTTTTTTTGACAATAGGCGACATTCTTCCAAATTTCGACTTTTGAAATTTTAAAAAGGACTTTGCTCCTTTTTCCGAAAATGGTAGAAAATTTGCGAAAAAAAATTATTGGGGAACACTATTCCGGCCATTCCTATGAATATCCAATATTCAAAATTGTGTTTTTTTGACAATTTGAAATGGCGACATTCTTCCAAATTTCGACTTTTGAAATTTTAAAAAGGACTTTGCTCCTTTTTCCGAAAATGGTAGAAAATTTGCAAAAAAAATTTTTGGGGAACACTATTCCGGCCATTCCTATGAATATCCAATATTCAATAGTGTGTTTTTTTGACAATTTGAAATGGCGACATTCTTCCAAATTTCGACTTTTGAAATTTTAAAAAGGACTTTGCTCCTTTTTCCGAAAATGGTAGAAAATTTGCAAAAAAAATTTTTGGGGAACACTATTCCGGCCATTCCTATGAATATCCAATATTCAAAAGTGTGTTTTTTTGACAATAGGCGACATTCTTCCAAATTTCGACTTTTGAAATTTTAAAAAGGACTTTGCTCCTTTTTCCGAAAATGGTAGAAAATTTGCAAAAAAAATTTTTGGGAAACACTATTCTGGCCATTCCTATGAATATCCAATATTCAAAAGTGTGTTTTTTTGACAATAGGCGACATTCTTCCAAATTTCGACTTTTGAAATTTTAAAAAGGACTTTGCTCCTATTTCCGAAAATGGTAGAAAATTTGCAAAAAAAATTTTTGGGGAACACTATTCCGGCCATTCCTATGAATATCCAATATTCAAAAGTGTGTTTTTTGACAATAGGCGACATTCTTCCAAATTTCGACTTTTGAAATTTTAAAAAGGACTTTGCTCCTTTTTCCGAAAATGGTAGAAAATTTGCAAAAAAATTTTTGGGGAACACTATTCCGGCCATTCCTATGAATATCCAATATTCAAAAGTGTGTTTTTTTGACAATAGGCGACATTCTTCCAAATTTCGACTTTTGAAATTTTAAAAAGGACTTTGCTCCTTTTTCCGAAAATGGTAGAAAATTTGCAAAAAAAAATTATTGGGGAACACTATTCCGGCCATTCCTATGAATATCCAATATTCAAAAGTGTGTTTTTTTGACAATAGGCGACATTCTTCCAAATTTCGACTTTTGAAATTTTAAAAAGGACTTTGCTCCTTTTTCCGAAAATGGTAGAAAATTTGCGAAAAAAAATTATTGGGGAACACTATTCCGGCCATTCCTATGAATATCCAATATTCAAAAGTGTGTTTTTTGACAATAGGCGACATTCTTCCAAATTTCGACTTTTGAAATTTTAAAAAGGACTTTGCTCCTTTTTCCGAAAATGGCAGAAAATTTGCAAAAAAAAATTATTGGGGAACACTATTCCGGCCATTCCTATGAATATCCAATATTCAAAAGTGTGTTTTTTTGACAATAGGCGACATTCTTCCAAATTTCGACTTTTGAAATTTTAAAAAGGACTTTGCTCCTTTTTCCGAAAATGGTAGAAAATTTGCAAAAAAATTTTTGGGGAACACTATTCCGGCCATTCCTATGAATATCCAATATTCAAAAGTGTGTTTTTTTGACAATAGGCGACATTCTTCCAAATTTCGACTTTTGAAATTTTAAAAAGGACTTTGCTCCTTTTTCCGAAAATGGTAGAAAATTTGCGAAAAAAAATTATTGGGGAACACTATTCCGGCCATTCCTATGAATATCCAATATTCAAAAGTGTGTTTTTTTGACAATAGGCGACATTCTTCCAAATTTCGACTTTTGAAATTTTAAAAAGGACTTTGCTCCTTTTTCCGAAAATGGTAGAAAATTTGCGAAAAAAAATTATTGGGGAACACTATTCCGGCCATTCCTATGAATATCCAATATTCAAAAGTGTGTTTTTTTGACAATAGGCGACATTCTTCCAAATTTCGACTTTTGAAATTTTAAAAAGGACTTTGCTCCTTTTTCCGAAAATGGTGGAAAATTTGGGAGAAAAAATTATTGGGGAACACTATTCCGGCCATTCCTATGAATGTCCAATATTAAAAAGTGTGTTTTTTTGACAATAGGCGACATTCTTCCAAATTTCGACTTTTGAAATTTTAAAAAGGACTTTGCTCCTTTTTCCGAAAATGGTGGAAAATTTGCGAAAAAAAATTATTGGGGAACACTATTCCGGCCATTCCTATGAATGTCCAATATTCAAAAGTGTGTTTTTTTGACAATAGGCGACATTCTTCCAAATTTCGACTTTTGAAATTTTAGAAAGGACTTTGCTCCCTTTTCCGAAAATGGTAGAAAATTTGGGAAAAAAAATTATTGGGGAACCCTATCCCGCAATTTCTATGAATGTCCAATATTCAAAAGTGTGTTTTTTTGACAATAGGCGACATTCTTCCAAATTTCGACTTTTGAAATTTTAGAAAGGACTTTGCTCCCTTTTCCGAAAATGGTAGAAAATTTGCGAAAAAAAATTATTGGGGAACCCTATCCCGCAATTTCTATGAATGTCCAATATTCAAAAGTGTGTTTTTTTGACAATAGGCGACATTCTTCCAAATTTCGACTTTTGAAATTTTACAAAGGACTTTGCTCCCTTTCCGAAAATAGTAGAAAATTTGCGAAAAAAAATTATTGGGGAACCCTATCCCGCAATTTCTATGAATGTCCAATATTCAAAAGTGTGTTTTTTTGACAATAGGCGACATTCTTCCAAATTTCGACTTTTGAAATTTTACAAAGGACTTTGCTCCCTTTCCGAAAATAGTAGAAAATTTGCGAAAAAAAATTTTTTGGGGAACACTATTCCGGCCATTCCTATGAATATCCAATATTCAAAAGTGTGTTTTTTTGACAATAGGCGACATTCTTCCAAATTTCGACTTTTGAAATTTTAAAAAGGACTTTGCTCCTTTTTCCGAAAATATAGAAAATTTGCGAAAAAAAAATTATTGGGGAACACTATTCCGGCCATTCCTATGAATGTCCAATATTAAAAAGTGTGTTTGTTTGACAATAGGCGACATTCTCCCAAATTTCAACTTTTGAAATTTTAGAAAGGACTTTGCTCCCTTTTCCGAAAATGGTAGAAAATTTGCGAAAAAAAATTATTGGGGAACACTATTCCGGCCATTCCTATGAATGTCCAATATTAAAAAGTGTGTTTGTTTGACAATAGGCGACATTCTTCCAAATTTCGACTTTTTTTTGACAATAGGCGACATTCTTCCAAATTTCGACTTTTGAAATTTTAAAAAGGACTTTGCTCCTTTTTCCGAAAATGGTAGAAAATTTGCGAAAAAAATTTTTGGGGAACACTATTCCGGCCATTCCTATGAATATCCAATATTCAAAAGTGTGTTTTTTTGACAATAGGCGACATTCTTCCAAATTTGGACTTTTGAAATTTTAAAAAGGACTTTGCTCCTTTTTCCGAAAATGGTGGAAAATTTGCGAAAAAAAATTATTGGGGAACACTATTCCGGCCATTCCTATGAATGTCTAATATTCAAAAGTGTGTTTTTTGACAATAGGCGACATTCTTCCAAATTTCGACTTTTGAAATTTTAAAAAGGACTTTGCTCCTTTTTCCGAAAATTGTAGGAGATAAGCGAAAAAACATTATTGGAGAACACTCCTCCGGCCATTTCTATGAATGTCCAATATTGAAAAGTCTTAACAGTTTGTTTTTTTGAAAATTGGCGACATTCTTCCAAATTTCGACTTTTGAAATTTTAAAAAGGACTTTGCTCCTTTTTCCGAAAATGGTAAAAAATTTGCGAAAAAAAATTATTGGGGAACACTATTCCGGCCATTCCTATGAATGTCCAATATTAAAAAGTGTGTTTTTTTGACAATAGGCGACATTCTTCCAAATTTCGACTTTTGAAATTTTAAAAAGGACTTTGCTCCTTTTTCCGAAAATGGTAAAAAATTTGCGAAAAAAAATTATTGGGGAACACTATTCCGGCCATTCCTATGAATGTCCAATATTAAAAAGTGTGTTTTTTTGACAATAGGCGAAATTCTTCCAAATTTCGACTTTTGAAATTTTAAAAAGGACTTTGCTCCTTTTTCCGAAAATGGTAGAAAATTTGCGAAAAAAATTTTTGGGGAACACTATTCCGGCCATTCCTATGAAAATCCAATATTCAAAAGTTTGTTTTTTTGACAATAGGCGACATTCTTCCAAATTTCGACTTTTGAAATTTTAAAAAGGACTTTGCTCCTTTTTCCGAAAATGGTAAAAAATTTGCGAAAAAAAATTATTGAGGAACACTATTCCGGCCATTCCTATGAATGTCCAATATTCAAAAGTGTGTTTTTTTGACAATAGGCGACATTCTTCCAAATTTCGACTTTTGAAATTTTAAAAAGGACTTTGCTCCTTTTTCCGAAAATTGTAGGAGATAAGCGAAAAAACATTATTGGGGAACACTATTCCGGCCATTCCTATGAATGTCCAATATTCAAAAGTGTGTTTTTTTGACAATAGGCGACATTCTTCCAAATTTCGACTTTTGAAATTTTAAAAAGGACTTTGCTCCTTTTTCCGAAAATGGTAGAAAATTTGCGAAAAAAAATTATTGGGGAACACTATTCCGGCCATTCCTATGAATGTCCAATATTAAAAAGTGTGTTTGTTTGACAATAGGCGACATTCTTCCAAATTTCGACTTTTGAAATTTTAAAAAGGACTTTGCTCCTTTTTCCGAATATGGTAGAAAATTTGCGAAAAAAAATTATTGGGGAACACTATTCCGGCCATTCCTATGAATGTCCAATATTAAAAAGTGTGTTTGTTTGACAATAGGCGACATTCTTCCAAATTTCGACTTTTGAAATTTTAAAAAGGACTTTGCTCCTTTTTCTGAAAATGGTGGAAAATTTGCGAAAAAAAATTATTGGGGAACACTATTCCGGCCATTCCTATGAATGTCTAATATTCAAAAGTGTTTTTTTTGACAATAGGCGACATTCTTCCAAATTTCGACTTTTGAAATTTTAAAAAGGACTTTGCTCC
Source organism: Epicampocera succincta (assembly GCA_932526305.1). Lineage (NCBI taxonomy): Eukaryota > Metazoa > Arthropoda > Insecta > Diptera > Tachinidae > Epicampocera > Epicampocera succincta. The sequence goes on along the minus strand of OW052038.1, from coordinate 25,446,817 downwards.
TTTTTTCGAAAATGGTAAAAAATTTGCGAAAAAAAATTATTGGGGAACACTATTCCGGCCATTCCTATGAATGTCCAATATTCAAAAGTGTGTTTTTTTGACAATAGGCGACATTCTTCCAAATTTCGACTTTTGAAATTTTAAAAAGGACTTTGCTCCTTTTTCCGAAAATGGTAAAAAATTTGCGAAAAAAAATTATTGGGGAACACTATTCCGGCCATTCCTATGAATATCCAATATTCAAAAGTGTGTTTTTTTGACAATAGGCGACATTCTTCCAAATTTCGACTTTTGAAATTTTAAAAAGGACTTTGCTCCTTTTTCCGAAAATGGTAAAAAATTTGCGAAAAAAAATTATTGGGGAACACTATTCCGGCCATTCCTATGAATATCCAATATTCAAAAGTGTGTTTTTTTGACAATAGGCGACATTCTTCCAAATTTCGACTTTTGAAATTTTAAAAAGGACTTTGCTCCTTTTTCCGAAAATGGTAAAAAATTTGCGAAAAAAATTATTGGGGAACACTATTCCGGCCATTCCTATGAATGTCCAATATTAAAAAGTGTGTTTTTTTGACAATAGGCGAAATTCTTCCAAATTTCGACTTTTGAAATTTTAAAAAGGACTTTGCTCCTTTTTCCGAAAATGGTAGAAAATTTGCGAAAAAAAATTATTGAGGAACACTATTCCGGCCATTCCTATGAATGTCCAATATTCAAAAGTGTGTTTTTTTGACAATAGGCGACATTCTTCCAAATTTCGACTTTTGAAATTTTAAAAAGGACTTTGCTCCTTTTTCCGAAAATGGTAGAAAATTTGCGAAAAAAAATTATTGGGGAACACTATTCCGGCCATTCCTATGAATGTCCAATATTCAAAAGTGTGTTTTTTTGACAATAGGCGACATTCTTCCAAATTTCGACTTTTGAAATTTTAAAGAGGACTTTGCTCCTTTTTCCGAAAATGGTAGAAAATTTGCGAAAAAAAATTATTGGGGAACACTATTCCGGCCATTCCTATGAATATCCAATATTCAAAAGTGTGTTTTTTTGACAATAGGCGACATTTTTCCAAATTTCGACTTTTGAAATTTTGAAAAGGACTTTGCTCCTTTTTCCGAAAATGGTAGAAAATTTGCTAAAAAAATTATTGGGGAACACTATTCCGGCCATTTCTATGAATGTCCAATATTCAAAAGTGTGGTTTTTTGACAATAGGCGACATTCTTCCAAATTTCGACTTTTGAAATTTTAAAAAGGACTTTGCTCCTTTTTCCGAAAATGGTAGAAAATTTGCTAAAAAAAATTATTGGGGAACACTATTCCGGCCATTCCTATGAATGTCCAATATTCAAAAGTGTGGTTTTTTGACAATAGGCGACATTCTTCCACATTTCGACTTTTGAAATTTTAAAAAGGACTTTGCTCCTTTTTCCGAAAATGGTAGAAAATTTGCGAAAAAAAATTATTGGGGAACAATATTCCGGCCATTTCTATGAATGTCCAATATTCAAAAGTCTTAACAGTGTGTTTTTTTGAAAATTGGCGACATTTTTCCAAATTTCAACTTTTGAAATTTTAGAAAGGACTTTGCTCCTTTTTCCGAAAATGGTAGATAATTTGCGAAAAAAAATTATTGGGGAACACTATTCCGGCCATTCCTATGTGTTTTTTTTGACAATAGGCGACATTCTTCCAAATTTCGACTTTTGAAATTGTAACAAGGACTTTGCTCCTTTTTCCGAAAATGGTAGATAATTTGCGAAAAAAAATTATTGGGGAACACTATTCCGGCCATTCCTATGTGTTTTTTTTGACAATAGGCGACATTCTTCCAAATTTCGACTTTTGAAATTGTAACAAGGACTTTGCTCCTTTTTCCGAAAATGGTAGAAAATTTGCGAAAAAAAATTATTGGGGAACACTATTCCGGCCATTCCTATGAATATCCAATATTCAAAAGTGTGTTTTATTGACAATAGGCGACATTCTTCCAAATTTCGACTTTTGAAATTTTAAAAAGGACTTGGCTCCTTTTTCCGAAAATGGTAGAAAATTTGCGAAAAAAAATTATTGGGGAACACTATTCCGGCCATTCCTATGAATGTCCAATATTCAAAAGTGTGTTTTTTTGACAATAGGCGACACTCTTCCAAATTTCGACTTTGAAATTGTAAAAAGGACTTTGCTCCTTTTTCCGAAAATTGTTGGAGATAAGCGAAAAAACATTATTGGAGAACCATCTTCCGGCAATTCCTATGAATGTCCAATATTCAAAAGTCTTAACAGTGTGTTTTTTTGAAAATTGGCGACATTTTTCCAAATTTCAACTTTTGAAATTTTAGAAAGGACTTTGCTCCTTTTTAGAAAATGGTAGAAAATTTGCGAAAAAAATTGTTGGGGAACACTATTCCGGCCATTCCTATGAATATCCAATATTCAAAAGTGTGTTTTTTTGACAATAGGCGACATTCTTCCAAATTTCGACTTTTGAAATTTTAAAAAGGACTTTGCTCCTTTTTCCGAAAATTGTAGGAGATAAGCGAAAATGGTAGAAAACATTATTGGAGAACACTTTTCCGGCCATTTCTATGAATGTCCAATATTCAAAAGTCTTAACAGTGTGTTTTTTTGAAAATTGGCGACATTTTTCCAAATTTCAACTTTTGAAATTTTAAAAAGGACTTTCCTCCTTTTTCTGAAAATGGTAGAAAATTTGGGGAAAAAAATTATTGGGGAACACTATTCCGGCCATTCCTATGAATGTCCACTATTCAAAAGTGTGTTTTTTTGAAAATAGGCGACATTCTTCCAAATTTCGACTTTTGAAATTTTAAAAAGGACTTTGCTCCTTTTTCCGAAAATGGTAGAAAATTTGCGAAAAAAAATTATTGGGGAACACTATTCCGGCCATTCCTATGTATTTTTTTTGACAATAGGCGACATTCTTTCAAATTTCGACTTTTGAAATTTTAAAAAGGACTTTGCTCCTTTTTCCGAAAATGGTAGAAAATTTGCGAAAAAAAATTATTGGGGAACACTATTCCGGCCATTCCTATGAATATCCAATATTAAAAAGTGTGTTTTTTTGACAATAGGCGACATTCTTCCAAATTTCGACTTTTGAAATTTTAAAAAGGACTTTGCTCCTTTTTCCGAAAATGGTAGAAAATTTGCGAAAAAAATTATTGGGGAACACTATTCCGGCCATTCCTATGTGTTTTTTTTGACAATAGGCGACATTCTTCCAAATTTCGACTTTTGAAATTTTAAAAAGGACTTTGCTCCTTTTTCCGAAAATTGTAGGAGATAAGCGAAAATGGTAGAAAACATTATTGGAGAACACTTTTCCGGCCATTTCTATGAATGTCCAATATTCAAAAGTCTTAACAGTGTGTTTTTTTGACAATAGGCGACATTTTTCCAAATTTCAACTTTTGAATTTTAGAAAGGACTTTGCTCCTTTTTCCGAAAATGGTAGAAAATTAGCGAAAAAAAAATTATTGGGGAACACTATTCCGGCCATTCCTATGAATGTCCAATATTAAAAAGTGTGTTTTTTTGACAATAGGCGACATTCTTCCAAATTTCGACTTTTGAAATTTTAAAAAGGACTTTGCTCCTTTTTCCGAAAATGGTAGAAAATTTGCGAAAAAAAATTATTGGGGAACACTATTCCGGCCATTCCTATGTGTTTTTTTTGGCAATAGGCGACATTCTTCCAAATTTCGACTTTTGAAATTTTAAAACGGACTTTGCTCCTTTTTCCGAAAATGGTAGAAAATTTGCGAAAAAAAATTATTGGGGAACACTATTCCGGCCATTCCTATGAATGTCCAATATTCAAAAGTGTGTTTTTTTGACAATAGGCGACATTCTTCCAAATTTCGACTTTTGAAATTTTAAAAAGGACTTTGCTCCTTTTTCCGAAAATGGTAGAAAATTTGCAAAAAAAATTATTGGGGAACACTATTCCGGCCATTCCTATGTGTTTTTTTTGACAATAGGCGACATTCTTCCAAATTTCGACTTTTGAAATTTTAAAAAGGACTTGCTCCTTTTTCCGAAAATTGTAGGAGATAAGCGAAAAAACATTATTGGAGAACCATCTTCCGGCAATTCCTATGAATGTCCAATATTCAAAAGTGTGTTTTTTTGACAATAGGCGACATTCTTCCAAATTTCGACTTTTGAAATTTTAAAAAGGACTTTGCTCCTTTTTCCGAAAATATAGAAAATTTGCGAAAAAAAATTATTGGGGAACCCTATCCCGCAATTTCTATGAATGTCCAATATTCAAAAGTGTGTTTTTTTGACAATAGGCGACATTCTTCCAAATTTCGACTTTTGAAATTTTAAAAAGGACTTTGCTCTTCCGGAAATGGTAGAAAATTTGCGAAAAAAATTATTGGGGACACTATTCCGGCCATTCCTATGAATGTCTAATATTAAAAAGTGTGTTTTTTTGACAATAGGCGACATTCTTCCAAATTTCGACTTTTGAAATTTTAAAAAGGACTTTGCTCCTTTTTCCGAAAATAGTAGAAAATTTGCGAAAAAAAATTATTGGGGAACACTATTCCGGCCATTCCTATGAATGTCCAATATTAAAAAGTGTGTTTGTTTGACAATAGGCGACATTCTTCCAAATTTCGACTTTTGAAATTTTAGAAAGGACTTTGCTCCCTTTCCGAAAATGGTAGAAAATTTGCGAAAAAAAATTATTGGGGAACACTATTCCGGCCATTCCTATGAATGTCCAATATTAAAAAGTGTGTTTTTTTGACAATAGGCGACATTCTTCCAAATTTCGACTTTTGAAATTTTAAAAAGGACTTTGCTCCTTTTTCCGAAAATGGTAGAAAATTTGCTAAAAAAAATTATTGGGGAACACTATTCCGGCCATTCCTATGAATGTCTAATATTCAAAAGTGTGTTTTTTTGACAATAGGCGACATTCTTCCAAATTTGGACTTTTGAAATTTTAAAAAGGACTTTGCTCCTTTTTCCGAAAATGGTAGAAAATTTGCGAAAAAAAATTATTGGGGAACACTATTCCGGCCATTCCTATGAATGTCCAATATTCAAAAGTGTGGTTTTTTGACAATAGGCGACATTCTTCCACATTTCGACTTTTGAAATTTTAAAAAGGACTTTGCTCCTTTTTCCGAAAATGGTAGAAAATTTGCGAAAAAAAATTATTGGGGAACAATATTCCGGCCATTTCTATGAATGTTCAATATTCAAAAGTCTTAACAGTGTGTTTTTTTGAAAATTGGCGACATTTTTCCAAATTTCAACTTTTGAAATTTTAGAAAGGACTTTGCTCCTTTTTCCGAAAATGGTAGAAAATTTGAGAAAAAAAATTATTGGGGAACACTATTCCGGCCATTCCTATGTGTTTTTTTGACAATAGGCGACATTCTTCCAAATTTCGACTTTTGAAATTGTAACAAGGACTTTGCTCCTTTTTCCGAAAATGGTAGAAAATTTACGAAAAAAAATTATTGGGGAACACTATTCCGGCCATTCCTATGAATGTCCAATATTCAAAAGTGTGGTTTTTTGACAATAGGCGACATTCTTCCAAATTTCGACTTTTGAAATTTTAAAAAGGACTTTGCTCCTTTTTCCGAAAATGGTAGAAAATTTGCTAAAAAAAATTATTGGGGAACACTATTCCGGCCATTTCTATGAATGTCCAATATTCAAAAGTCTTAACAGTGTGTTTTTTTGAAAATTGGCGACATTTTTCCAAATTTCAACTTTTGAAATTTTAGAAAGGACTTTGCTCCTTTTTCCGAAAATGGTAGAAAATTTGCGAAAAAAAATTATTGGGGAACACTATTCCTGCCATTCCTATGTGTTTTTTTGCCAATAGGCGACATTCTTTCAAATTTCGACTTTTGAAATTTTAAAAAGGACTTTTTTTACCTTTTTCCGAAAATGGTAGAAAATTTGCGAAAAAAAATTATTGGGGAACACTATTCCGGCCATTCCTATGAATGTCCAATATTCAAAAGTGTGTTTTTTTGACAATAGGCGACACTCTTCCAAATTTCGACTTTGAAATTGTAAAAAGGACTTTGCTCCTTTTTCCGAAAATTGTTGGAGATAAGCGAAAAAACATTATTGGAGAACCATCTTCCGGCAATTCCTATGAATGTCCAATATTCAAAAGTCTTAACAGTGTGTTTTTTTGAAAATTGGCGACATATTTCGAAATTTCAACTTTTGAAATTTTAGAAAGGACTTTGCTCCTTTTTAGAAAATGGTAGAAAATTTGCGAAAAAAATTGTTGGGGAACACTATTCCGGCCATTCCTATGAATATCCAATATTCAAAAGTGTGTTTTTTTGACAATAGGCGACATTCTTCCAAATTTCGACTTTTGAAATTTTAAAAAGGACTTTGCTCCTTTTTCCGAAAATGGTAGGAAATTTGCGAAAAAAAATTATTGGGGAACACTATTCCGGCCATTCCTATGTGTTTTTTTTGACAATAGGCGACATTCTTCCAAATTTCGACTTTTGAAATTTTAAAAAGGACTTTGCTCCTTTTTCCGAAAATTGTAGGAGATAAGCGAAAATGGTAGAAAACATTATTGGAGAACACTTTTCCGGCCATTTCTATGAATGTCCAATATTCAAAAGTCTTAACAGTGTGTTTTTTTGAAAATTGGCGACATTTTTCCAAATTTCAACTTTTGAAATTTTAAAAAGGACTTTCCTCCTTTTTCTGAAAATGGTAGAAAATTTGGGGAAAAAAATTATTGGGGAACACTATTCCGGCCATTCCTATGAATGTCCACTATTCAAAAGTGTGTTTTTTTGAAAATAGGCGACATTCTTCCAAATTTCGACTTTTGAAATTTTAAAAAGGACTTTGCTCCTTTTTCCGAAAATGGTAGAAAATTTGCGAAAAAAAATTATTGGGGAACACTATTCCGGCCATTCCTATGTGTTTTTTTTGACAATAGGCGACATTCTTCCAAATTTCGACTTTTGAAATTTTAAAACGGACTTTGCTCCTTTTTCCGAAAATGGTAGAAAATTTGCGAAAAAAAATTATTGGGGAACACTATTCCGGCCATTCCTATGAATGTCCAATATTCAAAAGTGTGTTTTTTTGACAATAGGCGACATTCTTCCAAATTTCGACTTTTGAAATTTTAAAAAGGACTTTGCTCCTTTTTCCGAAAATGGTAGAAAATTTGCAAAAAAAAATTATTGGGGAACACTATTCCGGCCATTCCTATGTGTTTTTTTTGACAATAGGCGACATTCTTCCAAATTTCGACTTTTGAAATTTTAAAAAGGACTTGCTCCTTTTTCCGAAAATTGTAGGAGATAAGCGAAAAAACATTATTGGAGAACCATTTTCCGGCAATTCCTATGAATGTCCAATATTCAAAAGTGTGTTTTTTTGACAATAGGCGACATTCTTCCAAATTTCGACTTTTGAAATTTTAAAAAGGACTTTGCTCCTTTTTCCGAAAATATAGAAAATTTGCGAAAAAAAATTATTGGGGAACCCTATCCCGCAATTTCTATGAATGTCCAATATTCAAAAGTGTGTTTTTTTGACAATAGGCGACATTCTTCCAAATTTCGACTTTTGAAATTTTAAAAAGGACTTTGCTCTTCCGGAAATGGTAGAAAATTTGCGAAAAAAATTATTGGGGACACTATTCCGGCCATTCCTATGAATGTCCAATATTAAAAAGTGTGTTTTTTTGACAATAGGCGACATTCTTCCATATTTCGACTTTTGAAATTTTAAAAAGGACTTTGCTCCTTTTTCCGAAAATAGTAGAAAATTTGCGAAAAAAAATTATTGGGGAACACTATTCCGGCCATTCCTATGAATGTCCAATATTAAAAAGTGTGTTTGTTTGACAATAGGCGACATTCTTCCAAATTTCGACTTTTGAAATTTTAGAAAGGACTTTGCTCCCTTTCCGAAAATGGTAGAAAATTTGCGAAAAAAAATTATTGGGGAACACTATTCCGGCCATTCCTATGAATGTCCAATATTAAAAAGTGTGTTTTTTTGACAATAGGCGACATTCTTCCAAATTTCGACTTTTGAAATTTTAAAAAGGACTTTGCTCCTTTTTCCGAAAATGGTGGAAAATTTGCGAAAAAAAATTATTGGGGAACACTATTCCGGCCATTCCTATGAATGTCCAATATTAAAAAGTGTGTTTTTTTGACAATAGGCAACATTCTTCCAAATTTCGACTTTTGAAATTTTAAAAAGGACTTTCCTCCTTTTTCCGAAAATAGTAGAAAATTTGCGAAAAAAAATTTTTTGGGGAACACTATTCCGGCCATTCCTATGAATGTCCAATATTAAAAAGTGTGTTTGTTTGACAATAGGCGACATTCTTCCAAATTTCAACTTTTGAAATTTTAGAAAGGACTTTGCTCCCTTTTCCGAAAATGGTAGAAAATTTGCGAAAAAAAATTATTGGGGAACACTATTCCGGCCATTCCTATGAATGTCCAATATTAAAAAGTGTGTTTTTTTGACAATAGGCGACATTCTTCCAAATTTCGACTTTTGAAATTTTAAAAAGGACTTTGCTCCTTTTTCCGAAAATGGTAGAAAATTTGCTAAAAAAAATTATTGGGGAACACTATTCCGGCCATTCCTATGAATGTCTAATATTCAAAAGTGTGTTTTTTTGACAATAGGCGACATTCTTCCAAATTTGGACTTTTGAAATTTTAAAAAGGACTTTGCTCCTTTTTCCGAAAATGGTAGAAAATTTGCGAAAAAAAATTATTGGGGAACACTATTCCGGCCATTCCTATGAATGTCCAATATTCAAAAGTGTGGTTTTTTGACAATAGGCGACATTCTTCCACATTTCGACTTTTGAAATTTTAAAAAGGACTTTGCTCCTTTTTCCGAAAATGGTAGAAAATTTGCGAAAAAAAATTATTGGGGAACAATATTCCGGCCATTTCTATGAATGTCCAATATTCAAAAGTCTTAACAGTGTGTTTTTTTGAAAATTGGCGACATTTTTCCAAATTTCAACTTTTGAAATTTTAGAAAGGACTTTGCTCCTTTTTCCGAAAATGGTAGAAAATTTGCGAAAAAAAATTATTGGGGAACACTATTCCGGCCATTCCTATGTGTTTTTTTGACAATAGGCGACATTCTTCCAAATTTCGACTTTTGAAATTGTAACAAGGACTTTGCTCCTTTTTCCGAAAATGGTAGAAAATTTGCGAAAAAAAATTATTGGGGAACACTATTCCGGCCATTCCTATGAATGTCCAATATTCAAAAGTGTGGTTTTTTGACAATAGGCGACATTCTTCCAAATTTCGACTTTTGAAATTTTAAAAAGGACTTTGCTCCTTTTTCCGAAAATGGTAGAAAATTTGCTAAAAAAAATTATTGGGGAACACTATTCCGGCCATTTCTATGAATGTCCAATATTCAAAAGTCTTAACAGTGTGTTTTTTTGAAAATTGGCGACATTTTTCCAAATTTCAACTTTTGAAATTTTAGAAAGGACTTTGCTCCTTTTTCCGAAAATGGTAGAAAATTTGCGAAAAAAAATTATTGGGGAACACTATTCCGGCCATTCCTATGTGTTTTTTTGACAATAGGCGACATTCTTTCAAATTTCGACTTTTGAAATTTTAAAAAGGACTTTTTTTACCTTTTTCCGAAAATGGTAGAAAATTTGCGAAAAAAAATTATTGGGGAACACTATTCCGGCCATTCCTATGAATGTCCAATATTCAAAAGTGTGTTTTTTTGACAATAGGCGACACTCTTCCAAATTTCGACTTTGAAATTGTAAAAAGGACTTTGCTCCTTTTTCCGAAAATTGTTGGAGATAAGCGAAAAAACATTATTGGAGAACCATCTTCCGGCAATTCCTATGAATGTCCAATATTCAAAAGTCTTAACAGTGTGTTTTTTTGAAAATTGGCGACATTTTTCCAAATTTCAACTTTTGAAATTTTAGAAAGGACTTTGCTCCTTTTTAGAAAATGGTAGAAAATTTGCGAAAAAAATTGTTGGGGAACACTATTCCGGCCATTCCTATGAATATCCAATATTCAAAAGTGTGTTTTTTTGACAATAGGCGACATTCTTCCAAATTTCGACTTTTGAAATTTTAAAAAGGACTTTGCTCCTTTTTCCGAAAATGGTAGGAAATTTGCGAAAAAAAATTATTGGGGAACACTATTCCGGCCATTCCTATGTGTTTTTTTTGACAATAGGCGACATTCTTCCAAATTTCGACTTTTGAAATTTTAAAAAGGACTTTGCTCCTTTTTCCGAAAATTGTAGGAGATAAGCGAAAATGGTAGAAAACATTATTGGAGAACACTTTTCCGGCCATTTCTATGAATGTCCAATATTCAAAAGTCTTAACAGTGTGTTTTTTTGAAAATTGGCGACATTTTTCCAAATTTCAACTTTTGAAATTTTAAAAAGGACTTTCCTCCTTTTTCTGAAAATGGTAGAAAATTTGGGGAAAAAAATTATTGGGGAACACTATTCCGGCCATTCCTATGAATGTCCACTATTCAAAAGTGTGTTTTTTTGAAAATAGGCGACATTCTTCCAAATTTCGACTTTTGAAATTTTAAAAAGGACTTTGCTCCTTTTTCCGAAAATGGTAGAAAATTTGCGAAAAAAAATTATTGGGGAACACTATTCCGGCCATTCCTATGAATGTCCAATATTCAAAAGTGTGTTTTTTTGACAATAGGCGACATTCTTCCAAATTTCGACTTTTGAAATTTTAAAAAGGACTTTGCTCCTTTTTCCGAAAATGGTAGAAAATTTGCAAAAAAAAATTATTGGGGAACACTATTCCGGCCATTCCTATGTGTTTTTTTTGACAATAGGCGACATTCTTCCAAATTTCGACTTTTGAAATTTTAAAAAGGACTTGCTCCTTTTTCCGAAAATTGTAGGAGATAAGCGAAAAAACATTATTGGAGAACCATCTTCCGGCAATTCCTATGAATGTCCAATATTAAAAAGTGTGTTTTTTTGACAATAGGCGACATTCTTCCAAATTTCGACTTTTGAAATTTTAAAAAGGACTTTCCTCCTTTTTCTGAAAATGGTAGAAAATTTGGGGAAAAAAATTATTGGGGAACACTATTCCGGCCATTCCTATGAATGTCCACTATTCAAAAGTGTGTTTTTTTGAAAATAGGCGACATTCTTCCAAATTTCGACTTTTGAAATTTTAAAAAGGACTTTGCTCCTTTTTCCGAAAATGGTAGAAAATTTGCGAAAAAAAATTATTGGGGAACACTATTCCGGCCATTCCTATGTGTTTTTTTTGGCAATAGGCGACATTCTTCCAAATTTCGACTTTTGAAATTTTAAAACGGACTTTGCTCCTTTTTCCGAAAATGGTAGAAAATTTGCGAAAAAAAATTATTGGGGAACACTATTCCGGCCATTCCTATGAATGTCCAATATTCAAAAGTGTGTTTTTTTGACAATAGGCGACATTCTTCCAAATTTCGACTTTTGAAATTTTAAAAAGGACTTTGCTCCTTTTTCCGAAAATGGTAGAAAATTTGCAAAAAAAAATTATTGGGGAACACTATTCCGGCCATTCCTATGTGTTTTTTTTTGACAATAGGCGACATTCTTCGAAATTTCGACTTTTGAAATTTTAAAAAGGACTTGCTCCTTTTTCCGAAAATTGTAGGAGATAAGCGAAAAAACATTATTGGAGAACCATCTTCCGGCAATTCCTATGAATGTCCAATATTCAAAAGTGTGTTTTTTTGACAATAGGCGACATTCTTCCACATTTCGACTTTTGAAATTTTAAAAAGGACTTTGCTCCTTTTTCCGAAAATATAGAAAATTTGCGAAAAAAAATTATTGGGGAACCCTATCCCGCAATTTCTATGAATGTCCAATATTCAAAAGTGTGTTTTTTTGACAATAGGCGACATTCTTCCAAATTTCGACTTTTGAAATTTTAAAAAGGACTTTGCTCTTCCGGAAATGGTAGAAAATTTGCGAAAAAAATTATTGGGGACACTATTCCGGCCATTCCTATGAATGTCCAATATTAAAAAGTGTGTTTTTTTGACAATAGGCGACATTCTTCCAAATTTCGACTTTTGAAATTTTAAAAAGGACTTTGCTCCTTTTTCCGAAAATAGTAGAAAATTTGCGAAAAAAAATTATTGGGGAACACTATTCCGGCCATTCCTATGAATGTCCAATATTAAAAAGTGTGTTTGTTTGACAATAGGCGACATTCTTCCAAATTTCGACTTTTGAAATTTTAGAAAGGACTTTGCTCCCTTTCCGAAAATGGTAGAAAATTTGCGAAAAAAAATTATTGGGGAACACTATTCCGGCCATTCCTATGAATGTCCAATATTAAAAAGTGTGTTTGTTTGACAATAGGCGACATTCTTCCAAATTTCGACTTTTGAAATTTTAAAAAGGACTTTGCTCCTTTTTCCGAAAATGGTAGAAAATTTGCTAAAAAAAATTATTGGGGAACACTATTCCGGCCATTCCTATGAATGTCTAATATTCAAAAGTGTGTTTTTTTGACAATAGGCGACATTCTTCCAAATTTGGACTTTTGAAATTTTAAAAAGGACTTTGCTCCTTTTTCCGAAAATGGTAGAAAATTTGCGAAAAAAAATTATTGGGGAACACTATTCCGGCCATTCCTATGAATGTCCAATATTCAAAAGTGTGGTTTTTTGACAATAGGCGACATTCTTCCACATTTCGACTTTTGAAATTTTAAAAAGGACTTTGCTCCTTTTTCCGAAAATGGTAGAAAATTTGCGAAAAAAAATTATTGGGGAACAATATTCCGGCCATTTCTATGAATGTCCAATATTCAAAAGTCTTAACAGTGTGTTTTTTTGAAAATTGGCGACATTTTTCCAAATTTCAACTTTTGAAATTTTAGAAAGGACTTTGCTCCTTTTTCCGAAAATGGTAGAAAATTTGCGAAAAAAAATTATTGGGGAACACTATTCCGGCCATTCCTATGTGTTTTTTTGACAATAGGCGACATTCTTCCAAATTTCGACTTTTGAAATTGTAACAAGGACTTTGCTCCTTTTTCCGAAAATGGTAGAAAATTTGCGAAAAAAAATTATTGGGGAACACTATTCCGGCCATTCCTATGAATGTCCAATATTCAAAAGTGTGGTTTTTTGACAATAGGCGACATTCTTCCAAATTTCGACTTTTGAAATTTTAAAAAGGACTTTGCTCCTTTTTCCGAAAATGGTAGAAAATTTGCTAAAAAAAATTATTGGGGAACACTATTCCGGCCATTTCTATGAATGTCCAATATTCAAAAGTCTTAACAGTGTGTTTTTTTGAAAATTGGCGACATTTTTCCAAATTTCAACTTTTGAAATTTTAGAAAGGACTTTGCTCCTTTTTCCGAAAATGGTAGAAAATTTGCGAAAAAAAATTATTGGGGAACACTATTCCGGCCATTCCTATGTGTTTTTTTGACAATAGGCGACATTCTTTCAAATTTCGACTTTTGAAATTTTAAAAAGGACTTTTTTTACCTTTTTCCGAAAATGGTAGAAAATTTGCGAAAAAAAATTATTGGGGAACACTATTCCGGCCATTCCTATGTGTTTTTTTTGACAATAGGCGACATTCTTTCAAATTTCGACTTTTGAAATTTTAAAAAGGACTTTGCTCCTTTTTCCGAAAATTGTAGGAGATAAGCGAAAATGGTAGAAAACATTATTGGAGAACACTTTTCCGGCCATTTCTATGAATGTCCAATATTCAAAAGTATTAACAGTGTGTTTTTTTGACAATAGGCGACATTTTTCCAAATTTCAACTTTTGAATTTTAGAAAGGACTTTGCTCCTTTTTCCGAAAATGGTAGAAAATTAGCGAAAAAAAAATTATTGGGGAACACTATTCCGGCCATTCCTATGAATGTCCAATATTAAAAAGTGTGTTTTTTTGACAATAGGCGACATTCTTCCAAATTTCGACTTTTGAAATTTTAAAAAGGACTTTGCTCCTTTTTCCGAAAATGGTAGAAAATTTGCGAAAAAAAATTATTGGGGAACACTATTCCGGCCATTCCTATGTGTTTTTTTTGGCAATAGGCGACATTCTTCCAAATTTCGACTTTTGAAATTTTAAAACGGACTTTGCTCCTTTTTCCGAAAATGGTAGAAAATTTGCGAAAAAAAATTATTGGGGAACACTATTCCGGCCATTCCTATGAATGTCCAATATTCAAAAGTGTGTTTTTTTGACAATAGGCGACATTCTTCCAAATTTCGACTTTTGAAATTTTAAAAAGGACTTTGCTCCTTTTTCCGAAAATGGTAGAAAATTTGCAAAAAAAAATTATTGGGGAACACTATTCCGGCCATTCCTAAGTGTTTTTTTTGACAATAGGCGACATTCTTCCAAATTTCGACTTTTGAAATTTTAAAAAGAACTTGCTCCTTTTTCCGAAAATTGTAGGAGATAAGCGAAAAAACATTATTGGAGAACCATCTTCCGGCAATTCCTATGAATGTCCAATATTCAAAAGTCTTAACAGTGTGTTTTTTTGAAAATTGGCGACATTTTTCCAAATTTCAACTTTTGAAATTTTAGAAAGGACTTTGCTCCTTTTTCCGAAAATGGTAGAAAATTTGCGAAAAAAAATTATTGGGGAACACTATTCCGGCCATTCCTATGTGTTTTTTTTGACAATAGGCGACATTCTTCCAAATTTCGACTTTTGAAATTGTAACAAGGACTTTGCTCCTTTTTCCGAAAATGGTAGAAAATTTGCGAAAAAAAATTATTGGGGAACACTATTCCGGCCATTCCTATGAATGTCCAATATTCAAAAGTGTGGTTTTTTGACAATAGGCGACATTCTTCCAAATTTCGACTTTTGAAATTTTAAAAAGGACTTTGCTCCTTTTTCCGAAAATGGTAGAAAATTTGCTAAAAAAAATTATTGGGGAACACTATTCCGGCCATTTCTATGAATGTCCAATATTCAAAAGTCTTAACAGTGTGTTTTTTTGAAAATTGGCGACATTTTTCCAAATTTCAACTTTTGAAATTTTAGAAAGGACTTTGCTCCTTTTTAGAAAATGGTAGAAAATTTGCGAAAAAAATTGTTGGGGAACACTATTCCGGCCATTCCTATGAATATCCAATATTCAAAAGTGTGTTTTTTTGACAATAGGCGACATTCTTCCAAATTTCGACTTTTGAAATTTTAAAAAGGACTTTGCTCCTTTTTCCGAAAATGGTAAAAAATTTGCGAAAAAAATTTATTGGGGAACACTATTCCGGCCATTCCTATGAATGTCCAATATTCAAAAGTGTGGTTTTTTGCCAATAGGCGACATTCTTCCAAATTTCGACTTTTGAAATTTTAAAAAGGACTTTGCTCCTTTTTCCGAAAATGGTAGAAAATTTGCGAAAAAAAATTATCTGGGAACACTATTCCGGCCATTCCTATGAATGTCCAATATTCAAAAGTGTGTTTTTTTGACAATAGGCGACATTCTTCCAAATTTCGACTTTTGAAATTTTAAAAAGGACTTTGCTCCTTTTTCCGAAAATGGTAGAAAATTTGCGAAAAAAAAATTATTGGGGAACACTATTCCGGCCATTCCTATGAATGTCCAATATTCAAAAGTGTGTTTTTTTGACAATAGGCGACATTCTTCCAAATTTCAACTTTTGAAATTTTAGAAAGGACTTTGCTCCTTTTTAGAAAATGGTAGAAAATTTGCGAAAAAAATTGTTGGGGAACACTATTCCGGCCATTCCTATGAATATCCAATATTCAAAAGTGTGTTTTTTTGACAATAGGCGACATTCTTCCAAATTTCGACTTTTGAAATTTTAAAAAGGACTTTGCTCCTTTTTCCGAAAATGGTAAAAAATTTGCGAAAAAAATTTATTGGGGAACACTATTCCGGCCATTCCTATGAATGTCCAATATTCAAAAGTGTGGTTTTTTGCCAATAGGCGACATTCTTCCAAATTTCGACTTTTGAAATTTTAAAAAGGACTTTGCTCCTTTTTCCGAAAATGGTAGAAAATTTGCGAAAAAAAATTATCTGGGAACACTATTCCGGCCATTCCTATGAATGTCCAATATTCAAAAGTGTGTTTTTTTGACAATAGGCGACATTCTTCCAAATTTCGACTTTTGAAATTTTAAAAAGGACTTTGCTCCTTTTTCCGAAAATGGTAGAAAATTTGCGAAAAAAAATTATTGGGGAACACTATTCCGGCCATTCCTATGGATATCCAATATTCAAAAGTGTGTTTTTTTGACAATAGGCGACATTCTTCCAAATTTCGACTTTTGAAATTTTAAAAAGGACTTTGCTCCTTTTTCCGAAAATGGTAGAAAATTTGCAAAAAAAATTTTTGGGGAACACTATTCCGGCCATTCCTATGGATATCCAATATTCAAAAGTGTGTTTTTTTGACAATAGGCGACATTCTTCCAAATTTCGACTTTTGAAATTTTAAAAAGGACTTTGCTCCTTTTTCCGAAAATGGTAGAAAATTTGCAAAAAAAATTTTTGGGGAACACTATTCCGGCCATTCCTATGAATATCCAATATTCAAAAGTGTGTTTTTTTGACAATAGGCGACATTCTTCCAAATTTCGACTTTTGAAATTTTAAAAAGGACTTTGCTCCTTTTTCCGAAAATTGTAGAAAATTTGCGAAAAAAAATTATTGGGGAACACTATTCCGGCCATTCCTATGAATATCCAATATTCAAAAGTGTGTTTTTTTGACAATAGGCGACATTCTTCCAAATTTCGACTTTTGAAATTTTAAAAAGGACTTTGCTCCTTGTAAAAATTGTAGAAAATTTGCGAAAAAAAATTATTGGGGAACACTATTCCGGCCATTCCTATGAATATCCAATATTCAAAAGTGTGTTTTTTTGACAATAGGCGACATTCTTCCAAATTTCGACTTTTGAAATTTTAAAAAGGACTTTGCTCCTTTTTCCGAAAATGGTAGAAAATTTGCGAAAAAAAATTATTGGGGAACACTATTCCGGCCATTCCTATGAATGTCCAATATTCAAAAGTGTGTTTTTTTGACAATAGGCGACATTCTTCCAAATATCGACTTTTGAAATTTTAAAAAGGACTTTGCTCCTTTTTCCGAAAATGGTAGAAAATTTGCAAAAAAAAATTATTGGGGAACACTATTCCGGCCATTCCTATGAATGTCCAATATTAAAAAGTGTGTTTTTTTGACAATAGGCGACATTCTTCCAAATTTCGACTTTTGAAATTTTAAAAAGGACTTTGCTCCTTTTTCCGAAAATGGTAGAAAATTTGCGAAAAAAAATTATTGGGGAACACTATTCCGGCCATTCCTATGAATATCCAATATTCAAAAGTGTGTTTTTTTGACAATAGGCGACATTCTTCCAAATTTCGACTTTTGAAATTTTAAAAAGGACTTTGCTCCTTTTTCCGAAAATGGTAGAAAATTTGCAAAAAAAAATTATTGGGGAACACTATTTCGGCCATTCCTATGAATATCCAATATTCAAAAGTGTGTTTTTTTGACAATAGGCGACATTCTTCCAAATTTCGACTTTTGAAATTTTAAAAAGGACTTTGCTCCTTTTTCCGAAAATGGTAGAAAATTTGCGAAAAAAAATTATTGGGGAACACTATTCCGGCCATTCCTATGAATATCCAATATTCAAAAGTGTGTTTTTTTTGACAATAGGCGACATTCTTCCAAATTTCGACTTTTGAAATTTTAAAAAGGACTTTGCTCCTTTTTCCGAAAATGGTAAAAAATTTGCGAAAAAAAATTATTGGGGAACACTATTCCGGCCATTCCTATGAATGTCCAATATTAAAAAGTGTGTTTTTTTGACAATAGGCGACATTCTTCCAAATTTCGACTTTTGAAATTTTAAAAAGGACTTTGCTCCTTTTTCCGAAAATGGCAGAAAATTTGCAAAAAAAAATTATTGGGGAACACTATTCCGGCCATTCCTATGAATATCCAATATTCAAAAGTGTGTTTTTTTGACAATAGGCGACATTCTTCCAAATTTCGACTTTTGAAATTTTAAAAAGGACTTTGCTCCTTTTTCCGAAAATGGTAGAAAATTTGCGAAAAAAAATTATTGGGGAACACTATTCCGGCCATTCCTATGAATATCCAATATTCAAAAGTGTGTTTTTTTGACAATAGGCGACATTCTTCCAAATTTCGACTTTTGAAATTTTAAAAAGGACTTTGCTCCTTTTTCCGAAAATGGTGGAAAATTTGCGAAAAAAAATTATTGGGGAACACTATTCCGGCCATTCCTATGAATTTCCAATATTCAAAAGTGTGTTTTTTTGACAATAGGCGACATTCTTCCAAATTTCGACTTTTGAAATTTTAAAAAGGACTTTGCTCCTTTTTCCGAAAATGGTAGAAAATTTGCAAAAAAAAATTATTGGGGAACACTATTCCGGCCATTCCTATGAATTTCCAATATTCAAAAGTGTGTTTTTTGACAATAGGCGACATTCTTCCAAATTTCGACTTTTGAAATTTTAAAAAGGACTTTGCTCCTTTTTCCGAAAATGGTAGAAAATTTGCGAAAAAATTATTGGGGAACACTATTCCGGCCATTCCTATGAATTTCCAATATTCAAAAGTGTGTTTTTTTGACAATAGGCGACATTCTTCCAAATTTCGACTTTTGAAATTTTAAAAAGGACTTTGCTCCTTTTTCCGAAAATGGTAGAAAATTTGCAAAAAAAAATTATTGGGGAACACTATTCCGGCCATTCCTATGAATTTCCAATATTCAAAAGTGTGTTTTTTTGACAATAGGCGACATTCTTCCAAATTTCGACTTTTGAAATTTTAAAAAGGACTTTGCTCCTTTTTCCGAAAATGGTAGAAAATTTGCAAAAAAAAATTATTGGGGAACACTATTCCGGCCATTCCTATGAATTTCCAATATTCAAAAGTGTGTTTTTTTGACAATAGGCGACATTCTTCCAAATTTCGACTTTTGAAATTTTAAAAAGGACTTTGCTCCTTTTTCCGAAAATGGTAGAAAATTTGCGAAAAAAAATTATTGAAAAACACTATTCCGGTCATTCCTATGAATGTCCAATATTCAAAAGTGTGTTTTTTTGACAATAGGCGACATTCTTCCAAATTTCGACTTTTGAAATTTTAAAAAGGACTTTGCTCCTTTTTCCGAAAATTGTAGGAGATAAGCGAAAAAACACTATTGGAGAACACTCTTCCGGCCATTTCTATGAATGTCCAATATTCAAAAGTCTTAACAGTGTGTTTTTTTGAAAATTGGCGACATTTTTCCAAATTTCAACTTTTGAAATTTTAGAAAGGACTTTGCTCCTTTTTCCGAAAATGGTAGAAAATTTGCGAAAAAAAATTATTGGGGAACACTATTCCGGCCATTCCTATGTGTTTTTTTGACAATAGGCGACATTCTTTCAAATTTCGACTTTTGAAATTTTAAAAAGGACTTTTTTTACCTTTTTCCGAAAATGGTAGAAAATTTGCGAAAAAAAATTATTGGGGAACACTATTCCGGCCATTCCTATGAATGTCCAATATTCAAAAGTGTGTTTTTTTGACAATAGGCGACACTCTTCCAAATTTCGACTTTGAAATTGTAAAAAGGACTTTGCTCCTTTTTCCGAAAATTGTTGGAGATAAGCGAAAAAACATTATTGGAGAACCATCTTCCGGCAATTCCTATGAATGTCCAATATTCAAAAGTCTTAACAGTGTGTTTTTTTGAAAATTGGCGACATTTTTCCAAATTTCAACTCTTGAAATTTTAGAAAGGACTTTGCTCCTTTTTAGAAAATGGTAGAAAATTTGCGAAAAAAATTGTTGGGGAACACTATTCCGGCCATTCCTATGAATATCCAATATTCAAAAGTGTGTTTTTTTGACAATAGGCGACATTCTTCCAAATTTCGACTTTTGAAATTTTAAAAAGGACTTTGCTCCTTTTTCCGAAAATGGTAGGAAATTTGCGAAAAAAAATTATTGGGGAACACTATTCCGGCCATTCCTATGTGTTTTTTTTGACAATAGGCGACATTCTTCCAAATTTCGACTTTTGAAATTTTAAAAAGGACTTTGCTCCTTTTTCCGAAAATTGTAGGAGATAAGCGAAAATGGTAGAAAACATTATTGGAGAACACTTTTCCGGCCATTTCTATGAATGTCCAATATTCAAAAGTCTTAACAGTGTGTTTTTTTGAAAATTGGCGACATTTTTCCAAATTTCAACTTTTGAAATTTTAAAAAGGACTTTCCTCCTTTTTCTGAAAATGGTAGAAAATTTGGGGAAAAAAATTATTGGGGAACACTATTCCGGCCATTCCTATGAATGTCCACTATTCAAAAGTGTGTTTTTTTGAAAATAGGCGACATTCTTCCAAATTTCGACTTTTGAAATTTTAAAAAGGACTTTGCTCCTTTTTCCGAAAATGGTAGAAAATTTGCGAAAAAAAATTATTGGGGAACACTATTCCGGCCATTCCTATGTGTTTTTTTTGACAATAGGCGACATTCTTTCAAATTTCGACTTTTGAAATTTTAAAAAGGACTTTGCTCCTTTTTCCGAAAATTGTAGGAGATAAGCGAAAATGGTAGAAAACATTATTGGAGAACACTTTTCCGGCCATTTCTATGAATGTCCAATATTCAAAAGTCTTAACAGTGTGTTTTTTTGACAATAGGCGACATTTTTCCAAATTTCAACTTTTGAATTTTAGAAAGGACTTTGCTCCTTTTTCCGAAAATGGTAGAAAATTAGCGAAAAAAAAATTATTGGGGAACACTATTCCGGCCATTCCTATGAATGTCCAATATTAAAAAGTGTGTTTTTTTGACAATAGGCGACATTCTTCCAAATTTCGACTTTTGAAATTTTAAAAAGGACTTTGCTCCTTTTTCCGAAAATGGTAGAAAATTTGCGAAAAAAAATTATTGGGGAACACTATTCCGGCCATTCCTATGTGTTTTTTTTGGCAATAGGCGACATTCTTCCAAATTTCGACTTTTGAAATTTTAAAACGGACTTTGCTCCTTTTTCCGAAAATGGTAGAAAATTTGCGAAAAAAAATTATTGGGGAACACTATTCCGGCCATTCCTATGAATGTCCAATATTCAAAAGTGTGTTTTTTTGACAATAGGCGACATTCTTCCAAATTTCGACTTTTGAAATTTTAAAAAGGACTTTGCTCCTTTTTCCGAAAATGGTAGAAAATTTGCAAAAAAAAATTATTGGGGAACACTATTCCGGCCATTCCTAAGTGTTTTTTTTGACAATAGGCGACATTCTTCCAAATTTCGACTTTTGAAATTTTAAAAAGAACTTGCTCCTTTTTCCGAAAATTGTAGGAGATAAGCGAAAAAACATTATTGGAGAACCATCTTCCGGCAATTCCTATGAATGTCCAATATTCAAAAGTCTTAACAGTGTGTTTTTTTGAAAATTGGCGACATTTTTCCAAATTTCAACTTTTGAAATTTTAGAAAGGACTTTGCTCCTTTTTCCGAAAATGGTAGAAAATTTGCGAAAAAAAATTATTGGGGAACACTATTCCGGCCATTCCTATGTGTTTTTTTTGACAATAGGCGACATTCTTCCAAATTTCGACTTTTGAAATTGTAACAAGGACTTTGCTCCTTTTTCCGAAAATGGTAGAAAATTTGCGAAAAAAAATTATTGGGGAACACTATTCCGGCCATTCCTATGAATGTCCAATATTCAAAAGTGTGGTTTTTTGACAATAGGCGACATTCTTCCAAATTTCGACTTTTGAAATTTTAAAAAGGACTTTGCTCCTTTTTCCGAAAATGGTAGAAAATTTGCTAAAAAAAATTATTGGGGAACACTATTCCGGCCATTTCTATGAATGTCCAATATTCAAAAGTCTTAACAGTGTGTTTTTTTGAAAATTGGCGACATTTTTCCAAATTTCAACTTTTGAAATTTTAGAAAGGACTTTGCTCCTTTTTAGAAAATGGTAGAAAATTTGCGAAAAAAATTGTTGGGGAACACTATTCCGGCCATTCCTATGAATATCCAATATTCAAAAGTGTGTTTTTTTGACAATAGGCGACATTCTTCCAAATTTCGACTTTTGAAATTTTAAAAAGGACTTTGCTCCTTTTTCCGAAAATGGTAAAAAATTTGCGAAAAAAATTTATTGGGGAACACTATTCCGGCCATTCCTATGAATGTCCAATATTCAAAAGTGTGGTTTTTTGCCAATAGGCGACATTCTTCCAAATTTCGACTTTTGAAATTTTAAAAAGGACTTTGCTCCTTTTTCCGAAAATGGTAGAAAATTTGCGAAAAAAAATTATCTGGGAACACTATTCCGGCCATTCCTATGAATGTCCAATATTCAAAAGTGTGTTTTTTTGACAATAGGCGACATTCTTCCAAATTTCGACTTTTGAAATTTTAAAAAGGACTTTGCTCCTTTTTCCGAAAATGGTAGAAAATTTGCGAAAAAAAAATTATTGGGGAACACTATTCCGGCCATTCCTATGAATGTCCAATATTCAAAAGTGTGTTTTTTTGACAATAGGCGACATTCTTCCAAATTTCAACTTTTGAAATTTTAGAAAGGACTTTGCTCCTTTTTAGAAAATGGTAGAAAATTTGCGAAAAAAATTGTTGGGGAACACTATTCCGGCCATTCCTATGAATATCCAATATTCAAAAGTGTGTTTTTTTGACAATAGGCGACATTCTTCCAAATTTCGACTTTTGAAATTTTAAAAAGGACTTTGCTCCTTTTTCCGAAAATGGTAAAAAATTTGCGAAAAAAATTTATTGGGGAACACTATTCCGGCCATTCCTATGAATGTCCAATATTCAAAAGTGTGGTTTTTTGCCAATAGGCGACATTCTTCCAAATTTCGACTTTTGAAATTTTAAAAAGGACTTTGCTCCTTTTTCCGAAAATGGTAGAAAATTTGCGAAAAAAAATTATCTGGGAACACTATTCCGGCCATTCCTATGGATATCCAATATTCAAAAGTGTGTTTTTTTGACAATAGGCGACATTCTTCCAAATTTCGACTTTTGAAATTTTAAAAAGGACTTTGCTCCTTTTTCCGAAAATGGTAGAAAATTTGCGAAAAAAAATTATTGGGGAACACTATTCCGGCCATTCCTATGGATATCCAATATTCAAAAGTGTGTTTTTTTGACAATAGGCGACATTCTTCCAAATTTCGACTTTTGAAATTTTAAAAAGGACTTTGCTCCTTTTTCCGAAAATGGTAGAAAATTTGCAAAAAAAATTTTTGGGGAACACTATTCCGGCCATTCCTATGGATATCCAATATTCAAAAGTGTGTTTTTTTGACAATAGGCGACATTCTTCCAAATTTCGACTTTTGAAATTTTAAAAAGGACTTTGCTCCTTTTTCCGAAAATGGTAGAAAATTTGCAAAAAAAATTTTTGGGGAACACTATTCCGGCCATTCCTATGAATATCCAATATTCAAAAGTGTGTTTTTTTGACAATAGGCGACATTCTTCCAAATTTCGACTTTTGAAATTTTAAAAAGGACTTTGCTCCTTTTTCCGAAAATTGTAGAAAATTTGCGAAAAAAAATTATTGGGGAACACTATTCCGGCCATTCCTATGAATATCCAATATTCAAAAGTGTGTTTTTTTGACAATAGGCGACATTCTTCCAAATTTCGACTTTTGAAATTTTAAAAAGGACTTTGCTCCTTGTAAAAATTGTAGAAAATTTGCGAAAAAAAATTATTGGGGAACACTATTCCGGCCATTCCTATGAATATCCAATATTCAAAAGTGTGTTTTTTTGACAATAGGCGACATTCTTCCAAATTTCGACTTTTGAAATTTTAAAAAGGACTTTGCTCCTTTTTCCGAAAATGGTAGAAAATTTGCGAAAAAAAATTATTGGGGAACACTATTCCGGCCATTCCTATGAATGTCCAATATTCAAAAGTGTGTTTTTTTGACAATAGGCGACATTCTTCCAAATATCGACTTTTGAAATTTTAAAAAGGACTTTGCTCCTTTTTCCGAAAATGGTAGAAAATTTGAGAAAAAAAATTATTGGGGAACACTATTCCGGCCATTCCTATGAATGTCTAGTATTCAAAAGTGTGTTTTTTTGACAATAGGCGACATTCTTCCAAATTTGGACTTTTGAAATTTTAAAAAGGACTTTGCTCCTTTTTCCGAAAGTTGTAGGAGATAAGCGAAAAAACATTATTGGAGAACACTCTTCCGGCCATTTCTATGAATGTCTAATACTCAAAAGTCTTAACAGTGTGTTTTTTTTTAAATTGGCGACATTTTTCCAAATTTCAACTTTTGAAATTTTAGAAAGGACTTTGCTCCTTTTTCCTAAAATGGTAGAAAATTTGCGAAAAAAATTATTGGGGAACACAATTCCTGCCATTCCTATGAATGTCCAATATTCAAAAGTGTGTTTTTTTGAAAATAGGCGACATTCTTCCAAATTTCGACTTTTTAAATTTTAAAAAGGACTTTGCTCCTTTTTCCGAAAATGGTAGAAAATTTGCGAATACAAATTATTGGAGAACACTATTCCGGCCATTCCTATTAATATCCAATATTCAAAAGTGTGTTTTTTTGACAATAGGCGACATTCTTCCAAATTTCGACTTTTGAAATTTTAAAAAGGACTTTGCTCCTTTTTCCGAAAATTGTAGAAAATTTGCGAAAAAAAATTATTGGGGAACACTATTCCGGCCATTCCTATGAATATCCAATATTCAAAAGTGTGTTTTTTTGACAATAGGCGACATTCTTCCAAATTTCGACTTTTGAAATTTTAAAAAGGACTTTGCTCCTTGTAAAAATTGTAGAAAATTTGCGAAAAAAAATTATTGGGGAACACTATTCCGGCCATTCCTATGAATATCCAATATTCAAAAGTGTGTTTTTTTGACAATAGGCGACATTCTTCCAAATTTCGACTTTTGAAATTTTAAAAAGGACTTTGCTCCTTTTTCCGAAAATGGTAGAAAATTTGCGAAAAAAAATTATTGGGGAACACTATTCCGGCCATTCCTATGAATGTCCAATATTCAAAAGTGTGTTTTTTTGACAATAGGCGACATTCTTCCAAATATCGACTTTTGAAATTTTAAAAAGGACTTTGCTCCTTTTTCCGAAAATGGTAGAAAATTTGAGAAAAAAAATTATTGGGGAACACTATTCCGGCCATTCCTATGAATGTCTAGTATTCAAAAGTGTGTTTTTTTGACAATAGGCGACATTCTTCCAAATTTGGACTTTTGAAATTTTAAAAAGGACTTTGCTCCTTTTTCCGAAAGTTGTAGGAGATAAGCGAAAAAACATTATTGGAGAACACTCTTCCGGCCATTTCTATGAATGTCTAATACTCAAAAGTCTTAACAGTGTGTTTTTTTTTAAATTGGCGACATTTTTCCAAATTTCAACTTTTGAAATTTTAGAAAGGACTTTGCTCCTTTTTCCTAAAATGGTAGAAAATTTGCGAAAAAAATTATTGGGGAACACAATTCCTGCCATTCCTATGAATATCCAATATTCAAAAGTGTGTTTTTTTGACAATAGGCGACATTCTTCCAAATTTCGACTTTTGAAATTTTAAAAAGGACTTTGCTCCTTTTTCCGAAAATAGTAGAAAATTTGCGAAAAAAAATTATTGGGGAACACTATTCCGGCCATTCCTATGAATATCCAATATTCAAAAGTGTGTTTTTTTGACAATAGGCGACATTCTTCCAAATTTCGACTTTTGAAATTTTAAAAAGGACTTTGCTCCTTTTTCCGAAAATGGTAGAAAATTTGCAAAAAAAATTTTTGGGGAACACTATTCCGGCCATTCCTATGAATATCCAATATTCAAAAGTGTGTTTTTTTGACAATAGGCGACATTCTTCCAAATTTCGACTTTTGAAATTTTAAAAAGGACTTTGCTCCTTTTTCCGAAAATGGTAGAAAATTTGCAAAAAAAAATTATTGGGGAACACTATTCCGGCCATTCCTATGAATGTCCAATATTAAAAAGTGTGTTTTTTTGACAATAGGCGACATTCTTCCAAATTTCGACTTTTGAAATTTTAAAAAGGACTTTGCTCCTTTTTCCGAAAATAGTAGAAAATTTGCGAAAAAAAATTATTGGGGAACACTATTCCGGCCATTCCTATGAATATCCAATATTCAAAAGTGTGTTTTTTTGACAATAGGCGACATTCTTCCAAATTTCGACTTTTGAAATTTTAAAAAGGACTTTGCTCCTTTTTCCGAAAATAGTAGAAAATTTGCGAAAAAAAATTATTGGGGAACACTATTCCGGCCATTCCTATGAATATCCAATATTCAAAAGTGTGTTTTTTTTGACAATAGGCGACATTCTTCCAAATTTCGACTTTTGAAATTTTAAAAAGGACTTTGCTCCTTTTTCCGAAAATGGTAGAAAATTTGCGAAAAAAAATTATTGGGGAACACTATTCCGGCCATTCCTATGAATGTCCAATATTAAAAAGTGTGTTTTTTTGACAATAAGCGACATTCTTCCAAATTTCGACTTTTGAAATTTTAAAAAGGACTTTGCTTCTTTTTCCGAAAATGGTAGAAAATGTGCAAAAAAAATTTTTGGGGAACACTATTCCGGCCATTCCTATGAATATCCAATATTCAAAAGTGTGTTTTTTTGACAATAGGCGACATTCTTCCAAATTTCGACTTTTGAAATTTTAAAAAGGACTTTGCTCCTTTTTCCGAAAATGGTAAAAAATTTGCGAAAAAAAATTATTGGGGAACACTATTCCGGCCATTCCTATGAATGTCCAATATTAAAAAGTGTGTTTTTTTGACAATAGGCGACATTCTTCCAAATTTCGACTTTTGAAATTTTAAAAAGGACTTTGCTCCTTTTTCCAAAAATGGTAGAAAATTTGCAAAAAAAATTTTTGGGAAACACTATTCTGGCCATTCCTATGAATATCCAATATTCAAAAGTGTGTTTTTTGACAATAGGCGACATTCTTCCAAATTTCGACTTTTGAAATTTTAAAAAGGACTTTGCTCCTTTTTCCGAAAATGGTAGAAAATTTGGGAAAAAAAATTATTGGGGAACACTATTCCGGCCATTCCTATGAATATCCAATATTCAAAAGTGTGTTTTTTTGACAATAGGCGACATTCTTCCAAATTTCGACTTTTGAAATTTTAAAAAGGACTTTGCTCCTTTTTCCGAAAATGGTAAAAAATTTGCGAAAAAAAATTATTGGGGAACACTATTCCGGCCATTCCTATGAATGTCCAATATTAAAAAGTGTGTTTTTTTGACAATAGGCGACATTCTTCCAAATTTCGACTTTTGAAATTTTAAAAAGGACTTTGCTCCTTTTTCCAAAAATGGTAGAAAATTTGCAAAAAAAATTTTTGGGAAACACTATTCTGGCCATTCCTATGAATATCCAATATTCAAAAGTGTGTTTTTTTGACAATAGGCGACATTCTTCCAAATTTCGACTTTTGAAATTTTAAAAAGGACTTTGCTCCTTTTTCCGAAAATGGTAGAAAATTTGCGAAAAAAAATTATTGGGGAACACTATTCCGGCCATTCCTATGAATATCCAATATTCAAAAGTGTGTTTTTTTGACAATTTGAAATGGCGACATTCTTCCAAATTTCGACTTTTGAAATTTTAAAAAGGACTTTGCTCCTTTTTCCGAAAATGGTAGAAAATTTGC
Organism: Epicampocera succincta; assembly: GCA_932526305.1. Taxonomy (NCBI): domain Eukaryota; kingdom Metazoa; phylum Arthropoda; class Insecta; order Diptera; family Tachinidae; genus Epicampocera; species Epicampocera succincta. The sequence goes on along the minus strand of OW052038.1, from coordinate 25,419,013 downwards.
AAAAAAAATTTTTGGGGAACACTATTCCGGCCATTCCTATGAATATCCAATATTCAAAAGTGTGTTTTTTTGACAATAGGCGACATTCTTCCAAATTTCGACTTTTGAAATTTTAAAAAGGACTTTGCTCCTTTTTCCGAAAATGGTAGAAAATTTGCGAAAAAAAATTATTGGGGAACACTATTTCGGCCATTCCTATGAATATCCAATATTCAAAAGTGTGTTTTTTTGACAATAGGCGACATTCTTCCAAATTTCGACTTTTGAAATTTTAAAAAGGACTTTGCTCCTTTTTCCGAAAATGGTAGAAAATTTGCGAAAAAAAATTATTGGGGAACACTATTCCGGCCATTCCTATGAATATCCAATATTCAAAAGTGTGTTTTTTTGACAATAGGCGACATTCTTCCAAATTTCGACTTTTGAAATTTTAAAAAGGACTTTGCTCCTTTTTCCGAAAATGGTGGAAAATTTGGGAAAAAAAATTATTGGGGAACACTATTCCGGCCATTCCTATGAATATCCAATATTCAAAAGTGTGTTTTTTTGACAATAGGCGACATTCTTCCAAATTTCGACTTTTGAAATTTTAAAAAGGACTTTGCTCCTTTTTCCGAAAATGGTAAAAAATTTGCGAAAAAAAATTATTGGGGAACACTATTCCGGCCATTCCTATGAATGTCCGATATTAAAAAGTGTGTTTTTTTGACAATAGGCGACATTCTTCCAAATTTCGACTTTTGAAATTTTAAAAAGGACTTTGCTCCTTTTTCCAAAAATGGTAGAAAATTTGCAAAAAAAATTTTTGGGAAACACTATTCTGGCCATTCCTATAAATATCCAATATTCAAAAGTGTGTTTTTTTGACAATAGGCGACATTCTTCCAAATTTCGACTTTTGAAATTTTAAAAAGGACTTTGCTCCTTTTTCCGAAAATGGTAGAAAATTTGCGAAAAAAAATTATTGGGGAACACTATTCCGGCCATTCCTATGAATATCCAATATTCAAAAGTGTGTTTTTTTTGACAATTTGAAATGGCGACATTCTTCCAAATTTCGACTTTTGAAATTTTAAAAAGGACTTTGCTCCTTTTTCCGAAAATGGTAGAAAATTTGCAAAAAAAATTTTTGGGGAACACTATTCCGGCCATTCCTATGAATATCCAATATTCAAAAGTGTGTTTTTTTGACAATAGGCGACATTCTTCCAAATTTCGACTTTTGAAATTTTAAAAAGGACTTTGCTCCTTTTTCCGAAAATGGTAGAAAATTTGCAAAAAAAAATTATTGGGGAACACTATTCCGGCCATTCCTATGAATATCCAATATTCAAAAGTGTGTTTTTTTGACAATAGGCGACATTCTTCCAAATTACGACTTTTGAAATTTTAAAAAGGACTTTGCTCCTTTTTCCGAAAATGGTAGAAAATTTGCGAAAAAAAATTATTGGGGAACACTATTTCGGCCATTCCTATGAATATCCAATATTCAAAAGTGTGTTTTTTTGACAATAGGCGACATTCTTCCAAATTTCGACTTTTGAAATTTAAAAAAGGACTTTGCTCCTTTTTCCGAAAATGGTAGAAAATTTGCAAAAAAATTTATGGGGAACACTATTCCGGCCATTCCTATGAATATCCAATATTCAAAAGTGTGTTTTTTTGACAATAGGCGACATTCTTCCAAATTTCGACTTTTGAAATTTTAAAAAGGACATTGCTCCTTTTTACGAAAATATAGAAAATTTGCGAAAAAAAATTATTGTGGAACACTATTCCGGCCATTCCTATGAATATCCAATATTCAAAAGTGTGTTTTTTTGACAATAGGCGACATTCTTCCAAATTTCGACTTTTGAAATTTTAAAAAGGACTTTGCTCCTTTTTCCGAAAATGGTAGAAAATTTGCGAAAAAAAATTATTGGGGAACACTATTCCGGCCATTCCTATGAATATCCAATATTCAAAAGTGTGTTTTTTTGACAATAGGCGACATTCTTCCAAATTTCGACTTTTGAAATTTTAAAAAGGACTTTGCTCCTTTTTCCGAAAATGGTGGAAAATTTGGGAAAAAAAATTATTGGGGAACACTATTCCGGCCATTCCTATGAATGTCCAATATTAAAAAGTGTGTTTTTTTGACAATAGGCGACATTCATCCAAATTTCGACTTTTGAAATTTTAAAAAGGACTTTGCTCCTTTTTCCGAAAATGGTGGAAAATTTGCGAAAAAAAATTATTGGGGAACACTATTCCGGCCATTCCTATGAATGTCCAATATTCAAAAGTGTGTTTTTTTGACAATAGGCGACATTCTTCCAAATTTCGACTTTTGAAATTTTAAAAAGGACTTTGCTCCTTTTTCCGAAAATGGTAGAAAATTTGCGAAAAAAATTATTGGGGAACACTATTCCGGCCATTCCTATGAATATCCAATATTCAAAAGTGTGTTTTTTTACAATAGGCGACATTCTTCCAAATTTCGACTTTTGTAATTTTAAAAAGGACTTTGCTCCTTTTTCCGAAAATGGTAAAAAATTTGCGAAAAAAAATTATTGGGGAACACTATTCCGGCCATTCCTATGAATGTCCAATATTAAAAAGTGTGTTTTTTTGACAATGGGCGACATTCTTCCAAATTTCGACTTTTGAAATTTTAAAAAGGACTTTGCTCCTTTTTCCGAAAATGGTAGAAAATTTGCAAAAAAAATTTTTGGGGAACACTATTCCGGCCATTCCTATGAATATCCAATATTCAAAAGTGTGTTTTTTTGACAATAGGCGACATTCTTCCAAATTTCGACTTTTGAAATTTTAAAAAGGACTTTGCTCCTTTTTCCGAAAATGGTAGAAAATTTGCGAAAAAATTATTGGGGAACACTATTCCGGCCATTCCTATGAATTTCCAATATTCAAAAGTGTGTTTTTTTGACAATAGGCGACATTCTTCCAAATTTCGACTTTTGAAATTTTAAAAAGGACTTTGCTCCTTTTTCCGAAAATGGTAGAAAATTTGCAAAAAAAAAAATTATTGGGGAACACTATTCCGGCCATTCCTATGAATTTCCAATATTCAAAAGTGTGTTTTTTTGACAATAGGCGACATTCTTCCAAATTTCGACTTTTGAAATTTTAAAAAGGACTTTGCTCCTTTTTCCGAAAATGGTAGAAAATTTGCAAAAAAAAAATTATTGGGGAACACTATTCCGGCCATTCCTATGAATTTCCAATATTCAAAAGTGTGTTTTTTTGACAATAGGCGACATTCTTCCAAATTTCGACTTTTGAAATTTTAAAAAGGACTTTGCTCCTTTTTCCGAAAATGGTAGAAAATTTGCAAAAAAAAAATTATTGGGGAACACTATTCCGGCCATTCCTATGAATTTCCAATATTCAAAAGTGTGTTTTTTTGACAATAGGCGACATTCTTCCAAATTTCGACTTTTGAAATTTTAAAAAGGACTTTGCTCCTTTTTCCGAAAATGGTAGAAAATTTGCGAAAAAAAATTATTGGGGAACAATATTCCGGCCATTTCTATGAATGTCCAATATTCAAAAGTCTTAACAGTGTGTTTTTTTGAAAATTGGCGACATTTTTCCAAATTTCAACTTTTGAAATTTTAGAAAGGACTTTGCTCCTTGTTCCGAAAATGGTAGAAAATTTGCGAAAAAAAATTATTGGGGAACACTATTCCGGCCATTCCTATGTGTTTTTTTGACAATAGGCGACATTCTTCCAAATTTCGACTTTTGAAATTTTAAAAAGGACTTTGCTCCTTTTTCCGAAAATGGTGGAAAATTTGCGAAAAAAAATTATTGGGGAACACTATTCCGGCCATTCCTATGAATGTCCAATATTAAAAAGTGTGTTTTTTTGACAATAGGCAACATTCTTCCAAATTTCGACTTTTGAAATTTTAAAAAGGACTTTCCTCCTTTTTCCGAAAATAGTAGAAAATTTGCGAAAAAAAATTTTTTGGGGAACACTATTCCGGCCATTCCTATGAATGTCCAATATTAAAAAGTGTGTTTGTTTGACAATAGGCGACATTCTTCCAAATTTCAACTTTTGAAATTTTAGAAAGGACTTTGCTCCCTTTTCCGAAAATGGTAGAAAATTTGCGAAAAAAAATTATTGGGGAACACTATTCCGGCCATTCCTATGAATGTCCAATATTAAAAAGTGTGTTTTTTTGACAATAGGCGACATTCTTCCAAATTTCGACTTTTGAAATTTTAAAAAGGACTTTGCTCCTTTTTCCGAAAATGGTAGAAAATTTGCGAAAAAAATTATTGGGGAACACTATTCCGGCCATTCCTATGAATATCCAATATTCAAAAGTGTGTTTTTTTGACAATAGGCGACATTCTTCCAAATTTCGACTTTTGAAATTTTAAAAAGGACTTTGCTCCTTTTTCCGAAAATGTAGAAAATTTGCGAAAAAAAATTATTGGGGAACACTATTCCGGCCATTCCTATGAATGTCCAATATTAAAAAGTATGTTTGTTTGACAATAGGCGACATTCTTCCAAATTTCAACTTTTGAAATTTTAGAAAGGACTTTGCTCCCTTTTCCGAAAATGGTAGAAAATTTGCGAAAAAAAATTATTGGGGAACACTATTCCGGCCATTCCTATGAATGTCCAATATTAAAAAGTGTGTTTGTTTGACAATAGGCGACATTCTTCCAAATTTCGACTTTTGAAATTTTAAAAAGGACTTTGCTCCTTTTTCCGAAAATGGTGGAAAATTTGCGAAAAAAAATTATTGGGGAACACTATTCCGGCCATTCCTATGAATGTCCAATATTAAAAAGTGTGTTTTTTTGACAATAGGCGACATTCTTCCAAATTTCGACTTTTGAAATTTTAAAACGGACTTTGCTCCTTTTTCCGAAAATGGTGGAAAATTTGCGAAAAAAAATTATTGGGGAACACTATTCCGGCCATTCCTATGAATGTCCAATATTAAAAAGTGTGTTTGTTTGACAATAGGCGACATTCTTCCAAATTTCAACTTTTAAAATTTTAGAAAGGACTTTGCTCCCTTTTCCGAAAATGGTAGAAAATTTGCGAAAAAAAATTATTGGGGAACACTATTCCGGCCATTCCTATGAATGTCCAATATTAAAAAGTGTGTTTTTTTGACAATAGGCGACATTCTTCCAAATTTCGACTTTTGAAATTTTAAAAAGGACTTTGCTCCTTTTTCCGAAAATGGTAGAAAATTTGCGAAAAAAATTATTGGGGAACACTATTCCGGCCATTCCTATGAATATCCAATATTCAAAAGTGTGTTTTTTTGACAATAGGCGACATTCTTCCAAATTTCGACTTTTGAAATTTTAAAAAGGACTTTGCTCCTTTTTCCGAAAATATAGAAAATTTGCGAAAAAAAATTATTGGGGAACACTATTCCGGCCATTCCTATGAATGTCCAATATTAAAAAGTGTGTTTGTTTGACAATAGGCGACATTCTTCCAAATTTCAACTTTTGAAATTTTAGAAAGGACTTTGCTCCCTTTTCCGAAAATGGTAGAAAATTTGCGAAAAAAAATTATTGGGGAACACTATTCCGGCCATTCCTATGAATGTCCAATATTAAAAAGTGTGTTTGTTTGACAATAGGCGACATTCTTCCAAATTTCGACTTTTGAAATTTTAAAAAGGACTTTGCTCCTTTTTCCGAAAATGGTGGAAAATTTGCGAAAAAAAATTATTGGGGAACACTATTCCGGCCATTCCTATGAATGTCCAATATTAAAAAGTGTGTTTGTTTGACAATAGGCGACATTCTTCCAAATTTCGACTTTTGAAATTTTAAAAAGGACTTTGCTCCTTTTTCCGAAAATGGTAGAAAATTTGGGAAAAAAAATTATTGGGGAACACTATTCCGGCCATTCCTATGAATGTCCAATATTAAAAAGTGTGTTTTTTTGACAATAGGCGACATTCTTCCAAATTTCGACTTTTGAAATTTTAAAAAGGACTTTGCTCCTTTTTCCGAAAATGGTAGAAAATTTGCGAAAAAAATTATTGGGGAACACTATTCCGGCCATTCCTATGAATGTCCAATATTCAAAAGTGTGTTTTTTGACAATAGGCGACATTCTTCCAAATTTCGACTTTTGAAATTTTAAAGAGGACTTTGCTCCTTTTTCCGAAAATGGTAGAAAATTTGCGAAAAAAAATTATTGGGGAACACTATTCCGGCCATTCCTATGAATGTCCAATATTCAAAAGTGTGTTTTTTGACAATAGGCGACATTCTTCCAAATTTCGACTTTTGAAATTTTAAAGAGGACTTTGCTCCTTTTTCCGAAAATGGTAGAAAATTTGCGAAAAAAAATTATTGGGGAACACTTTCCGGCCATTCCTATGAATATCCAATATTCAAAAGTGTGTTTTTTTGACAATAGGCGACATTCTTCCAAATTTCGACTTTTGAAATTTTAAAAAGGACTTTGCTCCTTTTTCCGAAAATGGTAGAAAATTTGCGAAAAAAAATTATTGGGGAACACTATTCCGGCCATTCCTATGAATGTCCAATATTAAAAAGTGTGTTTTTTTGACAATAGGCGACATTCTTCCAAATTTCGACTTTTGAAATTTTAAAGAGGACTTTGCTCCTTTTTCCAAAAATGGTAGAAAATTTGCGAAAAAAAAATATTGGGGAACACTATTCCGGCCATTCCTATGAATGTCCAATATTCAAAAGTGTGTTTTTTTTTGACAATAGGCGACATTCTTCCAAATTTCGACTTTTGAAATTTTAAAAAGGACTTTGCTCCTTTTTCCGAAAATGGTAGAAAATTTGCGAAAAAAAATTATTGGGGAACACTATTCCGGCCATTCCTATGAATGTCCAATATTAAAAAGTGTGTTTGTTTGACAATAGGCGACATTCTTCCAAATTTCGACTTTTGAAATTTTAAAAAGGACTTTGCTCCTTTTTCCGAAAATGGTGGAAAATTTGCGAAAAAAAATTATTGGGGAACACTATTCCGGCCATTCCTATGAATGTCCAATATTAAAAAGTGTGTTTGTTTGACAATAGGCGACATTCTTCCAAATTTCGACTTTTGAAATTTTAAAAAGGACTTTGCTCCTTTTTCCGAAAATGGTAGAAAATTTGGGAAAACAAATTATTGGGGAACACTATTCCGGCCATTCCTATGAATGTCCAATATTAAAAAGTGTGTTTTTTTGACAATAGGCGACATTCTTCCAAATTTCGACTTTTGAAATTTTAAAAAGGACTTTGCTCCTTTTTCCGAAAATGGTAGAAAATTTGCGAAAAAAATTATTGGGGAACACTATTCCGGCCATTTCTATGAATATCCAATATTCAAAAGTGTGTTTTTTTGACAATAGGCGACATTCTTCCAAATTTCGACTTTTGAAATTTTAAAAAGGACTTTGCTCCTTTTTCCGAAAATGGTAAAAAATTTGCGAAAAAAAATTATTGGGGAACACTATTCCGGCCATTCCTATGAATGTCCAATATTCAAAAGTGTGTTTTTTTTGACAATGGCGACATTCTTCCAAATTTCGACTTTTGAAATTTTAAAAAGGACTTTGCTCCTTTTTCCGAAAATGGTAGAAAATTTGCGAAAAAAAATTATTGGGGAACACTATTCCGGCCATTCCTATGAATGTCCGATATTCAAAAGTGTGTTTTTTTGACAATAGGCGACATTCTTCCAAATTTCGACTTTTGAAATTTTAAAGAGGACTTTGCTCCTTTTTCCGAAAATGGTAGAAAATTTGCGAAAAAAAATTATAGGGGAACACTATTCCGGCCATTCCTATGAATGTCCAATATTAAAAAGTGTGTTTTTTTGACAATAGGCGACATTCTTCCAAATTTCGACTTTTGAAATTTTAAAAAGGACTTTGCTCCTTTTTCCGAAAATGGTAGAAAATTTGCGAAAAAAATTTTTGGGGAACACTATTCCGGCCATTCCTATGAATATCCAATATTCAAAAGTGTGTTTTTTGACAATAGGCGACATTCTTCCAAATTTCGACTTTTGAAATTTTAAAAAGTACTTTGCTCCTTTTTCCGAAAATGGTGGAAAATTTGCGAAAAAAAATTATTGGGGAACACTATTCCGGCCATTCCTATGAATGTCTAATATTCAAAAGTGTGTTTTTTGACAATAGGCGACATTCTTCCAAATTTCGACTTTTGAAATTTTAAAAAGGACTTTGCTCCTTTTTCCGAAAATTGTAGGAGATAAGCGAAAAAACATTATTGGAGAACACTCCTCCGGCCATTTCTATGAATGTCCAATATTGAAAAGTCTTAACAGTTTGTTTTTTTGAAAATTGGCGACATTTTTCCAAATTTCAACTTTTGAAATTTTAAAAAGGACTTTGCTCCTTTTTCCGAAAATGGTAGAAAATTTGCGAAAAAAAATTATTGGGGAACACTATTCCGGCCATTCCTATGAATATCCAATATTCAAAAGTGTGTTTTTTTGACAATAGGCGACATTCTTCCAAATTTCGACTTTTGAAATTTTAAAAAAGGACTTTGCTCCTTTTTCCGAAAATGGTAGAAAATTTGCGAAAAAAAATTATTGGGGAACACTATTCCGGCCATTCCTATGAATGTCCAATATTAAAAAGTGTGTTTTTTTGACAATAGGCGACATTCTTCCAAATTTCGACTTTTGAAATTTTAAAAAGGACTTTGCTCCTTTTTCCGAAAATGGTAGAAAATTTGCGAAAAAAATTTTTGGGGAACACTATTCCGGCCATTCCTATGAATATCCAATATTCGAAAGTGTGTTTTTTTGACAATAGGCGACATTCTTCCAAATTTCGACTTTTGAAATTTTAAAAAGGACTTTGCTCCTTTTTTCGAAAATGGTAGAAAATTTGCGAAAAAAAATTATTGGGGAACACTATTCCGGCCATTCCTATGAATGTCTAATATTCAAAAGTGTGTTTTTTGACAATAGGCGACATTCTTCCAAATTTCGACTTTTGAAATTTTAAAAAGGACTTTGCTCTTTTTTCCGAAAATGGTAAAAAATTTGCGAAAAAAAATTATTGAGGAACACTATTCCGGCCATTCCTATGAATGTCCAATATTCAAAAGTGTGTTTTTTTGACAATAGGCGACATTCTTCCAAATTTCGACTTTTGAAATTTTAAAAAGGACTTTGCTCCTTTTTCCGAAAATTGTAGGAGATAAGCGAAAAAAAATTATTGGGGAACACTATTCCGGCCATTCCTATGAATATCCAATATTCAAAAGAGTGTTTTTTTGACAATAGGCGACATTTTTCCAAATTTCGACTTTTGAAATTTTGAAAAGGACTTTGCTCCTTTTTCCGAAAATGGTAGAAAATTTGCGAAAAAAAATTATTGGGGAACACTATTCCGGCCATTCCTATGAATGTCCAATATTCAAAAGTGTGTTTTTTTGACAATAGGCGACATTCTTCCAAATTTGGACTTTTGAAATTTTAAAAAGGACTTTGCTCCTTTTTCCGAAAGTGGTAGAAAATTTGCGAAAAAAAATTATTGGGGAACACTATTCCGGCCATTCCTATGAATGTCTAATATTCAAAAGTGTGTTTTTTGACAATAGGCGACATTCTTCCAAATTTCGACTTTTGAAATTTTAAAAAGGACTTTGCTCCTTTTTCCGAAAATTGTAGGAGATAAGCGAAAAAACATTATTGGAGAACACTCCTCCGGCCATTTCTATGAATGTCCAATATTGAAAAGTCTTAACAGTTTGCTTTTTGAAAATTGGCGACATTTTTCCAAATTTCAACTTTTGAAATTTTAAAAAGGACTTTGCTCCTTTTTCCGAAAATGGTAGAAAATTTGCGAAAAAAAATTATTGGGGAACACTATTCCGGCCATTCCTATGAATATCCAATATTCAAAAGTGTGTTTTTTTGACAATAGGCGACATTCTTCCAAATTTCGACTTTTGAAATTTTAAAAAAGGACTTTGCTCCTTTTTCCGAAAATGGTAGAAAATTTGCGAAAAAAAATTATTGGGGAACACTATTCCGGCCATTCCTATGAATGTCCAAAATTAAAAAGTGTGTTTTTTTGACAATAGGCGACATTCTTCCAAATTTCGACTTTTGAAATTTTAAAAAGGACTTTGCTCCTTTTTCCGAAAATGGTAGAAAATTTGCGAAAAAAATTTTTGGGGAACACTATTCCGGCTATTCCTATGAATATCCAATATTCGAAAGTATGTTTTTTTGACAATAGGCGACATTCTTCCAAATTTCGACTTTTGAAATTTTAAAAAGGACTTTGCTCCTTTTTTCGAAAATGGTAGAAAATTTGCGAAAAAAAATTATTGGGGAACACTATTCCGGCCGGCCATTCTAATGAATATCCAATATTCAAAAGTGTGTTTTTTTGACAATAGGCGACATTCTTCCAAATTTCGACTTTTGAAATTTTAAAAAGGACTTTGCTCCTTTTTCCGAAAATGGTAAAAAATTTGCGAAAAAAAATTATTGAGGAACACTATTCCGGCCATTCCTATGAATGTCCAATATTCAAAAGTGTGTTTTTTTGACAATAGGCGACATTCTTCCAAATTTCGACTTTTGAAATTTTAAAAAGGACTTTGCTCCTTTTTCCGAAAATTGTAGGAGATAAGCGAAAAAACATTATTGGGGAACACTATTCCGGCCATTCCTATGAATGTCCAATATTCAAAAGTGTGTTTTTTTGACAATAGGCGACATTCTTCCAAATTTCGACTTTTGAAATTTTAAAAAGGACTTTGCTCCTTTTTCTGAAAATGGTGGAAAATTTGCGAAAAAAAATTATTGGGGAACACTATTCCGGCCATTCCTATGAATGTCTAATATTCAAAAGTGTGTTTTTTGACAATAGGCGACATTCTTCCAAATTTCGACTTTTGAAATTTTAAAGAGGACTTTGCTCCTTTTTCCGAAAATGGTAGAAAATTTGCGAAAAAAAATTATTGGGGAACACTATTCCGGCCATTCCTATGAATGTCTAATATTCAAAAGTGTGTTTTTTGACAATAGGCGACATTCTTCCAAATTTCGACTTTTGAAATTTTAAAAAGGACTTTGCTCCTTTTTCCGAAAATTCCGGCCATTCCTATGAATATCCAATATTCAAAAGTGTGTTTTTTTGACAATAGGCGACATTCTTCCAAATTTCGACTTTTGAAATTTTAAAAAGGACTTTGCTCCTTTTTCCGAAAATGGTAAAAAATTTGCGAAAAAAAATTATTGGGGAACACTATTCCGGCCATTCCTATGAATGTCCAATATTAAAAAGTGTGTTTTTTTGACAATAGGCGAAATTCTTCCAAATTTCGACTTTTGAAATTTTAAAAAGGACTTTGCTCCTTTTTCCGAAAATGGTAGAAAATTTGCGAAAAAAATTTTTGGGGAACACTATTCCGGCCATTCCTATGAATATCCAATATTCAAAAGTTTGTTTTTTTGACAATAGGCGACATTCTTCCAAATTTCGACTTTTGAAATTTTAAAAAGGACTTTGCTCCTTTTTTCGAAAATGGTAAAAAATTTGCGAAAAAAAATTATTGAGGAACACTATTCCGGCCATTCCTATGAATGTCCAATATTCAAAAGTGTGTTTTTTTGACAATAGGCGACATTCTTCCAAATTTCGACTTTTGAAATTTTAAAAAGGACTTTGCTCCTTTTTCCGAAAATGGTAGAAAATTTGCGAAAAAAAATTATTGGGGAACACTATTCCGGCCATTCCTATGAATGTCCAATATTCAAAAGTGTGTTTTTTTGACAATAGGCGACATTCTTCCAAATTTCGACTTTTGAAATTTTAAAGAGGACTTTGCTCCTTTTTCCGAAAATGGTAGAAAATTTGCGAAAAAAAATTATTGGGGAACACTATTCCGGCCATTCCTATGAATATCCAATATTCAAAAGAGTGTTTTTTTGACAATAGGCGACATTTTTCCAAATTTCGACTTTTGAAATTTTGAAAAGGACTTTGCTCCTTTTTCCGAAAATGGTAGAAAATTTGCGAAAAAAAATTATTGGGGAACACTATTCCGGCCATTCCTATGAATGTCCAATATTCAAAAGTGTGTTTTTTTGACAATAGGCGACATTCTTCCAAATTTGGACTTTTGAAATTTTAAAAAGGACTTTGCTCCTTTTTCCGAAAGTGGTAGAAAATTTGCGAAAAAAAATTATTGGGGAACACTATTCCGGCCATTCCTATGAATGTCCAATATTCAAAAGTGTGTTTTTTTGACAATAGGCGACATTCTTCCAAATTTGGACTTTTGAAATTTTAAAAAGGACTTTGCTCCTTTTTCCGAAAGTGGTAGAAAATTTGCGAAAAAAAATTATTGGGGAACACTATTCCGGCCATTCCTATGAATGTCCAATATTCAAAAGTGTGGTTTTTTAACAATAGGCGACATTCTTCCACATTTCGACTTTTGAAATTTTAAAAAGGACTTTGCTCCTTTTTCCGAAAATGGTAGAAAATTTGCGAAAAAAAATTATTGGGGAACAATATTCCGGCCATTTCTATGAATGTCCAATATTCAAAAGTCTTAACAGTGTGTTTTTTTGAAAATTGGCGACATTTTTCCAAATTTCGACTTTTGAAATTTTAAAAAGGACTTTGCTCCTTTTTCCGAAAATGGTAGAAAATTTGCTAAAAAAAATTATTGGGGAACACTATTCCGGCCATTCCTATGAATGTCCAATATTCAAAAGTGTGTTTTTTTGACAATAGGCGACATTCTTCCAAATTTGGACTTTTGAAATTTTAAAAAGGACTTTGCTCCTTTTTCCGAAAATGGTAGAAAATTTGCGAAAAAAAATTATTGGGGAACACTATTCCGGCCATTCCTATGAATGTCCAATATTCAAAAGTGTGGTTTTTTGACAATAGGCGACATTCTTCCACATTTCGACTTTTGAAATTTTAAAAAGGACTTTGCTCCTTTTTCCGAAAATGGTAGAAAATTTGCGAAAAAAATTATTGGGGAACAATATTCCGGCCATTTCTATGAATATCCAATATTCAAAAGAGTGTTTTTTTGACAATAGGCGACATTTTTCCAAATTTCGACTTTTGAAATTTTGAAAAGGACTTTGCTCCTTTTTCCGAAAATGGTAGAAAATTTGCGAAAAAAAAATTATTGGGGAACACTATTCCGGCCATTCCTATGAATGTCCAATATTCAAAAGTGTGTTTTTTTGACAATAGGCGACATTCTTCCAAATTTGGACTTTTGAAATTTTAAAAAGGACTTTGCTCCTTTTTCCGAAAGTGGTAGAAAATTTGCGAAAAAAAATTATTGGGGAACACTATTCCGGCCATTCCTATGAATGTCCAATATTCAAAAGTGTGGTTTTTTAACAATAGGCGACATTCTTCCACATTTCGACTTTTGAAATTTTAAAAAGGACTTTGCTCCTTTTTCCGAAAATGGTAGAAAATTTGCGAAAAAAAATTATTGGGGAACAATATTCCGGCCATTTCTATGAATGTCCAATATTCAAAAGTCTTAACAGTGTGTTTTTTTGAAAATTGGCGACATTTTTCCAAATTTCAACTTTTGAAATTTTAGAAAGGACTTTGCTCCTTTTTCCGAAAATGGTAGAAAATTTGCGAAAAAAAATTATTGGGGAACACTATTCCGGCCATTCCTATGTGTTTTTTTGACAATAGGCGACATTCTTCCAAATTTCGACTTTTGAAATTGTAACAAGGACTTTGCTCCTTTTTCCGAAAATGGTAGAAAATTTGCGAAAAAAAATTATTGGGGAACACTATTCCGGCCATTCCTATGAATGTCCAATATTCAAAAGTGTGGTTTTTTGACAATAGGCGACATTCTTCCAAATTTCGACTTTTGAAATTTTAAAAAGGACTTTGCTCCTTTTTCCGAAAATGGTAGAAAATTTGCTAAAAAAAATTATTGGGGAACACTATTCCGGCCATTCCTATGAATGTCCAATATTCAAAAGTGTGTTTTTTTGACAATAGGCGACATTCTTCCAAATTTGGACTTTTGAAATTTTAAAAAGGACTTTGCTCCTTTTTCCGAAAATGGTAGAAAATTTGCGAAAAAAAATTATTGGGGAACACTATTCCGGCCATTCCTATGAATGTCCAATATTCAAAAGTGTGGTTTTTTGACAATAGGCGACATTCTCCCACATTTCGACTTTTGAAATTTTAAAAAGGACTTTGCTCCTTTTTCCGAAAATGGTAGAAAATTTGCGAAAAAAATTATTGGGGAACAATATTCCGGCCATTTCTATGAATGTCCAATATTCAAAAGTCTTAACAGTGTGTTTTTTTGAAAATTGGCGACATTTTTCCAAATTTCAACTTTTGAAATTTTAGAAAGGACTTTGCTCCTTTTTCCGAAAATGGTAGAAAATTTGCGAAAAAAAATTATTGGGGAACACTATTCCGGCCATTCCTATGTGTTTTTTTTGACAATAGGCGACATTCTTCCAAATTTCGACTTTTGAAATTGTAACAAGGACTTTGCTCCTTTTTCCGAAAATGGTAGAAAATTTGCGAAAAAAATTATTGGGGAACACTATTCCGGCCATTCCTATGAATGTCCAATATTCAAAAGTGTGGTTTTTTGACAATAGGCGACATTCTTCCAAATTTCGACTTTTGAAATTTTAAAAAGGACTTTGCTCCTTTTTCCGAAAATGGTAGAAAATTTGCTAAAAAAAATTATTGGGGAACACTATTCCGGCCATTTCTATGAATGTCCAATATTCAAAAGTCTTAACAGTGTGTTTTTTTGAAAATTGGCGACATTTTTCCAAATTTCAACTTTTGAAATTTTAGAAAGGACTTTGCTCCTTTTTCCGAAAATGGTAGAAAATTTGCGAAAAAAAATTATTGGGGAACACTATTCCGGCCATTCCTATGTGTTTTTTTGACAATAGGCGACATTCTTTCAAATTTCGACTTTTGAAATTGTAAAAAGGACTTTGCTCCTTTTTCCGAAAATGGTAGAAAATTTGCGAAAAAAAATTATTGGGGAACACTATTCCGGCCATTCCTATGAATGTCCAATATTCAAAAGTGTGTTTTTTTGACAATAGGCGACACTCTTCCAAATTTCGACTTTGAAATTGTAAAAAGGACTTTGCTCCTTTTTCCGAAAATTGTTGGAGATAAGCGAAAAAACATTATTGGAGAACCATCTTCCGGCAATTCCTATGAATGTCCAATATTCAAAAGTCTTAACAGTGTGTTTTTTTGAAAATTGGCGACATTTTTCCAAATTTCAACTTTTGAAATTTTAGAAAGGACTTTGCTCCTTTTTAGAAAATGGTAGAAAATTTGCGAAAAAAATTGTTGGGGAACACTATTCCGGCCATTCCTATGAATATCCAATATTCAAAAGTGTGTTTTTTTGACAATAGGCGACATTCTTCCAAATTTCGACTTTTGAAATTTTAAAAAGGACTTTGCTCCTTTTTCCGAAAATGGTAGGAAATTTGCGAAAAAAAATTATTGGGGAACACTATTCCGGCCATTCCTATGTGTTTTTTTTGACAATAGGCGACATTCTTCCAAATTTCGACTTTTAAATTTTAAAAAGGACTTTGCTCCTTTTTCCGAAAATTGTAGGAGATAAGCGAAAATGGTAGAAAACATTATTGGAGAACACTTTTCCGGCCATTTCTATGAATGTCCAATATTCAAAAGTCTTAACAGTGTGTTTTTTTGAAAATTGGCGACATTTTTCCAAATTTCAACTTTTGAAATTTTAAAAAGGACTTTGCTCCTTTTTCTGAAAATGGTAGAAAATTTGGGGAAAAAAATTATTGGGGAACACTATTCCGGCCATTCCTATGAATGTCCACTATTCAAAAGTGTGGTTTTTTTTGACAATAGGCGACATTCTTCCAAATTTCGACTTTTGAAATTTTAAAAAGGACTTTGCTCCTTTTTCCGAAAATTGTAGGAGATAAGCGAAAATGGTAGAAAACATTATTGGAGAACACTTTTCCGGCCATTTCTATGAATGTCCAATATTCAAAAGTCTTAACAGTGTGTTTTTTTGAAAATTGGCGACATTTTTCCAAATTTCAACTTTTGAAATTTTAAAAAGGACTTTGCTCCTTTTTCTGAAAATGGTAGAAAATTTGCGAAAAAAAATTATTGGGGAACACTATTCCGGCCATTCCTATGTGTTTTTTTTGACAATAGGCGACATTCTTTCAAATTTCGACTTTTGAAATTGTAAAAAGGACTTTGCTCCTTTTTCCGAAAATGGTAGAAAATTTGCGAAAAAAAATTATTGGGGAACACTATTCCGGCCTTTCCTATGAATGTCCAATATTCAAAAGTGTGTTTTTTTTGACAATAGGCGACACTCTTCCAAATTTCGACTTTGAAATTGTAAAAAGGACTTTGCTCCTTTTTCCGAAAATTGTTGGAGATAAGCGAAAAAACATTATTGGAGAACCATCTTCCGGCAATTCCTATGAATGTCCAATATTCAAAAGTCTTAACAGTGTGTTTTTTTGAAAATTGGCGACATTTTTCCAAATTTCAACTTTTGAAATTTTAGAAAGGACTTTGCTCTTTTTTAGAAAATGGTAGAAAATTTGCGAAAAAAATTGTTGGGGAACACTATTCCGGCCATTCCTATGAATATCCAATATTCAAAAGTGTGTTTTTTTGACAATAGGCGACATTCTTCCAAATTTCGACTTTTGAAATTTTAAAAAGGACTTTGCTCCTTTTTCCGAAAATGGTACAAAATTTGCGAAAAAAAATTATTGGGGAACACTATTCCGGCCATTCCTATGAATGTCCAATATTCAAAAGTGTGTTTTTTTGACAATAGGCGACATTCTTCCAAATTTCGACTTTTGAAATTTTAAAAAGGACTTTGCTCTTTATTCCGAAAATGGTAGAAAATTTGCAAAAAAAAATTATTGGGGAACACTATTCCGGCCATTCCTATGTGTTTTTTTTGACAATAGGCGACATTCTTCCAAATTTCGACTTTTGAAATTTTAAAAAGGACTTTGCTCCTTTTTCCGAAAATTGTAGGAGATAAGCGAAAATGGTAGAAAACATTATTGGAGAACACTTTTCCGGCCATTTCTATGAATGTCCAATATTCAAAAGTCTTAACAGTGTGTTTTTTTGACAATAGGCGACATTTTTCCAAATTTCAACTTTTGAATTTTAGAAAGGACTTTGCTCCTTTTTCCGAAAATGGTAGAAAATTTGCGAAAAAAAATTATTGGGGAACACTATTCCGGCCATTCCTATGAATGTCCAATATTCAAAAGTGTGTTTTTTTGACAATAGGCGACATTCTTCCAAATTTCGACTTTTGAAATTTTAAAAAGGACTTTGCTCCTTTTTCCGAAAATGGTAGAAAATTTGCGAAAAAAAATTATTGGGGAACACTATTCCGGCCATTCCTATGTGTTTTTTTTTTGACAATAGGCGACATTCTTCCAAATTTCGACTTTTGAAATTTTAAAACGGACTTTGCTCCTTTCCGAAAATGGTAGAAAATTTGCGAAAAAAAATTATTGGGGAACACTATTCCGGCCATTCCTATGAATGTCCAATATTCAAAAGTGTGTTTTTTTGACAATAGGCGACATTCTTCCAAATTTCGACTTTTGAAATTTTAAAAAGGACTTTGCTCCTTTTTCCAAAAATGGTAGAAAATTTGCGAAAAAAAATTATTGGGGAACACTATTCCGGCCATTCCTATGAATGTCCAATATTAAAAAGTGTGTTTTTTTGACAATAGGCGACATTCTTCCAAATTTCGACTTTTGAAATTTTAAAAAGGACTTTGCTCCTTTTTCCGAAAATGGTAGAAAATTTGCGAAAAAAAATTATTGGGGAACACTATTCCGGCCATTCCTATGAATGTCCAATATTCAAAAGTGTGTTTTTTTGACAATAGGCGGCATTCTTCCAAATTTCGACTTTTGAAATTTTAAAAAGGACTTTGCTCCTTTTTCCTAAAATTGTAGGAGATAAGCGAAAATGGTAGAAAACATTATTGAAGTACACTTTTCCGGCCATTTCTATGAATGTCCAATATTCAAAAGTCTTAACAGTGTGTTTTTTTGAAAATTGGCGATATTTTTCCAAATTTCAACTTTTGAAATTTTAGAAAGGACTTTGCTCCTTTTTCCGAAAATGGTAGAAAATTTGCGAAAAAAAATTATTGGGGAACACTATTCCGGCCATTCCTATGAGTGTCCAATATTCAAAAGTGTGTTTTTTTGACAATAGGCGACATTCTTCCAAATTTCGACTTTTGAAATTTTAAAAAGGACTTTGCTCCTTTTTCCGAAAATGGTAGAAAATTTGCGAAAAAAAATTATTGGGGAACACTATTCCGGCCATTCCTATGAATATCCAATATTCAAAAGTGTGTTTTTTTGACAATAGGCGACATTCTTCCAAATTTCGACTTTTGAAATTTTAAAAAGGACTTTGCTCCTTTTTCCGAAAATTGTAGGAGATAAGCGAAAAAACATTATTGGAGAACCATCTTCCGGCAATTCCTATGAATGTCCAATATTCAAAAGTCTTAACAGTGTGTTTTTTTGAAAATTGGCGACATTTTTCCAAATTTCAACTTTTGAAATTTTAGAAAGGACTTTGCTCCTTTTTCCGAAAATGGTAGAAAATTTGCGAAAAAAAATTATTGGGGAACACTATTCCGGCCATTCCTATGTGTTTTTTTTTGACAATAGGCGACATTCTTCCAAATTTCGACTTTTGAAATTGTAACAAGGACTTTGCTCCTTTTTCCGAAAATGGTAGAAAATTTGCGAAAAAAAATTATTGGGGAACACTATTCCGGCCATTCCTATGAATGTCCAATATTCAAAAGTGTGTTTTTTTGACAATAGGCGACATTCTTCCAAATTTCGACTTTTGAAATTTTAAAAAGGACTTTGCTCCTTTTTCCGAAAATGGTAGAAAATTTGCTAAAAAAAATTATTGGGGAACACTATTCCGGCCATTTCTATGAATGTCCAATATTCAAAAGTCTTAACAGTGTGTTTTTTTGAAAATTGGCGACATTTTTCCAAATTTCAACTTTTGAAATTTTAGAAAGGACTTTGCTCCTTTTTCCGAAAATGGTAGAAAATTTGCGAAAAAAAATTATTGGGGAACACTATTCCGGCCATTCCTATGTGTTTTTTTGACAATAGGCGACATTCTTTCAAATTTCGACTTTTGAAATTGTAAAAAGGACTTTGCTCCTTTTTCCGAAAATGGTAGAAAATTTGCGAAAAAAAATTATTGGGGAACACTATTCCGGCCATTCCTATGTGTTTTTTTGACAATAGGCGACATTCTTTCAAATTTCGACTTTTGAAATTGTAAAAAGGACTTTGCTCCTTTTTCCGAAAATGGTACAAAATTTGCGAAAAAAAATTATTGGGGAACACTATTCCGGCCTTTCCTATGAATGTCCAATATTCAAAAGTGTGTTTTTTTTGACAATAGGCGACACTCTTCCAAATTTCGACTTTGAAATTGTAAAAAGGACTTTGCTCCTTTTTCCGAAAATTGTTGGAGATAAGCGAAAAAACATTATTGGAGAACCATCTTCCGGCAATTCCTATGAATGTCCAATATTCAAAAGTCTTAACAGTGTGTTTTTTTGAAAATTGGCGACATTTTTCCAAATTTCAACTTTTGAAATTTTAGAAAGGACTTTGCTCCTTTTTAGAAAATGGTAGAAAATTTGCGAAAAAAATTGTTGGGGAACACTATTCCGGCCATTCCTATGAATATCCAATATTCAAAAGTGTGTTTTTTTGACAATAGGCGACATTCTTCCAAATTTCGACTTTTGAAATTTTAAAAAGGACTTTGCTCCTTTTTCCGAAAATGGTACAAAATTTGCGAAAAAAAATTATTGGGGAACACTATTCCGGCCATTCCTATGAATGTCCAATATTCAAAAGTGTGTTTTTTTAACAATAGGCGACATTCTTCCAAATTTCGACTTTTGAAATTTTAAAAAGGACTTTGCTCTTTATTCCGAAAATGGTAGAAAATTTGCAAAAAAAAATTATTGGGGAACACTATTCCGGCCATTCCTATGTGTTTTTTTTGACAATAGGCGACATTCTTCCAAATTTCGACTTTTGAAATTTTAAAAAGGACTTTGCTCCTTTTTCCGAAAATTGTAGGAGATAAGCGAAAATGGTAGAAAACATTATTGGAGAACACTTTTCCGGCCATTTCTATGAATGTCCAATATTCAAAAGTCTTAACAGTGTGTTTTTTTGACAATAGGCGACATTTTTCCAAATTTCAACTTTTGAATTTTAGAAAGGACTTTGCTCCTTTTTCCGAAAATGGTAGAAAATTTGCGAAAAAAAATTATTGGGGAACACTATTCCGGCCATTCCTATGAATGTCCAATATTCAAAAGTGTGTTTTTTTGACAATAGGCGACATTCTTCCAAATTTCGACTTTTGAAATTTTAAAAAGGACTTTGCTCCTTTTTCCGAAAATGGTAGAAAATTTGCGAAAAAAAATTATTGGGGAACACTATTCCGGCCATTCCTATGAATGTCCAATATTCAAAAGTGTGTTTTTTTGACAATAGGCGACATTCTTCCAAATTTCGACTTTTGAAATTTTAAAAAGGACTTTGCTCCTTTTTTCAAAAATGGTAGAAAATTTGCGAAAAAAAATTATTGGGGAACACTATTCCGGCCATTCCTATGAATGTCCAATATTAAAAAGTGTGTTTTTTTGACAATAGGCGACATTCTTCCAAATTTCGACTTTTGAAATTTTAAAAAAGACTTTGCTCCTTTTTCCGAAAATGGTAGAAAATTTGCGAAAAAAAATTATTGGGGAACACTATTCCGGCCATTCCTATGTGTTTTTTTTGACAATAGGCGGCATTCTTCCAAATTTCGACTTTTGAAATTTTAAAAAGGACTTTGCTCCTTTTTCCTAAAATTGTAGGAGATAAGCGAAAATGGTAGAAAACATTATTGAAGAACACTTTTCCGGCCATTTCTATGAATGTCCAATATTCAAAAGTCTTAACAGTGTGTTTTTTTGAAAATTGGCGATATTTTTCCAAATTTCAACTTTTGAAATTTTAGAAAGGACTTTGCTCCTTTTTCCGAAAATGGTAGAAAATTTGCGAAAAAAAATTATTGGGGAACACTATTCCGGCCATTCCTATGAGTGTCCAATATTCAAAAGTGTGTTTTTTTGACAATAGGCGACATTCTTCCAAATTTCGACTTTTGAAATTTTAAAAAGGACTTTGCTCCTTTTTCCGAAAATGGTAGAAAATTTGCGAAAAAAAATTATTGGGGAACACTATTCCGGCCATTCCTATGAATATCCAATATTCAAAAGTGTGTTTTTTTGACAATAGGCGACATTCTTCCAAATTTCGACTTTTGAAATTTTAAAAAGGACTTTGCTCCTTTTTCCGAAAATGGTAGAAAATTTGCGAAAAAAAATTATTGGGGAACACTATTCCGGCCATTCCTATAAATGTCCAATATTCAAAAGTGTGTTTTTTTGACAATAGGCGACATTCTTCCAAATTTCGACTTTTGAAATTTTAAAAAGGACTTTGCTCCTTTTTCCGAAAATGGTAGAAAATTTGCGAAAAAAAATTATTGGGGAACACTATTCCGGCCATTCCTATGAATGTCCAATATTCAAAAGTGTGTTTTTTTTGACAATATGCGACATTCTTCCAAATTTCGACTTTTGAAATTTTAAAAAGGACTTTGCTCCTTTTTCCGAAAATGGTAGAAAATTTGCGAAAAAAATTTTTGGGGAACACTATTCCGGCCATTCCTATGAATATCCAATATTCAAAAGTGTGTTTTTTTGACAATAGGCGACATTCTTCCAAATTTCGGCTTTTGAAATTTTAAAAAGGACTTTGCTCCTTTTTCCGAAAATGGTAGAAAATTTGCGAAAAAAAATTATTGGGGAACACTATTCCGGCCATTCCTATGAATGTCCAATATTCAAAAGTGTGTTTTTTTGACAATAGGCGACATTCTTCCAAATTTCGACTTTTGAAATTTTAAAAAGGACTTTGCTCCTTTTTCCGAAAATTGTAGGAGATAAGCGAAAATGGTAGAAAACATTATTGGAGAACACTTTTCCGGCCATTTCTATGAATGTCCAATATTGAAAAGTCTTAACAGTGTGTTTTTTTGACAATAGGCGACATTTTTCCAAATTTCAACTTTTGAATTTTAGAAAGGACTTTGCTCCTTTTTCCGAAAATGGTAGAAAATTTGCGAAAAAAAATTATTGGGGAACACTATTCCGGCCATTCCTATGAATGTCCAATATTCAAAAGTGTGTTTTTTTGACAATAGGCGACATTCTTCCAAATTTCGACTTTTGAAATTTTAAAAAGGACTTTGCTCCTTTTTCCGAAAATGGTAGAAAATTTGCGAAAAAAAATTATTGGGGAACACTATTCCGGCCATTCCTATGTGTTTTTTTTTTGACAATAGGCGACATTCTTCCAAATTTCGACTTTTGAAATTTTAAAACGGACTTTGCTCCTTTCCGAAAATGGTAGAAAATTTGCGAAAAAAAATTATTGGGGAACACTATTCCGGCCATTCCTATGAATGTCCAATATTCAAAAGTGTGTTTTTTTGACAATAGGCGACATTCTTCCAAATTTCGACTTTTGAAATTTTAAAAAGGACTTTGCTCCTTTTTCCAAAAATGGTAGAAAATTTGCGAAAAAAAATTATTGGGGAACACTATTCCGGCCATTCCTATGAATGTCCAATATTAAAAAGTGTGTTTTTTTGACAATAGGCGACATTCTTCCAAATTTCGACTTTTGAAATTTTAAAAAAGACTTTGCTCCTTTTTCCGAAAATGGTAGAAAATTTGCGAAAAAAAATTATTGGGGAACACTATTCCGGCCATTCCTATGTGTTTTTTTTGACAATAGGCGGCATTCTTCCAAATTTCGACTTTTGAAATTTTAAAAAGGACTTTGCTCCTTTTTCCTAAAATTGTAGGAGATAAGCGAAAATGGTAGAAAACATTATTGAAGAACACTTTTCCGGCCATTTCTATGAATGTCCAATATTCAAAAGTCTTAACAGTGTGTTTTTTTGAAAATTGGCGATATTTTTCCAAATTTCAACTTTTGAAATTTTAGAAAGGACTTTGCTCCTTTTTCCGAAAATGGTAGAAAATTTGCGAAAAAAAATTATTGGGGAACACTATTCCGGCCATTCCTATGAGTGTCCAATATTCAAAAGTGTGTTTTTTTGACAATAGGCGACATTCTTCCAAATTTCGACTTTTGAAATTTTAAAAAGGACTTTGCTCCTTTTTCCGAAAATGGTAGAAAATTTGCGAAAAAAAATTATTGGGGAACACTATTCCGGCCCTTCCTATGAATATCCAATATTCAAAAGTGTGTTTTTTTGACAATAGGCGACATTCTTCCAAATTTCGACTTTTGAAATTTTAAAAAGGACTTTGCTCCTTTTTCCGAAAATGGTAGAAAATTTGCGAAAAAAAATTATTGGGGAACACTATTCCGGCCATTCCTATAAATGTCCAATATTCAAAAGTGTGTTTTTTTGACAATAGGCGACATTCTTCCAAATTTCGACTTTTGAAATTTTAAAAAGGACTTTGCTCCTTTTTCCGAAAATGGTAGAAAATTTGCGAAAAAAAATTATTGGGGAACACTATTCCGGCCATTCCTATGAATGTCCAATATTCAAAAGTGTGTTTTTTTTGACAATATGCGACATTCTTCCAAATTTCGACTTTTGAAATTTTAAAAAGGACTTTGCTCCTTTTTCCGAAAATGGTAGAAAATTTGGGAAAAAAATTTTTGGGGAACACTATTCCGGCCATTCCTATGAATATCCAATATTCAAAAGTGTTTTTTTTGACAATAGGCGACATTCTTCCAAATTTCGGCTTTTGAAATTTTAAAAAGGACTTTGCTCCTTTTTCCGAAAATGGTAGAAAATTTGCGAAAAAAAATTATTGGGGAACACTATTCCGGCCATTCCTATGAATGTCCAATATTCAAAAGTGTGTTTTTTTTGACAATAGGCGACATTCTTCCAAATTTCGGCTTTTGAAATTTTAAAAAAGACTTTGCTCCTTTTTCCGAAAATGGTAGAAAATTTGCAAAAAAAATTTTTGGGGAACACTATTCCGGCCATTCCTATGAATATCCAATATTCGAAAGTGTGTTTTTTAGACAATAGGCGACATTCTTCCAAATTTCGACTTTTGAAATTTTAAAAAGGACTTTGCTCCTTTTTTCGAAAATGGTAGAAAATTTGCGAAAAAAAATTATTGGGGAACACTATTCCGGCCATTCCTATGAATATCCAATATTCAAAAGTGTGTTTTTTGACAATACGCGACATTCTTCCAAATTTCGACTTTTGAAATTTTAAAAAGGACTTTGCTCCTTTTTCCGAAAATGGTAGAAAACTTGCGAAAAAAAATTATTGGGGAACACTATTCCGGCCATTCCTATTAATGTCCAATATTAAAAAGTGTGTTTTTTTGACAATAGGCGGCATTCTTCCAAATTTCGACTTTTGAAATTTTAAAAAGGACTTTGCTCCTTTTTCCGAAAATGGTAGAAAATTTGCGAAAAAAATTTTTGGGGAACACTATTCCGGCCATTCCTATGAATATCCAATATTCAAAAGTGTGTTTTTTTGACAATAGGCGACATTCTTCCAAATTTCGACTTTTGAAATTTTAAAAAGAACTTTGCTCCTTTTTCCGAAAATGGTAGAAAATTTGCGAAAAAAAATTATTGGTGAACACTATTCCGGCCATTCCTATGAATGTCCAATATTCAAAAGTGTGTTTTTTTGACAATAGGCGACATTCTTCCAAATTTCGACTTTTGAAATTTTAAAAAGAACTTTGCTCCTTTTTCCGAAAATGGTAGAAAATTTGCGAAAAAAAATTATTGGTGAACACTATTCCGGCCATTCCTATGAATGTCCAATATTCAAAAGTGTGTTTTTTTGACAATAGGCGACATTCTTCCAAATTTCGACTTTTGAAATTTTAAAAAGGACTTTGCTCCTTTTTCCGAAAATGGTAGAAAATTTGCGAAAAAAAATTATTGGGGAACACTATTCCGGCCATTCCTATGAATGTCCAATATTCAAAAGTGTGTTTTTTTGAAAATAGGCGACATTCTTCCAAATTTGGACTTTTGAAATTTTAAAAAGGACTTTGCTCCTTTTTCCGAAAATGGTAGAAAATTTGCGAAAAAAAATTATTGGGGAACACTATTCCGGCCATTCCTATGTGTTTTTTTTGACAATAGGCGACATTCTTCCAAATTTCGACTTTTGAAATTTTAGAAAGGACTTTGCTCCTTTTTAGAAAATGGTAGAAAATTTGGGAAAAAAATTATTGGGGAACACTATTCCGGCCATTCCTATGAATATCCAATATTCAAAAGTGTGTTTTTTTGACAATAGGCGACATTCTTCCAAATTTCGACTTTTGAAATTGTAAAAAGGACTTTGCTCCTTTTTCCGAAAATTTTAGGAGATAAGCGAAAAAACATTATTGGAGAACACTCTTCCGGCCATTCCTATGAATGTCCAATATTCAAAAGTCTTAACAGTGTGTTTTTTTGAAAATTGGCGACATTTTTCCAAATTTCAACTCTTGAAATTTTAAAAAGGACTTTGCTCCTTTTTCCGAAAATGGTAGAAAATTTGCGAAAAAAAATTATTGGGGAACACTATTCCGGCCATTCCTATGAATATCCAATATTCAAAAGTGTGTTTTTTTGACAATAGGCGACATTCTTCCAAATTTCGATTTTTGAAGTTTTAAAAAGGACTTTGCTTCTTTTTCCGAAAATGGTAGAAAATTTGCGAAAAAAAATTATTGGGGAACACTATTCCGGCCATTCCTATGAATGTCCAATATTAAAAAGTGTGTTTTTTTGACAATAGGCGACATTCTTCCAAATTTCGACTTTTGAAATTTTAAAAAGGACTTTGCTCCTTTTTCCGAAAATGGTAGAAAATTTGCGAAAAAAAATTATTGGGGAACACTATTCCGGCCATTCCTATGTGTTTTTTTTTGACAATAGGCGACATTCTTCCAAATTTCGACTTTTGAAATTTTAAAAAGGACTTTGCTCCTTTTTCCGAAAATGGTAAAAAATTTGCGAAAAAAAATTATTGGGGAACACTATTTCGGCCATTCCTATGAATGTCCAATATTCAAAAGTGTTTTTTTTTGACAATAGGCGACATTCTTCCAAATTTCGACTTTTGAAATTTTACAAAGGACTTTGCTCCTTTTTCCGAAAATGGTAGAAAATTTGCGAAAAAAATTTTTGGGGAACACTATTCCGGCCATTCCTATGAATATCCAATATTCGAAAGTGTGTTTTTTAGACAATAGGCGACATTCTTCCAAATTTCGACTTTTGAAATTTTAAAAAGGACTTTGCTCCTTTTTTCGAAAATGGTAGAAAATTTGCGAAAAAAAATTATTGGGGAACACTATTCCGGCCATTCCTATGAATATCCAATATTCAAAAGTGTGTTTTTTGACAATACGCGACATTCTTCCAAATTTCGACTTTTGAAATTTTAAAAAGGACTTTGCTCCTTTTTCCGAAAATGGTAGAAAACTTGCGAAAAAAAATTATTGGGGAATACTATTCCGGCCATTCCTATTAATGTCCAATATTAAAAAGTGTGTTTTTTTGACAATACGCGACATTCTTCCAAATTTCGACTTTTGAAATTTTAAAAAGGACTTTGCTCCTTTTTCCGAAAATGGTAGAAAACTTGCGAAAAAAAATTATTGGGGAACACTATTCCGGCCATTCCTATTAATGTCCAATATTAAAAAGTGTGTTTTTTTGACAATAGGCGGCATTCTTCCAAATTTCGACTTTTGAAATTTTAAAAAGGACTTTGCTCCTTTTTCCGAAAATGGTAGAAAATTTGCGAAAAAAATTTTTGGGGAACACTATTCCGGCCATTCCTATGAATATCCAATATTCAAAAGTGTGTTTTTTTGACAATAGGCGACATTCTTCCAAATTTCGACTTTTGAAGTTTTAAAAAGAACTTTGCTCCTTTTTCCGAAAATGGTAGAAAATTTGCGAAAAAAAATTATTGGTGAACACTATTCCGGCCATTCCTATGAATGTCCAATATTCAAAAGTGTGTTTTTTTGACAATAGGCGACATTCTTCCAAATTTCGACTTTTGAAATTTTAAAAAGAACTTTGCTCCTTTTTCCGAAAATGGTAGAAAATTTGCGAAAAAAAATTATTGGTGAACACTATTCCGGCCATTCCTATGAATGTCCAATATTCAAAAGTGTGTTTTTTTGACAATAGGCGACATTCTTCCAAATTTCGACTTTTGAAATTTTAAAAAGTACTTTGCTCCTTTTGGTGGAAAACTTGCGAAAAAAAATTATTGGGGAACACTATTCCGGCCATTCCTATGAATGTCCAATATTCAAAAGTGTGTTTTTTTGACAATAGGCGACATTCTTCCAAATTTGGACTTTTGAAATTTTAAAAAGGACTTTGCTCCTTTTTCCGAAAATGGTAGAAAATTTGCGAAAAAAATGTTTGGGGAACACTATTCCGGCCATTCCTATGAATATCCAATATTCAAAAGTGTGTTTTTTTGACAATAGGCGACATTCTTCCAAATTTCGACTTTTGAAATTTTAAAAAGAACTTTGCTCCTTTTTCCGAAAATGGTAGAAAATTTGCGAAAAAAAATTATTGGTGAACACTATTCCGGCCATTCCTATGAATGTCCAATATTCAAAAGTGTGTTTTTTTGACAATAGGCGACATTCTTCCAAATTTCGACTTTTGAAATTTTAAAAAGAACTTTGCTCCTTTTTCCGAAAATGGTAGAAAATTTGCGAAAAAAAATTATTGGTGAACACTATTCCGGCCATTCCTATGAATGTCCAATATTCAAAAGTGTGTTTTTTTGACAATAGGCGACATTCTTCCAAATTTCGACTTTTGAAATTGTAAAAAGGACTTTGCTCCTTTTTCCGAAAATTGTAGGAGATAAGCGAAAAAACATTATTGGAGAACACTCTTCCGGCCATTCCTATGAATGTCCAATATTCAAAAGTCTTAACAGTGTGTTTTTTTGAAAATTGGCGACATTTTTCCAAATTTCAACTTTTGAAATTTTAAAAAGGACTTTGCTCCTTTTTCCGAAAATGGTAGAAAATTTGCGAAAAAAAATTATTGGGGAACACTATTCCGGCCATTCCTATGAATATCCAATATTCAAAAGTGTGTTTTTTTGACAATAGGCGACATTCTTCCAAATTTCGATTTTTGAAGTTTTAAAAAGGACTTTGCTTCTTTTTCCGAAAATGGTAGAAAATTTGCGAAAAAAAATTATTGGGGAACACTATTCCGGCCATTCCTATGAATGTCCAATATTAAAAAGTGTGTTTTTTTGACAATAGGCGACATTCTTCCAAATTTCGACTTTTGAAATTTTAAAAAGGACTTTGCTCCTTTTTCCGAAAATGGTAGAAAATTTGCGAAAAAAAATTATTGGGGAACACTATTCCGGCCATTCCTATGAATATCCAATATTCAAAAATGTGTTTTTTTGACAATAGGCAATAGGACAATTCTTCCAAATTTCGACTTTTGAAATTTTAAAAAGGACTTTGCTCCTTTTTCCGAAAATGGTAGAAAATTTGCGAAACAAAATTATTGGGGAACACTATTCCGGCCATTCCTATGTGTTTTTTTTTTGACAATAGGCGACATTCTTCCGAATTTCGACTTTTGAAGTTTTAAAAAGGACTTTGCTCCTTTTTCCGAAAATTGTAGGAGATAAACGAAAATGGTAGAAAACATTATTGGAGAACACTTTTCCGGCCATTTCTATGAATGTCCAATATTCAAAAGTCTTAACAGTGTGTTTTTTTGACAATAGGCGACATTCTTCCAAATTTCGACTTTTGAAATTTTAAAAAGTACTTTGCTCCTTTTGGTGGAAAATTTGCGAAAAAAAATGATTGGGGAACACTATTCCGGCCATTCCTATGAATGTCCAATATTCAAAAGTGTGTTTTTTTGACAATAGGCGACATTCTTCCAAATTTCGACTTTTGAAATTTTAAAGAGGACTTTGCTCCTTTTTCCGAAAATGGTAGAAAATTTGCGAAAAAAAATTATTGGGGAACACTATTCCGGCCATTCCTATGAATATCCAATATTCAAAAGTGTGTTTTTTTTGACAATAGGCGACATTCTTCCAAATTTCGACTTTTGAAATTTTAAAAAGGACTTTGCTCCTTTTTCCGAAAGTGGTAGACAATTTGCGAAAAAAAATTATTGGGGAACACTATTCCGGCCATTCCTATGAATGTCTAATATTCAAAAGTGTGTTTTTTTGACAATAGGCGACATTCTTCCAAATTTCGACTTTTGAAATTTTAAAAAGGACTTTGCTCCTTTTTCCGAAAATGGTAGAAAATTTGGGAAAAAAAAATTATTGGGGAACACTATTCCGGCCATTCCTATGAATGTCCAATATTCAAAAGTGTGTTTTTTTGAAAATAGGCGACATTCTTCCAAATTTGGACTTTTGAAATTTTAAAAAGGACTTTGCTCCTTTTTCCGAAAATGGTAGAAAATTTGCGAAAAAAAATTATTGGGGAACACTATTCCGGCCATTCCTATGTGTTTTTTTTTGACAATAGGCGACATTCTTCCAAATTTCGACTTTTGAAATTTTAGAAAGGACTTTGCTCCTTTTTAGAAAATGGTAGAAAATTTGCGAAAAAAATTATTGGGGAACACTATTCCGGCCATTCCTATGAATATCCAATATTCAAAAGTGTGTTTTTTTGACAATAGGCGACATTCTTCCAAATTTCGACTTTTGAAATTGTAAAAAGGACTTTGCTCCTTTTTCCGAAAATTGTAGGAGATAAGCGAAAAAACATTATTGGAGAACACTCTTCCGGCCATTCCTATGAATGTCCAATATTCAAAAGTCTTAACAGTGTGTTTTTTTGAAAATTGGCGACATTTTTCCAAATTTCAACTTTTGAAATTTTAAAAAGGACTTTGCTCCTTTTTCCGAAAATGGTAGAAAATTTGCGAAAAAAAATTATTGGGGAACACTATTCCGGCCATTCCTATGAATATCCAATATTCAAAAGTGTGTTTTTTTGACAATAGGCGACATTCTTCCAAATTTCGATTTTTGAAATTTTAAAAAGGACTTTGCTTCTTTTTCCGAAAATGGTAGAAAATTTGCGAAAAAAAATTATTGGGGAACACTATTCCGGCCATTCCTATGAATGTCCAATATTAAAAAGTGTGTTTTTTTGACAATAGGCGACATTCTTCCAAATTTCGACTTTTGAAATTTTAAAAAGGACTTTGCTCCTTTTTCCGAAAATGGTAGAAAATTTGCGAAAAAAAATTATTGGGGAACACTATTCCGGCCATTCCTATGAATATCCAATATTCAAAAATGTGTTTTTTTGACAATAGGCGACATTCTTCCAAATTTCGACTTTTAAAATTTTAAAAAGGACTTTGCTCCTTTTTCCGAAAATGGTAGAAAATTTGCGAAAAAAAATTATTGGGGAACACTATTCCGGCCATTCCTATGTGTTTTTTTTTTTGACAATAGGCGACATTCTTCCGAATTTCGACTTTTGAAATTTTCAAAAGGACTTTGCTCCTTTTTCCGAAAATTGTAGGAGATAAACGAAAATGGTAGAAAACATTATTGGAGAACACTTTTCCGGCCATTTCTATGAATGTCCAATATTCAAAAGTCTTAACAGTGTGTTTTTTTGACAATAGGCGACATTTTTCCAAATTTCAACTTTTGAATTTTAGAAAGGACTTTGCTCCTTTTTCCGAAAATGGTAGAAAATTTGCGAAAAAAAATTATTGGGGAACACTATTCCGGCCATTCCTATGAATGTCCAATATTAAAAAGTGTGTTTTTTTGACAATAGGCGACATTCTTCCAAATTTCGACTTTTGAAATTTTAAAAAGGACTTTGCTCCTTTTTCCGAAAATGGTAGAAAATTTGCGAAAAAAATTATTGGGGAACACTATTCCGGCCATTCCTATGTGTTTTTTTTGACAATAGGCGACATTCTTCCAAATTTCGACTTTTGAAATTTTAAAACGGGCTTTGCTCCTTTTTCCGAGAATGGTAGAAAACTTGCGAAAAAAAATTATTGGGGAACACTATTCCGGCCATTCCTATGAATGTCCAATATTCAAAAGTGTGTTTTTTTGACAATAGGCGACATTCTTCCAAATTTCGACTTTTGAAATTTTAAAAAGGACTTTGCTCCTTTTTCCGAAAATGGTAGAAAATTTGCGAAAAAAAATTATTGGGGAACACTATTCCGGCCATTCCTATGAATGTCCAATATTCAAAAGTGTGTTTTTTTGACAATAGGCGACATCTTTCAAATTTCGACTTTTGAAATTTTAAAAAGGACTTTGCTCCTTTTTCCGAAAATGATAGAAAATTTGCAAAAAAAAATTATTGGGGAACACTATTCCGGCCATTCCTATGAATGTCCAATATTCAAAAGTATGTTTTTTTGACAATAGGCGACATTCTTCCAAATTTCGACTTTTGAAATTTTAAAAAGGACTTTGCTCATTTTTCCGAAAATGGTAGAAAATTTGCGAAAAAAAATTATTGGGGAACACTATTCCGGCCATTCCTATGAATGTCCAATATTCAAAAGTGGGTTTTTTTGACAATAGGCGACATTCTTCCAAATTTCGACTTTTGAAATTTTAAAAAAGACTTTGCTCCTTTTTCCGAAAATGGTAGAAAATTTGCGAAAAAAAATTATTGGGGAACACTATTCCGGCCATTCCTATGAATGTCCAATATTCAAAAGTGTGTTTTTTTGACAATAGACATCTTTCAAATTTCGACTTTTGAAATTTTAAAAAGGACTTTGCTCCTTTTTCCGAAAATGGTAGAAAATTTGCGAAAAAAACTTATTGGGGAACACTATTCCGGCCATTCCTATGAATGTCCAATATTCAAAAGTGTGTTTTTTTGACAATAGGCGACATTCTTCCAAATTTGGACTTTTGAAATTTTAAAAAGGACTTTGCTCCTTTTTCCGATAATGGTAGAAAATTTGCGAAAAAAAATTATTGGGAACACTATTCCGGCCATTTCTATGAATGTCCAATATTCAAAAGTGTGTTTTTTTTGACAATAGGCGACATTCTTCCAAATTTCGACTTTTGAAATTTTAAAAAGGACTTTGCTCCTTTTTCCGAAAATGGTAGAAAATTTGCGAAAAAAAATTATTGGGGAACACTATTCCGGCCATTCCTATGAATGTCCAATATTCAAAAGTGTGTTTTTTTGACAATAGGCGACATTCTTCCAAATTTCGACTTTTGAAATTTTAAAAAGGACTTTGCTCCTTTTTCCGAAAATGGTAGAAAATTTGCGAAAAAAAATTATTGGGGAACACTATTCCGGCCATTCCTATGAATGTCCAATATTCAAAAGTGTGTTTTTTTGACAATAGGCGACATTCTTCCAAATTTCGACTTTTGAAATTTTAAAAAGGACTTTGCTCCTTTTTCCGAAAATGGTAGAAAACTTGCGAAAAAAAATTATTGGGGAACACTATTCCGGCCATTTCTATGAATGTCCAATATTCAAAAGTGTGTTTTTTTGACAATAGGCGACATTCTTCCAAATTTCGACTTTTGAAATTTTAAAAAGGACTTTGCTCCTTTTTCCGATAATGGTAGAAAATTTGCGAAAAAAAATTATTGGGGAACACTATTCCGGCCATTTCTATGAATGTCCAATATTCAAAAGTGTGTTTTTTTGACAATAGGCGACATCTTTCAAATTTCGACTTTTGAAATTTTAAAAAGGACTTTGCTCCTTTTTCCGAAAATGGTAGAAAACTTGCGAAAAAAAATTATTGGGGAACACTATTCCGGCCATTCCTATGAATGCCCAATATTCAAAAGTGTGTTTTTTTGACAATAGGCGACATCTTTCAAATTTCGACTTTTGAAATTTTAAAAAGGACTTTGCTCCTTTTTCCGAAAATGGTAGAAAACTTGCGAAAAAAAATTATTGGGGAACACTATTCTGGCCATTCCTATGAATGTCCAATATTCAAAAGTGTGTTTTTTTTGACAATAGGCGACATTCTTCCAAATTTCAACTTTTGAAATTTTAAAAAGGACTTTGCTCCTTTTTCCGAAAATGGTAGAAAATTTGCGAAAAAAACTTATTGGGGAACACTATTCCGGCCATTCCTATGAATGTCCAATATTCAAAAGTGTGTTTTTTTGACAATAGGCGACATCTTTCAAATTTCGACTTTTGAAATTTTAAAAAGGACTTTGCTCCTTTTTCCGAAAATGGTAGAAAACTTGCGAAAAAAAATTATTGGGGAACACTATTCCGGCCATTCCTATGAATGTCCAATATTCAAAAGTGTGTTTTTTTGACAATAGGCGACATTCTTCCAAATTTGGACTTTTGAAATTTTAAAAAGGACTTTGCTCCTTTTTCCGAAAATTGTAGGAGATAAGCGAAAAAACATTATTGGAGAACACTCTTCCGGCCATTCCTATGAATGTCCAATAATCAAAAGTGTGTTTTTTTTGACAATAGGCGACATTCTTCCAAATTTGGACTTTTGAAATTTTAAAAAGGACTTTGCTCCTTTTTCCGATAATGGTAGAAAATTTGCGAAAAAAAATTATTGGGAACACTATTCCGGCCATTTCTATGAATGTCCAATATTCAAAAGTGTGTTTTTTTTGACAATAGGCGACATTCTTCCAAATTTCGACTTTTGAAATTTTAAAAAGGACTTTGCTCCTTTTTCCGAAAATGGTAGAAAATTTGCGAAAAAAAATTATTGGGGAACACTATTCCGGCCATTCCTATGAATGTCCAATATTCAAAAGTGTGTTTTTTTGACAATAGGCGACATTCTTCCAAATTTCGACTTTTGAAATTTTAAAAAGGACTTTGCTCCTTTTTCCGAAAATGGTAGAAAATTTGGGAAAAAAAATTATTGGGGAACACTATTCCGGCCATTCCTATGAATGTCCAATATTCAAAAGTGTGTTTTTTTGACAATAGGCGACATTCTTCCAAATTTCGACTTTTGAAATTTTAAAAAGGACTTTGCTCCTTTTTCCGAAAATGGTAGAAAATTTGCGAAAAAAAATTATTGGGGAACACTATTCCGGCCATTCCTATGAATGTCCAATATTCAAAAGTGTGTTTTTTTGACAATAGGCGACATTCTTCCAAATTTCGACTTTTGAAATTTTAAAAAAGACTTTGCTCCTTTTTCCGAAAATGGTAGAAAATTTGCGAAAAAAAATTATTGGGGAACACTATTTCGGCCATTCCTATGAATGTCCAATATTCAAAAGTGTGTTTTTTTGACAATAGGCGACATCTTTCAAATTTCGACTTTTGAAATTTTAAAAAGGACTTTGCTCCTTTTTCCGAAAATGGTAGAAAACTTGCGAAAAAAAATTATTGGGGAACACTATTCCGGCCATTCCTATGAATGTCCAATATTCAAAAGTGTGTTTTTTTGACAATAGGCGACATTCTTCCAAATTTGGACTTTTGTAATTTTAAAAAGGACTTTGCTCCTTTATCCGAAAATGGTAGAAAATTTGCGAAAAAAAATTATTGGGGAACACTATTCCGGCCATTCCTATGAATGTCCAATATTCAAAAGTGTGTTTTTTTGACAATAGGCGACATCTTTCAAATTTCGACTTTTGAAATTTTAAAAAGGACTTTGCTCCTTTTTCCGAAAATGGTAGAACCTTTGGGAAAAAAAATTATTGGGGAACACTATTCCGGCCATTCCTATGAATGTCCAATATTCAAAAGTATGTTTTTTTGACAATAGGCGACATTCTTCCAAATTTCGACTTTTGAAATTTTAAAAAGGACTTTGCTCCTTTTTCCGAAAATGGTAGAAAATTTGCGAAAAAAATTTATTGGGGAACACTATTCCGGCCATTCCTATGAATGTCCAATATTCAAAAGTATGTTTTTTTGACAATAGGCGACATTCTTCCAAATTTCGACTTTTGAAATTTTAAAAAGGACTTTGCTCCTTTTTCCGAAAATGGTAGAAAATTTGCGAAAAAAATTTATTGGGGAACACTATTCCGGCCATTCCTATGAATGTCCAATATTCAAAAGTGTGTTTTTTTGACAATAGGCGACATTCTTCCAAATTTCGACTTTTGAAATTTTAAAAAAAACTTTGCTCCTTTTTCCGAAAATGGTAGAAAATTTGCGAAAAAAAATTATTGGGGAACACTATTCCGGCCATTCCTATGAATGTCCAATATTCAAAAGTGTGTTTTTTGACAATAGGCGACATCTTTCATATTTCGACTTTTGAAATTTTAAAAAGGACTTTGCTCCTTTTTCCGAAAATTGTAGGAGATAAGCGAAAAAACATTATTGGAGAACACTCCTGCGGCCATTTCTATGAATGTCCAATATTCAAAAGTCTTAACAGTGTGTTTTTTGAAAATTGGCGACATTTTTCCAAATTTCAACTTTAGAAATTTTAAAAAGGACTTTGCTCCTTTTTCCGAAAATGGTAGAAAATTTGCGAAAAAAACTTTTTGGGGAACACTATTCCGGCCATTCCTATGAATGTCCAATATTCAAAAGTGTGTTTTTTTGACAATAGGCGACATTCTTCCAAATTTCGACTTTTGAAATTTTAAAAAGGACTTTGCTCCTTTTTCCGAAAATGGTAGAAAATTTGCGAAAAAAAATTATTGGGGAACACTATTCCGGCCATTCCTATGAATGCCCAATACTCAAAAGTGTGTTTTTTTGACAATAGGCGACATCTTTCAAATTTCGACTTTTGAAATTTTAAAAAGAACTTTGCTTCTTTTTCCGAAAATGGTAGAAAATTTGCGAAAAAAAAATTATTGGGGAACACTATTCCGGCCATTCCTATGAATGTTCAATATTCAAAAGTGTGTTTTTTTTGACAATAGGCGACATTCTTCCAAATTTGGACTTTTGAAATTTTAAAAAGGACTTTGCTCCTTTTTCCGAAAATTGTAGGAGATAAGCGAAAAAACATTATTGGAGAACACTCTTCCGGCCATTTCTATGAATGTCCAATATTCAAAAGTCTTAACAGTGTGTTTTTTGAAAATTGGCGACATTTTTCCAAATTTCAACTTTTGAAATTTTAAAAAGGACTTTGCTCCTTTTTCCGAAAATGGTAGAAAATTTGCGAAAAAAACTTTTTGGGGAACACTATTCCGGCCATTCCTATGAATGTCCAATATTCAAAAGTGTGTTTTTTTGACAATAGGCGACATTCTTCCAAATTTCGACTTTTGAAATTTTAAAAAGGACTTTGCTCCTTTTTCCGAAAATGGTAGAAAATTTGCGAAAAAAAATTATTGGGGAACACTATTCCGGCCATTCCTATGAATGCCCAATACTCAAAAGTGTGTTTTTTTGACAATAGGCGACATCTTTTAAATATCGACTTTTGAAATTTTAAAAAGGACTTTGCTCCTTTTTCCGAAAATGGTAGAAAACTTGCGAAAAAAAATTATTGGGGAACACT